>OU342669.1:50000-4850000 GCA_910589605.1 Chrysoteuchia culmella
ACCAACCAACCAACCAACCAACCAACCAACCAACCAACCAACCAACCAACCAACCAACCAACCAACCAAACCAAATGTGTGATCCTTATAGTTTTGGAATAAAGTGGCTGTGACATCTTACCACTTTGTAAGAGTATATCTTTTAAACGGTTGATTTTGAGAAAACACTGTAATAGAAACTTCAATGTAATTTTTAAACACCTATCTATAGATACGCCTCAAGTATAGGTTTGAAGAAAAAATTTTTTTTAAATCCCTTTCGGGAAAAATGCTATATTTCGTTTAAGAAGCCTCAATGTAATTTTTTAAGATCTATTGATATCCCACACGTATAGATTTGATAAAAAAAAAAAAGACGGGTTGCACTCCGGGAGTGCCGGCAGAAGTGAAAACTTGATTATTAACGTTGAGCATGTTTGATATTTTGGAATGGTTAGGGAATAATTTTGCACCAATTGCTTTATCAGTATAAAAGTACATTTATGTGGTAGAATACAATATTCATTTATTGCGCTATCGTACACAAACATGACAAACCATATTAAAGTGAACGTTAAGTTAGGTAATAAGATATAAGAAAACATTAGTTATTATATAGAATCGAAAAATATATATTGACAATAAAACAAGAGACAAGTAAAAGACATTATCAACAGTCTGTCGCTAAGCAACCGAGACCATAGTCAACCTGTCACCTCAACCGTCCTACGCTTTTTCGATCAGGTCACGTGTCCTGACGCGAGTTTAAGATTTTATACCCATTACAGAAAAAGTGCTCAACGCCGCTAAAGAAGTTTTCACTTCAAAAATTTGTTACAGTTCCGTGTATGTGGAGCCCCCCCTTAATTCATATATTTGTATTTTTGTGTAAAAACCGTAAAGCGGTTTACAGAATACATCTACCTACCAAGTTTCAACTGTGTCATCCTCATAGTTTTGGAATAAAAAGGGTGTGACATACATCGGTTTGGCCGAATCTATAAGGGTTTCGTTTTTTGCCTTTAGGCTACGAAACCCTAAAAAGACTATGCCTTTCCCCAAAAACGAGCGCCTGCATTTTTCAAGCCGAAATCTTGGAACGGCAAGCTTATTCTTGTTTCTAGTATTAAAATTATGAACATCGCTATGTTTAATAAATAAATCGTGATGTTTCCTTACATATACTATATTATCATAAATGTGTTGTCCCGCCAAAGTTAGTATATTAATCTCTTTAAACAATTCTTTAAGAGAATCTCTCTGTCGAAGGTTGAGATGGCGTGCACAGCTCTTTTTTGAAGTATACAAACATTTTCTATATTAGCTGCTGAGCCCCACAACAACAGGCCATAGGACATTACACTATGAAAATAACTAAAGTAAACTAGTCTTGCCGTTTCAATATCAGTTAGGAGCCTTATTTTCCTTATTGCGAAAGCCGCAGAACTAAGTCTACTCGACAAGGTTTCAATAAGTGGATCCCATTGTAGCTTTAACCCAAGGTTCTCTCTCTCACCCAAGGTTGCCTAGAAGAGATTGCTATGTAGCAATAAGGCCGCCTATTGTGCGTTCCTTTTTTGTAATTTTCTCTGTATGTGTTTGTTTTTGTATCGTGTGCACTAAAGTTTCTATTATTATTATTATTATATTAAATACACCTACCCAAATTCCACTATAATTTTTCGTCTGCAAAAATACCTTTGTTTTTCATAGTGTCTGTATGAATGACAAAGTTATATTTGCGGTTTTGGAAAATGTGCTGTAGCTTAATTTTCGTTGAAAGTTTTTATAAAGGTCATATTTTTTTTTGTTAAGAAAAAAAGAGGTAAAATAAAATTAATCCCTTCCGGTCGCAGTCATTTCCTATTAAATAATTAAAATAAGATCTATTTCCGGTATCATTTTCCCGCCAATAGACCCCGCGCCTCATGTGACGTTTGGCGCCATGTCGTCATTTCGCTTTTTGTGCTTCGCCATTAACGCACGTCCTTCGCTGAAGTGATCGTTACTTTGCACAATGCCAAAGCGTAAAAGTGATGAAAATTCTTTAGACTATGTTGTTAAAAAGTTAAACTATTTGGAAGAAGAAATAAAGCGTAACCGTCATCGACCGCGCCATCGTCGACGGGTTTCTTCATCGTCATCAAGTGATGAATCATCAACCTCATGCGATTCAAGATCGTCGCAAAGAGATAATAACGGTTAGTACATATATTTTCTTTTTAAGTTAAGCTAAATGCGTTCCGTATACTCTGTACGATTATGTCGCCGCATTAGCTCGTTTTCTATTGCAATGGAGAAGATAACAGGGTTACAATATTACACTTAAATGCGTAGAATAAAAGTCTAGACCGTATACACAATTCTAGTTTTTATTTCACATCGATCGGTGCAGTATTACCAAAGTTATAAGCGTGGGAAGTTTACGTAGGTTTTGTAAATCTCGTCAGTGTTCGCGAGTACCGTGTGACGTTATCTCGTCCATACGGCACGGCAGGCGACCCCGCCTCATACGTCCGTAGTACATTTAGCGGGTAAGTTGTCTGCTCTCATGCGCTCTGGTGTTATTTATTGATTTTAAATAATGCTGATTGATTAAGTGTATTGTGTAAATTATTGATTTAGAACTAAAATGGAAGAAGGATTTGAAAAAGGCCAATCCGACAACCTTCCCATAGTCCACGATATGATGGTGACAGAATATTTTATAAAAAAATAAGATTTGTAGATTTTGTTTTTGCTCGAAATATCGTAAAAACATAAAATATATTTACACATTCCTTTACAAATAATCAAACTTCAACCCCTAAGATCATATTTATAAACATTTTACTGCAAAACGTTTGCAAACTTATGAACTCTACGTCAATCTTGAAAAACGACTTAGGTCATTGACCTATCTACTTGTGTAACCCAAGTTGGGTGTTTATTTACATTGAATACTGTAGTTTTAAACTTATAATCAATGTTTCTTCTTGAAATTATAATGATCATTAACCTTGGAAACGAAAGGTTCAATACATCGTTAGTTTCAATACACTGCGATCGAGTGCCTACATACCTACTAAAAAGCATGTACCTAGTTACTAGCAATAACCAAGTACCTACCTACTACTTAGTATTTCACATTACAAGGTATAGGTATAAATAGTATTTTAATACTTACATCGAAACGATCCTCACAACAAGATGCTGTCGTGTTTGGTGCTAATGGATGGCTCTTCTCATACCAGAATTTTGGAAGGATCAACCTCGCCTGTGGTTCTCGCAACTGGAAGCAGTACTCGCTCCTCAGAAACGAGGCGACGAGTACAAATTCAGCATCGTCATCTCAAAGTTAACTAAGGATGAAATTATCTTGGTCAGCGACATTATCAAGGCACCGCCAACGACAGGAAAGTACGCGACTATTAAAGAACGCCTTATTAACTGTTTCGAAGAATCTGAGCAGCAACGAATTCAGAAACTTTTGACCGAGATGAACTTGAGAAATCAAAAGCCGTCACATCTTCTGCGCCAGATGCAGCATTTAGGGCGCGGGACAATCGGGAATGAAACCATTCGAGTCTTATGGCTTAGGTTACTTCCGGTCCAAATTACTACGGTCCTAGCTGTCTCGGAAACGTCCGATTTAAATTCGATCAGTCAACTCGCCGACAAGATGATGGAAAATATTAAAATAAAGGAAGTGTCGTCAAGGTCAACGTTAATGAAAACGAAGCGATGAATAGCATCTTAAAACAATTAAAAGTAAAAATGCAATCAGAAATGTGCGTTATGAAGCACGTACGACAAAACGTCCGACACAGCACGTATCAGCATTATTTTCCGCCAAGGCAATATATTAAAAAAATATGTCCATATAGGAAGTCAAAAAAAATCCCTCAAATGGGGTAAAAACTGGGTTTGGTCTGTTGGTGGTGGCTCCGATACAATAAACGTTTTTTTTTCTGCCGTTTTTTGTTCGATATTAATAACGGCAACAGGTAGACACTTTATTCACAGAATATTTACAACTCCGTCAAGCTAACATGATTCCTGAAGCCCTACACTAATTCTTTCACTCGATTCTGTCATGCCCGGAGTGTGAGAGGGACGGGTATATCCTGCAGGTGTCATGTTAGCTCGACCGAGTAGTAGTTGTATATTTATTTTAAAATAATTAATCAAATTAAAATACAACAAACGTATATTTTTTATGGTACGGAACCCTTCTAGCGTGAGTCCGACTCGCACTTGGCCGTTTTAGTTGTGCACTATGTAAGTTACACCCTTACCCCTTCGTCCGCCCCGCCGCTCATGAATATCACGGACCGAACGCAGCGCAGTGCACACAAGCTTAAATACTTTTTTCAGTGCTGTCATCCCGGACCGGAAAAAAACGGCCTGGAATGGGGAAAAGTAAAAAGTCGGACGGTAAAATTACGTATAGTGCACAAGCTAGCATATACATTTTATGGCCTGCCATATCGGACCGTAAAAAATCGGACTACCGGACGGTAAAATTCCGTGTAGTGTACAAATGCCCTTAGGGTAGGGACGTATAAACTATTGTAAAACTGGCTAATTAGGGAATCTGAACAGACGAGTGATAGATAACCCGACCCAAATAATCAATTAAAATTTATGTACCTAATACAAAAAGTCTATTGAAACAAAAGGAACCGTTTTTTTGTACTTGCATTCCAAAACTTTGCAAAAAGTCTATTAAAAAGTGAAAAATAGCAACCAGGATCTTTTTTGCGGTTTTTTTTTATAGAAATTAATATTTATTAAGAAGGTGCCATTTGTTTCTTGGAACTTGGAAGAAACAAATGGACTAAGAAGCTTGTTGAATGGACCCCTCGAGAAAAAACAAATAGGAAAAGAGGAAGGCCAATACGAAGATGGTCAGATGAATATCGTAACCTGATAGACCCACTCTGGCCAACACTGGCTAGAGATGGGGTGAATTGGGACAGACTGGAGGAGGCCTTTGTGTCCGGAAGGGGCAGACTTGCAAAGGATGCTGCTGCAAAATCAAAAGATCAAAACCCAAATTAGCTGTAACTTTATATAACTAATAAAAATGTTATGTAGTTAAAATTAATCCTTCAAGTAAATAAAGGCTTAATAAATAAATAAAAAAAAGAAGGTGCCAATTATTTTGGTATTATCTTTGAAGTGGAAAAACTATTCGTACAAAAAGATTCAAGCATCTTGGATCGTTCTTGATATTTAAGTAGAAAAACATTCTAAAGAATTACTTTAGCATTAAAGGTTCCAGACAGCCTGGATCCTTTCAAATATTTTATAAATGCTGTTACTCAGTGGTCCAGGCTGTTTAGATCTTTTTTGTGATTTGTTTAAAACACTTATTCCGTAGATTAATATTTTCGCAAAAACTATTCAGGTAATTTGGATCTGTTTTAATGATAAATATTTAGTGTCTCCCCTATAAGTGGCTTGGTATCTAGTCGTCGTAATTATGTCAAATATTGTGTTTTTCATCTGGATCTTTTTTGACATGAAAGATATCATCGCAAAGACCCCCCTGGTATATATAACTCAATTTCAGAAAAATTGTGGTTTGGATCCTTTTCGCGTAACTACGTCCAATTGATCGTTCAACATTTGTTTTTTTTTTTCTCTTTTGAATGCAAGGAAGGATATTCTTACAGCGTATTAAAAATATAAAAGTATCGGAGAAGTTCGACAGTCCGCAAGTCTTACCAAGACTTGCGGACCATTTTGTTTCTAACGTAGACCTTGTTAAGTCACAGCAAGAAGAAAATTAATTATATTTATGTATGTAAAGCTATATTATACTATTTTTTAATCTTTAATTATTTTAATTTTAAGATCATTTTATTATATTCAAGTAAAACAATCTTATAACTACAATAAACTATTGGTTGAAATATTCTTACAATTAGTATTTCAGCTAGTAGTTGCTAGAAAGCCTTGGCTTTTTCTTAAAAATAGTTAATTTATATGCGATGTTTTGTTGATAACTTCTGGGAGTTTGTTGTTTAAAACTGTCATGGCGTATGCTGGACCATACGCTATCCAAACGCTAGTCTACTATTTCTAATTTGGGTTTAGGTTGTGCTAATTTTGTACGGTGGCGTAAATTTTGAGATCTTCAATAAAGTGAAAACAAATTTATATTTTTTCTTACAAATATGCATTTTTCTTAAATGTAAATGGATACTAGAGTTGAAATTAAAATGTTTTAGTCTCAACGATCTTTGACAATCCTATAATGTCGATGATTATTTTCAGTAAGTTTTAGTATACTTAGATTTTTGGCTCCAAAAAAAATTTCGAATACGACATGTCACAGCTCGAGAAGCACACAGGGGGCTAATTGTCTAATTTTATCTCAATCTATCACAATCCCTTTAAATTTTTTATTTAAAAGTTACATATTATACGAGCATCGCGCCACAACTATTTGACCTTTGAAAGGGATTGCAATCGATTATAAAATTAACCACTTATGGAGGGGTTGCTATTGTATATGTCCTATACAAAGGTTCTGTAATGAACTAATTACCCATATTTTGTTTTATATAAAAAAGCTCGAGTGATTGAAGAAGAAGTTAATGTAAATAATGAATTATATTATTATATAAACTAAATATTAATGTTTTTACTCACTTAAAGAGTGTTAGTAAGTAATTTGTAAGTCCGCCTGGCTAGCGACTACCATCTTATCTAAGCCCGTTCCGGCAGTTAGAGGTAAGATAGCCAGTTCCTCAGTGATTGAGGATATCAGTACTTAGTATCAGGTTGCATGTACCCATTTTTCACAAAAAAAAAACCCAAACACAAACGCTTTGGAAACCATATTTTATAGTTTTTATGAATTTGAGGGATTTTTTAATGAGGTTTTCATATTAATAGGTGCTTTTTATTTTTCCACGAAATAAAAAATTAACTTACTAATTTCTTTAAAACACATTATGATGTATTAAATACGTTCATTCATTCACTCCTTACTTATCGATAAAAAAAATATCGATTACTTCAAGCACTACTGTCATTATTTGACATTAGTAATCGCCCCTCACCCCCGCAAGAATTGGTTGAACGTGATTTCATACATTCTTCTCGGGTTTCGTTTCCAGTGGTTAATTCGTCCAAGTGCAATATGCAATAACTCTTATTTATCTTGTTTTCATCACTTATTTGTTGAGTTTAGTCATTTTTAAAACAAATAAAAATGTTAAGTTTTTATTACAAAATAGTGTTTTAGCACCACAAGTTTATCCAAGTTTACTGCTTCCGTTACAATATTTCCTAGAAAAAAGAAAAAAATAACCAAATATCTATATGCTTAAATGTTATCTTACAAAGACGTTCAATTCGATTTAAACATTGTTGCTTACCTGAATTCATTAAATGCATGTGACAAGCTCCAGAAGTCCCAGGCTTTGGTGAAAAATCGTGTGTTTGTCTTTGTCGTTGCCCTGTCAAATCATCGTCTGAATCCGATTCAGCTGAAGACATTTGGAAGTCTGGTTCTTTTACGCTATCGTCTGATGATAAGTCATCTGTTGTACTATCTGAGCTGGTATATTGGGCTGGATCGTAGTCAGAACTTGAGCTCTCTTCAACAAATTTGTTTGGCTTTTTAGGACACTCCAAGTCTTCCTCATTCGATTCATCAAATGAGATATTTAGGTCAAAGCCTATCGTGCTATCAGGTATGGAATTAGTGTCAAACGAATCATCGTGCAAGTCACTAGGTATAGGTTTACAGCTAAAAGACTGAAAATCATGCTCCTGTATATGGATGGGTGAATTCTTGCTATCGTTCACAATAGGTAAATCTTGGTCTGGCTCTTGTTTTGTAAATTGCTACAAAAATCCTACTTGCTCTACTGTTCATCCTGCAAGTGAAAATAAATACATGCATTATATGCCGAAAAGGTAGACTGAGATAGATAAGACAAATCGAGCAAAATACAAAATAAATATGTATCATTGTGAGTTTATTTTTTGACCAGCGTAATTAATCGCCCCAGTGCAACCCAACCTTTTATAACCATACCATAAAAACCATTAAATGTTACCATAAAATGACAAAAGTGTAAAATTAGTTCAAACAAAAATAAAGCAAATAGCCAAGTACCACTGAATTAAGTACCTACCGTTAAATACTTTGTTTATTTGAATAGTTAAAGTAATATAAATGTGCGTTTATTTAGCAAAATCTTAATACAGAGTAAATGTAAAAAAAGGAATATAAAAAATTCATGCAGCGCTATGCAAAATATTCCCTTACTAAACATCAATCCCAAATTATACCAAAACCTTATTTCTTAAAAGCCAACCTCGCAAGCACAACAGTGTTTTGAGCAAAACAAACGTTTCAAGAAAAAAATCTCTTAGGCTTATAACAGTAATTACATATTAGGCATTTTCTTATAACTAAACGGACACTTTTGGAAAAGTGGCACCTTTGTCTGAAAAATAATTGAGTACCCATTTGTTTTTATAAGCGAAACGGACGTAATCACAAATGTGGCACTTTTGTTTTAAAACTAATTAAGTATTTATTTGCTTTTTCAAGCAACACGGACGCATTCCCAAATGTGGCACTTTTGTCTTAAAATGGATTAAGTAATTATTTGTTTTTTTATAAGCAAAACGGACGCATTCCTAAATATGGCCCTGTTGCTCATAAAATTCACAGCACACTCATGCACATCACGAGCACTTTTTGCGATGTGGCCCTTTGTCAACAAACTGACGTACGCTCGCGCCGAGCGTCGGTCAAAGAGTATGTAATCGGTGTCGGTCCGCAACTAAAAATATGGCCGCTTTGCTCTGAACTTAGCCACCGATTCGGGAATATGCCAAAATGGCCTATGCATAAAATGTAATTATGAACCCGATTTTGACAGGTGTCTTTGTGAAATAATAAAATATTTCACAATTCTTATTCTGGACACATTTTTTGATAAAAATAGATTTTGGACAATTTTTATTTAAGGCCCTTTTGTTTATAAGCAGCGATATATTAAAGGGGGCTCCCCATACATGGAACTGAAGCTGAAAAAATTTTTTTTTCATCACACCTATACGTGCGGGGTATCTATAGATAGGTCTTTAAAAATTACATTGAGGTTTTTCAAAATTCCAAATTCTAAATATATTTAAGTTAGAGTATATCCCTAAAGTTATTAATGCTAGGCCTAACTGGTGTTTGAATCATTTCAATCGGTCCAGCCGTCTTCATCAAAATCACATCACTAAACATTAAATTGCACGCGTTATTTCCACCAAAAAATAGGCGGCGCGGCGGTGAACATCAAGGAAAAATTATTAATTACCTATGAGCGTTAAGCCAATCAGACAGAAAGCGACCTTCCGATGCGTAGCATGCGCGCCTCGACAAAGCTTTTTCGACTCTTTTCTCGCGCGAGCGCTCTGTCTATCCCGCTCACACCGTACTTATATGAGCGGGACAGACATTACGAGATAAGGGTCGACAGCGAGTCGCGGTGCGCATGCTACGCTGGCAGTAGACATAAGCTCGCAATTCGTATGGCCACTCGCGCGGTCTCGTTGTCCCATTGTTTAGCTACTTATAAAGAGCAGAAAAAACCGGTATAAACCGCATAATTTATTCAAACCCCTTTTTTTAAGGTTTGGGTCGAGCCAAACCTTATTAAACAGTTAAACAGTTTATTTTCCATTAAACAGTTTACAGTAATACATTGCTAGCTCCCACACTAGGCTTAGCCTGTCCTGTGGGAGATTAACATGATTTACAAAATGGACAAACTGAACACAGTATCACAACAAAATTATATTAATAAAAACTAAAAAACAAAATAAAAAATGACAATAACAGTATACATTACTTAATTTTAACAGTATGTGTGTGTGTGTGTATGTGTGCGTGTGTGTGCGTGCGTGTGTGTCATCTGATAGTTTGTAATATCTTTTCTGTTTCCGTATAATTCCACCTCATTACAGTGGTCGTCACAAGCCTTTTAGTTTCTCGAACACTTAAACATTTAAATTTGCAAATATGTGCAAGTCTGTTGAAGTCAAGTCTTCCGAAACGATGAGCAAAAGTGGAAGCTGTGTTAATAGGCAACTGAAAAAACCCGTCTCTGCAACATGTTTTTAAAACTTTTTTATGAACAGCCAGTACAACTTTACATATTCAAATTACATATTCAAATCGATCTAAAACCAAGAACACAGATTTATTGAATGCTAAAAATTCCCCATCTGAATCAGCAAACTTTGTGAATGAGTTCTTTGCAAACATTGGTATACAACTTGCTCAACAAATTCAACCCAGTCAATCGTGTACTTCCAGTTATTCATCTATTACACAACCAACACAGTTAAACTCATTTGTTCTTCTAGATGCAGACTGTGATGAAGTAGATAATATTTTGATGAATCTTAAATCAAACAGTGCACCTGGTTGGGATGAGATCCCTACCAAGTTTTTAAAATACATGAGAAATGATCTAGTTCCTATTATAACCCACCTTGCCAACCTCTGCTTCAGCAAGGGAGTTTTCCCTGCCCCACTCAAACAATCCATTATCACTCCAGTTCACAAGGGTGGGGATGGAACAGATGTTAATAATTACAGGCCTATATCCATCTTACCTAGTATATCAAAAATTTTGGAAAAATTATTAAACAATCGCCTTCTTCAGTTTCTAAATAAATATAACTTTCTGTCTCCGTCACAATATGGCTTTAGGAAAGGTATATCTACAGAGGATGCTGTAACTGCATTAAGTACATTAGTAACAGAACATATTGATAAAAATAATAAATGTTTAACTGTGTTTTTGGATATCAAAAAAGCTTTTGACACTGTGTCTGTCCCTATGCTTGTGAACAAGCTCCAAAATATTGGAATACGGGGTATGCCATTAGCTCTTTTTAAAAATTACCTTTCTGAGAGAAAGCAAAGAGTCAAATTGGAACAGTATTCCAGTGAAGACGCAAAAGTAACATATGGCGTACCGCAGGGCAGTGTATTAGGACCTACCTTGTTCTTAATATACATCAATGACTTGTGTAATTTAAAAATCAATAACGCCAATATTTTCTCGTACGCCGATGATACAGCTGTTGTCTTCTCTGGAAACTCCTGGGAAGCTGTGAGAAATAATGCTGAAATAGGAATGACTCAAATATCGACTTGGTTGAAGAATAATTTACTGTCACTGAATACATCTAAAACCAAATACATCTGTTATAGTATTTATGACAATAATCAGCCTGCTGACAACTACAGTCTGAAGGTTCACAACTGCAATGATTCTATGAATAACTGTAACTGTCCACTTATTGACAAAGTCACCAATTATAAGTATTTGGGCGTTATCCTGGATCAGAGGCTATCCTGGTATCCTCATCTTGACCAACTTGCTGGAAGAGTGAGGAAATTAACATGGATCTTCCGCTCACTAAGACATGTGATCCCAAGGGATGAGAAGATAGATCGAGATCCAAAAAACAATCTCTTGAATAGAATATACATTGCCCTGGTTGAGTCCATCTTGGCTTACTGCATTCCTATTTGGGGTGGTGCGTCAAAAACTAAGTTTATAGAGGTTGAGCGTTCGCAGCGTGCTCTGATAAAAACAATGTATTTTAAACGCTTTAGGTACCCTACTAAACAACTTTATCTTGATTGTGGGTTGCTTTCAGTTAGGAAACTATATATAAAACATGTACTTTTGAAAAAGCACAAGAATTTACCGTATATTAAAAATAAAAATAAAAGTAGAAGAAAATATAATGTGGCTATAGTTCCTTCAACTAAAACAAAGTTTGCTGGAGCACAATATAATAGTATTTCGGCCAAAATTTATAATGAAATTAATAAGGAACTAGACATTTACTCCAAACCTTATAAAGAATGCAAAAAGTCGGTACTAACATGGTTGGAATCACTTGACTATGACATGACAGAGCTGTTCTTACAAGACATAAAATAATACCATTAAAAAGAAAAAAAAAAAAAAAAAAAAAAAAAACCCTCTTAACGCATCATTCACATTGTTTTTCTATCATACATATATAATACATATAATAATATATACCTATATTTACTCATGCATGCACTCACACACACACTCACACTCGCGCGCGCAAAATAATCTATCCTTGTTTATTATAAATTTAAAAATAATTATGATAAGTTGTTCTATACTACTTAATGTAATGATAAATACATAAAATAATGTCATGGAAGAGCGGAGTCTCTTGTTACAGGCATTGTATGCTTAAAAGGGGACTCCGGCCACTAATAACTGTAACTCAAAACTTTTTATTGAAATAAAATTTATTATTATTATTATTAATTATTAACTCTAACAATGTACAACTGCCGGACTCTAAGGACTCACTTAAAACGGTTTCTATTTTTAATTTTAATTTTTTATTATTTTTTTTATTTGTAATCAAGCTACAATGGCCCATATACCTTAAAACTAGTCATACATAAAAATTAAATAACAAAATTTACCTTATTATTTTACACGTAAAGTCGGCGGCGACGACGTGTTGCGCATTGCGGTGTCCGATAGCCGACCCCGAAACCGCCGGAACAGGACACCCTTAGGCCAAAAGTCTTGCTTCATGAAGGTCGACAGATGTTCAGTCGGTACCCTCACCACAAATGACTTAAAGTTCACACTGCGGCGGGACTCCAACCTGATGGAGTATCTTCGTTCTGATGTACTCCACAAGCCCTTCACATTTATACGTACGGCCGCGAGTACATACATTCTATGTTCTCGCGGCCGTACCGGCTTGAAAATTACCAGGCCTACCATGCATGAGTTTTCCTTTCCGTTTACTGTACAGTAAACGGTAGTCATTTTGTATGCGAATCTGTACAGCGCCTCTAGTGAGCAGTAGCAGAACTAAAGATTCTCTTATAAAACTCATGGTAGGCCCACTGGTCAGTAACAAACAAACAATTGAGGCTTGTTTTTTAGTCTTCCGCATTCAGATAGTTGTTGTGAGTTGTATCGTGTGAAAAATAAAGAGTACAACTACAAAGAAACTGTTTAAGAACGTTACTATTTTTCATCGAAAACTATCTTTTAAATTTCCATAGACTATACATTTTTGACAGCTCGAATGCAACAGTGAGCAACACTGTGCAGTGGTTACTTGGTCGTAACTAATACCTAATCTGTGACTTGGTTTTTTCTTTACCTCCGCTGGAGTAGGTAATAGTATTCTGTGGTCTTTACTTTACGAGTGACAGTACTTGTACTTAATTATTAAATAATTTGTTCTGATCTGACAGTGAAGTGTGAGTGTAAACATAAACTATTTTTGTGAATTTGAAATTATTTAAGCTAATAAACACTACTAAAATGAGCTAAAAGTGACCGGCTATAATGAGGTGCAGTGTTAGTGGCTGTTGTTCCGAGAGAAACAAAGATGATGTTGTTTTCTATCGGTGGGTAACCAACGCTTGTAATCACTATTAAATTTCAATTCTAGCTTAGCCCTTTCGTCCACCGATACCCAGCGATTTCGTTATCCAAACGACTACCGTAATACAAATCCATAGATGTTCGTACACAGGCAAGCGTCGTTGGATACCGAAATCGCTGGGAATCGTCTCTGACTGAGTATCCTTGTGTACGACTACGAAGGGGCTTATCCACCTATCATGGCCTAGCCCTTTATAATAAAGTCAAAGTCAAAGATTATTATTCAAATAGAGTTATAGATAAGTGCTTTCGAATCGTCCAATTTTTTATCCCGACCAGACATTCAGGACAGCTTTTAACTGATAAGAAGAATGGCGGCAAGAAACTTATCAGCTAAATTAGCTATTTAATAGTGGCAAAGTAAAATTTCTCTCTCTGGGCGCCCCACACTCCCAACAGAGCCCAAACATATTTATACCTTTGTAACAAAACAAGCAATAATCGTTTTGAATTGAATTATTTGAGAAGCTACCACTAAAGTCTAAACATTATCCAATGTTATTATAAATTTTTAATTCTGCATTTTACAATCTATTTTTATGTGATAAATATTAAACAAGAAAATATGCTTGACAAAAGCAATTTGTCTAGAAAAAAACGAGTTGCTTTTTTCTATTGTTATTATTATACTTTTTATTTTTATTATCTCAAATATTTGGTATGTTATGCTATTGTGAACTGTGAGTCAACACAAAGAGGCTGTAATATAAGGTAGTTAAGAATCCATAGTATTTACGGAAATATCTTAAAACTTTATAACTATTCTGCATGTATTAAGGATGGTATTATTATTAGTTAATGTTGGGTAGAAATTTCTATTAATAGCCCAAGAGGCAAAAGCAAATTATTGCCTTGCCCTCCCTGCGTATATGTATGTTAGTAAAAAACTTTCAGAGTATTTTACAAAAATTTATGATGTTAAAGAAAATGTACGAGACTCCAGAAAAAATAAATTATTAATACCGCACTGTAAATTAACATTATTTAAGAAAAATGTATATTTCATGGCAATCAAATTATATAATAAACTGCCATCTGATCTCATACAAGTACCGCTAACCAAAAATAAGTTTAAGCATTGTTTGTTACGCTGGCTTATCGAAAACAACTTTTACTCTGTAAGAGAAAACAAGTTAACAATAAATTTTAAGGACATTGACTCAAGAATATGACTATAAAAATGTAACTATAATGTAATTATATTGTATTCATTTATTTTTTTCATATACTAACACTATCACGAGTTGGAATTTAATTAATATTGAATAATCTGACATCGTACAAAACACTAAAAAGCAAAAAATAAACCTTTTGGTGTCAGTGCCAGCCAAAGCATTCTACTTTGCGGTCCTACTATTTTATTTTTCTTGCCTTCGCTTGCACCGACTCAAAAAGGTTTATTTTTTGCTTTTTAGTATTTTGAAGTTGGTTTTCTTTTTTTTTATAAAAAGTTTTTTTCAATTGAGATAGACTTAATTGACTTAGAGTAAGTTAACTATTTGACTTATTATAAGATGAGGTAGACCCATTGCCCTCGCAAAAACATTAAAAAGTAATAGTAAAGAAATTTCAATAGTGTCAAAAAGTACTCTAAATTTAAGGGTCACACACACCACTACGCTTTATGTTCGCCTTAAATTTCTAACCTATAGGGACTAAGGGAGCTGTAGGGGTATAAAAAATACTTGATATAAAGGCCGTCTTACACCTAACCCTGCTTCTTTCTTTTTCTGCTAAGCTCACAAACATTCGAAGTCAATTGTTATCGAATAAAGTATTTACACACGTAGGATTGTTCTCATCCGGTCGGTTTATATCAGATTTGTCTCGAGTTTGCTATTGGTATTATTATAAATAAAACCATTATAACTGGCTCGTTGTAGTGCCTTTGCACATTTGTTTGCTGGTTATTGGGCTTATGCCTGATGAGGACACCTTTTACCACTTTGGAAGTGTACATCTTTCAAATGGTTGACTTTTAGAAAAAATCGTCTTAGAAAACTCAATGTCAATTTTAATATCCTATCTTTAGACACGCACATATAGAATTGATGAAAAAAATTTTTTTTTGCAGTGCTATCTATGAGCTCCCCCTAAATCTTTTATTTTTTTATTTTTGTATGAAAATCGTATAGCCGTTTACAGAATACCTACCAAGTTTCAACTGTGTAATCCTCATAGTTTTGGAATAAAGTGACTGTCACATACGGACAAACAGACAGACAGACAGACATGACGAATCTATAAGGGTTCCATTTTTTGTCATTAGGCCACGGAACCCTAAAAATGGTTGATTTATGTTATCATCTCTTGTTTCCCAGGTTTCCCTCAAACAGCTTATTGCGAGCCCAATGGACATGGCTAATGGGGAGACCCTCGCACTGGCGGCCCAGCGTCCTCGCGGTGGTCTGCTCCAGACACTTCCCCGCGCCGCCCAAACCTACTGACGTGCCGACGCTGAGGCTGCCGCCGCCGTCGCCCGCAGATCGGAAGGTACGTTATCAAGCGACCTGTTTGGCGCAGAGGTACTACACCCGCCTTCTGCTCTGCGCCAGAGGTCCCGGGTTCGATCTCTAGACAAGACAAATATGTGTGTGCTTGCACATGTCTATTTGTCTTGGTCTGGGTGTTTAATATGTATATTATGTATATGTTTTAAAAAAAAAAGTATATGAGTATGTTTATCCATTATCTAATATCCATAACACAAGTTGGTATTCGGTTGCATAAAAGTCCTTCATGAAACTTAACGTGGGCTAGATAATTAATGTTTAAAAAAAAAAAACAAAAAGGAACGATAAATAACACGACTGCCACCCAAGGCATTGACGGTGCATTCTTTAAATTCTATGTTGCAATAAATATAAATAAGGAAATAAACTAGAAGAAAACCGGACAAGTGCGGGTCGGACTCGCCCACCGAGGGTTCCGCACTTTGTAGGTACCTACCTACCTAGGCACATAATATTATAAATAGTTCAGGAATTGAGTCTCGCAGTTTTTTACGAAGTTTTCCCGAAATTCAGTTTCCAAAGACTACATTTTTTATGATTCATTTACAAATGTATAGTTTTGAGCTTTTTTTATCTGTATTCGTAGTAAAAGACGATATTAATAGCCTTTCATAGTTATAGGTGAAAGGAGAGTACCCTATGAATTTGATTCCCTTGAGAGTGTCGAAGTATACGTTTTTGTGGCATAAATGGCCTTACTTTTATGTGATAAATATTTAACAAGAAAATAAACTAGAAAAAAGCAAGTAGTCTCATGTCGGCCTGACGGGATTCGAACCCGCATCCTTGGGAGTCCGGCCCAATGCACTCACCAATTATGCTAGAGAGACCTTTGAGGACACGTCGAATTTTTCTAGTATATTCACCGTTCTACGGTGTAGGCCACCGTCGCTTCATCCATGAGAGAAATATCCTCGCATTCGAAAGAAACATCTTTACAGATGTTTGTGTACCGCACGCCCCGCTCGGATTTGGCAGTGGACTGTATCGTTGCGGAGGGCGAGACGTACGGTATCGTGGACTGGGTCTGGGTTGCGAAGTAAAACGCAGAAGAGCTTGTTGTACCAGGAACTAGGAGAGCTTGCTTGATGTCTCTTTCAGAGTCTTGAGGCGAGAGTGGGACAGGTGATGATCCGTAGCCATAGAAACCCGACTCTCACTGAGCTACTTAAAGGCAATACCATAAGGAGGACCGCGCGCAAGCTCACTAGTTTTCAACTTTATTTATCTCATTTTATCTATGCACATACGACGTTTCTTATCACTAACATTTCCTTATCAGTCACAATATTACATGTTACATATTAAAATATTCTAAAAAAATATTGCTATCAAGTTAAATTACATTTACAATACTAAGTTCAATACTATTTCTAATCTACCTAATAAGTCGTTTTGGGAAATGACAAAACACACGAAAAAATATACTTTATTTCTTAATATCTTATCAGCTATTTACTTTACTATTATGTATCATACCTTATCGTGAAGGTCTAATTAGCCGCTATGTGCGTAACATCAATTTATTAACATAGGAGAATTTATTTCTAAATACCTACACTATAAATGCCTACGGCATAAAACTTCCATACAAACTAGTACAACACAAACAAACTATACAATACACGAAAAACACTAACTGCGAATATTATTGACTCCTAAATACTTTCCAAACACAAAGAAACTTATTACTATACTATAAAACACCAATAGACAACGAAATCAATGGTTTTTACACTTACAACTAACACGAAATTTCACTTCACCTTTATCACTTTATTATCACAAATATTAGTCACTGTCTATTGTTTACGTTATTGCACTATTCTGCCGGCCGTCCCGAACAGTTTGACTATCGATTAGATGAAACAGCTATCTAATTATAACTTTTTAGTTTTGCATTTTACTATGCTATTTTTATGTGATAAATATTTAACAAGAAAATATACTAGAAAAAAATAACTAGTCTCATGTCGCCCTGACGGGATTCGAACCCGCATCCTTGGGAGTCTGGCCCAGTGCACTAACCAATTATAGCTTGTTGTTGCTTTTTTCTCAATTCTCATCAACTCCAGACGATTGAGTCCATCGAAAGGAGGGCCAGAAAGCTCATCGGCAACGATGAATTATTTAACAAATTGAAGAGCCTTGAACATAGACGGAAGGTTGCTGGTCTATCCGTTTTCTATAGTTACATTTCGAAGAGTGTGCAGAGGAATTGCACAGCCTCATTCCACCATCCCCATTTTTTCATCGGACAACCAGACGTACAAACAGGTGCCACAATAATTATATGGTTGATATACCCAAGTCGCACTAAGCGTTTTGACTCGACATTTATCATCCGCACCGCCAAAGAGTGGAACTCCTTGCCTGAGTCTGTGTTTCCTGACACTTACAATTTGGGGGTCTTCAAGTCATGAGTGAATAGGTATCTTCTAGGCAAGCGCGTTACATCCTAGATCGCATCTTTGCTTTCCATCAGGCAAGATCCATCAAGCGCATCAAGCGCATTACCTATCCAACAAAAAAAAAAAATGTATGGAGAAATGTCAAATGAAGTGTCATTTAAAACATTCGTTCCGAAAGGGATTGCGACTATAAGTTACACAATACCATAAATCACAATTACAATACCTTTGAAAGAGATTGTGATAGATTTTGAAATTAGTCAGCCTTTCTAGATGTCGAGCCACGGCGAGAGCTTCGGCACTGGCTGTACATTAAACTTTCCACGGCTTGGGAAAGGTTTTTTGTTGGAGAGAGAGGCGGCACAGGCGTGTTAATACAGGAGATAATTTTAATTGTCATGGCGCGCAAAACCTTAGCGCTTTTGCTGGGATTCCATCAGGACCGCTGGCCCTACGCACATCCGAATGTATACACTGTACAACTTTATCGCACTGGCGCAACCGGAAACAAAGCTATGTGACAAGGTTGCTTAGTATTTCTATGTCATTGCACGCGACTGTACATTCACTCGGCTGCAAATAAATCGAACCACCTCGTTGTTTCCACACAAGCATGCTCACTTCACTGTCTAATAAATAAAGAAGTATGTGTATTTCTGGAAAGATTTGGTGATCAGGAGATCCGTTTTGGTGGGTTCGAAGGCTCAACTTAAATCAGTCAACAACCATGCGCTGGATAGCGCTTTCAACGCTTTTCAAGCTTTAATCATGCCTGCAGCTCTAATGTGTTCTTAACTGGTTAAATGTCGACGCAGCATGACATAAAACAAAACAAGCTT
This sequence comes from Chrysoteuchia culmella, assembly GCA_910589605.1. Lineage (NCBI taxonomy): Eukaryota > Metazoa > Arthropoda > Insecta > Lepidoptera > Crambidae > Chrysoteuchia > Chrysoteuchia culmella. The sequence continues at coordinate 69,230 of OU342669.1, forward strand.
TCAATCAAAATAAAAATAAATGTTGAAACGTCTTTAATTTTCCAAAAATAGCGCCTAAAATATATTTATGATTTTTAAATTTTTGCATTTTCAATGCTATTTTTATACTTATGATAAATTTTAAATACCTACCTTTGACTTTTTCAGTGGTTAGAGCAATTGTACCGGATTTCCAAAGGTCGTGGGTGCGAGTCCCATCTGAGAATTCACTTGTGGCCGAGTTGATTTTTTCCAATATTTTTCTATTTAGAATTTATCATAAGAAAAACTAACTTTTGCGAAATTTATATTCAAATTATTATGCATTCTTATGTTTTACATTTTTTTTTGTTTTTATTTTAAAAAACGGAACCAAGGAGTGTTTTTCCCCCATACAATTTTTTTCTGTACTGTAGATATTTTTTGAGTTATGAAGAATCTTCTATATATATAAGGCCCGTGTTATCCATTCTAATGTTCCCTCCAGCGCCATGAGTATAATACCTACAGCCTCCACTAATAGCTTCAAAAATCACAAAAAAAAATGTAGACGGCCGGTAAAATATATATTTTTTTATATTACTTACTCTTTATAATAGTAAAAAGTATAATAACAATAATTTTGTATATTTCTTTCTTATCAAATCTTTTAATTCATTCATTTAAAAATTACTAATTCATCATATATTTTTAATTCCGCGCGCTCTTTTTTAGGGTTTCGTAGCCTAAAGGCAAAAAACGAAACCCTTATAGATTCGGCCAAACCGATGTATGTCACACCCTTTTAATTCCAAAACTATGAGGATTACACAGTTGAAACTTGGTAGGTAGATTGTGAAAAAAATATAAATTAAGGGGGGGCTCCCCATGCATGGAACTGTTACTGAAATTTTTTTTTTCATCAAACCTATACGTGTGGGATATTATTAGATAGATCTTTAAAAATTACATCGAGATTTCTATAACAGTTTTTTCTCAAAGTCAACCGTTTGAAAGTTATACACTTCTGTTCCCGCCGGGGCGTGACGTACTGACTCATTCTCTCATTCACGCGTTTGAACCGCGACCGCTCGGTGGCGCGGACGCCGGTCGCTATTGTACAAGAGTGTATTGTATTGCTTTGACCCGCGCACGCGACGTATACTCAATTACGTTCTACTACCTTTCTCGAGATATCTCTCTCTACTATCCCGGCCGGTGACTAAGTGTATTTAGCGTGGGTGAAATCCCCATCAGTGCGTGAGTGACATTCTTCAGATCAGTGCGCGTTTTCGTCAGCTCATCAATTCCGAATCTCAACCAGCTCATACTCATCTCATTCCACGATCAAAGAACCGTGTGACTACCAGCACATTGACGAGTTCTCCGTCCCATCATATCACGTAAGTCACCAATCCTCATACTTTCCACTTATTCCTCATCTCATAGCCGCGTGTGACTGCACCGCCGCCCGTCACAACTTCCAAAGTGGAAAAACGTGCAGACAGGGGCGTGCATTGGTTTTCCAGCGAGGTAGGCACTATAGATTTTAACTAGTCGTAGTTGCGATTATCATTTTGAAAATAAGAGGTTAGCTTACTAATAATATAAATGCGAAAGTATGTCAGCTTGTTTGTTACTGTTTCTCGCTAAAACTACTGAATGGATTTGGATGAAACTTGGCACAAAGATAGTAGATAGCCTGAATTAAAGCATAGGATACTTTTATCCCGATATTCCCGCGGGAACGGGTGGAACAGCGGGCAGCCGCTAGTAATGATATAAATTCGCTTACCACTTTTTTGCCGTATTCTTGAGGCTGTAAATAATGTTATGTGAACATGCTTCCTAGGTATAAATGGATAATTCTCTTAAAAAGTCACTTAAACAATGTCATTTGAGCGATAGCTGTAGTGGCTTAGCCCGTTGTTAATTTTGTTTTATGTCACTTCACTCACGAATACCAGGTTTAATATACGAGCAAAATAACAACTGTTCGAAAGGTACTGTACGTACGTAATTTCTGTTAACAAATCCAATCCTCAGCACAATACTTATTTTATACACAAACACACACACACCAAGTCCTTTTTTCATAGCACTAATACTAAACACGGAAGGAAATTAACAAAACAAGTAAATATTAATGTCAACAAGCAAACTAAAAACAAAAACATGGCCGGCACGGCAGCACTCTTGTTGCAAAACTTTTCTATCTCGTATTAAAAAGTGTGGTTGAATTGAAAATGTCAACAAACACTCTTATGGCAGCGCAATAATGTTGAAACTCGTTAAACTAAACTAGCAGAGCGAGCTATGGGAGCGAGCATGGAGCTAGCATGGAGCGAGTGAGAGATATGGGGTCGGGGTTTGTCGGTTTATCTCGCGACAAGTTCATTCGGCCGCCTAGCCGCCGAGTAAGCGTGCTTACCGTACCCAGTTAAATTGAGAACGTCATGTCTTAGGACGACGACGTTCACATTTTCGGTAAACATTATACGCGGCCGTATTACCTTGACCTTGACTTTTTATAATTTATGTTGTATGAAACGCTCTTGCTTCGAATAGGCAATCCGGAGCCTGCCTACTGTAAGTATTTAGCGTTAGGAAAAATTACGACGTTGAGCAAGCTATTCGTTAGATGGCGCTGTTTTACATATTGGGTGAGGTGTTGAATAGACATTTTGTTATAGAATATCTGAACCATATTGAACTAAATTAACTTTATATTATTAAATTAGTGGCATGTTATTTAGGTTTTTAATGAGGTAGGCACTGCCTAATTGCCTATATGATATGCACGCCCCTGGGTGCAGATGTTTACCATTGGCTTGTTTCAATCAATGGTTTATTACATGTAAGAACTAAGTTATGTTTACAGTTGTAGGTTATTGTAACTTACAAAACAATGTATTTTTTCTTTGGTGAAATAAAATATTATTATTATATAAAAAAAATATTATTATTGTATTTCCATGAAAATTAAGGAATTTTCATTAAGGAATAATTGCGTTTAAATATCAGAGTGCCAATGACGGGGGTGCCTAGATTAGTACAGGTTACCCTCACAAATAACAAATGACGCGTTTTAGTCCCGTTGCTATAATCCTGTATGTTACGTTCGTGTTTCAGAGCAAGTACCCGGAGCCGATGGTGATGCGGCAGTGCTGCGAGGAGTCGGCGCTGGCGGGCGTCGCGGGCGGGCTGCTGCGCTTCCCCAAGCTGCTCTGCAACCCGATGGGGAAGGTGAGTGTAACTAGGAGCGGCACTTTAGCGGCACTATGGCCGGCGGGCTGCTGCGCTTCCCCAAGCTGCTCTGCAACCCGATGGGGAAGGTGAGTGTAACTAGGAGCGGCACTTTAGCGGCACTATGGCCGGCGGGCTGCTGCGCTTCCCCAAGCTGCTCTGCAACCCGATGGGGAAGGTGAGTGTAACTAGAAGCGGCACTTTAGCGGCACTATGGCCGGCGGGCTGCTGCGCTTCCCCAAGCTGCTCTGCAACCCGATGGGGAAGGTGAGTGTAACTAGAAGCGGCACTTTAGCGGCACTATGGCCGGCGGGCTGCTGCGCTTCCCCAAGCTGCTCTGCAACCCGATGGGGAAGGTGAGTGTAACTTGAAGCGGCACTTTAGCGGCACTATGGCCGGCGGGCTGCTGCGCTTCCCCAAGCTGCTCTGCAACCCGATGGGGAAGGTGAGTGTAACTTGAAGCGGCACTTTAGCGGCACTATGGCCGGCGGGCTGCTGCGCTTCCCCAAGCTGCTCTGCAACCCGATGGGGAAGGTGAGTGTAACTAGAAGCGGCACTTTAGCGGCACTATGGCCGGCGGGCTGCTGCGCTTCCCCAAGCTGCTCAGCAACCCGATGGGGAGGGTGAGTGTCACTAGGAGCGGCACTTTAGCGGCACTATGGCCGGCGGGCTGCTGCGCTTCCCCAAGCTGCTCAGCAACCCGATGGGGAGGGTGAGTGTCACTAGGAGCGGCACTTTAGCGGCACTATGGCCGGCGGGCTGCTGCGCTTCCCCAAGCTGCTCTGCAACCCGATGGGGGAGAGTGAGTGTCACTAGGAGCGGCACTTTAGCGGCACTATGGCCGGCGGGCTGCTGCGCTTCCCCAAGCTGCTCTGCAACCCGATGGGGAGGGTGAGTGTCACTAGGAGCGGCACTTTAGCGGCACTATGGCCGGCGGGCTGCTGCGCTTCCCCAAGCTGCTCTGCAACCCGATGGGGAGGGTGAGTGTCACTAGGAGCGGCACTTTAGCGGCACTATGGCCGGCGGGCTGCGCTTCCCCAAGCTGCTCAGCAACCCGATGGGGAGGGTGAGTGTCACTAGGAGCGGCACTTTAGCGGCACTATGGCCGGCGGGCTGCTGCGCTTCCCCAAGCTGCTCTGCAACCCGATGGGGAGGGTGAGTGTCACTAGGAGCGGCACTTTAGCGGCACTATGGCCGGCGGGCTGCTGCGCTTCCCCAAGCTGCTCTGCAACCCGATGGGGAGGGTGAGTGTCACTAGGAGCGGCACTTTAGCGGCACTATGGCCGGCGGGCTGCTGCGCTTCCCCAAGCTGCTCTGCAACCCGATGGGGAGGGTGAGTGTCACTAGGAGCGGCACTTTAGCGGCACTATGGCCGGCGGGCTGCTGCGCTTCCCCAAGCTGCTCTGCAACCCGATGGGGAGGGCGAGTGTCACTAGGAGCGGCACTTTAGCGGCACTATGGCCGGCGGGCTGCTGCGCTTCCCCAAGCTGCTCTGCAACCCGATGGGGAGGGTGAGTGTCACTAGGAGCGGCACTTTAGCGGCACTATGGCCGGCGGGCTGCTGCGCTTCCCCAAGCTGCTCTGCAACCCGATGGGGAGGGTGAGTGTCACTAGGAGTGGCACTATGGCCGGCGGGCTGCTGCGCTTCCCCAAGCTATTTTCTAAGCCGTTTGGTAGGTTGACTGTTGTAGCAATGAATACCAAATATTATTAAAGCATAAAGAAACATACAGTATTTTGTCTTAGACTCTTGCTTGATAAAAGTTTATTATTATTATTGCAGCTGCGCGGTGCGTAATACGCCATAGAGCTGCCCGCCAACATAAACTAGCCATTTTCGCATTGGAGACTGAGACGCTTGCCGAGACGCTTGCCTTTACCTTTTGTAGGAAAATAAAATACTGTATGTATCTTTATACTGTGCTGTAAATAATATACAGTTACCAACCACAAGTCGCCGTTTTAAAATTTTGCATTTTTCAATGCTATTTTATACTCATGATATATTTTTTTAATAGAAAGATATAGGAAAAAGGGCGTAAGTATTCTTTTTTTTTTAATGCAAGACGGGGAGACTCTTAGCCTACATCATATCTGATGTTAAGTATTGATAAGGCTGAAGATGGAAACGAGCCTCTCCCGGAATCCTCAGCCACTGAGGAACTGGCTGTCTTATCTCAAACTGCCGGAACACAACAATGCTGAAAACATTGTTGTTATGGCGTCATGGTAGCTAGCCAGGCGGACTTACAACAAGTCCTACCACCAACCAAACCGAATACAATATGTACTCCCGCTGGGAATCGAACCCGGGGCCCCTGCGTCTTATACCGGTGGTTGTACCACTAGACCACAGAGGCGGTTAATTTCCCTGGCCCTTTCCGAATGTGTGGGCAAACAAAAAAATGCCAAATATGGTACAATAAATACAACTCACTTGAAACTGTTAGTACGACATACAGTAACATTGATTTCACAACGAGTACAGCGATACATATCAATATTTAGAAGATTGTGGGTTTTTACCCAATGTCTCATAAAAAGACACACGCAAAATCTTCTCTGTTTAATATTTAATTCATTATTCTTTCATAATTCTTATTTAATATTTATCGCGCAAAATCTTTTGCTAACACTTCTAAAATGACAAAAGAGAGGCACTGAAAGCAATTTAAAAAAAATTCAGGCAATTTTGATTTTAATTTTAATACTTAATAATTCATAATACCACACTGTTTTTCTTTCACTTCTAACTTTGCATGGGAGAAATGTATATTTATTAATTCAAATATTATGATGAATGTAATACGTGTATTCCCCACCAACAGGGCTGGCAGAACTTGGCCCAGTACGGCGTCTCGTACACCAAGCTATGGCTGCTCAGCAAAGTGAGTACACGGTGCAATAATAAAACAGTAACACAACTAATAATAATAATAATAATAATAATAATAAATAATAAATAATTTATTCAATAATCAAAACATTACAGTGTTAAAAACTTATAGCCTAGAATTCTTACCAAAATCTATAATTATATAATTATCCTGAACTAGGAATACCCTGTGTTTCAGGCAAAAAGGACTTACATTATACTTAAATTAAACAACCAAATACAATATCATTAATTAACAAGATCATGACAAACAAACATAATCCTATATAAATAATACACCTAACTTATTAAAATAAATATCATAGGTACTAAAACTTTTTATCATTTAATCACAAGCAATAATTTTTTGAAGAGCTGCATACAGAATGCTCCTTGTGCTGTGATAATTAATAGAATAAATACCAAATTTGGCATTAAATCTATTATAAAGCAAAGGCCCTAGAAACATGAAGAAGCTGGAAGAGAAGGCAGATTTCATTCCCGTATTTTGTGGGCAAACTCTATCTTTTCGTTTTTTGTTAGTAATTTCAGTGCTGTAGGGAAGTGCAGTGTGCTTTTTAAGGATAGTGCTCAATATAAATAATTGTCTAACGGTTAGTACATTACAATTCTTATAAAGAAGCTCAGTTGAGTAGAGGTAGGGCCGGAAAGTTGCAACTTTTAGAACCGCCCTTTGGGCTCTTTCCAATGATAACAATGAAGTTTTAGACGTGCCACCCCATGACGTAATGCAGTAATTTATTATTGATTGACCTAGGGCAAGATAGACTTGCCGTATTAGTGCGTAATCTGCAACAGTGCGAAGTTTTTTGAATATATATATTAATTTACGTATTCTGCCACATAAAGCTTCAATATGGGGCTTAAATGAAAGGTTTTCGTCAATAATGACACCCAAATACTTCAGATTGTTAGCAATACCTATATCTGGGCAAGTGCAACGGTGATTAACAGGGTCCTTACAACGGTGGGCATGCAATTTTGGGTTAGTTAGAATAGTTTTATATTTACGCATTGAGAAATATACATACTTAGTTTTGTCAGCGTTTAATGTTAGTAGATGTTGCTGTAACCAATTATTCACTACATTAAAGCCTCGTTGCGCATATTCATATACCTCTTCTTCCGAGCTTGCGGAAAAAAGTAGAGCAGTGTCGTCAGCATATGAAATGATTTTTCCGCCATGCAATTTTAGATTACAAAGGTCATTAATGTAAACTAAAAATAGGGTAGGGCCTAATATACTTCCCTGGGGAACTCCATGGGAAGTATTCGTCAAATCAGAGCTGATAACATTGTTTATTTTAACACATTGTGAACGCTCGTATAAGTAACTTGTTAATAATTTAAGCTGGTTGCCTCTTATACCTAGTGATTCAAGTTTCAGCAATAGAATGGGTACAGAAACGGTATCAAAAGCTTTTGCTAGGTCGAGAAATATTCCCAAAGTCTTGTTACCCTTGTCTAGTTCTTGAACTAAATAGTTAGTTAACTGATGCACAGCATCGGCAGTCGATAATTTGGGTCTAAAGCCATATTGAGATCTAGAAAAAACAGAATACTTCTCGAAATATCTAACAAGTCTGATATTTATGAGCAAACAAACTCCTTGAGCTAGACACTTGCGAAAGATGTAAGTGAGGGGTGAGACCAAAATATGCCTGTATCGTTTCAACATTTTATTCGATATGTTATCCCATCCAACCGCTGAATCGTCTTTTAAATCCATAATGATTCTTTCCACCTCAGCTTCATCAGTATCCAATAGCACAAATGATCTAAATGAATTTTCGCAACTATGCTGTATACTTGACTGGGACATAAATGAGTGACTTTGAACCTTGTTTGCTAGACACTTTCCTATGTTGACGAAGTAATCATTTGCACTATTTACGGATGTCAGTTGTGACGTGCCCTCTTGAAACAACCCTGAAGATGACTCATGTTGCTTTGACATATGAGTAACATTTTTTATAACCTTCCATATTCTTTTACTGTCAGTTCCAGCCTTTTCTAATTCTTTTTTATCGTAACTTTTCTTTACTTTTTTCAAAACATCGTTACAAAAGTTTCGATATCTTTTGTACGATATTTGTAATATTAAATTGTCCGGGTTAGATTTGGCCTTCATGTGTAATTTGTCCCTATGCCTCATACAACGGATAAGCCCTGGTGTGATCCATGGCTTTATATTATAATTTTTATTACTCGACTGTGTGAATATCGTGCTTCTTGATATTGCTTGACGAACTTTGTTTATAAAATACGACATGCACTCATCCGCGTCATCAAAATTGCAAAGTGGGTCAAAGTCAATGCAAAATAAATTGTCCTCAAGTTTACGTTCATTTATTTGTGATTTATAATTTTGCGTGCGTGTTATGTTAGGTAATTTGCGATTTAAGGTTAGTAGCGCGGCACTGTGGTCAGTTAATGATGAGTTTGTAACTAATGCTACTGATGGAAAGCGAGATTTAAGAAATATGTGATCTAGGCAAGAACCGCTTTGGTGCGTTGGAAGCGTGTGTGCGGGGAACATACCATGAAAGGAACATACATTCAAGTACTCATGAGCTACAGAATCACAATTGTCTGGTCGAATGTTAATGTTTATATCTCCTATTAATATTAAATTTTGGTAATGTGTTAATAATTTTTGCAAAGAAGAGTTTAAAGACTCAATAAAAATATTTACATTTTTAAAGGCGGGAGGCCTATAAATAGCTAAAATAGCAGTATCTGTGCCAATACTTATTAGGATTCGATTGCAATCGACTATCTTTGGTTCTTCTACGGATACATTAAAATTTAAACTATTCTTAACATAAATAACAATACCGTCGTTTTGGTTATAATTAATCAAACTTTTGTATATTTTATAGCCCGGTAAATGTGGCAAGTTGCAATTAGTACTTAACCAACACTCGGTCAATACAAAAATGTCGCAGTTTATGTCTAATCTTTGCATAAATACACAAAAATTATCAAAGTTTTTTGAAATACTACGTATATTTTGCGTTAGTACTATTATTGAGTTATTGCAAGACGGTAGATAGTGTTTGCACCTTTCTACCGCACAAGTCCTCGACTCAGACGCAGAGAAATTATCTAAATCAGAAATAATAATAATATTAGACATAATTATTCAAACAGTAAAAATATAAAAGAAAGTTCTAAAATATAAAAAAGTAAAGGGCGCTCTTAGGCGCCTACATAATCAATACTGTTGATATACCTTTTCTCTGCGATTTTTCTTGCTGGGCACTCAGCATCTCCAGTCTTATGGTCGCAGGGCTTCTTAAAGCGTAAACATGTTGCACACTTTGACTGCTCAGATGACTTCGTGCACTCTTTTATGGCGTGACCTACTATGCCACAGTGACCGCACGTGTTCACCTCCTCCCGACACGTTTTGGCGGCATGGCCATACTGCTGACACTTGTAACATCTGGTTACTAAAGTAAAGTCACGCACAGGGCATGATGACCAGTTAATAAACACTCTGTCATTAGTAATTAAGGCCTTTCGAATGTCTGCAGGGACTTCGATAACATAGTTACAGGTCTCAGCATCTTTTTTTCCCGACTTATGGCTAAGTTTAATTGAGGTCAAAAAGGTCTCAAGTGTCATACCCTGTATCTTGCCAGCTAAATTCTGATGGTATATGCAGTTAAAAACGTCCCTATCTTGCATACAAGTCGGAATACCAATTACTACAATTCTCGGCTTTCGTTTGTATGGTTCATCAACTGTGAGGCCCGAGGTCGTAAATTGTCTCAATGTCGTCCTTGGTGTCAGTGCTGATGATCACGCCTCCGTTCCTAGTTTTATGTAGAGCCCTTACGTGCAGTTGCATTTGGTCCGGTTTGATAATTTTTTGCACCAGAGTTTTGGTCTCGTCACTCGACTTCATTTTGTCAGTAGGGTATATGGCTACGGAGTTAATAATGTTGGGCTTTATGTAGTTGTTAGAGCTTTTCTTCACCATGTCAGCGAAAGAGGTTGTACTCGCGACCGGCTTGGATGACTCTTTTATACTCTTTTGGAGTTCTTGAAGTCGCTGGGAGAGGTCAATTTGGTCTTTCAGTGCGTTAAGTGAGCGATGGTCTTGGATAGCTCTTTGCTTCAGCGACTGGTATTGGACGGCCATTTGTGATGTGCCATTGCTGATTTTGCGACACAGATTGTTAATACGGAGTTTTTGTTCCGAATTTAATTTTCCATCGCCTGATATACTGCACACTTCATTCAAGCACTGCTCAATGGTTTTCATCCAACCCTGGATTTCCGGCGTGGACACAACTTCGGGGGGCTCATCTTCCTGCAGGGCGCGGGCGGGCGACTGGGGAGTGGGCGTGGGTGGAGGGCTGCGACGCGTAAGCGCACTCCGATTAAACGGACTATCCATTTTCTATATTACTAAATTCCACTTAACATTATAAACAACACCAAAAATATAATTAAATTAAACTAATAAGAGTCTTGAACTGACACAGATATGTATCTCTTCCGTGTTATGTAGAACTAGGTCACAGATTTGCAATAGATTGATTTATTTATTACATTTATTTAATAACACGTCCGATCGCTTCTACGATTGACAATAATTTTGACAATAATAGGAACGCTAAAGAGATGATTTTGGGAAGTGTTCATTTTGGGAAGTGGTCATTTTGGGTAGTGGTAATTTGGGAAGTGGACGTTTTGGGAAGTGTTCATTTTGGGAAGTGGTCACTTTGGGTAGTGGTAATTTGGGAAGTGGACGTTTTGGGAAGTGTTCATTTTGGGAAGTGGTCACTTTGGGTAGTGGTAATTTGGGAAGTGGACGTTTTGGGAAGTGTTCATTTTGGGAAGTGGTCATTTTGGGTAGTGGTAATTTGGGAAGTGGACGTTTTGGGAAGTGGTCATTTTGGGTAGTGGACGTTTTGGGAAGTTGTCCTTCTGGGTCAAAAGGAGATAAATAATGTGGACAAACTTGCAGTAATTCAAAACATTTTTAAATTGTTAATATATTTAAATTGTTTCCTAGTCGCTTTAGAGATGCTAATAAGTTAATATTGCACTGGATTTGAACCCGTACCTAGTTTTTTTTTTAAAGAAATGGACTTTTCTTGTATGGCCTTGAAAAAACTAACCAGTCATTAGATGTTTTTTTTAATAATATATTTCTTCTCATTATTTTTTTCACTGTAAGGGCCGGTTCCACCAACTATTGAAAAGTTTTGGATAGTCTTATTTGACAGCTATTTTGGCATATTTTTTTATATGAAAAATATCTGTCAAATCAACCACTTAGAACATAATATTTGAAACTTCCGTGGTCGTTATCAGTATCACTATTACGAAAAACGGGATATATTTGTTACGTGTCCGATATTTCGGCGCATGCAACTCTAGTAATATATAAGTCAAAGATGTAACTATATAATATTTACCTTTTGGAGTCGGTGCCAGCCAAAGCATTCTACTTTGCGGTCCTACTATTTTATTTTTCTTGTCTTGGCTTGCACCGACTCCAAAAGGTTGAATTTTTGCTTGTTAGTGTTTTGAAGTCGGTTCAAATTTTTTTTTATACAAAGTTTTTATCAATTTGACGACTCTGTATGAAATAAAACAGGGAGAAAAAATTAGCCCTTGACGAGTTTCTTGCCGGTTTGTCTCGTTACGCGGTCTCCCGCCGCAGGGTTTGCGAACCGATGGCGGAGCTTCTTTGACGATCATAAGTGCTTGTACCAGCCTAGACTGAATGAATGATATTGAGTTTGAGCGGCGCATTCCCAGTGGCGCAAGTACCTGCGGGCGCACGTGTGGCGGCGCGGCGTGGGCCGCCGGGCCGCGCGCGCCCCGCACTGGCTGCGGCGGGCCGACCTGCAGCTGGACCTCGTCACCTACATCATGCAGGTCAGGGGGTTACGGCACAGGGGTGATCACCACAAGTACCTGCGGGCGCACGTGTGGCGGCGCGGCGTGGGCCGCCGGGCCGCGCGCGCCCCGCACTGGCTGCGGCGGGCCGACCTGCAGCTGGACCTCGTCACCTACATCATGCAGGTCAGGGGGTTACGGCACAGGGGTGATCACCACAAGTACCTGCGGGCGCACGTGTGGCGGCGCGGCGTGGGCCGCCGGGCCGCGCGCGCCCCGCACTGGCTGCGGCGGGCCGACCTGCAGCTGGACCTCGTCACCTACATCATGCAGGTCAGGGGGTTACGGCACAGGGGTGATCACCACAAGTACCTGCGGGCGCACGTGTGGCGGCGCGGCGTGGGCCGCCGGGCCGCGCGCGCCCCGCACTGGCTGCGGCGGGCCGACCTGCAGCTGGACCTCGTCACCTACATCATGCAGGTCAGGGGGTTACGGCACAGGGGTGATCACCACAAGTACCTGCGGCCCCGCACTGGCTGCGGCGGGCCGACCTGCAGCTGGACCTCGTCACCTACATCATGCAGGTCAGGGGGTTACGGCACAGGGGTGATCACCACAAGTACCTGCGGGCGCACGTGTGGCGGCGCGGCGTGGGCCGCCGGGCCGCGCGCGCCCCGCACTGGCTGCGGCGGGCCGACCTGCAGCTGGACCTCGTCACCTACATCATGCAGGTCAGGGGGTTACGGCACAGGGGTGATCACCACAAGTACCTGCGGCCCCGCACTGGCTGCGGCGGGCCGACCTGCAGCTGGACCTCGTCACCTACATCATGCAGGTCAGGGGGTTACGGCACAGGGGTGATCACCACAAGTACCTGCGGGCGCACGTGTGGCGGCGCGGCGTGGGCCGCCGGGCCGCGCGCGCCCCGCACTGGCTGCGGCGGGCCGACCTGCAGCTGGACCTCGTCACCTACATCATGCAGGTCAGGGGGTTACGGCACAGGGGTGATCACCACAAGTACCTGCGGCCCCGCACTGGCTGCGGCGGGCCGACCTGCAGCTGGACCTCGTCACCTACATCATGCAGGTCAGGGGGTTACGGCACAGGGGTGATCACCACAAGTACCTGCGGCCCCGCACTGGCTGCGGCGGGCCGACCTGCAGCTGGACCTCGTCACCTACATCATGCAGGTCAGGGGGTTACGGCACAGGGGTGATCACCACAAGTACCTGCGGCCCCGCACTGGCTGCGGCGGGCCGACCTGCAGCTGGACCTCGTCACCTACATCATGCAGGTCAGGGGGTTACGGCACAGGGGTGATCACCACAAGTACCTGCGGCCCCGCACTGGCTGCGGCGGGCCGACCTGCAGCTGGACCTCGTCACCTACATCATGCAGGTCAGGGGGTTACGGCACAGGGGTGATCACCACAAGTACCTGCGGCCCCGCACTGGCTGCGGCGGGCCGACCTGCAGCTGGACCTCGTCACCTACATCATGCAGGTCAGGGGGTTACGGCACAGGGGTGATCACCACAAGTACCTGCGGCCCCGCACTGGCTGCGGCGGGCCGACCTGCAGCTGGACCTCGTCACCTACATCATGCAGGTCAGGGGGTTACGGCACAGGGGTGATCACCACAAGTACCTGCGGCCCCGCACTGGCTGCGGCGGGCCGACCTGCAGCTGGACCTCGTCACCTACATCATGCAGGTCAGGGGGTTACGGCACAGGGGTGATCACCACAAGTACCTGCGGCCCCGCACTGGCTGCGGCGGGCCGACCTGCAGCTGGACCTCGTCACCTACATCATGCAGGTCAGGGGGTTACGGCACAGGGGTGATCACCACAAGTACCTGCGGCCCCGCACTGGCTGCGGCGGGCCGACCTGCAGCTGGACCTCGTCACCTACATCATGCAGGTCAGGGGGTTACGGCACAGGGGTGATCACCACAAGTACCTGCGGCCCCGCACTGGCTGCGGCGGGCCGACCTGCAGCTGGACCTCGTCACCTACATCATGCAGGTCAGGGGGTTACGGCACAGGGGTGATCACCACAAGTACCTGCGGCCCCGCACTGGCTGCGGCGGGCCGACCTGCAGCTGGACCTCGTCACCTACATCATGCAGGTCAGGGGGTTACGGCACAGGGGTGATCACCACAAGTACCTGCGGCCCCGCACTGGCTGCGGCGGGCCGACCTGCAGCTGGACCTCGTCACCTACATCATGCAGGTCAGGGGGTTACGGCACAGGGGTGATCACCACAAGTACCTGCGGCCCCGCACTGGCTGCGGCGGGCCGACCTGCAGCTGGACCTCGTCACCTACATCATGCAGGTCAGGGGGTTACGGCACAGGGGTGATCACCACAAGTACCTGCGGCCCCGCACTGGCTGCGGCGGGCCGACCTGCAGCTGGACCTCGTCACCTACATCATGCAGGTCAGGGGGTTACGGCACAGGGGTGATCACCACAAGTACCTGCGGCCCCGCACTGGCTGCGGCGGGCCGACCTGCAGCTGGACCTCGTCACCTACATCATGCAGGTCAGGGGGTTACGGCACAGGGGTGATCACCACAAGTACCTGCGGCCCCGCACTGGCTGCGGCGGGCCGACCTGCAGCTGGACCTCGTCACCTACATCATTCAGGTCAGGGGGTTACGGCACAGGGGTGATCACCACAAGTACCTGCGGCCCCGCACTGGCTGCGGCGGGCCGACCTGCAGCTGGACCTCGTCACCTACATCATGCAGGTCAGGGGGTTACGGCACAGGGGTGATCACCACAAGTACCTGCGGCCCCGCACTGGCTGCGGCGGGCCGACCTGCAGCTGGACCTCGTCACCTACATCATGCAGGTCAGGGGGTTACGGCACAGGGGTGATCACCACAAGTACCTGCGGCCCCGCACTGGCTGCGGCGGGCCGACCTGCAGCTGGACCTCGTCACCTACATCATGCAGGTCAGGGGGTTACGGCACAGGGGTGATCACCACAAGTACCTGCGGCCCCGCACTGGCTGCGGCGGGCCGACCTGCAGCTGGACCTCGTCACCTACATCATGCAGGTCAGGGGGTTACGGCACAGGGGTGATCACCACAAGTACCTGCGGCCCCGCACTGGCTGCGGCGGGCCGACCTGCAGCTGGACCTCGTCACCTACATCATGCAGGTCAGGGGGTTACGGCACAGGGGTGATCACCACAAGTACCTGCGGCCCCGCACTGGCTGCGGCGGGCCGACCTGCAGCTGGACCTCGTCACCTACATCATGCAGGTCAGGGGGTTACGGCACAGGGGTGATCACCACAAGTACCTGCGGCCCCGCACTGGCTGCGGCGGGCCGACCTGCAGCTGGACCTCGTCACCTACATCATGCAGGTCAGGGGGTTACGGCACAGGGGTGATCACCACAAGTACCTGCGGCCCCGCACTGGCTGCGGCGGGCCGACCTGCGGCTGGACCTCGTCACCTACATCATGCAGGTCAGGGGGTTACGGCACAGGGGTGATCACCACAAGTACCTGCGGGCGCACGTGTGGCGGCGCGGCGTGGGCCGCCGGGCCGCGCGCGCCCCGCACTGGCTGCGGCGGGCCGACCTGCAGCTGGACCTCGTCACCTACATCATGCAGGTCAGGGGGTTACGGCACAGGGGTGATCACCACAAGTACCTGCGGCCCCGCACTGGCTGCGGCGGGCCGACCTGCAGCTGGACCTCGTCACCTACATCATGCAGGTCAGGGGGTTACGGCACAGGGGTGATCACCACAAGTACCTGCGGCCCCGCACTGGCTGCGGCGGGCCGACCTGCAGCTGGACCTCGTCACCTACATCATGCAGGTCAGGGGGTTACGGCGCAGGGGTGATCACCACAAGTACCTGCGGCCCCGCACTGGCTGCGGCGGGCCGACCTGCAGCTGGACCTCGTCACCTACATCATGCAGGTCAGGGGGTTACGGCACAGGGGTGATCACCACAAGTACCTGCGGCCCCGCACTGGCTGCGGCGGGCCGACCTGCAGCTGGACCTCGTCACCTACATCATGCAGGTCAGGGGGTTACGGCGCAGGGGTGATCACCACAAGTACCTGCGGCCCCGCACTGGCTGCGGCGGGCCGACCTGCAGCTGGACCTCGTCACCTACATCATGCAGGTCAGGGGGTTACGGCGCAGGGGTGATCACCACAGGGCGAGTAGTGAGGGGTTTAGCTGGTAGTACTGCCTGGCCGAGTGGGGGGCCGGGGGCGGTGGTGTTCTAGGTGAGCCCAGCATAACCGTTCGGTATGCGTAAATGCATTCCCCTCACACAAAAAAAAAGGGACGTTACTGCAGCGACCAGCAAGAGAGGCATTGATGGACGAACGTGTAAATGTGGGCCGAGGTGAAGCCGAGGCACACACACGTAAGTCCATCAATGCCTAGTCGTGGCCGAGGCTTGTATAGCCCTTTTCTCAAATAATGCGCGGAAATTTAAACTAAGTACTTTTCGAAATCAGACGAACAACAAAATTTTTTTTCGCGTTGACAGTGTTATTTGTTGTTTTTTTTTCTAAAACATTTTTCTATTAGCAAGCCAGTTCAAATTTTAAATAAAACCTTTGATTAGTTACCTCCTTGGTTGTCATATATAAAATATTGTTCCATTTTTAAATTACACGACAGATAAGAATTTACTATGTAATTTATTTGGCCGCTAAACACGAAAGATATGAATGAAACTTTTGCCGGCCGCTGCTCGCATGTATATGGCCAGTACAGCAATATCGATTTAACTCGGAAGTAGGTTGTCAAAATAATGCTCATATTTCAAAGCATGTTTGAGAAAACATTAACATTGACTCACACACGCGTTGACGATACGAGAAGTGTAAAAAAAATTATAAAACATACACTCAGAAAAGAAAAATATGACAAGTTATAACTACACTCACCGGCACTATTATTGGCTCACTCTCTTATTTTCGTACAAAAATGCTCACTTTGCGACTATATACAAAAAATGTGAACATATTTCTGCAAAGATTTATATGCTAATGTTTAGGTAAAGCGTTCGACTGTCCGTCGAAAGTGAGCATGCTTGTATGAAAATAAGGGAGTTGGGCCAATAAAAGTGCCGGTGAGTGTACGTACATCTTAATTTTTAATAAAATAACTTTTATGATTTTTTAAACGTGCGTGTATTTCTCGAACTAAGATCTAATGGTCCGTATTTATTAAGGTTTTTAAGGGGTTTTTTGGTTTTCCCGATGTTTGGGCACCTTTTCAGCTGCCGTGGTCACGGGATGATAACTATTTAATGTGTGGGGTTAATAACGAACTGTCTCAGCACTTTTGTCTCGGTGTTATTCAATTAGTTTACTAGGTTAGTGGCGGACTTAATGCGATGGGCAAGTAATAGAGCTGGACATCGTCAGCTGCTGCTGCTATCTTATCTCTAACTGCCGGAACACAACAATGCTGAGAACATTGTTTTATGGCCTCAGACTTAGATAAATAGCGGTAGCTAGCCAGGCGGACTTACAACAAACCCTACTATCAACCGAATAATCTAATATATTATGTTATTGTCCCATTCAGAAGGACCACTTGTCCCAGTACGAGTCGTTCCTCCGCGAGGTTTCCGCGCTGGTCCCGCGGGACAAGGCCATGGGGCTGCTCGCCGCCAAGTACGGGACCAGCGAGGGCAAGATACGGACCGTGTGGTGAGTGGCCTTATATGGGACCGGGGCAAGCACGGGACCCGCGAGGGCAAGATACGGACCGTGTGGTGAGTGGCCTTATATGGGGCCGGGGCAAGACGGGACCGGCGAGGCCAAGATACGGACCGTGTGGTGAGTGGCCTTATATGGGACCGGGGCAAGCACGGGACCGGCGAGGGTAAGATACGGACCGTGTGGTGAGTGGCCTTATATGGGACCGGGGCAAGCACGGGACCGGCGAGGGCAGGATACGGACCGTGTGGTGAGTGGCCTTATGTGGGGCCGGGGCAAGCACGGGACCGGCAAGGGCGGGATACGGACCGTGTGGTGAGTGGCCTTATGTGGGGCCGGGGCAAGCACGGGACCGGCGAGGGCAGGATACGGACCGTGTGGTGAGTGGCCTTATATGGGACCGGGGCAAGCAAGGGACCCGCGAGGGCAAGATACGGACCGTGTGGTGAGTGGCCTTATATGGGGCCGGGGCAAGCACGGGACCCGCGAGGGCAAGATACGGACCGTGTGGTGAGTCGCCTTATATGGGGCCGGGGCAAGCACGGGACCGGCGAGGGCAAGATACGGACCGTGTGGTGAGTGGCCTTATATGGGGCCGGGGCAAGACGGGACCGGCGAGGGCAAGATACGGACCGTGTGGTGAGTGGCCTTATATGGGACCGGGGCAAGCACGGGACCGGCGAGGGTAAGATACGGACCGTGTGGTGAGTGGCCTTATATGGGACCGGGGCAAGCACGGGACCGGCGAGGGCAGGATACGGACCGTCTGGTGAGTGGCCTTATATGGGGTCGGGGCCAAGCCTTTAACGATCTCAAATGTAGCCGGGACCAAAGGCTTAACGTGCCTTCTGAAGCACGGAGGAGCTCGAGATAGCAAATTTTAGTTCACCTATCCCGTGACCGACCTTTGCGAAAGTTGCTTAACCTCAACAATCGCAGGCCGAGCGCGCGAGCCACTGCGCCACAGCTCCTCATCTTAAAATGAAATAAAAGTAATACTTAATCTACGGACCTATATCGAGATAGACGGTAAATGTGTACTTGATACGGACGGTGTTGAGTAAGTTGAATTCCTGTCCAAACATTGCTGCTGCCCTCTTAGAGTCTTGTGTTGATAAGTGTAATAAAGTATTCAATTTTAAACATATTAATAGTGAAGACATTTTAAAAGCTTTCAAGTCTATAAATATTAAAAAGACTGAAGATTTATGGGGCATGTCAACCAACATTATTAAATCAATTATTGATACAATAGCTCCATATTTAGCTTTTATTTTTAATCAATGCATAGATGAAGGTACTTTTCCCGATTTAATGAAATGTAGTAAGCTTATTTCTCTTTTTAAATCGGGTGACAAAAGTGACCCTACAAATTTTAGGCCGATTTCAGTACTACCGGCACTTAGTAAAATTTTTGAAAAAGTTATATACTCTCAATTATTAGACTATTTAACAATAAATCGAATCCTTCATAACAATCAGTTCGGCTTTTCTAAAGGTAAAAATACTACTGATGCTGGCATTGCACTCCTCAAACATATTTTTGAGGCTTGGGAGGGCAAGCAAGACGTAATTGGTATATTCTGTGACCTGTCTAAAGCCTTCGATTGCGTTGATCACGTTACACTTTTAAAGAAGCTTGAACATTATGGTGTCTCTAAGAAATCTGTTAGCCTTTTGCAGTCATACTTGCACAATAGAAATCAAAAAGTAATTGTCAATAATACTGCTTCTACTGGAGCCCCCATTATTATGGGCGTGCCACAAGGTTCAATATTGGGCCCTTTGCTGTTTTTAATTTATATTAACGATCTCCCTTATTACACGAGTAATTTATGTGAGAAAGTACTATTTGCAGATGATACATCTTTAATTTTTAAAATTGATAGAGGAAACAATTGTTCTGACGAAGTAAATAGTGCTCTCTCTCAAGTCGCACACTGGTTCAACAGTAATAATATGTCTCTTAACCCTTCTAAAACCAAGTTTGTTAGATTCTCATTACCTAACGTAGTGCAGGTCGATATGCATATCAATTTGAATGGGAATGTAGTAGAGTTAGTTGAGAGTACAAAATTTCTTGGCATTACATTGGATTCAAAGCTGCAATGGGATCCACATATTGAAGCCTTGTCGAGTAGACTTAGTTCTGCGGCTTTCGCAATAAAGAAAATAAGGCTCTTAACTGATATTGAAACGGCAAGACTAGTTTACTTTAGCTATTTTCATAGTGTAATGTCCTATGGCCTGTTGTTGTGGGGCTCAGCAGCTAATATAGAAAATGTTTTTATACTTCAAAAAAGAGCTGTGCGCGCCATTTACAACCTTCGACGGAGAGATTCTCTTAAGGATTTGTTTAAAGAGATTAATATACTAACTTTGGCGGGACAATACATCTATGATAATATAGTATATGTAAGGAAACATCTTGATTTATTTATTAAGCATAGCGATGTCCATAATTTTAATACTAGAAATAAGAATAAGCTTGCCGTTCCAAAATTTCGACTTGAAAAATGTAGACGCTCGTTTTTGGGGAAAGGTATAGCTTTTTTTAATAAAGTTCCACAACAATTGATAGAGCTGCCTTTGCATAAATTTAAAATATATGTTAAAAAGTCACTGTTAAGCAAAGGTTATTACAAGGTAGATGATTATTTAAAAGACCAAAATGCATGGATGTGATACTAACATAAAACATAACTATTATAAATTAGATAAAAGGAAAATATT
The DNA here is from genome assembly GCA_910589605.1 of Chrysoteuchia culmella. Classification (NCBI taxonomy): domain Eukaryota; kingdom Metazoa; phylum Arthropoda; class Insecta; order Lepidoptera; family Crambidae; genus Chrysoteuchia; species Chrysoteuchia culmella. The sequence continues at coordinate 89,628 of OU342669.1, forward strand.
CTAATAATTAAATATTGGAAAATTTTCCTCTTATATTAAATATATTTCAAAATTGTAAATTTGTGCTTGGCAACAACATGTTCCATTGTAAATGTTGTTGTTTCTGTTAAAGCTGATAAGTTTCTTGCGGCCGTTCTTCTTATCAGTTAAAAGATGTCCTGAATGGCTGGTAGGGAAAAAAAATTTTGGACTATTCGAAAGTACTTATCTATAAGTCTATTTGAATAAAAAATCTTTGACATTGACTTTGACTTTGACTTGTGTGTCAAAAGTTTGATCCACGGTCAAAGTTTACCGATCCAAGTCAGTCCGCTTGAGACCATTGCCATGAAAACACGCGTCACTCAGAAACGAAAATGGTTAATTGTGCAGTGCTTTCTTGCGACAGCTCGGCAATAACATTTACACATCACTAAATCTCGCTCGTGACGTCATCGTAGGTACGATAAACTCGACACGCTAGGTTCTCATACAGTTGGAAGCGCTCTTTTCGTCTATCTCGATATAGGTCTGTGGGTCAATCCTATTTTTAGGTCTAACTATATAATCTTGTCCCCAGGGACATATTCTCATCCGCCGTCCGCATCAAACTGCAATGGCTCTCCCAATGTGCCGATGACTGGGACAAACTGCCCAGAGTCGCACTCATGTCATCTGTGGAGTGGGACGCCAGTGGGACCGTCATCATGGAAGACGACAACGTGGAGTGGGCTGTAAGTATATTGAATTTTATTCAATATAGTAACATGGGACAAAACGGGAAAAAGTGGGACGAAATAGGAAGAGTGACGCAAAATGGGGAAAAAGTGGAGGAATAGTGGGTAATGTGGGGCATCACATGTCTAATAGTTGTGGCGCGAATCTCGTTTTAGATTATAAAATTAGACAATTAAAAGGGCCGGTTCACACAAATAAAAAACAAAGCAAATAAATAGAGAAGAATAAAACTCAATTCGTATAATATATTTTAAATAGGAAAATATTGGAAAAAATTAACTCGGCCACAAGTGAATTCTCAGACGAGAATCGAACCCGCGACCTTTGGAAATCCGGATAAATTTTTAAGTTAATTTTTTCCAATATTTTTCTATTTAAAATTTACCATAAGTTTAAAAATAGCATTGAAAATGCAAAAATTACAAAATCATAAATCGTATAATATATTCATATATTAGTACATTACTGCATCGGCCAGCAAAAGAGGCATTGATGGACAATCGTTTAAATTGAATATTCCGCATAAGCAAAACCAAACGAAAAACAAAATTTGTAAAGTAAAGAACCAAGGAAATGGATGATTTAGCTGTTTGAGTCGGCGGTCAAACTTAGAAAATTAAATTTTTAATAAAAAAATCTTGCCAAAATTGTGTTCTATATGTTTGACCTGAGCAGCTCCTGCTCGATCGGCACTTGATAAATTAACACTTTATACAGGATGGAAATTTAAAACTGGGCACGAACAATCAAGATTTATTTGCTACAATGCGGTACATAAAATATCTTAAATTATGGAAGTCACATCACATTCACTAATAGCTGGCATGTAAAACATTTAGGAGAACATAATAATTACATATTATGTCAACATTATTGGATAGGTACCATTACAATATATCAGAATCTAATATAATTGATATTGGCATTGAATTGATAATTATAATTAATACATTTCATATACCGAAACATTAAATATTTAACTTATTTTACATTTTAAATTAAAAAAATCATTCAAATTATAAACAGTTTTTCACTAGCCATGACTTTAATTTGGTTTTAAATTGATTGAGAGACATCTTTAATGTCGTTACGAATGCAATTAAATATTTTAACAGCCATAGGATAACAACTCCTTGACCCGAGTTCCGTTCTCATCTTTGGTAATCTCAATTTATTTGGATACCTTGTAGGATCCCGTCAGGGCGACACGATCCTAGTTGCTTTTTTCTAGTATATATTCTTTTTAATATTTATCACATAAAAATATCATTGTAAAATGCAAAATTAAAAAGTTATACCTTGTAGGTATAACTTTCGTAATTTCTTTTGAATAAGTCAGGATGACTTTTAACAAAAATACATATTTCTAGAATGTTTAAACAAGGGACAGTTAGTAGATTCAGGCTTTTAAATAATGGCCTGCGTGACACCATGTTTTCTACGTCACATATGGCTCTGATACAAAATTTTTGTGCAATGAGTACCTTGTTTATATTGCGAGTTTCCCCACAAAAGAATACCGTATCTTAAAATTGAACTTATATGTATAACCATGATATGCTTGAAGAGCTACTCTATTTCCAGCAGTTTTTGCCAATCTCCATAAAGCATAAGAAAATGGATAGATTTTGTTACATACATTATCTACATTTTTATACCACGTCAAGTGTTCGTCCAGAGTTAAACCAAAAAATTTAATGTCACTAGTTCCTTTAATCGTCTTATTTTGGTAATTTATTTGGATGTTTGTTTTCTTTCCCTGATTATTCCTAAATTGTATATAATTTGGTTTGTCAATATTTATTTTCAAATTGTTACGTCTTAGCCAAAATATTATTGCCTCTACAGTCTTATTAATGTCAGCATTATATTCATTTATACATTTACACGGAATAGTAACAGATATCGTCTGCAAAAAGAATACACTCATGTTTGTAATACTAGGCAGATCGTTTATATATATGAGGAATAGCAATGGCCCTAAAATACTCCCCTGAGGAACGCCCGTACCGTTAATTTTCATTTCAGATTTGTAACTGACTTTGTCATTTTCGTCCAATTTTGTTATGACAACGTATGGTTTTCTCTGATAAAGATATGATTAAAGCCATTGGTTTGCTAAACCCCTAATGCCGTACTTCTCGCATTTATGTAAAAGTAGATTATGCGAAACGAAGAGATGCTTTTGATATATCGAAAAAAATTGCAGTGACAGATAAATCAATGTATTCGGGCAAAGGGCAGGTACCTTAACCGTTGTAGCTACATGAGAACGTTCTGAGGAAACCATCCTTAATTTTTTGAGAAATATTGAACTACATTCACAGATTTGGACAAAAAAATACAGTCGGCAGAAAAAAGCATTTATTTTTTACTTTTTGATGCTAATCGATCCTGTTTCTTATGAGGATCAAAACGGTGTGAAGGTATGAGTACTAGACAAGTCAGAAATCGCGAAAAATTATTTCCACGTAATCGCTAAGAAAATAACTTCCATCAACGAAGGTACTCGTCGGTGAAGCGGACACGGCGGCGAGTGGCGCGAGCGCGGCAGGTGTGTTTTTTGCGGTTTTCGCGATTTCCGACTTTTCTAGTATTTGATCATCATGGGAAACAGGCTTGATTGGCATAAAAAATATTTTTGAAAACTTACTATTTTCCTGCTAACTGTAATTTTTTTTCTAAATCCGTGAATGCAGTTCAATATTTTTCAAAAACATAACGAGGGGCACAGCGAAAAGCGTGCTATGTCCACGCTTGCAAGGTCGCTAATCGCCTGATCGTCTCCTCGTTCGCCTCGCCACGCGCCACTCGCGCGACGAGTGATTCCAACATAGAGGTCCTGCCCTTGCTGCCCCGTTGTAAATGTCCACTCCGTATAGATATTCACATTACCTATAACTTTTAAATTTTGCATTTTACAATGCAATTTTTGTGTGAAATATTAAACAAGAATATATACTAGAAAAAACAACTAGTCTCATGTCGCCCTGACGACATATAATAATATAATTAGGTGGCTGTTTCATCCTAATCGATAGTTAAACATTTGTAAAAATGTTTATTTGATGATATTTCTCTCATTGATGAAACGACGGTGGCCAACACCGTAGAAAGGTGAATTTACTAGAAAAATTCGTCGTACGTGTGTGGTTAGTGCATTGGGCCGGATTCCAAAGGATGCGGCTTCGAATCCCGTCAGGGCGACATGACACTAGTTGCTTTTTTCTAGTATATTTTCTTGTTTAATATCTATCACTAGCTATTCTATTTTACTAGCTTCTTATAACAAAAGCAAACACGATCCCTCAAAATATACATACCATCACATAAAAGCACTTACAATTACATGTAAGAAATGCACGCCAGGTATCAATTAGCTAAAAAAAAGCTTTTAATTCTAACAAACATACGCACAAACATTCACACACGCGCACACACACACATGTGTGTTTATTATCTATGTAGATAATTTAAGTAAAATATGTATGTTAATCTATATATATAATACGGCAGTGAAGCCGCTTCTCCTCCTAAACTAAAAGTCGCACAATCAAGTGCAATACACCGTTAGAAAGGTATTTGTCTGAAGTGGTCGGATAAGTCGAGAAATTTAGCAAAAACTCAAATCTAGAGCGATTTAAACCGGATTTAATGGATTTTTAAATTGAATATAAAAAATGTGTATTTTGCGCATTATGCGCACACGGGTTGCTCGTATAAAATAATTTAAGAACTTGTTTAATTAACATACATATAAACTTTTGTTACGGCAGAGGGGGGCCACCTAACACCGGTATTACAAATACTTACTAGGTCGGTGCCAAGCTCGGATTGATGTTTGTACTGAATTATTATGAAATAACATTGTTATATCCCCATGTATAGCTGGTATACTCGGCCCCTGCGGACCGTCCGCTGCAGCTGCTCATCCACCTGGCGGCCGCCCACGCGCTGGAGGACGCCGCGCCCCGCGAGCGGCGGCTGCGGCGGTGGGCGAAGGCCTATAACACATATATGAGATGGTAACATTGTTATATCCCCATGTATAGCTGGTATACTCGGCCCCTGCGGACCGTCCGCTGCAGCTGCTCATCCACCTGGCGGCCGCCCACGCGCTGGAGGACGCCGCGCCCCGCGAGCGGCGGCTGCGGCGGTGGGCGAAGGCCTATAACACATATATGAGATGGTAACATTGTTATATCCCCATGTATAGCTGGTATACTCGGCCCCTGCGGACCGTCCGCTGCAGCTGCTCATCCACCTGGCGGCCGCCCACGCGCTGGAGGACGCCGCGCCCCGCGAGCGGCGGCTGCGGCGGTGGGCGAAGGCCTATAACACATATATGAGATGGTAACATTGTTATATCCCCATGTATAGCTGGTATACTCGGCCCCTGCGGACCGTCCGCTGCAGCTGCTCATCCACCTGGCGGCCGCCCACGCGCTGGAGGACGCCGCGCCCCGCGAGCGGCGGCTGCGGCGGTGGGCGAAGGCCTATAACACATATATGAGATGGTAACATTGTTATATCCCCATGTATAGCTGGTATACTCGGCCCCTGCGGACCGTCCGCTGCAGCTGCTCATCCACCTGGCGGCCGCCCACGCGCTGGAGGACGCCGCGCCCCGCGAGCGGCGGCTGCGGCGGTGGGCGAAGGCCTATAACACATATATGAGATGGTAACATTGTTATATCCCCATGTATAGCTGGTATACTCGGCCCCTGCGGACCGTCCGCTGCAGCTGCTCATCCACCTGGCGGCCGCCCACGCGCTGGAGGACGCCGCGCCCCGCGAGCGGCGGCTGCGGCGGTGGGCGAAGGCCTATAACACATATATGAGATGGTAACATTGTTATATCCCCATGTATAGCTGGTATACTCGGCCCCTGCGGACCGTCCGCTGCAGCTGCTCATCCACCTGGCGGCCGCCCACGCGCTGGAGGACGCCGCGCCCCGCGAGCGGCGGCTGCGGCGGTGGGCGAAGGCCTATAACACATATATGAGATGGTAACATTGTTATATCCCCATGTATAGCTGGTATACTCGGCCCCTGCGGACCGTCCGCTGCAGCTGCTCATCCACCTGGCGGCCGCCCACGCGCTGGAGGACGCCGCGCCCCGCGAGCGGCGGCTGCGGCGGTGGGCGAAGGCCTATAACACATATATGAGATGGTAACATTGTTATATCCCCATGTATAGCTGGTATACTCGGCCCCTGCGGACCGTCCGCTGCAGCTGCTCATCCACCTGGCGGCCGCCCACGCGCTGGAGGACGCCGCGCCCCGCGAGCGGCGGCTGCGGCGGTGGGCGAAGGCCTATAACACATATATGAGATGGTAACATTGTTATATCCCCATGTATAGCTGGTATACTTGGCCCCTGCGGACCGTCCGCTGCAGCTGCTCATCCACCTGGCGGCCGCCCACGCGCTGGAGGACGCCGCGCCCCGCGAGCGGCGGCTGCGGCGGTGGGCGAAGGCCTATAACACATATATGAGATGGTAACATTGTTATATCCCCATGTATAGCTGGTATACTCGGCCCCTGCGGACCGTCCGCTGCAGCTGCTCATCCACCTGGCGGCCGCCCACGCGCTGGAGGACGCCGCGCCCCGCGAGCGGCGGCTGCGGCGGTGGGCGAAGGCCTATAACACATATATGAGATGGTAACATTGTTATATCCCCATGTATAGCTGGTATACTCGGCCCCTGCGGACCGTCCGCTGCAGCTGCTCATCCACCTGGCGGCCGCCCACGCGCTGGAGGACGCCGCGCCCCGCGAGCGGCGGCTGCGGCGGTGGGCGAAGGCCTATAACACATATATGAGATGGTAACATTGTTATATCCCCATGTATAGCTGGTATACTCGGCCCCTGCGGACCGTCCGCTGCAGCTGCTCATCCACCTGGCGGCCGCCCACGCGCTGGAGGACGCCGCGCCCCGCGAGCGGCGGCTGCGGCGGTGGGCGAAGGCCTATAACACATATATGAGATGGTAACATTGTTATATCCCCATGTATAGCTGGTATACTCGGCCCCTGCGGACCGTCCGCTGCAGCTGCTCATCCACCTGGCGGCCGCCCACGCGCTGGAGGACGCCGCGCCCCGCGAGCGGCGGCTGCGGCGGTGGGCGAAGGCCTATAACACATATATGAGATGGTAACATTGTTATATCCCCATGTATAGCTGGTATACTCGGCCCCTGCGGACCGTCCGCTGCAGCTGCTCATCCACCTGGCGGCCGCCCACGCGCTGGAGGACGCCGCGCCCCGCGAGCGGCGGCTGCGGCGGTGGGCGAAGGCCTATAACACATATATGAGATGGTAACATTGTTATATCCCCATGTATAGCTGGTATACTCGGCCCCTGCGGACCGTCCGCTGCAGCTGCTCATCCACCTGGCGGCCGCCCACGCGCTGGAGGACGCCGCGCCCCGCGAGCGGCGGCTGCGGCGGTGGGCGAAGGCCTATAACACATATATGAGATGGTAACATTGTTATATCCCCATGTATAGCTGGTATACTCGGCCCCTGCGGACCGTCCGCTGCAGCTGCTCATCCACCTGGCGGCCGCCCACGCGCTGGAGGACGCCGCGCCCCGCGAGCGGCGGCTGCGGCGGTGGGCGAAGGCCTATAACACATATATGAGATGGTAACATTGTTATATCCCCATGTATAGCTGGTATACTCGGCCCCTGCGGACCGTCCGCTGCAGCTGCTCATCCACCTGGCGGCCGCCCACGCGCTGGAGGACGCCGCGCCCCGCGAGCGGCGGCTGCGGCGGTGGGCGAAGGCCTATAACACATATATGAGATGGTAACATTGTTATATCCCCATGTATAGCTGGTATACTCGGCCCCTGCGGACCGTCCGCTGCAGCTGCTCATCCACCTGGCGGCCGCCCACGCGCTGGAGGACGCCGCGCCCCGCGAGCGGCGGCTGCGGCGGTGGGCGAAGGCCTATAACACATATATGAGATGGTAACATTGTTATATCCCCATGTATAGCTGGTATACTCGGCCCCTGCGGACCGTCCGCTGCAGCTGCTCATCCACCTGGCGGCCGCCCACGCGCTGGAGGACGCCGCGCCCCGCGAGCGGCGGCTGCGGCGGTGGGCGAAGGCCTATAACACATATATGAGATGGTAACATTGTTATATCCCCATGTATAGCTGGTATACTCGGCCCCTGCGGACCGTCCGCTGCAGCTGCTCATCCACCTGGCGGCCGCCCACGCGCTGGAGGACGCCGCGCCCCGCGAGCGGCGGCTGCGGCGGTGGGCGAAGGCCTATAACACATATATGAGATGGTAACATTGTTATATCCCCATGTATAGCTGGTATACTCGGCCCCTGCGGACCGTCCGCTGCAGCTGCTCATCCACCTGGCGGCCGCCCACGCGCTGGAGGACGCCGCGCCCCGCGAGCGGCGGCTGCGGCGGTGGGCGAAGGCCTATAACACATATATGAGATGGTAACATTGTTATATCCCCATGTATAGCTGGTATACTCGGCCCCTGCGGACCGTCCGCTGCAGCTGCTCATCCACCTGGCGGCCGCCCACGCGCTGGAGGACGCCGCGCCCCGCGAGCGGCGGCTGCGGCGGTGGGCGAAGGCCTATAACACATATATGAGATGGTAACATTGTTATATCCCCATGTATAGCTGGTATACTCGGCCCCTGCGGACCGTCCGCTGCAGCTGCTCATCCACCTGGCGGCCGCCCACGCGCTGGAGGACGCCGCGCCCCGCGAGCGGCGGCTGCGGCGGTGGGCGAAGGCCTATAACACATATATGAGATGGTAACATTGTTATATCCCCATGTATAGCTGGTATACTCGGCCCCTGCGGACCGTCCGCTGCAGCTGCTCATCCACCTGGCGGCCGCCCACGCGCTGGAGGACGCCGCGCCCCGCGAGCGGCGGCTGCGGCGGTGGGCGAAGGCCTATAACACATATATGAAATGGTATTTTTTTTTTTTTTTTTTTTTGTGAAGTACGGGAGACTCTTACACCCATATTCTAAGTCGTTCCTCCAAAACTTTTTACACTCCACTCAACCTCGTCGTGGGTAAAAATGGTAGTGTGCGCTAGGCCTAACACGGAGTGGCTACGTACTCTTTGGCTCCTCCAGGTCCTTACGGAGTTATGACTTAGAATACCGATTTCGAGGAGTATTTCGAAGATTTTTAATACTATTTTTATACTGATGATAAATTTAAAATAGAAAAATATTGGAATAATATAACTCGGCCACAAGTGAATTCTCAGATGGGAGTCGAACCCACGACCTTTGGAAATCCTTGTCCAAGTCTCGGTAGCTCAGTGGTAAAAGCATTGGACCATTTTTCAATTTAAAAATTTATCATAATAATCAAGATATTTTTATTTTAAGAAAAATTATTAACCTTTTATCTAGTTAATCTTTAATCTACCTCAATGTACCCAGTCTCATGAGGACTTACATTTTGATGTGACTTTATGTTTTAGTTTTAAATTTAAAGTTTTTGGTTAGCTTTTGGCGGCCGTTTTTTCTTTTCAGCTAACAGTGTCTCAAATTAAATGGGCAGAAGGAACAAAATGACAAATCAAATAAAGTGGCTGTGACATACGGACGGACATACAGACATGACGAATCTATAAAGGTTCCGTTTTTTGCTATTACGCAACTGAACCTTAAAAATGTGTGTAATTTACTCATTAGAATAAAGAATATTTAGATTTGATTTGAATAACTTTTTAATACGTACATCTTATGTTTTGGCGCGCATTGTTCATTGAAATAAAACAACTTTTACGGATATCAAACGCGCTATATTTCACGAACTAAGTTGTAATTGTCAGTATTATTAGGTTTTTTAGGGTTTTTTTGATTTTCCCGACGTTTCGGCACCTTTTCAGCTACTGTGGTCACGGGTTGACACTAATAATAACTTTTTAAGTTTGAATTTCAATGCTGTTATGTATGTTTTTTGATTGATATCTAGCGGCCTCCGCTGTCCATTCCTGCTGCTGCAGCGTCGCTGGCACCAGTTGAAAGAAGACGCGCGTCGAGCTATACAACATCCGTCTTCGTACAAGTTACACCAGTGTCACTGGCTACTGCTTGCCAGGTAACATAATTATACCACACATTACTTTTTCTTTCTTTTTTACTTTGAATGGGTTTCCTCTTGATCCAAATCAAGTGGGACTATCAGCTAAGACAAAGCCAACCCAGGCAACCTAGAAGGACTCCTTTTTCCTTTTATTTAATCCAATACAGAATACGGTGGTTCGCAAGTCTCGGTAGCTCAGCGGTTAGAGCATTGGACCGGATTTCCAAAGGTCATGGGTTCGATTCCCATCTGAGAATTCACTTGTGGCCGAGTAAAAAAATTTTTTCCAATATTTTTCTATTTAAAGTTTATCATAAGTATAAAAATAGCATTGAAAAATGCAAAATTCAATACAGAATACTTGTAATAGTAGTAAGGGCTAGCATATTATACAATGTTGTAATTTTTTTTTTTTTTTTTTTTTTATGTACGATGGTGAGACTCTTAGCCTTCACCATACCTGATGTTAAATATTGATAAGGCTGAAGATGGAAGCGAGCCTCTCCCGGAATCCTCAATCACTGAGGAGTTGGCTATCTTATCTCTAACTACCGGAACACAACAATGCTGAAAACATTGTTGTTATGACGTCAGACTTAGATAAGATGGTGGTAGCTAGCCAGACGGACTTACAAAAAGTCCTACCACCAACCAAACCGAATACAATATGTACCCCCGCTGGGAATCGAACCCGGGACCCCTGGGTCTGATACCGGTGGTTGTACCACTAGACCACAGAGGCCGTTAAAATGTTTATTTATAGGATTACTAGCGCCCGCTCGCGGTTTCACCCGCGTTTTAGATACTATGTTACTTAAACTTAATTGATCCTTATGATTGACACTATCGATCGGTATCCATAAAAGTACAGGTGATATATTTTAATTTAATCCGGTTCGATTCCCGGTTCAGGTAAGACAAAAATAAAAAATCTTTGAATGCATTTCTACTTGTTTTTGTAAACAAAGTAATGTTTCCTTTCACCATAAATTGCTATCATCAGTATTAAGGGTACTTTCCACAGACCTATATCGAGATAGACGGTAAAAGTGTACCTGCCTTGCCTGTAAAAAGTTTGATCCACGATCTTTACCGACCTAAGTCAGTCCGCTTGAGACCATTGCCATGAAAACACGCGTCACTCAGAAACGAAAATGGTTAATTGTGCAGTGCTTTCTTGCGAGAGCTCGTCAATAACATTTACACGTCACTAAATCTCGCTTTGCTGTGTAGTGTCGGATTAGAATAGCACTACCCCCTCTCATCCCGTGGGGGTCGTAAAATGCGAGTAACAGCCTTCAGGAGGCGGGCAGCAGCGTCTCCTACAAACTTGGCCATACTGCGATCGCCAACCCGCCTGCCAAGCGTGGCGATTATGGCAAACCCCCCCTTTTGGGGGAGGCCTATACCCAGCAGTGGGTGCTATGTGGCTGAGACGACGACGACGACGACGAAATCTCGCTCGTGACGTCATCGTAAGTACGAAAAATTTGACACGCTAGGTTCTCATACAGTTTGAAGCGGTCCTTTCGTCTATTTTGACGACCTGTTTGGCGCAGGGGTACTAACCCCTCCTTCTGCGCCAGAGGTCCCGGGTTCGATCCCCGGACAAGACAAATATTTGTGTGCATGAACATGTCTATTTGTCTGGGTCTGGGTGTTTAATATGTATATTATGTATGTATTTACAAAAAATAAAGTATATAAGTATGTTTATCCGTTATCTAGTATCCATAACACAAGTTCTTCATGATACTTAACGTGGGCTAGATAATTGGTGTGATTGTATGGAAATATTTATTATTATTTATTATTTATCTCGATATGGGTCTGTGGTGGTTCCCTCCGACGACCGTCTCGTTTCCCACCCCGTAACCCCGTATATGCGCTAGTCCCAACTTATATCATTACAACTATAGCTATAGCTATAGCTAGGCAACAAAGACGCTAAGCCCTTTGGTTAAAATTATTTGTTATACCTCTACATCAGATACAAAATACATTTTATGAGATTTGAAAATTTGCATTTTTCAATGCTATTTTCATACTTATGTATAATAATAATATTTCATATTTTTTTTGAAGTAGGTGAATTTTATTAAATACTAGAGGCCGGGCGCGGTTTCACCCGCGTGGTTCCCGTTCCCGTGGGATTTTTGGGATCATCTATAGCCTATGTTACTACTTGGGGTCTAAGGATTCTCTATACCAAATTTCGTCAAAATCGTTCCAGTAGTTTTTGAGTTTATTCGTTACATACAAAAATACAAATCTTTCCTCTTTATAATCTAATATATAAAATTCTGGTGTCACAGCTGTTTTCGTTCCCATACTCCTCCGAAACGGCTTGACCGATTCTCATGAAATTTTGTGAGCGTATTGAGTAGGTCTGAGAATCGGCTACTATCTATTTTTTATCCCGAAATTCCACGGGAGCGAAGCCCCGGGGCACAGCTAGTATTAGTATAGATTTACAAATTAGTAGAAAAACAAGAAACTGTATTTCATATTGTTATTGTTATTATGATAAATTTTAAATAGAAAAGTATTGGAAAAACATCAAGGCCACAAGTAATTTCTCAGATGGGAATCGAACCCACGACCTTAGGGAATCCGGCCCACTGCTCTAACCACTGAGCTACCGAGACTCGCTAGGCGATTGCGTAAGGTAATCGTATTCATTTGACAGTTCATATTGTATGTCTTTAGTGTCAAATTTCATACAAATTGCAGCCGATCGAATACGTCATGAACCACCAAAAGAATACGACTGACCTTACGCAATCGCTCTATTTTTGATTCAGTCTCTGCGTCTCGAGGTTTCTACTGATTTTCGTGCTATGTTTGAGTTTCCGTATCTTCCGTACTTTCGTAATAGCGACCTTGCACGTATATATGTCGCAGGATAATTATATAAATCGATTTTTTGCGAAAATCCTAGGGATATTGCGAAAACTCGGATAATTAGACAATGTCCTTATCATTTCTCAAACCTACTGAAAAAGATAAGATTTTGCGAAAAAAATGTTGCCTTAGTAAGATTATGAAAAGAATCCCCTGATTGACTGGTCGGACCGTCCAAAACAACAGCTTCTCTGATTCGTTGACGACTTGACGTTTCAAATGTCAATCTATTCTCTCAGTAGTAAGCTTTCTATGTACCAATCAGAATAAGAGTTAGCGAGCAACCAAAAATTAAGCCAATCGGAGTAAAAAATATCCAATGTTACTAAAGTAACCAGCATTTCCGCAAAAACCCTATCTTTTTTCAGTAATATTGAGAAATGTCAACACCATTGTCTAACTATCCGTGTTTTTGCAATATCTCTAGGATTTTTGCGAAAATTCTATTTATCAAATCTTCCTACGACACATACATAGCTTCGCTTTTCACCTGTAATACCGCCTCCCAATGCGTGCGCTACAGGGGCAAAGCGAAAAGCGACCTATGTCTACATATGCAAGGTCGTTTTTCCCCTGATCGCCTCCCCGTACGCCTCGCCAGTCGCCACTCGCGCGACGAGTGATTCAGAAATAGAGATCCAGATCTTTATTTACGCAGTAGAGTTGTTTTCCAATATTTTTTCTATTTAAAATTTATCATAAGTTAAAAAAATATTTTCGTGTAATATTGACGTCTGTGGTTCAGGTGGCCGCACGTGGCGACGGACGCGCTGCCCTCGTGGCGGCAGCTGCGCCAGCGGGGACTCGTCTACGAGCTCTCGGTGGGTTACATACATACATACATACATACATCCGAATAGTTGTAGGCACACTTACAGGTCACCTAACTTTAAACCGACAACTATTCATCATGAATGCGACAGACAGCCCTCTATGTAGGGGATGCCTGGACGCAGAGGAAACAGCCGCCAACGTGATCCTGGAGTGCGTGGGTTTGGCCGCACAACGGGCAGAAATCCTCAAAGTCGCTCCTAGAACCCTGTGAACGCCCCAGGAGGCTTCTGCGCTTCTGGAAGGAGCTGGGATGGCTTGACTAGCCATACCGATGCTATGTTCACGCATAACGGACCAAATGAGAGTCTAAATGCGGAGAAAAGAGCCCATCACCAATACCAATACCAAAAAATACATACATACACACTACATACATACAGTGGTGATCACAGAATTTACGACACTAGACGATTTTCATATAATCGAGCTGTGATATGATAATGGCCATCCAGGGAGTGAACAGAGGAGGTCCAGATTGCTATACACACTCAACTGGCCCCCTTCTCTTGACGCGATCAGAATGAGATCGAGATTGAATTAATGTCAAACGTCAGTAATTATAACTAAAAATAAGTAATTAAACTAAAAAAAAATTAATTAGTAAATAAAGTAACTTTGTACTCTATTAATAGATTTTAGCGACACTTTAAATCTAATTAACGTCGAAAATCAGTAATAATTATTTGATTATTGAATTCAATCTCGATCTCGACGCGATCCCGTCAAGAGTAACCCCCCTGATCTGATCAATATTCGTAAACATGTAAGGATCAGAGTTTTCAGTTTCAGATATTCCATGCATTTTTGTGATATTTTTCACGTTTTATTTTAAACATATCCATACATCTCCAGAATTTTGTTCAGATCAGTTGGGTGTGTATAGCAATCTGCATCTCCTCCATTCACTCCCTGATGGCCATTATCGGACCACCGCTCGAGAACGAAGGGTCCAAAGTAACCTCGATTGTATGAAAATCGGCTCGTGTCGTTAGTAATGTAATGTAGTTGTAGTTGTAGTTTATTTACTAAATAATAAATGTTTGTTACAGTTCACTGTTCAAATTACTTGTGAAATCTTCTACAAAGCTACCAAATCTCTTATTTAGATTGAAGCTTTCTTGAATCCTCTATCAGCATAATCGGAGTCAGTACAACGCTCAGATTTGTAAGGGAAACCTGGCTGGCCTGGTAGAACCATAGGTTTGGTCTTAAGAACTCGCCAACCACCTTTCTTAGTCCAATCATTGCCATTGTATTTGAAGTAATAATGTATTGAGAGAATGCCAACAGCAATCATTCCTAGTTTTCCTGTTATGTATCTATAGATAATAGCTCGTTCTTGGCCCAAAACAGGAGTAAGTTTCGTAAATAGAACATCTAAAGGTTTTCGATAGAAACGACGAATTGGATTGGTAATTTCTCTCCAGTATTCTTCGACATGGACAGGTTCGTTAGCAGCCAGAACTTGATCTTTCAACCACTGTTTTCGCCAAGCTCTTTCTGCATCGGTCATACCCAAACATCTCTCTCTTTCCGATGCCACACGACCAGCAATGGTCATGGGCTTCACGCCCGCTGTTTGAGCCATCTTAGTAAAGTTCAACTAGTTAGAATTTCAGTTTTAGTAGAAGGAAAAATAAACAAAATCATTCATCGCCAAAAACCTGTATTCATCGACAAAATGTAACCGTCGCTGTATATTTTATTGATTAGACTTCACACAATGCTTTTACATAAAAAATTGTGGCATTAGAATTTGCAGTAGTTATTATAACAAAAACTGTTTGTATGGAAAACGAACTTTCTTTGTAATTCTTCATATAATCTTCATTTTATAGGTAAAAACCAAATATAATAATGTTAGTTTAATAATTGAATTTAAAATAACTTTTACGGATATCAAACGCGCTATATTTCACGAACTAAGCTGTAATTGTCCTTATTTTTTAGTTTTTAGGGGTTTTTTGATTTTACCGACGTTTCGGCACCTTTTCAGCTGCCGCGGTCACGGATGACGGGAATGGCTGAGATGACTGTCATCCCCGTCATGATATCCGTAAAAGTTGTTTTATTTCGATGAACAATGTGCGCCAAAACTTAAGATGTACATTAGTTTGATAAACCAATTTCCTTTGAATTTCCTTTATTTCATAATTAAATACCTTCATACACATGCTTAAAGCTAAAGTACATTTACATTTATATACACAGTATACTTGTTATAAATAATAATAATAATATAATATAATTGCATACAATCACACCAATTATCTAGCCCACGTTAAGTTTCAAGAAGAACTTG
This sequence comes from Chrysoteuchia culmella, assembly GCA_910589605.1. Lineage (NCBI taxonomy): Eukaryota > Metazoa > Arthropoda > Insecta > Lepidoptera > Crambidae > Chrysoteuchia > Chrysoteuchia culmella. The sequence continues at coordinate 105,477 of OU342669.1, forward strand.
TGTATATAAGTTGTGTTATATTGTGATACTAGACAATGAATAAACTTACTTAAATACTGTTTTTTTGTAAATACATACATAATATACATATTAAACACCCAGACCAAATAGACATGTTCGTGCACACAAATATTTGTCTTGTCTGGGGATCGAACCTGGGACCTCTGGTGCAAGGCGGGCTTAGTGCTGCGCCAAACAGGTCAATAAATAGTTAATTTTATATGTTTTTTTTTCAGGAAGTTGATATGAAAACCTTGGATTTAGTCGAGCCCGAGCCCGAGTTGAGACTGGTGGAAGGTAACATATGCTTATAAATAATTATTTTTTATAGACCTTGTGAGCGCCCTTAAATTATTTCTTTCATAAATTTATAGTTATTTATAACAAATATTTATGATTGTTTCCGTCCATTATTGCTTGTTTTTTTTCTGTCAATCCCTCCATACTGTGGGTTGTCTGGAAGAGATCGCTTTAAGCGCTAAAACCGTCCCTATAAAGCTTCAATTCATTAAAACTTTATTGTAAATGTAATATGTACGTGGTGTTATAATAAAGAGTTATTGTATTGTATTGTTACTTTTATTTAATTGTAAAGTTTTTTTAATTGTGAGAGTAAACATATTTCTTATAAAAACTGCATGTCGGCATGAAATATGCATCCGTAGGTTTTGAAAGGCCGCTTATGGGATCATGACGTGAATTACTTGACAACCCATTTATTTGTATATTTTCTATAGAGTTTTGTAATGCCATTCCTTTGAACAGTGTCAGTGTAACAGAATTTGATCTTATTATACTGAAGGCAAGAAATATTTATTATGAGTATATTCCATAGAAAATATAATAATAGCATAGTTAAATGCAAAATTAAAAAGTTATAATTAGATGGACGTTTCATCTTAATCGATAGTGAAACATTTGTAAAGATGTTTCTTTCGAATGCGAGGATATTGCTCTCATTGATGAAGCGACGGTGGCCGGCACCGTAGAACGGTGAATATACTGGAAAAATTCGACGTGTCCTCGTAGGTCTCTGTAGCATAAGTGGTTAGTGCATTGGGCCGGACTCCCAAGGATACGGGTTCGAGTCCCGTCAGGGCGACATGAGACTAGTTGTTTTTTTCTAGTATATTTTCTTGTTTAATATTTTATCACATAAAAATAGCATTGTAAAATGCAAAATTAAAAAGTCATAATAAACAAGTAAATAAGTAAAAATTGACAGGTAATTCACTGAAATAAAACAACTTTTGCGGTTTTTAAGGTTTTTGGTTTTTCTGACATTTCGGCAATTCACATTATGATTCCTGAACAATATTACTTCAGTGGCTTTATTAGATCGTCTAATCTCGATTCATCGTAAGTAAGACCCTCAAACGAATGTATAAAATATAATATCTCTTATATTGTATATCGAGGAGCCCGTGGCACGGTGGCTCGCGCGCTCGGCCTGCGATTGTTGAGGTTAAGCAACTTTCGCAAAGGTCGGTCACGGGATTGGTGACCAAACATTTACTATCTCGAGCTCCTCAGTGCTTCGGAAGGCACGTCAAGCCGTTGGTCCCGGCTGCGTTTGCAGTCGTTAAAACCCACCAATTGGGCCCGCGTGGTGGGTCATGGCCCGTTCTCCTTATCCATCCATAAGGAAGGCCAGTGCCCCAGCAGTGGGGACATTAAAAATGGCTGATGACGAATTGTGTATTGATAAATGAAAAAAATACATTTAATTGAATTTTAAAATAAATATCTTAAATAAAATCATAATTTTTGTACTATTACTTTAACAGATAACGCCGACTTCCGCGCCTTACTAAAATCCACAAACATCCAATGGCCACCGGACACACAACCAAAAAAAACAATCGATTCTATTATAGACATAGAAAATTTATTTCCCTCAGAGTTTATTTCCAAACAGACAGCCAGACATTTACTCATATATGGCCTAAAGAATCTGAACACAAACTTAAGGCACGTGCAATCAATACACACTTTACGCAAGCTTAGCATAATAGATAAAGAAACGACTATTGATCTTACGCAGAAGGAAAATGGGTCAAAATCGCCTGAAAATAAAAATAAATCGCCTAAAGTTACAAAAATGATAAATAAAAAAAAGACTTCTAAAGATACGACTATCAACCGTATGCAAACGGAAATAGACTCAGAATTACCTGTAAAGCAAGATGAAACGCCTAAAGTTATAGAAATGATAGATAAAGAAAAGACTTCTAAAGTTACGTCTATCGACCTTATGCAAACGGAAAAAGGGTTAGAATCGCCTGAAAATCAAACAGCTAAAGTTATTGAAACTATTAAAAAGTTAGAAACTTTAGATCCAAGCAAAATGGAGACTACTATTCTATTTGAAAGTGACGAAGAAATGACAAAAGATAACCCTGAGGCTACTATGAAATACAATATTGATGAGGAATTTGAACTCTCTGCTAATGATGTTAATGACCAAGTTGGAATGGAGATTGATAAAGAAAATGACCAAACTGGAAGTAGTATTCTAGACAATAGTGATGAAGAAATGGAACTCACTGCTAAAGAAATTACAGACCAAATAATGAAGCTTGCTAAAGAAAACGGCCAACATAAAAGTACTATTCTATACGCTAGTGATGAAGAAATAGAACTCTCTAGTCGTGAAAATCAGGGCCAAATTCCAATGGATCTTGATCCAAGCGACACAAACATACAGAAAGACACTGATATTTTAGAAATGGAAGTTAAGTTTCCACTGCAACCGTTAAAAATATCGAAGTTAGAAGATACAAATACAGAATACGAAAATAAATCACTCGATAGCATAGTACAAGAAGATAGTATTAAAAAAGAAACTCATATTAAAATTGCGAAAGTCAAAAGTGAGTCTTATGCCGATGTAGATAAAGACGATTTTAACACAAATGAAACGGATAATTTGTTAGTTGTGATGAGGGAAAAAGATAGTGATATAGATCTCGACGTGCAGCAGAGCAAGACAGTGATGTTTCAGGTCGAAAGATCAAAAACTTGTTGTTCTGATGCCGCCACCGAGTCGTCCAATGAGGTCAGAGGTGAGTTGCTTGACTTTTTAGCCGACTTCAAAAAAGAAGGAGGAGAAAAATAAATCGTATATATTTTTTTTATGCATATTCACCGATTATTTGAAAACGCCTGAACCGATCGAAATGATAAATTTTAAATAGAAAAATATTGGAAAAAAACAACGATCGAAATGACTCAAACGTTATAACATCGGGTTTGGTAGTAATTGGGTCCCGTTTTTGACATTTTGAAATCGGTTCAGTGGTTTTCAAGAAATGTTGAAAAGTGTGGGACTTATTGTAACTTTAAAAATATGATACAAATCTTTTTATAAAAAAAAAGTGCAATGTAGAATTATCGATGCCTTTGGTGGCACCGACTCCAAAAGGGTATTTATTTTTTTATTTTTTGATTTATGAAGTCTCTTTTTTATAAAAAGGTTTTTCTCTATTTAATACTAGTGGCCGCCTGAGGTTTCACGCGAGTGGTCCCGTTCTCGTGGGAATAATTTTAAATATTCAGTGACCAGGTGGCGCTAGTTTCTATAGAAATATTTTCATAGCCAAAGAGACAATAGAGTAAAATTCAAAGTATGTTTTGTGATGCTACGAAAATATACTTATTTAAAAAAAATGCGAAAAATCTGCCAGATGTAGATAAGTTCTTTTTTCAATTCAACTCTTACTATTTTTTTACATTCTTTCAATTTTATCTTTTTTTTCAACTTTGTACCGGCTGCATCTTAGTGAACGACTTGACGACTTGCTTGGCGCAGGGGTACTAAGCCCGCCTTCTGCGCCAGAGGTCCCGGGTTCGATCCCCGGTCAAGACAGTTATTTGTGCGCATGAACATGTCTATTTGTCTTGGTCTGGGTGTTTAATATGTATATTATGTATGTATTTACATAAATATATGTATAAGTATGTTTATCCGATATCGAGTATCCATAAGTTCTTTATGAAACTTAACGTGGGCTAGATAATTGGTATGTTTGTATGCAATTATTTACTGATAAAAAAACAACTCGGCCACAAGTCTCGGTTGCTCAGTGGTTAAAGCCACTGCTCTAACGGCCCAAAGTAGGTTCGAGTCCCATTTGAGAATTCACTTGAGGCCGAGTTGTAATTTTTTCAAATATTTTTCCATTATAATTTGTCATAAAATTAAAAAGAAAATAAAAAAAAAATAATTTGCCCTAAAAATATAGAAATTTTAATATATCACATATTATAAATGCATGTAGGTAAATATTAAACAAGAAAATATACTAGAAAAAATACCCGTCAGGGCGACATGAGATAAGTTGCTTTTTTCTAGTATATTTTCTTGTTTATCACATAAAAATAGGATTGTAAAATGCAAAATTAAAAAGTTATAATGCATGTAAGTACTTAAAGTGACCGCGGGAAGCCCACGCTCCCTGCTAGTCTGTCGCCACCTCACCACATATCATATATTTGTGTTGTGTCTTAGAGAGAGACACTACTTCGACGACCTCCGTGGTAGAGTGGTACCTACACCGGTTTCGAGGGCCAACTCTGAGTATAGTAGTGAGTCTATAATAAAATTATACAAATCATATATATATATATATATATATATATACATATATATATATATATATATATATATATCGGAGGCGAAGATCCACTCCGGAACAAACAGGAACATTTTATTAAATAAATCATTAGAAATCGTTTATACAGAATAAATCATAACGAATACTTTTTTTCCCTATAGCCTCTTTTGTAATAATGGTATTTCAGTATATTTTTTGCATAAATGTTTTCACCATAATGATACTAATCAAAACATTTATTGGCGTATCAATCTTTATCACTAAATATATATATATATATATATATATATATATATATATATATATATATATATATATATATATATATATATATATATAAATATTTATGTGTAGAAATATATATTATCGTCCATAACTCAGGTACAAATGCTCGTATTCGTCATACAGACATTTGCCTCTACAGGGATTCGAACCCGGGACCTCAGAGTAGGCGACACCTTGAAACCGGTGTTATTTAATATGGTTTTAATATGTATATATATCCGTTACCCTAGTATCCCATAACACAAGCCTGACAGTGCTTACTTTGGGGCTAGGCTAATTTAATTGAGATTATGATATATATATATATATATATATATATATATATATATATATATATATATAATGGTATATATATAATTAATATATATATTCATAGCATTATATTTTGGAAAAGCGATAGCGAATAAAACTAACATTGAAAAATGCAAAAGTTCAAAAATCATAAAGTAGTATGATGATTATCGTACGTTTCAGTAGACGAGAAACTTGTGATGGAGACCAGGGTGGTGCTGGAGAAACTCGACCTGGAGCAGCAGCTGAGCATCTTCAACAGCTTCCGAGAAATCGCGGAACAGGTGAGGAAGTGCATCAAACATAATCAATATTAATGTGAAGTCCGATCAATAAAGTAAAATACTTCGCCATATTGCCACTTATGAACTAACTAGCAGTCGCCCGCGGCTCCACCCGCGTGCTTCCCGTTCCCGTGGGAATAGCGGGATAAAACGTAGCCTGTGTCCTTTCAACTTACTCAAGTCGACTGGTTGCTCTGATATAACGTAGCCTGTGTCCTTTCAACTTACTCAAGTCGACTGGTTGCTCTGATATAACGTAGCCTGTGTCCTTTCAACTTACTCAAGTCGACTGGTTGCTCAGATAAAACGTAGCCTGTGTCCTTTCAACTTACTCAAGTCGACTGGTTGCTCAGATAAAACGTAGCCTGTGTCCTTTCAACTTACTCAAGTCGACTGGTTGCTCAGATAAAACGTAGCCTGTGTCCTTTCAACTTACTCAAGTCGACTGGTTGCTCAGATAAAACGTAGCCTGTGTCCTTTCAACTTACTCAAGTCGACTGGTTGCTCAGATAAAACGTAGCCTGTGTCCTTTCAACTTACTCAAGTCGACTGGTTGCTCAGATAAAACGTAGCCTGTGTCCTTTCAACTTACTCAAGTCGACTGGTTGCTCAGAAGGGCGTTAAAGGAAGGACAAACAACACTTTCGCATTTAAAATATATTAGTTTTTATTTTTTTATGTACGGCGGTGAGACTCTTAGCCTTCATCATACCTGCACCCCGACCGCCTAACGGTATAGCTTTTACTATCGCTATGGCTATCAAACTTCAAACTCTCACAAAACTCTTCAACGATATGGTTTTTGTCTAACTCCTACATATTTTTATTGATCTATTGGATTCACTATTGCATTTTTAGTATGAAAGTGATAGTTTCAGCAGGAATCCTTGTAGGGGGTTTGAAATATCGATAGCTATAGCGATAGGACAAGCTATACCGTTAGGCGGTCGGGGTGCTGATGTTAAGTATTGATGAGACTGAAGATAGAAGCGAGCCGCTCCCGGAAACCTCAGCCTCTGAGGAACTGGCTATCTTATCTCAAACTGCCGGAACACAACAATACTGAAAACATTGTTGGTATGGCGCCAGATTTAAATAATTATTTATATTTTAATAAGTAATATGTTTATGCTCTACCAGACTAATGAATTAAAATCTGTCTTTGCCTTTCTCACAGCCTGAACTAGCCAACGAACAAAATCACCAATCCGATTGTAAATCCGACCCAATCCGATCCAACGCATCCGAAATCCTTTTACAACCGTCATCCGAAACAACTTTACAATCTTTACAAGCTGTAAAATCTATATTCGATCCAGACGATATAGAAACGGAACAAAAAGATAATTCCGAACCGATCCGAATGGTGACCAGTCCAATCCGATTCGGTAGTAATGATTCGGATTCGGATTCGGACGATCCGAAGCTTTATATTAGTGAGGCGGATACTGTTGAAGTGACGCAACCAATTGTAGCAACTAAAGCAGAAACTGCGGATCGGCAAATCAGAATTACAGCTGAAATTAGACGACTCGCGACGGAACTCTGTAGTGCGTTGTCCGAAGACAAACAGTTACCGACCGAATATAACGAATACCTGTATGGAAATAAACCGGTAACGTCCGAATCTATAGAACTACCTTCCGAAAATGATCAGTTATCCGAAAATGAACAACCCCTATTCGGATTCCAACAAGTGCCATCCGAAAATGACCTAGTCCCACCTGAATCCAACCAACTCCTATCCGAAAACAATCCACTCCCGTCCGAAACAAACCAAATCCCATCCGAAAACGACCACCTTCCATCTGAATCTAACCAACTCCTATCCGAAAACAATCCACTCCCGTCCGAAACAAATCAAATCCCATCCGAAAACGGCCACCTTCCATCTGAATCTAACCAACTCCTATCCGAAAACAATCTACTCCAGTCCGAAACAAACCAAATCCCATCCGAAAACGACCAACTTCCATTTGAATCTAACCAACTCCAATCCGAAAACAATCTACTCCCGTCCGAAACAAACCAAATCCCATCCGAAAACGACCAACTTCCATCTGAATCTAACCAACTCCTATCCGAAAACAACCGATCCCCGTCCAAATCTGACAAAATCTCATCCGACATCGACCAACCCCCATCCGAAAGCGACCAACTCCCATCCGAATCCCCCCAGCTCCCGTCCGAATCCTATCCGAATCTGTCCGGAAATACACAAGAACTACTGAAACTATGTCGACCGATGAGCGTGGCGCTGAGGAAGCTGACACTGAGGCAATGTGCCAAGTAAGTCGATACCAATATTTCTCAATTTGTTAAGTATATTTATTTGCAAAATCAGTGTATATGTTACTGTCTAACCGCTACTTTCCCCCACGTCACTAAACAATATTTAACACCAACGGTCGCTCGCGGTTGCACCCGCGTGGTTTCCGTTCCCGTGGGAATATCGGGATAAAAAGTATCCTATGTTCATAACCAGGCTGTCTACTATCTGTGTACCAAATTTCATCCAAATCCGTTCAGTAGTTTCGGAGCCTATTCAATGCAAACAGTCAAATTTTTCCTCTTTATAATATTCAATGTCAATCCAACTCTCAATTAAGTTACTGACAATTTTTTATAGTATTTTTCTATTTAAGGTGGTACGACTTCTATACAAACAAACATTACACAATTATTGGTTCATCATACCTTAATAATTGATAAAAATATGCGCAACTAACTCGTTTCAGTTATTTGTTTGCGCGAAATAATAATAAAAAATTACATTCATACATAAAACACGAATATACTAACATTTTATAATTTCAATAATTCTACGTATGTGTGTGTGACCCATCGCATTTATATAGCTAATGTATGAAAGTACATATTTTTTATAATTTCGCGCAAACAAATTACTGAAACGAGTTAGTTGCACATGTATTTATGAATTATTCATGTATGATGAACCAATTAATGTGCAATGTTTGTTTGTATGGAAGTCGTACCACCTTAAGTAAACATTTTTTGTTATGTTTGCACTCTTTTCATTCCCTTTTTCTTCTTCTGAACAGATCGTGGGCGTGGAAATCAGACAGTCGGCCGATAATGCTGCCCACGCGTGGGCTCGTGCGGGTATTGCCGGTGGCGCAGGTGCGGCCCATTCGGACCGACGCGACGGGCGGCGGCGCGGGTATGTGTGAACAATGTTATGCTTGTTTATTGCCAATTGCCATATTGTGTACCATTTCAGAGCGACAATGACCGTAATGATATGGGAAAATCAAAACCGACTTAAAAAAGTAAAATATAAGCCTTTTGGAATCGGCGCCAGCCAATTCTATTTAAGTCGAAAACAGCGCTGTCTAGTTTTCTGCTAATCGAAATGAACTCGTCGCCGCAGTTTAGTATGTAGCAGCGCCATCTCGCGGCATATTAGGCTACTTCGTACGCAATTACAACAGTATTTTCAAGTTTTCCTGAAAAATACTGAACCGGTTTCGACCTGATGTTATAGCGTTTGAATCATTGGAATCGGTCAGCATCTTCGAATAATCGATGAACATACATAAAAAATACCTTTAGGACGACTTTGTCCATTTTCCTATCTCGTCCACTTTCCTATCTAGTCCACTTCCTAACTGGTCCACTTTCCTATCTAGTCCACTTCCTAACTGGTCCACTTTCCTATCTCGTCCACTTTCCTATCTAGTCCACTTCCTAACTGGTCCACTTTCCTATCTCGTCCATTTACTATTTAGTCCACTTTTCTATCTCGTCCACTTTCCTATCTAGTCCACTTCCTAACTGGTCCACTTTCCTATCTAGTCCATTTACTATTTAGTCCACTTTTCTATCTCGTCCACTTTTTCAGTCGTTCACTAGAAACTAACTACTACGAGTCGCTGTCATCTGAGAAAGGTACTTTGAAGGATATCAAATATTAAGAACGAAGTCAATCGTGTTGAAGTTTTCATTTCAATCTTTAACATTAAAAGCGACTCGCTGACATTGACGTTTCACGTTAAATCAACGGCTGTGTGACCCGAAACAGCCCCACCCTATTTTTGTGTAGATATGGACAAGACAGGAATTTTAGGTGGACGAGTTAGGAAGAGGACAAGTTAGGAAGTGGACGAGATAGGAAAATGAACGAATACGACAAATACGCGACAAATTGTATTGTCAAAGTTATATAGGAACTAATATTGTATTATTTGTTACAGATAGAGGCGTGTGTTCACTCAAAGAACTACGAAGTATGATACAGATAGAACTGGTGAGTTTGCCGACTTTTCCAAAAAATAACCTAAAATCTTCTTTTGAATAACATCTATGACACACACTTAGTGCCTCATATAACATCCTTGTAGTAAATTTTTTAATTCTTTTAATTTTGAATATATAATATTATAAAGAGGAAAGATTTGATTGTTTGTTTGTTTGCAACGAGTAAACTCTAAAACTACTGGTCAAAAAATGGTAAATCCACAACATTGGCAATATTTGATTTAATTAATACGATCTTGACTAGTAATAATAATAACTTTTGGACAACAGGGCTATTTTTTGACTTAACTAAGGCTTTTGACCACGTTTCGTACGATTTACTTTAAAAAAAGTTAGAAAATGTAGGCGTGAGAGGTATTGCCCTTAAGTGGATATCGTCATACCTATCTCACCGGAAACAATGTCATGATCAATAAATTAGTTAATAACGAAATTATATCATATGCTTCCAATTGTCGTGAAAATAAAACAGGTGTCCCCAGGGAAGTATTCTAGGGCCTCTTTTATTTTTATTGTATATTAAATTAATGACATATTTGAAATTACCATTCATAAAATTATTTTATATGCAGATGACATTTCTATGATTGTGACGACTGAAAAATAAATAATTCATTAACAAATCATGAGAATGACCTAAATAATAATATTAACATATTAATCGGGTAATAGCACAGATTGGAATAGAGCATTCATAGCACAAAAGAAATGCATAAAGGCCATTTGTGGAATACTACCTGACGAGCCATGCAAACCTATATTTAAAGACTTATTTATTTATTCATTGCAAGTCACAGGTTACAGAAGTTTTTTTTTTTTTTTTTTTTTTTTAATTTGGCTTACTAAACTGGGTACAATCCACAATAATCTAGGCAAATAATAACTTATGAAAAACTAACTTACTAGGATTTACCCTACTCGGAGTAAGCACAGCATGCTTAGAAAAACAAACAAAATGATGACTACCTAAGTCTACTTATAAAAACTACAATTTACTTTTAATTTTAAACTTAACTAAAATGTAACTAACAAACATATATAACAACTAAATAGCCATTTTTATACAACGCTTGGCTGAGGCGAGGGAACCATTAAAGATATCAAATTTAAAACGTATGGAATTATAAAACACACACATACGATACAACGGAGAGTGATGACCGAGACGCGTCCTACACACAGGAAGTGAGAAAGTATTTCGATTATGAAGCCGACTAGCACTGCGCGGAGTTGCAAATCGCAAGCGCTCTAAGATGTCAGGAGAATCTATGAGACCGTTTACCAATTTGAAAACAAAAAGTATATCTGAAGCTTTCCTGCGGCGGTGCAAAGGTGTTAAGCAATAGTGGGAAAGACGAGCTTCGTACGACTGCCAGAGATGACACTTATTATCAGCATAGCAGAGGTGGTACAAAAAGCGTTTCTGTACCCGTTCCAATCTGTCGGAATGAACCTGATATCCGGGATTCCATACAGTGCTACAGTATTCCAAAATACTGCGCACAATGCTATTGAATACGACTACCGTAGTCTGCGAATCCTTAAGTATTTTCATTTGACGTGAGATGAACCCACTCAGCTTGGATGCTTTCTTTATAAGGCCATCAATATGCTTACTAAAACTTAGTTTGTTATCGATAGTGACGCCTAGGTCTCGTATACTCGAGACATCACTTAAAGGAACATTGTTAATAGAATAAGTAGCGTTGATTGACTGTACTTTCCTCGTAAAGCGAATAACGTAACATTTATTGGAATTTAAGACCATGCCGTTATTCTCGCACCAATTTTGAACTTTACAAATATCAAGTTGAAGCGCCGAAACATCTCCGGCGCCCTCTATTCTACGGTAAATTTTAAGGTCGTCAGCGTACATTTTAAATTGAGAATCAATGCAATTAGCCAAATCGTTCACGAAAATTAGAAAAAATAAAGGTCCCAAGTGAGACCCCTGCGGCACTCCGGATGGCACCGATCGTTCAATAGATTTGTACCCGTACAAGGAGACAAGTTGTGACCGATTCCGCAAATACGACTCACACCAACGAAGCAGAGATCCGTGGATTCCAACACCCCTCAGCTTGATAAGCAAGAGATCATGGTTTACAAGATCAAACGCCTTTCTAAAATCAGTATAAATAGCGTGAACTTCCCCTTGTTGATCCAATACTTCATTAATGTCACTAATATAACTAACCAGATTAGAGTTAGTAGACTTCTTTGGCAAGAACCCATGTTGATTTACATGTATTAACCCCCTTACATGACTATATAATATCTTTTGGACCATTGATTCAAAAATTTTACCTGGTAAAGAAAGAATTGAAATAGGTTAAAGGTTACTTAAATCTGATGTGTTAAAAATTAAATAAACATAAATATTTATATATGTACTAGAGGCCGGGCGCGGTTTCACCCGCGTGGTTCCCGTTCCCGTGGGAATTTTGGGATCAAAGGTATCCTATCTCTTAAGTTGGACCAGACTGCTCACGGTGTGCCAATTTAATTTAAAATCGGTTAAGTAGTTTAGGAGTCCATCGCGGACAAACATCGTGACAGGAGATTTATATATATTAAGATAAGTATCCTATAACACAAGCCTTACAGTGCTTACTTTGGGGCTAGGTTAATTGGTGTGAGTGTAAGAAATATTTATATTTATTTATTTATATACCTACAAATAAAGCTAACACCCATGTTTCGGACGTTAATTTTGTCTTTTGTTCCAGTGTTCGCGAGCTTTTGCGTCAATGTCTGAAGCCAAAGGCGAAGGCTCGTCGACTACCAAAGCCGGCGACCGAACCTCAGACCCAGACCCATTCACTAATAGGTAAGACCATATTCGTCGTCACATACAAAGTTATATATTTTTTTAACCGACTTCAAAAAAGGAGGATGTTTTAAAGTCGACGGTATTTCATTTATACACTGGTGGTCATGTACTTTTTATGAGCCTTCATCCGTATCTTCGGGTATACCTGATGATAAGTATTTATGAGGCTGAAGATGGAAGCGAGCCTCTCCCGGAATCCTCAATCACTGAGAAACTGGCTATCTTATCTCTATCTGGCGGAACACAACAATGCTGAAAACATTGTTGTTATGGCGTCAGACTTAGATAAGGTGGTGGTAGCTAGCAACTTGCAACAAGTCCTACCACCAACCAAACCGAAGAGCCCTGGACATGCGACTAACAATTAGTCTTTGCGCACTCCATTAAGCCCACCCATATTCGTATAATGGCCGTGAAATAGGCAATTGCAGGTCGAGTATGAGTTTGAAGGCCGAGCCGTAGGCGAGGACTTCACTAATACGAGACAGGCAATTGCCATTTCCGCCGAGGCATATATAGTGCTTTTCTCAAAACAATGCAGGGAAACAAAACATACTTTTTATATTATACATTTAATCATTACTAAAAAAAAAAACATTGCACGTAGGTCTTTTTGAATTTGGAACATTACAGCGCTCCAGCAATGTTGTATGAAACGGCTTGCTGGAGTTGTTAAATACTCTTTGTAATGTTCCAAATTAAAAAAACGCTCCTGCAATGGATTTGATTTTCTTTCGGTCGGTTTCAATAACTTATCTACAGTAAGAGATAGGCTTACTAGAGCTTTGTTGCCTAGATATTTTTGTTATTCAGCCCAAAATTACAGCGGTTGCTAAGTAACGTAACCAAGATAGGCCTACCTTTTGTTAGGGATAGATTATTGAAACCGGCCGTTTGTCCGTAAATTCGATACTAATTCGCGTGTTCTTTTTTCAAAAATAATGACAATACTTCCATGCATGTTTGAGAAAATGATTTTTCTTATTAATATGATTAATTTCATCTCAGCTTCTAGTGAAACAACTCTCGAGCAATTAAATAAATCGTTCTTCATTCCTTCTCTTAATTATTTGTCCAACTTCATTACTTAGTATTTGAATTTGTTTCCGTTGAAGAATAAATAAATTTTGTAAAAAGAAAATAGAGGCTTTACTCTTTATTCCTAGTTCCGTTTGCTCTATTCAAGTGGCTATTTCATAACATAACTATAATAGTTACATCTAAGATTGAACACATGACTGCACATGACATTGACATTGACTGCACTGCACAGGTTTTTAAAATCCATTTTATATTATGTAGTAGAGTTTAAAGAACCCAGTCAAAGTTTTCTTTCATTCTGGTACATATTTGCTAAAAAATATCAAATTAAAAATTAAATATTTAAATAACGCGCCAAAACGCTACTTTGAATGGGGTCGGTGACGTCACTTGCCTGTACACACAATACAATAATTGACACTTTATTTTTCGCATTGTCAAATAGCCTATTATGACCACCACTGTATATTTTTTGGAATACAATAGACCGGTGGACTAAAAATTACTAAATTGAGCGCCTAAAAATCTAGGTTGGGTCGAGCAAAAAATAGGGTTAACTTAGTTTAGATTTTGACGCACAAAAAGTTTTTTTAGTCGATCGGTTAAATTAAATACTACAAATTTTTTTATTTGTACGTTTTCTATAACTTTGTCAGTTTTCAACCGATTTTAATAAAAGTAATAAAACTATTGGTATAGAAGTGCAATGTAGAATGCATTAGCACCGACTCCAAAAGTTTTTTTTTTGTTTTTTTTTTGTTTTTTTTTTTAAGTTATTTGATCTTTATTAGCTGTGTAGTGTCGGCTTAGAATAGCACTACCCCCTCTCATCCCGTGGGGGTCGTAAAATGCGAGTAACAGCCTTCAGGAGGCGGGCAGCAGCGTCTCCTACAAACTTGGCCATACTGCGATCGCCAACCCGCCTGCCAAGCGCGGCGATTATGGCAAACCCAGCTGGCCTATACCCAGCAGTGGGTGCTATGTGGCTGAGACGACGACGACGACGATTTGATTTTATCTTAACATGTTTCAGTGCTTATATGCTTATATCTGCTTCAGCCAAATTCTATATACTATTATACCGCCTTACTTACATATTTCCTTAACTTTGGTTGTTGGAATGGCATCCATGGTTTAGGTTTTCTTTTTACTTTTATTTTATTGATATCTTTTAAATTTTTATTCATTATAGTCTTCGCTATACAATTGTCATCGTCTTATAGTTATAATAACTCTAAATGTATTATAAGAGCTGTATGTTTCTTTGAATTCAATAAATTATATATATATATATATATATATATATATATATATATATATATATATATATATATATATATATTGATATGCAAATAAAGTGGTTGTATTGTGTGTATAGGCCGCCCGCTGCCGCGCTCGTGTTCATGCGACAGCGGCTGCTGGTCGCTCTCGCCGCCGTCATCGTGAGTATTGCACTACAATAAACAGCCTAAGCTAAACTAATTAGGCCTTTTTAATTTTGCAAAATTATTTATTTATTTATTACAAATTGCGTTACATGCGACTTAGTGACTAAACAAAACATGCAAGCACCAATGTATCGCATGCACCTCGAAAGGCACTGCAACGAACAGGAGAGGGGCAGACATTTAGAAACTTTTTTCCTCAAAGTATTCATTAATGGAATAGTAAGCTTTTCCTACAAGCAGCTTTTTCAAGGAGCGAATGAACACACCGATATCCGTTTCGGCCTTCAGATACTCTGGCAACTTTATTAAATGAAACAATAAATAAAAAAATTGTAACACGTTGTGTATGTTATTGTAAGTGCAGTGTTTTAATATTAATGCGATACGGTACATACAGTGGCGGTCACATGATTAACGACACTTGTCGATTTTCATATAATCCAGGTAACTTTGAAGCCTTGGTTCTCTGCCAAGGATTGATTGAGCTGTGATCTGATGATAGTGATAGTGATTTATGGAATTGTGTAACTTATAGTCGTAATGCCTTTCGGAACGAATGATGTTTTAAATGACACTTCATTTGACACTTCTGCATACATTTGAAAGATATTTTCGTCTGTCACTTGGCTTAGACAGTTCAATTTCGTTCATTCAATACCTTTCAAAACTCGTCCCGATCACAGTCCCTATCAAATGTCAAATAGTGACGGCCTGAAGTATGTAAATATCTTTTTTATGATTCTGTAATTTTTGCATTTTTCAATGCTATTTTTATACTTATGGTAAATTTTAAATAGAAAAATATTGGAAAAAATTGACTCGGCCACAAGTGAATTCCCGTCTGAGAATTCACTTGTGGCCGAGTCAATTTTTTCCAATATTTTTCTATTTAAAATTTACCATAAATATGTAAATATCTTTCAAATGCCGAATTGAAAGGGATTGCGATAAATTTTAAAATTAGACAATTTGTACCCTGTTGTTAATTCCCATTCTGCTGGATGAATGAGTGTGTAATGTGTAATACACAGCTTACACACACATTACAATTAGTATGTAATGTGTAATACTCAGCTTACACACACATTACAATTTACAGTCCATTATAACACACATTTTGTTATACATTTTAATGGCTGAATTTAATTTTCAGAAAAGACCAGACAACGAAATCGTCGGTAAGTGCTTAGTTACAATAATCAGTTATTATAATAACTAAATATTTTTATTTTTATTTTTTTTATTTTTTTTATTTTATTTTTATTTATTATTTTATTTTCATTTATATAAATATAGTGTTACATACAAATAAATACGAGGTCACGCATACGCACACACACGCACACACACACACACACACACGCACACACTAACACACACACACACACACACACATACACAAGCACATTTTAAAGTTTTAGAATTAATATTTTTGTTATTCAATTTTTAGTTTTATTTCTTTAAAAACACGAAAAATAGGTGTTTTTACACCTAAAAGGGGGAATCAACCATACCCTGTATTACCCACTTGTTTTTTATGAAATACATATTTTTCATTTTTCAATAACACTTTGAACTTATAAGTCTTTTGCATGCGTTAAGAGGCCGGCGACTGGTCAGATTTCCATACTAACAATTACAAATATCTTTATTGTGAAATGTAGGTATACAAATGTAGTTGTTAGGTCAGTTTATCAGTATCACTACATTTCCACCTTTTGTAATAATGCAGTACAGTCAATATTTTTAAAATTATACAGTGTGGGGCCTAGAACCGGGGATAATATTAAAAACGGAGGCTCTATAGGTCACTAGTAATTGAACCATTATGGTCCAACTAATTAAAACCAAATCTTTACTTTTTGATTTTTTCTAACAAACTTAATCGTAAATTCAATGTAATGCAAACAACCAACTTTTTCGGAGCTACTCGGAACGTCTTATTGACAATATGTGTCGGCTGTTAGAAAATACTGTCTTACTATCGCACTTCATGAATCCACGAAGGTATTGTTTTTTTCTGGAGTGTTTTTTTGTACTCCAATTCGTTTTCACATTTAATTACAATTGTGTAAATAAATCCAATTCAATTAAATTAAAATTAATTTAAACTGAAACTAAAGAAATGCCCAAGACAATATTCTGACAGTATTCAAAATATTATTTTAAATTTACACACTTTTTACACTATGATCTTTTTAAATCATAATGTAAAAAGTGTTGAATCCATGGAATTAATAGGTACTACGTACTTAATAATTCTATGGTTGAATCTAATTGGTACAGAGTATACTTGGTATTGGTTGACATGTCATGTCATGCATGATGGATAAAATTGTAAACAGATAACCGTCATTGCGATATTAATATACATATATTAATTGATTTGAAACAGAGATTTTATGCTGTGGTAAGTAGCGGGGGCTGGTTCTATTCAAGGAGTTACAGGTAAATTTTCTAATGGATAGTGATATAATGATGTTGTGCGGTAAGTTTTTTATTGTCCCCTGTACCACGATTAGTTCGCAACTTTCGCGATAATATCGCTTTGCAATAATACACTGATTATGAATCGTAATTTTAAATTCTTATTTCGAGTAATGCATGGGTTTTGATTAACTGGAATCTTTTCAGAATAAATACTAATACTCTAAAGTCTCTATTTTCAATATTTTCCCCGGTTCTAGACCCCACGCTGGCGCTGTATAGAATTAAATAGGTATATAACGTAATACCAAAATGATTTTTAACTACCTACAGAAATACCTACTTCCAAAAAGAATGATAAACCTAAAAAAAAGTTAGGTTTTTCTTAATACCGGTATCCCGAGATCCCGGTATTAAGAAATAGCTTTCGGTATTAATACCGGTATTGAGAAAAATCCGGTATCCGAAAGCCCTAATTGACGCACACGGCAACAAGCTCTCTCTGTCCACAAATGTCATTCAATATTGTAATGTGACAAAGTTGCTTAGTGTTTCTATGTCATTGCACGTGACTGTACTTTAAAGTGTATTTTGATGTGGAATTCAATATGTTTCCGCTATTATTTACGCTAAAAACATGAACGCAAGAGCTTTAAGTGATTTTCTCTTTTGTTAATAATAAATATTTAAAATAATAATTAAATAAAAATATCAAATCAATAATAATTGTTGCCATTATAAATGTCTTACCGTGTCCGAACGAAAAAATAAATTAAGTTTTTGAGGGTAGACTTATAAGTAGCCAGTCATCCCGTGACCACGGCAGCTTTCAGCTGCCGAAACATCGGGAAAATTAAGAATCACCTAAAAAACCTAAAAATATGGACAATTACAACTTAGTTCGAGAAATAAAGCGCGTTTGGTATCCGTAAAAGTTTGTTTTATTTCAATGAACAGTGCGCGCCAAAACTTATGATGGACGTATCATCTGTGAGGTTTATACAAAATTTTATATTTGTAACAACTAGAGAAACTCTCTAGCTTGTCATGTTTTTGGCTACAACTTTACGTTTTCTATATAATTTTTTTTTTATATATATTAGCTATTTAATGCTTTTATTTTTTCATTTCAAACAAAAACGTAGTTATGCCGAATTAATTTCTATGGAATAATAAAAAAAAAACTCCAAAGTGATAAACTAATTTCTATGTCATTAGAATCTTTTCCATGGCGTAGTCGCCGAAAGTTATGTGATATGAAAAAAGATAGTAATAAGTCGAGCGACTAAAAACATTTTTGAGTGACAAAAAACTAGGTGAGCAGCTGAGTCGCCAATCTAGTCTAACCTAAACCTATTTTTCGTAACTCAACTTAGTATTTTTTATCGATCGGTTTATTATATTCCTATAAAGAACACGATGTTCTTTTTTTTAGATAGATTAGATATAAAAATAGATGTTTTATGTTTATTTACAGAAAAAAACCGTCTATTCAACGAAGTTACGGTCGTCTCTTCAGACGATGATGACGACGAAGCAGCGAATAAAATTAAAAAACGAACTCCCAACGAACCGACGAACTTTAAACCTAAACCTAAAAAACGTAGGAAGATAGTAGATGAGAACAAAGGTGATGAAGAACTTGAAGAGGACGTAGAGAAAACCGGTGATCGTGATTACGATGAATGGATGCGACAGAGAAATAAATTTAAAAAATACTTCTTTATAAAATCAATGATCGGCAAAAGTAAGAAGAGCCAAGAAACGAATGAAACACGTACACAAAATCTTTCTAATCCACAAGAAAATCAAAGCAAAACAGATCAAAATGAATCTGTTGAAACATCAACAAATAAAGAGAAAAAAGAATCGCTAACGATTTCGTTGCAAGCAAACATACCTGAAGAAATTATAAACATGGCTACTACAGAAGACGGGTCTAAAATAACCAACCCATTACTGTTTATAGCTAATGTTATGGAGAACAAATATAAATATATTACTTTCGCTGACAAAAAACAGAAAGCCGAAATTATGGCAAAAGACACTTTAAAGCTAGCCTTGAATCTCACAGCTGATAAACTAGCACCACTGACAATCGAGAATCTGGCTTACCATACACAATTATTACAATCTTCGAACAACGAATCAGAAGCCAGCCCTTCGACCAGTGTTATTCAATCTGCAACTTGTGATCGTCCATCTTCAATTATTGTTATTTCGACTTCAACTTCGACTAGTGCTAATCCGTCTTCAACTAGTGTTAATACACCTACGACTAGCCTTCATCCATCTTCGACTAGTCTTCATCCACCCTCAACTTGTGTCATTCCATCTTCTACTTGTGTTACTTCATCTTCGACTTGTGTAATTCCATCTTCGACTAGTATTATTACAACTTCGACTTGTGTTCATCCATCTTCGACTAGTCTTCATCCACCCTCAACTTGTGTCATTCCATCTTCAACTTGTGTTACTCCATCTTCGACTAGTGTAATTCCATCTTCAACTAGTGTTAATCCTTCTTCAATTCAGGTAAAACCACTGAAAACTTACGGTAAACAAAGCTCTACAACTGACGGCTACGTAAGGCCAGTAAAAACGTACAGCAGCAAACATATCAACACGCCCCCAATTATTAAAAATACAGAAAAAGAATATATTCAACACACACCGAAAGTTCAAAATGATACTACTAAAATTCTCAAACGAAATATACCGGATCTACTTCCGATAAATACCAAAAATTCAACGTTTGTATTCAAACGAAACCATGGTTTCAATAAATATTCTACACAACAAAAAAAACCTGAAGGGAACCGAACTGGCAAAGTGAAGACATATATGGGTCATAACAAACCGAATCCATCGCACATTCTATTTACTTCATCACAAAGAAGTTTATTAAAAGTTAATCAATCGCCTTCGCCTGAAAAAGTTGTTTCGGCACAAAAAAAAATACTCAAAGTCAATCAAACGCCTGTAAATTCATGTATAAGTAATAATCAATCTTTAGTACAACCGGTAAAGCCAGAAGTATTGCAAAATAATGCAAAACCACAAAAAAATCTAAAATTAAAACAAATGCGATTACCTGTTAACACAGTTGTAATTAATAATCAATCTTTAGTACAACCGGTAAAACCAGAAGTATTGCAAAATAATGCAAAACCACAAAAAAATCTGAAATTAAAACAAATGCAATTGCCTGTAAACACAGTTGTAAGTAATAATCAATCTTTAGTACAACCGGTAAAGCCAGAAGTATTGCAAAATTGTGCAAAACCACAAACAATTCTGAAATTAAAACAAATGCTATTGCCTGTAAACACAGTTGTAAGTAATAATCAATCTTCAGTACAACCGGTAAAGCCAGAAGTATTGCAAAATAATGCAAAACCACAAACAGTTCTGAAATTAAAACAAATGCAATTGCCTGTAAACACAGTTGTAAGTAATAATCAATCTTTAGTACAACCGGTAATGCCAGAAGTATTGCAAAATAATGCAATATTGCAAAATAATGCAATATTGCAAAATAATGCAAAACCACAAACAATTCTGAAATTAAAACAAATGCAATTGCCTGTAAACACAGTTGTAAGTAATAATCAATCTTTAGTACAACCGGTAATGCCAGAAGTATTGCAAAATAATGCAATACCACAACAAAATTTTCTGAAATTAAATCAAATTCATTCGCCTGTAAACACATTTAAAAATAATGATCAATCTTTAGTACAACCGGTAAAGCAAGAAGTTTTGCAAAATAATGCAATACCACAACAACATTTTCTGAAACTGAATCAATTGCATTTGCCTGCAAACTCATTTATAAGTAATAGTCAATCTTTAGTACAACCGGTAAAGCAAGAAGTTTTGCAAAATAATGCAATACCACAACAAAATTATCTGAATTTGAATTCAATGCATTCGCCTGCAAACACATTTATATGTAACAATAACAATCAGTTTTTGGCACAACCGGTGATGCCACAGGTGCTGCAAAATAATCCAAAACCACAAAAAAAACTGAAATTAAAACAAATACGATTGCCTGTAAACACAGTTGTAAGTAATAATCAATCTTTAGTACAACCGGTAAAGCCAGAAGTATTGCAAAATAAGGCAAAACCACAAAAAAAACTGAAATTAAAACAAATGCAATTGCCTGTAAACACAGTTGTAAGTAATAATCAATCTTTAGTACAACCGGTAAAGCAAGAAGTTTTGCAAAATAATGCAATACCACAACAACATTTTCTAAAACTGAATCAATTGCATTCGCCTGCAAACACATTTATAAGTAATAGTCAATCTTTAGTACAACCAGTAAAGCAAGAAGTTTTGCAAAATAATGCAATACCACAACAAAATTATCTGAATTTGAATTCAATGCATTCGCCTGCAAACACATTTATATGTAACAATAACAATCAGTTTTTGGCACAACCGGTGATGCCACAGGTGCTGCAAAATAATCCAAAACCACAAAAAAATCTGAAATTAAAACAAATACGATTGCCTGTAAACACAGTTGTAAGTAATAATCAATCTTTAGTACAACCGGTAAAGCCAGAAGTATTGCAAAATAAGGCAAAACCACAAAAAAAACTGAAATTAAAACAAATGCAATTGCCTGTAAACACAGTTGTAAGTAATAATCAATCTTTAGTACAACCGGTAAAGCAAGAAGTTTTGCAAAATAATGCAATACCACAACAACATTTTCTAAAACTGAATCAATTGCATTCGCCTGCAAACACATTTATAAGTAATAGTCAATCTTTAGTACAACCAGTAAAGCAAGAAGTTTTGCAAAATAATGCAATACCACAACAAAATTATCTGAATTTGAATTCAATGCATTCGCCTGCAAACACATTTATATGTAACAATATTTTGGCACAACCGGTGATGCCACAGGTGCTGCAAAATAATGCAGGAAGCAACTTTTTAATAGTCCAAAGTATGCCTTTAGTTTTACAAAACTATAACTTGCAGGAAAATCATACCAACCAATTCCACATACAAAACAATTTGTATCAACCTCAAGAGTTCATTCTGTCTACTTCTCAACCAAATCTAATAGCTCACAAAAATACTGTAACTCAAAGTGTTACTCCATTCACTAGTATTATACAACTTGCTAGTTCTAAAAATTCAACAAACGAAATTGAACTCCAACCAAATGCGTTACAAACTTACACACTAGCACCGTCGTCGGCAGATCATTCGCCGATCGATTCGTGTAACGAAACGCCAATCGATCAAGAGAAACGTAAGAAAATGTTCCTCAGTGGCGGTAATTTGATCGCTCTGAATTCGTATGTATCCGAATTATCCGAAAATTCGGATAAGGGTCGAGATTCATCGGACGATGTAATAATGTTATCACCGGATGAGCCAAGGGTTGTTGACCTCACTGGTGATCAATATGCGTATATAAATGTTCCTCAGTGGCGGTAATTTGATTGCTATGAATTTGAATGTATCCGAATTATCCGAAAATTCGGATAAGGGTCGAGATTCACCGGACGATGTAACAATGTTATAACTGGATGAGCCAAGGGTTGTTGACCTCACTGATGATCAATACGGGTATATAAATGTTCCTCAGTGGCGGTAATTTGATCGCTATGAATTTGAATGTATCCGAATTATCCGAAAATTCGGATAAGGGTCGAGATTCACCGGACGATGTAATAATATTATCACCGGATGAGCCAAAGGTGGTTGAACTCACTGATGATCAATATGGGTATATAAATATAAAATATTTTTAATAAATAAAATTACGTATTGATAAGTATACTAATTGATGGATTTTATTGGTAGTTGAAATTGAGAATAAAATTAATATTATCGATTAGATATAAGAGTAAGTACATGTGTCTAAAGAAAATACCAAAATATATTGTAAGTATTCTCGAGTCATTTCTAGTAGGTAATTGAGATTTAGTGCAAATTTCATATTAACTATTAGAAAACAACGTAATACCAATCTTAAGATAATGTTTTAGATTTAAACATTACTTATAATTGGTATTTGTAATGTAAGTAACTTTATATTTTTAAGTTGTAGGTCTATTCAAATGAGTTTTGTAATAATTTCAACTGTAAGGTATAGTTATTAACGTTAGAAAGTTAGAAAATTCGCATGACGGAGGGCGATTATACGCCGCCGCCGGCGCGGCTTGGGAGAGGAAGTAATCTCTTTCTACCGCGCGGCGAAAATGTATGCCTGCTCCCGCTGTTTCGTTTAAGCGGTTTTTACTTCTGCCGGCACTCCCAGAGTGCAACCCGTTGTTTTCCCTATTAATAAAGTAAACGGTGATTTAAAATTATGGAATACCTACGAATTATCGTGTTCCATTATTTTTTCTCTATTCTGTAATTTCGATGAAAATGTTTCTTTATTATAATTACGTACTTTATTTCTAATTATTTCTAGCTATAAATGTTATTTTATTTCCGAATAGAATTTCCTTAAATATGTTTGTTTGTAAGTACTGCCCGGTACCCTCAATTGTGAAATTTTAGTAAGTTTACTAAAATTATATTGTTCTATTCTATTAATACAATGTTTGTACCTATAGCAGTTTAGTTTATTGTTGACATGTGTTTGTGTGTTAAAACTTGGACTGAATTATAAAAATAAAATAAAATATTTCAAATTTTCTTAATTTTTTCCATTCCTTGATTATCCAACTAATATTATAAATGTGAAAGTATGTCAGTTCTTTTGTTTGTTTTTGACTCTCACGCAAAAACTACTGACCCGATCAGAATGAAAGGAGAGTGGTCAAACATGGTCTCGCTTTGTATCACTATCAAATATTTTCAAAAAATGTTTATTTTTTTATTTTGACTAAATGCCGTAAATAAGTACTTGTCTACTAACTAATAATTATGTCTAACTTAATTATGTACGCATACTATAAGACAAAGTCAAATCAAATCATGTAGACAGTTTTCAATAAAATTAAGTAGGTACCTGTGGCGGCACCTACCGACGCCGCACATATGTTGCAATTAACAAGTATCACCGTGCACCATACAATAGATGGCGCTTATATCAACTCTGTATGGTACGAAACAACCTAGTATGGATACCTACATCACGCAAGCGAAGTTTCACCGAGCCACTCACATATATACAATATCTGTCGGACTGCGGTCCCCGGACTACCAACACCCAGTCCGGAGGAAGAGCTTAACATTTGACTTTCCACAAGTGGCTTAAGCCACTTACCATCTACCACCCTTTTCCATACCTCCATCATCATCCCTTCATTGGTGACCCCCGACGGAGCACATCAAGCACCTTCATCATCGCAGCGCAGCCAACACTCCTCATACCCTTATCCAGCATACGCAGCAAGTCTCACTGCAAGCAGAGCACCAGCCTCACGGTTCCACCGCAGCGTCGCAGCATCGTAGACGCTTCCTGGACCTTAGGCTATAAATTGATGAACTTCATAAGCATATTTGTCATGAATCCGTGGTATTGGTGTTTTTTCTAACTGAATCTAAGTTCAAAACACTACAACATGATGTGGGTTCCATTCGGGCACCATGTCATACAAATAGAATCCAAACCCTATACTTCATTTGTCATTCTCCTTTGGCACACATATAAAAAATAGCCTGGATTAATAGCACAGGTTAGTTTCATCCCGATGTTCACACCTGAACGGGAACCACGCGGGCAAAACCACGAATGGCTGCTAGTTAAATATCATTAATCACCAGCCTGTGGTCCACCTGTGTCCATTGCTGGACATAGGCCCCTCCTAGCTCACGCCTGTTGTGGCGTTCATAGGAGGATATTAGCCTACTGCTACCACGCTGGGCAGACGGGTTGGCAGAGGGTTTGATTCAAGTTTTCCTTCTCTCGCGCAGGTTTTAATGCGTCAAGCCTCTTAGTCGACTCTAACGACATCTCAGGCACGTAAGGGAGTGGTGACACTCTGTATTTTTAGGCCGTCACCACACTGCCAAGTTAATTAAAATATAAATATACTTAGTATACTTAGTTGTTTTGCAAAAATCTTTGAGAGTATGGTTTATAAACATCTTTATTTTCATCTGAAACCGGTTATTAGTAACAAACAACATGGTTTTGTTAGAGGCCGCTCCACAACAACTAATCTCGTGGCTTATATTCATGACCTAAATATTGCATTTAACAAGAATGTGCAAGTTGATTCACTTTATATTGATTTTGCCAAGGCATTCGACAAGGTTGACCACCATATCCTTTGTCGCAAAGCACATCAACTTGGAGTTCATGGAATACTACTGCGTTGGCTCATATCTTATCTTTCTCATCGTTCACAACTGGTAGCAGTACATGGCTATGACTCGGTGCCATATTTATCTACCTCGGGAATACCGCAAGGCTCGAATTTGGGACCTCTTTTATTTATAATGTTTATAAATGACCTCGTGCAATCCATAATGTCTAATTGTATTGCATATGCAGACGATATTAAGATATATAGAGAGGTTAGATGTGAGGGGGATGCCAAGTTACTGCAAAACGACATTGATAGGGTACATAATTGGTGTGATAATAATAGCATGTGCTTAAATGTTTCAAAGTGTTGCCTTGTTACTTTTACAAAAAAGAAATCACCAATCCAATATCCTTACAACATTGATAATACCTTACTCAATCGTCAAAATTTGATCAAAGATCTTGGGGTATGGTTGGACTCTAAGCTAAGTTATACACACCACTATGAAAGCATTTTATCAAAGGTCAACAGGATGCTTGGTTTCATTACGAGAACTACAAAACCATTTCGTAGGCCAGGTAGTATCATAACGTTGTACTGTGCCCTTGCTAGAAGTGTTTTGGAGTATAACACTGTTGTGTGGTTTCCACAATACAGGGTTCATATTGATAGATTGGAAGCAGTTCAAAGGCGTTTTTTGCGTCATTTAAGTTCTAAACTGGGATTAAGACGAAAGTTATCGACATACAATGCCAGATTTCATTATTTTGGACTAAATACATTGGAATCTAGACGTTCAATTCATGACCTTTACATACTTTATAAGATCGTTAATAATCAATGGGATACCATGGATTTGTTGAGCCATCTGTCATTTAAAACAAGCGGTAGTAATAGAAAACCTAAACTGTTCTCCGTGCCTCTTTGCAATAACAACGTCGCATATAACAGTCCACTTTTACGAATGTGCAGGTTATATAATAATGTCAATGGTTTGGATATATTCTCTCAGAGCTCATACTCATATTATAAAGCTATAAAACACCTATATAGCAAAACCCCTACAGTTTGATGTTAAACTATTATATTGTATAAGTATTAGAGTATCTGATGTTCTTTCTTTTTGAATTGCCGTTTTTATGTCAACGTTGTGTACAACATTCACCGGACTGCAATTTGAAATTGTTTACACTCGCAATGTCTCCAAAAATGTATAAAATTGTATTCTGTAGTTGTGCCTATAAGTAAATAAATAAATAAATCAGATCAGGGTTCGATTCATTCGAAATCACTTATCTATAAGTCTATTTGAATAAAAATCTTTGACTTTGACCCGAGCAAACATTTTGATGAACATTTTTGTTTAATCCATGTCTGGGTGTATGGAATTTGTATACCAAAATCAAAGTTATTATTTTTTGGGCAGTAATTATAATTAACCGATCGCCTAAAATACTTTTTTTACCGACAAAAATACCAGGTGAGCGACTTACGCCCGAAATTGATAACCTATCTGTAGATATGGATAGGGCTATCTGATATCTAGCCCGATCCTACAGTTGCCTAGGATTTTTTTGTTAATATGACCAAAATAACGACGGTTGCTAGACAACGAACGCAGTATCCTAGACAATCTCAGAGACCCCAATTCATATCTACAGATTGGTTATTAATTTCGGGCGTAAGGCGCTTTGCACATGGAGCAACTTAAGTTGAGACGTCGCCGTCGGCGATATCCATCGTCACACTGAACGCTGCTATGAAAGTTGCTCACAGATTGCCATAAAATTACGGCATTCGTAAACGTTATAGTAACTATCAACTTTTTACAAGAAATTTTTTAAATGTTAATAAGTAGTTTCCTCGATTTGATTGATAGATCAAAAAATGAGAGCAAGTGCTGCTTACTTGCTCTCATTTTATTACGTCTCGTCGCCGTCGACGGCGCCAACAAAGACAAATTATTCGATTCATCCCTTTTTTCTAGATCGATCCCAATTTATTAACATAAAAGAGAGAGAGAGAGCACAGGGGAGAGGGAGGGAGGGTGTGAAATCGCCTGACGCGTTGCGATTGACGGTTGAGGAAACCGGCAACTTTAAAATCCGGTATAATATTTAACAGTCGCTAGTTGCGGCAATTAGGAACTAACTTAGTCATCGATTACAGCAACTGAAAACTGTTGACTATTACCGGAACTAGAAACTTGAGTTGCTTATGTGTGCGCGGTTCAATTGAAATATATATAAACAGCTAGTTGCCAGTTGCTGCAATAGTTGCTCCATGTGCAATGTGCCTTAGTCGCCAACCTAAACCTATATTTTCCGCAACAAAACTTAATATCTTAGTCGGTAAATTAATAATTTTTAGTCGGTCAGTTTATTATATTCCATAATTTTTTGTCAAATCCTACCCTACTCGTACTATAATTAAAAATGTCAAAGTTTGCATGTTACTCAGTCACGAATTGAACACTGGCGACTCGCCACTTCTTCTTATCGAGTGCGGATTAGTGGCCACCTCTGGTGTCAGAGTTTATCAAGCCGCCTATAAGGCCTCTGACTTGGCTTAACGACTGTAATCAAATGACAACAGCCAGGACCGACGGTTTAACATGCCCTCCGAAGCACGGAAGCGCTCAGTTATAATGCCACTTTACGGTCACCCATCCGACACCTGACCGGGCCGAACTTTGCTTAACGAACGTGATCGAATACCATCAGTCTGTCAAGCGCGACCAAGAACGCTTCATCTCTCTCGCTACTGCTCGCAGTCGTCAAAGTTAGATTTTACGATACATATCTTAAAAATACCAATGCATGTGTTATTAGATCAATACTGTATAGTATCTCTGTGTTCAAACATTCATTAACATATTTTGCCCCTGATTGTTAATTAGATTACGCGCGCGGGACGAGTGCGGAATATTACGGGACACACGAGTAAAGTTGGGAATTGTTTTATGAATAATATTATTATTGTGAAGGGACGAACGTCTTCGAGTTGTCGCAGACGTTTCAAATAAACAATGACAATGCGGTGACCAGTAATATTGTAATAAAAGGTATTTTATATTACAATAGCTTTGGCGGTGACTAGGTATTATAATAAATTCGTACCTATATCGTCGTCTCAGCCTGGTGTGTACCACTGCTGGGTATAGGCTTCTCCCAAAAGGGGGGGTTTGCCATAATCGCTACGCTTGGCAGGCGGGTTGGCGATCGCAGTATGACCAAGTTTGAAGGAGACGCTGCTGCCCGTCTCCTGAAGGCTGAGTTCCTTAGTCGCCTTTTACTGTGCGCCCTTAGAATAGGTGTTATTATTCTAAGTGTGCGCCCAACTTCGAATTATTTGAGCAGTGAGTGACTTGCCTAGAGACGCCACACCCGCAGGCACAGAGTACTATATGTATACTGGAAAAGATCGTGCTTAACCACTGAGCCACTGAGCTCATAAATTCTTCGAATTCTATAATCCTATTAATGCAAAAGTATGTCAGTTCGTTTGTAACCTACTCTTTTCACGCAAAAAATACTGAACGGATGTAGATAAAATTGGACCACAGATAGTAGATAGCCGGATTCAAACATACCTTTTATCCCGACTATGACGACCTGTTTGGCGCAGGGGTAATTGGTTAAGACGTAGGGCAGGAGCCCCCTTTTTGGCCACTTTTAGTTATTTTTTTATTTAATATTAACATAAATTTTTTAAAAGTTAATATTGTTATAACAGTGTCATATAAACCAATTCTGATTTTACCCGACTACGCGACACTGCTGTATTCATCTTCTGAACGCTTAATAACTCACATACTTAATACAGAAATAAAATAATTTCGTAATGTTTATTTTCTTCGTAATTTAGCAAGTAGGTACCCATCGGCGAATTGTGTTGTAAACACCTTTTTTATTTTTTTATTTGTCTAACTAGTTATTAGTTAAGTAGGTATTCATTAGTTTGATTACTTTACTACACTTATTGCACGAAATTTTCAGTAACTTTTCAGTGTTTAGTGTTTTTAGACATATAAGACAAAATAAATTTCTACAATTTATCAAAATTTCAAGATATAACTTGATAATATAAAAAAAAGTACGTCCGGCGGGTGCCATGAGCAAGGGTTTTGGCAACTTTGCATGGGTTGTGGCCACACTGTTGGCATGGGTTGTGGCCACTTTGATAAAATATGTATGTTTAAATTTGAACTCAAACTTAACTAGCATATTGTAAGAATTCTCGACTAAAAAGCAACAAAATCTAGTCTAGATCTAGATTAATCAAAATCTATCTATTCAATCACACCCAATCTGGCTCTTGACCCTAATCATACTTCTATCACTAAATTGTGAGAAAATTAAGGTCTGAATTAGATACATGGTAGAATAGATGTGTCACCTACTGGCAATGGTCCTGTTGTTGGAACGTACTGGGAATGAGCGTTTCATCGTAAAATATTATAAATATTTCCTTTGCCCGCTTCCTTCCTTCAGTATGTTTCGTTGGCTCGCTATGTTGGCAACCCTGTTAATATCTGCCCAGAAAGTTAGTTAATTTGTGCCATGATAAAAATCTCAGCAGATTTTTTATGTTTTGGATTGTGTTAAAAACATACCCAAAATGTTAAGAAGTAGGTAGTGAAAGAAAACTAGTTTTAAAATGATGTTCTTAAAGCTTCGCGCGTTAGAAGCATCATTCAAAAATCTAAAAATGAAAAATTTTAATGTCAAAACATCGAAAAAGCTAATACTTAATAAAAAAAAAAGTGTACGATCTTAAGATCCTAATAAGCTCTTAAAATCCAAAATTACCTGAGATCCTAAAATACAATATTCAAAAATAAAAATAAAACAAAAAGTAAAAAATCCAAACACCGAAACGTCCAATCACCCAAACGTCCAATTAACCAAACATCAAAACAACCAAGCACATCTAACATCCAAACATACTAGGTATGAAAATGCTTCAGATCAACTTTCTTTACACGTATGGTAAATTTTAAATAGAAAAATATTGGCAAAAATTGACTCGGCCACAAGTGAATTCTCAGACGGGAATCGAACCCGCGTCGATTCCCGTCTGAGAATTCACTTGTGGCCGAGTCAATTTTTTCCAATATTTTTCTATTTAAAATTTACCATAAGTATAAAAATAGCATTGAAAAATGCAAAAATTACAAAATCATAAATTTCTTTACACTTTCAAAAGTCCATAAATGTATGAAAATGACGAATTGTTGAACTTGTATACCTAGTAATGCTATACAATTTTTGAGCCATGTCAACTATTGCTCCAAACGACTAGGTACTTCTAACCACACGTAGCAATTTTTGAAGTGGCGTTGTGCATTATCAGAGTTTAAAATTTTTGGGATGGGTAAAAAATGTTAAAGTCGCGTCAGGACACGTGACCTGATCGAAAATTCATAAGACGGAGGGAAAGTAGAGCGTCAGTAGGAGAGGAAGTAATATCCCCTCTTCTTCTACCGCGTGGCCAAAATGTATGCCAAAAGTCTAATAATCCCAGCAAATAGTCGCCTAATATTACATAACATTAAAGGTCCCTAAATAGCGGTGGATTTTATGTTTAAATTTCATTTATTAATATTATTTTTAATGTTTTATTACATATTTTTTGTACGTGTATATTTTGCTTAACATTTAAATTATTTTATTGTTAATTAATATTTATTGTAGGTAATTCAATGATCACCAATAATTATTCTTTATATTTAATTTCAATTTAATAATTCATTTTATATAGAGCTATATAAACATTATTATTATTGCGCGCTCTTATGTTCCAGGGTGGGAACTGAAAATCAGCGCTTTACTTTCAGAGTAAAGGTATCGCTGAGTTTTCACCCATTTGCATCGCTGCGGCACACATCGTTTGAATTTTGTGTGTCATTTGTAATTTTAAGTTAATCTGTAATGTTTGTGTAAAATGTCTGTAATAATCTTTTGTTTTTTTATCTATTTCAATTTCGTTTGTGTCAATTTAAATTCAAACAATTAAAATTTAATTAATTGTTTGTGTATTGTTATGTGTGAATGCTGATGCAAATAAATGATTTATCTATCTATCCATCTATCCATGCCTGCTCCTGCTGTTTTACTTCTGCCGGCACTCCCGAAGTGCAACCCGTTGATTTTTTTTGTTGGCCGGCACTTACTCTAAGGCCTCAAAAATGTATGGAGCCTAAATGATCTCTTTTGTCATTAGATGTATGAAATGACGAATTGTTGAACTTCAGAGCAAACGAGCGAGCGAGCTTATAATTGTTTTAAAAAACATTATCTCCTGCCTTAACTAAAATAATAACATAAGTAATGATTTCGAATATCTGTGTTTCTATACATACATCTAGAACCAATTTTATAAATATTCAAGGACACAACGACACCTACAAGCAAAAACATTGTAACTCAGTTTTAGGCAGTATTGAGTTAAGACACAGAATACTTAATAGTAGATGATATTCGTATGAATATCAAATGCAGATTTTTTTACACTTATCATCGTATATAAATACGTTATAAATTAATCTGCAGCGTGTAAAACGTCTTAAAAACATTGTATCTCAGACATAAAATTATTTAATTTAACAATTTCAAATTTAACGAAAATATCAGTTGTACGAGCTCTATTACTCGTACATTGAACTTCCCCGCGCCGCCCGCTGGCGCGTGTGTATTGCACCGTAAGCGTTTTATGCATCGCGCGGCATTTAACCTTATTATAGTTTTTTCAACTAATATTAGTCGCATATTTACCACCATACCAATCGCGCGTATACCATTACCATCCATTCACCATACCATTCTAATTTCGTAGTTTATTTTATTTTTAGTTTATTTTACCATTGTTATAATTGTCATAGTCGCGTGTGTTTATAATAAACTTTAGTGTTTTACCATAACCAGTGACTTTACATTTACCATTCCCCTTTTTCTCAATGTACGCGGCCTATCCCGTACATTAGTGGTCCTTCGAGCTAAAACGGGACCTATCGCGAGTTTAAAAAGTGACTTTTCGCGTGAACCAAAGTGAACAGTGACCAGTGCACTATACGCGGATCACAGTGACTCGTTGGAAGGCTCCTGATCAGTACCAGCGCGCTGGACGTTACCAGTCCATTGCAACACCAACCAGAAACCAGAGCTACGTGTCACCACAGCCAATTTTGAGCTGTACCATAAGCTCAAACCACCAGCGTTTACAGCAGCCTACGAATAAGTAAGATCTTTCCATTTTCTACCACTCTTTCTTGTACTTATTTACCATGGAAGCTTTATTAGAAACGCAAAACCAAATCATGCAGGGCATGGACCAACTTCTTAGGAATTTTAAGAAGGACAGCCACGATCGTAAGACACCAGATTACGTAAGGAGGAAGCTTGAGACTTTAGAGTCGTACTGGCATGAGTTCCATAACAATCATTTACAGTTATGCAACTACGGTGAGCAGGATAATGCTTACTTCACGGGCAAGGAATATGAACGTACCATAGCGTTCTACAACCAGGCGAAGCAAGTCATGCAGAGTTACAGGCAAGAAGGTACCAGTAAGCCATCCACTCCGCTCCTGAAACCAGCAACACCGCTACACGTGCCAGCAAACCCAATCCCGTCGCCGATGGCTACGCTTCCACCCGTGGTTCCCCTCGCGCCACCAAGAAAATCTGAAGGTACCAATAGTAAGTTAGATGAGATGTTGCGAAAGCAAACCAGCAACTTCAAGGCATTTTCTCGGACCTTAGGTAATGTAGAAGTTGACAAGCTTTCCGATACATGGGAGTTTCAGGACGCGCTCTCCCTTTTAAAATCCAGATGGGGTGTTATCGACAACTTGCATTGGGAAATCGATATCGAATTGAATGGCGAGTATCCATTATATGAGGAGGAATTCGCGAAATATGAGAAGTCCTACCTAGATGTTAAGAGGACCATAAACACCAAAATGTGGTCAGTATCGCACCGTGAAAAATCCACACCACAGATGGAGATACCAGTTTTCAACGGCAACTACCAACAGTGGACTTCGTTTAAGGACTTATTCCAAGAGGCCATTCATAAAAACCCATCCTTGTCTAGCGCTCAAAAACTTCAGTTTCTAAAAAGTAAATTGAGGGGTGAAGCTGAAAAGTTAATTCAGCATTTATGCATTAGCTCAGAAAATTACCAAATTTCTTGGGAAATTCTTAACCATCGCTATAATAATAAGAAACTTATTTTTACATCCCATATTACCACTTTATTGAGCATACCAATAATGCAAACCCAGAGTTTCGTATTAATTAAGAGGCTGCACGACACAACCAACGAGTGTCTGCACGCCATTCAAAAGTTGGGGGTTGATATATCCACGTGGGACCCGCTTATTGTACACCTTCTATCCCAGAAACTAGATGTTGATTCTCACAATGAATATATACTGTCATTACAGAATCCGAGAGAGATACCAACACTCAAGGAATTTGTGAAGTTTTTGGAAACGAAGTTTACGTCCTTAGAGTCCTTCCGGCATAAGCAAGATTCTACCAAGGTGCACCGTCAAGAGGACTCTCGTTACAAAAAACCATTTAACCCACCTCAAACCAGTAACCAATATTACAAATCGGGTAATACCAAACCAACGTCATACAAAGCGTTACACGTGGAAGCTGTGAAAACGTGCCCTCATTGCAAGAAAAACCATGCGATTTACTTGTGCAAATCGTTCCGTGAATCAAAACCAGATGTAAAACGGAAAACCATTGGGGCCAATAAACTTTGCACAAATTGCCTAATCGATCACAACGGCAAGGAATGCTTATCCAACAAAACTTGCCGGTTTTGTAATTCCAACCATAATTCGCTAATTCATGACATGTTCGCGAATTCAACCGAAGTTGCAACAACCAGCAATTCAGCGACAGCAGTGAATGACCGCAAAACATGTCACGTGTTTCAAGAAAATGTGGCTGAAATTTTGTTAGCGACAGCAAAGATCAACGTCCAAGCTGCTGATGGATCTTATCACACCATGCGTGCGCTCATTGACCAGGGCTCACAAACATCATTAATAAATGAAAATGCAGCACAGAAGCTAGGGTTACCACGCCAGCGCTGTAAGGGAGTTATCTTCGGAGTCGGCTCTAAAGAAAATAACTGTAAAGGTGTTATAAAAATTCACATACAGTCGCGACACAATGACTTTTGTATAGATACCAACGCATACATTATCAATAGTCTTGTAAACAAATTACCAAACCAGTCCTTTGAAAAACCAACGTGGAGTTATTTAAACACTATTGAGTTAGCGGATCCCGAATTTTATCTCAGTCGCCACGTAGATATATTATTAGGAGCAGATATTTATACATCTATAATATTGAGCGGAATCATAAAAATAAATTCATCTATACCAGTAGCACAAGAAACTCAACTCGGCTGGATACTATGCGGTAATACCAGTAACGTTCCGTCATTTCACTGTAACGTTGTTATCAACCAAACTGACGAGTTACAGAAATTTTGGGAAATTGAAGATATTACACACCAAGAATCTTTATCTGAAGCAGACGACCACTGTATTCAATTTTACCAATCCACCACAATAAGAGATAAAGAAGGCAGATACCACGTACGGCTACCCCTGAAACCAAATTATAGGGAAAAATTAGGAAAATCAAAACCAATGGCTGTCGCTCAGTTCCGTCAATTAGAAAAAAGGTTTTCTAAAAATAGAATTCTTGCGCAAGATTATAATTTATTTATGAATGGATATCGCTCGCTACGTCATATGATACCAACCGCGCACGCCTCCGGCGCCGGTAACATGACGCTCGATTGTTATTTGCCGCATCATGGAGTATTGCGTTCTGAGTCTACTACCACTGCACTTAGAGTCGTTTTTAACGCATCCGCAAATACATCTACAGGTTATAGTCTTAATGACGTAATGGAAGTTGGACCAAACTTACAACAGGACTTACAGACTTTAATCCTGAAATGGCGTCAATATCAATTTGCATTTACCGCGGATATAGAAAAGATGTTTCGGCAGATAAAGGTTCAAGAATGCGATCAAAAATACCAAAAAATAATTTGGCGAGATACACCAGAGAGTCAGCTTCAACATTACCAACTTACCACAGTCACTTACGGCACCAAGGCAGCCCCATTCCTAGCGATGATGACGCTAAAGCAACTTGCTATGGACGAAAGATCGAATTACCAAAATTCGGCTGCGCCATGTGCTCTTGAAAATTCATTTTACATGGACGATCTGTTATATGGATCTTTCAGTATTTCGGAGGGGGTACAGCTGCAATCAGATCTCATCAGGTTACTCAAATCAGGTGGTTTCAATTTACGTAAGTGGAGGTCAAATGTAAAAGAGTTATTACCAGATCAAATTGTTAACCAGGAACACTTTGACTTCAAAAGCGCTGAGTCAACCAAAACTTTAGGCCTACGTTGGATACCACAGGAAGACTCTTTTACATTCGACTCCAAAATAGAGGATAATACCAAGCATCCTACCAAGCGATCACTTTTGTCTGACATCTCTAAGATTTTTGACCCCTTAGGACGGCTCTCACCACTTACGACCAAATTAAAAATATTATTCCAAGCGGTCTGGAAATTGCAAATCGAATGGGATGACCGTTTACCAGAAAATATCCTTTCCCAGTGGACAAAAGTGAAAGCTGAAATACACCAAATAAACCAAATTAAAGTACCAAGATGGTTAAAAACCAGACGAGACGATTCCATCGAACTTCATGGCTTCTGCGACGCATCTACCAAAGCATACGCAGCCGTGATTTATTGCAAGATAAAGAGAGGTGATATAACATCTGTCGTTCTAGTCGTTGGTAAAGCGAGACTAGTTCCAGTGAGTAAAACCATTAGCTTACCAAAATTAGAACTTTGCGGTGCTCACTTATTAGCGAATTTGATGCGAAAGGTAAAAGACAGCTTTCCAGATTACAACACCAAGGTATATGGCTGGGCTGACTCTATGGTCGTCCTTGGCTGGCTACATGGAGACCCGAGTCGCTGGAAACCATTTGTGGCAAATAGAGTTCGTCAAACCACTGAAGTGATGCCCGCCTCCTCCTGGAATTATGTGAAGTCGGAGGAGAACCCGGCTGATTGTGCTAGTCGTGGTTTAGGTGCCACTCAACTACACCAACATCCTTTGTGGTGGCAGGGACCATCTTGGTTATTAAAAACCATTGAAAATAACCAAGAATCGAACCAACGATATACCACTGAACTAGAAGTCAGAAAAAATATAAATAATATAAGTCACGTTGTAATTCGAGCGGACGACTGCATAATAAAATATTTAATAACAAAACATAGTACAATAACTCGAGCCGTTCGCATTTTAGCTTGGATTATGCGATTACGTCACCACCAGAATGTACCATATTTAACCACACATGAATTAAATACCACAAAGTTCATGATTATTAAAACCATTCAGACACAAGAATATGCAAAAGAGTTTACCATTTTAAAAAATAACCAGAAATTAGATAAGAAGAGCGTTATTCATAATTTAAATCCTTATATTGACCCAAATGGATTATTAAGAATGGGCGGTAGGCTCGAAAATGCAGACATTGACGAGGCCATGAAACACCCGCTAATATTACCACATAACCATAGATTAACGACTCTTTTAATCGAACACGCTAATAAACAAACCCTTCACGGTGGAGCAAGTATATTTTTACCTTACCTAAGGAAAAATTATTGGATTGTTGGAGGAAATCGGGCAACCAAGAAACAACTTCGTTTATGTGTGAACGTAAGAAACACGATCCCATTAAAAACCAACAATTAATGGGACACCTACCTATATCACGCAGTAACCCATCAAGACCATTTTACCATACGGGCGTTGATTTAAGCAATGATGGTTATGTCCGAGTAGTCACCGTAAAAACCAAGAATGGTGTCATGAAAAGGCCAACAATCAAGCTGTCAGTTCTACCAGTCCCCAGTTACCAAGAAGAGACAGAACCTGCGCACCAAAACTCACCTAAACTCCAATAGTCCGAACCAGAAATTCCAACTCGACCTACCACAAGAAAAAACAAGACCAAAATAAATAGTTATTGTTTACGTATTTATTTACACCAGTACATAGTTCATACAATATTTTACCATTTAATAATTACCAGAACATGTACTTCGAAAAAACATCCTCTTTATATTTAATCCGAGATGAATGGAAGCTCGTAGTTTATTACGATTTAGATCCGTACTGGCAAGGCACAGAATTGCTGAATAAGTATGTCACTCACCTCGGAACCATATGTTCGAAACTGAAACCAAAGACACAATGTGACGTGCTACTATTACAATTAGGTCATGGATACGACGAATACAACTACTATAACCGAATTTTACTCGGTCAGCAAAAGGCGCACGCTACTACTCGCCGCCGTCGCCGTGGATTAATAAACGGTGTTGGTTCCATTGCCAATAGTTTATTCGGTATCCTAGATTCTAATTTCGCCGAACAATATACCAAAGATATTGATTTGATAAGATCTAACGAAAAACATCTCGAAACTTTGTGGAGAAACCAAACATCTGTCGTAGAAGCGGAATACAATTTGTTGAAAAGAACCAAAAATACCATGGACCAGCAACATAAAAAGTTTTACCAACATTTAATAAACCTGGAAAATACTGCCAAAGCTTTAAATACTGAATTAAACAATGTTGCCAGTTATAACGACTTTACCATGTCAGCATTAATCGCTAACAACATTCTCTCTAACTTACGATATATTCAAGACACGTTATTAGACACCATTACAAATGTTTATTATGGAAACTTTAATATACATTTATTAAAACCAGAGCAACTACTGCAAGAATTGCATCTTATCGCAGGACGTATTTCTAAGGATTTGTCCTTACCAGTGGACAGCATTCCAAGCGAGTTACCAAAATTATACCACCTTCTGAAAGTCAAGGCCACAGCTACCAAATCATATTTATTATTTGAAATAAAAATACCACTCGTGAGCCG
Source organism: Chrysoteuchia culmella (assembly GCA_910589605.1). Lineage (NCBI taxonomy): Eukaryota > Metazoa > Arthropoda > Insecta > Lepidoptera > Crambidae > Chrysoteuchia > Chrysoteuchia culmella. The sequence goes on from OU342669.1 coordinate 144,268, forward strand.
AGACCTGTATGACATTTATAAAATCATACCCATACCTAAGAAGATCGGCGAAAACATGGTCACCCTACTACCAGTTGCCACGCACGTCGCTATCAACTTGAAGAGGATTTATATTTACCAATCTCTGACAACATTCTGCAAACATGTATTCTATATGACATAGAAACACAATTATGCCCAGTCCATACGCCGTTGTACCAGTTTAAAAGCGATGAAAGCCTGTGTGTTATGGATTCAAGTACCAACAGCTGCAAAACCAGTACTACACCATGTACCCACTCTTGGTCTCAGCTTCAAAAGATAAATACTTATATTTATTCGTGTTGTGGCGAATGTCCTATTAGAATCATGTGTGATCAATTAATATCAGCGGAGCGACTTACCGGGTCCGGTATCATTACGCTCGGAAACGGCTGCGTCATAAAAGGCGAGTTAGTCACCATTATATCGCACAAACAGCTCTCAAATAACATAAACATTCAACCAGACATTTTGACGCCAGCCATACCACCTATAAATAATATAATAAATATTACGCTTCCTAACTCTACCATGGTAATAGGATCGAGTGGTTTAGAAAAAGATCTTAAACTCCTTGGAGATCAGATTAAGGAGATGAAATCTCAAGAAGGAGTAGCTGACGTCATCTCATATCACGACGTCCACCATTACGTCGTCATCTATGGGCTGATGGGCGCAGCAGTCATCGCGGCGCTCGCCTGGGCGGGCCGCCGGCTGCGCGCTGCCACTCGCAGCGAGCTTCACGATACGTGTAGTGTTAGTGCTAGTGTTCAGTGCGTAAGTGTTAAAGAGAGCTCATCTAGTGATAAGTGCAATAGTGTTAGTGATGTGAAAGAGGCATTAAGGCCAAGTGTGTCCAAAGTGCAAAACCACAGTGCGCGTTCGGATAAGGCAACGACGCCTAACTTTCGTAACCATTTTAGATCATCTAAGTAACTAACTTAATTTTAAGTACTTATTGATTCACCTTGTATAGCACCACATACCATAAACATCTACCACCATACTAACCAACTTTTGTAACTACCATACCATCCCCTTTTTCTCCCCCGGGAGCATGTACGAGCTCTATTACTCGTACATTGAACTTCCCCGCGCCGCCCGCTGGCGCGTGTGTATTGCACCGTAAGCGTTTTATGCATCGCGCGGCATTTAACCTTATTATAGTTTTTTCAACTAATATTAGTCGCATATTTACCACCATACCAATCGCGCGTATACCATTACCATCCATTCACCATACCATTCTAATTTCGTAGTTTATTTTATTTTTAGTTTATTTTACCATTGTTATAATTGTCATAGTCGCGTGTGTTTATAATACACTTTAGTGTTTTACCATAACCAGTGACTTTACATTTACCATTCCCCTTTTTCTCAATGTACGCGGCCTATCCCGTACATCAGTTTCATACAATATTGATTGTATGTCGGAGTTACAATGTAATTTTACAAAGTATATGAGGACGAATTTTATTGTAACTTACTAATTATATACAATAAATAATTAAATATATACATATATGGTATCAAAATGATACAAGAGTTTAGGTCTTAGCACGTTTACTTATATTTCAATTTCAATTTCAATATAATGGTCATGATCCTTTGGCATTATGACTTATCCGAAATTGCTAAGATTTTTTAAAATCTTTGTCGTGCTCTCCTGTAAAATGCCAAAAACTGCGTTACCATGTTTTTCCTTGCAGGTGTCGACAATATTTTTATAGCAAGAACTCTTTAGTATTTCTACGACTTTTTTATTACTCGGTCTTAATTTACCGCGGTCCGGGGACACAACCCCTAAAAGTGCTGGCCGATAAAATCGATCAGTTCAACTTCAATTGGAAGAAAATCTTCGTAGGTAATAGTGGAACAAAAATTATTTCCGCATTTTGCCACTAGCAAGCAATGCTCCGAACGAAGTGGTTTTTTTTTAATCCCCAAATGCAGAGCTGAATGTGCGATCGCGATGCGTTTCTCCTGGAATCGTCAAACACTGAGAAACGGTCCAGGAACAACCAACCAACCAAATTTTACTAGAATATTATAAAATAATGAGATTATTGTTGCAATGTATTTTCTTATCTTCCAAATTAGTATGATTATGTAATGAGGTTATTGTGCGCTGCAGCTGCGTTTATCTATTTCTATTTTATTTTTGTAATTTAATTATATTAAACTGGTGGTTATTTCGAAATTGTGCTGGTTGTGATAACTCTTTCGGCCAAAATTATTTAAGTGTTACTCATTAATGTCTATGTAGTTGTAGGCTCTCTGTTATTACTTATTAAACAAGTAAAATTTATAAAAACAGAAGCTGAAAGAAAACGTTGTTTTTTTGTCATTACTTGCTACCGCCCCTGATTTCACCCGCGTGGTTCCCGTTCCCGTGGGAATATCGGGATAAAGAGTGGCTCAAGTTTCTCTCCGTCGTTTCAACTAAATCTATGCCAAAAATCAAGTCGATTCGTAGCTTAGTTAGAGCACATTATGAACTAAACTTAAATTTAACCGCCTCTGTGGTCTAGTGATACAGCCACCGGTATCAGACCCAGGGGTCCTGGGTTCGATTCCCAGCGGGGGTACATATTGTATTCGGTTTGGTTGGTGGTAGGACTTGTTGTTAGTCCGTCTGGCTAGCTACCACCATCTTATCTAAGCTTGACGCCATAACAACATTGTATTCAGCATTGTTCCGGCAATCTCGATTTCCTCCATTCACTCCCTGGATGGCCATTATCAGATCACGGCTCGGTCAATCCTTGGCAGAGAACCAAGGTTCCAAAGTTACCTCGTTTGCATGAAAATAGACTAGTGTTTCTGATTATCTGACCACCACTGTATATCCTATGTTCATAACCAGGCTATCTACTATCTGTGTACCAAATTTCATCCAAATCTGTTCAGTAGTTTCGGAGCCTATTCAATGCAAACAAGCAAAGAAACAATCGAATCTTTCCTGTTTATTATATTAAATAATTCTATATTTAATATAATAAAGAGTAGGTATATTTAATATATTAAATAATGCTCTTGAACAGGTTTAGGGAACACAACAGTAGAATTCAAGACCAGTATCCAGTCGATATGCTGATCTAGTCTTCTAAACTTGCTTATAAAAAAATTTACACTACTTACTGTATTTCAGTGTTTTTAGGTGCAATTTAAAAGCTAAAAGTCTTAATTTCATCCAAATACAGCCATACACCAGATTTCCTGCATTAAACTACACAATTCATGCGCTAGTACAGCCTTAAATATATTATTACGCTTTTGTTCGTCGTTTATAAAGCTTTTAGCTGTTAATTTACTGATAAAACGAAAATTTTTTCAGCCTATATTGTTTATTGGTGCTGTTATGGCGTCAGACTTAGGTAAGATGGTGGTAGCTAGCCAGGCGGACTTACAATAACTACCACCAACCAAACTATAAACAAACCACCACGGATGCATTGCAGCGGTCGCTCTATAATTTAATACACAGTTCCATTTTTATTAAATTACCTGTTAAATGGATACTGCAAGGTATCCAATGCTCTTACAAGCCCAGACGGTATTGCTAGGAAATACTTAGATAAAATTAATTTGCTACCAAGAACCGGACCGTTTCTTGTGAAAAAGTAACTTTATATGTGCGTAGGCAGATGATTGAACTCATTTCTTTGCATTTGAATACAGTCGCCGGCACAGTTATTGGGCCACCCCCTTATTTCATACAACCGTGCTAACTTTGCGACTCTATACATAAAAACGTGAACATATTTCTGGCTCCGTAATTTTAAGCATAACGATTATTGTCATAATATCATGTTCCATAATTTGAATACCAATAATCGTTTTTGGCGATTCGTTTCTGTCACTGACTAGTATGCAAAACTAGGTCCGGGTATCGCAAAAGGGGTGCATAAAAAAACACTAAGTGTAAAATATCATAGCTTCGAAAAAAGATAGAAGTCCCCGCTCCATACTATATCAGTCAAAAATATCCTCCAAGTCCTGTCTGTATACAAATTCAGTTGAAATTGTTTAAGTCCTGCATCCCCTTTGCGACACCCTAACCCAAAACTATAATAGAAATTGTTATGTATCATTTTTTTACCATAAAAAAGATTTAGGACTACCTATAATATGCCAAATAAAATTAGGTTTTTCTATAGTTATGGCAAATAAAATTATGCTAAGGGATTTTAGGACTGCCTAATATTATGCCAAATGAAATTAGGGATTTAATTTATTATGCTTCATAATAATATGCCTTTAGTTAGACTGTAATGCTACTTAATAGTTATGCAAAGGAAAAATTATGTGACATTAATGTTATGCTATTTGATGATTATGCCAATTGATGTATGACAAACGACTTAAGGACAATCGACAATATGCGAAAAGTTGCGCCCCCCATATTTCTGCAAAGATTTGTGTCCTAATGTTAAGGTTAAGCGTTTGACTGTCCAAATTAGCAATTTTAATGAGTATCGAAACCACAGCATTTGTCCATAGAGGCAAATCAATGAATGCTTCATAATCACATTTTAAGTTTCTTCGCGCACTCATCATTGAATTAAAAAAGTTTTACGGTTTTATGTGCACTATATATATATAATGCACTTCATAGTACACATAAGTCCGTAAAAGCTTTTTTATTTCAATGAATGCTTCATCAGATTCCATACATTGTGATATGCCATAAAGTAATGCTTTGCTTAAACGAAGGTTTGGAAACGGGAAGAGATTTTTAGAAACTCTTTAAATTGCTCATTGGACACTCAAATTCTTAACCTAAATATAAGCATAAAGGTCTTTGCAGAAATATGTTCACATTTTTATGTATAGAGTCGCAAAGTGAGCATTTCCGTATGAAAAGAAGGGGGTGGGCTAATAAATGTCCCGGTGAGTGTATTATAGAGTGTGTCATAAAGAAGCAAGATTCTCATGCAGTTGAATCAAAGATTTAAATAATAATAAAAATCTTGTATGTACTTCTCCACGCAATTTAATATTAGGTATGTAAGTATGCAATATGCGAGGTTTAGTCTCTGAAGTTTTTTCTATTGCCTAGGTACTTTTTATGTATTCCTGCAGTGGCCCAAATGGTCGAATTCAGGCTCATAATCGTTATCAGCCATTTATATTGTCCCCACTGCTGGGCACTTTCCTTCCTTATGGATGGATAAGGAGAATGAGCCATAACCCACCACGCGGGCCCAATGCGGATTTCTGGGATTTATTGAACGACTGCAAATGCAGCCAGAACCAAAGGCTTAACGTGCCTTCCGAAGCACGGAGGAGCTCAAGATAGTAAATTTTTGGTCACCCATCCCGTGACCGACCATTGCGAAAGTTGCTTAACCTCAACAATCGCAGGCCGAGCGCGCGATCCACTGCGCCACGGGCTCAATAATAATGGGTATTCTTTGTTAAAAACACATTTCAAAGACATTACAATATTATTTGTACAACGCGTCCCCCCGGGCTTCCAGACGGGCTTTCGACGATTAGCTGTGTAAGCAAGCTCGTCTGTGGGGAACGCTAAATGCACCGAAAGTGAGTCCGAAATAGAATAGTTTTTATTTAAATAAAAAGTTTTGCTGTATATATACAAAAATTATTGTAATTCCTAAATCACCTCGCCCACGAACGACAACAACGAGGGATTTTTTAGACGCTAGGTTTACGGAAAAAGTACGTATGTACTTATATAATATTACAAATCTGGTAATAAGATATTTACTTTATCTACATTTGTAAAGTTTCAGAAACACGATTTTATGATTTTGCCTCGACACTTTTTCTTTTCGAAAAGACCCCTAAAACTACGAATGAGGTGAAAAGGATATTCATATGATTTCATATTATTTATTCATTCATAAACATATTACAAAGATGTCAGTTAGATACAGGAGCTCTATTTTTGATTCACTCGTCTCGAGAATTCTACTGATTTTCGTGCGACGCGACGTTTGAATTTCCGTATTCCGTAAAAGCAACCTTGCACGTTGCATACTAATACATAGCTTCGCTTTTCGAATGTACTCGTAGTACCTCCCAACGCGAGCGCGCAAGAGGCAAAGCGAAAAGCGTGCTATGTCAACGCTTGCAAGGTCGCTAATCGCATGATCGACTCCTCGTTCGCCTCGCCACTCGCGCAACGAGTAATTCAAAAACAGAGGTCCAGAAAAAAAAATTGGTAAAGCCATGATTCAACTTAAAGGTATACGAACATTATTATTTTGTAAGTATACAATACACCACTATAAACGCAATTATTTGATTATTATAAAATTTTACTAAAATAAAATGTCCTAATAATTATTATTAAACTTATGACTACCTACAGCTAGATGTCTATTTTATCTTAGGATATTGTGCATCTTGCACAGTTTTCTTTTCAGCATTAGTAGTAGGCTATTGGGCATTCTATATCACCTTTCGTTCGCTCAAGCATCCGCTCGAGTTCTCTCCAGGTGATATAGACCGCCCAATATCCTACTACTAGCATTGTTGTGTTCCGGTCCGGCAGTTAGAGATAAGATAAGTAGCCAGATCCTCAGTGGTTGAGGATTACGGGAGAGGCTCGCTTCCATCTTCAGCCTTATCAATACACATCAGGTATGATGAGGGCACTTGCTGTGTGTCCCGCCCGGGCTCCGCAGCGCGGCACTGCAGTAGGAAGGGATCTCTTGCTGCCCAGCGTGGCAAGAGCAATGCTGGCCAGCGACAGACTATTAGGCTCGACGGGGTAACGGGGGTGGCGACAGATAGTGTGCTTGTTCCTAGGTCTTTACCAGGACGGGTATGCTAGGTGACCCCAGCATCAAGGCAGGAATCTGTAAAGACTGGATTCCCCTCACTATAAACAAAAAAAAAAAAGTATGATGAGGGCAGCATCGTTGCTCTATAGTTCAATTTTAACCCAAGTCCCGGGTTTATGAGACACTATTCATTATATTCCATTGTTCTCTGGACACCGGAATGACGAATAAAAAAAAAATCCGACTTTTGGAGTTGGTACCAATGCTAATTGCTATACCTAAGTCTGTGCCTTAGTATTATCAATGCTATCTTATTATGATAAAGAATAGGAAAATATTTGGAAAAAATCGATTCGGCTCACAAGTTATCAGACGATACCCCAAGTCTGATAACTTGTGAAATAAAATAGACAAAGGTAGTTATGATTTTTGAATTTTTGCATTTTTCAATGCTATTTTTATACTTATGATAAATTTTAAATAGAAAAATATTGGAAAAAAAATTAACTCGGCCGCAAGTGAATTCTCAGATGGGAATCGAACCCATGACCTTTGGAATTCCGGTCCAATGCTCTAACCGCTGAGCTACCGAGACTTGGGAACCGCCGTCAAAATTCTCCAATAGGGTAATTCTGCCAGTTCTCGGCCAATTAAGCGAAATTTCGACTTCTGATTCGTATAACTTTCCAAACATTCACTAGAAATAAAAAATATGAATACCGTATGAACGGGAATTTAATATAGTTTTCTATTGTTTAGAAATTAAATAACCAAATATTTCCATTTATTTTTTATTTATAAAAATATAGAAAAGTAGTAAATATGCCAGTTTTCGGCCATCTATATCAGTTATCGGCCGCACTAATTTGCTAGTTGTCGGCCGCTTTGTTTTCCTTTAAATATATTTATATTTTGCATAGGTATAGGTTTTTACAAAAAATAAAGAATATTTTTGTTCTCAAGTATTTCAATGTTTTTATTTAGGAACTTGGCAGTTAAATTATAAAAATAACTAATCAACTAATTTACATCAACTTTCTAAATCTCCAAAATAACACCAGTCTCTGCTCAGTCTTCATGATTTTAGATAAACTTCTATTAGATTAAGAACTGGAATAACAATTAACATTATAAACGAAATAAAAAACTCTATTTGTTAAATATATTGTCAACATCTATTATATTCATCACTATCTAGAAACTTTCCTTCTATGACTATCAGACTCTGTTCGGTGTCTTAAAAATAACTTTGTAACATCTATCATAACATAACATTATCCACTATCTATATTGTAATACACTGTGTTCAGTCTTCATGTACAAACTCTTGGTACTCTCTCTCTCTGGACTCTCTTGGTATATAATCAACAAATACCAATAATTCTTATTTAATGCAGTCTCATTATTTTAAAATTCTCCTAATTCGTTTCTTAAATTTTACTCTTATCTTTTTATGTGTGTCTTCTATTTCTTTCTTCTTCTTTTCTTCATTCTCTCTCTTTTCTTATGTGTAGGTAAGTAATCACTTATCAAGTCTATTAAAATATAATCAACAAACCAATAATTTTTATTTAATGCAGTCTGCATTATTTTAAAATTCTCCTAATTAGTTTCATAACTTTTACTCTTATCTTTTTATGTGTGTCTTCTATTTCTTTCTTCTTCTTTTCTTCATTCTCTCTCTTTTCTTATGTGTAAGTAATCACTAATCAAGTCTATTAAAATATAATCAACAAATACCAATAATTTTTATTTAATGCAGTCTGCATTATTTTAAAATTCTCCTAATTAGTTTCTTAACTTTTACTCTTATCTTTTTATGTGTGTTTTCTATTTCTTTCTTCTTCTTTTCTTCATTCTCTCTCTTTTCTTATGTGTAAGTAATCACTAATCAAGTCTATTAAATACTGCTTTGAATTATTTATCACCTGAAAAAAAAGCATAATTTAAAATTAATACTTGAGTAGTTGTCTCTAATATAATACTGGTACGTATGTAATAATATTATATTGCATGTAACAGTATCACTCACCTCCCATTGATTGACATAAATATTATATTATATATATAGAAAAGTCTTCATCTTCACTTATATTATTTTTTTCTTCAGGAATCATTGTTTAATTCTTCTTCTATAAAGAGTCAAATAACTCTGACCCATGTATGCGCAGGTTTTTGACCCGTAAAAGACATTGTATCTTTGCAATTTCTTTTCACTGTCTCCATCAATTGTGCCTTCATTATTGGTATGCCACATTTAGTCACATCTATTATCCAGTCTACAATTTTGTTCTCACCTTCAAAACCTAAAACTGGACCCGGACCTACTTTTCTCGGTTTTCTTTGATCAACCACAACTCGTCCTGATAATCTGTCTTGAACAGTAGCCCGAGGAACACCATAATCACGACAAGCCTGTCTTACACCGATTTTATTAATATTTATGGCATCAATTGCCCTTTGTAAATCTTCTTCTTTATAGTTAAACAGATTCCTCTTTTTATGTATTTTACCTCCTCTTTTCTTCTCTTTCGTTACATATTTCTCTTCTTTTTTTCTTGTTACAGATGGGTCTGTAATAAAATTTTATCATTGTGATACCATTTTGACCTTTTCACAGATATTGGCCGACAGATGAGTTAGCTAAAGCGAATTCTCAGCCACAAAAAAAATTATTGGCCGATAACTGATATGATTGCACCCAGTTGTCGGCCATTGCTGTTTTGTGTGGCCGATAACTGAGTTGGATAGTGTAAGTTCTCGGCCATAAGGAAGGTGGTGGCCGAAAATTTACATCACTGCACTCAGTTGCCGGCCTATGCACGATGTTATGGCCGACAATCAGAATAGCGGCAGCGCGTTCTCGGCCATACTAGAAATGGTAGGCCGACAACTGAAAACTTCGCAACCGTTTGTCGGCCATTTTTCGTTTTATGGCCGAGAGCTCACATAAATGCTGTCGTTTTTCGGCCACTCATTTTAGTCACAAGTTTTAGATAAGTTTGTATTAAAAATCAAACGAAAAGGAAGCTTAATGCTTAAATAACAGATAAACTATTGAATGGGAATTATTTTTAAAACATGTTCAAGAGATTAATAAATATTTGTTATGTGTACATTCCTATAGATATACTTAGGCCGAGAAAAGGATACGTGAATGCCTCTTTTCGGCCGCCGAAAGTTATCAAATTGAAATACCTTTTTCTCAGTTTTTTTGTATGAGTCCTTGTGGCCGGAAACTGGAACTGGAACTGGATTTTTGTTATAATTTCTTCATTAGAACTGAGATACTAGAAAAAAATACAATTGTTGAAGATATAAATTAATGAAAACCTTTATGGAACTGCCGATTGTCGGCCACCTGGCCGAGAATTCAAAATCTTGTTAAATATGCATTGAGTTAGCCAGCCACATAAAATTTATAAGTAAACCTTATTTATTCCCAAAATAAAATTATTGTAATAAAACTTTAACAATCTAATAACACAAAAAATTCAAACAGACTCAGAAATTCATGTAACCAACCGTTTAACTTACCTTAGAACAGAATGCCGCGCACTATTTTTTTCGTTGATTTCGACATACGTTTACACTCCTTGAACGTCAAGGGTACACTGACGTTACAAACAAAATATTATTACCCTGCAATTTGACATGGTCACGCGTAACTACTGTCTTAATAGTATAACATAGACTTTTCAAATTGTTCGCGTGTATTTTTCTTATTCCTTTACAAAATATCCTTGATGGCCGAGAACTGGCAGTGGCCGGCGAACTGGCAGAACTACCCTACTTTATATTTTTTTAATACGCTGTAGGCCAGCGTTGTCACATCAATGCTAGGAATATCCTTGCATTCGAAAGAAACATATTTTTAGGTGTTTAACGATCGATTAAGATGCAACTGCCAATAACTTATGATTTTTGAATTTTTGCATTTTTCAATGCTATTTTTATACTTATGATAAATTTTAAATAGAAAAGTATTGGATACCAAGGTCGCAAGTGAATTCTCAGATGGGAATCGAACCCATGACCTTTGGAAATCCGGTCCAGTAAAGCATTGGACCGGATTTCCAAAGGTCGTGGGTTCGAGTTGACTTATTCCAATATTTTTCTATTTAAAATTTATCATAAGTATAACAATAGCATTGAAAAATGGAAAAATTCAAAAATCATAAAAGAAGGTAGGTATGTTTTAAAGGGCGATTATTTATCATCGTGAGTTGGCGCATTCTTTTCTCAATCTGACGTCAAACAGCCACACAAAATGATCGCTAATACCGTTGTCTGTTTAACAAAGTAACACGAGAGAAGCACCAACATTTGTAGCGTTTGTTCGTAGCGTTTGTTCGCACCGTAGCTGGGTGTTTACGCACCACTCGACGCCCGGCACTTGGCCATTGTTTTGACGCGTGGGACTTAAATCTTAGAGAAAACTCTAATAAATCGCAAATGATTCTCATCTGATCTTGAAAGTCTCAAGTTCGAGGTTGGGTCGGTTCTGTCTTGGAGCAAATAACTTATGAATGAATTAATGGGCCAATGGAGTAAAGGAAAACATTACCTTTTACTTCAAATAATGCTTGGTATTTTATGTATCTATATACTTAATTCAGGTTCGCAAAATTTGTGACGACTCGATAGGGACTTTGGCGCGTAGTACGCGGCCGAGTAAGGTATCAAATTAAAGGTACTCGAGTCTATTTGTTCCGAAAACTATAAAATATACAAAATGTTAAACGTGATGATCACAAACTGCAATTAAAGATTTTCGCATAATTTGGAATTTTTCGTCAATCGACGAACCCGAGTATCGGGTTGTAACCGCCCTAGTCATGACTGAATCTATACTAATTATATAATATTATAAAGCTAAAGAGTTTGTTTGTTTGAACGCGCTAATCCCAGAAACTTCTGGTTCGAATTGAATAATTATTTTTGTGTTCGATAGTAAATTTATCGAGAAAGGCTTGAGGCTATATAATAACATTATGCTAGGACCAATAGGAGCGAAGCATCAGTGAAAAATGTTGCAAAAATGGGGAAAATTATCCATATTTGACTTGGGCTGCCGTTGCGTGCGCTCCTTAAACGGTTCAAGTTACCCAAAAATATGTATGAAAGAATTATTACTCTTTAAATGATCTAAAAAAATGTCCGAATCATAATAACAGAAATTGACGCGGACGAAGTCGCGGGCAACAGCTAGTTATTAATAAAATACGGAGTATTCACATGGTGGCATGGTGAGCGTGCCTGAAGCGCTTGACCGACTGATCGTATTTGATCACGTTTGTTAAGCAACGTTCGGCCCGGTCAGGTGTCGGATGGGTTGATCGTAAAGTGGCATTATAACTGAGCGCTTCCGTGCTTCGGAGGGCACGTTAAACTGACGGTCCTGGCTGTTGTCATTTGATTACAGTCGTTAAGCCAAGTCAGAGGCCTTATAGGCGGCTTGATAAACTCTGACACCAGAGGTGGCCACTTATCCTCAATCGATAAGAGGAAGTAGAACAAGCGTGCCCTCAGCACTGCTTCGATCTTATCATCTCTGGAACCTTGTGGTTTATTCAGGGATGATGGTAAAAGACCCGATGGTGCGATGTTAGTGCCCTGGTGCTTGGGGCGTACCGTACCCTTATATGGGATGCAACCTGTGTAGACACCTTAGGTCCTTCCCATATACGTGGTACGTCCTCAAGAGCTGGAGCCGCAGCGGGGCAAGCTCAGTTCCTCAAACGCCACAAATATTCGTCGCTCTCAGTAACCCAGGAATTTGCTGCGCTTACCGTAGAGACAATAGGCCCTTAAGGCCCATGACACGATAAAGATATATCCATAAGACTGGTCCACGCCTCAGGAGTCCTGAGAGCTGGTGTAACAAAATGTTAGGTAGGTATTGGTTTTTTTTTAATGAACGACGACGTTGAGACTCTTACACCCATATTCTAAGTCGTTCCTCCATAACTTACTCGTCCTCGACTTCACGAAACCTCATTTAAAACCGTTAAAAGTTTTGGAGGAACGACTTAGAATATGGGGGTAAAAAATAGACATCATCATCAGATGATGATAATCAAGAAGTAAACTTAGGTGTGAGTGACGTGGACGTGACGGGCCAGTTTCATTAAACTAATTAGGATATGAAAACAGACAAATGAAAGACCTCAACAACATCGTATACAAATTACAAACCGTAGTAAAATATAAAACAAACACGCCGTGAATATAATAAAATCCCTAACGTTAATTACTTAAGTATTCATTTTGTCAACAAAAACACGGCTAAACAAGTTAATGCTATTAAGAACTAGCGGTCGTCCGCGGTTTTACCTGCGCGATTCCTGTTCCCGTGGGAATATAAAAATCCTTTCTTCTTAGGTAAGTATTACGTATTATAAAAAATGATGTGGCTCCATCTATTTTAGCACGAATCGATTTTTGTATTTTGCCGTAGGAATGAGGGATTTTTAGTACCTTAAATGTTAACCAGGGTAATCAGCTATCGAAATACCAAATTTCATAAAGATCCGCGCAGTGGTTCCCGACTCGGGTGATACTCGAACAAACAAACAGACAAACGACAAAAAATCTAAAAACAGCTGTTTTGGGGTCTGTACCTACATCATAACTATACAGCGTTGAAAAATTCTATGGGTCCTACCTTAAATCTTTAGTTAGCCCATTTTACTGAAAGTTAACATACCTTTATTTTTGAAAAGAAACAAAACTGTATTCAAAGATTTTTGGAAATTTTTCAAGAGCCTTGAACATAAGTGCTTTATCCGTTCCATTGAGTTTATAAGTTGAGTTTTCATGTGTTTCCTTGAAATTTAATTTACTATGTTTGTTGGAGAGAGTTTATCGTTTTGATTGACCCTATCGCTTGATGGAATAAAAGTACAGAATGTGTTTATTTACAGATTTTAGCTACATAGTTCGATTCCTGGGTATGGGAAGCGTATTTTTAAAAATGTTTCAATGCAGTTGTGTTTCTTTTAAAAAAAAATGGAACGTTTCCTTTCATTAAAATTAGTTCTCTTAAGGATTTAAGATAGTGGCCCATAGATTTTTTCTGGCTAGTTTTTTTTTATTGACTCCTATAGCAAATTTCCCGAATTTTTGGATCAATAATTAGATTTTGGATAAACCTAAAAGTTTTCTTTGTACAATCCAAAGTTTGAGTCACCGATTTTTCAGTATTATTTTTTTAGTTAAGCGTGGTTTTACCCATATTTCTCGTAAACTAAATGTTTTTAATACTTGAAAATTTGTACATTTAAAGAAGAAGATCTAAGCTACAAAATAAATCTAATTTCTAAGCATTTGGTTCAGTAGAAGCTAAGAAATAAGATTTTAAACATATACGGCGCTTCAGAACGCTAGCGTTTTTTTACGCGTCAGCTTAGGCGTAATTTAGGTGCACATTCATTTAGCTATGGTATAAATAAAATATATGGGGGAGGGTGAGTTTTTTTATTGATTATTGTGAGATATAATATCCTTTTGTAAATAAAATAAAAATATGTACAATTCGAGGCTTTATTTCACAATAATAACACTTTTTGTACCAGTACGCGCGGAAAAACGCGCGAACTCAACTTTGACTATGAATTACAACTCAATTATTAATTAAATATCGAAAAATGAAACATAGAAAAATCGCAAAGCGTCTAAGGATTCCAAAAATGTATAATACATAGTATAGTTTCCATACAAGTTTCTAGAGAAATCGCAGTTATAAGGCTGCGCGGCGGAAAATTGCTGACAAGCGGAAAATGCTGCGGCACGCGCGCACATTTTGCAAAAAAGAGTGCGGCACGCAACTGGTTAAGGATTTAAGATAGTGGCCCATAGATTTTTTCTGGCTAGTCACAGAATACTTAATAATACAAGAGCCTAGTACTCAACACTTACTTTTTCAAAAAATATCAAATGCACAGATATTTTTCTTTCTTACCCAGGTATCTTACGATTTTATTATATGTATAGATACAATGTTAAAACCATCATGTTTACATGTGAAGTGTACCGTCTGCGGACGAAAACAAAACACATTCTTGCCAAAAACTGGGCAGTTTATTATTGTAAAACTTTTCTTTATTAACGTAAAGTTAGTAAAAATATTATGATATTTCTAACATTTCCGCGAAAAGTTACAGAATTTATGAAATATACCTACTTAGTGCTTGGTTGAGCACCGGTTTCATAGGTACCTACCTACTTATTGTGTACAATCCTACTAATATTATAAATGCGACAGATTTCAGTTTGTTTATTTGTTTGGTACTCTTACACGCTTTACTACTGAATGGATTTGGATGAAATTTGGCACTGAAATAGTAAATAGTCTGGATTTAAACATACATGTAATCCCGATATTCCCACGGGCACGAGACCACGCGGGTGAAATCGCGGGCGGCCGTCAGTCCAAAGATACTTTAAAGCAATTTGAACCAAACGTATAACACAATAAAGTTCAAAATCAATCACCTACCCTACTGTTGGACCTACATGTATGTATACCTATTTGTTTTGTATTTTATTATTTATACAAGAAAGGATATGGACATAATTGCTCATTCCTGTATGTCCAAATAGCCGGCAGCGATCAACAGGTGTGGCAAACGTCGTCCATCAAATAAAAACCGGCCAAGTGCGAGTCGGACTCGTGCACGGAGGGTTCCATATAATTTGGTATATATATTATGTCGTAGGATAATTAGATAAATCGAATATTGCGAAAACACGGATAATTAGACGAAGGTGACGGGATTTCGCAATCTCACTGATAAAGGTAGGGTGTTTGCGAAAATACTAATTGCGTTAGTAACATTGCATATACCTACTTCACTCTGATTGGCTTGATTTTTGCTTGCTGGCCAGCTGTTATTTTATACAACATTAGACGACACACTATATTATAAGCTTTTTTAGTTTTTTTCAAGTCAAATAAATCACGTTTGTTGTATGGGAGCACCACTTAAGTTTTATTAGTATTTGTTATAATATATTATCAGAATAATAATAATAAATAAATAATAAATATTCGCATACAATCACACCAATTATCTAGTCCCACGTTAAGTATCATGAAGAACTTGTGTTATGGATACTAGATAACGGATAAACATACTTATATACTTTTTTTTTGTAAATACATACTTAATATACATATAAAACACCCAGACCAAGACAAATAGACATGTTCATGCACACAAATATTTATCTTGTCCGGGGATCGAACCCGGGACCTCTGGCGCAGAAGACGGGGTTAGTACCCCTGCGCCAAACAGGTCGTCATACAGAAATACATCATCTGTGAAAATTTCAACAGTCTAACTGTCACGGTTCATGATACACAGCCTAACGTGACAGACCGACAGACGGACAATGGAGTCTTAGTAATAGCACAGTCTATACAGGGTTATTTTTAAACAGTAATATAATTTTTTTAAGTTCGAGTCAGAATGGGTAATTAAACAACTTTCTCCTAGAAACTCGGCTCGAAATATGTTTTTTTTTCTACTCTACATACAAATCAGGGGGATAATTGACTAATTTTAAAATCTATCGCAATCCCTTTCAATTCGTCATTTGAAAGATGTTTGTTTACATACTTCAAACCGTCACTATTTGACATTTGATAGGGATTGTGATCGGGACGCGTTTTGAAAGGTATTGATTGAACGAAATTGAACTGTCTAAGCAAAGTGATACTCGAAAATATCTTTCAAATGTATGGAGAAGTGTCAAATGAAGTGTCATTTAAAACATCATTCGTTCCGAAAGGGATTGCGACTATATGTTACACAATTCCATAAATCACTATCACAATCACAATACCTTTGAAAGGGATTGTGATAGATTTTGAAATTAGACAATTAGGGGGTAGACTGATCACGTGATCGATATTATTTCGTATTTCGACCCATGTTTCTAAGAGAAAGTTGTTCACCCACCGATTCTAAGTCAAACAAAAATTTATAGATACTGTTTAAAAATAGCCGTGTATATCTCCTTTAGGTATTTTGGGTACGGAACCCTAATAATAATAAAATAAGATTGATCAAACAAGAGCCATCTCAGTTTCTGTTTGTCAAGTCAACCCTTACGGGCTATCAATGTTATTTCTCTCAGTTTGTTTAGGCCGAATGTTGTATAAGTTTTATTTGATATACACAAATAGAATTGATCGATTTTATTGAAATATTAAACATTATGTCTTTTTCTTTTATCTCCGAGTCAATACGTACTTTGAACTTTTTTGTATGGAATGGAGGCTGGCATCATCCAAGTCTGCAGAATAAGACGCCATTTTTTTTTCAAAATGGCGTCACACGGTTATAGCTACACAGGGTGGAAATTTAAAACGGGGCACGTAGAGCAAACTTACCTCATTGTCTCAAGACGAAAGTCTACGAGCAGTGTGTGTTGCCAGTGTTGACTTACGGCAGTGAAACGTGGTCGCTAACTATGGGTCTGATGAGGAGGCTCAAGGTAACTCAGCGTGCAATGGAGAGAGCTATGCTCGGCGTTTCCCTGCGTGATCGACTCAGAAATGAGGAGATCCGCAGGAGAACTAAAATTACTGACATCGCTCGAAGGATTGCTCAGCTGAAGTGGCAGTGGGCGGGACACATAGCGAGAAGAAACGATGGCCGTTGGGGCGGAAAGGTTCTGGAATGGAGACCGCGCACAGGACGACGCTCCGTGGGTAGGCCCCCGACAAGGTGGACCGACGATCTGGTGAATGTCGCGGTGAAGCCGCTGGATGCGGGCAGCGCAGGACCGATCGTCGTGGAGATCCTTGGGGGAGGCCTATACCCAGCAGTGGGTGCATGTGGCTGAGACGACGACGACAACGAAGGCTAGCTACATGAAAACGTTCGTATGAATCATTGATTTTTTGAGAAATATTGAACTGCATTAACGGATTTTGAAAAAAAAAAACATTCAGCAGAATTTATAGAATTTTTTATAAAACATTTTGATACCAATCGCTCCTGTTGCTTATGAGGATCAAAACAGTATAAGACACCAACTGAGGTATAAGTACTAGAAAAGTCAGAAACCGAAAACCTAAGGTAAATTTGGCCGAGTTAATATTTTCCAATATTTTTCTATTTAAAATTTACCATAAGTATAAAAATAGCATTGAAAAATGCAAAAATTACAAAAATCATAAAATATAAATTCCTTCAACATATGTTCGCAGCTTCAACAAAGGTACTCGTCTCGTCGTTGGGAAATTGGATTTTTGCGTTTATCGCGATTTCTTTCTGACTGATACTGCCAACACACACGTCATAAATTTTCATCTTGAGACACTGCGGTAAGATGGACGCGAAGATTTTACGAAGCTACCAGATCGCTGTCCATCCGAGTTGGATTCGACCAGAGATGTCTTTCTTGTAGTTGGACGCCTAACTGGACCGCCTGTACGAGGTATACGTACCTAATCGTAATGGTCAACAACTTTGAGTGTAGTGTGAATGGTAACATGAACTGGGAATTCGACATGATTTTCGTCTTATCCATGTTCATCCTAATACCCACTCTTTGAGAGGCACTACGTCGGTCTTCGAGCATTATGGTCAGGTCCTCCAAGGTCTCAGCCATAAGGTATTAGCTACGAGTATAATGCAACACGCGAATACTTCCTGTAGTGGATGTATTTGCAGCTTGCAGTAAGCGTAGCAGTTTTCTTTTTCTTTGTCAGGGTCATTTTGATGATTTTGAGAGTCCTTTAATAATTGCTCTAATCATCAATCATCTTGTACTCGGGAACAGGTTGATGTTACCGTAACTGATTTACCCTTTTTGTTTATCCACCTTTTTGTCAAAAGGTGGATAAATGAAAAGATGATTATGAAACATACTTACTTCCCATTTAATTGAATGCCTGGACAAAACAAAAAAAATATATTTATTTTGATCTTCAAATCAAACCCTTTAGTTTGATTTCAATTTAATGCCTGGACAAAATTCAATAAGTATTTATATTTTTTGAACTAAAGGTTCATAAGTATAAAATATTAACTCGAAGTGGTTCAAGAAGTGGTTTGCCGTGTGGCCTAAGAATACAAGTGTCACCACTCCCTTACATGCCACGTAAGAGTCGACTAAGAGGCTCGACGCATTGAAAACCTGTGCGAGAGAAGGGAAACTAGAAACCCGCCTTCTGCGCCAAAGGTCCCGGATTCGATCCCCGGACAAGACAAATATTTGTGTGCATGAATATGTCTATTTGTCTTGGTCTGGGTGTTTAATATGTATATTATGTATGTATTTACAAAAAAAGTATATAAGTATGTTTATCCGTTATCTAGTATCCATACCACAAGTTCTTCATGAAACTAAACGTAAGCTAAAAAAAAACCCTGAATTAATTATCCGTCGGAGGCTGCCATCATTATTATAAATTTCAGCATGAATATTAATAAATCCAATTAACTATTCACGTAACTATAAAACTGCAACACTATAGTTCATTTAATGACAACCCCGACGGATATAACTTTTTAATTTTGCATTTTACAATGCTATTTTTTGTGATAAATATTAAACAAGAATCCCGTCAGGGCGACATGAGACTAGTTGCTTTTTTCTAGTATATTTTCTTGTTAAATATTTACCCCGACGGATAATTAAGTTTTTTATAATTTTCTGTTCTGTTTCACCCAATAATATTAACGCCATACTGTACATCTGTCCGTTTGCAATTTTGCATAATCGCGACCGACCCGAATCCAATTTGCAACTTCGTAAATAGGTTTTGTTTATTAATTAGATATGTTAATACTTGTGTCTTCATTTAATAACGAAACTAGGTATTCTCGAAATGTCGAAT
Organism: Chrysoteuchia culmella; assembly: GCA_910589605.1. Classification (NCBI taxonomy): domain Eukaryota; kingdom Metazoa; phylum Arthropoda; class Insecta; order Lepidoptera; family Crambidae; genus Chrysoteuchia; species Chrysoteuchia culmella. Next base: position 163,900 of record OU342669.1, read on the forward strand.
ATTATGCTAAGTTGGGCAGAAGCCCCGGTTGTTGCCATTTTGAACCCTAACAGTATGTAAATTAGCATTATAGGCTCAGACCTTTAACGAGATAGACGGTAAATGTGTACCTACCTTGCGTGTAAAAAGTTTGATCCACGGTCAAAGTTTACGGTAAGTCAGTCCGCTTGAGACCATTGCCATAGAAACACGCGTCACTCAGAAACGAAAATGGTTAATTGTGCAGTGCTTTCTTGCAAGAGCTCGTCAATAACATTTCCACATCACTAAATCTCGCTCGTGACGTCATCGTAGGTACGATAAATTCGACACGCTAGGTTCTCATACAATTTGAAGCGGTCTATTTCGATATTGGTCTGTGATTATAGGAAAGGCCGAATCACCGGCAGCTGATTTTCTAGCGGTAACTCGGTTGTTTCAGTGGCGTCGCTCTCATTGCTGTCACATTTTCATACCAGTCACAACAGCGACGAAACTGTAACTGAACCGTATCAATGCTTGAAAGAAAATTACTTTTTACGGGATTCGAACCCGATACCTTCGTTTGTTCCCAACGACTCACATCACAACTGTTAACTCTGTTACTCGTTAACACTAGTCACACCCCGAATGTAGGATATTAGGCGTTATGGAATAAAACTTTTAGTAAAATAAAACGACTTTTCCGGATATTCAACGCGCTATATTTCACGAACTATGATCTAATTGGTTAGTACATTGGGCCGGATTCCCAAGGATGCGGGTTCGAATCCCGTCAGGGTGACATGAGACATGTTGTTTTTTTCTAGTATATTTTCTTGTTTTATAATTGTCACATAAAAATAGCATTGTAAAATGCAAAAATTAAAAAGTTATAATTAAGATCTAATTGTCCGTAGTTTTGATCTAATTGACCATGGCAGTTGAAAAGGTGCCGAAACAACGGGAAAATAAAAAAAAACTAAAAACTAACGGACAATTAGACGTTAGTTCGTGAAATAAAGCGCGTTTAATGTCCGGAAAATTTGTTTTATTTCAATAAACAGTGCGCGCCAAAACATAAGATGAACGTCACTTTTAATAACTTCTGTAAACATCTAAAATAACTTATGATTTTTGATTTTTTGCATTTTTAATGCTATTTTTATACTTATGATAAATTTTAAATAGAAAAATATTGGAAAAATTTGAGAAGTCACTTGTGGCCGAGTTAATTTTTTCCAATATTTTTCTATTTAAAATTTATCATAAGTATAAAAATGTTGGCTGTTGCATCTTACTTAATCGATCGTTAAGCGCCTGAAAGGATGTTTCTTTCGAATGCAACGATATTCCTAGCATTGATTTTGATTGATTGGTTCTGCAAAATGGTTCCCGTTCCCGTGGTAATATCAAAACATCCTTCCTCAGTGCTCGCCAATATCGTTAAAGGAACCTGTATGCAAAATTTCAGTTTAATTGGTTTAGCCGTTTGGGCTGTGCGTTGCCTATCAATCAGTCACGGTATTGTTTTTTAGTATTAGAATTATGTTGTACATTATCATAGTGTGTTGTACATTAACATTTAACATTTATCATAAGTACAAAAATAGCATTGACAACGCAAAAATTCAAAAATCATAAATTATTAGCTGTTGCATCATAATTGATCGTTAAACATTTGTTTTTTTTTTCTCTTTCGAATGCAAAGAAGGATATTCTTACAGCATATTAAAAGTATAAAAGTATCGGAGAATTTTGACAGTGGTCCGCAAGTCTCGGTAGCTCATTGGTAAGAGCAGTGGGCCGGATTCTCAAAGGTCGTGGGTACAAGTCCCATCTGAAAATTCACTTGTGGCCGAGTTCATTTGTTCCAATATTCTTCATGTTAAAATTTATCATAACTGGTGGTTACATTTATTATTTGTTTCTAACATAGACCTTGTTAGGTCACAGCAAGAATAAAATTAATTATATTTATATTATATAATGTATGTACGTAAGCTATATTATACTATTTTTTCATCTTTAATTATCTTAATTTAAATATCGTTTTATTATATTCAAGTAAAATAATCTTAAAACTACAATAAACTATTGGTTGAAATATTCTTGCAATTAGTATTTCAGCTAGTAGTTGCTAGAAAGAAACTGCCTTGGCTTTTTCTTAAATATAGGTAATTTATATGCGATGTTTTGTTGATAACTTCTGGGAGTTTGTTGTTTAAAACTGTCATAGCGTATGCTGGACCATACGCTATCCAAATGCTAGTCTACTATTTCTAATTTGGGTTTAGGTTGTGCTAATTTTATACGGTGGCGTAAGTTTTGAGATCTTTAATAAAGTGAAAACAAGTTTATATTTTTTCTTACAAATATGCATATTTCTTAAATGTAAGAAATGAAAGAGAAAATAAAATGTTTTAGTATTAACGATCTTTGACAATCCTATAATGTCGATGAATATTTTTAGTAAGTTTTAGTATACTTAGATTTTTTGCTCCAAAGAAAATGTCGAATACGAGATGTCACAGCTCGAGAAGCACACAGGGGGCTAATTGTCTAATTTTAAATCTATCACAATCCCTTTAAATTTTTCATTTAAACGGTACATATTATACGAGCATAGCGCCATAACTATTTGACCTTTGAAAAGGATTGCAATCGATTATAAAATTAAACACTTATGGAGGGTTTGCTATTGTGTATGTCCTATACAAAGGTTCTGTAATGAACTAATTACCCATATTTTGTTTTATATAAAAAAGCTCGAGTGATTGAAGAAGAAGTTAATGTAAATAATGAATTATATTATTATATAAACCAAATATTAATGATTTTTACTCACATAAAGAGTGTTAGTAAGTAATTTGTCAGTCTTCCTGGCTAGGACTACCATCTTATCTAAGTCCGTTCCGGCAGTTAGAGGTAAGATAGCCAGTTCCTCAGTGATTGAGGATTCCGGGAGAGGCGCGCTTCCATTTAGTATCAGGTTGCCTGTATCTACCCATTTTTCACGAAAAAAACCCAAACACACGCTTTGGAAACCATATTTTATAGTTTTAATGAATTTGAGGGATTTTTTAATGAAGTTTTCATATTAATAGGTGCTTTTTATTTTTCCACGAAATAAACAATTAACTTACTAATTTCTTTAAAACACACATGATTTATTAAACTCAATAGGTTCATTCATTCACTCCTTACTTATCGTGCTTTTTATTTTTCCACGAAATAAACAATTAACTTACTAATTTCTTTAAAACACACATGGTTTATTAAACTCAATAGATTCATTCATTCACTCCTTACTTATCGATAAAAAATTATCGATTACTTCAAGCACTACTGTCATTATTTGACATTAGTAATCGCCCCTCACCCCCGCAAGAATTGGTTGATCGTAATTTCATACATTCTTCTCGGGTTTCGTGTCCAGTGGTTAATTCGTCCAAGCCTACAGAGTATTAAAAATATAAAAGTATTGGAGAATTTCGACGGTGGTTCGCAAGTCTCGGTGGCTCAGCTGTTGGAGCATTGGACCGGGTTTCCAAATGTCGTGGGTTCGTTTCCCACCTGAGAAGTCACTTGTGGCCGAGTTAGTTTTTCCAATATTTTTCTATTTAAAATTTATCATAAATCTAAAATAACTGTTGGTTAGTTATGCGACCCTGGTACTTACACCTAAAAATATTCCAATGTAACTTTTTAATTTTCATTTTACAATGCTATTTTTGTTTCATAAATATTAAACAAGAAATATACTAGAAAAAATCGGCGTGTCCTCAAAGGTCTCTGTAGCATAATTGGCATTGGGCCGGATGCGGGTTCGAACCCCGTCAGGGCGACATGAGACTAGTTGCTTTTTTCTAGTATAATATCTTGTTTAATATTGTTAAAATACAAAGTCTGACATTTATTTGAATTTAGCGCGCTTTTATGCGACTCGCGCTTGACTTCTGCTTCCGCCCTCCATGTTGCGTTCTGTATTGACTGCTTATGTACGTCCTTTATATATTACCAAATAAACCTACCTGAAAACAGATATTCGGAGTATCAATCACTGCCCCTGTCTACAAATATTTATCATATTCCAATGTTTCGGGGTGTGACTCGATGGGATTTTTTTTCCCCAACCAGTAACAGGGTGACTCGTTGTGGTATGACTCGTTGGGAACAAACGGATACTTTGGCCACAGCCTATCTATACTATACATACAGTCGTCCGACGGACAAGTTTTGCCAGAGCAACCTTGCGGGGGAGCGGGGCGAGAGGGATGCTAGCGAGACCGAGCTGCCATACGCTCACTCGGGACAATGACATATGTCCTGTCAAATAATAAAAGTCTTGTCAAAAGCGGAATGGCCGCGAGGTTTCAAAGGCGTTGTCCCACTGTAACTCCTTAGTTACACTGTGCTTTGGCTATCCGTGCCATTCCTCTTACAAATGAACTACCGTGCGTGCGTGACTTTAAAAGGCCCATCGGAATTTGATAAATTTTAAAAAAATATTGGAAAAATTTAACTCGGTCACAAGTGAATTCTCAGATGGGAATTGGGAATCGAACCCACGACTTTTGGAAATCCGGTCCAATGCTCTAACCACTGAGCTACCGAGACTTGCGGACGACCGTCGAAATTCTCCAATACTTTTATAATATTAATACGCTGTAGGCCAGCGTTGTCACATCAATGCTAGGAATGTCCTTGCATTCGAAAGAAACATCTTTTCAGGTGTTTAAAATTTATCATAAGTAAAAAAATAGCATTGAAAAATGCAAAAATTAAAAAAAACATAAAATGGTAAATATTATTTACTTTTGTCATTGGTACGATTTTGTATGTTTTTTTATGTAATAAAATTATCTAAGGGTTTACGAAAGGACAAGTGAAGTAAAACCACGTTTATCTTATTCAATTTCATTTATGTATGTAGTGGCATATTATAATATTTAACAACATTAACATTAACATTATGTCTAACTTAAGTACTAAAGTCGCCGACAAGCAAGCGATGTTTCTTTTATTAAACTTTTTCAAAATACACATACAGTAAAAATTATAATAATTCATAAAGCAACATTTTAATTTGGTCTTGTGCTTACTGCTCAAATGTTCTTCATTTGTATGTGTCAGAATAAGTACTTACCTAGTTAAAATTATTTTAATGTTACAAATTGTTCTGAGAAAGCCTAAGATACAAAGAGTGATCAAAATGTCATTTGTGAAACATTTATATGACACATAGACTTATTTGTGAACTGTTTAAGTTAAAACAAAATAATGACAGTTAATTTTGTCATGTAACATTAAAAAGTACTCATACAGTGAGTAGGACTTGACATGACGTCCTCTCTTGCCACGAGTCGCTTGTGAGTCGGCGCTCACGACGGCGAGTCCCCAGCCTGCACTCGTCGTCGCATTCCTCTCCTACTCGCCCATGAGTCGCATGTACCAGGAGAGAGAGAGATTTGGCGATAATCATGGACGATTGCTTCATGCATTGTTGTGGGTGTACTAAAAGACTAGTTATGTTAGAATTTTGTATGTTTGTCTTATACAAGGCTATTTTTATGTGATAATTAACACAAGCAAATAGAAAAAAAATAACTTGTCTTATATCGCTCGGACTGCCTGGCTTTATAGTAAGAGCTTTGGGCCGGACTCCCAATGGTTCGGGTTTGAGTCCCGTCTGAGATATATGAGACAAATAGTTTTTTTCTAGTAAGTATAATTTCTTGGTTCATCTATCAAGGACTATGTTTTGATGGTAAAAAAATATTTTTGTTTATGGTACATATGAACTCATTGTGGCGTTTAGGCAGAGGAAGTTACTAAACTAACTTAGCCTAATCTCCTGTCTAGCGTACCCCGTCACCTTCCAGAGATAAAGTTGAGTGGCGACCGACAGACAGACAACCAAATAATTGACTATAATATGCCCTTAGGCCACGTGGTCCGACCAGTTTGTCCGATAAACAAAGATTTTTTTCCTGCTGATTCGATTATAGGAGTCTAAGGATTTTTCAAAGACTTGTAGTACCTACTAGAAATCGGACTAAATGGATTTTGAAATTTCATCTTGTCCGATCAATCGAACCAGCTAACAAGAAATAAATCTTCGTATTCAGATTGATCGGACCACGTGCTCGAAGGGATACTTTGACTAGAACAGTTGGTGATATGTGATATTAAAAGATAAAATCTTAACTAACACATGACGAGCGCTAGAAACCCTTCGCGTTCAGTATAACAAGGCGTTTAGGGCGCTGTTGCGGCTGCCTCGCTTCTGTAGCGCATCGCAATCGTCTTGATTTTTGGCATAGAGTGAGTTGAAAAGTAATATATACGCTGCTTTTTATCCCGATATTCCCACGGGAACGAGAACCACGCGGGTGAAACCGCGGGTGGAAGCAAGTAGTTAATAAGTGAATGAACGGGCTCACTATTATACTTTATGTCATTATAAAAGAATAGCGTTTAATTGAAATTTGAGGTAGAAAACTTTTTCTTCATTGTAACAGTCTTTTCACTGTATGAAATGGTAACATTGCAATTTGTGCCTTATACTTGTCGTTAAGGTTGGTTGTAGGCTGCCGATCGCTGAGCGTAACATGACTAGATCACAGCGGTCAGTTGAGAGAGAGGGAGCGGACTCATTCATCATCTCCCAACTCACGTTCTTCTGTTGATATCCTGTGACAAAAGATTTGAAGTTTTAGATGAGTATTGAAATGAAATCATCTAAGATTGGAAATAAAATTTAGAAAATAATTCAGGGTAGGCGCAACCTTGAGATCGGTGTAGTTATTTAACATATTATTTGTCGAAAACACGTTTACCCATCAAATCTCCACTGGTTTTCGTCTGTACATACACTGCTCTAATCATGAAAACGAAAATTATTTATTCAATCTAGCTACGCTGTTAAAAATGTTACAATAAAAGTACATACAGTCTACTACGGTGGCGGGAGATTTTACTGAGAAGAACCGGCAGGACATTCGTAAAGAGCTGTTTTTTTTGGATATTGAGGATTGGAGATTGTCCACGACAGATCTTTCTCACCTCTTGTGTTGTTACTGAGGGCGCGTACCGGAACAGCGGGCAATTGCCTATTGCGATCGTACATTACCACTAACCATCATGATCATCTCAGCCACATGACACCCATTGCTAGGTAAAAGCCTCCTTCAAGATTTCCACGACGATCTGTTCTGAGCCGCCCGCGTGCAGTGGCTTCCCGGGACCTTCACCAGATCGTCGGTCCACTCGCGCGGTCGCCATTCCAGAACCTTTCCGCCTCAAGGGCCATCGGTTCTTCTAGCGATGTGACTCGCTACGCTATGTGGACCACTATGGAGGTTGTCAGTCAAGTCAGTCAGTTGCTTTGTGTCTCATCTGTTGTGTTGGTACCGCAGCTCTGGCGCGGACGCCGGTGGGCGCGCACAGTAACCGCTTCTCATACCACTAACCATAGAGGTTGACAATGACAGTTGCCTACTGCAAGGGTTCTACATGATTCTATCTACCATGGAGATTGTCAATGATTAGCCCGGGGACCGCTGTCTCTAGCATGATGTTAATCATTTGTACACCGTGATGTTCTTTGAGCGGTGTCGGTAGGTGGCGCTATAATTGTTTCTCACCTGTTGTGCTGGTACCGCAGCGGTGGCGCGGCGACCTTCACCAGATCGTCGGTCCACCATGTCGGAGCCTACCTACAGAGCGTCTTTCGATGCGCGGTCGCCATTCCAGAACCTTTCCGCCTCAAAAGGTTGTCAATCAACAACAGTTGCTTGCTTCTCACCTGTTGTGCTGGTACCGCAGCTCTGGCGCGGACGCCGATGGGCGCGCACAGTGACCGCGTCTTATACCACTAACCATGGAGGTTGTCAATGACAGGTGCCTACTGCAAGGGTACCTAGCCTACATGACTCTACCATGGAGGTTGTCAATGATTAGCCCGGGGACCGCTGTCCGACTGATGTTAGTCGGACGTCGTATAAATGTAAAACGTCAAGTGAAACTTCGCTGGTTTCCATACTTCGAGTGATGTTCCGTACTTGTTGCCGTTACCGTTACAAGTTGATAACAGCGACATTTGTTGTCTCCAGCATAATGTTAATCATTTATACACCGTGGCGTGCTATGAGCGGCGTGTCGGTAGGTATCGCTATAATTGTTTCCCACCTGTTGTGCTGGTACGATGTTCACAAGATCGTCGGTCCACCTTGTCGGGGCCTACCCACAGAGCGTCGTTTGATGCGCGGTCGCCATTCCAGAACGTTTTCGCCTCAAGGGCTATCGGTTCTTCTAGCTAGGTGCCTCGCTATGTTATGTGTACCACTATGGAGGTTGTCAGTCAACAACAGTTGCTTCTCACCTGTTGTGCTGGTACGATGTTCACAAGATCGTCGGTCCACCTTGTCGGGGCCTACCCACAGAGCGTCGTTTGATGGGCGGTCGCCATTCCAGAACGTTTTCGCCTCAAGGGCTATCGGTTCTTCTAGCTAGGTGCCTCGCTATGTTATGTGTACCACTATGGAGGTTGTCAGTCAACAACAGTTGCTTCTCACCTGTTGTGCTGGTACGATGTTCACAAGATCGTCGGTCCACCTTGTCGGGGCCTACCCACAGAGCGTCGTTTGATGCGCGGTCGCCATTCCAGAACGTTTTCGCCTCAAGGGCCATCGGTTCTTCTAGCTAGGTGTCTCGCTATGTTATGTGTACCACTATAGAGGTTGTCAGTCAACAACAGTTGCTTCTCACCTTTTGTGCTGGTACGATGTTCACAAGATCGTCGGTCCACCTTGTCGGGGCCTACCCACAGAGCGTCGTTTGATGCGTGGTCGCCATTCCAGAACGTTTTCGCCTCAAGGGCCATCGGTTCTTCTAGCTAGGTGTCTCGCTATGTTATGTGTACCACTATGGAGGTTGTCAGTCAGCAACAGTTGCTTCTCACCTGTTGTGTTGGTACCGCAGCGGCGGCGCGGCGGGCGCGGGCGCGGGCGCGCAGCGGAACAGCGCGCGGACGCCGGTGGGCGCGCACAGCAGCCGCGTCGCCGTCGCCGTGGCCGGGTCCGACCGCTTGCCGTACCGACTGCTCATGAAGAACCTGCGACAGAGAACTTTTTAACTGACTTCAAAAAGAAGGAGGGAGTGCTCAATTCGTCGGAATTTTTAACCGTATTTTTTTATGTATGTTCACCGACTACTCGAAGATGGCTGGAGCGATTGGAATGATTCAAACGTTGTTGCAACAAGTTCGTTCTCAAGTTGGTCCCATTTTTGAAATTTAGAAATCGGTCTACTAAACCGATTACTTTTTATGATATCTTGAAAAAAATACAATACAAAATACAAAATCTTTATTTCTTTAAATAGGTATACAATTTTAAGCTAGAAATTGGATACTCCTTTTAAGTATGTATTATACCTGTGCCAGGAGTATCCGCTCCTCCATACCTTACCAATTTAAAAAACAAATTAATTACAAGTGTGTACGTGTGTTTGTGCGCACGCGCGCACGTGCGTGCGTGTGTGTGTGAGTGTGTGTGTGTGTGTGTGCGTGTGTGTGTATGTGCGTTTGTGTGTGCGTGCGTGTGTGCGAGTTATTTAGCATTTCTCATTCAAGTCTCAGTTTCATCGTAGCTTAATGATTTTAACCAGTTTCCAATAGTATATTTGCAGTCACGGTAAGTTTTTGAAAATATATCTAGCACTTTATTGAGCTTGTTGTACACAGTGGCAGAATTGTTTTTGTGTTGCATGCTAGCAACAACAGTTTTTGTTAGTGGCACTTTTACAACTTTATCTTTTCTTCGTTTGCTTGCAACGACCAAGTCAAAATGAGTGGATCTGTGTTTTTTTAGGGTTATTTGTAAAATAAATAACTTACGAATAGATAGCAGATTACTTAGCTGATATAAGTCCTCTGTGGGATAACGTTTCTTTTTAAAATACATTGTTTTGATTAAAGCTCGTTGAAATCGTTCTACCTCTAAAAAGCGTGTTTTATATGCACCTCCCCATATAGTGATACAATAAATTATATAATAGACTGAACAAGGGAGATGTATATGGAATTTAAAAGGTTTTTTGATTTATTTTTATTTGACGTTTTCGTATTTGACCCAGTGTATATTGGGACTATATGTCTAAGATTTTTATCCATATGAATTTTCGGATCCTTGCAGCTAGTTGTTCAATTTGTGGATACCAGTATAAGTTTTGGTCCATTATAATACCTAAATATTTGGCTTGTTCGGTTTTTTTTATTGATGGACAGTTACAGTTTGAAAATAGTGTCGTTTTCGTCACTACATGTATACCAAGATGATGATGAATAGTCTGTTCTGATTTTTAGTGTAAGCAGGCCTGTTTCACTCCCCGTGTATGCTCGAAAACATACCTACGCGCGGCGGCCCCTCCGGCGGGGCCAATCTGGTAGGGACTCACGAGCGAGCAGTGACGCACGCGCGAGTTTTGTTTGTCACCTACTTTCCGTAGTTAACTACCTTAAAATAAGTTAAATTTAAAATGGCAACACGTAAAAAAAAAACTCGTAAATATTGTGCAGTGTTCAACTGTTTAAACACGAATCGCGATCCAAAGTTAACTTTTTTTACGCTCCCTAAGGACGATGAAAGGCAAGTTCTACTTTAAAGTGGTTATTATTATTATGAAATTCTCATTCATGTTAGGTTTATTACGTAGGTTTAATATTTAAGTAGGTAGGTTACTTTCGTAACCTACCTACTTAGGTTACGAAAGTAAGTAGAAACGTAGGTTGGTGTAATAATCTTTCACGAGTTTGATAGAATTAAACGAATTTCTGATGTTTAAGACTAACGCTCTGTATTGTCGTTATAGGTTATAGGTAGGTTTGTTTTTTTTTTATCTTTTGTTAGGTATCTTTAATATTTTATACCTTTTGATTATACTATGCATATGCCGACACAAAGTCTACCTATAAATAAATGAATCACAAAGAGGCAACCCTAGCTGCGTCAGAAAGAATACGAGTTACGCGATAGAAAGAGTCGCCGAATGTAGGTGAATATAATGCTAGGCATTTAGCGCAGCGCGACGTGAATTGGACTTTATTGCGTCGTGAGCTAGACTAGCAATTTATTTGATTGGAGTTGCGAAGTGAACCTTCTGTACTTGTACTATTAAGTATTCTGTGGTGTAAGTGAGTGTAGAACTTATTCTAACTTACAAAAAAAATTATATAAGAAACTTTTTATAGAAAAAATTAAAAATACCGAAATTCTCAAAAAAACCGACTTTAAAAAGTAAAAAATTAAACCTTTTTGAGTCGGTGTCAGCCAAGGCAAGAAAAGTTAAAGTATATAAGTGCAATGTAGAATGAAGTAGTTAGGTACCAAAATGAATGACCTACTTCATGGCATAACATAGAAGTTCGAGTGGACGATCAACGGGAATAACTCTTAATTAGCCTTCATCATACCTGTTCATCATACATCATACAATGCTGAAAACATTGTTGTTATGGCGTCAGACTTAGATAGATGGTGGTAGCCAGGCGGACTCACAACGAGTCCTACCACCAACTAACGATTATTTATAATTTTTAACCGTCATGAACTTTTTTATTCGTACTTATCTTGAAATATTATTTGATATCGATAATTATATTGAATATAAAAATGAACCAATAGTTATTTTCACCTCACACTCTCTGAAAAGGAGGTTTTGTTAATCAGTTTAGGCGTACAAAATCGCTTATTGCGGCCTAGCGCGGCAAAGTACTTTTTTAATTTAATACCTAAAAATATGTCTTAATGCGTTCCGAAGCGCACTATTGACATTTTTGTTATATTTGATTCTTATTTCAAATAGCTTTAAATTAATTATAATACTCCGTTTTGGTTTAATTATATTATTTTAGTTCATTGAATCATAAAAACAATAACAATAAGATTAAACTATTTGTTATAAGAATTTTATATTAGGCTGGGTGAGATTTCACAACCATGAAGCTATAGAGAATACTGGAGGCCAAACTCAGTTCTTAAAGTTGAAGCCAAGTAGGTATAACCTCAATTGACCTTTCGTTGGACTCCAGTGTGGCTATCTCATAAATCTAAATTTGCCCGGAGCCTGTTTCATAATAGTTAATGATATTAATTGCTAATATTATTAGACTAATAATAATAATATTAGTAAGCATTTTTCTGTTTATAAACTTTTTGACATCACTGATAAATGATATCTTTTTGACGTCACTAATATCATTAGACCTGAAAGCTTATGGAATCGAAGCCAATATGAAAAACTTAAACAAAGAGACTACTTTGCAACCGCTAAAATTAGTTATAACCTTTAGTAAAAAATTATACGCAAAAATTAATTATGCTATAGGCGTAGCAGCATACGTACTTAGCTGCAAATAAATAGAAATTCGTAACTTTTGACGCAGTCATTTCAATTTCATTATTCAATATTCCCGAGTTGTAATTCAATCTGTAATTTGTTAAATTATATTTCATTAAAATTAAGCTATTTCCATAAAATAAATTAAATCATCTCAATATTGTTTTCTGAATTTCCTCATTATTGTGGTATCCGGCATCCTCGTGCAATGGTAACACCGTATGTGTCTATGTCAATCAATCAATATGGTGGATGTCAGTTTCTAATTTTGTCGACTCGAAAGTTGCGATTCATAATACGACGTTTCTTGCTATCAAAACGTTATTCTATTCTGCATTTAAAAATATTAGGTCTTAAAGTATGAAATTGCCGTATTGTAAGAAGAATTTTAGGCAAATTTGAATTTTCATACTAAGTACTAAGATTTTGAATGATTTGAAAATAGCTTGTATGTACTATTTTTTTTATTGCATTGAGCTAATTTAATTAAATTTGATTCTTAATTTAATGTTAAGAATCAAATGAATTTAATTTAAAAAAAGCAAAATTAATTCACATTTAGCCACCGCGATTTTTCCCTTAATACCTAATTCCGATAATACCATTCGTCTATTCTACCGTTACTTCTAGCATAAACTGGGTATATAGACATAAATTTGAACTGATAATTCTGAAACATAATGACAATTTCATATTGAGACCAAGATACGAGATAGACCTATTATTATCATCGTGTAAACTGTACACATGCATACCTACACAGATATTTAAATTATAAATAAATAAATATTTCCATACAATCACACCAATTATCTAGCCCATGTTAAGTATCATGAAGAACTTGTGTTATGGATACTAGATAACGGATAAACATACTTATATAATTTTTTTTTGTAAATACATACATAATATACATATTAAACACCCAGACCAAGACAAATAGACATGTTCGTGCACACAAATATTTGTCTTGTCCGGGGATCGAACCCGGGACCTCTGGCGCAGAAGGCGGGGTTAGTACCCCTGCGCCAAACAGGTCGTCAAATTGATACGTTTTTATCTATATTACTAGTTTTAATCTTTAAACTTGTCTCCTTTACTTTGTAGTTGTATGGACACCCTATTTAGAAAGAGAGGAGGGGGACCTATGGAGCGAGATAGAATGCAGTCAAGGTCATTTTTTTTTGCTTCAAGTAGGTATGAGGAGTTTGGCCTCCAGTATTCTCTATAGCTTCATGTTCACAACCTATAATTGGATTTCGGACTGTGACATAAATCTTTATTTGTAAATTGTCTTTGTCTTGTACCTCATGTCAGTGTCAACATTTACGGAATCGTTTTTATTCTTATTAAAATAAGTAACAATATATTCCTACTTTAAATAACTTTGAATTAACTATAATACTCCCTTTTTTATAATTTTAATTTTATATATCATTAAAACTACGAGAATAAGGTGTATGTAGATTAAACTTTATGATTAAATATTTTTTTACCGGAAGTTGGCCGCGGAAACCACCATAAAATGTTCCTCGCTGTTGTGAGGTGAAAAATTGTGTGTTGCGCTCGGCAGAAAAGTTTGTTATTTAGCGGCGAATTACCTCTATTGAAATCTGAGCAACTGAAGGAATCTAGGATTGAATCTATCTAATCTAGAAAGATTGAATCCTGAGCGAAGCGAGGATTTCAAAAGAGTTTTTTCAAGGAGCTTTATTTAAAAAAGTAAAAGATATATAGAAAACGTTTATATCACAAATAATAGACAATAAAGAAGTATTTTATTTGAATAATACATTATTTCTTTAACCTTAGTACTTTTCGAGAAAATGTTTCTCAAAAAAACTCTACTGATCAACCGGGAAAGTCCCCGACTGTACCTTAACCATATTGTGACTCCTCGCCACTGGATGCAGTATTTCATACCTGTCATTCCTGGGAGATATCAGCCGAGGCTGCGACCGCCCGTAGCGGGAGCCCAGCACGAACGGCATCGGGGATACTGCGACAAACAGACAACACGACATGATTACATTGACTAACCACAGTACACCGACAATTTGTTTCCAGGATTTAATCATAACAATAATAACAATTGCATACAATCACACCAATTATCTAGCCTACGTTAAGTTTCATGAAGAACTTGTGTTCCAGGGATGTAGGGATGGTATAGATACTAGAAAACGGATATACATACTTAAATACTTTTTTTTGTAAGTACATCGGTACATTAACACCCAGACCTCCAGAAGCTTTTCAATTCCGTCATCGTCGAGGACAAAACGCCGAGGGCAATATAAGTGAGGTGATTTTGTTCTTCAAAAAGGGAGATAACACCCGTTTGAAGAACTTCAGACCCATTTCACTTCTAAGCCATGTCTATAAGTTGTTTTCGAGAGTCACTACAAATCGTCTCGCTCGCAGGTTCGACGACTTCCAGCCTCCCAGACAAGTCGGGTTCCGAAAAGGCTTTAGCACCATAGACCACATCCATACGCTGCGGCAGGTTATACAGAAGACCGAGGAGTATAATCTGCCACTTTGCTTGGCGGTTGTGGACTATGAGAAAGCCTTCGATTCGATAGAGACCTGGGCGGTGCTGCAGTCTCTTCAGAGGTGCCAAGTGGACCTTAGGTATATCGAGGTATTAAGGTACTTATACGAAAATGCCACCGAGATGAGATCCGTAGGAGATCTATAGTAACTGACATCGCTCGAAGGATTGCTCAGCTGAAGTGGCAGTGGGCGTGACACATAGCGAGAAAAACCGATGGCCGTTGGGGTGGAAAGTGCGACCGTGCACCGGCCGACGCTGGACGGAGGACGACGCTTCATGGGTAGGCCCCCGATAAGGTGGACCGACCGGTGAAGGTCGCGGGAAGCCGGTGGATGCTGACAGCGCAGGATCGATCGTTGTGGAGATCCTTGGGGGAGGCCTAGCAGTGAGTGTAAGTGGCCGCGCACCCACACCGACACTCCGTCGCAGATGAATACTTAATTAGGATGGAATGTAACATGCAACTAGAATGGAATGTTACACGGTGGCAATGGCCAGGGGGGGACAGGGAGGGGGATTAAAACTTGCTTTGCCGATAAATCATTCGCCTAAGAATGGTGCTTACTCGTAGACTTGTATGGAACTTACACGGTGGTTACTTGTAGACTTGAAAATAATGTATCATGAATATCATGATATCTACTCACACCTCGAATAGAATGTAACATGAGGGTTAATCACAGATCTAAAATGGTATGTAACATGGTAGGTACTCACACGCAACGAATGGAATATAACAAGCAGATCCCTTACTTACTTGGAATGGTATGTAGCATGCAGGTTATCCACAGAAATGAAACGACTATGTTACTTACAGAACTCACTTTCGGCGCGCTTGTCGTCAGCGGCGGCCAGCGCGAGCAGCGCCAGCGCGGCCACGCACAGCCCGCGCACCCACACCGACACCTCGCCGCACATCGCGTCCGCACTGGCACACAACAACGGTAAGCCTTCGTCAGCTTTGAAAAGCTTTGAAAAGCGTTCGGAGTTCTCAGTTTTTGTATCTGAACTCCGAACGAAAAAGCGCGGCCGCGTGTGGACACACAGCCGAGAAGTCGTTAGAAATAACGAGTTTTGTTGAGGTTGATTGAACCAAGATGAAAAGGATTGTTAACCGACTTCAGAAAAGATGAAGATTCTTTATGAATTCGTCGCGTTTATCCTACTTCCTACTTATCCTACTAATAAATAAATAACTATTATAAGTTCGAAAGGATGTTTGTTTGTTTATTTGTTTGTTTGTTCCTCTTTCACGCAAAAACTACTGAACGGATTTTGATAAAATTTGGTATGTAGGTTGGACTAACACATAGGTTACTTTTTATTACCTTGTTACCTTGTAACATTACAATATTTATGTAGTGACATTTTTGGGCAGAGGGGCTTTGTTTCCGTGTACGTCAATGCGATAAGGTTGTAAAGTGTGTACAGTCATGGCTCGTGATCGTGACTATACAAGTGAAGAAGTTAAACACACCGTCATTATTAGATTCCGCGCCGGGGCAGCCGGACGGCTTTCCGGCCGCCGGAACCGGACGCCGCTGTTGTCGGGCTCAAGAGCTGCCGGCGGTAAATCAATTATGAAAGTTGCCTTCATTTTTTAAAAAAAATAATGGAGAAATCTTTAAAACCTGAGAGATTCTTGTAGGTGTTTCTTTGTCTTGAAAATGCATTGGTTTTTATTTATTTTTATTATAAATAAAAAATATATATATAATTTGCACTAACAATTTGAGGTGTCTTAAGCTTGTCATCAGCATTTCCTTTTATGCTAGACCAGCCTGTGTTAGGAGATACTGCTCTTCCTTACAGTAGTAATGTTAAAACAAAAAGAATATAAAATATAAAACATTAATAATAAAATGAAACACAAAAGAAAGAAACCAAAACAGCTTTCATTGTGTGTGTGTGTGTGTGTTTGTGTGTGTGTGTGACTGAGTGTGTGTGTGTGTGTGCGCGTGTTAGTGTATGTGCGCGTGTGCGTACGCATGTGTGTGTTGTGTGAGTGAGTTTGTGATTTTGTGTGAGTGTGTTTATGCTAGTGTGTGAGGTGGTGTGTTCATGTGTGTGATTTGTGTGTATAAACTTGTCAGAAAGTGCATTTGCTTTGCTCTTATCAAAAGTGTCTGTGCTATATCGTTATTGATAGCTTTAAATTAATTTGCTTTAAGAATATCACTGCGATATCACAAAGATAGCAGTAGATAGCCTGGTTTATAAAGATAGCAGTTAGATAGCCTGGTTTATAAATTTATAAAATCTTTGTGCCAAACATTCAAATCCGTTCAGTAGTTTTA
This sequence comes from Chrysoteuchia culmella, assembly GCA_910589605.1. Classification (NCBI taxonomy): domain Eukaryota; kingdom Metazoa; phylum Arthropoda; class Insecta; order Lepidoptera; family Crambidae; genus Chrysoteuchia; species Chrysoteuchia culmella. The sequence goes on from OU342669.1 coordinate 181,114, forward strand.
GCGTGAATTAGTAACAAACTGACATACTTTCGCATTTATAATATTATTAATTATTTTATTAGTTCTTTGATTCCATTGACACTTATTTGTGTAATATTTGAACACAAGTAAGTCCTACGCAACCAACGCCAATTGTTGCGTCACATCACAACCAACTGCCACACCATCTAACAACGATAGCGCCACGTTTGCCATTCCGCCCTATAACCAACCTCCTAATACCTGCACCGAACAGTAATTCGGAGGTGATATATTTATATATAAGCAACGTTTTTGAGCTTTTTGTTAAAAAAAACATTGTAAGTTCAACCTGTTTTGATCAAACCTGATTTGAACATTTGATCAAATCCGACATGGGTTATATAATGTGATCTAAATTGATTTATAAAACAAAATTGTGTAAAAAGACAACGCGGTCCGGGCAATCTGTCATTATTACATTGGGATCTAATGCTAAAAACCGAGTATAGCTGTTGGTTTTGTTACTTTATATAGAAGACTTTTTGGCACATAGATTTAAGTTCACGTATTTTGAAACTGAACTATAACCAATTTGAAAACTGAAATTATTGTTTAATTTGAAATTTATTATACATTATTCCCTTTTTATCGTAAATATAGAGAAATATAATTAAGTTTTGGTATTTTTGTTCATTAAAATTGCATTTCTTTATATATTTTGGCATTCATGAACACTTTGCCCTTACCACATGGCCGCTTTAGGCGCTTATTCGGGCAAAGCGGTTTTTGACAAGTTTTCGTAATTTGCAATTAATACTAAGCTTTTCAAGTTTTTGCAAACTGTAAAAGTCCATCCATTGACATTAAATACTTTTACAAAATCGATTCTAAAGTGTCATTTTTTAAGTTAAAGTTAAGGTGGCCGGTTTGAGCTGACCTCCCCTAGCTGTATACAATTTTTACTCTCCAGCTATGCCTGCCCGCCTATGATGCTACGCGATAGACATTTTTTTATTTGGCTTACAAAACTGGGTTTACTATATGAAACATTTTATATAGAAAAATATTGGAAAAAAATCTAGTCGACCACAAGAGAATTCTCAGATGGGACTCGAACCCACGACCTTTGGAAATCTTAGATACTGTTACTGTTATAAAATTTTTGATACTGTTTAAAAATAACCTTATATGTAGATATCAATTAGAAATAAATTGAGAACATTGTAAACCCATTTTACGATTTGTTTTTATTGTTGCATTTTTCAATGCTATTTTTATACTTATGATAAATTTTAAATTCGGCCACAAGTGAATTCTCAGATGGGACGTGGAAATTAGCCGTGTCTAAACTTATCTATTATACATTGAGCCTACTAGATGTAAGCACAACATGTCATATAGAATTTTACAATTTGTTTTGGATATTTACGGCTCAAAATTTTGTAGTATTTAGTAGTTTTAGCTTACTTACTTTTTTTTAAACAAGAAAATATACAAAGGACAACATTATCCAGACAAATAAATTAATAATAAACATATAAGCAGACTACACTACCTTATACTAACTATAACAAGAAAACGCGGTCCAACTCGCAGCCGCGTGGCATATAACTTATTTCATTTGATCAATGTTTACATATTATTATGCGATGTGATTAATGAGAGCTACACACATTTATTTATAAATTTTTACCTAGAGGCCAAGCAAGAGAGGTATGTACGCCTACGATATTTCAGTTGCCCTTTCGTCTATTTATATAGACACTTTGTTTTTAAGCATTTAACAATGATTGCGCGGTTAAAATTCATATAAAAAGAGTTTAACTGTCTCCTATAACAGCACCATCTTGTTCAATTACCCTTTATTGCACTTTAAATGATTGCGTAGGTCGTAAGAAAAGGTTATTGGTTTTAGGCATAACGGTTTGTTTTTAATAACAAGTAATTGAAATAACTATAATTTATTCATCATCCATCATCAGCCTGTGGACGTTCACTGCTGGACATAGGCCTCTCCTAGCTCACGCTTATTGTGACGTTCATAGGCTTTTAGCCTACCTGTGCCGTGCGGTGACGGCCTAAGAATACAAATGTCGCCACTCCCTTACATCCCTGGGATGTCGTAAGAGTCGATTCAGAGGCTCGACTCATTTAACACCTGTGCGAGAGAAAGAAAACTTGAATAAACCCTCTACCAACCCGTCTGGCCAGCGTGGTAGCAGTAGGTTAATAGCCTCCTATGAATGCCACAATATAATTTATATTTTGTTTGCATTTTTCAATGCTATTTTTATACTTATGATAAATTTAAAATAGCAAAATATTGGAAAAAATCACCTCGGCCACAAGTGGTAGCTCAGTAGATAGAGCATTGGACCGGATTTCCAAAGGTCGTGGCTTCGAGTCCCATCTGAGAATTCACTTGTGGTCGAGTTGATTTTTTCCAATATTTTTTTTGGTAAAATTTATATTAAATAACAAAATTGCTAACTAATATAAAACATAACCGCGTATATTAGTATTATTGATCCTGATTCCGAAATAAGAGCGCCCAATTCTGCTAATGCATAGTCACAATCATATTCCAATGGTGTTTCAATGGTAGTCCTGTTTTACACAGTTCTTGTTACAACAACAGTGTAACAATTACAATTGAGCCCCTGTAGCCTTGTGTTACGATATCGAATTAAGAGAGGTACTTATACTAATCATGTAGGTACTCTCAACTCAAATTAATCCATGGTATTTTAGATTACAAAACTCTTAATAAACGTAAGTACATCTTACGTTTTGACGCTTACTGTTCATTGAAATAAAACAACTTTTACGGATATCAAACGCGGTATATTTCACGAACTAAGTTGTAATTGTGATTTTCCCGACGTTTCGGCACCTTTTCAGCTGCCGTGGTCACGGGCTGACTGTCCTCCCGTGACCACGGCAGCTGAAAAGGTGCCCAAAAAATCCCTAAAAAACCTAAAAATACGGACAATTACAACTTAGTTCGTGAAATATAGCGCGCCAATGTATGTGCCAAATAACCGAATCCGACATATCATCTATGTGCCAAATAACCGAATCCGACATATCATCTATGTGCCAAATAACCGAATCCGTTCAGTTGTTGTTGCTTGATTGAATAACAAATATTCAAAACTAACCAAATATACATCTAAATATTATGTTCAATTTATTAGAGTAGTGTCCTGAGATACAGGCTTAACGCTTAGTTGAGACACCAGTCTCTCACAATCTTTGTTAACTGATTTATATTTTTATGTTAAGAAACCGCCATTATATTGTATAATGATTGTGGAAGAGTAAATGAAGAATTTATTTATTATTTATTTATATCTTTCATATTTTCAAAGCTGGATAACACACAGACGCAGTACAAATACAAATTTTATACTTGCTGGGGATCGAACCCAGACTTCTAGCACAGTTGGTAGAATTAGAATAAATGTGCCACTGGGCCCGACCCGACATACCTAAAGGCGAACGTACGTGGAAAAGACATCAACGCATCACATAAGAATTTATTAATTGAACTTTAGACTTATTAATTTACCTTAGCTTAGCCCGTGGCGCAGTGGTTCGTGCTCTCGGTCTGCGATTGATGAGGTTAAGTAACTTTCGCAATGGTTGGTCACGGGATGGGCGACAATAATTTACAATCTCGAGCTCCTCCGTGCTTCGGAAGGCACGTTGAGCCGTTAGTCCCGGCTGCATTTGCAGTCGTTAAAACCCACTAATCCGCATTGGGCCCGCGTGGTGGGTCATGGCCCATAAACCTTTTCTATCCATAAGGAAGCCCCAGCAGTGGGCATATAAAAAATGGCTAACGAGGAATGAGTCTAACTAGATATTTTAAATGTCGCTTAATGAAAAGTAACTAATTTTATAAGTAATAGTTTAAAATCAAGCATGTCCTCAAGAAAAGTAGGTTTTTATTGTATATTTTACTTAATGTTTTTTGTATTGAATTTAATAATGGACGTTCATTATTTAATTATTTATTTTTAGTTACCGCATTACGCATACGTCTTTGTCTTAGACACGTATCTTCGCGCTTACTCTAGGCATAAACTGAAAATCAGTGCTAATTTGTAATTTGTTATTTTTATTGTTTCTCTGACATTATGTTTTTCTTAATTTCACTCGATAGTGACATGTTGGTGTTTTTTTTATTATTTTATTATTAGATAGGTAAAGCGCTTGACCGCTTTCTTGCTGATAGAAAGCGAAGATGCAATCTAGGATGTAACGCGCTTGCCTAGAAGATACCTATTCACTCGTGCCTTGAAGACCCCCAAATTGTAAGTGTCAGGAAACACAGACTCAGGCAAGGAGTTCCACTCTTTAGCGGTGCGGATGATGAATGTCGAGTCAAATCGCTTAGTGCGACTCTTGGGTATATCAACCATATAATTGTGGCGCCTATTTGAACGACTGGTTGTCAGATGAAAAAATGGGGATGGTGGAATGTGGCTGTGCAATTCCGCTGCACGCTCCCCGAAATGTAACCTATAGAATACGGATAGACCAGCAACCTTCCGTCTATGTTCAAGGCTCTTTAGTTTATTAAATAACTCATCGTTGCCGATGAGCTTCTTGGCCCTTCTTTCAATGGACTCAAGTGTCTGGAGTTGGTATTGGGCAGAACCATCCCAAAGATGAGAACAGTACTCCATACACGATCGAACTTGTGCTTGGTATAGATTGAGCAACTGTTCCAGTGTGAAGTACTTTCTCACCTTCGCCAGAATGACAAGTTTTTTTGAGGCTAATTGAGCTTTACTTTCTATAAAAGAGCCAAAATTGAGAGTCGGAGACAATGTAATGCCGAGTAGCTCAAGATGGTCAGTAATCGGCACGGAATGTTTCGTCTATGGAAGGAATCAATATTGTATAATTCTAATTTTAATATGTACCTATATGATTTGCATCAGTTTGCATGCTATTGTAAATGGCTGATTGGGCTGTTCTATATTTTAATGTCATCTGCAGTGCACAGTCGGGCCACTTCCCGTACAGTTTTTTCAGGGGTTTTATAAAAAAACATGAAAAACGTTTATATCACAAATAATAGACCATTCAGAGATATTTCATTTGAATAATAAATAATTTCTTTAACCTTAAAACTTTCCGAGAAAACGTTTTACAAAAATACTCTACCGGTCAACCGGGAAGTACCCCATTGTACCTCAAAGAAGTGCAAATAAATGATTATTATTATGATTATAAATTTTTAATTTTGCATTTTACAATGCTATTTTTGTGTGATAAATATTGGAAAAAAGCAACTAGTCTCATGTCGCCCTGACGGGATCCGAACCCGCATCCTTGGGAATCCGGCCCAATGCACTAATCCCGTCAGGGCGACATGAGACTAGTTGCTTTGTTCTAGTATATTTTATTATTATGATGTCAAGTAAAAGTATCACTGAGTGTCTGCCTCATTAAAAGAATGCGTCACACAGATTGATAAGAGATAATGTTGTTTGTTTCTTAACTTTTTTAATTTATTCTTGTTTGCATGAATGTGTGTGCTGTATAAGATGGTAATAAATATTTATCTTATCTTATCTTAAGCTTTGAAACTATGTTAATATCTCTAGAGAAAAAAAGTTTAATAAGATTTTTTAATTTTTGCATTTTTTTTACATTTATGATAAATTTTAAATATTTTCACTTGTGGCCGAGTTAATTTACCGACTTCAAAAAAGGAGGAGGTTCTCAATTCGGTTGTTTTTTTTATGTATGTACACCGATTACGCCGAGATTTCTGAACCGATTTCCATGATAATTTTTTGTTCGATGCAGAATAGTTGCCAATTGGTCCCATAAAAATTTGGTTTCGTTTGACCCAGTACTTTGTATGTTATGAGCATTTTTATATATTTCATTTCATTGTTGACTTGGACGATGTAGTATTTACGATAATTTTGTTTATAATGTACATGAAACCTTATCTAATCTAGAAAAATCTAGCTTTAGTTTACAAAACAGCCTATTACAGACACTAAAAAGTGAAAAAAACTGCGTTAAAAAAAACTGACTTCAAAAACTAAAAAGCAAAAAATAAGCCTTTTGGAGTCGGTGCCAGCCAAGGCAAGAAAAATAAAAGAATAGGAGCTTAAAGTAGAATGTCTTGGCTGCCATCGACTCCAAAAGGCTTATTTTTTGCTGTTTTGTTTTTGAAGTCGGTTTTTTTTTAACGCAGTTTTTTTTTCCAATATTTTTCTATATAAAATTTATAATTAATGTACCTATAGTTATCATTATTTTGATTAGCAGTAAATGTTTGGTGATTTAAATTAAATAAATAACGAATTAACCAACTAAACGACGAAACTAAAGCAGGTAACGAATAGCAACGCGTTCAAATTTCAACCACAACTTTATATTTTTTAATTGTTTTTTTGGTTTTAAGATTTATTTTATTTGTATTTAGTTAATCAGTAATTAACAAATTATTTATGAATGATTGACGTGAAATAATTACAAATATTAATTATTTAAATATTAATTCTCATAATTAAGTAATATCAGTGCCTAATTATAACTTTTTAATTTTGCATTTTACAATGCTATTTTTATGTGATAAATATTAAACAAGAAAATATACTAGAAAAAAGCAACTAGTCTCATGTCGCAAAAAAGCAACTAGTCTCATGTCGCGACATGGCGACATGAGACTAGTTGCTTTTTTCTAGTATATTTTCTTGTTTAATATTTATCATCAGTGCCTAATTTATTAAATACGTACTTTTAAATTACTCGAGTCTATGTATAAAAAAATACAACTTTTTAACAATTTTGAAGTAAACGTAACTTTATTTATAAATTTTAGCTTTATTTTAATTTAATGTTAACTTATTTCACATGATACTATTGCAATAATTTATTTGTTAAAAAAACATTTTTGAAAGCAATTAAAGTAACTTTGCAACTTTCTCATCGTAAGCCACTGGGTTTTTTTAAACTCGCCACATAAGTAAACTCGCCACGTTATGAAAAGTTCTATACATTGAAAATAAATTCGCCACTCCTATGGAATTTATGTGCAAATTCGTCACAGGTCACAAAGCAAATTTATTTGTTCAAATGCTACCTGTGGCGAGTTTACACATTATTTTTTGGCGATTTTGGCTGATGACAAATTAACTTTGATGGCGACTTTACAACAACTCAAACCACTCACCTGATAAGCCACGTCGGAGTCCCGGCGCGCTGTGGCGGCCCGCGGGCGCGCGATGCCTTATATTCCGGGGATGGCGCCAGGGGTGGCAGCGGCGAGAGAAATTATAATATTTTTAAAGACATTTTTAGATTTCGGGATAAAGGTGTTGTTACCTTGAGCCTTATCATTCTCTTCATCGGGTGATGAAGGAGATTAGAAACAGCATGTACGTATTTGGTACTGAAAGAAAATAATTAAGTAGTAAAGAAAAAAAAATGCATTTATGCGCGCGATCGCTGCGGAACGTCAAAATAAAAATGGTAATTACGTATGTGATTGCTGGCTAGTTGCTCGCTGATGGTTCGGATAACGGCGTCTCACTCTCTCGCTCTATACCTAGGTGCGAGAGTGAGATGCCGCGTGTTGCTATGACGCTAGCGCAGTTTTAACGACTGCAAATGCAGCCTGGACCAACGGCTTAACGTGCCTTCCGAAGCACGGAGGAGCTCGGTATAGTAAAAATTTGGTCACCCATCCCGTGACCGACCTTTGCTAAAGTTGTTTAACCTCAACAATCGCGGGCCGAGCGCGCAAAGCATTGTGGCACGGGCTCCTCGCCACTCTCCTTGTCCATCCATAATGAAGTTAAAATGGCTATGATGAAGTACGTTGTCAGAGGTTCTGGCAGACGACGGCGCAGGTGATGCGCCCCCTAATTAGACGGATCACCGACATTTCCACTCGATGACGTGACATTATCTGACGTCGGCTGTGAAGTTGTAGTTAGGTAAATGCGAAAGAAAAACTTCAAATATTGGAATTTATTGGAAGTACTTGAGGCAAAAATCTATCAATTAAAGAGTTCATTCTTGATCCCCGAGCCGCGGAGCTAAGACAGGTTCCACGGTGGAGCGAGCCAATTAAAAAAAAAAATGCAGCGCTGTCCCACACAACAAATTTCCTCTCTTTCTTATGACTCTGGTCTTAACAGCATGAAAAAAAATCAGCGCAACCCTGCGCCCCCATCGACAGGCGCAGGTAGGGTTGCCAAATTGAAAACCCGGACTCGGATTCATATTTAGCCGGACATTTTGCCCTAAAACCCTGACACATTGTTTTCGTTTGTACGAAGCCTTATGCCTTATACAGTGTTGACCGAAAGCCTAAGAAAATCCGGACAGCCGCCTTACTCTTGACGCGATGGCATTGTGATCGAGATTGAATAAACGTCAAAAGTCAGTAATTATGGCTTAAAATAGGTAATTAAACTAAAATTTTAATTACAGTAATTTTGTACTCTAAAAATCGATTGTATCGCTAATCAAAATTGTATCAACGTCGAAAATCAGTAATAATTATTGACATTCAATCTCGATCTTAACGCGATCGCGTCAGGAGTAACCCCCTAGGCCAGACTTGTATATATTTGGCCGGACACGACTGTAAAAAGCCGGACACCTGGCAACCCTAGACGCAGGTGATGCGTCCCCTAATTAGACGGATCAGCGCCATGTCCACTCGATGCGGCGACATTATCTGACGTCGACATTCACCAAATAATAATTAGATTATGGCTGCCCACTGGAGCAGGAACATTATCTACATAGTTGATTTGACAAAAAAAAACATGATTATTGTAGTACCTAGGCGTAGGCGTTACTTTCCACTGAAACTGCATGGCCTTCGGACTATTCAATTCCAGTGGGAACTGTAGTCTCTACGATCTGAGAGATATATTGTATATAACTCGCCTACTAGTTAGAGTAGGTAGATATATATTTTAGCTTTAGCTGCAGAAATAAGTAGGTACCCCTTTTGCAGACTAAATTCAGTCTGCCGCGGACGTAACTCAGTCTGCCACGGACTACAATTTATTGCTGACTAAACTCAGTCTGTCTGTCTGTCAGTTTGATGCGGACTACCCTCAGTCTCACGCTGACTAGCCTTAATCCGATACGGACTAAATTCAGTCTGCAACGGACTACACTCAGCCTGCAACGGACTATACTACACGTCTGCCACGGACTACACTCTGTTGCGGGCTCCTTATCTTGCTGACATTTTTAATCTGTGTATTGATCAAGGATTTTTTCCTGATCTTATGAAATTAAGTAAAGTAATACCATTATTTAAATCTGGAGATAAAGAAGACCCTAGTAATTATAGACCAATTTCAATATTACCCGTCTTAAGTAAAATATTTGAAAAAATAATACTAACAGTTATTAACGCACTTTAATATGAATAATAAACAATTTGGTTTTACAAAGGGTCGGTCTGCAACTGATGCTGGTCGCGCTATTAAAGCACGTCTTTAAGGCCTGGGAGGGGTCGCAGAATGCTCTAGGCATTTTTGCGACTTATCCAAAGCTTTCGATTGCGTAGATCATCAGACGCTGCTGTTGAAGCTTAACCACTACGGTGTAAAAGACAATGCTGAGAAGTTGTTACTGTCGTATCTCAGTTCGAGGACACAAACCGTTGATATTAATGGCGTAAAATCGTCCGGCTGTCTTGTAAAGATGGGCGTGCCTCAAGGCTCTATCTTAGGTCCGTTCCTATTTTTAATTTACATAAATGATTTACCATTCTTCGCAGAGAAATTATGTGAGATTGTCTTGTTTGCGGATGATACTTCCCTTATTTTTAACATTGACAGAAATCAAACTCATTATGACGATGTAAACATGGCACTCTCTCAAATTCTTACTTGGTTTGATGCAAATAACTTACAACTTAATGCAAGGAAAACCAAATGTATCCAATTTTCTTTGCCTAATGTAAAAGTCCTGCCAATAGATGTTGAAATTAATAAAGAAAAAATAGATTTAGTCGATTCAACTGTTTTCTTGGGTGTAACTCTAGACACTAAACTCCAATGGGCCCCACATATCGCGGCATTAGCTGGTAGACTTGGCTCGGCTGCATATGCTATTAGAAAAATTAGACAGTTAACAGATGTTGAAACTGCTAGGATTGTATACTTTAGTTATTTCCATAGCATCATGTCTTATGGTTTTTTTTTGTGGGGGACAGCAGCTGATATAAACACTAGGTATATTCATTTTACAAAAACGAGCAATAAGAGCCATTTATCAGCTAGGGTCTAAAACATCTCTTAGGGATAAGTTCAAAGAGATAGGTATATTAACAGCTGCATCTCAATTTATTTTGAACTGTATAATTTTTGTTCGTCGCAATCTATCAGAATATACCAAACATAGTGATGTGCACAATCTTAATACGAGAAATAAAAATAAACTTGTAATGCCTCGATACAGGCTAAAAAAGGTTAACGGATCTTTCTTGGGTCGTTACGTTCCCTAAAATATGGTTGAGCGAAGCGATGGCTGGTTCATGCGTCATGCTCGTGCACGGGTGCCGCCAGCGGAAATGGGTATACTTCAGTCTGCTTGTCTTAACGTTGTGCTTAGAGCTTAAATATTTTCATCTAAAATAAATTGTTATCGACCTGTATGTACGTCACAACTTGCAGTACAGTAAACTTGTAATGCGAGAAATGTTAAATGTAAGTCCTTCCTTGCGAGTTGAAAATTGTTTACGGTTAGGATAACCATAAAATGTAATATTATAATTAGTATTTTCTTTTGTGATGGAAATTGACCTTACTGATATGTTAAGCTCACTTTTCAATTTGACGACTCTGTATGAAATAAAACAGGGAGAAAAAAATAGCCCTTGACGAGTTTCTTGTCGTTTCTTCTTGTTACAAGGTCTCCCGCCGTAGGGTTTGTGAACCGATGGCGTAGCTTCTTTGACGTTCATAAGTGCTTGTAACAGCCTAGACTGAATAAATGATATTGATTTGATTTTGATTTGAAACTCAATCTGTCACGGAGTACACTTTCAGTCTAATGCGGGCCAACCGCAGTATGCCGCGGAGTCAACTGAGTCTGCTGCGGAGTAAATACAATCTGTCGCGGAATTTTGTACCTCTCTCGTGGACCATATTATTCATTCCGCTGCGCTCTGGATTAACCTCAGTCTACGGCGGATGTAACTCAGTCTGCTGAGGACTAAACTCAGTCTGATGCGAACTAAACTCAGTCTGCCGCCGACATAACTCCACTGACACAAGTTATTCATGAATAGCAAGATAATTAGTGTGATTATAAATATGTCAATTTATTTATTTTTATTTACGATTTTATTCATATTATTATTTCATACTTAAGTAATTGTCTTGTGCGAGAATCGATATCTCTGTCTCTCTCTTTCTCTCTCATTAATTAACTAGCTGTCCCTGCAACTTCGTTCGCGTGAGATTCAGAAAATTGTTTGCGATACTTCCCGACGTATTTATAAATAAATAAATAAATAAATAAAAATAAATGGTTTGTATGGCGAATTGGCGATCATTTTAACCAACTTTAAAAAAAGAAGAGGCTATTCACTTGTCATTCATGTTGCGATGTGCCTCCGAAACGCGCCTTCAATACTACAGACTAGCTCAAGATATTATTATTATTATATTATTATTATTATTATTATATTATTAAGCTATTTTTGGTCTCCCATCCCGACGTTTAAACACTCTTTATTTAAAAAAGGAAATACACAAAAATATTTGCATGTTCAAAAAAATACACATGGCGATTTTAAACCTCAAAGTCAAAAACCTTCATTTTGCGCCAGCCAGCGCGAGATAACGTCAGCATTTGGTTTCGCCAGCCAGCTCATGACTGCGGCAAAATTTATGGCAATGCCTGAAAACGGGGTAACCCGTAAAATACGGGGCATCTGGCAACCCTCGTGGTAGGACTTGTGCCAAGTCCGCCTAGCTAGTGACCACCATCTTATCGAAGCGATTATGGCCGCGCTTGACAGACTGATCGTATTCGAACACGTTTATTAAGCAACGTTCGGCGCGGTCAGGTGTCGGATGGGTGACCGTAAAGTGGCATTACAACTGAGCGGTTCCGTGCTCCGGAGGGCACGTTAAACCGTCAGTCCCGGCTGTTGTCATCTGAGTGCAGTCGTTAAGCCAAGTCAGAGGCTTTATAGCTTGATAAGCTCTGACACCAGAGGTGGCCACTATCCTCACTAGATAAGAAGAAGAAGAAGAGCATCTGATCCCTATAACAACAATATTTTCAGCATTAAGTAGTTTATTCAATAAGTGAGTATGATAGGTACTTGCAAATCTCGTATTCTCGGCTGCAAAGAAATCGAGCCACTGCGTTATTTTCATACAAACATGCTCACTTCACGGCCTCGTCGTCGTCATCGTCGTCGTCCAATTAGCATTTAAAACAAATAAAAACATTTCTTGGTTTCTTAAAATTTCAGAGAAACAAATGTTTGATTTTTATTCCATACAAAGTTGTAGGAAACCAAATTGAGTGAATTGATTTCTTTACTTTGCACAAAACTGAAAGTTTTCTTGATTTTTGGGGACTTTTATTCGCAAGTCAATTAAACATCGACGTACAAATGTTTACATGACTGTTAATACGTTTTGAATAATGATTGTATGACAATAACACAGTGGTTAGATTTCTTTGCTGACAAGTGTATATCCTCCCCCGAGGTGCACCGCTTTTAAGGTGTCGCCTACTCCGAGGTCCCGGGTTCGATTCCCGGTAGGGGCAAATGTTTGTATGATGAATACGAGCACTTGTACCTGAGTCATGGACGTTTATATATATTTCTACACATAAATACTTATATATGTATGTATATCCATTACCCTAGTATCCCATAACACAAGCCTGCTTACTTTGGAGCTAGGGTAATTGGTGTGAGTGTAAGAAATATTTTATATTTATTATTATTGCCAGATGAGAATCGAACCCACGACATCTGTAGCCCAAGCTTAGGCGGCTTGTATCTCGTAGCTCGATAACGTGTCACTGTCCCATTCACATGACAGCATCATGTGCCTCATCATATCGCGTGATATAATATAGCAGTGTTCTGGATCAGTACTTACGCATGACATTATCAAATCAGTTGATAAAAAGAAAACTAGAGAGTTGCTGAAACTAAGCAGCAGAAACATAAGAAACACAGTAGGAGTACTGACATGACAGGACATTGTCCACTGAACAGGCACCTGTCAGTTATCAAAAGGACAGATGACCCCATCTGTCCACAATGTAAAGAGAAGTCACTGCCACTTCATGGCAGAATGCCCAATGTATGCATCGCTGCGTTGGGAGCTCTTTGAAGCGGACAAGATAAAAGAAGAGGAGATCTAAAGCTCTCTAAAGATCTAAACCTGTTGAGTTGACGATAAGTCAACTCAACAGGTACTGCAAGCGCACAGGAAGGTTCGAGGGTCCGACAATAACCCGCCTCCCCTTGCTTTCAGGGGACTTTTTAGGGAACCGGCCTTGCTGGTGCCCCCTCTCCAAATAATAGTAATAATAGACATGCCATAAGAAGTCATAAATAAAACAACTATTTAATAAATAATACAAGTTTATTAAAATGTACAGAGCGCCGCATATCGGCGTGTCGGTCGGTTCACGCAATCATCTTCAATGGCATGTACACAAATATGACTCTTATTACAAGAGAACACGGTAATCAATCGCATAAATATGATAACAGATGACTGCATAATTTTAATATAGTATGGAAGTTTAAGTACTGTATTCACATAAAAGTTGTGCGAATTATAATAAAGTAACTTGGAATTCCAAATACTAAACCCAGAGTTGCTTCGCGTTTTTCAATAGATGGCGCTGTTCAAAAATCTTTTATAAATATTTAATTATCATGTTAAGGTTTCCCGGATCTTGTATTAGGTAATAATTAGAGTAATAATGATCATGAAAGTTGAAAAAAGTTATTATATTAGAAGAATAAAAACAAGATTTTCATCTAGCAAAAAAGAAAATACTTGCTAACGCCATCTATCGACATGTATTGTGAACTCTTAAAATAAAACGTTCAAATAAACAAAATACAAATCAGTTTACATAATACAAATCAGTTTATAAAATACAGTAGTTAATATACATGCAGTAGGGAAATACCCGCGCGTTACAAAATCTAAACAAGTAGCAATCTTGTTTTGTCAAATACAAATTCAAAATGGCGTCCATTGATAACTAAACTTTTTTCTATAACCGCGCAGGCGTTAAATCTATTATAAAACGGTAAAATAATAAAAATCAGTCTAATAGTTTCTTATAACTAATAAAATACACAATTTATCGATAAGTCGCCATTTTCTGTGTGCAATATCAGTCTTATTCGAGATCTTTCAATAAGTCAAACATCTTTAGAGTTTACGCAAAAATGATCTTTATTACATAGCCAAAAAGGCCGATTTTACTAGCTTTATTTGATTAGTAATAAAGACCAAATCCGTAGTCTGCGTAAACACTTAAACACACTATGGACTGCTCAAAACTGTATCTTCTCAAATCATAATACACTCACCGGCACATCTAACCGCCCACCCCGTTAATTTCATACAAACATGATCACTGCGACTCTATACATAAAAAACTACGATATATTTCTGCAAAATCTATAATATAGATTCTATATGTTACAGTTTAGGTTAAGCTTTTGACATTTCAATTAGCATTTTGAATGAGTACTTTGTACATTGTATTTGGCCATAGCCTGTAACCTGTAATTAGCCTTACTATAGATCTAAGAACTATTAAGATAATTTATTGTTATAATGCTGTTGGTTTTCTTAATAAATAAAAATAAAAATAAAATAAAAAAATAGAGCCAGAACAATGAATGCTTTACATTCCATACAATATGCTATAAAATAATGATTTGCTTAAACGGAGGTTTGGAAACGGGAAGAGATTTTTAAAATTGTTTGAAGTGCTTACCCTAATCATTAGCATACAGATCTTTGCTGAAAATATGTTGACATTTTTATGCATGTTTGTATGAATATAACGAGGTTAGGTGTGCCGGTGAGTGTATAAAATATTTTTCTCCATAACAAAATATTGTTCCAAGTATATAACCATACAGTATTAAAAAAATGTCTTTTCAGTACAATAGCTAAGTACTTTTAAATCTTAGAAGTATCGAAAACTAGGAGCTAATAATAATACAATTTATTAAATCGTTACATACCGAACACAAAAGTTAACTTAAAAGAAAATGGCGACTCAAAATGCAAACATAAATATATCTGCACGCGAGTGCAGTCACAACACTGGAATCTATGAGGATTTTGAATCGACTGCAACTCGACTGCACGACTGCTGCATTGCAGTGACTTTTCGTTGTGGTCTTTTTCTATCGGTAACCTCAAACTATACCCAAATTAGGAAAAGCTTGGTCTCGTCATTAACCACCATTAACCAATCATTAGTAATCTGTGGCTAACCAAGGTTCAGCGACACAGAAATTACTTTGACAGCTAACTGCAAGAACCTAGTCAAGAAACTTCATGTTCTGTTTATTATAAGTCAATAATGATTTTTATTATTATTTGCACTCACTGTGTGTTTGTGTATGTATGTGTGCGTGAGTGAGTGCGTGCGTGCGTATGTAAAAATAAATTGAGGCATGGATCAGTGGACAGTTAAGTTTTAGTCTGCAATAAGTCTTCTGTCATTATAGTTCAGTTGCAGTAACTAAGTTCCTATTTGCAAGCTTTTCTTGACAATAGGCTATTTGACAGGTTTTGAAAATCCATTTTATATTATGTAGTGAAGTTCAAGGAACCCAGTAAAAGTTGTTTTTTTTTTAATTCTGGTACATATTTGCTGAAAAATATCAAATAAAAAATTCAATATTTAAATAGCGCGCCAAAACGCTACCTTGACAATATGGCGCTGCAATGGGTTCGGTGACGTCACTTGCCTGTATTCTGCATATCATCCACATACGTAGGCAAACGAGGTTTACAAGCAGGTGAAGTCATTATAAACTCGACGAATCAGGGCCCGTAGACAAAGTAACATCGTTATCTAGCGAAACGATAATTCGATTCGTTATTGTCTATATTCGCCAATTAACTTGCGGAAAGACCACGTGATTTAGCGCGGCTTATGCCAATCCGCCAATCCCATACGTTTAATTCTTTTCGAACTTCGTTATCGTTTTTGAATTGTTACTTTGGCTAGGGGAGCGTTTTGTGTCACGTGACACAACGTTTAAAAAATGCATTTTTATTTACGGATTTTTAAATAAATGTATAATTATTTTCAACTTACGTTAATAAAAAACCATTTTTAAACTCATAATTTATACTGATAACAGTAATTGACACTTTATTTTTCGAATTGTCAAACAGCCTATTTGTATAAGGCGAGAATAATATAAAATAAATTAATTATACGCCTTACGCGATTCTTAAGCTTAGTGCAGATTAGGTTGTAAGAAAGGTAATTTTTTACCACTTTTAAACAAACTGCGTGCAATCTAATTTCGACCAAATGCTTAAGTCAATAAAGACGAATTCAATAAAAACTAATTAAAATATATGCTTGGGTGCCCAATAATTAAGTACGCGTGCAGTCAAATCGCAGTCCAACACCCTACGTATGTATGTATGTGAGTTGAGCAATGGAAGAGGACAGGAAGAGCGAGACAACTAGAGGATTCTTTATTTCGAATTTATTTGCAAGTCGACAACTTTGCTTTGCATAATCGGGGAACATCCCGGTAGACTGGTACAAGTAAGTCTCGTTAGCTCAGTGGTTAGAGCATTGGATCGGATTACCAAAGGTCGTGGGTTCGAGTCCCATCTGAAAATTCACTTGTGGCCGAGTTGTTTTTTCCAATATTTTTCTATTTAAAAATGTATCATAAGACTAGTCAAGTTTTTTTTGGTAGCCTTACTTGAGGAAGTAGTAGAGTTGTCGTCATCAGCCATTTTTAATGTCCCCATTGTTGGGGCACTGGCCTTCCTTATAGATGGATAAGGGAACGGGCCATGACCCACCACGCGGGCCCAATGCGGATTGGCGAGTTTTAACGAGGCGCGACCAACGGCTTAACGTGCCTTCTGAAGCACGGAGGAGTTCTAGATAGTAAATGTTTGGTCACCCATCCCGTGACCGACCATTGCGAAAGTTTCCTACCTCAACAATCGCAGGCCGAGTGCGCGAACTCAAGTAGACAATAGAAAATTACTAAACAGTTTATTCGTATAATTGAATTATTGCTTTCACGTTATTACTTTTTCCAAAAAACCTCTACTGGGACGTTCACAGACTGAAAATGTCACATTATAATTGCTTTATAAAGTTCTCGCATGGAATTAAGTTAATAATAATAAAATTGTTATTAAACAATACATATTTACAAAAAGGTTACAAATTCTATATCGCTTATAAGAAAATGAACAGTAGTTATTATTGTTGAGTAAAAAGTATTAAACTCACAATAAGACGTTAAAAAAAAAATACAAAAATACCAACCGTAAACGTGTAAGGACTGTCAAACGTACAACTATGGTCGGGGTATTTAATTCAGTAGACTGATTTGACAGGTTGTCAATGTCACTTTGTAAAAATAATGCTGAATTAAAATGTAACTATAGTGATATGATTGATTTTGTGTGCGTGAATGGTATCAATATTTACTGAACTAGAACTGGATCTGCGCCTCATTACGAAAAACAGTTTAAAGCAGAATTATATTTACAAACTGACATTGACACCTGTCAAATTATTCTACTAAATAAAAAATCCGACTATAACCACAAAACAAAAATGTCAAGCGATAATCAACTTTAAATTTTATTTATAAAATTCAATATCGGTCGGCAAGTTGTTTTGTAGCAAACCGGACAGAGACCGTATAAAATATTTACAAGTGCGGTATATCAAAGTTACGATATCAATAATTTGCTAAAACCGTTAATATATTACAAAAATGTCGAAAGAACTGCGCTATGTCCAGTCAATCATTCAAAAATGAATAGGAAGATATTATTATAAAAAAAAAAACTTACACCAACCTAGCCCCAAAGTAAGCACTGTAAGGCTTGTGTTATGGGATACAGAGTAACGGATATAAATACATATTATTATACATATATAAGTATTTATGTGTAGAAAATACATATAAACGTTCATGGCTTAGGGTACAAATGCTCGTATTCATCATACAAGCATTTGCCTCTACCGGGATTCGAACCCGGGACCTCAGAGTAGGCGACACCTTGAAACCGATGTACGTACAACTCCACCCTAAGGTCGTCAAAATTCGTATTACTCGTATCTTATTTATTTAGTTAGTTTGCCCAGTGATTCAGATTAACTAACTTTTATCTAGGCTTGGCAATTGTAATATATTTCATTATAGAAAAACAATATTGAAAATTACTTTCAGTAATGTTTTACAGAAATTTTTTATTACATCTAATGGGCTAAACTGGCACTCTGAATTAATAGCATATATCACACTCATGATTAGGAAATCCACAGACCTATATCGCGATAGACGAAAAGAGCGCTTCAAACTGTATGAGAACCTAGCGTGTTGAGTTATCCGCACCTACGATGACGTCACGAGCGAGATTTAGTGATGTGGAAATGTTATTGACAAGCTCTTGCAAGAAAGCACTGTTTATTAACCATTTTCTTTTCTGAGTGACGCGTGTTTCAATGTGCTTGAGGCAATGGTCTCAAGCGGACTTAGGTCGGATTTTTTTTACCGTGGATCAAACTTTTGTCACGCAAGGTAGGTAGGTACACTTTACTGTCTATCTCGATATAGGTCTGTGGTAAGAGCTAAAAAACTCGAGAAATTAATCAAAACCGGGGGCCTATCATCAACTGTGTCTGTCAAGCGATTCATTTTAGGTTATATTCAGGCAGCAAGAGAGTACGCGCCGTATGGCAGCATCCCAATCTCAAATCCTAAAAAGAATCGCAAAAAGTTGATGGTAAGACCCAAGTTTATAGCTTTTAAAGTAAAATAATTGCAAATCGCAATATTTTATTTAAAAAAATGTATTTAACGTGATGATAAATATTAAACAAGAAAATATACTAGAAAAAAGCAACTAGTCTCATATCGCCCCGACGGGATTCGAACCCGCATCCTTGAGAATCCGGTATCCGAAATAAATGAATCCCAAGGATGCGGGTTCGAATCCCGTCAGGGCGAGATAAGACTACTTAGTTGCTTTTTCTATTATATTTTCTTGTTTAATATGTATCACATGAAAATAGCATTGTAAAATGCAAAATTAAATTTATATTTAACGTGATTTTTGGAAACAGCGCAGTTCAAAATTGAGCGTGATACATCAAAGACACGTCGTAATCTGTACAAACATACAGTATCAAAAGTACAATGTACAACACCGTTAGAGGGCGCTTAAGTTCAACGTAGAGAGAGGCCAGTGACAGAAGCTACACGAGAATTTACATCATTATTAAACAATTAAAACTTTATTTAAGTGAAAAATGTTTGATAGTTTTTAAACAAGTAAATATACTAGAAAAAAGCAACTTGTCTCATGGCGCCCTGACGGGACTCGAAACCACATCCTTGGGAATCCGGCCCAATGGACTGACCTTAATACAACCTATCAATTATAACTTATATTTTTTTATATAACCTACATTTTTTGAGTCTTATTTTCATAATATGTTTTTAAGTTTGTTATCGGTATGTGTGCCGAATATCCGATGTTTACATAGAGCCACTAAGAAAATAATCATAAGTAATACTTGTTTCCTCATTTTAAGTAAACTTTTTGTTTTTATGAGAATAAATTCTATTAACCCTAAATTAGTTTTATGTGATAAATCTAACTTGATAATAAAACTTGTGAGATTTATCACATAAAACTATTATGTGATAAATCTCACAAGTTGCCTTTACAATGCTGATTTATATAATAAATCTGACATGTTGCCTAAACGGGATAATAGACAAGTCCTATTTTTTCTAGTATTTTTCTATCGAGAATTAAAAAAGTTAACATTTTTTTTTAGTAGAAACCGAAAAATATGTAACATAATTCAGCAAGAAATTCCGCGTTTTTCTTGCGGAGTTATGCTACATATTTTTTCGTTTTCTACTAATATATGGATTTCCGCCAGGTAACGCCTGATTCTATCAAAAGTTAACCAAACAATATAGATCGCATTGTGGTCGCTTCAGTTGCTGGCCTCCCTCGCACACAAACGCGTTAGAGTGGTATTATGACTAGTTTTTATATAAACATGTACAACTTGTCGGTTCAAATCGACAACCAATGTGAGAACGATAGTGGCGAACTGGCTAACGCCTGTGAATTTGTCCGCATTTTAAGAAAGCTTAAGTATTCGTTATTTAAAAAAAAAACACCTGTTGTTACCACAACCGGGTATTCTACCCTACGTTTACTATAATCATGTTTTTGAACTAAATCAACAAAATCGCAGCTTAACAGAGATAAATAAAATAATTTTGTATATTAAAGGCCGTTTTCAGAACCACCAGATATGTTCTGGATATCTGGCAGGTAATTTGCCACATCATTCATATCACAACTGTCAAATTATCTGACAGATAAGCCAGTGGCGAAACAGGTCCTTAATATTAAAAAAAACGAACATAACCCCAGGCTCCCACTAGTTCACCAATAGTCCCCACGACAGTGTTGATAGTTTAAAAAAACCTATAGGCAAGATTACAAATAATTGGCTACAGAACACTTTAGACTTAAAACTAACGCAGTAAAGTCGAGATTGCGTTGTGACAAATTCCTTGTCATTTCGATGTCAGTTCTTAGGGAAATGTACACGTGAAAATGTACTATGGAACATTTTTTTCTATATTTTATACAAATAATGTTTTATTAAATATATCATTGACAACTAAAAAAACTCATCTCTCCATAAAACTAAATTTACACCCAAAAATCTAAACATCATACTATTTCTTCTATAATACATTTTCACGGATACATTTTAATTTTCAAATAATACTAATAAATTATGGCATCTTAAAGTCGTTTTAATTTTATATTAAACCTATATTATCACTATTAATTAATAATAATAAGTGTGTAAATAATATAATACACGTAGTTGTATAAATCACATGTACAAAGTTATCTAGAAGTTACAGGTAGGTCGATAATATCTCTGAAAACTACCATTTGGTAGAAAAAAATTGCATATGGCAACACTGTGCGCGATAAGGAGACAAATGTTTACCTCTCGAACAAATTAACTAAACAAGTATCCAGTGAATTATGGTATATTGGCCCCGTCTCATTCATCAGCCATTTTAAGCTATCAACACAGTGATGCCATGTCTTCATTTTAAATCTACCAATGGTAGTTTCCAAAAATAAAGTAAAACGTCAAATTTGGACCAATAAATACTTATTCAAGGAGGTAAAAGGTCCCGAAAAATATTGGTGTTAAGCTTCAAATCTTTGAAAAACGTTATTTTAGTTATTTCCACTTTCTCGTGTTCATTGATATATCCCACAGACCTTTATCGAGATAGACGATAAAAGCGCGTCAAACTGTGTGAGAACCTAGCGTGTCGAATTTTTCGTACCTACTATGACGTCACGAGCATGATTTCGTGATGTGCAAATGTTATTGACGAGCTCTCGCAAGAAAGCGTTTGGTTGGTGGTAGGACTTGTTGTAAGCCCGCCTGGCTAGCCTACCACCATCTTATCTAAGCCTGACGCCATAACAACAATGTTTTCAGCATTGTTGTGTTCCGGCAGTTCGAGATAAGATAGCCAGTTCCTCGGTGGTTGAGGATTCCGGGAGAGGCTCGCTTCCATCTTCAGCCTTATTAATACTTAACATCATGTATGATGAAGGCTAAGAGTCTCCCCGTCATTCATAAAAAAAAAACTGCACAATTAACCATTTTCGTTTCTGAGTGACGCGTGTCATCATGAAAATGGCGGACTGACTTATCAAATGACTATCATGACTATCAATGAATATCATCGTGGACCAAACTTTTGGCACGCAAGGTAGGTTCGCTTTCCCGTCTATCTCGATGTAGGCCTGTGATCAACCCCATGAGGTAACCCTAATGTAGTTAATGTCAGGCATAATTAATTTTATTGGAATCTGGTTAAAGCTGAAAGTCCAGTGTTGTCCAGTCCAAGTGTTTTGTTTCTAACATTAACTAATGTATGATTTTTGAATTTTTGCATTTTTCAATGCTATTTTTATATTTATGATAAAATAGAAAAATATTGGAAAAAATTAACTCGGCCACAAGTGAATTCTCAGATCGGAATCGAACCCACGACCTTTGGAAATCCGGTCCAATGCTCTAACCGCTGAGTAGCGGTCCAAGTATCGGTAGCTCAGCGGTTAGAGCATTGGACCGGATTTCCAAAGGTCGTGGGTTCGATTCCCATCTGAGAATTCACTTGTGGCCGAGTTAATTTTTTTCCAATATTTTACTATTTAAAATGTATCATAAATTAACTAATGTATTTTTTTCCTTATTTGAGCATAAATATACTTCCCAGTTATGAGGGTGAAATCTAGTCTCAATTTTATCTTGATGCTAATATAATAGTGTTGAATTATGAGTAATATGTTGTCCATTAATTCTCTAATGTCTTTTTCCCAAACCCTTCTATGTCTTCATCAGTTTTTAATGTCTCCATCACCTCGTTTCTCCTCTTTTATAAGGGAAGTGGAACTGTGGGTGAAATTAAAAGTGTGGAGAATTCCTTCTAACAAATTAATATGGTGTCATTTGGAGTATGTGGTGTTCTTTATTCTTCTAATGTCTTAATATCTGTGCTAGCAGTGGAACTGCTGCTGCGTGATCGCGGAGAGGTCCTTCATGAGCACCTCGAGGTTTTGCATCTGCGGTGCAGCCGCTCGGTGGGAATTAAAGATCACAGACCTATATCGAGATAGACTAACGGTCGGTTTCAATAACTTATCTACAGTAAGAGATAGGCTTACTAGAGCTTTGTTGTCTAGATATTTTTGTTATTCAACCTAAAATAACCCAAAATAACAGCGGTTGCTAAGTAATGTAACCAAGATAGGCCTATCTCTTGTTAGGGATAGATTATTGAAACCGGCCGTAAAAGAGCGCTTCAAACTGTCAACTGTACTGACAACTACGCCTGAAATTAATAAACTACCTGTAGATATGGATTGCGCTATCTGAGATTGTTGCCTGGGATACTGGGTTTGTTCCCTAACAACCGTCGTTATTTTGGTCATAAACCAAAAATATCCTAGGCAACCATCTCAGATTTTCTTTTTTTCTAGATTTAAGTTGACTTTACGTAAATGGTTAATACAAAATACATTTTATAATATTGATGAATTTATGAACAACGATGTAACTATTACTTAAAATATAAAATTAATGTAAATATAAGTAATTAGTTAAATATTGTATGCTGACATATCCGCTAAATGTGTGTTTCTCAATTTTACTTTCCATCTATGTAATGTACCACATTTATTACTAATAAATTATTATCTTATCTTATCTTATCAGATAGCCCTATCCATATCTACAGATAGGTTACTAATTCCGGGCGTTAGCGTATCGAAATTTCGTGCCAACGATGAACGTCAAGAACGAGATTTAGTGATGGGAGATAGGCCTCTCAGGCTCCAGATTATGAGACACAATACATATTCCATCGTTCTCTGGACACCGGAGTCCGGTTCTGGTTTGACTTAGGTCGGACAGAACTTTGACCGTGGATCAAACTTCTTACACGCAAGGTAGGTAAACTTTTACCGTCTATCTCGATATAGATTCTAGCTGTATATGTTTAATATATAAACTCTTTCTTCCTAATATCATGTAGTCCTATATGGCAAGCTTGTGGTCGAATCATTGCTGAAATTAAAGATTCATTCTAAGCTACGTACGTCCGGTATATCCTATTCTCATCAGTAAAAGGTTGTCTCCCTATTCTTATAATAAAGATTACGTAGAAAAGACTGTATTTGTGTATTAGAACCTATCTGTTTAAGTAATTTGTCGCCACCCGCTGTCTTAATATCTCCTTCCCTCCAGGGTCTGCTAGCAGTGGAACTGCTGCTGCGTGATGGCGGAGAGGTCCTTCATGAGCCCCTCGAGGTTCTGCATCTCGCGGTGCAGGCGCTCGGTGGAGCGCGAGGGGGTGAGCGGCTCCAGCTCTGTGGGGCAGTGGCCCACCGCGCCGCCTGCACACAAATATTGACTTTACGACGGCTCATATTTACTTTAGTCGAGTCTACATTTAGGGAAATAGGTGTGAGGGGGATGGAGGGGGTGGCCCCCATCCCGCCACTAAAGCATTTTACGCGGAAACGCAATTTTTTTGTCAGACATTTTTAGGTTAGGTTATGTTAGAACTGCGACTAAAAACAATGTTTATTAGGAAGTACAATTTTTTTAATGTAAAATTTACTTACATACTTACCACTTTTCTCGTATATTTTTAGAAACTTTAAAAATTCGTTAAAAATAAAGTATGCATTTCCGCGTCAAACGCTTTGGTGGGGGGGATGGGGGACAACCCCCTCCATCCCCCTAAGACCCGTTTCCCTAAATTCAGACTCAACTAATGGAAATTAGAACCTTTACGACTACTAATGAGATCCTTTTAACCTTATCATTCTAATAAACCAATCGTTTATTTTGTTGCAACACACATAGATATATCTGGAATTAGGTAGACTAGTTTTCATGAGTTATTATTTGCCTAGATTAATATGAATCGCACCCAGTTTAGTAAGACAAATAATAATAAAAAAAAACTAATATTATATAAACTAACATCAAAAGAACACATAAGCTACAATTTATTTTGATATTCCCAAGGGAACGGAAACCGCAAGCAATGCTAGTGAAATAATGACTTTAAGGGCCAGTTTGAACATCGACAGGTAAGTTCCGGATAGCTTATCTGGCAGGTAATTCGACAGTTGTAATATAATAATTAAATAAATCTTTATTTTCCTCTCCAAAAGTTACATTGTACTTAATAACAATACTAAGTTATAAACTATATTATATTAGTTATGAAATATGAAAAATATGTCAAGTTATCTGCCACATAAACTATCCAGAACTTATCTGTCAGTGGTGAAACCGGCCCTAACTGTATTATTAATAAAAATAAAAAAAACAAAAAAAATATCAATGGTTAAAACGAAACGAAACGCCTAGAAAAAAATTGTATAAAAGGAGTATAATAATATAATATAAATGAAACGATATAACATTTTTTTTGTTTAAAAGTAGTCGACTCTAGCTGATAAGCTATCCAGTAGTCTCGGTAGCTCGGTGGTTGGAGCATCAGACCGGATTAACAAAGGTCGTGGGTTTGAGTCCCATCTTTCAATTCACACCAAGTTGATATTTTCCAATATTATTCTTTTTAAAATTTATCTTAAGTACAAAAGTAGCATCGAAAAAGGCAAACATTCAAAAAAACTATACAGAACTAATCTGTCGCTATTGAAACTAGCCCCATAGTATAAGTTTTAATTTTTTCTATAGTTTTTTTTAAATATGTTAGCGGTTAGCGCTTGCCCGCTATCTCGCCCGATGGTAAGCGATGATGCGATCTAGGATGAAACGCGCTTGCCTAGGAGATACCTATGCACACGCGACTCAAAGGCCCCCTAATTGTAAGTATCAGGAAACACAGACTCAGGCAAAGCATATATGATTTTAGATTTTCCAATGCTATTTTTATACTTATGATAAATTTTGAAAAGAAAAATATTAGAAAATATCAACTCGGCCACAAGTGAATTCAAGATGGGACTCGAACCCATGACCTTTGGAAATCCGGTCCAATGCTCTAACCACCGAACTACTCAGACTACTGGATAGCTTATCAGCTACAGTCGAATACTTTTAAACAAAAAAGTTGTTATATCGTTTCATTTATATTATATTATTTACCTTTAAGGCGGTACCCTGACCGAAAGTGGCGCCGCGTTGAATTTTATTTAATATCGTAATTCTAATTCACAATTTTAATAAAACTTTACGTGGAATTTTTAGAGCCCATTGTCTTGTAATTTTAGACGGTATCGCTACATCTCGTCATAGTCATTCGTAGAAGTAGATAGCAAATGTGTCAAAAACGGCCACTTTTAGCAGTTTTGCTATCTACTTCTAGCAGTGACTACGAGGGAATGTAATGATACCGTCTAGAATTACGATATTAAATAAAATTCAACGCGGCGCCACTTTCGGTGGAGGTACCGCCTTAAAACTTTTTTTCTAGGCTATAGTTTTAACATTTTGATGTGATTTATTTTATATATTTATTTATTAATACAGTTAGGGCCGGTTTCAGCACTGACTGAAAGAAAAATGCAAAAATTAAAAAATCCTAAATTATTAGCTGCTGCATCTTAATCGATCGTTAAACACCTGTAAAGATGTTTCTTACGAATGCAAGGACATTCCTAGCATTGATGTGACAACGCTGGCCTACAGCGTATTAAAAATATAAAAGATTGGAGAATTTCGACGGTGGTCCGCAAGTCTCGGTAGCTCAGTGGTTAGAGTTGTGGGTTCGAGTCCCATCTGAGAATTCACTTGTGCCCGAGTTGATTTTTTCCAATATTTTTCTATTTAAAATCTATCATCATGCAAATAATTTTATTTTTAAAATTTATCTCTGGCAGTTCGGATGCTAAAATTTGACGCAAAACGTTTAGTGCGAATTTTAGGATAGTCAAAGTCAAAGTCAAAGATTTTCATTCAAATACAGGACATCTTTTAACTGATAAGAAGAACGGCCGCAAGAAACTTATCAGCTTTAACAGAAGCAACAACATTTACAAAGGAACATGTCGTTGGCAAACACAAATCCATCAATGATTACTGACCCAGCTGCAGCCGGTTGGGCAGGTGGCCGGGCGAGGAGCTGGCGCTCTTCTTGTAGGGGGACGTCTCGCGGGCACTGCCTGCTGGACAGGTGTACTCGGTTAAATAAATTAATTAATATTTCCATACAATCACACCAATTTGACGACCTGTTTGACGCAGGGGTACTAAACCCACCTTCTGCGCCAGAGGTCCCGGGTTCGATCCCCGGACAAGACAAATATTTGTGTGCATGAACATGTCTATTTGTCTTGGTCTGGTTGTTTAATATGTATATTTTTTGTGTTTTTTGTGTTTAATATGCACATTTGTGGTCTTCATCATCAGTTCCACTTCACCAAATGGTGCATTCCGGAAGCATATGCATAAGTTACTATAGAAAACACCGAAATCGCTATAGGAGTGCCTATAATATTTGAAGAGTTCCCTGGATTTCTCCAGGATCCCATCATCAGACCCTGACATGATGACAATGGGACCACATGTGAAGTATACCCTTTCGAACAAAAAAGAATTACTCAAATCGGTTCAGCCGTCTTCGAGTAATCGAGTAACATACATAAAAAAAAACAAAAGATTCCGTCGAATTGAGAACCTCCTCCTTTTTTTGAAGTCGGTTAAAAACAAAAAGGTTACTCTATAGTAGCAAAAGCAAAACAACAACTGTCTCCTTCATACTCGATTTGGCTTTTAACATTAGAAAGGACATGTCACAATTTGGGCCACGTCTATGTACACCACCTCCAAAGATAAAGAAAAATTAACTAATTCTGAGAAAAATACAATTAATTTTATATAATGCGCGGTTATGTGGTTATTAATAAAAACAAATATTTTTACTCAAAATATAGCGTCACACAACTTGACGTTAAAAATAAACTGTCAGTGTCACTGTCATTGATTTCTACGCTGTGTTCGACTGTAATTCTATTGACTGACAGTGACAGTGAAAAAATGACATCTGCCGCTATGATGTATTTTTTATGAGTTTTTGTATTATATTTATTGTTCCTTCCAGAAAACAAAACGATTTTAAAGTAACTGAATAAATAGAAACAGTTTATCATGCCTTTAACTATCTTTTGGTACAGGACATAGACGTGGCCCAGACTTCATACAGTTTTGGACATCACTTTTATAACTTTTTAATGTATAATTTTGCGATACTATTTTATATGATAAATATTAAACAAGAAAATATACTACAAATAAGCAACTTGTCTCATGCCGCCCTGACGGGATTTATTTATTTATTTATTCTTTATTGCAATATAAAAAAAAATACAGCAAATGGCGGACTTAATGCCATCAGGCATTCTCTACCAGTCAACCAGTAAAAGGTGTTAGACCTACCGTATCGGCAATAAAGTAGTACTATAAAACATAATTCAGAATATTGTAACAAAAGGGATTCGAACCCGAATCCTTGGAAATCCGGCCTAATGCACTAACCAATTATGCTACATATTATACCTATGCTATAATTATACTTTTTAGGTCTGTGTAGCATAATTGTAGTGCATTGGGCCGGATTCCCAAGGATGCAGGTTCGAATCCGCCTCTGCAGAACTCGTGCAACCTATTGTTCCGATGATCGCTCGGTTTTGCATTTTTTTTGTACCCGCATAGTGTGCGTATGCGCATGTCCGCGTGTGTGCGCTGTGCAACTAGTTAATACGATAACCAGTTTTTGACCTAGTTTGTATTGTATAACTATATGAAATGCATTTGCGCTGCGCCGCCATAATAACATTTAACTATAAGTTTTAGTAATAATATCTCATTTTAAGTGAACATCAGTTCTTATGAGAATAAGGGCAGGTATTTCAATGTCACCTTATCTTATGACTTAAGTTAAGTCCAACATTTGAGCTAAGTATCACTTGTGAAAGACAATAGCGTATTTCAATCCGGATATTCCTCGCCTTAGCAAATCTAGGATTCGTCGCAATATTGCAACATAACAAACAAAATATGATAATTGTCTATGAATTTTGTTGTCATTTGGTGACAGTGAGCGCTCATTGGCTGCGCTTGTACGCTCAGCGACCAATGAGAATCGTTGTGGAGGCTCCACAATGAAAAAGAGCGTCAAAAAATTTATCACTTTAGAATTTCTTCTCATTTCGAAATTTTTACATTAGATTACGCATTATCTTAAAAATTTCGCATAATTTTCTTGTAATTTGCCATATTTCTACACTATAATATTTTTTATGCTTCAACTGCATTTTATTTACTGATAATAAATACCTAAATGTAAAACTAAAATATCTTTTTGCCAGTCAAAAATATGTTACCATAGCAACGAATCCCGGATCGGCACTTAAGTCTCTGAATTCCTTAGCTTAAATATTGACTAGTTAGGATGGACTTTAAGCGTCACTTAACTTTAATCGTTTATTGAAATACACATAAGTGGAACATATCTTCAATCCTGGATCAATTCAAGATAAGTCGATATTGAAATACCGGCCCTAAATGTCTTTAAACATAATCCCGTCAGAGCGACATGAGACTAGTTGCTTTTTTCTAGTTTTTTCTTGTTCAATGTTGCTGTAGTGTGTGACTCCCACATAACATTGCATTAACTTTATGTTACTAACCGCCTCTGTGGTCTAGTGGTACAACCGCCGGTATCAGATCCAGGGGTCCCGGGTTCGATTCCCAGCGGGGGTACATATTGTATTCGGTTTGGTTGGTGGGAGGACTTGTTGTAAGTCCGCCTGGCTAGCTACCACCATCTTATGTAAGTCTGACGCCATAACAAAAATGTTTTCAGCATTGTTGTGTTCCGGCAGTTTGAGATAAGATAGCCAGTTCCTCAGTGACTGAGGATTCCGGGAGAGGCTCGCTTCCATCTTGAGCCTTATCAATACTTAACAACAGGTATGATGAAGGCTAAGAGTCTCACAGTCGTTAATAAAAAAAAACAAAAAAAATCTTTAAGAGCTAGCGCAGACGACGGATAACGGAGGACTTTTTGTCCGCGACACGTCTTTATTGTTAACCAAATAAGATTCAACTTAGACCGCGTATATCCGCGAAAAGTACGCGATAGTCCTCGTTATTTATTCAACTTTATGTTCTTAGTAATAAGGTCGTGTCGCGGACAAAAAGTCCTTCAATGTCCGTCGTCTGCGCAGGCCATAAACATAATCCCGTCAGAGCGACATGAGAGTAGTTGCTTTTTTCTAGTTTTTTCTTGTTCAATGTTGCTATAGTGTGTGACTCCTACATGACATTGCATTAACTTTATGTCTATGAGTGTGACTGTGAGTGTAACGTCTCTGGCAACCGTAGTTCACTTACCTCTCGAATGCGCAGGGGTGGAGTGCTCAGAGCTATTGTCTAAGAACCCCCTTCGCAGCGACCCCGCGCCCCCCGCGGGCCCCGCGCCCCCCACTCCCCCCCCTCCCCCCACGCCCCCCACTCCCGTCGCGTCACTGCTTAGCGAGTCGCGGCTGTAAGGAGTCAATATATAAATACGTTTTTTTTTGTACATCCCATAACTTAAGGGTTTTCATAAGACTATGTAAGCCAATTGATTGGCATATTATACAATGGTGTTCACATAATTAATGACACTAGCTGATTCTCATACAATCGAGGTAACTTCAGAGCTTTGGGTCTCTACAAATACAAATACAAATCATTTATTTGTAAACATAGGTATGAGAAATACAGCTGGTGTGAAAATAGATAATCATGTATGTGAAAATAGATATCATGTATGTGAAAATAGATAATCATGTATGTGAAAATAGATATCATGTATGTGAAAATAGATAATCATGTATGTGAAAATAGATAATCATGTATGTGAAAATAGATAATCATGTATGTGAAAATAGATAATCATGTATGTGAAAATAGATAATCATGTATGTGAAAATAGATAATCATGTATGTGAAAATAGATAATCATGTATGTGAAAATAGATAATCATGTATGTGAAAATAGATAATCATGTATGTGAAAATAGATAATCATGTATGTGAAAATAGATAATCATGTATGTGAAAATAGATAATCATGTATGTGAAAATAGATAATCATGTATGTGAAAATAGATAATCATATATGTGAAAATAGATAATCATGTATCACTATGTTCCGCCATCGATGGGCGTACAAATTTCCGTTTTATTTTAATGCTATACTAAGTATTGACCGAGCTGTGATCTGATAATGGCCATCCAGGGACAAAATGGAGGAGATCCAGATTGCTATACACACCCAACTGATCTGAACAACATTCTGAGAGATGTATGTATAAGTTTAAAAAAAAACACGAATGTAGCATAAATATGTATGGAATTACTGATACTGAAAACTCTGAACTTACATCTAAGAATGGTGATCAGATCACTTGGGTGTGTATAGCGATCTGGGGGCTAATCGTCTAATTTTAAAATCTAACGCAATCTCTTTCAATTCGTCATTTGAAAGATATTCAGGCCGTCACTATTTGACATTTGAAAGGGATTGTGATCGGGACGCGTTTTAAAAGGTATGGAATAAACGAAATTGAACTGTCTAAGCAATATGACAGATGAAAATATCACAAACACAATACCTCTGAAAGGGATTGTGATAGATTTTTTCCTTCTCCTACGTCCCAGAACTTTAATCGCAGATTTTTTTACGATATTTCTGATTTGTTCCCAATTTGTATCTATATCTTCATCTAGATGAAGATGATGAAGAACGTATTATACATTTCTACTTTAATTTCACGCAAAATTCCATGCAACTAGTCCAATCCTAGACACAGCTAAAGTACGACTGTAAACACACAAATCGAAGACCGCCTCTGTGGTCTAGTGGTACAACCACCGGTATCAGACCCAGGGGTTCCAGGTTCGATTCCCAGCGGGGGTACAATTTGTATTCGGTTTGGTTGGTGGTAGGACTTGTTGTGAGTCCCTCTAGCTAGCTACCACCATCTTATCTAAGTCTGACGCCATAAAAACAATGTTTTCAGCATTGTTGTGTTCCGGCAGTTAGAGAAAAGATAGCCAGTTGCTCAGTGATTGAGGATTCCGGGAGAGACTCGCTTCCATCTTCAGCCTTATCAATACTTAACATCAGGTATGATGAAGGCTAAGAGCTTACCCTGCCCTTGGTGCTCAGTTTTAAATTTTCACCCTGTATATCCCCCGCGATACCCCCTCCCCCTCCCCCCTCACACTGACCCTTGGGGACTGCGAATATACTATTTCTACACTAGTGATATCCGACAGATGAAATGCAGGGTCAGCTAAAAGTAGAAACATAAACACGACACGCACACAAATCTAACGTCACAAGGCAGAGAAATTCCTACAAAATTGCCTAAAAAAGAAAGGTGGTACGACTTTCATACAAACAAACATTGCACATTAATTGGTTCGTCATACATTAATAATTCATAGATACATGTGCAACTAACTCGTTTCAGTTATTTGTTTGCGCGAAATTATAAAAAAAAAATACTTTCATACATGAGCTATATAAATGCGATTGGTCACACACACATACGTAGAACTATTGAAATTATAAGATATTAGTATATTCGCATTTTATGTATGAAAGTGCAATTTTTTAATTATTTCGCGCAAACAACTAACTGAAATGAGTTAGTTGCGCATGGATTTTTGAATTATTAAGGTATGATGGACCAATAATTGTGTAATGTTTGCTTGTATTTATATAATTAATAATAGTCTACCTTTTCCTTGTATTGCGCTAAAACAAAAATAAAAACTAGCTACTATGGAAGGAACTAGTACCTATATTACAGGTTTGACCTAGTTTAGGTACTAGTGTATTGTTTACTTAGCAACCTTGTTTTGTATTTAATTTAACATGCCTAATGTACTTAAATTGTAAACCACCGCTGTACACACTGTTAAAGCACAATAAACAATTTATTTATTTTATTTATAGAAGTCGTAGCACCTTAACAAACATACTAGTACATCACTTACTGAGTGTAATGTCCCAGCGGCTCGTAAGCCACGTACTGCCCCCTCTCGCGGGCGGCGCAGGCGTAGATGTCCCCCCCGCCGGGCCCCCCCCCGCCCCCCGCCACGCACGCCGCCCCGAGGGGACAGCCGCCAGATCCGCCTATCAAGGAAATGGAGAGGAATTTGTGATACATATGATACATTTTGAATAGAAAAATATTAGAAAAAACAACTAGGTCACAAGTGAATTCCATTCATCCAATGCTCTAACCACTGAGCTACCGAGACAGTTCATCACTAGTTGTTTTTACCAATATTTTTCTATTTAAAATTTATCATAAGTATAAAAATGGCATTAAAAAATTTAAAAATCATAAATTTATGATACACTAGAGGCCGGGCGCGGTTTCACCCGCGTGGTTCCCGTTCCCGTGGGAATTTTGGGATCATTTATAGCCTATGTTACTACTTGGGGTCTAAGGATTCTCTATACCAAATTTCGTCAAAATCGGTCCAGTAGTTTTTGAGTTTATTCGTTACATACAAAAATACAAATCTTTCCTCTTTATAATATTTGAATATATAGTATAGATTTTGAATAGAAAAATAAAAATAGCATTGAAATATACAAAAAAAAATAAAAAACTATAAATTAATGGCTGTTGCATCTTAATCGATCGTTAAACACCTGAAAAAATGTTTCTTTCGAATGCAAGGATATTCTTAACATTGATGTGACAACGCTGGCCTACGGCGTATTAAAAATATAAAAGTATTGGAGAATTTCGACTGTGGTCCGCAAATCTCGGTAGCTCAGTGGTTAGAGCATTGGACCGGATTTTCATCGGTCGTGGGTTCGAGTCCCTTCTGAGAAATCGCTTGTGGCAGAATTGATTTCATCCAATATTTTTCTATTTAAAGTTAGGCTGCGGTAGTATAGCGTGTAGTCTCGCGTGTCGTCACACGGGTAGTACTCACAGGGCGCGGGCGGGTGGTGATGGTGCAACGACCCCAGCGACGCCTGAGGTGACCCCAGGGGGCCCACGCCTGACAGTAGTGGAGTGCTCTGAAAGACACACAAACAATATTCACTTTCTCTATACTTGCCAAACGCGAGCAACTCGAAATGGAAATAAAATTGATGGTTTTGTCTTGTAAGCATTTAACGACACACTCGATTAAAATAAAATAAAAAATAATAGTTATTTGTTATGCAAGGCTGGAAAGTTGGTTATTTAGCGGCGAGTTACCTCTATTGAATCCTGAGCGAAGCGAGGATTTCAAAGGTACAAGACGCTAAAAACTTTTCTGCCGAGCGCAACAGCGAGGAACATTTTATGGTTGATTTTGAACAAAAAGCGATTTTCTACGCCTAAACTGATTGACAAAACCTCCTTTTCAGAGCGTGTAAGGTGAAAAATATATTTATGGCAATAAAACAACTTTTCCTGATATTTAACGCGCTATATTTCACGAACTAAGATCTACATGTCTGTATTTTTTGGTTTTTTTTATTTTCCAGACGTTTCAGCACCTTTTCAGCTGCCGTGGTTCCGGTATGACTAATATAGCGAATGAATATAGCGCGTTTAAAATCCGAAAAGTTGTTTTATTTCAAGGAACAGCGCGCGTCAAAACTTAAGATGTACGTAAATATATTTATTTCAGACAAGGTCCATATATTATCACATTTATCACCCACATCACAATCTTAAAATTTAAATAAAAAATAAAATAATATAGGTTATTTTAATCCTACTAATATTATAAATGAGCAAGTATGTAAGTTTGCTTGTTTATTTGTTTGTTTGTTCTTCTTTTACGCTTAAACTACTGAACAGATTTAGATGAAAATTAACACAGAGATAGCAGATACCCTGGATTAAAACAAAGTATAATTTTTATTTCGATTTTCCCTCAGGAACGGGAACCGCGCAGGTGAAACCGCGGGCAGCCGCTAGCGTTTCATATTCCAGTTCGTCATCAATCGTCGTACTCATAGCGCGCGTACTCATTACCGCATACCAATAAAGTATTAATAGGCTTTTTGACAGGTTTTGAAAATCCATTTTATATTATGTAGTGGAGTTTAAGGAACCCAGTAAAAGTTGTTTTTTTAAATTCTGGTACATATTTGCTGAAAAATATCAAATTAAAAATTCAATATTTAAATAGCGCGCCAAAACGCTACTTTGACAATATGGCGCTGCAATGGGTTCGGTGACGTCACTTTCCTGTATTCTGCATATCATCCACTTACGTAGTCAAACGAGGTTTACAAGCAGGTAACGTCATTATAAACTCGACGAATCAGGAGAGTTTTGTGTCACGTGACAAAACGATTAAAAAAATGCATTTTTATTTACGGATTTTTAAATAAATGTATAATTATTTTCAACTTACGTTAATAAAAAACCATTTTTAAACTCATCATTTATACTGATAACAGTTATTGACACTTTATTTTTCGCATTGTCAAATAGCCTATTACGTTTTATCAATATCTTATTACTAGCTTCCGCTCGCGGTTTCTCCCGCGTGGTTCCCGTTCCCGTGGGAATATCGGGATAAAAAGTAGCCTATGTTATTCTCGGTTCTTTCAATTAACTTTATGCAAATATAGTAGATTGGTTTTGTAAGTTATAGCATCAACAAAGGACAAACAAACACACTTTGCATTAATAATATTGGTTAGGATGAGAATGTTTTGATGTTTGCTAATCATCAAGCAAAACCAGTTTTATGTGATACATTTTAAACAAGAAAATATACTAGAAAAACGCAACTAGCCTTATGTC
This sequence comes from Chrysoteuchia culmella, assembly GCA_910589605.1. Classification (NCBI taxonomy): domain Eukaryota; kingdom Metazoa; phylum Arthropoda; class Insecta; order Lepidoptera; family Crambidae; genus Chrysoteuchia; species Chrysoteuchia culmella. The sequence goes on from OU342669.1 coordinate 216,771, forward strand.
GCCCTGACGGGATTCGAACCCGCATCATTGGGAATCCGGCCCAATGCACTAACCAATTATGCTACAGAGACCTTAAATATAATAAATAGGTCTCTGTAGCATAATTGGTTAGTGCAATATGTATCACATAAAAATAGCATTGTAAAATGCAAAATTAAAAAGTTATAAAAAAAAAAACAGTTTTCTTTAGTCCTGTATTTATCGTGTTTCTATCAAAAGTTCAAGTTCAAGTTATTTATTATACATTAATGATGTACAGTAAATACAGAAACAAAATGTTCTAAATATGTGCATACAAATTTATAACAAACTAGAGGCCGGGCGCGGTTTCACCCGCGTGGTTCCCGTTCCCGTGGGAATTTTGGGATCATTTATAGCCTATGTTACTACTTGGGGTCTAAAGATTCTCTATACCAAATTTCGTAGTACCGCCTAATACTGAATGGTAATATGTTCAAAAGAAAACGAAATGGCTGAATGCAAAATGTTTTTATAGTGTAAGAGAATACATGGATATGGAAAAATAATTTTGACTATCGTGTAAGTACGCTTGATTGATATCTTTTTGAACCATCTATAACATTATTAATTTGACCATGAATTTTGACATTTAACATGACATTTAATTTTGTAAGTATAGCATGTACCCTGATAGCACGCCTGCTTGCAGGTAAAATACAATTACGAATAATATTTATCAGATCCCTATACAATGTATTCATGCAAATAAATGATTAAATTGATTAGATTTGAACAATCATGACACTGCAAGGTCGCAGCAACTAATTTAAATTATTATAACAGTATTTATAATCATAGTTCACACACACAATAATACTTATTTAATAATTTAAATTTCCTATTTAAGTAACCTGATCAGGCAGCGGATGTCGGGGATGCGGCCGCCGGTCGCACGTGGCGGCGCAGCCCACGCCCACGCCCACGCCCACGCCCGTCATCGCTGCGGTACAATATCAGCATTATAACAATGTTTATCACGCCATAATAACAATGTTTTCAGCATTGTTGTGTGGGCAGTTAGAAATAAGATAGCCAGTTGTTGAAGATTCCGTTCATAAAAAAGGTGTTTTTTTATTCATGACGGGAAGACTCTTAGCCTTCATCATACCTGGTGTTAAGTATTGATAAGGCTGAAGATGGAAGCGAGCCTCTGTCGGAATTCTCAAGCACTGAGGAACTGGCTATCTTATCTTTGCTGCCAAAACACAACAATGCTGAAAACATTGTTGTTTCGGCGTCAGACTTGGATAAGATTGTGGTAGCTTGCCAGGCGGACTTACAACAAGTCCTACCACCAACCAACCAATCGAACCCGGGACCCCTGGGTCTGATACCGGTGGTTGTACCACTAGACCACAGAGGCGGTTAAACCACCCATCCCGTGACCGACCATTGCGAAAGTTGCTTAACCTTAACAACCACAGTCCGCGCGCAAACCACTGCTCCACGGGCTCCTCCGGCAAGTTTGCCACACTCCTAATGAGCGAATAAATGAATTGAATTGAATATCTACGAATAAATGAATTGAATTCAAAGTCAAAGTCAAAGATTTATATTCAAATAGACTTATAGATAAGTGCTTTCGAATCGTCAAATTTTTTTTCCTACCAGCCATTCAGGACATCTTTTAACTGATAAGAAGAACGGCCGCAAGAAACTTATCAGCTTTAACAGAAGCAACAACATTTACAAAGGAACATGTCGTTGCCAAACACAAATCTACATTCTTGAAACATATTTAATATAAGAGGAAATTTAATATAAGAGGAATTAGAATTATAAGAGGAATTGAATTGAAAGTCAAAGTCAAAGTCAAAGTCAAAGATTTATATTCAAATAGCCTTATAGATAAGTACTTTCGAATAGTCCAACATTTTTTTCCCTACCAGCCATTCAGGACATCTTTAAAGCCCACTATACAACGTCGGTCCGTCCGTGTGTACTTACGTCTGTAATCGCACCGCCGACAGCTGGCCGCAGAAGCCGGCGATGCTCTCGAAGCTTCTTCGCTACTGCACGACGCACCGCTGCCTATAGCGAACGCAACGGGAATGCAAAGTAAGATAAACGAAACAAAACAAACATATAAATAAAAGCGAACGAAATAAAACAACATTTCCTAGTTTTGACGTCGGGATAACAAAAAAACAAAACAAAATACTTATATATGCTACGCTATTTTTATATTTATGATAAATTTTAATAAGAAAAATATTGGAAAAAATCAACTCGGCCCCAAGTGAATTCTCAGATGGGACTTGAGTCTTAAGAATACATACACGTTGTTTTAAATCTAATGTGCAATAAAACACGCGTTAATAGGCCTTTGGATTAATTCTTATTTTTGATACGGCTTTTCGTGGTCCGAAACGCCACCTTATAATTTTTTTTTAGTGGTATGTTGGGACCACAGTTGCTGTCTTTATTTCCTATGTTGGGAAAGTACAGTCAAAGTGATAGGAGATGTATTTTTTAATCACTCGAATTACTATTCGCATACGGAATCGCAAGATACGCATGCGAATCCTAAAAACCGTAGTTTTGAAATTCCAATTCGCATTCGAATCTGCAAAGAGTGGTTCCGTACACTCTTTTTTTATTCGAGCGATAAAAACTTCGATGTTTAGCACTTAATGTCATTTTCATATTGACATTGACATGACGGATAGTTTGACAACTTGAAAACGTTTCGTTTCGCGTGATTAAAGTCCGATTCAATATCGGTTTTTTTTTCAATCTATGGACATTATAGTTACCGGTTTGTAAATATTCTGCGTAAAATGAAATTTGTCTAAGGAGTTTAAGAAAACGGCATCACCGTATTCGAGTGATTCAAAAATGTGACAAAATGGAAGTCGGTAAATTTCAATTCGCATGCGGATTGAATTCGCATAGGAATTTCGAATGATTCAAATATATGTCTCCAGGGCAGCACAACCCCCAGGAGTTGGTAAGTTATTTATTATGCCATGTCGTTTCTTTGGTATTTGCTACTGGCAACGTGGGAGATTTGACTGCTCAAAATTCTAAATAACTCCTGTGGGCCTACCATGAGTTTTTCTTTCCGTTTACTGTACAGTAAACGGGAGACATTTCAAAGTCAAAGTCAAAGATTTTTATTCAAATAGACTTATAGATAAGTACTTTTGAATAGTCCAAAATTTTTTCCCTACCATCCATTCAGGACATCTTTTAACTGATAAGAAGAACGGCCGCAAGAAACTTATCAGCTTTAACAGAAACAACAACATTTACAATGGAACATGTTGTTGCCAAACACAAATTTACAATTTTGAAATATATTTAATATAAAAGGAAAATTTTCCCATATTCAATTATTAGAATATTATCCTTTTATCCAATTTATAATAGTTATGTTTTATGTTAGTATCACATCCATGCATTTTGGTCTTTTAAATAATCATCTACCTTGTAATAACCTTCGCATGAGAGTGACTTTTTAACACGTATTTTAAATTTATGCAAAGGCAGCATTTTGTATGAGAATCTGTAGTTCTGCTACTGCCCACTGGAGGCGCTGTACTGATTCACATACAAAATGTCTGCCGTTTACTATACAGTAAACTGAACGGAAAACTCATGTTAGGCCCACTGGTCGGTTATGCTGCCCTGGTACTTTGACTGTACTTTCCCAACATAGGAAATAAAGACAGCAACTGTGGTCCCAACATACCACTAAAAATAATGATTAATATTAATTCATCAAACTTGAACCGGACACCAGAGAACAATGGAATATTTATGGTGATTTGTGCTTCAAAATCCGAGGACTGAAAGGTTAAGGTGGCGTTCGGGACCACGCTGTGTGGTCCCGATAAAGCTCCACCAAAAATAATAATTAATTTCAAATGGGTCTCTCAGGCGGACCGCGGGTTAGGTCCCAAAAGTCCTCATTCCCAGAAAAGTCGTAACATCAACTGTCATTAGAAAAAAGTGGGTGCAAAACTTAGATTTCTTATTTTTTAATCGCTAATCGCAGTTTATATGGTGAAACTAATGTAAAATAAAGTATTTTTGGGAATAAAATCATAAATAAACGATTTTAAAAGCAAAAAATAATGGAAAACCAGCTTTACAAATAAATTTAAAGTTACCTTGGCGATACCGCAGTTTTCGCGTAGTCTAGATGCAAACACACACATTGATATTGTAGTGCAGTGCGACAAGGCATATAACGAACGTGGCAAAAAAGGAATGTTAGTTCCTCTCGAAAAGAAAAGTTTCCTTTCCTTAGAAACGTCATTTTTGACAGTTGAGCAGCGCCTCGCCTGCATTATTTGACCAGGGGCTACCTCCAGCTCGAAGCAGCACCACGAGGCGGTCAAGGTGTCGTGCCTTTCCTTGTATATTTGTTGATTTCACGTTTTTAACCACAATTTGTTCGCGCGCAATACAATCCACAAAATTGGAATAGCCCGCATAACCATTTTTTGCTCTTTGTTTTAGTGCAATTAAAGGTTGACTGGTAGAGAATACTTTTAGTATTAAGTCCGCCTTTTGTAGCTAACTTTGTGTTTATTGTACAGTCGGGGGACTTCCCGGTTGATCTGAAGTTTTTTTGAGAAACGATATTTCGGAAAGTATTATGGTTTAAGAAATAATATATATACAATGAAGTACCTATTAAAGCTCTATAATTTGTGATATTTCGATTTCTATAAGACAATTAATTTTTGAGATTACTTTATTAAAAAATACTCTACTGATCAACCGGGAAGTCCCCCGACTGTACAATACTACAAAAGGCGGACTTAATACTAAAAGTATTCTCTACCAGTGAACCTTTATTTGCACCAAAATATTGGATGTAAAGGGCAAAAAATGGTTGGGCGGGCTATTCAAGTAAATAAAGAAATAAAATAAATTATAAGCCTTGTCGCACTCGCGATAAGGTCTCAAATCAACGTGGCAAAAAAGGAACTAACACCGCCAGCTTGTATTTACGTCAATTTTGACAGTTACTTAATTATAATCTTTGTCGTACTGCATGTAGTTCACACTCGAAATACTTTCCACTTAGGCTGGGAATACACGTCAGATTTTTCTCTCCGATAGTCTGATCAGACAATCGGAAGGCGCTCGTGCCACACATTTGTTTGAACACGCAATACACATCCGGTCCGATAGTCGGATCGGACGTCCGAGTAGGAAACAACGCTACGCATTTACGATTTTATTGAGAAGGCGCTGTATGCATACTTCTGTACAGAGACGAAATAGACGTCCGATTCTTCTTCCGATTTGCCAGTTGACTCTCTAGCGCATATTATTTTACTCTTTAGACTGAGTTTAGAAAAAGTCGGACGCAAAAATCGGACGTGTATTGAGTGAATCCGATCAGATTGTCTGATCAGACAATCGGAAGCAAAATCGGACGTCTAGCTTTAGATTTAGTCCACACACTATACACACCTTACTTATAGGTAGGCACGTCGTGTCGTCGGTCTAGCTTCAGACGGGTCTTACTCTGAGGGCGGAGGCCTAGCTAATACCAGCATTTTTAGATCGTAATTGACATTTTTGAGAGCTTGTCTTTGTGAGGATTGAAAAAATCAGCCCTTCTGCTGTACTTATTTAAACCTACCTGTATGTACCTCACAACTTGCAGTACAGTCATTTTGTAATGCGAGAAATGTTGTAATGTGTGATAAGTCTTTCTTTGCCAGTTGGAAATTGTTTACGGTTACAATAACCATAAAATGTAATATTATATTTAGTATTTTCTTTTTGTGATCCAAATTGACCTTACTGGTATGTTAAGGTCACTTTATAATTTGACGACTCTGTATGAAATAAAACAGGGAGAAAAAAACAGCCCTTGACGAGTTTCTTGCCGGTTCTTCTCGTTCAAAAGTCTCCCGCCGTAGGGTTTCTGAACCGATGGCGTAGCTTCTTCGACGTTCATAAGTGATTGTAACAGTCTACACTGAATAAATGATATTGACTTTGACTTTTAAAAAAAACCAAACGATATCTGTGAATCTAGATCCGCTGTTACCCTTCACATACTATAAATAGTATTTTTTTTATGAACGACTGGGAGACTCTTAGCTTTCATCATAAAATAATGAAAGATGAAAACGTGCATCTCCCGGAATCCTCAGCCACTGAGGTATACACACACTACAGTGTGACACTATACACACACTTACCGACATAAGTAGGCACGTAGTGTCTTCGGTCTAACGAAGCCGGTCGAGCTCGGGGCGGATCGTACTCCGAGGGCGGAGGCCTAGCTAAGGTCAGCGTTGATGACATGAGGGCGCCTTCAGTGCTGCCCGCAGATACTAGAGAGAAATGGTTCATCGTCAAATAAGTGTTACATGTGTATGTGTGCGAGGAGGATGAGTATGTGTGTATTAGTGAGATAAATATTGTCAATGAAACAGATTTTTTTATTTATTTTTTTATGTACTACGGGGAGACTCTTAGCCTTCATCATGCCTGATTATTGATAAGGCTGAAGATGGAAGCGAGCCTCTCCCGAGTAAGATAAGTAAGATGGAGAGTACTGTTACTAGCGCTGACCTTGTCCCAGTAGCTTCTACTTTATCTGGTCGTGATGGATCCAGAGGTCCGGGGGTTTGTGTGAGAGACTGAGACAAGTGCATGCCAATGACAGAGTGTGAGAGTGACATGGCTGTATGTCAGTGACAGAGTATGTGAGTGAGTGAGATGGAGAGTATTCTTACTAGCGCTGGCCTTGTCCAGTAGCTTCTACTTTATCTGGTCGTGATGGATCCAGAGGTCCGGGGGTTTGTGTGAGAGAGTGAGACATGTGCATGCCAATGACAGGAGTGATATGGCTGTATGTCAGTGACAGAGTATGTGAGTGAGTGAGATGGAAAGTATTCTAACTAGCGCTGGCCTTGTCCAGGTGCTTCAACTCCATCTGGTCGTAATGGATCCAGAGGTTCGGGGGTTTGTGTGAGAGACTGAGACAAGTGCATGCCAATGACAGAGTGTGAGAGTGACATGGCTGTATGTCAGTGACAGAGTATGTGAGTGAGTGAGATGGAGAGTATTCTTACTAGCGCTGGCCTTGTCCAGGTGCTTCAACTTCATCTGGTCGTGATGGATCCAGAGGTCCAGGGGTTTGTGTGAGAGACTGAGACAAGTGCATGCCAATGACAGAGTGTGAGAGTGACATGGCTGTATGTCAGTGACAGAGTATGTGAGTGAGTGAGATGGAGAGTATTCTTACTAGCGCTGGCCTTGTCCAGTAGCTTCTACTTTATCTGGTCGTGATGGATCCAGAGGTCCGGGGGTTTGTGTGAGAGAGTGAGACATGTGCATGCCAATGACAGGAGTGATATGGCTGTATGTCAGTGACAGAGTATGTGAGTGAGTGAGATGGAAAGTATTCTAACTAGCGCTGGCCTTGTCCAGGTGCTTCAACTCCATCTGGTCGTAATGGATCCAGAGGTCCGGGGGTTTGTGTGAGAGACTGAGACAAGTGCATGCCAATGACAGAGTGTGAGAGTGACATGGCTGTATGTCAGTGACAGAGTATGTGAGTGAGTGAGATGGAGAGTATTCTTACTAGCGCTGGCCTTGTCCAGGTGCTTCAACTTCATCTGGTCGTGATGGATCCAGAGGTCCGGGGGTTTGTGTGAGAGAGTGAGACAAGTGCATGCCAATGGCAGAGTGTGAGAGTGATATGGCTGTATGTCAGTGACAGAGTATGTGAGTGAGTGAGATGGAGAGTATTCTAACTAGCGCTGGCCTTGTCCAGGTGCTTCAACTCTATCTGGTCGTAATGGATCCAGAGGTCCGGGGGTTTGTGTGAGAGACTGAGACAAGTGCATGCCAATGACAGAGTGTGAGAGTGACATGGCTGTATGTCAGTGACAGAGTATGTGAGTGAGTGAGATGGAGAGTATTCTTACTAGCGCTGGCCTTGTCCAGGTGCTTCAACTTCATCTGGTCGTGATGGATCCAGAGGTCCGGGGGTTTGTGTGAGAGAGTGAGACAAGTGCATGCCAATGACAGAGTGTGAGAGTGATATGGCTGTATGTCAGTGACAGAGTATGTGAGTGAGTGAGATGGAGAGTATTATAACTAGCGCTGGCCTTGTCCAGGTGCTTCAACTCTATCTGGTCGTAATGGATCCAGAGGTCCGGGGGTTTGTGTGAGAGACTGAGACAAGTGCATGCCAATGACAGAGTGTGAGAGTGACATGGCTGTATGTCAGTGACAGAGTATGTGAGTGAGTGAGATGGAGAGTATTCTTACTAGCGCTGGCCTTGTCCAGGTGCTTCAACTTCATCTGGTCGTGATGGATCCAGAGGTCCAGGGGTTTGTGTGAGAGACTGAGACAAGTGCATGCCAATGACAGAATGTAAGAGTGACATGGCTGCATATTAATGACAGAGTATGTGAGTGAGTGAGATGGAGAGTATTCTTACTAGCGCTGGCCTTGTCCAGGTGCTTCAACTCCATCTGGTCGTGATGGATCCAGAGGTCCAGGGGTTTGTGTGAGAGACTGAGACAAGTGCATGCCAATGACAGAATGTAAGAGTGACATGGCTGCATATTAATGACAGAGTATGTGAGTGAGTGAGATGGAGAGTATTCTTACTAGCGCTGGCCTTGTCCAGGTGCTTCAACTCCATCTGGTCGTGATGTATCCAGAGGTCCGGGGGTTTGATTCCCGCCGACGCCGATGACTTCTGGTACGTGCTGGACAAACAATCAATACTTTAAAAGGGTTACAATGTCATTATCATAAGTAACAATAAAGCTACAACACCGCGAAACTAAGTAACTAACGGTAGAACAACACCCCTTGAAACCTCGTACCATGCCACTTTTGACGATTTCTTCGTTTTTTTATGGATGACGGTGAGACTCATCTAACAAAAACTTTTTCCGTTTCCGCCGGAACCGGTTTGTTTACTCCGCGACAAGAAAACACAGACAAACAAACAAAGTAACAATACTTACCTAGTATCCGGCGATAACGGCGGATGTCTCCTACAGCACAGCGACAACGCCAGCGCTAATGCTAGAGCTAGCACCGCGCACGCGCCGCCCGCGCTGGCCCACAGCCACGCGCTGGTGGCGCTCGCCAGGCCGCCGCCTTCGCCAGACTCTGGGGAGAGACATTGCGTTGAGAACCGAGAGGGATGTGCGTCTACGAGGACGCTACGGCTGATTGACGCGGCTACGAAGACGCTACGATCACTAGATGCGGCTACGAAGACGCTACGATCACTAGATGCGGCTACGAAGACGCTACGATCACTAGGTGCGGCTACGAAGACGCTACGATCACTAGATGCGGCTACGAAGACGCTACGATCACTAGATGCGGCTACGAAGAGGCTACGATCACTAGATGCGGCTACGAAGACGCTACGGTCACTAGATGCGGCTACGAAGACGCTACGATCACTAGATGCGGCTACGAAGACGCTACGATCACTAGATGCGGCTACGAAGACGCTACGATCACTAGATGCGGCTACGAAGACGCTGCGATCACTAGATGCGGCTACGAAGACGCTACGATCACTAGATGCGGCTACGAAGACGCTACGATCACTAAATGCGGCTACGAAGACGCTACGATCACTAGATGCGGCTACGAAGACGCTGCGATCACTAGATGCGGCTACGAAGACGCTACGATCACTAGATGTGGCTACGAAGACGCTACGATCACTAAATGCGGCTACGAAGACGCTACGATCACTAGATGCGGCTACGAAGACGCTACGATCACTAGATGCGGCTACGAAGACGCTGCGTTCACTAGATGCGGCTACGAAGACGCTACGATCACTAGATGTGGCTACGAAGACGCTACGATCACTAGATGCGGCTACGAAGACGCTGCGGCCGCATGCAATGACGAGATAGCTTGAGGCGGCTACAAATCACGGAGTAATAGTTATGTTATCCCATCTTAATATATATAAATCTCCTGTCACGATGTTTGTCCGCGATGGACTCCTAAACTACTTAACCGATTTTAAATTAAATTGGCACACCATGAGCAGTCTGGTCCAACTTAAAGAGATAGGATAGCTTTGATCCCAAAATTCCCACGGGAACGGGAACCACGCGGGTGAAACCGCGCCTGGCCTCTAGTAATATTATAAATATCTCCTGTAACACAGCGAAAACGCCAGCACTAGCGCCACCGCCAACACCAACAGTCTTTCCTTGCGAGTTGAAAATTGTTTACAGTTAGGATAAACATAAAATAGACTTATATTTTAGTATTTTTTTGTGATGAAAATTTATCTTACCGTGTTTAAGGTCATTTTTCAATTTAACGACTCTGTATGAAATAAAACAGGGAGAAAAAATACCCTTGACGAGTTTCTTGCCGTTTATTCTCGTTACGCGGTCTCCCGCCGTATGGTTTGTGAACAGATGGCGCAGCGTTTTTGAAGTTCATAAGTGCTTGTAACAGCCTACACTGAATAAATGATTTTTTTTATTATTTTAAAGTTGCTACGGCCGTATGATGCGGCTACGGCTGATTGACGCGGCTACGAAACACGGTGTAAATGTTATCTATACTAATATTATAAAACTGAAGAGTTCCTTTGTTTGAACGCGCTAATCTCAGGAACTACTGGATCGAATTGAAAATTTTTTTGACTCCGGAAATCGGCTTCGACCAAAAATAAATCTAGGACTTCTAACAGATTAATTGACTTACCTAAAGGCGTAGTTTACACTACCGGCAGACAGAACACAACTAAATCTAAAATAATCATCAATTTAGTTTTGTCAACAGTACTTGCCGGTGCTAGTATAGACAGCGATAGCGGGATGTAAATAGACGTGACACCATTTTTAATCACATTCTTTATCCGAGCAGATTGTATATAATTATTGAATAACGCTTTTAAAAGGTTCGAGGTAGCTACGACAGCCTGTCGCGGCTACGAATGTTATAATCATACGACTACGACATTGCTACGGCAGCTAGCAGCGGCTACGAGCTAAGTGATGCATTGTTAAGAACTTATAATTAAGTCACTTTCAATAATAATAAACTTTTCACAAACGTGCATGGAAATGTTGTCATTATTTTCGAAAAAAGAACACGCGAAGTATCGAATTTACGGACAAAGAAAATCAAATTTATTGCAGGAGCGTTTTTTGAATTTGGAACATTACAAAGAGTATTTAACAACTCCAGCACGCCGTTTCATACAACATTGCTGGAGCGCTGTAATGTTCCAAATTCAAAAAGACGCTCCTGCAATGAATTTGATTTTCTTTTAGTAATAATTAAATGTATAATTTAAAAAGTTTGTTTTATTTCCCTGCATTCTTTTGAGAAAAGCACTATATATGCCTCGGCGGAAATGGCAATTGCCTGTCCCGTATTAGTGAAGTGCTCGCCTACGGCTCGGCCTTCAAACTCATACTCTACCTGCAATTGCCTACATCACGGCCTTTGCAATAATGTACTATTTGACTACTCCATACATTAATGGGCTTACCTAACGGCGTAGTATACACCACCGGCGGACAGAACGGGCCCAACCCCTTGCTATTCTTGGCCTGCACCTTGAACAGGTACGAGGTGCGGGGCCTTAGTCGGTCCACTTACCTAACGGCGTAGTATACACCACCGGCGGACAGAACGGGCCCAACCCCTTGCTATTCTTGGCCTGCACCTTGAACAGGTACGAGGTGCGGGGCCTTAGGCGGTCCACTTACCTAACGGCGTAGTATACACCACCGGCGGACAGAACGGGCCCAACCCCTTGCTATTCTTGGCCTGCACCTTGAACAGGTACGAGGTGCGGGGCCTTAGTCGGTCCACTTACCTAACGGCGTAGTATACACCACCGGCGGACAGAACGGGCCCAACCCCTTGCTATTCTTGGCCTGCACCTTGAACAGGTACGAGGTGCGGGGCCTTAGGCGGTCCACTTACCTAACGGCGTAGTATACACCACCGGCGGACAGAACGGGCCCAACCCCTTGCTATTCTTGGCCTGCACCTTGAACAGGTACGAGGTGCGGGGCCTTAGGCGGTCCACTTACCTAACGGCGTAGTATACACCACCGGCGGACAGAACGGGCCCAACCCCTTGCTATTCTTGGCCTGCACCTTGAACAGGTACGAGGTGCGGGGCCTCAGTCGGTCCACTTACCTAACGGCGTAGTATACACCACCGGCGGACAGAACGGGCCCAACCCCTTGCTATTCTTGGCCTGCACCTTGAACAGGTACGAGGTGCGGGGCCTTAGGCGGTCCACTTACCTAACGGCGTAGTATACACCACCGGCGGACAGAACGGGCCCAACCCCTTGCTATTCTTGGCCTGCACCTTGAACAGGTACGAGGTGCGGGGCCTTAGGCGGTCCACTTACCTAACGGCGTAGTATACACCACCGGCGGACAGAACGGGCCCAACCCCTTGCTATTCTTGGCCTGCACCTTGAACAGGTACGAGGTGCGGGGCCTCAGTCGGTCCACTTACCTAACGGCGTAGTATACACCACCGGCGGACAGAACGGGCCCAACCCCTTGCTATTCTTGGCCTGCACCTTGAACAGGTACGAGGTGCGGGGCCTCAGCCGGTCCACTTTGGCCCGGGCGCGGTCGCCGGTGACCGACAACGCGGTCCACTCTTCGCCGCCGTTGGACCGCTGGATGGCGTACATCACTACGTAACCTAGGAACAAATAATGATGTACAATTAACTTCCTATTGAAATAAAACAACTTTTAACTGATATCAAACGCGCTATATTTCACGAACTAAGTTGTAATTGTCCGTATTTTTGGGATTTTTAGGGGTTTTTTGATTTTCCCTACGTTTCGGCACCTTTTCAGCTGCCGTGGTCACGGGATGATAACTTCCTATAGTATTATTTTTAATTTTTGCAATCACAATGCTAAAGTATCAAAGAGAAAAAAACAATTTGTCTGAGTTACTTAAATAGCTAGTCATGGAATAACATAACCTTAATTTCTAGCCTAGTTTATGAAGCTAGTTATTTAAGCTCACAGACAGTTTTACTAGATCCCTAGCTTGCTAACACTAGTTTGCCATCCTAGCCTGACAATTGCGACTATTCCCTAACATCACTTCAAAGTTTCACACTAAAAAAGATTCTACGCCCTTGTCTATCACTGTCCCTCTCTATCTCTTTGGCAAAATTGCTTCAGTAATTTAAGCGTAAATAGGTAATAGACACACGTTATCAAAGGAGACGTTTTTTTTTTGGGCCAAAATGTAACAGATGAAATATACTTTATTTAAACTCTTATATCCTAGTAATGATATGTTAGAAAACTCAGCCTTAACCGCTATCTGAGAAAAGAGAAATTAAGGTTTAAAGTTACGGTAAACGAATGATTCGAAAAGTAAAATCGAATACATTGTTTTGCGTTTTTACTTAAGGTAAATTTTTACTAAGCTCGCACGCACATTAAAACATCAGCTGATAATTATTTTGTCTTCTGCAACAGACAAATGTTTTATAAAATAATCAAATATCTGTAATCGATAAATCATTTATGTTTTCATAAATCGTCATGTGCCAGAGCTGTAAAAAAAACTGACATTGACACAGCAAAAAAAGTAAATGCTATAATGTAAATATCATGTCACTCGACTCGTTGCTTCGTTTCGTACGTTACGTTTTGAGTGTGCTTTGATATTTTCGATTTTTCTACGACCTTTGCAATTCCATACGGACTTCAGTGATCTTCTACTTCCTAGACGAGGTCTATAACTAAATTGGTAACTAATATAGGCACCTAGAGAGTAGAACACGCAAAAACCTCCAGTATCATAAAGTCACTCATCTTTTATTACAGATAATATGATTTTAAATAGTGTCTTTAAGATGTTTTTTCATAAAAAGTACACATTTTTAGCATAAGATTTTCATAACCTCACTTTTTTATCTTCTATTTCTCAGCCCTCAGATAGCCATTTGGGGCTAAATTTTCAGAAACGGTATAGTTTTCTACTACCTTTCTAATAATACTACTTTCATTGTGTTACATCCAGGCCCAAGGTTCTATGGAAGCTGATTCGTCTCCTTTATGTCAATAGTATGTATAGTATTTATAATCTATCCACTTTGACCCGGATGCGGTCACCGGTGACCGACAAAGCGGTCAATTCTTCGCCGTCGTATAGCCTGGGAATAAATTATAATAATAAGAAGTTCTATTTAGTTTTTAGCATTCACAATTCTGTGTTACGAGACATTTCTTATGCTGGAAAAGAACTAGATAAGTCGTTCTGGCTACGCGTGATTTGAACATAACTAACTCCATTTCTAGATTGCTAACCTCGCTTGGAAAAACTTAAAATTATTTGCACACTGCGGTCACGCTGATTGTCTACTGTCTATGTTATGTAATAACTAACATGTAAAAAGCCTTAAAAGGGTATTTTTATCCATTGCCAATTTGAAGTATCGTACCATTACCTAAATTTCTTAAAAAATGGCACCTATAAAGTCAAAGTCAAAGATTTTTATTCAAATAGACTTACAGATAAGTACTTTCGAATAGTCCAACAATTTTTTTTCCCTACCAGCCATTCAGGACATCTTTTAACTGATAAGAAGAACGGCCGCAAGAAACTTATCAGCTTTATTAGGAACAACAACATTTACAATGGGACATGTTGTTGCCAAACACAAATCTATAATCTTCTTTTTTTTATGAAGTACGGGGAGACTTTTAGCCTTCCTCATATTTGATGTTAAGTTGATACAGCTAAAGATGGAAGCGAGCCTCTCCCGGAATCCCAATCACTGAGGCACTGGCTATCTTATCTCTTACTGCCGGAACACAACAATGCTGAAAACATTGTTGTTTTATATATATTAGATAAGATGGTGGTAGCTAGCCAGGCAGACTCACAACAAGTCCTACCACCAACTAAAATTCTTGAAATATATTTAATATAAGAGGATTTTTTTTTCATATTCACTTAATAAGAATAATATATGTAATATGTTGTTTAATGAAACAAAAAACTAAAGTTGTTGCTCTGTAAAGAGAAATTTTATTTTCATGAAACATTACAAATTATCTTTGCAAACACATTTTCTACTTAAACAGATACAAAAACTGTTATTTATTAACCTGTAAAGAGAAACAACATTAAAAGCTATTGTTTCAAATGATCTTTTCAAAAAACAAATATTTCTTTATAAAATCACGTTTTCGTTTTATTGTAAAAAACCAGAGAGAACGAACAACCATATGCTGTCACCATAGGTAATACTTTGATGTGTAACGTCAAAGATAATGCGCTATATATACGTCCGGCGCAGGACTCTTGAGGCGGACATCTTTTATGTTTCATTGTGAATAGTGTTTTTTGTTCCATTCTCGTTTATTTGTTGTTTTTGTTTTGTTTGCGTTTGTAGCACTTTACTTTTTTTTTCCTTCTCTGCTGTTTATATCCTTTTGTGTTTTTTTTATATCATGTCATGGCACCGCATTGAAGTTAGCACAGACAAACTAAAACCAGACTCCAATAACGTTTTTTTTGTAATTTTGGCAAGGCAAAGGGACCCGGGACTGTGCAGCCTTTCCAATATGCATTTGTATTTTGTTTTAATTAGTTTTATTTTTTGTTTTTATAATTTATCTTTTGTTGTATTACAGTGTTTAATTTTTGTTTGTTTGTTATTTTGTTTCGTTATTTTGTTGTCACCAAATAGGCTCCTCCAGAATACCAGCGTCTCAGTGGCATGCTCCGTATGTCACTGTGACATTGCTGAGGATGGGGCCTAGTTGGCCGCGCACTTTTTTTTTTACTGTTATTCTTTTTTATTTATGTTATCATTATTTTGTGTGTGTGCCAATAAATAGTTTTTCTTTCTTTCTTTCTTTCTATATAATAATAATATATACAAGAAGTTACCTGTGATAACGCCGTTGGGCTTGGCGGGCGGTTGCCATGACAACTCCACGTTCCTCGACGGGACTGCCGGAGGCGGCGGAGGCCCCGCCCGCAGCTCCCGCGGGGCTGAAGAGGGCGCCACCTCCAGCGTGGTGTTGGCCACCAGCATCGACCACTGCGACTCGCGCCCGCCTGCACGACCCCATTTTTCAATGCTATTTTTATACTTATGGTAAATTTTAAATAGAAAAATATTGGAAAAAATTAACTCGGACACAAGTGAATTCTCGGACGGGAATCGAACCCGCGACCTTTGGAAATCCGGTTCAATGCTTTAACCGCTGAGCTGCCGAGACTAACGAACCACCGTCGAAATTCTCCAATACTTAAGTATTGGAGAAAAAAAAATGGTTATTTTAAACCCTAAAATATAATATTATAATAAGTATTTTCTTTTTGTGATGGAAATTGACCTTACTGATGTGTTAAGGTCACTTTTCAATTTAACGACTCTGCATGAAATAAAACAGGGAGAAAAAAACAACCCTTGACGAGTTTCTCCCGGTTCATCTCGTTACAGTTTGTGAACCAATGGCGTAGCTTGTTTGACATTCATAAGTGCTTGTAACAGCCTACACTGAATAAATGATATTGTCGTGACACAATTGTGTCACAATTGTGTCACCATTGTGTCACAATTGTGTCACGATTATGTCACCATTGTGTCACAATTGTGTCACCATTGTGTCACAATTGTGTCACGATTGTGTCACAGTCGTGTCGCAGTCGTGTCACAGTCGTGTCGCAGTCGCAGTCATACTCACCGCGTATGAGTTTGACGCTGAACTCGTAGTGCGTGTGCGGCTTCAGCTCGTCGATCATACAGTTGAGGTCGGTCGCGTTGTATGTACGCGGTCGGGAACCGGTTGTCGACCAGCGGACTACGTAGCGACGCCCATCTGTTGCCGTCTGTGTGGAGAAAACATTAGTAATTAGTCTAAAAAAGGTATGAGATGGTGTTGGAATGAAACGCCGAGAAACCTAAAAAAAACATAAGATTTTATGGCTAACTAACTGACTTAACCTTTGGACATCCGGACGACAGCCCGGGCTGCCATGGCGTGCTCCGAAGACGTCCGAACGACAGCCCGGGCTGTCGTCGAATCGCACTCGATTATATTCGCTATTATTTTAAAAATAAGACTACCTTCGGCCTGAAACAAAAACAATCCCGCAAGGCAGATCTCAGCGATAAAAAATCACGAGCGGTGTCAAGTGGCCGGCGCTTACGTAATTCGACGCGGGTGGTCCGGTTTCGGAAGGGTTAATAGTGCCTTTCGGTGGCTAAAGTCGATACTACGCCTCGAAGAAGTCGAACTAACCATAAAAGTAAATAATCTGTTACGAAATTATGCTTCTTTTAACGATACAATCACACCAATTATCTAGCCCCCGCTAAGTTTCATTAAGAACTTGTGTTATGGATACTAGATAACGGATAAAAATACTTATATGCATTTTTTATGTAAATAAATACATAATATACATATAAATCACCAAGACCAAGACAAATAGACAAATATTTATCTTGTCCGGGGATCGAACCCGGGACCTCTGGCGCAGGAGGCGGACTTTTACCCCTGCGCCAAACAGTTCGTCGTATATTACTTTCTTTCTAACTATGTATATCACTAACTTTCATATGCGGTGACATCTAGAACCTCTGTAAAGGGGCGATTGACACCACGGTCCCCCAAGACCCTACGGCGGTGAGAGAGCAAGTAATGAGGGGTTTAGCTGGTAGTACCTCCTCCCGGTCTTCCATCGAGCCTACTTGGGCCGGATGGGGGGCCGCGAGGCATCAGGTGAGCCCAGCATAACCTGTTTGGTATGCGTAAAAGCATTACCCTCACTTAAAAAAAAAAAAAAAAAAAAAAAAAAATCTAGAACCTCTGTAGAATATTTTTTATTGTTGTGTAAAAACCGTAAAGCGGTTTACAGAATACATCAACCTACCAAGTTTCAACTGTGTAATCCTCATAGTTTTGGAATAAAGTGGCTGTGACATACATCGATTTGGCCGAATCTATAAGGGTTTCGTTTTTTTCCTTTAGGCTGCGAAACCCTAAAAAGCAACTAGTCTCATGTCGTCAGGGCGACAAAAATTAAAAAGTTATAATAATATATTACCTGTCCTTTGGGCAGCGTGGGGTCGGTCCAGTACACCACCGCCGTGGTGCCGCTGAGCATTATCACCTGCCGACAAAGCAATCATCTATACTAACATTGTAAAGAGGAACATTTGTTTGTTTGCATTGAATAGGCTCCGAAACTACTGAACGGGTTTGGATGAATATTTATGATAAATTTTAAATAGTAGAAAACGAAAAATAGGTAGCTGCATTTATTTGATTGCATCTTGCATGTAAGTTTTTCTTGCGGAGTTATGCTACATATTTTTCGTTTTCTACTAAGATGTGTAGTGTCGGCTTAGAATAGCACTACCCCCTCCCATCCCGTGGGGGTCGTAAAGGCGACTAAGGGACTCGGCCTTCAGGAGACGGGCAGCGTCTCCTACATACTTGGCCATACTGTGATCGCCAACCCGCCTGCCAAGCGTGGTGATTATGGCAAACCCCTCCTTTTGGGGGAGGCCTATACCCAGCAGTGGGTGTTATGTGGCTGAGACGACTAAGATATGGATTTCCGCCAAGTAACGCCTGATTCTATCAAATTTTAAATAAAAATATATTGGAAAAAACAACTGGGCTACAAGTGACACAAAACACCTGAAAAGATGTTTCTTCCGAATGCAAGGATATTCCTAGCATTGATGTGACAACGCTGGCCTACAGCGTATTAAAAATATAAAAGTATTGGAGAATTTCGACGGTTATCGCAAGTCTCGGTAGCTCAGCGGTTAGAGCATTGGACCGGATTTCCAAAGGTCGTGGGTTCGAGTCCCATCTGAGAATTCACTTGTGGCCGAGTTGTTTTTTCCAATATTTATCTATTTAAAATTTCTCATAAGTATAAAAATAGCATTGAAAAATGCAAAAATCACAAGAATGGATTTGGATGTAATTTGGTACACAGATAGTAAATAACCTGGTTAATAACATAGGATACTTTTAACCCGATATTCCCACGGGAACGGGAACCATGTGGGTGAAACCGGAAACGGCCGCTAGTCAAATTATATTTTTTTTTCTCACCACATACATAATATATTCACTCGTCTGTCACCTTAACTCCAGGGCCCTTATTCGCGATTCCCTGCTCAAACCACGCCAATATCGTAATTGGTTTTGACATTTTGAATATCGTATCTCCATGATACTCACAAATTATAGAGTTATTGTACAAGTACATGACAGTCAAAAATTGTATAGTTATTAAACAAGTAAAATAACTATCAAACAAGAAAATATACTAGAAAAAAGCAACTAGTCTCATGTCGCCCTGACGGGATTCGAACCCGCATCCTTGGGAGTCCGGCCCAATGCACACTAACCAATTAGCTAGTATCTAGTATATTCACCGTTCTACGGTGTAGGCCACCGTCTCTTCATCAATGAGAGAAATATCCTCGCATTCGAAAGAAACATCTCTACAGATGTTTGAATATCGATTAAGATGAAACCGCCATCTAATTATAACTTTTTAATTTTGCATTTTACAATGCTATTTTAACGTGATAAATATTAAACTAGAAAATATACTAGAAAAAAAGCAACTGACGTGTCCTCATAGGTCTCTGTAGCATAATTGGTTAGTGCATTGGGCCGGACTCCCAAGGATGCGGGTTCGAATCCCGTCCGGGCGACATGAGACTAGTTGCTTTTTTCTATTATATTTTCTTGTTTAATATTTATCACATAAAAATAGCATTGTAAAATGCAAAATTTAAAAGTTATTAGTAAAATAACTTTAAAACTTGTAAGTGTCATAGAGAAAGAGTTTTGAAAATGTCGGAACCAAATACAACGTTGGCGTGGTTTGAGCAAGGAATCGCTAAGTGGTCATAGTGAGTAAGGGCCCTGGGGGCTAATTGTCTAATTTTAAATCTATCGCAATCTCTTTCAATTTGTAATTTGAAAAATATTCAGGCCGTCACTATTTGACATTTGAAAGGGATTGTGATCGGGACGCGTTTTAAAAGGTATGGAATAAACGAAATTGAACTGTCTAAGCAATATGACAGACGAAAATATCACAATCACAATACCTCTGAAAGGGATTGTGATAGATTATAAATTAGACAATTAGGGGCAGGTTGGTGGTATCTTCGGCAGCCATTCTCTGACAGCTATTAGCATCTTAAGTAATATTTTTTATGAACGACGGTGACGTATTTTTGAGTCATTCTAAATTTTCAAGCGGATCAAATTCGCATTCAAATTGAAATTCACCGATCTCAATTTTGTCGCATTTTTTAATCACTGGAATACGGTGTTGCCGTTTCCGTAAACTCCCTTGATGTATGATTCACTAAGGTTGGGATTCACAAAACACATTCACTTTGCACTATAAACACATTTATTCACCGTATTGAAGGAACATACAATATAAAGAAACAGACGGCTCATTAGCCTATTAGAAAGCAAAACCATACCGCGAGTCAGACAACTAGTGTCGCCATCTCTTGGTGAGTTAAGGAACTATACTCTTTATGGGAATATGGTATTAATTAAATTAGACACTTGACATTATTTCATTTTACGCAGAATATTTATAAACCGGAAACTAACATTCCATAGATTGTCAAAAACTGATACTAAACCAGACTTGAATCATATGAAACGAACCTTTTTTAAGTTGTCAAACTATCCGTCATGTCAATGTCAATTTGAAAATGACATTAGGTGCTGAACGAGTGGTGAAAAACGGAAGAAACTATTCACTGGTGGCTTACCAGTCGGATTTACAACAAGTCCTACTTACCACCAAACCGAATACAATATGTACTTCCACCGGGAATCGAACCCGGGACCCCTGGGTCTGATACCGGTGGTTGTTACCACTATACCACAGAGATGGTTAAAACACCAGGCCATACCTTAAGTCCAACAGGCGGCAGTAACTCGGGCACTCGTTCTCTATCCGGCTCATCCTCTTCATCCATCTCGTCCTCGTCTTCATCATCTTCGGGAGGTGGTTTGGTCCTGACGGTGGCGTAGACGGCTGGTCCGAGGCCTAGGGCGTTGGACCCGCGGAGGGAGATCACGTATTCCGCGTTGGATTCTTGGGGAAAGAAGAGTACGTTCATAAGTTATTTACTTTTATATTTTATATACTTAATTCAGGTTCGCGAAATTTGTGACGACTCGATAGGGACTTTGGCGCGTAGTACGCGGCCGAGTAAGGTATCAAATTAAAGGTACTCGAGTCTATTTGTTCCGAAAACTATAAAATATACAAAATGTTAAACGTGATGATCACAAACTGCAATTAAAGATTTTAGCATAATTTGGAATTTTTCGTCGATCGACGAACCCGAGTATCGGGTTGTAACCGCCCTAGTATTTTTTTATTAATAACGAAGAAACCCTTGACTTTCATCGAACTCCATAATGATTTATTCAGTCTAGGCTGTTTCAAGCATTTGGGACTGTCAAAAAAGCTACACCATATCGGTTCACAAACCTTTCGTCTTCTTATACAGGGTGTTAAGAGACCTATAACGAAAATGAAAACCACGTATTCTACCCATCGTTACTATCATTTTCTTGTATGGGGCCAAATCTGGGAACCTGATACTTAAGGAGTTATTGAGGATCAAAGTTAATATTTATTTTTAAATATCATCGTTTAAAGTTACAAAACCGTAATGAATAGTAAAACCAATCAATGAAACTGGGCTCCGGCCGCCTACTCGTACCCCCTAGACACACAAACACGTTCTTGCACGCGTTTCATTGCGTGTAAAAAAAACACCCACTTTTTGAAAACTAAAAATAATAATCGTCTCCCAGCAATTATTTTTACATATTCTTTTTTAGTTTGATGTAAACTACGCACATATTACAGCTTCGGTATGGGTCTTTTAACACCCTGTATATGTCGCAGCCAACTGGTTAAATCAGCCGTTCAATTGGAGGGCTAGCCCGTTAATTAAACCAGCAGCCAGTCCCCCTCGCCCTCATCCCCTCCATCATCCTCTTCAGACCATTCCTATCACTACCACTAAGCGGATATACCAGACAAATAACAGATACCAGAAAAGGATACTAGATATCAGCCAGAGATACCAGTAAGAGGTATAAGATACCAAACAGATACCAGATACTAACTAGAGATACCAGATACCAGCTTGAGATACCAGATACCAAATATCAGCCAGAGATACCATTTAGAGATATTAGATAGATACCAAACAGATACCAGATACTAACTAGAGAGACCAGATACCAGATGCCAGAAAATGGTACCAAGTATCAACCGGTTAGAGGTATTAGATACCAGACAGATACCAGATACTAACTAGAGATACCAGCTTGAGATACCAGATACAAAATATCAGCCAGAGATACCAGTTAGAGATATTAGATAGATACCAAAAAGATACCAGATGCCAGAAAATAATACCAGGTACCAGACAGTAATACAAAATTAATCTTTAGCACTTACCCAGTCCTCTAATAACGTGTGAATGTGTCCCCGGCGGTAGTTCTCTGGAGGCTGTATCAGGTACTCCCAGCCCCCACCCCAGCAGCCAGCCCCCCTCGCCCCCATCCCCTCCCCCCTCCTCTTCAGACCACCAGACGGATATCCAGTCGCGGCCGGCGCGAGCTGTAAATAAGTTGTTTGTTATAGAGACTGGTGGAATAAATTTAAGTTGCTGAAGTCGAGGGGCGCATTTTCTATAATAATAATAAATTTTATTTGCTCATCACAAACTGAAACATTTACAAAACAGGAATAAGCAATCTAAGTTTGTTAGAGTCTGATGCCTGAGCTAGGTAAAAATACCCGGATGGAACGAAGTTCTCGCTTTCTATGAGAGAGAGAGAGAGAGAGAGAGAGAGAGAGAGAGAGAGAGAGAGAGAGAGAGAGACAGACGGAGAAACACGCGCACGGCTTACAACTATATAGCAAAAAGTGTCGTTACAACTTTTGGTCTTAATTTTTTCCGTCTAGCCCCAAGCAACGCGCGATAAGGAACTTCGTTCCAAAAAAAAAACTTTCACTGCTAGGTTTTGAACTTCCGACTTGAGGCTAATTGAAGTTTAGACAATCCGCAGAAGAGAAGAAAGAAAAATAAAACTTGCAAGTTCGAGGTTCGAACCTCCGACTCGAATCACTGCCTTTGAAGTTTACACACGGCCCGCAGGCGCTAGACGCTCGCTGATTCTTTGTTCAAAAGTATGTCAATGACACAAAAATGTTCCAAAAATAGCTGTGTTACAGGAGCTCTATTTTTGATTCACTCGTCTCGAGGATTCTACTGATTTTAACGTATCATATATTTTTTTTAACTCAGTGCTATACAGGGTATTAAAAGACCCATACCGAAGCCGTGATATATGCGCATTGTATATGTAAAAATATTTGCTGGGAAACGACTTATAATTTTAGTAAAAAATAATGTGTTTTATTTTTTACATGCAATGGAACGGGTGCAACAACGTTTGCGTGTGTCTATAAAGTACAAGTAGTTGACTAGGGCCCCGTATCATTGAGTGGTTTTGATATTCATTGCGCTTTTATTACTTGAAACGATACTCTTTAGAAAAAAAATATGTTTTTAATGCTTAATAACTCTTTAACTATCAGTTTCCCAGGTTTGGCTTCATACAAGAAAATGATAGTCACGATGGGGAGAATACGTGGTTTTAGTTTTCGTTATGGGTCTTTTAACACCTTGTATATATATATATATATATATATATATATATATATATATATAATCCGCATGACTCACTGGTGAGCGGCGGCGGCGAGGCGGGCAGCGCGGCCCTGGGCGGCGACCCACTCGCTGAAGGGGCCCGACCCGTTGGTATATGTTACATATATAACCCGCGTGACTCACTGGTGAGCGGCGGCGGCGAGGCGGGCAGCGCGGCCCTGGGCGGCGACCCACTCGCTGAAGGGGCCCGACCCGTTGGTATATGTTACATATATAACCCGCGTGACTCACTGGTGAGCGGCGGCGGCGAGGCGGGCAGCGCGGCCCTGGGCGGCGACCCACTCGCTGAAGGGGCCCGACCCGTTGGTATATGTTACATATATAACCCGCGTGACTCACTGGTGAGCGGCGGCGGCGAGGCGGGCAGCGCGGCCCTGGGCGGCGACCCACTCGCTGAAGGGGCCCGACCCGTTGGTATATGTTACATATATAACCCGCGTGACTCACTGGTGAGCGGCGGCGGCGAGGCGGGCAGCGCGGCCCTGGGCGGCGACCCACTCGCTGAAGGGGCCCGACCCGTTGGTATATGTTACATATATAACCCGCGTGACTCACTGGTGAGCGGCGGCGGCGAGGCGGGCAGCGCGGCCCTGGGCGGCGACCCACTCGCTGAAGGGGCCCGACCCGTTGGTATATGTTACATATATAACCCGCGTGACTCACTGGTGAGCGGCGGCGGCGAGGCGGGCAGCGCGGCCCTGGGCGGCGACCCACTCGCTGAAGGGGCCCGACCCGTTGGTATATGTTACATATATAACCCGCGTGACTCACTGGTGAGCGGCGGCGGCGAGGCGGGCAGCGCGGCCCTGGGCGGCGACCCACTCGCTGAAGGGGCCCGACCCGTTGGTATATGTTACATATATAACCCGCGTGACTCACTGGTGAGCGGCGGCGGCGAGGCGGGCAGCGCGGCCCTGGGCGGCGACCCACTCGCTGAAGGGGCCCGACCCGTTGGTATATGTTACATATATATCCGCGTGACTCACTGGTGAGCGGCGGCGGCGAGGCGGGCAGCGCGGCCCTGGGCGGCGACCCACTCGCTGAAGGGGCCCGACCCGTTGGTATATGTTACATATATATCCGCGTGACTCACTGGTGAGCGGCGGCGGCGAGGCGGGCAGCGCGGCCCTGGGCGGCGCGCGGCGCGGGGTGCTGGCCGCGACCCACTCGCTGAAGGGGCCCGACCCGTTGGTATATGTTACATATATAACCCGCGTGACTCACTGGTGAGCGGCGGCGGCGAGGCGGGCAGCGCGGCCCTGGGCGGCGACCCACTCGCTGAAGGGGCCCGACCCGTTGGTATATGTTACATATATATCCGCGTGACTCACTGGTGAGCGGCGGCGGCGAGGCGGGCAGCGCGGCCCTGGGCGGCGACCCACTCGCTGAAGGGGCCCGACCCGTTGGTATATGTTACATATATATCCGCGTGACTCACTGGTGAGCGGCGGCGGCGAGGCGGGCAGCGCGGCCCTGGGCGGCGACCCACTCGCTGAAGGGGCCCGACCCGTTGGTATATGTTACATATATAACCCGCGTGACTCACTGGTGAGCGGCGGCGGCGAGGCGGGCAGCGCGGCCCTGGGCGGCGACCCACTCGCTGAAGGGGCCCGACCCGTTGGTATATGTTACATATATAACCCGCGTGACTCACTGGTGAGCGGCGGCGGCGAGGCGGGCAGCGCGGCCCTGGGCGGCGACCCACTCGCTGAAGGGGCCCGACCCGTTGGTATATGTTACATATATATCCGCGTGACTCACTGGTGAGCGGCGGCGGCGAGGCGGGCAGCGCGGCCCTGGGCGGCGACCCACTCGCTGAAGGGGCCCGACCCGTTGGTATATGTTACATATATATCCGCGTGACTCACTGGTGAGCGGCGGCGGCGAGGCGGGCAGCGCGGCCCTGGGCGGCGACCCACTCGCTGAAGGGGCCCGACCCGTTGGTATATGTTACATATATAACCCGCGTGACTCACTGGTGAGCGGCGGCGGCGAGGCGGGCAGCGCGGCCCTGGGCGGCGACCCACTCGCTGAAGGGGCCCGACCCGTTGGTATATGTTACATATATATCCGCGTGACTCACTGGTGAGCGGCGGCGGCGAGGCGGGCAGCGCGGCCCTGGGCGGCGACCCACTCGCTGAAGGGGCCCGACCCGTTGGTATATGTTACATATATAACCCGCGTGACTCACTGGTGAGCGGCGGCGGCGAGGCGGGCAGCGCGGCCCTGGGCGGCGACCCACTCGCTGAAGGGGCCCGACCCGTTGGTATATGTTACATATATAACCCGCGTGACTCACTGGTGAGCGGCGGCGGCGAGGCGGGCAGCGCGGCCCTGGGCGGCGACCCACTCGCTGAAGGGGCCCGACCCGTTGGTATATGTTACATATATAACCCGCGTGACTCACTGGTGAGCGGCGGCGGCGAGGCGGGCAGCGCGGCCCTGGGCGGCGACCCACTCGCTGAAGGGGCCCGACCCGTTGGTATATGTTACATATATAACCCGCGTGACTCACTGGTGAGCGGCGGCGGCGAGGCGGGCAGCGCGGCCCTGGGCGGCGACCCACTCGCTGAAGGGGCCCGACCCGTTGGTATATGTTACATATATAACCCGCGTGACTCACTGGTGAGCGGCGGCGGCGAGGCGGGCAGCGCGGCCCTGGGCGGCGACCCACTCGCTGAAGGGGCCCGACCCGTTGGTATATGTTACATATATATCCGCGTGACTCACTGGTGAGCGGCGGCGGCGAGGCGGGCAGCGCGGCCCTGGGCGGCGACCCACTCGCTGAAGGGGCCCGACCCGTTGGTATATGTTACATATATATCCGCGTGACTCACTGGTGAGCGGCGGCGGCGAGGCGGGCAGCGCGGCCCTGGGCGGCGACCCACTCGCTGAAGGGGCCCGACCCGTTGGTATATGTTACATATATAACCCGCGTGACTCACTGGTGAGCGGCGGCGGCGAGGCGGGCAGCGCGGCCCTGGGCGGCGACCCACTCGCTGAAGGGGCCCGACCCGTTGGTATATGTTACATATATAACCCGCGTGACTCACTGGTGAGCGGCGGCGGCGAGGCGGGCAGCGCGGCCCTGGGCGGCGACCCACTCGCTGAAGGGGCCCGACCCGTTGGTATATGTTACATATATAACCCGCGTGACTCACTGGTGAGCGGCGGCGGCGAGGCGGGCAGCGCGGCCCTGGGCGGCGACCCACTCGCTGAAGGGGCCCGACCCGTTGGTATATGTTACATATATAACCCGCGTGACTCACTGGTGAGCGGCGGCGGCGAGGCGGGCAGCGCGGCCCTGGGCGGCGACCCACTCGCTGAAGGGGCCCGACCCGTTGGTATATGTTACATATATAACCCGCGTGACTCACTGGTGAGCGGCGGCGGCGAGGCGGGCAGCGCGGCCCTGGGCGGCGACCCACTCGCTGAAGGGGCCCGACCCGTTGGTATATGTTACATATATATCCGCGTGACTCACTGGTGAGCGGCGGCGGCGAGGCGGGCAGCGCGGCCCTGGGCGGCGCGCGGCGCGGGGTGCTGGCCGCGACCCACTCGCTGAAGGGGCCCGACCCGTTGGCGTTGAGCGCGCACACGCGGACCTGCACGGGAATGTTACATGAGGTGCAGGACAATTTTTAAACCCAATTTTTATTGGATATGTCAGGAAGTATTCTCAAATGTTTAGAAATGTTTGTGTAGCTGCTAAGGCGATGTTCTTTTCAAATAAAATCAAATTAGCGGATACTAAAATAAAGGCTACTTGGAATATTATTAATCAAACAACTGGTAAAACTAAAAATAATGTCAACCACTTCTGTCTTAAAGTAGCTGATAAATTAATTGAATCTGACGTTGAGGTTGCCCGTGTTTTTGAAGATTTCTTCTCTCGGGTACCCTTAGAAACTACCAGTAAATTAAATTCCTGTCCAAACGTTGCTGCTGCCCTCTTGGAGTCGTGTGTTGATAAGTGTAATAAAGTTTTCAATTTTAAGCATATTAATAGAGAAGACATTTTAAAATCCTTCAAGTCTATAAATATTAAAAAGACTGAAGATCTATGCGGCATATCAACCAACATTATTAAATCAATTATTGATACAATAGCTCCATATTTAGCTTTCATTTTTAATCAATGCATAGATGAAGGTACTTTTCCCGATTTAATGAAATGTAGTAAGCTTATTCCTCTTTTTAAATCGGGTGACAAAAGTGACCCTACAAATTTTAGGCCGATATCAGTATTACCGGCATTTAGTAAAATTTTTGAAAAAATTATATACTCGCAATTATTAGACTATTTAACAATAAATCAATTCCTTCATAACAATCAGTTCGGCTTTTCTAAAGGTACAAATACTACTGATGCTGGCATTGCACTCCTCAAACATATTTTTGAGGCTTGAGAGGGCAAGCGAGACGTAATTGGTATATTCTGTGACCTG
The DNA here is from genome assembly GCA_910589605.1 of Chrysoteuchia culmella. Classification (NCBI taxonomy): domain Eukaryota; kingdom Metazoa; phylum Arthropoda; class Insecta; order Lepidoptera; family Crambidae; genus Chrysoteuchia; species Chrysoteuchia culmella. The sequence continues at coordinate 245,026 of OU342669.1, forward strand.
TCTAAAGCTTTCGATTGCGTTGATCACGTTACACTTTTAAAGAAGCTAGAACATTATGGTGTCTCTAAAAAATCGGGTAGCCTTTTGCAGTCATACTTGCATAATAGAAATCAAAAAGTAATTGTCAATAATACTGCTTCTACTAGAGCCCCCATTATTATGGGCGTGCCCCAAGGTTCAATATTGGGCCCTTTGCTGTTTTTAATTTATATTAACGATCTCCCTTACTACACCAGTAAATTATGTGAGACAGTAATATTTGCAGATGATACATCTTTAATTTTTAAAATTGATAGAGGAAACAATTGTTCTGACGAAGTAAATAGTGCTCTCTCTCAAGCCGCACACTGGTTCAACAGTAATAATTTGTCTCTTAACCCTACTAAAACCAAGTTTGTTAAATTCTCATTACCTAATGTAGTGCAGGTCGATATGCTTATCAATTTGAATGGGGATGTAGTAGAGTTAGTTGAGAATACAAAATTTCTTGGTATTACATTGGATTCAAAACTACAATGGGATCCACATATTGAAGCCTTGTCGAGTAGACTTAGTTCTGTGGCTTTCGCAATAAGGAAAATAAGGCTCTTACATGATATTGAAACGGCAAGACTAGTTTACTTTAGTTATTTTCATAGTGTTATGTCCTATGGCCTGTAGGGTTTGCTCCCGGGAATTCTCGGTACTGAAAAAACCGAGAATTCCCGGGAAATTAAAAAATCCTTAGGACCGGGAAATCTAAACTATGTCCCGGAAATTCCCGGTACTGTACAAACACTAAAACTGGCACGAAATTTTAATTTTTAAAACCGCGCGTGTGGCTGGCGAACTCAACCACGTTAGAAGCTGTGATAGAAGTACGTGCACGAGTCGTACTCTAAAGTAATCGTGTAATGCATTTTCCTTGGGGTGCTGAGGTAAATTGGTGCCACAGATAGTAACTACGTTGGTGGTACAAGATGTTAGTTTACCTCAGACAAACCCTGAAGGGGAACACGGCTAGCTAATAGAATTGAGACTGAGGGTGTGATTCTTCCGCACCTGGAGTATAGTAAGCTAGAATTTAGAAAAAAAAGGCGCCTCGCACACTACAGCAAACGATTTCAGAGAGAAATAAGTATACTAGGATCCAATTTGGACAATACATTTATTTATATATTTATATTCCATGCAACAACAAGATTAGTTGATGCAGACGTTCAGTACATTTTTAAATGCTTAAGATTTAAGACTTATATGATAATTATACCTATGCATAACGTTAAGTTAAATCCTAGTTTCTTAAAATAAAAAGTATCAAGAGTTACCGTACAATAGGTAGTCACCGCCGATCCTCAATCATACTTTTATGTTTTAAAGTGGAGGTTTGCTTCCCTCATTGGTCCTAGTAGGCATGATGATTAATCCGTAGTAGACATCTTTCTTGATATAATCAAATGGTCATCATGGGAAGGAAGTCCACTTGCCGGTGAAGTTTATGTAGAAAGAACCACTGCTACGCCGAGCATGGTTATAAAGAAGGAATACTTCTTAAGCTTTAAGAGATACCATCTCAGATGATGATTATCTGTAAGTTAAGCTTAAACAGAAAACTGAAATTGCAACTGAAATTTGAAATTGGAATTGCAAACTGAAACCCTGGAACAAACACATGGGGAGGTTAGCCACATGATTGAAGACCAGTCAAAATTACAGATTTATGGAAATAAACACTTACCATGGTTTTATGCCATGGGCCGTATGATTTTAAATCACAAATATGGGCCGAAGCCCTTGATAAGACGAATCCGGGAGGATTTATGATGCTCCTCACATGATCGCCAAAGCAAAAGAGAAAATGGTCGTCAAACGCCATAGAGAAGTACCAATTTTTAATTAGAGATGGTTTATATGAAATTACTATCAGAAGTGAATAATCGATTGAATCGATGATGAAAATCAATAAATCAAAAGGATACTGAATCAAGACAAACAACCCTCAGTATGTTAGGCAATGTATGAATGCAATAAACATCCTAAAATTACTTCAAAAAGAATTATCATCAATTCAGAATTTAGAAACAATATTTATCTTTTAAAACTTAGTAATCGATTGATTCGATTGACTGACTTGAATAGTCAAGCGAATGAATCGATTTTATGAAAATATTTTAAAAAAAAATTTTTCCCAGTCCCGAAGTTTCGAAATTTCCCGGTAATTTCCGGTACTGGGTAGGCTCCAGTACCGGGAATTCGAAAATCCAGTTCAGTTCCGGTACTGCAAACCCTAATGGCCTGTTGTTGTGGGGCTCAGCAGCTAATATAGAAAATGTTTTTATACTTCAAAAAAGAGCTGTGCGCGCCATTTACAAACTTCGACGTAGAGATTCTCTTAAGGATTTGTTTAAAGAGTTTAATATACTAACTTTGGCGGGACAATACATCTATGATAATTTAGTATATGTAAGGAAACATCATGATTTATTTATTAAGCATAGCGATGTTCATAATTTTAATACTAGAAACAAGAATAAGCTTGCCGCTCCAAAATTTCGGCTTGAAAAATGTAAACGCTCGTTTTTGGGGAAAGGCATAGCCTTTTTTAATAAAGTTCCACAACAAGTGATTGAGCTGCCTTTGTATACATTTTACTGGTAGTTTCTAAGGGTACCCGAGAGAAGAAATCTTCAAAAACACGGGCAACCTCAACGTCAGATTCAATTAATTTATCAGCTACTTTAAGACAGAAGGGGTTGACATTATTTTTAGTTTTACCAGTTGTTTGATTAATAATATTCCAAGTAGCCTTTATTTTAGTATCCGCTAATTTGATTTTATTTGAAAAGAACATCGCCTTAGCAGCTACACAAACAATTCTAAACATTTGAGAATACTTTTTGACATATCCAATAAAAATTGGGTTACAGGAAGTATGCTTTGACGCATAGAGGTCATATAGTTTATTTCTACTTGTGTAAATTCCCGGCGTGGCACAATCACTAAACTTTACTTTATCTGAATTACATTTGATCACTTTTTGCTTAAACTTTTTACTAAATTCGTGTTCAAACACATGAAATAAATCATTATAAAGATAATTAGATTCCATAATAGGAACTGGTAAAGACTCAATTTTATTAGTCACATTGTTTCTAAATTATCTATGCCCTTTTTAGTTATTGGCCTGCATACAATTTTCCGCTTAGGACACACATGATGGTGCTCTATAGAGGCTTGTTGTCCTCTAAGGTCCGATTTAATAACATTTATTATAGATTTCTCAGTGACTACAGTTTGAAAAAATGTTGTCTAAACAGGTGGCAGATGTGGGTGTTCACATTAAATTTTTCTAACAATTGCCTACGTTCTTTCCTTAAGTCATTATATTGATTACAATAATTTTGTGTTTTAACCAATTTTTGTGTTTTCATTATATATCTATTAATCTTAATGTATTTTTTTAATTTCTTCCCGCTACTGAATTTACAATTATTGTTATTGTATGAACATGGTCTACTAACATTCTTGACACATTCTTAAGGTGAATATTCTAAAAGTGGTAGTTAGGAGGTATCGTCACTTCACTTCATCGTCGCTATGTATATTTAACTCCAATTATCTCACTAACCTGGCACTTTAGGACATTATGTTGTTTGATACTTTTTGTTCGACTTTACGTTCCCTATCCATTTATAAAGGTATTATCATGGGCGCCATTAAAAAAAAACAAAAAGGCGGACCGGGGACGAGGCCAAAAGGTTCGAACCCTTTTATATTTCAATGAATAGTATTATTCGAAATCGTAAAAAAAGCTAATCTCTATATTTAAGGCCCGTGTTATCCATTCTAATGTTCCCTCCAGCGCCATGAGTATAACACCTACACCCTTCACTAATTGCTTCAAAAATCACAAAAAAAATGTAGACGGCCGGAAAATGTAATTATTTTTTAAATTGACCTTATCAAGGTCAAAGGTCAGAAAAAAAAAAAAAACTGTCGGATTGCACACGTGCGTAGCACTTGCTTAAGTCTAGTTGTCTATATTGGCCAATCAACCTGCGGTAAGATCACGTGATTTAGCGCGGCGTATGCCAATTCACCAATCCCATACATTTAATTCTTTTCGAACTTGGTTATCGTTTTTGAATTGTTACTTTGGCTTAGGGCCCTGGGGCTGTACTATAGGGAAAAATTTACACTAATTACCTCAGCTTAAGAATAGGGTAAAACTGAACTTTTATGCACCAGACGGCGTCGTATTACACTCTTGTAAAGAGATTTTCTTTCCAAGGGTTTCCTAGATAACCATTGAACAGTTATTACCAAGCCTAATAGACGACTTAATAATATAACTAGCTGTTGCCCGCAACTTCGTACACGTCAATTTCTATTATTATGATACGGATTTTTTTTTACATCATTTAAAGAGTAATAATTCTTTCATACATATTTTTTGGGTAACTTGAATCGTTTACGCAGTGCACGCAACGGAAGCCCTCAAATATGGATAATTTTCCCCGTTTTTGCAACATTTTTCACTGATGCTTCGCTTCTTTTGGTCGTAGCGTGATGTTATATAACCTAAAGCCTTCCTCGATAAATGGACTATCCAACGCAAAAAGAATTATTCAATTCGAACCAGTAGTTCCTGAGATTAGCGCGTTCAAACAAACAAACTCTTCAGCTTTATAATATTAGTATACAATAAACTAGCCTGATAACTGATATGATAATATACATTTATGATAATAAAGCATATGTAAGGAAACATCACGATTTATTTATTAAGCATAGCGATGTTCATAATTTTAATACTAGAAACAAGAATAAGCTTGCCGTTCCAAGATTTCGGCTTGAAAAATGCAGTCGCTCGTTTTTGGGGAAAGTAGCCTTTTTTAATAAAGTTCCACAACAAGTGATTGAGCTGCCTTTGCATAAATTTAAAATACATTACAAGGTAGATGATTTATTTGAAAGACCAAAATGCATGGTAGTGATAGTAACATAAAACATGACTATTGTAATTGTATAAAAGGAAAATATTCTAATAACTGAGTATAAGAAAATTTTCCTTTATATTAAATATGTTTCAAGATTGTAGATTTGTGTTTGGCAACGACATGTCCCTTTGTAAATGTTGTTGCTTCTGTTAAAGCTGATAAGTTTCTTGCGGCCGTTCTTCTTATCAGTTAAAAGATGTCCTGAATGGCTGGTAGAAAAAAAATTGGACGATTCGAAAGCACTTATCTATAAGTCTATTTGAATTCTTTGACATTGACTTTGATAAGATAATGAAGTAAACACTAACCTGATACTGCACCCCCGGCTCGGCCTTCACCTGTGCCCGTCTCGCAGCCGCCGGCGTCGTCAGCGCCGCTGGTTTCCTGCGCCCGGCGCGGTACCGGACCTTGTACCCCGTCAGGGGACCGTGCTGGGTACGCAGGGGCGGGGCTTCCCAGCGGACCAGGATGGACTAGGGAAGGAGAACATTTGGAATATCAGATCACAGACATCCATTTGATTTGCACCCTAAAGGTGGCTTACTGAAACGCCCAAAAAAATCTGCTATTGCAGGGGGCACTGGCCTTCCTATGGATGGATAAGAAGAACGGGCCATGACCCACCACGCGGGCCCGATGCGAATTGGCGGGTTTTAACGACTGCAGCCGGGACCTACGGCTTAACGCGCCTTCCGAAGCACGGAGGAGCTCGAGATAGTAAATTTTGGTCACCCATCCCGTGACCGACCATTGCGAAAGTTGCTTAACCTCAACAATCGCAGGCCGAGCGCGTGAATCACTGCGCCACGGGGCTAATTGTCTTTTTTTTAAATTCGATCGGAATCCCTTTCAATTCGTCATTTGAAAGATATTGACATACTTCAGGCTGTCACTATTTGATATTTGATAGGGATTGTGATCGGGACGCGTTTTGAAAGGTATTGAATGAACGAAATTGAACTAAATATCTTTCAAATGTATGGAGAGGTGTCAAATGAAGGGTTATTTAACATCATTCGTTCCGTAAGGGATTGCGACTTTAAGTTACACAAGTCCATAAATCACTATAACAATCACAATACCTTGAAAGGGATTTTAATAGATTTTGTTGAAGTTTCTTGCGGCCGTTCTTCTTATCAGTTAAAAGATGTCCTGAATGGCTGGTAGGGAAAAAAATTGGACGATTCGAAAGCTACCTATAAGTCTATTTGAATAAAAAACTTTGACTTTGACTTTGAAATTAGACAATTAGGGGTCTGGTTTAGCAGTTTATTTCAGCTCTCGTGACTAGGCACGCTTTAATTTTTATTTTAATAACTGGGCAGGCATTTGACCACCGTCGTGCTTAATAAACAAGACGTGGTCTAAGGTGTAACATGCTTGCCCAGGAAATGCCTATTCACTCTCGCCTTGAAGAGGCCAAGGTTGTAGGAATCGGGGAACACATGAGCAGGCAGCGCATTCCATTCTTTAGCGGTTCGCATCAGAAATGTGTCAGCAAAGCGCTTGGTACGTACGCTGGAATGTCAACGACGTACGGGTGGTAAGCTAACCTGCGTCTGGTACCCCGATGGTGGAAAGAGAATGGAATAAATTTTGAAGCAGCGACACCAGCAGCAGCAGCGAAGCAGTAAGCGGGAACGGTGGAATTAAACGATGTTTCAACTTCACTTGGGTTTTATTTTCTTTAAATTAAATAAATTTTATAATTTTACAATGTTGGTTTTAAGAGCTATTACTAAAACTGACACACTTCTTGATAACTAGTGGAAGGTACCGTAGTCAGCGATCGAATGACGCTCTGCCGACCCATTCCAACTACCGGTTGGGGTGGGGGTTTATGCGTCGTGTTGAAGTTAGCGCGAACGGTTTGGCGCGAATTGTAACCGGAAGTCTAAGTAGTAACTTTTAATCTTTAAATTAGATTGTATTAATAATACAAATATGACGTTAAAATAAAACAAAGATTTATGTACTGCTACAATTTATACTTCTATATTAATTTTATAAAGAGGAAAAATTTGGTACACAGTGTTAAAGATTGCATTGTCTAATCTGTGCTTGTAACATGTATTTTAGATTTTATGCCATGCCACACTTCCGGCGTCATTGTTACGATGTTCTTTTGTGTATTTTGTTATTATTTCCTAGTTTTAATTATATTAGAGAATAAGGGAATAAATACAAGGTTAATACCTAATTTTCTAATGTTTAATATTGTTAATTCAATTTATTGGAAGCTGTATTGTTAGCGCACGTGCTACTACCCAGTTCTGTTGAGTTTTTCCCGCCATAAATATCAAAATAGTAAGTGGGGGTAAGTAGCACCAGCGCAAGAGAGAGGTCAGTCCGAGTCAGTTGTGTATTAGCATCGGCAGTGAACGGTCGTAGTCGAAAACTGTGTTCAGTGAATTTCAGAAAATAAACTGTGTAAAGTGAAATACGGTGTTTCTATCTCCCTCGATCTTTAATAACAGACAGAAGATAGCCTGGTTATGAACATAGGATACTTTTTATCGCGATATACAATAGAGCAATAGAGCTAGAAATAGGGATATAAAGTTATCAAAGACTCTTTACTCGGGACACAACAGTCGAACAACTCCTTCAGAGATATCCCAAAACACAGGTAAAGTAAATGCCAGTTGTATTATTGTTTTCGTGTATTGTCTCAATAGAATTCCCTAATAATCTTCTACTCAAGGTTGCCTGGAAGAAATTGCTACTTAGAAATAAGGCCGCCTTTTGTTTGTTTTCCATCTACTGTCTTTTATGTGTCTATGTGTTCTTTTCATGTGCAATAAAGCGTTTTTATTATTATTATTAATAAAAAATACACACATCAACCACATTTTCAAGTTTCTAAACTCACGTTACACATTTACACCTGCGGTGTTCTAGATCTGATCACCTCACTCTACTTATCTCCTCCCCATACCTCTTCATCTCCCCCTACTCCTTCCCCCTCCCCTCCCCCCACTCTGGTGCTATATGCGCAGGAAGCTCGTAGACCCGTTATTGTGTATTTGTATGACATGGCCTTAGAATAATAAGGACTAGAAGCCGCGTCTAGGACAAAACATGAGTGACAATGCGTGTTATTTTATTGGCCTGGCTCTCATGGCCAGGGTTTACCTACAAAAAAAAGGGGGAAAACCCACCCATGACTGAAAATAAAAATGGTTTCGAGACGTATAGGTAAGCAAGATGGATATACAATAAAAAAATCTGAAATAAATTTCAAGATGGCGCTGATTTTCAAGGATTAATTTTGAAAAAAAATAGACTACTCACATTAGCCCCCGTGGCGACCGCAGTAACATTAACTGGCGCTGCCGAAGGCACATCTCCGGGGGTCCTGAACTTGACCGGCTCGCTGCCCCCCTCCCCCTCCCCTCCCCCCACTCTCAGACTGTATGAACAAGAAGCTCGTAGACCCGTGATGGTGTAGTTGTATGATTGGAGGGAGGGGTCTACTTCTACTAGTTGGGTGTCTTCTACGCCGGTGTCGATCTGGAAAAGAAAAGAATTCACCAACTGGTAAATAAATAATAAATAAATATTTCTTACACTCACACCAAGAGAGCCGACGGCAACCGTTAATAAAAAAAGTTTCTGTATGGGTATTTCAATTTATAATAAGATCCCAGATGCCATTAAAGAAATGCCGATTAATAGATTTAAGACCGCTCTGCATAGGTGGCTTATCGACAAATTATTCTACTCGGTCCAGGAGTTTCTGAATTATAAAAACTAGACATTTGTATTAACATTTAGTTTTAATGACATTATGTTGCTTTATTTTTCATTCTTTTGTTGACTTAAATTGTAACTGTTTTTTTTTGACATTTGCAATAGTAATTTTAAATTGACATCATTTTAATTAGCGTCAATTATTTTAATTGAATATTTGCATGCTATAGTATGTAGCTGAGTAGGTGAAACTATCGTAATATTGTTTTGTAACCGACTGTAATCTTTATTATTCTACCGTGATTCTACCCAATTAAAAAGCAAATAAATTCATTAATTGTTGTACCTGACATTTACAATTCCAATTCTCTTTTATTTTTATTGTTGTAATGATTTTATCTGGGAATATAAAACTTATCTAATTTTAATTGAATTAATGTAATAACTGTGTAATGCATTTTATTTTATATTTATATTTGTTTCTATTTTTTATGATATTTCGCTGACTGTTTTTTTATTGTTTTTATTATAGTTATTATTATTCTTTTTTATTATTATTAATTATCAATTCCATATTGTAGCGTGAGAATTTTTGGTGTTAAATACCTGTCGTGCTGTGTACACATACTTGTGGAGTCAATCATAATATCTCTTTATCTGTTTGTATTGGTCTTCATGTATTTGCTGTCACTTTGTTTTGTGTACTTATATAAATAAAATAAAAATGAATGAATGATATACGCTACGTACCTCCGTATAAACAATCCTGTAAGTCCTGTAGTTGTGTGGCGGCGGCGGCGCGGCCCACGTGACCCTCGCGGCCCGCGGGGACACGACGGCCACCGCCGCGGCCCGCGGGGCGCCCCCGGGGGCCTCCTCGGGGGGCGTGACGACTTCCAGCGGCTGGAGAGGAACAACAGATATCAATATATTGCGTTGGGTTAATCCTGTAACGATAGATGTAAGTGTGGACATAAATAAATAAATAATACTGGCTAAAAGGGTTGACGTAATTATTTGTTTTTCTTTATTGTTTTATCTTTTCTATTTTTTTAATTTTTGGGGTCGTCGCACAGACGATTTCAATATTTCTAACTTTTTAATTTTGCATTTTACAATGCCATTTTTATGTGATAAAAATTTAACAACATGTCTCATGTCGTCCTAAAACGGGATCCCGTCATGTTGTTTTTTTTTCTAGTATATTTTCCTATTTAATATTTATCAAACTATTTCACATAAAAAAGTATAAATAGTCGTCAAAAGACCGTTGTTCAATGCTTATATTAAAATAATTCTCCTAATATCTTACGGAAAGATTGTTGTGTTCCGGCAGTTCGAGATAAGATAGCCAGTTCCTCAGTGGCCGAGGATTCCGGGAGAGGCTCGCTACCATCTTCTGCCTTATCAATACTTAACATCCGATATGACGAAGGCTAAGAGTCTCCCCGTCATTCATAAAAAAATGCCTCTTGTGCCAAATGCCTGACTTTCTCGATTTGGACTACATTTTAGTTTTTATTTAATATCTCACAAATTACCGATCAGAAAATTCTAAAATGAAAACTATGAGCTTACGACACTAAAACCTCGAAATGGTTTTTTTTATTTTAGTGCTTTATAGAAAATGAAATGTCGTCCATTTATTTACCGGTTAAAAACTATTCCTTCATATTTTTATACCGTAATTTTTCGGTTGATCATCAAAGCGGTACCGAAATTTTTCATTATCCAACCGAAACCCAAATATAACTGTACCGTTATATTTCGGTTAATTTAACCTCTATTATAAAGGTTTTCTTTGATAAACGCGGGCGAAACCGCGAGCGTCCGCTTAGCTAGCGTTCACTGCGGTCGGTTCAGTGCAATTCGGTACCGAAATAAAATTTCGATTAATTTTTTTATTCTTTTTATTTAATGTTTGGAAGACCAACACCGAGTAGACAGAGTTGATTTTTGACATAAAAACAGCAATAATAGGTCTTCACGTATATATTAAATAGCGGTATCTTAAGTAAGGGTTGTCATATTTCGGTTGTTTTATACCGAAATTATTTTTTTCGGTATTTCAAGTAAGCGTAGAATATTTCAGTACCACTTTACAGGGTGTTAAAAGACCCATAACGAAAACTAAAACCACGTATTCTCTCCATCGTGACTATCATTTTCTTCAGTTATTAAGCATTAAAATTTAAAATCATATTTTTTTCTAAAGATTATCGTTTAAAGTAACGAAAACCGCAATGAATATCAAAACCACTCAATGATACGGGGCCCTAGTCAACTACTTGTACTTTATAGACACACGTAAACGTTGTTGCACCCGTTCCATTGCATGTAAAAAATAAACCCCATTATTTTTTTACTAAAAATAAAAGTCGTTTCCCAGCAAATATTTTTACATAATCTAATTTAGTTCGATGTACACTACGCATATATCACGGCTTCGGTATAGGTATTTTAACATTATATGTTGTATATTATTATCTAATGTATATTATTTATATTTTTTAATTTTGTGTATGTATATGTAGTTATTTATATTATTTTTTTTTCTATTTTTGTAACGTCAGTCGTAGCATCCTGGCAGAATAACAGCGCGTCTGTGTTTCATTCCTCCCATCTGAGAATGGCACAGAAGCAAAATGCTGAACCAGGATATTTATTGGCCCCACATCTGCATATTCCTTAAGTTATAGTTTGAAAGGTTTGATTTTAAGATTAATAAATGGTTACTTACACTAGATTATGAAGACACTGAGGCATTCTTAAATAAAATAAATTAATTGCAGATATATTATGTATAGGTGTGAGGTGGGAATTTAAATTTATATATACACGCACTCACACACACACACACACACACACACACACTCACGTACATACACACACACATACACAAACACACACAGAACATATACACACACACACAGGCGAAAGATCGGTTTTGGATTGTAGTAGTTGTAAGTAGTTTAAATCAAATTAGCTATCTTAATTTGGCTATGATTTTGTCTGTTTAATTTGTCTATCTTAAACTGTCTATCTGAAATTTTGTATGATTGTGTTTTTGAAGAGCGGGGCCTCCTGACACAGGCATTTCAGAATGCCTACTAGGTTGGTTCCAATCACTGTTCACAGCTTTGTAAATCCGATGGACTGTAATAAAGGATTTTTTTTTTTTTTTTTTGAAGATTTTTTTTTATTATTTTTTATTCTATAGTGTGTGTGTGTGTGTGCCAATAAATGTTTTTCTTTCTTTCTTTAAAAAAATCGTTGACTACAACAAACCTCGGTGGGCGGCGACAGCGCGTGGGCGGTGAGCGCTCGTGCGCGGAACTGGTACGTGGTGTTGGGCTGCAGCATCGCCACGTTGGTCTCGTGCCGGCCCGCGCCGCCCAGCGACACCAGCTCCCTGACACGGCACGGGAATCGCACAGTGTGATCAAAACTATACTAAGAACGTACATCTGAAGTTTCGGCGCGAACAACGCGAAGTTTTTTTCATTAAAATAAAACAACTTTTACGGATATCAAACGCGCTATATTTCACAAACTATGATGTTATTATGGTAAATTTTAAATAGAAAAATATTTGAAAAATAATTAACTCGGCCACAAGTGAATTCTCAGACGGGAATCGATGTGACAATTACAGCTAAGTTCGTGAAACATAGCGCATTTGATATCCGTAAAAGGTGTTTCATTTCAATATACTAAAAACCTTAACATATTTCAGTTGTTAAAACAACGTTACATTTTCATAAAAAAACGGATTCATTAGATTTCTGTTTTAAAAAAATACTTACAGTGCGACAGAATAGAGTAGAAAAAAAATGAGGGCGCCACTAGTCTTGTACTAGACTACATCTAGTAACACCGATAATACTACGAAAACAAGTTTGATACTTGACTTAAATTTATTAATTAATTTGTAAAATGACTAAATCATTTAGATCAGATAGTAACCTCTGAAATGCTTGAAAATAGTATTTTCTAACATTTCATTTTCAGGTATAAAATGCGACCCACTCATTAATTTTTTTTTATCGAATAACTACTTGTCTGCCACAAGCCGTTCTAGTCAATTGAGATTTTTAACATAATAAAAGCTAATTATTAAAAGAAAGAAATAATTATCTCTTTTGCTAGCAGATTTAGATCTTAGTAGAAAACGAAAAATATGTAGCATAATTCCGAAAGAAAAAGTTACATGCAAGATGCACCGCCCGCCCGCAAATAAATGCAGCTACAACACAGTGACACCTTGCACCTTCACCGACTACTCTACACGTAATCCGATATAAGTTGTGGTGCCATACAGTGTAGTTGGTTAGTTCCTAAAAATCCACTTTCTACTCTTTTCTGTCGCATGAAATAAAGTCGAGTCAAAATAATAATTGATTTGTTTTGTTATATGTATAATTGCTCTATAATCTTACGGTAAATAAAACGTAAGACTTTCCTCTTTTTATAAAAAAACAACTAATACTTTTATTTCTAAGGAGCTTTCTTCCTACTGCGGAGTCATACCGAGGAATAAATAATTTAAGTTCCAAATACTAACAAAATTAAATCTAATAAACTCACCTTACACTTCCTTTCACTTTGTAGATCACCGCATAACCCGTTATTTCTTCTTTCTTTACTTCCGGCTCCTCCCAGCTCAACGTGACGAATCTGTGCTTCACGATAACCGCCTTTAAGTCCTTAGGCGGAGAGACGATACTTGCATTCGCCGTCCTATCCAAATCCAATCCTTCAGCAGCGTGAAACGAATTATCTAAATCATCATCTTGATCCGAGTCATAGTTATAATCATATTCCAGTTCGGGACCGGAAGTGAATGCTGACGAAGTTTCTCCGAGAAAATCGGATTCTTCAAAACTAGGGTCTGTATTTTGGTCTTCAAATTGACCCGAAGAAATTAAACTATTGAAAATGTCTTGGGTTGAGTTTTTGTACGAAGGCGGAGTTTTCGGATATTTAGATGATGTATCTATGGTAGGAACTAATGAGTTTAGAAATGACTTGGAGTCGAAACCTTTTGAAAGGTTCGTAGTTGTATTTGTCTCGTCATCTGTGGACAATGTTACAGAAACCAAAAACTAAAATTAACATAAAATAAAACAAATAAAAATATTTAAAACAATAAAGATACCAAATAATAAGAAATTAAATATATTGACGCTCCCTTCGTTATATATCCTGGAAGCTTCTTTACTTGTAAAAAAAAATATAGCAACATATGAGACATTTCAAAGCAACAGACTTAACATGAGATTAAAGGCCAAATCATGTAAGACTTCTCTATTCCAAAGAAGTGTATTTGGAACGCATATACGGAAACAATAGTTTACCGAAAAATATTAAAGATATCGAAGTATTAGACATTTTTAAAAATAAATTAAAATCTTTTTTGGCTGAAAAAGCATATAACTCAATCAACGAATTAATTATTGATAAATATATTGCACTATAATATTAATTGTTTTTTGCATATTATTTTTAATTGCATATTATTATGACATTTTAATTTGATAATTTATTGGTTTTTTTTTTAATTTATTCTGCAAACAATTTTTTATTCTTAATTAATGCTAATTTATTGTTTTTTTAAATTAAATATGGTAAGTTAACTTAATGAATTAATTTATTTTTGAATTTAAATTTTAACTAATATTTATTTTATCTTGAGTTCTGCAATCAATTTTATGGTTTTAATATAACATGCTGTACTTACCTGCATTTTAATAATAATATTAATTAATACATATTTGCACACCATCAATGGTTAGATATGGCGCTCCCATAGTTGTAAGACCTTTTTTTTGTACCCATATTTTGCAAACAAAGTAATTTGTATTTGTATTTGTATTTACATAAATGAAATATATTGCTTAAAATAATTCAAATTCTAGCTACGGTAAGACACTAACATAATCATTATATCTTTAAAAATATCCTAAATCTGTGGCCCTACCGTAAGCTTTTTTTTGCTTTACAACAAACGCACATTATACAGTAGTTTATCTATTAAAATCATCATCATCATCATCATCATCATCATCAGCCTGTCGCAGTTCACTGCTGGACATAGGCCTCTCCAAGTAAAATTAAAATAACAAAGCGAAATTCAACATGATGGCGGGCTCCCTTTATAAACCAACCATGTGCCAACCCGTGGCGCAGTGGTTCGCGCGCTCGTCCTGCGATTGTGGAGGTTAAGCAACTTTCGCAATGGTCGGTCACGGGATGGGTGACCAAAATTTAACTATCTCGAGCTCCTCTGTGCTTCGGAAGGCACGTTAAGCCGTCGGTCCCGGCTGCATTTGTAGTCGATAAAACCCACCAATCCGCATTGGGTCCGCGTGGTGGGTCATGGGCCGTTCTCCTTATCCATCCATAAATAAATAAATATTTCCATACAATCACACCAATTATCTAGCCCACGTTAAGTATCATGAAGAACTTGTGTTATGGATACTAGATAACGGATAAACATACTTACATACATAATATACATATTAAACATCCAGACCAAGACAAATAGACATGTTCATGCACACAAATATTTGTCTTGTCCAGGGATCGAACCCGGGACCTCCGGCGCAGAAGTTGGGGTTAGTACCCCTGCGCCAAACAGCCCCCTTACTCTTGACGCGATCGCATTGAGATCGAGATTGAATTAATGTCAAAAGTCAGTAATTATGAGTTATAATAAGTAATTCAACTAAAAATGAATACTTGAAATTGGTAAATAAAGTAATTTTGTACTCTAGAAATCGATTTTAGCGCCAATCAAAATCGAATTAACGTCGAAAATCATTAATAATTATTGACATTCAATGGCGATCTCAACGCGATTCCGTCACGAGTAACCCCCCAGAGCCCTTATTCACTATGACCACTCAGCGATTCCTTGCTCAAACCACGCCAATGTCGTACTTGTATTTGACATTTTCAAAATTAGTTTTTCCATGATACTCACAAATTATAGAATTACTGTATAAATTACATGAAAGTCACTAATTGTATAATTATTAAACAAGTAAAATAACTTTAAAATATGTAAGTGTCATAGAGAAAACCAATTTTAAAAATGTCTGAACCAAAAACGACATTGGCGTGGTTTGAGCAAGGAATCGGTAAGTGGTCATAGTGAATACGGGCCCAGGTCGTAATCCATAAGGACGTTACCGTGCAGCGGCGGCAGCACGAGCAGCCTGAGCGTGGCATGCGCGGCGCCGGCGGTGGAGCGCGCCACGCACTGGAACATGCCCGCGTCCAGCGCAAGCACGCCCTGGATGCGCAGCGACCACCTGCCGACCAGCGAGGGCAACTATTTATAATACGATAGTGGTATCGATTCGGCTAGCACCAATTAGACTAAACTAGACTAAATTTAGGTTTAGTGCTGTCAAACTGGGTTTTGCTATTCGGCAAAGGACTGGAGTAAACTAAGTTTAAGTTTGACAGGACCAAAGGTGGTTAGTCGTTCTACTACTTAACTTAGCTTTTTGCTATTCTGTTGTACACAATTTACGCCAAAAATATACTTATATTAAAAGTGTCAAACTAAATTTAGAAACCTTAAAAACTGGTGACGACTAATGTAATTTAGGATTTCAAATACGTAGTTATTGCTTTCTCTGTGTTAAAAATGGCTGATTTCGTGATAGCAGCTCTTATGGATTTAGCAGAAAGGTATGAAAACAATATGACAACAGTAATTATAGCTCTGAATTTCATTCCTAAATCACTTGGACGAATTCGTCCATGCTAAATCATCATAACTTATCTCGATTTTTTAGGCACTATGAGGAAAGGATCCGATTATTTATTTATTTATTGATCACCAACATAATGAACATCAACAAGCACAAAATTGTTATTACAAGTAAATCTTAAGCTTAATGTTATTATAATTATAGGTGAAGAACACATTCGTTATGAAGAAGCAACGGAAATTAATTATTCAGTTAAATAACCATTTTAAATAACATATTTTTCCTGACGTGACCATATTACTATTATAACATATATTATTTTATTATTATTATGTTAATTATTATTATTATTAAATTTATTATTGCTATTGTTATTGCATTATTAGTCATTACATTGAAAAAGGAATTAAATTAAATAGGGGTTAAATAAGTGACTTTCTAAACTTGCGAATGCCAACCGTGAAGAGATCCAAATATTTGGTCTTGGACAAGCTATTGAATTCTCTGACGAGACGGTTTAAAGGTGCGTGGTGACCGACATTGGTTCTACTAGAACAATTAACTAGGAGTTTGTACCTCGAAGCGCGCGGGAGTTTAAAGGGTGTCGAAAAAGTCAGAGTTTCTAGAAGTTCGGGAGCGTCAAGGTTTCCATTCGCCAGCTTGTACAGAAACATTAGATCAAGCAAGCGTCTTCGATCCGAAAGGGGTAAAATTTTGAAGTAATTAAGTCTCTCATCATATTTTAGAAGTGTCTTTCCCAGTTATAACTTTTTAATTTTGCATTTTACAATGCTATTTTTATGTGATAATTTTTAATCAAGTAAATATACTAGAAAAAAGCAACTTGTCTCATGTCGCCCTGACGGGACTCGAACCCGCATCCTTGGGATTCCGGCCCAATGCACTGACCAATTATGCTACAGAGACCTACGAGAACACGTTGAAATTCTCTAGTATATTCACCTTTTTCTACGGTGTTGGCCACCTCAATCGATAGTCAAACATCTGTAAAGATGTTTCTTTCGAATGCGAGGATATTTCTCTCATTGATGAAACGACGGTGGCCAACACCGTAGAAAAAGGTGAAAGTGTCTTTCCCAGATTGCAAGATTATGTCAGGTGCCATAAGAATCTCTTTTGAATACTTTCTAGTCTTTTTTTGCATATATCATAGAATGGATTCCAGACTACACTGCAGTATTCCAACCCACTACGCACGAATGAGTTAAATAATAGAATTTTTGTTTTAGGGGACTTAAAGTCTTTGCAGTTGCGTAGTACAAACCCTAAGTTCTTGAAACCCTTGGAACAAATCTTGTCGATATGTGTATTCAATCTCAGTTTATTGTCCAGCCACACTCCAAGATCTTTAACAGTGTCAGAGTATCTCCATTGATGCTGTAATGGTAATATTTGTTAAATTTTTTTCTAGAAAAATGCATACACGAATATTTAGAAGCGTTAAGGTATATTCCGTTTTCATCGCACCATTCTATGAGTCTACATAAGTCAGCTTGCAAGAGACTGGCGTCGGCAGCTGAATCCACGACTCTGTAGAATTTGAGGTCATCAGCGAACAGCAAATAACGAGAACTGACAAAACATCTGCCTATATCATTAATAAATATATTAAATAACAATGGTGCCAAGTGGGACCCCTGGGGGACACCAGAGCCAACCGGGAAGGGATTTGATGAGTAACCGTTAACTACAACTTTGGATGTTCTATCTAGCAAATACGATCGAAACCAACTCAACATAGGTTCATCGATTCCAAGGATGTTAAGTTTACGTAGTAAAATATCGTGATTTACACGGTCGAAAGCTTTGCTAAAGTCTGTGTAAATTGCGTCTACTGATAAGCGATTATCAAGAATGTGGGACACATTGTCGATAAATGAGGTAAGATTAGTAGCATAGCAGTTGACCTGCCGTTCATAAAACCATGTTGATGGGATTCGAATAACTGCTTGAAATGCCAGGATAGAATCGGGTTGAGTAGCTGCTCAAAAGCTTTGGCAAAAACCGAAAGAATTGAGATTGGCCTGTAGTTTTTTATAAGTTTTTATTTTGGCACCGGTTTTTAATAATGGGACGATTAAAGCAATTTTCCACTCAGATGGAAATAAGCCCGTAGTAAGCGATTTGTTGTATATAACAGTTAAGGGTTTTGCTAAGGCGGTAGCACACTTAGCCACGAAGATCGAGGGGATTCCATCAGAGCCAGCGCCCTTATGAATATCAAGTCTTTTTAACACTTTGAGAACTTAATCGTCCTTGAATTTGATACTGGTTAGAAAATTATTGGTTGGCGAAGCTATAGGTGCCGAGGGTGCAGTAGGTTGTTTTCGACCATTGTTATTGTAAGCAGATGAAAAGTTATCGGCGAAAAGATTGCATACGTCGTCATGGTAGTCCAGTCTAACCCATAGATCTTCACAATTAGATTCGAGAGCTTGTAGGCGTCTGGATGGAATTAGTTTAGAGACGGCGATAAGAACATCACCCGCATCTTTTTTAGGATGAAACCCGCTAGTCTCTCTATCCCGTCTGTACACGACATATCTTTTATCGAAGAGTTCTGAGTCGAAGACGTTGCCGTTCAACCATGTCTCACTTAAAACAATTACATCGAAATTATTACATAAAATATTGTTAAAGAATTCAACAGTTTTAGATCTCAGGCCTCTTACATTCTGGTAGTACAGTTGTATCATATAAAGAAAAAATGCATTTGGGACCTACCAGGAAAACACGAAACCAAGACAGTAGTACTTAAAATAAGAATTCAGGATAGAATTCAATTATGTTAGCTTATCTAAAGTTTGAGAGTCCGGAATATGAATGTAATCGGAGTTATCGGTTTTACGAACAAATACTTTACCGTCCCTCACCCACGCGTGTTTAAAGTTTATTTTTTTAATCTTTTGCCGAGCAGCAGCATGCAGTGCTTTAGTTTCCGGAAGGAGATGCTCTGAAACAAATACAGGACTCTTCTTTTGACCACCGTATCCTAGATGTGAAGTATTTAGCTTGTCAGTAGGATTGTTTCGGTTAAACTTTATGACACCAGCTAAAAAGGTATCCCTTAAACGGCGACTACTGAACTTTACCAATATCGAGCGCGGGCGGGGACTATTGGTATTGAACTTGGCAATGCGGTTGCAATACTGTATACCAGAATCAGTTATTGGACACTTGATGACGTCAGCCAGTTGTGGTACGGTGTTGTATAAGTTCTCGTTCTTGTGTTCAGGGACACACTGGAGTTTTATATTATTAGCTCGTGAAAGCTGATCCAACTGCTGCAAACGTCGTGACAGATCTTGTGTACTGTTGCGCAGGCGTTCGTTTTCACTCTCTAGTTTCTGTATACGTGACTTGTGTTCTTGAATTTCGAGTTTAGCTTGTTCTTGTTCAGTATTATAAAAAGTAAGGCATTTGTCTATAGTTGTTAGCTTCAATTGGATTTCAGAAATTGTGGTCGTGAGTTTCCTGTCTAGCTCCTCTCTTATTATATCACGGAGTAGCTCAGGGGATATACAGCCACAGTTTTTACCGGTAGCTTCAACACAGACAGCACTAGATGCAGTTCGCGCCTTGGAACGGAGTGTTACGTTTTCGTGTGATGGACCAAGATTCTCCGTTTTTTTATTGCTTGATGTGGAGGCTGGACAACGTATCGGTGTATTGGAATTGTCTCCTCGTTTAGGCTCCTTACATCGGCAAGACGGGCACACCCAAGTATCTTTAAATTCTTTCGTGAAATGTGTATAGTCGTCCTTCGTAAAATTCACACAACTGTAGTGATAAATATCTGGGCAGCGACAGCAGAGCAAGAAATTTACTCCTTTTAAAAGATTAGGACATCCAGCGCACTTTTGGTTCATAGCGAAAAAAAATTTTTTTTTTAATATAAATTAATTAATTATTTAATTTTGGTTATGTAGCGGCGAAGCGCTGTAAGCGCTTAGTTGTAAGTTGCTAGTAGGCCGTGACAACACAGCAGCGGGCCGCTTGCGGGTTGTCGTAGGTCAGGGATATTTGCCGTTGATGTATTTTTTCGAAATGTTTTTGTTCATTACTCACGAACCGGGTGGAGTCCAGAAAAAAAGTATGCACTAATAGAAAGGTCGTTTAATGACCTTTCAAACGATGTATAGCACATCACAAAAAATACACTTTTACTGATGATTAAGATTAAAATAGCGGAGCACAAAAAAATACGGTGTTGCTTCAAAAGCGCTGAAGGCGGTGACTCGATTAGAACGGATAAGGCACTGCTTGAATCCCTTTCATATCGCGCACGCAAAATTTCAAAAGTTATTTCCTATACGGCACTAGGTTTCTGCCCTTTTGTGCTAATCTTAAAAAATCGGCGATGTCTTACTAAAACTATGGATTTACACTTATTCTAACTTAGACGGGTTAGCAAAATGTTTACATTTCTGTTTTGAGGTGAAAAATGGACAAACAAACACATTTTCACGTTTATAATAATAATAAAGCGTCAATGTACGATGTATTGTTCATGGTCGCCGACCATGGTCGCCGACCATGGTCGGCCAACCTGTACTCGGGGTTATATAATACTTGAGAATTGACAGTATGGCTAAATGTCTTCGCCTGTCCTACAAAAAGACAATTTTTTTTTTACGACTACTTAAATTAGTCGAACTTTAGTTCTGTCAAAATATTTATTTAGTTTAGATTGGCGTGTCTAACGGAATAGCTTTAGACTAAAACTTGATTAAAATTTAAAAAATTTTAAGTTAGCTTAGTTTAGTTGTGTGCACAACCGAATTGCCACCAGTGTATACCTACTCTCACAGCATAAATGCTAGAGGATTTGGGACAACCCGCGTATTCTTAGGTAATAACTTATTAAAATAAAACAACTTTACGGATATCAAACGGTCGTTCGTGACCACGGCAGCTGAAAAGGTGCCGAAATGTCGGGAAAATCAAAAAACCCCTAAAAAACCAAAAAATACGGACAATTACAACTTAGTTCGTGAAATATAGCCCGTTTGATATCCGTAAAAGTTGTTTTATTTGAATGAACAGTGCGCACCAAAACATAAAATGTACGTAAATAACTTATTACCTAAAAGTTTGCAATAATCGTGCAGTGATCATGCGATCGACGCGGAACGTCAAAATAAAAATGGTATTACATAATTACATAAGCGATCGCAGGCTAATCGCTCGCTGATGGTTCGTATAGCGGCGTCTCACTTTTTAGCGCTCCTACCTAGGTGCGACAGTGAGAAGCCGCGTGTTGCTATGGCGCTAGCGCCAAAAACAATTTGGTAGCAATAACAGGAACTAAATGAATGCACATTGTAGTTCATCGTTTCGTAATATAAGATTTTTAACTTTCGCGTTTCATTGTACTAATAGTTCTCCTAATACTAATAAAATCGAGTCTGCTTGCGACCACGGCTGTAGCAACACAGTCGAAACGTCAAGCTGGAAGTACACATTTGTTTGACATGATTTTGAAAATCCGTATCTTTTATTAATTTTAATTATTGTATTTGACCGTTTTTAAACTTTTTTATAATGTTGACTGTGACATTCCATTTTTATATTTTATTTTATATTATGTAATTAATTCTATTATTATCTACAAATATTCTATTGATTTATTAATTAAATAAGTATGTTATGCTACTGTCTGTTCTAATATTATTTGCACATTTTTTTGTATCATTTATATTTTATTATTCGTGTGACTTGCATGTGCTTTGGAGAATATATAATATGTAAACTTGCGGGTATGAAATAAATAAATAAATATATACCTCATAATAAATGTCGCGTTTGAGCCCTGTTGCTCTAAACTATTAGTACATCGTTTGTTCGGTAGAGGCCTCACTGTGACAACAGTGCGGTTGGTATGGTGATACGCGACGTAAAGAAATTATCGCGCAATTTTTGCTGTCGCATTGCTGTTACCAAGATAGGTAATAGCCCCGCCAGTTAGCAGAGCATCTAATCTATAGCTAGCTTGAGACACCTCAACTTAAGAGCTATCAATCTCGCACGCCAAGCTGGATCTCGGTATGGGCGGAATAGAATTTTTTTACCAATGCGGGATCTCAGTATAATGGGATAACGCATTAAAATAAAAAGTGGATGATAACAATAAGAGAAACATTGCATTATTTCATTTAGAAAGATATTTATTAAATTTAGAAGATAAGCTGATTGAGAAAAGATGATTGTTTCCATTAAAGGAATTAGAGTGGGTGATGGACAAATATTTGTCATGGCGGAGTTCAAAGTTTTCGCGCACATACTGTCCTCTTAAATACACCAATTTAAATAACAAAACATCTAAAGTGGACTGCGATGTTCCCGAATTTAAAATAAGTTGACGATGAGATGATCCAAGACGGCATAAAAATACTCGTCTTCATGACAACCTTACCTATTAACCTTCATGGAAAACCCATTTAGTTAACAAAATATCTAAAGATGGCCGCGATGTATGCGGATTTAAAAATATAGCGTAAAAATATTTGTCTTATTGACAAGCTCACCTAATAATCTTCATCAATCACCAATGGAACTAACAAAATAACTAAACATGGCCGCGATGTTTTCGGATTCACAAAAGTTCACATTTACCTATCGAGCACAATATCACGATTGTTAGGCGTCAATGGCTCCCCTTGTGCCAGACGATCGCGGGCGCTGCACGGGAGCAAGCGACGCCGCGACCGCGGGTCACTACTACCAGGGACGAAGTGAACTATATGACTGCATTATTAACCAATATGTTTGTACGCTCTTGCAGCGGCGGCATCAGGAACAGGTAAAGAAATAGTTATCTTCATGACAACCTCACATACTGCCTTCATATAAACACCAATTTAAATAACAAAATTTCTAAAGATGGCCGAGATGCACTCGGATTAAAAAAAAAGACTGAGATAATCCAAGATGTCTTAAAAATACTTGACTTCTCGAACCTTACCTATTAACCTTCATGGAACACTAATTTAAATAACAATCATACAAGATGGCCGAGATGCTCCCGGATTTAAAAGATGGCGATGAGATGACGCAAGTCGGAGTAAAAATATTTGTCTTATCGACAACCTCTACTATTAATCTTCATGGAACACCAATTTAACTTACAAAATAACTAAAGATGGCCGCGATGTTTTCGGATTTAAAAAAGTAGTCACTCACCCGTCCAGCACAATGTCCCGGTTGTTGGGCGTCAATGGCTCCCCGTCCTTGTACCAGGCCAGCGTGGGCGCGGGCTGGCCGCGGGCGGAGCACGGCAGGAGGGCCACGCCCTGTGCGCGGGCCACCACCACCGGGGAGGGGGTGGACACGCGGGGGGGCACCTGAGGGGGATTATTGCACAGACTCAATCGAGAAAAGTGAAAAGAAATGTAAAATAAAACAACTTTTACTGATATCAAACGCGCTATCTTTCACGAACTAAATTGTAATTGTCCGTATTTTTAGTTTTCTTGATTTTCCCCCGTCGTTTCGGCACCTTTACAGCTGCTGTGGTTAGTCATCCCGTGACCACGGCAGCTGAAAAAGTGCCGAAACGTGGTCAGTCATCCCGTGACCACGGCAACTATCTCAGATAGCCCCATCCATATCTAAAGATAGGTTTTTAATTTCAGGCATAAATGAATACAAAACGTATACACGACTCTTTAAAACGTTAGGTAACAAATGGATTAACACCGATTTTCTTCGATTTTTCAACCTATGAAAGTTAATAGTCAAAGCTCACCAGCACTTCCAACATAGCAGTGGTGTCCGTAGAGTCTAACGCGGAATGAGCTCGGCAAGTGTAGGCTCCCGAGTCCAGGGCTCGGGCGGCCTGCACCACCAGCGAGCCGCAGCCCCAGCGGTAGAACCGGGAGTCCAGGTCACTGAGAAGGCACAAGTCAATATATAGTAGTATAGAAGCGACGGTGGCCAACACCGTAGAACGGTGAATATATTAGAAAAATTCGACGTGTCCTCATAGGCCTCTGTAGCATAATTGGTTAGTGCATTGGGCCGGATTCCCATGGATGCGGGTTCGAATCCCGTCAGGGCGACATGTGAGACTAGTTGCTTTTTTCTAGTATATTTTCTTGTTTAATATTTATCAAATATATAGTATATTTCATTACGAGTGCGGAAAGCCTGTCATTCCAAAGAAAAATACAAAAGACGATGTGGAAAGACGGTTCCGCACGTGTACTGAACAACTATTTTTAATACAGTTCCCAAAAAAATTAAGCAATTTAAGCCAAGTCTTAGGTAGATTTTTTTTATTGATATGAAATGAAAATGAAATTTAATGAGATGAAATGAAATGAAACCTAACCTAACTCATTGAATCAAATCATTAAATCTGATATTGAAACAAATTAGTAGCTTCTTTTTAGAAATATTTGCATGAATCCTAAAAACTTCTATGATTTATTTTTGTAAAAACTTCATGGTAGGTCTTTTCTTTTTAATAGACATTATTTTGACAGTTGGGAAAGAGAAAGCACGAGTTCGGAAAAGGTAAAGAAAAAGCTCAAGTGTGTAATAGCCCACATCCCGAACGCTATACGTCCCTGCAATACGCCACTTTTTGAGCAACTGTATTAAAAATACTAGGGCGGTTACAACCCGATACTCGGGTTCGTCGATCGACGAAAAATTCCAAATTATGCGAAAATCTTTAATTGCAGTTTGTGATCATCACGTTTAACATTTTGTATATTTATAGTTTTCGGAACAAATAGACTCGAGTACCTTTAATTTGATACCTTACTCGGCCGCGTACTACGCGCCAAAGTCCCTATCTATCCTAGTCGATTGTGACATTACGTATTAATTACTATTCTAAGACAACATTATGGATCATTTTAAAAGTTGTAAATTCAAATAATTTAATTTTTGCATGCCCAAGCTGGGTGAATGTGCCCGTCACTTTTTACGAGTTTATGATCATGTTATGTACCACATTCCTGCGAATAAAAATATTCTATTCTTCTTCTTCTTCTATCGAGGCGTCACACATTTTGCGAACCTGAATTAAGTATATAGATATTTTTGTGATAATAGTGCCCGATTTCACCAATGCTACTTAATGACTAAATAGATAGTTGCTGATAAAATATTGAAAAAATATCACCTCGGCCACAAGTTGCTGACTAAAATCTAAATAGATAATTGCTGATGAAAATATTGGACAAAAACACCTAGGCCACAAGTGAATTCTTAGGTTCGAAGTCGAATTGGTGAAACCACGCGTTAGAGCATAAGAGTGCCACAATCCTACTAATAAATGTAAAAGTATGTCAGTTCCTTTGTTTATTTCTCTTTCACACAAAAACTACTGAACGGATTTAGATGAAATTTGGTACACAGATAGTAGACAGCTTGGCTATGAACATAGGATACTTTTAATCCCGATATTCCCACGGGAAGAGAACCACGGACACTGACTTGAGGTCGATCTCCAGCCCGTTGTTGAGCCACGTCATGTCGGGCCGCGGCAGCCCCGCCGCCGCGCAGTCCAACGTCACCGAAGCCCCTGTTAAAACATTATTTTAATTCTTATGGTAAATTTTAAATAGAAAAATATTGGAAAAAATTAACTCGGCTACAAGTGAATTCTCAGACGGGAATCGAACCCGCGACCTTTGGAAATCCGGTCCAATGCTCTTCCAAAGGTCGCGGGTTCGATTCCGTTCTGAGAATTCACTTGTGGCCGAGTTAATGTGTGCTTTTCTCAAAAGAATGCAGGAAAATAGAACTTACTTTTTATATTATACATTTAATTTTATTAATATTAAAAGTTACATTAGTCATATTGGGTATATCACTAAAAGAAAATATTAGTGATTTTCCCGGTACATTTATGTTTCTTGTTCACAGAAATATTTGTCTTGTCCGGGGATCGAACCCGGGACCTCTAGCGCAGAAGGCGGGCTGCCCAAACAGGTCGTCAAATACCATACATAAGGGATATTGTGAAGACACGATTAATTAGACAAATGGCGTTGTCATTTTTCAATCCTACTGAAAAAAGATAGAGCTTTTGCGAAAAAACGGGTTGCCTTAGTAAGACTGCGAAAATAATCGCTGGCTATTATGAAATAAGAACACTGATTGGCTGTTCGAACCGTTCAAAATAACATCGCTTTTTATTGGTTCAAGATTTGAAGTTTCAAATAACATATATTAACTCACGTCTAGTAAACTTTCTGTAAATCAATCGACATAAGAGTTAGCAAGCAAGCAAAAATTAAGCCAATCGGAGTTAAGAATATCCAAAGTTACTAAAGCAATCCGTATTTTTACAATAACTTTTATCTTTTTTTCAGTAAGATTGAGAAATGTCAACACCGTTGTTTAATGATCCGTACTTTCGCAATATCCCTAGGGAATTCGCGACAATTCTATTTATCAAATCATCCTACATCAATACCCTTACCTATAGGGCCATGTTTAAAATACTTGATTATTTGTTTTTACAATAAAACAACTATTGCGGAATATTTAGTGCGATTTATTTACCCGAAATATATATTTGGTACTACTACTTATAAATAGCTAGTCAAACCGTGACCACGGCAACTGAAAAGGTGCTGAAACGCCGGGAAACCAAAAAACCACAAATAAACCGAAAAATTATAGCACCAAATATATATATATATATATATATATATATATATATATATTTCAGGTAAATAAATCGCACTAAATGTTCTGCAAAAGTTCCTGTATTTCAATTATGAGTGCGCGAAGAAACTTGTTTTACAATGGTAAATTTTAAATAGAAAAATATTGGAAAAAATTAACTCGGCCACAAGTGAATTCTCAGACGGGAATCGAACCCGCGACCTTTGGAAATCCGGTCTAATAAGTATAAAAATAGCATTGAAAAATGCAAAAATTACAAAATCATTGTTTTACAATGTTTATTTTATGAAAATATTTAATTTTAAGTTTTAATATTGGTTACTTACGTTACATTAAGGTCCACTTACAGCAATATTCGCAAAATCACGATTTTATTAAAACTCTATTTAGCTTATACCTACCAAAATGTAAAAATATTAAATCTAGATTTAAAAATCTGTAATTTTGTAGGTCTAAATCTAGGTTTAACAAAATCGAGATTTTGCAGTTTTGCTGCAAGCGGATCTAAGTTGCAATATATTTACAGGGTCATGTTTATGGTATTTTATGACTTTTAAGATGTTAAGTAACCGAAACATTTAACCGCCTCTGCGGTCTAATGGTACAATCATCGATATCAGACCCAGGGGTGCCGGGTTCGATTCCCAGCGGGGGTACATATTGTATACGTTTGGTCGGTGGAAGGACTCGTTGTAAGTCTGCTTGGCTAGCTACCACCATCTTATCAAAGCCTGACGGAATAACAACAATGTCTTCAGCATTGTTGTGTTCCGGCAGTTCGAGATAAGATAGCCAGTTCCTCATTGATTGAGGATTCCGGGAGAGGCTCACTTCCGTCTTCAGTCTTATCAATACTTAACATCAGGTATGGTGAAGGCTAAGAGTCTCCCCGTCGTTCATATAGAAAAATGAAGCAATGAACTCTATGACTATGGGCAATGATAGTTACCTTCGAGCACGGTGGCGGGCTGCGGCGTGGCGACGAACCTCGGCGGGTACTCCAGGGCTGCGTCCGTGCTCACGCGGAGCTCCATCTCCTCGCCCAGCCTGCGGATTATAATACGAACGAGTTATACCTTAACAATAGTACATTACTGTAGCGGCCAGCAAAAGAGGCGTTGAAGTCCATCGATGCCTAGTTGTGGATTTGTATAACACTTTTCTCAAATGCGCGGAAGTTAAAAGTAGTACCTAGGCAGAACTTTTTATTTAAATAGTAGATTGCCGTGTTCAACTGTTCATTTTTTTTTTCAATAAACATCTTTCTATTTGCAAGCCAGTTCGAAATTTCAATAAAACCGTAATAATAATAAGTAAACTCCTTGGTTGCCATACTTCGGAGTAAAAGATCGTTTCATTTTTAAATTACACCACAGATATAAGTTTACTATGTAATTTATTTGGCCGCTAAACACGACAGATATGAAGTTTCATATAACTTTTGGCGGCCGCTGCTCGCATGTATTTGGCCAGTACAGCATTTTCAATTTATTTCAAAAAAGGTTGTCAAAATAATGCTCAAATTTCCAAGCATATTTGAGAAAATAAGTATCACCATAAAAAAGAGTTCATATAATGGAAGATATAGGTAACGTAAGTGTCGGATAGCTAATACTTAAAATACCGACAGCGACACGTGGCCATTAGACTTAAATAACGTCTTAGCAGACTTCCCTGTAGAATAGAATAAAATTTATTGCGCTTGAAAAATGCTACAAAAAGGGACACCTGTGTGACCTGTAGGTCACCTATTACTGCTAATAAGTAAGAAGCGGTCGATGCGTCAGTGCTACTCGGTAACGATAGCGTCCAACGGGTCTAGTACTACCCCCAAATTATCCTTTTATCTTAGAACTTGGACCCCAAATGACACACTTGTGAGACATATCGCAGTGCTTACTTGTATGTATCTGACCTATGCTCTATCACGACTCCAAAATTAGTGACCCCGCTTCTATTCTTTAAACTAAATGAGGCTTAATATTTGACCCAATAGAATAATTGTTTGAATAATTAAACAATTCCGGCCGTAGAAAACAACCCTTTAGGACACCTATCAGTACTAATTTGCAAGTATGCGGTCTATGGCTACCGTGGCCCGGCAGCGTCGACGACAGGCCCGAGTAGACTCCCCTGTGGGACACTTCACAGTATTAACCACTGACCTATAACGATATAGACGAAAACAGCGCTTCAAACTGTATGAGAACCTAGCGTGTCGAGTGTTTCGTACCTACGATGACGTCACGAGCGAGATTTAGTGTTGTGGAAATGTTATTGACGGGCTCTCGCAAGAAACCACTGCACAATTAACCATTTTCGTTCCTGATTAACACGTATTTTCATAGCAATGGTCTCAAACGGCTGACTTAGGTCGTATAACTTCGACCGCGGATCAAACTTTTGGCACGCAAGGTAGGTACAATTTTACGGTCTATCTCGATATACGTGTGCGGTATTGTCTTTTGCTTTCGATTTGGTCGTCGTCGTCTCAGCCACATGACACCCACTGCTGGGTATAGGCCTCCCCCGAGGATCTCCACGACGATCGGTCCTGCGCAGTCCGCATACAGCGGCTTCCCGCGACCTTCACCAGATCGTCGGTCCACCTCGTCGGAGGCCTACCCACGGAGCGTCGTCCTGTGCGCGGTCGCCATTCCAGAACCTTCCCGCCCCAACAGCCACCGGTTCTTCTCGCTATGTGTCCCGCCCACTGCCACTTCAGCCGAGCAATCCTTCGAGCATGTCAGATACTTTAGTTCTCTACGGATCTCCTCATTTCTGATTCGATCACGAAGGAAAACGCCGAGCATAGCCCTCCGATTAGGTACAAACTTGTAAATATGCGGTCTATGAGCCAACGCCACTCGACAGCGGTAGACGGCAGCATCAGCAGCCCTCAGCGGGTCCAGCTCCAGCGCGCCGCTGGCGGACAGCGCCACGCGACCGGCTTCTTCAGATATTGGAACGCCATTGCGAAGCCACGTCACCTGGGGAAGGTAGAATGGGTGATAAGGTTCTTATCCCAGTTGTTACTACCGGCCTTTTAAAAGACCGCATAAGTGTAACATATAACATAAAAATATTAAAGAAAATGTGAGTATTTAAGATATTACTAGCGTTGCTTAAAAACAACACAAATATTCCACAATTCCACTTGGAAAATACTTTTAAATTTTCTTTCCCAAGTCATTTAATATTTATTAAACTGCATACAAAAAAATGTGAAGTTAGAATGCAATCTTGATGTTAGTAACATCTGGGTTTTAGGTAATAACAAAATTTACTAACAAGTTAAAAAAGACCAACGATATAAGACCAGGTGCATTGTTAAAATCCTCGTTGCATAATAAATACTTGTATATGTCGTAGGATGATTTGATAAATAGAATTTTCACCAAAATCCTAAGGATATTGCGAAAACACGGATAATTAGACAATGGTGTTGACATTTATCAATTTTACTGAAAGAAGATAGGATTTTTGCATAAATACAGCTTGCTTTAGTAGAATTGGATATTCTTGACTCTGATTAGGTTTTTTTTTTGCTTGCAACTCTTATTATATTTGCTTCACAGAAAGTTTACTACACGTGAGAAAATGGATTGACATTTGAAACGTCAAGTCGTCAACCAATCAGAAAGATATTGTTTTGCATAGTCCAACCAGCCAATCAGTGTTCTTATTTCATAATAGCCAGCGAATCTTTTCGTAATCTTACTAAGGCAACCCGTTTTTTCGCAAAACCCTATCTTTTTTTAGTCAGATTGTAAAATTATAACACCATAGTATAATATCCGTGTCTTCGCAATATCTCTAGGATTTTCGCAAAAGGTAGATTTATCTAATTATCCTGCGACATATATACTTAAAATAATTCTAATCTCATTAAAATGATTAACCCGAAAAATTATGAATGTATGTGCCATCAAAGTCAAAGTCAAAGATTTTTATTCAAATAGACTTATAGATAAGTACTTTCGAATAGTCCAACATTTTTTTCCCTACCAGCCACATCGCTCGTAGAACGTTGACTGACACGATGCAAGTCATAACCGCCACTGTCGTCTAGTGGTACAACCACCGGTATCAGACCCAGGGGTCCCAGGTTCGATTCCCAGCGGGCGTACGTATTGTATTCGGTTTGGTTGGTGGTAGGACTTGTTCTAAGTCCGTCTGGCTAACTACCACCATCTTATCTAACTCTGACGCCATAACAAAAATGTTTACAGCATCGTTGTGTTTCGGCAGTTAGAGATAAGATAGCCAGTCCTCAGTGATCGAGGATTCCGGGAGAGGCTAGCTTCCATCTTCAGCCTTATCAATTGTGTCTCCCCGTAGTTCACAAAAAAAAGGGTTGCACCCTGGGAGTGCCGGCAGAAGTTAAAACCGCCTATACGAAAATTACGATTAAAATCCACTAATCTTGACCACAACTTCATAATAAGTTGATGAAATCGGAGACCAACTTGATTTGGCACGTAAATCCATTAAAACTGACCTGGCATCAATATGAAAGTTGGTAGTAATGAGAGATCTTTATATAATGGTTGTTATTAACTAATATATATATATATATATATATATAAAAATATATATAATAAAAAAAATAAAAAAAAAAATAAAAAAATAAAAAAAAAAAAAAAATATACGTAGATCTTTCAAGTGTGAGACTATGTAATTTGAAACGGTAAATGGTCTCACGAATTTTCGATCAGGGTCACGTGTCCTGACGCGACTTTTAACAATTTTTACCCATCCCAAAAACGCCGCTAAAGAAGTTTTCACTTCAAAAAGACCATCAAATTGGTGATTATGTACATTTGTATACTCACATTGAGCAGCAACGTAGGCGGTACGTATAACCCTCTCGGCGCGTGCAGCCGCCTCGGCGCGACTGGCGCGACCAGCTTCACCGCCACGCGCAAGGGCGCCACCACTCCGCACGGCAGGAGGGCCGCGGCGCCCGACGCGCTCGACACCACGCGCGGGCCCGGTACTAACGCTGGCAGCTCTGGAAGTACCGAGAGCGTCCATTTAAAACCATGTAGTCTTATGATAAATTATAAATAGAAAAATATCGGAAAAAATTAACTCGGCCACAAATGAATTCTCAGATGGGAATCGAACCCACGACCTTTGGAAATCCGGTCCAATGTAGTCTTCTTCTTCTTCTTCTTATCGAGTGAGGATTAGTGGCCACCTCTGGTGTCAGAGTTTATCAAGCCTCCTATAAGGCCCCTGACTTGGCTTAACGACTGTAATAAAATGACAACAGCTGGGACCGACGGTTTAACGTGCCCTCAGAAGAACGGAAGCGCTCAGTTGTAATGCCACATTACGGTCACCCATCCGACACCTGACCGGGCCGAATTTTACTTAACAAACGTGATCGAATACGATCAGTCTGTCAAGCGCAGCCATGAGCGCTTCAATTATGTAGCCATAAGTTATTTCCAATGTCCCCAGTGCGGGGGCACCGTTGCGGATTGGTGGGTTTTAAAAACTGCAAATGCAGCCGGGACCCATGACTTAACGTGCCTTCCGAAGCACGAAGGAGCTCAAGATAGTAAATTTTTGGTCATTCATCCCGGGACCGACCATAGCGAAAGTTGCTTAACTACGACAATCGCAGGCCGAGCGCGCGAACCACTGCGCCACCGGCTCCTCGACCATGTAAAATCATGTACTGTTGGGGTATTCAAAATTTAAGCATGTATGACGCTATACTGGGTCGGGAACAGACCACACTCACAACTTAGTAGTCGTACTTGACAGCTACTTTTCGTTAGTCCTACATTCACTTAGGTTGTTTAATTATTATACTAATATTACATTTTCCTTTGTACATATTTGGCGTTTTTGTTTGTATGTACTTCTTAAAGATAAATAAATAAAATAAATTAACTCAACTACTTATGAACGTCAAAGCAAAGAAGCTACGCCATCGGTTCACAAACCCTACGGCGGGAGGCCTTGTAACGAGAAGAACCGGCATGTACTCGAGCATAAATCACTTCATCAGCTACGACCAGCGACCGTTCAGGAGTTGCTAACTTGGCAATCACGGCGTCACGGCCGTCAATAACTAGTCATAGCTACTTACTACCCTGTGCAGAGACCAACCTGAAGGAGGCGGCAACAACGCCATTCAAGCAAATTGCTGCTCACAGGACCATACAAGTGTAAATCAATCGCCACGAAGAAGAAGAATAACCGCGCTGGCGAGGGCACTCAGCTTGACGGGGCATCAGTTAAGACCACGACGTCGCACGAGTAGACAAGTTATTGAGAATCAAGTGATACCTAATTTAGTCAAAAGCTGACAGGTCTCGGTTGTAAGCAACCTGCGGTCGGATCTGTATGTATTTTGATGGTTTTTGTGATCTTGGGAAGTTTTTATAGAGGCTAGCCTAGTGGTACCAAACGGCTGGTCGAGTGGCGACCATCGGGTCAAATCGGCCTCCGGGAAGACCCCAGACGCGTTGGGGCTATGACATCAAAAGGACAGCTGGGAAAAAGTAGCTCCATGTTGCACAAGACCGTGACAAGTGGCGTAGATTGAAGGAGGCCTACACTTCAAGGATCAAGACAGGCTGAAGAGAGAGAGAAATACTAATGGTAGAATTGTTAGAAGATCTGCTCACCAGCTAAGGAGACGCTGGCCGCCCTGGAGACGATGGTGCCGACGCTCTGCACGCTGGCCACGCATTGGTACTGGCCCGCCAGCGCCATAGACATGGCCTCGATCACCAGGGACCCGTTCAGGAGTTGCTTCCTGAAATGAGAGAGGTAGCTGGTAAGAAGGATAGCATTGGTTTTAGAACAGATTAGATTATCTGCTTAATTTTTTTATTCGATTTATTTAATTATCCTACGACATATATATAAATAAAAAATACCAAAATACACACGCATAGCAGATGTGTTGGCGATCACTGTAGGGTCAAGTTTTTTAAGAGACGCTGCTGCGTGTCTCCTGAAGGCTGTGTTCCATTAGTCGCGTTTTACTCGTACAATACAACATTCACGGGATGAGAGGGGGAAGTGCTATTCTAAAAGCCGGCACTACTGTATCTGTACTGGCGACCGCGCACTGGACGACGCTCTGTAGGTAGGCTCGGACAAAGTGGACCGATGAACTTGTAAAGGTCGCAGGAAGCCACTTTGGAGATCCTTGGGGAGGCCTATACCCAGCCCCACCCAGATGTCATGTGGCCGAGATGATAAGTTACATGTTACCTGTGCGGATCATTCGCCGTATGTGCCTGCTCCCTGGTGGGCAGACCAGTGGCGCTGTGCCTCCAGCTGAGGCTCACGGCGTGTTTGGAGGCGGCGGAGCAAGACAGCATCACACTGTCTCCTTCTAGCACCACCTCATCGTTTGGTTCAACTAGGAATCTGACGCCAGGGTCCGGTTGTAGGTCATCACCGCCTGTAAAAAAAAATAATAAGGTTTAATATTGCTAAACTTAGGTACTTGAGGAGCTTGGAATGACGCCA
This sequence comes from Chrysoteuchia culmella, assembly GCA_910589605.1. Classification (NCBI taxonomy): domain Eukaryota; kingdom Metazoa; phylum Arthropoda; class Insecta; order Lepidoptera; family Crambidae; genus Chrysoteuchia; species Chrysoteuchia culmella. Next base: position 279,596 of record OU342669.1, read on the forward strand.
CATTGTTATTGTGACGGTAAAGCAACTTTCGTTATGGAAGGCCGTGGGATGGTATTAATTATATCGAACTCCTCCGTGCTCCAGAAGGCACGTTATCGTCCCGGCTGTATTTACAGTCGTAAAAACTCTCCGAAGTTGATGTTTATCGTATTGTAGGAAGGATTTAAATAAATAAACTCCAAATTGAAGCGCTTTTAAATCGCCATATCTTTTTAACTACTAATTCTCGCGATTTTCTGTTTGCCTGTTCGTTTTAAACGCTAAACCTAGATTATTACAAAAAAGAACTTATAGTACTCTTGTTTTCCACAAGAGTCACCCAACCAAGAAGCTTACTTATTCTTTTTTATTATAATTAAATAAAAAACGAACCCACAAGATTACCGTTTTGATAATCCAAGTTTGTTTATTTAATTTGATCGGGAACATCACAAAGGCTTTGTAAAACATCTGCGGTCTCACATTCATAATAGGACAATGGCTGCTCTCAACCATTCTGTAATTGTTTTTTTATTTTCACTTGTGCGAGGATCTCGATTCTAATGAGTAAATTTTCAATGCGGAGAGCATTGAATCTCCATTCGTCCAGACTCGAGAAGCGAATGATCGTATCGTTTATAGGTCATTTCTGTGTTCGTGTACGTTAGTGGTTTGTGTGTCGTAGGAGGATTTGATAAATAGAATTTACGCAAAAATCCTAGAGATATTGCAAAAACACGGATATTATGACAATGGTGTTGACATTTCTCAATCTTACTGAAAAAAGATAGGGTTTTTGCAAAAATACTGGTTGCTTTAGTAACATTGGATATTCTTTACTTGATTAGCTTAATCTTTGGTTGTTTGCTAACTCTTATTCTGTTTGGTTCATAGAAAGTTTACTATACGTGAGAGAATAGATTGACATTTGAAACGTCAAGTCGTCAACCAATCAGGGAAGATGTTGTTTTGGACGGTCCGACCAGCCAATCAGTGTTCTTATTGCATAATAGCCAGGGATTCTTTTCATAATATTACTAAGGCCATCCAGTTGTTCGCAAAATCCCTATCTTGTTTCAGTAGTATTGAGAAATGACAACACCATTGTCTAACTATCCGTGTTTTCGCAATATCCCTAGGATTTTCGCAAAAAAACGATTTATCTAATTATCCTGCGACATGTATATGCGTTGGTGTATGCGAGCGTACTAATAAATATTTAACCACATAGATGATCAATTCTTTTTATTCCTTGTTATGTTTAATTTGGATGATATAAGTTACGCTATGTAACAGGATTCCAACAGTGGCCGGAATGGTAGTAAAATATATTGTTTTTTCTCTAAAAGGAGGTGCAATGACTCATAGAAAATATCGATAGATAAGTCGATAAGATTTCAATATAGGACAAATTGAAACGTCACAGGAATCATCCTAGTTGAAAAAGACTATAGTAACACGAGTTTCACCCGAGTTCTTTTCGTAGTAACACGTGTTGTGAGGCTCCATTTTGAACTCAATCTACCGTACAATTTCTATATATTACAAAATATATTTACTTGACATTGGCTAATTTCGCGAATTTTATCGCGAGCTCGAAAGAAGAAGAAGATTCTATAGTAACACTGTATATATAATAAACATACGTGATCCAATACGTGTCGAAACTAGGAATCAACCCGCACGATCGCTGCTCAAGTGTGGGGTCGTTAAGACCCACAGTCAGCGGGAACTGGGTCAATCGCTCTAAGGGTTACTTGTCTTAATAGTCTTGGCTAATGGAGGGTTATTTATGAACGCTATATTTCATTAAACTTTCTTCAATTAAGATTTTATAGGATTTTAAAGGCTTAATTTTGAAGTGTAGGGGAGGTGTGCCCAAAGCGGGCACCTTAAGGGAAAGTTGGAAAAAAAATTGCTTATAACTTATTTAAGTTTATTATTTTTTCCCAAAAGATTAATTAATTTATCGCTCTTGAATATAGCATGGTCCGATTTATCAAAAATTTAACAATATAATATTTATAATCAATTTACGAAACCTCTACGATTGCCCGCTTTGCCCGAGGGGGGGGGCCTAAAGCGGGCACTCGTTTAGGGCAAAACGGGCATGGGTTGAGGTAAAGCGGGCATAGGAAAATTTTATCCATAAATCACAATTAATAGAAAATGTAATACCCATATTCTGCCTTCAATAAAAGTGGAATAAAGGAAACAAAAAAAATGATCAAGTTTTATCATTAAATCAAGAATACTTATCACAATTTGAAAAATGAAATGAAACATTCTAGGTAAATATCTTTCTAGTAAACAAACTTATATTATAAAGGAACTTCGTTTTTATACGTCTTCTAACAAATATAACAAGAATAAACTATAGCAGCGAGAATATTTAAATAACCATTAAACAATTTTTCTTTCTTTCTTTCTAATCAGTTTTTCTAATTTCTTAATACGTTTTTGCTGGTTATATTTAATCAGACTTCTTAATCTTCTTTACGTGTGTACTACAGCTTGGAACAGCAATGTTGGCTGTGGATGGATTTATATTTTCCATAACGGAAGTAACAGGGATTATTGACTGATTGACGGCGAAGGAGTTGTCCTATCAGCTTCTTCGTCAAGTGGCAAAAATGCTTCAACGATTAGATTTTTTGTAACAAAAGCTGGCAAAAAATCAGATACATCAAAAATAAATCGATTTGTTGGAAGCAGACCAGTGGTCTTGAATCCGTTTATAGCATTGTTTGCTGTTGCTGCTTTCACGTAAGCGTCTGCAAACAACTTGGCTACGTCATTTTAATTAGTCAAGTCAAAGTCAAGTCAATATCATTTATTCAGCCTAGGCTGTTACAAGCACTTATGAACGTCAAAGAAGCTACGCCATCGTTTCACAAACCCTACGTCGGGAGACCTTCTAACGAGAAGAACCGGCAAGAAACTCGTCAAGGGCTGTTTTTTTCTTCCTGTTTTATTTCATACAGAGTCTTCAAATTGAAATATGATTAATTATTCGTCCAGCATGTGCTTTTTAGAAAACGGCCACAGCCTGCTCTAAATAAATTTTAAGTGGCCCATACACGCAGTAATCTAAAGGCTGCATACGATGTGTGGTATGTGGAGCCAAAGACACAAAGATTACATGGTTTTCTGACGCATATTCATTTCAGCATAATTATAAGTTCCAAGAACTCTTGTTTTGACAATCCGTAAAACAAATTGTCCATATGAAAAACATACCCAAAAGCTCAGTTTCCTGATGCTTTTCTGTGGATCAGGATCAGGACATATCTTCCAAGTTTTACTTCATACGACCCTGATTTCAGATGCCTATGCAGCGTCGTTCTTGGGATCCCATATGTAGTTGATACCTTTTTAACAGTTTCCTAATTCTTTAACATCTCGCAATGCTTGACGCATGGTTGAGGAGGTCCTTACCATCCAAAAAAAAAACAGAAGAAGCTTAAGCAATTTGTATTTAAATGAAATGGGTGGGCAAAGCGGGCACGTGCCCGCTTTACCCTGCCCGCTTTGCCTTTTTCGCCACCTGAAATATGCAAACAAATTTTTACCTCAAAATGTTAAGACACGTGGTTTTTTGTGCAACCGGATTATAGCCAAATAACCACTTAATAACTAAAACGTATTGATAATTGCACTGTAAACACCAAAAATAAGAGGACATCTGAGACTTACCTTAAAATATTTTTGGAAAACCCACTAAAAACTATTTTTTAACGCAGCTCGTAATGGCGTCGTCACTGGTGAACTGAACGAATGACGCGAGGTGTGCGGGACGCGGGGACTACGGTCAAGTGATAGCAGCGCACGGTTTTTTTAAATGTCATTATTAAAGAGAGTGCCCTCTTTAGGCTCGGTGCCCGCTTTAGGCACATCTCCCCTAACGGTGGGAGACGGCGCAGAGCCGCAGACAGACCTCTGCTTGAAGATTCAAGTATTTTATTGAAGAAGAAATGACCGATAACTAACTTAGGATTTTAAAATTTTTGCATTTATCAATGCTATTTTTATACGTAGGATAAATTTTAAATAGAAAAATATTGGAAAAACTCAACTCGCCCACAAGTGAATCCCATCTGAGAATTCACTTGTAGCGGAGTTGACTTTTACAATATTTTTCTACTTAAAATTTTTCATAAGTATATAAAAAAAAGCATTGAAAAATACAAAAAAAATAAAAAATCATAAAAAAAAATTAACACTCAGCTACCAACCAACTATGAGTGGTAGACATGGGTCATTCACCACAAGAAATCCCAGGGGTAATATATCTGGGTGCATGAGCCGTTTCAGGCTTTTGAATGGTATAATGATTAACTTTATTATCAGTACTACGCGACCAAAACAATTAAGCGCATGACAAGAATGCGGTTTCATATTCTCAAAGACCGCACCCCGACTTTTTCATTGCATTTACCCTAAATTTAAGATTGATTAACACTACAGTGATTAACTGCCAAAAATTAGCTTAGAGCTGCCTTTGCATAAATTTAAAATATATGTTAAAAAACGCTCTTAAGCAAAGGTTACAAGGTAGATGATTATTTGAAAGACCAAAATGCATGGAAGTGATACTAACATAAAATATGACTATTGTAATTGTATAAAAGGAAAATATTCTAATAACTGAGTATAAGAAAATTTTCCTCTTATATTAAATAAATAAATAAAATAAATTTTAGCATACAATAACACCAATTATCTAGTCCCACGTTAAGTATCATGAAGAACTTGTGTTATGGATACTAGATAACGGATAAACATACTTATATACTTTTTTTTTTTGTAAATACATACTTAATATACATATTAAACACCCAGACCATATTAAATATGTTTCAAGATTGTAGATTTGTGTTTGGCAACGACATGTTCCTTTGTAAATGTTGTTGCTTCTGTTAAAGCTGATAAGTTTCTTGCGGCCGTTCTTCTTATCAGTTAAAAGATGTCCTGAATGGCTGGTAAGAAAAAAAAATTGGACGATTCGAAAGCACTTATCTATAAGTCTATTTGAATAAAAATCTTTGACTTTGACTTTGACTTTGACTTAAGTTTCAGTTTTCAGTAAGTTATCTTATGTTTTTCATAGCTGTCATGCGCCTAATTGTGTTGGACTGGTAGTAGCTACAGTCGGATTATAATCAGTAAAGTAATTTGACAGGTGCCAATGTCATTTTGTAAAAATGAACCGCGAGCGGCCTCTATTGAGAAATAAATGTCTTAAACCATAAATGGAAGAAATCACAGCATTTCCTTCATACCTGTCACAACACAATGCGCCTCACGCAGATTGTTATCACGTAACAAAGCGTGACGTGACACGCGTGACACTGCACTAAGTAATCCCGATAAGTGTAACACGCTAGTGTAGGAAGTACCGCTGCTTTTATCGATATCAAGAGACCGGTATAAAATAATAGTGGGTGAAGATCTGACCTCTATCTACCATTCGTCGTCTCAGCCACATTACACCCACTGCTGGGTATAGGCCTCCCACAAAAGGGGGGGGTTTGCCATAATCGGCACGCTTGGCAGGCGGGTTGGCGATCGCAGTATGGCCAAGTTTGTAGGAGACGCTGCTGCCCGTCTCCTGAAGGCTGTTCCTTAGTCGCCTTTTACGACACCCACGGGATGAGAGGGGGTAGTGCTATTCAAAGCCGACACTACACAGCTATCTACCATTATAACTTATTAATTTTGCATTTTACAATGCTATTTTACATTTTATGTAATCAATATTAAACAAGAAATAGTACATTGCTGCAGCGGCCAGCAAAAGAGCAAAGCAAAGCCAAGGCCGAAGACTTTTGTCAAATAATGCGCGGAAATTAAAACTACTTTTCAAAATCCGACAAACAACGAACAACCATATTTTTTCCCGCGTTAAAGAGCTCATTTGTTGTTGTTTTTTTCTAAAACAGCCTACTATTTACAAGCCAGTTTAAATAACACCTTTGAGAAGTTACCTCCTTGGTTGCCATATTTCGGAGTAAAAGATCGCTCCATTTTTAAATTACACGACAGATATGACTTTACTATTGTAATTTATTTGGCAGCTAAACACAACAGATATGGATTTTTAAACAACTTTTGCCGGCCGCTGCTCGCCTGCATGTGGCCAGTACAGCAATATCGATTTATCTCGAAGAAGGTTGTCAAAATAATGCTCATATTTTCAACCCATCAGAGCGACATGACATGAGACAAGTTGCTTTTCTCTAGTATATTTTCTCTATCTACCAGTTTTTTAAGGTAAGAAGGTGGAATTACGTTTTTCACTGAATCCTTAACCACTGAGCAAATACCTATCATATTCATAACTGTCGGAACACAACAATGCTGAAAACTTGTGATTATGTGCATCAAAGAAAGGAAGGGCATCAAAGCGGAGCTTGAGAGTAATGTTTTCGTTTTACTTTTTTTATGATTTTATTTTTTATTGCGGTCATGTGCGATCCTTTACATCCTTTCAGAATGACTGGCACAGAATGCCTCCGGGCATTAAGTCGAAGCTGTATTTGCTATATCATTATAATCTGAACCATCATAGCGACACAATTCGTTTATTGCCGCCATGATCGCTCCATCTTTAACGAGTTTCTTGCCGGTTCTTCTCGTTACAAGGTCTCCCGCCGTAAGGTTTGTAAACCGATGGCGTAGCTTCTTTGACGTTCATAAGTGCTTGTAACAGCCTAGACTGAATAAATGATATTGAATTTTGAATTTGAATTTAAGTGCTTTCCGGTTGATGGGTACAAAATGCCTAAGGGCATTAAATTTGCCTTTTAAAGTGTGTAAAAAGGGTTTTTTTTTTTAATGTGCGACTGGGAAACTTTTAGCCTTCATCATACCTGATGTTAAGTATTGATAAGGCTGAAGATGGAAGCGAGCCTCTCCCGGAATCTTCAATCACTGAGGAACTGGCTATCTAATCTTTAACTGCCGGAACACAATGCTGAAAACATTATTGTTATAGCGTCAGACTTAGATAAGATGGTGGTAGCTAGCCAGGCGGACTAACAACAAGTCGTACCATCAACCAAACCAAATACAATATGTACCCCCGCTGGGAATCGAACCGGGGACCCCTGGGTCATACCGGTGGTTGTACCACTAGACCACAAAGGCGGTTAAAAAACCTACACATTGTGTCACATCCCTGGCCCGCTTGCAATGGATTACCAATTGACCCGATTGTGCCAGACGCCACCACTCCACTCGACAGCTGACTTCCGACAGTGTGACGGGACACATTCCACACAACACTACGCTAATAGACTGTTCGATTAGCTGGCACGTGGCGTCATAAGCGCAGCGTATACAGCACATACTTTTTTAATTAAAAAAAAAAAAGAGCGCGAGAAACTTAAAGTTTGAACACTTATAGATCCGAAACCTTTTTTTTTATAGAACACATCAATTAGTCTAGCCCTAGTTTTTTTTTTTCTTTTTATTATTAGATAGGTAAAGCGCTTGACCGCTATCTTGCCTGATGGAAAGCGAAGATGTTAAGTAGTTTGATGAAGAACTTGTGTTATGGATACTAGATAACGGATAATCTTACTTATATACTTTTTTTTTTGTAAATACATACATAATATACATATAAAACACCCAGTTCATGCACAAAAATATTTGTCTTGTCCGGGGATCGAACCCGGGACCTCTGGCGCAGAAGGCGGGCTTAGTCCCTGCGCCAAACAGGTCGTCATACCCGCATTGTCGCATTGCTCCCTCCCTTTTGTTTCTTTTTTTAACCGACTTCAAAAAAGGTATGAGGTTAACAATACGTCGCGTATATATATATTTTTATATCTATGTTCACCGATTACTCGAAGACGGCTGAACCGAATTCAATGATTCAAACGTTCTAACATCAGATTTGATCTCAAGAAGGTCCCATTTTTTGAATTTTTGTGATCAGTTAAGTATTTTTCAGGAAATCTTGAAAATAATGTTGTATTCGTTTACGTAGTAGTTCTTAATATGCCCATGCTATATGGTAGATGGCGCTTTTTACTGTTTCTACGCTGCAGGCTAGCATGCTTCGTCAATGCGCGGAATAAGTATCTAAAGCTGCAATAGATGGCGCGGTGTCAAATACTGAACCTGTTCGATCGTCGTTTCTTTTACTTGTTTTGAGTACGGGACTTAATATTACTTAAAAAATTGTGAAATCAAAAACTTTTTATAAAAACAAACCGACTTCAAAAAGTAACAAATAAGCCTTTGGAGTCGGTGCCAGCCAAGAAAGAAAAATAAATGTTATAGAAGTGCAATGTAGAATGCCTTGGCTGGCACCGACTCCAAAAGGCTCATTTGTTACTTTTTGAAGTCGGTTTTTTTTTTGGCACTAGCTTTTCAAAATGTACATTGTTTTAAAATACTCGCATCTTTGTCTGTTGCTATTTGCTTGTTTTATTAAAATTTTATACTTATCACAAATTGAAAAAAAATCGGTGGTCACAGAGTCATTGAGTGTGGTTCTGGCTCTTTCCATCGTTGTGGTTTGTGTTGTTGTGTATTAAGAATAGCAAAATACGAATAACGGTTGACTCAATTGGTTTATTTTGCAAAATGAAATTATCTAAACAAAAAGTTGACGATCTCTGAAAAGGTTGTCAAATCCGCCGTTAGCGTAACGTTCCACTTTCAAAATTGTTGAGTCCCGGCCGCCAATCACACCGAGCTGTAATTCTTGGTACTAGCACAGAATATATAATAGTAACAGAAGTTGCACTCCTTTGATCTCAAAAAGCCGACATTTTAATAGCCTACAAAATTTCCAACGCATCTGGTGCATTCAAAAATTTCTTTGTGTTCAGAATTTACCTACGCTACAGCTCAAGCGTCAGGGTTGTACAAGCGAAGTAAAATAAATAACAACATAATTTTATGAAGCATTTTTTGTATTAACAATAAAAATGCTTCATTCATTCAACAATCATCAATGCTTCTTCATTCGACATCAATCAACTTTAATGTAATGTTAACTTGATTGGGAACAAAACCCATTCAAAGTAAAAAGGTCACCAGACTCACCAGTTCTGATCAATTTCGTTTCACTGGCAGATAGTCATCATCATCATCATCATCACCCTGATATCCTGATCATATCCCAATACTATTTGGGGTCGGTGCAGTATGTCCTGCTTCCACTCCACTTGGTGTCCGACATCCCCTAATTCACTCTCTTCTTGTTCATTTCTATTAATCAACGATCATGTCCATGTGTTAATTCAATTTAGATGGGCAGCATTGTCTCAAGACGAAATTCTATGACCAGTGTGTGTTGCTAGTGATGACTTACGGTAGTGAAACTGTGGGTCTGATAGGAATGTAAGGTCACCCAGCGTGCAATGGAGAGGGCTAGCTCGGCGTTTCCCTACGTGATCGAATCATAAATAAGGATGAGAACTAAAGTACCCGACATCGCTCGATTTCTCAGCTGAAGGATGGACTCGGTTTGCTCATCTGAAGTGGCAGTGGGCGGGACACATAGCGAGAAGAACAGATGTCCGTTGGGGCGGAAAGGTTTAAATGGTGGGTAGACCCCCGACAAGGTGGACCGACGATATGAAGCTACTGGATGCGGGCAGCGCAGGACCTATCATTGTGGTGATCCTTGAAGGAGGCCTATACCAAACATGTCTATTTGTCTTTATGTTTGTCTGGGTGTTTAATATGTATATTATGTATGTATTTACAAAAAAAGTATTTAAGTATGTTTATCCGTTATCTAGTACCCATAGCACAAGTTCTTCATGATATTTAAAGTGAGCTAGATAATTTAATTTACTTAATTTACTTAATTTACTTAATTTTGAAATGATGTTGTATGTAAGCTAACTAAAGAAAATAAAATAAAAAATAAAAATACCAGACCAGGCGGTTTCCTCTCATCATCGGAAGGCGAGCTGCTTTTTTCATAATTTTTAAGAGTTCAATCATAACTTTGCTATACTGAACTTTGTTCAATAATAATAACAAACTGAACATTTGTTCTATGTAAGCAGCGGTCGTAACGTAACTCGCTATCTAAGTGAACAAGTCGCCGCTTGTTTGCTCCACAACTTTTATCTGTCGGTCGCCTCCTTGAGAAAACTTTTTTATCTTACAGATTGATGTCTGAAACCTTTGAGGGGAGATAGTAGAAATACCTTATTTGGAAGTTTAAAATAACTTTACACGTTATCGCGAAGTATGCGGAAGTTTAGCAATGGTTTGCTTTGGTGGGTGATGGGATGGGTGACCAAATTATTAATATTTTTTTTATGAACAACGAGGAGACTCTTAGCCTTTACCACACCTGATGTTAAGTATTGCTAAAGCTGAAGATGGAATCGAGCCTCTCCCGGAATCCTCAATCACTGAGGAACTGGCTAGCTTATCTCTATTGCCGGAACACAACACAACAATGCTAAAAACATTGTTGTTATGGCTTCAGACTTAAATAAGGTGTGGTGGTGGTAGCTAGCAGCCAGGCAGACTTACAACAAGTCCTCTTCATCTTTGTCGCATCGCTCTTGACAGAGCGGTCGTGGTCACATTGAGGCGAGCACGGCATACTTTAATTCACTTCTCCATCGCAGTTTTGGCTATGTCGTTTCATTTAAGCAGCAGCCATTGTTTGAGATTAAAGCTCCAAGAATCCAAGATATACGTAGGTTTGGACTTCGTCGCAGTTCGCAATCTGTGTGACTTCTGGCGAGTTGTCGTTGACGCGATCTACGATCATAATCTTGGTTTTAGATCGGTTTATCTTCAACCCAAACGTCAGGGTCAAGCGCTTCATTTTGAGAAGTAATTCCGCCGTAAGGCCACTATTACTCGCAAATAGGGTGGTGTCATCTGCATGCCGCAAGTTAGCGATTTTGTGTCCACCAATCGCAAGACTGGACTGATGGTCCAGTCTTCAAAAGTGATTCGCATTACAAGCTCGGTGTAGATGTTGAATAGTAAGGGTGATATTATGCATCCCTGTCGCACGCCCGCACTTTGATGGAAGCTATTTGAGAGGAGGTCATCTGTCCGCAATGAAGCTGTAACCCTGCGTAGAGCTCCCTGAGCAGGTGCACGAGGTATTGTGGTTTGTCCATGTCCAGTAGTCTCAACAAGTCCTACCACCAACCAAACCAAATACAATATGTACCCCCGCTGGGAATCGAACCCGGAAACCTGGGTCTGATACCGGTGGTTGTACCACTAGCTAGACCACAGAGGCAGTTAATATCTGAAACACAAATACTATCTCAGAGTTATACTTATCTCAGAGTCACGCCAAATCCAACACTATACTTGTAAACTCTTTCTTGCATTCTGTGGTTTTAACCACAGACCTATATCGAGATACACGTTAAAAGTGTACCTAACTTGCGTGTAAAAAGTTTGATCCACGATCGAAGTTTTCCGACCAAACTCAATCCTCTTGAGACAATTGCCATGAAAACACGCGTCACTCAGAAACGAAAATAGTTAATTGTGCAGTGCTTTCTTGCAAGAGCTCGTCAATAACATTTCCACATCACTAAATCTCGTTCGTGAAGTCATCGTGGGTACGAAAAATTCGACACAGTAGGTTTTCATAAGCGCTTGTTTCGTCTATTTCGATAAAGGTTAACAAAAAAACAACACCCACTAACAAAGACAGAGAGGCCTCCATCAAGGCCGACATTGATGTTCCAGTTCTGTAAAACAACTGAAAAATGCACAAAAGCGTCAGTTGCGAATGTTGCAGCGAATGGCGGCGTTGCCGTTGGCCCACTTTTCTGCAGCGAATCACTTCCAGCTTTTATGGATTTGTGTGCTATCAATATCAAACCTTTGTTTTTATTTATTTTTCATCGGATCTCGACTTTAAAAAAAAGCCTCATTAATAAAAATACTTTTCTCAAACATGCTTGGAAATCTGAGCATTATTTTGACAACCTTCTACGAGATAAATCGATATTGCTGTACTGGCCATGAAAATCCATATCTGTCGTGTTTAGCGGCCAAATAAATTACATAGTAAACTCATATATGTCGTGTAATTTAAAAATGGAACGATCTTTTTCTCCCAAATATGGCAACCAAGGAGGTAACTTATCAAAGGTTTTATTTAAATTTCGAACTGGCTGGGAGTAGAAAGCTATTTTATAAAAAAAAAACAACAGTATTAGTACATTACTGCAGCGGCCAGCAAAAGAGGCATTGATGAGGATTCCGGAAGAGGCTCGCTTCAACCTTCAGCTTTATAAATACTTATCATCAGGTATGATGACGGCTAAGAGTCTCACCGTGGTACTAAGAAAAATCCGTCGATGGACGATGTCAAACAAACCGTAAGATATCGTGAAAGATACTACATGTAGTTAGTAAGTTATAATTACAATAGATGTATATCGTAAACAATGACGTCACGAATATGTTTAACAAATAATAGCTTCCTCCCCTCGACTTGAAAGTTTCGCGTAATTAGCATTGTGCGCGATCAATCAATATGTCAGGGGTTCATCATTGATCAATCAGTATTGAGACTGAGGCTATAAAATAATCTTATGTTTTTAAAATCGATTCCCAAACTAAACAATGTTTGTGCTTTGTGTACTTAGACAATGGGTGGGATAATGTTTTGAAAATCATACTTATGATAGTTATGTCACATGTGGGAAACGAAACGGAAGGAAGTAAGAAAGGGATAGTTTAAAACGTAGTAGTAAACGAAAAATATGTAATAAATGTTTAACAAGATTTTCATCAATGAGAATTTTCTCTCATTGATGAAGCGACGGTGGCCAACACCGTAGAACGGTGAATATACTAGAAAAATTCGACGTGTCCTCATAGGTCTCTGTAGCATAATTGGTTAGTGCATTGGGCCGGACTCCCAAAGATGCGGGTTCGAATCCCGTCAGGGCGACATGAGACTAGTTGCTTTTTTCTAGTATATTTTCTTGTTAAATATTTATCACATAAAATAGCATTGTAAAATGCAAAATTAAAAAGTTATAAAAAGAAAAATATGTAGCTTAATTCCGCAAGAAAACTTACATGCAAGATGTTCCGCCCGCCCGCAAATAAATGCAAATGCAAAACAGTGACGCACCTTGCACCTTAGAAAACTTAGCTTAATTCCTTTAATAATAAGGCCTTTAATTAAGAACTAACACCGCCATCTTGCGTTTACGTAAATTTTGACAGTTACAGCGCCCCCGTCAGGGTTGCCAGATTGGGTGATAGGTGTGTAGCATTTTGAAAGAAGAAAAGAAAGAAAGAAAAATGTTTATTTGGCATCCACACAACGATACAGAAAAAGAAAAGAAAAAACCGCACACTGCACATCGTCGCATGACGCCAAACTGTGCCAAGTTCAGTATAAGCAGCAAGCTGGGCCTGCTGCACTGATATTCTGCTTAACACACCGGTAACAACCAGAACGACAGAACATCGACACTACTAAAGTAAACAAAACAAAAATAACTAAAAATAAAATTTCACTCACACAAAAACAAATTAAAATTACGCAAGCAACACAACATCTATGGAACTAATAAGCACAACTCTAAATAAACTACTCTATGACACACAACTGACAATGACAGCTCGTGTCAGAAAGTAAAAATCTTTCCACAAACTTTTCTTTTGGAGTTTCACCCGAGTTCTTTTCGTAACAACACGTGTTGTGAGACTCCATTTTTAACTCAATCTACCGTACAATTTCTATTTAATAAAAATATTCACTCGACATTGGCTAAATGCGTAATAATTTATCGCGAAAAAGCCATTAATTAAGGAAAAAAAGAAAGAAAAAGCTTTTCTTTTCCGAAGTTTATGAGTAAAAAATAAGTACAGAAATTAAAAAAGATTCTTAAATAAATTAAAAAAGGGACAATGATACAAACAAAGATTTTAGGCTACCTAGCGACCGAAATTGAGACCAGTTTTACGTAATTTGCGATGGTCGCAATTTGGGCAATCACTTTACAGGACAGTTTGTGTTTTTCTACAAGCTCGCACTCAAAATATTGATTTTAAATTTACATAATTTCGTAACTGCTAAATTTAAATTCAATAAAGGCTAGTGTTCTACGATCATATTTATTATCAATAAACATCAACTTTAAAAAACTCTATTTGTCAGGTCAGCACTTATAACTAAAGTTTGTGATCATTGTTCTTTGCGCGATTTTGGGCTACCCGAGTGTCGAATTTCTGCGACATCTAGCAACCCTGGCCTCCGTCCACGTTCATTATAAGCCTTGTCGGACCGTATATATATGCTTGCTTGCCGCTTGATGATTTGCTTAATGCTTTTACCAGACGTAGAATCTAAGAGTTTAATGCAACTAACAGAATTGCTTTCACCAAAAAGTCTACAAAACGGTCATAAAAATGAAATCTCTCAAGTAATTAACACGTTTCTCTAAAAGTTCTCTTAAAAAAATGGACCCTTCGTCTCAAGGCAAATCCGGGCTATTTTTCTGGAGCTCGTTCGTAACAAATGGAAGCACAAATTGAATTAGCGGCTCTACTCTACATTATGCGCCGGGAAATAAATGATGTTTCCACCTTGAGAGAGGGGACATTACTGTGTGTTACTTTTACTTTAAGAGATTGTTGAGGTTAAGCAACTTTCGCAATGGTCGGTCTCGTGATTGGTTAGGAGATTCTTAACTAGTTTATATAAATGGATTCTTTTACACACCTTTTATAAAGTACTAAAATTTTTAGAGCACAATCATTGTAACGCTTGTAGTACTGTTTTACCTTAAAAGGTTGCGCTTTGCTTTGACTTCCTTTCGAGATTTATGAATGTTAATGTTTGACTATCTATAATTTGCGCCTTTTTTTGATATATTTTATTTCTTTTTCTTCTTTTTATTTTTGTTATTGTACATGACTTGCATCCATAGTTGACATCCATAATGATTTGATAAATTTTAATTATTCGCAATTAGACATGTTAAGAATTGATATAGTCACCTTTTAAATTAATGTATGAAATGTTTTAATAATTTGCATGCCACCGTTGTTGGCTGAATAACAACTGTAATGTACCTCAAGTCAAATGCAAATAAAAGTATTCTATTCTATTCTAACCAAAAGTTTACTATCTCGAGCTCTGCGTGCTTCGGAAGGTACGTTAGTCAAAGTCAAAATCAATATCATTTATTCAGTCTAGGCTGTTACAAGCATTTATGAACGTCAAAGAAGCTATGCCATCGGTTCACAAACCCTACGGCGGGAGACCTTGTAACGAGAAGAACCGGCAAGAAACTCGTCAAGGGCTGTTAAGCCATTAGTCCCGCCCAGCTGCATTTGCATTCGCATTTGGCTCTGGTGGGTGGGTCCTTGCATCTTCTCATCCATCCGTAAGGAAGGCTAGTGCTTCAGCAGTAGGGACATTATTAATGCCTGATGACGTTGTTTTTAAAGCGACATTTCAGTTTCGGCTTTTAACTGAGTGACTGATCGAAGTCGTTATTTTTTTTTTATGAACAACCGTTAGCCTTTATCATACCTGATGTTAAGTATTGATAAGGCTGAAGATGGTAGCGAGCCTCTCCCGGAATCCTCAATCACTGGAACTGGCTATCTTATCTCTAACTGCCGGAACACAACAATGCTGTAAACATTGTTGTTATGGCGTCAGACTTAGATAAGATGGTGGTAGCTGGCCAGACGGACTTAGAACAAGTCTTACCACCAACAAAAACGAATACAACATGTACCCACCGCTGGGAATCGAACCCAGGACCCCTGGGTCTGATACCGGTGGTTGTACCACTAGACCACAGAGGCGGTTGACTACAACTGTTACTATAGAATAATTATCAATTATCTATATGTCAGGTTTAATTTTCCTGTCCAAGGATGGATATTGGATAATAAGGAAGCAGAAATTGAATTAGCAGCTCTACATTATGCACCGGGAGATAAACGATGTTTCCACCGGGAAGGAGAGGGGACATAACTGTGAAGTGTTATTTTTACAACTTCATTTCAGCTTGGGCTTTCAACTGAGTGAATGTTGGAAGTCGAGTCATCATCATCATTTCAGTCACATGATAATGACACCCATCATCATTTAACATCCATCACCAGCCTATGGATGTCCACTTCTGGACATAGGCCTCTCCTAGCTCACGCCTATTGTGGCGTTCATTGGAGGCTATTAGCCTACTGCTACCACGCTGGCCAGACGGGTTGGTAGAGGGTTTGTTTCAAGTTTTCCTTTTCTCGCACAGGTGTTCCATGCGTCGAGCCTCTTAGTCGACTCTTACGACATCACAGGCATGTAAGGGAGTGATGACACTTGTTTTCTTAGGCCGTCACCACACGGTGGACAATGACACCCACTACACTACAGGGTAAAGGGCTCCTCCAAAGGGGTTGCCAAAATCGCCACGAATTGGCTATCGCAACCAGAGTCAAGATTTTTAAATGACGCTACTTCTCGTCTCCTGAGGGCGGTGTTCCCTTAGCCAGCTTATTCTAAGCCGGAACTACACCAAGTTGAATACTGTTGGATTGAAAACCTTTGAATGTCGGAACGCAGATCTACGCGAGACCAATTGATTTTCTATTGTGTCTGGAATTTTTAAAGGAGAGAGGTTAAATATCTAGAACTTCGTGTCATTATCCTAATATCCTCATTTCTGGGGCAGGCCTTCTAAGTGATGAATAAAGGGAGATGAGCCTTTGGTAACCTCAAAAGGATGTCTACGACTGCAAATTTCTTTTTTTCTTTCCCTGGCTCTGGCCTCATATTATGGTGCTTTTACACACACCTTGTCGGTTTGGTTTTTATTTGTCTTTTTTGTGTTACTTTGTTTGTTTATCTGTGTATCTACGTGTCGCGTAGTCAACAAACCGGTTCCGGCGGAAGATCAGCGCTGGTCGTCGACCATGCATTATGCTGAGCCGGGACCGTTTTGAGACAATGTTTTTTTGTTAATTGTTAATAATATGTTTAATTGTCCTTGTATTTGTCTCAATAAAATAAATTTTCTTTCTTTCTTCTTTCAAATCAACCGATACCAATGGTTTAACATGCCAACCGAAGCAAGGAAATAAGAATTTGTTGGTAACCAATCCTGTGACTGCCCATAGCGAAAGTTGATCAACCTCACTCAACCTTGTATGTATCATCATCATCATCATCATCAGCCTGTCGCAGTCCACTGCTGGACATAGGCCTCTCCAAGTGCACGCCACTGAGATCTGTTTTCGGCTTCTCGCATCCAGCTCCTACCAGCCGTCTTGCGCAAATCATCACTCTACCGTGCCTGAGGACGTCCTATACTACGTATGTATAGTATGTATAAATTAAAAAATATGATAAACTAGCAGCCGCCTAGCGGTTTCACCCGCGTGGTTCCCGTTCCCGTGGGAATATCGGGATAAAAAGTATCCTATATTTTTATCCTCGCTATCCACTATCTGTGTGTTGAATTTCAGTCAATCCGTTCAGCAGTTTTTGCGCGAAAGAGTAACAAACATACAAACATTCTCACAAATTTTCGCATTTTTTATATTAGTAGATAGGATAGGATAGCATATCTTCTCTATTTTTTGAGGCAAGATTGAAATAAAAATTCTTTATGCTTAATACTAATAACTCCTCAGAAAGACATTAAAAACTAAACAAGCTGCTTGTATCAAAGAGGTCTCATTCCAAAGTAAATTAATTGTTTACTCCAGTGCGCCGTTGTTTATACGGGCTAATTACATTGCTGCAGGCATGACTTCCTTTAAAAGAAGGCACGTCGTTTTGTTTATAATATGATTCGGATTAAGCTGGTTTAAAGTCTTCATTCACAACGTCATAAGATAATCTAGCCTACTTTCTGACTGCACTAAAATAAACAGCCAAAGCAGCAAAACAGCTAAAACTGTTTTATTTATATTTCCTAGTTTTAGTTTCCTAAAACAACATTATGGCTTGACTGTAAAGACAGTTCAATTAGATGTAGAATAAAGAATCTACATCTAATTCAATTTAAGGTTTAATAATTAGAACTAATATTATTATTTTTTATTCACTACGGGGAGACTCTTAGCCTTCATCATACCAGGGCCCTTATTCACTATTATGACCATTTTGCGATACCTTGCTCAAACCACGCCAATGTCGTACTTGCTTTTGACATTTTCAAAAGTCGTTTTCTCCATGATACTCCCAATACGATAACTTACGAATTCTCGACCAGGTCACGTGTCCTGACGCAACTTTATCATTTTTTACCCATCCCAAAAATTTAAAGCTCTGATGTGCACAAAGCCGCTAAAGAAGTGTTCACTTCAATAAACAAACAAACTGGGATACTTTAACATTTGTAATTTCAGTCAATAAATACTGCTACTTTATTTACTACAATGTTATTGAAAGTAATCAGTCGAAATGTTTTATTCAGCTCGAGCATGAAAAGCGTCAGCATATATACTTATGAAACCGCAAAATGGAGAAACTCATAACGTATAATTTTATGATACTACCAAGGACTTGAATATACGATGACGTCATCTAAATACTTAATGAAGTATCCCATAGTCGATGTAAAACTAAATTATTCGCGATAATGCGGCGACGGAGCGTCGCGAAGTCCGAAAGACTTGAAAACATCGCATTGTCTGCGTCGCGAAGTGATTAGATTTTGAATAAAACATGGCGGAGCTCTCTATACTAACTTGATGGCAGTCGTCGGGCATATTGAGCGATTGTTATCGTTCATTAGTACCTTTGACAATTACATTTGTCGATGTGGTACATTTTCTGTCGTGACATGGCCTTTGTGAACTAAAGAAGACAAATCGACGACCTGATTTACTTTTAAATTCATTACATTAAAAGCATTAGTAGTTTTTTGTTGATTGACTTACGTAACTATTGCAGTAGTAAATCTATGACACATTAAAATTTTGATAGTCAACAAGATTAATACTAAGAAAATCAATTAGTAACTTAAATTAAATTTTGAAATCTGCAGTTGTTATACCATTAATCACATTTTTTGGAAAAACAAGAAATTTATTTTTTGCTTGAAAATTTCCTGCAATTTTGGCAACCGAAGGGTCTCGATCAACAACAAGAAGGGGACTGATGCTTGCTCATAATTTAGGGATTGGAAAACTTTGAGCCTTAAATATTATAAAAAAGGTATTTGGTAAACCTATTTTGACAAATATTATCTATGATTTTGTAATTTTTGCATTTTTCAATGCTATTTTTATGCTTTTGGTAAATTTTAAATAGAAAAATATTGGAAAAAATTAACTCGGCCACAAGTGAATTCTCAGACGGGAATCGAACCCGCGACCTTTGGAAATCCGGTCTAATGCTCCGGACCGAAAGTCTCGGTAGCTCAGCGGTTCAGCGGTAAAATTTACCAAAAGTATAAAAATATTATCTAGTCATCCAATTTTTTTCAGAGGTTTGTTTTACTATACAAATTAACATTACCGAAGAAGAAAGAAAAAGAAAGAATGCTATTCATAGAGATAGTGCTTCTGTAACTTTCGATAAAGAAAAACTATTTTTTATTTTTTACATTTTATAGAAAAAATGCCGCCTGGGAAAATTGTAAGACTAGTCGGTTTTGCCAGTAATTTTTCTGTTAAAACAATACAACCAGGCCTTATTTCAATTGATATTTCCTCACTTCAAAAAAGCCTACGGAGAAGTCCATTCACCTGAAAGGCATAAACCATTTTCGGGACAGTAGGCACATTTTGTCAGGAGCGTCTCAAGCGTCCCCTGGGACCCTCCTCAATCAGACGACATTCGGAGGTATTTATCGCCCGGCAATCTGATTTGTCTGCCGCATCCGAACCGGTCACACTGACTGAAATATTGCACCGGCCTGTACGTGGCATTTGTGTGAAAATATATCGTATGAGGGAAAGTTTTACAGGCACTGTTTCTGGTATTCCTGTAAGGTGAAACTCGATAAAATCGGCAGTGGTGAAATGTTCAAGCGTGCGATTGCTGATCCGCTGTTTTCGTCCAATACAGAGCCATTGGATCATGGAAAAAAATTAATACAAATACAGATTGTTTTTCAAAGCAGTGATGAGACCAGCTCTCATAGCCAAAGTATGGGTAACTTTTTAAAGTAGTGGTCTAGTGGTACAACCACAGGTATCAGACGTAGGGGTTCCATTCCCAGCGGAGGGTACATATTGTATTCGGTTTGGTTGGTGGTGGGGCTTGTTGTAAGTCCGCCTGGATAGCTACCACCATCTTACCAAAGTCTAACGCCATAACAACAATGTTTTCAGCATTGTTGTATTCCGGCAGTTAATGATAAGATAGCCAGTTCCTCAGTGATTGAGGATTCCGGGAGAGGCTCGCTTCCATATTCAGCCTTATCAATCCTTAACATCAGGTATGATGAAGGCTACGAGTCTCCTGAACTATAAAAAAAACCATACACTTTATATAATGGCATCTACGTTCTAATATGTACTTTATTTAGATTGCTTCGAATTCGAACCTACAACGTCTGAGTAACGTAAAAATCAATTTAAATATGTCTTGCGAGATATGCGCTGATATCCATATCGACGTGCATCCTCGGCGGGATGTAACGATGAGAATGACATTATGGAATCCCCCCTCCGCATATCAGCTTGCATGAAGTCAGAGAATTCCAAGGCAAATTGTATTTGCATGAGATTGAATTACTTGCAGAAAACACTGCGGTTTCAATAAAATAAATATTCAGAAGTAGCAAAGCAAGTAGTGACTTGCTTTGCTACTTCTGAATATATTTACGTAGTGACGTAGCTATACGAAATACGATAGACGAAAAGAGCGCTTCAAACTGTATGAGAACCTAGCGTGTCGAATTTTTCGTACCTGCGATGACGTCACGAGCGAGATTTAGTGATGTGTAAATATTATTGACGAGCTCTTGCAAGAAAGCACTGCACAATTATCTGTTTTCGTCGCCTGGTTATGAACAAAGAATACTTTTTATCCCGATGTTTTTTTTTTATGAACGCCGGTGAGACTCATAGCCTTCATCATACCTGATGTTAAGTATTGATAAGGCTGAAGATGGAAGCGAGCTTCTCCCGGAATCCTCAGTCACTGAGGAACTGGCTATCTTATCTCAAACTGCCGGAACACAATAACGCTGAAAACATTGTTGTTATGGCGTCAGGCTTGCATAAGATGGTGGTAACTAGCCAGGCGGATTTACAACAAGTCCTACCACCAACCAAACCGAATACAATATGTACCCCCGCTGTGAATCGAACCCGGGACCCCTGGGTCTGATACCGGTGGTTGTGCCACTAGACCACAGAGGCGGTTAGGCCGATATTCCCACGGGAACGGAAACTAAGCGGGTGAAATCGCGAGCAGCCGCTAGTGATCAATTAAAATGTTACATTTCAAATAATAATACGCACGAAAATTGTTTTTACAGCTTGAACGATTTTTTTAAATATTGTTAAGTTTGCATGTTAATGTTTATTAACTGAATAGTGTGTCTAACCTTAAATAAAATCTTGTGTACCTATTCTCTGCAAATAAATACTTTTGACTTTTGACTTTGACACGACAATAAAAAAAGAGTCTTTAGTTTTTGAGACCTGCGCAGATTTCTGAGTCCTAAACTCTTTACCCTTCTTCTTGGTCATCACACTCTTGGCAGAGTGGTCGTGGTCGTCACTTCAGGGGTGGTGGCTTGCTTGACAATCCGTCGCCATTCTCTCTCAAACTCTTTACCCACGTTTGGTTAAACTAATCTTAAAATTATTTACGTATAAAAATGAGTTCGATATTTTCGTTATTGTTCTTGCCGTTATTTTCGGTTTCTCTTTTTTATTAATACAATGTAACGAATGTATAAATAAATAAATAATTGCTTACAATCACACCAATTATCTAGCCCATGTTAGGTATCATGAAGAACTTGTGTAATGGATACTAGATAACGGATGAAAATACTTATAAACTCTTTTTTGTAAATACATATATAAGATACATATAAACACCCAGACTAAAAACAAATAGACATGTTGTTGCACACAAATATTTGTCTTGTCCGGGGATCGAACCCGGGACCTCTGGCGCAGAAGGCGGGTTTAGTAGCCCTGCGCAACACAAGTCGTCCAAAATATAGGTATGTGTGTGTTGTAGCGAGTAAAACTGTTTTTAATAAACTTTTTCTCGTTTTTAAACTTTCGCGTTCCATTATAATAACGGGCCTAAAACAATTTGAGGGTGGCTGAAGATCTCCAAGCCGGCTCGAGCAGACGACGCCGCGCACCGCTGCCGTCTGCTTGTGACCACGGCTATTGCAACATACCCGAAACGTCAAGCTGTAAGTACTTAGTTGTACTACATAACAAATGTCGCGATTTAGTCCGACTTCAAAAAAGGAGGAGGTACTCAATTCGGTTGGTATAAATTTTTTTATTTTTATTATGTGTGTACACTGATTACGCCGAAATTTCTGAACCGATTTCCATGATTCTTTTTTTGTTCGATGCAGAATAGTTGCCAATTTGGTCCCATAAAAATTTGGTTTCGTTTGACCCAGTACTTTTATGTTATGAGCATTTTTATATATTTCATTTCATTGTTGACTTGGACGATGTAGTATTGTATAATTTTGTTTATAATGTACATAAAACCTTATCTAATCTAGAAAAACCCTGCTGTAGTTTACAAAACAGCCTATTACAGACACTAAAAAGTAAAAAAATAACTGCGTTAAAAAAACCGACTTCAATAACTAAAAAGCAAAAAATAAGTGCTAGCCAAGGCAAGACAAATAAAAGAATAGGAGCTTAAAAAAGAATGTCTTGGCTGCCACCGACTCCAAAAGGCTTATTTTTGCTTTTTAGTTTTTGTAGTCGGTTTTTTTTAACGCAGTTTTTAATATATAACTTTTTCTCGAACAAAGAGTCTCTATTGGTTCCGCTAAAAGCCTGAACACCCAATCCGGTATCCCCTACCCCTCTAAAGGCACGCGTGATTAATCTAAGTTTTTCCGTGAATACCTCTCGAGTTCCTGACGCATTTCTTCGCCAACTCACCTCATTTAACTTGACTCTCAGCATTTGGTACTAAAGATAGCTTTTACAAATACATATACAAATATTTTATTTGCATAAACACAGTCATAACAGATCTTATATGACATACATGTACATGTGAGCAAAAAGTTGTTGCTCAGGAAGCAGAACCACGTAGAAACAAACACCATGTTTTCAAATTATATTTGCCAATAGAATTGTACAATTTTTTAACGTTTCTTTTCCAACAATCGACAAAAGCGAGGGAAAATTTATATAAGCATATCTTTCCTTTTTAACCGACTTCAAAAAAAGGAGGAGGTTTTCAAGTCGACGATATTTTTTAAATTTTTTATTTATGTATGTTTTACCATAACTTCGCCAGTTGTTAACAGATTTTTATAATTCTTTTTTTATCTGAAAGAAAATGGTTTACGTGTGGTCCCATATAATTTTTACGAAGATCTGGCTAGTAGTTTTTTCATAATCGTATAGTTTACCTAGATGACATCATTGTTGTGTATGAGCTGATTTTTAGTCTAAGTAGCGGCACATGATGTAACTAAAAAATCTGAAATAAAAACATAAATCTTTTGGAGTCGGTGCCAGCCAAGGCATTCTACATTGCACTTTTATTAACTATATATTTTTTGGCCTTAGCTAGCTAGCACCGACTCCAAAAGTTTTATTTTTTACTTTTTGAAGTCGGTTTGTTTTTTTTTTTATGTTTTTTTTTACTCGACTGTTGTTTTTTTTACGGAAATCTAGCACGTACAGCCACATGAATATGAATAAATTTTATAGAATTTTATCAAATGATATAGTAATGAATAATCAAATAAATTATTATCATCATAATGCTTGCAGGATGATTATTATACAATGAACACATTCTAGTCTCATATATCATTTCTTTACATACATGTGTTTAGTCTGCTCGCAGACATGCATTACATTGAATAATGTTTATGTAAGACTACTAAATTCAGCAAATTTTGCCAATCCAAATATTCTTTAGAACTATAAAAACTTTTGTCTATTAGCCATTTTGGCCTTTTTTTAATAAGGCTCCATTTACCTTTTTGAAATTTTTAGTAAGAAAGTTATATATTAATATTCTCATGTTATATACATTTCTTTTATATATATATTCCTTAGCTGTCTAGAGGTTTAGAGGAGAGAAGAGCATTGATATGACAACGCTGGCCTACAGCGTATTCAAAAATATAAAAGTATTTGCGAATTTCGTCAGTCTTCTTTGAGAAGTCGACAAGTTTCGGTAGCCCAGTGGTTAGAGCTAGGACCAGATTTCCAAAGGTCGTGGGTTCAAGTCCCATCTGAAAATTCACTTGTAACCGAGTAAATTTTTACCAATATTTTTCTATTTAAAATTTATAAACGTCTTTTTTTTTTATTAAAAACCCCAAACTTCGAAATTCAAAGTCAAATAAAAAAAAAGACCAGGCGATGCTGTAGGCAGCATCAGCTAGAAAGATAATATAATGGTGGAACAGTAAGATGATGACACTGATAATAAGATATTACAGAACGAGCAATACATTTACCCTAAAAGATTCTCCTCACATTTTTCTTCATTGGGACGTAACAATAATAAGGGAATCATTTTTGTGGACAACAAGCAATAAATTTTACACACAATATGCTTTCTTTGGGATCTTCCTTTATACTCGTAAGTGGCGCTATTCACTGCGGTGGTTAAGTAACTTTATCTGCGGTCAGTCGTAGGATGGGTGAGCTGAGCATACATATATTATCTATACTTAGTTCTTTGAGGTTCTCCTTGCATCTAAAAGCACGTTGAGTCGTTAATAATGGCTCTTTTAGAATCTCTAAAACCCATCAATATATATAAGAGAATATCTATATTAAATTTTAAATAACCCATAACGTCACTGGCCCTTTCGTTAATGTATGTATGTTTATAATGTGACACATTACTCACATAATGAAATTGAAAATGTAATAATTTAAAAATTGAAATTTAATTTGCGTAATCTTCAGAGAGTGGGATGACAATTGTACTTCATAATTTTATATCATCTTATCATACTATGTTCCCTGCAAATAAATAAATAAAATAAAATTTAATTTAATTCAAAAACTTCCTAAACATACTAACGCTGGCCCAGCGAGCTAACAAGAGCTCTTCATCATGTAAATCATCATCATCATCAGCCTGTGGACGTCCACTGCTGGACATAGGCCTCTCCTAGCTCACGCCTATTGTGGCGTTCATAGGAGGCTATTAGCCTACTGCTACCACGCTGGCCAGACGGGTTGGTAGAGGGTTTGTTTCAAGTGTTCCTTCTCTCACACAGATGTTCAATGCGTAGAGCCTCTTAGTCGACTCTTACGACATCCCAGGCATGTAAGGGAGTGGTGACACTTGTATTCTTAGGCCGTCACCACGTCTTTTGTCAAATCATTAGTTCATAGGAGGCTATTAGCCTACTGCTACCACGCTGGCCAGACGGGTTGGTAGAGGGTTTGTTTCAAGTGTTCCTTCTCTCGCACAGGTGTTCAATGCGTCGAGCCTCTTAGTCGACTCTTACGACATCCCAGGCGTGTAAGGAAGTGGTGATTGTATTCTTAGACCGTCACCACGTCTTTTGTCAAATCATTAACAAAAGTAAAAAAATAGCATTCTTGTAACTGGAAACAGACTGCTATGCTGTTCTCGCGAAACAAAATGTTGTTTCGGTGTTGCATGCGCCAATAGCAAGGTTGCAAGCTTAGATAGCTTAGACTGAACTGAACTTATTTCTAAATAATTTTCAGTCCATTTGTTTCTTCCCAACATTTCACTTTAAAGCAATCTATTAAAAACGGTTACATTAAAACAATTAAAACTTTAAAAGCTAATAAATTCTCAGCAGCAATCGACACGAAAATACTAAAGTAAAAGAAAGTTAAAATGGAATTCCCGTCGGCAACGTTTAGCGACGTGCCGTTCGGCGTGGCGGTGTGACGCCGGATCCCGCCGGAAATAAGGGGCACTTTGCAGGGATCAGCCGGGGCTTTCCGGGAACCTTTTAAAAGGATCGGCGGTATCGGATTCCGTATGAAGGCTTTATTGCAAGCGACGATATAAATACGATTGACTACGATATACAGTAAGATGTTTATAGTACATTACTGCAGCGGCCAGCAAAAGAGGCATTGATGGACGAACGTGTACGCAAGTCCATCAATACCTAGTTGTGGCCAAGGCTATAGTGCTTTTCTCAAACAATGCGCGAAAATTAAAACTACTTTTCGAAATCAGACGAACAACAATATTTTTTCCCGCGTTAAAGTGTTCATTTGTTGTTTTTTTCTTTATAAATATAAATTTCGAACTGGCTTGCAAATAGCAAGCCAGTTCGAAGTTTAAATAAACCTTTGATAAGTTACCTCCTTGGTTGCCACATTTCGGAGTAAAAAATATGATTAAAATCTTATAAAAGATGTGAGTTTACTATGTAATTTATTTGGCCGCTAAACGAGACAGATATGAATTTTCATACAACTTTTGCCGGCCGCTGCTCGCATGTACAGCAATTTTGATTTATCTCGAAGAAGGTTGTCAAAATAATGCTCACATTTCCATACATGTTTGAGAAAAAAATAATCTTCAATGGTGACAAATCTCTAATAGGCATTTACAGGCCCGAAAGTACCCCTTAATTAATTAATTAATTGTAGAATATAGGGGCTATGCAGCTCCAGTTGGAACTGTGACTGCGACCTATAAAATCTATTGTAACTCGCCGCCTTTTTATAGTATCTCTTTTAGCCTGGCGGCCTCCAGGAAGTCTAAAATCTTCCTAGCTCTGAAAGATTTTAGTTCGTCTGGCCGAATTATATGCCGGCACAGGTGGATACCGTTTGTGAATTAGGGGTCCGCAGTCACATAGGAGATGTATGGGTGTTTCTCTCTATAGTCCGCAGTAACGGCAAACGTCAGTGTCACTCAATTTCATGTGAAATTGGTGCCATTTTAGTTTGCAGTGTTCAGTTAAAGCTCTTGCTATCTCACTTATGTTTGCTCTGCTGAGCAGTTTGCTTTGATAGTACCCCTTACTATTGTGCCCGGGGTTTTGGGGTCGATCTTCACCCAGGACAACTGAAGTATTTATTTGTCCTGCCTCTTGAGTTTTAACATTTGTTATAGCTACGTTGGTTCTGATATCTGTAACTTCAGTTCAAATGGAATACCTATCGGCAACGTTTAGCGAAGTGCAAGTTCGGCGTGCCGGGGCGTGACGACGCCGGATCACGCCGGAAATAGGGGGCACGTTGCAGGGCCTACCGGGGACATTTTAAAGGGATCGGCGGTATCGGATTCCGTATGAAGGCTTTATTGCAAGAGATTTGAGTAGCACGAAAAGTAGAAGGTCTACAAATAATATTTAACGATAGAATAGAAAAAGCTTTATTTGATACACACAAAACAAAACATTTTCTTGTTATCAGTTATCATTATCATAGGAACATAATTTGCATGCATCAAAATGGTCTCCGCTCAGCATATGTCTTGGCACTAACCAAGACGCTGGTCTTCCGCGTATGCCATCTCTTATAGGAAAACCAAATAAAACTACAAATAAACATAAAGAAATAAAGTGGCTTTATGGCGCTGCTAGCCAAACGGTGCTATATTACCTCAAATATACTTTCTAGAAATCCGTATCTAATTATATTATATTTTAAATATATATATTAACGTATACATATAAAGTAGTAATAGATATTATTATGTACATAACATTATGATAATATGTGTTATGAATAGATATATAAAATAATATGTTCTACTGCGATTTCATGACACTTAAAATATACTTTTTGAATTTTGTTTTAAATGTTTTAATACTATTCGATTTTCTTATGGGGGGTGGTATGTTATTCCAACAACTTGTCGCAGCGTACCTAAAGCTACCTCGGAAAGCAGCTGTTCTATGATTGGGGCAGACTAAACGATCAGGTATTCGTGCTCGTTCAGTGAACTGCAATTTATCATATAGATATGGTGGGCATTTATTCCTAATGACACCGAAGAGTAGTGAAGCAAAATGTAAAGTTCGTCTGGATCCCATATGAAGCATATCATTTCTGTTTAAATAAGGGGTTATGTGAGCTCTGCGAGGAACCGGGAAGCAGTATCTTGCACAAGAGTTTTGGGCGCGTTAGATCAGTTTTCTTGTGCGAGCTAATAAACAATTTCCTATCACAACATCTGCATAGTTTAATTTAGATAAAATTAGAGATTCACAAAGATAGATTCGCGTGTCTGTGTTCAGGTAATCGCGTATCTGACATAACCACGATATAACACTTTCAGACGGTAATAACAACTCCTAACCGTTTCAAGAACATGCTTTTCAAATTGTAGATTGCTGTCCATAATAACACCCAGATTTTTAGCCTCACTTACTTCCTGAATCAGCTTCCCTTTTATTAAAATTTTTGGTGTGTGACTTCTGATTTTAGCGCTTTGTGCTTTCGTGCCCAGCACAAGATACTTAGTTTTTTCTGGGTTCAAAACTAGCCCATTAGCTTCCGATGACGAGACAGTAGGTTTTGAATAGCTCAAAGGCACTGAGGTACCCCAATCTATGACGCTATTGGTCGTTGGTTCGATCCTTACCCAGGAGGACGAACATAATATGTGTGATATGAATGATGATGAGATGATGAAATGGATGAGAGAATTTGATAGAATCAGGCGTTACTTGGTAGAAAAATGAAAAAATATTTTCTTTTCAGTTGCTCAACACGATAGCGACAGCGCTAAGTCACGTATCACCATAGAAACCGCACGGTTGCTATGGTCATACGTGACATATCGCTGTCGCGTTGCTGTCGCGTTGTTGTTACAAGGATGGTACTAGCCCCGCCGAGGAACAAGATTGTCCCAAGCTCCGTCGTATAAAACAAAACAAACACTCCATTTTTTGACAAAACGTTTGTTACACATTTCCTTTCGCACCTCTTTCAAAGGCTTCCGAAGAAATATTGCGTAAAAAGCCTCGCTGACCCCTGACCGGTCTCTCCCACCCCCAGAGTGACCGGAAGGGCCGAGTGTCAGCGGAGATTAGCCGGTTCGACACTCGGGGCCTTTTAAGCCTTTCAAGCAAGTTTATATGGGACGCGGAAAAGGTTCGAAATGATATGAATCCAATCAAAAAACCCCGATAAGTTAAGGGGTTGGGGTGAGGAATAACGACAATCATAGAAATGAAGAAATAGGTACAAATAGGTCAAAGAGTCGGTGAAAGTATTTTATACCTTTTGATTTAAAAAAAAACAACGGGTTGCACTCCGGGAGTGCCGGCAGAAGTGAAAACCGCTTAAAATAATAAATAAAAACTTTGAGATAATTAATTTAATTACAAATTCAATAGTTATTTATGAATAATGAATCTACAATATAAACGCCATCTGGTACCGTAGTATGAAACTCTAATTCTCTCTCAAGGCACCAACGCAATGTCATCAAGTATCAAAAACTTAGTGGCAACTATATCTAGATGGCGTTGTAATGAAAGAAAAGAATATTCCTCATTTGAAATTCGAGAGTAATGTGAGATCTCTATATATTATGGTTGTTATTACCTAATATACGTAGATCTTTCAAGTGTGAGACTTTATGTAATTAGAACTAGGCCAACGAAAAATGGTCTTACGAATTTTCAATCAGGGTCACGTGTCCGACGTTAACATTTTTTTACCCTTCCAAAAATTTAAAATTCAGATGTGTACAACGCTGCTAAAGAAGTTTTTACTTCAAAAAGACAAACGGGACCCTAAACCGACCGTTCACTCCGACGACGAGTAGCCGACAAATTGTCCAATTCCGGCGTCTAGACGAGAAATGATTCTTACCTATTGTCTACGTTCGTTAGCTGTCATTGTGGTAAGACGGTTTTATGGTTGGCAAGATTTTCTATTCTTTAGATGATTTTCTTGAAGTGAAAACTTCTTTAGCGGCGTTGTGCACATCAGAGTTTTAAACTTTTGGGATGGGTAAAAAATATTAAAGTCGCGTCGGGACACGTGACCCTGATCGAAAATTCGTAAGACAGAGGGAAAGTAGGCCGCCGGCGCGTCGTAGGAGAGGAAGTAATATCCCCCTCTCTTTCTACCGCGCGGCGAAAATGTATCCCTGCTCCTGCTCTTTCGTTTAAACGGTTTTCACTTCTGCCGTCACTCCCGGAGTGCAACCCGTTGTTTTTTCACAAGTTTTCTGTTAAAGTTAAACGGATGTTGTTAATTTGTTAATGGATTGTGTGAAGGAATATTTATATATTTAGGTTAAAAAATTATACAGCATGATTTTGATACACTTACAGTCAGCAAATTATATTAGAACCATTCGAACAGAAGTTTCAAGGGCGTGAGGGACAAACAAAAACACTTTAGCATTTATAATATTATTAGTTATTACGACTTGATTCTGAAGATGTCCACAAACTGCTCCCTCTATCTGATCAACTCTTGTGTGATGTGATGGGGCCTTTACTACTGAATCTAAGATATGTATCTGACTACTATTCATATGATAAATTTTAAATAGATTAATAAAAAATAGCATTGAAAAATGCATAAATTAAAAATTCATAAATAATGTTTTCTTTTTAACCGACTTCAAAAAAGGAGGAGGTTCTCAATTCGGTTGTTTTTTTTTTTTTTTTATGTATGTACACCGATTACGCCGAGATTTCTGAACCGATTTCCATGATTCTTTTTTTGTTCGATGCAGAATAGTTGCCAATTGGTCCCATAAAGTTTGGTTTCGTTTGACCCAGTACTTTTTATGTTATGAACATTTTTATATATTTCATTTCATTGTTGACTTGGACGATGTAGTATTTACGATAATTTTGTTTATAATGTACATGAAACCTTATCTAATCTAGAAAAACCCTGCTGTAGTTTACAAAACAGCCTATTACAGACACCTATTACAGGTAGAATGTCTTGGCTGCCACCGACTCCAAAAGGCTTATTTTTTGCTTTTTAGTTTTTGAAGTCGGTTTTTTTAGCGAAGTTTTTTTTTTATACAAATGAATTTATTATAAACATATCTTTTGCATGTTGCCTCACTGGGAAAACACGCTGTACTCTTTTATACAATGTCCATCATCAGCCTGTGGACGTCCACTGCTGGACATAGGCCTCTCCTAGCTCACGGCTATTGTGGCGTTCATAGGAGGCTATTAGCCTACTGCTACCACGCTGGCCAGACGGGTTGGTAGAGGGCTTGTTTCAAGTTTTCCTTCTCTCGCACAGGTGGTCAATGCGTCAACAAATCTACAAACAGACCTAAAGTTCCATTTCAGATTTTAATATTCTTCTTCTTCTTATCGAGTGAGGATTAGTTGCCACCTCTGGTGTCAGAGTTTATCAAGCTGCTTAAAAGGCCTCTGACTTGGCTTTACGACTTTAATCAAATGACCAGAGCCGGGACCGACGGTTTAACATGCCCTCCGAAGCAAGCACGGATACGCTCAGTTATAATGCCACTTTACGATCACCCATCCGACACCTGACCGGGCCGAACTTTGCTTAACAAACGTGATCGAATACGATCAGTCAGTCAAGCGCCGCCATAAGCGCTTCATTGAAGTTTGAGTCTGGATTAACCAGACTTTGATGCAGTTGTTCAATCAAAGGGTTGGTCTGCCGTTCATGTTGTCGTGGGTTGGTTCCCACGGTATATCGTCGAGTTTGAGACGACCTCATTTTAAAATTCTTAATTCAGAAACTAACCATTCCACCCTGTTCCTAAATACAACAAACTCATAATTAACATTTCATTTGCTACAAAAGTTCCAACACAAAATTAACGCAGATTAACGAGAGCCATGCTGCTGACGTCACATTAATAAC
Source organism: Chrysoteuchia culmella (assembly GCA_910589605.1). Classification (NCBI taxonomy): domain Eukaryota; kingdom Metazoa; phylum Arthropoda; class Insecta; order Lepidoptera; family Crambidae; genus Chrysoteuchia; species Chrysoteuchia culmella. Next base: position 311,504 of record OU342669.1, read on the forward strand.
GCGGGAGTTGCTCTCCGTCAATATTGGTGACGTCATTAATTACCGCTGAACGAACAAATTGGAGTCGTGACGTCACCGATCAATCTTCGCGGCGAAAAATAGATGGTGGGGTGGACTGCATTTTACAATTTTAAAACATTTTTGAAGTGAAAACTTGTTTAGCGGCGTTGTGCGCCTCAGAATTTGAAATTTTTGGGATGGGTAAAAAATGTTAAAGTCGCGTCAGGACAGGACACGTGACCTGATCGAAAATTCGTAAGACAACGGGAGAGTAGACCGGCGACGCGGCGTAGGAGTGGAAGTAATATCCCCCTCTAATTGCGAAAATGTATGCCTGCTCCTGCTGGTTCGTTTAAGCGGTTTGCACTTCTGGCGGCACTCCCGGAGTGCAACCCGTTGTTTTTACATCATTGTTGTGTTCCGCTAGTTGAAAGATGAGATATCCAGTTCAGTTCCATATCTATAAAATATCAACCATCAATACTTATTGATAATTTTGGTAAGGTAAGGTTTAACCGCCTCTGTGGGTAACCGCGTCCGCCAGGGGTCCCGGGTTCGATTCCCAGCGAGGTACATATTGTATTCGGTTTGGTTGGTGGTAGGACTTGTAAGTCCGCCTGGCTAGCTACCACCATCTTATCTAAGTCTGACGCCATAACAACAATGTTTACAGCTTTGTTGTGTTCCGGCAGTTAGAGATAAGATAGCCAGTTCCTCAGTGATTGGGGATTCCGGGAGAGGCTCGCTTCCATCTTCAGCCTTATCAATACTTAACATCAGGTATGATGAAGGCTAAGAGTCTCCCCGTCGTTCATAAAAAAAGTAACTTTAAGTGCTAAACATAAGTCTGATAAGGATGAAAACGATGAAGCCTCACAATATTAAATAGATATTATAGAGAGAAGAAAATTAAATATAAATTACAACGTAATTTAGAAATGATTTGCCACAAGCATCTCTTTGAAGGGAAGTCAATTTAATAAAGATGTCGTAAGGTTTCGTTAATACGAGGGAAATGCAAATTAAGATAAATTTTAAATAGAAAAATATTGGGAAAAGGCAACTCTGCCACAAGTGAATTCTCAGGTGGGACTCGAACCCACGATCTTTGGAAATCCGGTCCAATGCTCTCGGTAAGTCTCGGTAGCTCAGTGGTTAGAGCATTGGACCGGGTTCGAGTCCCACCTGAGAATTCACTTGTGGCCGAGTTGACTTTTCCAATATTTTTTCATTTAAAATTTATCATAAGTATAAAAATAGCATTGAAACAAAAAATAAAAAAATCACAAAAAATGCAAATTAACTTAATTTTTTTTCTTAAAATTTTTACACAAAAATATACCTACTCTACCCTACCATCAACTGTAATGCGATTAATTTTATCATTCATTTTTTATTAAGCAAATGCCTGCCCAGTTACTAGTAAAAAAACTTTATTTTCAGGTACCTAGTAAAAGTGAGACGCCGCTATATGGTTCCACAAAATGTAATATTATAATAAGTATTTTCTTTTTGTGATGGAAATTGACCTTACTGATATGTTAAGGTCACTTTTCAATTTGACGACTCTGTATAAGATAAAACAGGGAGAAAAAAACAACCCTTGACGAGTTTCTTGCCGGTTCTTCTCGTTACAAGGTCTCCCGCCGTAGGGTTTGTGAACCGATGGCGTAGCTTCTTTTGACGTTCATAAGTGCTTGTAACGGCCTTGACTGAATAAATTATTTTAGCTTTGACTTAATAGAAAACAAAGAATATGTAGCATAATTCCGCAAGAAATTACTTCTGGAATTATGCTACATATTCTTTGTTTTCTACTAAGATATGGATTTCCGCCAAGTAACGCCTGATCCTATCAAATATTAACTTTGACTTTACGAGCCGACTTTCACAACCTAAAAATAGCCTAAAAAGAATCGCAAATCGTTGATGATAAGGCCCCTGGTGATTGAAGTTATTGACTGGTATGATTTCGCATTTATGATGATGATTGTATAAAGGATCGCTCTTGTACTTCTTTTTGCCTAGCTCTGTGCGAAATACTACGAGCTTCTTTACAAGGCCACTCTTTGCGAAGTTTCTTCTAACCGTCTGCGGTAAAACGTTTTTTGTCATTCAGAAGAGCTTGTAACAGAATAGAATAGAATACTTTATTCGCAGTAATGTGGTACATAACATGATCATCATCATCGTCGTCTCAGCCACATGACACCCACTGCTGGGTATAGGCCTCCCCCAAGGATCTCCACGACGATCGGTCCTGCGCTGATGATCATAATTTCGTTAAAAGTGGCGGGCACATTAACCCTGTTTGGACAAATATGACATAAAATAATGAATACCTAATGTCACAATCAATTCAATAAAATTCAATAAAATTTAACATAAAAAACCGGCCAAGTGCGAGTCGGACTCGCGCACGAAGGGTTTCGTTTCCGTACCATTATCTATCTATAAAAACGGCAAAAAAATCACGTTTGTTGTATGGAAATTGGGAGTCCGCTTAAATATTTATTTTATTCTGTTTTATTTATTTTTTGTTATAGCGGGAACAGAAATACATCTTCTGTGAAAATTTCAACTGTCTTACTATCACGGTTCATGGGATACAGCCTGGCGACAGACGGACGGACGGGCGAATAGCGGAGTCTAAGTAATACGGTCCCGTTTTACCCTTTGGGTACGATTCGCTAAAAATGGCTGCTGATAAAGACACAAAATTTACTGATGATGATAATAATGTCAATTTGACAATAATTTGAAACAACTCCTTCTTAATAAGGCTTACTATTGTGTAAATGAATATTTAGATGACACAATAAGAATTTAAACCCATAAATGAAATATATTAATCGTATTACAGTTGTATTTATAAATATTTAAGTCGTATTAAGCTTTGCACTTTACGAAGAGATCTCCTTTAGAAATAAGTCCACCTTTGCCCACATATTGTAACACTTTTCTTTTTATGTATTTTTATGTGCAATAAAGAGTATAATATATGTAGAAAATTTAAATGAGAGTTAGAAAATGAAAAGTTAAATAAAAGTTAAATAAGATATTATTATAATAATAATAAATGTCAGCACCTGTCTTCAGACATTTAAGTGTAATAATAATATTAAGTTAGTATTTTGTCGTGCCCTTACAGGGCTCTTGTTTGTGAGCTAACAATTCTTGTAACACCCTTGTAACAACAAGTTGCAATAAAGGAATATGAATAGGAATAAATGATTCAAAACCTTTAACAAAACTCACTTCAAAACTCAATTTGGCGAATAGTTTACAGTCGCTAATGGCCTGCGCAGACGACGGACATTGAAGGACTTTTTGTCCGCGACGCGACCTTATTACTAAGATCATAAAGTTGAATAAATAACGAGGACTATCGCGTACTTTTCGCGGATATACGCGGTCTAAGTTGAATCTTATTTGGTTAACAATAAAGGCGTGTCGCGGACAAAAAGTCCTCCGTTGTCCGTCGTCTGCGCTAAGCAGCCTATCCAATTGCTTGTTGCACACACTCCAGCTTCTCAGGTGCTGGGAACAATGGCGTGCGTTACAAGCGTCACCATTGTCCGATGTTCGATGACACAAAGGTTTGTCACAGACCTATATCGAGATAGACGGTAAAAGTGTCAACCTTGCGTGTCAAGTTTGATACACGGTCAAAGTTTTACGACCTAAATCAGTCCGCTTGAGACCATTGCCATGAAAACACGCGTCACTCAGAAAGCGAAAATGGTTAATTGTGCAGTGCTTTCTTGCAAAAGCTTGTCCATAACATTTCCACATTACTAAATCTCGCTCGTGACGTTTCGTTGGTGCGAAAAATGCGACACGCTATCATAAAGTTTGAAGCGCTCTTTTCGTCTATCTCGATATAGATCTGTGGTGGTTGTATCTACACGATTTATTTTATAGAATCAAATGGTGTGGGGTTTCATGTCGCATTATGAAAGTAAAAATATTTGGCTTACTTTACCAAAAAAACATCCAATATCCACTGTCAAACTAATGACGGTTTGTCATTAGTTAAACAGTGACACACCGAATCCCCATACAGAACATCTTAACGAGTCAGTCATAAAGTGCTTGGTGCTAGGTTGCTTAAATTTGGAGTAGCCTATCTAATTGCTTGTATTATAGTAGTAGCACGTATCGGAGCAGCTGAAAAGTTGAAGTACTTCAACCTTTCAGCTGAACAATCAAATCTGAACAAATGGAGTATGTTACAAGCGTCACTGTTGTGCGGTGTTCGGTGCCACAAAGGCTGCTTTGTAGATCGTAAGTCGACGATAGCGTATTTGTCGCTGCGACTATTGATGACTTATTTCATAGCATCAGCCGACTTGGTGGAAGTTTATACTAATACAAATATCTTTATTGTTTCATTAGTAGGTATATAACATAACATGGTGGTAAAGTAAATAATCAGTAAAATCATGAACCCCGTTAGGGCATTAAATTTTTCTGTTCATATCTAATTAGTTTCACTAATAAAAATAACTAGCACACTACCGTAAAAAAAAAACATTAAACATACTCCAATCTAGCTCTCACCCTTGATCGATGAAGACGAAAATCATGCCAAATTCATGGGAATTTGACATGATTGTCGTTTTCGTTGTACCCACTTCAGTTCACGTTGGGAACAGTACACTTTTACGATGGACAGACAATCCAATAAGGTAAGTCCAACTTCGAGAAAGAGATCTCCCGTCGAACCCAACTCGGATGGGCAGCATTCGGGAAGCTCCGTCAAATCTTCGCGTCCAACTTACCGCAGTGTCTCAAGACAAAGTCTATGACCAGTGTGTGTTGCCAGTGATGACATACGGTATTGAAACGTGGTCGCTAACTATGGGTCTGATAAGAAAGCTCAAGGTCACCCAACGTGCAATGGAGAGGGCTATGCTCGGCGTTTCCCTACGAGATCGAATCAGAAATGAGGAGATCCGTAGGAGAATTAAAGTAACTGACATCGCTCGAGGAATTGCTCAGCTGAAGTGGCAGTGGGCGGGACACATAGCGAGAAGAACTGATGGCCGTTAGGGCGGAAAGGTTCTGGAATGGCGACCGCGCATAGGACGACGCTGCATGAGTAGGCCCCCGACAAGGTGACCGACGATCTGGTGAAGGTCGCGGGATGCCGCTGGATGCGGCGCTGGATGCGGACAGCGCAAGACCGACCGTTGTGGAGATCCTTGGGGCAGGCCTATACCCAGCAGTGGGTTTTATGTGGCTGAGACGACGACGACGATACATTGTTGTGTTCCGGCAGTGATAGCCAGTTCCTAAGTGATTGAGGATTCCGGGCGAGGCTCGCTTACACCTTCAGCCTTATCAATACTTAACATCAGGTATGATGAAGGCTAAGTCTCCACGTCGCTCATAAAATAACTAAAAGTCGATGTTCATAAAAAAACAATCACAGTTTTTCACAATCTGTTTACCATTCCGTGAGCTTTTCCAGATAATTGGATCCCGTTTATGAAAACAAAGCGACGATTACGGCCCTTTCCCGGAACTTTTATAGGAAACGGATAAAATATGATTATTAAGTATCGATTCGGCGCGCTCAGGAAGTTTCGCCAGTATTAGGTGTGGATATTTAACCTTTGAACTGATTTAGGTTAACATTTTGAATCCTGTCAGAATACCAAGCGACCAATCGACTTGATTATTGACATAGAGTTAGTTGAAAGCACGGAGAGTAACATAGTTGCTTACTACATTTTTTTTATCCCGATATTCCCACGGGAACCGCGCCGGTGATATCGCAAGCGGAAGCTCTAAATAGGCTATTTGACAATGCGAAAAATAAAGTGTCAATTACTGTTATCAGTATAAATTATGAGTTTAAAAATGGTTTTTTTATTAACACAAGTTGAAAATAATTATAAATTTATTTAAAAATCCTTAAATAAAAATGCATTTTTTAAACGTTTTGTCACGTGACACAAAACGCTCCTGATTCGTCGAGTTTATAATGACGTCACCTGCTTGTAAACATCGTTTGACTACGTATGTGGATGATATGCAGAATACAGGCAAGTGACGTCACCGAACCCATTGCAGAGCCATATTGTCAAAGTAGCGTTTTGGCGCGCTATTTAAATAATGAATTTTTTATTTGATATTTTTCAGCAAATATGTACCAGAATTAAAAAAAACAACTTTTACTGGGTTCCTTAAACTCCACTACATAATATAAAATGGATTTTCAAAACCTGTCAAATAGCTTATTATGATTTCTAGCTGTATCACGCAGTTGATGGATGCTGAGGATGATTTTCCTCTTATATTAAATATATTTCAAAATTGTAAATTTGTGCATGGCAACAACATGTTCCATTGTAAATGTTGTTGCTTCTGTTAAATCTGATAAGTTTCTTGCGGCCGTTCTTCTTATCAGTTAAAAGATGTCCTGAATGGCTGGTAGGGAAAAAAAATTTTGGACTATTCGAAAGTACTTATCTATAAGTCTATTTGAATAAAAATCTTTGACTTTGACTTTGACTTTGGCTAATGTGCTAAGAATCTTAGCTAAATTAATTTTTCCAAGTAACAATTTATATTTGTATTCAATACGTTTACGTGATAACGATTTACTTATCGAAATCTGACAGACACATAAAAACTAAACCAAATTAATATTGACATTAGAAATTCCTATTGCAAGACGATGCTCCCTGCACTTTACAGGGTAGCCTTTGGTCTGTAATCCCCTGCCATGGAATCCCCTCGCAAGTCCCGTCGATCACCCCCCTGGGACTGACATCTGCCCTAGAGGAAAACGCCATAAACATTACTCGTCAAAAATGCATGGACTTATTCATGGGGAGTTTAGTATATTAAATGTTATCCTTTTATTATTCAATGCAATTAAAATCATTTACATCAGAACTAGGTTCCTTCTATTATTGACGCGCGTTCGTTTATTAAAATTACTTCAGTGTGTGTGGCGTTTTTTTTACGACTTAGCCTTCATCATACCTGATGAAGTATTGATAAAGCTGAAGATGGAAGCGAGCCTCTTCCGGAATCCTCAGCCACTGAGGAACTGGCTATCTTATCTCTAACTGCCGGAACAAAACAATGCTGAAAACATTGTTTTTATGGCATCAAGCTTAGATAAGATGGTAGCTAGCCAGGCGGACTTACAACAAGTCCGACCACTAATTAAACCGAATACAATATGTACCCCCGCTGGAAATCGAACCCGGGACCCCTGGGTCTGATACCGGTGGTTGTACCACTAGACCACATCCGGTTAATATCTTCTTCTTATCGAGTGAGGATTTCTGGTGTCAGAGTTTATCAAGCCGCCTATAATGTAATTCACTAATTTGACAGGTGTCAATGTCATTTTGTAAACAATTATAAGCATAGCAAATAAACAAATTAGGAGGAAATTGCTCCCGCACCGGATGTTTATAATTGTTTACAAACGTTACTAAACACAACTGTGAGAGCACATTAAAGCAGCTATAACGATAAATCAATAGAATCACAACTGGATCAGCCCACTGATTATGTAACTTGTTTCTATCAACGTTTGATTGAAAGTGCAGTAACATTGCTGCTTTAGTAAAACTCAATATGACAACTATCTAACTAAAGCAGCAATGTAACTGTACTTTCAATAAACTTCAATCAAAATCTGTTAGCAACAGAGTTAGATCATTTCGAAAAACAGTTAAAATCAGAATTATTTTAACAAAGTGACATTGCCATCTGTCAAACTGCTCTACCGATTTAAAAATCCAACTAAAAACTACTTCTTCTTTTGTTTTGTGGTTACAAAAGTCACCTATTATTTTTCAAATTACAATAAAAACTTTCATCTAATATTCCGACCTACTTTGTAGGTCGTCAAATAGCATAGAAGGCGAAAGTTTGACATCTTAAATATTCATTGCCGGGTTGGGAGCAAGCTCTGAGTCCCCTTGCGTCTGGGGCGCGCACCCACGCGACGGTGTAAGTCAAACATAATGTATCTAACTACATTTAAAATAACATAGTAACAAAGCCAAATTAGGAAGAACGAAGGTACTACATCTATCTTACTATGTACTTACTGGATGCAAATATGGTTTACGGTTTTATACTAACATCAGAAACTATTTAAAATGAAGTAAATTATGATAAATTAATAACACTATTTAAGCAGAGGACACTAACGATGGATCATTTATGTAGCAGCTAAAAACTTGTAAATACTCCAAACAGCTAAGTTGTAGTTTCGCTAGCGAATATATATGATAAAATACAAAGTTTTCCCCAAACTGTAAGTTCGCGTGTCGCGAAATTGGTCGCAAAGCAATTTACAAACGAAAGTATGCTTCTGTTCTTTGGCTCAAAATACGTAAGGCGCCCAAGCAGAGAGGCCATTCGGAATAAACTAAAGAACCATTTCTCACAATCTCCCTTTTGTTTTGATGAAATACTCGAAGGATCATGAATAAATGCCAAACCAATACGTCAAATCAAACTGGCCAGTGAAAACAATAAAGTTGTATTGAAGCAAAAACAAATAGACTAAAAAAATACAAATTTATTACAATAAATTCTTTGTATCAAAAACACATAGCCTAACTGGCTTAGTCCAACGCCATCGCGTTTCAGACACATAATACGCCATCTGTTGCCTGATTTGAGACAACAACATTCTTGGCGTCTGTACAGTCGACGACGGCGACGTACGTTTAAAGACATTCCCACGCAGTTACAACTTCCAAGCACTCAGTCGCGATTTCGCGATTGTCAAAGTTAATAAGCGGTATAATTGACATTCAAACTCAATATCATTTATTCAGTCTAGGCCGTTACAAGAAACTGTAACCGAAACCTTCGCTCAATGTATAAAAATAAACTGTATAATCCAGTATCAAAACTATAAATTATATCTATAATTTTATAATAAATTATTATTTATCATGTGTATAAAAGTTTATAATAAATTGCCAGAAGAGTTTAAAGTTTTGAAATTTACTCATTTTACGTCTTCAATAAGAAAATGGCTTATTAACTAATGTTTTTATACCATTTGTGAGGGACTGGTGCCTGAAATAGGTTTCAGAAATCGAAACCTGCGCTACAGGTCGCCAGGCCCACCCACAGACAATAGAATGACCTATAAATAATTTAAGTGGGTGTAATATGACAGAACACGTCTTTAGATTAGAATTTAGGGTAAGTAGCTTAAAATACAAAACAAAGTAAGCTAAATTATTTAAAATAACTTTAATAAGAAGATCACAAAAAGCTAAGACATTGTGTATGAGTGAGAGCATGTCTATGTGTAAGTGTGATCGCATTTGTCGTTTGAGTGTATGAGTGGCGTGTGTGTGTGTGTCTGGGTGTGTGACTGTCGATGTCGTAGGAGGATTTGATAAACAGAATTTTCGCAATAATCCTAGAGATATTGAAAAAACATGGATAATTAGACAATGTTGTTGACATTTTTCAATCTTACTGAAAAAAGATAAGATTTTTGCAAATATACTGGTTGCTTTAGTAACATTGAATATTCTATACTCTGATTGGCTTAATTTTTGGTTGCTTGCTAACTCTCATTCTTGATTGGTTCATAGAAAGTTTACTACATGTGAGAGAATAGATTGACATTTGAAACGTCAAGTCGTCAACCAATCAGAGAAGATGTTGTTTTGGACGGTCCGACCATCCAATCAGTGTTCTTATTTCATAATAGCCATGGATTCTTTCCGTAATCTTACTAAGGCAACCAGCCCCCTAATTGTCTAATTTAAAATCTATCACAATCCCTTTCAGAGGTATTGTGATTGTGATATTTTCGTCTGTCATATTGCTTAGACAGTTCAATTTCGTTTATTCCATACCTTTTAAAACGCGTCCCGATCACAATCCCTTTCAAATGTCAAATAGTAACGGCCTGAATATCTTTCAAATTACGAATTGAAAGGGATTGCGATAGATTTAAAATAAGTCAATTAGCCCCCAGTTTTTTCGCAAAAATCTTGTCTTTTTTCAGTAGGATTGAGAAATGATAACACCATTATCCAATTATCCGTGTGTTTGCAATATCCCTAGAATTTTCGCAAAAACTCGATTTTTCTAATTATCCTGCGACATCGATAAATTTTTGAGTAGTCACACACAAAAAACAACAGTCAACAGTAGCGTCCCTAGCGAGTCAGTCAAGTTTTCGAGTATGACGAAGTGTGTCTTCTGGTAACTTTTCTATTTTGTGTATTTAACTTGTAATGGCGTTTGTTCAATAAAAATATTATCTTTATTTACTGCGGACAAAATTGGAAATACCATTTTTATTCAGAAACTTATGTTATTTCAGTTTTCAAATAGGTAGGTTATTGGATTTTTCTTTACATACAAAAAAAGGGTTTTCAATTCAATGAATGCGCATCACCATTTATTGACCTTACTCTTATTTATTACATTAAATATTTAATTTAATGAGCTATTATTTTGACATTAATTTCGAAAAATTGCAACGTAACTATATTATATTAAATCATAGCCTTATCAAACAGGTGAAACGGTGCAACGAATTCAGGTTTTATCGTGCAACCCAGTGCAGCTTGCACCGGATTAACCTTGCAGGTTAACTGGCTCTGCCGGTGCAACGTGCATCATTTATGCGTTCAAGCGTTCAAGCTTACAATGGGTGTCAGCAGGACTTTATGAACTTTAGGAGAGATTTTAGTGGGTAACACGACTACTGAATAACGTGGTGGTTGGTATCTGTTTTTTTTTTTTTTTTTTTATATAAGTATTAATTTATTCAAGCTACCAAGGCTCACATTAAATAAATAAATAAATAATAAATATTTCCATACAATCACACCAATTATCTAGCCCACGTTAAGTATCATGAAGAACTTGTGTTATGGATACTAGATAACGGATAAACATACTTAGATACTTTTTTTTGTAAATACATACATAATATACATATTAAACACCCAGACCAAGACAAATAGACATGTTCATGCACACAAATATTTGTCTTGTCCGGGGATCGAACCCGGGACCTCTGGCGCAGAAGGTGGGGTTAGTACCCCTGCGCCAAACAGTCGTCAAACATTATGTTAGTAAAAAACTTAACCTACGTTAGTATTAAATTAATTTAAAACGCAACGTTTATAAACGACGGTGAGACTCTTAGCCTTCATTATGATGAATACCTGATGTTAAGTATTGATAAGGCTGAAGATGGAAGCGAGCCTCTCCCGGAATCCTCAGCCACTGAGGAACTGGCTATCTTATCTCTAACTGCCGGAACACAACAATGCTGAAAACATCGTTGTTATGGCGTCAGACTTAAATAAGATGGTGGTAGCTAGCCAGGCGGACTTACAACAAGTCCTACCACCAACCAAACCGAATACAATATGTACCCCCGCTGGGAATCGAGCCCGGGACCCCTGGGTCTGATACCTGTGTTTGTATCACTAGACCACAAAGGCGGTTAAAGTCTAACATTGTGTAACATTAAATGGGAAGTTGGGATGGATATTTTTTACTCAATCACGCCAGAACGGCTGAATGAATATGGATAAAAAATGGCGTAGAGATTATAGTCTGGAAAAGTACATAGCATACAAATTGTATATCTGTGGTCTATAATTGTTGTAATGTTGTTAATAAATAATAATAATAATAATAATAAACTTCATTGCACACGATTAAACATACAGAATACAGAACAAATTACAACAAAGAAAACACACAATAGGCGACCTTATTGCTACATAGCAATCTCTTCCAGGCAACCTTGGGTAAGAGAAAGAAAAAGATAGAATATTAGGGGAGTGGGTGCATGAAATAATGGACAAATATAGGTATTAGGTATAATGATAGATAAATACTTATAAAGAGAGTAATTTGATAATATTATAAGGTAGATGAAGAAGAAAGAAAATGTTTTCAGACTCGATCACCAAACGATTTGTTGTTGTGTGGTCTGTAATGTTGTTGTTTCTGTTAAATCTGATAAGTTTCTTGCGGCCGTTCTTCTTATCAGTTAAAAGATGTCCTGAATGGCTGGTAGGGAAAAAATGGACTATTCGAAAGCACTTATCTTTAAGTCTATTTGAATAAAAACCTTTGACTTAGAGTTTCACTGTAATTGTTGGCATATCGGAAAATTTTGAAACGGTAACGTCGTGGGTAAAGCCTAGGGCTCCCACTAGTTAAGATTATATTGTATGTAGGTGATAAAATAATGCAGAAGCAAGATTGTACACTTGACATTACTTGGTTGATATATCATTATCATATTATTATTAATTTGACACTTGACATTAAACATTTTTACTTTTAATTAATTTATAATTTGTAAGATTGGATTATGTTTTGATTAGGTACTGTCTTTATTTTAATTTGTACACCGTTTAGGTAAAACATGTTTGAATATCTTATTATAAATGAACATCTTTGTTACACATGTTTTGAACAAATAAATTATCTTTATCTTTAATGTTGAAGAACGCACTCGTCTCTGAAAATATCGTATTTTTACGATAATAAATTACTGTGCAGACTTCGCAGGCAGTTTTACACGAGAATTCTGAGAGAATAAGCCCGTCACAGAGGACACTATTTTGATTTACTTAACAATAAAACCAATGCTGCCTAGTCTTTCCAATTTTGGCGCCCAACATGTGACTACACAACAACTCACATTGACGTTGTTACAGTCTGAGCTCTATCACAACATGAAATAAAGCAGTGTTTTGCTGAGCACAGATCGATTTTGACCTCAAATGTTATAATCGATTTCTATAGTACAAAGTTACTTTATTTACTTATTACCAGTCTTAATAAACGGAATGGACAGGAAGCATATTAAAAAAAAACCTCTTGATCTTTCGAATTTGGCGCCCGACGTGTGACTCTACAACAACTCCCATGTAATGTAACTCACATAAGCATTGTGTTGCAGTCGTCCCATTAAAACATAAAATAAGTAATGTTTTGCTGAGCACAGAGCCATAAACTAGTTAACGAGCCATAAAGCTTAATAAATGACAAACTAAATGACGTAAACTGAAATTATTATTATTATTAGAAGGAGAATAGGCTTGTTATAATACAATATAATTATACAATTTACGTATAAACACTTGTTATATTACAAAAATCCATAAATACTTATATATGTATTTATATCCGTTACCCATTAGTATCCCATAACACAAGCCTTACAGTGCTTACTTTGGGGCTAGGTTAAGGTGTGAGTGTAAGAAATATTTATTTATAATATAATTAAAGAAGGTGGTCAGAATTAGTCAATTGTTAAAAACCACTAAAACTCTTTTCATCTTAAGTTTCAACTAGCTAAGATCTGACTCTTATAATCTAAGTTACAACAGTGTAAAAAAACCACGACAATCGAAACACGATTGAGATACTATTATGACTTAAAGTTATCAGAATCGACCTAATCTTTCGAATTTTGGCGCCCAACGTGGGACTCTAGTGTAGCTAGAGTCGGGCTAGTAGCTAGAGCTAGAGTCTAGACCAACACCCATAAAAGTTGTGTTATATTATCGTTCGTCTTAGTCCCATTACAACATAAAATGAAGTAGTGTTTTGCTGAGCACAGAGCCATAAAATAGTTAACGAGCCATAAAGCATAATAAATGGCAAACTTGTGCTGACGTGTATGGTGACGTAAGCTTAAATTATTACAGAGAGGCTAGTTACATGACAATATAAGTAAATAAGAAAGTGGTTAGAATTAATGGTTAGATTGGCTGTCATACGTCGCCAATCTGTTGCGCGAAACACAAAAGAGTCCATATATTTCTCTTTTAGACAATTTAGAATTTTACACATCGGCATGGACGCTACGCGCCAGATTTTACGCGCCAGGGGCCGTACCGCGCAAGTGGTTTCGGCATCGAAATCGGTTTCTTTGACAGATGTCAGATGTCAGTTTGACAGATGTGTCTTAGTCTTTGGTAAGTTTTTATTTGTGTCAAAAAGAAGCAGCAATGGAGTTTCACCTGAGTTCTTTTCGTAATAACACGTGTTGTAAGGCTCCATTTTTAACTCAATCTACCGTAAAATTTCTATATAATACAAAATATATTTACTTGACATTGGCAAAATTCGCGTATCTAACGCGAGCACGCCATTAATTAAGAAAGAAGAAGAAGCAACAATGTGTCACATCCATCTGTCAAATGAAGCCGATATCGATGCTGACGCCACTTGCGCGGTACAGCCGCAGAACCTAAGCGTCATTTGCTCTGCCGACCATGCTTTTGATATGATCGTCTCACCACTCAGGGCCCACTTTACTTTTAATTCATTAAATCCGAGCCAGACACCGCTGCTGTCCTGAGAATAATGGAATATCTAATGTGTCTCATGAGCCGGGGTGCAGCCTGATAGCAAAACTTTTAATTCCATTGGAAGTGCAGATTTTGTTATTAAAGTAACATCCGATGTATTAATTTGATGAACAAACACCAACACAATCGAACATTGCAAACACTTTCTTCAACAAAGCAAACATACTCTGTTTTTCCCTTTTTTAGTTTGTCTACCTTTTAACAACTACGTGTCTCGTCTGGAACACGCGAGGGTCCCTCGTCAGGGGGCCGGGAAGCCACTAGGGTTCCCTCGGGACGAATATCAAAAGGGCCCACGTTGCGGTTTCAAAGGAAACGGGCAAGTAACGACAGGGTTCCGTACGTGTTTGCTTTTGTTACTTTTACAACCGATATGTGAATACAAGGCGCAAAAGTCTTATTCTTAGTCGTTCTTGGAGGAACGACTTAGAATATACCCATATTCTTAGTCGTTCCTCCAAAACTTACTCGTCCTCGACTTAACGAAACCTCATTGAAAACCTCTTCGAAATACTCCTCGAAATCGGTATTCTAAGTCATAACTCCGTAAGGATCTGGAGGAGCCAAAGAGTACGTAGCCACTCCGTGTTAGGCCTAGCGCACGCTACCATTTTTACCCACGACGAGGTTGAGTGGAGTGAAAAAAGTTTTGGAGGAACGACTTAGAATATGGGGGTTAGTTTTCCCAAAAACAGAGAGTCTCCAGCAACTTTGCAGTTAAAAACACGAGCGAATATATAAATAAGAAAGAAATAAAAACAGAATGATGAAAATATACAAGAAAAGCAACTTAAAAGAACAAAACAATTTTCAATTTGGGGACCTTCAAGTCGTGTGTTAATAGGTATCTTCTAGGCAAGCGCGTTTCATCATCCTAGATCGCATCATCGCTTACCATCAGGCGAGATAGCGGCCAAGCGCTAAGCTATACATAATAAAACAAACCAGATATACAATGAGAATCAAAAGGTGTAGCAGATAAGATCAATGTTCAGTTCACTGACGTTGTTTGTTGTTTATTAAATATTTACAAATTAGTAGAAAAACAAGAAACCGTTAAATATAAAATCTCATACTGTAACAAAAATACGCCGTCCAACTCACAGCCGCGTGGCATAGTACCGAGAACACTGGCGCTGTTGCCCCGCTGAATGTAAAGACTCAGCCGCTGGGCAAGATACGCACCAGCTCTCAGGTCTCCTGAGGCGTGGACCAGTCTTATGGAACGATCTTTAATAAACTTTTTGGTGTCAGTCGACCAAGGGCCCATTGTCTCTACGGCAAGCGCCGCAAATTCGTTTATTTATTCACCTAAGTATATAATTTACACTGGATTCTGCTAAACTATGACATTCCATTTTTTTTATTGCATTTTTTTTTTATTGAATATTTTATGTTACTCTAATGTTTAATAATTAATTATGTTTTTGAAATCTGACTTTGTAATTTTGACATGATTTTGACAATAAGTTTTATTAATTTTAATAATTGTATTTGACAGTTTTCAATTTTTTTTTCTTTATAATGATGACTGTGACATTCCATTTTTATGTTCTAATATTATTTTCAAATTTTTTGTATCATCTATATTTTATTATTTGTGTGACTTGCATATGCTTTGGAGAATACCTCTGTAAACTTGCTGGTATGAAATAAATAAATAAATAAATAAAATAAACAGGCATGTTAACAGTCAGAGCTAGTTCCACATATCCAACTAATATTATGAATGCGAAAGTATGTCAGTTTGTTACTCTTTTACGCAAAAACTACTGAACCAATTTGAATGAAATTTTGCACACATATAGAAGACAGCCTGGATTAAAACATAGGCTACTTTTTAACCCGATATTCCTACGGGAACGGAACCACGCAGGTGAAACCGCGGGCGGCCGCTAGTGTATTATATAAATAAATAAAATAATCAAACATTACTAAGTAAAAACTAAAAGCCTAAAACATATTAAAAGGAATTGCATAAATATTTGAAAACATACATTAAAAAAAATCAGATGTAATAAAAATATGAGTACCTACTAAACTCATCATTTGCTCTGAAAAAAAAAAACAACGGATTGCACTTTGGGAGTGCAGGCAGAAGTGAAAACCGCTTAAACGAAAATAGCGATCAAAATCCACTATATCTCCACCACAACTTCATAAAAAGTTGATGAAAACGGAGACCAACTTGATTTGGCAGGAAAATCCATTGAAACTGACCTGGCATCAATATGAAAGTTGGTAGTAATGAGAGATCTTTGTATAATGGTTGTTATTAACTAATATACGTAGATCTTTCAAGTGTAAGACTTTATGTAATT
Organism: Chrysoteuchia culmella; assembly: GCA_910589605.1. Taxonomy (NCBI): domain Eukaryota; kingdom Metazoa; phylum Arthropoda; class Insecta; order Lepidoptera; family Crambidae; genus Chrysoteuchia; species Chrysoteuchia culmella. Next base: position 328,194 of record OU342669.1, read on the forward strand.
TGAAATAGGTCAACGGTAAATGGTCCTTCGAATTTTCGACCAGGGTCACGTGTCCTGACGCGACTTTAAAATTTTTTACCCATCCCAAAAATTTCAAACTACCGCTAAAGAAGTTTTCACTTAAAAAAAACACAGTTTCTCATTTCATAGCGAGCATCCTCCAAAGAGCTATTTAGTTGATACACTACAGAACTACAGACTTAAGTCCCTTCGCGTGTAACATCGTTACTCCTCATAAAAGTAATGTTTCGTAAACGAGACACAAAGGCTGCGTCTTTGACACTATAATGATTTTTGTGACCTTTTGCGGGCCAGCTGCTATTTCGGATTAAAGGTAAGATCACACTGACGCGCTAAAGAATGAGAAGAGAATAAATATTTAACAAGAAAATATAGTAGAAAAAAGCAACTAGTCTCATGTCGCCCTGACGCGGGATCCAAACCCGCTTCCTTGGGAATCCGGCCCAATGCACTAACCAATTATGCTACCTATATACCTATGAGGACACGTCGAATTTTTTAATTTTTTTTTATTTTTTTTATGGTTTTTGTAATTTTTGCATTTTTCAATGCTATTTATATACTTATGGTAAATTTTAAATAGAAAAATATTGGAAAAAATTAACTCGGCCACAAGTGAATTCTCAGACGGGAATCGAATATAAAATTTATAATTAAAATTTACCATAAGTATACTATTTTCTTGTTAAATATTTATCACATAAAAATAGCATTGTAAAATGCAGAATTAAAAAAGTTATAATGAGAAGAGGAGTTTTGTTATATGATAACTGTAAAATAAGCAACGCGAGAACGAGACCGATTTTGCAGATTAGATGAAAAAGCCACGAAATTACTTCGAAGCAAATAACTAATAATTCGCTTTCCTTATGAAAATAATCGAATCCCCTAATTGTGACAGTTGTGGTACCGTTGATGACGTCCAACACATATTGTTCGAGTGTGTAAAATAAAGGGGAGCGAGAGTCATTGATGCAAAAAAACATTTTATAAAAAAAAAATCAAACCGACTTCAAAAAGTAAAAAATAAAACTTTTGGAGTCGGTGCCAGCCAAGGCATTCTACATTGCACTTTGATTAACTATATATTTTTTTGGCCTTAGCTAGCTAGCATCGACTCCAAAAGTTTTATTTTTTACTTTATGAAGTCGGTTTGATTTTTTTTTTTTTATGTTTTTATTTCAGATTTTTTTGTTACATCATGTGCCGTTACTTACACTAAACATCAGCCCATACACAACAATGATGTCATCTAGGTAAACGACTACCTGCCAAAAGGTGATTGATATTTTTCAGGATTATGAAAAAACTACTAGCCAGATCTTCGTAAAAATTATATGGGACCACACGTAAACCATTTTCTTTCAGATAAAAAAAAAATATAAAAATCTGTTAACAACTGGCGAAGTTATGGTAAAACATATATAACAAAAAACTGTCGACTTGAGAACCTCCTCCTTTTTTTGAAGTCGGTTAAAAATATATAATAAATCAGCTGGATGTAGGGGTATTCTTGACCATACTAGCAGAGAACTCTATTTATGAATCACTCGTCGCGCGAGTGGCGAGGCGAACGAGGAGGCAATCAGGCGATTAGCGACCTTGCATGCGTAGACATAGCACGCTTTTCGCTTTGCCCCTCGCGCGCTCGCGTTGGGAGGCGGTACGACAGGCGAAAAGCGAAGTTAAGTATATACGTGCAAGGTCGCTTTTACGGAATACGGAAACTCAAACGTCGCACGAAAATCTTCGAGGCGAGTGAATCAAAAATAGAGTGCCTGATATGTTTCAAGAAGTAATTTTTACCATAATATACTTGCATCATTGACTTTTTCCTTCCCCTCTTTTTTCCCTGTTGTCTTCGCGGGAGACCGGGGTTCGATTCCCCGCCGGAGAGCCAGTGTGACGGGGCTCCTAGTCCGGCAGCACTACAGTCGCCGGGACGTCGGAACCGCAGCACTCATTTAATAATTAGGGAAACGAAAATAAAAGTATCGTTCACAGGCGACTTGTTTATTATGTAGTAATAGATAATGGAAATAAGGAACCCTTGTATCGGGTTCCTGATTTTTATGAAATATATATTATTTACACAACTTTAGATAAAAAAAATGTTAGTAGTTTGTAATGTAGCGTTTAGCTTGCTGGTTTCTGTAAGATTACGTCAAAATGAGCTGAACAGGAATCGTGGAACGGAGAAAATTTGAATTTAGACAGAATAGATAAAAATATAATTTGATTACCATAGAGTGAAACTACGGAGTTTCCAGCCATTATGGAGGTTTCATCCATCCATAAGGCTAGAACGAAATGGCATCGTTACAAACTGTTGTATAATAGTTATATGGTAGGGAGGAGGTACTACCCCCATGACCTAAAGGCGGTACGAGAGCAAGTAGTGAGGGGTTTAGCTGGTAGTACACCCCCTCCCGACCCCCCATTATGCCTTTTGAGACTGAATGGGGGACCAGGAGGCGGCGGTCCGTCCCTTCTCCCGTCCTCCCGTCAAACTTTCGAGCTCGAGCGGGGGGCGGGAGCTGGTTCGATCCTACCCCGAAACCTCGCCAAGCCTACTAGGCTCGACGGGGCGTCGGGGGGCGGCGAGGGATAAGCTGCCGGACTCACGAGTCCGGTAATCTAGGTGAGCCCAGCATAACCTCAGTGTATGCGTAAAAGCATTGCCCTCACTATAAATTAAAAAAAAGTACTACCAGCTAAACCCCTCACTACTTAGCCAGTAGTACCCCCCCTCTATACCTGCCTTCACCTTAAGAGGTCGCGGGTTCAACTCAACTATGTTTTGTTATTTGGCTTGGACCTTGGTCAAGGTATTTGTGATGGTTTGTGAAAAAACGTATCTTAATATATTTATCCGTTATGTAAGTAGTATTTATAACACAATTTCTAATTAACCTTAACTTGGACTAGATGGTGTACTTGTGTTAATAATCATATTAATATAAGTATAAATATAAATATATTGAATTGTTAAATTGTATTGTTAAAAAATATTTTTAATCATATTATATTATTATTATTTATTAAATTATGTGTTATATTGTAATTTATAATCGATTATTGAAGAATTATTAAATTATATTTTTTTTTGTATAAATAGGATACTTAAACAAATTAATAAAAACAAACACAATAATGTAATTAATATTAAGTTTATTAAATTCATAATCAATCTATTGTATTGGGTTAACCCTGTAATGATAGATGTAAGTGTGGAAATAAAAATAAATAAAATATTTAATGTTCCTGGGTGAGAATAGAACTCCCGACCCCTAACTGAGTAAGCCGAATTATTAAACTGCGCGACTTGTAACATGTTACACAATTAGTGTAGACGCGTCCTAACTTTCAAAGTTAGACTTACTTCTAAGTTACTTTCAGTTGGCAACTTGCGAGTGTGGAATTATTAATTTACTTACAACCTTCGAGGTTTCGGCTTATTGGTCGCGATAAAAACTTTTTATGGCCCTTACCAGGCGTAATTGTTTACAGCGCCTTGATTAATAAATAAAATAGGCGGGTAGTTAACTCCCTAAAATATGGTTGAGCGAAGCGAAGGCTGGTTCATGCGTCATGCTCGTGAACGGGTGCCGCCAGCGGAATTGGGTCTACTTCAGTCTGCTTATCTTATTGGTGTACTTAAAACTTAAATATTTTTTTCTTAAATAAATTGATACTGACCTGTATTTACCTCACAACTTGCAGTACAGTAATCTTGTAATGCGAGAAATGTTGTAATGTATGATAGACAAGTCTTTCTTTGCCAGTTGAACATTGTTTACGGTTACAATAACCATTAAATGTAATATTATAATTAGTATTTTCTTTTTGTGCTGGAAATTGACCTTACTGATATGTTAAGGTCACTTTTCAATTTGACGACTCTGTATGAAATAAAACAAGGAGAAAAAACAGCCCTTGACGAGTTTAAATTCTGTAGAATTTTCTATTCTGTAGATTTTACCTCTTAAAAAAACTTTGCTGTATGGTCTAGTGGTCTATGCACTTAGCCTGCTCGTAATAAAAAATTTAAAAAAAAGATAGAACAATTTTCGTGGTATTATGATGTAAGATAAGATGGTGATAGTTTGCCAGGCGGACTTACATGAAGTCCAAACTGCAACCGAAAAGTAAGATTTTTTTTATTTTTCATAAAGTACAAGACAGAAACCAGGGTTTTTGTCTTTCAGATATGCCAACCCCATCCAAAACCCCGGTCTCTTCATAAAGAACAAAAAAAAATCTTACCTGCATTTTTTAAAGTTTAATTTAAAATAAAACATGCCGCTTACAACCCAAACGTGTAACATAAATTACACGACATGTCAGCACAACAAACTGCCTACAGGCAATATGTCGAGCATTCGGCAAATATTTTTCCCATTCAATTGCGCCCAAAACGTGGGGTTTTAATCTTCAAAGTACCCTCTAAAATAATAATCCTTTTTATAAGTCTTAGAGTTGTATGAATAAGGTTTATAATCGCAGAGAAATGTCACCTCTAATAAGGGTAGATGCTTTGATGTGAGCAATGCAAATAAATCTGACTCATTTATAATTTTTTGTCAGTAAAAAAAAAAATCGCTACAATTTTTTATTTATTCAGTGGAAAACCAATAATTAATGTACTAAATAAATAATTTTAATTATGTTTAATTTTTTTAATACAAAATATACCGTTTACAAGCCAAACATGTAGTATAAATTACACGACATGTCAACAAACAACATACCGAAGCACTCGGCAAATATTTTTTCCGTTGAGTGGCGCCCAACGTGGTGTTTTAATCTTTAAAGTGCCCCAAATAAATACTCTGTTTTATAAGTCCTAGTGGCATAAGAATAAGGTTTAGAATCGCAGAGCAATGTATTATCTAATGATGGCAATCAAGGCCAAAATAAATACTTCTTTCTAAACACTTGTAAGCTCTAATGCTGGAGGAATAAGGTTTAGAATTGCACATCATTTACTGACGGTAATAGCCTCCAAAATAGAAACTCCTTTTAAATACTTTTTAAAAGTTCTAGTGCTGTAAGAATAAAGTTTAGAATCGCATAGCAATGTGAAGCCTTTAATGAGGAATGCTTTGATGAGAGTTGAGGTTAAGGAGTTTGAGGTTTTTTATTGAACTCTGAGCTTCAATTGGAATGTAAAGAATTTAATTGTAACTATATATTTTTGTTTAATGTATGACGGGAAGATCTAAGCCTACATCATACCTGACCTGATGTTAAGTATTGATAAGGCTGAAGATGGAAGCGAGCCTCTCCCGGTATCCTCAATCAATGAGGAACTGGCTATCTTACCTCTAACTGCCGGTACACAACAATGCTGAAAACATTGTTGTAATGGCGTCAGACTTAGAGAAGATGGCGGTAGCTAGCCAGGCGGAATTAAACCAGTCCTACCACCAACCAAACCAAATACATTGTATTTTGTATGTACCCCCGCTGGGAATCGAACCCGGGACCCCTGGGTCTGATACCGGTGGTTGTACCACTAGACCACAGTGCGGTTGTAATTGACATTCGAATTTAACATTGAAAAGCTCACTGGACGGGATAATTACGCCAATTGGAAGTTTGCCGTGAAGGCATACATTGAGCATGAGGACCTTTGGATACACTGCCAAAGGTCCTCATGCTCAATGTAGTTGGAGAAAAATTCTACAAACCCATTTAATCCTTTTAGATTTCCTTACACATACAATTACGGAAATTCCCGGTATCCACTTGCCGCGCAAAATCCTTTGAACGGTTATCAGTGGATGGGTTCCCTACTTGTCTGCGAAATTTGATGATTCGATTTTCATTATATCGAACACACACACAAATAGCAAACACACAGACAGACAGACAGACGGACAGACATTATTTCTAAAAATGATAGAAATTGGTTCTCCTGTTTATTCTGAGTCCCTATCTAATTTTTTGCAATTCCAAGCAATGTACAGACACGATGAACTTTGATTCTTATTATAAGTATAGATTAGTCTAACAATAAAACATAAAAGAAAACGTCTTATACATATAACAATGTTGTGCATACCTTTAAGTTAAATGCATATAAGATACATATTTTGCTAAGTGCTGTAAACTTAATGTAATTTGCCTTTATGTATTTAGTTGGTAAGCCTTATTAAATAAATAAATAAACAAGGTGTGTCTATAATTCAGTTGTGCGATGTTTCATTGTATCGATGCCTTAATGCGATGTAACGCTAGTGCGAAAAACCCTACAGCAGCGACTGCTCATTAGTTCATTAGTATGTTGTTAGAAACGGCTACTGTAGTTCCTGATATTTAATAATCTCATTATACCCTCAAAGCCGTAACGCCTGTTGCAAAAAGTTGTATGATTTTTTTAAAGTATAAAATTCACAATAGGTATGTAGCATTAGATAAAGCAGTTTTTTGTTGAAATAATAGAGAATGTATTTCCCATAACGCCAAAAATGCAAAAAAATATTATTTATAAAATATCAGGGATAGCAGTAGGCGTTTCGAAACAACCTACTATCAAACTAATGAGCAATCGCTGTAGCGTTTTTCGGAACAGTTTTTCGGACTAGCGTTACATCGCACCCATAAGGCATCGACACAATGAAACATCGCGCAACTGAATTATCGACACACTGTGTTCGATATAACGAAAATCGAATCATCAAATTTCACAGTCAAGTAGGGAACCTCAGTGGGTTGACGTAAGTGACGTTGACTGTCTAATTCGAGCGCACCTGTAACGCCTAAAAGCGGTCAACCGGGAACTTCTTGAACCCTAATTAGCTTAAACAATAACAGATGCTGTGTCTCTGTCTTTTATTCCATTTACATAAGAAACACTGCATTAAAAATTTAATATAATTTATTCAGTCTAGGCTGTAACAAGCATTTATGAACGTCAAAGAAGCTACGCCATCGGTTCACAAACCCTACGGCGGGAGACCGCGTAACGAGAAGAACCGGCATGAAACTCGTCAATTGCTGTTTTTTCTACCTGTTTTCTTTCATACAGAGTCGTCAAATTGAAAAGTGACCTTAACATATCAGTAAGGTCAATTTCCAAAACAAAAAGAAAATACTAATTATTATATTACGTTTTATGGTTATTGTAACCGTAAACAATTCTCTTTTCACCTCACACGCTCTGAAAAGGAGGTTTTGTCAACCAGTTTAGGCGTAGAAAATCGCTTTTTGCGGCCTAGCGCGGCAAAGGGCTCCGTAATTTTAAGCATAACGTTTATTGTCATAATATCCTGTTCCATAATTTTAACACTTTCGCGGACAGAACGAGACACAATAGAATTTTTATTGTTATCACTGCTATAGGCGTTGAATGTCCGCGAAAGGGTTAATACCAATAATCATCATGTTGCATATTATCGCGACGCATAATTTTAAAAGTCCTAATATAGTGTCGGCTAAAATTGTTTGTCATAAGTATTAAAAGGCATAAATTTTGAAACGCAGAATAGCTTTAAACATACGTACATCTTATGTTTTGGCGCGCACTGTTCATTGAAATAAAACAACTTTTACGGATATTCCGTGACCACGGCAGCTGTAAAGGTGCCGAAACGTCGGGAAAATAAAAAAACCCATAAAAAACCTAAAATACGGACAATTGCAACTTAGTTCGTGGAAATATAGCGCGTTTGATATCGGTAAAAGTTGTTTTATTTCAGCTTTAAACATATTTTTTAAAAGCATAACTGATGTAAAGCATAATGATCACAAGGAATAATATCTTAACGCATATTTTGTTTAAAGCATAATGAATTTATAGCATAATAACCCACTTATTACTACCGTCGTTTTAAAACAACGCATAGGACAACACATAATTTATAAACATATTTAAGAAAATATGGGTATTTTAGATTTTACTAGAATTGTTTATAAACAACACAAATTTTCGGAATTTCCACTTGGAAAATATTTTTTTATATTTTTTTACGTACGTCATTTAATATTTATTAAGCCGCATACAAAAATCATTAAAAATCAAAAGCAATATTTTAAGTCCGTAACATCTGGGATAATCACAAGGAATAATAGAATTACGAATATTTTTTTAAAAGCATATGCAAGCAGGCGTGTAGCATGCAAGCAGGCACGCAGCATGCAAGCAGGCACGCAGCAGGCAAGCAGGCACGCAGCATGCAAGCAGTTTTTATTCTTATTAATAAGTAACAATATATTCCTACTTTAAATAACTTTGAAATAACTAACTACTGCCTATTTTATTATTTCAGTTTTTTATATCATTAAAACAACGAAAATAAGGTATATTTAGTTTAAACTTATGTTTAAAGAATTTTTTACTGGAAGTTGACGGCGGAAACAACCATAAAATGTTCCTCGCTGTTGTGAGGTGAAAAATTGTGTGTTGCGCTCGGCAGAAAAGTTTTTAGCTCCTAGAATCCTTCACTTGCTCAGCTTTCAATAGAGATATATCGCCGTTAAATAACCAACTTTCCAGCCTTGCATAACAAATAACTATTGCTTGCACATGATTGTGTGAGGTGTCAAAAACTGTTTGGCGCAGGGGTACTAACCCCACCTTCTGCGCCAGAGGTCCCGGGTTCGATCCCCGGACAAGACAAATATTTGTGTGCATGAACATCTCTATTTGTCTTGGTCTGGATGTTTATTATGTATGTATTTAAAAAAAAAAGTATATAAGTATGTTTATCCGTTATCTAGTATCCATAACACAAGTTCTTCACGATACTTAACGTGGGCTAGATAATTGGTGTTAAAAAAAAAAAAAAAAACGGCCATGATAGAGTGCCGCCACTTTACCCCTTTTTCTTTAGTTCTGAGAGGCATTCTGTAACACTTTTATCTGATATTTTTTTATGCGATACATCCCCAAACTTCAGTGTGTTAAGTGAACACCTGAAGTGCTGCCGCTTATTCCCTCGTATCGCCGAGTCAGCGTTACATCCAACATATTGCAGAAGCCGCAGCTGGGTATTCAATAAGGCACTCATGAATATGGAACGAACAGGCTGCTATGTTATATGTGAATATGGAAGTAGAGCCGTCTTTAACTTCGTTAGATTCGGTCTAATATTGAATTATAGAGCCCGTGGCGTAGTGGATCGCGCGCTCGGACACCGATTGTTGATGTTAAGTAACTTTCACAATGGTCGGTCACGGGATGGGTGACCATAAATTTACTATCTCGAGCTCCTCCGTGCTTCGGAAGACTTTCGTTTGAAAGTTATACACTTCCAAAGTGGAAAAATGTGTGTCCCCCCCCCCTCTCTAACTTTTAAAATAAGAAAGTGGAAAATCAAAAAAATATATATGATGTAGATCTTTATAAAAACTTTTAACGAAAATTGGTTTGAACGAAATTTATTTAGTAGTTTTAGAGCAATAGCACATTTACCCAAACCGCAAATATAACTTTCATACAAACACTATGAAAAACAAACTTATTTTTGCAGACGAAAAATTATAATGGCATTTTGGCAATAATAATAATAGAAACTTTATTGCACACGATACAAAAACAAACACATACAGAAAAAATGTCAAAAAAGAGGAACACACAATAGGCGGCCTTATAGCTACGTAGCAGTCTCTTCCAGGCCACCTTGGGTGAGAGGCGAAACCCTTCATGTGCGAGTTCGAGTCGCATTTGGCCGATTTTTTTATCTCCAATCTCACCCTTATCTAAAACGACACTTGTCACAGGAAATAGAATCGATAACAACCCCCAGCAAGTGCCCCAGACCCCATTTTTAATTTTGACCCCATTCTTATATGGGGTCCTATAGACCCCATGACATAATGGCACACTTGTCTAGGGTTGCCAATTATAAAAATAACTAGTACAATGCTAATCATTTTCAAGATTTCCGGGTTCTATTTTCATAATTAGGTACGTTTTTTTTATTTACAAATAATACTAACTTTATCTCAGGATAAGGTATGTGAAAACTATAAGAAATTATAAAATGAGAAATATTACTTATTTTTGTAACTTTTTTCTTCTAGCGGTCAAACACTTCTTTCATTTGGCGCACATTGTCATAAAAACAAATTAAAAAAAAAATGCATACAAACACACCAACTATCTAATCTAGCCCAAGTTAAGTTTCATCAAGAACTTGTGATAGGAATACTAGATAACGGATCAACATACCTATATACTTTTTTTTTTGTAAATACATATATAATATACATATTAAACACCCAGACCAAGACAAATAGACATGTTCATGCACACAAATATTTGTCTTGTCCGGGGATCGAACCCGGAACCTCTGGCGCAGAAGGCGGGGTTAGTATCCCTGCGCCAAACAGGTCGTCAACTAATCTTTGTTTTATATCTTTTATTACCACATTTAAATATTTTGATTATCCATTTTTACTACCTTTCATTTTGGAATAATATAAATTGTGGGTAATGAAACTACTAAAAATAACTATACATACTTTTATAGCTCATAAAAAAAAAACTGTTTTGTTAGCGCTTCCTTCAGTAATAAAATAAGCAAACTTTTGGGAAACGATGAAAATCTTTTGACTCAGTGTAAAATCTAGTCAGCACGAAAAAAGTGCACTTATTTTTTTTTGTGGCAATATTTGTATAGAAAAATATAAGAAAAATCTCGACTCGGCTCACAAGATATTCTCAGACGGTTCTGGAACCCTTTGGGTAGCCGGCCCACTGCTCCTACCCGAAGGTCGAGTCCCGTCTCAGACTAACTTGTGAGGCCAGACGATTTTTTCATATATTTTTCTATAAAAAAAAATATCGTAAGAATAAATAAAAATAGCATTCAAAATGCAAAAACTCAAAAAATCATATATTTTGATATAAAACAACTTTTACGGATATATATTTTGTTTTGTTTTAGTTTTTGCATCTAAAATAATATATATATATATATATATATATATATATATATATATATATATATATTTCCGTTCCCCATTATCTTAAGAGAGGCAACCCTGTACTTACCCCCACACTCGATATTAATACACACCCCAAGCAATATTATATTGATCTGTCTGTTAACATCATTGACTTTGTTGAACGAATTTTGTTTATAATAAACTAATACCCCTCCCGCGGTTTCGTCTCAATCTATTGTCGTAGGAACCTGGTCAATCTAAGAATGAATATCCTCAGTAAAGCTACACTTTATCAAATAAGTTTTTATATTAAATATATCTTTAGCGGCGTTGCACACATCAGTTAAACTTTTTTGGGATGGGTCAAAGTCAAAGATTTTTATTCAAATAGACTTATAGATAAGTGCTTTCGAATCGTCCAATTTTATTTCCCTACCAGTCATTCAGGACATCTTTTAACTGATAAGAAGAACGGCCGCAAGAAACTTATCAGCTTTAACAGAAGCAACAATATTTACAAAGGAACATGTCGTTGCCAAACACAAATCTACAATCTTGAAACATATTTAATATAAGAGGAAAATTTTCTTATACTCAGTTATTAGAATATTTTCCTTTTATACAATAATTACAATAGGGTAAATGTTAAAGTCGCGTCAGGACACGTGACCTGATCGAAAATTCGTAAGACTAAGAAGTAGAGCGTCGGCGCGGCGTAAGAGAGGAAGTAATCTCTTTCTACCGCGCGGCGAAAATGTATGCCTGCTCCTGCTGTTTCGTTTAAGCGGTTTTCACTTCTGCCGGCACTTCCGGAGTGCAACCCGTTGTTTTTTTTGTATCTCCATCGGACAAAACTTCATAATGCCTGATGATAAGTAATGATAAGGTGGAATCACACTTCTCCCAGCATCGTCATCCACTGAGGAACATAACAAAGCTGCAAACAATGTTGTTGTGGAAACAAACTTTGATAAGATGGTGGTAGCTAGCCAGGCGGACTTACAACAAGGCCTACCCAACCAAGCAAACCGAATACAATATGTACTCCCAATGGGAATCAAAACTGGGACCTCTGGATCTGATACAGGTGGTGATACCTCTAGACTAGAAGCGTTCGTGGTGGCTCTTAAAAGACTGATCGTATTCGATTGCCCGGTCAGGTGTCGGATGGGTGGCCGTAAAGTGGCTTTACAACTGAGCGCTTCCGTGCTTCGGATGCGGAGTAAACGTTAAACCGTCGCTCCCGGCTGCCAGCTTGATAAACTTTGATACCAAAGGTGGTCACTAATCCTCATTACAATAAGAAGACCACTAGACTACCGAAACAGTCAAACGCTAAATGTATGCATGCAATCCAAAATTGCATTTAAAACGCAATCCAGACAGTGTGCACTGACCATCATCGTTCCAATGGTCCCTCGAGCCTAAACCCTCCTTTAAACCTAACAAGCGAACTTGCACCTTACTCCCCACACATAAGACACAATATTACCAAAACGCTAAACACGTAGTCAGCAAAACGGGCCTGAACATTATCTACAAGACATTACAAATATACACACTCAAAAATGCTAGGTAAGCAAATCTGAACTTTCTGTCCTCGAGATAAGGTATATTTTCGCGTGTATAGTTGTTGTAAAGCCGGCCATACGCGGTCGACCTAACCGTGCGATTTGTTGCAATACCTCGTTTCGGGTGGGGGCGTGTGAATGGGCCAGACGAATGCCTATGGGGAAATTTTGTTGAGTGCAAAATGTTTTTTTTTGTAGAACGTATGAAGTCGTCTACGTATGATAGGGATGCTTTATTAATTACCAAATGTAATTTTTTGTAGTGTTTGTTCCATGTCTGAGTGTCATTTTTATGAAGAAAAATTAGACTCTTAGCCTTCATCTTACCTGATGTTAGTTATTGATAAGGCTGAAGATGGAAGCGAGCCTCTCCCGGGATCCTCAATTACTGGGGAACTGGCTATCTTATCTCTAACTGCCGGAACCCAACAATGCTGAAAATATTGTTGTAATGGCGTTAGTCATAGATAATATGGTGGTAGCTAGCGAGGCGGACTTATAACAAGTCCTACCACCAACCGCGATTGTATTAAAGTTGCAATTTTTAAACTACTTCAATATTTAAATAATGGTAAACTAGGCATTACTAAACATAAAACTTATAAATATGGATTAGTACCTACAAGAAAATCATGAAGCAACAATGTAAAAAGAATTTGATGAATAGCATAGCAACAATCAACGTAGGTAATAATGGAACAAAGAATTTCACAAAGATCTTTCTATTTCCACATTTACTTGAAAAGCCATAAATGATTGAAAAGATGCATAAAAGTTCGATAGATCTTATGGGCTCCAGGGGCATAACAATTTTAGTGAGAGAGACTTAAGCTTCGTTTTTCAGATGCATTCAACTACAAAATCAAATAAATAAATGGCTCAATTTAAAATTCAGCAGCATCCACTCGAGACGTCACCGGGTCGTCAGGTGTAATTAATTTGATTACACCTATTCGATTCCCGGCAGTTCCCGAGGGGAGATAATTGAGGGGTCAACCCTTTCGGAATTCGGAAGACTCGTCAGAAAATAATGGGCATTATTGGGTTTAAATCCGTCATTACATTAGCTTGGAGCAACATTTCCACTTTAGTCACAGACCTATATCAAGATAGACGAAAAGAGCGCTTCAAACTGTATGAGAACCTAGCGTGTCGAGTGTGTCGTACCTACGATGACGTCACGAGCGAGATTATTGACGTGGAAATGTTATTGACGAGCTCTTGCAAGGAAGCACTGCACAAATTTTCGTTCTGAGTGACGCGTGTTTTCATGGCAATGGTCTCAAGCGGACTGACTTAAGTCGTAAAACTTTGACTGTGAATCAAACTTTTGGCACGCAAGGTAGCACACACGGTAGGTTTGGCACACACTCCACCGTCGTCACCGTTTACCTCTTTATAGGTCTGTGACCTTAGTTAAGTATAAAACATTTTTATGAACGGAGAAACGCTTAGCCTTCATCATACCTGATGTTAAGTAATTAAAAGGCAGAAGGTGGAAGCGCGCCTCAACCACTGAGGAACTGGCTATCTTATCTCTAACAGCCGGAATACGACTGTGTTGAAAACATTGTTGTTATGGCGTCAGACTTAGATAAGATGGTGGTGGCTAGCCAAGCGGACTTATAAGTCCCACCACCTACCGAATCTCAAAACAATGATCATCACAAAATCTTATTAATTAAAAGCGAAACAAGAGAATGGATCGCGCGTGAGTATAACAGTGACAAATTAAATTTTTCATATGGATCTAAGTTTCCACAAGATGGACCAGGCAGGATCCAGAATCTTGAGCGCTGATAATGATGTTATACACCGATTCGGTTCCCGGCAATTTGCGAGGGGAGATAATTGGCGGGTCAACCCTTTGCAGAGATTTGGCTGCGATAAATTGAAAGACTCGTCAGCAAATAATGGGCATTATTGGGTTTAAGGAGCAGTCTATTATATTATCCTATATTACATAAAGTAACATTACCACCTAAGCATTAAAGGTTTTCTTTTAACAATTTATCATCAAAGATTTTTTAGAAATGAAAGTTAAGTATGGCTGAAGCGTTCCGGAATACGCGTGAGTAAGTAACGTTAACATTTTTTTTATACGAATTGGTAGTTGGTACGATCTGTGTAGCTGTGTAGTGTCGGCTTAGAATAGCACTACCCCCTCTCAAACCGTGGGTGTCGTAATAGGCGACTAAGGGACTCAGCCTTCAGGAGACGGGCAGCAGCGTCTCCTACATACTTGGCCATACTGCGATTGCCAACCCGCCTGCCAAGCGTGGCGATTATGGCAAACCCCCCTCCCCCCCCCCCCCTTTTGGGGAGGCCTATAACCAGCAGTAGGTGTTATGTGGCTGAAACGACGACGACGACGACGACGACGATCTGTGATAGTTTCACACATTTATGTGAGCACATAAATGGCAGCCATATTTAGCAAACTCTTCCATGCAACCGTGAGTAGTAGTTGCAATTTATAGAAAATCTTTCCTTATTGTATTCGTCATTCTGGATTCAGAGGATGTCAAATAAGTCAACATTGAACAAGAAAATATACTAGAAAAAAGCAACTTGTCTTGGGAGTCCGGCCCAATGCACTCCCAAGGATGCGGGTTCGAATCCATTCAGGGCGACAGGAGACAAGTTGCTTTTTCTAGTCTATTTTCTTGTTTAATATTTATCACATAAAAATAGCATTGTAAAATGCAAAATTAAAAAGTTGCAAGTCAACATTGCTTAACAATTCTTAGGAAATGCTTGTTTCGTCACAAAGATAAATTACATACATCATATCGAATACTTCTCGCTTTACCAGAATCGTGAAATTTTCAGGAGCAAGATGAATTTACCTGCAACAAAGAAAAAATAACGGTTAAAAAGTCACTTCCCAAAAAACTGCCAGACAGACCAGCATCTACATCAACAAACGATAAACCTTCAAGTAAACACGATAGTAAAAACGTTGATAAACCAAATACGTTCACACGGACACGGCATACAGATAATCTTACTAAAAGTCAAACATTACCAAACGCTTAAATAAATTCGTGAAGCCGACACAGCACGCGACGTTCGGCCGATAAGGCATAGTCGCCAAAAATGCTAAAACAGCAAACAGACTTATCTGTGGTCACAGTAAACATAACAGCTAATACAGCACCTCAAGTTATACTGGGATGGGTAAAAATGTTAGTCTTGGACAGTGACCCTGATCTAAAATTCGTAAGACCATTTACCGTTGACCTATTTCAAATTACATAAAGTCTTACACTTGAAAGATCTACCTACGTATATTAGTTAATAACAACCATTAAATAAAGATCTCTCATTACTACTAACTTTCATATTGATGCCAGGTCAGTTTTAATTTCAAGGGAGGAATATTATCAACGCCATCTAGATATAGTTGCCACTAAGTTTTTGATACTCGATGACATTGAGTTGGTGGCTTGAGAGAGAATTAGAGTTTCATACTACGGTACCAGATGGCGTTTATTTTGTATATTCATTATTCATTTAACTAACTAACTATTGTATTTGTAATTAAATTAACTATTTCAAAGTTTTTATTATTTTTTATTTTTGTAAGCGGTTTTCACTTCTGCCGGCATTCCTTGTTTCTTTTTAATGCACGACGGGGAGAGTCTCTTAGCCTTCATCATACCTGATGTTAAGTATTGATAAGGCTGAAGATGGAAGCCTTTCCCGGAATCCTTATCACTGAGGAACTGGCTAACTTATCTCTAACTGCCGGAACACAACATTGTTGTTATGGCGTCAGGCTTAGATAAGATGGTGGTAGCTAGCCAGGCGGACTTACAACAAGTCCTACCACCAATCATATATACCTATACTTTAGAAATGAGGAACTCGCTTGTAACGGCTGCTGCAGCGGTTAAAACTTATGCAATGATCGGTCACGGGATGGGTCACCAAAAATGTATTATCTCGAGCTCCTTCGTGCTTCGGAAGTCATTGGTCCCAGTACCAGCTCTATTATTTGCAGTCGTAGAAAACTAGCAAACCGTATTGGCCCCGCATGGTAAGTCACCACGTTACCATTGGTAATGTGGTGGTCTTGACTTGACCTACCCATTCTTCTTATCCCTCCATAAGGAAGTCTAGTGCCCCAGCAGTATTTCAAATGGTTGATGATACTTTAGATAGTTAAGAGATTTGCTTTATAGCATCCTCATCATTCTCGTCATCTCCTATTAAAGTAAGTAACTTACGTAACAATTCTTATTGGAGTAGGCGACAAAAAATATTTTTTCCTAGCTCTTCTGCGCTTAGGCGTTAGGAGACGAACTCGTGAGAATTATTTAATTGTCGTGGGCTACATTTGCATTCTGTATCAATGACTGGTCATTAGACCATTAGATAGGGCCTATCCTACTGAACCAACCAATAAAAGAATAACTACACTGCGAACCCCGCTAAGAGGTCTTGTGACGGCAAATATCTGTCAAAGTTGAACCAAACTAATCAATTTATCCCGTCAGGTAACAAACTGCGACATTTAATTACTCTCTGACAGAAAATCAGTACTACAGGCTCTGAATAGCAGTCGCAGCACATCGAGCCTAATACAAGAATGTTACAACACCCTAAACAAGGCAGGTGCTTCCAATAATCTCACTGTCCAGTGGATTAAAGGCCACACACGAGGTGATATGGTAGATGAGTTAGCGAGGCGGGGTACAGATTCTACCCCTCTCGGACCAGAACCTATTGCTCCCATCCCGGCTAGCTGGTATGATGGTAAGGTCCATGAGCACACAGCCAACTTGTATCAAAACTACTGGGACTCACTGAAGACGTGAAGACAAGCGAAATTAGCACTCCAGAGCTCTCC
The DNA here is from genome assembly GCA_910589605.1 of Chrysoteuchia culmella. NCBI lineage: Eukaryota > Metazoa > Arthropoda > Insecta > Lepidoptera > Crambidae > Chrysoteuchia > Chrysoteuchia culmella. The sequence continues at coordinate 345,537 of OU342669.1, forward strand.
TTAAACTCAGTAGACCGCTGTTACGTTTGATAACAGGGGCCATCATTGGCCACGGTAACTTTAACAAGCACCTTGTCAATTTAGAGGCTGCATGGAGGAAGAAGAGACAGCTGCTCATGTCCTGTTGGATTGTGATCCTTACCGGGCGAAATACCTCGGCTCACCAGGCAGTCTCCGGGAAGCCGTCTCTGACGTTAAGGCGCTGGGAGCATTCCTGGTTGAGCTGGGCTGGCTATAGTGATCCGGCCAGACGGACGCAAATCAGGCGCAAAAAGTCGTCGAGTTGCGGAAACCGCCCGTATTGTATGAAGAAGAAGAAATACGTAACTCAATCACCACGTGTTTCAGGCTTCTGTAAGAAGCGTTACTGCTTTACTTTAATGGTGTACTGTGCTGAGCTATACTGTGGTGTTGCAGGATTTGGCTCGAAGCCAATCATTCGTGAGCGGTGCGCCGTCCCGGGCGGACGTCTTGTGCACTCGCATTATGCATTATGGCGCGATTTGAATACAAAATGACGACGACGCCGCTTCTTTATGGTCTCGCCGATGATTATTTGCTCTTTTCACACGTTCTAGTTAAACTGTGTAGCCAAGATTTGTTTTCTTAGATTGTATCTACAAAACGGAAAGAGCGCTTCAAACAGTATGAGAATCTAGCGTGTGGACTTTTCATACCTACGATGACGTCACGAGCGAGATTTAGTGATGTGTAAATGTTTTTGACAAGCTCTTGCAAGAAAGCACTGCACAATTAACCGTTTTTGTTTCCGAGTGACGCGTGTTTTCAGCGCAATGGTCCCAAATGGACTGACTTAGGTCGTAAAACTTCGACCGTGGATCAAAATTTTGGCAGGCAAGGTAGGTAGGTAACACTTTTACCGTCTATCTCGATATAGGTCTATGGGGTTTACATTAGTTCCTCTTTTGCCCCGTTCGTTAAACGCATTGTTGCACTGTACTACTCTTTTAAAATGATCGTTTTATTGTTCTGAGCAAAAAGAAAAGCAATCCGTAGTAACCTGATAAAATCGGTTAATGCGCTTCCTAATAATAGGTTTCATCTTCAGTTATATAGTGTGACCAATTGTGGCAGATTTCTGCCTCGGGCCAGCGTGGTGGGTCATGGCCCGTTCTCCTTATCCATCCATAAGGAAGGCCAGTGCCCCAGCAGTGGGGACATTAAAAATGACTGATAACGAAAGAACATCTACCCCATTATGTCCTGAGATCTATTAAATGCAATGACTTAGCATAGACGCATTTACCTTAGACGATGCTATAAATAACGCGGGCTTTCTCTTGTCGCCTGTACATGTAGGCGGGCCTGTATGAAAGGTGCTAAAACACTAGATCTACAGGCTCTTGTTGTCAACGCTAAATCTCCAGCCCCTATTCTGACGTGATCGCATTAAGATAGAGAATAGAAGAATAGAATAGAATAACATTTATTCGCAGCAAATATGGTACATTTGATATCATAGATTAAATAAGTTTCACATATTAGACCTACACATTTGAGGCATGCAAATATTATACCTACATTATGCAAATTAAAATATAATTAAAACATTTTAAAAAAAAATTACAAACGAAATGATTAATTTATAACAAAATGTCAATACTATAGTAATAATTTTTAACGTCAAAAAGTAACTAATTATATTATTTTTTTGTTATTTATTTACTTTTTATTACTAAATTTACTTTTACCAACCTAACCAACCAAACTACCAACCTAAGTAAACCTACCAACCTTTTATTCAATCAACAGAGAATACTAGAAATTAGTTTATTCAACCAACAGAGAATACTAGAAATTAGTAAATAAAGTAGTAATTTTATATTCTAGAAATCGATTGTAGCGCCAATCTTTGAATCAACGTCGAAAATCAGTATCAGTAATAACATTCAATCTCCATCTCAAAGTGATCCCGCTAGAGAAACCCCCCAGGCCATTAAAGTATTTAATAAAATATTTGTATAGAGACTTCTATATTGAGTCCGATCATAAACATCAAAAGCAGTTCCATCATTTTTTATGATCTACGGGGAGTCTCTTAGCTTTCATCATACCTGATGTTAAGTATTGTAAATAGATACTGACCTGTATGTACCACACAACTTGCAGTATAGTAATCTTAAATGCGAGAAATGTTGTAATGTATGATAGACAAGTCTTTCTTTGCCAGTTAAAAATTTTTATACCATAAAATGTAATATTTAAATTAGTATTTTCCTTTTGTGATGGAAATTGACCTTACTGATATGTTAAGGTCACTTTTCAATTTGACGACTCTGTATGAAATAAAACAGGGAGAAAAAAACAGCCCTTGACGAGTTTCTTGCCGGTTGTTCTCGTTACGCGGTCTCCCGCCGTAGGGTTTGTGAACCGATGGCGTAGCTTCTTTGACATTCATAAGTGCTTGTAACAGCCTAGACTGAATAAATGATATTGACTTTGACTTGACTTTGATAAGGCTGAAGATGGAAGCGAGCCTCTGTCGGAATCCTCGACCACTGACGGACTGGCTGTCCTATCTGTAACTGCTCACAAGTTGTACTCGGACGGGACTCGACGGGATGGTGCGGTGGTAGGACTTTGTTGTGAGTCTGCTTGGCCAACTAACACCATCTTATCTAAGTCTGACGCCATAACAACTATGTTTTCAGCATTGTTGTGCTCCGACAGTTAGAGATAAGATAGCCAGTTCCTCAGTGGTTGGAGATTCCGGGAGAGGCTCGCTGCCATCTTTAGCCTTATCGATACTTAACATCAGGTATGATGAAGGCTAAGATTCTCACCGTCATGAATAAAACATTTAAAATAAAACTACATTTTATCACTAAAAATCTCAAACTAACTAAAATGTATGAAAGTCTCGGTAGCTCAGTGGTTAGAGCATTAGACCGGATTTCCAAAGGTATTGGGTTCGAGTCCCATCTGAGAATTCACTTGTGACCGAGTTGACTTTTTCAAATTATTTTCTATTTTAAATTTATCATAAGTATAAAAATGTATGAAACAGCTGTTGAGATTCCAGGGTTGCTTTAGAACGAAAAGTTCGTAATGATCGAGTTCTACAAATGGTTTACAGATTTTGAGTAATCATAAAGCGTCGTTGTACCTATATTCAGCTGTCAAAATTGAAGTATAGTACACACAAGATGTCAGGAATGTAATCAATAATAAGGTGGTTGTGGCAGCGCGACGGACGGACAATGGAATGTTTTTATATATATGGAGCGGGATATTCACACCTGGTGTGCACGTGGCCGTTAGCAGTAGGGTTGGCAAAATCTTTATTTTAATTTTCGACTATATTTTCGAAATGACTTTATTCAAATAGACATAAATTATTAAGCGCCTTTGAATCGTTTCCGCACGTTTGAACACCGTAGAAAGGCGAATATACTAGAAAAATTCGACGTGTCCTCATAGGTCTCTATAGCATAATTGGTTAGTGCATTGGGCCGGATTCCCAAGGATGCGGGTTCGAATCCCGTCAGGGCAAAATGAGACAACTTTTTTCTAGTATATTTTCTTGTTTAATATTTATCACATAAAAACGACTATTTTTAATTCTAACACAAAAAGTCTTTCTTAACAGTTTATTTTTAATATAAAATCACAATCTTGAACGTGACAGCCCTGTCATCAAGAGCCATAAATCTTTACCTCAATGTTTGCGTCCCATGCCCATACAGACACACATTCAGTTAAGACTTCATTTATACGATGGATATACACGATGATAGGTACGCGCCATATGGAGGTTTATTTGAGCAATCTGTCGGGGAATTTGCCGATAAACCAGTAGTTTTTTAGGGAGCGTTGTTTACTTGGTAAATAGGAAAAGTTTATAAATAATAGCATACAATCACACCAATTATCTAGCCCACGTTTCACAAAGAACTTGTGTTATGGATACTAGATAACTGATAAACATACTTATATACTTTTTTTTGTAAATACGAACCTACATATCAAACACCCAGACAAATAAACATGTTCATGCATACAAATATTTGTCTTGTCCGGGGATCGAACCCGGGACCTCTGGCGCGGAAGGTGGGCTTAGAACCCCTGCGTCAAACAGGTCGTCGAAAACATCAAACAAAGTTGAAATCTCATTTAAGTACTCATATAATTTGAATAATTTATTGTTTTAGACTGGATTTAGAGTCGCGCTGACCATACGCTGACTGGCCGTCTCGTTGGCGCCGACAGCCGAAAGGTAGAACTTGATTATCAGCGCGGACAGTAGTCCTGGACAGCGACCCTGGTCGACCGGGACCTTCCTCGATTGAACAACAATAGGCCATGCCCTATGGGATTGTGTATGAGGTGCCACGGCGCGTTATGTTCGGTAAATTTAAAATAGCAGAACCTGGCCCTGGCCCGATACTTATACTAATATTATAAAGAGGAAAGATTTGATTGTTTGTTTGTTTGTTTGAATTGAATAGGCTCTGAAACTACCGCGCAAGCGTCGTCGGCATCAACATCGACTTCATTTGACAGATGGATGTGACATAGTGCTCTTAGTCTTTAGTAAGTTTTCATTTGTGTCAAAAAGAAGCAGCAATGTGCCACATCCATCTGTCAAATGAAGCCGATTTCGATGCCGACGCCACTTGTTCAGTAGTTTTAGAGCCTATTCAATTCAAACAAACAAACAATCAAATCTTTCCTCTTTATAATATTAGTATTAGTATCAGCCTGCCGGTTGACCACTTCTTCTTCCTCTTCGTCTTCACCATTCAATACGGGCGGTTTCCGCAACTCGACGACTTTATGCGCCTATTTTGCGTCAGGAGGGTGTCAGGCCGGATCAGTCCAGCCATCCCAGCTCCACTAGGAATGCTCCCAGCGCCTTCACATCAGAGACGACTTCCCGGAGACCGCCTGGTGAGCCGAGGTACTTCGCCCGGTAAGGGGCTACTCCGTCACAATCCAACCGGACGTGAGCAGCTGTCGACCACTTTAAGATGATATTCGTGAGCCCTCGATTTGGGCAGTCGGAACTTCTGCGATTGTTCGCGATAGGCGACGCTGGCTCCATTACGAAACTCGTATAATTAAACTTCTAATCTTGTGTTCTCTTGATTTTAAATCCCCAATTAAGTAGGATTCAGAATTCGCCCATAAAGTGCTGCTTAACAATTTAAACTAACGCACATGAGTCAGCTAACGACAAGAGCAGAACCAAAGCAGCCGCCTTGTGGCTTTGACGAAGGAAATCGTTCACTGCAAGCTATACAGGGTATCAAACGCGCTATATTTCACGAACTAAGTTATGATTGTCCGTATTTTTTGGTTTTTAGGGGTTTTTTGATTTTCCCGACGTTTCGGCACCTTTTCATCCCGTGACCACGGCAGCTGAAAAGATGCCGAAACGTCAGGGATTTTTTTTTCACATGGGTTTCACACGTGACCCTGGTCGGAAGGAGAGTAGACCGCCGGCGCGGCGTAGGAGAAGAAGTAATATCCCCCTTTCTTTCTACCGCGCGGCGAAAATGTATACCTGCTCCTGCTGTTTCGTTTAAGCGGTTTTCACTTCTGCCGTCACTCCCGGAGTGCAACCCGTAGTTTTTTGCATAGTAAACGATACGTTAAGAATTTTATTTTGCCCCACAATCCAATCAGCGCCATATTGCATAGCTCACCGCTTGCAGTGTGCCCAATCCGTCGTTAATTATTAAACCAGCGCGCGTTTGCTCAGGCCGCTAATTGCGTCTTTTGCTGCGGCCGCCGGTACTTACTCGATGTGGATTAATGTGTCACTCGTAGACTGATACCCTAGTAACGATGACTGCAGTCAGTTGAGAGGAACTGAGCTAAGTAATTGTATTATAAATTGAACGCAAGATCAAAGATAAATACTATTTCATCATTTTATAAACGGGTGTCACTTACCACAGAATATATAATAGTAACAGAAGTTACACCTCTTTGATCTCGAAGAAACAGGCTACAAAATGTCTAACGCATCATGATGCTTTTCAAAGTCAAAGTCAAATTCAAAGATTTTTATTCAAATAGACTTATAGATAAGTACTTTCGAATAGTCCAACATTTTTTTCCCTACCAGCCATTCAGGACATCTTTTAACTGATAAGAAGAACGGCCGCAAAAAATTGCACCTTACTACAACGGTCACAAGAGCGCAATTCCTTTGTGTTCAGAATTTACCTACGCCACAGCTCAAACGTCAGGGTTGTACAAGCGAAGAAATATAAAAAACAACAATTTTATGAAGCATTTTTTGTATTTACAATTGCTTAACTTTAATGTAATGTTGTATGTATTTCTTACCATCTCTAAAGTTCCTATTAAAAAACTTCAGTTTTGCGAAAATTCGAAATCGAACAAACAATTTTAAAACATAAACATGGACCAGTTAAATGTTTAAGATTAATGTTTCGTAATAATTCGTAAGTAAGTATTCATGTTTTGTAAAGTTCATGTTTCGAACTGCACGCGCGTACACACAAGCGCGGGGCGGCCCTGAATGATTTACAACTCCAAGTTGTAGCGCGATGTAGGTGATTATCACATAGGCGAGTGACGGATGCCTGGCTTAGCTTTCATCTAATGTACCTGATATTAAGTAATGAAAAGACTGTAGGTGGAAGCAGGAACCACTAAGAATTGTATAATGCGTCTTTTGCTGCGGACGCCTGCACCTACTCGATCGAGATTAATGTGTCACACGTAGACTGATGCCGTAGTAAATATGACTGCAGTTCAGAGACTGAGTTAAGTCACTGTAGTATAAATTTTACCCTGTCAGGTATCGGAAAACAATAGATTTTTCATTGTTGTGAGAAAGACGGTGTGAGAGAATCCGACGGACGACGGTCTTGTGATGCTTTATGAATTAAACTAGAGAAAAATAGCAAGGTGAATTCCAAATTTAATATCATACTTAAATGGCTGATTCATATGTTTTATGAAAAACGGGGATCATCAAACCTTATGTTAAGAAATGATAAGGCTGAAAGTGGAAAGGCGCTTCTACCGGAATCCTCATCCACTGAGGAACTGGCTTATCTCTAACTGCCAGAACACAGCGAGTGAAATGCCCTGCCGGCGTCTGTTTTCCCGACCACATAGTAATACAACCCAAACCTCTACAAGGTGCAAGTGAACAGGCTTCTTCTGGGCAAAATAGCTCCGTCTTAGGGCTCATCTACGCCACTCGGCCAGATTGAGGTCAAGAGTAAGCCCATTTTATATATTAAAAGAAAAAAACAACGGGTTCCACTGTGGGAGTGCCGGCAGTCCACTAAATCTTGACAAACACAACAATGCTAAAATCATGATGCTAAAGGCATTACAAAAAAAAAAAGTATATAAGTATGTTTATCCGTTATCTAGTATCCATAACACAAGTTCTTCATGAAACTTAACGTGGGCTAGATAATTGTTGTGATTGTATGGAAATATTTATTTATTTATTTATTTATTTATTGTTGTTATGGCCACAGACTTAGATTAGGTGGTAGCTAGCCAGGTCGACTTGTACAACAACAACCGACCAAACCTGTATTAAAACATAGCATACATTTCGACCCGATATTCCCACGGGAACAGGCACCACGCGGGTGAATAGCTGCTAATATGGAATAAAAAATTCACAATACACATTAATATTTCAGGCTTATCATCAGTTATTTGCATGAAAGTTTCCACTGAATTCGAGGGAGATTTCTCCAGAGGCGGTCAGCTCGGACTTTCAGACCTTTTCAAGTATTCATAGCTGTCATACAAATTAGTTTTAACCTCTGAATATCCTGGGAAGGTTGATGAAAGGTTGTAGGTGGGTGTGGTATTTCTATCATGTTCGGTATTCTTAAATCAATTTATTTTTTAAGCTATTGCACAGCTTTTATCGCTGGCTTTGAGCGCGGCGACGGAATCAAGAAATTCCGTAACGAAAATAAAACCTAACACCCCCACTCCGTGTCATAGATTTTGGTTGCTTAGTTACGATTGTGAATAACAAAATGGTCAATGATAAAAAAAACCGTATGAAAATTTGTGTGAAAATCTATATACTTAATAAAGGTTCGCAAAATTTGTGACGACTCGATAGGGACTTTGGCGCGTAGTACGCGGCCGAGTAAGGTATCAAATTAAAGGTACTCGAGTCTATTTGTTCCGAAAACTATAAAATATACAAAATGTTAAACGTGATGATCATTGATCACAAACTGCAATTAAAAAGTGTAATTATTTTCGCATAATTTGGAATTTTTCGTCGATCGACGAACCCGAGTATCGGGTTGTAGTATAAATTCATTTTAAAATCTGGTACCGCATTTTTTTCCAGTTGTCGCGGGCGCAATAGCTTTACCGCGGCCAATGATTTCAAAAGGAAGGATGCGCCCATATGAACATCTGACATAAAACTGTTTCATACCAGTAAAATCAGAGCCATCTGTGAACAACTCACTCGAACTTCTTCCATCGCATAGGTGTATTAGAGGTGGGCAAAAAAGATTACAGAAGTGAACGATTTCGTTCAATTGGAGCTATTTTATCTATCACTCATCCAGTTTATTTAGGGACCTAGTACTATTTTTAAATATTGTTTAATTAATTTAAAATAAAACAGACTTGTTTCAAATTAAAATTAAATTTTTTGTCCAATCTGTCATCACTGCATTTTTTTTTATATAGAAATAAACGAAAAATATTTTTATAAAGAATATAATCATCTTATAGACGGGCTTTTGGGTAACTTCTCAATATTTTCCATTTAAGTGCATTTTAATGAATAACAACAAACTTTAATGCAATATTAGACGTAGGTAATAGCACCGTAACCCGTGCAATTATCTTGCTATTGATACGCGGCGTTCGTAGCCTACCTATATTTTCGCTTCACTATCGTTTTTTGAGTTAATTAACTATGGAACTAAAGGCGACTATCCAGCCAGCTGTCCATAAAAAGACTTCACTAAAATGCAGCTGTTAAAATGTGAATATTTCTACAAATACTACCGCCACTAGCGGTAATCGGTGTAAGCGACAGAGTTATCATACTTTAGTTACATTTTGGTCTTTGTTTCTTAGTTTTAGTTCCATTGACAGCCTACAAGTTTTTGCACTGGCGTTATGTCAATAATACGATCGTTTCATAGTAAAATATTATTTTAAAAATTAATATAAAATATTGGCTAGCATTACAAATTCTATAATTATGCGAGAACATTTGGATTTTTAAGCTTTACTGATTACATCTCTCATTATGCCAGCTGCTTGTCAAGGGAATTCTGAACCGACTCCTTTCATACTAGACTAAAATGATTCATTCATTCAGTTCTTTTGCATCGTTTATAATAATGGCCCATCTCTAGTGCCTTCATCTACTGCCATTAACCCTGCCAGTGGTCGCATGGATTACACATTTGCTCATCCCCGTAGAATAACATCACAATATCACAATTTTCGCATTTTTGCTCACTATACGGGAAAATAGATTAACTTCTTGAAAATGCTTTATCTACAATAGCTTCAAATAATATCAATCGAAAACATTTTATGGTGCTACTCTATGATGTTTATAATATTCTAAAGAAGTCAATCTACACTGACGTATATAATGCGCGCGACCCCTTCAATACTCCTTCAAATTAGTGCGTGATTGACACGATGCCAGAGACTGAACTTAGTTTTCGGAATTTCGGACCTAGTGGTTACTGGGTCCGAAATTCAATCCACTGCCCAATCTTGTCTACACATACCCGGTTGGGTATGTGTAGACAAGATTGGGCAGTAAGTCAGACTGCCCGCACAAATTATATTGACTGCCCGAAAATAGACAGCAGTGCTGGACTGGACTGGGTTGTATGAAGTGTCGAGCCCAGTAGCGAGAACATTTACAAGTAAACATGTAAAATAAAATGCGGCCGCTAATGGGATAACCAAGCAATGGCTCTCGATAGGAGCTGTCAAATAATGCATTCTCTCAGTGGCCGCTTTATATGTTCACATCATGTTTTCTTGAAAATGTTTCACCAGTGGAAACGGGGGTCACGTTATTCAAACTTTAATACTTTCTGAATTAAGTACATAGATATTTTGAACTTAGGTTTTTAGTATGACAGTCAATATTATGACAATATTAACTTCGGAAGAATAAGATATTTTTCTCTATTTTCAATTATATTTGGCATATTTATTTACACCTGTATTCCACGCGACCAATCAGGTAGTTTTGTACTCGACCACTCTAGGGTTAAGACTGTCGTCGAACAATTCATAAGCCAGATAATATCGTTTAAATAAAATTGTTAGACATGCAATAAAAATAATGTAAAGCTATTTACGGATGATACGATATTCCACGGACCTTTTTAACTATTGGGTCATAATTTTTTCAATATTTTACTACACAAATTCGTAATTTTTATGAAATGACAGCCAACGTCTTTCAACTTCAGTCTCCCGTAGACAACTGAATCATCGTTGGCCCTAAACTGATATTTTAGGGCCAACGATTTGGCACGCTTTTTAGCACCGTTGGCCGGGTCCTTACGCTAGTAATATATAAGTCAATGACCGCGGCAGTCCCCGAGTGCCACAGTACCAGTGTATTTTTTTAATTTATTTATTTGGATCACCAACAAGATTATACCAAACAAAAAGAAAAAGAAGACTCACACATAATAACATTCAGAACAAAGTGAAACCTTAATTATAGGTGACAACGGCATGCATTAAAGACAACAAATCAACAGCTTTACAAAAAATATATAGAAGGAAATTATTTTAAAATTAAAACTATGCAAGTTAAAATGTCACAATGGCTAAGTTATACTTTGCCCAGACAAAAAGATTTCATTTAAGAACTTGTGTTACGATTACTAAAAATTTTTATGATTTTAGAATTTTTGCATTTTTCAATGCTATTTTTATACTTATGCTAAATTTTAAATAGAAAATATAGGTAGAAGCTGAGCTACCGGGACTTATTCTTGAATCTTGACTCAGTGGTTAGAGCATTGGACCGCATTTCCAAAGGTCGTGGGTCCGAGTCCTATCTGAGAATTCACTAGTGGCCGAGTTGATTTCTTTCCAATATCTTTCTATTTAATAATAATAAATGTCGCAATGATCTTTCACAGTTAATTATTCAAGTTGTTGCTTACTGTACTAAGTATGAGTCAGAGGCCGCGGGTATTGCGATGGGATGAGCAAAGACTGGAGTCAATACTACTTGCGTGGGAGGTGCGAAGATCAAGCTAGTGATGTACAGTAAATATCGATATAGAAGCAGATAGGTCAGGGAATGAAACTGTAAGTATTAATTAATCAATGATGACTGGCCGATCTGAGGTTCGATTTACAAAAACTACAATTGAAATACGATTGAGATACGATAATGGTAACATTTAGCCATAATCGTATCTCAATCGCGTTTCAATTATAACCACAATCAGGCCCCTGGATCGGAGCGTTCAATACATTTAAGACAAATGGTAACTTGCCTTCAATAGCAAAATTTAAAGTGAAAGATCTTTTCACAAAATTCCGGATACAATTTCTCGATAGTTTATTTAGGGGAAATCAGCTCAAAGCGGCCATACCATGTTTTTATGGTAACAAAAAACGATAGCGCCACGTTTGCCATACTGCCCTATAACCAACGCCCCGCCCTGGCAAACCCGTGGCCGCGGCGACGTGTGCAAGGTTTTTTGAGCATTTTGTTAAAAAAAATCCATTGTAAGTTCAACCTGTTTTGATCAAACTTCTTTACAATTCAATGTTTTTATTGTAGTCTTTTGTTATCATCTATTTGGCTTTGTCTATTATCATTTATTCCAATTTCGACCCACATGTTTAGACCCACTTATTAAAATTCTTATTTCACCATACTGTTATGCCTATTTCGACCCACATGTTATTACATGGGATACATAATCGATACATACTATTCGAAAGTACTTATCTATAAGTCTATTTGAATAAAAATCTTTGACTTTGACTTTGACTTTAATGAGAGCTGAATTGATTTGTAAAGGAAAATGGTGTAAAAAGGCAAAGCAGTCCGGGCAATGTGGCCAAGTGACCGCGCTATGCCGTATTCACAATAATGAAGAAATCTGTTCTTATTACTCGTACATTAGGATCTAATGCAAAAAAACCGACTACAGCTGTTGATTATGTAACTTTATATAGAAGAATTTTTGGTACTTAGATTTAAGCAATGACGTATGACCAATTTGAAAACTGAAGTTATCGTTTCATTTCAACTATTCCTTTTTTACCGTAAATAAAGTGGAATATAATTTATTTCGTTGTTAATGAAATTGCATTTCTTGATATATTTTGACTACTTTGCCCTTACCCCATGGCCGCTTAGGCGCTTGGGCAAAGCGGTTTTTTGATGTTTTCGTAAGTCGCAAATAATAGTAAGCTTTACAAGTTTTTTGCGAAATCCGATTACACTTGATAAAAGTTTACTAATTTCCCTATTCATTGACATAAAATATTTTTTCAAAATCAATCCTAAAGTACTTATGGTAAATTTTAAATAGAAAAATATTGGAAAAAATTAACTCGGCTACAAGTGAAATCTCAGACGGGAATATAAAACAATCCTAAAGTGTATTTTGTTATGTCAAAGTTAAGGAGGCCGCTTTGAGCCGACCTCCCCTATTCATTTATCTGGCACTCCAACAGATACACGTAAAAAATAAACACAGTTTTTACAGAGACATATGTCACCCATACTGCTTAAATAATCAAAGAAAAGAAAATATGTGCAAACAAAGCACACTACAAGTTTTTTATTTTCAATTTTTTTATGATTTTTTAATTTTTGGATTTTTCTATGCTATTTTTATACTTTTATACCCACGAGAGCTCAGAGCATTGGACCGGATTTCTAAAGGTCGTGGGTTCGAGTCCCATCTGAAAATTCACTTATAACTGTTTTATTTTTTTCCAATATTTTTCTATTTAAAATTTATCATACACATGACACGTTTTATCGATATCGTCAACGAACGTATCAGCACATCACTAAAGAATTTCACGAGTCCCCGCCAACGATTAAAGCTAACAGCTAAACTTAAGGCTGAGAAACGTTACAGCAGCGGTGTTATACGAAATTAAAAACACAAAAGCTCGTGGAAACACAGTTAAAACAATATTTGAACAAAGGTTTTGTGTACAACCTTTTTATTGATATAAAAACAAATGTTTTAAATCGCGTTTTAATACCTTTGCAGAGGGAGAAACGGGAAACGTTCTAAAATGTTTATATCTTTTTATCTCGGTATATTTGACGTTAAAACTTTTTTTGGGGTGTGCCGGAAGTTACCTCTCACGACGACAAACGGCATGAAAGTGATTCCGACACTCAAATTGTAGGTATTCACTAACGATAATAAATTTGTCGATTCTGTACAAAAAAAACAAAGGGTTGCACTCTAGGAGTGCCGGCACTAGTGTAAACTTAAACGAAAATAACGATTAAAATCCACTATATCTTGACCGCAACTTCATAAAAAGTTGATGAAAACGGAAACCAACTTGATTTGGCAGATAAATCCATTAAAACTGACCTGGCATCAATATGAAAGTTGGTAGTAAAGAGAGATCTTTATATAATGGTTGTTATTAACTAATATACGTAGATCTTTCAAGTGTGAGACTTTATGTAATTTAATATAGGTCAACGGTAAATGGTCTTACGAAATTTCGATGACGGTCAAGTGTCCTGACGCGACTTTAACATTTTTTACCCATCTCAAAAATTTAAAACTCTGATGTGCACAACGCCGCTAAAGAAGTTTTCACTTCAAAAATATTAATAAAAAGGTAAGATAAAATAGAAAAAATCGTGACAAAATTCCCTTAGTCTACTTTAAAACCCCTTTAATAAATAATTAGGTGCTTTGATGATTGGTGACTCCAATTAGCGTCATAAAAGCGCGTTTATCGCCGACGCCATTGCCACAGTGCATGTACAAGGCAGTAACACGACTACACACAAACCCCTGATGACAAAATCACAAGAACTTTTCAACAAGAACAAGAAACTTTTCTTGGGTTTGCACTTTTTTGTTTCTTTCTTTATGACGGCGGTACACTTATGGCGAGAGACTACCAGACATAAAGAACGCAAGGGTGTAAATAAATAATAAATAAATAAATTCTTTATTGTTTCCAAACATAAGTAATTTGACAATTCATATTTTAACATAAGCTAGGACTTACAAGGTAATATGAATATGTATCTGCTGCCGAGCTAGGCATAAGCCTGTATTACGGCAAACAGCGCCGGTCCCCTTGGAGCAAGATCATGTGAGTCCAATTTAGATAAAAATTACTTTTAGTGTAACAAAAAAAGAAAAATCTTGTAAATTCCTTTCATAAACGAAAAAATAGGTATTTAAAGTTACGGATAGTGTTTGTGTAAGCAATGTGAATGATTGCGCATGTGTGTTTGTGTGTGTGTGTGTGTGTGTGTGTTTGTGTGTGCGTGTGTGTTTGTGTGTGAGAGAGTGTGTGTGGGCATGGGTTTGTCCGGGTATAGTACATAACACTGCAAATTTATTTACTTGATGATAATTTTTAATGTAAAAATGTATAGCATTGAAAAATGCAAAAAAATCTAAGATCATAATTTATTTAGTTGTTGTTCTGTTACCTACTTATTTGCTGATCTCTAATAATGTTTCAGTTTCCTCATACGTGAGGGTTTTCAACCATATAGTTGTTTTAATTTTCACCTCTGAAGTAGTCAGAGGATAAATGTTGAGAGCTTTATTTACTTTATTGTATTATTATATATTGTAGACTGAGAAATTTTAGAAACCTATTGCTAAAAGCAGTATAAAACCTGTCATTTAGTTTACTTAGATAACCCTTACGAGTTTTCAATATTACAGGATCATATTTGGTTTTAGTATGTTGTCTTATTACAAGATTTAGAATAAAAAGAGTATACGTAAAAGGTAGCTCTATATGCAGTTCAAGTCTCGAACTGTCCATGACTCTCCGGAGGAAATGATATGGCCGAAGGTGGAATCGTGATTCCTTCCACCTTGGCCCAAGCCACCTCATTGTCACTCAACATCGTCTGTTGTGTCTAAAAAACTTTCCTTGACCGGGCGCGACCTTAGCTATGTAAATAAACAAAAAAAATCGTTGTTGAGATACTGCAACCATATTAACTGTGTCACTACGATGACGCGACATAATATGGCCACTATCGTATCAGGGTATTCGGGGACACTACGAATTACTTTAATAATATACTTATAACATGCGGGTCAACCCAAATTTAATTAATTCATTAAACCAGTGACTCGGCAAGTTTATAGAACTAATACAAGCAATTATTAGTTTATTAAAACGACTAATTTGTAAGTCATCGTCATTATTATGAAAATCCCTTGCCGCATTACTATGCACTAGCGGCTGCTCGCGGTTTTACCCGCGTGGTTCCCGTTCCTGTGGGAATATCGGGATATAAAGTAGCCTATGTTCATAACCACGCTATCTACTATCTGTGTACCAAATTTCATCCAAAACCGTTCAGTAATTTATGATTTTATTCGTTGCAAACAAACATTGATTGTTTGTTTGATTGATCTTTCCTCTTTATAATATTAGTATAGATTGATGGGTACCATTGGATCTGGGTTTCAAACATAAATATTAATTGACAGATCTTTTGACAGTTTGTTATATAAAAAACGAGCAACCCGTGTGCGCATAATGCGCAATAACATTCAAAAAGTTTTTTTTTTTTTGTTTTTTTTTCTTTTTTTTTATTTGAGTTTTTGCTAAATTTCTCGACTTATCCGACCACTTCAGACAAATACCTTTCTAACGGTGTATTGCACTTGATTGTGCGACTTTTAGTTTAGGAGGAGAAGCGGCTTCACTGCCGTATTATATATATAGATGACAAATTATATGCCACATAAGCTATCCATAACTTATCAGTAGCTGGTGAAACTAAAATTCATAAAACACGTAATTTTCCCGACACTTTTATTTTTATTTTACGTAGCCGTGATCGGGCGTCGTAACGGCTACGTGACTACGGCGTAGCACATCACCGGCGCGTAGCAGCGAATGTGTCAGGCACGGCGCGTTGGTTGCGTGACTGGCGAAAACTGTGCGGGTAATAAACTGTTTATCATAGGAAGAAAATTTTAGGTGTCTTAGAAAAAAAAAACCTAATAGAAGAGGTAAACGTAGCCTTTAGAATAATATAAAGGGTTGGTTTTTCATGAAATGATATATTTATAAGAAAAAATCTACATTGGCAATAATCCTGACATATGTATGGCTTTAGACATATTTTTTAGTATATAATTTACAATAACTTTCGTAAATTACAAAATCATAAATTATTGGCAGTTGCATCTTAATCGATCGTTAAACACCTGAAAAGATGTTTCTTTTGAATGCAAGAATATTCCTAGCATTGATGTGACAACGCTGGCCTACAGCGGATTAAAAATATAAAAGTATTGGAGAATTTCGACGGTGGTTCGCAAGTCTCGGTAGCTCAGCGGTTAGAGCATTGGACCGGATTTCCAAAGGTCGCGGGTTCGATTCCCGTCTGAGAATTCACTTGTGGCCGAGTTGACATTTTGAAAAATAGATATTGAGCAGCGTTCCTACCGGACGTAAACGCAACTACATTTTCGTAATACATTTTTTAACATTACGTGCTCGATACTTACTCGATACTATTTCGATAGTTTTTCCTGCTAATTCTATAGTTCCGTTTTGTAACGTGCTTTCTTGTGACACAAAGTTAACTAAAGTTTCAGACTGTTATTGATACTGCTATTTTGTAATTTTTTTTATTTCCCGATGTTTCGGCACCTTTTCAGGGGCTGTAGTCACGAGATGACTATCTAGAAAAGTGAACCTTTAGATAAGTCATTATACTTATATTCGGTTTTTAAGAGTTTTTTTTATATCTTTTCATTTTCCGATTTTTCCGCACCTTTTGGTTAACGAAAGAATGAATAATAAATTCATAAATGTTTTTATTTTTTATAAAAAAACAAACTAGAGTCCGCTTGCGGTTTCAGCCGCGTAGTTCCCGTTCCCGTGGGAATATCGGGATAAAAAGTATCCTATGTTGATAACCAGGCTATCTACTATCGGTGTACGAAATTTCATCCAAATCCATTCAGTAGTTTCGGAGCCTATTCAATGTATAGAAGAAGGAGGTTATTATTATTAAAACCATTTATTTTAGGCATCTGATGGCCCATACAATAAATACTTTATAGACTAGCATACATACATTATATTATAACCAAAATATCAATTCGTCGCGGATATGTACATTTCTTTATATGTATATTTGTTCAGCGATAACTCAAAGACGGCTGAAGCGATTGAAATGATTAAAGTCAAACGTTATTTCATCAAATTCAAAATTCAAAGTCAATATCATTTATGATTTTGTAATTTTTGCATTTTTCAATGCTATTTTTAGAACTTTGGAAATCCATTCCAATGCTCTAGCAAAAGCATAGGACCGGATTTCCAAAGGTCGCGGGTTCGATTCCCGTGTAAGAATTCACTTTGGGCCGAGTTAATTTTTTCTATTTAAATTTTACCATCAATATCATTTATTCAGTCAAGGCCGTTACAAGCACTTATGAACGTCAAAGAAGCTACGCCATCGGTTCACAAACCCTACATCGGGAGACCGCGTAACGAGAACAACCGGCAAGAAACTCTTTTTTTTATTCTTTTGACGACCTGTTTGGCGCAGGGGTACTAACCCCACCTTCTACGCCAGAGGTCCCGGGTTCGATCCCCGGACAAGACAAATATTTGTGTGCATGAACATGTCTATTTGTCTTGGTCTGGATGTTTAATATGTATATCATGTATGTATTTACAAAAATAAGTATATAAGTATGTTTATCCGTTATATAGTATCCATAACACAAGTTCTTCATGATACTTAACGTGGGCTAGATAATTGGTGTGATTGTATGAAATTTATTATTATTATTATTTATTATTATTCAGTCTAGGCTGTTACAAGCACTTATGAACGTCAAAGAAGCTACGCCATCGGTTCACAAACCCTACGGCGGGAGACCGCGTAACGAGAAGAACCGGCAAGAAACTCGTCAAGGGCTATATTTTTTTTATTCTTAAGATATTCCAATTTTTGTAACTTTGTAATCGGTTCTATTTCATTCACGTAGATATATCGTGTTCGTGTACAGCGTACTATTTATTGGCTGCAGGGGTCGCGTGTCGAGTCCCGGCGGCGCTATTATTTACCGACACGAGATATCTCGATTCTCAATATTCCGATTGTGAACTACTGACTTTCGGTGAGTTATGGCGTCCGTAGGTCTGCTGTATTTTTGAAGTGAAACCTTCTTTAGCGGCGTTGTGCACGAGTTTAAATTTTTTGGGATGGGTAAAAAATGTTAAAGTCGCGTCAGGACACGTGACCCTGATTGAAAATTCGTAAGATCATTTACCGTTCAACATTTCAAATTACATAAAGTCTCACACTTGAAAGATCTACGTATATTAGTTAATATAACAACCATTATATAAGGATCTCTCATTACAACCTACTTTCATATTGATACCGGGTCAATTTTAATGGATTTACCTGCCAAAATAAGATGGTTTCCGTTTTCATCAACTTTTTATGAAGTTGTGGTCCGGATATAGTGGATTTTGATCGTTATTTTCGTTTAAGCGGTTTACACTTCTGTCGGCACTCCCAGAGTGCAACCCGTTGTTTTTTTATATAGCAATTAGTAAAGTAAACTTTGTTTGTATTGATGGACCCAATGAAGCAGAGGTGACAGTGCCTACTAAGCTAGAGGTCGTATGTCCACCCGCGAGGTTAATACCTATCCTTGCAACGGCAACGCGACAGCAGAAATTGCGCGATAATTGCTTTACGTCACGTATCAACAGTGCGACCTTTAAATCCCAAAAAATTTCAACTCTGATGTGCACAACGCCGCTAAAGAAGTTTTCATTTCAACATAACCCTTCCTTCCTTTGCAGTCGGGTAAAAACTACTTAAACACAGTTACAATAATATCCTCTCGTAACCCTCAGAGCAATCCTCAAAGCAATAGAGAGTCCTTGTAAAAGGCGGTGACGTGACCAGAATAGGACCTTTTCAATAACGTGGGTCATTTGTCAAACGGTCAAAGGCGAGAATTGGTGAGAGGTTCCGTCCGATATCTCTTTGAGGATAACCACTAGACTTTATTATAGCCAAGTTTGGATTTACTGATTTTTCGCTTACGCCTTTTTAACTTATGATAAATGTTAAATAGAAAAATATTGGAAAAAAACAACTCTGCCACAAGCGAATTCTCAGATGGGACTCGACCAACAACCTTTAGAAATCCGGTCCAATGCTCTAACCGCTGAGCTACCGAAACTTGCGAACCACACCACACCGTCGAAATTCTTTAATACTTTTATATTTTTAATACGCTGTAGGCCAGCGTTGTCACATCAATGCTAGGAATATCCTTGCACTCGAAAGAAACATCTTTTCAGATTTTTTACAATATTTTTCTATTTAAAATTTATCATAAATATAAAAATAGCATTGAAAAATGCAAAAATAAAAAAATAGCCTTTTTAACTCTTCGGGCATATTCTAACTTTTTAATTTTACATTTTACAATGCTATTTTTATGTGATAAATATATATTAAACAAGAAAATATACTAGAAAAAAGCAACTAGTCTCATGTCGCCCTGACGGGATTCGAACCCGCATCCTTGGGAATCCGGCCCAATGCTAGGATGTTTCTCTCATTGATGATACGACGGTGGCCAACACCGTAGAACGGTGAGGAACTAGAATAAATCGACGTGTCTCTATAGGTCTCTGTAGCATAATTGGTTAGTGCATTGGGCCGGATTCCCAAGGATGCGGGTTCGAATCCCGTCATGACGACATGAGACTAGTTGCTTTTTTCTAGTATATTTTCTTGTTTAATATATTTTAAACATAAAAAAGCATTGTAAAATGCAAAATTAAAAAGTTATTGATTGCATCCATCTGGAACATGTTCCGTCTCCATATGGTTGGCAACAAGCAAGGTCATTCCTGTTGGAAGGCTGGATTACATCCGCCTGGAACATGCTTTATATACAGTTTAAGTCATAGATTCAACTATCGATAAGTTAATCATCATTTAAAAGATGTCTAGAGCCGTGCTTAGTTCACCAACAGTCGATTTTAGAAAATCGTGTTTCAAAATATCGTCCTGCTTCTTTAAACATCAAATTACTGAAATTAAATAAAATTTAAATGATGTTCCTCAAAATGGGTCTTATTCGGTTCATTGCCAAAATAGCAACAAAGTAAGTCTTAAAATAACTGGAAGTTCCCTTTGAGTTATTGCCGACGAACAAACTAACCGAGTATCGTGACCAGAATATCAATTAAGGGACCAAACGTTATTTTGGTATCCACTTTGGTTATATAATGGACCCAAAACTGTCCTTTGATTTAGCAAATTGTTTTATGAACAGACCAACCACATCTAACAAATTGAAATAATAATAACACTCTTAACATTGTCTCTTGACTTTTCTCCAGGTACTATTTCCGCGGAACTAACCAAAGTAATTGAAAAAGAAAACAAAGGGTTGCACTCCGGGAGTGCCGGCAGAAGTGAAAACCGCTTAAACGAAACAGCAGGAGCAGGCATACATTTTCCCGCGCGGTAAAAAGAGGAGGATATTACTTCCTCTCCTACGCCGCGCCGGCGGTCCACTCTCCCTCCGTCTTACAATTTTTTGACCAGGACACGAGTCCTGACGCGACCTTAACATTTTTTACCCAAATTTAAAACTCTGATGTGCACAACGCCGCTAAAGAAGTTTTCACTTCAAAAATATTGTCTGAGCAATTTCAAATTGTTGATTTTTTCCACGGGAACGGGAACCACGAGGGTTAAACCGCGAGCGACCGCTAGTGTCTTAATAAAAAGCTCATTATAATCCGTACTTTTTTAATTCAATCTTTCGATACCTCACATCGAATGCCAGACAGTTAAAGATAAACAGGTTAGATAGAATCCCATTTAAACGTAAAAGACTTGTTTCCTTTCTTACAAAAAAAGACATAAATCTGAAAAATCGTATTCATAAATCGATTTAAATCAAAACAAAAAAACAACATCAATCTAACAATAAACCAGAAATGGATCAAATAAACAATAAGAAACCACATTTCCCATACGTTACTTTATATTCAGAATCAAGCGACAAAGGTGGTCCGATATCTCTGCCGGGTTAACTCTGCTTCTAAATAGTTCTTATGTCAATGGGTTAAAGTTCAATATTGTGGTGCTGGGAGGAGTTAGCTTTGTATCTTGTGCTATATCGGCACACATCTGCCTTAAGTCATCTTCGGGTGTGGGTTAAGTGAAAAGATGAAGCGGATAAAACGCTTTAGCTATAGTCGGTTTTTAATTCAGTAGAGTGATTTGACAGATTGTCAATGTCACTTTGTAAAAATAATGCTGAATTAAAATATAGCTATAATGATAATATTGTGGACTTTCACTTTTCGTAATTACACGTGTTTTGTGAGACTCCATTGTAAACAAACCTACCGTACAATTTTAATAAATAATATAAATAAATAATAATTTATTTGCCAAAATATGGTTATAGTTCGGATCGTGTTTACAGAGATAGACATACATATTCTGTCGCCGTCTGTATATTTGAATAAAAACTGGATACTGGCGAAATACAAAAGGGAACCGCCAATAAATATAAGAAGAAGAAGAGAATATTGAATGTGTGTGCGTGAATGGCTACACTTAAGACCTGGAATTGAACTGGATCTGCGCAAATCATTGCGGAAAACAGTTTGAAGGAAGCTGGATTATTTTTACAAATTGACATTGGCATCTGTCAATAAAAAATCCGACTGTACAAGCAGAAAGATGCGGTTTAAAAAAATTGTACTGTTTATTTATTGTTATTTAGATACGGTCAACAGCAGGTACGGTTTTATTTAACTGTAAAAATCTCCAATCGACTTTGAAATTTATGACTATTTTTTTTTTATGAACGACAGGGAGATCTTACCTTCATCATACCAGGGGTGCGATCGCGTAAGGTAACCGTATTCATTTGACAGTTAATATCGTATTCAATCGGCTGCAATTTGTATGGAATGACATACAATATAAACTGTCAAATGAATACGATCGACTTTACGCAATCGCCTAGCTGATGTGTGGCCAACTCTGGTGTCAGAGTTTATCAAACCGCCTTAAGGCTTCTGACTTGGCTTAACGACTGTAATCAAATGACAACAGCCTGGACCGACGGTTTAACGTACCTTCCGAAGCACGGAACGCTCAGTTCTATCATATCTCTAACTGCCTAGATAAGATGGTGGTAGCTAGCTAGACGGACTTACGACAAGTCCTACCACAAACCAAACCGAATACAATATGTACCCATATATATAAGGAATCGAACCCGGGACAAGTGGTACAACTACAAGACTAGTGGTACAACCACTGGTATCCAGGACCCTGATCCTGGATCCTGGACCCAGGGGTCTGATACCAGTGGTTGTACCACTAGACCACAGAGGCAGTTAAAGCAGTTGAATTTCTGACTGAAAATAAAATAACGTTTGTATAAACTGTAGCTGCTGCTGAATGTATAATTCATAAAAAAAACATGTATATTTTCAAGTTAAAATAGTCGTCGGCCTAATAAATTACGTAATATTTGAAAAAGTCTTCAAAAAAAAAAAGGCTACTACAGGTACTTACTACATATTTTTATACAAGTTTTAATATTATCTACTTAAAGAATACCTTTAACAAAAATAAATAAGGCTCTACTATGAATCGTCATTGCAATATACATTTTTTAATGTTTATTAAATTATAACTTTTATATATTATATATTTATTTATTTAATCGAGTAATAAAATACAACTCATTTTGATGGTTATTGATAAATATTAAACAAGAAAATATACTAGAGAAAAGCAACTAAAACTCATGTCGCCCTGACGGGATTCGAATCATTCTTGGGATGCCTTTTCTTGCTTTTTGAACAATTTTAATAAATTTTTCAAAAAGCAATGATCTCATGAGTTCATCACTTACGCCAACCCCTAACACCGATATTTAGTTTCTCCGCATTTCGGATTTATTTAAATCTAATCTCGATCCGTCTTAGTCCTCGACAATAAGGTCCACAATCGCCCAGCAGCGATGTTATCGGGTCGGTCACGGGTTCGAGTCGTGGTGCCGTCAATATTTATAGCTTAGCTTTAATGTTAAATCGTTTGTTCGTTATTGTGTTACAGTCGTCTTATATATTTGGTTTATGGTGCATCCATTAGTTGGTACGATTAAAAGATTATATTTATAACGCGCCATTTGGTGACGGCCTAAGAATACAAGTGTCACCACTCCCTTACATGCCTGGGATGTCGTAAGAGTCGACTGAGAGGCTCGACGCATTGAACACCTGTGCGAGAGAAGGCAAACTTGAAACAAACTACCGACTACCGACCCGTCTGGCCAGCGTGGGAGCAGTAGGCTTAATAGCCTAGCTTGAACGCCACAATAAGAGTGAGCTAGGAGAGGCCTGTCCAGCAGTGGACTTCCACAGGCTGATGATGATGATTTATTACGCGCACTATTACTGTAAAATGGTGGAAAATTCGTCATTAACTATTTCAATATCCTGTACAGGCACAGGGCTTTCCGCTGTAGGAATTTGCGAATGCATGGCGTAGCTTCTTCGACGTTCGTAAGAAGTAAGAGCAGTAACAGCCTACATTTAATAAATCATGAACGAATAATGAACATTATACTACATAATACCCATTACGGAAAACCGCGTCAAAATCGGACTAGTAGTTTTGGTTTTGCACAAACAAATGTTTACTGCAGCGCCCCCTGGTAAGTTGTCATCGTAACACCTATCAAAGAAAGAACATTCAGCAATCAAACCCAAACCCACCACTAAAAACCGCATCAAAATAGGATTAGTAGTTTGCACTAACAAACAAACATCATCTCACCCCAAACGCATATACCGTCTTCGTAGCGTCGTCGGCGTCAAAAGGGTAAAACGTTTTCCCCCGCGCCACGATTTTACTAAAAAGGTTAATACGAATTGGTGGGTTGATATGATAACTGCATGCAGCCAACCCAATGACAACGGCATATAACGTGCTTTTCTAAGAACGAAATAGCTAATCAACTATTAGTTATGACGACCTGTTTGGCGCAGGGGTACTAAACCCACCTTCTGCGCCAGAGGTCCCGGGATCGATGTTTAATATGTATATTATGTATGTATTTACAAAAAAAAAGTATATAAGTATGTTTATCCGTTATCTAGTATCCATAACACAAGTTCTTCACGATACTTTACGTGGGCTAGATAATTGGTGTGATTGTATGGAAAATTTTTTTTTTTTTTAGTTATCCATCCCGACTCCTACGACTGTATGTATGAATGAATCACTTTTCTATGAAGAAAAACCAAAAATGTATAGCATTTCTGTTTAATTTAAAATAAAGGCGTTTAATCAATAGTCAAGGATAATATTCACCGTTTTAAAAAAACATTTATTTTGTGAGTTATTCAAGATCACGTTCCAGCCAAGATCCAGTTCGGGTCGCTGAGCCAGCGAAGTAAGTAAGTTGGGAGTTATTTATATTTAAAACCTTTTATAAAAAAAAAACAAACCGACTTCAAAAAGTAATAAATAAAACTTTTGGAGTCGGTGCTAGCTAGCTAAGGCCAAAAAAATATATAGTTAATAGAAGTGCAATGTAGAATGCCCTGGCTGGCACTGGTTTTTATTTCAGATTTTTTAGTTACATCATGTGTTGTTACTTACACTAAAAATCAGCCCATACACAACAATGATGTCATCTAGGTAAACGACTACCTGCCAAAACGTGATTGATATTTTTCAGGATCATGAAAAAACTACTAGCCAGATCTTCATAAAAATTATAAGGGACCACACATAAACCATTTTCTTTGAGATAAAAAAAGAATTATAAAAATCTGTTAACAACTGGCGAAGTTATGGTAAAACATACATAAAAAAAAACCGTCGACTTGAGAACCTCCTCCTTTTTTGAAAGCCGAAACGGAAGCAGTCGTACGAAACAAAATGCTTTTGACAGTTGACTGACAGTAACAGTGACAGTTGAACTCATTATTGGCTGTCAATAGTGTCAATGTTACGTCAGTTATCATGACATTATACTTTTTAAAATGCGTAATTGTTTAATGATTCTAATAACATAAAGTGTATTTAAGATTGTGAAAATTTAAGACGGGACAGTAAGGGCAGGTACCTTAACCATTGTTGCTACATGAAAACGTTATTAGGAAACCATTCGTATTTTTTTAAGAAATATCGAACTGCATTCACGGATTTAAAAAAAAAATGTATAGTTGGCAGGGAAATAGTCAGTTTTCAAATTTTCACCCTGTATAGGTAGCAGAATTATACTAACACACTTTTGGGTCTAATATGCCGGATGTCCTTTCCTGCAGTAAAAAATATATCACTGTAGTAAAATCTCTTATTCCATCCAATGGGAAAAAGCTAAAAGCCTTTACTGACACATAAAAGAAAGCAGATAAAACCACGAGCGGCTGCTAATTCGGAAAAAAATAATCGTTTCCCATATAGAACGAAAGTTTGCAGCCCGAAAGTATACTATATTTCATACCTCCCGGCAGTACTACAAAAACTTGTACTCCTAATATCCTTTATCACCTCGCATTAAGGTCTACATTTCACCGCTCGTTCTAAATGCAGCTGATGATTCAATTAGTGGTGGAGTATAAACAAATGGGCGTAGATATAGACGGCGCGGCGTTACGTGCGCGTAGAGAAACAGGGCGCGGCCACAATTACAGCGGGTATGAAAGAAACTGTGTATTATTCGGTCAAGTTAACTAGGCTCTAGGCAAGAAACTCGCTAGTCCTCATGTTAGCTTATAGTCTAATTTTTAATTCGATGGAATTCTGACGCATGTAATTTTTTTGGCATCTTCATCATTACAAACCTCTTTCTCATGTACTTTTTTTAAGTAATTTATGGATATGAAATAACAAAGATTATGAGAGAAAACGAGACCAAGTAAGCTATATTAAATATGACAATATAATATAAAATTGTGTTTGTTCTGAGCATTCAATGGAAATAAGTTCTATTTACCTACTTTTTTTAAAGGCTAAATGGAAAAAAGAGTAGAGGAACAAAAATTTTTCTTAGCACATCTTTTTCACTCATATCAACATTGTCGTCGTCATCATCATTATAAATATTTACAGTTTATTTCAAAGTAATAAAAAAAACACATTAATGAATTTCGTACCAAAAATTTGTAACCTGTGCATTGGGGTAATATATTCAAGTAAGAAGATTCCAGTAAAAATAAAATAACTTATTATTATGCATAAAAATCATTCACGTGCTAAGTTGCGTGCGTGTCAAGTTCAGGTGCTAAGTTCACTTAAATCTCGGCTTCCCGCTATTAGTGGTACCACCGCCCATCACCTCATAATAACTCGGCAAGAAATATGGCATCTTAGCGACCGACGCGCTTACGCGGCTTTCTGAACCGACCTCGGGTTTATGCTAATATTATTACGTAGTAAAATCTGTATCTGTATGGCCTAAGAATATAAGTGTCACCACCCCCTTACATGCCTGGGATGTCGTAAGAGTCGACTAAGAGGCTCGACGCATTGAACACCTGTGCGAGAGAAGGCAAACTTGAAACAAACCCTCTACCAACCCGTCTGGCCAGCGTGGTAGCAGTAGGCTAATAGCCTCCTATGAACGCTACAATAGGCGTGAGCTAGGAGAGGCCCATGTCCAGCAGTGGACGTCCACAGGCTGATGATGGATGGATGCTGGAAGCAAAATCTGTAGGTGTCACTTAAATAAAACAGAATTATTTTCTGACGTTAATTTTATCGCTCCGCATTACGCTATCAGTGGGACCACCGCCCACCTCATAATAACACGGCAAGAAATATGGCCTCTTAGCGACCGACGCGTTTACGCAGCCGCCTGTACCTATCTCGGGTTTTTGCGAATATTATGCTGGAGACGTTTGCTATCGCGTTGAACGAAATATGGGGGGTGATTTGGGCTTAGAATAGCTTACGAGTATATTTATTGAAGTGAAATCTTCTTTAGCGGCGTTATGCACAGCACATCAGAGTTTTATATTTTTGGGATGGGTAAAAAATGTTAAAGTCGCGTCAGGACACGTGACCTGATCGAAAATTCGTAAGACGGAGGGAGAGTAGACCGCCGGCGCGCGGCGTAGGAGAGGAAGTAATATCCCCCTCTCTTTCTACAGCGCGGCCAAAATGTATGCCTGCTCCTGCTGTTTCGTTTAAGCGGTTTTCACTTCTGCCGGCACTCCCGTTGTTTTTATTTATATATTTAAGAAGCAAACACTTATACAGAGATATTAACAAAAACAAAGTATCATGTTTTTATAGACCTAAGAGTTCAATAAAGCATAATAATACGGTACATACAGTTTTAAAGTAATCGGATAAACGAAGAGGTACTTTTCAAAATTTGACTATTCCACTTTTTGTATTTTTGCACAATTTGAGAAAATAGTTTATTATGTATGCGGCTATGTTTTTTAATTGAAATTTAGATGCATTATTCTAGACAACAACAATAGTCGTTGCTTTGTACAGGATTCAAAATGACATAAAATGCACTTGGATGATACACTGATGACTTTTATTTTCTTTCTACAAATAGTTACACAGAGTTTCCGCTAAGACTAGTATTTTTCTTATA
Organism: Chrysoteuchia culmella; assembly: GCA_910589605.1. Classification (NCBI taxonomy): domain Eukaryota; kingdom Metazoa; phylum Arthropoda; class Insecta; order Lepidoptera; family Crambidae; genus Chrysoteuchia; species Chrysoteuchia culmella. Next base: position 373,409 of record OU342669.1, read on the forward strand.
AATTTCTGCAACCAACTGAACTCTCTTGGTCGGGGTATCTTCCGCCTTAGGCGGGTATTCGGGGTCGAGTGATTACTCCTTTCCCGGGCTTCTTCCCGCGGTGAATGGTTGCCGCGATGCGCGGCCGTCCTTCAGGACGAGTGGTGCTCCCACTGGAGGTTTGCGGCGCGGCCCTCAGCGCGGTCTGCACACCGGGTGAGACCTCCCCCCTAGGGGGGTCCAGCGAGCGCCTGCGAGCAGGCCACGACTTATGCAAACGAGGTAGTGGGTTATAATTTAGGGTATTGGGTGAGGGGTAAGGATTGAGGAGCGGGGGGGTTGGGTCGGGGAAGTAGTGGGAGCACGTCATGTCGGCGCCCTCTCTTCTTCTGCCCGGGAATGTTGATCTTACGCCCCCGCGCGTTACTGCTGCGTTGGGCGTGCGAGGCGGAGCAGGTAGCTCATCGCCTGATGGATAGCGGCATGCAGGTCGTTCCCCGTTGAAACTTGGTGGAGGATTATTGAACTCTCTTGATCAAGAGCGTCCCTTATATACGCTTAGAGAAACGTTACAATTCCAAACTAAACAGTGTTTCCAATTTAACTTTTAAAAATAACTACCAAAAATAGAAATAATGAGACAAAATATTAACAATGCCAAATTTTCAGCATTGTTGTGTTCCGGCAGTTAGAGATAAGATAGCCAGTTCCTCAGTGATTGAGGATTCCGGGAGAGGCTCGCTTCCATCTTCAGCCTTATCAATACTTAACATCAGGTATGATGAAGGCTAAGAGTCTTCCCCGTCATTCATAAAAAAAAACAGTTGATTGTACCGTTCTTGCTTCTGAGCCAGGCGACAGGACATTTCAAGCGATGTGCTTCTAATAAAAAGAAAAATGTCGTCTATGAAAAGAATTCTTTAAAAATCCAATAGTTGCATTTAATTAAAAAACTGCAAATCCCCACTACAATCGAATTTCAAAGTCGGCGTCTCAAATCCTCCTTTTACAAAGAACCTCCCTAAAGAACGTAACGACCTGTTTGATGTCTTAAGAGGGACTCGACTCCGGGACTCGAGGCCACTTTGCATAACGAGGCCTTTTATTAATATTGGACATGTTACGACATGTCAGTCAAGCACTGGACAATTTGAATTAAAAAACCTACGACTGAACTGGCTATCTTATCTCGAACTGCCGGAACACAACAATGCTGAAAACATTGTTGTTATGGCGTCAGGCTTAGTTAAGATGGTGGTAGCTAGCCATGCGGGTTTACAACAAGTCCTACCACCAACCAAACCGAATACAATATGTAGCCCCGCTGGGAATCAAATCCGGGACCCCTGGGTCTGATAGAGGTGGTTGTACCACTAGACCACAGAGGCGGTTGAAAAAAAACATACATATTTGACCAAACTATTGTGGAAAAACAAACATACCGCACCCCCCCAAGCTTTAAAGTTCAAAATTGTTCAGCAAAACTCACCCCTTAAACTCCGGGTTCTTTAATTGCATCCTCGAGTTATAAATTAGGTTTTATTACAGTATTATTAAAGTTTATTTTCGTTCGCTTAATTGATAAGTACTGTTTTATTATTGTTTGAAAATTTGAATTATTTTAGAAGTATACTTGATGCACATTCTAAGTGTTTCTATTGTATTATAAAAAAACCAATCAATAGAGGAGTTTTGTACTAAAAAGTACCTTGAATTTTTCATAAAAAAAAATTGATTCTTACTTGAAATGAAAATACTGATAAGTACGAGATTGTTCAGGATTATGTAAATAAACTACTAGCCAGGCGGATAATTGTCTAATTTTAAATCTATCGCAATCCCTTTCAATTCGTAATTTGAAAGTTATTCAGGCCGTCACTATTTGACATTTGAAAAGGATTGTTTTAAAAGATATGGAATAAACAAAATTGAACTGTCTAAGCAATATGACAGACGAAAATATCACAATCACAATTAAATACCTCTGCAAGGGATTGTGATAGATTTTAAATTAGACAATTAGGGGGCAGAGATCTAAAATTTCTTACCACACTTGAACTACTGTCTGACCAAGACAATTAGGCCCATAATAGTTTAGAAAATCTTAAAAAATCTAACTAAAAACAAACATTTCAAGAAAAGGTAATCAATCAGTTAATCACTGTAGCGCTAATAAATCAGATAATAAGAGAAATACGATGATAGAACCACATTCCTGTCATGCGTCAATTGTCTTGGTCGTGTAGTATGTTCTTTCAAATAAAAAAATGATAAATATTAAACAAGAAAATATACTAGAAAAAAGAAACTAGTCTCATATAGTACTCTCAACTAGTTATTCTAGTATATTTTCTTATACGTACATCTTATGTTTTGGCGCGCACTGTTCATTGAAATAAAACAACTTTTACGGATATCAAACGAGCTATATTTCCACGAACTAAGTTGTAATTGTCCGTATTTTTAGGTTTTTTAGGGGTTTTTTGATTTTCCCGACGTTTCGGCACCTTTACAGCTGCCGTGGTCACGGGATATATTTTCTTGTTTAATATTTATCGCATTTTATTTTATTTTAATGAATGACGGGGACTCTCTGAGCCTTCATCATACATGATGATAAGTTTAAGGCTGAAGATGGAAGCGAGCCTCTCCCGGAATCCTCAACCACTGAGGAACTGGCTATCTTATCTCGAACTGCCGGAACACAACAATGCTGAAAACATTGTTGTTATGGCGTCAGGCTTAGATAAGATGGTGGTAGCTAGTCAGGCGGGCTTACAACAAGTCCTACCTCCAACATAAAAATAGCATTGTAAAATGCAAAATTAAAAAGTTATAAATAAAAAAATTATTTATTTAAATCGTTTGACAACAGACGAAGTTGTGGTAAATTATAAAAAAAACAACCGTCGACTTGAGAATCTCCTCCATGTTTTGAAGTTGGTTATAAAATTACTGTAGGTGTTTTAACAGCAAAAACTACGCTCTAAATCTTATCGATCGTTTTTGTTACACTACAGCCACTACAACCTGTAAAAACACAAAATATTGCCTTCCCGGGAATCAAAACCGGAACTCCCAGTCCCACATCTGACAGACAACCCCGAAGCAATTTATTAGAGTACAAAGTAGATACATCGGAGTACATCCATCCAACTTCGCCCCACAAACAAGGATAAATTAGGGAAAATATGACAAGGACCTAATTGCCTCTATTCGTAGTTCCCCAAACAACTCTGTCGTCTAAACTTTGACGTCTAATAATTCATTCGTTCTTTCCTACGAAAAATTCGGCTAAATACGTCGCCAGGAAAACGATTTCGAACTTTTTGAGACGTGGTTAGAATAAAAGCGGATTAATTATTTTATTAATACACTAGCGGATTGTCGCGGTCTTACCCGCGTGGTGCCCGTTCCAGTGAGAATAGTGGGATAAAATATAGCCTATGTCACTCGGGAGAAATGTAGCTTTCTAATGGTCTAAGAATTTTCTAAATCGGTCCAGTAGTTCCTGAGATTAGCGCGTTTAAACAAACAAACTCTTTAGCTTTATAATATTAGTTAGTATAGACTTAAAAATATAAACTGAACTGGTCCAACAATTCTCAAGCAGTCAAGAGTAGGCTCTCGGGTACCTACCACTAAAAGCACCCCTTTTTTAATTTATTTCTTTTAAATTATTATTGAACATAATATTTCGAAACTAAGTAACCACAGAACACAAGATAGTGGTTACAAGGAGCATGTTAAGCATTTGATACTGAAAATAGTGACGCCTCGAAAACTGGCCCGTAACAACATGAATATAAAAAAAAACAACTAAAACCAACAAAATTTAAAAACCAACTTCAAAAACTAAAAATAATAAATAAGCCTTTTGGAGTCGGTGCCAGCCAAGGCAAGAATTATATAAGAGGCACAGTATAGAAACATTTTTTTTTCTTAATTAGAACAAGTAGGTAGGTTTAGTTGTTGTTTATTGTCATATATCGTCCAAGTAATAAAAAATGCGCATAAATAAAAACTGCTGGGTCAAACTTAATTATTTTTATGGAACTAAACGGCAAGTATATCTCATCGAACAAGAAAAAAATCGGATCAGAAATCTTTAAGAAATTGGAGTAAATATAAACAAAAAATATTTATATGAAAAAATAAAAAATGCTAAGCCAAACTGAATAAAATTTTTATGATACCAAATGGCAACTATTCCGCATCGAACAAAAAAAGAATCACGTAAATCAGACCACAAATCTCGGCGTAATCGGTGTACATATAAAAAAACATAACGGGCCAAATTGAGAACCTCCTCCATTTGAAACTCTGTCAAAAACCGAAATTGTATACCAAAATAGGGAAATGTACGGACTGAGTACTTCTGTACAGTCAACTTACTACTTCCAACGTGTTTCTTGCGATCTGAGTTACCCACGTAACTATTTCCCCACATTTTAAACTACGTACTGTTTTATCAAACAACATCTCCGCTGTGTACCGACCCCAGCCTTCGCGCCCTCGCGTGCCGCCCGCCATTTTCGACACCCCGCCTTATCGACACTAAATAATTAACTAAAATATGTCCACGCACAACACTACGCGTACGCGATGCCATCTTTATTATATTTTTACGTAATATTAAAAAAAAATTAGAATAATTTATTTTAAATCAGCTGCCTGAATTCACGTTAGCCATCTTCAATGGGCAAGCTTTCAATCAGCCAACTATTTGAACGTTCAGAGATGTGATTGTAAACCTTTTGGTAGATAAGGATTATTGAGGATAGGTGGTAGATTGGGTGATCTAATGTACACTTTCCTAGATTCGCAGCTAGCTTCCAAGCCTACTCACATCACTACCTTTCGTAGGGAACTGTTGTCATTATTATTAAGAAAAGCCTATTATACATTGACAGAATTCTTGATTGACAAATTTTGATTATGTGATTTTTTGTTGACATCATTAATTTATTGACATAAATCTTCTATATTTGTAATTTTAAAATTATGATTGTTTAATAGTGTTGATATTTCTAACTTATTTACTGACATCTGTTGTTTTAATATATAAATTTAGTTTTTCATTTTCAAATACTTACAATTATACATTTTCATATAGCATTAAAATAAAACGGAAATTTGTACGCCCATCGATGGCGGAACATAGTGATACATGATTATCTATTTTCACACCAGCTGTCTTTCTCATACCTATGTTTACAAATAAATGATTTGTATTTGTATTTCACATTTCGTTTCCTCCAACAGATCCTCAAGAAATGCATAAAAATGTAAAGTAACAAAGTTTATTCTGAAAGTGGTGCTAACTACGGGCATAACCTCATCCCCTCTCTTACGAGGGGTAGTGGGGTGGGCGGGGTTCCCAACTATACTGATCTTCTTCTTATCGAGTGAGTATCTGTGGCCACCTTTGGTGTCAGAGTTTATCAAGCCGTCTATAAGGCCTCTGACTCAATACTCAATTATTGACTTGGCTTAACGACTGTAATCAAATGACAACAGCCGGGGCAGACGGTTTAACGTGCCCTCCGAAAACGGAAGCGCTCAGTTGTAATGCCACTTTACGGTCACCCATCCGACACCCGACCCGGCCGAACTTTGCTTAACAAACGTGATCGAATACGATCAGTCAGTCAAGCGCGGCCATGAGCGCTTCAAAAAAAGACTATATTGAAAATAAAGTCGAAACGGCTCTGTGCCACCTATAATAGTTTGAACTAGAAAGAAAGAAAGAAAAGAAAGAAAAAAGTTTTTATTGACACGTCACAAGGCACGAAACAAAAATATTATGTAATAAACAAAAAAGGAATAAAAAAAACACAAACATCAAATTATTTTAAGCTTAAAAGAAAAGTGTGACGGGCCAATCAAGATCCTGCCTCAGCTAAAATGCTGTTTCGATTTGAGAACGATATCTCAACACCGCAACAGCGCTGGTATTCTGGCAGGGCCTGTCCTATACGAGAAACGTTCAACCGTACAACACGCGAAAAAAAAGAGCTGATAGCTAAAATCTGTGTATAATGGATATAAATAAATAAACTTAGCAATATGTACATTTATACGTTAAAAAAAAAAAAAAAAAAACCTAAAATGGAATAAACTAAATGGTGTATGGAATATGGAATAAACTAAAAAACGAAATAAGTGAAGTAAGGGAAAAATATCGTTCATATTTTTGCATGCATGAAATGGAACGCACATGTCATGAGTCTGTCACCTTGATTGACATTGACAATTTGATCATAACCATGAAAGTTGTTTGTTGCCACGTAGCGTATAATTATAGATGCCATTAACTCAACTCGTTTAGTATTCTACACCTTGCGGCATAATTAGGAACTACTTGGTACGCAGCTACAACAGTATTTTCAATATTTCCTGAAAAATACTGAATGGATTTCAAAATTAAAAAAAATGGAACCTACTAGGGTATAAACCCAGAGGTTCGTTTCCCAGCGGGGGAACATATTGTATTCGGTTTGGTTGGTGGTAGGAAGGACTTTATCTAAGTCCGTCTGGCTAACTACCACCATTTAATCTAAGGCTGACGCCATAACAACAATGTTTTCATAATTGTTGTGTTCCGGCAGTTAGAGACAAGATAGCCAGTTCCTCGGTGATTGAGGATTCCGAGAGGCTCGCTTCCATCATCAGCCTTATCAATACTTAACATCAGGTATGATGAAGGCTAAGAGTCTCCCGGTCGTCCAAAAAAAAAACCTTACCTATATACTATATCATAGAGAGAGCTTTGTTTTCGTGTGCGTTAATACGATAAAGTTGTAGGTGTATATATCGCAGGATAATTAGATAAATCGATTTTTTGCGAAAATCCTAGGGATATTGCGAAAACACGGATAGTTAGACAATGGTGTTGTCATTTCTCAATCCTACTGAAAAGGATAGGATTTTTGCGAAAAACTGGTTACCTTAGTAAGATTACAAAAATAATCGCTAGCTATTATGAAATAAGAACACTGATTGGCTGATCGGACTATGCAAAACAACATCTTCTCTGATTGGTTCACGACTTGACGTTTCAAATGTCAAACGATTCTCTCACGTGTAGTAGGTAAACTTTCTGTGAACCAATCAGAATAAGAGTTAGCAAGAAAGTAAAAATTAAGCCAATCCAATGTTACTAAAGCAACCCGAATTATTGCAAAAAACCCTATCTTTTTTCAGTAAGATTGAGAAATGTCAACACCATTGTCTAATTATCCGTGTTTTTGCAATATCCCTAGAATTATTGCGAAAATCCTATTTATCAAATCATCCTACGACATATACAACATGTGATAACTCGTGACTGTACTTGCTTTTTTACTTGTAACAAAAGCTGGCAACCCTAGGGGTGGGGGATATATTGTAAAGCTAACGTCGTTATAAATGGATTTCGAGTCGCGCACTCTACGGGTACGGGTAGTGATGTTGGGTGCAGATGGGGCTAGACAGCAGACTGTAGGGCGGTGATTGACAATAAATTATATCGATAGTATTTGACAGTTCGTAAGGGAAACACTCACATGACGGAGAAGTGAAAACCGTAAAAAATTATAACAAATAATAAAAAGTTTGAAATAATCATTTTAATTACAAATACAATAGTTATTTATGAATAATGAATCTACAATATAAACGCCATCTGGTACCTTAGTATGAAACTCTAATTCTCTCAAGGCCTGTCAACGTCATCAAGTATCAAAAACTTAGTGGCAACTATATCTAGATGGCGTGTTAATGAAAGAACTTGAAATTAAAACTGACCTGGCATCAATATGAAAGCTGGTAGTAATGAGAGATCTTTATATAATGGTTGATAATAACTATCAAATACTTAGTAGATCTCTCAAGTGTGAGACTTTATCTAATTTGAAATAGGTCAACGGTAAATGGCCTTACGAATTTTCGATCAGGGTCACGTGTCCTGACGCGACTTTAACATTTTTACCCATCCCAAAAATTTAAACTGATGTGCACAACGCCGCTAAAGAAGTTTTGACTTAAAAAAACAATAAGTTTATGTAAGCTATCGATATCTACTAATCGTCATCACAGCCCTAGTGTCGTGCGCCGCTCCGCCCCCGCCAGCGGCGCTGCGCTCACTACAACAAAACAGTTTTTGAACCATGCACAAGAAAGGCTAATTATTCACTTTGTTAACTCGTGCATTTAAAAGACACTGTTATTGAGGAATATTATAAACGAGCAACCCGTGTGCGCATAATGCGCAAAAAACACATAATAACATTCAAAAAAGTTTTTTTTATTTTTTTTATTTGAATTTTTGCTAAATTTCTCGACTTATCCGACCACTTCAGACATATACCTTTCTAACGGTGTATTGCACTTGATTGTGCGACTTTTAGTTTAGGAGGAGAAGCGGCTTCACTGCCGTATTATATATATAGATGTATAGGGATGGGCATGTTTTATCGATGTTTTAGGCTGAGTGGACTAAGGGGATTTTGGTGTTGGGCGTTAGTCTGGATATTTTGGATTTACTGATGAGGAGATCCGCAGGAAAACTAAAGTTACTGACATCGCTCGAAGGATTGCTCAGCTGAAGTGGCAGTGGGCGGGACACATAGCGAGAAGAAACGATGGCCGTTCGGGCGGAAAGGTTCTGGAATGGACCGACGATCTGGTGAAGGTCGCGGGAAGCCGCTGGATGCGGGCAGCACAGGACCGATAGTTATGGAGATCTTTGGGGGAGGCATGTACCCAGCAGTGGGTTGTCATGTGGCTGAGACGAAGAGAGAGATTTTACCGTAATAATAGTATCTTTATAAGTTTATTTTATGACATAGATTTATCATTAGTCTCAACGTTGCTACAACTAGATACCGCGCTTCATACAAACAACGGTAGCAACGCGGAGACCCATGATAAATCTAAGGCTTATAAGTTATCTGTAAGTACAGTACTAACACAATCCGTCGAAACGTCTTCGCCGTCGTCGCCCGCGTGGATGGCTGATGACGACGACGACGATAAATTTTGAATAGAAAAATAGTGGAAATAATTAACTCGGCCACAAGTGAAGTCTCGGTAGCTCAGTGGTTAGAGCATTGGACGGGATTTTTAAAGGTCGTGGGTTCGAGTCCCATCTGAGAATTCACTTGTGGCCGAGTTAATTTTTTCCAATATTTTTCTATTTAAAATTTATCGTATCGTATTTATTATAAGTTTAAAATAATTTATGAACCTAAATTTCAGCCGCAATTAAAATCGAATCAACGTCAAAAATCAGTAATAATTATTGACATTCAATCTCGATCTCAACGCAATCCCGTGAAGGGTACCCCCAGACCAAGACAGTTAGACATGCACACAAATATATGTCTATGCGGGTATCGAATCTGCGACCTTTGAGCAGAAGACAGGTATTCCTACCCGTACGCTATACAACTCGTCAGAATGCACTTTGAATACCGCTCTTATTAAGTACGTGTTTGTACAGTCAACAGCAGGTACAGCTTTACATATATGTCAAATTTCCCCAACCGCCTTTGTGATCTAGTGGTGACAACCACCGGTATCAAACCCAGGCGTCCCGGGTCCGATTCCCAGCGGGGTACATATTGTATTCGGTTTGGTTGGTAGTAGGACTTGTTGTTAGTCATCTTATCTAAGTCTGACCCCATAACAACAATGTTTTCAGCATTGTTGTGTTCCGGCAGTTACAGATAAAATAGCCAGTTCCTCAGTGGCTGAGGATTCCGAGAGAGGCTCGCTTCCATTTTCAGCCTTTACAATACTTAACATCAGGTATGATGAAGGCCAAGAGTCTCCCCGTAGATCATAAAAAACCGACTTAGGACTTTAAGACATTATGTCGTTGATAATTTCTTTATAAAAAAACATTAGAAAAAATCGGCTCAGCTCACAAGTTATTCTCAGACGGGACTCGAACCCGCGGCCCTGGCCCACTGCTCTAACCGACCTACCGAGCCTATCGAACAACCGTCGAATTTTCTAATATTTTCTTACATATTAACACGCTGTAGGCCAGCTTCGTTTACATGAATGCAAGGAATATCCTTGCATTCGAAAGAAACAATTTTAACGATCGATTAATATGCAACAGCCATTTATGATTTTGAGTTTTTGCATTTTTAATGTTATTTTTATACTTATGATTATTGTTAATACAAACATAATCGAAATAGTCGACTCGGCCACACTTAGGTAAATTGTCTAATATTTTTCTATAAAAAAAAATATCATAAGTATAAAAATAAAATTTAAAATGAAAACACTCAAAAATCATATGTCGTTGAGATTAGATTTGTCTGCAGAAATTTCTCATCTGGGGTCCGATACCGGTGGTGTTATCTAGACCAAAGAGGCGGAAAAAACTGCAAACCTAGGTGCCGTACCGCCCAAGTGGCGTCGGCATCGTAATTGGCTTCATTTTACACATTGCTGCTTCTTTTTGACACAAATGAAAACTTACCAAAGACTAAGAGCAATATGTCACATCCATCTGTCAAATGAAGTCGATGTCGATGCAAACGACACTTGCGCGGTAGGGCCTCTGACTTGCTTTCGATTGTACATCAACTGGAGTAACCTGTATATAATATAACAGGTACGAAGGAAGCCAACTGTCAGAAAAAGGTCTTTACTGGAGCAGGCGTGTTTTTTTGCACACCGTAACCTGTTGGGATTGGCGCCAATTAAAACTCTAGTGATGGGGTCGAGTCTTGGATCCCGAGATAGGGCTACTTTGAACCCTAGACCCATTTATAATTCAAAAATTAAAATTCAATATTCAATATCATTTATTCAGTCTAGGCTGTTACAATCACTTATGAACGTCAAAGAAGCTACGCCATCGGTTAACAAACCCTACGGCGGGAGACCGCGTAACGAGAACAACCGGCAAGAAACTCGTCAAGGGCTATTTTTTTATTTTATAAAAAAACTGTGTTTGTATGCTTGTCCTCTATTCGTTCAGATTGTGATGAAGCCCGCGAAGGTTAAAAAATACTTAAAAAGCCACGCAGAATAATACAAATGTGTTAAAAGCTCGTTTTAATCCGTAAAGGAGATATAATTCTTACGTGAAATACTTGGGATGGAGGGCGGCTGATATGTGCCCAGGCGTGCGATGATGGGCAGAGCATGTCTACCGCCAAGTGCCATTGGTACGTCCACGCCGTACATCCCGGTAATGCACGGATCTATAACAGGCATCGCACAATACTATCTGCCCTGGGATCCGAGTAGCTAAAGCCAATGGCGCTATCCCGTCAGTTAACTCCAAAACTACGGGAGATTCCCTTTCCCGCTGTCCTATGCTCCTAACATCCAATATCCCCTCCTCTAACCTATTTCCCTTCTTAATTCCCTTCCTCTCCTACCTACCCAATCCAAGGTGTCAGTCGTACCGTGCCCAGGGATGCGTGGCCAAGGGGGTGCTTGGTCTCAAACGGTGGCTCTCCAGTGAGATGGCAATCCTGGAGTAGTATTTTGCCTTACCCGGGCAAGCGGGGCTCTGCTCGGGTGGACCTGTTAATTCCCTTGCTACTCGTGGGACCTGCATGGAACCGAATTTAGAAAAAAATATTATTTCTCCGGACGATATCGAACGTCCGGAACCATTAAGTAGTCCAACTGCTTCTCTTCCCGACTTGTCGGAACTCTTACTCGAGTCCGAGGGTGACTCCCAAGTCCCCTTGGACGACGAACTAATCCTCCCACAGCCAATGTCTGGCAATAAGGGCGACAGTCCAGCTAAGCAGGACTCAAACACACAGCCAGTGACAATCGCGAACTCGGGAGTAAACAAAATTAAGCTTCCCGGAGCGGCGCGTAGACGTCTGAAGCGACTCAAGGCAAGAGGTATGGAGCCCAGTGAGGCATACAAACTCTGCATTGAGCGTCTCGTGATGAACACAACGCACGCCCAGGGAAATGGTTCTTTGGAAGGGTTACCTTCTGACAGGAGGCCGGTTAAGCGGACTCGGTCTGAGGATGAGTCTCCAAAGGACCAAGTGAAAAAGTCTTCACGGGTGGGTGATGACTCGGCGGCAGGGGCGCAACAAACGACCCGCGTCGAGCCGTCTGCATCACAGGAGCCGGTAGCCGGACCTTCGAATGCGGACAAGTCGAAGACTTTCAAGGACGCTCTTATGTTCATCCGCGTGGGGATCCGTAACAAGGAACCCATGTCGGATGAGCAATTGGGCCTAGTTAAGGATGGTATCCTTAGGGCGGTTCTCGACGACCCTGCTAAGAAAGGCCCGCAATTCGCAAGTTGCACTTTCAAGCCGGGCTGGCTGCAAATCGTTCTCAAGAATGATTTCAGTCAGCAGTGGCTTGAAAAGCATATAGGGAATATCAAGCCCTGGCCGGAAGCGGAACTCTCGCTCTTAAGCGAAAAAGATCTGCCAAAGGCAAAGGTTGGTATTCTCTACATACCAATATCCGAGGCCAAATCTGTTAAGGACGCCCTTAGTCTCTTGCAGAAGCAAAACGCCCTAAGTACCGACTTATGGAAGGTCCTACGCACGAAGAGCGAAAGGGAAGGTTTCACCGTCGCCCTTTCAATTGACGATGCGTCCATAGAGGACTTCAGGCCGGGGCTCGGTTTTAAATCAGTTCACATTCGCATCCGGGGCGAAAATACGCCAGAGACTGCGAATGTGACTCAAAGGGCGGAACTAAGTCCATCGGGACTAAAGAAACTGTCCGCACCACACTTCCCTCCAAAGGCGGGACCGAAAGTCCTGGGGTCCGGGGTCACGGTGAAGAGCAAAAACGCTCCACCTAAGGCCAGGGACCAGGGCATAAGGAACCGCCCTCTCGGGGCACCACCACCGAAAGGGGCTAAAGGCCCCAATCGATCTGAAGGGGCGAGAACCACCGGGCCTAAAATGGACTCCAAAGTCCCAAGGCGAGGTGGTTCTAAAAACGCCTCTTAAATTAATCTACACTACACACTAACACATTAATAAATTCACACAAAGCACAGACTACACAATTACTCAAACACAGCACAACACAAACACACACGTGGTCCAAATAAACTTGCACCACGCCAGAGCCGCCACGGCGGTTCTGGAAAACCTCTTTACAGAAAAGAACATTCACATCGCTCTAATCCAGGAGCCGTGGCTGGCTAATAGCAACACGGTGTCTGGACTCGGCTCTGCAGGTAAGGTGGTTCACCACATCGGTGGGGTCAAGCCAAGAGCATGTATCCTTTTCAAGAATAATATTGATTTCTTATGTATACCAGGGCTATGCAACGATGACATGATGGCGGCTTTTGTTCAAGTCAAGAGCGGAAGCGGACGCCTCATCGTGTGCTCTGCATATCTGGACGGCGCGAAAAACAACCCATCTGAAGAACTGGCGAAAGTGGTCGAATACGCAAACGAACATAACGCTGATCTTCTGATTGGATGTGACGCCAACGCCAACCACACCAACTGGGGCAGCACTGACATCAACGAGAGAGGTGAGCTGCTTCACGATTTCATCCTAACCAATCGCCTGCAAATAGTCAATAAGGGCTGTAAACCGACCTTCGTGACTAAAACCAGGCGGGAGGTTCTTGATGTTACTCTCGCTACTAATAATCTTTCTAGGTTAATTAACGACTGGCACGTAAGTGATGAGACATCTATGTCTGATCATCGACTAATCAGATTTGAACTTAATACATCTAACATGTATGAAACCATTACCTTTAGGGATGCTAAAGCTACTGACTGGGACTTATACAGACAAAAGCTCCAAGAGAAGCTACAGAACATACCTAAACACATACGTTCGATCGAAACTCTAGAATACGCTGTGAATCAAGTTACCGAAGCCATTACAGCCTCTTACGAAGAGAGCTGCCCTCTAAGAACTGTCAGGGACAAAAGAGTATCATGGTGGAATAAAAAGCTCGATGTCCTGAGAGAAGAATCGCGTAAACTATTCAACAAGGCTAAATCCACGAATCAGTGGAGTCGGTATCTCAAAGCCTTGACTGAATACAATAAAGAACTACGGAAGGCAAAAAGACTGTCATGGAGAAAATTCTGCGAGGAGATCACCAAGGTCCCACAAGGAGCTAGAATCCATAAAGTCTTAGCCAAATCGCCTACCAACCAACTGGGTCTCCTAAAGAAACCAGATGGTACTTTCACCGAAACAGCGGAGGAGACCCTAGATCTCCTGGCGTCTACACACTTCCCGGGTTCGGTGTTAACATCAGAGACTAATGGACTGAATGTTACCCACAAACGCCTCTCCAGACCCACCAATGAAGACTGGAGAAGGGCAGCGAGGAACTTCAGACCAAACAGGGTTGAATGGGCTATTGACTCTTTTAAGCCTATCAAATCTGCAGGTGAGGATGATATCTTCCCAGCTCTCTTGCAGCAAGGGAAGGATATTCTCATTCCCATCCTAATCAAAATCTTTAGAGCGAGCTACGCATGGGGATACATACCAGAAAAGTGGACTATGGTCAAAGTCCGTTTCATCCCGAAGGCTGGCAAGAGGGACTACTCACAGCCAAAGTCCTTCAGGCCAATAAGCCTCACCTCTTTCCTACTAAAAAGTATGGAAAAGGTCATTGATGAATGTATTAGAGATGGGCCACTTCGGGAACGTCCTCTACACTCAAAGCAACACGCTTACCAAAAAGGAAAATCCACTGAGACCGCTCTGCTGGAACTCACAGACAGGATAGAAAGGGCTCTGGAGGAAAAGCAAATAGCTCTCTGTGCTTTCCTTGACATTGAAGGAGCATTCGATAACGTCACCATTCACGCTCTCTCCAGAGGAATGAGGGCTAAAGGAATTGACGAAACAACTACCGGTTGGATCGAATCTATGCTTCTCAATAGAACTATCAGTGTAAGCTTACACGGAACCACAAAAGGCTTTAAAATAACTAAAGGCTGCCCACAAGGAGGCGTATTATCACCCCTACTGTGGTCGCTAGTTATTGACCAGTTGCTGGTCGAAGCCTCGAATAAAGATTTAGATATACAGGGCTATGCAGATGACGTGGTGGCTTGCGTTGTCGGCCCCTGTCAGAGCACTGTATCATCCTTACTGCAAAAATCTCTAAACATCATTAGCAAATGGTGCACAGAGAATAATTTGTCAGTAAACCCTAGCAAAACCACAATAGTCCCATTTACGAGGAAGCGCAAGTTAGAAAAACTTATAACGCCCACTTTAAGAGGGACTCCTATTCCATTTTCCAAAGAAGTCAAATATTTGGGCGTTACTATCGACCAAACACTGACTTGGAATTCGCACATCAGTAATGTGATCCAAAAGGCTAAAGTAGCCTTAGGGATTTGCTATCGCTTAGCAGGGACGAGATGGGGTTTAAACCCCAAAATCGCTCTATGGCTGTACACCGCTATAGTCAGGCCGACGATAACGTACGCCTGCGTAGTTTGGTGGAAAAAAGCTACCCAAGCGACAATCATAAACAAGCTTAACAGCGTACAGAGATTGGCATGCCTTATGGCAACGGGTGCCATGTCTACTACCCCAGGAGCTGCATTGAATGCCCTGCTAAACCTACCGCCCCTTCACCTATTTATTGCGAAGGAGGCGAAAGCGGGTATGTACAGGATACGCAACACTGGCAAGATCAAATGGCACTCTCAAGCACTGAGATCTCTACAAGATTCTATGCTTGAGCTCGATCTGCTATCGATGACGACGGACGTCATGCTCCCACTGTGTAATTTCACCAGAAATTACTCGGTGGAAATACCAAGCAGAGAAGAGTGTTCTGAGGATCACTATTCCTGTAAGGCTGGAAGCCTGGTCTGGTTTACAGACGGCTCCAAAATGGGTGAAAATGTAGGATGTGGAATATTCGGCGTAAGTCCCAGAGTCAGTAAAAGTTTGAATCTGGGCAAACACGCCACAATATTCCAAGCGGAGGTTTACGCCATTATAGAATGTGCGGAAGTCAACCGTCAACGAAACTACATAAACCAATCTATCTTTATCTTCTCAGATAGTCAAGCAGCGCTTAACGCCATAAACTCGAATACCATAAATTCGAAACTGGTGAAAGACTGCGTCAATAAATTAAATGAACTGGGTCAAAGGAATAAAGTTATTCTGAAATGGGTACCAGGTCATTCGGGAGTCGTTGGCAATGAAAAAGCCGATGAACTTGCAAGGAAGGGGGCTCAGGGACTACAGATGGGTCCAGAGCCTTTCTGTGGCATCTCAAAGAACCAGGCCATGCAAACTCTTAAGAACAACCTTCTTGGCGAAGCTAAAAAATACTGGCTTAAACAACCGGGATTACTGCACGCCAAGTCTCTTATAGAAGGATACTCGCTAAAACGAACTGCAGAACTTTTAGAGCTCAGCAGGACGAACATCTGTGCGATTGTCAGAACCTTAACCGGACACTGCAAATTAAACAGGCACCAATTTCACATGAAATTGAGTGATACTGAAATTTGCCGCTATTGTAAACAGGAGAGGGAGACACCAAAGCACCTTCTGTGTGACTGCGGGCCATTTATGCATAAACGCAGTATTCACCTGGGTCGCCACATCATCGACCCAGAGGAACTAAAATCTCTAAAAGCTAGGAAGATTCTTGACTTTCTGGAAGCAACCGGGCTAAAAGAGGTACTATAAATAGGTGGCGAGTTACAATAGATCTCTTAGGTCGCAGTGACTACAGCCCTCAACAGGGTTGCAAAGCCCCTAAATCCTCAAATAATAATAATACGTGAAATAATATGTTCTTGAATCCCGGTTTCCCGGGATCGTAAGAAGTGCGGGATTCTCCACTCTAACTGGTGTTTTCTCAATGGCAACCATCCGGGACGTTTGAGAATATAATCACTATTCATTCACTATGCCAACCAATTGACCGCTTCTCAACTATTATTAGGAATATTACATTTTTATTTTAATGAAAATACATGCTGGCTTACAGACTAAAATATCCAAACCGCCAGCAAGGTGTTTGGATGAAAAACGTATTCCACAATAAATGTTCAGCTAAATAGCACTTTAAACTTTCATGATCACTATCACTAACATTATAAGAAAAAAAAAACCGGGCAAGTGCGAGTCGGACTCGCCCAACGAGGGTTCCGCACAAATTTATATAGTTTTATATATAGTTCAGACTCGATTCGAGTCTCGCAGTTTTTTCCGAATTATTTCCGAAATTCAGTTTTCAAAATTTATAACTATGACATGTATTTTTTATGATTTATTTACAAATGTTTAGTTTTTAGATTTTCATGTATTTGTAGTAAAATACGATAATACTTGGCAAATTTCATAGCTTTAGGTCAACGGGAAGTACCCTAAATATACGTTTTTTTTCGACATAAACGGTCCTATCTTTGTTTTACGTTAATTTACAAGTTTGTTTTTTTAATACCATGATTGAACAGACTGTTGGCCTGAATAAATAGTTTTAATTTCAACTCGATATCTCCACGCGTTCTCGAGATAATCGAGAACCGACGGACGGACGGAGAACAAAGTGATCCAATAAGGGTTCCGTTTTTTATTATTTTGAGGTACGGAACCCTAAAAACGGGATTTTGACCAGTTTGTATTCGTTTCAGAGTCCCCGATATTTCGGCGCAGTTTTGAATGCGCCGTGATCACAAAGTAACAGAGTTACAGAGCCATGATCACGGAGCGTCGGAGTTACGTGATCATGTCTCCGCAACTGATCACAGAGACGATGGCGCATGCGCACGCCGGAATATCGAGGACTCGGAAACAAATACAAAAATTTAAAAAATGCGGCGTTTTTCTTAAAAAAAATTTGCTAAATTTTAAAAAGAAAAATATTGGCAAAAATTAACTCGGCTACAAGTGCATTCTCAGATGGAACAATGCCAAATGGGGAATTCAATAGTGGCCGAGTTAATTTTTTCCAATAATTTCTATTTAAAATTAATCATAATCATAAAAATAGCAATGAAAAATGCAAAAACGTCTAAAAATCGTAAATAAATAGTTTAGTGGTAAAGGTCTAAAAAAGGTAGTGAGATCAAACAGAAATATTTTTGCCTTGAGTAGACTTATATAATACTAGCGGTTTTACCGGTTTTACCCGCGTGGTGCCCGTTCCCGTGGGAATATCGGGATAAAATATAGCCTATGTCACTCGGGAGAAATGTAGCTTTCTAATGGTCTAAGAATTTTCTAAATCGGTCCAGTAGTTCCTGAGATTAGCGCGTTCAAACAAACAAACTCTTCAGCTTTATAATATTAGTATAGATTAGTATCGATTCCCTTACTCCACAATATTCTTGTAGGTACAGTATATTATTGCCTGACCTCAAACCGAACCGATAAAATAAAAACACAAATCTCTTATTTTATTCGGAACACGACATTCAATTCACGAAAATACACCCACATTTTTTGCGCGCGAAATAATAATAGGGTTGTCACGAGCGCCGATTATCGGGACGTTTCCGGTATTCGGGAAACCAGAAAAGGGGTTCAGACCGATGCAATTCGGTTCTTATTAAATTAAGTCAATCTAATTTCACTGTCACTCACGTTGTCTTCTTATAAATAAGTAATTTTTATTTTACCAAAATACGTAAATGAATAAAAAAAAGAAATTAAAAAAAAAATGATCGGCTGCAATTTGTATGGAATTTGACCAATATGAACTGTCAAATGAATACAATTGTCGGGGAAATAAAGAAATAAATATTTTCTGCGGTCTCCCTTTTTAACCGACTTCAAAAAGGAGGTTATCAATTCGTATATATATATATATTTTTTATGTATGTTCGCCGATTACTCGAGGACGCCTGAACCGATAGAAATGATTCAAACGTTATAACACCAGCTATGGGATTGCGTAAGCTAATCGTATTCATTTGACAGTTCATATTGTATGTCATTAGTGTCAAATTCCATACAAATTGCAGCCGATCGAATACGATATGAACTGCCATATGAATACGATTGACTTTACGCAATCGCATCCCAGGTCTGTTCCCAAGTTAGCTCAATTTTTTGAAATTTGGAAATCGGTCCAATAGTTTTCAAGAAATTTTTTAAAAACTATCGTTTTCTCGGTCGAGCGGTGTTACACAAACCGTTTGACTCAAACTCGCAGTTGCATACACTACTAGTTTGAGTCAAACCAAGTGCGGGACTTATTGTACTAAAAAAAATGTGAAATAAAAACCCTAAAAATATTTAAATAAAAAAACTTAAAAAAACCGACTACAAAAATCAAAGAGTAAAAAATAACCCTTTTAGAGTCGGAGTTGGGTGGCACCCAAGGCAATGTTCCCACAGACTTCTAGATAGATATTCGAAATAGACCACACGTGGGCATTCGCAAGAACCCTATCTCTTGGTGTAATCGATGCAATTTGTCCTTAGTTTTACCTATTCTTCTTTCTGGTGCCTAGTTATGTAATCTAGCTATAAGCGATGGTCGTCTGAACTTGTAGCTCAACTGTGTTTTAATTTTACTTATGTTGTTTTTTAGTAGCGAATCTGTTAAGGGTTTTCTGTGTCATATTTAGATTGTTATAGTGTTTAGAATAACTGTTGATTCACCTGTGAATAAAAAAAAATTAAAATAAAATAAAATAAATTCAGAATACTGCCTGGAAATAAAAGGTCATTATAGGGGGCAGGTCCTAACTTACCTTCAGTTTCACCCTCGAAGCAGCCCTATACGAACACCACGCGGTCACGTGCGTTACGGCATTTCTAATAACAGCTGAATGTCCCATCCTTAGCGCAAGAATGGCGCTTATTCAGCGCGTTCCTTTTGTGTTATTGTAGGACTGTTTGTCTTCAATCATAACGAGCTTCAACTGTATTGTTTTTACACTGTAGTAATAGTAATAAGAACTGAGTAAAAGAGCACTTCTTCTTGGCGTGAGAACCAAAATCCAGTCACCGAAACGGCACTGTCAGCACACCCCGGACACTCCATACTACGCTCGCAAATTGATTACCCATTACTACTACACAGGCAAATGACGTTTGTACACGTGCATATGTGTGCGTGAAATTTTGTAGGGCTGCGTCGCAGTTATCAATCGAAATGGCGCGGAAAGTGCAGCCACGTGCGGTAGCCGATGTTGAGCGGCGCCAGCGCGCGCCGGCGGCGAGGCGGCGTAAAACGAGTGCGATACATGAAGTAACCTTGCACTCGCGGCGTTTACTACAGAGGTAAAAAAGCATCCAAATACAGCACAATATACAATCATCGTAATGAAAACACAAACACAATCATAGGAACCTATCTTTTGAATTATAAAATCGTGTGGTCGCGTCAGGTTCGTCCGATTACGCGCGCGCCCTGGATCAAGTGTCAGTGAAGTCTACAACGAAGCGCGGGGGTGGGGTGCGGTAATTGAAATGAGTGCGGGGCGGTGAGTGGCCGTTCTGTACGTATTACTATTATGTATTCTGTGCTGTCAGTAAGCTTGTAAAGGTACGTGTACAGGTCAGGACACGCAAGGCAGGGCGAAAGATGCGCCATTGTCTGGGAGGAAATTCCACATAGAATACCGCTCTCCAAGCTATAACCCCACCTGCGCAAGGTCTCCTTACTTCTGCCTACTTGGGTCCGTCCGTAGCCTATTTAAGGACTTCCAGGTTAGATTACGTCCAGGGTGAAGTCGCTCAACCTGCCCGGTAAATAAGTAAGAAATGTCTCTTCCGTGCCAGCCCTATCGCACACCACGCGGTCACGTGCGTTACGGTATTTCTAATAACAACTGCATGTCCCATCCCTAGCAGAAGAATGGCGCTTATTCGGCGCGTTCCTATTGTGTAATGTGTTGTTGTAGGACTGTGGTCTTATACTTATGCTATGATAAATAAACAAGTGGTCCGCAAGACCTCGCAACGTCGCAACATAAAAAACGTGTTATAAATTACATATTTGTTATTTAAAGGAATAGCAATCCCACGCCTTCGTTCAAGACTCGCGTAGAATTTGGATAAGTGTGGGGTGGTGGTTTTACCCGCGTGCTTATCGTTCCCGTGGGAATATCGTAATAAAAAGTACTCTTCTTCCTTTCAACAAACTAACTCGACCAGTTTGGCGCAGGGGTACTAACCCCGCCTTCTGCGCCGGAGGTCCCGGGTTCGATCCCGGGACAAGACAAATATTTGTGTGCATGAACATCTCTATTTGATTTGGTCTGGGTGTTTAATATGTATATTAAGTATGTATTCACAAAAAAAATTATTTAGGTATGTATAATTATCCGTTATCTAGTATCCATAAAACAAATTCTTCATGAAACAACGTGGGCTAGATAATTTGTATGCAAATATTATTTATTTATTTATTAACTCTGTGACATTAATCTAGTCGATTGGTTCCTTAGTTCGGGCGTGAAGGAAGGACAAACCAACATACTTTCACATATATAATTTTTGTTAGGATTAGAATTAGGATGAACCACCTACTTCAAGATTGATACTCTTCATCATCATCATCAGCCTGTCGCAGTCCACTGCTGGACATAGGCCTCTCCAATTGATACTCTTAGCCAAATTTAAATAAGGGGCAGGCGTTTGGGGGTGGAAAGGTGACAAACAGAAACGGGGTTAATTGTCTAATTTTAAAATATATCGCAATCCCTTTCAATTCGTCATTTGAAAGATATTTACATACTTCAGGCCGTCACTATTTGACATTCGATAGAGATTGTGATCGGGACACGTTTTGAAAGCAAAGTGACAGACGAAAATATTTTTCAAATGTATGGAGAAGTGTCAAATGAAGTGTCATTTAAAACATCATTCGTTCCGAAAGGGATTGTGATAGATTTTCAAATTAGACAATAAGGGGGCAGGTTAACTTGATTTGAATTATAAATTATATTTCACAAAATACCCTAACGTAGCGGCCTGACTTCGTACTTCGTACGCTTGGCATATAAACTTTTTTCCAGTTCCGCAATTCTCTTTTTAACCGACTTCAAAAAAGGAGGAGGTTCTCAATTCGGTTGGTATAATTTTTTTTTTTTAATTTTTTTTTATGTATGTACACCGATTACGCCGAGATTTCTGAACCGATTTCCATGATTCTTTTTTTGTTCGATGCAGAATAGTTGCCAATTGGTCCCATAAAAATTTGGTTTCGTTTGACCCAGTACTTTTTATGTTATGAGCATTTTTATATATTTCATTTCATTGTTGACTTGGATGGTGTAGTATTTACGATAATTTTGTTTATAATGTACATGAAACCTTATCTAATCTAGAAAAACCCTGCTGTAGTTTACAAAACAGCCTATTACAGACACTAAAAAGTAAAAAAAAATAACTGCGTTAAAAAAACCGACTTCAAAACTAAAAAGCAAAAAATAAGCCTTTTGGAGTCGGGGCCAGCCAAGGCAAGAAAAATAAAAGAATAGGAGGTTAAAGTAGAATGTCTTGCCTGCCACCGACTCCAAAAGGCTTATTTTTTGCTTTTTAGTTTTGAAGTCGGTTTTTTTTAACGCAGTTTTTTGTAGTATTAAATTGATTTAAAAACGTAAGCGCTTCCTTATTTCAACACCTTAATTTTATCCCAGCCAAAGGCCTTACTTAACCGAAAGCTAGCTAAAACCCCTTAAAATTAATTTCATAATAGAAATCCCTGTGCAAACGTAACCGCATTAACATGAAACGCAAAGTATTTCAACATCGCCAACGTGGCAGTACAATCTCGAATTCCTTTGCATGCACACAACAAAGATGGCGTTAGAATTCGGTAATGGCGGGCGGGTAATTTACGCGGGAAAAAGCCGGAATCGGCCAAAGGCTCTATTTTGAGTCACTCGCTTTATGTGCGAATTATCATTTTTTTATTCCATACAATAATATCAGTTTCGTGCTTCCATAACTGTATTTCCTCATCTTCAAATGTTCTGTAAACCTGTTTGATATTTGCTTATGGCTAAAGAGACGACAGCATTAAAAACACGTGAATATTTTTATAAAAAATTAATTAATTATTTATTAAAAAAAAATAAGGGGATTGTTTTGTATTATTTATAAATTTTCAATTGATTAATTTACTCTCCGTAAGGTTTTTTATATGAACCATGTTGGTACCCTTGTAATTTTATACATATAGATTTAATTTCTCGGGGTGGAGGGTTGATAACCTGAGATGCAGGAGTCTGCCTAGTTCAGGTATCAGCCCGCCACAGTCTACTTCAGTAATAAGTGAACTCATTGTACTGTACTTTATTTAAGATTGATTGTGGTGTGAAATAAAATATTATTATTATTATTATTATTAGCGAATCCATACCCTTGACTAAGCAGGCTATGATGATGATGAGGGGTTGTGTTTTGCTCATGCTTGGCTACTGGCTGAGCAGGCTGTACTGTATCGAATCCAAAGCCTTTAACATTACAATAATGAAATTAAAACTTAGGTCCGTCTGATAATTTATGTAAGTTTGTTGTTTTTGTTTGTTGTTAATAATAATATAATTTGTGGTTATTAATATCCTTTTTTCTGACAACTGACAGTGACAGCTTGTCATATGTCAACTTGTATACTTTTGTTAATATGGTAGAGTGTACTCGTACAGGCCATGCCAGAATACCAGCGCCGTTGCGGTGTGACGATTATTGCGCCGCAATGGCATAATGCTGAGGCAGGGTCCTGATTGGCCTGTCACACCACAAATTTTATTTGTATTTAGGTTAAGTATGTAATTAAGTACATATTTGTTGTACTATGTAGTTCGGTTAAATTTTTTTTTTTTTTTTTGCTTAATTTTTAACTTCTGTTTTCAATATGTCATGTGTGTGTGTGTGTTAGGCCAATAAAAGATTTTCTATTCTATTCTATTCTATAAAGCCCTCAGGCTACTTGGTCTAGGCTACGTACTGAATGATTTTCTTTCGTTTGCCTCTCTACTTCTCTAGTCTCTTCTACCAAATGCGAATGGTTCCAGAATAAACCCAAACGTGCACGCACTCCTTTACGACATTTTTATTGGTGCATTAAAAATATATACAAACTTCCTCAGGCCGAACCGAGACGCGACATTCGTAAAACGTATTTTGGACGAAGCACGTTTTTAAGGGAGGAAATAAAATGAGTTCGATTTATTTAATGTACCGACTTGCATCGATTGAAAAAGTTTAAACATGGCGGCCGAGATAACGGTCAATAACCCTGCGATACGGTTGGTCGCAGGTTTGAGTCCCACGAGTGTCAGTTCATTAGGTGCCGTGAGACCATTTACTTTGTTGCGTGTTTCTTGTTTTTAACCGACTTCAAAAAAGGAGGAGGTTCTCAATTCGGTTAGTATTTTTTATTTTTTATTTATGTATGTACACCGAATACGCCGAGATTTTTGAACCGATTTCCGTGATTCTTTTTATAATAGTTAGTTATATAGTTAATATCGAATAGTTGCCAATTGGTCCCATTAAAATTTGGTTTAGTTTGACCCAGTACTTTTTATGTTTTGAGCATTTTTATATATTTCATTTCATATTTGTTACTTGGATGACATGATATTATATACCTTTAAAAACTGTGAAATAAAAATTTAAAGTTTTATGTTTAGTATTATTTGGCGCCAGGATAAAGATTGTGGTTCTAATAAAAAATTTAATTTTTGAATCATTCACAGATACAGGGTGAATAAAAAGACTGTTGAACGGATATAAATAAATCCATTTATTTGCAAGAATATGGTGGTGGTGGTTGTTACAATTGGTTCGTTCTGACATATTCTATCGTACATATGACGACGTGCAAAATTTAAATACTAATTATTGTTACATTTTGGTTAATTTAACACTAACAATATATGAAATACAAGTTTAATTGAATATAATGATAGATAGTACCCTAAACGTTAATGTAATAAAAATTTCCTCACAAGAAATATTCCTTTATTTTAATATTAAGTTAAACAGCATTAAAATTAATTAAACTTACGATAAGTAGTTAGTCAACCCGTGACCACGGCAACTGAAAAGGTGCCAAGACATTATAGCACCAAATATATATTTCGGGTAAATAAATTGCACTAAATATTCCGCAAAAGTAGTTTTATTTAAATTATTAGTGCGCGAAGAAACTGAGGATGTGCTTAGCATTAAAATACATTTATATAAATCACTTACCTTCCCGGGGAATCGAACCGGCTTGATCGAGAAAAAGTAACATCCTGTACTTTTATGGCACACATACCAATCGATAGTCTATCGATATAAATATCAATTTAGCTGAAGTAACTTAGTGTCTTTATTTATTTATTTATTTATTTGCATACAATATGGTAATACAAAGTTGTTATAATTAGGTTTCCAACATATTCTGTAGAGTGGTTCGACGTGCAAATATTTTGTAAAAGTGATACAAGTTATTACAAATGCTAATAATCCAGATACAATTGATAAAAATACAGTTAACAATAAGTCAATAATTGAATTGTGGATGTCAATGTGATTAAAATAAAAATGTCAGAAATTATATTACAATTGTCAATCATAACTACAATTATTATATTAAATTAAATACAAAGGATAAAAGAAACATTAAAGTTCGAAATACTTTATTGTCTAATTGTCTAATTTTAAATCTATCGCAATCCCTTTCAATTCGTAATTTGAAAGTTATTCAGGCCGTCACTATTTGACATTTGAAAGGGATTGTGATCGGGACGCGTTTTAAAAGGTATGGAATAAACGAAATTGAACTGTCTAAGCAAACTGACAGACGAAAATATCACAATCACAATACCTCTGAAAGGGATTGTGATAGATTTTAAATAAGACAATTAGGGGGCTGGATAGGCCCTTACTCAACTCATTACTAAATTAAAATTCAATTCAATTATTTAACTTATTTTTTTCAGCATTGTTGTGTTCCGGCAGTTTGATATAAGATAGCCAGTTCCTCAGTGGCTGAGGATTCCGGGAGAGGCTCGCTTCCATCTTCAGCCTTATCAATACTTAACAGCAGGTATGATGAAGGCTAAGAGTCTACCTGTCATTCATAAAAAAAAACTGCTAGATAAGCTGTCAAAATTCCACATCGTTCTTCTAACTCTTGTTGTTGAAAAAAAAAAAACACGAATTCCTATACCTACTTATGAAACAAATAACAGTGAAAGATAAGTGAAGTGAATTGAACTATTTTCAAAATAAATATTAAAATAAAAAATCTTCAGCCTTATCAATACTTAACATCAGGTATTATGAAGGCTAAGAGCCTCACCGTTGTTCATAAAAAAAACTGGCAGAAGTGAAAACCGCTTACACGAAACAACAGGAGCAGGCAAACATTTTCGCTGCGCGCTAGAAAGAGAGGGGGATATTACTTCCTCTTCTACGCCGCGCCGGCGCTCTACTCTCCCTCCGTCTTACGAATTTTCAATCAGGTCCTGACGCGACCTTAACATTTTTTACCCATCCCAAAAATTAAAAACTGATGTGCACATCGTCGCTAAAGAAGTTTTCACTTTGTAACGATGCCATTTCGTTCTAGCCTTATGGATGGATAAAACCTCCATAATGGCTGGAAACTCCGTAGTTTCACTCTATGGAAATCAAATTATATTTTTATCCGTCAGTCTAAATTAAAATTTTCTCCGTCCCACGAACCCTGTTCAGCTCATTTTGACTGAATCTTACAAAAACCATCAAGCTGAACAGAGCTTATTTAACCGAACCATAACCATATTTATCTAAAGTTGTGTTAATAATATAATTCTCATAAATACATCAGGAACCCGTGTATCGGGGTAAGCATAACTACCTACTTTCTTACTCATTGTTTAGATTATTTATAACTAGGACTTTTGCTATATCCATGTATTTTCATTTTGTTACAGTTCCTTATTTCTAATTTCTACAAATAAACAAGTTGCCTGTAGAACGAACTTTTATTCATTTTCCTAATTACTTAATGAGTGCGGCGGTTCTGACTTCCCGGCGACTATAGTGCTGCCGGACCAGGAGCCCCGCTACAACTTCAAAAAAAAGTTTTTAATATACTAAACTTCCAAATTGAAAAGCTGGCAGCACCGACTCCGGTTGCGACCTTTAATACCCCATTTCCGCTATCAATCAAAGGCTGAGGTTTTGTGGCGTAACTCGGCCATTCATGCCTCAAGTAGTTTATAGCCTTTTAAAGGATTTGCATATAGAAATACGGTCTACGAGAATAGCCTGGCAACACAGCTGATTGATGATAGCGGTTTAGGCTTTTTTATCATTGAGAAATAGGTTAAAAGCCTTTTTATTAGGACTTTTGGCACAATAGCTTTGCCCTGCGAAGGATCCCATTCCTGTGGAAATATCGGGATAAAAAGAACATTAAAAAATCTGATTTTGTAATTTTTGCATTTTTCAATGCTATTTTTATACTTATGGTAAATTTTAAATAGAAAATATTGGAAAAAATTAACTCGGCCACAAGTGAATTCTCAGACAGGAATCGAACCCGCGACCTTTGGAAATCCGATCCAATGCTATAACCGCTGAGCTACCGAGGAAGTCTCGGTAGCACTTGTGGCCGAGTTAATTTTTTCCAATATTTTCTATTTAAAATTTACCATAAATAAAAAAACGGTTTTTTTTAATCATAATATTATGCCATTTACGCGGGATTTAATAACAGACAAAAGATAACCAGTTCCTCAGTAGTTGAGGATTCTGGGAGAGGCTCGCTTCCATCTTCAGCCTCATCAATACTTAACATCAGGTATGATGAAGGCGTCCGCGTCGTTCATAAAAAACAGGAAAGACTTACTACACACAACTTGAATCCTGAGTTCTGTGGTTGCAACCCTCAACTTGAAATGGTAGTAAATCAACCCTGACGGCTGGCCACCCCGTCAATCGCCGATCTGATAAGGAGCCAATCAATATCTATTGACCACGCGTCAAGTGGACGTGCGAGACGGGACTTTCGACCTTAAAGACACTTTAAAGCAGCGGTCGTCACACTTGTTTGGCCAAGGGTCACTTAAAGCAATTTGGGTACGCCTACCGGGCCGCATACTTATACTGTACTAGTAACCACCATTTATTTATTTGTTTATTGGGCAGTCAACAAAAACATGTACTAACAATCTATACTAATCTATACTAATACTAGCTGTGCCCCGGGGCTTCGCTCCCGTAGAATTTCGGGATAAAAAATAGATAGTAGCCGATTCTCAGACCTACTCAATAAGCTCACAAAATTTCATGAGAATCGGTCAAGCCGTTTCGGAGGAGTATGGGAACGAAAACAGCTGTGACACGAGAATTTTATATATTAGATTATAAAGAGGAAAGATTTGTATTTTTGTATGTAACGAATAAACTGAAAAACTACTAGACCGATTTTGACGAAATTTGGTATAGAGAATCCTTAGACCCCAAGTAGTAACATAGGCTATAAATGATCCCAAAATTCCCACGGGAACGGGAACCACGCGGGTGAAACCGCGCCCGGTCTCTAGTATGTAATAAATTAAATGTAGAATCTTAGTCTAAGTACAGTTTCTAATTATAGACAGCCACGGCATGCAATTACGAACTTCAAAAAATAAAAATAAAAAAGACAATGTAAAAACCAATACATGTTGCGGAAGGTTTTACCCGCGTGGTTCCATTTTTATTATTATTATTATTATTTAACAGGCGCAAGCAGTTGATGCAACTGATACCGCCTGTATCCTGATAGTGGCATAGTTTATTTAATCCATATATTGTAGGTATTTATCAAGTCTGTTCTTGAATTGGTTGATGTTGGCAGCTGAAACAACATCTTCTGGAAGCTTGTTCCACTGTCTTACGACTCTGTTACAGATGAAGTTTTTACAGGGATTATTATTAGCGACGCCGGTACATAATTTTAGACTGTGACCTCTAAGCCTGCTATTTTCATTACGCTTAAATATATTGTGTATTTCACAAAGGTCGTAGTGTCCACTTAGTATTTTGAATGTCTCAATTAAGTCGCCACGGTTCCTGCGGTCGTGCAATGTTGTGAGGTTAAGCACATCTAGTCGCTCTTCGTATGTGAGTCGTTTCAGCGATCTAGATATTTTGGTCAAACTTCTTTGTACTCTATGGTAAATTTTAAATAGAAAAATATTGGAAAAAATTGACTCGGCCACAAGTGAATTCTCAGACGGGAATCGAACCCGCGACCTTTGGAAATCCGGTCCAATGCTCTAAAAAAAATTGAAAAAAGTAATAATTCAATAGTGTTTTTTATTTGAATAAATATATAACTGACAGAATTTGAAAATACTGGCGCAGAGGTACTAACGCCGCCTTCTGCGCCAGGGGTCCCGGGTTCGATCCCCGGACAAGACAAATATTTGTGTGCATGAACATGTCTATTTGTCTTGGTCTGGGTGTTTAATATGTATATTATGTATGTATTTACAAAAAAAAGTACTTATACAAGTATGTTTTCCGTTATCTAGTATCCATAACACAAGTTCTTCACGATACTTAATGTGGGCTAGATAATTGGTGTGATTGTATGGAAATATATATTTATTTATTTTATTTAAAAGAAAAAAAGATTTTGTTTTTATAGTAATTTCAGAATTATGGTGTTGAACTTTTTCAATGATTACATCCATATTGCAATCTTTTGAACTGCATGCAATCATAGTTGCGTTTTCTAAATGTGTCGAGAGACATTTGAGGTAAATGTTTTTCAAGAAGCTCATTTTCGAAAATGATGCTTCGCAGAGATATGTGGATAGAAATAGTAGTTAAAATAAATTGTGCGCAGTCTCTCAAACGTTTATGATATCTAGGAACATTTTATTTTATGCATTGTGTTTTAGTAATTACTTGATCATTAAAATTGTTAGCTATACCGCGAGCCGCACAAATACAGGCAGTTTGACGACCACTGCTTTAAAGTATAATACAGTATGTCCGTCTGTCAGTCATAATGATTGTAAATTATTGTGTAGTGTGGAGTTAGGTTATAGGTCTTAGTCTAACATAGAAAAATATTGTAAAAAGTCAGTGAGAATTCACTTGTGGCCGAGTTGATTTTTTCCAATATTTATATATTTAAAATTTATCATAAAAAATCAAAATCAAAAATCAAAAATCAAAATTTATTTATTTCGGTACCAATAATTGTCACAGCATGGTGATTGACTCCCTCTAATAAGTGCATAATGCACCTGTGCCAGATGGAGTCGCTCTTCCATAAAAAAACTAGTACAGTATTTGTAATGGTACATACAATGTGCTTAAGCTCCAAGTTGTGCCAACTAACAATAGGTTATGTTAGGTTATCTGTCAAATCAAAATCAAATCAAAGTCAATATCATTTATTCAGTCTAGGCTGTTACAAGCACTTATGAACGTCAAAGAAGCTACGCCATCGGTTCACAAACCCTACGGCGGGAGACCTTGTAACGAGAAGAACCGGCAAGAAACTCGTCAAGGGCTATTTTTTTCTCCCTGTTTTATTTCATACAGAGTCGTCAAATTGAAAAGTGAGCTTAACATATCAGTAAGGTCAATTTCCATCACAAAAGAAAATTCTAATTATAATATTACATTTTATGGTTATCCTAACCGTAAACAATTTTCAACTCGTAAGGAAGGACTTACAATTAACATTTCTTCAAATACAAGGAGATCCTCGGTCTCATCATAAGTTAGGGCTTTTAACCACGCTGATAACCTTAGTTTGCATTCACGGTAGGTTAATGGGTATATTTCCAATTTCTTATTAATTTTGTTATACAAATAAGACGACAAATAAACATATTGACACTGTGCAAATTTAGTATGAGTTCATTTCATAGTAGCAACTTTTTCCTTACTACGCCTGTTCATAACAACGTCATCGTAAAACAAAGTTTTATGTTTTTTTAAAACAGTGTGTAAAATATACAGTTTTCTCACTGTTAACAAGTCTGCTATTGTGTACAGACTGTAGGTTGAAAATTGGCGCCTTTTAAAATACATGAGCTTTAGTAGTGTTATCTTCATAAGTATAAAAATAGCTTTGAAAATGCAAATACTCAAAATTAATAAATTATTGGCTGTTGCATCTTGATCGTTAAACATGTTTATTCGAATGCAAGGATATTCCTAGAATTGATGTGACGATGACGACGCTGGCCTAAAGCGTATTAAAAATATAAAAGTATTGGAGAATTCTGACGGTGTGGTCCGTAAGTCTCGGCAGCTCAGTGGTTAGAGCATTGGACCGAATTTCTAAAGGTCGTGGGTTCCAGTCCCATCTGAGAACTCATTTGTGGCCGAGTTGATTTATTCCAATATTTTTCTATTTAAAATTTATCATTAGTCTAACTTTATTTATAATTAGCTAACCTGTCCCCAATTAAAAACGCAAATAATTAAAAATCATTAATTATACCTTACACAGATCGATTATTATTTTCATTGTTTTATACTTATCTATACTAACGCCCGCTCGCTGTTTCATTCGCGTAGTTCCCGTTCCCGTGGGAATATCGGGATAAATTGTAGCCTGTGTCATTATGATGTATAAGGTAATATTCCTGTAAAGTTTCATCTAAATCCCTTGAAAGAGTAACAATAACAAACATACATTCATCCATACAACCTTGCACAAACTTTCACTATATTAGTAGAATAGATTACCACGGGAACGATGCCCACATGAGCAAAACCGCGCGGCACAATTAGCACTGTACCTACCCTTAGCACGTACGCAAGTCGACTACAACACGTCTCCAAACCATAGATCAGAATTGTATCGATACTCTACCATATCAGTTTACGAAATACGTGATTGGAAAGTTGACCGTATAAATAAATTGGAATGGACCTACGTGATACTGATATTTCAGCAAAGGTCCCGAAGTTATATATGTCGTAGGATGATTTGATAAATAGAATTTTCGCAAAAATCCTAGGGATATTGCAAGAACACGGATAATTAGACAATGGTTTTGACATTTCTCAATCCTACTGAAAAAAGATAGGGTTTTTGCAAAAATACGGGTTGCTTTAGTAACATTGGATATTCTTAACTCTTATTGGCTTAATTTTTACTATCTTGCTAACTCTTATTCTGATTGGTTCACAGAAAGTTTACTACACGTGAGAGAATAGATTGACATTTGAAAAGTCAAGTCGTCAACCAATCAGAGATGATGTTGTTTTGGATGGTCCGATCAGCCAATCAGTGTTTTGATTCCATAATAGCCAGCGATTCAATTCGCAGCTAAGGCAGCCCGCTTTTTCGCAAAAACCTTATCTTTCAGTAGGATTGAGAAATGACAACATTTAATTATCCGTGTTCTCGCGATATCCCTCGGATTTTCGCAAAAAAACGATTTATCTAATTATCCTGCGACATTCATATAATATCACAATACAATATTAGTGGTGGAAGCATAAAAGGAGGGATTTTGGAAGAATTTTCACTACCTTGCTACATTTTTATTCTGTAAAAATAGCACGTTCTCATCTCATCTCACGATTCTTATTGAGACTGCGTGGTTCGTTAAGTATTTTTTATGAACAACGAAGAGGCTCTTAGCCTTCATCATAACTGATGTCAAGTATTAATAAGGTCGCTAGTAATAAATAAATATCATCGGCTGGCAACAGTGGTAACCTGTCACTATTTCGGACCGTTGTCGGACAACATTTTAAGCCAATGCTTCTCAAATGCCAACCATCGGTGATGTTTATAAGTACATGCACTCTGAAGCCCACGCACTTCTCTCTTTCAAAATGGATGTTACGCAAAGTATTTAACAGGATCCCAAAACATTTTAAACATGGACCTTTAAAGACTATGACAAAAAAAAACAACGGGTTGCACTCCGGGAGTGCCGGTAGAAGTGAAAACCGCTTAAACGAAACAGCAAGGAGCAGGCATACATTTTCGCCGCGCGGTAGAAAGAGAGGGGGATATTACTTCCTCTTCTATGCCACGCCGGCGGTCTACTCTCCCTCCGTCTTACGAATTTTCGGTCAGGTCACGTGTCCTGACGCGACTTTAACATTTTTTACCCATCCCAAAAATTTTAAACTCTGATGTGCACAACGCGTCTAAAGATGTTTTCACTTCAAAAAAACAAATAACAAAAATACTTCTGTAATTTTGCATGTTAATTTCATATTATTTGTTCGATGTAAAACAGGGAGAAAAAAATAGCCCTTGACGAGTTTCTTGCCGGTTATTCTCGTTACAAGGTCTCCTGTCGTAAGGTTTGTGAACCGATGGAGTAACTTCTTTGACGTTCATAAGTGCTTGTAACAGCCTAGACTGAATAAATGATATTGACGTTGATTTCTTGAATAGCGACCTGTACTTTGAAATGTAACAACTTGTGTACTTCTTCGCAAATAAATACTTTACTTTAGCTAAAAGCTGACCTTTACTCCAATAAATATAAATCTATTTAAACCCATAATGCTTCTAAAACTTAATAACTTTAACGATAATACTTTATGAAATCCATTCTCAAACGACCAGGACCCACAGCCGTTAAGCTAATTAAAAGAGAATGTCCCAATTTGCTGATAGCCATAGCCGGGATGGAAGCACGCGTTGCCGCGCTTTCTGACGCGTTGATTTACCGCCGGCTCATGTGGATACAATGGCGGCATCGATGGTTTATATTGTGTATTGTGCTCGTAGAACCAGGCTCTATGTTTGAATCGCTCGTATGGGGAGTAACAACACTTTTAGATTTTATATGCCATCATGCAGTACATGAAAAGTAATAATTTATTGAAGTGAAAACTTCTTTAGCGGAATTTTAAAATTTTGGGAAGGGTAAAAAATGTTAAAGTCGCGTCAGGACACGTGACCCTGATCGAAAATTCGTAAGCCGGAGGGAGAGTAGAGAGCCGGCACGGCATAGTAGAGGAAGTAATATCCCCTCTCTTTGGACCGCGCGGCGAAAATGTATGCCTGCTCCTGGTGTTTAAGCGGTTTTCACTTCTGCCGTTGTTTTTTTCCATATGTGGTACATTTCTATTAGAGATATTTATTTTTTACTTCGGGTTAGTGTATTATTTTGTCACCTTATAACATAGTATGCAGCTTGTACCTCACGCTTGACCGATTTAGTCAGAAAGTCGTCTTCTTTGTATGAAACGGTATACAATGACGTCACGCAAAGAGCACGCGAATCCTGAAGTTTGAACACTTAAATCCGGAACTAATTATCGTAATTAAATAAAACAAATAGATTACAGTTTTTATACGTATAAGCTATACTGTAACAAAGTTTCAAGCGATTTAATGAGCCTGTTGTTAATCCCCGTTGTGTTGACGCATGCGACTTATGTCACGCGCTTCATTTCGCTCGACTGCAACGAGCTCCTTCGACATTTTTATATCCTTAATTTCTTTATTGAAAATGTAAGTAAAATCTCTACTACTGTCAAAAACCTTTAGTTTAAATTGTCTTTGATAATCCAATTATGTCAAAGTTTTTTAATACAGATATTTGTCTCCAAAAAATGTCGAAGGCGCGAGAATGGTGGCACTGGTTGCAGCTTGCGGTCGAGCGATTCAAAAATAAGGGAATTCAAATGTCGAACGAAAATCAGTCGAAACTAAGCGCTCGATGCGAGGCGAGTCAAATCACAAATAGAGCCTTAGGCGGATAGATAGCCGGCCCGTAATAATTCTACTTCGGATAGCTTTTCTATGTAAACCTTTTGGTTCAACACAGCGCATACTAACGACTATTTAAAGTAATTGTATTGAAATAAACACATTTTACGCTTTTACGGATTAACGCACTTGTTATTAACACAGTAACGTACATTTTTATTTCTTTACGTAAAATAAAAGATTTACGTGTATCTACTGTTGAATTAGCTAAAAAACTAATGAATTTACTGACTTCTGCTTCTTTCTTTCTTTCATTAATTTCAAGTTTTATTGTATTCCTGTTTGTGGTCCTATAAATGTATACTTATAATAAAACTGTACCAGGAGCTCTATTTTTGATTCACTCGTCTCGAGGATTCTACTGATTCTCATGCGACTAAAAAATTTAATCGGCCACAAGTGACAAGGCCACAACTCTAGTCTATTTTTAAAGTCTTAAACCAAACTTAAACTTTGAAAACTGAAATTGACTATGTAATTTAAAAAAAAATGGCGATTCATAAATGCTTAGTTTTAATTTTTAAATCGTAGTTTAGGCATGAAAAGGGCGCACTAAAAAATGGAACGGAGTTTGGCTGCATGATACTTCCCCATCGCACGACCGATCATTGCTAAAGTTATGTGGCATCTTATCCAAGTCTGACGCCATAACAACAATGTTTTCAGCATTGTTCTGTTCCGGCAGTCAGAGATAAGGTAGCCAGTTCCTCAGTGCAGTGATTGAGGCTTCCGGGAGAGGCTCGCTTCCATCTTCAGCCTACTTGTACTATTAAGTATTGTGTCTATACTTAACATCAGGTAAAGGTCTTCCCGTTTTTTCATAAAATAGAAAGATTACTTAACCGCTATAGTGGCAGACCGAGCGCGCGAACCAGTGACCCACCTGGGTCCTCTCCTCTATCATCATCTTAGCCACATCATGACACTCTCTGCTGGGCATAAGCTTCCCCCAAGGATCTCAACGATGATCGGTCCTACTTTGCTCGCATATAGCGGCTACCCAGATCGTCGGTCCATCTCTTTGGACGTCTGGAGCGTCGTCCAGTATGCGATCGGCGTTCTAAAACCATTCCACCCACAGAACTATATCGAGATAGACAGAAAGAGCGCTTCAAACTGTAAGAGAACCTAGCGTGTCGAATTTTTCTTACCTACGATGACGTTACGAGCGAGATTTAGTGATGTGTAAATGTTATTGATGAGCTCTTGCAAGGAAGCACTGCACAATTAACCATTTTCGTTTATGAGTGACGCATGTTTTCATGCCAATGGTCTCAAGCGGACTTATCTATATTATTTACACTATGTATGTATTTAATTTTTAAAGCTCACTTCTGAGTCGATAACGCCACAATTCACGAAGCAGTTCAGACATTGAACAATTATCGTGGTTAAGTATTCTGTGTGGGTCTATTCTCTTCCCACGTGCTTTCCGTTCCATCGCAAACTGCTTGTTAACGATATCGGTTCTTCGGAATTTAGGCATCAATAACATAGCAAGATTGTTTTAGGTGATGTTGAACGTAAACTGATGGCGTCCGTGTGAAGACTGGTGAGAGTACGTGAAGCCAAAGCAAAGAGGTATTTATGAATGAATGGATCTTTGCGAATGCCATTTATTTTACATCCGCAGATGCGAATCCGGTTTTTTGAAGTCCCAAAATGCGGATGATCTTCGGTTTTTTTGTGCAACGACGCCGCCGCGCCGTTCCCTTTTTTCTTTGTAGGTTTACGAAGTTTAGGATTACTTTCGTGTCGTAATACTTTTGTTTAAAAATTAACATAATTAATGACTAAGAGTTTTTGGCCCGATAGGTTTAGGAGCAGTGCGAGGTATATTACTTCAGATGGGAATGCAAAATGGACATCAAGTTTCTTTTAACAAGAGACTAATAAGACTGTTGTACATGAAAGATATGTCTGTTTCAGTCACAGACCTATATTGAGATAGACGAAAAGAGCGCTTCAAATTGTATAAGAACTTAGCGATTGGAAATTTTTGCACCTACGATGACGTCCCGAGCGAGATTTAGTCATGTGTAAATGTTATTGACGAGCTCTTGCAAGAAAGCACTGCACAATGAACCATTTTCCGAGTGACGCGTGATTTCATGGCAATGGTCTCAAGCGGACTGACTTAGGTTTTTAGGTTAACTTTTGACACGCAAGGTACACTTTTACCGTCTATCTCGATACAGGTCTGTGGTTTCAGTTCTCTTAAATTATTCAAAGTTTAGTTGAAGACATAAAAGATAAGGGTTTTTAAAGAACCAATTGACCCATGGCCACTTTGTTGAGTGAGTTGGGTGTCAAACATTTATACTTGTAATGAAATTATCTCATACTAGCGATTGCACGCGGTTTCACCCGCGTGGTTCCCGTTCCCGTGGGAATATCGGGATAAAGAGTAGACTATGTTATTCTCCGTTCTTTTAAGTCAAGTTTTTTGTGTATGCCTTGTTGGTTGTCCATAAATAAATGAAAAAAAAAAACACAATTTAAAAAATCAAGTTGATCGGTTGCTTAGTTAGGGTGTGAAGGAAGGACAAACAAACTCACTTTCGCATTTATAATATTAGTTAGAATTAGGATAGTATCTTAATTCAATAACAGGTCTTGGTCTGTAAGTTTCCTTGATATATTTATGTCATATAGATTAAATACTATTCTTCTTCAACCTCATTTTATTTTAAATTTACCTAATTAGTTGCTTTAAAAATCAATGAAATAAAACTTTTTTGAATTAAAATGTAAATAATAAATACAATTTACTATCATGGTTTCAGCATCTATAAATAACAACCACTTGGTTCAAATTTAATAAATTATTAAGACGCAATAATAACTTTATTGAACAACACAAGTTATATTTTAAGTCTCAAAAGACACAAAACTGCTTCTATTCAAATCTTGTTTTTTTTTTCAACAGACCTCTCTAAATCTCCCTATAATGGGATCCCGAGATTTCGGAGTAGGAAAGCTTCCAATTCAAGGCATTACTCTGTAAATAACAAAGTTCTCAACGTCATTATCTCCAATAAGATGTGGTGGAGTATTCAAAAAAGTTAATGTTTTAAAGATTCCAAGGGACTCGTCGACATTTAATTAACATAAGACGCTCAATAACAGTGCATCAAGGGATCGGCGCGTCGTTAATGCGGCGTTAGAGCCGTCAACGGAGCCCTAAATATAATAAAATACACGTTCGCCGCCGACACTATATCAGGCAGACATTAACGCGCTACCGTAATCAACTACACCAATAAACCATTACCGAAACGTAAATAAACTCTAAACGCACCCACCGAACGTAAATAACAACTCGCCTGTCAGTGTCCTGACAAATAAGAAAAAAATAACACAATTATCCTTGAACAGAGAAAGTTGTACCGATACAGATTTAATACCTCTGTAATTTGCATTTCTGTAAGACGTACACGTAAATTATTAGACCCTAATAATCGTTTGTATGGTAATGCGACAATTTAACACCGTCGATCGATAACAAAAAGCCAAATTTGGGAAGAAACTTACCTTTAGCGAATGTAAACAAATGTAGACAGCCCACCAAGAAAATCCAATTACCGAACCCAAAACGGCATATCCCTGTCCGACACATATTGCAACACAATTGAACAACACTACACCACAGGTTTTAATTCATTGATATCACATTTTCACATAAAATTCACAAATATTTAGCGTAATCATTTTACACTTTGTAAACTCGGCACGACATTTAACCATCCGCCATTTTTACAGAACCGTCTACGTTCGGAAACACAACTCAATAATGAAAGGGCAATGCCCGCCCGGGTTTGATGACGGACATCAGCTAACTTCACGTCCAACGAGTTTCCTCGTGTGAAGCTAGTTACGGATCATAGGGCTTGCTGTTATTTGTTACTGTTACATAATCGATCGATTGTGGCAACTATTTTAACCGACTACAAAAGAAAAAAAAGTTATCAAGTCGACTGTATTTTTTTAGGTTTTATAACAACATCGTCAGTTATCAAGCGTGTTGGCGACAGATTTGGCAACCCTGTTGATAGGCATTATTTGTGTTTTTCTCGGGTTCGCTGGCTAGCAACAGGGTGGCTTGGTTATATTATTTTACGTTGTTACTATTTTTATGTGATTTTGTGAATATAATTAATTGAAATAATATCCCTTTAATTTGGTACTTCACATCGTGGTCCTTCGGCTAAAGGAATCAGCGTTTTTTCCTTTTTTTCTAATATTTTCCAAATTCAAATTTTCCTCTAAAATGTTCACAAGGTCACAGGAACGTAAACTTGCGGGGAGCAAAGCTCAATCACCCAACTGTAAGACTCCTGATAACAAAATATCACATCTGGGCTATGCACGGGAATAATGAGACAGTTGTCAACGAGCTTCGCCAACGATACGCCATCTTGCATTTACGAACTACGGTACGCTTCATCTCCGCTAGATGTCAAACTTGTCGCCTTAGAAGAGCGAGGCCCAAGACACCGCCTACGGGTGATCTTCCTGTCGAAAGGCTCCAGCACCATCATCATCCATTTTCGTATGTCGGACTCGACTGTTTTGGACCTTTAGAAGTAGCTGTGAAGAGATCTCGCGAAAAGAGATATGTGGCTTTATTCACATGCCTGGTAACACGGGCAATCCATTTAGAAGTGGTTGGAAGTTTGACTGCTGATAGCGCGATTATGGCTCTCCGAAGACTAATAGCACGCCGCGGATGTCCTGTCAAAATCCTATCAGATAATGGGACAGCCTTCGTAGGCGCAAATAGATTGCTAAAAGAAGCTTGGGCCGCTATTAATCATTCATCTTGGACGAATTAACCACTGGACGCGAAACGAGGACCGCGTTCGCCTTTACCCCTCTGTCACCTACCCTGCCTTTTAGACACAGTAAGCAATATGGCGTTGTCAGTATGACGCGGGATCTCGAAGTGGAACAATATCAAAAAAATGGGCAAATGCGCAGTGTTATTTTGTAAAAATCATAGTGGACAATCAAAAAAATTTTCTCTTCACGCGTAAGTACAATTTCAACCTATTAAATTACCAATTTTTCGTAAAATAAATAAAATTTGGTACGAATACTAAATATTATACGTCATTTCAAAAAGTAATCATTGCACATGTCAATTCTTCAAAGATATTGCTTATGTAATTTGGTTGGTTAATATGTATCACTCATTCGGTCAATTGTCATTTTTATGTCGTATAGGGCTTGAACATATCGATAAAAATATCGATGTATGTAAATGAACGAATGAATCTGATTTTAATATAGGAATTATTCAAATTTATTTTAGATTTCCAGTTGATAAAAATAAAAAGACAGTTAATAAATTAATCAGAAGCCAACTTACTTCTCAGTATCGTTTCGTTTAGTAGATATTGGTTAGTGGAAAATGATAAGAAAATCGATAAGCACGAGTTTAGGCGCAAGTATTGCACTTTTTTCACTCTTTGATCTAAAAGTTCTTAATTATTGATAAAAAATAAAGATCAGTGATATTTTGTGGAGCGACCGATATTTCATCCATCATCATGGAGCGGAAGTCAGCCATATTAACTCTGTAATAAAATGACACAACACAATTGAGTTTGGGCTCGTTATATTTGCCTTGACGAGTACTCAGGTCTTAGATAACACCTAGTGTCTGATGATGGAGCCAGAAGATGGTTATAGGAACTCTGAAATTAAACGACGCAACCCCACAAAGTTTGAGCTCGTTATATTTGATGCATATTTTGCATGGTTCCCGTTCCCGTGGTAATATCAAAAAATTCTTTCTTAGTGCTCGGCAACATTGTTAAAAGAACCTGTATGCAAAATTTTAGCTTAATTAGTTTAGCCGTTTGGGCTGTGCGTTAACTGTCAGTCAGTCACGGTATTGTTTTTAGTATTAGTCTTATGTTGTGCATTATCATGGTGTGTTGACATTAACATTTAAAAATTATCATATGTATAAAAATAGCATTGAAAAATGTAAAAATTCAAAAATCATAAATTATTAGCTGTTGCATCATAATCGATCTTTAAACATTTGAAAAAATGTTTCTTTCGAATGCAAGGGAGGATATTCTTCGCACTGATGTAACAACGCTGGCCTACAGTACAGCGTTTTAAAAATATAAAAGT
Source organism: Chrysoteuchia culmella (assembly GCA_910589605.1). Lineage (NCBI taxonomy): Eukaryota > Metazoa > Arthropoda > Insecta > Lepidoptera > Crambidae > Chrysoteuchia > Chrysoteuchia culmella. The sequence continues at coordinate 414,156 of OU342669.1, forward strand.
ATCGGAGAATTTCGACCGTGGTTCGCAAGTTTTGGTAGCTCAGTGGTTAAAGCAGTGGGCCGGATTCCCAAAGGTCGTGGGTTAGAGTCCCATCTGAAAATTCATTTGAGGCCGAGTTGATTTGTTCCAATATTTTTATATTTAAAATGTATCATAAATGGTGGTTACATTTATTAGTTGTTTCTAACATAGACCCTGTTAGGTCACAGCAAGAATAAAATTTATTATATTTATAATATATATACGTAAGCTATATTATAAAAAATTTCAATCTTTATTAATTTTAATTTTAATTATATTAAAATAAAACAATCTTAAAATGACAATAAACTATTCGTTGAAATATTCTTACAATTAGTATTTCAGCTAGTAGTTGCTAGAAAGATACTGCTTTGGCTTTTCTTAAATGTAGGTAATTTATATTCGATTTCGATAACTTCTGGGAGTTTGTTGTATATAACTGCCATAGCGTATGCTGGACCATACGCTATCCAATGGCTAGTCTACTATTTCTAATTTTGGTTTAGGTTGTGCTAATTTGGTAGAGTGGCGTAAATTTTGAGATCCTTAATAAAGTGAAAACAAGTTTATATTTTTTCTTACAAATACCTATGCAAATTTCTTTAATGTAAATGTATACTAGAGTTGAAATTAAAATGTTTTAGTCTCAACTATCTTTGACAATCCTATAATGCCGATGATTATTTTCAGTAAGTTTTAGTGTACTTAGATTTTTGGCTCTAAAAACATGTCGAATTCGAGATGTCGTAGGGCGAGAAGCACCCTGGGGGCTAATTGTCTAATTTTAAATCTATCACAATCCCTTTTAATTTGTCATTTGAAAGGTACATATTATACGAGCTTCGCGCCATAGCTATTTGACCTTTGAAGGGATTGCAATCGATTATAAAATAAAACACTTATGGAGGGGTTGCTATTGTGTATGTCCTATACAAAGATTATGTAATGAACAAATTACCCATATTTTGTTTCATATTAAAAATCGCAAGTGCTTGAATAATAAGTTAGTGTAAATAATGAATTATATTATTATAAAAACCAAATATTAATGTTTTTTACTCACTTAAAGAGTGTAGGTAATTTTGAAGTCCGCCTGGCTAGCGACTACCATCTTATCTAAATCCGTTCCGGCAGTTAGAGGTAAGATAGCCAGTTCCTCGCTGATTGAGGATTTCGGGAGAGGCGCGCTTCCATCTTAATCAGGTTGCATGCATCTCCCCATTTTTCACAAAAAACCAAACACAAACGCATTGGAAACCATATTTTATAGTTTTTTTTATGAATTTAAGGGATTTGATTATGAGATTTTCATATTATTAGGTGCTTTTTATTTTTTTCCCACGATATAAACAATTAACTTACTAATTTCTTTAAAACACACATGATTTATTAAACTAATTAGGTTCATTCATTCACTCCGTATTTATCGATAAAAAAAATATCGATTAGTTCAAGCACTACTGTCATTATTTGACATTTGTAATCGCCCCTCACCCCCGCAAGAAGTGGTCGAACGTGATTCCATACATTCTTCTCGGGTTTCGTGTCCAGTGGTTAATTCGTCCAAGTCATTCATGCATTCAGGAGTTTGCAGCGTCCAACATTATTGAGTGGCAGTTTATTCCACCTGCAGCACCATCGATGGGAGGAGCCTGGGAGCGCCTAGTCGGTAGCGTGAAGAGAAACCTTTCAGTTACGCTCCGGGAGAAAGCGCCTAGAGAGGAAGTTTTAGTAACCCTTTTGGCCGAGGTGGAACAAGTAGTAAATTCCAGACCGTTGCAGCACGGCACGTGTGCCCGTAGCTCACGATGACGAGCCAGCCCTGACCCCAAATCATTTCTTGCTGGGGACTTATTGCACATTGCCAACACCTGAATCCACCGATGCTGACCTCGTCAGCAGACAAGGATGGAAGAAGGCTAATCGTCTGGCAGACCAGTTTTGGGCGCATTGGCTTAGAGAATACCTGTCCAACCTGGCAGACCACGAGGCCGATCTCTGAATGAATACCGCAACATTCGTGTGGGTGATATGCAAGTTTCAGCAAGAGCAAAAAAATAGATAACGGAATACGTACAATGTAGAATGTTTTGGCTGGCACCGACTCCAAAACTTTAATTTTACTTTTTGAAGTCGGTTTTTTTTATAAAACGTTTTCTTCGAAACTAATCTCCATACAATCTCCTTCGTTATTTAATTATGATAGATATCGACAATAACACACTGGCAAACAGGCTGGAAAAGGAAGGGAATGGAAAGAACAAGAAAGAATAGGAAAGGGTACAACGGGTCGGTAATAGACACTAGTAAATAAATAAAAATCATATTGTTGTCAGAATTTGGTAAAGAATTTATGCATAGTAACTGTATTTACAAGCAGTCTGATTGGAAACTGATACTGATAAAACACTGCTGATATCTCTGTTCTTATTTTAGAAAGAAAGTCTACTTTTAAATTAAAACAACTAAACTGTACAGCTGCAGTTGGTTTTCATTTACTCCTGCAACTTTATCATCATTTTTATGTAAATAACGCTATGAAATAAATAAATATCAGTTCTCTAACAAATTAACTATGTTGATTTTATTTAGCAAACCATTTTGTATTATAGTCTAGAATAGAATTTGACTAAAATCGAGTATTACAAACTTGTAATCTGTGGTATAGAACAAAACGCAATCAAAACAATATTTTATTTGATCAATGACAGTTCAAGTCACAAACATGGATTAACTAAACGATTTTAGGTTAGAGAAGCTGCTGGTTGTTGCAAATTGTGCAAAATTAAAATCAAAACCACTTATTTCATACCCAATCAAGTGTATTACTATTAAAAAACTTTCCAGCTATGGAGCTAATTTATTCAATGAGGCGTAAACCGCTGAAATGCGAGCCACCACATTTCGACAAGTAAGTGCATTGTTTTTCATTTTCATAAATCTATTTTTGGGGGTTTGTAAACTTAGCTTGAAGACTCAAATCCATCATTGCAAACATGGAAAACCTATTACATATCCTATTACATATCCGTATCTTCTTACTTTGTTACATATTGTGTTATTAAACATATGTACATCAGTTTGTTTGTTTGTTAATCTTTCACGCAAAAACTACTGGACTGATTTGAATGAAATTTGGTATGTAGGGCCTTCAAGTAGTGTACTAACACATAGGTTACTTTTATCTCGATATCCCGGGAACAGGAACGGGTGAAACCGCGGACGGCGGCTAGTCTATACTAATATTATAAAGAGGAAAGATTTGTATTTTTGTATGTAACGAATAAACTCAAAAACTACTGGACCGATTTTGAGGAAATTTGGTATAGAGAATCCTTAGACCCCAAGTAGCAACATAGGCTATAAATGATCCCAAAATTCCCACAGGAACGGGAACCACGCGGGTGAAACCGCGCCCAGCCTCTAGTAGTAAATAAACTTGTTTATTTCTTATTCTTAAAAGTATAAACAACTGTCTTTTTCAGCCCTCTCGATGCAGAGGTGGTACGCCCAATAGTAACGATCTCAGTTTGCAACATAATAGCCTTTTCGTCTCCTACCGAGCTGTCTGATGCTGATGGTGATACATGGGGTGGACATGTGTATGTTTGTGATATGGATACTCCGTGGGACAGCCACAAAGTTACCAGTACTGTTCATCCGGTGAGTTTTTTACTATCAGCCACATTCATTGTTTGTTATTCTATCACTTCAATGCTGGACTGGAAGTGAAAGGAAAGTATTGAATGTGCCGGTAACATCCTATCAATGGTCAAGGTTATATTTGAATACTAGGGAATGTTCTGGCAACCTGCTTCTATTGTTTCTGGACAACATCTTCAACTGTAGTAGGTATGATGGCATTGCTATATCACATATTAGCAGATCCTCGCGGTTTTACCCGCGTGGAGCACGGAAACGGTCCCGTGGGAATATTGGGATAAAATATAGCCTATGTCACTCGGGAGAAACTTTCTAATGGTCTAAGAGTTTTCTAAATCGGTCCAGTAGTTCCAGAGATTAGCGCGTTCAAACAAACAAACTCTTCAGCTTTATAATATTATAGTATAGATGAATATAAATTGCTATACATACCCAACTGATCTGATTAAAATTCTAAGAGATATGTTTAAAAAAAACGCGAAAATTGCATAAAATTGTATGAAAATTCTGCAACTGAAAACTCAAATCTGTACATCTTTTGGAATGTTAATCAGATCAGTTGGGTATGTATAGCAATCTGGATGTCCTCCATTCACTCCTTGTATGGCCATTATCAGATCATAGCTCGGTCAATCCTTGGCGGAAAACCAAGGCTCCAAATTTAGCTAGATTGTATGAAAATTGGCTTGTGTCATTAATTATGTGAACACTACTGTATATCTTGTTTGTTACCATAACACCGTTGTTTGCAATTCCTATAGTCTAAATAAAAATCAGCAGAATTATGTTGTTTTAAATTTATTTAATATTTGCAGGTATCTGCACTGGAATGGGACAATGAAGGCAAGAACCTCCTGGTGGCAACCACGGCTGGCGATGTGACTGTTTACGGCCAGAAAGAGTTCCTGCTCAATGACTGGACTAGCTTATATACTGCAAGTTTCCCAGGTAACTAAGTAAAATAATGTTTTGAGAGGATTGTGTAGCTGTAAATGTTCATACAGAAAGGGGGGAGAAACATTATTGCTTCTCCCCCCTTAAACATAATACAATTTTATAATTTTGTACATGTTGATATATTGGATACTAGCAGCCGCTCGCGGTTTCACCCGCTTGGTTCCTGTTCCTGTGGGAATATTGGGATAAAAAGGATCCTGTGTTTATAATCAGGCTATCGACTATCTGTGTAAGTTCATCCAAATCCGTTCAGTAGTTTCGCAGCCTATTCAATGCAAACAAACAAACAATCAAATCTTTCCTCTTTATAATATTAGTATAGACATCAAAAATTATTAGCATCTCTATTCATATTTTTTACTAAAAACTACCTCGAGCGTTTCAATTTATTTAAGTTAAACTAAACCAAATTACTAAAAAAGATAACCGTACAGCCCTAGATTAAGGTGTACTCAATCAAATGACACCAAAATGCATTTCGTAAAGATTTAGGGGGTGGAAACGTTATCGCCTGAAACAATAATTAAGATGGAAGAAGTTGGCAATTGCCGTGTGGTGACGGCCTAAGAATACAAGTGTCACCACTCCCTTACATGCCTGGGATGTCGTAAGAGTCGACTAAGAGGCTCGACGCATAGAACACCTGTGCGAGAGAAGGCAAACTTGAAACAAACCCTCTACCAATCCGTCTGGGCCCGTATTCACTATGACCATTTATCGATTCCTTGCTCAAACCACGGCGATGTCGCATTTGGTTTCGACATTTTCAAAATACGTTTTCTCTATGACACTTACAAATTATAAAGATATTTTACTTGTTTATTAACTATACAATTTGTGACTGTCATGTACTTGTACAATAACTGCATAATTTGTGAGTATCGTGGAGAAAACGAATTTTGAAAATGTCAAAACCAAGTACGACATTGGCGTGGTTTCAGCAAGAAATCCGTAAGTGGTCATAGTGAATTAGGGCCCTGGCCAGCATGGTAGCAGTAGGCTAATAGCCTCCTATGGATGCCACAACAGGCGTGAGCTAGGAGAGGCCTATGTCCAACAGTGGACATCTACAGGCTGATGATGATGATGATGAGGCTGTATTTAGGTCACAAAGTGTAAAAGCGATTTAATGAACCTACTGTTATTTTTCTTGTGTTGTACAACAGGCGAGCACATAATCGGAGCGATATTCTTCCACAACGGGCGCCGGGTGACTGCGGCCGAGAAGAAGCCTGACGCGCTGATCACTGAGAAGTTCCAGCTGATGAGGCCTGCACCCACGCTCAAGGGGTTTGGGTGAGTATTTATTATTCATATTTGTTCCTTTTCTAACATGCGATCGGTCCTTGAACCATAAGCAGTTGTTGTGGTCCTATTAGTGGCGTGTAGGCATGCCTTTCCAATGTCAAGTTGCCTTCATGTTTTGCTAACTAGTAGTGTTTGTGTTGTCCCAAGTATGCAGTCTCTTCAGACGTCTTGTCTGTAATGGTTCAATAAGACTCCGGGCCAGTTTGTTGTGATGATTACTGATTCGCTCTTTATACGAACTTATGCTTTTAGCAATTTGCTCTTTAACTGTTAGGATTTTCAGATAATCATGAACTTCATCCATTCTTGTAAACCATGAGGCATTGACTATTGTTTTCAGCACACTGTTTTGAAATCTTTGCAGAATTGCTATATTAGATGTTTTTGCTGAACCCCACAGCTGTATACCATTTATTATTATTATTATTATTAATAATAATAATAAATGCAGCAGGCAGGCAGTTGAAACAAGTAATGATAGCCTGCATCCTGTTAGCCAATATCACACCCTGAAGAGTCTCATTTCTATTTGCTAGCCGTGTTCCCTTCAGGAATTGTGTGGGGTAAACCAACATCTTGATACCACCAATGTAATTACTATTTGTGACATAAATTTATCATAGCCCCAAAATAAAATGCCTTACAAATTGTCGATCGAAATTTTTGTCGTCGGTAGTGGCTGTGTCATATTTTATATGCTTCAATTAAGTCCCTTCGTTCTTTGCGTTCTTTCAATGTTCAGTGTCAGCATAGCGAGCCTTGCTTCATAAGGTTAATTTTTGAATGCTTTTGGGACCTTGGAAATACTGGAAAAAAAAAATTTTCTCTTTATTTCTTTAGGGGCTTTTATCCATATGGATACGCCAGCCCCATTGTATCTTCTTACAACACTGTACCAACACTTACTGAAAATTATACTAACAATGTTATTAAATATTAACAATATGATTGAATTCTATGACCTATTTGCACTTAAACACAAATACACAAACACACACACACATACGCTCACACACACACACACTCACATACGCACACACACACACTCACACACATACACACAGACATCCTTCCTTGTAAACAGACAATGATTCCATCGTACATATATATAACCTAACTTGTATATACCCACTACATACTTACTTACCTATTTTGTTATTATTTCTACTCAATAACGTACATTTTTGATATTAAAAACATGTTAATGTGATTAAAGTCCCAGTGGTTAAGAGGGGAGAGTACTGGTTCTCTGAGATACAGGCCACGGCTTAGTTCAGATACCAGTCTCTCCACAATCTTATGTATGTGACTTAATTTTCATGTAATTTTTGTAAACTTATTTTGTAAATGATGAGATTGTGTAGAGAAGAAATAAACAGTTATTTATTTATTTTATTATATTATTTATTTATTAAAGTTATTTATGTTGGAAAAGGAATCCGCATCTGATTTTGGGTTTGCTAAGATACTTTGAAATAGCCCCACGTCCTTGATGTTCAAAATTAATTATCTGGAAACCCTGGATATTTATACAGAGTTGTTAAATATATAAATTATTCGTTAAAATTAACAGATAAATAAATATATTATTAACAGCCAATAATTGAAATCAACATTTAAAAAATACTAGGGCGGTTACAACCCGATACTCGGGTTCGTCGATCGACGAAAAATTCCAAATTATGCGAAAATCTTTAATTGCAGTTTGTGATCATCACGTTTAACATTTTGTATATTTTATAGTTTTCGGAACAAATAGACTCGAGTACCTTTAATTTGATACCTTACTCGGCCGCGTACTACGCGCCAAAGTCCCTATCGAGTCGTCACAAATTTTGCGAACCTGAATTAAGTATATAGATCATTATACGAATTAAGAAGAGTATTAGTACTATTTTCTGTATAATCGGTGCTACAGATCTGTATCGTTTCTACAGTGGTGTAAGTCTCAGTGGCGCGCTAGTAGTGACCGCCAGCGGGCTAGTGGGCGCGATTTTCCCCGGGGACGGAACCCGCGCCCTCATCGCTACCGAGCCGCTGCGGCCCGCTCGACCGAGAGTCACCACCGCTGCGCTCGCACATAAAAGTGAGTTATAATAATTACTACCAGCTTTCATATTGATGCCAGGTCAGTTTTAATGGATTTTCCTGCCAAATCAAGTTAGTCTCCGTTTTCATCAACTTTTTATGAAGTTGTGGTCAAGATATAGTGGATTTTGATCGTTATTTTCGTTTAAGCGGTTTTCACTTCTGACGGCACTCCCAGAGTGCAATCCGTTGTTATTTTCCAATGGCGGCGCTAGTGTGTGCACCCTTTTAACATATGCATTATTTCCGTATTCTGTAGGAAAACTTCTATCATTTTCATGGGTCCTTGGGATTTGGAACTTAAAAGACATGACTTAAAATTAAAGACTAATGTCTAGGCGTCATTTAAATGTATCATTGCACTTCAGTCGTTTGTTTGAAGTTTAAAGGGTGTCAACACATCGCCATATATAATTGTTTGAGGAGCTGCGGTTGTTGGTGTTAAAAATGTTAAATGTTAATAAAAGAATGTTAATATTATAAGAATATAATGTTCAATCACCACGTTACAAATGTTAGAAATGTTAAGAGTAATGTTTGCGACACGCACCAGTCCGCGGAAATATACATACTAAAATTAATTAAACTATGTCATTCGGTGCAAGCGCATCGATGACAGTCGGGTGACGTCAGTCGCACGTCACAGTGTTTGGTGCCTATGCACCGAACAATATTAAACAAGAAAATATACCAGAAAAAAGCAACTAGTCTCATGTCGCCCTGACGGGAGACTAGTTGCTTTTTTCTGGTATATTTTCTTGTTTAATATTTATCACATAAAAATAGCATTGTAAAATGCAAAATTAAAAAGTTATAACATCACCATATAGCCTAACGAAATAATTTGGAACCAAAAGAAACGTTGCTATTAGTGATTTCTTTGTAAGTTAATCCGATATGTCGCCAAGTGGTTTTGATTCATGCTTATATAAGGACAATGTCGTGTGGCACTCGCGGCTATTGATATTGTATCTGGTTTCTTGAAATTAAGTAAAATTATTGTTAACTTATTTCTTCTTTCAATTTGGGCACTTCTTTTACAAAGGGACAGAACGAATTCATAAAGCGCAATTATTTAAAATTAGATGTTGAAACTCGGCGCATTTTCTTTTGATGGAAGTGTGTTTCAATTCGTTAAAATTGTTTTATTCAATAGAGTAGGACCTTAAATACTTCCCTGAGGGACTCCATGGGAGGTAATCTATCGAAATGTCGAGGTTAATAATTCGCTTATTGTCTATTTTGACATAATTTGAACGTTCCTAGGTTTCAATAATTATCAATAGTTTCAGTTCTTCAGTGTTATATCTAAAGATTTAAGCTTTTACAATAGAATTGGTGCGACAGAAACAGTGTCAAAAGCTTTTCCGAGATCGATAAATATTTCCAGTTTTGTTGTAGTCAAATTTTTGCGCTAAATATTTAGTACAGTACCCGGCGATAAATATTACACATCGACCTTTGGAAAGAGACAATCGGCTAATTTCGGCTTCGTAGAGCGTTATCTTCGTATCTATTAGGAGCTGTTTAAACAATTATGATTTGCTTCTTTTGATAATTATTTTTATTCTTTGTATAAAATACACAAATTTTTCTTTAAGATAGATAAATTCGCGTGACTGACCTCGTAAAGGTTATATTATTTATATTTAGGGGGATCAACTTTAAATTATTTATATTTGGGGGTGTTAACAACTCTAAATATATATTTTGAACTGGATGCGACCGCACTCTATCGCACTGGAACAACGATTGACAAAACAAAACACATAGGTAGTGTGCGACAGACATAACGCTCTACGAAGCCGAAATTAGCCGATTGTCTCTTTCCAAAGGTCGATGCGCAATATTTGTCGCCGGGTACTGTAAATAGTTTTTATTTTTTTAATTACGATTATACGAGCTACATTATTCTAACTTTTTCTTCCCAGACGGCACCATCCTAGTGGCGGCATTATGCGCGGGCCCCGTCGGCGCCTGCGTGCGCTGCGCCGCCGCCGCGCCCCGCGCCCCGCGCCCCGCCCTCGCCCTGCAGCCGCTGCCGGCGCTGCACCTGCAGCCCGCGCCCCGTGAGTATATGTCCCCGCGCCCCGCGCCCCGCCCTCGCCCTGCAGCCGCTGCCGGCGCTGCACCTGCAGCCCGCGCCCCGTGAGTATATGTCCCCGCGCCCCGCGCCCCGCCCTCGCCCTGCAGCCGCTGCCGGCGCTGCACCTGCAGCCCGCGCCCCGTGAGTATATGTCCCCGCGCCCCGCGCCCCGCCCTCGCCCTGCAGCCGCTGCCGGCGCTGCACCTGCAGCCCGCGCCCCGTGAGTATATGTCCCCGCGCCCCGCGCCCCGCCCTCGCCCTGCAGCCGCTGCCGGCGCTGCACCTGCAGCCCGCGCCCCGTGAGTATATGTCCCCGCGCCCCGCGCCCCGCCCTCGCCCTGCAGCCGCTGCCGGCGCTGCACCTGCAGCCCGCGCCCCGTGAGTATATGTCCCCGCGCCCCGCGCCCCGCCCTCGCCCTGCAGCCGCTGCCGGCGCTGCACCTGCAGCCCGCGCCCCGTGAGTATATGTCCCCGCGCCCCGCGCCCCGCCCTCGCCCTGCAGCCGCTGCCGGCGCTGCACCTGCAGCCCGCGCCCCGTGAGTATATGTCCCCGCGCCCCGCGCCCCGCCCTCGCCCTGCAGCCGCTGCCGGCGCTGCACCTGCAGCCCGCGCCCCGTGAGTATATGTCCCCGCGCCCCGCGCCCCGCCCTCGCCCTGCAGCCGCTGCCGGCGCTGCACCTGCAGCCCGCGCCCCGTGAGTATATGTCCCCGCGCCCCGCGCCCCGCCCTCGCCCTGCAGCCGCTGCCGGCGCTGCACCTGCAGCCCGCGCCCCGTGAGTATATGTCCCCGCGCCCCGCGCCCCGCCCTCGCCCTGCAGCCGCTGCCGGCGCTGCACCTGCAGCCCGCGCCCCGTGAGTATATGTCCCCGCGCCCCGCGCCCCGCCCTCGCCCTGCAGCCGCTGCCGGCGCTGCACCTGCAGCCCGCGCCCCGTGAGTATATGTCCCCGCGCCCCGCGCCCCGCCCTCGCCCTGCAGCCGCTGCCGGCGCTGCACCTGCAGCCCGCGCCCCGTGAGTATATGTCCCCGCGCCCCGCCCTCGCCCTGCAGCCGCTGCCGGCGCTGCACCTGCAGCCCGCGCCCCGTGAGTATATGTCCCCGCGCCCCGCCCTCGCCCTGCAGCCGCTGCCGGCGCTGCACCTGCAGCCCGCGCCCCGTGAGTATATGTCCCCGCGCCCCGCCCTCGCCCTGCAGCCGCTGCCGGCGCTGCACCTGCAGCCCGCGCCCCGTGAGTATATGTCCCCGCGCCCCGCGCCCCGCCCTCGCCCTGCAGCCGCTGCCGGCGCTGCACCTGCAGCCCGCGCCCCGTGAGTATATGTCCCCGCGCCCCGCGCCCCGCCCTCGCCCTGCAGCCGCTGCCGGCGCTGCACCTGCAGCCCGCGCCCCGTGAGTATATGTCCCCGCGCCCCGCGCCCCGCCCTCGCCCTGCAGCCGCTGCCGGCGCTGCACCTGCAGCCCGCGCCCCGTGAGTATATGTCCCCGCGCCCCGCGCCCCGCCCTCGCCCTGCAGCCGCTGCCGGCGCTGCACCTGCAGCCCGCGCCCCGTGAGTATATGTCCCCGCGCCCCGCGCCCCGCCCTCGCCCTGCAGCCGCTGCCGGCGCTGCACCTGCAGCCCGCGCCCCGTGAGTATATGTCCCCGCGCCCCGCGCCCCGCCCTCGCCCTGCAGCCGCTGCCGGCGCTGCACCTGCAGCCCGCGCCCCGTGAGTATATGTCCCCGCGCCCCGCGCCCCGCCCTCGCCCTGCAGCCGCTGCCGGCGCTGCACCTGCAGCCCGCGCCCCGTGAGTATATGTCCCCGCGCCCCGCCCTCGCCCTGCAGCCGCTGCCGGCGCTGCACCTGCAGCCCGCGCCCCGTGAGTATATGTCCCCGCGCCCCGCGCCCCGCCCTCGCCCTGCAGCCGCTGCCGGCGCTGCACCTGCAGCCCGCGCCCCGTGAGTATATGTCCCCGCGCCCCGCCCTCGCCCTGCAGCCGCTGCCGGCGCTGCACCTGCAGCCCGCGCCCCGTGAGTATATGTCCCCGCGCCCCGCGCCCCGCCCTCGCCCTGCAGCCGCTGCCGGCGCTGCACCTGCAGCCCGCGCCCCGTGAGTATATGTCCCCGCGCCCCGCGCCCCGCCCTCGCCCTGCAGCCGCTGCCGGCGCTGCACCTGCAGCCCGCGCCCCGTGAGTATATGTCCCCGCGCCCCGCCCTCGCCCTGCAGCCGCTGCCGGCGCTGCACCTGCAGCCCGCGCCCCGTGAGTATATGTCCCCGCGCCCCGCGCCCCGCCCTCGCCCTGCAGCCGCTGCCGGCGCTGCACCTGCAGCCCGCGCCCCGTGAGTATATGTCCCCGCGCCCCGCGCCCCGCCCTCGCCCTGCAGCCGCTGCCGGCGCTGCACCTGCAGCCCGCGCCCCGTGAGTATATGTCCCCGCGCCCCGCCCTCGCCCTGCAGCCGCTGCCGGCGCTGCACCTGCAGCCCGCGCCCCGTGAGTATATGTCCCCGCGCCCCGCCCTCGCCCTGCAGCCGCTGCCGGCGCTGCACCTGCAGCCCGCGCCCCGTGAGTATATGTCCCCGCGCCCCGCGCCCCGCCCTCGCCCTGCAGCCGCTGCCGGCGCTGCACCTGCAGCCCGCGCCCCGTGAGTATATGTCCCCGCGCCCCGCCCTCGCCCTGCAGCCGCTGCCGGCGCTGCACCTGCAGCCCGCGCCCCGTGAGTATATGTCCCCGCGCCCCGCGCCCCGCCCTCGCCCTGCAGCCGCTGCCGGCGCTGCACCTGCAGCCCGCGCCCCGTGAGTATATGTCCCCGCGCCCCGCCCTCGCCCTGCAGCCGCTGCCGGCGCTGCACCTGCAGCCCGCGCCCCGTGAGTATATGTCCCCGCGCCCCGCGCCCCGCCCTCGCCCTGCAGCCGCTGCCGGCGCTGCACCTGCAGCCCGCGCCCCGTGAGTATATGTCCCCGCGCCCCGCGCCCCGCCCTCGCCCTGCAGCCGCTGCCGGCGCTGCACCTGCAGCCCGCGCCCCGTGAGTATATGTCCCCGCGCCCCGCGCCCCGCCCTCGCCCTGCAGCCGCTGCCGGCGCTGCACCTGCAGCCCGCGCCCCGTGAGTATATGTCCCCGCGCCCCGCGCCCCGCCCTCGCCCTGCAGCCGCTGCCGGCGCTGCACCTGCAGCCCGCGCCCCGTGAGTATATGTCCCCGCGCCCCGTGCCCCGCCCTCGCCCTGCAGCCGCTGCCGGCGCTGCACCTGCAGCCCGCGCCCCGTGAGTATATGTCCCCGCGCCCCGCCCTCGCCCTGCAGCCGCTGCCGGCGCTGCACCTGCAGCCCGCGCCCCGTGAGTATATGTCCCCGCGCCCCGCCCTCGCCCTGCAGCCGCTGCCGGCGCTGCACCTGCAGCCCGCGCCCCGTGAGTATATGTCCCCGCGCCCCGCCCTCGCCCTGCAGCCGCTGCCGGCGCTGCACCTGCAGCCCGCGCCCCGTGAGTATATGTCCCCGCGCCCCGCGCCCCGCCCTCGCCCTGCAGCCGCTGCCGGCGCTGCACCTGCAGCCCGCGCCCCGTGAGTATATGTCCCCGCGCCCCGCGCCCCGCCCTCGCCCTGCAGCCGCTGCCGGCGCTGCACCTGCAGCCCGCGCCCCGTGAGTATATGTCCCCGCGCCCCGCCCTCGCCCTGCAGCCGCTGCCGGCGCTGCACCTGCAGCCCGCGCCCCGTGAGTATATGTCCCCGCGCCCCGCGCCCCGCCCTCGCCCTGCAGCCGCTGCCGGCGCTGCACCTGCAGCCCGCGCCCCGTGAGTATATGTCCCCGCGCCCCGCGCCCCGCCCTCGCCCTGCAGCCGCTGCCGGCGCTGCACCTGCAGCCCGCGCCCCGTGAGTATATGTCCCCGCGCCCCGCGCCCCGCCCTCGCCCTGCAGCCGCTGCCGGCGCTGCACCTGCAGCCCGCGCCCCGTGAGTATATGTCCCCGCGCCCCGCCCTCGCCCTGCAGCCGCTGCCGGCGCTGCACCTGCAGCCCGCGCCCCGTGAGTATATGTCCCCGCGCCCCGCGCCCCGCCCTCGCCCTGCAGCCGCTGCCGGCGCTGCACCTGCAGCCCGCGCCCCGTGAGTATATGTCCCCGCGCCCCGCCCTCGCCCTGCAGCCGCTGCCGGCGCTGCACCTGCAGCCCGCGCCCCGTGAGTATATGTCCCCGCGCCCCGCGCCCCGCCCTCGCCCTGCAGCCGCTGCCGGCGCTGCACCTGCAGCCCGCGCCCCGTGAGTATATGTCCCCGCGCCCCGCGCCCCGCCCTCGCCCTGCAGCCGCTGCCGGCGCTGCACCTGCAGCCCGCGCCCCGTGAGTATATGTCCCCGCGCCCCGCGCCCCGCCCTCGCCCTGCAGCCGCTGCCGGCGCTGCACCTGCAGCCCGCGCCCCGTGAGTATATGTCCCCGCGCCCCGCGCCCCGCCCTCGCCCTGCAGCCGCTGCCGGCGCTGCACCTGCAGCCCGCGCCCCGTGAGTATATGTCCCCGCGCCCCGCGCCCCGCCCTCGCCCTGCAGCCGCTGCCGGCGCTGCACCTGCAGCCCGCGCCCCGTGAGTATATGTCCCCGCGCCCCGCGCCCCGCCCTCGCCCTGCAGCCGCTGCCGGCGCTGCACCTGCAGCCCGCGCCCCGTGAGTATACGTTTTTTTACGTTTAGTACCAGCAGAAGTGTCTTCATAGCGCCTGCACCAGCTATGGACCATGAAGAGTGTAGTGTTTGAATCAATGAAAAAGGGTACAATCAACGCTGTCTCACACACAGGAGGGCAGCACTAGTAGCTGTCATTCTTAACGATAGATTGACAGATGACATATAGCTAGGCGGGAGTTCTGGTGAAGTGCGGATAGGATTTCGGCTTCAGGATCCCTGGTGCGTTGATACGTGTGCCTGTCTTGGTGTGACGGTGAGCCAGTGGAAACTTCTGTAGGATTGCAAACCTTACAAAGAGTATTCGAGCGCTCGTCCTAGTCATCAACCAACCGAAGCATCCTTGTAGCGTCTTTGCATATACTGTATAAAAAAATCTTTAAACCGCCTGTGTGGTCTAGTGGTATAACCACCACTATCAGATCAGGGGTCCCGGGTTCGATTCCCAGCGGGGTTACATATTGAATTCGGTTTGGTTGGTGATAGGACTTGTTCTAAGTCTTATCCGTCTGGCTAGCTACCACCATCTTATCTAAGTCCGACGCCATAACAACAATGTTTACAGCATTGTTGTGTTCCGGCAGTTAGAGATAATATTGCCAGTTCCTCAGTGATTGGGGATTCCGGGAGAGACTCGCTTCCATCTTCCGCCTTATCAATACTTAACATCAGGTATGATGAAGGCTAATGGTGGCCATATACGCTACGATAATTCGTTACAATCAGTTCGAACGATACCAATAAATCGTTAAACTGTACCGTTCGAACTGTACAGTCTGATCGTACCGATTTATCGTAGCGTATATTGCCACCATAAGAGTCTCCCCGTCGTTCTTAAATAAAAGTACGACCCATGCCTACCTGAAAGTCGCTGTTACTCGGAAAAGCAATTCAGCTCTATCTCTGAACTATATATTGACCAACAATGGATCGAGCTTTAAATTAAAAACAATGCAAAATCATAGTGCGATTTAGTACCGCACAGCGCCATCTATTGGTGGTAGGAAGAACTTTATTGATTAGTGTAAACAAATATTATATTATTTTGAACACTGCCTACCACTTCGGTATAAACATTTAGTGTATAAATGATGAACAAAGTCTGAAATATTCTGTTTTGTTTTTTTTAAACACGTGCTTTCTCGCTTTTCGTGCGTCTTATGCAGCATTCAGACATATTAATTATGATTGTTTCGTTGCAGTATCGATAAGCTGGAGTCTCCGCGACGACACAGACTGTCTCCTGGTGGCAGGCACCACCCTCACATTGTGGAAACTGGCAGAAGGGGCGCACCCTGTACACAAACTATTGGCTAAAGGTAACTGCTCCATCATACCAGGGCCCGTTTTCTCTGTGACCACTTAGCGATTCCTTCAAACCACGCCAATGTCGTACTTGTTTTTGACATTTTAAAATTTCTTTTTACTCCATGCGCTCCATACGTGTGACAAATGAATATAGTTTTTTTTTGACATTATACCTACTGAATTCTATCTCGATGACATTGTAATACCTAAATTTAATTAAGCTTAATATTTCTCTGACATTTGTAATTTGTAATTCACCAATCAGTATTTGCATGCGATTTTTATAATCAGCAAAGCATGAGCACTTTATTTTGTAAAGCCTTGGCTCACCATCATTATACCATGTTTTTTGCAAATAAAATATCATTTAGATAGAAAGATAGATAGATAAAATCATTTATTCGCATCACAAACACACATGCACATAAACAAACTAAAAGAAAAGAAAAATAAACAAACTACTTACGGACTAACAAAAATAAGCGGGCACATAGGTTCGTATAGAGACCTACCCATGAAATCAAACTATTGTTTAATTTCATAAGTACCTATATCTGTGCATGTGTGTCATAGCGATGCAAAGAGGCAAAAGCTCAGCGTATATTTTTGCCCCGAAGGAACAAAACACTGGTTTTCAGCTTTCACCCGTAGAAGAACGCGAGAGACGCATTAACAAAATCGGACGCCCTGTTATTAATTTAAAAAAGATTTCAAATAAAATAAAATAGGTGCAGCAAATAATCATAACTAATAAAATAATTTTTAATACAAAAAATGTTGAGCGATTAATATAAGAAAAATAATATAAATAAAATATATTATCATGCCTTGAATAAATTAATTGAAGGTGAGTCTAAAATCTAATAAATCATAAAATTAATATCAGTTCAAAATTAATAAATTCTATTAAATTAATAATATGCAAAAAATTCAATCTCATTAAAATTAAACTATATCATTTATCATTTATCCATGTTACTCACTAATTATAGAGTTATTTTAAAAGTACATGACACTCACAAATTGTATAGTTATTAAACAAGTAAAAATATGTGATTAATATTAAACAAGAAAATATACTAGAAAAAAGGAACTAGTCTCACAGGGCGACATGAGACTAGTTGCTTTTTTCTAGTATGATTTCTCGTTTAATATTTATCACATAAAAATAGCATTGTACAATGCAACATTAAAAAAGTTATAATTCACCTTTGATGCTCCAAGTAAAAGAATGATAGCGACGGCATTGTAAATCTATACTAATATAAAGCTGTGAAGAGTTTGTTTATTGGAACGCGCTAATCTCAGGAACTACTGGACCGATTTAGAAAACTCTCAGACCATTAGAAATCTACATTTCTCCCGAGCGACATAGGCTATATTTTATCCCGATATTCCCACGGGAACGGGCACCACGCGGGTAAAACCGCGAGGATCCGCTAGTTTCTAATATAATATTATAAAGAGGAAAGATTTGTATTTTTGTATGTAACGAATAAACTCAAAAACTACTGGACCGATTTTGACGAAATTTGGTATAGAGAATCCTTAGACCCCAAGTAGTAACATAGGCTATAAATGATCCCAAAATTCCCACGGGAACGGGAACCACGCGGGTGAAACCGCGCCCGGTCTCTAGTTTCTAATAAAATTACATCTGTATGAGCCGGGCTTATACACCTTGACGAATGATAGTTAAATGATAGAATGTTTAAGGAAAATAAAGAGTTTATTTATAATTCACAAAGGAATCTAAAATACACAATAAATGCTTTAGATCGGTAATTATGAATGTTTATTATGAGGACGCGTGATAGTTGAATGAGTGAATTGCGTACTGATTTTATGTTAAAATATTGAATTGAATGAATTATAAAAGTGCTGATTCGTGACCTAATTAAAATAAGTTGAATGACTTTGACTTGTAGGCATTGAACACCGTACAACATCATTTATGGTTTTGGTGTTATGGCTGAATTTAATCAAAATAAGAAAGAAGAGAAGGAAAGAAAAATCGATTTATCATTTTTTTTAATGTAATTGTTTATTTATTTCATGTGTGTTAAAGATGCAAATAATTTTTTTATCTATCTATCTATTTATTTGAGATAAATTATACAGCCAGTACACACACAGAGAACACTAACATTTGTCCCAAAACGGTCACGACTCAGCATAATGCATGGTCTTACGACTCGCGCTGGTCTTCCTTCGTGACCGGTTTGATGACGTGTGAACAAAACATACCAAACTACGATTTAAACACACAAGAAAAATAAAATAAAAAAAGAAACACAAAAATATTAATTAGCAAAACAAAACGGTCGCAACACAACAATACAGTGTGATTGTAAAAATAAAACGTAAGTGAATGAATTATGATAAATTATGTATTTTTCTAATTTCTTAGGTCCCTTGCAAGGAAGCACCACTCCAAACAGTGCACCTAAGCCAGGGGCGGATTGCTTCAATACTGTCGTAAGTACAAATATGCCTTTTGACGTGACAACGTCTTCTAACTCGATGAAGCTGGCTGCACGCACGCAAAAACATGACGTCATGCGGCGTTACCTCGCTCTGAGGCGTTCCATTTAAGGCTTGAAGTGCAAGCGAGAGCTCGGAACGAGCGACAAAGAGGCACAATTAACAATACAACAATACAATACAACCACCGGTATCAGACCCAGGGGTCCCGGGTTCGATTCCCAGCGGGGGTATATATGGTATTCGGTTTGGTTGATGGTAGGACTTGTTGTAAGTCCGCCTGGCTAGCTACCACCATCTTATCTAAGCCTGACGCCATAACAACAATGTTTTCAGCATTGTTGTGTTCCGGCAGTTCGAGATAAGATAGCCAGTTCCTCATTGGTTGAGGATTCCGGAGAAGGCTCGCTTCCATCTTCAGCCTTGTTAATACTTAACATCATGTATGATGAAGGCTAAGAGTCTCCCCGTCAGTCATAAAAAAAAAACTTTATGTTGTTAGTAATAAGGTCGTGTCGCGGACAAAAAGTCCTCCAATGTCCGTCGTCTGCGCAGGCCGTAAGTTCTATTATTTGTGATGGGAAAATAAACAAATATTTTATTTATTTATTGTTATTGTTATTGTAAGGTATGGCAACCCGGTGCCCCGTGGGCCATAGAAGACGGCGCCCGCGCAGTTTTCGCGCTGGGCCACAAACTCCCCCTCGCGCCTCCGTACGTGCTGTTAGCAACACCCAGATCTGTGCACTTGCTGCATAGAGACAATCATCATACGGTAAGTCATTGGACAAAATTGCTAACTTGTGCGCGTGTTTTCCGCAATAAAACTGCAGCCATATCTGAGCGCACGACAGGGCAGTTCATCGAAGTCCTATTTAAACAGTGTATTATGGATCTCTTATTCCAGACAAAACAGAATTAAGCTTTTTATTTAAGGCGGTACCCTGACCGAAAGTGGCGCCGCGTTGAATTTTATTTAATATCGTAAATCTAATTCACAATTTTAATAAAACTAAACGTGGAATTTTTAGAGCCCATTGTCTTGTATTTTTAGAAGGTATCGCTACATCTCGTCATAGTCATTCGTAGAAGTAGATAGCAAATGTGTCAAAAACGGCCACTTTTAGCAGTTTTGCTATCTACTTCTAGCAGTGACTACGACGGAATGTAATGATACCGTCTAAAAATACAAGACTATGGGCTCTAAATATTCCACGTAAAGTTTTATTAAAATTGTGTATTAGAATTACGATATTAAATAAAATTCAACGCGGCGCCACTTTCGGTCAGGGTACCGCCTTAAGTAAAAAAATAAAATAAAAAAATTATAATATTATAGTTGTACCTAAGTTTATTTTTGGACTAAATTAAATTAAAATTGTTATTAGATTATGTGCCTTAAGATCATGATCAAGTCACAAAGTTTTGGTTTGCAATCTAGCTCCTAGAATGTTTTGTTACTTTAAGTTTATTTTTACATGTCCTTACTTTGCAAATAAAGAAATAAAAGTCGCCGTGGCCGAAATCGGTCTAGAGCATCATCATCATCAGACTAAATTGTTTGTACTTCTTGAGATTTCAGATTGAGTTCTATCACAGACTGCGTGTATAATTTGGTTAAAAAATAATCTGTTTTTCGATATTGTTTACGAGTGTAATTCTCAACCTTGTCACTAGATGGCGTTGTACAATATTTCAAGGTTCACGGTTTCAAGGTGTCGCTACTCTGAGGTCCCGGGTTCGAATCCCGTAGGGGCAAATGTTTCCATGATGAATACGAGCATTTGTACCTGACTCATGGACGTTTATATATATTTCTACACATAAATACTTATATATGTATATATATCCGTTACCCTAGTATCCCATAACACAAGCCTTACAGTGCTTACTTTGGGGCTAGGTTAATTGGCTTGTGTGTAAGAAATATTTTAATATATTTAATATATTTTAACATGAAACACACAGCTATTCATCATCAAAAAATATGATTGAAGTGGTTAATAATTAAATCCCGCTAAATTGCGTTTCTTTTGTGCCGTACTATAAATAATCAGTTTGTCCCAGGTGTGCGTGTGCGCGGTCCCGCTGCGAGCGGGAGCGGAAGCGGGCGCGGGAGCGTGTTCCCCGCCTAAGAAACACAAGTACGGGCCTAATAATGTGAGTATTCATAGGAATTATAACTTTTTAATTTTGCATTTTACAATGCTATTTTTATGTGATAAATATTAAACAAGAAAATATACTAGAAAAAAGCAACTAGTCTCATGTCGCCCTGACGGGATTCGAACCCGCATCCTTGGGAGTCCGGCCCAATGCACTAACCAATTATGCTACAGAGACCTATGAGGACACGTCGAATTTTTCCAGTATATTCACCGTTCTACGGTGTTGGCCACCGTCGCTTCACATGTACAAATTGCCTTACTGCAGCGATATACGTGTAGTTTATCGGATAACTTGGTCTGCTACGGAAAAAACACCGTCAGCTGCAGAATTAAATAAGTCGTAGTAGACTCTGCTGAGGTCTAATCTCATTCTGTCGGGGGCTAAATTCAGTCTGCTTCGGACTGAAGTTACTCTGCTGCGGACTTAATTCAGTGTACTGCGGAATAAAATCATTCTGCAGCGGCATAAACTCAGTCTGCCGCAGGTTAAACTCAGTCTGCCGCGGTATGAACTCAAGTTTGCTGCGGTAATTTATCAGTTAAACTGTATCAGTTATCGTTTGGCACAGGGTTTAGGCGACGGGTGTGCCACAGTGTGCTGCAGTATGGATGTGTCGTGGCTGGGCGGTGCAGTTGTTTGCGTCGACACGCACGCAAGACTGCACGTGTACAAATTGCCTTACTGCAGCGATATGCGTGTAGTTTATCGGATAGCTTATCTGACAGATAAATACGGTCTTAACTTAGTCTGCTGCGGAAAAAACTCCGTCAGCTGCAGACTTAAATAACTGCTGAGGACTAATCTCAGGCTGTCGGTGACTAAATTCAGTCTGCTACGGACTGAAGTTACTCTGCTGCGGACTGTATTCAGTGTACTGCGGAATAAAATCATTCTGCAGTGGCATAAACTCAGTTTGCTGCGGTAATTTATAAGTTAAACTGTATCAGGTATCTTTTGGCACAGGGTTTAGGCGACGGGTGTGCCACAGTGTGTAGTATGGATGTGTCGTGGCTGGGCGGTGCAGTTGTTTGCGTCGACACGCACGCAAGACTGCACGTGTACAAATTGCCTTACTGCAGCGATATGCGTGAGTATTACAGTTTTACTAATATCGGTTAAGAAAGGATTAAATAGCGTTTTGAATATTCAACAACGCCTAATTTGTGTTTTTTTTTATGTTAATTATATCCAGATTTGCATTACTTATATTTTATTTAAATTTCAATTTAAATACAACATCAATTTTTTTTCTACCTCGCAACAATATTTAGCTTATATTATTTCTTGGTGTTCAAAAAAATTTTAAAATGTCGTGTGAGATAAGGCGGCTTGTCGAGAAATGTTTACAGAAATAGAAGTGCTTGAATCCTAAACAACTCTATTTTATAATAATAATAATTAAATTACGACGGGAATCGACGGTGGTTCGCAAGTCTCGGTAGCTCAGCGGTTAGAGCATTGGACCGGATTTCCAAAGGTCGCGGGTTCGATTCCCGTCTGAGAATTCACTTGTGGCCGAGTTAATTTTTTCCAATATTTTTCTATTTAAAATTTACCATAAGTATAAAAATAGCATTGAAAAATGCAAAAATTACAAAATCATAAATTATTGGCAGTCGCATCTTAATCGATCGTTAAACACCTGAAAAGATGTTTCTTTCGAATGCAAGGATGTTCCTAGCATTGATGTGACAGCGCTGGCCTACAGCGTATTGGGAATATAAAAGTATTGGAGAATTTCGACGGTGGTTCGCAAGTCTCGGTAGCTCAGCGGTTAGAGCATTGGACCGGATTTCCAAAGGTCGCGGGTCGATTCCCGTCTGAGAATTCACTTGTGGCCGAGTTAATTTTTTCCAATATTTTTCTATTTAAATGTTCTACTAAGATCGACGGCATCTCAAAAGGTGCCCAAACGTCGGGAAAATCGAAAAATCCCCTAAAAACAAAAAAATACAGACAATAATTAGATCTTAGTTCGTGAAATATAGCGCGTTTAATATCCGGAAAAGTGTATTTATTTAATAAGGCTTTCCAATACATAAAGGCAAATTACATTAAGTTTACAGCACTTAGCAAAATATGTATCTTATATGCATTTAACTTAAAGGTATGCACAACATTGTTATATGTATAAGACATTTTCTTTTATGTTTTATTGTTAGACTAATCAATCAATCAAAAAAATACGGTAATAAAAAAATACAATCCAGAAATTAAAAAAGGTAGATAAATATTAAACAATAAAATATACTAGAAAAAAGCAACTCATGTCGCCCTGACGGGACAAAAATAGCATTGTAAAATGCAAAATTAAAAATGTATAATTAAAAAAGGTATTTTATTTTAATGAACAGTGCAAACTTAAGATGTACGTAAATCAAATCTTTCCTCTTTATATTTTTTTATTTTTTTTATTTATATTTTTTATATTTATATTATTAGTATATAAATATAATTATATTTATTTATATTATTAGTATAGATGTATATGGATGTTGTTCTTTCCAGCTAGCCCCATGGCGATCCAGCATACAAGCAATCTGCTGGAATATTCCCTGGTGTCCGGGATAGACTGCCTGGACGTCCTCCTCACCATTAAGAGTAGTCTGGTAGAAGCTGTTTATGAGAGGTAAGTAAATAAATTTTTTTTTCAACTCAAACGCTCTGAAAAGGAGGTTTTGTCAATCAGTTTAGGCGTAGAATATCGCTTTTTGCGGCCTAGCGCGGCAAAGTACTTTTTTAATTTAATACCAAAAAATATGTCATAATGCGTTCCGAATCGCACTATTGACTTTTTTGTTATATTTGATTCTTATTTTAAATAGCTTCAAATTTATTATAATACTCCGTTTTGGTTTTATTATATTATTTTAGTTCATTGAATCATAAAAACAATAACAATAAGATTAAACTATTTGTTATAAGAATTTTATATTAGGCTGGGTGAGATTTCACAACTTATAATTGGATTTTGGACTGTGACATAAATCTTTATTTTTAAATTGTCTTTGTCTTGTACCTTTTGTCAGTGTCAACATTTACATTTTTTTTTATTTTAATCGTTTTCTATTCTTAGTAATAAGTAGCAATATATTCCTACTTTAAATAACTTTGAATTAACTATAATACTCCCTTTTTTATTATTTTAGTTTTTTATATCATTAAAACAACGAGAATAAGGTATATTTAGATTAAACTTTATGTTTAGAGATTTTTTTACCGGAAGTTGACCGCGGAAACAACCATAAATGTGCCTCGCTGTTTTGAGGTGAATAATTGTGTGTTGCGCTCGGCAGAAAAGTTTTTAGCGTCTTATACCTTTGAAATCCTCGCTCAGGATTCAATCTTTGAACCACGAGCACGACAGATCTGGCAACCCTGTTGCTAGGCATTATTGGTGTTGATTTCGGGTTCGCTGGCTAGCAACAGGGTGGCTTGGTTATATTATTTTACGTTGTTACTATTTTTATGTGATTTTGTGAATATACTTAATTGAAATAATATCCCTTTAATTTGGTAGTTCAAATCGTTCACTTGCTCAGATGTCAATAGAGGTAACTTGCCGTTAAAAACTTTCCAGCCTTGCATAACAAATAACTATTATGAGGTACTAGTTTCCGCCCGCGGTTTCACCCGCGTGGCTCCCGTTCCCGTGGGAATATCGGGATTAAAAGTAGTTTATGTTTGAATCCTGATTATCTTCTATCTGTGTGTCAAATTTCATTCAAATGGGTTCAGTAGTTTTTGCGTGAAAGAGTAACAAACATTCATCCATCATTCAGTTCATTCATTCATTCTCACAAACTTTCCCACTTATACAACGTTATTTTATTATTATTATTATTAAATCTTTATTTCAGATGTCAAAATCCATATTACAATTATAAATTTATGTCAGTATTCATTATAAAAACAATAAAAACTGAAAAGAGAAAATTACAATTATCATCAATCAAATGACTTATAAAAGTTACAAAATAAATTATAAAAATCATTCAATCATTGTATTATTAATTAATTATTTTATGTTGTAGATAAATATATATGGATACATATTTTTGATTCTGAAATTTGCAATGTCAATGCTATTTTATATGAAAAAAATATTTTTTTTTCAATTGGGAAAACAGGGTTTTTGAAAGGTAAAGGGTACAGGTACAGGTATCGCGTAAAAAATCTGGGTATGGATATGGGCTTCATTTGACAGTTGAAGCTCATAAAATTACCATATATGGTCATTTAACTGTCAAATGAAGCCCATGTCCATATCCATATTTTTTACGCGATAGCCCTCCTGGTTCAAGTCTGAGAAGAACTTCTGAGTCGAGTTCCTTTTTCTAGTATTTTTCTATTAAAATTGTATATTTTTCTATTTTTCTATTAAATGTATGTGTATGTTTGTAGGTTCACAGAATCTTTCCAGAGGCAGCCAGCGGCTTTCCAACAGTATTATTATCATGGGTGGCTGAAGCTTAGGATAGCACTGTGCAGGTAGGAATTTATTTTTTCTTATAATTTTTGTAAATAACTAAATTCCGTGTAAATAGTTAATAAACAAGTATCAAACTATGTAATGCATGTCTTACCGAGATAAACATTGTAGCATTCATGTTATAAAGAGGGATTTATCAACCAAAACACTTTCTTCTTCTTCTTATCGAGTGAGGATAAGTGGCCACCTCTGGTGTCAGAGTTTATCAAGCCGCCTATAAGGCCTCTGACTTGGCTTAACGACTGTAATCAAATGACAACAGCCGGGACCGACGGTTTAACGTGCCCTCCGAAGCACGGAAGCGCTCAGTTGTAATGCCACTTTACGGTCACCAATCCGACACCTGACCGGGCCGAACGTTGCTTAACAAATCGAATACGATCAGTCTGTCAAGCGCGGCCATGAGCGCTTCATTTTTTTCAACACATTTTTTGCGACTAAAGAAAAGGTCAATATTTGCTCAGAATGTTGCTTTTGCCAGTCGCTTATATGAATTTGGAATTTGAAGGGACAGAATGATTTCATTAATATTTATGTGTGTAACTAAATAAATTGCTCATTACAGACTAGTCCCCTCACTATCCACAAGTGCATCCTGGTTATGCGCAGTGCAGATGTGTTTGTGCGCGTGGGCGGCAATACTGCCGGCGTTGAGGCCCGACGATAGGACGGACTTGATGATTGATGATAGCGACAATGATAAGGTAAGATATAAAATGTAATCTAACTAAATGTATATGTTGAGAAGAGAAGTGGACCCAAAGTAGTGCCTTGGGGAACCTTTGCGGAAGTATATTACTTGTAGTATTAGTCAGATCTGTTTATGCGCTCGAGCTGTCTACCGGCGTTGAGGCCTGACGATAGGACGGATTTGATGATTGATGATAGCGACAATGATAAGGTAAGATATAAAATGTAATCTAACTAAATGTATATGTTGAGAAGAGAAGTGGACCCAAAGTAGTGCCTTGGGGAACCCTTGCGGAAGTATATTACTTGTAGTATTAGTCAGATCTGTTTATGCGCTCGAGCTGTCTACCGGCGTTGAGGCCTGACGATAGGACGGATTTGATGATTGACGATAGCGACAATGATAAGGTAAGATCTAAATGTATAGGTATATGTTGTAAAGAAGAAGTGACCCAAAGTGACACCATGAGGAACCCTTCGAGAAGCTTACACTTATATGAGAATGTATAATATAGCTACCGGCGTAGAGGCCTGACGATATTTGATGATGATGAGATATTTATTATAATTATTAATTTATTTATTTCGGAATTCAATGTACATCCATATTATGTTAGTAACAAAACACTTACAACTATGTTAGTAAAATATCGATGATTGAAGATAGCGATAATGATAAGGTACTAATGACGGACTTGGAACAAGTCCTACCACCAACCAAACCGAACACAAAATGTACCCCCGCTGGGAATCGAACCCGGGAGCCCTGGGTCCTAGACCACAGAGGCGGTTGAAACGATGTGTTGAAGAAAAACAATATTGTGAATCGTTGTTAACTCATAAATTGAAAATGAAAAAATGAAAAATGTTTATTTCCATAAATTGTGCTTAATAAACGACTAGGGCGGTTACAACCCGATATTCGGGTTCGTCGATCGACGAAAAATTCCAAATTATGCGAAAATCTTTAATTGCAGTTTGTGATCATCACGTTTAACATTTTGTATATTTTATAGTTTTCGGAACAAATAGACTCGAGTACCTTTAATTTGATACCTTACTCGGCCGCGTACTACGCGCCAAAGTCCCTATCGAGTCGTCACTAATTTTGCGAACCTGAATTAAGTATATAGATAGATTTCTATTCTATTCTTCTCAGTCGCTGCTAGCGCTAGAAGCGAAACCAGAATCGTGCGGTGACATTTCCCTCCTCAGCGCTTTAAGGCGGCCGCTGCAGCGCGCGCTGGATGTAGCGGCTGCAGCGCTGCTGTCGCTGCAACATAGCGGACATCAGGCGCATGGGTATGTGATACATTTCATTTTTTATTCTTAACCGACTTCAAAAAAGGAGGAGGTTCTCAAGTCGACAGTTTATAAAAAGTGAAAAATGAAATGAAAAGTGTCCAGAGACACTTGTGTCAGGAGCCCCGCTCTTCCATAGCTTAATGACATCTAAATAATACATGCAATTTATTTATTTATGTAAGTAAATATCTAGGCGTGTGTGTGTGGGTGTGTGTGTGTGTGTGTGTGTGAGTGTTTAGTCACTCTATGTCATCACACAAGGTGTTAAAATTGAACTGTCTAACTAAGCAAAGTGACGAAAATATCTTTCAAATGTATAGAGAAGTGTCAAATGAAGTTTTAAAAAATAATTTGTTCCGAAAGGTATTGTGATTATAAGTTACACAATTTCATAAATCACTATCACAATCACAATACCTTCAAAAGGGATTGTGATAGATTTTGAAATTAAACAATTAGGAGCTGAGTTAGTAAAAATGTACATAAACATTCTGCGTAGTTTACTCTTTAGTTTTACTAAAATAAGGTTTGCACATCAATGAAAAAATTTATTGTGATGAAAAAAAAATATATTTTTACGAGGTATTTTGTAACACCGTGTATATTTGGTGCAATAATTTTTCGGTTTATTTACGGTTTTTTGGTTGCCTGACATTTCGGCACCTTTTCAGTTGCCGTGGTCACGGGTTGATTAGCTACTTATGAGTCTACCTTCACAAAGTTGATTTATTATTGATTTATTGTCTTTGAGATCTATTGAAAGAGATCCCTTGATTAGTTTCTTGCCGGTTGTTCTCGTTGGGTTCGTGAACCGATGGCGTAGCTTCTTTGACGTTCATAAGTGCTTGTAACAGCCTACATTCTTATCTTATCGAGTGAGGATTAGTGGCCACCTCTGGTGTCAGAGTTTATCAAGCCGCCTATAAGGCCTCTGACTTGGCTTAACGACTGTAATCAAATGACAACAGCCGGGACCTACGGTTTAACGTGCCCTCCGAAGCACGAAAGCGCTCAGCTGTAATACCACTTAACGGTCACCCATCCGAAACCTGACCGGGCCGAACTTTGCTTAACAAACGTGATCGAATACGATCAGTCAGTCAAGCGCGGCCATGAGCGCAGCCTACACTGAATAAATGATATTGAATTGATGATTTTGTAATTTTTGCATTTTTCAATGCTATTTTTATACTTATGGTAAATTTTAAATAGAAAAATATTGGAAAAAATTAACTCGGCCACAAGTGAATTCTCAGACGAGAATCGAACCCGCGAAGTAGACCATAAGTATAAAAATAGCATTGAAAAATGCAAAAATTACAAAATCATAAATTATTGGCAGTTGCATCTTAATCGATCGTTAAACACCTGAAAAGATGTTTCTTTCGAATGCAAGGACATTCCTAGCATTGATGTGACAACGCTGGCCTACAGCGTATTAAAAATATAAAAGTATTGGAGAATTTCGACGGTGGTTCGCAAGTCTCGGTAGCTCAGCGGTTAGAGCATTGGATCGGATTTCCAAAGGTCGCGGGTTCGATTCCCGTCTGAGAATTCACTTGTGGCCGAGTTAATTTTTTCCAATATTTTTCTATTTAAGATTTACCATAAATATTGAAGTGAATTGATTTATAATAGGTACGAGATCTGGGCGGACCCCACGGCGGTGTCGCTGCTCCGCAAGCTGGTGGTGGTGGCGCGCGCCGCGGGCCGCGGGGGCGAAGCCCTGACCAGGCCGTTAGCGAGGCTGCAGACTAATGCTTCTAAGCATGACTTGCAAGGTGAGTTTTGTTTATTTACTCCGACAGTCCTGTTTTTAGGGTTCCGTACCTCAAAAGGAAAAGCTGTGTAGTGTCAGCTTGGAATAGCACTACCCCCTCTCATCCCGTGGGGGTCGTAAAAGGCGACTATCGTAATTCTAATTCACAATTTTAATAAAACTAAACGTGGAATTTTTAGAGCCCATTGTCTTGTATTTTTAGAAGGTATCGCTACATCTCGTCATAGTCGTTCGTAGAAGTAGATAGCAAATGTGTCAAAAACGGCCACTTTTAGCAGTTTTGCTATCTACTTCTAGCAGTGACTACGAGGGAATGTAATGATACCGTCTAAAAATACTAGACTATGGGCTCTAAAAATTCCACGTAAAGTTTTATTAAAATTGTGAATTAGAATTACGATATTAAATAAAATTCAACGCGGCGCCACTTTCGGTCAGGGTACCGCCTTAAATGGTGTTACTGTAAGAAATATTTATTATTTATCCACGGTCATAATTTTCCGACCTAAGTCAGTCCGCCTGAGACCCAACACGCGTCACTCAGTAACAAAGATCTTGTTCAAAATTACATGTTGATGATGTTGTATGATGATGTTGATGTTGTAGTACAAATCTATACTAATATTATAAAGAGGAAAGATTTGTATTTTTGTATGTAACGAATAAACTCAAAAACTACTGGACCGATTTTGACGAAATTTGTTATATAGAGAATCCTTAGACCCCATGAATATCCATAAATTATCCCAAAATTCCCACGAGAACGGGAACCCCCACGGGAACGGGAACCACGCGGGTGAAACCGCGCCCGGCCTCTTTTTTTTATTATTTTTTATTATTAGATAGGTAAAGCGCTTGACCGCTATCTTGCCTGATGGAAAGCGAAGATGCGATCTAGGATGTAACGCGCTTGCCTAGAAGATACCTATTCACTCGTACCTTGTAATAAATAATGACACTTATAAGTTTATGATTTTGTATTTTTATACTTATGGTAAATTTTAAATAGAAAAATATTGAAAAATATTAACTTGGCTACGAGTGAATTCTCAGACGGGAATCGGCCAGAGAGACCGGGAGAGCATTAGACCGGATTTCCAAAGGTCGCGGGTTCGATTCCCGTCTGAGAATTCACTTGTAGCCGAGTAAATTTTTTCCAATATTTTTCTATTTAAAATTTACCAAACTCATAAGTTTACTCGTTGGTCATACAGAGGAGTGCCTATCAGTGGCCACATCTGGAGGCGCCCGAGCGTGGGAAGGCGCGCCCCGCTGCGGAATCTCCGCCCCGCACGCGACCCACTACCCGCTATACGTGAGTATGAAATGAGAGTGAAAATTAACATTTTCTTTTCACCTCACACGCTCGGAAATTGAGGTTTTGTTATTCAGTTTCTGCGTAGAAAATCGCTTTTTGCGGCCTAGCGCGGTAAAGTACTTTTTTAATTTAATACCTAAATATATGTCATATTGCGTTCCGAACCGCACTTTTTTGTTACATTTTAGTCTTATTTTAAATAGTTTTGAATTAATTATAATACTCCGTTTTGGTTTTATTATTATTATTTTAGTTCATTGAATCATAAAAACAATAACAATAAGATTAAACTATTTGTTATAAGAATTTTATATTAGGCTCGGTGAGATTTCACAACCTATGATTGGATTTCGGAACGTGACATAAATCTTTATTTTTAAATTGTCTTTGTCTTGTACCTCAAGTCAATGTCCACATTTACCTAATCGTTTTTATTGTTATTTATAAGTAACAATATATTCCTACTTCAAATAACTTTGAATTAACTATAATACTCACTTTTTTATTATTTTAGTTTTTTATATCATTAAAACAACCAGATATAAGGTATATTTTGATTAAACTGAATGTTTAAAGAATTTTTTGCCGGAAACAATCATAAAATATTCCCACCTGTTATGAGGTGAAAAATTGTGTGTTGCGCTCGGCAGAAAAGCATTATAACTGAGCGCTTCCGTGCCTCGGAGGGCACGTTAAACCGTCGGTCCCGGCTGTTGTCAGTCGTTAAGCCAAGTCAGAGACCTTAAAGGCGGCCTGATAAACTCTGACACTAGAGGTGGCCAATAAGAAAGAAAGAGTAGAAAGGAAACTTCTCCATAGAAATAAGTTACGAATTTAAAAATATTTACAGAATTGACCCCTTGGGCATCTACCTTTCTGTTCTAATTTTATTTTTCATCCTAACAATTTACACCATATGGTCTCGCAGTTGGAGTACGGCGTTGAACCCGAAAATCTCAGGTTCACTCCCGAGCCGCCCGCGTACCTTCAGGCCGATATCCCGCCGCCTAGGCAGATGGACACTGTAAGGTGGGTCTAGATCTAGATACACTTGACTAGAGAGAGGAGAGACAGAGAGAATGTAAGAGGAGAGATACGAGATTTTCTATTTTTACAAGTTTTCTCAAAAATACAGTGCTTATAAATTATCCTTCAAGACGACTTCGTCCACTTTCCTATCTCGTCCACTTCCTAACTGGTCCACTATCCTATCTCGTCCATTTCCTAATGTCCACTTTCCTATCTCGTCCACTTCCGAACTCGTCCACTTTCCTATCTCGTCCACTTCCGAACTCGTCCACTTAACTATCTCGTCCACTTCCTAACTCGTCCATTTTCCTATCTCGCCCACTTCCTAACTCGTCCACTTTCCTATCTCGTCCATTTACAACAATACAACATCAGCTGCCAAGCTATACAACAGTTTGTCGGCAGTAGCTCTCGTGGAAAGTCGTACATTATTTTATAAGTATGCATCGTAGTTCTGTTAAACAATAAACAAAAATAGGTTTAATTATAATAAACATATTTTAACTTAATTTAGATACATTTTAATAAATGTAATGTAACTATGTAGAAAAAACAATTATCACATAAAAACGGGAAAAACAAGCGCCACACTCACAGCCGCATCCGCTTCACCTACAAAAGCCCTTGTTGCATAAACATATTTTCTTAGCGAACGTGTGGAAATAGTTTTTAGCGATTTCTAACTTTTCTAGTACTCGTATCTCAGTTGGTGTCTTAAAATGTTTTCATCCTCATAAGCATTCAATATAACAATGCGTTTAGAGCACTGTTGAGGCTGCCACCGTACTGTAGTGCGTCAGGGATGTTTGCTGACGCGCATGTTGACGGCTTTCAAGCGATTCTGCGCAAAAGAGTCGCGTCCTTGATGCTGCGCGTGCGGGGCAGCGCCAACAGCTACCTGCAGCTATTTGCCTCGAGAATGGATCTGGACTGCCCAACAATGCAGCATTGGAATGGGCTGCATATTGAGCACTCTGGTTATAAACCAAAATTTATATTAAGGTAGTTGTTGTAGAATATTTCAAAATAAATATTAATGAACTGTTATTTTAATTTGATTATTATTAATTATTATTTATGTGAATGTTATATAATCAAAATAATATTTTAGAGTTCAAATTAAGTAATAATGAATTTGTAATTTAATAATGACTGTTAAATTTTATTGTTTGTGTTCTTTATTTAGGACTTACAATATAGATGAATGTAATTTTTAATTTATGAATGGTAGTGTAATTAAATAAGAAACAGGATCGCTTGATACAAAAAAATAAAACTTCTTTCTTTTTACTTTTCTGCTGACTGTATTTTTTATTTCAAAATCTGTGAATGCAGTTCAATGTTTCTCAAAAAAAATTCATGTAGCAACAACGGTTAAGGGACCTGCCCTTCCTGCCCCGTCTCAACTTACCACCTTTTATTTGTTGCAGGGATGTTGTTAGATATGTTTTAAGAACATGAAATTACCTCATTGCATAATAAAAATGCTTCAGATCAAGTTTATTTACACTTTCATCGGAATTATTAAATACTCAGTATATCACGAGTGCGATATGATTCCTAAGCAATTATGCTCCTCTCGATGAAAATGGTAAAAAGTACTGAGCTTATCTAATTCAAAAATAAAAAAGAAATAAAAAATTGCATTTGAAGAGCATTGGACCGGATTTCCAAAGGTCATGGTTTCGATTCCCATCTGGGAATTCACTTGTGGCCGAGTTAATTTTTTCCAATATCTTTCTATTTAAAATTTATCACAAGAAATAAAAACATTAAAAAAGGAAAATATAAAAATGAAAACAAAAAAATACCAAATAATAAAACCCCATAATTACAACAGTAACCGTCTTCAAAATATACTTTTTGGAGTTGGAGTCAGTTGCATTCTACATTGCACTTCTGCTTATAGGTACTTACCTATACGTTCAGTTTTTTCGTTCTAGCTGGCACCGACTCCAAAAATTATATTTTGAAGACGGTTTCTGTTGTAATTATAGGATGCTATTATTTGGTATATTTGTTTTCACATTTATATTCTCCTTTTTTGAAGTCGGTTTTGATTTTTTTTTTGCATTTTTATAATATTATAATATGATTTTTGAATTTTTGCATTTTTCAATGCTATTTTTATACTAATAATAAATTTTAAATAGAAAAATATTGGAAAAGTAACTCGGCCACAAGCGAATTCGCAGATGATTTCCACCCCACCACCACGACCTTTCGAAATCCGAGCATTGGACCGGATTTCCAAAGGTGGTGGGTTCGGGTCCCAACTCAACGACTTGATCTAACCATATGTACCATATTTTTTGTTGGACCCCATTTTCGTAGGCCCCAAAAAGTATGGAGCCTGAATGATCTCCATTTTATCTGGACAATATTTTCCTTGCTCCGGCCGATTTATGTAATTTATTTATTAATTAAAACAGATAACATTTTTTTTATTTATTTATTCATGACCTGGATACAAAGTCCTTCAGTCGCATACATATTATTATTATTATAGTAGGTACAAGAGATAATCAATTTCAACTTTAGTCTTGACAACAATTTAAATAACAAAGAGAAAAAATAGATTGAAAAATCCTGACAAAACACTTTTAACATGTAAAACAAAAAAAAGCGACAACTATATACATAAAATACTAACTTAACAATTAAAGTATTGTTTCATAAACTTTAATTTTCTCTACACTATTTACAATATATTTATACAAAGGAATAAAAAAGTCAGTATTGCTAAGAATGTCTTGAACGCGGCGGGATACACTGATTCGTTTTGATTAGGGTTTTGAACTGAAACGGAACTGTCAATGTCACTGAACATTATTGACCGATGACAGATAACAATAATGTAATAATGTTACCAGATATATGTACCTGGGCGGCGGCGGAGCGGTGGCCAAGTGGCGTTTATGCGGAAGATGCGGGGCCGCCGCTGCTCCGCCTTCCGCTTCCGCTCCCGCTGCCGCTGCCGCTTCCGCTACAGCGTCTGTGCAACTTCCGAGAGCGCCGTTGTTGCACGCCGCTGATGCGAGGTTGCAGCCCGCTTGCAGGTAAATATAAAGTAGATAGAAATTGACGATACTGTAGTGTGGGTTCACCTACCTTCTTGTATAAACATTGTGACTAGAAATCATAATATGAGACCTAACTATAAATGCGAATGTAATAGGAACTAGGGCGGTTACAACCCGACACTCGGGTTCGTCGATCGACGAAAAATTCCAAATTATGCGAAAATAATGACACTTTTTAATTGCAGTTTGTGATCATCACGTTTAACATTTTGTATATTTTATAGTTTTCGGAACAAATAGACTCGAGTACCTTTAATTTGATACCTTACTCGGCCGCGTACTACGCGACAAAGTCCCTATCGAGTCGTCACAAATTTTACGAACCTGAATTAAGTATATAGATAATGTAATAGCACTCTTATGTAAACATAAGAAACCCGAAACCTATCTAACCTACATACCTACTGTATTAGTCATAAGTTAGAATTACTATATAAAGAAAGACTTTTATAATAAAGTATTCAGTATTTATCCAATATTCGTGCGTGTTATTTCTATCCGGTCGTCCCCGCATCGCAATACTATGTTATGGTGATATAAGCTTTGGTTGTGGCCATTGTGACCCGTTTGTGGCCTCTGACTGTCCTAGTTGTGGCCACTGACGAAGCTAGTTGTGGCCACTGATTGACCTAATTGTGCCCACTGACTGACGTTCTTGTGCCCACTGACTGACCTATGTTGTGGCCATTGACTGACCTGGTTGTGGCCACCTATTGACCAATTTGTGGCCACTGACTGACCTAGTTGTAGCCACTGACTGACCTAGTTGTGGCAACTGACTGACCTAGTTGTGGCTACTGAATGCCCTAGTTGTGGCCACAGACTTACCTACTTGTGGCCACTGACTGACATGTTGTGGCCACAGACTGACCTAGTTGTGGTCACAGACTGACCTAGTTGTGGCCTCTGATTGACGTAGTTGTGGCCACTGACGGACATAGCTGTTGCCACTGACTGACCTAGTTGTGGCCACTGACTGATCTAATTGTGGCCACTGACTGACCTTGTTGTGGCCGCTGACTGACCTTGTTGTGGCCACAGACTGACCTAATTGTGGTCACAGACTGACCTAGATGTGGTCACGGATCCAAATGAAGATACTAATTCAAATGTAACCACTGAACCAATTTCGGCCATTGACCTAGTTGTAGCCACTGTAACTCGTTTGTGGTGATAAATTACAACCTTATTCCTATTTTATAACGGCTTAAATATTTATTATTATTTATTTATTACCAAATATCAACTTAATCAAGTCATACATCATTATAGGAGCAGAACGCAAAAACTAATGTCTGTATTTTGTTTCAGATGCGGCGGAAAATGGACCTTAGTATCAAATGTTTAAGGCTGTAATTTAAAATAATTTAAATGTATAAATAAAATTAATATTTTTTTATTCGACATATTTATTTCTCCTTGTATAACATTAAATTGAATCTGTGGGAAGTGTGGGTATATAATTGCTATAAAAATAGACTGGACTGGTTTTTTATATTGCTATCTCTAAGGTCCGGGTTCCATCCTCGGCCGAGCCTAGAAAACCTATATTTTCACCTCACACGCTCGGGAGAGGAGGTTTTGTCATTCAATTTCTGCGTAGAAAATCGCTTTTTGCGGCCTAGCGCGGTACTTTTTTAATTTAATACCTAAAAATATGTCATAATGCGTTCCGAATCGCACTATTGACTTTTTTGTTACATTTTATTCTTATTTTAAATAGCTTTGAATTAATTTTAATCCACTTTTTTGGTTTTATTATATTTCAGTTTATATTATTTTAGTTCATTGAATCATAAAAACAATAACAATAAGATTAAATTATTTGTTATAAGAATTTTATTTTAGGCTGGGTGAGATTTCACAACCAATGATTGTATTTCGGAACGTGACATAAATCTTTTTTTTTTTAATTGACTTTGCCTTGTCTCATGTCAGTGTCAACATAAGGAATCGTTTTTATTGTTATTTCTATCTAAGGTAACAATATATTCTTCATATACCCGTCAGGGCGACATGAGACTAGTTGCTTTTTTCTAGTATATTTTCTTGTTTAATATTTATTACATAAATATATTCTTATTTTTAAATAACTTTGAATTAACTATAATACTCCCTTTTTTATTATTTTAGTTTTTTATATCATTTAAACAACGAGAATAAGGTATATTTAGAATAAACTTTATGATAAATATTTTTTTACCGGAAGTTGACCGCGGAAATAACCATAAAACGTTTCTCGCTGTTGTGAGGTGAAAAAAATGTGTGTCGCGCTCGGCAGAATCAGAATCAGAATCATTTATTCCTTAGAAAATAGTAATATATAATATGGTACAATTAATAAAGTGCAAACAGTTTCTGCCATTAAGAAACCGTAGGAATTAGTACATACATAAAAAATACAATTGATTATTAATAGGGAAATTACAAATTATTTAAATGTCAAATGTCATCATTACAAAAATGTCAAATAATAAAAATTAAAGTTTACATGTCAGAAAAACTAAATAATACATGAATTAAATTTGTAGACTGGTACATAGGCAGAAGAGATTTTAGCGTCTTGTACCTTTGCAATCCTCGCTTCGCTCAGGATTCACTCGCTCAGCTTTCAATAGAGATAACTCGCCGCTAAATAACCAACTTTCCAGCCTTGCATAACAAATAACTATTTCTCCGGTATGTGGGCTTACGACACCCTTTGATTCTGATTTGACAGTTATAACGCATGTGCTGTAGGTAGGCATCTAGGGGCCCTACCGCGTATGGTATGGATATTTTTAACTGTCAAATGAAGGCCATATCCAAACCTATATGTTTTAACCCTTAATAGGGCGGAGTTAATTATTTATAAATTATTTATACCTTATTATAGGTTTATTAGGATCCTTTTTAACATTATTTATGAAAATCTAAAAATATATAATCACAAGTACGCGAAATATCGGTGGTAATCAGTTTTTTTATATCTAGGTACTGAATTTAAGAAAGTGTACACAAACCAACTCTTGCTCTATGGTCAAAAATCTGAGGTGGTAAGCAATTGCCCTTTGCCCTATTAAGGGTAAGCAGTAGAGCCCGACTGAGTAATGTATTGAATAAAACTCATTGAAATACTAATTTCCGTCATCAGCCATTTTGAATGTCCCCATTGTTGGGGCACTGGCCTTCCTTATGGATAGATAAGGAGAACGGGCTGTGACGCACCACGCGGCATAATTTGCATAGGGCAGCAATCTGCATCAGAAATAGCTTTGGGGAAAACAATCATTATTATTTTTGTCTGCACCGCACGATAAGGATCCTTCATATCATTTATTCAGTCTAGGCTGTTACAAGCACTTATGAACGTCAAAGAAGCTACGCCATCGGTTCACAAACCCTACGGCGGGATACCTTGTAACGAGAAGAACCAGCAAGAAACTCGTCAAGGGTTGTTTTTTCTCCCTGTTTTATTTCATACAGAGTCGTCAAATTAAAAAGTGACCTTAACATATCAGTAAGGTCAATTTCCATCACAAAAAGAAAATACTATAATTAAAATAGTACATTTTATGGTTATTGGAACTGTAAACAATTTTTAACTGGCAAAGAAAGACTTGTCTATCATAGGCAAGTTGTAATATTTTGGTTTTAAGCACAACATATTAAGATAAGCAGACTGAGGTAGATCCATTTCCGCTGGCGGCACCCGTTCAAGTCCTAGTTTGTAACAGTTAGTATTCTTTGGTCCTAGCATCCTTTCCGATGATTTTAATAAACAACGCACAATAAAATGTATTGGCTTTTTTAACTATCTGCCCCCCACCGCGCAAAGAATATGGATATGGGCTTCATTTGACACTTGAAACTCGTAAAATTACCTTATATGGTCATTTAACTGTCAATCGAAGCCCATATCCATATTTTTTACGCGATATCGCGATACCGCCCCTGAACTGAAATGTGTTTTTGAATTTGCCATACTGATATTTTTTTATTAAATTATTATTTATTATTGACGCTATTGATCCATTTTTTTTCACATCAGATCGATTATACTCACAACCATAGACAAATGGAAGACTATGCGCAGCATTAAAATCCGATTGTCATTGTCATTGTCGTCGAGCGAGAATCGTTTCAAGCGTTCGTTGTTTCTGCGACTGCGTATTTTATCTCATCTCAAAGTGAATATCCCTTGTTGTAATCCCAACGAGGTATAAAGTGCAATTGTTTAGATCAAATAGTTTGTTAGTAACATAAATGGCAGACAAAAAAGGTATTTATGCGATTTATTTACTCATTTTCTTTGTACCATTGAATTTTGACTTACACTACTGATGGAAAGTCATTGAGGGGTTTCCGTGTTTTTTTGCTATAAATCCTGTAGATTAACTAGTATTCTTTGCATTTTGATAAGATATTGATAGAGAAATAATAATTTCCTTGCTAAAATAATGCGCTAAAGTATACAAAGCATGAGATCGATACCACTACTCGCAAATCAAGATGGATGACAGAAATTCTTGTACTATGATATTATAGCTTATTTAGGGCCATCCGATAAGATTTATCTCGTTGAAGCCTATTTATAATCTAACTTACCGACAATAAGGACTCTGACCTACCACAGCTGAATAATGTATTCAATAGATTAATAAAGATGCCTGTCTGCAAAAAAATAATTAAATATTCATTATTCAGAGTAAATCTTCAAACTTGGCCTCAATTTTGAGCTTACAGCATCTTAGTTGTACAATATTTGGTCAGAGAGTTATTTCCTGAATATGATTATCATTTCTTAAGAATGTAGGTCATGTAATACAATTTTCAGGCCTTTGTAATCAGGTCATTCAAGACCTTTATTGCGATATTGATTTAACAAGTCTCCAATAGGCCAGATAATAAAATTAAGTATTTAAATATACTGTCATAAGAAATATGAGAGAGAACTTACAATAATTTCATAAGTAAAAATTTAATAATCAACTACCTACTTAATCTCATAAATATTCATAAAAACATTAAGGTTTGTGAAATGATTGCATTTGAATAATGAAGTCTTTTTCATGCACATTATACAACTCTTATACCACCTCAATGACTTTCCAAACATAATATAGAACAATTTCATTATATCTTTGCTTGTTAGAAAAGAAATCTGACACCATGTTACTTTATTTACGTTGACAGGAAACTACATAGATTTGCAGTCAAAATTAAAAGAATTCACTTATGTGCGATTGGTGTTCACAATCGATCTAGTTTGTGATCTGGTGATGATGATTATGATTCAAATGTAATGTTTATGTACTTGATTGACACAAATATTACATTTGAATTGTAATCTTTGACTTTGATCATTGATTGCAGTCTAGAATGGTTGTGTAAGAACCGCTGAACATTAAAGGTCCAAAACCTATTGGCCTCTCAGCTATAGCCTTGTGTTGTAAAAGTAATTGATAATAAACAAACATCCAGAGAGAAGAGTGATTTAACTGTAAATAATTTCATCAAAGGATTTAACCTTTCATACCCTGGATTATGAGACACAATAGATATGCCATTGTTCTCTGGACACCGGTGTCCGGTTCGGGTTTCATGAATTAAATTTAAAACATAATTTATGTAATTCAATAAATATTCAAGGCTGATTAAATATTTTAGTTTACATAAATATGGTTTCAGCCAAAATACTGTATAATTTACAATAGTTATAAATTAAAGTATTAATTAGTCAATGATTAATACTTTTACTTGTTACACAGTTATTAAATCATTTGCTTAGAAGGCTTTAAAATGATAAAACTCAACTTTAACTATAATCAGACTGATGAAAATGGTACAAATTGTTCTATGGACATTTTATTATGTGTTGTCACAAATTTACAGATTTAAAAAGATAAAATTAACCCAAAATTTAACGGGATACAGACCATTATCATTTAACTCTACTGCATGCCTGTCAATCAATAGTAATGAAAATAAAATCAGTTCAAGAACAGACCTAACAAATATTTATGACACTTAATAATAATAATAATAATAATAATAATTTATTGAACTTAAATGAATCAATTGTACTCTCCGCCCGACCCAAGCCCAAAAGGCTCTGGCGGATTTGGAGATACAAATCAGCAGTTACTTTTTTGCATCTTACCTACAACAGCAGGTTTGCTTGTCTTCTACGCGACCCTTCAGCTTGCGTGGAAGCTGTGACCAATTCGTCAGGGTATGGAGTACTTTTTCTGGTCGATCTCGCAAAACTCTAAAAACGCGTAAAAAGAAGAAAGCCTTGAACAAAGCCGCCAAGTCCTGCAAAAGAGCTCGCTTCGACCACATAAGCTGATTAGGAGAATGCTTCTTACCCGTCTGGTAGTAAAGCGTTTTGGTCCCTAGCTAATTCGGTCGAGCCCAACTTCTGCCGTCCCTCACTGCCTCCTCTGCTGAAACCAGACGGATCATTTGCACACACTGCAAAGGAAAAGTCTGACTTATTTGCCGAGCATTTGTGTTTGGATTCGGGCAATGCTGTACCTACCGGTTTACCAAGCTGTGGGGCTTTTATGTCTAAAATCCGCGTCAGACAAATCGAAGTACAAAAGCATTGCGTGATCTGGACGTGAATAAAGCCAGCGGTCCCGACGGTATACCAGTCATAGTACTTAGGACTTGGGCTCCTGAGTTAGCCCCTGTTTTGACATGTCTATATTATTTGTCCATGGCTGATAGGCTCCTGTTGTACAGGTGTACTTCTAGCATACGCCACTTACATATGGAGCAATGCCATCGAGAGATATGGTGAGGCGCTTGCTGTCTCTCTTGATATCTTGACGGCTTTTGACAGGGGTTGGCACAAAAGCCTTATTAGCAAGCTTCCACATATGGACTTCCCACCGGCTTGTGTGTCTGGGTATTGGTCTCCCTATTTATTTTATTTATTTATTTATTTATTTATTGGTACAACCACATGGCAAACATTAACACATTGTTGCTTACAAACTATTACAAAATATTTTCTGATGCTTGCCACAATAACGGCGTACATAACATTCACAAATTAATTAACACTTATATTAAAAAAGAAGCTTAATAATAATAATTTAAGTTAAAATAGGAATTGATGATACAGCATTAAATTCAAATAAATTAACTACACTAAAAACAAATAAAAAAGATGCAAGTTAAATTAAAATTAATTAAATAGAATTGAATAAAGTATGTTGAATTAAAATTATACAAAATGATATATACCTACAATAAAGTAAAAAAAAAAAAAAAAATGTTTTGGTACGTAACATTAAAATTAGAATACGAATAATAAATTGAACAATATCACACAAGACTGGCATTAAAATTATAAATCCAAAGTTTCTGGACTACGTGTGGCCACGGCTGTAGCAACACAGCCGAAACGCCAAGCTATAAGTACATTATGTACTACATAATAAATGTCGCGTTGAGTCCCATTACTTTCGATTTAAAACCTCTTTTCTTACGGTAACAAGTCACTCTCCTCTCTCCTACCGCAAGTCTATACAGCTGAGGCATATAATTTTTTTTAATGATGATGAACTCCCAACCCCTCCCAGACCCCCCCGCAGGTGCGGCCCGAGCGCGCAGAAGCCGTCAGCCGGCTGTCGACTAAGCTACCTCATGTAATGATATCATATAGAATTTTTCTTTCTTTTTTTTCTTTTTTGGAAATATAGTTTAAAGAGAAACAAATATGATATGTGCGTATCAGAGTGTGGACGATTGTATGTGTTGATTATATTGTAACCTGTTGGGCTATGTGATTGCTATCATTTTATATCATTTTATATCATATCATTTTATACGGATAAAAAAGGTCTGACACTTCTTCTTGTTCTTATATTTAAAAGCGGTGCCCTTTGGGATTCGCCAATATCCAGTTTTTATAAAATTTAGAAATTGTACGGTAGATTGAGTTAAAATAGAGTCTCACAACACATGTTATTACGGAAAAAACTCAGGTGAAACTCCAAAGGTGTGATATCTGGATATCAGAGTTTGGTCGGTAATTATTTTTCGGTCTTTGTAGGTTACCGGAAAAACATTTATTTGTTTAATATAAAATCAATATTTTAAAAAATCAGACCACAAGTAAGTCACTCCATTGTAATAAATTTTTCTTTTTCATATTCGGTCTAAGTATACTAATACCAATTTGTGTTTTACTACAAATTGATTTAATAACATAAAAGATTTAAATCATTAATATATAGCAATCAAATAGTTCATGTATTTTATAAAATTAAACTTACATGTGTATATGACACAATATTTTACAAAGATTTTTTTTTTCTTATTTTTTATTTCAATTTCCAAGGAGATTTTTGTTGAAAGCTATATGGTTTGCTGTAAAGTAGATGTTTTTCGCTTGACATTATTAAATAGTGTATGGATTGAAATCTCTTTGGAAATCTATGCAATGTTTGCTGAAAGAAAAATATACACTTGTAAGTTTTTTTAGCTAACACTTAAAAAAAATAAGTTGTCCAAAAGGGGTTTGTTTTTTGTTCAGAAAAAACAGGGCTCTTCACATTTACATTATAAATATCGATGTTTTTTATAGATCAATTCATTTTTTTTCAGTTCACAGCTTATTTTTTTTACTGATTTTTTTTACTTAACACTTTTTGTTCAATTCAATAATAACGACCTAAAACTTTTTTCTGAAATCACACTTTTTTTATAAATAATAAATTCATTTTTGCACTTCTAAGGTCCTTATTATTATTAGCCTGCAATGTTATTGCACATTATGAGGACGAAATAAGATCGCAACTTAATCATTCTTGTTTTGTTCTCAAAAATACCTTTTTTTCTTTTGAACAAAAAGGTATAATTTCAGTTTTTTTGTTTTACTTAGTGTAAGCTAACTTTTTAGTATAGTAAGTGGTTATACAAAAAGATGTCATATTAT
Organism: Chrysoteuchia culmella; assembly: GCA_910589605.1. NCBI lineage: Eukaryota > Metazoa > Arthropoda > Insecta > Lepidoptera > Crambidae > Chrysoteuchia > Chrysoteuchia culmella. The sequence continues at coordinate 457,497 of OU342669.1, forward strand.
ATTTACTTTTTATCAAAGCATATGAAAAGTTTTTATTTTTCTGAAAACCTTTCAGTTTATGAGACAGTAGATATTCCATTGTTCTCTGGACACCGGTGTCTAGTTTAACTACAAAATTATCAGTAACATCTTTTGGTCTAACTTGAGTATCTCAAATTCATAAATAAATGAGTTTGAGATCATAATTTAATGATATAAGCACAAAAACAGTTTCTATATTTTGTGCAAGTGAAGCAACTTTTTTCAAACTATTTTTTTTTTATTATTTCAATTACTAAAAAAAAATTTATATTACCTTCTCTGTTAGAATATCAACTGACCGACATTTTATATCCCTCATCCCATAATTTTGGTTTGTTTTATTACTAAGATTTTAGGTCTATTATGTTTTTATAAATATAATATTACAATCTTGATTGCAAGATAAGGTTAAAACTGATTCAAATTGAAAATAAGAGGAAAAAGTTGTTTCAATTAATAATAAGTTATGTGTTTATACTAACAAACAAAAAATAAAACAGTTTATTGCATAGATTCTGACTCCCATTCGTTTTGAACCTGAAAAGGTTTTTTTATAAAAAAAACATGAAGTATTGAGTTCCAAAAGAAACTGTTTTGTTTTTCAGTTCATGAAAAATATATTTTTTATTTTTCTGAACTTGTCCTAAGGTGTTGGTTGACTTGGTATTTATTAATACATAATTATTATTCTGAAGTGTTAGGTTTTTTTATGGGGCAATGGAGTGGTTGCCGCGTTTTACAAAGCAATGACATTTGGCATATTAATGACTTTTAAATTGTTTTATGATAATTTGGGCTTTGTTGTTCACCAACTTGTAAATTCAGGGGTAGAAAATGGTCAAAAGGTCAGTAATATATTTGTTTTTACTTCTGTCAGTAAAAGACAATTTCTTTAAGAAAATGTCAGTAAGACAGTATTTTGAGAATCAGGAATCACATTTCCTCAAAAAAAGTTTGATTTCTGTGGATTACCTACATTACATACTCATCTCTAATTATATCCTTTTTGGGGTTGGTTTTGGCAAAACATTATAAAAAAAAATGTTCTGTAGTCTAGCTACATGAGACAAGTTTCTCTTTTCTAGTATATTTTCTTACTAAACAATTTTCGCATAAAGATAGCATTATAAAATGCAAACTTTAAAATGTTATAATGTTCTGTAGATTGGGGTAACCAAAAATTTGTTTTTAAAAATTAAGTAAATTCACCTAGTTATTTCTGAGATTGACGTAAAAAAAACCTGCAAATGCCGCATAAAAAAACTTGGCTCATTACTAACCGTGCCGATTTGCAATATGTATGTCCAGTTACACTTGTTACTATATTGTAAGATTAACATAAATAACGAGTTTGTATATTATTGTATATTTTAGTCCTTAATAATATGCAAACAGATTTGGTCATCTTTTTTCGAATTAATCGCTGACATTTGAAGTTAAATTAGTGTTTTTTTTTATCGAATAATGGGAAAAGATGGCCCATTGGTTTTCATAACACGTTAACCGGAATGAAATAATGTTAGTGCGTGTGTGAATTAGTGTAAGGATAGAGAAAATATAACTTTAAAACAATATTTTTTTCAATTTTGAATATGGGTTACAAATTAAACCAATTTAATATTTGGTAGTCACAATTCTTACCTAACCTAACCAATTGTTTGAAGATTATTTCAGTTGAATAAAGGAGTGATATTTTCTCGGTTCACATTATATAGACATACTGCATGCCATCAAGCTTTAATTGAAGGACAGGGATGTATGTCAGTTGAATCGTTCGGTTCTTAAGGTGAATGACGCAAAACCACAGACACATATCCACTTTTTAGGGCATAATTACCTCACTAATATGATTTCTCAACGTTTTTTATAATACTTGGTCTTTACAGGCTTTTGTTCATATTTACAGGGATCCAGATATTTTAATAATTCCGTTTTTTAATGTTCGAGTTTGTTTCTGTATCTTTAAAGATATAGCAACAAACTCACGCTAGCCATTTAACATAAGCTTCAACTTGACCGTTCTGTCCGCCATTTTGAATGCCGGCACAAAATGGCGTCATGTTTGGTAGTCAGTATAAGTAATAGTTAAATGTGTTGGGAGGTGTGTTACCAGGATTTTTGGGGTTTTTTTTGTTAGAGTTTTTATTATCATAAAGTTTTGCTGTTAGTTATAGCAGCTTGTTATTTCGCAAGCATGATTTGGTTTTTTAGTTAAGTTTTTTTAGTGGAATGTAGTTTTAGTTTTTTTTTTGTGTTTAGGCATGTTTTTCTCATTTGTGTTTCGACTTGCACGTATCTATGTCCTTCAACGCACTCATCATAGTTTTTGTTTTGTTTTTTTTATAGCTTCCATGCATAGACGCTTTCTAGACCCAGCAAAATGATATGAAAATTACTGAGAAAAGAGTTATTTTTTTGTAAACTTTTACCAAAAATCTTGGTAAAGTGCAGAATAGTTAGATACTCAAATAGATTTTATATAAGGTTTTATTTTAAAGGAATGTTCACAAGATGTATCCACGTTTCTGACGTTGAGACTATGAGCTTAAGAAATAATAAAAAAAAGTTTAGTATATTAATAAAAAGAGCATACTTAATTATTTTTTAAGTTCATAGTCTTATTATGAATAAAATAATCAGTGTCTTTTTTTAAGGTCCTTCGTGTGATGTTTTATTAAATAAGATTTTTAATAATTATATTACCAAACATAATAAAATGATCACATTTTCTGCTGTACACTGCACTATTACTAAAAAAATACTGACTCTATGGAAGACTCTTAATTTGAGTATTTTTTTTATTTCATAGAGTTGGTCTGAAAAGTAAGTGTGATCATTGCAAAGGAATGCCTTGTAAATAACGTTTGGTAGGTCACACTGTGTTGAACTTTTACCTACCAAATAAATGTATATTTTTTGGTAAACAAAAAAAGATTTTTTTATATATTTTTTTATTTACCAAAGGATTGTCACCCTCGCCTTTGAGGCTGTTTCAAAAAGCCTTGGAATGGCCTCCTGGCGCTTAATTAAGGCGTTGGCATAGCTTGTCGTTAACACTGACGTATGATAACTAAACGCATGGACGAGACTTTTTAATAAAACCTCTTTGGTGTAGGGTTACCATATTGTAATTTGTAAAACCATTATTTTGTTTTGTGTAAAAAAGTTTTTTTATAATATTTTAATAAAAAAAAAACTTTATGGTAATCCTAGTTTGGTTGCGTTTCGTTCATGTTTGCACTATCGAGTGTTGTCTGTGGCTAGACTCGATACTGCACCGCTGCGTCAAGCGTGAATGCTCGGGCTTGGGTTGCGGACTACCCTCGCCGCCTGGATATCCGGCTGCCATAAAAAAAGTAAAAAAAAAACAAAAGTGTGCTGTAGCGACGCCCGTAAAGAGTGGGTTTTTGAGAGTTCATGTTGGGGACTTTTTTGAATATTATTTGTCAAATTACATTATGGTAAATGACTTGGCTCTGAATTTAAATTCAATCATCATATCCTTTAATTTCTTCATTTAATTGTAATTTAATCAAATTTAGTTTACATCAGAGGCTTGTCATTACATTTCCACAAACATTCTTCATACTATACAAGTATTTTTGCTGTTTATTAGCAAGTTTGTTGCTACGCTTGTTTAGTTATTTAAAACTATGTGGCACACTTAGCAATGGACTTGACAAACAAAACTACTGGAATAGTACGAATAAAGTTTTTGCGCTCGTTGAAAAAGGCAGGAAACACACGTTTGACGTAATTTGCAATTGAAAAAAAAAAACATTCAAATACACTTTATTAAAATTACTAAAATGTGGCTTATCTCCAGTAATAGAGCTTATTTTCGAATGTTGAAGACCACTGCAGCGCCACTCTCAGTGGACTTCTTTCATGAAACGGACTTTAATTTTAAGCGTTTTTGTTTCGTCAAAAATTTCCTAACACCTGCTGAAGACTTAACTGACAAGAAGAGCGGGCGTAATTACGTCTGAACGATTACTTAAACTAAAACGTACATAAGTAAGAGCAAACGATTCTGAACGCGTGGTTCCCGCCTAAACAAGCGTCTAGTCCCAACTACCCTCAAGCTTCCACTCGGGCGTCGCTCCGGCGCCGGTGGCCGGCGGGCGGCTCGCCGGCGCGTCTGATTGGGCCGGTTGTTGCAGTGACGCCGCCGCTCGGCGCCTACCCGCAACCGCAGCCGCCGCAAGGGCCGTTCCTACCCGCGCCACCGCACCAGGCCGCGCCGCAGTATGGAGGTATGTGTAAGCATACTTTTTTTTCTCTTTTTAATTTAACACATACATACATTAGTAAAATTACTATTGAATAAAAAACTTAGCCCTAGAGCACAGAATACATAATAGTACTACGTACAGAACGGCCACTCACCGCCCCGCACTCATTTCAATTACCGCACCCCACCCCCGCACTTCGTAGTAGACATCACTGACACTTTAACCAGGGCGCGCGCGTATTTGGACGAACCTGACGCGATCACACGATTTTATAATTCAAAAGATAGGTTCCTATGATTGTGTTTTCATTACTATGGTTGTTATTGTGCTGTATTTGGATGCTTTTCTACCTCTATAGTAAACGCCGCTAGTGCAAGGTTACTTCATGTATCGCACACATTTTACGCCGCCTCGCCGCCGGCGCGCGCTGGCGCCGCTCAACATCGGCTGCCGCACGTGGCCGCACTTCCCGCGCCATTTCGATTGATAACTGCGACGCAGCCCTACTAAATTTCACGCACACATTTGCACGTGTACAAACGTCATTTGCTTGTGTAGTAGTAATGGGTAATCAATTTGCGAGCGTAGTATGGAGTGTCCGGGGTGTGCCTAGAGCTTAGAGAGAGCTTTTACTATCTCGAGGTCCCCCGTGGTTCGGAAGGCACGTTAAGTTCGTAGGTCCCGGCTGCATTTTCAATTATTAAAATCATGCATGGCACATTCACCTTATCAACCATATGAAAGGTCAGTGTCCCAGCAATGGGGACATTAGTGGCTGATGACGAAAAAACTTAGATTATAGAGATTATATTTTCTTGCTTTAACTTAAAATTTGGAACAACAGACAAATACGTGTGTGTGTGTGTGTGTGTGTGCGAGCGTCTTATCGGCCGAGTGCAGCGATTGTTTATTATGTTAAGACAGTGCCACCCAGCATGCCGCGTTCCATCCCTTTGACACAACCCGACAAATTCATTTTAATTTTTAACCTCGTATCACATGGAGGCGGTCAGTTGAAAAAGAGTCTGCATATTAAATTTTTTAGTAAATTTTCATGTTTGGTGTCATGTACTCAATATAGATGACCTAGCCATCTTGTATTTTCGCCGACCGAAAGTAATGGCGTAATACAAGTGCATTTTCTGACGCAGAACATACCGGTTTGATTCTTGACTGCTCCGTGACATAATTGTTGACCACATACTGATTAATATCATCTATACATATATACAATTCAATGTCTTGATCCTGACTGACTTATAATCAACGCAAAGCCCAAACCGTTGGGTCTAGAAACTCCAAATTTGGCACATAGGCTCCTTATGAAGTGCAGGGGTGCACTATGAAAGTATTATACGAAATTCAACCTTTAAAGGGGTGAAATAGGGGATGAAAGTTTGTATGAAAGCCTGTTAATTATGAAGATAGGATCTTCAAATTTTGTATTTAAGTTGACGAATGAAAATAAAACCGCTGAATCGATTTTAGTGAAATTTGATATGGACAAAACTTAAACTGTGGAGATGGTGATAAATGGCACACTTACGGTAGTGAAACGTGGTCGTTAACTATGCGGTCTGATAAAAAGGGTCAAAATCACCCAGCGTGCAATGGAGATGGCTATGCTCGAAGAGGTAAAGGAGGAGATCCGTAGGAGAACTAAAGTAACCGACATCGCACCAAGGATTGCTTAGCTGAAGTGGCAGTGGTTGGGACTCATAGCGAGAAGAATCAGTAGCCGTTGGGGCGGAAAAGTTCTGGAATGGCGACCACGCACCGGCCGACGCTACGTGAGTAGTACCCTGACGGTGGACCGACGATCTGGTGAAGGTCGCGGAAAGCCGCAGGATGCGGGCAGCGCATGGCCGATCATCGTGAAGATTCTTGGGGGAGGTCTTTACCCAGCAGTGGGTGTTATGTGGCTGGGACGACGAAATGGCACCACCACGCGACATCCTAAATCCGCGCGATAACCTAATTCCTCGCGGACTAAGTCGCGAGCGGAAGGCTAGTTTACTATAGTACAACAGTTAAAGTTCATACGGATTTTGTTAATGGAACAGGAGCTCTACTTTTGATTCACTCGTCTCGCGAGTGGCGAGGCGAACGTGAGGTGATCAGGCAAATAGCGACCTTGCATGCGTAGTCAGCTCGGTTTTCGCTTTGACACTCACACGCTCGCCTCGAGACGAGTGAATCAAATATATAGGGCTGATGCACGCCATTAGATCCCATGCCGGACTGAGCGACAAAAAAAACATTTTATAAAAAAAAATACAAACCGACTTCAAAAAGTAAAAAATAAAACTTTTGGAGTCGGTGCCAGCCAAGGCATTCTACATTGCACTTCTATTAACTATATATTTTTTGGCCTTAGCTAGCTAGCACCGACTCCATAAGTTTTATTTTTTACTTTTTGAAGTCGGTTTGAATTTTTTTTATAAAATGTTTTTATTTCAGATTTTTTAGTTACATCATGTGCCGTTACTTACACTAAAAATCAGAATTGAATATACGAGCTAACACATTGAATAATAACATTGAATATAGGAGCTGCTAGCCTTGCACTTTCCAGTGTAGATAGTAAAAGCACAGTGTGGCTAAAGAACTAACACCTATATCGAGATAGACGGTAAAAGTGTACCTACCTTGCGTGTCAAATGTTTGATCCACGGTCAAAGTTTTACGACCTAAGCCTGTCCGCTTGAGACCATTGCCATGAAAACACGCGTCACTCAGAAACGAAAATGGTTAATTGTGCAGTGCTTTCTTGCAAGAGCTCGTCAATAACATTTACACATCAATAAATCTCGCTCAGACAGCTCTTTTCGTCTATCTTGTATATAGGTCTGTGGGCGGCACCTTCCTGACGCCTCATATACTACACACGATGTTAGAAACATGTATGTGTCGCAGCCAACTGGTTAAATCAGCCGTTTATTGGAGGGCCAGCCCGTTAATCAAACGCCGGCATTCAATGAAATGGCTAAACAACAACGGACAACTCTAGCCATGTCGTTAAATGAACCATTTAACGACTTGGCTGAACCTCATATTTAGCCGTCTCATTCAATGAGATGTCATTATAGACTCAAACTATTCGTGAAAACTTGTAGCCGGCGGTGTAATATCAGGCATATTTTTATCTCACATTTTTATTATAACAATATAACACACTGTAAGCTGTCCCGGGTCCCGGGTTCGATTCCCAACGGGGGTACATATTGTATTCGGTTTGGTTGGTGGTAGGACTTGTTGTAAGTCGCTTGGCTAGCTACCACCATCTTATCTTAGTTTGACGCCATAACAACAATGTTTTCAGCATTGTTGTGTTCTGGCAGTAAGAGATAAGATAGCCAGTTTCTCAGTGACTGAGGATTCCGGGAGAGGCTCGTTACCATCTTCAGCCTTATCAATACCTTCAGGGCCCTTATTCACTATGACCACTTAGATTCCACACTTAAACCTTACCACGCATAAATCCCGTCAATATCGTATCTTGTCACGGTAAGGAATCTGGTCAACTCTATTCTGTAAGTCCCACCGCGCTCCAAGACACCTCCAAGACAAATTGTCTTTGGTACATTATGAAGTCACGAGTGCGTTCGAAAACTAAATTTAAAACTTTTAAGATTTTAAATGTATTACTTGCAAAATTTAATTTCACTAACAATTAACCGTGATTTATTGTTTATGTTTATATTAATATTTAATCGTTTATATCATAACAGTGCAATTTTAGCAATAACAAAGAAAAAATATTACTCAATAATTTAAACAAACACGCAGCAAAACCAAAACGTTCGAACGTTTTTGAACGTTCCTTTTTACTTTTTTATTTCTTGTTATCGATTTTTACAATGAAAATTAATTGATTCAATTTTGTCTGTTTATTATATGTTTATTACAAGAAAGAAATAATAATACTTAGTATTTCAATGGAAATATATACATACACTTCAAAACATTAATATTGTACCTACGAGTATATTTTGTTTGAAGAATTTTGATGTACTTGGCGGTATTTTATTTGAAGCGATTTGTTATTGTAAGTACCTAATCGTTTGTTACTCCCAAAAATGTTACAAGTTACTTGCCTTATAATATCTAATTTACTTACATAACCCCTAATATATGTCTTTTGCATTTGTTCCAGATTTAAAAGCGATGTAAAACTAAAACATCTTACTTCATTGAAATCAATTTGTTTAAAAATGTGATACACAAGTTCATTCATAAGTGTAGATCAAGAATGGTCTTCGGTAGTTGCGTGCAAAATACTTACATAAAAGTTCATAATAAAATAGTTTTATAGTTACATGTGGTTTAATTCGATACAAAATTTACAAAGTCTTAGTAATAGTAGATTATAATATAAATAGCTGACACTAAATTTCACTGAAATACTTAAAGAAAGAGTTGGTGTTTAGAAGGTCTTTGGCCTTAGGTACGTTATAGATTTATTTAAATAGTTTTTAGCACAAAAACAATAAATTTCTTCACAGTCACAACGATTCCTTGCAGATTCCACGTTGATTCCACGCGTTTCTAAAACGTGGAATTTTTGACAGTTCAAACGCAAGTCACGGTCATATCACACGGTTTCATTAAGTGTCAAAGAGAATACGAATTTTGAAAATGTCGTAACCATGTACGATATTGGCGTGGTTTTGAAGCAAGGAATCGCGAAGTGGTCATAGAGAATAAGGGCCCAGGTATGATGAAAGCTAAGAGTCTCCTCGTCGTTCATAAAAAAAAAAGACGGGTTGCACTCCGGGAGTGCCGGCAGAAGTGAAAACTTGATTATTAACGTTGAGCATGTTTGATATTTTGGAATGGTTAGGGAATAATTTTGCACCAATTGCTTTATCAGTATAAAAGTACTATCATTTATGTGGTAGAATACAATATTCATTTATTGCGCTATCGTACACAAACATGACAAACCATATTAAAGTGAACGTTAAGTTAGGTAATAAGATATAAGAAAACATTAGTTATTATAGAGAATCGAAAAATATATATTGACAATAAAACAAGAGACAAGTAAAAGACATTATCAACAGTCTGTCGCTAAGCAACCGAGACCATAGTCAACCTGTCACCTCAACATTCTCCATCCGTCCTACGCTTTTTCGATCAGGTCACGTGTCCTGACGCGAGTTTAAGATTTTATACCCATTACAGAAAAAGTGCTCAACGCCGCTAAAGAAGTTTTCACTTCAAAAACCTGGCTGAATTAACGTCGGCTATCTTCAAAGGGCTTACTTACAATAAGCCAACTAGTTGAACGTTAAGTGATGCTAGTTCAATCAACGATCGGCCTAGACATTCAACATGCCGGCGTTTAATCAACGGACTAGCCCTCCAATCAAATGGCTGATTTTATCAGATGGCTGCGACATATACACACATCAAAAAAAGTCTGCGATCACTCAATGATTTTTATACATAATACTTGTTTTCTTAGAGGGATTATTATAGTAGTAAATCTTGACCGATATTTGTTCAGTTTGGTGCCATTCAAAAGCTAGAATGTTCAACATTTTGACGGTGTTTTTTAATTTATTGTGATAAGATTGTTTTTACTTTTTGCAGTCTTGAACAAGCAAAGTTGTAAATTTTGGTTATCATTGTATGTAATTTTGAAGTAGTAAGCTACTAAAACCCGCATAATCAAAACAAAACAATTCACAAAATAAATGAAATACACAGTTGAAATGTTGAACAATTTAGCTTTTGAAAGGTAAAAATATATAAAAAAATCGGTCAAGACTTACTATAATAATCCCTCTACGAAAATATGCATTTTGTAGGAAAATCATTGAGTGATCACATACTTTTTTTGATCAGTGTATGTCTGGTTCTAGTCGCAGGCGGCTCCCCATACGGCGTGACGTTCGGCGGCGCCGGCGCCGGCGCGGGCGGCGTGTATGCGCCGCCGCCGTACGACCAGCTGCAGCACCATCAAGCTATACCGGCGTTGCCACAGCAACTGCCCGTATGTATACACACACATCACACAAACACACTCACTGTCTCAAACACACTTACACGCCCAGTGTGACACTGTGACACATAGTGTGTAAAACTAACACGCACATAGTGTGCAGAACACCAACCGCCGAATGACCAACTGCAGCAACATCAGGTGATTTCGACTTTGCTACAGCTACTGCGCGAACATAGTGTAACACACACAATATGTCAAACACACACACACCTGCGACCAGCTGGAGCACCATCAGGCTATTCCGACGGTGCCCATACAACTGCTACAACTGCACCAACACTGATCTGGCACACACACACACACACACACACACACACACACAAACACACACTCACAATTTAAAAAAAAATATTTCTAGTACGTGGATTCTGCATGCGAACATTTATTTATGTGACATTTATTTACATCCTTATGTTTGTTCATGTCAACAGATGTATAGCCCAGCAGCGGCTATGTACGCAGCAGCAGCCGGCTACCCCGGCTACATCGGCTACCCGGTACAATACTACCCGTACTACCCCACCGTGCAACCCTCCATACAGCCGCTGCGGCCCACCATCATGATACCGGTTAGTTGAAACAAAGTAAAAAAGAACACATTTAATAGAAAATAGGCCTTAAAATAATGCTTGCTTAAACGAAGGTATGGTTACGAGTTTATTCCAAAGTCAAGCAAAATTTTAAATCTTAATCCTAACTAATATGATAAATGAGAAAGTGTGTTTGTTTGTCCTTCCGTCACGCTCTAACTAAGCAATCGATCGACTTGATTTTTCGCATAGAGCTGAAAGGACGGAGAGTAACAAAGGCTACTTTTTATCCCGATATTCCCACGGGAACGGGAACCACGCCGGTGAAACCGCGGGCGGAAACTAGTAATTAAAACAATTGCAATTTTGAAGTCATTTTGATTTTGATATTTACAATTAACAACTATTTTAATTTCGGTGACTTCTTTATCTGTGCGCAAATAACTATCCATCATCCTAAAGTGTATGGAACAAACTGGCCCGTACAGTAGTGTACAATTTAACTTACGTGAACACAAAATGTTATCCTAAATATAACGTATATGTTACACAGAACGGGTTCGAAGCGGGCGGCCGTTTCGAAGGGCTGGCGCAGACTTTGCTGCCGCCCGCGCCGCCCGCCGTCCCCCCCTCGCCCGCGCACCTCGCGCTGCAACACCAAGTGCTGTGAGTTATACACTACATACACTACACTACACTACATATTATACTGTCCCCCCCCTCGCCCGCGCACCTCGCGCTGCAACACCAAGTGCTGTGAGTGATACACTACATACACTACACTACACTACATATTATACTGTCCCCCCCCTCGCCCGCGCACCTCGCGCTGCAACACCAAGTGCTGTGAGTGATACACTACATACACTACACTACACTACATATTATACTGTCCCCCCCCTCGCCCGCGCACCTCGCGCTGCAACACCAAGTGCTGTGAGTGATACACTACATACACTACACTACACTACATATTATACTGTCCCCCCCTCGCCCGCGCACCTCGCGCTGCAACACCAAGTGCTGTGAGTGATACACTACATACACTACACCACACTACATATTATACTGTCCCCCCCCTCGCCCGCGCACCTCGCGCTGCAACACCAAGTGCTGTGAGTGATACACTACATACACTACACTACACTACATATTATACTGTCCCCCCCTCGCCCGCGCACCTCGCGCTGCAACACCAAGTGCTGTGAGTGATACACTACATACACTACACTACACTACATATTATACTGTCCCCCCCTCGCCCGCGCACCTCGCGCTGCAACACCAAGTGCTGTGAGTGATACACTACATACACTACACCACACTACATATTATACTGTCCCCCCCCTCGCCCGCGCACCTCGCGCTGCAACACCAAGTGCTGTGAGTGATACACTACATACACTACACTACACTACATATTATACTGTCCCCCCCTCGCCCGCGCACCTCGCGCTGCAACACCAAGTGCTGTGAGTGATACACTACATACACTACACTACACTACATATTATACTGTCCCCCCCCTCGCCCGCGCACCTCGCGCTGCAACACCAAGTGCTGTGAGTGATACACTACATACACTACACTACACTACATATTATACTGTCCCCCCCTCGCCCGCGCACCTCGCGCTGCAACACCAAGTGCTGTGAGTGATACACTACATACACTACACTACACTACATATTATACTGTCCCCCCCTCGCCCGCGCACCTCGCGCTGCAACACCAAGTGCTGTGAGTGATACACTACATACACTACACCACACTACATATTATACTGTCCCCCCCCCTCGCCCGCGCACCTCGCGCTGCAACACCAAGTGCTGTGAGTGATACACTACATACACTACACTACACTACATATTATACTGTCCCCCCCTCGCCCGCGCACCTCGCGCTGCAACACCAAGTGCTGTGAGTGATACACTACATACACTACACTACACTACACTACATATACTGTCCCCCCCCTCGCCCGCGCACCTCGCGCTGCAACACCAAGTGCTGTGAGTGATACACTACATACACTACACTACACTACATATTATACTGTCCCCCCCTCGCCCGCGCACCTCGCGCTGCAACACCAAGTGCTGTGAGTGATACACTACATACACTACACTACACTACATATTATACTGTCCCCCCCTCGCCCGCGCACCTCGCGCTGCAACACCAAGTGCTGTGAGTGATACACTACATACACTACACTACACTACATATTATACTGTCCCCCCCCTCGCCCGCGCACCTCGCGCTGCAACACCAAGTGCTGTGAGTGATACACTACATACACTACACTACACTACATATTATACTGTCCCCCCCTCGCCCGCGCACCTCGCGCTGCAACACCAAGTGCTGTGAGTGATACACTACATACACTACACTACACTACATATACTGTCCCCCCCCTCGCCCGCGCACCTCGCGCTGCAACACCAAGTGCTGTGAGTGATACACTACATACACTACACTACACTACATATTATACTGTCCCCCCCTCGCCCGCGCACCTCGCGCTGCAACACCAAGTGCTGTGAGTGATACACTACATACACTACACTACACTACATATTATACTGTCCCCCCCCTCGCCCGCGCACCTCGCGCTGCAACACCAAGTGCTGTGAGTGATACACTACATACACTACACTACACTACATATTATACTGTCCCCCCCTCGCCCGCGCACCTCGCGCTGCAACACCAAGTGCTGTGAGTGATACACTACATACACTACACTACACTACATATTATACTGTCCCCCCCTCGCCCGCGCACCTCGCGCTGCAACACCAAGTGCTGTGAGTGATACACTACATACACTACACTACACTACATATTATACTGTCCCCCCCTCGCCCGCGCACCTCGCGCTGCAACACCAAGTGCTGTGAGTGATACACTACATACACTACACTACACTACATATTATACTGTCCCCCCCTCGCCCGCGCACCTCGCGCTGCAACACCAAGTGCTGTGAGTGATACACTACATACACTACACTACACTACATACACTACACTACACTACACTACATATTATACTGTCCCCCCCTCGCCCGCGCACCTCGCGCTGCAACACCAAGTGCTGTGAGTGATATACTACATTCACTACACTACACTACATATTCACGTTTTTACGATGTTGGCCACCGTCGTTTCATCAATGAGAGAAATATCCTCGCATTCGAATGAAACAACTTTACAAATGTTTGGCTATCAATTAAGATGAAACAGCCATCTAATTATAACTTTTTAACGTCGTCAGGGTGAAATGAGACTAGTTGCTTTTTTCTGGTATATCTAATCTGGTTCCTAAAACAGTTTTTTTCAAAGTCAACCGTTTGAATGATATACACTTTAAAGTGAAAAATGTGTCCCCCCCCCCTTCTAACTTTTAAAATAAGAAAGTGAAAAATCTAAAAAAAAGTATGCTGTAGGTAGACCTTTATAAAAACTTTCAACGGAAATTAGTTTGACGAAATATATTATGCAGTTTCAGAGCTATTTGCCAATACTTAGTGATTGCAATCAATCAAGTTTTGGCAAATTTGCAAATCAAGAAATGATTTGCAAATATAACTTTGTGATTCATACAGACACTATTAAAAACAAAGTAATCTTTGCAGGCGAAAAATTATAGTGGTTTTTTGGGTAGGTGTATTTAATATAATAATGGAAACTTGATTGCACACGATACAAAAACAAACACATACAGAGAAAATGACAAAAAAGAGGAACACACAATAGGCGGTCTTATTGCTACATAGCAAACTCTTTTTGCAAGGCAACCTTGGATGAGAGACGACTTCATGTGAGAGTTCGACTTCCACTTGGCCGATTTTTTTTTAGTATATTTTCTTGTTTAATATTTATCACAATCTCTTCTATTTTCAGGTGGCGTTAAGCTAGCCTTAGTTCATAGAGCGTGCTATCTTCTCTACTCCACCGACGGACAAACCGATTACTAATCTACGTGAAGAAACACCCAACACTAGACAAAAATCTTATATTAGTAAGTACATCAAATGATATCGAATAAAACGCGTCACTAATGACCTGAAACTGTAATTTAGATTTAAATTAAATCTCGTAACTATTGTATTTTAGTAAGTATCGTCTTTCCTAAAAAAGGTTATTTTTAAATGAAATGTAGAATTGAAGTCGCCGAAAATAAATGAAGTTCTCAAATTCCAATTGTAATGGGATGTATGAAATAAACCTAAGTTAGGTTATTTTGTAGATTCTTATTGAAGACTATCATTTAAAGGTGGTTTAGATCTTTAAATGTGAAATGAACAAAATATCATCTACATAAGTTGTATTTTTACGTGATCAAAACTACTTTTAAAGATTGTACTAAGGACTTTATATATTTAAATATATAAAAGAAATCATTATATCCGTCGGTGTTTTAGCACATTACTGTATTGACTGTGATGTCCTTCGCTAGAAACAAAAATTGCCATAAGAAAAACTATTTTTAAATGAAGTTTAATTATTATTTCATTTTAAATGAAGTTGTTTATACCAGTGTTTTTTAAATGAAGTCAACTGGCTTGTCTCAAATTACTACTATTTCTTTTTTATAAAATAGAGTAGCAAGACAGAGACAGGATTGAATAATATCTTCTCAATTATTCAACGATTTGTTTGTTGTAGTTTTAGTTTCGAATAAAAAAAAAAGGTTTTTTTTCCTATTTTCTGATTGGAATAAGCCAAGTATTTCAGTCAATTTTGAACTGTGAGAACATATGATTTGAAACAATTTGTGACTTTAAAGTGATACCAATATGTCTTACTTTTCCTTCACGAAATTTTTCATTTATGGCAATTATTGTTTGGTGAACAGTCGTTGCGAAACGACGTCTCAATGCTATAGTATTATTATGAGCCGGTGTGGTTAGTACGAGCGTGCCTAGTGTTGTCTGTCGGAAAATAAACTCTATTGCTATCGAAATTAGGGTGCGATTCCATTAACCAAAGCTACGATGATAAATTTTTGCTATGATGCTCCTGAACGGGCCATATTTTTATAATAAAAATTTATCATGCTATATATATATACATACTCATTGCATTGTGATAAGAATTTGAATTGAAAATCACGATTAATTTTGAAGTTACGTAAAATAAATGCCTTAGGCGATTGTCAAAGTAATATATTTTAGGACCTTTAATAAAGTTTGTTCAAATAATTTGATTCAAGATAGTTTGTATATCGCAAAAGTTGTTACTAATTATTAAACTTTAAATACATAAATGTGTTGTAATTCATTTTGTTAAAGAAAAGGTATATAAATTCATTTTCGATATTATTTTGGTAAACATTTTCGATACTGCATTCAATTTTCATATCAAAAATGAATGTTTACAAAAAGACAGACAACATTACGCAAAAAGTAGCTATATATAATAAAAAATATATATAAATGACTTGGTTGTGCGTGAACGAGCGAGCGAATGAGTTTTTTTTATATATGTATATACAATTATTGATGCGTATGTCATAAAGTTGTTGGTTTGTATGCCAACTAAGACGGAATTAAAGACGAAGTAACAAAAAAATCAAATAAAATAGCAGTCAAGTATACAAAGTATTATTTTATCTTTTCTAAAAATCTTCAAATGGAAAACCACATACAAAAGTCATAACTAACATTATTTTATAAGAAAAAAAATGATGTTCATACAACATTTTATTTGTTACAAAGATGTATGAAACAGCTAGCTGCCCAATTCTCATAATCAGTATTTCAACGGTTGAAATACGATTATGACTAAACTTAGCAGAATTAACCTGCCCCCTAATGTCTAATTTCACTGTCACAATCCCTTTCAAATATATTTTGATTGTGATAGTGATATATGGAATTGTGTAACTTATAGTCTCAATCACTTTCGGAACGAATGATGTTTTAAATGACACTTCATTTGTCTTTTTATAACTTTTTAATTTTGCATTTTACAATGCTATTTTTATGTGAAAAATTGATTTTGTGACTTCTTGTTTAATATTTATCACTTCATTTGTCATTTCTTTGCTTGGACAGTTCAATTTCGTTCATTCAATACCTTTCAAAACGCGTTCCGATCACAATCCCTATTAAATGCCAAATAGTGACGGTTTGAAGTATGTAAATATCTTTCAAGTGAAAAATTGAAAGGGATTGCGATAGATTTTAAAATTAGACAATTAGCCTCCTGGTTTTGTGTTGCTTACCTACTAGAAATTGTTTCATAATAATGATTTTTCAAATGGTTCTACTCCGGGTTTCTATATATTCTATAACACTGGTATTTTGACAGATTCTCCATAGATGAAATGTCAAAATTTAAGTGTCCGTACCCAAACCAATCTGTTAGTTATAGAAACCCGAGGTTAGAGGTTTTTTTATTAAAGATAAAATAATTGTATACTGAAACACTGTGTCAAAATGTTTTGTCATTATGATCGCTTTGTTGCAACAGCAAGTTTCATTGAAGCTGTGAAATTAATGTTCACTTTAAGTAAAAAAATACATGTTTTTTTACTCGAAGAGTTTATTTACACTTTCCAACAAAAAAATATATACCGATTAAAAATCAACATTTCTTTTAAAAAAAATCTTAAATTCTTTAAATGTCAATGTCAATTTGACAGCTTCAATAAAGAGCACGGAGAGTGAAAGGAATGGAAATGTTTCTTATGATGTGTGAAAGGGATAGAATCTCATATTTAGGGATTGCTTGAGATCGACTGTGGATAGCGTTCAAAATTTAATCTTTTATCATTATGAGGTTGAATATCGCAATGATGTTGTCTTGTTCGGAATGACATATTTTTTAAAGACTACAGGAATCACAAAAATCTGATGTCAAAGTAAACATGAACTACCGTAGACTGTATGTATTTTTTTATAGTCCACAGTCGGTCTAATATTTTCTGGTTTGGAAATAGACGAAGATATGGAGTGTTGAAAGGTTGACCGACATATTATTTGACTTTAATCTAAAATGAATTAAAATATACCTTTATTTTCGTATTAAAATGTTAAAATATTTTATAGTACGTATTGGTACTTTATTAAAAATATGTTCTTCCTGTCATTCGTTGACATTCAAGTTTGATTCTTGCCATACATAAAATACATACATAATAACTCTTTTACCTCCGTTTCCACTGGCGAAACATTTACAAAGAAACTAATTGTAAACGTAAAGTATAATGCGGCCACTGAGAGAGTGCATTATTTGACAGCTCCTATCGAGAGCCATTGGTCATCCTGTCAGTGGCCGCATTATATTTTACAACATGTTTTCTTGTACATGTTTTGCTAGTAGAAATTGGGTGTCATACAAACTTTTTGTGTGTATGGAATAAAATCTCTCTTGTCAATAATTGTGTGTGTACTTTATGTGATATAAAAAAAATACCCTTTTTTATATAATATGTCGGTCTACCTGTATCTAGACGTTTTTGTAGGTTATATTTGAGAGGTGTTTTTGATTATATTCCATTTTTGTTGATCGAATCATGTTGTATGGGACGTGAATGATGTTTATAAGTAGAGCGACTTTCTCTGTTTTTGTATGGGACCGAAGATCACTCCAGTTGCGTTCGGTTACATTGCATTTATTTCTTATATGTAAAAAAATATAAACAACGCCATCTAGTAACAGTTTTTGGTAGTCTATAAAAATGATTTTTTTTTAATTTATTTAAGCTAAATTTTTTTGTATGACTGATTTTATAAACAAGTTTAATAGATCCTTTTCTACTATTTTATTTAAAAATTATATATCTACGATTTTTTTTAACAAAATCGATTCTAATAAGATTACATACTGACACTTAGTCCTTGTAAATGAAGTCGCGGTTTTCAATAAATCTAGTTTCATGGGACTTTGTTCCTTCCACTTGAACACGATGGAAATAGAATTATGACTGAAAGTAACCAAATTATACTTCAGCCATCTTGGGAAAGAATGTTTGTAAACAAACCGGGCCATACTGAACCTCGAAAGTACTTTATTACATAATTTTGGAAATAAGTCGTCGTCGTCTCAGCCACATAACACCCACTGCTGGGTACAGGCCTCCCCAAAAGGGGGGGTTTGCCATAATCGCCACGCTTGGCAGGCGGGTTGGCGATCGCAGTATGGCCAAGTTTGTAGGAGACGCTGCTGCCCGTCTCCTGAAGGCTGAGTCCCTTAGTCGCCTTTACGACCCCCACGGGATGAGAGGGGGTAGAGCTATTCTCAGCCGACACTACACAGCAAGGAAATAAGTGCACTTTATTAATAGCTTATTTATATTGTTCAAGTTTGATAAATGGCATTAAATGTCTGAAATATAACGTATTTGTGGAATAATTACGAAAAGTGTTCAAATGTCTGTTTACAAACATTCTTTGGAGTATAGATTGTTGTATCTTTTTAATACAAAAGTTACCCGTTAGATGTCGCTTATTTGAGTTACTACAACATTCAAAAGTCTAACTTCATGTTTATGTGAAAGCTCTCTCGTAACTGAACTGGCTGGAGTGGCTTCAGTCCCGAGTTCGATTCCCGGAAGGTGTGGGACCATGGGTGTTCTGTTCTGTGTGCGGTAAAATCTGTACAATAGACGACATGTTTTTGGTAATAGTTTTGGAAGTTGTAATCAAATAGTATTTTTGGATTTATACAGTCAACGGAAACCTTTAATTGAATCTTAAAACGTTATTTTAAGGTTTAATATAGCAATAAAATGATGACATGTCAAGACATGTACAGACAGACTAGTAAATAAAAATAATCTTATAATTAGAGTTGGTCATAGTAAAATTGAAGTTCAAAGTCGTTTGGAGAATAGTTTTTGACTTACTGTTGACAGTACCTTCGTTATGGAGCGTTAAGAATCCATTAATACTGTTTTATTTCTTACTCTATTTTAGCCGTTACAGACTTTAAACCGATGACTTTGAAATCCTTTATAAATTGAACAAATGTCAATATTTATCTAACATTATTTTCATATTATTACTCTTTATATTACTACCAATCCTACTACCAGTAGTAATATCAGTAATTTGGTTGAAATTCTTACCACCGAAGTTGAAAGTAGTAAGACAATCAATAAAATAATTGTTTTCTGCCTAAACGAAGTATCATTGCAACACAAATGACTACTTATATCAAGAACTAGCGTTTTTATCCGCGTGGTGCCCGTTCCCGTGGGAATATCGGGATGAAATATAGCCTATCTCACTCGGGAGAAATTTAGCTTTCTAATGCTCTAAGATTTTTCTAAATCGGTCCAGTAGTTCCTGAGATTAGCGCGTTCAAACAAACAAACTCTTCAGCTTTATAATATTAGTATAGATTTGTGTCAAAATAACCTGTCACCTGATACGTCACTTGAGTCGTTGTCAAGTGGTTCCTCTTTATTGATTTTTATGGCCTTTCTGTTTATAAATACCACACATATTGTACATCGTCGATTCGTGGATAAATTATCTACAACGTGGTACTACTTTCATTAAAAAATATTGTACTATAACCAAACAGTAGGTAGTAAATTTCATTACATCTGTTTTTTAATCTAAGTCAAATACCTATAGGTTACGCTTCTTATTCTCAAAACTGTTAACCAAATCCATGTTGTCTATTGTACATAAAACTCGAATAGAAGATACATTTGTCTTCATGAAATTGCATAGAGCGTTGTGTGTTGATTGTACCCAGCTACCTCAGAGGAATCTCTTCATAGTTTTAACCAACTTGTAACAACATAATTAACGCAAGCAAATGTGAACCTTTTTAAAATGGAAGGCGTAGTGTAAGCCTGCAAATGTCTGAAGGGTACTACCGCGATAGGGTTAAAAGTTTAATTCTCAACTTTATTGCTATTGCATTAAGATCTATGTGTCAAAAATTAACATAAACACTGTCGTCACGTTTGGATATTTGCAACACCAGTAGGTCTTCTGCAACCCGACCGCCTAACTGTATAGCTACTGCTATCGCAATAGCTATCAAACTTCAAAATCTCATAAAACCCTTCAACGATAGGGTTTTTATAAGATTTTAAACTTTCGCGTTCTACTATAATTGTATATTAAAACAACGGGACTAACACGTGACATTTGTTATATAGTACAACTATGTACGTACAGCTTGACGTTCTTTGTTTCTTGCTTGATAGATTCTGCTTGAGACCACGGCTATTGCAACATAGCCGAAACGCCATAACAAATGATAGTGTTTTTGTCCCATTCCTACATATTTCTTTTCATCTTTTTTTTTTTTTTTTGATAAAATTTATTTATTGCACAAAAAAGAGGATTACATTAAAAACACATAAAAGAAAGTAAAATCAATTGTGCATAGAAGAATGCAGCTTTCAATGCAATGACCAGAGGTTCCCAAACTAGGCTAAGCCTGTAACTTGGGTAACCAAAAAAAATAATTGAAAATTCAGGAAATATTGCAAAGCAGTTAACATAAATCATTACCTAGATCCATGCTATTAGTTATATTTTATTTGTGAGTTTAATTATACCTAACATGATTTCATCAATACTTGTATGATTTCTTCTGTCAAACTATAATCCAAGGTAAGTAACCAGGCGACCAAAACCGCTTTCGCCTCAGACACAGAACGTGATTTTATGTTGCAAGAACCAACAACAGCATTGTAGACCCTTGCCATAGAAGCGCCAAATTTGCTGGCAAAATGGGAGTTAACGGCTGGGATCGGGATTCTAAAGACTCGTTTTTTCAAAAGAGTGGTGTAGTCCTTGGAACGGATGGTATGCGAATGAGCAATGAGAACAATCCTTAGAATGAAAAGCTGTCGGATTGACAAGACCTTGGCTATCCTATATAGGTCAGTTGTAGGATATCTGAATGGTAACTTTAGCATAATTTTAAGTAAAGATCTGTTTGCCCGTTCGGCCAATATTGGATTCACTATTGCAGTTTTAGTATGAAAGTGATAGCGTCAGCGAGAGCCCTTGTAGGGGGTTTGAAAAATCGATAGCTGTTATCGACAGCGTTAGCACGAGCTATACCGTTAGGCGGTCGGGGTGCTGGTCTAATGTATGTATTCGTGTCATGAAATCATGATACATAAAACCATTTTAATTTGTATGTCAAAGTTCAATTTAAAATGTCTGAATTTGTATGTTAAATTGAATTGGAATTTTCAGTTTCAATTGTCAAATATTTGAATTTAATTTTTGTAACTAGCAATTTGTTACCGTTTTCGAATATTTGGAATTGGTGTTTCTATCTTTTATATTGTAATAAATATACTACAGAAACTGATCTATTTTCTATAGTATTTGATAATAGCACGATAGGCCTAGCACGAAAAATTTTCGAGATAGTATCGAAAAAATGACGTCGACCTATGTACAGTAAACGGCGGTAAATATGGCACATCGACCTTCGGAAATTTCGGCTTCGTAGTCCCATCTGAGAATTCACTTGTAGCCAAGTTGTTTTTTTCCAATATTTTTCTATTTAAAATTTATCATTAGTATAAAAATCGCATTGAAAAAGCAAAATTACAAAAATCATAAAAGCTTAGTTGGAGGGTAAATCTACGCGTTGTTTAAACGCCCGCCGTCATTGTCCTCGACATATAAAGTGTCATGCATAAGTGCGAAAATAATAAAGGTTATGCTGCTAAACGCTACTCGTCTGAGACCCATATTCGTAACTGGACACGAGGACATAATTTTATTGCTCTAAAAATATGAAAATATTTTGAGAACAATGACGGCGTTCAAAACACCCGTAGATTACCCCAGGAGATGGAGGACACACTCCTTTTTGACATGACAATTCGAATACTTTCTCGATACTTTTCGTGTTGGCACCGCAGTTATGTCAACATACAACGCAAGTAGCTGGTCTATATATCTGGATCATCTCAGTGACGTGAAGATGCACAGTAACATAAGGGAAAGTGTTATGCTCAAATGCGTTTAAGACTATCGAGTCACGTGCAATATATAGCATAATTATTATTTTGTTTCAATAAAGTTATTAAAATCGAAATGTGGTTTTATTAGAATAGATGGTTCCGAACCTGGGGGTTATTACCCCCGCGGGTAGGGTTGCTTTCCGTTTACTGTTCAGTAAGCGGGAGACATTTTGTATGCGAAGCTCCACAGCTTCGGTACAGTAAATGGTAAATAAAGCTCATGGTAGGCCCACGCCTACCATGAGCTTTATTTACCATTTACTGTACAGTAAACGGGTGACATTTAGTATGAGAATCTGTAGTTCTGCTACTGCCCGCTAGAGGCGCTATACAGATTCGCATACGAAATGTCACCCGTTCACTGTACAGTAAACGGTAAGAAAAACTCATGGTAGGCCCACTGTACAGCGCCTCTAGTGGGCAGTAGTAGAACTACAGGATCTCATACAAAATGTCTCCCGTGGGAGTTTTTCTTACCATTTACTGTACAGTAAACGGGAGACATTTAGTATGAGAATCTGTAGTTCTGCTACTGCCCGCTAGAGGCGCTATACAGATTCGCATACAATTTGCTTCACGTTTACTGTACAGTAAACGGAACGGAAAACTCATGGTAGTGCCCCTGGTCTAAGGTGTTGCATGCTTGCCCAGGAAATGCCTATTTACTCTTGCCTTGAAGAGGCCAAGGCCAAGCCACCTAAGACAACACCTAATACTACTAAAAATTGCATTATTGTCGTCGTCGTCCAGTAGAAATAAGCCCTTTACAGGCAGGTTTGAGATTGTTTGTATGGAGGCTGGCTTCATCCAAATCCTTAGTACGGGACGCCATTTAGATATTTTTTCTAAATGACGTCGAACGATTATAGCTATATGAATGAGCAGGGGAGACAGGAGAAACAAAACATGTTATGATTATATAGATTGAAGATTGAAAAATAGATGGCGCCACATAAGTTTGGAAATACGTCTACCGTACAATAGATGGCGTAAGAAGCATTTTGTCATTTGGAAGTACCTCTATCGCACAATAGATGTCGTAAGTAGGTAGCATTTTATAAAATAATACTCTGTGGAATTAATAGGGTTGAAATAAAATTTTGTTTTTACAGTGCTTTTTAGCATTGAATAGTAGCACCACAATGAGCTTGACTATTATTTTTGAGAAAGTTCCATGAAATAGGCTAATAACACACTTTCTGAAAATGAATTTGCATCTTTGCTTGTCTTCCATATGATGAAATTTTGATACGCTTGTAAGATCTATCGGTCGATTTTTAGGGCAAGCGAGGCTTAGAGTAGCCTTTTTCACTGCCTCTGAGACAAACATCTGTGCGATTGTCAGAGCTTTAACCGGACACTGCAAATTAAACGGGCACCAATTTCACATGAAGTTGAGTGATACTGATATTTGCCGCTACTGTAAACAAGTAAGGGAGACCAAAGCACCTTCTGTGACCATTTATGCACAAACGCAGTATTCACCTGGTATAGCACGCAGTATTCACACATCATCGACCCAGAGGAACTAAAGTCTCTAAAAGCTAGGAAGATTCTTGACTTTCTGGAAGTAACAGGGCTAAAAGAGGTTCTATAAATAGGTGGCGAGTTACAATAGATCTCTTAGGTCGCACTGACTACAGCCCTCAACAGGGTTGCAAAGCCCCTAAATCCTCAAATAATAATAATGATGTCTATATGTTTTGGTATGAGTGTTTAATATAAATAAAAAAATATTTGCATACAATCACACCAATTGTCTAGCTTACGATAAGTTTCATGAAGACTTGTGTTAGGGGTACTAGATAACGGATAAACATACTTATATACTTTTTTTCGTAAATACATACATAATATACATGTTACACCCAGACTATGACAAATAGACATGTTCATGCACACAAATATTTGTCTTATCCGGGATCGAACCCGGGACCTCTGGCGCAGAAGGCGGGTTTAGTACCCCTGCGCCAAACAGGTCGCCAGGAATAATGAATCTACAATATAAACGCCATCTGGTAAACTCTAATTCTCTCTCATATCAAGGCACCAACTATATCTAGATGGATGCACTAGCGGCGTAAGGGGGGGGCGGCGGGTGCGGTCCGCCCCGGGTGCCAAGCGCCAAGGGGTGACAGCGTGCGTGACATGACAACTCACTCGCGATCTCTCGCGGTCTGGCGCATCTCACTCATCTGCCCGACGAGGACAGCGCGGCGCGGGCGGAACGCCCCAACTCACCTCCCTTCACCCGCGCCCGCTAACATTGCCAGAAGAGCTATGTTAGAATGTCTTGATAGATTTTACGGGGAAACTAGACCATCGTTACAGAGCAATGGATGACATTTTCATAAAATTTGCCGTTGTTCAACCTAAAACTCTGCTTACATCTACAGAAGAAGAACTTCGTGGTATAGTTCCAAATCTAACAAAATTTTATGATGAATTTACTGCGGAGGAAATGATTTTGGAGATTTTACGACTGAGGCGCCACTTGGAAGCCGCCGGCATTTCTTGCCAAGAAGCGGTCCAGTGGACTACCTTGGAGCTTCAGAAATTCATAGTAAAATGGGACTATTCTGAAGAAGTTTCTCAAAATTAAAGTTATTAAAAAGTTACTTAAGATCCAAAATGAGCCAAGCGCGACTTACTAATCTTGCCATATTGTCAATTGAAAAGGACAGGAAAGTAAATTTTGACCATGTTATTGAAAATTTTAGCCAAATAAAGTCACGTAAGCACGATTAGCTTATTTATTTGTTGTTTTATTTTGGGGGGGGGGGGGGGGGTGCTATATTGAGCGCCCCGGGTGTCAACCCATGCTACGCCGCCTCTGGATGGATGGCGTTGTAATGAAAGAAAATAATACTCCTCCTTTGAAATTAAAACTGACGTGGCATCAATATGAAAGTTGGTAGTAAGGAGAGATCTTTATTTAATGGTTGTTATTAACTTATATAACTTATTAACTTTCAAATGTGAGACTTTATGTAATTTGAAATAGGTCAACGGTAAATGGACTTACGAGTTTTCGATCAGGGGCACGTGTCCTGAAGCGTCTTTAACATTTTTTACCCATCTCAAAAATTTTAAACTCTGATGTGCACAACGCCGCAAAAGAAGTTTTCACTTCAAAAAGAATGTAAATAATTTAAAAGTAGAAGAGAATCAATGAAACGAGTACAAACTAACAACAATACCATTTAATTGGTTATACAGATTTTTACATATAGCAACAATCATAGTAGGATAATTTTGGCTAATTCTTCAATAGACGATCGAAAAGTGAACGGTAGGTATATTGCTCCTAAAAGCTAAATTTTCAAAACGCTAAATCTTATACTTTAAAATACATATTCTTGAATCATCAACAGAAAAGTCGTTATTTTTTTTTATAATAATAATAGTATAGCGTTGCTAAATAGAGCACAAAAATAAATACTTTATCATCAATTTATCACATTATATATAATTTATATATAAATTAGGCACAAAATTAAAAAGGGTGTACCAATTTCTTTCGGAAGACTTATTGGAAGACTTATTTCAGCCTTTGTGACATTGAAAATATATTTTCTGCTGACCTAAGTTATGTTCGCGTTAGTGTATATATTCTTTGCTATACTTAGGTACATTTTTCTATTAAACCTACATATAACAAAAATGGAAGCACTGCGATTTCATTCTTACAACCTACGTCTTTGAGACGAAATTAGCTTATCGAACTTAAAATCCTCACTAGATAGCAAAAAGTAAGTATTTTCGGTGTCGCCACTTTTGCCGGTACTACTAACACCATCTAGTGAGCAAGAGACAAACCAAACACATTTTCCAACAGCACAATCATATCATTTGAAACGCACGAGTCACAATACTTATTATTTTATCATCACTACAAGCTACTACTTATTTACATTTAGTTATGAATAATTTGACGACAGTTTTCGTTTCTTATCCAAAACAAACACACTCAACTCTATTAAGTTACTACTTTTCGCCGCTAGATGGCAGTGTACAAGTTTATTCGCAGTTCTAACAATATATTTTTTTTCTTCTTGGTTGTCTTGGTGGAAATAAGTAAAAAAAAACACATGAACTTTTAACTCGGAATAATTGGCATTGCATGATAATCATTAATATTTTATATTTTAGAGTCATAAAAAACTAAAATAAAATTATCATAAAGAACCCATGTTTCTGTCAATTTGCAACTTTTTTAAACTTTTACAACTTTGTCTATAGCATTATAAACTTCTTATTCACTATTAACTATTAATACATTTTTAAAGTACAGTGGCAGCATGCAGCGCTGTTTATAGGTATTGAAATACTAAAGAATAATTATTGAAAAAAAATTGTGGCCAGTTTGAAAAATCAAAACTCCGTCATTATATTATTTTGCCCTTTGGTCATATACCGCTACTAGCTAACGTTCAAAAAACTTGGTTACTATTTATGATTTTAGAATTTTTGCATATTTCAATATGCAAAAATTCTAAAATCAAATTTTGCAGTTTCATATACAATCAAGGAACTGTAGCAAATAAGTACCTAGAGTAGGTGAAATAGTTCCGGCTGTGGAGACTGAGGGCTAAGTGCGAGTTTGCAATGTCCGTAATACGGGGACAAAACAACTAGGCGCACGACAGCTGAGGAAAATTTAAAAAAACGAACTAAATAACCATTTCAAGAAGCGGTAATCAATCGGTTAATCACTGTAGCGCTAATTAAACAGTTATGAGAAAAGTACAGTGATAGAAGTGGGTTGCAGGTGCCAAAAGTGCAAAACCGCATTTCTGTCATGCGCCTAATTGTCTTGGTCGTGTAGTACGTAATAAAATTTTGACAGATAGCCTTAAAACAATAAGAATAAGATTGAAAATTAAACTCTATTCGTAAACGTCGATGTAAACGAGTAAGGTCTGATTACCGGCTTCGCTTGCGTACACATACACATCATCAGCCTGTGGACTTCCACTGCTGGACATAGGCCTCTCCTAGCTCACGCCTATTGTGGCGTTCACAGGAGGCTATTAGCCTACTGCTACCACGCTGGCCAGACGGGTTGGTAGAGGGTTTGTTTCAAGTTTTCCTTCTCTCGCACAGGTGTTCAATGCTTCGAGCCTTTTAGTCGACTCTTACGACATCCCAGGCATGTAAGGGAGTGGTGACACACGTCTCCCTTCAAATAAGAAGTACCTAGACTCTTTTCGAGACACGCTGCCACCTGTACTTTTATTAACTATCATATAACTTACATACATTTCTCTATTCTACTCATGCTATTGTCATTGTCACATTTTGCATTAAATTTACAACTTAGCACTAAATATATGTTCTATAAAAAAATACACTGGAAAATCCTATTTTTTTTCGTAAAATTTATTTATCGAAGCAAATATATAGTAAAAATTAGATTAAGTATAAATAATTGGAAGACCTGTGATTTTAACATCAAACTAAAAATATTTTAATGATTATTAAGGGCCGGTTTCACCACCGTCTGTTAGCTTATCTGGCACATTATTACTACTGTTAAATTATCTGCCAGATAAACTATCAAGAACTTATGATTATGTCGCTGCTAAAAACGAACCTTCTAAAAGTATTAGATAAGGACTTCATAAAGTTAATAATTTCACAAACTTGCATTGTATTTAAACGATGGTATTATTTTTAAATAAGTATTTATAACTATTTATTGCGCATAATACACAATACTTATTCTAATTACTTTAATCAAATCCCTTACATTTATATTAAACATGACTTTGACTAATATATAATCATATAATAAATTAAATTTATGAAATAACTAAAATATAGCCAGTACCGCAGACCTATATTGAGATAGACGGTAAAAGTTTACCTACCTAAGTCAGTCTGCTTGAGACCATTGCCATGAAAACACGCGTCACTCAGAAACGAAAATTGTAAAATTTTGCAGTGCTTGCAAGAGCTCGTCAATAACATTTCCAGATCACTAAATCTCGCTCGTGACGTCATCGCAGGTACGAAAAATTCGACACGCTAGGTTCTCATACAATTTTGAGTGCTCTGTTCGTCTATCTCTATATAGGTCTGTGGTCAGCACAAATAATTACTGATACTATAAATACAGGGTGTTTTATGTTTATGTGCCAAAAGTTAAGGCAGAGGTTGTTTAGAAAAAAAAAACAATTATAAATATTTGATAAATATTAAACAAGCAAATTGCTTATTTCTAGTATATTTGCTCGTTTAACATTTGTCACATTAAAATAGCACTGTAAAATACAAAATTAAAAAGTTATAAATAACCTTTTTTTTTCATAGTAGCGCCGCGATCATCTGATATCGCCGAGCCGAGCTTGGTGCACGCTCAATAGTTATTCACTATTATTTTTATTTTTCTTTAAGTTTGTTTTCCTTGTTTTTCATTGGTTAGGTAGGTTTAATATCATAAAAAACAACGCTAACACTTGATAAAAAAAACAATATTTTTTTTTGTAATTTTTTCGAGACCTGTAACACAACCTCCCATTTAACTTTGGGCACAAAGAAAAAACACGGTACATACATATAAAAACTATAAAAACGCCTACTAATTAAGGATTCTACATAGTTTATTGTAACAATAGCTAAATACATTTTTCTTTACTAAGAAAATAAACATTATTTTCACAAAACATTAAACTTTAATTGGCAAAACGGGAGATATGTGTTGTATAATAAATATATGATACATATAATTTATCGACTATTTATACTAAGTACCTACACCACCAGCCATTGTAATGCGTTTGTTTTAAACGAGTCACACCAAAACGATTCACACTGTTACTCGATGGGAGAACAATTTAAAAAATAATCAGTAGCGGCGCCAGGCGTCGGCGACGTCGTCGATTGCCGACGCCTTCGCGCCTGAAAAAGTTGAAATTGAATAAGACCTACTTGAGAAGCACGATAAGCCAAGAAATACTATCTGCAATATCAGTTCTATTCGCGACTGTACGATGACGTACAAATAACCACGCGAATCAGCTGACTACGCGTCCGGCTCGAAGGACCACAATTCGTGTATGAGTCTTGAAGAGTGTAGAGTAGAAACTAGTAGAAGTAGTATTTAAGTTGAAACACTGAAGTTAAAGTTAAGTTGGTTTATTATGAGAACAAGTTATACAGTTTGGAGTTGTATTTAGAACTAACTAATTATAAAATAAAATAAGTATAAATTGTTGGACGCGCCAAAGTAAGTCGCGTAGTCAGCTGATTCGCGTGGTTATTTGTGCGTAATCGTACAGCGGCTATTCTTAGCTATAGCTTATGATATAAAGACGTCATTAATTACCAACAATCTTGGTTTTATTCAACTTAAAATATTGAGTGACAACATAGACAAAGACATAAGTTAAAGAGTAGATAACAAAGATAATAGATATAAAAAATATACTGAACTAAATCCTGAAAAAAAACAGTTAGGCTAAAAGCCGAAAAGTTCGTCTGTTTTAATCTCTTTTATGTAATTGAGTCTTCATTTGATTAGCAATAAACTTATTTTTAATTTTGCTTATGTACTTTGACGTTTTCTTAAATAAAAATAAAGGGGCCTCGCAAACCTGATGTTGATTTTCCCGACGTTTCGGCACCTTTACAGCTGCCGTGGTCACGGGATGACGTCGGGAAAATAAAAAAACCAAAAAATACGCACAATTACAACTTAGTTCGTGAAAATATAGCGCGTTTGATATCCGTAAAAGTTGTTTTATTTCAATGAACAGTGCGCGCCAAAACATAAGATTACTAAAGTCCTTGTTCAAAGTGTAACAGGTTGAGAAGTTTTTTCTCCTCAAGCCAAATATCCTATCTTCTTTGTGTGACTCGTTGGAAATTATTTCAATAAATTGTTCTCCCAACGAGTAACTCTGTGACTCGATGGGACTTGATTTGTGTGGTGTGACTTTTTGGGAACACACGCGAGGCCCAACGTGGACTGCCGAGTATTTACGACTGCAAATACAGCCGGACCAATGTGCCTTCCGAAGCACGGAGGAGCTCGAGATAATACATTTTTGGTCACCCATCCCGTGACCGACCATTGCGAAAGTTGCTTAACCGCTACAATCGCAGGCCGAACTTTTAATGATAAATTAAACTATTTAATAGTTTCTGCTGTCCACTGCACGCTAGATAGTATAATTTTATTACTAAAAGTTACATTTTAATTTATTTTAACACGCGCATACAACAACATCGTTCAAACAAGATTAAACTCCATTTTTTATGCATAAAATATTATTGGGCAATTATAATATCAACTATCCATAAGTACCGCCTCTGTGGTCTAGTGGTAACATCCACCGGTATCAGACGCAGTGGTCCCGGTTTCGATTCCCAGCGGGGGGGTACATATTGTATTCGGTTTGGTTGTTGTAAGTCCGCCTGGCTAGCTACCACCATCTTATCTAAGTTGGACGCCATAACAACATTGTTTTCAGCATTGTTGTGTTCCGGCAGTTAGAGATAAGATAGCCAGTTCCTCTATGATTGAGGATTCCGGGAGAGGCTCGCTTCCATCTTCAGCCCTATCAATACTTAACATCAGTTACGATGAAGGTTAAGATTCTCCCCGTTGTTCATAAAAAAAAAATTAAGTAATAAAATTCCACTACATTTCTATATAATTATGGTCCTGGTATAAATAAATAATTATACAGCGCATAAAAATAGTATTTGTTAAGAATTGTTTTATGATACCTACATACCGATATAATTTTACTTCAGTATACATTTCAATAAGCTATTTTCAACGTAAGTTTAATATATATAAATAAATAAATTTCATACAATCACACCTATTATCTAGCCCATAAAAGTTTCATGAAGAACTTGTGTTATGGATACTAGATAACGGATAAACATACTTATATACTTTATACTTATTTACTTTTGTAATTACATACATAATATACATATTAAACACCGATACCAAGACAAATAGACATGTTCATGCACACAAATATTTGTCTTGTCCGGGGATCGAACCCGGGACCTCTGGCGTAGAAGGCGGGTTCAGTAGCCCTGCGCCAAACAGGTCGTCAAAATATAGACTTAAAGTTTTAAATAAACAAATTTTGAGTATGTAATAGATATCATTAATGTTTGACATTCATAACTCACAAACATACTATTATTTAAAACTTACATAATATTTATAAAAAACTAAGTTACGCTATGCGAATTTGTTACACAATAAACGACACAAATATTCAGCTTTTAGCATTTCCTACCTTTCTTTAAATACTTTTTTCTACTTTCGATACAACTTTTTTATATATTCGGGGGAATTAAGCAAATTCTCCAGAGGCTAGAATTTTGCTTTTTGATATTTTCAATGCTATTTTTAAACTTATGATAAATTTTAATTAGAAAAATATTTTAAGTCTCGGTAGCTCAGTGGTTAGAGCATTGGACCGGATTACCAAAGGTCGTGGGTTCGAGTCCCATCTGAGAATTCACTTCTGACTGAGTTGATATTTTCCAGTATTTTTCTATTTAAAATTTATCATAAGGCTACAATTAGATTAGGCCTGGATCTGGGTAGGCTAAAGATTTTTTTTTTTATTACAGGCAAAGTGTTTTCTTTCTGCTGCTAAATGAAGATAAGGGCCAGTAATATTTTTTTTTTTTTTATTTCACCAAAGAAAAAATACATTGTTTGGCAAGTTAACTTAGTTCTTACATGTAATAAACCATTGATTGAAACAAGTCAATGGTAAACATCTGCACCCGAACTAGGAAACCTGTGGGCCTACCATGAGTTTTTCTTTCAGTTTACTGTACAGTAAACGGGAGACATTTTGTATGAAAATCTGTACAGCGCCCCTAGTGGGCAGTAGCAGAACTACTTATTCTCATTAAACGGTAAACGGGAGACATTTTGTATAAGAATATGTAGTTCTGCTACTGCCCACTAGGGGCGCTGTACAGATTTGCATACAAAATGGTAGGCCAACTGTATCTCAGGTGCAGTGCTCTTACTCTCAGTATGTACAAAACAAGGTTTAACCAGAGAGGCAAAGGGAAGTTAGAGTTGTTTTACCAAGTTATTAAATATTCTCTTATACACCACTCTAATAATAATTATTTAGGCCTAAAATGGAATTTTTTGGCATTAATATTACAGCTTTAAAATATCTAGTTAAATATTAATTTTCTTATTACCTAGCATCAAGAAAATATATTTTCAGTGTCATAATTGCTTCACAATTATGCAAAACATCATAGTATAGAATTTATATAAATATACTTTATATTTATTATATGGCGATTTCCTATATATTAGACAATATAATATAAATACTTTCTTTAAATGAGAAAAGCGTTAAAGCTCATAAATGTAACTAAAACAAAAACGTATGAAACAATATATATATATATTATAAATAAATATCTGTAAAATCGTTGCTTCAATATTTTTTGACAGATAATATTCGTACCAATTCACTGAAAATATAAAATTTTTCGTCGAAACCATTCACTTCTTTCTTCAGTTTAGTGAAGAAAATATTACTATTTTTTTGCTAAATCTACTTTTATATTAGTTATATTACGAGACAGTCTCGCATCCAAACGTACAGACATGACATCAATTTAATATTATATAACATTTAATATAAGCTTGAAGTGTGTAAACACGACATTAAATCGACTTTTGTCGGGAAAAGACGACAAAAGTTTCAAATACAAGTTTTTTCTTTATATATTTCTATATAATACGGAAGACTATTTGATTTCATTGTGACGTCCAAACGTACATACATATAAATTCTAGTTTTAATAAATCTAAAGTTACTAAGATTTGGCTTTTATTAAGGAAAAACGTGACGTGATTTGGTTACAGTATATTTTAATAATGATCCTAAAATTAGGGTAAAATAAACATTCTATCAACTGAATAAAAAGTAATACATATAATTCTTTTCTTTTAGTAAAAAAGTATATTTTACAAGCAAACAACAAAAAAAGGTACATACTCCACCAAACAGTCCTAACACTAAAAAAACCTCGTCACAAAAAGAGTTCAAAAACCGACAAAACGGTCACGTCACATTCCTCCCAACTCGTGTTGTGTCAAAGCGAGTTTAATCCACAACAATGTCTTGTCCAAGCCGGTCCATCTCAGCCAAAAGGAAATCGACATCTTTCTCTGTGACGGCGGCTGAGGAGATTATGTTGCGGAAGAAGTTTGATCGCCGATCGTCTGGTTGGTAGCCGACCATTATGGTTCCGGACTGCATCATCTTACCTTTCAGTTTCGCGCACACCTGGAAAGAATTAAATATTAGTATGTAAACTTTTGTGCCGTGTGGTGACGGCCTAAGAATACGCGTGTCACCACTCCCTTACATGTCTGGGATGTCGTAAGAGTCGACTAAGAGGCTCGACGCATTGAACACCTGTGCGAGAGAAGGAAACCTTGAAACAAACCCTCTATCAACCCGTCTGGCCAGCGTGGTAGCAGTAGGCTAATAGCCTCCTATGAACGGCACAAAAGGCGTGAGCTAGGAGAGGCCTATGTCCAGCAGTGGACGTCCACAGGCTGATGATGGATAAACTTTTGCGCTCACTATTATATGAATAATATGCCTCTTTTTCTGACCGCTGCAGTATTGTACTATTTGTTCAACCTCTCATAAATTTAAAACTGGCTAAAAAATTTGTATCGTGCTGATAACTATGCCCTGAAAGTTTACACTGACACTTCTGCTGTAACATTGCCGAATATATTCCAGCATCTACATAATGTAAGTGTGGAAATAAATAAATAAATAATTGCCAAGCATAGAAGATGTCGCAGTGTAGTCAAATAATCAAGTGGGTAACAGATAGTAGTCTAGGCGGCTAGATCACGAACTCTTGTGCTGCATTCGCAAGTGACACAAAACTATCCCATATACAAGATCCTTAAGGGTTTCTTGTTGACTACGAAAACCTAAAAAAAGGTAGGATCATAAAACCTGAATCTCCTACCTTGCCCAGCTTGATCTCCTTGTTCTTATCATGTGGGAGGCCCCTCAGCTGTTTGGGCAGGTACCAGAAGCTGACGTTGACCATCTCGGGCTCCAGAATGAGGTAGAACTTCTCGGGCTGCTCGCGGATACGACGGACCATGTACTCAGACAACTCCATCAGACGGTCCATCAGACGCTCAAAGCCGGAGGTACCCTGCGGGATATTAAAATATATTTTAGGTACAGTCACGTGCAATTACATGTATACACTTTACAACCTTGTCGCATTGACACACACGGAAACAAAGCTCTTTCCGTCCACAAATGTCATTCAATATTGTAATGTGACAAGGTTGCTTAGTGTTTCTATGTCATTGCATGTGACTGTATACCGCACAGTAACTGTACACTGTTTAAATTCTGACCTGTTTTAAGACTGATCAATCGCAATTATAACAAGTTTCGTCTTATATATATCGGTGAAAACCGATTTCACTATGATACGAATAGTCACAACTCGAAAAGAAAAGATTATTTCTTTACATATTAGTAGAGTAGTTAGTGTCATTTTACAAAATTAGTTTTTTTGTGTCCTGACCGCCATATTTTTGTAAAATTTATTTAGAGAATCGATTAGTGATCCATCTAAAAGTGCTATGAATGTTACCACGCCAGAATGGCTAATAACGATCACGGTACCACCTTGTCGCCAGCGTCGTCAAAACTCGTATGCCCATAAACAAAACGCCCACTAACTCTGTACGAGCCCACAAAATCGTACGCTCATATACTCGATTCACCACAAACCCTAAACTCACCTTCCCTTACCACTGCAGCCACAGCTTGAAGATGTCGTTGTGCCGTCCGCACTGGATTACATTGTCACAAACTCCGACGCCTACAAACTCGTTTCGACCAAATTCATTCCGTCACAAACTCCTTTCGATACAAACTCGTTCCGTCACAAACTCGTCACCCACCTTCCCAGACCACTGCAGCCACAGCTTGAAGATGTCGTTGTGTCGCCCACATTGGATCACCTTGTCAGCTATGTCGTACACATATTCGTATATTCGCCTACAAACTTATTCCGACACAAATTGGTCACCCACCTTCCCACGCCACTGCAGCCACAACTTGAAGATATCATTGTGTCGCCCACACTGGATCACCTTGTCACCGGTGTCGTATCGTGGATCGTAGATCTTGTCCGTCATGAAGAGGTACTCGGCGGACATGGCGTTGCAGCTCAGGAGGATGCCCTGCAAAAGGAGGAAGGTTAATAATGTCGTAGGATAATAAGATAAATCGAATTATCGCGAAAATCCTAGGGATATTGCGAAAAGGCGGATAATTAAACAAAGGTTAGGACATTTCTCAATCTTACTGAAAAAAGATAGGGTATTTGTGAAAACACTGGTTACGTTAGTAAAATTAGATATTCTTAACGCTACACGACTAACGATAAACCAATCAGAATAAGAATTGGCCACTGCAAGCAAAAATCAAGCCCATTAGAGTGAAGTTTATTCAATGTTACTAACGCAATTCGTATTTTCGCAAAAATCTTATATTTTTTCAGTAAGACTGCGAAATGTCCTGACCTTTGTCTAATTATCCATGTTTTCGCAATATCCCTAGAATTTTCGCGAAAATTCGATTTATCTAATAATCCTACGACATATACCTACAAATTTGAGAAATTACAATTGAATCTCCAAACATCCAAAACTAGTATTATAAATGTGAACGTTTTGAGGTTTGTATGTTTGTTACTCAATCACGCTAAAACGGCTGAACGGATTTGAATGATATTTGGCAGACAGATCGTTTATGGCCTTATTTTAAATACATTAAATCCCGATACTCCCACAGGAACGGGAACCTCGCGAGTTTATAATTTAGTAGGATTAGAACAAGTACTTTTTTTCTTGTCAGCTAAAAGAGTCGTAATAAGGTAAAACTGACGCTATAAAACTCTTTATATCCAATTTATTTGAATAAAGATTATTTTATTCAATACTCGTAAAGAGGAAGCTAGTATGAGGTGATGAAAGTATAAAAATATGTGAGGACATCGTAGCAAATAGAAAGAAAATATTCTATTAATATTATCAAGCCGTGTGGTGACGGCCTAAGAATACGCGTGTCACCACTCCCTTATATGCCTGGGATGTCGTAAGAGTCGACTAAGGGGCTCGACGCATTGAATACCTGCGCGAGGAGGGAAACCTTGAAACAAACCCTCTACAACCCGTCTGGCCAGCGTGGTAGCAGTAGGCTAATAGCCTCCTATGAACGCCACAATAGGCGTGAGCTAGGAGAGGCCTATGTCCAGCAGTGGACGTCCACAGGGTGATGATGAATATTATCATTACAAAATATTCCTTCACACACAAGGGGTTAATCAATCCGATCTTTTTTCCCCAAAACCCAACCCTCACCCCACTTCACAATACAAATAGAGGAATATCC
Source organism: Chrysoteuchia culmella (assembly GCA_910589605.1). Taxonomy (NCBI): domain Eukaryota; kingdom Metazoa; phylum Arthropoda; class Insecta; order Lepidoptera; family Crambidae; genus Chrysoteuchia; species Chrysoteuchia culmella. The sequence goes on from OU342669.1 coordinate 494,734, forward strand.
AGACATTACATCTGTAAATACATTCCTACACATCTACCCGCATGCCTTTGGAATACTAACATTCTACCGCCAAAAATCAATAAACGACAACAGAAAAAACCCAACCTTATACTAGCCACACAGGGTTCAAAATGTATTGGGGTGGTATTGGAGTATTTTGAACCTTAAGTAAACGGCATAAGGTAACAGATAGTCTGTCGTAAACGTCAGGACAATATGCTAAGTGATAAATTGTGACGCTCCGCCCCCGCGGAAAAGTTTGTCGGTAGGGGTGGGGTAGAAAATTATCGATATCTAACTTTTCTACCATTTGTAACTTGAATTTTTATGAGGTACGTGTTTTATAGTTTCTTTGACTGTTCTGTTTTGTATGAAATTATTTACAAGTGTTCTTTATGATTTTTTAGTTTTTGCATTTTCAATGCTATTTTAATACTTATGATATTTTTTTAATAGAAAAATATTGGTAAAAATTGAATCGGCCACAAGTTTCATTCTAAGACAGGAGTCAGGCCTTGACGGCTCGGCAGAACAGTGGGCCGGATACCCAAAGGTCGCAAGTTCAAGTTTTGTCTGAGAATAACTTGTGACCGAGCCGATTTTTTCTAATATTCTTCTATTTAACATTTTTCTTAATCATAATCATAATCATAATCATAATCACAACATTTATTTAGTACAGGCGAAGGACATACAAGTGATATTAACATAATACAATAAAACAAACAAAAAAAAAAAAATACTTAATTTTAAGTTACAGTATTGAATAAATTGTCCCACGGCTGCACTAAAAGGGACCTAGTTCAGCATTGTGTCAGTATAACACTGACGCTGGTTTTCAACTAGACCGCTTTCAGTTTATTGACACCTGGATGTCATATACATAAAAATGTATAAACAATAGTGCAGATGTGCGATTGTGTGTGTGATTTTACATAGGTATGTTTGAATGAGAATGTTTGTGCGTGTATGTGTACGTGTGAATGTGTGTATTCATCTCTGTGCGTGCGTGTGAAAGAGTGTTATTATATCTGCGCGTGTATCGTTAAATGTAGGACATATCGATATTAATATTTCCCAGCTCCCGCTGCGCATCGGTAAGATGTTGTCGTAAACGTTTTCTAAAAACATATATAGAAGTACTATTCCTTATAGGGGGTGGAATGTTATTCCAGATTTTAGACGCTGCGTAGCGGAAGCTACCTCTGTACGATGCAGATCGATGTTGTTGCGTAGCTAGCTGCACCGAACACAGCCTTCTGCAATTTAGCCAGACTAGCCGATTGTACAAATAAGCAGGGTGCCCAGTCCTGATCACGCCAAAGAGTAGACTTGCTAGATGTAGTTTACGTCTAGATTTCATTTTAAGAATGTAGTGTTCATTGAGGAAGGGAGTGATATGACTACGACGCGGTATGGAGAAGCAGAAGCGAGCACAGGCATTTTGTACTCTTTGTATAAGCCTGTTGGTCCTGGCAAGCAATCGCGGTCCATAAACAATATCAGCGTAATTAAGTTTAGACAATATCAGTGATTCTGTTAGTCGAATCCTGAGGTCCTCGGATATAAAGGGCCTGATCGGATACAAAACTCTTAGCCTGTAAAAACAATTTTGAACCGTTTCAGCTATATGTTTTTCAAACCTTAGTGCGGCATCCATGTTCAAACCAAGGTTGCGCGCAACGTCTACTCTATCAATAGGTTCACTTAATATAGCAATATTTAGAGTATCCGGTAGAAGATTTTTCATCTTTTTAGTTCCAAATACCATGTACTTTGTCTTGGAGGGGTTAAGGACCAAACAATTATTATCTGCCCACATTGCAACAGCACTCAGCTCTTCATTCAGGATTTTGATAGCACTTTCGTAGTTCTCAGGAGGAAATGAGATGTAGACCTGCACATCATCGGCAAAGATGTGATACCGACACTTTTGAAAGCAATTTACAATGTCAGCACAATAAAGTATAAAAAGTATAGGGCCCAATATTGACCCCTGCGGCACACCACGTGTTACAGGTTCGAGTGCTGAGGTTTTATGGTTCCCACTATTTTGAGTTAATTTTACAAACTGTTTTCTATTAGACAGGTAACTTTGGAACCAAAGCACCGTGTTATGTTCAAAGCCGTAATATTTCATCTTGGCGATAAGCAAATCAGTGTTTATAGCATCAAAAGCACGGGAAAAGTCCAACAACACGAGCACCGTGCACAAACCTTTGTCCTGATCAGCTAAGATATTATCCGTCACATCTACTAAGGCGGTAGTGGTACTGCGGCCTTTCCGAAAACCGGATTGCATATCAGGAAAAATCCCGTTGCCTTCCAGATACTCGGTCAGTTGGAGGCAGACTACCTTCTCTAAAACCTTTGATAGGCAAGGAAGGATACTGATGGGGCGAAGATCCTTTATTTGGACTGGGTTGGAGATTTTAGGTAACGGCAAGACAGTAGAAATTTTCCAGACATCTGGAAAGACGGACGACTCAATTGACTTATTAATAATTCCGGTGATAAATTCAAGTGTGTGCGGTAAAGTCAAGAATAAGGTTTTAAGCGATATACCGTCATACCCTTCTGCATTCGACTTTAGTTTAGATAATAACCGCGATATTACGTCGCCACTGACTTGCTCAATATTAAAAGTCGCGTCGCCATACCGATTCGATTCGAAAAAGGCAATGTAAGTGTTGTTAGCTACTAAGTTGCCAGGTACGTTTAAAAAATGGCTATTAATTACGTCAGGGTCACTAAAATCAGAAGGCAACTCCCTTTTTTTATTAAAAGGAATAAGCGTATTATGTAAATTCCGCCAAAGTAGTTTCGGGTTATTGATTTTTTCATCAATGTTATGACGAAAATAGCATTTTTTTTCTTGAACCAGCGAGGCGATTACCAATCCTTTATACTCCTTATACTGTTGCCTACTAAGATCTGTTTTTGTTTTTCTGTATTTATGTAACGCGTCATCACGTAACTGCATCATCAGTTTTATAGTGTCGGTCACCCAAGGATGTGCAGGTTTCCTGACCACATTATACCTAACTGGTGCATGAAAATCTAGGACAGATAGGATCTTCTGATTGAAGGTCAGCACCATCGCATTCAGTGTGGGTAAGTTATACCATTGGCTCCAGTCCAACAACGAAATGTCATGTTGGAATTTGTCATAGTCGAGATGTTTCAACGACCTTGATTGAGAGATAAACGGTGTGAATTTATTCCGTTTTAGTTTGAATTCGCAAACCAACACTGAATGACCAATAATACTACTGCCCAATGATGCGACTGTAATGGATTTGACAGCAAGATCGGCACAGACCAAGTCGATTAAACTCTCACTGCTATCAGTAAAATGGGTGGGAGAAGTGATCAGCTGACTAAGATCAAGACAAGTCAAACATTCGTTTAATTTTATTGTCTTACTGTCATTAGGGTTTAACAAGTTAACATTAAAATCGCCAAGTAATATTCTGTGGCTTACGTCGCCTAAGGAGCTCACAGTGTCAGTTATGGCATCTAAAAATAAATCCAAGTTTAAGCGAGGTGGTCGATAAGCTGTGCCAATAGCAATTTTTTTACCGTTTAAGGTTAAAGTTAACCACATCTGTTCGACTATATTAAATCGAGGATCCGCAGAGTGCGGGCGCTCACATACTTTGACACCTTGCCTAACATAAAAACCTACACCGCCCCCTCGTCCGGAGCACACGTAGTGCGGTCGACAGATGTGACGTAGTCGGTACCCGGGCACAGTAGGCGCGCGACCCTCTTGACCGGGCCGAAGCCAAGTCTCATTCACCGCTAGAATGTCGATATCGTAGCGGTCAAATATATCTTATATCTTAAGTTTATCTCTGTAAGAAATGGTTGTATAGTCGAAAACATTTTTTTTAATCTGTAAGGGTCCCGTATTATCGACATGGGACAAGTTGATTTTTCTAGTATATATTTGTATGTTTAAAAAATGTTTTTTTTCAGATTTGTATGGAGCTTCAGTTATAACATTGTTTGTACACGATTCCAAAATAATGGTCAATCATTTCAATGTTTTTCAAATATTTTTCTGGCATATAAACAAAGGCGCCAAATGTCGAAATTATGTCTTTATGAATTTGACTTTATTATACCCTGGAGGGGAACTACCTTAAATTTTACTGAAAGGAAACGTTCATTGATTTTCAAAAATAAGTTAAACTGCATTTATAGATTTTAGATAAGTCACTTACCTGTACAGGGAATCGAACCGGTTTAAATGAGAAAAAATATACCCTGTACTGTTTATGATACCAATCGATAGTCTTATAATAGTATAAAGATCAATTAAGGTTAAGGAACTTAGTGTTTTAAATTAAAGATAAATCCTGTAAAGCTTGTACAAAAAACTTTATTGACAACCGCGAAGTCCACCGACTGTATCTACTACCATCATTAAACAGTCGAAAAAATCATGATTATGAGTTTTGTCTCGTCTAAATAGTTGGAGTCAAGTTTTACTCCTGTGGATATCATCTTAGAGACAACTTTACTTTTATACTTATGATAAATTTTAAATAGAAAAATATTGGAAAAAATTAACTCGGCCACAAGTGAATTCTCAGATGGGAATTGAACCCACTACCTTTGGAAAGAGCATTGGACCGGATTTCCATTAAAATAGCATTGAAAAATGCAAAAATTCAAAAATCATAAACTTTACTTTTTTTAATAAAAGTATTTTCGTAAACTATGTTTCAGTGCATTAATCGTCAAAACATTAATTCATCGTCAAAGTATTCCCCATTTTTATCGACTTTTTCCCCTCCCTACTCATGCACGTGGCATGTTTAATTAAATTCCTTTACCGACACTTGCAACCATATGTTGCCAATTCCAACCCCTATTCTAAACAAAAAAATATCTAAAACCGACTTTAACTCAACGTGGTAAAGCACAAAATTGATTAAACCTTAAATTTTCGGAAAAACACAAATTGTATTTTACTGTTAAAGAAATAAAGTCCACTGTCTTCTTTGTGGTACTTACTCTTTGGCGTTTTAACCCTTAAATGCTTGCGGGTAAAGTAGATTTTTGCTTGGACGTCTTTAGAAGTCATTATTTGCACTCCTGCGAGGGGTTTAGAGGTCTGTATTTAATTGATTTGCGCAATGTTATGCAGCTAATTTTATGAGTGGCTGGAATGTAGGAGATTAGAAGATAAATCGTCTCAAAATTATTAATTATTTTATAGGTTGAGGTTATTTTTTGAGTTTTTTAAAGGGAAATGTGATTTATGATTTTTTAAGTTTGGCATTTTTCAATGCTGTTTTTATACTTATAATAAAATTTAAATAAAAAAAAATATTGGAAAAAATCCAATTAGATCGGATTTTCAAAGGTCCCATCTGAGAATTCACTTGTGACCGAGTTAATTTTTTCCAATATTTTCCTATTTAAAATTTATCATAAGCATGAAAATGCCATATACATTGAAATATACTGCATTTTTTACCTAAAACGCGGAAACGCTTAGTGTAGATTACACCATGAAAGTGGAATATATAATATGGTATATGATTTGACAGTTACATGGTTTCCACTTAGGTAACATTCAAGAGCTGTCAATAGGTTCAAAATTTTGACATTCCGGATTTCTCATCATGAGACACAGTTTGTCTAGTCCTAAGAGATTTTCCAGATCATGTCGCGAGCAGAATTTAATATTTAATATACTGACTTCAACCCATTAATGTAGCTGTAACACACTGACCTCATACTTGAAGTGGACGGTGGAGCATTGCAGCAGGGTGCCCATCAGCTTGTGCGGGTTCCAGGTCACAGAGTCAGCCCTGGGGACAAACAGGAATTAAGGATAAATTTTACTAGAAATATACATATACCAAAAAAAAAACGACTCGTCACACAAACTGATTAGACGGGACACGAACCCGTTTCCTTTGGATGTCCGGTCCAATGCTCTCCCTATTGATTGAAAGTTACGGGAATACGTTGAAATTTCCAAGAAATATAATTACATCAGGCGACACTGTTCATTGAAATATATTAACTGTTTACGCCATTTCCGGCTTCCCTATTTTAAATTCGCGAGCTTCATGATGTGGTTCCTTACTTCCTATCCCTTTTCTACTCACACCATCGTGCGCAGAGTGAGAGAACTAATCAAGCAAGTGTAGTGCATCGTGATTCGTCGCGTGAGTCCTTCCGCTTCGACGACCGAGCCGCGTCGCCATGATGTGCGTGCGACTCCTGATATAATTTAAAATAAAATGCATTTACCGCAGCTGGAATTAATTATAAACTGTGTAATGAGTGATTCAGTGTTCTAAAGTGTGTGGAACTTAGCCGGCCGGCAGAGTAACCTAGGCCTAGGGTTCCTGGCCATCCGGCATGTGTGAGACAGTGAGTGGCGTTTCCTGAAGTGCAGCTGAAGGCAAGATACTCCAGAAGCTGAATCGAAACGCGCTCGGTGAGTCCCCTTCCCTCTCCATAATATCTAAGGTCCACATAATTTTTTTTCTGAACCACAAATTCACAAACCGCCCCGCTATTCGCTATACAGTCCACTTAAATTCCCGCCAACCCATTAACTTTTCCGAAAATTTTCCGGACAGTTTATGTAAGTAAGTTTAAAACCAACTATGATATTCACACGTTTTACTAATTAATAAAAACAGTAAGTGCAAATATTTAAGATGTGCTTATGTCGTGTACGAACGTGATTTTTCCTAGTCACTCAACTTCAACTCTTTACTAACAAATTATCCTCACCACAAACACTAAATTTGAATATAATTCTATAGGAGACTGATCGGTAAGTCAAACAGCGTTATCACGTATTGACGCAGCCGGCAGCAGAGGGGTTGAGGTGTACGGATTACTAATATACATGAGAGGGTTTAATATAAAAATCTCATCATCCCGTGACCACGGCAGCTGTAAAGGTGCCGAAACGTCGGGAAAATCAAAAAACCCCTAAAAAAACAAAAAATACGGACACTTACAACTTAGTTCGAGGAAATATAGCGCGTTTGATATCCGTAAAAGTTGTTTTATTTCAATGGACAGTGAGCGCCATAACATAAGATGTACGTATAAAAATCTCGTTAGTATATTTATATTTTTTCGGAAATATATCACTCGGATCTGAGCGGGCGGCACCAGTGGTAGCGCATACCACCACTTGGATTCGAGTGTTTGAAAGTATTTTTTTCATAGTCCGATCACCGAGACGAGCTAGTACTGAGATAATTTGATAGTTCGTGATTGGCTGAAAATGTGACGCATTGCCTGTGTGCCTTAAGGACTGGTCCCAATTTGGGCCACGTCTATTTACACCAACCCCAAAGATAGAGAAAAGTTACTGCTCCTGAGAAAAACACAACAAATTTAATATTATTAATCAATATTTTTTACTTGAAATTAGGCGTCAAATATGACAACTCGACGTTAAAAATAACTGTTAGTGTTACTGTCATTGAGTTCAACTCTGTGTTCGACTGTAATCCTATTAAATGACAGTGACAAAATGACATCTTCCGCCATGATATATTTTTGATGTGACTTTTAAATATATTGATTGATCCTTCCAGAAATCAAAGCGATTTTAAAGAAATTGAATGATTATAAACTGTTTATGGTATAACTATCATTTGGTATACTGTACACAAACTTACAAAAAGCATATCAAATATTTTTTTCAGTTTTTCTTTGCACTTTTATAATTATTCTCCTTTCAGTAATATCTTTTTTGACACAATTTTGTAATGTACATAACTCTGGAAAAGGGCGCTGATTTTTGAAATACAGGTATTTTTATACCTAGTTCAGGAATCAGAGACTTCATATATGATTATACATTTTTAATTTTGCATTTTACAATGCTATTTTTGTGTGATAACTATTAAACAAGAAAATATACTAGAAAAAAGCAACTAGTATCATGTCGCCCTGACGGGATGATGGCGACATATCATCATATATCGATCATATATGAAGTTTCTGATATATGATTGTAACTAATTTTTGTCAATAAAGTTATTGTAAAAAATAACTGGACCAGACTTCATACATTCACATTTCATCCAAACACGATCCAGTGAATTCTCTCAGCACTAGATCATTTCAGTAAATGGACTATATCCACTCAACCTCAACTCTTTACTAATAAATTTTCCTCACCGCAAACACTAAATTTGAATACAATCGTATAGGGGACTGATCGGTAAGTCAAACAGCGTTATCGCGTATTGACGCAGCCGGCGGCGGAGGGGTTGAGGTGTCCGGATTACGAATATATGAATAATTGAATACAGAAGTACTGCAAATATGTTGCATTGCAGCTAAGTGATGGTTAAGATTTAGAAATTAATCGTCGAGTTGCCGAGACTTAAGGGGTGATTTATTGGCGATAAAAAAAACTGGTGCCAATGGAGAACTTGAAAGTCTGCCGGCTTGAAAACCGGACTGTCGTTGTGCCTGAAATTATAAGTCTGTGGTGCATAAAACCGATGGTCAACTGTTTTGTTCGCCATTGAATCACCAACGAAAGCCGATTCAAAATAAAAAAAAACAATTTTCAATATTATTTATTCAGTCTAGGCCAGGGGTGGGGCAATACGTTTAGAGATGGGCCATATCAACTAATCACAACATTTACGCGGCCCAAAAAACATAGTTATGTATTCTGTAAACTGCTTTACGGTTTTTACACAAAAATAAAATATATATATATTAAGAAGGGCTCCCCACAAAAAAGTCAAAGTCAAAGTCAAAGATTTTTATTCAAATAGACTTATAGATAAGTGCTTTCGAATCGTCCAATTTTTTTTTCCTACCAGCCATTCAGGACATCTTACAAATAACAAATAATCATCTAACCTATAAGTGTTATAGATAGGTCTTTAAAAATGACATTGAGGGTCCTAAAACTATTTTCTCTCAAAGTCAACCGTTTGAAAGATGTACGCTTCCAAAGTGGTAAAATTGAAAATCTGTGCCCCCCCCCCCCCTCCCTTAATTTTGAAAATAAGAGAGTGAAAATCTAGAAAAATATATGCTGTAGATCTTAATAAGCAGTTTCAACGAAAATTGGTTTGAACGAGATATAGTTTACAGTTTTAGAAATATAGCACATTTTGCAAAACCGCTAATCTTCTTACCGTGTGAGGATTAGTGGCCACCTCTGGTGTCAGAGTTTATCAAGCCGTCTATAAGGCCTCTGACTTGGCTTAACGAATGTAATCAAATGACAGCAGCCGTGGCCGACGGTTTAACATGCACTCCTAAGCACGGAAGCGCTGAGTTATAATGCCACTTTACGGTCACCTATCCGACACCTGACCGGACCGAACTTTGCTTTACAAACGTGATAGAATACCGCTAATGAACTTTGTAATTCATACAAACACTATGAAAAACTAAGTTATTTCTGCAGACGAAATTGATAGTGGTATTTTGGCTAACCCGCGCGTAACTTGACACGCACTTGGCCAATTTTTCGCCCTGTCTTATTATGAGAGATCGCAAATGGATCACCTGTTTAACCGTTTGAGCGTTGGAGATTAGTTGATTTCCTAGTAAAAAAAATCATATCAAACAATCTCCATACAAAGTTGGTTTAAAAAAAACTGCACGGCCAGACCCAGGATTATTAAGCTATTGCATAGCTTTTATAGCAGGCTTTGAGCGCGGCGACCGAACCAAGAAATTCTGTAACGAAAAAACCTAACACCCCCCACTCCGTGTCATAGATTTTGGTTGCTTAGTTACGATTGTGAATAACAAAATGGTCACTGATGAAAAAAACTGTATGAAAATTTGTGTGAGAATATAATTTCTTTTTAAAATCTGGTACCGAATTTATGCGGTGATAAAAAATGCTATGCAATAGCTTTACCGCGGCAGTCCCCGAGTGCCACACGTATTTTTCGAACATGTAGTTCTTAATAAGATCTAAATATTTTGATCTGTTTGTTTCGTTAATATTCGTAGTAGCTACGGCGCGGGCGTAGTTACTTCAAGTATAAAAATCAAGTATGAGTCAGACCTGCAGACTAATTATCAAACTTAAAATCACTTTTCTGTTCATCTGTACCTGTCACCGACAGTCTCGTGCTTCTTGGCATGGAGTTGTCTTCAGACTTCAATTTCGGCACCAGCATCGAGTCCAAGGCTCAAACTGCAGCCTAAAAACTGGGCATCCGAAATAAGGCCAAGCGATATTTCACGCCGGGACAGCTTTCAACTCTCTCGTCGCTCAAGTCCGATCTTGCATGGAGTAATGCAGTCACCTCTGGGACGGCTCAGCGAAATACCAACTGAACACTGGACAATCCAACGCAGAGCTGAGAGGCTAATTGGTCACAAAGAACTGGTGAAGAGCAAGTTTCACACCATAGTTCACCGCCGTAAAGTTGCTTGTCTGTCGGTCTTTTACTTGGGCCCGCGTGGTGGGTCATGGCCCGTTCTCCTTATCCATCCATAAGGAAGGCCAGTGCCCCAGCAGTGGGGACATTAATAATGGCTGATGACGAAAATATTATAAAGAGAAAAGATTGATTAATTGAGATTGATTGATTGATTGATTTGATTGTTTGTTTGCATTGAATAAGCTTCAAACTACTGAATGGATTTGGATCAAATTTGGTACACAGATAGTAGATAGCCTGGTTATGAACATAGGATACTTTTAATCCCGATATTCCCGCGGGAACGGGAACCACGCGGATGAAACTGCGAGCGACCGCTAGTATTCTATACAATACTACGTCGTAGCTGATGTAGTTGCTACGCCGTAGGTACTACGATACAATATTGGTTAATATTAGAAAAAAAATAGCGCTTGACGAGTTTCTTGCCGATTCTTCTCGTTACGTCTCCCGCCGTAGGGTTTGTGAACTGATGGCGGAGCTTCTTTGACATTCACCAGTGCTTTTAACTGAATAAATGATATTTAATTTATTTGTATTAATAATTAACGAATCAAATAATAAAGTCGAAAATTAATATAAATACCCAACGTAATAATCTAGATGCAACATCACACACACTCAATAAAACGTAGCAACTGAAAAGAACACACTTCTTGAGAAGCAATTTTTTGCATGAAAAAAAATAGAAAGAAAAATACACATGCCAAAAAGCAGGTTTAAAAGCTCTCAAGCTTTGAGCATTAAACTTCATCGTTTGATGAATGAGTCCCGTCTCGGAGTGACGGGAGTTTTACCCCGAGGTAATTAATCGTGGGGAGATTGCGAGACAAGTTAAAAAACGAAGGGAGGAGGTTTTTATTTCTGCATATATCAATCTGTTCGTTCGTACAGTCGGCATCGACATCATATACTCGGTCAATGTGCTCAAATATTCAGTTACATCCAAAGTGATCAAAAGTATCGTTACAACTCAAGTATTCAAATAAATGACAACGTCATAGAACGCTCCATAGAGTTCTCATTTTTAAGAACACTATGGTTGTACCGATATATTTGATCACTTTGGATGTCCTAATTATATGAGCACGTGAGCTGTGTCTATACAATATATGATGCTGACTGTACTATGTATTGTTTTACTTTTAGATTTTTTTTGGTCAGTAGGTACTGAATAAATTTCGTTATCACCATGAACATTATCCATTTGTATGTCCCCACTGCTGGGGCACTGTTCCTGAATAGATTTTTCTTAAGAACGACGGGGAGACTCTTAACCTTCATCATACCTGATGTTTAAGTATTGATAAGGCTGAAGATGGAAGCGAGCCTCTCCCGGAATCCTCAATCACTATTTACTTTAACTGCCGGAACACAACAACAAATAAATAAATATTTCCATACAATCACACCAATTATCTAGCCCACATTAAGTATCGTGAAGAACTTGTGTTATGGATACTAGATAACGGAAAACATACTTATATACTTTTTTTTTCTTTTGTAAATACATACATAATATACATATTAAACAACCAGACCAAGACAAATAGACATGTTCATGCACACAAATATTTGTCTTGTCCGGGGATCGAACCCGCGACCCCTGGCGCAGAAGGCGGCGTTAGTACCTCTGCGCCAAACAGGTCGTCAAAACAAACAATGCTGAAAACATTGTTGTTATGGCGTCAGACTTAGATAAGATGGTGGTAGCCAACCACGCGGACTTAAAACAAGCTACCACCAACCAAACCGAATACAATATGTAACCCCGCTGGGAATCGAACCCGGGAAACCTGGGTCTGATACCCGTGGTTGTACCACTAGACCACAGAGGCGGTTGATGTAGAATGTACGTAAGTTAAGGTTGTCTGCTAGAGTTTTTATGAATTATTAGCTGTTACCATCTCACGCATAAACCGCTGAACCGATTTTTATGAAATTTTAAGCTCTGGAGGAGACGAACATACGGTATTAAGTTTATTTCTAAATTGTAGTCTAGTGTTCCTTTTTTATAATATTTATTAACATTTCGACACCTGCAAGCAAAAACATGGTAACTCAGTTTTTAGCATTTCAAAGGAGAGCACGACAAAGATTTAAAAAAATCTTAGCAATTTCGGATAAGTCCTAATGCCAATCGATCTGGACCACTTAAGTAAACGTGGTAAGACCTAAACTCTTGTATCATTTTGATGCCATATATTTAATTATTTATTGTATATAATTAGTGAGTTACAATAAAATTCGTCCTCATATACTTTGTAAAATTACATTGTAACTCCGACATACAATCAATATTGTATGAAACTGATATGTTCGTTAAATGTGGAATTGTTGAATAAAATAATGTTACGTCTCAGATACAATGTTTTAAAACGTTTTACACGCTGCAGTTTTTAAATTATAACGAATTTAATATACGATGATAAGTGTAAAAAAATCCGCATTTTTTGCTTAGTATGAATATCATCTTAACTCAATACTGCCTAAAACTGAGTTACAATGTTCTTGCTTGCAGGTGTCGAATTGTAGTCTAGTATTTCCTCTTTTATAACATTTATTAACATTTCCTTCCAATGTTTGCAAATGTTGTGGTAATAGGTGTGCATATCAGAACTGGACCTTAGACTTTACCTGTTTTAATGATATAACAGTATGTACACTTTTGGTATGTCTAAATAAATTAATAAAGAACATGATAAGTTACGGAAAGCTAGTCTATATTCATATTTAAAGAGGAGAGATTTGTTTGTTTGTTTGCATTGAATAGGCTCCGAAACTACTGAACGGATTATGAACATAGTATATTTTTTATTCCGATATTCCCACGGGAACGGGAACCACGCGGGTGAAACCGCAAGCGTCTGCTAGTTTTGAATAAAGTAGGCATTCCGCTACGATCTCTTTCTTGTTCTTCAATGATTAGCCAAGGCACTTAAACAGAGTATTAACACTGTAATCGTGTAGCTGCTAACAGCGTTCCCGCGTAGCGAGTGACGTGCGAACTCGCGTGCCGCTACGACAGCTACGGAACGTGGCAGTGCTACGCGTGGGGTTTGGTTTAACCTTTGATGTTCGCAGGGGTGGCAGTGTAGACTAATAGAAAAAATATATCAAAAAGTAATATAGCTTTTGAATCGTCAAAAATTACCGGGTATAGGTATTAAACTTTTAAACCGTCTAGAGACCTCCTATAATTTTGGAATTAGTTCATGAAATACGACAGTTATGATAGCTGCTTTTATTGTAATCAATCAATCAATCAATCAAATTCTTTATTTGCATAAATGTGGTAAACAATAGGTGACACATTTAGGGTAGTTCCGCACATTTACCATTTCTGGCTTACAAATTTACATAGGTATATAATTAATAGTACAGTAGAGTAAAGTAAAGAAAATAAAATGTGCATAGCTCATTAATAATGTGCAATTAGTAATAATATTTAAAATGTCAAAATCATGAATATATCTTATTATGTCAAATACAAATAAGTTATGTTACTTTAATAGAATTCAGCTATAAAATAAAATAAAATAAAGTTATATAAAATAAAATAAAGCAAGTAACAGTTTTGTGATTTAGGGCCGGTTTCACCACTAACTGATCAGTAAAAAAAAAAATTGTCAACCCTGCAAACATCAAACAAAGATTAAACTAAAGCTAGCAACATAGTTCACAACATAAATAAAAACATATTAACAAGTACAACAACATATTTGCCGAAATGGACTCCTACCTCAGCTTCTGTGACATAAATGTGACGCTGATTTTCAGGCGGAGCCAAAGAGTAGTAAAAGAACACAACAAGGAGGTTATAGCGGAATGCCAACTGTGACACTATCTGGCAGATAATTTGAAAATTATAATGTGTAAAATATGTCAAATAAACTACTAGGTGCGGGTTCGAATCCCTTCACGGCAACATGAGACAAGTTGCTTTTTTCTAGTTTATTTTCATGTTTAATATTAATCAGTAAATGTTTTCCATTTTAGCCATTTCGTTTGTACAGACAGGCGTGAGATAAAATAGCACTAAAAGTTCGTTACTTAATTTAAATGTGAATATTATCAATACTAAATAAATCTGAAGAGTTTGTTTGTTTGAACGCGCTAATCTCAGAAACTACTGGGCCGATTTAAAAAAATCTTAGACCATTAGAAAGCTACATTTCTCCCGAGTGACATAGGCTATTTTATACCGATATTCTCACGGGGACGGGCACCACACGAGTAAAACTGCGAGGATCCGCTAGTTTAAATAAAACAATAAGGTTTAATTTTAATCAAAAAAATATACTCGCAAAAAAACACCGGTCTCACCGACATTCTACCAATATGTTTTCTTGTATATTTTCTTGTTTAATTTGAAAACCGTCGCCATTACGAGCGACGTAAGGGCGCTCTCAAGGTCAAAGTGTAATGCCATAGTTGCTGTTGACTGTACATAAAAAATAGTATTGTAAAATGCAAAAAATAAATAAAAAAAATTGTTAGAAAATAAGGTTTGTTATTAAATTCAATTAAAATTTATTTGCATTCCTAAATGTTTCAAAGGTAAATAAATAAATGATTGCATACAATCCCACCAACTATTTAGTCCACCAGATGACAATGGTCGTCGGACACAAAAAAGTTTATGAAAGATATCTCCACAAGACTGGTCCACGCCTCAGGAGACCCGAGAGCTGGTGCCTATCTTGCCCAGCGGCTGGTCTATGTATTCAGCGGGGCAACAGCGCCAGTGTTCTCGGTACTATGCCACGCGGTTACGAGTTGGACGGCGTTTTCTTGTTATAGTTAGTATAAGGTAGTATAGTATGTTTATATGTTTATCATTAATTTATTTGGTTAAAGTTAAATTTATTACACAAGTGAAATACTTATTTCCACCGTGTTGCAGCCCTACATCGGTTGTCACACGGTCCGCCGCGCGAGCTGTTTTCTACCGGATTTGGCCCCTCGGCCCCTTCCGCCGATTTGGCCCTACCTATAGGGTGTCCATAAGCGAAAGTCGAGTGAGGACACTGATTCTTCACATTACAAAAATATATGATGAGAAGAATGAAATAAAAATAAAAAAAAATTAAACGAATAATATGAAGATAAAACAAAACCCGCCTGCCAAGCGTGGCGATTATGGCAAACCCCCCCTTTTGGGGGAGGCCTATACCCAGCAGTGGGTGTTATGTGGCTGAGACGAGGACGAGAAAACAAATTGTCTCATATCGCATAGACGGGACTCGAACCAGGGGTCTAATTGTCTATTTTTAAAATCTATCGCAATCCATTTCAATTCGTCATTTGAAAGAAATTTACATACTTCAGGCCGTCACTATTTGACATTTGAAAAGGTTTGTGATCGGGACGCATTTTGAACGGTATTGAATGAACGAAATTGAACTGTCTAACCAAAGTGGCAGACGAAAATATCTTTCAAATGTATGGAAAAGTGTCATATGAAGTGTCATTTAAAACATCATCGTTCCGAAAGGGATTGTGACTATAAGTTACACATTTCTGTAAATCACTATCACAATCACATTACCTTTGAAAGGGATGGTGATAGATTTTGAAATTAGAAAATTAGGGGGCCGGAAGCTTTAGGTATCCGGCCCACTGCTCTAACCATTCAATGTCGGTAGCTCAATTGTTATTTTTATTACATATTTTTTGAGCCTTGTTAATTCCAAGAGAAGTCCAGAGAACAATGGAATATCTATCGTGTCTCATAATCCAGGGCCTGAGAGGTTAAACTATTCTATATTATTTAAATATTTGACATTTGCATGCCAAGGTGGCCGCACATGAATAATTAACATTTTATAATACATTTATCTTTTGTATTTTTAAAATGATATTAAGTAAGTAGCAATAAGACTGGTCCACGCCTCAGGAGACCTGAGAGCTGGTCTATCTTGCCCAGCGGCTGAGTCTTTGTATTCAGCGGGGCAACAGCGCCAGTGTTCTCGGTACTATGCCACGCGGCTGCGAGTTGGACGGCGTTTTTTTGTTATAGTATAAAATTAGAATATATATATATATTCTACTAATTTGAATAAAATAATTAGTAACAGTTATGAATTATTTTATTCTTGACATGAATTCAGATTTAAAACATTTATGACCTGTATGTTTTTACCATTTTTCTGGTAAAGTTGATTTGATTAATTAATTGAATACATTAATTCACGTCCTTGATTCTCCTAACGTGTGGCCCCTTACTACCGGTATTTAGAAGCATCTGCCCTTTGATGGATGGGAGCTAATCCGCGCGGCAAAGTGCCTCTAATAGTCTATGGTCGACGGCTTAACTCTAGAGCATAGACAACTGGAGATTCACGTAGTGATTATCTTCTCTGAGTTTATGATTAATAGCATGTTCTTACTATCTAAATATTTTGCTACCTATTTATTTTTTTATTTTTTTAATTGACCATATTTGACATTTTATGATAATTGTATTTTAGTTAATAATTGACTGACCTGCTGTATAATTTATTATTGAATTTTTATTGAATTATATGTTAGTGTGCCATGTAATGTAATGTGCCGTGTGGTGACGGCCTAAGAATAGGCGTGTCACCACTCCCTTACACGCTTGGGATGTCGTAAGAGTCGACTAAGAGGCTCGACGTATTGAACACCTGTGCGTGAGAAGGAAACTTGAAACAAACCCTCTACCAACCCGTCTGGCCAGCGTGGTAGCAGTAGGCTAATGCCTCCTAAGAACGCCACAATAGGCGTGAGCTATGAGAGGCTTATTTCCAGCAGTGGATGTAAATTATGCATGCCAGAGTCTGGTGGTTAGTGTGATTCTAATGAACTTTTCTGTAAGAACATATGTACCACTTTTTAAGCAAAATAAAATGAATTGAATTGAATTACAACAATGTTTGTTTGAGAAGTCTGATCAAAATATATTCACATCAAACTGCCTAACGAGTCAGCTCTAAAAAACGTGTTGATTCACAGGTTTATGATTAATAGCTTGTTGTTTGTTTGTTTGTTTTTTTATGAACACAGGGGACGCGCTGAACCTTCATCATACCTGATGTTAAGTATTAATAAGGCTGAAGATGGAAGCGAGCCTCTCCCGTTTTCCTAAACCATAAACTCGTTACACATGTTATTACCGGCCATTTAAAAGACCGCATAAGTAAAACATATACTTAATAAAAATATTAAAGAAAATGTGGGTATTTAAGATAGATTTCTAGCGTTGCTTATAAATCAACACTTGTAAGCAACGGAAAATTTCCAAATTTCCACTTGGAAAATACTTTTTAATTAATTTAATATTTATTAAACTGCATACAAAAAATCATAAAGTTGGAATGCAATATTGATGTCAGTAACATCCAGGTTAATGATCGGAATATCTGTGGTTTTCACATCTAACAAGCCAAATACTGTTGCTACTTCAAAACGAAAACTAAGTTAGATTTGGTTTTAAAATGATGCTCTTTCGGTGTTCCTATTGGCGACTGAAAGTCACAGCTCTACAGTTTTAAACCAAGTCTATTTTTAGTCCCCTTTTCGTAGTAATAAATAAATATTTGCATACAATCACACCAATTATCTAGCCCACGTTAAGAGCTAGCGCAGACGACGGATAACGGAGGACTTTTTGTCCGCGACACGTCTTTATTGTTAACCAAATAAGATTCAACTTAGACCGCGTATGTCCGCGAAAAGTACGCGATAGTCCTCGTTATTTATTCAACTTTATGTTCTTAGTAATAAGGTCGTGTCGCGGACAAAAAGTCCTTCAATGTCCGTCGTCTACGCAGGCCATAAGTTTCACGAAGAACTTGTGTTATACTGTTAAGTATTCTGTGGTTATGGATACTAGATAACGGATAAACATACTTATATACTTTAATTTTTTTGTAAATACATACATAATATACATATCAAACACCCAGGCCAAGACAAATAGACATGTTCATGCACACAAATATTTGTCTTGTCCGGGGATCGAACCCGGGACCTCTGGCGCAGAAGGTGGGTTTAATGCCCCTGCGCCAAACAGGTAGTAGCTAGTTACATAAAATAAGTTGTCTATTGACGGCTTTAAACTATGATTGGAGAATCTGGAGGATTCACGGATTTGAGTCTCATCATCATCATCATCATCATCGTCAGCCTGTGGACGTCCACTGCTGGACATATGCCTCTCCTAGCTCACGCCTATTGTGGCGTTCATAGGAGGCATTAGCCTCTACCACGCTGGCCAGACGGGTTGGTAGAGGGTTTGTTTCAAGTTTTCCTTCTCACGCACAGGTGTTCAATACGTCGAGCCTCTTAGTCGACTCTTACGACATCCCAAGCGTGTAAGGGAGTGGTGACACGCGTATTCTTAGGCCGTCACCACACGGCACGGTTTGAGTCTTAATATTTATATCCTTACCTTTCGATGCCCGTGAGACGAGGATGGCGGTATTTTTTAGAGAACAGCAGACCGCCGCCCCAAGCCGCCTGTCATGAATAAAGATAAGATAAGATAAGATTAGATTTATTTGCTTGAATATGGTTACATGTTATTGATCTTAAATAACTAGTTTCTAACATATTCTATCGCATTTAGCGATGTGCAAATATTCATTTTCACAATAAAAAAAAAACTAATTGTAAATATGTAAATATAAAATATTATAAGTTTTACAAGCACTAGCCAAAATTATTTAAAAAAACAACGGGTTGCACCCTGGGAGTGCCTGCAGAAGTAAAAACCGCTTAAACGAAAATAACGATCAAAATCCACTATATCTTGACCACGACTTCATAAAAAGTTGATGAAAACGGAGACCAACTTGATTTGGTACGTAAATCCATTAAAACTGACCTGGCATCAATATGAAAGTTGGTAGTAATGAGAGATCTTTATATAATGTTTGTTATTTACTAATATACGTAGATCTTTCAAGTGTGAGACTTTATGAAATTTGAAATAGTTCAACGGTAAATGGTCTTACGAATTTTCGATTAGGGTCATGTGTCCCCTGACGCGACTTTAAAAATTTTTTCCCATCCCTAAAAATTAAAACTCTGATGTGCACAACGCCGTTAAAGAAGTTTTCATTTCAAAAAATGTCAATAGATAAAAAGCAATGTCAAAATTATCAGTAAATCTATTTTGTGATAAATTTTTAATTAAAACAGAAAATAAAATAACAACAATAATGAAACTATGTAAAGAATACAGTTAAAACGAAAATCAATAAATTAACAAATGAATCAAATCTTAATAAATACACATAGATGGTGCTACTACAAATAGTTTTGTTTTCTATCTGACGATGTCATTTTATGATTTTGATTTTTGTATTTTTCAATGCTATTTTTTACTTATGATTAAATATAAAATATTGGAAAAATTAACTTGGCCACGGAGAACTTACTTGTTCCCGAGTTAATTTTTTCCAATATTTTTCTATTTAAATTTTATGATGTTATTTTATTTCGCTAATAAGGAAAACAAAATACGGCTTCAGCCAGCTTTAAACCGTCTAACTGGTTCCGTTCAATTCCCCAAATGGGACTTGAACGGGATTTGAAGCCACAACCTTGATTTGTGTTCCAATGGTCTCCCAATTGAGCTACAGAGTAAATATACTAGAAAAAAGCAACTTGTCTCATGTCGCCCTGACGGGACCCGAACTAACATCCTTGGGAATCCGGCCCAATGCACTGACCAATTATGCTACAGAGACCTACGAGAACACGTTGAAATTATCTAGTATATTCACCTTTTTCTACGGTGTTGGCCACCGTCGTTTCATCAATGAGAGAAATATTCTCGCATTCGAAAGAAACATCTTTACAGATGTTTGACTATCGATTAAGATGAAACTGCCATCTACTTATAACTTTTTAATTTTGCATTTTACAATGCATTTTTATGTGATAATTTTTAATCAAGTAAATATACTAGAAAAAAGCAAAAAAAATGCAAAAATTATCACATAAAAAATGCATTGTAAAATGCAAAATTTCATCTTAATCGTAGAAAAAGGTGAATATACTAGATACTTCTCGTAGGTCTCTGTAGCATAATTGGTCAGTGCATTGGGCCGGATTCCCAAGGATGCGGGTTCGTGTCCCGTCAGGGCGACATGAGACAAGTTGTTTTTTTCTAGTATATTTACTTGATTAAAAATTATCACATAAAAAATGCATTGTAAAATGCAAAATTAAAAAGTTATGAGCTACAGAGTCTCGAAACATTCGAAGTAGTTGTAATTATAGTAACTGCTAGCAACGTAAAAGTTGTTTTATTTCAATAAATGCTTCATCAGATTTAATACAATGTAATATTGCCATAAATGCAATGATTTGCTTAAACGAAGATTTGGAATCGGGAAGAGACTTGTTCATTGGATACTAGAATGCTTAACCTAAGCATATAATATAAGCATACAGATCTTCGCAGAAATATATTGACATTTTTATGTATAAAGTCGCCAAGTGAGCATGTTTGTATGAAAATAACGGGGTGGGCCAATAATTGTGCCGATGAGTGTACAAGCTATGTTGACAGAGCGTCTCTTTAAATTGTTCAAAAGCAAATTTAAATTTCTTGTTACTTTGTTAAGGAATTTCTTGACTATAAGTTGACATAAATATGGAATTAAATTATTGACATGATCTATTAATAATAATACTATGATAACCATTTAGGTTTAAATAATATTATGACATAATTATGTAAAAAAATGTTTAATGTAAATGTTGTGGCGCGCACTGTTCATTGAAATAAAACAACTTTTACGGATATCAAACGCGCTATATTTCACGAACTAAATTGTAATTGTCCGTATTTTTAGGTTTTTTGATTTTCCCGACGTTTCGGCACCTTTTGTCCCCAGAATGCTGCGTGAGGCTATTGAAATCACCAAATACCCAAACTTCAATACAGATGATGGGTGGAAGATTCCACCAGCTTGGGACCCTATTATCCATAAATTAAATTCTCAACCCAAATCACGCACTGCAAGACCCAAAGATACGGTTACCTCTTTTTGTAGATAAACAAATATAAAAAAGTAAAGGTTGAGACAACATATCTTAATTTTTTATAAAGATGGAGGTCGGCCCGCTTTCGAAGTTTTCTTGGCAGCTTCTTTCTACGAAGGTCCTCCCAATTTGTGAACTGCCAGTAGAGTCTTCAGTTTTCTCTTTTCTTAATAATAAAGAATTAAAATAACAATTAAATCAAAATATCAAATCAATAATAATTTGTGCCATAGTAAATGTCTAACCGTATCCGAACGAAAATAAATTAACTTTTCGAGGGTAGACTTATAAGTAGCCAGTCATCCCGTGACCACGGCAGCTGTAAAGGTGCCGAAACGTCTGGAAAATCAAAAAACCCCCTAAAAAACCTAAAAATACGGACAATTACAACTTAGTTCGTGGAAATATAGCGCGTTTGATATCCGTAAAAGTTGTTTTATTTCAATAAATTATTGTCTTAATATATTTGACGACGACTCTGTGCTTAACATTCACATGCCCGATGTCGGCAAGACAAACGGACTATAAAAAAATAAACCAAATCATGTATTACTCTGTTTTCCGTGAATAAATAATTTATTTCTTTCTTTCTTACTATTAATAACTTACGTCAACATGCATCCACATGTCGTATTTCTGGCAGATGTCGGCAATCTCTGTGAGCGGATCGAAGGCGCCCAGCACCGTCGTGCCGGACGTCGCGTTCACGAAGAACGGCACCTGGTAAAGAGGATAGGATATTGTACTGGTATGTTACTCTCAAGAGCAGCCGCTGGTGGTTAAAAAACCGCATACATACAAAGAAAATTTAAAACCGACTTCAAAACGTAAAAAATAATAACATAAACCAAAAAAAACCCGTAGTTACTACGAAAACCGTCTTCAAAATATACTTTTTGGAGTCGGTGCCAGCAAAGGCATCCATGGTGCAGTCTACATTGTACTGATACAATATAGGTACGTTTATTTTGTCCTGGTTGTCATTGGCCACTGACCCAGTTGTGGCTACTGTCCTGACCAAGATGTGACACAGTTGTGGTCACAGACCCAGTTCTGGCCACTGGCCAAGTTGTGACCCAGTTGTGGCCACAGAACTAGTTGTGGCCACCAACCCAGTTGTGGCCATAGATCCAATTGTGGCCACTTTGAACTCATATTCTGTGCTGATACTCACATTGCCCCTATCCTTATGGTACCGCACCAATCGCTCCAGCTCGGAGGGGATCATCTTTCCGCGCTCGTCACTTGGCACGCTCACACAGTAATCGGTGCCGAGACCGCCGACTGACGCGCACGACTTGACCGAGTAGTGGCACTGAGGGCAAAGGATTCATTGATGTAGCATATAGATTCTTATTGACGGAGGAATAAAAAACCGGGCAAGTGCGAGGCGGACTCGCCCACCGAGGATTCGGCACCAATTTGTAGGTACCTAGGTACACAATATTATAAATAGTTCAGGAATTGAGTCTCGTAGTTTTTTCCAAAGTTTTTTCGAAATTCAGTTTCGAAAGCTTAAGACTAAATTTTTCATGATTTAATTACAAATGTCTAGTTTCAGATTGTTTCCTGTACTAGTAGTAAAAGACGATATTATTTGCAAAATTTCATAGGTAGTACTAGTTCAACAGAACGTACCCTATGAATTTTGATTTACCTTCACGCGTTCTCGACATTTACGAGGACGCACGGACGGACGGACAGACGGACAACAAAGTGATCCTATAAGGGTTCCTTTTTTAACTTAATTAGAGTTTGGAACCCTAAAAATGGGACTCGTAAAAGACTAAATGCAAGTTAAATTGGTAATTCAATTCACCTGGTGAGCTATTAAGGAGCTCCGGTGTGGTGACGTATATGTCGCAGGATAATTAGATAAATCATTTCTCAATCCTACTGAAAAAAGATAGGGATTTTGTGAAAAAACGGGTTGCCTCAGTAAGATTGCGAAAAGAATCGCTGGCTATTAATGAAATAACTACACTGATTGGCTGGTCGGACCGTCCAAAACAACATCTTCTCTGATTGGTTAGCGACTTGACCTTTCAAATGTCAATCCATTCTCTCACGTGTAGTAAACTTTCTGTGAACCAATTAGATTATGAGTTAGCAAGCAAGCAAAAATTTTGCCCATCAGAGTTAAGAATATCCAATGTTACTAAGGCATCCCATATTTTTATCAAAAACCAATATTTTTCAGTAAGATTTAAAAATGTCAACACCATTGTTTAATTATACGTGTTTTCGCAATATCCCTAGGATTTTCGTGAAAATTCTATTTAGCAAATCATCCTACGACGTATATAGCGCACTCGGCCTGCGTAGACTAGACAGCGAAAGTTAAGCAGATTTTGTCGTCCACGAGTGAGTCACCAAAAATGTATTATCTTGAGCTCCTATGCTTCGAAAGATAGAGTCAGAGGAGATAAAATGGCCGATGAATCTGATGATGAAAGTGAAGTAAAGTCTCGGTAGCTCAGTGGTTAGCCAAATTTGTTTGATTGTCGTGGGTTCGAGTCCCATCTGAGAATTCACTTGTGGCCGAGTTGATTTTTCCCAATATATTTCTATTAAAATTTATCATAAGATGAAAGTGGTTACCTAACCCACGTACCTGGTCCGAGGTGAACATGACAAGGTGTCCAGGGATGCTGGTGAGGCCCTTCTCCTTGTACTGCGGGAACTTGTGGTGGCGAGCCGCCAGAAACGCGTACAGGTTCGACACGGAGCCACCTGACAATAGGATGATAGCGATATTTTAACTGACACACGATGGCGCTACGGAAGACCAGTAGGCTTATTCCGTGACTCTGGCTGTTGTACCATGACAACTTCAGTGTACAATTGAGTTTGAAATAAAACAACTTTTACGGATATCAAACGCGCTATATTTTACGAACTAACACGAATGAACACGACGGCAGCTGTAAAGGTGCCGAAACATCGGGAAAATAAAAAAAACCCCTAAAGACCTAAAAATACGGACAATTACAACTTTGTTTGTTTGATATCCGTAAAAGTGTTTTATTTCAATAAACAGTGCGCGCCAAAACATAAGATGTACGTACAATTGAGTTTGTCAAAAGTGTATATACATGCTCGTTACAGGCATGCGGTCTTCTTCTTCTTATCCTCTGAGGATTAGTGGCCCCCTCCGGTGTCAGAGTTTATCAAGGCGCCTAAAAGGTCTCTGACTTGGCTTAACGACTGTTATCAGATGACAACAGCCGGGACCGACGGTTCAACGTGCCCTCCGAAGCACGGATTCGCTCAGTTTTAATGCCACTTTACGGTCACCCATCCGAAACCTGACCGGACCGAACGTTGCTTAACAAACGTGATCGATTACGATCATTCTGTCAAGCGCGGCCACGGGCGCTTCGGTTGTTGTGGCGATACTTTTTTTTTATCAACGACGACCGGTAGACTCTTAACCTTCATCATACTTGATGTTAAGTATTGATAAGGCTGAAGATGGAATCGAGCCTCTGCCGGAACTCTCAATCACTGAGGAACAAGCTATCTTATCTCGAACTGCTGG
Organism: Chrysoteuchia culmella; assembly: GCA_910589605.1. Classification (NCBI taxonomy): domain Eukaryota; kingdom Metazoa; phylum Arthropoda; class Insecta; order Lepidoptera; family Crambidae; genus Chrysoteuchia; species Chrysoteuchia culmella. Next base: position 519,724 of record OU342669.1, read on the forward strand.
AACACGACAATGCTGAAACATTGTTGTTATGTCAGACTTAGGTAAGATGGTGGTAGCTGGCCAGGTGGATTTACAACAAGTCCTACCACCAACTAAACCGAATACAATATGTACCCCCGCCGGGAATCGAACCTGGGACCCCTGGGTCTGATATCGGTGGTTGTACCACTATACCACAAAGTCGGTAAGATTGTCTCTCGCACTTTTTCCGTATGCCAGATTCCGTTGTCCAGTCCACCGAAACTGTCAGTTACAATATAGGCCTGTTGTCGCGTTCACACTTTCTTAGATTTAGATCGCTTGTAGCCATTTTTTTGGCCGATACAAGGTGATAGGCTGTTATTAGAAAGGTGATAGACATGACAGTTGATTGTTAAAAAGGAAAAGGTGGACCACAAACAGATAAACAGATTTTGTGCGTAATGATAGAAAAGGGAAGGAACTGGAATTGAGCAGGATGTAGAATATGTACATAACTACTACGTTGACCCTAAATAGAAATCTTCTTATATAGAGAGCAGACCCTAGAGTACAGTATAAAAATAAATACAGTATTTTATCTTCCTACAAAAGATCCGTTCGCGAGTTATTACTCGAGTAGGCAATTTAGCGTTTAATACAAGAATACAAAATACGTAATTAGAAAAGTATTGCTCAAATATAATCCGGCCACGGCAAGAAGGGCGCTATTTGTCTGTGTAACGTTCTAGCTTAAACGTCCGGAATATATCAGTATAATGTAAGCAAGCCCAGCTGACGAACGAATTTTGTCGCGATTATTTTGTTGCAGAGTTTTTTTAAAACTATGATACTCGTATTTCCAAATATTCATTAGAATGAAACGATGTAAAGGGCAATTTTGTTCAAAATTAAATACTTGTGACGAATTACGTATTTATTTAGATAAAGATAAATATTATGTGTTTATAAAAACAGATACACAAATTATGCATTAGTTTAGAACGTTTTTTATCTTTATAAAAATAGTTATAGTGAGTCAACCTTAAAACATAGATATATGCTGTCGCGGACTTTTTTCTAGAACTTTTAATGGGGAATAATTTCATTATACATGATTTTTACGTAACTTTCACCGTTGCCAAAACTGTGATTTATGTCGTCGACCTGACCAGCCCCTGCTCGATCGGCACTTGATTAATTAACACCTTATAATAATTAAACTGTGCTTAGAATGTGAGTGTGCAAACTTAGCCACTTTGACAGCCTAATATAATGGGGATACATCAAGGTGATGATGTTGATGACATAGGTCTGCGACCCAAAAAGAAGAAACCACTGACCTGGCGCCAGAATCGAGTCCCCAGACTTCCACCCGATCATGCTCCTCATCTTCTCCAGCACGACGTTCTCCATGAGGATGAAGACGGGCGCGATCTCGTACGTGAACATGTTCGTGTTGGCGGCGGCGGTCAGCCACTCGCCGGCCAACGAGATGATGTCCAGCCCGCAGGAGAGCTGGTTGAAGAAGTGGGGGTGGCCTGGGAAGAGAAAGTTCAATATTTAACAGTATAATGTTATTATAAGTTTAACCTCAAACAAATATTTGTGTTGACTGTACAAATATTTAAAAGAATCGATTAACTTTGTGTATGTAGTCCTTTTCAGTTGTTAGTTGTCCTGAATAAATATTTTTAACCGCCTCTGTGGTCTAGTGGTACAACCACTGGTATCAGACCCAGGGGTCCCGGGTTCGATTCCCGGCAGTACATATTGTATTCGGTTTGGTTGGTGGTAGGACTTGTTGTAAGTCCGCCTGGCTAGCTACAACCATCTTATCTAAGTCTGACGCCTTAACAACAATGTTTTTAGCATTGTTGTGTTCCGGCAGTTAAAGATTAGATAGCCAGTTCCTCAGTGATTGAGGCTTGGAGAGGCTCGCTTCCATCTTCAGCCTTATCAATAGTTAACATCAGGTATGATGAAGGCTAACGAGTTAGATGGCGTTGTTTTACAGGCAGGTTGCTTTTTTCTAGTATATTTTCTTGTTTAATATTTATCACATAAACAATAACTGTTAATGGTCATCAACCAAAACCGGCCCGCCACCGTACCAGATAATTTTGATGTTTTTTTACTCAGTGAACGTGTGGTGTCTATTTGCGGCAATAGTGGCAGACGTTTTATAGTCTTTTATCGAATTCTCGGCTATCGATTTACACTCAAAGGTGTTCAATTTCCTTGATCTAAAACCAACAAACCCCAAATACTTGACAACAGTTTCCAAAACAAACTAATTTCCCGGTCGACCACAACCGGAAGCAATAATTCGCGCCATTGCACCGGACGATTGCTTCCGGACGTGACGCCATCTTGGCCAGAGACAAAACGCATTTCATTTAAGCACATTTCCGGTTTGTAAAAGTTGAGAAGCAAGAGGCTTACGTGGTTTTGTTTTTATTGTTTTTGTGACTAATATATGTACCATTTCTTAAATTGTAAAGAGAAGATACTAAATCAGAGAATTTAATTATTAAACATTAAAAATAAATTAAAACAGACTTCAAAAACCAAAAAGCAAAAAATTAGCCTTTTGGAGCCAAGGCATTCTAATATGCGGTCCTACTCTTTTATTTTTCTTGCCTTGGCTGGCACCGATGTTTTTTATTTCACAATTGTTAAAGGTCAAATTGAGAACCTCCTTTTTTAAATCGGTTCAAATCAACCACAACAATGTCATCTAGGTAAACGACTATTTGCCAAAACGTATTTATATTTTTCAGGATTATGAAAAAACTACCATCCAGGGGACTAATTGTCTAATTTAAAATCTATCGCAATCCCTTTCAATTTGACATTTGAAAGGGATTGTCATCGGAAAGGTATGGAAGAAACGAAATTGAACTGTCTAAGCAATATGACAGACGAAAATATCACTATCACAATACCTCTGAAAGGGATTGTGATAGATTTTGAAATTAGACAATTCTAATTTCAAAATCTATCACAATCCCACAAACTTCGTAATTAATATAGGAACTAAATCCTTCTCCTAAATGCAACAAATACTTTTCTGAAAATCGCATCAAAATCAGCTAGGCGATTGCGTAAAGTCGATCGTATTCATTTGACAGTTCATATTGTATCATATTAAATGTCATTCCATACAAATTGCAGCCGATTTATAACGATATGAACTGTCAAGTGATTACCTTACGCACACGCACCCCAGTTCAGCCAAACGGTAAATAATCGCGGACAAACAAACATACATACAGGGGGCTAATTGTCTAATTTTAAAATCTATCGCAATCCCTTTCAATTCGTCATTTGAAAGATATTAGCAAACTTCAGGCCGTCACTATTTGACATTTGATAGGGATTGTGATCGGGACGCGTTTTGAAAGTTATTGAGTTATCTTTCAAATGTATGGAGAAGTGTCAAATGAAGTGTCATTTAAAACTTCATTCGTTCCGAAAGGGATTGCGGCTATAAGTTACACAATTCCACAAATCACTATCATAATCAAAATATCTTTGAAAGGGATTGAGATAGATTTTGCAATTAGCCAGGGGGCTGGTCAAACTTAGAACCTTCTTTTTTAAGTCGGTTAAAATATAGTACATTAGAGAGAGGCGTGCTTTCTTTCACATTAAGACTTTTTTTTTCAGTGAGGGGAATCCAGTCTTTACAGATTCTTGCCTTGAGGATATGCTGGGGTCCCATAGCATACCCGTCCTGGTAAAGACCTAGAAACAAGCACACTATCTCTCGTCACCCCCGTTACCCCGTCGAGCCTAATAGGCTTGGAGGGGTTTTTCACATTCAGCCTTAGCAGTACCTACTGAACATCTTGTATGTTGCTAAACGTCCCCCCGTTGCTTGTAAAAAGAAGTCTACTTAATATTATGCCAAAATGGCTTCCAAATATTTATTCATAATATATTTTTTATTCGGATGAAATATGAGTTTTGAAAAAAATATTTGACTATTGGAATACTTATTTAAGTTAAAGGTGGAGAAAAAGGTTTCTTTTGTGTCCTAACTGCTGGCTGGCTTTTTTATGAATATTATGAGGGCGGTTTTTACTCCTCTTTTCAAAAGTAGTTCATGACGATCCTTCCTAAAATACCCTTTGAAACGACCATAACCATATTTCAACACTTTATCCATTATCTAAATCGGAAGCCTCCTTTATGACGTCATTAGCTATGAACGGGCGGCCATCTTGAATATTTGGGCGGGAAACTGGCCGCCATATTGGGTACGCTGGTAAATTCGGGCATTTGGCTCCGGTTTCACCAGCATCGTTCCCGTTCCCGTGGGAATATCGGGATGAAAAGTATCCTATGTTCATAACCAGGCTAACTACCACAGACCTATAACGAGATAGACGAAAAGAGCGCTTCAAACTGTATGAGAACCTAGCGTGTCAAATTTTTCGTACCTACGATGACGTCACGTCAAGATACTCAATACTCAATTATTTTTCAATACTCAATTATTTATTGCATTCCATAATGTACACGAAAGATGGTGAATATAAATAAAAGATCATCATGGACCCTGACGGGCACGCAATAGGGTTTAGAAGAGAGGAGGCGCTAATTAACATTAGATAGCAAAGTTTTACATCCAAAAAATAAAAAATTATAATAATTAGAAAAAAAAACAATTATGACACAAAGTAATTTTAGATGACAGATTTTTAAATACCTTTTTTTTATTTAATAGCGTCGTTGAAGTATTCATGTAAACTGTAATAGCATTTATTTATAAGAATTTTTTTTAATTGGTTTATAAACAAAGAATGTTTACTTTCATTAATTATTAAAGATGGTAATTGATTATATATTTCAATGGACGCATGCAATGTACTATTAGATGTTAATTTTAGTCTGGAACAGGGTAACATTAATTTATTTTTGTTTCGCGACGGATATTTAGACGGAATCTTGTCGTTTTTTATAAAATTCGCTATGCTTACGTACAAATTTGCAAACCTCTAAGATATATAGACAAGGTAGAGGCAGTATTGAATATTTTTTAAAGTATGGTTTGCAGCTCTCCGTTTGTTCTATGTTGGCTATGATGCGGATTAATTTGTTTTGCATGGTGAGTAGCACAGCCGCGTCCGTGCTGTTGCCCCACAGCACCACTCCGTAACTCAGACAAGCATGCGCGTAGGCGTAATAAGTAACTATTGCCGTTTCTATATCGGTAGTCTTTTTTACTTCGCGCAGTGCATAGGAAAAGCTTGATAGTTTAGATTTAATTTTTTGTACGTGGGCTTTCCAGTTAATGTGCCTATCTATAATTATGCCTAATAATGAGAACTCTTCTACACATTCTAGTTTTGTACCTTTATAATTATAATTTATATTTAATGCTGCTTTTTGAGGGGGATGGAATGTCATGATTTTAGTTTTAGAAAAATCAAGTTTCAAGTTGTGGTCATTTAACCAGTCTGATGTTTTAGCGACTAAGCAATCTAAGTTTTCGTTTATATTATTGTTTTTATTACATGATGTGAGTAGGGAGATGTCATCAGCAAACATCATCATCGAAAGCACTTCTATGAGTCTATTTGAATAGAACTCTTTGACTTAAAATATTTTGGAACTAAAATTATTTCCATATTTTCGAATGTTGAACGGGTCAGGCCGTAGACTGCAGCGCCTCTCTCAAGGGACTTCTTTCTTGGCACATATCTCTATAATTTGTGGGTATCATGGCGAAAACGATTTTTTAAAATGTCATGACCAAGTACGACAGCGTGGTTTAAGCAAGGAATCGCTAAGTGGTCATAGTGAATCAACGCCCTGATGGCACGTGTCCCGCAGCGAACGGAGAGTGGGGACAGCCAGGGAACTGGAGTCCCCAAAAAAACATGGAGGTTGCACCGCTCCATGCGTCTCTCCAAGAAGAGATGCGGCCGAGAGGTGAGATGGTTATTTTATAATGGTATGGGGGGGCGGGCGGCGGGACGAGGAATCCCGTCGTCCAGTTAGAACCCTCGTGACGGATGTGCGCGCCACGTGTTCCAGCGCTAGTTCCGGTGGTAGAAGTCAGGGTCGCTACACAGCGACCCGGAGAGGACGCCACGCCGGGGCCAAACACAAAGCGACGACTCAGAGACTGCTATTCTTGCCCCGAAGTCTCCACCCGCACGCGTAGTTGGAACACCCAAGGGGTTTTAGTGGGTTCAAATCCCACATAACCTCCCTGTCTCCTCGGACGAGGAAACGATGACATTTCCCCCTGGTAAAAAAAAAAGCCTGATGGCACTAGGTTAAGTGCGATTTTAGAGGTATACACATCCCGCTACGAAATCGACCATGCCAAGTACGCATTGACCACTTGTATCGGGACCCATTTCAAACATAAATAATGATAACACCTTGGATAACACCCAGTCACGGATCAAACAAACCAAAGAAAAGCTAGGTGGAATATAAAAGTCTGATTTAAATCAGTTTCTGACTCAAATCTAGGTAGAGGAAATCTAAATATTAAATAATTGTACAGGTATTTTCTTTTTCCTCAGAGTCTGTAAGTGAACAACTTTCTTCTAGAAGATCACACGATGGATTAAGTATAGGAATTCCATTTTTTTTTGTCGTATTTCGACCCATATTTCTAGAAGAAAGCTGTTCAGTTACAGCAGAATGTGAGCAGTATAACTGAACAACTTTCTTCTAGAAACGTCGAAAAGTCGAACTTGGTAACAAACATTTCCTGTATATTTTTCAGTTGTAAGTAGTTCTTCTCGGGCCCCAGGGGCCGTACCGCGCAAGTGGCGGCGGCATCGTAGTCGGCTTTATTTGACAGATGGATGTGACATATTGCTGCTTCTTTTTGACACAAATGAAAACTTACCAAAGACTAAGAGCATTATGTCACATCCATCTGTCAAATGTCGATGTCGATGCCGACGACACATGCGCAGTAGGGCCCTGGTTATGAGACACAATAGATAAGTATTCATTGTTCTTTGGAAACCGGTGTCCTGTTTTCAAATAACGTATTAAAAATAGTAAATGTCTGTCTGATTCATTAAAGTTTAAAATTAGTTTTTCAAAGGTAAGGTTTGGTTGGTGGTAGGACTTGTTAGTCCGCCTGGCTGGCTACCACCATCTTATCTAAGTCTGACGCCATAGCAACAATCTTTTCAGAATTGTCGTGTTCCGTCAGTCCTCAGTAATTGAGGATTCCGGGAGAGGTTCGCTTCCATCTTCAGCCTTATCAAAACATCAGGTATGATGAAGGCTAAGAGTTCAAAGTCGGTCATAAGAAAAATTATTAAAAAAACTAAGTAACCTACTAAGCTAAAACTTAAAAGCTTTCAATAAAATCAGCAAATACTTCCATTTCACATCATCAGCCTGTGGATGTCCACTGCTGGACTTAGGCCTCTCCTAGCTCACGCCTATTGTGGCGTTCATAGGAGGCTATTAGCCTACTGCTACCACGCTGGCCAGACGGGTTGGTAGAGGGTTTGTTTCAAGACTTTCGAGTTTTCCTTCTCTCGCACAGGTGTTCAATGCGTCGAGCCTCTTAGTCGACTCTTACGACATCTCAGGCATGTAATTGAGTGGTGATACTTGTATTCTTAGGTCACCACACGGCACAACCACTTATTTTTAGATACTTAACACAAATACCTATATTTAGGTATAACTTATTGCTCATTCAAACGCAACCGACGCACTTCAACAACGCTTAAAACATCTTGTCATATTTCATCTATTGTCCAACCCCTCACAAACATTCCCTAGAGTACAAACTAGTGTATTTTCCTGTATTTACACATCTTTTTATCGGCCACGTGGCCGCGCCATAAACAAGTGTAGATAACATTTAGTCTATGGCGCGTGGGAGTGACAGTTTTTATCTGTGGCAAGACTTATGACGGGGAAATTGAATGTGCGTTATCTCTAGTTTTTGGCGGGTTATGTGACACTACCTATTAAATGTGGGGAGTGTTTTTTAGTTCCTGTAGAAGTGTAGTTTTACCGCCTAATGTAGTTTAGCGATATCAAAACCGCTATCAGACACAGAGATTCCGGGTTCGATTCCCAGTGGGGGTACATAGTATTGTATCGCTTTGGTTGGTGGTAGGATTTATTGTAAGCAAATTCCTCAGTGGTTGAGGTTTTGGAAAGAGGCGCGCTTCCCCTTTCAAACTTAACTAGTATTATTAAGTAATGATAGGCGGCCTAATAAATTCTGACACCAAAGGTGGCCACTAATCCTCATACGATAAGAGAAGAGTGAGTGGTATGATAAAGGCTAAGTGTCTCCCCGTTTCATAAAAGAAACTCCATGTCACGTAAATTAATTTTGAGGACGTGTATAGCGCAGAAACAGTAATAACTCGGAGATCACTGGTTTGATTCCTGCACAAGATGAGGAGACTTCGTTACGTTTTGCATTTATATATCATGTACTAGCGGCCGCCCGCGGTTTCAGCCGTATGGTTTCCGTTCCCGTGGGAATATTTAGTTAAAAGTACCCTATGTTTTAATCCATGCTATCTACTATATGTGTGCCAAATTTCAACCAAATTTGTTTAGTAATTTTTGCGTAAAAGAGTAACAAACATCTTCACAAACTTTCGCATTTTTAATATTAGTAAGATGGTTTTGCAAAAAAAAATGTAATGTCATAATCCGCGAAATCTAGTAGGTACTGGACTAAATAATTGTAAAAAAAAATTACAGTCTTTAACCACTAAATAAAATAGATTTATGATAATCCGCACACTCAATCAAAGTTGCCAACAACAATATTGGTACATCCCCACTCCCCAGCCACTTCATTTATCTCGTGGCTAACAGTTGACAATGCCTAATTTGAATACCCCACAACTGGGCGAATTAATTTCGCCTGGCAACCCCTGCACGGTGTGATAAGCGGTCCCGTGGGAGATTTGTCTATTAAATGACAATATTTTCTGTCAACTCTCGGTTTTTTGGGGTGGAATAATGTTTAAAACTATTGAATACTGCTTTCCTAAGGTGTTGAGTTTGAGATTCGGTATCTGTCTAAAGCAATCGTGACAGAGACGCCGTTAACAAATATATTAAAATTGTTTTAATTTATATTTTTAAGTAACTTTTTCATGTACAGCGACGGAGAAACGCTCAGCCTTCTTCATAAATGATATTAAGAAATAATAGGCTGAAGGTAGAATAAAGCTTCTCCCGAAAACCAGTGATGAACTGACTATCTTAATTCTGACTGTAGGAAAACAACAACTCTGACCAATCCTACAACCAACCAAACTGAATTTAATTATGATCAATTTTAAATAGAAAATTATTGGAAAAATCAACTCGGCCACAAGTGAATTCCCAAATAGGACTCAAACCCACGACCTTTGGAAATCCAATTTTTCAATTTAAAATTTTTCATAAATAGCATTGAACAATGCAAATAATAAAAAATCATGAATTTAATTCATCAAACTCGAACCGGACACCGGTGTCCAGAGGACAATGGAATATCTATTGTGTCTAATAATACGGGGTCTGAAACGTTCTTAATAAACTTAATAATAAAGACCTTTAGGTCTTGCATATCCTACTAATATTTTTAATATGAAAGTTTGGAAACATCAAAAAATTTGGATGTTTACTCAATCATGCAAAAATACTGAACGGACTTGGATGAAATTTGGCACAGAGGTAGTTTTTAACCTGAATTTATATATAGGATACTTCATATCCCGCCATGCCCATGAAAAAATATAACCATGCGGGTAAAACCGACGGCGGTCACTAGTAAAGAGTAAAACCTTAGCTTACCCAGTACCAAATTCCAAAACCTCCATAATATCCGAATAGCAAACCGATAACTCATAGTCAATGTGCTCTTCCTGAACAAAACTGACAAGATAATAGATTCCCAGGCTTAGCCGTCCCTCGGGACCCCGCGCCTCTAGATAATAAATAGTGGTGAGGGCTCCGAGGGCTATAAAAAGACTGCGGTCTTAAAAAGTCTTTAAAGCTGAGAGTTACTTTTCCATTCTGAAATGGGAAACGACACTTCGGGAAATAGGTACAAAACTTGAAATTGTGATTGAAAGAAAACCAAAATTCAGTCAATACAATAGGTGCAGTGCCCTTGAAAAAGTTAAAAATAAACAACAATACACATGCAGTTTAAAATTAAATGTGTTACAAAAAAAGTGCGTATTTAATCCGTAACAGTTGATTTAATCAATGAACAATACACGTGATTTCAGAACATAGAATAATCGTAATGATTCATTAATTTGTCTTTGTGATTATGTAAGCCGCACTCTAGTTTAACGGTACATGAGTACTGGACCTAAGTATTTTTATCCACACCAATTTTATATTGTAGTAAAATAAATAAATAAAAGAACTTCATCCATCACCCATTAAGTTTAAAACATTCCACAATCGCATCAACAAAGGGTTCAAACTTAAATGAAAAAAAACAACTATTTTTTTTAATCAATCTCTCCCCCGACGCTATGCGAGCAACAATTCATGTGCGTAATTCCCATTGTAAAAATCCACCCCCGTTTGCACTAAAATGCAGATTAAAACGGGATTATGGCAACACCTGACTCGAATTAATCCGGCCCCATCTGCTGTAACGCGAGGGGATCATTCTGGGGAATTAATATTTTCTTATGGCAACGTTTGGTTGAATTGTGACAAAGGAATTTGGATCATACAGCCTTAGTTTAGGGTTTGTTTTTGGGTTTTGGTTGGATATCATTTGTCTATCACTTGTTTGTTTGGCAGTGACTTTGAAATAACAGTCAGTTTATGTCAATGATTTTGGGATACACTAAGCTGATGAGGATTCCCGGGGGTACGTTTTTTTATTAAAATTCACGGAGAGAAAGAAATGTTAAGAGTGTGTGTACTTTTTTTGGGCAGACTCAGCCTTCATCATACCTGATGTTAAGTATTGATAAGGCTGAATCACTGAGGAACTGGCTATCTTATCTTTAACTGCCGGAACACAACAATGCTGAAAACATTGTTGTTATGACGTCAGACTTAGGTAAGATGGTGGTAGCTAGCCAGACGGACTTAGAACAAGTTCTACCACCAACCAAACCGAATACAATGTGTACCCCCGCTGGGAATCGAACCCGAGACCCCTGGGTCTGATATCGGTGGTTGTACCACTAGACCACAGAGGCGGTAAAAACTTACTGTGATCGAGAAAAATCAAAGTATAGAGGAAGGTATGTACAATTTTTATAACAATAGAGTGGTCTAAGTTTAGTGTCGGATTTCTGATGAGTCATAGGGTCGATTCCAGCGGGCATATTTATCATACCCATAGTGCGTCTATAGTAAATTTTCTCCGTCCCAAGCCTTGAATAGTTAGAATTGAAAGCCTGTGTGTAAAATGTCGCAAACATCCTATTTTATCCTTTATAGGTGAGAAGTTTTAGTTTTGACGTTTCTCGCACGCAAAAACTTCGGTACTGTGTCACATAGTCATGTGTGTCACATAGTCACATCCAAATACATTCAAACATCCCGGATAAAATAAAATAAAATAAGTTACATCAATTTTATTTAAGTCACAAAGTGCTTTATGAAATCATAAATCAATTTGCAAATAAATAAAATGGCTACCGCTACAAATTCGCGCCAAAACTAACCTACAATATTGTTCTAATCGCATCAGGGACAATCAGGGTTGTCAATAATAGCCTCATCGACGCCACAGATTAGATTACGAAGGACTACCACGATTATTATGCAGCTCTCGATTTGTGGTATTCATTTAACGAAGCAATTGTTTGGTTGTTTGTGGGATGCAAGAAGGGTGACGCTACAGATGCATTACACACTATAGTATAGACAGACCACAAATAATATGTGCGCTCAACATTATCCTTATACAGTTAACATTATCCTTAAAATTTTTTTCGACTCCCCATACAAAAGTGATCGCTCAGTTGATCATTTTGTATGGAGAGTCGAAAAATTTTTTTCATTTCCGATATATGTTTCTTTGGGAAAGTTGTTCAGAATAATGGTCTGAGTCTGTGGTTTCAGTTTTCGCGACGACGCACCTTACACCCTGTATAATATTTTTAAATAAGAAAAAAATATCATTGTAATTGCCTGTAATGGTTTTTGATTCTAAAATCATTATATTATATTCTTCTCTGGAATGCCCTTCCTTTGGATATCAGAATGTCCACCAGTCGGTACACGTTCAAAACTAAGTTGCGTAAATATCTCGCAGAGCAAGCAAATCAATCTTGATAATGGTCATTAACTTTATTTGTACATATTTTACATTATATTTATATGTATGTATATATCAATATAAAAGTATATAAGTAAATATGTACAATGTATGTATGTAGTATGTTTTATTATAAATATAAATATATATTATAATTATTTTCAGTTTCAGTTTTAACACTGGTTGTGCGTGCACCCTACTTCTTACTAGTCTCCACATCACCCTAAGGTTGACTAGTAGAAAATGCCTATGGCATTAAGTCCGCCTATGCACATACAATTTGTGCATGAAGTATCTATATATATAATACGGCAGTGAAGCCGCTTCTCCTCCTAAACTAAAAGTCGCACAATCAAGTGCAATACACCGTTAGAAAGGTATTTGTCTGAAGTGGTCGGATAAGTCGAGAAATTTAGCAAAAACTCAAATAAAAAAATAAAAAAAAAACAAAAAAAAAAAAACTTTTTTGAATGTTATTATGTGTTTTTTGCGCATTATGCGCACACGGGTTGCTCGTTAAATAAATAAAATAATAAATAATATTCAAGTGGCCGTCCGCGGTCTTACAAACGTTCCCGTTCTCGTGGGAATATTGAGATAAAATATCTCTTATGTTTTAATCCAGTATATAAACTAACTGTGTGCCAAATTTCATACAAATCCATTCAGTATTTTTTGCGTGAAAGAGTAACAAACATAAGTACATATTTCTAACATGTAAACATTTTGAATTTGTGTCATTGGCTAATTAATCCTATTTGGCGCAGGGGTACTAAGCCCGCCTTCTGCGCCAGAGGTCCCGGGTTCAATCCCCGGACAAGACAAATATTTGTGTACATGAACATGTTTATTTGTCTTGGTCTGGGTGTTTAATATGTATATTATGTATGTATTTACAAAAAAAAGTATATAAGTATGTTTATCCGTTATCTAGTATCCATAATACAAGTTCTTCAAGAAACTTAACGTGGGCTAGATAATTGGTGTTGTAAAAAAAAAAAAACCTTATTCTTCGATAATACATAATACTGACAATATTCTTTGACAAGGATTTTTTTAGTATTTTTACCATAATATGGTCTTCATTTACAATAAAACAAAGTTTCACTTGGAAATTCAGAAAAAACTATCTTGGTGGAACCCATAATATTTGTCTGCAGATCGAGAATATGGTTATTATGCAAAATTGATTCCGAAATCTTTTCAACCCAATATTATGGTATTGATAAAATTCAATCGTTATGAAAGTAGGTAATCGAAATTCGGGAGGGCTCATCCATCAAACTATGATAATAATGGCCAGCCCTAGCGCTTGGTATAGGGTCGGTAAAGATTAAAAAAAAACTTAAATGATACAATAGTTAGTAAGATTTAAGGATTATCTAGTACCTACGCGCACCATTAACTCGTTGTTACTTGGACATTTTGAAATTGAATCATTTTGGTTTAAATGTTACATAATGACAGATTGTTTGTATTCGATCACGTTTCGTCAGGTGTCGGATGGGTGACCGTAAAGTAGCATTCCAACTGAGCACTTCCGTGCTTCGGAGGGCACGTTAAACCGTCGGTCCTGACTGTTGTCATATGATTACAGTCGTTAAGTCAAGTCAGAGGCCTTATAGACGACTTAATAAACTCTGACACAAGAGGTGACCACTAATCCTCACTCGATAAGAAGAAGAAGAGATAAGATCCCGGGTTTGATTGCCAGGTCCTCAGTAACTACTTGAGGATTTCAGAAGTGCGATTCCATCATAACATCAGTAAGCAGTGATAAGACTGAAGATAGAAACTCACTTCTCCCGGAATTCTGAAGTACTGTCTGAGGAACTGGCTATCTTATCTCTACGAATACGAGGGGTGGATGTATCCGGTAAGGAGGAACAAGTTTAAATTGTTTTAACCGCCTCTTTGGCTTAGTGGTAACAACCACCGGTATTAGACCAAGAGGTCCCGTGTTTGATTGCCAGCGGAGGTACATATTGTATTCGGTTTGGTTGGTACTTCCTGACTAGCTATCACCACACCAGACCTATAACGAGATAGACGAAAAGAGCGCTTCAAACTGTATGAGAACCTAGCGTGTCGAAATTTTCGTACCTACGATAACTTCACGAACGAGATTTAGTGATGTGGAAATATTATTGACGAGCTCTTGCAAGAAAGCACTGCACAATTAATCATTTTCGTTTCTGAGTGACGCGTGTTTTCATGGCAATGGTCTCAAGCGGTGACTTAGATCAAACTTTTGGCACGCAAAGTTGGTACACTTTTACGATATAGGTATGTGTACCACCTTCAGCCTGACGCTAAAACAACAATGTTTTCAGCATTGATGTATCCCGGCAGTTAGAGATAAGATAGCTAGTGTATGAAGGAATGAAAGAAATAGAATTTGGTCCTGCGCACCGGATACATCCCGCCCCTCGCGTTTGAATGCCACAATTAATGCATCTCAAGCGACTGTAAGTAACTTGTATCATTCCGAATCATTTATCCAAATAATTGAATTGTTTGAAACGCGGGGGTTGTTTCTAAAGAGCTACTATCAGTATTATGTGAAGCAATGATCTTTGATGATTGCGATTGAGGATGTTAAGTAGTAGTTTGGTAAAAATTGAGGTTTGGATGGGTGAACAAAAATAAATATCTCTAAAAGTTTTTTTTATCAATTGTACATGAAACTCTATGGAAAACTTGGTATTCGTCGTCAGCCATTTATAATGTCCCCACTGCTGGGGCACTGGACTTCCTTATGGATGGATAAAGAGAACGGGCCATGACCCACCACGCGGGTCCAATGCGCATTGGTGGGTTTTAACGACTGCAAATGCACCCGGGACCAACGGCTTAACGTGCCTTCCGAAGCACAGAGTAGCTCGAGATAGTAAATTTATGGTCACCCATCCCGTGATCGACCACTCGACCAAAAAGGAGGAGATTCTCAAGTAAACGGTTTTTTTTAATGTATTTTTACCATAACTTCGCCAGTTGTGAACAGATTTTTATAATTCTTTTTTTATCTGAAAGAAAATGGTTTATGTGTGGTCCCATATAATATTTACAGAGATTTGGCCAGTAGTTTTTCAGAATGCTGAAAAATATCAATCACGTTTTGGCAAGTAGTCGTTTACCTAGATGACATCATTGTTGTGTATGGGCTGATTTTTAGTGTAAGTAACGGCACATGATGTAACTTAAAAATCTGAAATAAAAACATTTTAACTACTTATTAAAAATGAAACAACACATTACATTCTACACGGCAGCTCAAGTTACTCGGTTACATTCTATTCGGTAGTATTAGTGTTTGCCGTGTGGTGACGGCCTAAGAATACACGTGTCACCAGGTCACCACTCCTTTACACGCCTGGGATGTTACGACTAACCTGGGCGTACCGTCCTCTCTTAGAAACCATCATGTCTTAAGAACGTCTTGTTTGCGTTTTGTTTTTATTGTAGTTGTCAAGTTATGACACACTTCACACTTCAAAAGCAATGATTGCTGAATACGTCACAAAACTTCCGTCAAACAACAAGTTTACTTTATGAGGATTGTAGTACGAAATAGCATGGCAAGATTGAAACAATACTGCGCAAAGAGGTGGCGGTAGGCCCCCTGTGCGAGAGAAGGGACACTTGAAACAAACCCTCTACCAACCCGTCTGGCCAGCGTGGTAGCAGTAGGCTAATAGCCTCCTATGAACGCCACAATAGGCGTGAGCTAGGAGAGCCCTATGTCCAGCAGTGGACGTCTACAGGCTGATGATGGAGTGATTTTTAGATTTATTCATTCTGGCTCCAGACTTCAAGATTACCCATAGTTAAAGTCAGGAGTAAAAACTAAAATAAAGTTAAAGTTTCTTAGTACAGTCGAGGAACTTCCAGGTTGACCAGTAGAGTTCCTTCAGCGAGCTTTATCTAAAGAAGTAAAAAATATATAGAAAACGTTTAATAACACAAATAATAGACCACCAATTAATTCTTTAACTTTCCGAGAAATCGTTTCCCAAAAAAAATCTACTGGGCCCGTATTCACTATGACTCTTACCGATTCCTTGCTCAAACCACGCGAATGTCGTAATTGGTTTCAACATTTTCAAAATTCGTTTTCTCTATGTCACTTACAAATTTTAAAGTTATTTTACTTGTTTAATAATTATACAACTTGTGACTTTCATGTACTTGTACAATAACTTTATAATTTGGGAGTATCGTGAAGAAAACGACTTTTGGAAATGTCAAAACCAAGTACGACATTGGCGTGGTTTGAGCAAGGAATCGCTAAGTAGTCATAGTGAATAATGGCCCTGGTCAACCCGGAAAATTCGAAAACCTCGAAGATTTCTAAGTAAGTTTTCTCGTAAAATCGAAATACAGAAATTCCTAACAATGCCTCGGTTCGTAATTACACGTCTGGGTAGATGGTGATCTGCGAATCACACGGGTGGCGGCTTCAAGGCCGGGGGATGCACAGTACCGAGTTATCACTCTTATTGTGTACGAAATACGAGCCGTTTTTGTATTGTCATAAAATAGTTAAGTTTGACACAAAATAGAAAAGTTGTCAGAAGAAGCACCCATTCCAGATCCGATAAATTGCAGGTCAAAATGTTTTTTATACTGTGTGGCCATCCAAATACATACAGTTATTTACGCTTTTGAGTAACAAGATAATTTTAAAATTAACTAGTAGGATTATAGAATTTTATTGACAACGAAGAAACTTTATTATTTTCAGCATTGTTGTGTTCCGGCAGTTAGTGATAAGATAGCCAGTTCCTCAGTGGTTGAGGAAGGCTGAAGATGGAAGCGAGCCCATCTTATCTGTAACTGCCGGAATACAACAATGCTGAAAATATTGTTGTTTTGGCGTCAGACTTAGATAAGATGGTGGTAGCTAGCCAGACGGACTTAGAACAAGTCCTACCACCAACCAAACCAAATGCAATACCACTAGACCACAGAGGCGGTTAAAACTTCTAACTTCTACTTAAAACAACGTGAGAATTCATGGAAACATAACTACAATTTATGTGAGAGAAAGTTTTGAGTAGGTTTGTTTTGAGTAGTCTCTCTGCTTCGCCGCCGCCTTACGTGAGTTGTGTTTGTGCCGTTGAGTGTACATTTTGATCTGAAAATGACGGAAATATGCCCCTATTGTGAGGGCTGTGATCGAAGCTTTAGGGGCTTAGGGGCTGACATCTTTATTTTGTAGTCGATTTTGTGATAAAAATATCTGTTTTTTTGGAAAATTTTGTTGAAAATCTTATTTTTATTTTGTTATTGAAAACCAACAGTGTTACAAATATAGTAACAAAAATTGTGTACACTATAGTAACACCAATTACAGGTTTCCGTAAAAATTTAAGCTAGTAACTCAATAAGAACATAAAACAACGTCGCAAAAAATATCAGGCTAACTAGTAAACATTATGTGTGCGTGCATCAGTGTTTATGTGTGTGTGTGTTTGTGTGTCTGTGTGCGTGTTGCCGTGTGTGTGTGTCTGCTGGATGTATTTCGTAATAGAGTTAAATATATATATTACTAACGGCCGCTCGCGGTTTCGCCCGCTTGGTTCCCGTTCCCGTGGGAATATCGGGATAAAAAGTATCCTATGTTCATAATCAGGCTATCTACTATCTGTGTACCAAATTCCATTAAAATCCGTTCAGTTTCGGAGCCTATTCAATGCAAACAAACAAACAATCAAATCTTTTCTCTTTATAATATTAGTATAGAGATAGAATATTAGTATTTACAAAATAAAGTATGCAAGTATGTTTATCCGTTATCTAGTATCCATAACAGTAGTTCTTCATGAAACTTACGTGGGCTAGGTAATTGGTGTGATTGTATGCAATTAAATATATTATGAGAATGAAATATATATTTCAAACGTAATTACTCACCCGTCTTGACTTGGTGTTTCAGGGTCATCTTGCAGTCCTCCAGCAGTTGTTTCAACGGCAGCGGCTCCTCGTGCAGATCCAGGTCCAGAACCTTGACCATCTCTTCAGGCATCTTGAACTCTAAGATCTGGGGAGGAAGGCACAAATTGGAATAAAACAAAAACTCTTCGTAACTGTTACAATAATAATTGATGAAAAACTACTTATTTTATTTCATATTTTATTAATAATTGCTTTTAATTTTTATTTTATGTTCTTTTGACAAAATTTTGAATTTTATTTTGCATTGCATGATTATTATTTGACATTTGTTTTTTTTATGTTACTTTGTCTACGGGCCCTGCACTTTTCACTATAGACGTCAAACAGTAGTCAAGTACCTAGTAGTACAGTAGTCATTGTATTATATGATCCTGCCGGGCTACCATTTAAATGCGAGTAGTGTCAGTCGTCGTCTCAGCCACTTAACACCAACCGCTGGAAATGGGCCTTCTCCAAGGATCTCCACAACGATCGGTCCTGCGCCGTCCGCATCCAGCGGCTTCCCGCTACCTTCACCAGATCGTCGGTCCATCTTGTCGGGGGCCTACCCACGGAGCGTCGTCCTGTGCGCGGTCGCCATTCCAGAACCTTTCCGCCCCAACGGCCATCGGTTCTTCTCGCTCTCACTGCCGCTTCAGCTGAGCAATCCATCGAGCGATGTCAGTTACTTTAGTTCTCCTACGGATCTCCTCATTTCTGATTCGATCACGGAGAGAAACGCCGAGCATAGCCCTCTCCATTGCACGCTGGGTGACCTTGAGCTTTCTTATCAGACTCATAGTTAGTGACCACGTTTCACTACCGTAAGTTATCACTGGCAACACACACTGGTCATAAACTTTCGCCTTGAGACACTGCGGTAAGTTGGACGCGAAGATTTTACGGAGCTTCCCGAATACTGCTCATCCGAGTTGGATTCGACGGGAGATCTCTTACTCGAAGTTGGACTTACCTAACTGGATTGTCTGTCCAAGGTAAACGTAGTGGTCAACAACTTCGAGTGTAGTGGTCCAACGTGAACTGGAGTGGGTACAACATAGGAATTTGACATGATTTTCGTCTTATTCATGTTCATCCTAAGACCCACTCTTTGGGAAGCACTACGGAGATCTTCGAGCATTGGGTTCAGGTCCTCCAAAGTCTCAGCCATAAGAACTATTTCATCGGCAAAACTAAGGTGTGTCAGTTACTGGCCATTAATGTTCATGCCGAGTCCTTTCCAGTCCAAGAGCTTAAAGATGCCCTCCAACGCAGCTGTAAACAGTTTCGGAGAAATGACGTCCCCCTGTCTCACACCTCGCTGCAGTTGGATGGGATTTGTGCTCTGGTTCTGTAATCGGACCGACACATGGTGGCATGTTCGTATAAGTACCTTAACACCTCGATATACCTATAGTCCACTTGGCACCTTGCCTGCTGGAGCGACTGGAGCACCGCCCAGCGGGCCTACCGCCATCTCTTAGCGTAGTATTGTTTCAATCTTACCAAGCTATTTAGTACTTCGAATCTCTTAAAGTAAGCTTGTTTTTTGACGGAAGTTTTGTGACGTTTTCGCTCAATCATCGCCTCCAAAGTGTGAAGTGTGTCAAAATGTGACAACTTTAATAAAACAAAACGCAAACAAAACGTTCTTATGACATGATAGCTTCTAATACATGACGGTAGGCACACAGGTCTCTATCGACTCGAAGGTTTTCTCATAGTGCACAAAGGCCAGGCAAAGTGGCAGATTATACTCGTCGGTCTTCTGTATAACCTGCCGCAGCGTATGGATGTGGTCTATGGTGCTAAAGCCTAGCCTAGCCCAGCCCAGATATAAACAAAAAAATACTTATAATTTAAATATTTCTCAGAAGTTGGGGATTCCGGAAGAGGCTTGCTACCATCTTCAGTCTTATCAATACTTAACATCAGGTGTGATGGAGGCTAAGAACATCACCGTTTATAACTTTATAATTTTGCATTTTACAATGCTATTTTTATGTGATAAATATTAAACAAGAAAATATACTAGAAAAAAGCAACTAGTCTCATGTTGCCCTGACGGGATTCGAACCCGCATCCTTGGGAGTCCGGCCCAATGCACTAACCAATTATTTTAATTATTTACTAGAAAAATTCGACGTGTCCTTATAGGTCTCTGTAGCATAATTGGTTAGTGCATTGGGCCGGACTCCCATGGATGCGGGTTCGAATCCCGTCAGGTTCGACATGAGACTAGTTGCTTTTTTCTAGTATATTTTCTTGTGTAATATTTATCAACATCACCGTTGTTCATTAAAAATATACGCAGTAGTTGTGTATCTAGCAGAGTTGTTCCTTTTTTAGGATTTTTGAATTTTGCATTTTACATTGCTATTTTTATACATAGGATACATTTTAAATAGAAAAATATTGGTAAAAAATCAACTCGGCCACACAAGTGAATTCTCAGATGGGACTCGAACCCACGACCTTTGGAAATCCGGTCCACCGTCGTAATTCTCCAATACTTTTATATTTTTTTAAATGAAGAAATCATAAATTACTGGCTGTTGGCAAGGATATTCCTAGCATTGATGTGACAACGCTGGCCTACAGCGTATTAAAAATTGAAAAGTATTGGAGAATTTCGACGGTGCTCCGCAAGTCTTGGCTCAGTGGTTAGAGCATTGGGCCGATTTCCAAAGGTTGTGGGTTCGAGTCCCATCTGAGAATTCACTTGTGGCAGAGTTGATTTTTTTTCCAATATATATTTTTATATTTAGAAATTATCATAAGAGTTATTCCTGTTCCTAGTAGAGTTGTTTTAACAGTCTGTTACTACTAGACCCACCTTCTCGTTCCGGTCGTTGACCTGCTGCACGAAGTCGAGTAGGACGTCGACGACTCTTGCCAAGAACTCGCGCGTCTGGGTGTTAGCGTCCTCGCGGTACGGCAGGATAGCTGCAACAAAGGAATGAGGGTGTTAATACTCGATTATTTCTTACTAATAAATAAATATTTTTATCTTATAATATATTACTATTATATATATATATTACATGTCGCCCTGACGGGATACGGGACATGACGAGACAAGTTGCTTTTTAACCGACTTCAAAAAAGGAGGAGGTTCTCAATTCGACGGTTTTTTTTTTTTTTTATGTATGTTTTACCATAACTTCGCCAGTTGTTAACAGATTGTTATAATTTTTATCTGAAAGAAAATGGTTTATGTGTGGTCCCATATAATTTTTACGAAGATCTGGCTAGTAGTTTTTTCATAATCTTGAAAAATATCAATCACCTTTTGGCAAGTAGTCGTTTACCTAGATGACATTGTTGTGTATGGGCTTAATTTTAGTGTAAGTAGCGGCACATGATGTAACTAAAAAATCTGAAATAAAAACATTTTATTAAAAAAATTCAAACCGACTTCAAAAAGTAAAAAATAAAATTTTGGAGTCGGTGCTAGCTAGCTAAGGCCAAAAAATATATAATTAATAGAAGTGCAATGTAGAATGCTTTTTGAAGTCGGTTTGAATTTTTTTATAAAATGTTTTTTCTAGTCTATTTTCTTGTTTAATATTTATAACATAAAAATAGCATTGTAAAATGCAAAATTACAAAGTTATGAAATAAATATTTCTTACACACACCATAATTGGTGATCGAATAAGTAAATACTTAGTCCCAAAGTAAGCACTGTAAGGTTTGTGTTATGGGATACTAGGGTAATATATCGATACCTTGGGTAATATAAATATATCGATATCGATAATATAACCACCATTTTGGTCAAAATGAGTTTTAAATGCCATCTTATTCAGTTTTTTCTGCGCTATCGAACTGTATTTTTAAAGTTCTCAAATTCGGAAAACAATGGTGAATACGACCCCAAATTTCAATGCTGGTAATGCAGATTTTTTTGTATTTTTGGACGTAAAAGCAATAATTATTAGGCATCATCAAAGTACTGGGCGTAAACGACAAAATGTAGGGCGTATATCTGTACGACTTAAAGACATAAAGAATATATTTAATATATTTCATCATAATTTATTGTTGTATGTTAAGGTTTAGAGGGTGGAAACGTTATCGCCGTTTGTATGGAGACCGTTTGCTACACATTCCTCTTAAAAGTTTAGCTATAACCCATGTTAAGGCCCTCCAAAACTAGGTTTAATTTTAAAGCCACAATCTTTGTTTTAATGTGCCTAACATTTGACAAAGCTGTGAAGCTTTGCAAATTTTGTAGCTTAAGGTTAGTTAAACCTTACTGGCTGTGTAGCAAATTGTTAAAAATAATCATTAAAAATAATTTGTAGTTCCAATTAATTTGTCTTAATATTTATTACCTTCGTCAGAACTAGCCAACAATCAAGATTGTTTTGCAATAGTAGCCTTTTACTCTTATCTTCCTTCTAGTAACTAACTATAAAATACTAAATTTATTTTGTCATTCCAAAAGTAAAAAAAAAGCTTCCCTACTTATAAATATCAGAATAGAATACAAGCCTCTGATGGACTAAGGGTTGCCAAATTGACCTATTTTACTAAAAACAGTTGTAAGTATTGTAATATAAACCCAAAAAGTTGAATAACTAATAACAGATCGATAAAAACTACAGTTTTCATTTTGAAAGTTGGTGGTTACACTCTGCGTTACTAACGCAGCACTCATTTTATGGGGCATAAAAGGCAGCGTTACTAACGCAGCAGTCATTTTATGGGGCATAAAAGACATTCATGTTGGAATTTGTGGGGCGTATTCACCAGCTAACTTTCTAATTACAAATATTTCTTAAAATGTTATGTTTTAACATTATGCACATCAAAAATTAACAACTTTTGGTGTAAGAATCATATTTATAGGATCAATAACAACAAAGTTGTGATAAATACAAAATTTAAATTTTAGTTTTTTGGCTCTCCTGAAAAGTTGTGTTTTGGTGGTTACGCCCTTTGAGCCCCAAGGTATCGATATGATATAGTTAAATAAGTATTATGTGTGGAAATATATATAAACGTCCATGACTCGGGTATAAATGCTCGTATCATCATACAAACCCCTACCGGGATTCGAAACCAGGAACCCAGCGCAGGCTACACTTTGGAACCGGTGTACGCTACCTACAACGGAGGTCGTCAAAACAGATAGACGATGAAGAAATTAGATATCGTTTCGCTACAAAACGATGGTACATTGTCTCCCTTTGGATGCAAAACTTGTGAAAACACGCTTGACCAGCGAAAAACGAACTAAAATTGCATTTTTTCTTTCCTGAATAAAATGGTTTTTTTGTGACTATTGAAATTAACGTTAAAAACAGTTCATTTCCAACTATTTCTTCCTGAATTGGTATCCATTTGCAATTTTTCATTTATTTCTTACCAACCTAAAAAGTAGGTTGTTTTTTTAATTTCTACTAGATGTATTTTCTTGTTAGAGACTTAACCCTTAAATCGTCGAGGCATCACAAACACGCTATTGTTCTCCAAGAATACATCAAAACGAGAGAGTCAGTGACTCCGAACAAATAAGGGTACAAGGCTTGATTAAAAATGGCCGTTTTAATTCCGAGTTGTAGGAATGTACAATCAATATGGAACTTCCCGGTCGACCAGTAGAGTTCTTTTAGGGAGCGTTTTTTTTAGTAAGAAGTAGCAATTTATGGAAAGCTATTTATATTCACAAGTAATAGAACATTTATTTAACCGCCTCTGTGGTCTAGCGGTCACAACCACCGGTATCAGATCCAGGGGTTCCGGGTTCGATTCCCAGCAGGGGTACATATTGTATTCGGTTTGGTTGGTGGTAGGACGTGTTGTAAGTCCGCCTGGCTAGCTACCACCATTTTATCTAAGTCTGACGCCATAACAACTATGTTTTCAGCATTATTGTGTTCCGGCAGTTGGAGATAAGATAGCCAGTACCTCAGTGGTTGAGGGTTCGGGAGAGGCTCGCTTCCATCTTCAGCCTTATCAATACTTTACGTCAGGTATGATGAAGGCTAAGAGTCTCCTCGTCGTAAAAAAAAATATATAGGTATAGAAATTTCATTTGAATAATTTGAATTTCATTGACGACCTGTTTGGCGCAGGGGTACTAACCCCACCTTCTGCGCTAGAGGTCCCGGGTTCGATCCCCGGACAAGACAAATATTTGTGTGCATGAACATGTCTATTTGTCTTGGTCTGGGTGTTTAATATGTATATTATGTATGTACTTATATGTATAAAAAGGTATATAAGTATGTTTATCCGTTATCTAGTATCCATAACACAAGTTCTTGATGATACTTAACGTGGGCTAGATAAATGGAGTGAAAAAAAAAAAGTGGTTTATAGAATTTACTCTCATAAAAACAGATAGTACCCTACTTATGCGATAAATATTAAACAAGAAAATATACTAGAAAAAAGCAACTAGTCTCATGTCGCCCTGACGGGGTACCCTACTTAGTTTACTTAAAATGAAAAAACAAGTTTTACATAAAATGATTCACCTATACTAATAATAAACTTGAAAACATTTATGAAAATGAGACAAAAAGCAGTCGGGTAAAAACAAGACTGAATGGATTCCATACAGCCCTGGGCCCAATTGTAAAGAGATGAAAATGTTGTGAATTAAGAGGTCAAAACTTACTTGTCATTATGATAAAATTTAAATAGAAAAATATTGAAAAAAATAACAACTTAGGCACAAGTGAATTCTCAGATGGGACTCGAACCCACGACCTTGGAAATCCGGTCCAATGCTCTAACCACTGAGCTACCGAGACTTGCGAACCACCGTCGAAATTCTCCAATACTTTTATATTTTTCATACGCTGTAGGCCAGCGTTGTTACATCAATGCTAGGAATATCCTTGCATTCGAAAGAAACATCTTTTCAGGTGTTTAACGATCGATTAAAATGCAACAGTCAATAATTTATGATTTTTGTTACTTGGCCTTTACTGAAAATCCGTAAGCTTTGACTATGGGAAAGCTGAGATAATTGAGGCTTAGTAAAAGTGAGGTTGTGCTGCAGTCTCAGTAAATCTATAGTTGTTACATCAATGGGAGAAAGTTCGATAAGTCCCATGAGTTAATGGTTTTAAGTGATAAGTTAAAAGTAAAACAAATCATTTCAATACATTATTCTATTCTACTTCTTCTTATCGTGTGAGGATTAGTGGCCACCTCTGGTGTCAGAGTTTATCAAGCCGCCTATAAGGTCTCTGACTTGGCTTAACGACTGTAATAATGACAACTGCCGGGACCGACGGTTTAAAGTGCCCTCCGAAGCACGGAAGCGCTCAGTTGTAATGACACTTTACGATCACCCATCCAACACCTGACCGGGCCGAACTTTGCTTAACAAACGTGATCGAATACGAATTCTGCTTTTATATTTATTAAAATATCAGAGCAGGGGGAACAATTTCGTGGTGCCTAGACCCATATATATACACATATACATCAGCCTACAGTTTCTGTTATTTATTATACTCGTAATTATAGCTTTAATTCGGTTCATTATGTCAGTTTATCAGTCTTATTGAAATGAGAGTAAGGTTCCATAAGGTGATCCCATCGTATATTGTCCCCTTGTTTGCAATTCGAGATGCCAATCAAATGCATGTGTTGCTAGTAATATGATGCATTTCGTGTAAAATACTTATTATTTTTGTTATTATTAATAATTTTATTTCGGAAATATCCATATCAGTGTTAGTAAATACCACAGAACAGAAAAAACAGTTTCTTCTGTTCTGTGGTAAATACAATGCACTTAAGAACTAGTGTTAGTAAGACATAAAGTAACATTAATTTTGCAAGGACGAATACAACGATACACAAATCAATTATTTATAAGTTGTGGGTTTTTACCCAATTTATACTAATATTATAAAGAGGAAAGATTTGTATTTTTGTATGTAACGAATAAACTCAAAAACTACTGGACCGATTTTGACGAAATATTGTATAGAGAATCCTTAGACCCCAAGTAGTAACATAGGCTATAAATGATCCCAAAATTCCCACGGGAACGGGAACCACGCGGGTGAAACCGCGCCCGGCCTCTAGTGTCTTATAAAAGGACACACGCAAATCTGTTTGCTAACACTGCTTTTAACCGCCTCTGTGGTCTAGTTGTACAACCACCGGTATCAGATCCAGGGGTTCCGGGTTCGATTCCCAACGGGGGTACATATTGTATTCGGTTTGGTTGGTGGTAGGACTTGTTGTAAGTCTGCCTGGCTAGCTACCACCATCTTATCTAAGTCTGACGCCATAAAAATATTGTTTTCAGCATTGTTGTGTTACGGCAGTTAGAGATAAGATAGCCAGCTAGAAGAATTACCTGATGAGTAACAGCCAATATTGTCATTAACATATTTTTTTTGATATATATGTTGCATAACCAAAATATATATAATTTAAGTGTGTGTGTGTGTGTGTGTGTGTGTATGTGTCTGTGTGTTTGTGTGTGTGTGTGTGTGTGTGTGTGTGTGTGTTTGTGTGTGAGTGCGTGCGTGCGTATGTAAAAATAAATTGATGAATGGATCAGTGGGCAGTTAAGTTTTAATCAGCAATAAGTCTTCTGTTTCATATTCCTCTTAATATTAGTTTGTATTACTTTTACAAATTATTTATATTCACAAACTGGGCTCATTTTGTCCCTCCAATTGATTTGTTTAATAAAAGCTTCCTAATTCACAATTAAAATAAAATTATCTGCATCCATGCTAACACAAAAAAACTACTCAAACAAAATTCAACTATACCACATTAATTATAAGGTCGTTTTTGCCATAAACATTAACAAACAGTCACTAAAGCTCACGGGAGCATTTATTTGTCAAGCATTACATCAAAATGCAGATGCCATTTCAGTACTTTACCTTCTACAGCTTAGTTAGACCATTTTCAACTTAAATCCCTTGAAATAAGAGGTATTTATGTGTAAATTTATTTTGGTAGAGGGGTGAGATTTGTGTGAACTTATGTGATGACGTCATAAGCCGATTGTCACTTTTAGATGTCCATTTCTTTGCTGTCTCCGACATTTGTAGGGTTGGAAGGACTTACCGGATTTTGACAGAGTAGATAAAATGTGTGTATGGATGGATGGTGTTTTTGTGAAGTGAAATTAATGCTAAGGCCAGCGTGCAGTATTGTCTGCATTATTTTTTTTTTTTTAAATTTCTGATACTTACGTACCTATATTTTTTGCATCTCAATTTTGATTATTCTCGAAATTCTTTTTTGTGGCTTTTGTCGTTCTTTGTGGGTGTTCAATCTTTCTTATTGCCAAAATGCATCAAAATTGGTTTAGTGCTTCAAGTGTTAAAATGTAACAGATTGTTAAGAGTTGATTTATTATTTAATTTTGCATTAAATTTTATTGTTATAAACACATTAGAGATGAGTAGGGTGTTGTTAAATACTTAAATGCTTGATGTATTATTATGCATTTTATAAACTAAGCATTTTTTTGTGTCTCGTAAATAAAAACAAATCGGTATTAAACTCCAAAACAAAAATACACAATAAATAAAATTAATTTTAACAAAAAAAACATTTTAATGAAAATTCTCCGAAGCCAATAGGCGAAGGCATCCAGAAGCATGCAGCCAGAAATAATATTGAATACCGGGTTAGCGTGTTTTATTAAAAGTTACCCTCCAGAGGCTTAGGAATGCTCGGAATCCTCTCTGGCCCTCTGTATAACGATTTGTTACACTTCGTACGAGAGGGGAAAAGCATCTCACAATTTGAAGTGGGACTTAAGGCCAAATAAGTGAAGATAAGTATTTGTTGTTTTAACAGAAAGAAGGTTAGCATACTTTTTAAAAAATACACGCTTTTAGCAAGTTTTTGGTTTCATAGACGATTTTACAGATTTTTTTTCTGCTAAACAAAGCTTTATTAAAAAGTTACATTTAAATTTACTATCTGTTGTGACAATCTTATACTTTCAACATATTATGTATTACATTAGAATAGAAATTCTTAACTTTATAAACTTTGTGAATTTATAATAAAATTATAAAAAGGATAGCAAGTTATTAAACATAAAATAAACATAGGATAGTTACAAACCCGTTTAACTCCCTAGGGATTTTCCGAATGTTCACGCGGAGTTTATCCATGTAAAGGCCAGTTCTCGACCCAGCAGTGGGAAATTAAAAGCCGTGATTTCAAAGCAGAAAATAAATAAGTAATCCTAATAGCTGTTAATATAATAACTATTATAAACTAGCTGGCGCCCGCGGTTTAACCCGCGTTCCCGTTCCCGTGGGAATATCGGGATAAAAGTAGCCTGTGTGTTGGTCCACTACTTGAAGTACTTACATACCAAATTTCATCAAAATCCATTCAGTAGTTTATGCGTGAAAGAATAACAAACAAACGGACATATTTTCGCATTTATAATAGGTATTAGATTCGCATTTATATTATTAGTAATTTATTTATATAATAAATGTATAAGTTTTGATATTTGGATGTTTTTGACTGAATCACGCAAAAAAAATTCAACAGATTTACGCCCGAAATTAATAACCTATCTTTAGATGTAGATACAGCAATCCGGGATAGTTGCCTAGAATATTTTTGTTAATATTACCAAAATAACGACGGTTTCTAGGTAACGAAACCAGTATCTTAGGCAACTATCTCAGATAGCCCTATCTCTAACGATAGGTTATTAATTTCGGTCGTAAGACGAAATATTCCACACAGATAGCTTAAAGCCTGTTTTAAAATATAGGACAGGTTTTTATCGCGGTTAAATGTTTCTTGGGGATTCCGAATGTACACTCAAAGTTGCAAAAAAAAAATGTCTAAAATCTGCCTGAATTGCCCTAAAACAACCCAATCAATTTATCAAGCCATCTTGAATATGATCCGTCCATCCATTACATCAATCCCACCCGATCCCGCGGGTTGATAGAGTGCGGATTACGGGATCCGGATGGAAATAGATTTTTATGTGGCTCTATTGAGCAAGATACACTGGAATTATTGCAATAGAAAATCCGTAAACTTATTAATTTCTGGAACCTATTTCAGCCGAATTCAGCGCTCATGGCCGCGCTTGACAGACTGATCGTATTCAATCACGTTTGTTAAGTAAAGTTCGGCCCAGTCAGTGTCGGATGGGTTACCTTAAAGTCGCATTACAACTGAGCGCTTCCGTACTTCGGAGGGCACGTTAAACCGTCGGTCCCGGCTGTTGTCATCTGATTACAGTCGTTAACCCAAGTCAGAGGCCTTATAGGCGGCTTGATAAACTCTGACACCAGATGTGGCCACTAATCCTCACTCGATAAGAAGAAAAAGAAAGCCGAATTCAAAACTCGGTTTATTTTTTAAAGATTTTCTAGTGATTTTTGCATTCCCTATGCTATTTATGTTCCTCCGCGGAAACATTTGGAAAAGAACATTTGACTAAGTATTTTAATTTTTATTGAGCCTATTAAACTATACATGAGCATTTTTACAAACTATTTTTATGCAATAAATATAAACAAGAAAATATACTAGAAAAAAACCCGGTCCCGTGTCGGTCTTTTTCTAGTATATTTATTAGTAACATTCGTCATCACCTTATGGATGTATAAGGAGAACGGGCCATGACCCACCACGCGGGCCCAATGCAGATTGGTGGATATAAACGACTGCAAATGCAGCCGGCCGGTACCAACGGCTCAACGTGCCTTCCGAAGCACGGAGGAGCTCGAGATGGTAAGTTTTTGTTCACCCATCGCGTGACCGACCGTTGTGAAAGATGCTTAACCTCAACAATCGCAGGCCGAGCGCGCGAACCACTG
This sequence comes from Chrysoteuchia culmella, assembly GCA_910589605.1. NCBI lineage: Eukaryota > Metazoa > Arthropoda > Insecta > Lepidoptera > Crambidae > Chrysoteuchia > Chrysoteuchia culmella. Next base: position 549,688 of record OU342669.1, read on the forward strand.
AGCCATGGGCTCCTCACATTCACTTACATTCATGTCTATTATTATTCTAACACAAACTCCATCTTGCCTGTCTGCTTTTTGGTGTGATTCCCGTTCCCGTGGGAATATCGGGATAAAAAGTAGCCTGTGTGTTGGTCCACTACTTGAAGTCCTTACATACCAAATTTCATCAAAATCCATACAGTAGTTTATGCGTGAAAGAATAACAAACAAAGCTCAAAAAACAGGCTCCTCACATTCACTTACATTCATGTCTATTATTATTCTAACACAAACTCCATCTTGCCTGTCTGCTTTTTGGTGTGATTAGAGCAAATGAGCCACAGGATCTGCATAACAGACTCGTTTGGCTTAGTAGCAAGAGGCAGTATTCGCATCTGCTGGCTACGCAGTCTCATAGGTCGGCCTGTTTCAGGGTAGCTTTCGTTACGCAGCGTCCAAAGTTTGGAACTATATTCCTCTGCCTCCGAGAGAAAGCAGTTCTGTACAGGTTTTTAAAAAACAGCTGCGATTGCACCTTATTAATGCACAGCGAGAGTTGGACTGCATAAAATATATTGATGCCTCTTTTATATATTAATCATTTTATTATTTATTAATTATTATTATTATTATTTAAATAGTATTAGTTATTTTATGTTTGTGATTATAATTGTTAGGGTTCCGTAACTCAAAAGGAAAAAAAAGGAACACTTCATCATTATAGGATCACTTCGTTGTCCGTCCGTCCGTCCGTCTGTCAAGACCGTTTTTCTCAGGAACGCGTGGAGGTATCAAACTGAAATTTATATCTAATACTCAGGTTTACTGTCCCTTGGAGCTGTGAAAAAATCAAACTTCTAAGCCAAAGCAATCAAAAGATTAATTCGCAAATTTTCGAAACTCGCACGGAATCAAAACCTACAGGGTATCTTCCCGTGAACTTAGAATCTTGAAATTTATAGTATAGATATAGGAAAAGTTGCGAAAGCCGTAAATTTTTAGTTAAGTACATCATATAATAAAAAATATTTTTGAAAATTTTAAACGGAACCCGAGGTGCGCGAGTCCGACTCGCACTTCGCCGGGTTTTTTTTGTTATTCTTTCACATCATTCATTCACACACACTCATCACATCAGTCACACACTATTGTTGTACACCACAAATACAGCTACTATAATTACATACATACAAACAAATGGATTACATAAAGAAGACGCGTGCTTGTTATTTCTAAAATGTAAATGTTAGTTTTAATCTTAGTTTTATTTTGTTTTCATTTTTAAGATACATCCGTATTGATATTGACGTGTTTTTTTTTGTTTTTTTTTATTTTTTATGAAGTACGGAGAGTCTTTTAGCCTTCATCATACCTGATGTTAAGTATTGATAAGGCTGAAGATGGAAGCGAGCCTCTCCCGGAATCCCCAATCACTGAGGAACTGGCTATCTTATCTTTAATTGCGTGTCAATAAGAAAGAGGATCTAGTTGAAAACCAGCGTCAGCTTCAACACTGACACATGCTGAACATCATTACAATATGTTATGTCCATGTCCACTGTCTGTGTCAAATAAATGTTATGATGTATTATGATTCAAAATTAAATATCCACCTTTATATCCCGTATTAGTTATTTTAAATCCATGAACAGTACCCAAAAATAATTAAAATGCGCTCGAGTTTTAGTTATTTGTACGTCTCTTACTTTATTTTTTACGTTGCATTGCACATATTTTCCCCCATTCCCGTCTAAATCCCTGTATCATTAACCGGGATGTAGCGGTATTTACTGCAGGGGAAGCAATGATCGGTAATTGATGAGAAGAGATATGGCCAATTATTTTGGGCTTTGGACACTGTCTGGAATAAATAGAAAACTTAAGACGACTATCCGGTATCTCTTAAATAAAGTTACCAAGGGTTAAGTGAAACGAATTACCTATATTTTGAAAAAAAAAATACTTCAAAAATTCAACATATCTCACAAGACTATCCCCGGGATTCGAAACCGCATATTTTGGAAGTAGTTTCACTTCATTTCTTTTTGGGGTCTTACCCTCATATTCTAAGTCGTTCCTCCAAAACTTTTTACACTCCACTCAACCTCGTCGTGGGTAAAAATGGTAGTGTGCGCTAGGCCTAACACGGAGTGGCTACGTACTCTTTGGCTCCTCCAGGTCCTTACGGAGTTATGACTTAGAATACCGATTTCGAGGAGTATTTTGAAGAGGTATTCAATGAGGTTTCGTTAAGTCGAGGACGAGTAAGTTTTGGAGGAACGACTTAGAATATGGGTGTTAGAGTCTTAAGACCTCCGGGTCTTATGAAGTTACGTCACATTTTCTATTAGAAAGAAAGAAAGAAAGAAAAAAATGTTTATTAGGGACAAACACAAGGGCGACACAAACAAAATGAAAACAAATAATTGAGCACTGTTTGTCTAGAACGGCCTTTACTCAGCATGATGCTTGGCTTCTGGCCGCGCTGGTCTTCCGTCGGTACCGTTTTATTACTTTTTACTTTTCTACGCTATAAACTTTATAGACTAAGATGAAATAATAAGGGTAGCTCTGAGAGGTACTTGGTAGTTCAAAGAGGACATTGGACCGGATATCCAAAAGTTCGAATCCCATTTCAGCAAGTTTAAAGGACGACCCAGAAATCGAACCCACAACCCGTAACTCAGCAGAAAGCATACTGCTTCGACCACAGACTTATATCAAGATAGACGAAAAGAGAGCTTCAAACTGTATGAGAACCTAGGGTGTCGATTTTATCGTACCTACGATGTCGTCACGAGCGAGATTTAGTGATGTGTAAATGTTATTGAATAGCTCTTGCAAGAATGCACTGCACAATTAACGATTTTCGTTTCTGAGTGACGCGTGTTTTCATGGCAATGGTCTCAAGCGGACTGACTTAGGTCGTAAAACTTTGACCGCGGATCAAACTTTTGGCACGCACGGTAGGAATTATTTTACCCTCGCTTCCTAAAGTGCCAAAGTGCTGACTAAAGTGTTCAATTTCCCACCGATCCCTAAACTTATCAATTAGCCTAAACACGGAACCTCACTCGACGCTAATCCTTGCCAGAGGGCGCTCGAACCCGGTGAATTTATAATGGCGTCGGAATGTAATTAAGTGGGATTTTTCTGGTAATTTTACTTGTTGATTTATGTGTTTTATAATTATTAGATTCAAATTATCCATACTATTAATTAAAGGGATTTAAGTCATCACTAAAAACTCGACTTGGACGGGATGGTCAAAAAATCGACTTCAAAAAACAATAATTAACGTCACCGGGAAATGCAGCATTTTGTAAAATGTGATAAGCAGTTGACATAAAGTTATTAAAGTAGGTTCGGGACTTCGACCTTTAAAAATTGTGAAATAAAAAACTTTTTAATTAAAAACAAAAAAAAACTAAAAAGCAAAAAATAAGCCTTTTGGAGTCGGTGCCAGCCAAGGCAAGAAAAATATAAGAGTGGTACCGCAATGTAGAATGCCTTGGCTACCTTCTAGGTCAACGGGAAGTATCCTATGAATTTTGGTTTCCTTGTGAGTATAGAAATCTACGTTTTTTGCGACATAAACTTTTTTACGTCAATTTACAAGATTGTTTTTGTTACCCCTTCAACAGACTGTTGAACTGAAAATATGATTTTAATTTCTACTCGATACTTCCACGCGTTCTCGAGATAAACGAGGACAGACGGACGGACGGACAGACGGACAACAAAGTGATCCTGTAAGGGTTCCTTTATTTTCTTTAGAGGTTCGGAACCCTAAAAAACATCATCATAAAGTATATCCAAACAAAATACAAAATACTTACACAAAAAAAACCAAACCAATTATTTAAACGAACCAAAATCTCCACCATTAACCAAATCTAGGTTCAAGGAGGTCCCGAAACAAATAATCACTAACTAGATCCCTCTAGACAAATAACCGCAATCTCAGACTCTATGGTCGTAAATAAAAAGAAAACAATTGTCTATGGACTGTCGGCGCAATGGCCGAGTAATCCTCCGCATATATTAGAAGGCATAGAGTGGAAAAATATAGCCAGAAGTGACAGTAGGTAGAAAAGTAATAGATAGCTAGGTAGTAAGTCTGCTTTCTCAAAGATTTACTACTGCTTGCGTTTTTTTTAAATTTTAACCCTCTTTTCTCGTCATCCCCTTCATTTTGCGACAAAAGATAGCCATGTTTAAGACCAAGGACTATCTTACTAAACTGAACTGGAACTTTGGGTACTAGTCTAGTACTAAATAAAAAAACCGATACTACACTTGAATTGGTATATTGCAAGAAGCTCATACAAAATATTCACAATATTAAGGAAATTACATGCAGTATACGAAACTGCGATTCAAAAAGGTTAAGCGACATCTATTAATTAACTTAGGAACTAAAATATTAGTATAGCTACTAATCAATTCCGGAAAGGTAAAAGGGACGTTAAGACGTTGGTCTAGTTTGCTGTCGTCAATATTGATCTGATCTTCGTTAACTAATGAAAATAGCTCAAAATAAAGTCTATTGCCCCGAACTTGTTTCCAAATTAAAATTGAATGTACCATTCCGTCACTGTCGTCCAAGAAATCTGCTCCATGCCCCACTCGTCCGCACGATGCACCACAGAAATGTTTTTTATGTTCGTGCCAGTAATTTGTTCAACAGTATTAACAAGCGAGACATTAATGCTCTTGACCTATTTTGTGATAACTTGTCAACTGTTAATAGAGTTTTGAGTAGCTCTGTATAGTGTCTATTTTAAATAGGTATATAAAATTAATGTGAATTAACTATTAGCGTAAAACAGTTATTTAACCAAGTGCTATCTGTGGAGGCTTGTAAATGGCTCTTAGTTGTATAATTTACGTATCTACCTTGTAATGTTAGCTGTAAGCCCCCCAAATATTATAAAATAAAATAAAATAAAATAATCCGATAAATATTAAACAAGAAAATATACTAGAAAAAAGCAACTTGTCTCATGTCGCCCTATTTCTCTCATTGATGAAGCGACGGTGGCCAAAACCGTAGAACGGTGAATATACTAGAAAGATTCGACGTGTCCTCATAGGTCTCTGTAGCATAATTGGTTAGTGCATTGGGCCGGACTCCCAAGGATGCGGGTTCGAATCCCGTCAGGGCGACATGAGACAAGTTGCTTTTTTCTAGTATATTTTCTTGTTTAATATTTATCACACAAAAATAGCATTGTAAAATGCAAAATTAAAAAGTTATAAATAAAATAATCCGCATTGGGCCCGCGTGGTGAGTCATGCATGGGCCATTAACCTTATGCATCCAAAAACTGTGTTTAAAAAAAACAACGAGTTGCACTCTGGGAGTGCCGGCAGAAGTGAAAAGAAAACCACTTAAACAAAAATAACGATCAACATCCACTATATCTTGACCACAACTTCATAAAAAGTTGATGAAAAAGTAGACCAACTTGATTTGGCAGGAAGATCCATTAGAACTGACCTGCCATCAATATGAAAGTTGGTAGTAATGAGAGATCTTTATGTAATGGTTGTTATTAACTAATATATCAAGTGTGAGACTTTATGTAATTTGAAATAGGTCAAAGGTAAAGTCTTACGAATTTTTGATCAGGGTCACGTGTCCTGACGCGACTTTAACATTTTTTACCCATCCCAAAAATTTAAAACTCTGATGTGCACAAAGCCGCTAAAGAAGTTTTCACTTCCGCTTCAAAAATCGACTTCAAAAACTAAAAAGCAAAAAATAAGCCCTAATTTTGGAGTCTTATTCTTCTTTTTAGTTGTCTTGCCAGTTTTTTTATTTTTAACTTTTTAGTGTATGTAATAGATGTTGTTTGGTAAGCTACAGAAGGTTTTCATTAGATTAGATTAGGTTTCATACATGTACATTTAAAAAGTATCGTGCAAAATTCGGTTATGATGACATCGTCCAAGTTAACAAATATAAATCATAAATGCTCATAACATAAAAACTACTGGGCCAAACTGACTTGACGTCTAGAATATTACAAGCACTTAAGAACGTCAAAGAAGCTACGCCATCGGTTCACAAACCCTACGGCAGGAGACCTTGTAACGAGAAGAACCGGCAAGAAACTCGTCAAGGGCTGTTTTCTTCTCCCCTGTTTTATTTCATACAGAGTCGTCAAATTGAAGACCTTAACAGATCAGTAAGGTTCAATTTCCATCTCAAAAAGAAAATACTAATTATAATATTACATTTTATGGTTATTGGAACCGTAAACAATTTTCAACTGGCAAAGAATATATAAATCACTCCATTTTACCTACTATCTTATTTCGATCACTTCTGCACACTTATTTAATCTATGTCCTTCCCTACAGCGCAAGTAATACCTTAATAAGTCTCTGTAGGTTAGCCTCAGACGGTTGAACAGCCCCCAAGCGAAGTTGGGTCATAAAGTAGTATTTACAGGGATTTGAGATACGGACCTCCATTGATAGGATGTGCGCCTTGAGTACAATGAGGGTTTTGGAGGAAGAATTTATAGTTTGTTTTAGGAGAATTATTTTAAAGAAGTAAAGTATACTGGGGTGTTACTTGACATTGAAATAAAACAACTTTTACGGATATCATACATACACACATACATCATCAGCCTGTGGACGTCCACTGCTGGCCATAAGCCTCTCCTAGCTCACGCCTATTGTGGCGTTCATAGGAGGCTATTAGCCTACTGCTACCACGCTGGCCAGACGGGTTCGTAGAGGGTTTGTTTCAAGTTTTCCTTCTCACGCACAGGTGTTCAATACGTCGAGCCTCTTAGTCGACTCTTACGACATTCCAAGCGTGTAAGGGAGTGGTGACACTTGTATTCTTAGGCCGTCACCACACGGCACAACGGATATCAAACGCGCTATATTTCACGAACTAAGTTGTAATTGTCCGTATATTTTTTAAATTGAATTTTCCCGACGTTTCGGCACCTTTTCAGTTGCCGTGGTCACGGGATGACTGGCTACTTATAAGTCTACCCTCAAAAAGCTTAATTATTTTTTCGTTCGGATACGGTTAGACATTTACTATGGTAACAATTATTATTGATTTGATATTTTGATTTAATTAGTATTTTAAATACTATTATTAACAAAAGAGAGAACTAATGACTCTACTGGCAGTTCACAAATTGGGAGGACCTTAAAATGTTACTTGATGTGTTACCTTCAAAATAATTTTGCCTCTTCTTGGCGAGAGTGAATATGCATTTCCTGGGCAAGCATGCAACACCTTAGACCACATCCTGTTTGTTAAGCACGATGGTGGTCAAATGCCTGCCCAGATATTAAGTACAACAAAAAAAAATTCGTTGTAATCCGTCACAAGACTGCACGGAAATGAAAGAGAGACAATTTTAAACGCACCTGATATAGGGTCTTCCCAATTTTCACTATTCGAGCTCGTAGGACATAAATCTGCTTCAACACACATCACATCTATACTAATATTGCAAAGAGGAAAGATTTGATTGCTAGTTTGTTTGTTTGCTACGAATAAACTCAAAAACTACTGAATGGATTTGGATGAAATTTGGTACACAGATAGTTGATAGCCTGGTTATGAACATAGAATACTTTTTATCCCGATATTCCCACGGGAACGTGAACCACGTATTCTTCGTATTTGATGAATAATTAAACAGTAATTAAACATCAAATACCAAGCATTATTTGAAGTGAAAAATCAGGGCCCTTAGCCAAAGTAACAATTCAAAAACGATAACGAAGTTCCAAATAATTAACTGTATGGGATTGGCGGATTGGCATAAGCCGCGCTAAATGACGCGGTCTTACTGCAAGTTAATTGGCGAATACTGACAATAACGAATCGAATTATCGTTTCGCTACATACACGACCAAAACAATTAGAATCTAGCGGCGGCGCGGCGCGACTATCGAAATCGGCGGTGCGCGGGTGGTGCGGGGCGAGCGTTTCCATAGTCGCGCCTCCGCCCCGCTGCCCGCTAGATTCGAGGCAGAGGCCTTAGGCGCATGATAGCTATGCGGTTTTGCACTTTTGGCACCTACAGCCCACTTCTATCACCGCACTTCTGTTATTATATAGGTAACTAGGGCGGTTACAACCCGATACTCGGGTTCACTTTTAATGACACTTTTTAATTGCAGTTTGTGATCATCACGTTTAACATTTTGTATATTTTATAGTTTTCGGAACAAATAGACTCGAGTACCTTTAATTTGATACCTTACTCGGCCGCGTACTACGCGCCAAAGTCCCTATCGAGTCGTCACTAATTTTGCGAACCTGAATTAAGTATATAGATTAATAGATTAATTAGCGCTACAGTGATTAACTGATTGATTACCGCTTCTTGAAATTTTGGTTTTCAACTTAGATTTTTAAAGCTTGTCTTGGTCAGATAGTAAAGATGTTACTTCGTCTACGGGCCCAGTAGTAATTCATCAATTACGAAGCATTCACTTTATTTTATTTTATTTTCTTTATTTAGGAAAACAACAGCTGTTATACATAACAAAGGAATCAATAACATATATAATGTTACAATAGCCTAAGAGTTTCCACTAATAAACATGACTATTATGTTGAGTAGGTAACAAAATTATACAAATCAAAAGGTAAGTACTAAGTTAATTTGAATAAACGGTAAAAATATAAATTTTGACAAATTCCAAAATTACAACGTGAAGTCAGGTTGGTACTACTTATACTTAACAAATACTAATCATTATTCATCAAACGCAAGAGATTACGAAAGCGGTTAAATTTTTCATGAAATATATCGATGTGGTTAAATTTAGAGTTATACTCATTTGCTGCTCTAATTATAAAACAATTCTTCCTATAGTTGACCCTACACAGCGGAGAGACAAATGTATGCTTGTTACGAGCACCAAGTCGTGAACATTTAAAACGTAGCTTACTAAGCAAGTAAGGAGAATCAATTAAGTTTATTATTTTGTATAGTAATAATTGATCCCTATGGGTTCGTCGCGTGGACAGAGACTCAATTAAATTTGCGTCAAAATCCTTGAATCTATATTTTAATCGTTTTATAAATTTGTTTTGTATATTATCTAATAAGTGAATATATTTTAAATATTGAGGATTCCACACACTGGAGGCATACTCTAATTGAGACCTAACATATGAATTGTAGAGGATTTTTAATGTATTGACATTTTTGAAGTCAGCACTCTGCCGTAAAATAAATCCCAACAGTTTATAAGCCTTACCAGTAATCTTACTAATGTGACTGTCGAAATACAGGCCGCTATCCAACAATACTCCCAGATCTCTCACCTCGTCCACCCTGTCCAAAGTTATGTTATTCAATTTATAATCAAAGGAAATTTTTTGTTTTTTTCTCGAAAACGTAATAACGTGGCATTTATCAATATTTAGATATAATTTATTTAGAAGGCAATATTCAAACAAACGATTTAAGTCACTTTGCAATTTTTCACAGTCATCACGCGATCTAATAACAGAAAATATTTTAGTGTCATCAGCGTACAATAACAATTTCGAATTTTGAAAACATTTTACGACGTCGTTTATGAAAATATTGAACAGTAATGGACCGAGATGAGACCCCTGGGGAACTCCGGAGGAAACAGGAATAAAACTAGACGTGAAACCCTTGCAAGTAACTGCCTGCGCTCGGTTTCTAAGGTAGGAAATGAGCCATCGCAGCAGGTCACCGTGCACACCGATTGATTCTAGTTTAGAAATTAGTAAAGTGTGGGAAATTTTATCAAATGCTTTAGAATAATCGGTGTACACAGCGTCCACCTGATGTCCCTCCTCCATAGATTCAAGCACTGAATCAATGAACTCGCAAAGGTTGGTTTCATCTGGTCACGAACCCGTGTTGATGTATGGTTAATAAGGGAGTTACCACAGGGCAAAGAGAGTCGCATATTATTTTTTCGAAGACCTTTGGTAGTACTGACAATTTTGAGATACCACGATAATTACGGATGTTATGCTTATCACCACTTTTATGTATGGTAACAACAAAAGATCGCTTCCAAGTAAGCGGCATAACTCCACTCGATAACGACAACTTAAAAGGATTGCTACAGGGACTGACAGTTGCTTACTACATTTTCTTAAAAATAGAGGATGTATGCCATCCGGTCCGCTGCCTTTAGAAACATCAATTTTTTTAAAGATACTTTTCTACTATTGACTGTGTAATTGTGACGCTACCAATAAGGATAGAACTATCATCATTTGAGCATAGGTTGGGAAAGCTCATGTCATCATCTTCAAAAACGGACTGAAAGAACGTGTTAAACATATCAGAAATACTTTGGCCGTCATGCGCCACTTTATGATCAAACTTCATTGTATCCGGAATAGAATTAATGCGCTGTTTTGATTTCATAAAAGTCCAAAAATGTTTAGAACAATGATTAATGTTATTTTCTGATCTAACTACAAACTGGTTATAACAAGATACTTCTAACTTTTTCACACAACGTCTCATATCTGAAAACACTTCATAATCAGCGAGTCTGCCGTAGACTTTCCATTTCGCACTTTAATTAATAGAAGCAAAAGGTAATGCTATAGGTCTCAGTAGCATAATTGGTTAGGGCCGGACTCCCAAGGATACGGATTCGAATCCCGTCAGGGCGACATGAGACAAGTTGCTTTTTTCTAGTATATTTACTTGTTTAAAAATTATCACTTTGGATTATGTATTGTGTTTCATAACCCGGGGTCTGAGAAATAAATATTTCTAACTTCAAACTCAAAAAAGCCAAAGTCAAATAGGTATTACAACCTCCCACAGAGCTTGAAAGGCCATAATTGATTAATCTCCCAAATGGGTTTAAAGCAAAGTGATTAATAACCTTAATCCGACAATGGTGTGTAAGTGGATGCAGTGAAAAGCGGCGCCATTTGACGTTTTAATTGAAGTGAGCCGAAATGCGGTAATTTTGAACGATAAAATCGAAGGCAATATTTAATTTCGACAAATCTAGGATAAGAAAAGGCAAAAAGTTCTAGAAAATTTTATTTTAGACAAATTCACCGTTTTTTAAACTATAAATATGAAGTCGAAGCCTTAGAGATTTCATTGTGTGCTATGAACGGGTATATATTGGAACGCCTAATTATTTTTGTCCTAATGGCCTTTAACACAAATATTATAGGCCAAATTTTATTTCGCAAAATTGTCAAATGACCTAAATTATTTTAGACTATTTTCACTTCCCAAATTCATCATTAGGCATATCCATTCATTATCCCTACTGTTTTAAAACCTAGCGCAATCCCTTTCAATTCGTCATTTGAAAGATATTTACATACTTCAGGCCGTCACTATTTGACATTTGATAGGCATTGTGATCGGGACGCGTTTTAAAAGGTATTCAATTAACGAAATTGAACTGTCTCAGCAAAATGACACACGAAAATATATTTCAAATGTTTGAAAAAGTCTCAAATGTAGTGTCACTTAAAACATCATTCGTTCCGAAAGGGAATGCGACTATAAGTTACACAATTCCTTAAGTCACTATCACAATCACAATACCTTTGAAAGGAATTGTGATAGATTTTGAAATTAGACAATAAGGGAGCAATAAGGGAGCAATAAGGGAGCAATAAGGGAGCAATAAATAAATAAATAAATAAATATTTGCATACAATCACACCAATTATCTAGCCCACGTTAAGTTTCATGAAGAACTTGTGATATGGATACTAGATAACGGATAAACATACTTATATATTTTTTTACTTATATATCAAATCAATGAATTAATCCTGCCATGTGACGAGCCTGCAAGCAAGCAAGCATGCAAGTAAGCAAGCACGCATGTAAGTACGCAAGCTTGAAATCAAGCAATCACGCAGCAGGCAAGTCTTCTGTCAGGCTCAGGCGGTCACCTGCGCAGGCTTAAATTACACTTTTTTTATGTTGTACTAGGAGACTCTTAGCCTTCATCATACCTGATGTTAAGTATTGATAAGGCTGAAGATGGAAGCGAGCCTCTCCCGGAATAGGCCTCTAGGGCTAGGGTATACAAGACTGCGTGGAGTCGGTTTTTAGTCAATTCATTTCTGTCACTAACTAGTATGCAAAACTTTAAAAGAATTGTTATGTCAAAGGATATGCGAATAAATGTTAAAACACTGAATATTTGGGGTTTTGATTATTAGGGATAATTGTGCTTAAAATTTTTAGACCAAAGAAATACGGCGAGATACAATTCGAACCCGCATCCGTGGGAATCTGGCCCAATGCCGTAACCTGGTTAGTGCAGGATTCCCTGTCAGGGCGACATGAGACATGTTGTTTTTTTTTTCTAGTATATTTTCCTGTTTAATATTTAAAAGATTGTAAAAATAAGAAATCGTTTATATATACAAAAAATATAATTATGGTATTGTAAAAAATATATCATCTGTTCTTACGTAACCGTATCATTTTAGGGTAAATAAAATGAGATCTGGGGAAATTAATAAATTACCATCCTCTCCTACACCAAAATAAAAAACCAGCCAAGTGCGAGTCGGACTCGCGCACGAAGGGTTCCGTACCATTATCTATAAAAACGGCAAAAAAAATCATGTCTGTTGTATGGGAGGAATTTTTTTGTATTTGTTGTTAAAGCGGCTACAGAAATACATGATCTGTGAAAATTTCAACTGTCTAACTATCACGGTTCATGAGATACAGCCTGGTGACAGATGGATAGACAGACGGACGGACAGCGGAGTCTTAGTAATAGGGACCCATTTTACCGTTTGGGTCGAGAACCCTTAAAATAAGGTCACTAAAAATATCATCTATTCATACAAATAACTGAATTCGTATCATGGGGTAATTTTGAAATTGCCATCGCGCGGAATTCGCGTCAGGAGCTCTCTTATGATTCACTCGTCTCCAAGTTTCTACTGATTTTCGTGCGACGTTTAAGTTTCCGTATTCCGTAAAAGCGACCTTGAACAGCTTCGTTTTTCGCCTGTAGTAACGCCTCCCAACGCGAGCGCACGAGGGGCAAAGCGAAAAGCGTGCTATGTCAACGCCTGCAAGGTTGCTAATCGCATGATCGACTCCTCGTTCGCCTCGCCTCGCAACGGATTCAATAATAGAGGTAAAGTGCGAACGGCTAAGCGAGCGAGTGAATCGTGGCGATTCGCGTCAGTTTGTATGAAGCCTAAAGCACAACTCAAATTAAATGGAAAATGATACTTTTTATCTCGTCTACGCTTCCGGAGGGAGCTAGCATCGCCGGAAATTACGCCAAGTTTCCACTGCGCCGGAAAGAGAGATAAAACGACATCTGATATTTTGGTTTGTCACTTGATACTTTAAAAAAAAGTGCTGGTTCGGTTGTTGTCGTCAAATAAACACTTGTGTTCTGCCAGCGACTTCATTGGCATTAAAGATGATTGGGCAAAATTCACCCAAGAACCAACAGAAACGAGTTATATGTTGGTTTATACTTAAATCTTGCTTTGAGCAACAATTTGTTTAAAATTTTTTTCAGCTAGGTGCTGTCAATCGGGTAAAATCAAACATAACGCGGTGATCAGAATTCGGGCTGTTTAAAGTTCGTGAATTCGATGACTTCAAAAAAATATAAGTTTCGTGCTTTATCTATAAAAGCAATACTGACGGATTGCCGTGAGTGCAACGTTACCATGGTGAAACAAGACCCAATTTTTTTTATGAAAATGGATTGAAACTTACTAAATATTTTAGAGAGGTATCAAGTATCATTATTTCCTTTTTTTTGCATTTTCTTCGTTTAAAGACGTGGACGTTCATCCCGAACGAGAATCATCTTCGTAGCTCGATTTTCCTCTTTTAAAGTCGGCTACCCAGTACGCGAACATGGAATAAGGTACAGCATCAGTCCCTAATGATAATGACTGCTGAATATCCGAATAAATATCCGTAGTTGACAATTTTTTTCATGCACTGGTACTTTATCACCTCGCTTATTTCGTTTTTAACCCGCGACGCAGCGCAAAGAGGGATGTTATAAGTTTGAAGCCTATGTCTGTCTGTCTGTACGTATATTCGTAGAGCCTAAATGCGCTTCAATGCGGTTTTTTTTTATTGAAAGCTTAATTAATCGAGATTACTGGAATGTTGTTTGTTCGTAAAAGAACACCCAGAACTGTTTGCTAATTGGTCTGAACACTGTAATTTTAACACAAAGAACACTGTTAGACTACTAGGTCCTAAGATTAAAACAGCTTTATTCTCAAATAACTGTTACCCCATGATAATAAGAATATTTAATAAATTGCCTAATGAATTCAAACAATATCCGATTAACATTTTCAAACACAAACTAATGACGTGGTTAACTGGATAATGCTATTATGCGACAAATGACTTTCTCAAAGACGAAATCATAGGTTCGGTACTCCATTCTTAATATACTAATTTTAATGCAATTTAGAGACTGGTTATGTAATTAATATTATAATAACATTTTGCATGCTAAATAAGCAAGGTATGTTAAGCAACATTATTGATAAGTTTTCCCATCATGTACAACCATATCTTATGCAAATAAATTCTATTCTATTCACCCTCGTACGTTCCTGAGTAAAAAACAATTTGCTATTAAATTAAATACTCACAATCATAGTACAGATTGCCGACTGCCGAAGTCAGCTTGGGCGTGCCTTGTCCGGATAGCGCCGCCATCCTCTCTCCCTGTCGATAATACACACGAAATTAACACAACGTTTATAGAATTATATTAAACTAGCTGCCGTCCGCGGTTTCACGTTTCATTTCGTGGGAATATCGGGATAAAAATAGCCTATGTTTAATCCAGGCTTAACACCCACTGCTGGGTATAGGCCTCCTCCAAAAGGGGTGTTTGCCATAATCGCCACGCTTGGCAGGCGGGTTGGCGATTGCAGTATGGCCAAGTTTGTAGGAGACGCTGCTGCCCGTCTCCTGAAGGCTGAGTCCCTTAGTCGCCTTTTACGACACCCATGGGATGGGAGGGGGTAGTGCTATTCTAAGCCGACACTACACAGCTATTGTTGTGATTACTTAGATTAAATTAATAAGTTACAGCAATATATTGTAAAAAGACAAGTTGTTAGACTCATTGAAATAAAAACACTCCGGATATTAAACGCGCTATCACGAACTAAGTTGCAATTGTCCGTATTTATAGGTTTTTTAGGGGTTTATGATTTTCCCGACGTTTCGGCACCTTGTCAGATGCCTTGGTCACGAGATGACTGAGTGGATGGCGGGAGTCATCACTTCAGTTTTATTTCAATGAACAGTGCGCGCCAAAACTTATGATGTACGTTTGTTACACTAAAATTTGTATACTCATAATTTATTATGAGCATTAATTCTAAGCCGACGCTACACAGCTAATTAATAATATTAGTAGGATGGAACAAATAGAAAATACTTGATCAATATTCGCATAACAAAAAACCTCCTAAGTGTATCAAATCTATATATATAATACGGCAGTGAAGCCGCTTCTCCTCCTAAACTAAAAGTCGCACAATCAAGTGCAATACACCGTTAGAAAGGTATTTGTCTGAAGTGGTCGGATAAGTCGAGAAATTTAGCAAAAACTCAAATCTAGAGCGATTTAAACCGGATCTAATGGATTTTTAAATTGAATATAAAAAATGTGTTTTTTGCGCATTATGCGCACACGGGTTGCTCGTTTGAAATAATAATGATACTTATACAGTGGCGGTGACATAATTAACGACACTCGTCGATTTTCATACAATCGAGGTAACTTTGGAGCCTTGGTTCTGTGCCAAGGATTCACCGAGCTGTGATCTGTATCAATACCTTTGAAAGGGATTGTGATAGTTTTTTTTTTTTTTTATAATAATAATTTTTATTAATGCAAAAAACATTACATTGGGTAGTTAAACACTGGCTCGCACACTAGGATTCCCTGTGTTGTGGGATTCAGTCTCTTCCGTGCGACAAATAGGTATTAAGCAATAATACAGGCAGTTTTTTTTTTTAAAGTTATAGGTAAGTAATGTGAAATGCAATCTTAATAGATTGTGTGTGTGTGTGTGTATGTATGTGTGTATGTGTGTGTGAGTGTGAGTGTGTCTTTGCGTGTGTGTGCATGCGTATGTGTGCGTGTGAGTGTATGTGTGTGTGCGCGCTCGCGAGTGTGTGTGTTGTGATTGGTTGATTTTGATATTAGACAATTAAGCGGCAGGTCGTGAAATAATATAATATCAAAATTATATTATACTACGTCGTCGTAGCAGGTTAGTGGCTACGCCGTAGCTGTAGCTGCTACGGTTCTCATAATAATTAGATTCTCGATTCTATTTGTGAGCCGTCAAGGGTTCGTGAACCGAGTGCTTGGTGCGAGTTTATTCTACTCACGGTCGATCGTGATCGCGTAGGTTTGTGTATGTTAGATTTGAAAGACCAAAATGCATGGAAGTGATACTAATATAAAACATGACTATTGTAATTGTATGAAAGGAAAATATTCTAATAACTGAGTTTATGAAAATTTTCCTCTTATATTAAATATGTTTCAAGATTGTAGATTTGTGTTTGGCAACGACATGTTCCTTTGTAAATGTTGTTGCTTCCGTTAAAGCTGATAAGTTTCTTGCGGCCGTTCTTCTTATCAGTTAAAAGATGTCCTGAATGGCTGGTAGGAAAAAAATTGGACGATTCGAAAGCACTCATCTATAAGTCTATTTGAATAAAAATCTTTGACTTTGACTTTAGCGGTACGCCATCTAGCGGAATACGCCACGGACTACACCAACGCCATACAAAAACTATCCCACTATCGACCGTAGTAGAAAAAACTCGCTCTAAGCACACCGATGGCGTAGCTTCTTTGACATTCATAAGTCCATTTAACAGTGCCGAGGCCATGCCTAGACACACAGACCTATATCGAGATAGACGGTAAAAGGGTACCTACATTTAAAAAAAAAACAAAAAAAAATGTAAAATTACCAATTTTGTTCAAGAGGAGGATTCCTTATCAAGGGGTCTTTCTAGTTTGGACTCCTGTCTCCCTTACAATTTATTGTAACTAGTTTTAAGTCATTAGATGTATAACAACAGTGTATGTTTGGGAGAAATAAATATTTTTTCATGTCTCATATTCTGAAAGGAACTCATAACTTGCCTAAAATGCGGGTTGAAAGTGATATGTGGCGGCCCTAGGGCTGTAATAAATTTGAAAAAAGAATAGGGGGTGTCATGTCAAATCGATATCTGTAATCTCTTTGGACTTTTATTTACCAAAGGTATGTAGGCAAAGGCACAGAAGCCTATACAGCTTATTTTGCTACATTATAAAATAATTTTGTAACATTTTTCTTATTAAATATTTTTTTAGAATATTCTGTTTGTTTTTACTTTCCTCATATTCAAAATGAAAAGTAGAGTGTTTACTTCGGATGTATGGACCCATAACAGTCTCGAACTATGGGCGTCCTCACTTCGTTCGGGCGCCAAAACACTCGACTGTTATGGGTGTCATACAGCCCTTGGTAAACAATCTACTATTTTTATTATTATTATTATTTATTATCTTGTGTGCCAGAAGTTTGATCCACGGTCAAAATTTTACGACCTAAGTCAGTCCGCTTGAGACCATTGCCATGAAAACACGCGTCAATCAGAAATGAAAATGGTTAATTGTGCAGTGCTTTCTTTCAAGAGCTCGTCAATAACATTTCCACATCACTAAATCTCGCTCGTGACGTCATCGTAGGTGCGGAAAATTCGACACGCTAGGTTTCATACAGTTTGAAGCGCTTTTTTCGTCTATCTTGATATAGGTCTGTGCCTATTATAATCATAATCATTTTTATTTGCAAATAAACACATTTACAGTAGCATTATATAAAACCAGCCCCCTAAATGTCTAATTTCAAAATCTAACACGATCTCTTTCAAAGGTATTGTGATTGTGATAATGATTTATGGAATTGTCTAACTTATAGCCGCAATCCGTTTCGAAACGAATAATGTTTTAAATGACACTTCATTTGACACTTCTCTCTATTTTCGTCTGTCACTTTGCTTAGACAGTTCAATTTCGTTCATTGAGTGACGGCCTGAAAAGGATGTGAATATATGTTTTTTTTTTTTGCATTTTTCAAGCTATTTTGATACTTACTAATTTTAAATAGAAAAATATTGGAAAAAGTCAACTCGGCCACAAATGAATTCCCATCCCGTCCCATCTGAGAATTCACTTGTGGCCGAGTTGATTTTTCCCAATATTTTTCTATTTAAAATTTATCATTAGTAAGTATGTGAATATCTTTCAAATAACGAATTGAAAGGAATTGCGATAGATTTTAATATTAGAGAATTAGCCCCCTGAATACCTGAATGAATTCTTACAGTTAAGTGATTTTTTGTTACTAAGATGGAGTGAATCTGGGAAAAGTAACTAAGGTAAAATGTATGATTTATACTAACAAAAAACTGCGTTAAAAAAAACCGACTTCAAAAACTAAAAAGCAAAAAATAAGCCTTTTGGAGTCGGTGGCAGCCAAGACATTCTACTTTAAGCTCCTATTCTTTTATTTTTCTTGCCTTGGCTGGCACCGACTCCAAAAGGCTTATTTTTTGCTTTTTAGTTTTTGAAGTCGGTTTTTTTTAACGCAGTTTTTTTTTTACTTTTTAGTGTCTGTAATAGGCTGTTTTGTAAGCTACAGCAGGGTTTTTCTAGATTAGATAAGGTTTCATGTACATTATAAACAAAATTATCGTAAATACTACATCGTCCAAGTCAACAATGAAATGAAATATATAAAAATGCTCATTACATAAAAAGTACTGGGTCAAACGAAACCAAATTTTTATGGGACCAATTGGCAACTATTCTGCGTCGAACAAAAAAGAATCATGGAAATCGGTTGAGAAATCTCGGCGTAATCGGTGTACATACATAAAAAAAAATAAAAAAAAAAAAAATATACCAACCGAATTGAGAACCTCCTCCTTTTTTGAAGTCGGTTAAAAATGGCTTAAAACTATTCTTAACATTTCTTAAGTTAATATGGATGAACGTTTTAAGTGTCTAAACTAATTAAGAATAAAGTAGGTGGGACTTCTCAGAGTATTATCATGCATTTTACTTCTATGTAATAATATAAGTATCTGTATACGATTTCTTTGATTTTTTTATTTTTTATTTTTCAATGGTATTTTTATACTTATGATAAACTTTAAATAGAAAATATTGGAAAAGTCAACTCGGCCACCAGTGAATTCTCAGATGGGACATCTAGGACATCTGAGAATTCACTTGTGGCCGAGTTGAATTTTCCAATACTTTTCTATTTAAAATTTATCATAAAATTTCTTTATTTAACTACGCAAAAAGTCTAAATCTAATCTAATCTAAATAAGTCTGTGTTGCAAATGAACAATTTTTTTGTGAAAACAAATCATTAATAATGACTTGTTTTTGTAAATATCTTGTACGCATGATCTTTCATCACGTAAGCAAGCACATACAGCAATTAAATATAGTATAACCGTTTCATTAATATACAAAAAAAAATATCATATCAACCATTTTTAATGCGCTGAATAAAATAATATAATATTCTACTTGTAACCTTGATAAAAAGAAATCGTATACAAAAGTGCTAACACATACTACAACATCAAGCTAACGTTCCAATCGAACAAAGAACGAAAAACAAAATGGCGGAAACGCAAATCAATATGGCTGCCGCGCAGCAGAAAATGGCGGCCTCGCAACAATTATAATTTAATGAGAACGAACCAACTGGATATGTTCGGCTATTTGCTTGCAGTACGAGAAAAAGCCGTCCAGTGTAATCTTTGACATAGTAACTGGCTAACTTGTATTTCTATTCTGTAAAAGAGAAAAAAAAGATGAATTAATTCTTTGATAGAAACTTTTTTGTCAAAAAAAAAGAACATGACAGTTCTGCTTTTTTCTTAATTCAACTGTAACATGGTATAATAAAGCTAAAGTTTTTATTTCCATTTCTTTTTAAATGCAACGGCAACATTGTATAATAAAGCGGAAGTTTTTTATAAGTTCTGCGCAGACAACACTGCACATGCGCTAAAAAATCCATACTATAAGGTCAAAGGTAATTTTACTAATAAGTTGATGAATCTATCAGAATAAATGGTTGAAATGATAATCTACTTTACTACAGAAACTGATTCTGAACTGAATATTATAAAAAGATATATGAATACTAACCTTATACAGCTGCTTAACAATTTATATACAATTCAAATCAACAACGGGGGATAATTTAATTTTAAAATAGACTATTTTAAACTAGCAACACTACTTATAAGAAATATTTTTAGTTGAAAAACAGATCAATATGTGTCGTAAAGGATCGTTAACCAAATTATATAGGTAAAGGGTACGTTCGCGTAGTTTTGAATTTTTAAATAAGTTTTTCATGTAAGTAGGGAAATTGCAAGTTAATTCAGAGGAAAATTTTTCAGCTTCCGAGAGCTGTGTGAATTCCGACGGGGTTGGGAGCAGACTGGGCTGATAGAGGGGAGTTTCAGGAGGTTTTATTCGCGCAGGCGCGTTTCAAAAGGTCGGGGGTCGAGTGGGGGTTGGAATTAGGTCGTGGGAGGTGACCTCGCTTCACATCTACATAGAGAGGTACAGATGTCAGGTATAGGAGGAACTAGGGACTAGGTACAATTAAGGAATCCGCAGACTGATTATGTAACGGAAAGTCGGTTTAGTTCAGCTTCGTCCTGTCATTACTGTCACATTTTAACCGCCTCTGTGGTCTAGTGGGAACAACCACCGGTATCAAACGCAGCGGGGGTACATATTGTATTCGGTTTGATTGGCGTTAGGACTTGTTGTAAGTCCGCCTGCTTTTTTTTATGAACAACGGGAAGACTCCTAACATTCATCATACCTGGGGTTAAGTATTAATAAGGCTGAAGATGGAAGCGAGCTCCGGAATCCTCAATCACTTATTAATCATACATTTTTCTTATTTTGCTCATAACTGAAGGTTTTCCATAATTTTCGGGACGTTTCTTCGTAAGTCGAGTATTCGACTCCTACATCGAGGTATACATTTTCACATAACTGATAATACTTTTAAATGAAGAGACTGTAAAGTGAGCATGTTTGATGAAAATAACGCGACTGTGCGATTTCTTTGCACCCGAGTGTATAATTTTGCGGTTTACTTGCTGTTTTATGTTTCCCGACGTTTCGGCACCTTTTCATTTGCCGTGGTCACGGGTTGACGTTGTTTATATCATAAATCATATTTGCCGTTGTAATTAGATAAATAAAAAAAAATAAAAAAAAAATAATTAAACATTAATAGCTATTACATTTGAACGTGTAGGTGTAATCGGTATTACATTAGCTGTGTAGTGGCTTAGAATAGCACTACCCCCTTTCATCCCGTGGGGGTCGTAAAGGCGACTAAGAGACTCAGCCTTCCGGAGACGGGCAGCAGCGTCTCCTACAAACTTGGCCATACTGCGATCGCCAACCCGCCTGCCAAGCGTGGCGATTATGGCAAACCCCCTCCCTTAGGGGAGGCCTATACCCAGCAGTGTGTGTTATGTGGCTGAGACGACGACATTTGAATATTAAATTATTTCTTTCCAAAAATCGTTATCCATTACAACTCAACCGGTAGACTGGGAATATTATACTAAGTCCTATTAGGCAAAATATCCTTAAACCAGTTATTCCAGATTTACATCGCACAAAAGCATCTAGTAGGTATTCTAGAACATTCGCTCGAATATTGATTGCAGTTTCAGTGCATTTGGTGTGACCCAGTTTATCCGGGTCGATGCTGCTCACAAGTTTGCCAACATCCGGATAAAGCTTGCCAACATTGGAGTAACGGTGATGGTCTTATGAGACCGGGGTGGCTATTAGACCTTATAAAGCGTTATTGGGTCATGCCAGGACCTTTTAAATAAACACTTTTTACTTTTAGACAAGTGTTTTATTAGGAGACCATTAGCGTAGAAAAAAAAACAACGGGTTGCACTCTGGGAGTGCCGGCAGAAGTGAAAACCGCTTATACGAAAATAACGATCAAAATCCACTATATCTTGACCACAACTTCATAAAAAATTGATGAAAACGGAGACCAACTTGATTTGGCAGGTTAATCCATTAAAACTGACCTGCCATCAATATGAAAGTTCGTAGTAATGAGAGATCTTTATATAATGGTTGTTATTAACTAATATACGTAGATCTTTCAAGTGTGTGACTTTATGTAATTTGAAATAGGTAAACGGTAAATGGTCTTATGAATTTTCGATCAGGGTCACGTCTCCTGATGCGACTTTAACATTTTTTACCCATCCCAAAAATTTTAAACTCTGATGTACACAACTGTAAGTAAAAAACAGGATTCAACCAGAATGCTCTTTATTTCTCTTTCTTACTGACTACAATAACTACTTAACTATCTCGCTTCCACACGACTGCTATTCCTGTCTTTTCTCTCTTTCATACTCATTACTTTCACTAATTCATCTCTCACTCGCACTTACGTTCCTTTTTACATATTTTAACCTTACACAACGCCGCTAAAGAAGTTTTAACTTCAAAAAATTACAGATCGTACAGACTCATTTGACATTGTTAATAATATATGCACAGATCAAGCTAACTAACATACAGCCTAGTGTACCATTGATTTTATAATAGTCAACAATTGAAAAACTAGCTTCCGTCTGCTGTTTCACCCGCGTGGTTCCCGTTCCCGTGGGAATATCGGGATAAAAGTTATAAAGCCTATGTTACTCTCCGTATTTTCAACTAAGTCTATGCCAAAAATCAAGTCGATTGGTTCCTTAGTTAGGGCGTGAGTGAAGACAAACAAACATTTATAATATTACTTAGAATTAGGATAAGGAAGTTAGGATTAAACATAGATCAAAAGCCTCTAGTATTCTAGTACATACGCTCGAATATTGATTGCAGTTCGAGTGCATTCAGTGTGACCCAGTTTATCCGGGTCGATGCTGCCTCACAGGCATGCCAACATCAGGGTAACAGTGAGAAAAACCAGAGCGATCATATACAGTGTGTTGCCGCCATGATGGACACCAGAAGCAACCCAGTTTTAGCCTTTATAAAAAAAACCCCCCTTCAAAAAGTAAAAAATAAACGAGTTGGTGCTATCTTATGTTTTGGCGCGCACTGTTCATTGAAATAAAACAACTTTTACAGATATTATCATGGCATCCCGTGACCACGGCAGCTGTAATGGTGCCGAAAGGTCGGGTAAATCAAAAAACCCCTAAAACCCTAAAAATACGGACAATTACAACTTAGTTCGTGAAAATATAGCGCGTTTGATATCCGTAAAAGTTGTTTTATTTCAATGAGTAGGTGCCAGCCAAGGTATTCAACATTGCACTCATATACTTTTATTTTTGTTGCCTTGGCTGGCACCGACTCAAAAAGGGTTTTTTTTTTACTTTTTGGCGGTTTGTTGCCACCTATAGGCGCCTATAGTTGGCCATATTAGGCACAGCGTAAAGAACTATCAGTGGGACAACGCCCTAGAAACTTCGCGCAATGATGCCTTTTGACAAGACTTTCATCTTCTTCTTCTTGAAGAAAGAATACTAAGTACCGTATTGAGAGCAGTTAGAAAGGGTCGCCGCTACATGCGATGTATAAGGGCGTCTTTTTCTAACCCTAATCAGGTATAGATCACTGCTTGAGTCACGTTCTGTAATACGGGTCTAAGAAAGTCTTGTTATGTAATGGCGGTGCCCTTTTGAATTTCGCCAGACTTTCTTAGTATTTGACAGGACATTGTCAAATTGGATTTCGCCAGAACAAGACTTTCTTAGTATTTGACAGGACATTGTCAAATTGGATTTCGCCAGAACAAGACTTTCTTAGTATTTGACAGGACATTGTCAAATTGACATTGTCCCGAGCGAGTAATATACAGGGTGGAAAAAATTCATTGGTCCTGGTGGGGAACTATCTTAAACCCATTAGTTAGCTTATTTTACTGAAAGGAAACATTCCTTTATTATTTAAAAGAAACAAAACTGCATTGAAAGATTTTTAAAAATACGCTTCCCAAATTCAGGAATCAGAACCATTTACTTTTTTTTACTTACTACACTTACATGTATAAGAAAGTTTTTGTTTTTTTCTTTTATATAATATAGTCTCTAGTTAGACCTTAGATTTCGGTTAATTTATTTGTATTTTTTGCAAATTTGTATAACTTCGAGGTGGGCGCTAATAACTGCGACACAGTCTTTGACTACTGTGGTTATTAACGATAATATTGTTTTTGTACCAGGCTTTAGATACAAATAAATTATTGTTTATTGTTTATTATTTCAAAACTGTAAAAAATAACTTCCTGTACTTTTATGCCATCAATCGATAAGGTCAATCAAAAGGATCAACTCTCTCTAACAAACATAGAAAATTAAATTAAAGGAAACACATGAAAACTCAACTAATAAACTCAATGGGACGGATAAAGGACTTTTATTCAAGCCCTTTTGAAAGAATTGCAAAAATCTTTGTATGCATTTATTTTTCTTATAAAAAATAAACGAATGTTTCCTATGGTAAATTTTAAATATTGGAAAAAATTAACTCGGCCACAAGTGAATTCTCAGACGGGAATCGAACCCTTTCCTTTCAGTAAAACGAGCTAAATAAAGGATTTAAGGTAGTTCCCCCTCCAGGGCCCATATTTTTTTTTTCCACCCTGTATATTTATATGGCAGCTGAGGATCGCAGGTACTCCGTGAAAACATGTCCGTCAGACGACTCACTGTATGGAAGAGTAGTTAAATAGACTGTAATATATTTTAATGAGATTGAATTTTTTGCATATTATTAATTTAATAGAATTTATTAATTTTGAACTGATATTAATTTTATGATTTATTAGATTTTAGACTCACTTTCAATTAATTTATTCAAGGCATGATAATATATTTTATTTATATTATATTAATCGCTCAAATTTTTTTTGTATTAAAAATTATTTTATTATTTATGATTATTTGCTGCACCTATTTTATTTTATTTGAAATGCAAAATTAAAATGTTAGAATCTTTTTTAAATTAATAACAGGGCGTCCGATTTTGTTAATGCGTCTCTCGCGTTTTTCTACGGGTGAAAGCTGAAAACCAGTGTTTTGTTCCTTCGGGGCAAAAATATACGCTGAGCTTTTGCCGCTTTGCATCGCTATGACACACATGCACAGATATAGGTACTTATGAAATTAAACAATAGTTTGATTTCATGGGTAGGTCTCTATACGAACCTATGTGCCCGCTTATTTTTGTTAGTCTGTAAGTAGTTTGTTTATTTTTCTATTCTTTTATTTTGTTTATGTGCATGTATGTTTGTGATGCGAATAAATGATTTTATCTATCTATCTATCTATATAGGATTGCATAGTGGTCGTGGGTGCAAGGGGGTAATAAAGGATTAATCAAAAGCAACAACCCACGTTCGTATCCAAATACCAACCCACGCGATTACGTCACAGCATCCACGCCCACGGAATACTCGCGCCGCCGCCCCGGTTCAACTCTGCACTTCAGACTGAAAGCTGGCCACAGAACAAAGAGTACGCGTACAGAAGGTATGTACATACAATTCACTTCTTAGGTACAGTTGCGTGCAATGACATAGTGTATAGATGACGGTGGTATGGAAAAGTGTGGTAGATGGTAAGCCACTTGTTGTCGTCGTCGTCGTCTCAGCCACATGACACCCACTGCTGGTTATAGGCCTCCCCCAAGGAACTCCACGACGATCGGTCCTGCGCTGCCCGCATCCAGCGGCTTCCCGCGACCTTCACCAGATCGTCGGTTCACCTTGTGGGGGGCTTACACGGAGCGTCGTCCGGTACGCGGTCGCCATTCCAGAACCTTTCCGCCCCAACGGCCATCTGTTCTTCTCGCTATGTGTCTCGCCCACTGCCACTTCAGCTAAGGCTTAGCTAAAGTGGCAGTGGATTGCTTAGTTTTGCTTAGCCACTAAGCAATCCTTCGAGCGATGTCAATTCAATATAATTTATTCAGTCTAGGCTGTTACAAGCACTTATGATATGTCAGTAACTTTAGTTCTCCTGCGGATTTCCTCATTTCTGATTCGCCGAGCATAGCTCTCACCATTGCACGCTGAGTTACCTTGAGCCTCCTCATCAGACCCATAGTTAGCGACCACAAAAAAATAGTATTTTTTCAAATATAATCTAATTTAGATGTCGTATAAAAAAAAATAGTCTTTTTGTGTGTAGGCTTCTACGGTATATCGGTTGGTAGTAACAATATTTTCAGCTTTGTGTTTCGGTAGTTAGAGATAACATAGCCGAGTTAAATAGTACT
The DNA here is from genome assembly GCA_910589605.1 of Chrysoteuchia culmella. Lineage (NCBI taxonomy): Eukaryota > Metazoa > Arthropoda > Insecta > Lepidoptera > Crambidae > Chrysoteuchia > Chrysoteuchia culmella. Next base: position 576,073 of record OU342669.1, read on the forward strand.
TGTAGATACAGGATTATTTTTACAGCCATCTGTGAGGTTTATACGCAATTCAATATTTGTAGCAACTAGAGAAACTCTAGTCTGTGTATTTTGTGGCTACAAATTTACGTTTTCTATCTAAAAAATCCCTCCCATTCCCATACCATGTTTTCCTACTACAGAACGTTTCATCGTATATTCCCTATTCCGTTAGGTAGGTACCCCTGTACGTCAAGAAGACGCGAACGCGTTGGAATCATCATTTCTAACTGAATTTTCTTTGACCGTTTTCAAATGTTTTGAGACACACAGAATCCAAAACTTTAAAAATGTGCATCAAATTCATATCCTTAATTAACCTAACCTTTTGACAGACATCGACAGCGGTACCATCGTAACGGAAAAGGGAATACACGCACTGCACTTAACCCTTTAACCTACACTTTACTGGATCTGTGGTCGTTCTCTTTGCCATTTACTCTATGACGTGACCTTTTAAAATGTCAGGGTTCACTGCGTTTTAATTACAGAGTAAAAAAGTACTCCAAAATGAAACTGCGGAGTTTGGAATTCTTTTGAGTAAATCGCTGGATTGATTGAGAAAGGAGGAAGAGATTTGTTCCGCGGAATCTATTACCGCGGACTACCATTATAAAATTCTGTAGTTCCTCAAATTATAAATGCGAATGAGTGTTTGTTTGTCTTTTCTTGACGCCGTAACTAAGCAACCAATCAACTTGATTTTTGGCAAACAGTTAGTTGAAAAGACGGAAAGTATTACAGGCTAATTTTTATCCCGATATTCCCACGGGAACGGGATCTACGCGGATGAAACCTCGGACGGAAGTTAGTTTTTTTATAAACCACGGGGAGACATAGGCACCTTCATCATACCTGATATTGATAGTAATAAATTATCTATATGGCAAACTCACAGTGAAACCAATTGTTAGATTTTGTGAGGCTGACGTAAGTACTCGCACAAGACACTCCTTGATGGGAGCTATGAGTCTGTAGAAACAATCTACTGAGCCAAAAACTGGACATTGGCGAAATCCAAAAGGGCACCGCCACTGCACAAAAAGAAGAAGAAGAAGACTGTAATTGTATTTTCATAAAAATAAATAAATAAAAAAGGCTGAATTATTACAGTAGGTAAAATGTTGATTCAGGGAAGTATCCATAAAATTCGTTTAACGTCATCTCGTTTACAACATTAATATTACGCTGGCCAAATAATAACTGCGCCATCAAGCTCCTCCAAATGATGTCACCACAAATATTTGAAGCATTAATCTTGCTTACAAATGTCTATAGCTTACAGATTTGTGTTACCAAATAATCTGTTTGTGACATGACCCACCTATCCCAACCCAAGCATCAAGTATGTCTGGAAGTTTCGGTGCCACAAAGTACCTAAGGTGGAGGCAGCAGAGAGACCACTCAGCAGTGGCATTATTTAGACAACAACCTTGGATAACATGGATGCAACCACAGACCTATATCGAATAGACGTAATGAGCGCTTCAAACTGTATGAGTACATAGCGTATCGAATTTTCCGTACCTACGATGACGTCCAGAGCGAGATTTAGTGATGTGGAAATGTTATTGACGACCTGTTTGGCGCAAAGGTACTAACCCCGCCTTCTGCGCCAGAGGTCACGGGTTCGATCCCCGGACAAGACAAATATTTGTGTGCATGAACATGTCTATTTGTCATGGTCTGGGTGTTTAATGTATATTAAGTATGTCTTTACAAAAAAAAAGTATATATGTATGTTTATCCGTTATCTAGTATCCATAACACAAGTTCTTCATGAAACTTAAAGTGGGACTAGATAATTGGTGTGATTGTATGCGAATATTTCTTTATTTCTTTAATTTCTTGCAAGAAAGCACTGCACAATTAACCATTTTCGTTTCTGAGTGACGCGTGTTTTCATGGCAATGGTCTCAAGCGGACTGATTTTCGTCGTAAAATTTGACCGTGGATCAATCTTCGCACGCAAGGTACGTAAACTTTTACCGTCTATCTCGATGTAGGTCTGTGGATGCAACAGGAACAAATAACACCCACATAGTCAATACAGCAGCAGTAGCAAACCAACCCTAAAAAAAAATACAAGATGCATCGCCCGTCCGCCCAAATTTCCATACATGGAAACTCAAAACAGTGAAGCTGCATGGTGTGGCATTTGTCTTACACTCTATGCATCGTTGTCGGACATGTTCTTTCTTGCTGAAACCTACATATTTTAGATGCCTATGAATTTCTACCAAGTAACGCCTGATTCTATCAAAAGTCAGGCAAGTCTATTTTTATTTTTTATTTTTTTTATGATTTTGTAATTTTTGCATTTTTCAATGCTATTTTTATACTTATGGTAAATTTTAAATAGAAAAATATTGGAAAAAATTAACTCTGCCACAAGTGAATTCTCAGACGGGAATCGAACCCGCGACCTTTGGAAATCCGGTCCAATGCTCTAACCGCTGAGCTACCGAGACTTGCGAACCACCGTCGAAATTCTCCAATACTTTTATATATTTTTTTATTATTAATACGCTGTAGGCCAGCGTTGTTACATCAATGCTAGGAATATCCTTGCATTCGAAAGAAACATCTTTTCAGGTGTTAAACGATCGATTAAGATGCAACTGCCAATAATTTATGAGATCGATTCCCGTCTGAGAATTCACTTGTGGCCGAGTTAATTTTTTCCAATATTTTTCTATTTAAAATTTACCATCAGGCATGTCTATAAAATAATGACACAAATGAAACCTACACTGTCAATACAGGGAGTCAATTTCAACTAATGCTGATTTCGTCTCTTTTTTTTTATTGTAGTGATTTGTATACTGTACGAGTATCATCTGTGTACTACAACAATTGAAATACGATTCTGTCAGTCAGATTAATAGATTTTATTAGCAAGAACAAAATAATCAATAACAATCAGTTCGGCTTTCAAGAAGGCAAATCTACATCATTGGCTTGTTTTACTTTAATAAAAAAAGGTACAGAAGCTATCAACAACAAAGCTTTGGCCATAGCTGTTTTCCTAGACATGTCAAAGGCATTTGATTGTGTAAATCATACAATCTTACTAAAAAAGCTTTTTGACTATGGCATTAGAGGCACAGCTCACAGCTGGCTAACAAGTTATCTGAATAATCGAAAGCAATGTACAGAAATTACTAGAGTAGAAAATAAAACCAAAGTGACATCAAGATCTAAATATCGTCAAATTGAATGCGGTGTACCACAAGGTAGCATCTTGGGACCTTTACTGTTTATTTTATATATAAATGACCTACCTGACATAATTAATAATGAATGTATTCTGTTTGCTGACGACTGCACATTGCTATTTGAAAATAATAATAAAAATATTGACGAACTTGAAATTGACATAAATAATACACTATCTGACGTTATTAATTGGATGGACAAAAATAATTTAAATGTTAATATTAATAAGACAAAAGCTATTCATTTTCATACTTATAAATCACATAAATTAAATCTAAATATACAATATAATAATGAAAAAATAGAACTTATAAATTGCACACAGTTTTTAGGAATAACTATTGATGAGCATTGTAATTGGAAAAACCACGTTGACAATCTTTGTAAAAAAGTTAATAAGTTTGTATACGCACTAAAAAGATTAAAAAAAATAGCTTCCTTTCAAGTTGCTTTGCAAGCTTATTATGGATACGTATCATCCATATTACGATACGGCATCATAATTTGGGGAAACAGTGTCGACTTCGAAAGAGCTTTCAAAGCCCAAAAACGACAACAAAATAAAATACTGACTCTTCCCTGCATTTACATAGCCGAGATGTGTATGTTAGTAAAAAAACATCCAGAGTATTTTACAAAAATTGATGATGTTAAAGAAAATGTACGAGACTCCAGAAAAAATAAATTATTAATACCGCATTGTAAATTAACATTATTTAAGAAAAATGTATATTTCATGGCAATCAAATTATATAATAAACTGCCATCTGATCTCGTACAAGTACCGCTAGCCAAAAATAAGTTTAAGCATTGTTTGTTACGCTGGCTTATCGAAAACAACTTTTACTCTGTAAGTGAATACTTAGACTACAAACAAGTTAACAATAAATTTTGAGGACATTGACTCAGGAATATGACCATAAAAATGTAACTATAATGTAATTATATTGTATTAATTTCTTTTTTTTTTTTCATATACTGACAATATCACGAGTTGGAATTTAATTAATATTTAATAATCTGACATTGTACAATTTAAATTAATATATAATTTTTGCATGCCTACAATATTTAAGGTAGAATACAGTAGACCACAGTAAACACACATTGTCATCCATCTCAATGAATCACACTGTATTGAGCAAATAAATGATTTCTATTTCTATTTCTATTTCTATTTCTATTTCTATTTCTGACTATTATACGTAGAAGTACGGAATTTCGTATTTACGAAATATATGCGAATTTATGCGAAAACTTTGATAAAACTAAATGCGATAAATACGAATAATAATAAATAACTAAATGATTTTGATATTTTATATACATTTTACTCGCTGCACATTGCTGTATTATATCCTGGTGACGTATTTTTTAAACATTCGAATTACTGTACGCATACGGACCGCACTTGCATTTTAACCGCTGTGGTCTAGTGGTACAACCACCGGTATCAGACCCAGGGGTCCCGGGTTCGATTCCCAGCGTGGGTACATATTGTATTCGGTTTGGTTGGTGGTAGGACTCGTTGTAAGTCCGCCTGGCTAGCTACCACCATCTTATCAAAGTCTGACGCCATAACATGTTTTCAGCATTGTTGTGTTCCGGCTGTTAAAGATAAGATAGCCAGTTCCTCAGTGGCTGAGGATTCCGGGAGAGGCTCGCTTCCATCTTCAGCCTTATCAATACTTATGAGGTATGATGAAGGCCAAGAGACTCCCCGTTGCTTATAAAAGTAATACGGAATATCGCTCTCTTAGCAAATACTAGAGATACTCTGTCTGACTGGTAACTCTTCTACCTTGTGTACTGGTTACCGGTTACCCCCTCTACCGGTCGCCACCCCCACCACCCTGGGAGTGGGGCGGTATGGGGGCGTACGACACGCCCTTCGAATTTACTTAGTATACATCAGTATATTATAGGTATGATTGCGCTAAATGTTTTTTAGAGATGGCTGGCGAGAAATATTGTTTTTCTGTACTAATATTATAAAGAGTTTGATTGTTTGTTTGCATTGAGTAGGCTCCGACACTACTGAACGGATTTTGGTGAAATTTGGTACGCAGATATAGATAGCCTGGTTATGGACATAGGATACTTTTTTGATCCCGATATTCCCACGGGAACGTGAACCACGCAGGTGAAACCTTGAGCGGCCGCTAGTTTTTAGAGTTCCGAACCTCTAAAGAAAAAAAAATTTTGTTGTCCGTCCGTCCGTCCGACCTCGATTATCTCGAGAACGCGTTGAGGTATAGAGTTGAAATTGAAACCATATATTCAGGTCTACTACAGTTTGTTCAAGGTGTAAAAAAAATCAAACTTCTTCTCGTTCTTCTCGTTACGCGATCTTAGACGATCTCCCGCCGCAGGGTTTGTGAACCGATGGCGTAGCTTCTTTGACGTTCATAAGTGCTTGTTACAGCCTGAATAAATGATATTGAATTAAATTGAAAAAACTTGTAAATGTATTTTTTAAAGATCTATCTAATGATATCCCACACGTATAGGTATGATGAAAAAAAAAATTTCAGTGTCAGTTCCATGTATGGGGAGCCCCCCCTTAATTCATATATTTTTTTATTTTTGTGTAAAAACCGTAAAGCGGTTTACAGAATACATCTACCTACCAAGTTTCAACTGTGTAATCCACATAGTTTTGGAATAAAAACGGTGTGACATACATCGGTTTGGCCGAATCTATAAGGATTTCGTTTTTTGCCTTTAGGCTACGAAACCCTAAAAAAGCATTTAAAGACAAAAAGGTATTTTGTATTTAGTTCTTATTCACCTTTCTACGGAACACCGTAGTCATCAATGGGAGAATTATTTTATATTTATTTAATTATTATAGTACTTTTTTTATTCATTTAATTCAATGGTTTTACAATTTTATAATTAATCCCGCAAAACCGACAATTCGGACTTATTTTGACATTAAAAACCGACATATCAATTGTATTTATTTCTTTGTACGACTCTGTATGAAATAAAACATAGAGAAAAAAACAGGCCTTGACGAGTTTCTTGCCGGTTCTTCTCGTTACGCGGTCTCCCGCCGTAGGGTTTGTGAACCGATGGCGTAGCTTTTTTGACGTTCATAAGTACTTGTAACAGCCTAGACTGAATAAATGATATTAAATTTGAATAGTGTACAACAAATACTATCATTTCATGTTCACATTAATGGATGAGTCATCAGTTATCTGAATGTATCAATATAATATCTCTGAAACTATTTTCACGGGCACAAAATGGCGACAGAATAAGCTCCCGCTAAAACAATGGCTGAAAGCTTCGATAAGGACACGTCTTATCTAAATACTGTGAATTTGTGATAGGATAGTGAAAAAAGGACAGAGGTTTATATTTATTCTAACAACTTGTCCAAGAAAAAGAATGCAACGTTTTGTTGTGTTTTTAAAGTGAAAACTTCTTTAGCGGCGTTGTGCACATCAGAGTTTTAAATTTTTGGGTTGGGTAAAAAATGTTAAAGTCGCGTCAGTACACGTGACCCTGATCGAAAATTCGTAAGACCATTTACCGTTGATCTTTTTCTAATTACATAAAGTCTAACACTTGAAAGATCTACGTATATTAGTTAACAACAACCATTATATAAAGATCTCTCATTACAACCAACTTTCATATTGATGCCAGGTCAGTTTTAATAGATTTACCTGCCAAATCAAGTTGGTCTCCGTTTTCATCAACTTTTTATGAAGTTATGGTCAAAATGTAGTGGATTTTGATCGTTATTTTCGTTTAAGCGGTTTTCACTTCTGCCGGCACTCCCAGAGTGCAACCCCTTGTTTTTTTATAGGATTTTCGTTATTGTTACGCAAATTACTAGGACCACCTATAAAATAATGTCAAGTCAAAGTCAAAGATTTTTATTCAAATAGACTTATAGATAAGTACTTTCGAATAGTCCAACATTTTTTTCCCTACCAGCCATTCAGGACATCTTTTAACTGATAAGAAGAACGGCCGCAAGAAACTTATCAGCCTTAGCAGAAACAACAACATTTACAATGGAACATGTTGTTGCCAAACACAAATTTACAATCTTGAAATATATTTAATAAATGAAGAAAATTTTCTCATACTCATATTAGAATATTTTCCTCTTACACTATTTACAATAGTATGTTTAATGTTGGTATCATATCCATGCATTTTGGTCTTTTAAATAGTCATCTACCTTGTAATAACCTTTGTTTAAGAGCGTTTTTTTAACATATATTTTAAATTTATGCAAAGGCAGCTCAATAACTTGTTGTGGAACTTTATTAAAAAAAGGAATTAGATGCGAGCGGAATTCAATTGAAACCTTTGTATTTATTTTTAAAATTGTAACTTGGGTATCTAAACTTGTTTAAATAGGTATGTTTTTACACGTAATATTTTTTTTATTCACCCTTTGTATGATTCAATGAAATGAGCTATTTTAAATTTTAAATTGATTAAATAATAGCATTACTTGGAGACCACCAACATCAAAAGGTAGATAATCTTACTAAAGATTTAGATTCAGCGGCGCCTCTACTCACTTTCTTTGTTAGTATCAATCGTTAAAAATGTAAAGAACAGCAATACAATGATGCATGAACGAAAGATTTAAATAATTACATGGATCTGACCTTTTTTATAATTATAGGAAGTATTTTATAGTCCTTTAATTCGCCGGTTAGAGACAAAACAGACTATTTCGATACTATTTCTAGTAAAACGTCGAGTGATTTTATTTCAATCAATAAGGGCTAGCCTTCCAATTGAACGGCTGATTTAACCTACACACCTACCTACCTACAACAACCTACAACATAAATATACAAAAAATTATGTATGATGAAAGTGGTGTAAAGGTATGTAAATACATACCAATGTTAACTAATAACTTTGCCTTTCCCCAAAAACGAGCGTCTACATTTTTCAAGCCGAAATTTTGGAACGGCAAGCTTATTCTTGTTTCTAGTATTAAAATTATGAACATCGCTATGCTTTATAAATAAATCATGATGTTTCCTTACATATACTAAATTATCATAGATGAATTGTCCCGCCAAAGTTAGTATATTAATCTCTTTAAACAAATCCTTAAGAGAATCTCTACGTCGAAGTTTGTAAATGAAAAAATATATATTCAATCGAGCATATTACACGCATTGTCCCTTTTGCCCTACCGCCCGTTTCAGTCTTTTAGTTAGGTCGGGCCATGAAGGGCAGGTACCTTAATCGTTGTAGCTTCATGAAAACGTTCTTAGGAAACCATCCTAAATTGTTTGAGAAATATTAAGAGTTTAATTCAAATATTTAAAAAAAAATTGTCAGCAGAAAAAAAGGAAAAAAAAATATGCTAATCGATCCTGTTTCTTAATACGATCAATACACTCTAACACCCATATTCTAAGTCGTTCCTCCAAAACTTACTCGTCCTCGACTTAACGATACCTTATTGAAAACCTCTTCGAAATACTCCTCGAAATCGGTATTCTAAGTCATAACTCCGTAAGGACCTGGAGGAGCCAAAGAGTACGTAGCCACTCCGTGTTGGGCCTAGCGCACACTACCATTTTTACCCACGACGAGGTGAGTGGAGTGTAAAAAGTTTTGGAGGAACGACTTAGAATATGGGGGTTAGACACCACCAAGGATCCGACATATATCTCTGTGTGAACGCACAAAAACTAGTTGTCCTTAACTTTTTGCAGTCGTTCACACGACAAGGCGTTCTTCGTATAATTTCCGTCACGATTTTTATTTTTCATTAAAATCTTTGTGCCGATGATAAAACTTGAAAACATGTTAAACTATATATAAATGTGTACCTTTTGCACTTCAAAGAGCCATTAAGTTTTGGATTTATAAAGCGAGAAATGTTTGTGCGTGCCGATAATTTGAATCGTGGTTGCGAGAATTAAACAATTATGAATTTCTTTTTTAATAAGACATACATATAAATAATCAGCATATAAGTCATTTTTCAGAAGAAAAACTACTAGTTGTGAGAAATAAGAAAAATAAATACATCCCATAGTCGATGTTTTTTACATGACAAATGTGTGTTGCAGCAAAATAAAATAGTAAAAAAACTAAAGTTAATATGTACTAGGGCGGTTACAACCCGATACTCGGGTTCGTCGATCGACGAAAAATTCCAAATTATGCGAAAATCTTTAATTGCAGTTTGTGATCATCACGTTTAACATTTTGTATATTTTATAGTTTTCGGAACAAATAGACTCGAGTACCTTTAATTTGATACCTTACTCGGCCGCGTACTACGCGCCAAAGTCCCTATCGAGTCGTCACTAATTTTGCCAACCTGAATTAAGTATATAGATAATTTCGTTTCTTATCAAATAATTGCTAGAAATAATCCCAAAAAAAATCAGACCTGAAAAATTAAAATCAGGGCCTCTATCTACCGCGCAAGTGACGTCGGCATCGTAATATGCTCCATTTGACAGATGGATGTGATACATTGCTGCTTCTTTCTGACACAAATGAAAACTTATCAAAGACTAAGAGCAATATGTCACATCCATCTGTCAAATGAAGTTGATGTCGATGCCGACGACACTTGCGCGGTACAGGGGCAGGTCAGCTGAGAATTACCGTATAACCGACTTCGAAAAGTAATAGAAGCCTATCGGAGTCAGTGCCAACCAAGGTTACGGTATTTACCAAATAAAATGTAAGAAGAACATAGAATAATAATTAAAATGTAGAATTAATGCACCAACTCCAAAAGGCATTTTTTTACATTTTGATGACGGTTTTTCAATGACAAGCTTTAAATATCATTCCTTTTTTAACCGACTTCAAAAATGGAGGAGCTTCTCAATTCGGTTGGTATTTTTTTTTATGTATGTACACCGATTACGCCGAGATTTCTGAACCGATTTCCGTGATTCTTTTTTTGTTCGATGCAGAATAGGTGCCAATTGGTCCCATAAAAATTTGGCTTAGTTTGACCCAGTACTTTTTATGTTATGAGCATTTTTATATATTTCATTTCATTGTTAACTTGGACGATGTAATTTTTACAATAATTTTGTTATTTTAATTTAGTTTCTGACTATAATGAAAATCAATGCCTTGGCTGGCACCAACTCCAAAAGGTTTTTTTTTTACATTTTGATGTCGGTTTTGTAATGATATACACATGTAATATCATTGTGATTTTCTTATATTTAGTTTCTGATTATATTTAGTCTATGGTTAAGTGATTTGTCAAGTGTTGAGTGTGCTAAGTGGTAATAGCATTGATATCAATTGCGATCGAGTACGGACAAGAAAAGCACGCAATGTGAGTAATGTTTTGATTTTTTTTTATATTTCTTTTTATTTAATAAAGTTTATAACTCTAGAGAGAATATTATATGAGTAATTAATTGTTCTCATAAAACTCGGAGTTTGGACAAGCTGAGGGCTAATTGTCTCATTTTAAAATCTATCACAATCTCTATCAATTCGTCATTTGAAAGATATTAACATACTTCGAACCGTCACTATTTGACATTTGATAGGGATTGGTATGGAGTAGTTTCAAATGAATTTAAAATATCATTCGTTTCGAAAGGGATTGCGACTATACGTTACACAATTCCATAAATCACTATCACAATCACAATACCGTTGAAAGGGATTGTGATAGATTTTGAAGTCGATTAAAAAGTTTTTTTTTTCGTTTTACTTCACTTTACCTATGTACGCATAAAACTTTAAAATTATCATTATTTTGTAATGTTTGCATTTTTCAATGCTATTTTTATACTTATGGTAAATTTTAAATAGAAAAATATTGGAAAAAATAAACTCGGCCACAAGTGAATTCTCAGACGGGAATCGAACCCGCGACCTTTGGAAATCCGGTCCAATGCTCTAACCGCTGAGCTACCGAGACTTGCGAACCACTGTCGAAATTCTCCAATACTTTTATATTTTTCGCGGGTTCGATTCCCGTCTGAGAATTCACTTGTGGCCGAGTTTATTTTTTCCAATATTTTTCTATTTAAAATTTATAATTATCGTTTTAGATATGTATTTAAAGATTTCCCCATACCAAATACATACTCGTATTTCTACTATTCCATTAGTTTACAAACTAGTCACCACAAACTTCTATTTACCTCCTGAATATCACAAATACATAGTTATATATTAATATTCAGCCATCTTTCGATCAATACATTCGTCGTCTATCTCTGTACGTCCCTTTCTAACGAGGGGGTGGGTATGGACAAGATAGAGTTTAAAGATTTATAGTCTGTGATTTCTTGGAAATGTTTGAGAGGGATTTTTGTTGAGGACTCGTATGAGAAGATGAGAAAACATTTATTGGCACCGAAAAATAATTATACTAAACATACACAGTTTTTCAATACCTATATTAATCTATACTTATTATATATCTATACTAATCTATACTAGGAACTACTGGACCGATTTAGAACATTATTAGACCATTAGAAAGCTACATTTCTCTCGAGTGACATAAGCTATATTTTATCCCGATATTCCCACGGGAACGGGCACCACGCGGGTAAAACCGCGAGGATCCGCTAGTTTATCATATAATAAATACCGGCGATTGTTGAGGTTAAGCAACTTTCGCAATGGTCGGTCACGGGATGGGTGACCAAAAATTTACTATCTCGAGCTCCTAAGTGCTTCCTATCAAAACATAGGTACTATATTTTGATTGATTTGGCTTAGAAGTTTGATTTTTTCACAGCTCCAAGGGACAGTAGACCTGAGTATTAGATATAAATTTCAGTTTGATACCTCCATGCGTTCCTGAGAAAAACGGTCTTGACAGACGGACGGACGGACGGACGGACAACGAAGTGATCCTATAAGGGTTCCGTTTTTTCCTTTTGAGGTACGGCACCCTAAAAATTAACTAACGTAAATTCGTTGAGCATTTGTTGATCGCGGTAGTTTTATCACATGTCAAAGTCTTTCTCGGAGTCTACTACAGTCCTTCTCTTCGTGTAACTACTTCTCTTCCTTTGAGAAACTCCTGAATAAATGAAGTCATCCCTTCATATCGCCACTCAATAATTATAGGTGATTTTAATACATGGCTTCTTAAAAATGACCATCGTGCTTACTGCGGGTTCGAGTCCCGTCAGAGCGACATGAGACAAGTTGTTTTTTTCTATCTAATAAATTTTAGTTTAACAATTAACACATAAAATAGCATTTTAAAATGCAAAATTCAAAAGTTAAACTCTACTGGTCAAGGGGGAAGGTCCCCGAGTGTACCTAGGTATTAAATTGCTCAAAACAAACATGTGGTTCATTGTACCTTGTTATTAACTTGGCAAGTTGCCAAGATTTTATCTTAAAAGTTTGGAAAAGTTCAATATTTGTTGAAAACTGTTGTTGTTGGACACGGTATCAGAAATAAAACCATAGTTAGCTGCAGTTATCTAATCATACATACGTAAAACTTTAATGTGAAACTTTGGAGTTTTGTCATATATATGTTACGTTCAAAGACCGATAACGCTCATTGAGCGAAAAAATTGCTCACAATCACAACGCGTTGTGGTCACAGTAAAACATCCACATGGCGAAATTCGTGTTATGGCTTTAATGAAAACGCTCACGACGCGTTGTGGCAATCACAGAAAGACCACATAGCGAAATTCGTGTCATGGCTGACATGCTATTCGACCACGACGCGTAGTGGCAATGAAGAAACGCCATGAGGCGTATGGAGCCATATTTGATTACGACGCACAGAGCTTTGGGATATGGGGCCCACTAGTCTCGAAACGTTATGGTAGATGTTCTAAGAAAATATTTTTTATCTTGCAACCGGTACCAGACAGACAATGTATTAAATGCCCTTACTGAAGTCAAAAAATTAAAATCACTGCATAACGTATTTGTTATGAATATAAATTGAATTTATGATTTTGTAATTTTTGCATTTTTCAATGCTATTTATATACTTATGGTAAATTTTAAATAGAAAAATATTGGAAAAAATTAACTCGGCCACAAGTGAATTCTCAGACGGGAATCGAACCCGCGATCTTTGAAAATCCGGTCCAATGCTCTAACCGCTGAGCTGGAACGGTCATAAAAGACCGTTCCATTTTTAAATTACACGACAGATATAAGTTTACTATGTAATTTATTTGGCCGCTAAACACGACAGATATGGATTTTCATACAACTTATGCCGGCCGCTGCTCGCACGTATGTGGCCAGTTCAGCAATATCGATTTATCTCGAAGAAGGTTGTCAAAGTAATGCTCCTATTTCCAAGCATGTTTAACAAAAATATAATGAAGTGACATCTAAAATTACTGCATAAAACAAAATTAAAACCCAATTTTACGAATTAACTCATGACTTCTGTCATCATTTATCCGTAACTACGGCCCCAAGAAGTCGACACGTTGGGAAATCCAACAAAAACTAAAATGTCATGCAATTATATAAATAAACAAGCGCATTTAAATCGTTTCTTTCAATCCCGAATGTATTTTTATAAACAAGTAAGTAACTAAGTACCTTCGTCTTATGGATCTCTATCGTCTTTTCGGATTTTTCGGATTTTTAGTTTTTTAAATTCATATATTTTTTATTTATATCTTTTTAGTTATTTATCGGTCATGACATGATTTCACCTTTTAGAAATCCAAATTTTATACCCATATTGAAGTAATCTTTTTTTAAATGAAAATGAAAAAATGTTTAATGCAACAAATATCCAAGTATTACAAATACGTTAATAACCTGACTTCTAAGGTAAGTAAACTTGTGTTTAAGAAGTCAGTACCTTCCCAAGTTGACACAGTAAATTAGATATTGTTGAAATGTACAAGTTATAATATGGAAAAAAAATGTTATAATGACTGAAAAAAGTTTTTTTTTTAATAAAACACTACACATAAGTTATACTCTATGGCTAATTTAAAAATGTGTATGTGGATGTGTGTGTGCGTGTGTGGTGTGTGAGTGTGTGGTGTGCGTTTGTGTATGTGTATGTGAATGCGTGAAACTGAGGATGTAATGTAACAAGCAGGTTTCCTAATAATCATATTTAATTAATCTTAAAGAAACAATGTTTTTTTCCATTTCAAATAATAACATCTCACAGCCGCTATGTTGTTTTTTTTTAACATCACTTACCTAAGAACACTTAGGCTGTCAAGACAAATATATCGATATCTCAATTGTCGCAATCCGTACATGCGTTTTATAGATAAGATGTTATAAAGAATATTACATATAAACAAACATACATACAGATACGCGCGAAAAACATAAACCTTCCTTTGCAGTAGGGTATTTAAAAAAAAAAAAATCGGTATACAACTGACGACGTTTTATTAAAACATACCTACATAAAAATATACAGCCATAAAATTTACTTAAGAACCTCCTCCTTTTTTTTAAGTCGGTTAAAAATACAGAGCAATCTTTTGTACTTAACTTTAGGTTTTTTTCTACTCGGGCACCAAACCATTTATTTTACGATTTAATTATCTTATCTTTTCATTCCGAGAGACAGGAATCGAGATTTATCAAAGACAGTCTAATTACGGAGACTTTAAAATAAATTATACGACTATCAGCCATCTTGAAACGTCAAAAAAACTTTTATTAAACCTCCTTTGTCCACAGATGTTTATGATGAAAATTGTCGCCGTTCTATTGGGCGTGGCGCTAGGGGTTGCTTGGACGGACCAATCACAGCCGACCGATTCGGAGGACGCGCCAATAGAATCGCAAGAAAATAGCGCGGGAAAGAGACGCGTCGAGACACCAGAAGTAGTGTTGCAGTTGAAATACAATCGTGGGGAACTGAATAGGATATACCTCGCACAGTTTAGGAAAGGGAAGAACAGATGGAGTCCCTCAGTAGCCGCGAGAAGCGAGCTCTGTGTGGACCTTTGTCACGCAGGTGCGATGTAGGCCGTACGATTGTGATTCCTTTGCTTCGCTTTTTTGTTTCTTTTGTTGTGGTGCTGTGTTTTGTGACGTGTTCCAAAATTTTGAATTCCTGTGATTTCGGCCGGAAGGTATGTTGACTTTTAATCAATTCAGCTGTTTTTTTAATAATTAACAAAAAGTTTGTTAATAAAAACTGATTAATTAATTAATTAATATTATACATATTAAACACCCAGACCAAGACAAATCGACATGTTCATGCACACAAATATTTGTCTTTTTCCGGGATCGAACCCGGGACCTCTGGCACAGTAGGCGGGTTTAGTACCACTGGTCGTCAAAATTTTCAAGAATAACAAAAATCTTTTTCACCTCACGCGCTCTAGGTCAAAAGGAGGTTTTGTCAATCAGTTTAGGCGTAGAAAAACGCTTTTTGCGGCCTAGCGCGGCAAAGTACTTTTTTAATTTAATACCTAAAAATATCTCTTAATGCGTTCCGAATCGCACTATTGACTTTTTTGTTATATTTGATTCTTATTTTAAATAGCTTTAAATTAATTATAATACTCCGTTTTGGTTTAATTATATTATTTTAGTTCATGGAATCGTAAAAACAATAACAATAAAATTAAACTATTTGTTATAAGAATTTTATATTAGGCTGGGTGAGATTTCACAACCTATAATTGGATTTCGGACTGTGACATAAATCTTTATTTTTAAATTATCTTTGTCTTGTACCTCATGTCAGTGTCAATATTTACGGAATCGTTTTTATTATTATTAATAAGTAACAATATATTCCTAGTTTAAATAACTTTGAATTAACTATAATATTCCCTTTTTTATTATTTTAGTTTTTTATATCATTAAAACAACGAGAATAAGATATATTTACATTAAACTTTATATTTAAAGAATTTTTTACTGGAAGTTGACCGCGGAAACAACCATAAAATGTTCCTCGCTGTTGTGAGGTGAAAAATTGTGTGTTGCGCTCGGCAAAAATTTTTTTAGCGTCTTGTACCTTTGAAATCCTCGCTTCGCTCAGGATTCAATCTTTCAATCCTAGAATCCTTCACTTGCTCAGATTTCAATAGAGGTAACTCGCCGCTAAATAACCAACTTTCCAGCCTTGCATAACAAATAACTATTAAGTACATAATAAACTTTTATATATTTTATTTTATAAAAGTTGTAGTAAAAAACAAAAAATAATGTCAGAGCCTGTTTTAAATACCGAGCCTACAAATAATTTGAAGTCACATATAAGTCAATGCCTTTTACCTAAAAAAAAATAGGTCTGATTTTGAAAAAAAAAACTATTCTAACTATCAATTTAATATTATTACAAAATATACTACAAAAACAACACAGAAAATGCAAAAATTAAAGTATTTGATCATCGACCATTTTTCCTTTTCAAAAATGGAGGAGGTTCTTTGTATTTTTTTAAGTACCTATGAAGACAAAGCGTCTCCCTGTCTTTATAACTTTTTAATTTTGCATTTTACAATGCTATTTTTATTTGATAAATATATAACAAGAAAATATAGGTACTAGAAAAAAGCAACTAGTCTCATGTCGCCCTGACGGGATCTCCCTGTCGTTTATAAAAAAAGTATAGATTATTTGGCTGGTGGTAGGACTTGTTGTAAGTCCGCCTGCATCCGACTGGCTAGCTACCACCATCTTATCTAAGTCTGACGCTTGTTGTTGTTCTAATAACAATATTTTCAGCATTGTTGTGTCCCAACAGTTAGAGATAAGATAGCCAGTTCCTCAGTGATTGAGGATTGCGGGAAAGGCTCGCTTCCATTTTCAGCCTTATCAATACTTAACATCAGGTATGATGAAGACTAAGAGTATTCCCGTTGTTCATAAAAAAATGATGTGGATTTTTCTTTTTTTTCGAACCAATCTGTTGGAATTATACTGGACTGGCCCCTAATTTTCTCTACCAACCCGTCTGGTCAGCGTGGTAGCTAATACCCTCCTTTAAAAGCCACAATAGGCGTGAGCTAGGAGAGGCCTATGTCTCCTAAATCTCACCCAGCCTAAATATAAAATTCTTATAACAAATAGTTTAATCTGATTGTTATTGTTTTTACGATTCAAGGATGATTCAAATGGAGTATTATTATAATTAATTCAAAGTTATTTAAAATAGGAATAAAATGTAACATAAAAAGTCATTAGGACATAATTTTGAGTTTTAAATTATAAAAGTACTTTACCACCCTAGGCCAAAAATGCGAATTTCCGCGCAGAAATTGAATGACATAACCACCTTTTCCGAGCGTGTGAGGTGAAAAGTACTTTACCACGCTAGGCCGCAAAATTCGATTTTCCACACAGAAATTGAATGACAAAACCCCTCCCTCCAAGCGTCTGAAGTCAAAAATATATTATATACTTACACTACCGGCTTCTGTAGCACGTATTAAATATATGTATGGAACTTCTCTTGGGTATTGAAATTTGGAACGCCAAAATGTCAACAAAACTTTAATCAAAAATAGTTTCGAAAATAAAACAAGGCTGTTCAAGGCATAACTTCCTGGTCCAAAGAGTTTTTAACTTATGATTTTGTAATTTTTGCATTTTTCAATGCTAGTTTTATACTTATGGTGAATTTTAAATAGAAAAATATTGGAAAAAATTAACTCGGCCACAAGTGAATTCTCAGACGGGAATCGAACCCGCGACCTTTGGAAATCCGGTCCAATGCTCTAACCGCTGAGCTACCGAGACTTCCCGTCTGAGAATTCACTTGTGGCCGAGTTAATTTTTTCCAATATTTTTCTATTTAAAATTCACCATGAGTTTTAACTATAAAATTGCCACTTCAAAGAGACTTAACTCCTATGAAAAATATATAAACATGGCTGTATGTATCGGGGTCCCTAGCACCAAAAAAACATTTGAAATGGGAATTATATGATAATGTGCACTCATTAAAAGATAATGTAACTGTCTCTTTCATTTGCGTGCTTTTTTGTGTTTTTTAAATCATAAATCATAAATCATTTATTCACGTTGAAACATGGTAAATGCAGTTCTTAAATCAAAATAATGTTCAGCATATTTCAGCTCGTAATAATGGCATGTGAATGTCAAAAACTATAAATTACAATATTAATTACTTAAACAAATTACATTACATTTATGTCCCAACTTTTTTTTTGTCTTACTTATCAGTAAAACATGGCAAATCATCAAATTGTGAGTGTGTGTAGTCTTGACTTTTGGTCACAGATATAATGAAAATTATCATTGCATTGCCTACGGAACTTAATATCTAAAGAAAAAATCGTTGATTTGTTAAATTGTTGTCATTTATTAGTTTTATAATTTCTTTTTTATTTAACGTCACAGTAGGTGTGTAAAGTAAAGTATGCTCCCCGGGGATGTCTTAGCCTTGGGCAGACTTGAATCCTTCAGGATTCTTACTGTAATTCCCTCGCTTTGCTCGGGAATAAACTACAGAATCCTTCATTTCGCTCAGGATTCAATATGCTGCCCGTGACATAAGATACTGATTTATCCCCTTAGTGCATAATCTACTATTATGTCCATCTGTTTCAAAACTATTTCGAACGAAGACAAGATGTCTATTTTTTATATTTATTTTTCAGTCCATTTATTACATTTTGTAGCCCTATTTTTATCGTATATGACTTGAATGATGTCTACCGCGTTGGAATTCAAAATCAATGTCATTTTTGGAATCAACATCCCGTAAAACGTCGATAACGACACCCATATAGATTTTTACGTTATTTACTTACTTACCCCTTATTACTAAAAAAAATTGTTTGTTTGTATTTCATTTCTAACCATAAGCCTGAGTGACTTTTACTTAGAAAAAGAAGGTAGAATTTCCATAAACACTGAGACAGGTAAATGTTTATTTTTGATCGTCGACATAAATACAAAATTTGAAGATCCTAACTTCGAAACTGACAGACTTTCATACAAATTTTCATCCTCTATTTCACCCCCTTAGTAATGAATTGAATGATGAATTTTAGAAAAATACTTTCTTAAGGCGGTACCTCCACCGAAAGTGGCGCCGCGTTGAATTTTATTTAATATCGTAATTCTATTTCACAATTTTAATAAAACTAAACGTGGAATTTTTAGAGCCCATTGTCTTGTATTTTTAGAAGGTATATATATTTTTAAGGTATGGAGAATTATGCATATATGTGTAGAAATGGATATAAACGTAAATGACTCAGGTACAAATGCTCGTATTCATCATACAAGCATTTGCCCCTACCGGGATTCGAACCCGGGACCTCAGAGTAAGCGACACCTTGAAACCGGTATACGTACCACTCTACCACGGAGGTCGTCAGTATGAGTAATCAGTACATACATAAAAATCGAAATGATAATCCACCCTATATTTGGTCGGTTATAATTCAGTTTATGGTTTACGTTTATTTTGTTAAATTATATATTTTATTATACTTAGTCAGGTCATAAATTCTGTCACAAGTTCTTACTGAAGGAAAAACCGATTATAACTTTTTAATTTTTAATTTTACAATGCTATTTTTATGTGATAATTTTTAAACAAGTAAATATACTAGAAAAAAGCAACTTGTTTCATGTCGCCCTGACGGGACATGAACCCGCATCCTTGGGAATCCGGCCCAATGCACTGACCAATTATTTGCTTGAGACAAGTTGCTTTTTTCTAGTATATATATTTACTTGTTTAAAAATTATCACATAAAAATAGCATTGTAAAATGCATAATTAAAAAGTTGTAATTAGATGGCTGTTTCCTCTTAATCGATAGTTAAACATCTGTAAAGATGTTTCTTTCGAATGCGAGGAAATTTCTCTCGTTGATGAAACGACGGTGGCCAACACCGTAGAAAAAAGGTGAATATACTAGAGAATTTCAACGTGTTCTCACAGGTCTCTGTAGCATAATTGGTCAGTGCATTGAGCCGGATTCCCAAGGATGCGGGTTCGAGTCCCGTCAGGGCGACATGAGACATGTTGCTAAAAACAGATTTTCAATTATATATTTATTTTATTGTATATGAAAAGAAAGCTTACTATATACCTAGTTATGACTAATTGATAACAATTATAGAATGCATTGAGAGTCTCCAATTTTGGGTGTGGTTTGCGCAGGTCCTCTCCTCCAATTAAGGAATAATTTCATTATCCAACGGATTTAAATCTCGGTTAGAGGACGGCCAATCTTTATGCCTAGTAAGTCGGCGGCCAGATAATTTTTAGCCCTCTTGGCTATGCGTTGCATATCCTTGAAGCTTGCTGGAAGACCAGACCCATTGCTGATTTTTTAAGACGACGAATCGGTAATATTGGCGGCAGGGATCTCGATTTTTCACAGCAATTACAAAACATATGAAAGTGATATTTGATAAACTAATTCTTCATTTTATTGACGTCATTTTGTCAGTTGCAGAAACACGATTCGTTAACTTTTATAACAGAGAAAAAAATATCAAAGAAACCTCGTTAAAAACAGAGATTTGCATTTTACAGGTAAACTAGACCGATTTAAGTCTCTAAAATTTCTTAGTAGATTAGTCTACACACTCACTTCAAAATGCCAGTTGGATTTTTTAAAATGGTTTGTAGTTTTTAATTGAAACGAAAAAAACCGCTTTGTCGTATACGACCTTATGGTATGAGCTAGTGCGCCCGCGTATTTGTATGCAGTCAGTCTACCCTCAGTCCGCTGCCGACCATTGTCAGCGACGGGTCTGTGCCAGTGGGGCTACCGCGCGCCATAGATCACTGCGCTAAATTTATAACAATAACGTGCGATTATTAATAATTAAAAATGTCAACGATTTTCTAAAAGGAAAAGGAAACTTTCTTTAATTGAGCAATGTAAGAATATGACTAAGAAAAGGTGAGTAATCGTCATATTTATACAATTCTAATAGAATAAAATTAAATGTTTTCCAGTTTTATATACTTAGGAGATACCTACTTTTTGGTAGGTATTGGTTTCTGTACCTACTGTTTGACTTTTCGGCTGCGATGATGCAGCAGTGGTTACAACGGTCCTCAGTGATTGAGAATTCTAAGTGGTACCCGGTTGTGAATATAAATAATATAAAAACTGTCGTCACTTCAAACAGTAATACCTAAATATTATCATGTACCTACTTCACAATGATTATCGCGTTTCGCCCCGTTATCACGAAAGTTCTGTAAAACTATTTACAATTATTCACTTAGCAGTATTACAAATAATAAAAATATTTCAGGAAATTAGAACAAAGTTCGGAGAGTAAAGCCATGGAGTCGTTTTTATAATTTTTTAATTTTGCATTTTACAATGCTATTTTTATGTGATAATTTTTAATCAAGTAAATATACTAGAAAAAAGCAACTTGTCTCATGTCGCCCTGACGGGATTCGAACCCGCATCCTTGGGAATCCGGCCCAATGCACTGACCAATTATGCTACAGAGACCTACGAGAACACGTTGAAATTCTCTAGTATATTCACCTTTTTCTACGGTGTTGGCCACCGTCGTTTCATCATGAGAGAAATATCCTCGCATTCGAAAGAAACATCTTTACAGATGTTTGACTATCGATTAAGATGAAACTGCCATCTACTTATAACTTTTTAATTTTGCATTTTACAATGCTATTTTTATGTGATAATTTTTAATCAAGTAAATATACTAGAAAAAAGAAACTTGTCTCATGTCGCCCTGACGGGACTCGAACCCGCATCCTTGGGAATCCGGCCCAATGCACTGACCAATTATGCTACAGAGACTTACGAGAAAACGTTGAAATTCTTTAGTATATTCACCTTTTTCTACGGTGTTGGCCACCGTCGTTCATTGAGAGAAATATCCTCGCATTCGAAAGAAACATCTTTACAGATGTTTGACTATCGATTAAGATGAAACTGCCATCTACTTATAACTTTTTAATTTTGCATTTTACAATGCTATTTTTATGTGATAATTTTTAATCAAGTAAATATACAGGAAAAAGAAACTTGTCTCATGTCGCCCTGACGGGACTCGAACCCGCATCCTTGGGAATCCGGCCCAATGCACTGACCAATTATGCTACAGAGACCTACGAGAACACGTTGAAATTCTCTAGTATATTCACCTTTTTCTACGGTGTTGGCCACCGTCGTTTCATCAATGAGAGAAATATCCTCGCATTCGAAAGAAACATCTTTACAGATGTTTGACTATCGATTAAGATGAAACTGCCATCTACTTATAACTTTTTAATTTTGCATTTTACAATGCTATTTTTATGTGATAATTTTTAATCAAGTAAATATACTAGAAAAAAGCAACTTGTCTCATGTCGCCCTGACGGGACTCGAACCCGCATCCTTGGGAATCCGGCCCAATGCACTGACCAATTATTCTACAGAGACCTACGAGAACACGTTGAAATTCTCTAGTATATTCACCTTTTTCTACGGTGTTGGCCACCGTCGTGTCATCAATGAGAGAAATATCCTCGCATTCGAAAGAAACATCTTTACAGATGTTTGACTATCGAATAAGATGAAACTGCCATCTACTTATAACTTTTTAATTTTGCATTTTACAATGCTATTTTTATGTGATAATTTTTAATCAAGTAAATATACTAGAAAAAAGCAACTGCTAAAATTCTATTACGATTGTTTCCTCCCTGAGCTCGTCGATCCAAGGCATATCAGGAACAAGCCAATTCGTGATCCGGAATACGTGAATCGACAAAGCAAGAAAAATACAGTGCTAAATATTGAGAACGTTTCAGAAGAAGCACAAAACAAATCTATTGCTGACAACAATAAAGTTGATAATAATGATGTTGATAATATTGATGACGTTTCTGTGTTTGAAAAAGTTTCTGGTGTTGTTGAAGTTGCCAACTTTGACAACTCAAATTATATTATGCCATTTTCTGAATATTGACGGCAAATGTACATACATACTCGTGCGTCTTGTGTTTTATATAAAATAAATTGTAATATGTAATAAAAAGTAAATACCTATGTTAACTTGTAAATAATATCATGTAACCTTTCAATAAGTAAAATATAAATTATGTAAATTTGTAAATAATTAAGTAAATTATGAATAAGTAAAACAAAAATACTAGGTATGTAAAAATGTAATTATAAAAAAATATCGAATGTAAATTATTACATTTATAATCTCGTTAGTGTAAATTATATCCGACTTATATCCTACTTTCTACTATAATATTATAAATGTGAAAGTTCAGATGTTTGGATGTTTGTATGTTTGTTACTCAATCACGCCAAAACGGCTGAACGGTTTGTCTGAAATTTAGGACACAGCTATTTTGTAGCCTGGAGAGGGATATAGGCTACTTTTTACCCCGAAAAAATATCACATTCCCGCGGGATACGGTCGTGTAGTCCACGTTGCGAAGCCGCGGGCGGAAAGCTAGTTGCGTAACAAATTACATTTTCTTATCACAATGGCTGATGCTCAGCAGCTATTTTAATCACCTAAGTAGGATAAAAGTTATATTATGTTAATTGTTTGTAAATTATTATTATCTGTGTCAATTATTTTTTGTCTATTTTTGCCATTATTTTGAATTAATTAAACTTTTTTTATTTTCAAACACTAGGGTTTTTTATTTCTGTAATATGCACTTAGTTGATTTGCAATAAAAATATTTAAAAATACCTAACACAAAACTAATCAAACAGTGGAGCCGCAAAACAAGTTCGTAATGAAAAAGGTAAAGTACTTTATGATTGATCACGTACCTGTACGATACAAGGGGTCATCAACTCGACCCAAGAGACCGGACAAACGTGTGTCCAGTATCAAAATTGTTATCATTTATTATTTCGTAATCTAGACACGTCAAGATTTTGACGCGTGTCCACATTTTAAATTACAAAATGTAAAAAAATTAAAAACAAAAAGTTTTATGGGCAACTCTAAGACGCCTCTGTTCTAGCGCGCGGTCACGCGCGGTTGACTGCTACTCGCAAGCCGCGTAAAAGTGTCGAGGTGTGTGCGGGTTGCGGGCGCAAACGCTCCGTTTTAGATTTTATTGTTTAGCGATGCGTCACCTTAACGTGGTTCGATAAGGTGGTCTACGACGTCTGTCAGGACTATTTGGTGTACATTGCTCTTACGTACCCGTTTTGGAGAAAAACGCCTGTTTCAAATCAAATCAAATCAAATCAATATCATTTATTCAGTCTAGGCTGTTACAAGCACTTATGAACGTCAAAGAAGCTACGCCATCTGTTCACAAACCCTACGGCGGGAGACCTTGTAACGAGAAGAACCGGCAAGAAACTCGGCAAGGGCTATTTTTTTCTCCCTGTTTTATTTCATACAGAGTCGTCAAATTGAAAAGTGAGCTTAACATATCAGTAAGGTCAATTTCCATCACAAAAGAAAATACTAATTATAATATTTCATTTTATGGTTATCCTAACCGTAAACAATTTTCAACTCGTAAGGAAGGACTTACATTTAACATTTCTCGCATTAAAAGTTACTGTACTGCAAGTTTCAGGACAAAATACTATACTCCGAGTCAAACTATCACTAGCGAAGAGTAAATGGCCTCGCTGGACTCGAGAAACACATTCGCTAGCTTCCTCACTGCTGTGGCGATAATACTTTATTGTTATAATTGCTGCAATATTATTTAATTTAAAAAAAAATCTCGGAAGACAGGATCGGACCTTGCTTATTTCCTGCGTATCGTTAAAACAAAGCCAGCCAATGTAATGCACTTGTATTAAGTATATTTTTATTATTCTTGCCTTGGCTGGCACCGACTCCAAAAGTTTTATTTACTTTTTGAAGTCGGTTTTAATTCTTAGTTACATCATGTGCCGTTACTTACCCAAAAAATCGGCCCATATCACTCCTATTTTTTAAGTCGAGTATGAGAAATAATCCGGGAAACTACCGACCAATATCAGTACTTCCTGTTCTATCCAAAATTTTTGAAAGAATAATGTATAATAGAAATAAGTATAAATCAATCAATTTTTTTCTATAGCCAACAATATGGTTTATGACCAAAATCAAATACTCCCTCAGCAGCGGTAGATCTTATTACTAAACAAAAAACTAGTCTGGATAAGAAAAATATAGCATTAGGCATATTTATAGACCTTAATATGGCTTTCGATACCATTATTCACGTCATATTGTTACAAAAATTGCATCAAATTGCCATTACCGGAACTGCTTTTAATATCTTAAAATCATACTTAATAAAACGTAAGCAAGTCGTAAAAATAGAGAATCATCACTTTGACGATTCTCTATTTTTAACCTAAACCTGTAACCTACGTAATTCCTCAAGGTTCAATTTAGGGTCCTTTGTTATTTTTAATTTATATTAATAATATTGTCAATGAAATGGGTCTTAAAGGTGAGTAACTCTTATGCTGATGACACACCCTTGTTTTATTTTGGTCCTTCGACTGAAACAATAATCAAAGACGCGCAAAGTGACCTGAACTTACTAAATAAGTAGTTTCAGTACAATTTGCTAACTATTAATGTTGCCAAATCAAGCTACATACTTTTTTAAAATCTATGTAGTATAAAAAAAATACTTAAATTATAAGTACGTAGTAGTAAGTAGTAGTAAAATAACTCACCGCTTTTACTATATCTCAAAAATTTGTAGTTAATCATACTTTCTCTAAAGTAAATAAAAGCAAAATAATGTTTAAACCGCTCAAAGTTCAATACTAAAACACGCTCGTACTAAATAACTCGCCTATAAAACGAGCATACCATCCACCTATTAGCTATTAGATTAGAAACCACCATGTCATAAGAACGTTTTGATTTTATTGAAGCTTTGTCACATTTTGACACCCCCGTTGAAGGCGATGATTGAGCGAAGACGTCACAAAACTTCCGTCAAAAAACAAGCTTACTCGAGATTCGTAGAACGAAATAGCATGGTAAGATTGAGAGGAAACCCGGCAGGCTGGCTGGTAGGCTGCTGTGATTATTGAAGCTCCAAAAATTAACCATATCCAACTCCCGCAGGTCTTGGAGGGAAGGTCTGCGGCAGCACTTGCAACGAGTTGATGCCTGTTGGGCTGCAGTCGGCGCTGAGCAACGCAACTGACGCCGGCGGCTCTTACGGGCAACCGCGCTTCGAAGTCTGTCCGGCACTGTGCCAGAACATGTTAGGTAAGGCCACTGAAAGGTTTGCGGCAGAATGTGCAGAGATGATGCCTGTTGGGCTGCAGTCAGCGCTGAGCAAAGATACTAACGCAGGTGGCTCTTACGGCCAACCACGTATCGAAAATTTACCAGCACTCTGCCAAAATATGTTAGGCAGTCACCTGCAGACACAGACACTAATGCCACTAAAAGGTCTGCGGCAGAATTTGCAATGAGTTGATGCCTGTTGAGCTGCAGTCGGCGCTGAGCAACGCCACTGGCGCCGGCGGCTCCTACGGGAAACCGCGCGTCGAAGTCTGCCCGGCATTATGCCAAAATATGTAAGGTAGATATAAAGTTTTGCAAGATTGCAAAACCACCGCCTGATGGTGAACAGTCAGTTGCAGACATTGCAGTCACTTGCAGTTGTCTGCTGCCTATCACTTTCCGTTAGCATGTTGGCATGGCGGTGGATCCTAAGAGCAACCGCGCGTCGATATTAGCTCGGCATGATGTAATAATGTTAGGTTACTAAAGCCTGATGGAGAGCAGTCACTTATTGTTATTCAGTCACCTGTAGTTCTTGCAGTCAACTGATGTTGGTTGTTCGTACGATTAGCTCTGCGTCGATGTCTGCCCGGCTGACCTGTGCCAGAATATGTTGGGTATGGTAAAGATAAGTAACAGGTATCTTAATAGCAGGGCGAGGGGTCAAAATATGGCGAAGGTAAGCCGAATTAAGAAAAAAATCACAAATCACAACATAGAAAACATAGAAAATGAAACATTATGTTCACTTCACAAATGCCTAGCACCCACGTATTATTTAACTAATTCGTGACAATAATTAATGATTGATTTTGAACAGCTTCCTCCTTATGTCAAGCACTTCCTCCGCTATCGGAGGAAATGCTTACGCTGACGTTTTCTACACGGACTTATGTCCATGTCGAAAACGTCAGCGTAGTCCAAGGTGGAAAGGCTATGGGACTGAGCAAGTATAACTTTAACTAGTTTTAACTAGTTGGTAAAAAGTTGCGAAGACGATTAAGGGAGCTGTACGGAGCTAATATTTTCTTCCTAACAGCATCAACCGGAGGTCTCCAGGAGAAACACTCATCAAAAAGCACACCGAAGTTTTTGACGGTTTTGGAAAAGGGAATTATAGTACTATGAAATTTCACAGGAGGAAGCTTATGATTTTATAATTTTTGCATTTTTCAATGATATTTTATGTGACAATGTTTAAACAAGTAATATAAGTAGGTACGAGTGCCTAAATATACTAGAAAAAAACAACTTGTTTGTCCCTTTAGAGCGACATGAGCCAAGTTGTTTTTTTCTAGTATATTTACTTGTTTAAAAACTATTCTTCTCGTCACAGGACAACCTCTATGCAACTGCGCGACTCAATCAGAGGAGGAGACAGCTGGTGTGGACTGGATCGACATCTGCCAGGCTTTCTGCGTCGCCGACAACTATGTGCTTAGAGGTGAGAATCATAAGTGCATACATACATACATACACCACGCTATAAATTCCTTGCAGAGTTGGCTAAGCATCAAGGGTTCTTGAGAGTGAAGTGTTAACAAAATCACAGAACACGATAAGTAGGAAATAAAGAGCGCTCCACATTCTCGTATTTTGCAGAGAGCCAAATGTTTGTCGATGTTCGGGATTTGGCGGGATCTCTTTCTCGTTATATCGATCTTTACATTCTCGTTTAGCTCAGTTAACAATAGACGCTCGTACGAAATGGACGTCTTAAAAGTATCTGCCGGTGCTGCAGCATATTACAACTATTTGCAATGTATGTAAAAGGGTACAATGGGACTGACATAACCTGTGGTAAAAGACCCTAAATACTTTGAGAATAAAAAAAAACTATCTATAAAAACTACTATATATAAAAAATCCTTTTTCCGTTCCTTAGGGTCCCATATTATAGGATGACTTTGATAAAGTTCTAAACGTGACAACTCAAATTCGTAGGTCCAATTTACTGAATTTTTTTGTAACAAAAAACGTACGCTCACTATGGTAGCTCTCGGCCTACTGGCACGAGAGAGCGGGAATATGGAGAGATAGTTTCGCCCAAACACAAAACTACGGATAGAAGGCGACGAGACATCACGAATATAGACTAGAACTCTCTGCGTCTATTCGGCAAGTTTCTATTACTTTTTAGGGTTTCGTAGCCTAAAGGCAAAAAACGAAACCCTTATAGATTCGCCAAAATCGATGCATGTCAATGCCACTTTATTTATTTATTTTTATGGTACAGCAACAGAATACAAATCGTAGCTTACGTCTAACAACTCATCAATTAATAAATCTTGTTAAATTTGCATTCCGATAATAGCTGAACACGACATTTGCTTATTCTAAAGTACATGCTAGAAAATTAGAACAAAAATAATTAAAATTACTTACAGCAATTTTGATTAAAAACAGAATCTAAGACAAAAGTATTCAGTAATGATAACAATAATAATTATTCCAAAACTATGAGGATTACACAGTTGAAACTTGGTAGGTAGATGTATTCTGTAAGCCGCTTTACGGTTTTTACATTAAATAAAAAAATATATGAATTAAGGGGTGCTCCCCATACATGGAACTGACACTGAAAATTTTTTTTTTCATGAAACCTATACGTGTGGGTGTGTAATGCTGAAAACATTGTTGTTATGGCGTAAGACTTAGATAAGATGATGGTAGCTAGCCAGGCGGACTTACAACAAGTCCTACCACCAACCAAACCGAATACAATTTGTACCCCCGCTGGGAATCGAACCCAGGACCCCGGGGTCTGATACCAGTGGTAGTACCACTAGACTACAGAGGCGGTTAAATTATAGTACTTTTACTTATAAGTAGTTATATTAGTAGTGAGTAGTCCTGAATTACTTTAATACAATATAAAAAGGGTGTGACATACATCGGTTTGGCCGAATCTATAAGGGTTTCGTTTTTTGCCTTTAGGCTACGAAACCCTAAAAAGAACTGGTGCAGGTTATTAGCCTGAACCCTAAACAAGGTCGCCGTCTTTTTAAAATTCAAAATAAATAATAAATAATTGCATACAATCACACCAATTATCTAGCCCAAGTTAAGTTTCATGACGAACTAGTGTTATGGATACTAGATAACGGTTAAACATACTTATATACTTTTTTTGTAAATACATTCATAATATACATATTAAACACCCAGACCAAGACAAATAGACATGTTCATGCACACAAATATTTGTCTTTTCAGGGTATCGAACCCGGGACCTCTGGTGTAGAGGGCGGGTTTAGTACCCCTGCCAAACAAGTCGTCAAGTTCGTAAAAGAAATACATAAAAAAATAATAAGCAATACATAAAGATAATGACGCCTAAAAATTTTTTTTTAATAAATCTTAGTAAATTTAAACTAGTAACTTTCACATGAAAATGTTTGAAATAATATGCCGCAGATCGAAATCCCCCCATCTAAAAATTCAATGAAAAAATTTAAATACAAAGATAATAAGTCATTTATATTTTTTTGCACTAATTTTAGGTTATTTTGCAGAAAAAATATTGAAATAAAACAACTTTTACTGATACCAAACGGCTATATTTCACGAACTAAGTTGTAATTGTCCGTAATTTTTAGATTTTTAGGGGTTTTTTGATTTTCCCGACGTTTCGGCACCTTTTCAGCTGCCGTGACCACGGCACGTGCCGAAACCAAAAAAACGGGCAATTACAACTTAGTTCGTGAAATATAGCGCGTTTGATATCCGTAAAAGTTGTTTTATTTCAATGAACAGTGCGCGCCAAAACTTAAGAAAAAATATTGCTCTAATTAACTAAA
This sequence comes from Chrysoteuchia culmella, assembly GCA_910589605.1. NCBI lineage: Eukaryota > Metazoa > Arthropoda > Insecta > Lepidoptera > Crambidae > Chrysoteuchia > Chrysoteuchia culmella. The sequence continues at coordinate 606,254 of OU342669.1, forward strand.
CATACGATTTAAAATGTGTGCTGTTTACGGGTTATTGCTGTATATTGAAAGTGAAGAAAGGGTAACAAGAACAACAAACCTTATTCTGAACTCGAAGGCTTTTATCCGCGCGGTTCCCCGTTCCCGTGGGAATACCGGGATAAAAAGTATCCTATGTTCATAACCAGGCTATTTACTATCTGTGTACCAAATTTCATCCAAATCCCGTCAGTAGTTTTTGAGTTTATTCGTTGCAAACAAATAAACAAACAATCAAATCTTTAAAAAAAAAACATCAATGCGAGGATATTTCAACTCTGGAAGAGGGCGCTGATTTTCTTAGATACAGGTATTTTTGTACCTAGTTCAGAAATCAGAGACTTCATGATATGATTGTAACCACTTTTTAACCGACTTCAAAAAAGGAGGAGGTTATCAAGTCGACTGTATATATATATATTTTTTTATTTATTTTTTTATGTATGTTCCACCATAACTTCGCCAGTTGTAAACAGATTTTTAAAATTCTTTTTTTATCTGGAAGAAAATGGTTTATGTGTGGTCCCATATAATTTTTACGAAGATCTGGCTAGTAGTTTTTTCATAATCCTGAAAAATATCAATCACCTTTTGGCAAGTAGTCGTATACCTAGATGACATCATTGTTGTGTATGGGCTGATTTTTAGTGTAAGTAACGGCACATAATGTAACAAAAAAATCTGAAATAAAAACATTTTATAAAAAAAATCAAACCGACTTCAAAAAGTAAAAAATAAAACTTTTGGAGTCGGTGCTAGTTAGCTAAGGCAAAAAAAATATAGTTAATAGAAGTGCAATGTAGAATGCTTTGGCTGGCACCGACTCCAAAAGTTTTATTTTTTACTTTTTGAAGTCGGTTTGATTTTTTTTATAAAATGTTTTTTATGTCAATAAAGTTATTATTATTATTATTATTTCTCTCATTGATGAAGCGACGGTGGCCAACACCGTAGAACGGTGAATATACTAGAAAAATTCGACGTGTCCTCATAGGTCTCTGTAGCATAATTGGTTAGTGCATTGGGCCGGACTCCCAAGGATGCGGGTTCGAATCCCGTCAGGGCGACATGAGACTAGTTGCTTTTTTCTAGTATATTTTCTTGTTTAATATTTATCACAATCAAATCTTTCTTCTTTTTAATATTAGTATACCTAGATGTTGGCTAGAATAATGTTTTTTATTTCGTATTTGTACCTTTTTTCCCAGGTTGCCCCGCCTGCGATCCGAACGCGATCACTACGCATGGCGCGTTACGTGTACTCAACACGGCTGACGGATGGGTCGCGTGGTGCAACGCGCAGTGTCGCCAGGGGCAGGGCGGCGCCGCGTGCAACTGCGACCGTGCGCCCTTGTAACAAGGCTCATTCTCCTCTGACACTGAAGGAAGACAACCAATCTTTTTTCTTTATACATGCAAAGAACTGCCGACCGCCTTGATTTCTTCTAGAACATAACAAATGACTGTCTTCATTCTGCGACTGCGACCGTGTGGATTTCTTCTTTTCATTCTAAAGACAAAACAAATGACTGTTTTAGACTCGGCTACTGCGACCGTGCTCCGTAACTCCGTTGTAATAAGGACCGTTTTGCTCTAAAACTGAAGTCATATCAAGGATTATATTAGTTTCTGGTAAAGTAGACTGGGCCAATTGCGTCCAAGACCCTGTGTGTTAAGTACCATTTTCGTCTTACACTGAAGACAGCCGTTTTATAACTCTTGAAGGACTGACAAAGAACTAGAAAGTGCAAACGCGACCAAGTGCCACTACACTAGAGACCATTTTCCTCTAACACTCGCATAGCTCCGTACGGAGCGTTGCGCGTACTCAACACGGCTGACGGATGGGTCGCGTGGTGCAACGCGCAGTGTCGTCAGGGGCAGGGCGGCGCCGCGTGCAACTGCGACCGTGCGCCCTTGTAACAAGGCTCATTCTCCTCTGACACTGAAGGAAGACAACCAATCTTTTTCCTGAATATATGCAAACAACTGCCGACTGCCTTGATTTCTTCTAGAACATAACAAATGACTGTCTTCATTCTGCGACCGTGTGGATTTCTTCTTTTCATTTGGGGGCATTCTAAAGACAAAACAAAGACTGTGTTTAGACTCGGCAACTGCGACTGTGCTCCGTAACTCCGTTGCAATAAGGACCGTTTTGCTCTGAAACTGAAGTCATATCAAGGATTATATTAGTTTCTGGTAAAGTAGACTGGGCCAATTGCGTCCAATACCCTGTGTGTTAAGTACCATTTTCGTCTGACACTAAAGACAGCTGTTATATAACTCTTGAAGGACTGACAAAGAACTAGAAAGTGCAAACGCGACCAAGTGCCACTACACTAGAGACCAGTTTCTTCTAACACTCATAGCTCCGTACAGAGCGTTGCGCGTACTCAACACGGCTGACGGATGGGTCGCGTGGTGCAACGCGCAGTGTCGTCAGGGGCAGGGCGGCGCCGCGTGCAACTGCGACCGTGCGCCCTTGTAACAAGGCTCATTCTCCTCTGACACTGAAGGAAGACAACCAATATTTTTTCTGAATATATGCAAACAACTGCCAACCGCCTTGATTTCTTCTAGAAGATAACTAATGACTGTCTTCATTCTACGACCGTGTGGATTTCTTCTTTTTATTTGGGGGCATTCTAAAGACAAAACAAAGACTGTGTTTAGACTCTGCAACTGCGACCGTGCTCCGTAACTCCGTTGTAATAAGGACCGTTTTGCTCTGACACTGAAGACAAACAAATGACTGAAGTCTGTCACCTCTGTTGATAGACAATTGACTGTCTATAAGCTCTGTAGTAACGACGACACCGGACATATATCATACAAACAACTGACAAACCATGACATTCTTTAGGACTACATCCAAACAACTGACGAACGTGTGGACTTCTTGTTAAGAAATTAACAAAGAAATGACTATCTTTAGATTTTACGACTGCGAGCCTGTTCCTATTGTAATGAAGACCATTTTCTTCTGACACTAAAGACATACGATCTTTAAACTCCTTACGGCTAAAGACCGTTCCTTTACCCATACAAACAGTTGACTCAGATATTGCGACCGTGCCCCAATATCATATTTTATCTTCTTATATATAAAATTCTCGTGTCACAGTTTTCGTTCCCATACTCCTCCGAAACGGCTTGACCGATTCTCATGAAATTTTGTGAGCGTATTGAGTAGGTCTGAGAATCGGCTACTATCTATTTTTTATCCCGAAATTCCAGGGGAGCGATGCCCCGGGGCACAGCTAGTTTTTCTATAAATTGCTGCTACAAGTCATACAACAAATTTTACATTAAAACTATTCTTCAAACCAACTGCTTTATTCACGTACAGTAGGGGAACTTCCCGGTACGCCAGTAGAGTTTTTTAGGGAGCGCGTTATTTCAAAAAGTAGTACATTTATAGAAAAACGACTAAAAATAGAACATATTAGGTACCTATTTCATTTGAATAATATACAATTTTATTTTTATTGAAATAAAACAACTTTTACGGATATCAAACGCGCTATATTTCACGAACTAAGTTGTAATTACGTACATCTTATGTTTTGGCGCGCACTGTTCATTGAAATAAAACAACTTTCACGGATATCACACGCGCTATATTTCACGAACTAAGTTGTAATTGACCGTATTTTCAGCTGCCGTGGTCACGGGATGACGTGGTCAGTCATCCCGTGACCACGGCAGCTGAAAAGGTGCCGAAACGTCGGGAAAATCAAAGAACCCCTAAAAACCTAAAAATTGACCGTATTTTTAGGTTTTTTAGGGGTTTTTTGATTTTCTCGACGTTTCGGCACCTTTTCAGCTGCCGTGGTCACGGGATGACTGGCTACTTATAGCCAGTCTAACGCAAGTTGTTTATTTCAATTGACAGTGTGCGCCAAAACAAGTTTTTTCTTTATGTTATTAATTTACGTTCTTAATACCGTTTCCCATAAAATCTCAACTGGCATACAACAGACGATTTTCTTTATTAACTTTGCAAAACTACAAAACAAAATCGTTGCTAAAAATTACCATGCATAAAAACCTTTTTAAAAAATCAAAATGCTATCCTTTTCATACGTACAATTAATGAAAAAAGAAGAACTTCAAATTAACATACTCTTAACTTTTTACGGTATTTTCTCATATTGATCTTTCTTGTGAACGGTTTTTGAATACTTACCTACGTTCCAAAATCTCTTACATACTATAAAAAAAAGTTTTAAAAGAAGTGAAATTCTCACTCAAAAAATATTTTGGCCTCGAAAATCTTAACTTAAGTAATGCAAATATAATTATTTATAAACCATATGGTTGTAATTTTTGTTCTTTTGTTTAATAAAATAATAGGTTAAGGAATACATCGTTTATGTAAAAATAAATATAATATCAATTAGATTTAAAAAATAAATTAGGATTAGAACATGGCGAAACTATAAATATTCTTATGTATTTGGTAGGTAAGTACTTATATTAAAAAGAACCTTCTAGTCATATTAATTATTGTAACTTAAAAAAAATACTGTGTGAAAGACAATATAATCTGTAAATGTTAATAAAATAGAACTTTACGTTAATTGATAGGTGTATTAACAATATTATGTTATTAAATGTAACTTAACACTTACATGTTTATTTTCACTTCATTTATTAAAGTTTTTACTTTCATTTATTTGTGTTTTCTTTTATTTACTTTCGTTTTTTATACATTTTTAAAAAACCTGCAGTCAATTATTAATGTTAGTTTATTTGACTCCCTAAATTTTTCAATTTTAACAAATACCGAGTGGTTTAGAAAAAGAAACTTGCGTAGTTAGTGCGTGTCGTAGTTTGAATGTTTTTTTTTAATAATGTACAGTAAGAAGTAAATAAGCTTAATATTACTGTTAAAATATCTAGCTTACATATAAATATGATAAAAAAATTTTTTTTCTTAGAGACTACGTAATCTAAGTTATTGTTAAAAGTTGGGTTCAAAATTTTAGAAGTATAAATTTACTTTGGTGACTTTTACGGCGTAAAAATACCTATATAAATTTATTTTGTTGCAGTTGTTAGGAAATATGTCAATATATCATAAAATAGCGAAATTACGTTGATGCGTCACGTTCGCCTTATTTACTTGTATAGTAAAAAAAAAACAAATTATTTTTTACTCAAAATGTTAAATTCATATTTTTTTACCTTTTCAACTAAAAGAAGCCTCCCCTAAGGCTATTATTCGTTCTAAGTTTTGTTTGTATTGTTATTAGATGGATATTTAATCTGTTATAGTTTTCATAATTTTTCTTGTATTGAGAAATTCTATTTTTATATATTAAAAACTAAATAAGGTGTAGGTATATTTAAACTAATTATAAGTAATAGTATTATTGAAGTATGAATGCTGTGATAGAGTGTGTGTTTTAGTTTGTTTTTATATAATTTGTTTTTTTAACAATAAATTAACATAGTTCCTCAGTGATTGTGGATTCCGGGAGAGGCTTGCTTCCATCTTCAGCCGTATGAATACTGAACATCAGGTATGATGAAGGCTAAGATCCCCTTTGTTCGTAAAAAAAAAATACAGTGACACAGAAAAGGCAATACGAAATTACGAACTGTGGCCATCCGTAGCACCGTAGCTACTTCGTAGTTTCGTAGCCTCGTAGCAACATAACAAATCATTTGGTTTCTGATATGGACAAAATTAACTTTGATATCCTACTATATAATATTATAAATGTGAAAGTATGTCAGTTTGTCTGTTTGCATGTTACTCTTTCACGCAAAAACTATTGAACGGTTATAATTAATTTTAAATAGAAAAATATCAGATAAAATAAACATGGCCACAAGTGTATTCCCAGATGGGACTCGAACCCACGACCTTCGGGAATCCGGCCCACTGCTCTAACCTTATTCTATTTAAAATTTATCATAATTTGGTGATTTTGTAATTTTTGAATTTTTCAATGCTATTTTTATACTTATGGTAAATTTTAAATAGAAAAATATTGGAAAAAATTAACTCGGCCACAAGTGAATTCTCAGACGGGAATCGAACCCGCGACCTTTGGAAATCCAAAGGTCGCGGGAAATCCAAAGAGCATTGGACCGGATTACCAAAGGTCGCGGGTTCGATTCCCGTCTGAGAAAGCACTTGTGGCCGAGTTAATTTTTTCCAATATTTTTCTATTTAAAATTTACCATAGGTTTAAATTGGGTCAGTAGAACACAACTGAGTCTTCTAATTCTTTTTATTATTTTTGTGTGAATCTGGTGAATGTCAGTTTAGCATAACAACCAAGAATAATCGCGACAAACAATATCACGAAAGTCTTCCATTAGGTAAGTTATAGTTAGTTGTGAATAAGTCTAGTTATAAGTGGTTTATAATAAAGTGTAATGAAAATCAATTTTGTTTGTGAGGGAGGTAGGGAAGCATGAGAAATGTGTGAAAAAATATTCGTATCTTCATGTCAAAATATGTAAAAGGAAATATCGCTGTTCAATTCCTAAAACAAAATGTTTGAATATGACGATCCTGATTTTTCTCAAGTTTTTTGTGCTAATAATACACAATATGGTGAGTCTTTTCTGTGGGGAAGCACCAAAAAACCCGTGAAAAAGTATTCTTATCTGCACGTTAAGTTCCTCTCACATCCAGTTTGGGCGTTTCTCAATTCTTTATATAAATGTTTACAAAACGATCTTAACTGTTTTAGAAAGTTTTTTGTTAGTTGTTGACGAGAGGATTGCAACTTTTCTCATTTTCAGTTCCATGTCTGCAATGACTACACGAACTACGAGTTTTGGCTAACGTCAGGCCGCTCGAACAGTTGGCGAGCTGAGAGCGTGGTTTCTGCTCATAAAAAAACCGGCCAAGTGCGAGTCGGACTCGCGCACCGAGGTTTCCGTAAAATATTTTTTATTATATGATGCAACTAAAAATTTACGGCTTTCGCAATTTTTCCTTTATCTGTAATAAGACGTTACTTCGTGCCAAATTTCAAGATTAAGTTCACGGGAAGTACCCTGTAGGTTTTGATTCCCGTACGAGTTTCGAAATTTGCGGCATAAACGGCTGTATCTTTTGATTGCTTTGGCTCAGAAGTTTGATTTTTTCACAGCTCTAAGGGACAGTAGACCTGAGTATTAGACACAAATTTCAGTTTGATACCTCCACGCGTTCCTGACAAAAACGGTCTTGACAGACGGACGGACGGCCAACGAAGTGATCCTATAAGGGTTCCGTTTTTTCCTTTTGAGGTAGGGAACCCTTAAAATTGGCAACAAGTAAATAGGCCGGCTGATTAAGTAACAAGAAATCACCTAGCAACTAGTTTCATCTCTGTCATTACTGTTTTTTCTTTTTTTATTTATTTATTATTAGCTAGGTAAAGCTTGACCGCTATCTTGCCTGGTGGAAAGCAAAGATGCGATCTAGGATGTAACGCGCTTAACTAGAAGATACCTTTTCACTCGTGACTTGAAGACCCCTCAAATTGTAAGTGTCAGGAAACACAGACTCAGGCAAGGAGTTTCACTCTTTGGCGGTGCGGATGATAAATGTCGAGTCAAAACGCTTAGTGCGAGTCTTGGGTAGTCTTCTGTACGGACCTATTCTATTCATTAGTGTTATATTCATACTGTATGACAGCTAATACAGCGATGAAACTGGAAACTCAACCGAGTTTTGGTTAGATAATCCCTCGGGAAGTTTCTGCTAGTTATCGACGAATGGACGACTACATTTTTGCTAGTCTACCGTTTGGATAGCTTCTCTTGGCGAGCGGACAACGTGGTTTCTTCTAGTCGTCAACGAGTAGACAGCGAGCTTTTTGCTAGTTAACACGTTCATTGCCACATCACGCGACGTCGTGAAACGACCTTATTACGCTGTGGCGGACAGCGCGACGTTGCGTGATGGTACTTTACAATCACGTATAGAACAGCGGCCACAGCGTATCGGCTTTTAGTATTTGTTTTGGTCACTAGGGAAGGAAATGACCTTCTGAATAGTGGGCGTAGCCTGCGGGTCACCATCTTGTTATTGTTTTCCTTTACTAAATTAAACTATTTTTTAATTCTGGCCATCTATGTAAGTCCCAACAATTTGGCTTGGCAATGAACGTGTTTGAATGGATTGAGAGTTTTCTGCACAATGTCTAAGAGTGAACAGCGAGTTTTTTGCAAGAGTAACCTACGAAAATTGTCCCTTAGATCTTTATTTCTATCGTTATCTTGCAATCAGTCAGGTGGACTATAAGCAGATGGTATGTTTTTATAGTGATTTGTAGGGAGCCACTCTCATCAGCGCGCCCATTCATATTTGAAGTCAACCGTCTATGTGACTATGCTTGATATAGTCAAAGATATCTCGCCTTTTCTTCAGTCGACGAATGCTCTCAGGTATGGTTCGCTGTCCCGCAAACTGGTTTGGGTGTTTACGTAGTTCCTTAGATCTAGAATTGTTTTATTTGAAGGCTCCGCCGAAGTCTGCCTCCTGGACAGCGACATTTCTGCTAGCTGTCGGCATGTGGTTAGCGTTGTTCCAGCGCATTGACAAGGGATGGACAACGAACTTTCTGCAAGTTGTTGACGAGGGAGCAGTGCAGCGACTTCTGCTCAACATCTACGAATGAAAAGCGAGTTTTTCCTATACTTCTTCTTAGCGTGTCGCAGGCAGACATTAAAGTATTGAGGCCCAGAATTCAGCCACTTTAATAGCCTTGTCAGATGCTGTCATGTGATCCTCCTTGTGTGCAAAATTTATTACTCACGATATTAGGCGGGCCATCGTCTGAATTGCACCGCAAAGGCATTCCGCGGAACCAGCCGAAAAGCCCCACCTGACCATGTTTTCTTCCTATTGAAAGACTTCCAGATTGCTATTATAGAGTCTATCCAACGACAGCTAAACATGAGACTTTCTTTAGCTGCAAGCTCTGGCTATAGTAACAGCCGTTGCCGCTTCGACAGCGAGATTTGTTAGCTGTTTGTCATCGAGTTGACAACGAGATTTTTTGACCTTTTGACGCATATGAAGGTCATGTAAAATGTATGTAGATATTTTAAGGAAAATCGTTAATAATATACGAAAAAAATGCGCGCTTTACCTTATAAAAGGCAATTGGAACGCACAATTTTAACGTTTTATGAGATTTGGGCAAAATATAATTTCTTTAACAGTTAAGTACTAAACTAAAATAAATTATTCCTTACATTATAAAAGAAATATTGGCGCACCACTCTGCCACATTTTTCATTATCTTTTTATCAAATAATACTTTTAATCAAATCTTTATGATATGTTTAAAAACAATGACGTTAACTTTTGGCCTTAAATATTCAAATAAATAAAAAATATTCAATAATCAAAACATTACAGTGTTAGAAATTTATAGCTTAGAAAATTCGTTTACAAATACTATAATTATAGAATTAGCCTGAACTAGGAATACCCTGTGTTTCAGGCATAAAGGACTTACATTATACTTAAATTAAACAACATAATACAATATAATGAATTAACAAGATCATGACAAACAAACATACTAAGTACTATATAAATAATACGCAAATAAAATAAATTTCGTAGGTACTATAAAAACTTATTAATCGTTTAATCACAAGCGTTAATTTCTAGAACATTTTTTGAAGAGCTTCATGCAGAATGCTTACTTATGCAGAAAAGAAATTACGTTTCTGGAATAAGTAAGTATCATGAAATTAACATGGACATAGCTATAATTTTGCTAATATTTTATTAAAATAATAATAAAAAACAGAACACTTACATACATTTTGAACAATAGGTAGGTATTAAGACCTAAGTAGAGTAAGTAGTTATGTAAAAAAAAAACAACGGGTAACACTCCGAGAGTGCCGGCAGAAGTGAAAGCCGCTTAACCAATAAACAAATAATAAAAACTTTGAAATAATTAATTTTATTACAAATACAATAGTTATTTATGTAAGTATAATGAATCTACAATATAAACGCCATCTGGTACCGTATAGTATGAAACTCTAATTCTCTCTCAAGGCACCAACTCAACGTCATCAAGTATCAAAAACTTTAACATTTTTACCCATCCCAGAAATTTAAAACTCTGATGTGCACAACGCCGCTAAAGAAGTTTTCACTTCAATAATTAAGTTTAGGTAAATGTTTAGATATAGATTTTGTCGAACCCATATCACTTAGACATTAGGAAAACACTTATGTTGCACTTGCATAATAATATAAAAATATTAGTAAGTAATTGTGTTAATTTTGTAGAAAACGCATGCATGAAAACGCATGCTAGTATATTTTCTTCAAAACTGTAAACAAAAACGATATAAAATAAATATACGTTGTGTAACATATAAGAAAAGGATAGCATGTTTGGTTTAAAAAGAAGTTGGGCGGGGCTATCACCTATCTATGCAACAGCAACGCGACAGCAGAAATTGCGCGATAATTGCTTTACGACACGAATCAACAGTGCGGCATCTACCGAACAAATAATGAACTACAATGTGCATTCATTTAGTTCCTGTTATTGCTACCAAATTGTTTTTGGCGCTAGCTTCACAGCACCACGCGGCGTCTCACTCTCGCAACTCTCACGCCGCTTTATGAACCATCAGCGAGCAATAATTAGCCAGCAATCACTTAAATAATACCATTTTTATTTTGTCGTTCCGCAGCGGTCGCGCGATTTCTGCGCGATAATTACTAATATTCAGGTAATAGCTCCGCGATTTGCAACAAACTTTGTACATAAGTACAAAATAATGTAAAGCTAAAACTAGTTTTCAACCCAGAATTTCAGGTTTTCAGTCGAGTTGGTTGGACTAGTTATGGGTCCGCCTGGCTTGCTACCACCAACTTATTTAAGTCTGACGTCATAACAACAATGTTTTCAGCATTGTTGTGTTCCGGCAGTAAGAGATAAGATAGCCAGTCCTCATCAGTGATTGAGGATTCCGGGAGAGGCTCGCTTCCATCTTCAGCCTTATCAATACTTAACATCAGGTATGATCAAGGCTAAGAGTCACCCCATCGTTCATAAAAAAAACCTCTGCTGCTAACTGTACTTTGACAGATATCTATCTATAATAATATTATAGATATATTTACGTTGGAATCGCTATTTCATTCATGTTTCTGTGGTTAAGCTAAAACCTTCTAAAGACTCTAACACCATTTGCACTAAACTTAAGAATCGTCTAATGCTATGATTATCTATTTTAAAACAGTAATATTGAGAATAGCTTAAGCTTGTGCCGGCATAGGCACTCGCCTTTGCCTACCACAGGCTAACAAGAGAATATTGTTTGACAAACTGTCTAGATTCTCTCTGCTCGGTTCGATCGATCTCTACAAAAAGAGATTCTTATAATCGTCATATTTGGGTGTTTAGAATTAGGGATTACTTTACTTATAGCTCGCTGTACAATCCACTTCACATCCTGTATTGTCTTCTTTGATCGAAATACACGAAGAAAGGAACACGCCCGATTTTTATTTACTGAACCCACAAGGGAATGGCCCAACGGACATTAGCTTTTATTGGGTCCGAAAGTTAGAATATATTTAGTGGATTTTAAGAACGTCATATGGTCAGTGCAGAGAATGTTTTTATTAATCCTAAGAAAGATAAGAATAGCCATATGCGATTCTTAAGTTTAATGCATATGGGTGTAACTTGAAAAAAAAAACAAGTCTTCAAATTGTTCCGACGAGATTCGAATCCGCAACCTTGTTTACTTGTTCAGTAAGCTCTCTCGATTAAATTCTGTCTCATCAATCGATTGTCAAAAATGTTGTAACAAATACTTCTTTTGAATGCGAGGATATTCATCTCATTGAAGAAACAACGCTGGTCTTCAGTAGGTACCTACAGGTGTAGAAAGTAAAAAGATCTAGAGAAATGGAAGATCAGTGATCGGAAATCTAAGGATTGTGGGAGGGCTGTATTCGTGAGCGATTTGGAAACATATTTTTTTTACAGAAATCGTAACTTACTAATTAGTATTGTGTTGTGATTGCAAAAATAAACGAACTATTATGTATTTATAACTTGTTTAAACCATTGCGTTTTAAAAGCTAAACAACCTGAATTATTTAAATACTTACCTACTTATTTTATTTGTCTCTAGAAATCATTTAAAGTTTGTTAGTAAGAATGTGATAAATGCTGTTTTGTTTGTTGATAAAAACTTTGTTTTATTTCCGTCGTTATTACGATTTTTATTGACAAAAAGTGATCAAAAATGTTTGTGTGATTGTGACACAATCAACTTTTAAATTGAAACATTTCGCACCTTTACCATTATAGTGACCTAATTCAAAAAACATAAAATTTGAGTTCTGGTCATGGAATGTCCTTAAAACACATTTTTTATCCGATGATAATTAAAACAACGTCTTGTTTTGGTTATAAGAAGACAAAGTTACACATCGGTCTCTTTCATTCCGCTCCCTCCCTCCTGCTTACTTCGGTTTGGGACAGACACGATTAGTATTAAGTCGCGAGTGTTACGAGCAAGTCAATACGTGTTGCTAGTGAAAGAGACCTAATCCGTATTAGGTCATTATAGGACTGAAGTAAGGTATGTAATTTTAAAATATTTTTAGTATAGTAATGACCTTTTTAATAATCGAGTCGTTTTTACACCAAACCAACTAACGTAAACTGGACTCACTAGGCGTAGCGTCTTTGTTGGATTAAAATAATGTGATTTATATGGTCCTTACGTTTAATAAGTCTTTCTTAGATTGAATATAATTTTTTAGAATCGGATTTTTTAAATTTGAGTCCTTTTTTAAACGAATTGACCCGTATTTGTTTTAGCTATTTTACAAATAAGTCTGTTCTGTTCTATTGTATATAATGTTTATGCCAGATAGGTCATTTAATTTTTACATATTATTTTGTTCATCGACACCGCAAATAAGAGATTTACGTTAATATTTATTTCTTTTTAAATATTTTAGATTATTACCCATTTGAAGCTTCCAACGACGTACACAATGAAAAGAAGGGCGGACTTTATATTGGAAAAGTTAGACCTAAATAAGCAGGTACTTAATTATTTTTTTATGCATTTGTCTTATTTACTAGTACTGTACCAATGTGACTCACTTAGTTATACATTTTTTTATTTTAGCAAAATTATGGGTTGACTAATGATAATAATGATGCGTGCAGAAAAATACCATTTATTGATAAATGCTTTGTGGACCACATTTTGGTATGTTATTTTAATTATAATATTGAGATAAATAAGCTTATATCTATGTTAAACTAAATACCAACTTTATTTTTATTATTATTGACTATTTTATTATTAAATTATTATTGATATTTGAGACGATTTTAATGAGACAATTAACAGCAAAACTTTTTTCAGGATGAACCTATTAAAGAAAATGTTCCTTGTACAGCCATGACAGGAAAAACTAACATACCATCTATTCCTCAGGCGAATGAAGTCAATACTAATTGAGGTAACTAGTTACTAATATTTGATAATATTATATCATTACATAACATTATTTTATATTTAAAATTAAACTTATTCCAGAATTGTTCAATGTGAATTCCATACGAAGACATAAGTTCATCATCACTAATAGAAAATTCTCCTGATAGATCCATTGTATATGATGTTAAGGCCTTATTAAGTAAATTTCATGAAAAGGTAACATATTTCATAATTCATTTATTGAAATTTATCCGGTTACATACTTTTAAGTTTGTTGTGTAACAATGAACCATTGACTTTCAGACTCCTATCTTAAGCAAGAAGCGTAAAGCATCGGACGAAGATTTGCAGCCAGATCTTAATAATGAAAAGTCGCGTAACTCATCATCTTGTGCTTCCTCACCTAGCAGCTCATCATCTAGTAGCTCATCATCTAGCTCAGATAGCTCATCTTCAAGTTCATCATCTTCATCTTCTGATGAAGAAGCTGTATCAAATATTCAAGCAAATTTTAATATAATAAATGTGCCATCAACATCCAAGCCAATGGGTGAAAGTTTATACTCAACTGATTTAAGGGTAACTAAAGGAGGAAAAAATTACCACCAATCTCCTATTAATTCCAATGAAAGCGACGAAGATCCAACTTTTATTCAAGATAGATCTAGGTCTCGTGTAAGAAATAATAATCATTCATCCAAGTCAAGTTCCTCATCGTCTCAATATGAAATTCTTATTAAAAATGCTCGAAAAAATGGAAAACCTTTTAAGATCAAAGAATTAACATATGATTTTTTCGTAGATTTATAAGACTTACAAGAGCAATGGGCCTACAATTTCAATGAAGATGAATGTAAAAATAGCATTTTATTGACTAATGTTAAAGTCCTGAAATTTTGTAAGGAAGATTGTTTCAGTTTTTATTACAAGACATCGTACAATGAAACCGAATTTAATAAGGTAAATATGCGTAATAAAAGGAAGAAGATGAAAGACCCTGAATCAATAATAATAAACAAAGCATTTACACAAAACTTAGAAATAAGTGAACATAAGAAAAAAGATTTAAGTGAACTTGTAAACAAAAATTTAATACCTCGTTTCTATGCATTTTTTTACAATACCATACTTTAAAAGTAGGTAGTTGAGTACAATCATGAGTTTACGATTTTTTAGTTTTTACATTTTGCAATGCTATTTTTATACTTATCCCATCTGAGAATTCACTTGTGGCCGAGTAAATTTTTTCCAATATTTTTCTATTTAAAACAATCAAGAGTTGTAGCGGAAGGTTATTTTTGTGCTAATTTTGATTATATTTTTTTTTTAATTTATGCGAATTTTGATTATACACCTCTAAATTTTTTATGAGTAGAAAGATTTTGAGGGATAGTGTCCATCAATATGAACAATTTTTACTATGGGGCCAACTACAGCAGGGCTATCGCGTAAAAAATCTGGGTATGGATATGGGATTAATTTGACAGTTGAAGCTCATAAAATTACCATATATGGTCATTTAACTGTCAAATGAAGCCCATGTCCATATCCATATTTTTTACGCGATAGCCCCCCAGGATCGCGAAAACAAAATCAGCTGTTCCATACAAAAGTACAACATCAACTCGACTGAAACGTATGGAACAGCCCTTTGTTTTCGCGAGTCCGTGGTTGGCCCCATATAGTAAAATTTGTTCTTATTGATGGACACTATCATTCCCTAAAATCTGTGTACCTACTAATAATAAAATTAAGTGGTGTATACAATTAAAAAAAATATTGATCTCATTTTGAAAGTTATAATAATTTAATGTTATTATAAGTGATACGTTGATTATTTTGTAAGGATTTTTGGCATCGTTGCAGAAAGCTTTTTTCATTTGTATTTTTTTATTAATAGGTTTAATAACTACAAATACCAATTTGTAATACTTATATTGTCATTCATAGTTAAATTAATAATATTAAGTTTAGTTTATAATTTCATTTTCTAATGTTTCAAATGAAAGACTGATTATCAAGTTGATTAAAGTGTTCCATAATTATTTTGTTTATTTATTTTCATATTGACCTGTTTAGGAATAATATTTAAAAATAAACAAATATTCAGAACCATAATGACCTAAAAAGTAATAAGTCTGAATAAAGTTAACAATTTTAGTAATAGAAAGTCTCAATATTACAATGTTTTTAAAAAACTATTAAAACTATATTTATTTATCACTCTTGAATATTTTGAATTTTACATTTTGCAGATTGATAACCACACTCCTATTTAAAATTTAAAAAGTATGCTATACTTTAAACTTTGACATATTATTGACCGTTGTGTTTTAAACAAACAAATTTCCCAACCTTTAATCAGCTTTTCCCGAAAAATCATAATTTTGGAATAGGTCACTATAATGGTAAAGGTGCGATTTGTTAAGTGTATTGATTTTCTTCCTATTTTTTGCGACTTAAAATATTGTTATTTAATGTATTTTAGATGGATAAATAATTGTAAATCTTTGTTGTAAAATAAATATCAAGTAATAAATTAGTTCTTTTTTATTATTTACTATCTTCCACGTGGTTCCCGCTGCCGTGGAAATATCGAAATAAAAAGTAGGTAGCTTAGGTTACTCTTTGTCCTCTCAAATAACTCTATGCCAAAAATTAAGTCGATTAGTTAAGCAACTAATCAACTAACTAAGCAGTTAGGGCGTGAAGAAAGGACAAACAAACACACTTTCGTATTTATAATATTAGTTAGGATTAGGATTACTAGTTTCCGCCTGCGGTCTCACCCGCATGGTTCCCGTCCTCGTAGGAATATCGGAAGTAAATAAGTACGACATCAAAGGAAAGTGGAAACTGCCGTCTTTTTTATTTTGGCAAAGTTGCTCCATCTATTACAGTAATTTGTAAGAGAAACGCATGTTAGAAAGCGACATCTATGAGCGGTTGTTAAGAACTAAGAACCAATTGAGAAAAGAAAGGAAAGCGCCTTTCATTTTATCTTGGTAGCGCCCTCTAGTGATTTGAGAGAAAATCCAAAATGTTAGAAAGCGCCATCTATAATCGATTGCTAGAAACTATGCTCATGCTTTTCTCAATGTTTGGTTCACTAGTAAACAAATAATATTCGCATTTTACTTTCTTGGCACTTTGCCAGACAAGACAAAGTAAAATGTATATTATAGTAAATAAATGGACTAGTATTTAAAATTTACAATTTATTAGATCTTACTTATCTTAATAATAGTTTAAAATATGACACAAAATCAAACAATAACATAATACTTTTTTTTTTAACTTATTGCAATAGGTACCATTTCAGAAAAAGATTCCATTGTATTTACATAAAATAACGTTATTTAATAAGATTAAACAATCATTCAAGTAATAAGACTTTCTTGTTTGATAACTTTTTTCTTGCCTCTTTTAGCTGGTATCATGATTTTGTTTTTCCACTCTTCAGTGCCAACGGGATCTTCAACCCTTATAATCTGTCCGGTCTCCGGGTTAATCGGAAATACTCCTTCAGGAGTAATTTTTTTCTTAGAAGTGTCCATTCCATGCCGTCTCTTCATATGTTTATTATAATTCGACCAGTTTGTAAACTCCATACCACAATGATTACAAGAATAAGGCTTGGCCCCTGTGTGTTGCCGTTCATGGTTTTTAAGAATCTGTTTAAAACGGAATGCTTTGTTACAGTACTGGCATACGTAAGGCATCGAGTCGGTGTGAACTATCTTATGGGCATTCAACTGGTATTGCAAACGGAAACATCGGCCACACTGCTCACAAGAAAAAGGTTTAATACCCGAATGCATCTCAACATGTCTCCGTAACATGTTAGGGAATAGAAATGACTTGTTGCATATCCTACAGACGTGTGGTCGGATTTTATCATGTGACATGATATGGGAAGTCAATGTTCCTTTATTGTAGAACATTTTCCCACATCTGTCGCAAGTGTAGTTCCTTTGCCTATCTACAGTATGCAACTTCATATGATCTCGTAAGCTATTGGGATTTTTGTAAACCTTTTTACACAACAGACACGTTAAATCTTCAACTGTTAAAGGGGTGCCTGGTTTCCTCCTCGGCCGTCGTTTACGTTTAGTCAGATTGTACTCTTGTAAATGGAATTTTAGGTTCTCTTCGTTCTTCAGAATCTCACCGCACAACGGGCAAGGAGCCAATGGTTTCTGGTAATGTTGCTTTACGTGTATACTCAGTGATTCTGTTTTGTCAAGTTCGTCATGACAATAATAGCAGTAGTTTCTGAAAAGATAAAAGAGCAATTACAATAAAAGGTAACAAAAAGGGAAAATAATTAACATTAAAATGTATTACTATTCATTACCCTTGTATTCCATAACAGAAGCCTTAAAGTGCTTACTTTGGGGCTAGGCTAATTGGTACGAGTGAAAGAGGTAAATTCATGGAAATGAATCAACACATTCAGCACCATGTGTATATAGTGTTATACACGCCCTATGTGTATATATAGCAGTAGTCAACTTCACTGGACAGTGTATCTGTGAATATACACCGTGCAGAACATTTTGTATGGGGATTATGTAGCCCTGGCCCTGACAAATCGTTCGGTGTATAAAAATGTGACATATTTTTTAAGATATGCGATTTTATACAGATGGTAACAGACTTGTAAATACTTCTCGGATTTGCCTTGGTGCTGAATGTGTTAAAGAGTTAAATAATAATAAGAAACTGTAACTAAATCAACCATACCTTAAACACTTCCTGTGTTTTCTAACATGTTTCAAAAACGCTGTAAAACTATTACTCTTCATATCCTTACAATCAATACAAACAAAAGCCGAACATTTACCGTGTACAGCCTTGGAATGTGACCGTAAAGTATCAACATCCAAAAACTCAATATTACAATACCCACACACCCATGGGTAATCTTTCCATGTTTTAACAACCCTTTTCTTCATTTCTGAGAAATCTTTAGCGTACAACCTAATATTAGAAGGCACATTGGACATAGCAGCTTCGATAATGTCGTTCACATCCATGTTTTCTGTATAATCTTCAACTGGGCAGCAGCATTCTTTCAAACTTTCAAGTGTGTTATCCGGTTCCTCTTTAGGTTCCCGCTTAATGTCAACAGGTAATATAGATCCATCGATGGTTAACTCCAGGTCCTTCCTCTGGGAAGGTTCTTGCTTCACCTGGGTTTGATTTGCTTCGTTTGAGCAAAAGTCAACAGCATCATTATGTAAAGGTAAATAATCGTCGTAACCGCATGACCTGTCATCATCTGATACTCGTCGATTCGTAACCACATTACTCGAAAATAGCCTGAACAAAACCGCTTGGGACTTCTTCACTTTATCGAGAAACTCGTAAGCTTTATTCAAAGAGTCGTAGCAAACGAAACAAACAGTTTTAGGCAGATTTCCATCGCTACTAACATTGACGTACAAGGCGTTCACGAAAGCAAGTTTCTGGTGGATTTCTTCGCGTTTGTCGCTTTCGTTTTGTAAATTTAACACCTTGTCTGGTCCTTTCGGCTCTGCACAAAATCGACAGTATACGTTTTCTAAGCTCTCCATTATAGGAATGCCAATTTTTTATTCAGGATGAACTCCATTTACAAACAAGAAGATCACACTCACACAGTAGAGATGTTCGAAACGACTATAAATGTATAATCCGCTATACGCTATCTGCTATAAATAGCGTGTTTGAAAAAAAGCGTATGTGGCCGTCTTTGAATGGCGCGTTAAGTCGTGCAGCACGCTAGATGTCGCGTAGCACGTTACATAACATTCATTCGTTCGTTTCGTCAGACTTGCCTCGTGCTATACAAACTATTAGTCAAAATTATAATCAGGTTTTATACCTACAACCTTATAATCAAATATTTACACACACTTAATCGTTCTTCGTCTAATGTCTAACGAAACGAATGTTAAGTATTTACACTACAATGTCTACAATCACTTAATTAAATATTTATTTACATATACTCTCATTCTCAGAAGAACAGAATCATCGCAATAATAATAACACAAATAACCGCAAAACAAACTCAAGCGCGCGCGATAATATAACGGGAGCGAGACGAGCCTGCTGGATTTGTGGTCACACAAACAAAACACACACACAACACACGCAAAAACAAATCACAAACTGACAGACACAGAACATACAGAATTTATAGTTTTTTAACTGACTTCTAAAAGGGAGGAGGTTCTCAATCTCAAGTCGACTGTATATTTTTTGATTATAATGTCATCTTGTCAACCAATTTTAATAATTCTTTTTTTATCGGAAAGAACATAGTTCAAGTGTGGTCCCATATAATTTTTACGAATATTTATTTATTTATTTATTTATTTATTTATTTCATAACAATGTTCATTGTGTCGAAATTCATGGTTACATAAATAAAAATTAGTTAACAATTAAACAACAAAAAATTATATAATTAAATTGACACATTTACACATAATATTGTGTACATACACGCATTCGAGATGTTCGATATTAAAAATTTTACGTCAACTTATGATATAATAATAATGTCAACTTACGATATTATAATAATGTCAACATGATTTGTTTATTAATTTTTAAGTCCAATGCATAATAATAAAACTTAAGGAAATACAATACAATACACATAAATACTACTGGCTATTCAAAAAATCATTTATTGAATAGAAGAAGAATGACAACAAGAATGACTTTAATTTATTTTTAAAATTTGACTCGTACACTGCGCTTTTTAACTCATTTGGCAGTTTATTGAATAAATTCACTGACTGATATTTGGGACAATGCTTGACCAAATCTATTGTGGGAACGATTTTCTGCTTAAACGCTTGTCTTCTCGTTGCAGCCCTAATAATTTTCTCATCGGGATTCTCATATTCTGTTACAGTTTTAGCGAAATGAGAAAGTATAACTAGAATATATAAACTAGGAACAGTTAGTATACCTAGTTTCCTAAAATGCTCCCGACAAGACTCTTGTTGGGGTATGCGTACCATTGTCCTAATTGCTCTTTTTTGTAATATGAAAGCCTTATTAACATTGTAGTCATATCTCCTACCCCAGCAGAATATACTATAACGGAACCTCGATTCTACCAAGGCATAGTATACTAGTTTCAAATGCTTTATGTCTGCTTCATCTCTAAGACTTCGTAGAACGTAGCAGGCTGAACTGATCTTACTCTCAATGTCTTCCAATTCCTGCCTCCAATTTAGTTGGTCATCAAATTTAACTCCTAAAAATTGTGTTGTTTTTACTGATTGAACCAATTCACCACTGAGATTGACATTTAAGGTACTGTGATCCCTAGCGTGAGTTTTGAACAACATGACATTAGTTTTTAGGCTGTTTATCATTAAACCATTTACAGTAAACCAATTTTTCATTGATAGTACTATTTTATTTACTGTTATTTCTAAATCTATTAAGTTGTTATCAGATATCACTGCATTTGTATCATCTGCAAATAGAATTACTTTCACCGATTTATGAGCTGTTGTAATGTAAGTTATCAAGTCATTCATAAAAACTATAAACAGTATAGGTCCCAAAATGGAACCTTGTGGCACACCTATTTCAATATCAATTAGTTTGGATCTGGATACAACTTCACACAAGCAGTCATTTATAGTTTTAATTTCTACATACATTTTTCTATTTCGTAAGTATGACTGGAATAGCTTTAATGCTCTTCCTCGAACACCATAGAACTGCAGCTTCTCTAGGAGTAATTCGTGATTTATTGTATCAAATGCTGAGCTCAAATCGAGGAAAACCGCAGCCACCTTTAATTTTGCGTTAATTTTTTCGGTTACATCATTTAGCAATGCGATAACGGCATCCTGTGTGCCAACCCTATTCCGATAGCCAAATTGATTCTGATGGAGAATTGCGTTTTTACTTAGGTGGGTGACCAATCTTGCCTTAATGAGTTTCTCAAATATCTTCGATTTTGTTACTAATAAGGATATTGGTCTATAATTCTTAGGATCCAACCTTGACCCTTTTTTATATATCGGCACAACTTTTGCTATCTTGAATTGGTCCGGGAAGACCCCTTCTTCAATGCATTTATTAAAGAACCTGCTCAAAGGCTCTGCTAAAACATCAATGTTGTCTTCGTCATAGCTAGAGGATGTTTTGGCTTCCATACTCTGAACAATTTTTTCAACTTCATTTGCAGTTGTGGGATAAAATACCATCTCGTCCATTACATAATTTACACTCTGATGTAGATAGCTTCGTGCAGTTTCTAAATCTATTGAAACCTTACTGGCATTAAGTTCAAACTGTTTTACAAATGTATCAGCTATTTCCACAGGTTCAACTAAAATTTTATTATCAGTTTTAATCATGAGTTGACTAGGTATTTTACCAGTCTTATTTCTATGCTTGTTTATTAGCTGCCATATACTTTTTGTCATATTTTTTGAGCGTGCTATCGTATTTTGTATTGTAATTTTTTTGGCTTGTCTTAGAACTCTTCTGTACAGTGTCACATATTTACTTCTATATCTAGCAATTGAAATATCATTGCCGCATGCCTTTCCTACACAAAGAAACCGCTTCATTCGACTGGACACTTTTATCCCTTTCGTCACCCATCGCAATTCAGATTTACGATTCAAGTTAATTGATATTCTTTCCTTTTTAATAGAGTTTTGAAATGTCGAGCCAAATTTTTTTATAAAGCAATTGATTCCCATGTTATTCCAATCATCATAATTAATTAAGTTTTTTCTAAAAATTAATCTATTCTGTTTTGTAAATGTCCGTTTCGTCACATACATTTTGGGTATGTTGTTAGTTTTTTTATTTTGACATGTCACGTAGACACTACACAGTAATCCAGCGTGTCCATCTGATATTCCGTTGTGATCAATTTCGCAATCTAGTACATTTTCAATCGATATATTAGTTAAAACATTGTCAATACACGAGCGTGAGTCATTTCTTTGAAATGTATATTCAGATACAAGCGGTCTAAAATTATAACAAGTCAAAAGATTCAAAAATTCAGTTGTTTTTTTGCTGTCACATTTAAGGTCTACGTTAAAGTCACCACAAATTAAACACTTCTTGTTGAAAGAATACTCCAAAAGCTTTTCCAATCCTTCAATAAAAGCATCGAAATTTTTATCGTCTGGAGTGCGATAACAGCAGCATACAATAACACCAGTTTCTACATCCTTCACGCAACATATTTCAAAACTATCTCTTTTATACAGCTTTTTCTCAATCGGTATATCTATAGTGTCCCTATCCTTCTTAACCAGTATTACTGTTCCCCCTCTCTTTTTATTTATCCTAGTATTATGAGTAGCAACCTTATAATTATTCATATTGAGCAATTCCACTAATTTTTCATTCATGAAATGTTCACTAATACACAAATAATGAAATTCTGTGCCAAGAGTACTTAAGTATAATTCTAGCTCATTTATTTTATTGCTGATACCACACATGTTTTGATAAATAACATTAAAG
This sequence comes from Chrysoteuchia culmella, assembly GCA_910589605.1. Lineage (NCBI taxonomy): Eukaryota > Metazoa > Arthropoda > Insecta > Lepidoptera > Crambidae > Chrysoteuchia > Chrysoteuchia culmella. Next base: position 629,258 of record OU342669.1, read on the forward strand.
TGCACTTTATTATTAAGCACGAAAAAAATCTTTATTACTATGTATTGGCTGTGTCTGATCTATGACAATTTCCAGTGAGTTAGCGCTGGTTTTACATTCTAATATAATCTCTGGTTTACTCATTATTGGAAAATAATAAGGTATTGTACCCTTTTTAGGAGCATTCAGTTGTATATGTTTTATTTTGTTATTACTTGCTCCATTTTTTATCAGTTTTCTTATATTATTAAACGACAAATATTGTTCTTTGTATTCTATAAAATCAATACAAGCATTTATTTTATTACACAATTTCTGAATCCAGTTATAGTAAGAATGGAAATTGTAGTCTATAAAGTTACAATTATGAAAATGTTTTAACCATGTTTCCATAGACTTAGACAGTTTATGTTCATTAAAGTATTGGTTACAAATTACGGGTACAATATAAATAGTGGCCTTAGCTAACATATTATTCACTATACAAAGATTTGAATGTAATACTTGCAGGTCTTCATCGTGAGATCCCATACTAAGGATAATAATATCATCACTAGTAATTAATATCTGGCTTGCCGTCAGGGCGACATGAGACTAGTTGCTTTTTTCTGGTATATTTTCTTGTTTAATATGTATCACATCTGGCTTGTAGTTTTTTCATAATCCTGAAAAAAATATAATTTACGTTTTAACAAGTACTTAGTCGTTTACATTGTTGTGTATGGTCTGATTTTTATTGTAAATAGTAGCATGATGATGCTAAAAAATGTGAAATAAAAAATTATACCGACTAAATTAATATTAAATTAACTATAACAAGAAAACGCCGTCGATTGAATTTGTGTTATATAAATATATTTATTTTTTGTTATCGCTCTAGTCTGTGGTTGAATAGTGTTGTGATTGTGATGATCTCCTTCTCGACTCAGTCAATCAGTTGGTCCATCCATAGTTCAAACCAAACCATTGATAACAGAAAGGAAAGTTATTTTGTTTTACTCTGTGATATGATATCTTTTATTGCTATTATGGTACGACCAAGGCCGGATTTTTATATTAAAAAAAAAATATTGCAGCGGGTGTCTTTTTGTGTTGTGCTTTCTATTTCTATCCAGGCGTTGGAATCACCCATAAAATATGTCAGGCCGTAGTCAATAGTCGACCACATAAAATCGGCCATGATTTGGGAAGCCATGTTGATTAATATTTTTTTTCATGGAGATGACAGATGTCTATATCTTCTATGGTTTGGGTTTTTATTATAATAATATAAATAAATATTATTTATATTTTGTCATTAATGCTTAAACAAGGTATTCAAACTGTTAGATAGTGTAATATTGTGTTCTGTCCTGTGAAATATGAATCGGTTTGTTGTCGTATTGTTGTTGTACGATTAACTACTTATCTCTTCAAAAACTTGAATTCGAGTGTGCCTATGGTACGTAAAACATATTTATTGACTATTAAAGCTATGTACGAGAACCTGCTTAGTTATAAATACCTTTTTAAATTATTTTTATAACCTCAACATGTCTTCATTGTTAAAGGTAATTTTCAAGAAAGAGTCGACTCAGTCTATCGTTCCTAGTTGTAAAACAAACAAATTGAAAGGGAATGCAGTCGCCCTGGTGGCCGAAATCTTCCTGGAAATCATAGTTATCATCGTAAACTAAAAAAATATCTATAATAAACTGCAAGATAAATAAAGTAAAGTTATGTTTAACAAATTGATTTATTTGACAAAGAATTTTAAAAAGGCACCTGCAAATCCATATTTCTTTGTAAATCTTGTCTTTACTAAGCAACCTCATAACTCTTACCCAAACTACTTTATTTCCCAAAACTTGTTAACTAAATCATCACCACTATGTTAAATTGTGATAATAACAAAATCAAGTGTCTCAGGTAACTCGTGACTACAGTATTCACTGCATGGTATGCTGTGAAGATGACCAACTCGGAAGAATTAATAAACACTTCGGACATTTCAACACCCTCAACTCTTGTTGCGAAGATGTCAAAATCTGCCTGTTGTTATGGTACATTTATATTCAGGGGCACACCTAACCGGCCACCCCATTATTTCCTTACAAATATGCTCACTTTGCCAATATACTCGTATTTCTACAAAGATCGGTATGCTAGTTTAGGTTAAGCATTCAACTGACCCATTAGAATCTCTTCCCATTTCCAATACCATCCATTTAAGCAAAGCATTACTTTGTAGCCATATCATATTGTATGGAATACTCAATACTTAATAGTTTATTGCAAATACATACATAAATAATACATTATGGGTACATGTAGATGTTATAAAATAATGTAAAACCATTGTTATGGACCCGGTTGGGCACGCAATTAGGGCTAGAAGAGAGAGGGGCCGTATTTCATCTGAGAAATTATATGATGATAATTAGAATTATAATTATCATTTTGCAGAATGTGATGAAACATGCGTTGTTCTGCCTCTATGGACAAATGCAATGGTTTCCTATCTCATTCAGAATGCAAATTGGTCAGTCAAACGCTTAACTGAAAGTAGCATACAGATCTTTGCAAAAATGTATTGACATATTTTTTTTATGAATGAGTTCTTATGTATAGAGTCGCAAAGTGAGCATGTGTGTATGAATAAATTATCGACCAATAGCTTTTGTCAATTTTCTCTAAAATCTTTGAGAAAATAATACATGATATATTTTATTCTTTTTTAGACAAACACAAAATTTTGAATACTGAACAAAAAGGTTTTCGTAAGAATGTATCGATAAATACCGCCATTTACGATTTGGTTGAAAAAGTTACCCTCAGTTTAGATAAACGGACGCCGTCATGTGCCATTTACATGGACATGACAAAGGCATTTGATCATGTAGACCATGATCTACTTCTTAAGAAACTGGATCAGTATGGCATTCGTGGAAATGCCTTGGAACTAATGAAATCATACCTAAAAGACCGGTATCAATGCACGGAGCTAACACAAATTTGTTTATCAACTTTTGAGGAAAAAACATATAGGTCAGAGAGTAAAAAAATAAAATATGGTGTTCCTCAGGGCAGCGAACTAGGACCACTGCTTTTTATAATATATATTAATGATATTGTAGACGTTTGTAAGCATCCCATTATTCTTTTTGCCGACGACAGTACAGTCTTTATAGAATCTACTGATAATGTGAATTTTGAAAATTATATAAATTTTACTATTAAAAGTGTAATTAATTGGCGAAAATCAAATCATTTGAAAATTAATTTAAGTAAAACTTATTTAATGCAATTCAGTCAAAACAAAAAGGCACCAAACATAAATATAAAGGTGAAATCATAAAAAAAACGGATGTAACTAAATTTTTGGGACTCTATATTGATAGTAATATGTCTTGGGAATCACAATCAGTAGAAGTTTGCAAAAAACTATACAAGTTCTCATATGCACTTCATAAACTAGCACAAGTACTAACGGCTTATCATGGCTTTGTTGCATCTACATTGCGCTATGGTGTGATTTTCTGGGGAAATTCGAGTTATAGGGAAATATTGTTAAGGGCTCAAAAGCAATGCATCCGAGCTATCTGTCGAATTAAACGTACTGATAGCTGTGTGCCACATTTTAAATCCCTAAAACTTTTAACAGTACCATGTCTATACATTCTTGAGTTATGCATTTTTGTCAAATCCAATCCCGATCTCTTTACTAAAGTGGAACAGAAACGACTTGGTCTTCGCCCTAGAAAACAAAAAATTTACACTCATGTATGCAAAACTGCATTAATGAGAAAAAGTGTTATTGAGATGGCCCCAAAAATTTTTAATAGTTTACCAGTGTCACTAAAACAACTAAACATTAATCATTTCAAGTATACCTTAAAAAAGTTGCTCATAGAAAAATGTTACTACAGTTTAAATGAATTTTTCACTGACAAGCATTCTAAAAGATAATGTGTTTATTCTAATGTAGTCAAGATATGTTTGTTTTATTTTATTTTATTGTATCTATATTTTATTTGATATGACCTAATTGAGACTAGTATGTAAGTAGTTAGGTAATGAATTTTTAATCAATCAAATTATAATTTTGACGATCTTATATTATTGATTTATTGTTTAACTTATTTTACGCCGTATGACCTTAAATTTATATATGTTTATTCTAATAATTGTTAAATGTTTTCAATTTATCGCTTAGTTTAATTTAATTTTACCTAATTATGTAATGATAATGAGATGAACTACAATTTAATGATATATGAAATTGTATTCTTATGATTCATTTGACATTATTTGTATTAATATTGTAGCTTTGTTAACATAAATATAAATGCTTTCCATCACATTCGTATGCCTAAATTGGTACATCATGGTGATACTTACTATAAATATCCTGTCAACTTAATGTGTACCTGTGATGACGAATAAACATATTTGTATTTGTATTGAAAATAACGGTGGCCGGTTAGATGTGCCCCTAAGTCCCCGAGTGTATATTTATATTGCAAACGCTATTAAAAACAGTCTATACTTTGCGATTTTATACAACTTGAATTATAATTAAAAGTAAACATAAAATCTAAAAAGAAAGTTTAACTATAAAAAGTTAAAAATCTTTACATAAGTGGTAAAGTTTTGCTAATAATGTTTTTTGATTTGTAATTAAGCATAATTAGTAATGAATAGTAATTTTTGTATGTTGATTAAAAATCATTTCCTCCTGTTTATTACTTTGTTTTATTTAAATTAACGAGTCCAAATTAATTCTCATTCCGTCCAATATAGGGAAGAGAAAAGGGTAGTACCAAATATCGATAATTCGTAATGTCGATAACTCTTGGTTAGAGTCGATAGTTTGGACAACACTAAATGTCATTATCATTGGGGCGCCCTGTCACTTCACTAAATAAGGGTTGTTGATTCCTATCTGTACTACCTATATAATTTGTGGTTCTATCATGTCTGTGATTAATGTGAATTAGCCTGTCAAAAAATGGAAAAAATTACCAAATAGTGCGTTCGTAATGTGTTTTGCAATACTTTGGTGTGTGTGAACAGTGTTTGAACAATTAACTCTTTATTACTATCTTACTTTTACGTCTCCGATATTGTATGTATGTCAATGGCGTACAAAACAACTTGAGCTTACGTCAAAAGTTATGGATGTTGTGTATCCAATTCGCTCATTTTGCCACATAATTCCATCGTATCCTCGTTAAAATAACAATGATTTGAACAGATAAATGTCAGCGCCAGATAATCTTCAAATGGCCGACGACTTTACTAACCATCATGCTATACAAATCAAACAAGAATTTCTCCATGATAATAAGGCCCATTGTAGGTTTTGTGCTGATCTCAAGAACAGGGAAGATCTGCTGGACTTGACTTTTCACGAGGAGACTCGCACAGAGTTCCTGAAGATACTGGACTTTTTAAAAGTTGATTTTGTTGATTTGTCTTGGACCGACGACCTTCCAAAGACAACGTGCGAGCCTTGTTCGACGGCGCTAAATGACGCATTTTTCTTCTTCAAGAAGGTGAAGCGATCTCAAGCCTTTCTAAAGTCTTTTTACGGCAAAATGAAAACTAAACTAGAGCACCAACCTGAAAAAGGTAAGGTTGAAGACAAAACTTCAACAACAATGGAAACTGAGGAGACACCAAACTCATCAAACAACCAAGAATCTACAGCAGGTCCAGGTAATACCCAAAATGATCAAAGTGATAATGACGATAGCACTAGCTCTAATCATGAACCCGTGAATGTCATCGTTGAATTACAATATTCAGATGCAGATAGCTCGAGTGATGACGAACCAATAAAGCCCAAAGCCAAACCTAAGAAAAGGAGACGAAAAGCGAATACGGTCTACAGAAAACCGAGAGGAAGGGCGAAGCCAACTGAAAAAAGAACGAAAGTAATGAAAGGGTCCTGGAATCTTTATAAATGGATCTGCATTCATTGTAGCGTGAAATGCGATACAATGTACGAGTTAAGGAATCACAGCAAAGACACACACAATATATGCTACGGTTTCAAGTGTGTTGATTGTGAGGATGACTTTAATACATTTAATTCTTTCATCGAGCATGTAAGGAGGCATAGAGTGAATTTGAGGTAAGTGAAAAGTATTTAGCATATTTTCACAGTCATTATAAATTTTTTAACTAGCTTTCGCCCCCGGTTTTGCCCGCGTGGTTTCCGTGAATTCCCATGAGTATATTAGGATAAAAAGTAGACTATGTTACTCTCCATGCTTTTATCTAACACTATGCCAAAAATCTAGTTGATTGGTTGCTTAGTTTGGGCTTGAAGGAAGGACAAACAAACATACTTTTGCATTTATAATTTTATAGTTAAGATTTTTAATATTATATAAAAGTAAACTTAACAAATCATTATTAACCCTTAATTTGTATCTTGGGGTCCATTTGGACCCCATTGTACACGTAAATGGAGTCCAAAAGGTGATTAAGGTAATATTTATATAATTTTTGTTGATTTTTAAAGTAGACCGAAAAATTTCAAAATGTAGAAAAATTACATCTGTTACAAAATATTCCAAAAGGGATATTTAGTTTACTGCCTTTTTCTAAATAATAGTAAAACAAACACAAACAATTAAATGTTTTGTCATACCAACTTGATACCAACAACATAACAAAAAATACTGATATCAATAAGAGTTACTAATGATCAGTAAAGCTATTAAAAAAAGAAAACATGTTTTTGCTTAACTTCATTCCAAAAAAAAACTCAATTCCTATTTAATATCATAAATTCAAATTCAAATTCAAAGATTTTTATTCAAATAGACTTATAGATAAGTACTTTCGAATAGTCCAAATTTTTTTTTCCCTAATATCATAAAACTGGAAGTATGAATGTTTCCAAATTTGCTATTCAATCACGCATAGACGTATACACAGATATTTTATAGTCTGGATTGCAACAGTATATTTGGCCCTACATTCCCTCAGCAGCCGGAACTAGAGCTTTAGATGGCATTATCCTATTTCCTAGTAATAAATAATAAATATATCTGTATATTATGTTCTCACAATGTATAGACACAAAAATAACAATGTAAAAACAGTATAAGTATAAGTATGTAAACAGTGGGACTGTCAGTTTTCGTATTTATATTATTATATTATAAATGCGAAAGTTTGTTATTATATTTGAATGGATGGATGTTTGTTACTTTCACGCAAAAACTAGTTAACGGATAGATGTTTACAGTAATATGGGTAGGTTGCTTATACATCAGTAAAACGGGTATATATTGGAACACCAAATTTTTTTTGTACTAATGGCCTTTGGCACCCTTATTATAGCCTTAAATTTTTTGCCATAATTTTCAATTTGACCTAAATTAGTTCAGCTTATTTTCACTTCGCCTAATTTTTATTCGCCACATATTAGCTTCCCAAATTCATCATTAGGCATAACTATTCATTATCTCCACTGTTTGCAAGTACTAACGCACAACAACGTTACGCCTCAAAATCATTCATGTCACGAACATGCAAGCAGGCAACCAAACAGGCATTCAAGCAAGCAAGCATGCAAGCAATCATACACAGGCAAGTCTTCTGTCACGGCTCCGGCGGTCCCTCGCATGCTTATCGTCACAGCAGATGGTTTTCGCTCACCACCGTAGCTTCGGCTTGCTGGCCGGCCAGCCTCCGCCGCGGAAGCGAGCGGTTAAAATCACCAGGGGACTAATTCAGCGTCTTCGACATCTCGAATTCGACATTTTTTTAGGTAAAAAATCTGTATTATAAGCTCACTGAAAGCAATCTTCGACATTAAAGGATTATCAAAGATAATTGAAACTAAAGGTTTGACAGTAGTAGAGATTTTACTTACATTTTTAATAAAAAAAATATGGATCTATCGATCGATATCTCAGCGCGAGAATTGCCATCCCTGCTCCTTTGCACGCGGGCCGGCTCGTCCCTGCTCGGCGAGAGACAAGATGTGTAGTTGGTTTTTAGGTGATTCGTTTCTGTCACTGACTAGTATGCAAGACAATACTAGGGCGGTTACAACCCGATACTCGGGTTCGTCGATCGACGAAAAATTCCAAATTATGCGAAAATCTTTAATTGCAGTTTGTGATCATCACGTTTAACATTTTGTATATTTTATAGTTTTCGGAACAAATAGACTCGAGTACCTTTAATTTGATACCTTACTCGGCCGCGTACTACGCGCCAAAGTCCCTATCGAGTCGTCACAAATTTTGCGAACCTGAATTAAGTATATAGATTGGGGTTAAAAATATGTCTATGTAGATACTAAGTGTTATGCCAAAAGATATGTATGTTAAAAATTTTTAGGATATTGAAAATTACTGGTTTCGATGTTTGGGTATTTTTCCGTTTAGGCCAAACTATAACAATGCGATAAAATCGGATAGACTATACAACAATTTGTGCGTAAAGAGTTTAGGCCAAATTAAATTAGGACTTATGAGTTTAGGCGTTTTGAAGGGCACCCCAGAATAACACATAGACAGCACTTTATCCCGATATTCCCATGGGAACTTCGCCGGAAAAACCGCGGTTGGCTACTAGTGTTATTAATCGTTGTCGTCGTCGTCTCAGCCACATAACACCCACTGCTGGGTATAGGCCTCCCTCAAAAGGGGGGGTTTGCCATAATCGCCACGCTTGGCAGGTGGGTTGGCGATCGCAGTATGGCCAAGTTTGTAGGAGACGCTGCTGCCCGTCTCCTGAAGGCTGAATCCCTTAGTCGCCTTTAACGAGATGAGAGGGGGTAGTGCTATTCTAAGGCGACACTACACAGCTGTGTGTTATTAATATTATATTATAATTCGCACTATAATTAATATTATACCATATTTTTTCCTTTTCAAATTAAACATCCTCTTTTCAGATTCTACTGCCAATATTGCAACGAGCGATTTGACTCGCACAGCGCTTGTTTCGACCACACCGCTACACACTGGGAAGGGTCCCAGAAGGTCTGTGACCGCTGCGGTGAGGTGTTACCCGACCAGGGCTCACTGGAGCGCCACAGGCGGGCGTACAAGAGGAAAGTGATTGCAAGGCATTCTAGAAGGAAGGGAATCGTTATAATACCGGTACGTATAATAAATTGAAAATATTAATTTTCCATCACACAATATTATTCCTAATACTTACAACTAACTTACCTTCAAGTCACGAGTGCATATGTATTTTCTAGGGAAGCGCGCATCATCGCTGACCTATCATATAATAATAATAATAATAATAGAAATATATAATTACTTTAATTACACACTAAAATAATTGACTTCATAACTTAAACGAAACGTTGGGGAAAACCAAAGAAAAAAAAATGCAAGAGACTTTACGTAAACACCTCCATGCGTATATAAGAATAGAAGATTATTATTTCTTGGTTAGCGCCGGAGCAATGTACAGGGTTCGTGTGTATAAACGACACAAATTCTTGCGTAGGCCCGGCGACTTTTCTTAGCATGCACGTAAACTGTTATGGACTAGATAATTTTGGCATGAAGTGACGAGTAGTTGTCAAGTGCTCTTTTCTGACAAGTCTGAAGAAGGCTCTTTTGCTGGCAATGAACAAGAAACAATAGAATTATTATTGTTTTTAAATGTAATATGTCTGCTTGCCAGTACAGGAACTATCTGAAACTCGCAAAACTCATACTCTTCGCGAATCCAAACCCAGACTCGTTTGGATTTCACCCCGATTCGCAGAGTACTAGTACGAGTTTGGCCGATGTGGATCGAACCCACATCTCGATTCCTGATTATGATTGGGCCAATCCGGTCGTTTTTATTGGTTAAGAGGGAGCACTCTGCACACTAGCAGCGCCGTCATTGTAGAAAATAAAAATAAAAAAAAGATTTACCCATTCACAATCACAATGCTACAGTACAATTATTACCATAAAACAATATGTATAGTAACGGCGGTAGCAGATAATGACAGCTACCCTCAACGCTTGTTTAAAAAACTGTGTTGCGGCAGAGTAGTATCGTCGAATAAATAAAGATGAAATTGTAAAGTATCTTTTTACTAGACTTAAGCGCATGCTACGCACGTGATAGTTGAGAAAAAAGTTTTTCTGACCTTTGACCTTGATAAGGTCAATTTAAAAATATAATATTTTTCCGGCCGTCGACATTTTTGTGATTTTTGAAGCTATTAGTGAAGGCTGTAGGTGTTATGCTCATGGCGCTGGAGGGAACATTAGAATGGATAACACGGGCCTTATATATATACCGTGCAATTTTTTTATTGACCCAAGCTTAAGGGGAAGGTCAAGTTAAGTGTTTAGAATAAAATGAATAAGGAATTTTATTTTTTAAAAATATTTTAATTTTTTAATAATTTTTATTTTTATATTTTATCTACAATCATTCGGATATAATACCCAAACAACACCAAAAATGAAAAAATAAAAGCAAAAAAGAAATTAAATAAGTAAAAATACTAAAACAGCTGATCGCCGGCGCGGTAGGTGCTCGCGCGGTCACTAGCCCGCGACGCGACCTGTGTCGACCCCGCACAACCACACGCTCGCATGTGCCTTCTGACTACCGATCCATTTCTACAACTGAGACGAACCCCGTAAAAGTTCAAACGTTTGTTTATAAAATAAATTTTATAAAAAAAAACCAGAATGTAAGTACTTACAAGCAGCTAACCTGGTGTTTAAGGTAAATAAACAGTGTATGTAAACTGTCCATCAATTTCGGCATTATTCTCAAAATCCTATATTTTTTATTATTTACTCTTGATGTGCTTAGAAGTTACGCACAGGAATCTGGGATGCATACAAGCAAGCGCCAGCGACGGACGCGAGTAGGTACATAAATCGTATCGTGCCGCTCCGTTTCTTAGCAATTCTTCCGCTCAAATGGTACACCTACAGACTATTGTAACATTTAATAAATACATTTCGCCCTTTTTTACTATAAACTAATAGTACCTAGGCAGGCAGCTGCGATATTGAAATAAAATTACTGTTACGGATTAAAATGCTCACAAGTTTATAATACATTTAAATAGCAAATTGGTGTTTTAGAGTTTGGATACATGTTTTTAATCAAAGTAATAATAAAAGACTATTCAACGATTTGCATAAACGCTGAGCCTACCCTTCAATAGCTATGTGACACGTCGTCAGATACTTCTTTTTGAGTGTATTAAACATTACTATACTACGCTTATTGTTTTTTCATAAAATAACAAAAACCTGGATTCATTAGTAGTAGTTTAAAAGTAAGATTTAAATAAAACCAAAGACATACAAAACGAATAATCTAGCATACCCAGTGCTAGCGCTCCTGCGCATAAATGCCTGCCGCCAGAATTGTTGTCTAAATTGACGGTTAACACAAATACCTGATGAGTGTGATTGAGACTTGCGCTTGTGTGTACAAAATTCCAATAAACTGACATGCTTAATAAATAATAAATTTGAACGGACTAAGATTTGGAACTTAGCTTCATCCTATTAAATAAAAAAGGGTGGGTCCAGAATTGGCACCATCCTTCCAAGGAATAATTTAAATAAGTTTAATTTAATTTGAATTCATCAACAAAAATAGGTACAGCATTTAAACACACTGTTTTTTTTTTAAACACAACGCGATTAATTACTTAAATAATGCTTTATTTCAATAATGGTACGCACAAAAAAAATTATAAGTAAGATGCATTCATGTTCTCTTCTAAAAGTCATAGCGAAATTAAAACTTTCAATCGTTAATCATAAATCATAATGCAGTGTAGGTGTACTGATTCTTTGCGTTTTGCCGGTGCGCCTGCCGAAAGGCGGCACGGGGCGGCGGCATGACTTTGTGTCAAAGTACCACAGTGATCAAAAATGACCGTTCTAATAAGGGTGCATACATACTTTTCGATGAACTGTGTAAATTCTGTAATTCAACTTTACTTACTAAAGTTCAATCTCGAAAATAAAATAATTTATTGAAAGACATTATTAGACACAAGCGGCCGCCCGCGGTTTCATCTGCGTCGTTTTCGTTCCCGTGCAAATATCGGGATAAAAAGTATCCTATGTTCTACTATCTCTGTGCCAAATTTAACTTTTGTTACTCTTTCACGCTAAAAGAAATCTTAGCGTGAAAGAGTAACAAACCAACAAACTGACATACTTTTGCATTTATAATATTAGTAGGATTTAAGCAAAAGTAATGGTACTGGTTTGTTTTTGTTGCTCAATTTGCAATTTGCAGACCATTATCCAAAGTCGGACTAGAGACAAAGAATACTTTGCCCCATTGAAACAGAACCACGTGGACACAGCCACTGGATGAAATATCTAATAATAATAATTTTCGTTTAAAAAAACATGTGAATCGCAATGCTATCTGCATTTAGTCAATTTTTGATAGTTGTTTTTTTACTTTTCTTAGGTACCTATTTTACTTATCACTATGGCTATCCGCCCTAGAGAATCATAGTTAAAGAAGAATACGATACTAGTAGAAGAACTAAAACTCTGCCCCTAAAAGTTAATTTCTATTCGTAGTAAGCAATAAATTTTTTACTGATAAAAAAAATACTTTGTTGATTTGATATCTATTGAATTCGATATGAGTTGAATGAACAGTGCGGGCCAAAACTTAAGATGTACTTAGTGTGAACTAGGCCTAAAGCACAGAATAAAAATAATTATATCGCGCTCTGATTTTATTTATTCAGTTTGCATTTGCATGTTACTCTTGCTTGTCGCGCGCGTTTGCAAACATAAACATGCCTCGTCGGTATACCAACCAGGAGTACCTGGAGATGGTCATTTGTTATCGGGAAAGCAATGAAGTGCTTAGAGCTGCGGTGCACCTCTATCATGAAAGGTTGGGTTTGGTGTACGAGTCGAGCATCGCACAATTTTGAGAGCTGTTTCATTATTTCGTGTTTTTACTACTTATTTCAAGATAACCTAAGAATTCTAAAATGATGACGTTATTCAGGGAAAAAAGTCATGATTTAGTTATTATTGCATTAGTTCGTCATTCCAAAGCCTGTTAAGTGTGATGGAAAGTTATCACCTTTCTAGTGTTATTAATGAAAGTGTTGAAGGAGACTCGTTCGACATTAAGTATGTAAGTATTTAAACTGAACCTACACAGTTTAGATTTTAAATTGGTATTTCTATTTTATCTCGAAAGTCGTTTGTAATTATTAAATTTTTTGCTGATGTTGGTTTAAGATAAAACGAAACTTTCCCGCGTAAGTAACGTAGTTAGGCAGTGTGATCGTTAAGTTAGAAGTTGCAAACAGTGGTTTTGTTTGACTAATTGGGTTACGTTTTAATAAGTATCCGAAAAATCAACGATTACATTGTTTTGACAAAATAAAAAATTGGTAATCACTTTCCGAGAAAATAACAGTAGGTAGTACGGTTGGTACTGTGATGTGACCGTAATCGTAAGTTGGTTTTATCTACAGACGTTTATTTATTCATTAACTCGTTTGAAAAATTCTTTCATTTTGCTTGTCTCGTCTCAGTTGTAGAAATGGATCGGTAATCAGAGGGCATAGGAGAGCGTGTGGTTGTGCGAGGTCAACACAGGTCGCGCCGTGAGCTAATGACCGCGCGCGCACCTACCGCGTCGGCGATCAGCTGTTTTAGTATTTTTTACTTATTTAATTTATTTTTGCCCTTATTTTTTTATTTTTGCCTTTGTTTGGGTTTTATATCCGAATGATTGACGATAAGTTATAAAAACAAAAATTATTAAAAAATAAAAGTATTTTTAAAAAATAAAATTCCTTATTCATTTTATTCTAAACACTTAACATGACCTTCCCCTTAAGCTTGGGTCAATAAAAAAATTGCACGGTATATAGAGATAATGCACTCCGAAAAAGTTTTGTGGCTTTTTTAACATAAATGATCATTCCCAATGCTGTCTTTTAGCTAAAAGTGGCCTTTTTATCGCAAAACCCTCGACTTTTTCAGAATATAAAAAGTACCACGGGTTTATTTTTAAGCGCTATGTTTTTTTTCAATAGTGTGCCTGCTAGAATGCCTTCTCTGAATGGCTAATCAAACAATATTTTATCTATCTCAACAGGAATATAACGATAAGAACATAGAGCCCCAAGTCCTAAAATCCTGGACTGACTACGAATGGACGTGCCTACAATGTTGTGTGCGTCAGCCAGACTTGGAAACATTGAGGAGGCATTCACAACAAGTCCATAATAAATGCTTCTCGATGAAGTGTGTGGATTGTCTCCTTGTGAGGTCATGTTTTAGCAGCTTCATCACGCATGTTAGGAGACATCGGCCGCTGTTGCAGTAAGTTTTTTGAACATTATATACCCAAAGGTCGCGGGCTTTAGTCCCGCCTGAGAATATCTTGTGAGCCAAGTCGATTTGTCCTAGTATTTGTCTATTTATATACATATTAAACACCCAGCCAAAGACAAATGGACATATACAATGTACATGCACACAAATTAATCCGAGACCTCTGCGCAAAAGGCAGGTATACCTACCCTTGCGCCAAACTGCCTCTACCGCTTAACTCGATTGCTATCGCTATAGCTATAGTTTATGATACTTCAAACCCTCTACAAGGTCTCTCGCTAACGCTACTTTAACACTAAATGCAACAGCTACTCCAATAGAGGAATAGATATATATAGGGATTTAACAGAAACCCTGTTGTTGAAAGATTTTACGAGATATAGCAAGAGCAATCGAGTTATGCGGTAGAATGGTAGGTTTTTTTTTATGAACGACGGGGAGAGTTTTAGCCTTCATCATACCTGATGTTAAGTATTGGTAAGGCTGATGATTGTCGTGTATTAGTTTTATTATTTTCCTATCACCCATTCACATCTTTTTAGCTATCATGAAAACGTAATATAGTTATGTATATTATACTATTTAATTATTTTAATATTAATACAGAAGACATAATTTTTCCTTCCAGCAAATTCTGTCAATACTGCAACATGTACTTCAGAGATCCCGTAATGATGGCTGAACACATAAAAAACCATTCCCAAGGCATATCGCCTTGCGATGGCTGTGGTCAAATATTCGAGACCTCCGACCAGTTAAAAGAACACGTAAAACAATACGATCCACCGCGAAAATCCTCTTCGCTTACCAAAGAGGACTTAACCTGTGAAATTTGCGAGAAAGAGTTCACAACAAAAGCTACTCTTCGCAACCATAGAGAAATTCACGATGTGAACAGAGAGAAAAGGTTCACATGCGATTTCTGCGGCAAAGCTTTCTTCGACAACACAAACTTGAGAAACCATCTAAAACTCCATAGCAAAAAGACCGAAGAATGCCATATTTGCAACAGGAAGTTCCATGCGAAACCGTACTTGAAAAACCATTTAAAAACCCACACGGATGTCAAACCGTTCGCTTGCACAGAATGCGGAAAGCATTTCCGATTGAAACGCCAGCTTCAAAACCATTTACTAACACACACTGACATTAAACCTTTTAAATGCCTTGTCTGCGGCAAAGAATTCAGGGTTGGGACCCAGTTGAAAGTCCACGAAGTACAACATACGGGTATTATGCCTTATTCTTGCAAATTCTGCGAGCGAAAGTTTGGAAACTGGTCGAATTGTAACAAACATATGATAAGGAAACATGGCACTCCTTTAGCGAAGACCAAAATGACAGCTTTTGGTAGAGTCGCTATAGATTCTGTAACTTTGACCCCTGATGTGGAAATTGGTAACGTTAGCAACCAATCGCAGAGCTCAGATATGAGAATGGACACCAATATGAGATTGGATACTAGACTGGGTCCAGATATGAGATTGGGTCCAGATATGCGATTGGGTCCAGATATGCTTATGGGCGCTGGTATGAGAATGGGTTCAGATTTGAGATTAGGATCTGATCCTAGAATGAGTATGGAGTCTAGACTTGCCACGGATTTGAGATTGAGTGCTGAATCTAGAATGGTTGCGGACCAGATTAGACTGGGTCTGGATTTGGGCAAATACAGTTAAATCGGATCACCTCTTCGAGTCAACACAGACTGATGGAGCCGTCAAAGTTAAATTTATTTTTATTTAAAGAAACAAATAAGTTTTCAATAATCAAAAAAAATAAGATTTTTATCAAATCAATTACCTTTATTTAAATAGTCTTAAATGTTTCACTCTACGAAAGTGACCAAATACTTATAACATTTTAATTTTGCATTTTACAATGCTATTTTTAAGTGATAAACTAAGTCATGTCGCCCTAACGGGACATGAGACTAGTTGTTTTTTTTCTAGTATATTTTCTTGTTTAATGTGACCAAATATTTCGAATTTTGCGAATATGTGGTTCTGTGTCAAAATCAACAGAACGATGTTGTTTTAAACAAGATTAGAGTTGATCGTGATTAGTGATAGTTGAAATTGGCTCTTAATTTTTATGCGCAGGCCATGAGCTAAGAAAAAAGAAAAAAGGTTTTCATTTCGCTTTGCATATGTCGTCGGGCGATCGTTAAATTAGACCGATCGCGATCTGCCTGGGCACATTACGATACGCCGCCGGCAATTCTTGATTTGTTTGTCTTCCGCCATATCGTTCAAAGCATGACGTTTGACGATTCGCTCGGCTACGTTTGGGCAGATCGATTCCCTTATGTGACCAAATTATAAGCAAATAAAATATAATCATAATCTATTAAATCTAAGAAGTACCGTTTGACGATTCATATTTTTCAAGCCGGCATAACTTTGTGAAGGCGTAACTCACACAATTTCAATTTAAAAAAAATCGTAAATCTTGAATTATAAATTAAAGTTCAAACCCATCAAATAAAGCCAAATAAACAATATACACTTAAAATTCCCTTTTTTTCTGTACTTCGTTACAAAGTCATATTGTACATATACGACCTTTCCTGTGGTAAACACTGGTGTTGCGCAAATTGGAATTCTCTTTTATACGAATAATAGGTAAAAATATAAGAATTTTATTATCGAAATTATTGATAACGACTCGTTATTATTTCAGCCGTATTTTTATATTTAGGCAATGATACTCAACTTTTAACTGACATCCTACTTTCAATGAAAACACATAATTGATACCAAATGTTTAAAAGATTATTCATTAATCTGGCCAAACCATAGTATTTCCCATTTCATAGAATATAACTGTTTAATATAATTCCAAATGTAATGCGGCCACATTATGAAGTGTTAAATTTTTATATTTGGTTAGTAAGTATTTATTGTGTATAAAGAAACAAGGTTACAAAAACAGGTCTTAATACTATAATAACAGTCTACCTTTTCAGGCATTTACACAAGATTATTAAAAAAATACAAAAAAATAGCAAGGCAAACTAAACAACTAATTTTACTTATATTCTTGAATGCTGTAAAAATATTTTTTTTTGCCAACCACTCTCTATCAGAAGTTCTGAAATTATGTATCATAAGTTCCTTAAAATGGTCTGGCAGCTTATTATAAATTTTGCACATTAAGTAACAGTTATTGCTTACTAAGGTTAATTTTGTCGTTGGCCAATGAAGTTTATTTCTGTATGCAGAACGCAAATTGCGATTATTTATTTCATGTTTTTGAACAAATATTTTTTTATTGTGGTATACAAATAAGCTAATATATAGAGACAAGGCAGTGTAAGCAAATTATATTTTCGGAAGTATGGTCGGCACGAATCAATTGATTTTAGCCCAAATATGGCGCGGATGCATTTCTTTTGAATTACGAATGCCTTGTCCCTATCAATAGAATTACCCCAGATTAAAACACCATAGCGCAAACATGAATTTACGTAACCGTTGTAGGCAGTGATAGCAGCATTTTGTGATACAATTTTACTAATTCGACTTAGAGCAAAAACAAATTTATTTAATTTAGAGCAAAGTTCCAATATTTGTTGTTTCCAATTACAAAAACAATCTATACTTATACCTAAAAATTTTATATGTCCTACTGATTCTATACTTTGTCCATTGACATTAATGTTGAGTTCTGAATGTTTTCTTTTATAACTACCAAACTGGATGTATTTTGTTTTTTCTATGTTTATTTTTAAGTTATTATCATCAAGCCATTTAATAACCTTTAACAAAGCCGTATTGATTTTATTTTCACAATCTTTTGGATTTAGATTTTAATCACCTTTGACTATTATTGTGGTGTCATCTGCAAATAAAATACATTCATGAGGGATACTATTAGGTAAATCATTAATATACAAAAGAAAAAGTAGTGGGCCCAAAATGCTACCTTGAGGTACTCCAAATTTATTCACGTTAAAAGATGACTTATAATTTTCTAAACATTTACTTTTCGAACAACATCTCTGGGTTATTACACATTGTTCTATCTGACAGATAGCTGTCAGATATCTTTCAATCCAGGTCAAACACGGTCCGCGGATACCATTTTTATAAAGTTTAAAAAGTAAACGTTTATGGCACACAAAATCGAAGGCCTTTGTCAAATCGAGAAACAAAACGGTTACTGGAATATCATCATCTAGACAGCTGGGTATAGTTCTTATTAACTTAAAAGTAGCTAATGGGGTGTTAATAAAAGAGTCTTAATAAAATCTTAGTAGCATTTAAAAATAACAGCTGTTTTGACGCCGCCATCTTTGTAGCAATCAGCTGACAGAGTGCAACCGGCGCCATATTGGAACTACATTAGTTACGATGCGCCCAGCTATATCACGATGTGGATGTGGCCAAGTTACTAGCAGGGTAAATCAACAAATAGGTTGCTCTCATTGGTCTGCCCAATTTTATATTGTTTTTATATATTTTTTGTAGATTTCCGAACCCTGTTATAAGCAAACTTTGATTATTTTTTTCCAGATTATCTATAAGCCATATCAATTTTGGAGTATTATTGTTTTATACTTATGGTAAATTTTAAATAGAAAAATATTGGAAAAAAATTGACTCGGCCACAAGTGAATTCACTTCCCGTCTGAGTTCACTTCACTTGTGGCCGAGTCAATTTTTTCCAATATTTTTCTATTTAAAATTTACCATAAGTATAAAACAATAATACTCCAAAATTGATATGGCTTATAGATAATCTGGAAAAAAATAATCAAAGTTTGCTTATAACAGGGTTCGGAAATCTACAAAAAATATATAAAAACAACGGGTAGCACTCTGGGAGTGCCGGCAGAAGTGAAAACCGCTTAAGGGCTATAGGCCAACGAAAATCAGATTGCTTTACATGATCGTCTGTAATATCAATATTAATGAAAAACTTAATTTCAAATTAAGATGCAGCAAACTACAGGACTAACACTAGTGGCTATGTTACTCAAAAACACGATTGCATAAAATTATTCGATAGAAAAAAATTGCGAAGTTGCCTCCAAATCACTATAAGAGCTAGCGCAGACGACGGATAACGGAGGACTTTTTGTCCGCGACACGTCTTTATTGTTAACCAAATAAGATTCAACTTAGACCGCGTATATCCGCGAAAAGTACGCGAGAGTCCTCGTTATTTATTCAACTTTATGTTCTTAGTAATAAGGTCGTGTCGCGGACAAAAAGTCCTTCAATGTCCGTCGTCTGCGCAGGCCATAATTAACACGATAAACTGCTAGTATTCAAGTAATACATTAAAATAAAGCTTGGATCTTTTTAGTATAATTACACTATAGATAAGGCAGGGCTTATGTTATATATTTTTTGTAAATAACCTTTAAATATCCTTTAAAAAAAGAATTTCCTTCATTTCTTCATTCCGGACCGGCCGAATGGGGCCGGAGAATTATATAGTAAATGCTGCCTTATTTCTCATTGAAATAAGGCAGCATCTACTTTGCAGTTCGCCGTTGCAAATATTACTTTTGCTTTTGGCCTAGAGCCCTTGAACGAAAATAACGAACAAAATCCACTATATCTTAACCACAACTTCATAAAAAGTTGATGAAAACGGAGACCAACTTGATATGGCAGGTGAAACCATTAAAACTGGCCTGCGGGGCTATCGCGTAAAAAATCTGGGTATGTATATGGGCTTCATTTGACAGTTGAAGCTCATAAAATTACCATATATGGTCATTTAACTGTCAAATGAAGCCCATGTCCATGTCCATATTTTTTACGCGATAGCCCCTCAGGCATCAATAATCTTAGCTTCGCGCAAGTGGGCCTAAGGCGCATAGGCATATTTTCCTTATTATTTATGCTAATCTCGAGCGAGCCAATTCTCGCAGCACTAGCCTTTTTTGGGGAACAGACTGTAATATAGGTAATCAACTATCACACTCACTTATTAAGTTGCCTGCGCATAATGGCTACAACCAGCCCCCTAATTGTCTAATTTCAAAATCTATCACAATCCCTTTCGGAACGAATGATGTTTAATGACACTTAATTTGGCACTGCTCCATACATTTGAAAGATATTTTCGTATGTCACTTTGCTTAGACAGTTCAATTTCGTTCATTCAATGCCTTTCAAAACGCGTCCCGATCACAATCCTTTTCAAATGTCAAATAGTGACGGCCTGAAGTATGTTAATATCTGAAATGACAAATTGAAAGCGATAGATTTTAAAATTAGACAATTAGCCCCCGGCGCTTTTACTTTCCTATGTGTTAATTAAGAAATAAATAATTAAAAAAATATATTATTTCTCTGACTTCAGCTTAATATAATTAAGAATTTACCTTTAGTACAAGGCTGTTAATATATTCTTGTTTATAATCATTAAGTTTTGAATGTAATTATTTACTTGTAATATGTTATAAATTTTAAATATTGATAGGGTGAATCAGTAATAGATGTACACTTACTAAAAACCTTTACTAAAACCTCAAAAACAGGTTTTGCGGAGTGCAACTTCTATTAGATAGATAGAACTCATAATTCTGAACAACTTTATTTCGCTGCTCTTTATTTTTTTTTATTTTTTTTTTCGCTGTTCCCGTGAGGCTGTCATGCAACCCTCCGGACGTGGGGGAGGGGGGTGGTGAATCCTGCATTGGATACCCCACAGCCGGCTGTGACGAGGGTTATGTCAGACTCCTACTGACTAAACAGCACCTGAAAGTCGTTGTTACGCTAAAAACACGCTTCACTCAGAGACAAAAATGGTTAATTGTGCAGTGCTTTCAACATTTCCACATCACAAATCTCGCTCGTGACGTCATGGTATGTACGAAAAATACGAAAATACGTCATTTTTTAACGTTAGGTACCTATGCCAAAGTTCTATGTTCTTTGTCACAATAGACCCAGTGGTTTTTTAGGTCCTGCGCCCTAATTGTCTAATTTCAAAATCTATCACAATCCCTTTCAAAGGTATTGTTATTGTGATAGTGATTTATTGAAGCGCTCATGGCCGCGCTCAGACAGATCGTATTCGATCACGTTCGTTAAGCAAAGTTCGGCCCGGTCAGGTGTCGGATGGGTGACCGTAAAGTGGCATTACAACTGAGCGCTTCCGTGCTTCGGCGGGCACGTTAAACCGTCGGTCCCGGCTGTTGTCATTTGATTACAGTCGTTAAGCCAAGTCAGAGGCCTTATAGGCGGCTTGATAAACTCTGACACCAGAGGTGGCCACTAACTCCTCACTCGATTAGAAGAAGAAGATGGGATTGTGTAACTTATAGTCGCAATCCCATTCGGAACGAATGATGTTTTAAATGACACCTCATTTGACACTTCTCCATACATAATTGAAAGATATTTTCGTGTGTCACTTTGCTTAGACAGTTCAATTTCGTTCATTTAATACCTTTCAAAACGCGTCCCGATCACAATCCCTATCAAATAGTGAAGGCCTGAAGTATGTGAATATCTTTCAAATGACGAATTGAAAGCGATAGATTTTAAAATTAGACAATTAGCCTCCTGATTCCATGTTTTTGAGGTTTGTAATAAAGATAAATAAGTTTGTATAATATATTATATTTTATACATATAAGCTTGGGTAACAATTCCGTTATAGGCTAAATAGTTGTAATTATTAGTAAGAAATAAACGAAAATATAATGTGTAGGGTATTTGATTGTTGTTGAAACATAAAAAAAAAAATTCTTAAAATAATAAATATTCGTACTTAGTTATGAGTTTATGACAGAAAACACTGTTTGGTGGTTACGAGCTGTTTAAATTGTAACTACTTAGCTGAGTTTCTCTAAAACATTTTTTTTTATGTCGGAAGTATGGTATGACGCTATTTGGGTCTCGTGACGTCATAACTCTGTAGTAGGTACTTTGTACAAATTAAAAAGTGTACGGAGATAATGAAGGTTTGTTTTTAAATAAAAATAATACTTACCTTATAATATTATCTAAGTTGTTACATTTAAGGCGGTACCCTGACCGAAAGTGGCGCCGCGTTGAATTTTATTTAATATCGTAATTCTAATTCCCGTCTGAGAATTCACTTGTGGCAGAGTTAATTTTTTCCAATATTTTTCTATTTAAAATTTACCATAAGTCTAATTCACAATTTTAATAAAACTTTACGTGGAATTTTTAGAGCCCATTGTCTTGTATTTTTAGAAGGTATCGCTACATCTCGTCATAGTCATTCGTAGAAGTAGATAGCAAATGTGTCAAAAACGGCCACTTTTAGCAGTTTTGCTATCTACTTCTAGCAGTGACTACGAGGGAATGTAATGATACCGTCTAAAAATACTAGACTATGGGCTCTAAAAATTCCACGTAAAGTTTTATTAAAATTGTGAATTAGAATTATTTTTTATTAAATAAAATTCAACGCGGCGCCACTTTCGGTCAGGGTACCGCCTTAACAACATTGATACTTAATAATAGACTATATTCTTTTTTTTATATTAAACTAAATATAGTTTTCTTGTTTAAAAAGAACTATAAATTATTCTCCATCGTCATTCATTAAATAAATCGTGTGTGTAGCTAATACATTAAAAAATACAAAAATAGTCAAATACCCTATGACTTAAGTTGCTCTAAAGCCGTTTTAGGCATGATTAAATGTTACATTCTACAAATTTTAAGATAAGTTTTTTTCTTAATAATCATGTGATGATCAAAATTATTATTTTCTATTTTTTAGAACTATGTCCTATGACTATTTTATTATTGTAGTGCAATCGTTTTGAACTAGTTTTTTATCGTATGAAGCAAATTAAAGCAATGCAGATTAATATAATTAGAAAGAAATATTACTTAAAGCTAATTCTGTCAATCTATCATATTATTAAGAACTTATGTTGATCAATGATCAATATGATCATGGATGCAATAAAAATATTAAATAAATACAATAAAAAGATTGTGTATATTCTTATTTACATACATCGATCAACCTGCGTACCGTGTGGTGACGGCCTAAGAATATATGTGTCATCAATCCCTTACATGTCGATGTCGTTAGAGTCGACTAATGGTCGGTTTCAGTAACCTATCCTCAGTAACAGGCTTACTAGAGCTTTGATGCCTACATATTTGCGTTAATCAGTCCAAAATAATAGCGGTTGCCAAGTAACGTAACCAAAATAGGCCTATCTCATACTAGGGATAGACTATTGAAACCGCTGTAAGAGGTTCAACGCATTGAACAATTCGTCATTTTTCTATCCTTAATTTCTGTATTAAAAAGGTAAGTTAAATATCTAATACTGTCAAAATCCTATAGTTTCATTGAAATAAAACAACTTTTACGGATATCAAACGCGCTATATTACCACGAACTAAGTTGTAATTGTCCGTATTTTTAGGGGTATTATTGATTTGATATCAATAATAATTTGTGCCATAGTAAATGTCTAACCGTAACCGAACGAAAATAAATTAACTTTTCGAGGGTAGACTTATAAATAGCCAGTCATCCCGTGACCACGGCAGCTGTAAAGGTGCCGAAACGTCGGGAAAATCAAAAAACCCCTAAAAATACTAAAAATACGGACAATTACAACTTAGTTCGTGGAAATATAGCGCGTTTGATATCCGTAAAAGTTGATTTATTTCAATGAACAGTGCGCGCCAAAACATAAGATGTACGTATCCTATAGTTTCAATCTTCTATATACTTAATTCAGGTTCGCAAAATTTGTGACGACTCGATAGGGACTTTGGCGCGTAGTACGCGGCCGAGTAAGGTATCAAATTAAAGGTACTCGAGTCTATTTGTTCCGAAAACTAAAAAATATACGAAATGTTAAACGTGATGATCACAAACTGCAATTAAAGATTTTCGCATAATTTGGAATTTTTCGTCGATCGACGAACCCGAGTATCGGGTTGTAACCGCCCTAGTTATCTTTAACAATCCTTTTATGTCGAATATTGTTTTCAGTGAGATTTAATATTGATGTTAGGCCGTAAAAAATCGCGAGCAAAAAGCCGCGAGAATCGGCCCCTGTGCGAGAGAAGGAAATCTTGAAACAACCCTCTACCAACCCGTCTGGCCAGCGTGGTAGCAGTAGGCTAATAACCTCATATGAACGCCACAATGGTGTGATCACAAATTATGGGTGTGATGTTTCATATCCGTAAAAGTTGTTTTATTTCAATGACACTGTTATGTTGGTACCTCTGAGAAAAACTTAGGTTGGTAGAAACTACGTTCATAAATCAGCTCAGTTGCTTTTGCTTGTATGGAAAAACGAAACGTAGTGATTACTTGCTCAGTGGGTTTCGTTTGGTTGTTTTGTTTTGTTTTGACCATAGAAAAGTCATCTTCCCCTTTACAAAAAAGTTGTTTTGTTTTGGAGAAGGAAATACCCTTTGCGGAAACAAGTAATTTTGTAAATATCAAAACCATGGCAACTGGAGGTGGAACGTACTGTAGATTATGCGCTGAATTAAAGCCATTAACAGCAGTGATCGATGTAGAAAACCACATAGACGATATTATCACCAAACTGAATCGAATCAATGCAACAGCAGATTTGCATTCAGAGAACGTGCCGAAAACGGTTTGTATGAAATGCATGACTTTGTTAAATGGAGCTTACGAGTTCGTGTTAGCGGTGGAAAAAGCTCAACATACTTTGATGGACGTGAAGCTTGAAATTAAAGACGAAATATGCGATATTTTCGAAGCGTCAGATACAACAATTGAAGTAAAGGTGGAGAAAGAAGAACAGAACAGTGATTTGGTTGAGGAAGCCATCATTGTGATTGAAAGGCAGCCTTTATATGAAAAACCACCTATTCCCATAACCAAGTCCCCTGCAGATACGTCGAAAGTGTGGATACCCATCTCAGATGCTACTAAAGAGATAAATGAAACTGTAAAATTAAATAATAAGCAAAAATGTGAAAAGAAAATCCTTCAACCTTCACCTAATACCCTACCAACTTGGGAGGACTACATTTGGCGATGTGGGATCTGTGACACCC
This sequence comes from Chrysoteuchia culmella, assembly GCA_910589605.1. NCBI lineage: Eukaryota > Metazoa > Arthropoda > Insecta > Lepidoptera > Crambidae > Chrysoteuchia > Chrysoteuchia culmella. The sequence continues at coordinate 654,582 of OU342669.1, forward strand.
GATTCCCCACTCATGAGGAACTAAAGACTCATGCCATGGAGTTCCACCAGTGTTGCAACACACAACAATGCTCTTATTGCAATTACCGGAGGGCATGTCTAGACAGATTTATAACACATATTTATCAACACAAAAAAGACTTGAAATATTCCTGTTACACATGCTTTAAGGTGCTTCCTAATACACATGAAGCTGGTTTACACAGACGCACACATAAACCGACACCGCATTACTGCAAAGGCTGCAATACTACGTTTGAAACGGAGGATCAATTGGAGTTTCACACAACTACATATTTTAGACTCATATATGACTATACAGCATCTAAAACCGATGATGTCAAGTGTAAATTATGTGATAAGATATTTAAACAACCATCGGCACTAATAAAACATATGAAAACACATACAGAGCGTAAAAGAGATTACACATGTGAGACTTGTGGCAAAAGTTTTCTTCATAAGCCAGATCTTATCAATCACATCATCGTTCATACAGATGAACGTCCTCACCCGTGTAATATTTGTAAACGGAGATTTAAGAGGCGAAAACACTTACTTGAACATCTCGAACTTCATACAGCTGAAAAGAAATACACTTGTGACGTGTGTGACCGAAGTTTCAAATTTGAAAGTTATCTTAAAAATCATCGGGTTGTACATACAAACGTATTGCCCTTTAATTGCAGTTATTGCGATAAAAAATTCCGTCGAAGAGCAGATTTGTCCCAACATTTAAGACAACATACAGGAGCTAAGCCGTATACTTGTAGCGTATGCGATTGGCAGTTCACCAATTGGCCTAATTACAACAAGCATATGAAAACCAAACATAACATGAATATGTCTAAAAGAAATCTTATTGTGAAGAATGATGAAGTTTCTGAAAATATGAAGGAAGACATTGAAACAGTCGGCACTGTAAAGAAATGTGGTCGGAAACGTAAAAAACTGGTAGCAGATGATACGGACCACATCTCAAGTGAAAATTGATTTTATGATGATTTTTATTATACAAAACGGAGCATCATCAGCCATTGATGTAGTAATGCAGACATGCCCCCCCTACTGCTTGGGCACTGGTCTTCCTTATGGATGGATAAGAAGAATGGGGATTGGTACTAAGCCGTTGGTCATAGCCTATGCCCAACGGCTTAGCATATCTTATAATGCATGGAGGAGCTCAAGTTACCAATGGCTTAGCATACCTTCTAATGCATGGAGGAGCTCAAGTTATAAAGTGAAGTTGCCGAGGGCGCGAGCCCTGCTCCTAAAGAGGATTAAAAAAATGTAAAATTATCAAAATCAAATGTAATAATTTTAAAACTAAATATACTTAAACTTTAGGTAAATAAACTGCCCTTTACTTTCCTCGTTTTAACATCTTCGATATATTATTAATAATATAATAATAATAATCTATATACAGTGGCGATCACATAATAAAATAAAAAGGATATTTTTTCCATTATGGCGCGAATTTTCGTTAGCTCAGTTTTAACCCTGCTTTAAGTTTTTTGAAATTTAAGTTGGAAATAGGTAGTATGGGAAAAATAAAAAGTTGCGTGCGATCCTTCTAAAATCAAAATCAAAATCAATCAAAATCAATATCATTTATTCAGTCTAGGCTGTTACAAGCACTTATGAACGTCAAAGAAGCTACGCCATCGGTTCACAAACCCTACGGCGGGAGACCTTGTAACGAGAAGAACCGGCAAGAAACTCGTCAAGGGCTGTTTTTTTCTCCCTGTTTTATTTCATACAGAGTCGTCAAATTGAAAAGTGACCTTAACATATCAGTAAGGTCAATTTCCATAATTAAGGAAGGAAGATAATTCTGATTTTTTATGACAAAGGTTGGTCGTAACCACGTGGGCGGCAGCTCGTTAAAAATAAATGCTAGAGTATGTCAGTTAAAATAAATAAATAAATACTTCCATACAATCACACCAATTATCTAGATGAAGAACTTGTGTTATGGATACTAGACAATGGATAAACATACTTATATACTTTTTTTCAATACTCAATACTCAATAGTTTATTGCAAAACCATAATGTACATGTAGATGTTATAAAATAATGTAAGACCATTGTTATGGACCCGGTTGGGCACGCAATTAGGGTTAGAAGAGAGAGGGGCCGTATTTCATCTGAGAAATTATATGATGATAGTTAGAATTATAATTATCATTTTGCAGAACCAATATATGTATGATCAATAAAATATTCATTAACACTATAGTAACATTTACTAGTTAGTAGCTCTTTTAATTTTCGCATAAATATAGCATCACTGTTTTAATTTTTTATTATATCGGGTAATTTATTATATATTTTTATACATACATAATACCTATACATATTAAACACCCAGACCAAGACAAATAGACATGTTCATGCACATAAATATTTGTCATGTCCGGGGATCGAACCCGGGACCTCTGGTCGCCAAAAAGTTAATTTGTTATTCTTTCACGCAAAGGCTGGACTCTAATCTAGAGTGACCGGCCGGGCCCCCAAATTGTCTAATTGCAAAATGTATCACAATCCCTTTCAAAGGTGTATTGTGATTCTGATAGTGATTTATGGAATTGTGTAACATATAGTCGCAATCCTTTTCTGAACGAATGATGTTCTAAATGACACTGCTCCATACATTTGAAAGATTTTTCGAGTGTCACTTTGCTTAGACAGTTCAATTTCGTTCATTCAATACCTTTCAAAACGCGTCCCGATCACAATATCTATCAAATGTCAAATAGTGACGGTTTGAGTACGTGAATATCTTTCTAATGACGAATTGAAAGGGATTGCGATAGATTTTAACATTAGACAGTTAGCCCCCTGCCCCCTTATTGTCTCATTTCAAAATCTATCGCAATCCCTTTCAAAGGTATTGTAATTGTGATAGTGATTTAATGTATTGTGTAACTTATAGTCACAATCTCTTTCGGAACGAATGATGTTTTAAATGACACTTCATTTGACACTTCTCCATACATCTGAAAGATAATTTCGTGTGTCACTTTGCTTAGACAGTTCAATTTCGTTCATTCAATACCTTTCAAAACGTGTCCCGATCACAATCACTTTCAAATGTCAAATAGTGACGGTGTTGGAGCGCGAGCCGCGCGCTCGTTATTCATCGGAGGCGGTCGGCTACCGGGCCTGAACCTGGGACCGGACGGAGGCGGCCCCCACTTGGCCATCCACACGGCGCGCGAGCGGGCGACAATATTACCTTCCATACAATTTATGCTGAATATGAAATATTGCTGAATGGGTTTAGATGAAATTCGGGACACAGGTACTCAATAGCCTGGAGAGGAAAATTTGATACTTTTTTCCAGTTCCATCTAGTTCCGTCGAATTCCTTCGAGTTCCGGCGAGTTCCGTCCAGGGGCCGTACCGCGCAAGTGGCGTCGGCATCGCAATCGGCTTCATTTGACAGATGGATGTGACACATTGCTGCTTCTTTTTGACACAAATGAAAACTTACCAAAGACTAAGAGCAATATTATGTCACATCCATCTGTCAAATGAAGCCGATTTCGATGCCGACGTCACTTGCGCGGTACGGCCCCAGTTCCGTCGCGTTCCGTCCAGTTCCGTCGAGATGTCGAGTTCCGTCCAGTTTCGTAGAGTTCCGTCCGTCCGTCCCTCCATCCATCCATCCATCCAGAATCGCGCACGCGCACAGCTGGCGACACAAAAGTATCGTTTCAACTTTTAGTCTTAATTTTAGTCCAAAAAAAAAGAGTCAGTCAGTCAGTAACTAGTACTTGAGTCAGTTTATTTATCTGACGACAGACCTATATAATTTGTGCGACAGACAGCTGTTTTATTTGTGCTCGGTCGGCACCACAAATTATATAGTAATGTACAGTCGGCACGCACATCTCTATAGACAACCAACAAAACAAACGGTTTTTATTGATTTCTATTACTTTTAGAAATTTAAGAAAGATTTCAAAGAAGCAGAACCTGTGCAGAACTCCTAAAAGTTGAAGAAGACTGTATTGGATGTATTGTTGTGAAATAAAGTGTTGTTTCCCCATTAGCTATACAGGGTGGAAATTTCGTGCCCCGTTTTAAATTTCCACTCTGTATAATGTGATGGTTTAATGAGGAAGTTCGAGTTCATTTGGGGAAACTTATACAAGTAATTTTGTAAATCAAAATGATGGCAAGTAGGGGTAAAACGTACTGTAGATATGCGCTAAATTAAAGCCAGATAGAAGTGATCGATGTAGAAAACCACATAGACGATATTAACACCAAACTGAGTCGAATCAATGCAACAACAGGAGACTTGTATTCAGAGAACGTGCCGAAAAAGGTTTGTAAGAATTGCATGACTTTGTTAAATGGAGCTTACGAGTTCGTGTTAGCAGTGGAAAAAGCTCAACATACTTTGATGGATGTGGATGTTGAAATTAAACAAGAAATAATTGATATTTTCGAAGCGACAGATACAACGGTTGAAGTAAAGGCGGAGGAAGTGCCTCCTTCTAAACTAATTTCGCTACCAATACCTGCTGCCATAACCGAGGCACCTGCAGATACGTCGATAGTCGATCCGATTCAGATGCTACTATAGGTACTAGATGACACTCTGACCATTAAATTTAATAAAACTGTAAAATTAAAGATGAAGCAACAACATAATAGGAAGCAAAAGAAGTTGCCAGTTGAAAATGAATTCCCTCATTCTCCATTTTTTTCGTTTCCAACTTGGGAAGAGGACTATATTTTGAAGATGTGGGATCTGTTTCACCAAATTCCGCACCCATGAGGAACTTAAGACTCATACTTTGAAAGTCCACAAGTGTTGCAATGCACAACAATGCTCTTATTGCAATTTACGTTGAGACAGAGAAAGATTTGAAAATCACAGAACTACATTTTATAGACTAAAATTATATTGTTTATAATTTATAAGTATACATATAAATAATATTTGATTTTATCATTTATATTTACTTGTAATATAATTTCATTTAATCTATCAGGCCCTGGAATGAGACACAATAGATACCTATTCCATTTTTCTCTGGTCACTGGTTCGGGTTTGATAAATTAAAGGAGATCATTCAGGCTCCATACATTTTTAGGTCTCTTTTTATAACATTTTCACTTGAAATTGGCTAAATGCATAGGTAGGACATGGAATTTACTGTATACTACACCAATAGGAGGATAGTAACAGGCAATTTCTTTAAAGATGTCTCTATAGAGCAAAACCAAGTTTGATAGGATGTGATGACAATATGGATCTACATTAAAATAGCTTCCCCTCATATCGCATTGATGGACGCCTAGTATTATTATTTACGGCCACGCATTAATATAGGTACCTATACATAATATAATCATGAAACAAAACATCTCACTCAATTCCTTAATTAAAGTTTATATTTAATTTTATATAATATTCATAACACATATTATCATGTTATGTACATAATAATATCTATTACTACTTTATTTACATACGTTAATATATATATATATATATATATATATATATATAGTTATCTCTGCTAAGAGTTGTTTGATCCAGCGGTACATATGATCAGTTTTTTGTTGATCCGCCAAAATTTGTTGATCCGTACTCGATTTGTTGATCCAATACCTTAAGTATGTGAGTTATTGGCACCGTTTCGGATTAACAATTGATCGTCAACAACTAAAAATTTTATTGAATTGAAAGGAGAATGGGGACCCATTGCGAATTGGTTTTATGGGTTTTAACGACTGCAAATATAGCCGGGACCAACGGCTTAACATGCGTTCTGAATTTCTGATGCATAGAGGAGTTATAAAATGTTAGAAGTTGCTTATCTAACCATCCACAACACAGGTCGAGCGCCGCGCGCCTTGTTTTCGCCATTGCGAGCTCCCTAAATTAGAATAGAACAGAAAAAAACTTTATTTGATACACACAAAACAAAACATTTTCTTGTTATCAGTTATAATTATTATAGGAACATAATTTGCATGCATCAAAATGGTCGTCGCTCAGCATAATTATGTCTTGGCACTAACCAAGACGCTGGTCTTCCGCGGATGCCATCTCTTATAGGAAAACAAAATAAAACTACAAATAAACATATATAAATAAAATAAAATAAAGTAGCTTTATGGCGCTGCTAGCCAAACGGATGCTATATTACCTCAAATATACTTATACATACATATATATATATATATATATATATATATATATATATATATATATAAATATACTTATACATATATATATATATATATATATATAAGTATATTTGAGGTAATATAGCATCCGTTTGGCTAGCAGCGCCATAAAGCCACTTTATTTTATTTTATTTATATATGTTTATTTGTAGTTTTATTTTGTTTTCCTATAAGAGATGGCATCCGCGGAAGACCAGCGTCTTGGTTAGTGCCAAGACATAATTATGCTGAGCGACGACCATTTTGATGCATGCAAATTATGTTCCTATAATAATTATAACTGATAACAAGAAAATGTTTAGTTTTGTATGTATCAAATAAAGTTTTTTTCTGTTCTATTCTAATTTAGGGAGCTCGTAATGGCGAGAACAAGGCGCGCGGCGCTCGACCTGTGTTGTGGATGGTTAGATAAGCAACTTCTAACATTTTATAACTCCTCCATGCATCAGAAATTCAGAACGCATGTTAAGCCGTTGGTCCCGGCTATATTTGCAGTCGTTAAAACCCATAAAACCAATTCGCAATGGGTCCCCATTCTCCTTTCAATTCAATAAATTTTTTGGTTGTAGATGGCTCTTTACGCGACGATTCCGCCAATGTCGGAGTCAAAAGAAACAATAGTAGTAAAACAAATAGGTAGTTTATGGGTAGATAAAAATAGCCATTAGTTAAAACCGTACCTACTTTTGACTTTCTTTATCTATCTGTAACAAAGGGACTAGGTACACTCATTTTTGGAGTTCCGTAGCCTAATGGAGAAAAAAACCTTATAGATTCGTCATCATGCTTGTCTGTCAATGTATGTCACAGTCACTTTATTAGGGTTTCGTAGCTTAAAGGCAAAAAACGAAACCCTTATAGATTCGGCCAAACCGATGTATGTCACACCCTTTTTATTCCAAAACTATGAGGATTACAGTTGAAACTTGGTCGGTAGATGTATTCTGTAAACTGCTTTACGGTTTTTACACAAAAATAAATGAATTAAAGGGGGGCTCCCCATACATGGAACTGTTACTGAATTATTTCATCAAACCTATACGTGTGGGATATCAATAGATAGATCTTTAAAAATTACATTGAGGCTGCTAAAACAGTTTTTTCTCAAAGTCAACCGTTTGAAAGTTATACACTTCCAAAGTGGAAGAATGTGTCCCCCCCCCCTCTAACTTTTAAAATAAAAAGTGAAAAATCAAAAAAAAAATATATGATGTACTTAGATATTTATAAAAACTTTTAACGAAAATTGGTTTAAACGAAATTTATTTAGTAGTTTCAGAGCTATAGCTCATTTTCCAAATATAAGTTTGTCATTCGTACAAACACTATGAAAAGACGAAAAATTTTAATGGCATTTTGGCAATAGAAACTTTATTGCACACGATACAAAAACAAACACATACAGAGAAAATGACAAGAGGAACACACAATAGGCGGCCTTATAGCTACGTAGCAGTCTCTTCCAGGCAACCTTGGGTGAGAGACGAAACCCTTCATGTGCGAGTTCGACTCGCACTTGGCCGATTTTTATTTATTTATTTTATTTTCAAAGTCAAAGTCAAAGATTTTTATTCAAATAGACTTATAGATAAGTGCTTTCGAATCGTCCAATTTTTTTTTCCTACCAGCCATTCAGGACATCTTTTAACTGAAAGGAAGAACGGCCGCAAGAAACTTATCAGCTTTAACAGAAGCAACAACATTTACAAAGGAACATGTCTTTGCCAAACACAAATCTACAATCTTGAAACATATTTAATATAAGAGGAAAATTTTTATTTTATTTTCACAACACAGATACAACAGTAGAATACATAATATTTTTTAGATGAAAGACATACATAACAGAATAGGGAAACCTGGAAAATTGAACAGAGTTTAAATAACAGGGGTATGAGCTTGGACAACAGATAATTTATATTTATGGAGCGACATACATTTTTATTCTTAGTAGAAAACGAAAAATATGTCGCGTAATTCCGCAAGAAAAAATGCAGATGCAGCCCAGTGACACACCTTGCACCTTCACCGACTACTCTACACGTGTTTCGCTCACACACGGAGCATCCTCAGGAGTTGTTAGACCGTGCCAATCTCAGCACCGAGACGCCGAATGCTTGATTCTATCAAATACATACATTTTTATTCAATAGATTATAAAGAGGAATGCAAGTTTTCGGGCAATGGAAGAAATTGTGTTCTATGGTCCCCATTCTCCTTATCAATCCATTAGGAAGACCAGTGCCAAAGCAGCTGGCGAGTATATTAAGCTAGTTGATGATGAAGCCCTTTTTTTGCATAATAAAGATCACCACAAATCAATTTCCACTTGAGACATGGTCAGTATCATCTGTTACTAGTTTTTTCCGTTTCCCAGCAAGTCCCTTTTCTTTGCTAACTGTTTTAATATCTTCCTTTGGATTTTCAGAGACTTCGTGATTCTTCGTAATAAGATTTCTTTTGGACATATTCATATTATGTTTACTTTTCATATGCTTGTTGTAATTTGGCCAATTTCTAAACTGCCGATTGCATACGCTACAAGTATATGCCTTAGCTCCCGTATGTTGTGTTAAATGTTGGTACAAATTAGCTCTACGTCGGAAGCTTTTGTTGCAATGACTGCAACTAAACGGCAATAAGTTTGTATGTACAATCTTATGATATTCAAGATACCTTTGAACTTTGAAACTGCGGTCACACACCTCACAAGTGAATTTATTTTCAGCAGTATGAGTTTGGAGATGCCTAAGTAAGTGCGATTTCTTTTTAAATCTCAGTTTACAAATATTACACGGGTGAGGACGTTCATCCGTATGAACCATGTTATGATTGATAAGATCTTGCTTATGAAGAAAACTTTTACCACAAGTCTCACATGTATAATCTCTTTTACGCTCTGTATGTGTTTTCATATGTTTCATTAATGCTGATGGATTTTTAAATGTCTTATCACATAATGTACATTTGACATTATCAGTTTTAGGAGCTGTATAGTCGTATATGGGTCTAAAATATGTAGTTGTATGAACCTCCAATTGTTCCTCTGTTTCAAACGCAGTATTACAGCCTTTGCAGTAATACGGTGTTGGTCTATGTGTGCGTCTGTGTAAACCAGCTTCACGTGGATTAAGAAGCACCTTAAAGCATGTGTAACAGGAATATTTCAAGTGCTTCTTGTGTCGATAAATATGTATTATAAATTTGTCTAGACATGCCCTCCTGTAATTGCAATAAAAGCATTGTTGTGCGTTGCAACACTGGTGAAACTCCATGGCATGAGTCTTAAGTTCTTCATGAGTGGTGAATTGGGTATCACAGATCCCACAACGCCAAATGTAGTCCTCCCAAGTTGGTAGGGGATTATGTGGAGAAGGTTGACACATTTTTTTTTCACAGGTTTGCGTTTCATATATCTCATTGGTAGCATCTGAATATGGACTCAACATTATCGACGAATCTGCAGGTGCCTTGGTTATGGTAGTAGACGGTATTTCAAAAACAAGCGGCCTTTCTAAAACAATGATGGCTTCTTCAACCAAATCACTGTTCGGTTCTTCGTTCTCCACCTTTACTTCAACCGTTGTATCTGTCGCTTCGAAAATATCAATTATTTCTTGTTTAATTTTACCATCCACGTCCATCAAAGTATGTTGAGCTTTTTCCACCACTAACACGAACTCGTAAGCTCCATTTAACAAAGTCATGCATTTCATACAAACCGTTTTCGGCACGTTCTCTGAATGCAAGTCTGCTGTTGCATTGATTCGACTCAGTTTGTTGATAATTTCGTCTATGTGGTTTTCTACATCGATCACTGCTGTTAATGGTTTTAATTCAGCGCATAATCTACAGTACGTTCCACCTCCACTTGCCATCGTTTTGAATCTTTGCCACAAATTATATAGTAATGTACAAGTAATCTTTGCCAATTACAAAATAACTTGTTTTCGCAAATGAAATAAAACCATCAATCAATAGTATTTTGCTCACATTTTGCTTGGTTTTCAGCACACCACCCGCACCCCGCACGCACGCTTACAGCACAAATTTTAAAGTAATATACCGTAGTACCACACCACAGCTGCGCTGCTGCGCACTGCTGTGACATTGTTTTTTTTCTTCTTTATGAATAGCTTGCTCTATGTTCTAAACATAATTCCACAAATATCACGTAAGTAGCTTTTACACTGTGAGGTGGGATGTACCTAATAGTAATAATGATATTAAAATGCTATTTTTTTGTAATGCCCTGCTTTCTTCCACTAACATTGTTATTGATATTGACGCTTTGCTTGACTAGCGGTTTTTGCAAAAATTATAATCAAGAACCTCAATTAACCGCTCTTTTTCAAACCGGTTACAAGCCCTGCTTTGCGGTCCTACTCTTTTACTTTTCTTGCCTTTTGGCTGGCACCTACTTCAAAAAGATTAATTATGCGTTTTTTTTTAAAGTCGGTTTAAAAAAATAATGTACTCCTCCACGAAATAAGTCCCGCGAAGTATTATGAAAATCAAATTATCTTCATTTAAAGAAATAAATAGAGCTTATTTTCGAATGTTGACTCCAAAACATGACGAATTCGAGATGTCGAAGGCGCCTGAATCGGGCCCCTCCACTGTCTGTGATTCTATGGTCTGTGGTTTGGTCTTCTCCTTCTGTGCTGCTGTGTTGTGTGTGTGGTTGGTTTGCGAAAAACGAAAACTGACGTGAGGTGGACGTGAGTGAACCGAGTGAACGCGTTGGTATTGTTTTATCATTTTTTATAAGAAAATCATCAAAACGATGGCAAACGGAAACCTAACATATTGTAGACTATGCGCTGAATTGAAACCGTTAACAGCTGTAGTCGATGTTGAAACCCAAACCGAAGAAATTACCAACAAACTGAGTCGAATCAATGCCATTGCGGACTTGCATTCTGTCAACATTCCGAAAACAGTTTGTATAAAATGCATGATTTCTTTGAATGGAGCTTACGAGTTCGTGTTGGCGGTGGAGAGAGCTCAGCAATCTTTATCGAACATAAATAAGGAGATTAAACACGAAGGTAGCGAGGAATCGGATCCGAATTACCAATATGGGGTGCCCGATACGTTGCTCGAAGTGAAGGTTGAATCTATAATGATTGATGTAGTCCCTGAGATGCATAGCAGTAGCGTGGTTGAAAGTGGAGAAGGGAGCATCAGTTTGCTTGAAAGGGCGCTTAAATACGGGACGGTATCGCCAATTCCTTCGGTCAAAGTAACTGATAAAGATGCTGCAGTAAAAGATACAAAGTTAAAGGTAAATAAAAAGTATAGGAGGAAAAGGTGTCCCACACCTCAGTTACTCGAGCCTCCGTCTACTTGGAAGGACTACATCTGGAAATGTTCGGTCTGCGACACTGAATTTGCTTCGCATGAGGAACTTAAAAATCATGCTATGGAATTCCACAAAGTTTGCAATGTACAAAAGTGCTATGATTGTAATTTACGTAGAGCGAGTTTAGACCATTTCATTATGCATGTACGTCGACACAGAAAACACCTGAGGTATTCCTGTTACATCTGTTCCAAGGTGGTATCATCGCCTCACGAAGCTGGTTTGCATAGACGCATTCATAGACCAACGTCTCACATGTGCAAAGGCTGCAATACTACATTCAAATCTGAGAAACAACTGAGAGATCACATGTCTACATATTTCAAACAGATTTGTGAAAGAAACGCTTCAAAAATTGTAGATCTGACTTGTAAAGTTTGCGCTAAGACATTTGACAATGCTCTGTCACTGGTGAGACATGTGAATGTGCATACTGATCGTAAAAGGAATTACACTTGTGAGACATGTGGTAAGTGCTTCCTGAGTAAACACGTTCTCAAAGGCCACATGACCGTACATACGGACGAGCGACCGTTCCCATGCAACATTTGTGAACAACGATTCAAATGTCGGAATCACTTGCTCGGTCACCTCACAACCCACATTACTCCCAGGCAACACACATGTGATGTGTGTAATCGCAGTTTCAAATTTAAAAAACATCTTGAGGTTCATCAAATTGTACATACAAATTTGTTGCCTCACGTTTGCAATTATTGCAACAAAGGGTTCCGCTTTAAGAGCATTTTGAATCAACATTTAAGGCAACATACAGGAGTAAAGCCGTACACATGTAGCGTATGTCATCGGCAGTTCACTGGTTGGCCGAACTACAATAAACACATGAAGAGACGACACAACATGAATATGTCAAAGAGAAATCTCGTTGTAAAAAATGAAGAACTTTCTGAAAGTATGAAGGAATATGTTGAAACCGTTTTCAACGAGAAGAAAATGGGTCGTAAAAGTTGTAAATCTACAACGGAAAATGCAGAGCAAGTTCCAAGTGAAAATTGAGTGGATATAAAACATTCGTATTCATAGTTTATTGTGGAGAAAATCATAAGAACAATTATTTTTAATAAACTGTATGTTAAAGAGTGTTAGCATGTTTTTGGTGCTATTCAAAAGCATTATTTTTCAGGGCTGATTGTTCAATGCACAGCTAAAACTTATTCCACTGTTGTCTTACCATAATACTTACTCACTAATTATAAATTAATTCTCAGTCATACAGAGTTGGTTATGAATTAAAATGACTGATTACTTTTTACATTACTTTATCTGAGGTTTGAAAAATGAGGGTGCGGCCAGGACCTCAGTCCCAATATCCCCTTTGGAATTATTTATTATTTTTGATAGGGATTTCGGGACCATGAACTGTCTTCCCAAACGCCCCCTTAATATTAATCAATATTTTTTGTGGTATGTTGGGACCATAGACAGATATACACTGTTGCTATCTTTATTTCCTATGTTGGGACGGAACACTGGTTAGATTATTATGCCATGTCAATTGTTTTCGTTTCTTTGGTATAGCACTACTGGCAATGTGGGAGATTAGACAGCTCAAAATTCTAAATAAGTCCTGGTGGGTTATGCTGCCCTGGTACTTTGACTGTTCTTTCCTGACATTGGAAATAAAAATAGCAACTCTGTTTAAATCAGTAGTCCCAAAATACCCCTAAAATTAAAGATTTATGGTGGCATTAAAAATAAGAATTAATTTCAAAGTGGATTTTGGGACCGCGGTCCCGGTCCCAAACGCCCCCCGACTCGAAAAATCAGCCCTTGGACAAAATAAATGCATATAATCACTTTATAACTTTGTCATCATACTTTATTTGCATATAAAATATTGGAACCCTCTGTAGTGTAGCTTCTAGCGTGAGCCGCTTTTATCGACACTTAGCTTTAGAACCTGCACAGGCCTATATCGAGATAGATGGTAAAAGTGTACCTACCTTACGTGCCAAAAGTATGATCCACGGGCAAAGTTTTACGACCTAAGTCAGTCCGCTTGAGACCATTGCCATGAAAATACGCGTCTATCAGAACAGAAAATGGTTAATTGTGCAGTGCTTTCTTGCAAGAGCTCATCAATAGCATTTACAAATCAAACTTTTACAGATATCAGACGCGCTATATTTCCACGAACTAAGTTGTAATTGTGCGTATTTTTTGTTTTTTTAGGGGTTTTTTGATTTTCCCGACGTTTCGGCACCTTTACAGCCGTGGTCACGGGATGACTCACGGATGACTGCTGCAATCAATCAAAAACCCCTAAAAAACCTAAAAATACGGACAATTACAACTTAGTTCGTGGAAATATAGCGCGTTTGATATCCATAAAAGTTGTTTTATTTCAATGAACAGTGCGCGCCAAAACATAAGATGTACGTATATTTACAAATCACTAAATCTCGCTCGTGGCGTCATCGTAGGTACGAAAAAGTCGACACGCTAGGTTCTCATTCAGATTGAAGCGCTCTTTTCGTCTATCTCGATATAGGTCTGTGATAACCTGTCACTGTTCCGCTAACATCTTAGGGCTAGCGCATTTGTCGCAGCCAGCTGGTTAAATCAGCCGTTCAATTAGACGGCTAGCCCTTTAATTAAACGCCGGCATTCAATGAAATGGCTTAGGGACAACTAGCCAAGTGATTAAATTAAACGTTTAATGACTTGGCTGAACGTCATATTTAGCTGTCTCATTAAATGAGATGTCATTTTAGATTCAAAATATATGTGAAAACTTGTAGCCGGCGGTGTAATATCAGGCATATTTTTGTTAAATCCTCAATATTGATATTAATAAAACACATAAGTAATGTTGAAACGAAAAAACCACATGCGAGCTTTCCGACGCCAATATCTGTTTCGAGACTACCAGCGCCCCAGTGGCAAAAAAATAAACTAAATTTGAATCACATGGCTGAATTAACGTCGGCCATCTTCAAAGGGCTAACTTACAATAAGTTCAATTAACGATCCGCCTAGGCATTCAACTGAATGCGGGCGTTTAAATAGCGGGCTAGCGTTCCAATCAAATGGCTGATTTAACCAGATGGCTGCGACTGCGACACATAAACACATTTTATATACAACTTTCCATCGACTGAATTGTTTTGTCGAGTTGTGTACTTTTGCGATTTCCACACAACTAAACATTTTAGTTTATTCAAAAGGCGATGTCGACTTTACAATAACTATCGAGTTGGACGACAATTCTCGCGGCTTCGACATCTCGAATTCGACCGTTTTTGGAGCCATAAATCTATATAAGGTGTTAATTTAGTAAGTGCCGATCGAGCAGGGGCTGCCCAGTTCAATCAGTAGTTTTGCGCGGAAAGCTAAAGGCAAAAATTTACAGATTTAGCTCGGTTTATATTCCGTTATATAGATATAAAGTTAGTTAATTGTTGTAGAAACCACTCATATTATTTATTTTAAACAAAAAGATATATAAGTTCGTTTTTAGGGTTCGGAACCATAAATAAAAAAAGGGAACAGCTATGGATCACTTTGTTGTCCGTCTGTCCTCGTTTATCTCGAGCACGCGTGGACGTATCGAGTTAAAAATTAATATCATATATTCAGGTCAACGGCCTATTGAAAGAGTAACAAATTCAAACTTCTAAATTAATTTAAAAAAAAGAAAGGACTGTTAATGTCGCAAAAATGTAGGTATTTCTACACTCACAAGAAGCAAGTAATACCGTCTTTTACTACAAGTAGAGAAAAAAATCTGTAAACTAGACATTTATAATTAAATCATGAAAAATTTTGTCATAAGTTTTAGAATCTTAATTTCGGGAAAACATCGGAAAAACTGCGAGACTCAATTCCTGAACTATTGATGCTATAATATTATTTTGTACCTAGGTAGGTAGCCTAGCCACTAATTTGTGCGGAACCCTCGGTGGGCGAGTCCGATGCGCACTTGTCCGGTTTTTCCTTAAAATATTAAAGTACTTAGTATCATAATTTGTAAATAAAGTAGGTACTTGCAACCTTCTAACGATTATGAAAATGAGCAACCCTTGCTGTAATTTTTATAATGCGAAAGTGTTTTTTTATAGTAATTATTACCTTAATACCTACTCATTTTGAGTCCTTTACAAACAAAAAGATTGAATGGGACTCAAATATCAAAAGGATGAATGGGACTCAAATCTTAACTTGTCTTTTTTCTTTTCTCTGTTAATCTAAGGGTTGCTACCTATATTTGATTATACCTATTGGAAGCAAGGAATTATTGATTACCTATAATAAAAAAACTAAGTCAGTCATTGTTTTTTATTTATATATCTCAAGCCTATCTTAATTGCGACGACGAATTCTAATGCGTAATTCATGCATTGGCATTGGCGTAGTGATAAGAGTACCTGCCTTTTGTGGAGATGTGCGGGTTCGATTACCGTACCTACCTTTTATTGAAAAGACAGACGGTATGGCGCTGGCGGAACAATAGACTACGCAAACGCAAGTAAAGAGTTTTACCGGCCTTTCTATGAATATGATAGACTACGCAAAGCGCCCATCTTGTACCTACAAGTTTTTTTTTATTATACATACTTATACGTTCACTGCCAGTGAACGTCTATAGACGTTATAACAATAAAACATCTATTGTGTTTGTATCTCGTTCACTGCCAGCGAAAGTGAAATGTAGCCTTCATCATACCAGGGGGTCAATTCTGCTATTTTTTCGTCATAATCGTCTCTCAGTGCATGGTGTTTCAATAGTAGTGTTAATTTACACTGTTGTAACAAGAACTGTGTAAAACAGCACTACCATTGAAACACCACTGGAATACCATTGTGACTAAGCATTAGCAGAATTGGGCCCCTGGTGTTAAGTATTGATAAGGCTGAAGATGGAAGCGAGCCTGTCCCGGAATACTCAGCCACTGAGGAACTGGCTACCTTATCTCGAACCGCCGGAACACAACAATGCTGAAAACATTGTTGTTATGGCGTCTGGCTTAGATAAGATGGTGGTAGCTAGTCAGGCGGGCTTACAACAAGTCCTAACCACCAACCAAACCTAATACAATATGTACCCCCGCTGGGAATCGAACCCGGGAGCCCTGGGTCTGATACCGGTGGTTGTATATCACTACACTAGACCACAGAAGCGGTTATATATACAGGTAATATTACTTTGACATTGCTCTATCAAACACGTTATGTTATAGAGCTTCAAATATTCCTAGTGTAATGCAGTCAAAGCAGTTTGGCTATGGGTAGAAAGTAGACTTGTCATGCACACCCATAGTCATATACCGTCAAGTTTACTGGACGTCGCATCAAGTCCGCTGCAAACTTGACGGTGAACTTGGTGGTGTATGGCCTGCATTAGATAGAGCATAGATAAGTTTATGTTTTTTTTTTTGCATTTTCAATGCTAGGTTATAGTTATGATATTTATAGGTATTTCTAATAGAAAAATATTGAAAAATAAATCAAGAGTCCTGTCTGATAATAACGTGTGTGATGGAATACGTCGACTTTAAAAAAAAATCATTCGTTTTGATTTTATAACATGAGTGGAATAAAAAACGACAGTAACATTGAACATATATTAAATTAATAGTTTACGACTTACATCACATTATGTTAGAATGCAGAAAATTGGAAAGGGAAAGAAGATCGTTATTACATAATATTCTGAAACAGAGCCCCGCTGATGTTGGCAGATTACAGAGTATCCTAGCTGAACCTTGCTCTAGTTCAGCTATGATGCTCTATGTTTTAGCCTCTAAGTATAAGTTTAATTAGCTTTAAGTAATTAGACATTGTTAAATAGTTTATAAGGTTCGATGGAACTGACATGTTTTTTTAAAAATAAAAGTTCCTAATAAATAAAGAGAAAAAAAAAAAAAAATAAATAAATAAATAATAGTTCTCGATTGTAAATACCTAGGTAAAGGTACATTGAGTTTTTTTAAAGATACTTAACTATCATTTATTTTATGTACTTACTAATTCACATTGATATTAAATAATTTCTACTCATATTATAGTTGAACCACAGAATATATATTAGTACCTTACGGTAGTTGAACACCTGACATTCATTATGATTACATTAAGTCCAGTTAAATTAAATTCTTTCTTTAGTTTTTTACCTAAAAAGAAAAAAAATTTACCCTGTATAGTCAGCGTCAGATATAAAAGGTGTTAATTTAAAAAGTGCCGATCGAGCAGGGGCAGGTCTAAATCAGAATTTTGAATAAAAATTTTAAAACAAAAAATTTTTTTTTGCTAAAGTTATGTGCTATATCTTTGACCTGAGCAGCCAGCAGGCAATTGATAAATTAACACCTTATATAGTAGCAGTTAGGATGACCAAATATTTTGAAGCATCTAAAGTATTCAAAACAATCAACTCAACCAAGGTCATCAAATTATTTAGCCCATCCAGCGCAAATATTTCGGAACACCAAGAACGTCTAAAATCAAGTTCACTCACTCAAACCGTCGAAAACAACGAATCAAGCAAAACGTCAAAAGTGCACCAACCAAAGCTAATACCCCTGATTTATATATGTCAATAGAAAATACCCATCGCGCTAAACAACTTTGCTAAAGCGCCATTTCCATATTTCTTACTAAGTTTAGATGGTCTATTAGTTTCCAGCATCAGGTTTTCCAGATTTCAAAATAATTTGTGGCCTATATATTGCCCAGACCTAGTAGTGACATGTTACAAAAAGATTTTTTAAAATCGATTAAGTATTTTCGCAGATTAGCGTGTTACAAACATAAAAAAATTAAAATTATGTACTGTTTTGTGTGTAATTATGTAACGTATTTGTGACTGTTTTTACGTTCGTCTCCAATTACTTTTTGGTGAATATACTTATTCAATGTTCCTACAGAAATTCTGATTTTACAATTGTACATATAGGTAAATATTATTTGAAGTCATAGGTTAATATTATTTAATTTCACACGAGAAAGGACACAGAGACACATACAGGCGAGCACGGGTTCGAAGAAAAGTTTTTCCTTATTGTTCGACAATTTGAATAAAAACTTTAATGTAAGTGTGTATAAAACTATTTGAACTTTATGATACTCGAGCAAAAAAAACATTTTCTTAGTTTGCTCCATGTTTTTGAGTAGTCTGGATGCTTGGTTACTTTGACGATTTGCCTGATACGTTGTTTTCGACGATTTGAGTGAACTTGATTTTAATCATTCTTGGTGTTCGGAAATATTTGCGCAGGATGATGGGTCTGAATAATTTGATGACCTTGGTTGTGTTGATGAATGATGAAAAGGTGAATACTTTGGATGCTTCAAGATATTTGGTCATCTTAACTGCTAATATATATCTGACGCTGACTGTAGTACCCACCCTGTGTACTTCCCACTAGAGGCGCTGTACAGATTCGCATACAAAATGTCTCCGTTTACTGTACGGAAAACTGTAGGCCCACTAAACGCATGTAGGTATTCTCTGTAACCAATGGCTTTCCATGTATGCTCACGGGCAGCCATTGGTTATAGAGACCGCATGCGTTCAGATCTTAATTTGATACTTTCGGTGTAGAATGGTGGCACACGGCAACGTCCCTCTGAAGCGCCTGTATACCACGCCCTGCGGCCAGAAATCTTCTGTCATTAATAGTTCCACAAACCCTTAAAATTCGTATTATGGCGCGACTCCAGAGGCTGAACTCGCAAACAGAAGTTCGTTTTCTTCTTTATGTACTCTATCACACCCTGCGCAGTTGTGGTGTAGTGCAGGCGGGACAGGTACACGGCCGTAGTCGGTTGGCAGCTCGCAGCAGGAAGTTGGGCCCTGTCGGTGCGGTGGCGGTGCCATGATGATTTGGGCTCACTCGCTGACGACGTCGCATTTTGTTCTTAACCTCGAGGAAACCGTCTTCATCTCGGCTCGTACGACGACATTTTGCGAAGGAATTTTCTTGTCGGCGAGTGCTGGGCTTGCCTTTATAGCACCTAGACCTAGGCCGTCTGAGCAAAGCCCTAAATATCCACTTTTCGCCTATTAATGATGGATGAGCTCATGAATTTGCGTTTTCTTTTTTGCGTTGCGTGCTCTTCGTTTGTGTGTGACTCTATGAACCCAAACTAACCCCCAACATCCGACATTTGGCCCGGTTTTAACCGGAAAACTTTTACTTAACTGCAACTAAAGCCAAGCATCTCGGCGATGTGCGTTGATTAAAAATCTTCTTATACCAGCAGTTCTTTAAACCTCTCTCTTTCATAAACTGTAAACGATCTAGTAGTACAAAGTTTTCGACTAAAGGTTGCAAGTATTCTTGCATTATGACGTAAACACTCCCCTTTTTGAACATCGGGCCTTGTGATATGTCCCACCAGAGACGACGCAATTCGTCCATGTTGAATCCGTTGACTATTTCTTCGTATTTGGTCTGCGGTGTTTGCTCAACCTCCGATTTTGGTGTAAGGGTGTAACCGGTGTTGGCAGCGTCTTGTATGTACATTTCAAAGTCTTTTTTCAGTCCCTTATGCTTGACAGGTTTTCTTTTATTCCTCTTTATGTTGTATCCATCTGAAAGTGAAAGGAATTGGTTAAATTTAATGTACGGTCGGCTTTACAAAACTGTGAACTTTCGCCGATCGACTTTGAACTTTAAGACGTAAGCAGTCGAGTTCAAAATTGTCAGTATTTGATAGAATCGGTGTTACTCGGAAATCTATATCTAGGTTGATACTTTACAATGGCAGATTCTAGCTATAAGTAGCTAAACAATGGAAATATACAGTGGCATTTTGATATCGACTCCGTTTTAAATATTTACTGCTTCCGGCTTCAATTTGATCCACGTGAACAATCGGATAGTTAATCTATCAAAATTAAAGATGCATTAGTCAGAAAATTTATGGTAATATAATAAGAATACCTAGGTACTAACTTTTTTGGGCGTAAAATTCCAAAACAGCTCTCACTAGCAGGCTAAATACTTTCTCATACAAATCCCTATGCTCATTATTAGCCTGCGCAGCAAGTCTCAAGAAGGTTACAGTGCCAGAAAAATGGTTAGCGTCATACTTATCAAAAATCTCCTTGACCGCATCGCTCAACGGAAAATATTTAAATTTAGCGCCATCTTTCGTCATCTTATGGTAACAGCAAGGTAAAACCACCAAAGATCTAGCGTCATTCATTTTTAAAAAGGTGAACATGGCTTCAACTGTCAAATCCGCGCAAGCATGGAGGCCTATTATACAAAATGGTCCGTGGTTCGGGAATATGTCTTGTAAGTATTCAGCTATTACTTTATGGGAATCTTCAGTCACTGTGTGCTTGAAGTATTTAACGTTAGATGTGGACTCTTCGAAGTATTCCCTTTGGCGTTTTTGAGCCCCAGCGTAGTGGTTTGCGTTGCATTCTAGACCTAGTACTTTGTAGTCAGCTATATCGTAGATTAATTGATCAATGTAGCCCTGAAATGGAAGAAAGATAAAGTGTGATAAAACATCACATAATCATCATCAGCCTGCAAACAGCAAACAGCCAAAGAATGGAATGCCCTGCTGGCGTCTGTTTTCCCCCGAGACATAATATAAACCAAACCTCTTCAAGGTCCAAGTGAACAGGCTTCTTCTGGGCGAACTCGCTCCATCTTAGACCTCACCTACGCTCTTCGGCCAGATTGAGGTCAAGAGTAAGCCCATTTAATATATTATGTGCTTATGGGCTTGACGTGTTTTCCGAAGCACTGTGAGATAAGATATCACATACATTGATCTGATTCCGAGGTAGCTTATACAGTGCGACAAGCACAGACCTCTATCGAGATAGACGGTATAAGTGTACCTACCTTGCGTGCCAAAAGTTTGATCCACGGTCAAAGTTTTACGCCCTAAGTCAGTATGTTTGAGACCATTGCCATGAAAACACGCGTCACTCAGAAACGAAAATGGTTAATTGTGCAGTGCTTTCTTGCTCGAGAGTTCGTCTATAACATTTACACATCACTAAATCAAGCTCGTGACGTCATCGTAGGTACGAAAAAGTCGACACGCCAGGTTCTCATACAGGGGGGCTATCGCGTAAAAAATCTGGGTATGGATATGGGCTTCATTTGACAGTTGAAGCTCATAAAATTACCATATATGGTCAATTAACTGTCAAATGAAGCCCATGTCCATATCCATATTTTTTACGCGATAGCCCCCCAGTTTGCAGCGCTCTTTTCGTCTATTTCGATATAGGTCTGTGGCGACAAGGCCTATAAATAATGAACGTGGCGTGGCAAAAAAAGAACTAACATGAAACGTCATTTTTGACAGTTGTGCAGCGCCTCCGCTGGTGTTAATTATAAGCCTTGTCGCACATGCGATAAGGTCTTTAATGAACGCGGCAAAAAGGAACTAACACCGCCATCTTGTGTTTACGTCAATTTTGACAATTGCAGCGCGCCCACGCATGCCGCCGCCGCCAGCGCCGTCCACGTTCTTGTCGGACTGTTTTATATTACAAAATACATTATCTAACACTTGTAAGACAGATTCTTAACTCACCAAGCCCGAACCAAAATCAACAAGTAGTTCACAGTTGTTATTCTCGCAAATATTGACTACCTCCTTCACAAGGTTGAGAATCTCATACTTCTTTTTGGGGCTCAATGGCGCTTCCAAGTCATCATCGAAATCCTTCTCTTCTACATCATCAAAACGGACCTGCAACCTCTCCCAGGCAAGGAAAAACCTCTTCAAATAATCATCGTCTTGAATCAAACTAGTAATATCAAAGTTCTTTTCGAAAACATCGATATCTTCGAATTCGGAAACATTGATGCGGTCTAAAACTCCTTTCAATAAGATCTCATTGTTTTGGTGGCATAAAATATATTCAAATTCTTTGAAGAATATCGTGCACTCTTCTAAATAACTTTCAGCGTTTTCGAAAGTGTGCGGAAAACTCATTTTGAACTGAAAAAATACATACAATACAATAAGTCGTCCCAGTTTATTTATCCCCTATTCACCACCTTATCATAAAGATTACTAGGAACGGCTCCAAACTGCACCACCTTCGGTGGCGCTTTGGAGCCCAAGAGAGGCGGAGCGCCGCGAGCTTTTACAACTTTATGTCGGCATAACTCTGTGAGGACATGACGGATTTAGACGCGGTTTGTTGCATTAAACGCAGAATTACATTACATTACTGGTCAAATTTGTAATGTATCGCGATGCACAAAAGTCTATACTTTTCGAGCAAAACCCTAAAAACCGAATTTGGCTCTTCTTTGGCGCCAAAAGCCAAGGTTATGGTAAAGGTAGGACATCGAATTTTTGTCACCTCCTAGGTATGATTGATGTCTAAGTATGTGCCAAGTTTCATTAGAATCGGTTAAACGGTCTGGGCGCTATGACCGGGCGTACAGATTTTCAAAAGAGTCAACATAAGAGAGGCTCCGCTACGCTCCGCCTCAATCAAATAGCCACAAAATCTACAGAATTTCGATGAATTATCTATCTAAATTCTAAATACTTACTGAGCGGTATCGTCGTCTCAGCCACATAACATCCACTGCTGGGTATAGGCCTCCCCCAAAAGGGGGGTTTGCTATAATCGCCACGAATGGCAGGCGGGTTTGCGATCGCAGTATGGCCAAGTTTGTAGGAGACGCTGCTACCTGTCTCCTGAAGGCTGAGTCCCTTAGTCGCCTTTTACGACACCCACGGAATGAAGGGGGTAGTGCTATTCTAAGCCGACACGACACACCTACTTAGCGATATGTCTACTTTTTATTAGAAGCGTTACTACATCTACTTATTGGGAGAACTAATTATTATTAACCTAGATAGGTAGGTAAGTATCTATTATTTTAAAATACAGTCTTGACTTATCCACTAGTTAGTTGATAAAATAAAAGGACTGATCATAATACTCACATTAGGAAATCCAAATCAATAACTCCTTCACTTTAACACTTCGGTTAACCGACTAATAACCGTACTACCGATCTACTAGACTAACATCTGCCCATCGCATTTTCAGTTATAAGCTATAATCTGCCCCCTAATTGTCTAATTTAAAATCAATCACAATCCCTTTCAAAGGTATTGTGATTGTGATAGTGATTTATAGAATTGTGTAACTTATAGTCGCAATCCCTTTCGGAACGAATGATATTTTAAATGACACTCCTCCATACGTTTGAAAGATATTTTCGTATGTCACTTTGCTTAGACAGTTCAATTTCGTTCATTCAATACCTTTCAGAACGCGTCCCCATCATAATCCATATCAAATGTCAAATAGTGACAGCCTGAAGTATGTAAATATCTTTCAAATGACAAATTGAATGAGATTGCGATAGATTTTAAAATTAGACAATTAGCCCCCAGATATACGCTTACGAATTTCAAAGAAGGCATAGGACATTATTTCACCAAGCCCTACAACAGGAGACCTTGTAACGAGAAGAAACGGCAAAAAACTCGCTAAGGTCTGTTTTCTCCATTTCTTAAGAATCTATTCTTAGGTCTTCTCGTACTTGTACAGACATTAACGTTTAAGTTACCAAGAGTTAGGTGCAGTGCAGGAGAAAGAAAAACATGCAAACTTTATAAAACTGCATTTAATAATAAAATAACAACAGTCTCCTAAACTCTGAAATATAAATACATTAGCATTTGCATTGTGTAAGCATATACAAGGTAGCATTATTTTGTCTTGGGCAATAGGTACTCTTTCTTATTTAAAATCCAGACTAAAATAATTTAAGAATTACAATAGCGGGTCGGATGTTAATATTGTGTGAGATCCACTTGTTATTATTAAAGACCACATTCCTCGACTGAATGAAAATGATTATTTTATGTAAATTGTAACATATTCCGATTTGAAAGAAAGTTTGATACGACTTTTATTTAATTCTGCGGTATTAAAACAATTATTAAAAATTTGAGTTCCACGGAGACCTTTGAGTCCTTAGTCAAGTGGGACTCAAATCTTAAGTGACATTATTGTAGGTATGAGGCAAGACTTGTAAGTATTTTTTTAATATTATGTATATGTTTCAAATATCAGTAGACAAAATATGGACACGAACGATTCGTCATTAATTAAAATAAATGCGTTGTACACCTAAAAACAGTTTCCAAAATGTTCATATTAACAAAACAAAATTGTCATTTAAAGTAAGAATAAAAAATGCTTAAATACAGAATACAATTTAAAGACTTTAACATAGATAATTCTCTTATCTAATGTAGATACATGAAGAGCTAAAATCTTAGTTATATCTACCAATGACAATATCCATTAGCTACAAAAGCTGCTTCTAACTCTGACGTTGTACCCCGAGATTTAATTTCGGGATTAATTTAGGCGTCGACCATTCTCAGAGAGAACTGAGCAAAAAAGAGGTTTAGTTAGAAACTTTACAATACAACTATGAAAAACTACAAGCTTTGGGAAAATAGCGCCTGCTCTTTCTCCAACATCACATATTTGCATGGAACGAAATGTTACAAAACTCAGTAAAGCGATGCGTATTAGCAACTTATTAGTTTTAACATCGCATTTTTTAAATTTCGAAATAAAACCTCGTATTTGTGACAATACTTTAATCTACTGCTGGGGCCCGCTAATTTTTTCCCAGAGCTCACCTTCTTTCTGCATCTCTTCTGCGCCTTCTCCGATGACGCATTTTCCAGCCCACTTATCCTTCGTCAAATATTTCTCGCAAACTTCTAACAAATCCTCTTTCTTCACAGCCAGTATACGTTCCCTCTGCGTCTTCCATATGTCATACGAGAGCCCAAAAAGGAATAGGTCGACTCCTTTCATATACTCCGCGACAGGTTGATCCATTTGCTGAAGAATTGACAATTTCGCCTCAAAGAGGTTTTGGGCATCAAGAAGGTTTTGGTTTTGCGCTATCCAATTTGCTGAGTCATCGAAGACGTCGAGGGTGACTTTGGAATTAGGGTCTCTATACGAGTAGAAGTTGAAGACCCCATCCATGGTAATAGTAGCGCCGCCACCGTACGCCCCATTCTGTTCCCTAACTACCGGATGT
The DNA here is from genome assembly GCA_910589605.1 of Chrysoteuchia culmella. Lineage (NCBI taxonomy): Eukaryota > Metazoa > Arthropoda > Insecta > Lepidoptera > Crambidae > Chrysoteuchia > Chrysoteuchia culmella. Next base: position 680,210 of record OU342669.1, read on the forward strand.
AAGTATTTTGAACTCAGAAACCTCGATAAAACCCTCAATTTTGCGTAATCTGGATTAGTGTACGGTACTGTAAGCAACACTTTGGCGCAAAAGTTGACCGGTATATTCATAGATATGTGGAGACATCTACTCTCTTGAGGCATCGGTTTACATTCCGTCCAATTGATGCGATTCAACTCCTTATTTACATCTCCTTTGCACAGTTCTATACAGAATTCGTTCACGGAGTCGTGAATATCTTTGTTAGTATTGCAGTAATGGAAAGCCGCTCTCAAATTGTTTCCTTTTAGGACGTTTCTGCCAATTTGGTCTACTATAGTTTGTACTTGTTCGATGCTGTATGTCTTTTGTATCTCTTGCATATCCATTACATGGTGAAGACCAAGCAAACTTTCTTTGCATTCGTCTACAGAAGAGATAAGAGATCTTGCTGCTTGCATAGCGTAAGTATGCCCACTGTCTATCACACCGTTAGAGAGCGAAGAACAATAGTTATTTAGAAGCATCGCCATCCTTTCCGAGTTTTCGAAGTTCGGTTTGCTAAATATCTCACTCCAAATGTCCAGCATTTTCGGCAAGTTCTCGTCAAGACAATGGCTGCTTACTAAAAGTCCCTGCTCATATTGTCCCTGTTGATCAATATGTTCAGTGACATGAGTGAGGACACTCAATCCCGAGGTAGTTTTGCTCACGTGTTTATCGAAATCTCGGTAATTGTAAGACTTTGTGTCGAATTTATCAAGAATGTAGTTGAAGAAGGGAAGCAACTGCCTTTGCTTAGTGTTCAAGTGTTCGGTACCTAATATTCCTTTGAAGTAAGTTACACCGTTCGTGTTAGCTTCGCAGAGCTGGAGAGGGATCATATCAGCCGCGGTATGTTTTAAAGGAGGTGCAGTTTTGGTTAGCGTGATCTCGTCAATCTTCAAGCAAGGCAGGATTTCCAGGTTTTGCAACTCTTTTTGAGCCTTCGAGAGTTCCAAGCCGTCTTTGTAGATCTGTTCTCTCTGCTGATCGCTCAACGTGCTAACTTTCCGCTTCAGCAAATTGGCTTCTGCCTCATTAAAAACGTCGTCGAATTTAGGGTCAGGTTGCATCGTCATAATGAGTTTATGTGGATTCGAAATGAAATACTTCTCAATGGCATCTTTCACGAATAATGGATTCATTAAGTCCGTCTTTAACCTAGCAAGAAGTTCGTTAACTTTTAAAGCGCTTAGTACGGAACCATTATGATTCCAAAGAGGCAACAGATTAAATAGGACGTTTAAGCCAAACTTAGGTGATTGATGTTTAATAGACAGCTCAAAACCGTGTAAAACACTTTCAATGTGCGATTTCTCGAAGCCCTTTTCAAAGATTTCATGAATAGTTTGATCTGCGATCTTTTCGACTAGTTCAAAGTTACATTTTTCAACGTCTTTCAAGCCTATAGCGAATAACGTGTCCCTTATTTGGTTATCATAGCCAGTCGCGGAGTTGTAACCACCAGAAATATTTTTCTCTATAAGACTTTTATAAAACGCGGAGTTAGGACCGATTATCATGAGCTCAGCTAAAGCTGTCAACATGAATGTCTCGTAAACGTTTGTTATATCAGACATTACCATTCCTATTGCTATCTGATTCTGTTTCTCAATAGGCACTCCGTATTGGTCCACTCTGCAAGTGGTTTCGGCTCGCTTCGGCGCTTGCCACCTTTCTTGGGGTGCGACGACAGTGTTTTTAGGATCTAAGAACTCGTACCTACTTAGATATGCCTCATTGACAAACTTCAAGTTGGCTTCTAGAGGAAAATTGCCGTAAGAAAATATTCTGGAGTTACTGGGGTGGTAGTAGGTTTTGTGGAAATTCTTTAAATACTCATGAGTCAACTCTGGAATGTGTAACGGGTCGCCACCAGAGACATAGCCATAAGTCCCTTTAGGTAAAATAGCGTTAATAAACTTCTGACCGAATAGGGAGCCAGTTTCAGAGAACGCACCTTTCATTTCATTGTAAACAACACCTTTAAAAACTAAAGGAGATTTCTTATCGTCCAATTTCGAGTGCTCCAACCTCCAGCCCTCCTGCAAGAAGTCCAACCTTGTCAAATTAGGTTTGAATACAGCATCTAAGTAGACTTTCTGCAGATTCCTATAATCAACCTCATTTTGGGAGGAGAAGGGGTAAAAAGTATAATCAGGGCCTGTCATAGCATTCATGAACGTAGCTAAAGATCTATTTAGCATTTTGAAGAAGGGATCTCTTACTGGGTACTTTTCTGAGCCACAAAGGACTGTGTGTTCTAGAATATGAGGGGTTCCCATTGAATCTAGTGGTGTCGTACGGAACCCGATTGAAAAGACATTGTTTGAATCATCTCTTTCCAAGTGTATGTACTCTGTCTTCGTTTTCTCATGTGTGAGGAAATATGCGGTCATATTGTACTCTTTGATATACTCCACTTCTGAGCAAAGGAAGCCATGGGCCGACTTGCCTGTTTGTATTTGTCTGGACAGTGGTTCTTTCTTCTTTAATATGTTTCCGCTGCTGTGCCGAGTGAGGTGGTGCGATATGCCCAGCCGCCGATGCAAGCTTGACCCGTACTTGTTCAATCTTGAATACATTCTTAACAATCCTGAAAATACAACACTGAGTGTTTTTAGAAGTTTTGATATTTTGATGGGTTGCATAATATTTAATTTTATTTATTTTTGTTGTTGATTGAAACAGAAATAAGTATTTTAAATGCTTTTTTGGTGTATATATTTAATTAAAACAGAAAATATTCATGTATAATATCTGGAAAAAGTTCACATTTTGAGAATTGTTGTATAAATTAAATCTTTCTGAATGCCAATGTAAACTAAAATCTTTTTTAAACCAGTTATCATTATCAAACTCTAAATAGTCTAATTATAGCAACAATTTGAGAATGTTGACCATTTTTTATTTAGAAATGTTATTTCTTATAACTTTATAAACATAAGTTTTAGCAACAAACATATTAACTTAATTCTTTCGAGTCAGACTCTGTTGTTGATACTTATTACACTTAATATATTGAGCTTAATACAATTCATTTTTATATTTTGACTTTATATTTACAGAAGTTTGGACTTTTGACTATATAAAAACTTTGGGGTGTCAGCTTAACAAGACAACTGGAGACCTCGCTCCGGTCTGTTTCTAGTGTAAAAGTTGTCCGTCACCATTCAGTGTGGCAATGCAGCCAGCGTCATGGGCACTTTGCGCCGGGGACCACTTGGGGTGGTCTATTTGACTATATAGGTACCTAAGCTTTAGGATTGTTTTATTGCTTTTTATTGTTTTTGTATATCTTATTTTGGTTTTTTTATTAAATTTATTTGTTGTTATATATTTATTTAAAAATTTTAATTATTTCTCTAATGACTTCCTAACCTACTGCTGAACATATAATATTAAATGTTTTCATATATGTTTTCTGATATTTACTTTTAAAGAATGTATTTTATTTTACAATGGTACCTTACTATTTTATGAATAGGAATAAGTGTAATCCACTTATTTACAATGATATATCTTTAGAAACATATGAATTTCAATATTTATAATAATATATTTTATGTATACCAGCTGTTAGTAGGTCTAGTTTGTTATTTTATGATTTAGTGGCACTCAGTTCACACTAAGTCTTGAAAAGACATACTTTATCGAGCCTCAATAGATGTAGTAACGCTTCATCATTATTTTATTTTATTTACCACTCTGATTTAAGTTTGACAAATTAGTAAAACAAATGCGAAATGATGCAATATGTAATAAACTCACAATATAGAAGACTCAGCACATGAAGACACTTCTCAGATGAAAAAACGTTGAACAATATGTATTATTATTTGCAATTATTTTATATAATTATAACTCAAAACATTCTTTTTATGAAATTCTAAAATAATTATAACCTCACAAACCTTCTTCTTCTTCTTCTTTTTGTGTAGTGGCGGTGCCCTTTTGGATTTCGCCAATATCCAGTTTTTGGCTCAGTGGGTTGTTTCCACAGACTCTGCGCTTCTGCTAGGTGACGTCACAAACCGCAACTCCTCGGAAAAACTAACTGACAATGACAGTTTCACGAGTATTGCAATATATAAAATATGTTGTACAGTCGAATCGATCGTTCGATTGTGATTTTTGTACAGCACTACCAACATTTTAACAAGTAAACCGTACAACCCATTGAAAAAAAAAAAACTGCATTTTACAAAGTGACATTGACATTTTTCATCTGTTCTGTCGTTCGTGGTTCTGTCTGTCTTTCTTTTCAAAACACGTGTTTACGTGATGCACTCGTACAGAGTGGTATTTATTTATTTTAGAGTAAATAAATAAGCAAAAATGAGTTTGTATAACTTTAAAAAGATAGCTGTAGTCCCTACAGCAAAGGTACGTACTTATTACACAACATTTTATAAAGTTAGTAGTAAAAAGTCGTCGAAATATTTCCTAACCTGATATTTTTGTTTTCAGGATTTTATTGATATAATACTGTCGAAAACCCAAAGGAAAACACCGACAGTAGTTCACAAGCACTACAAAATCTCCAGGATACGTGCGTTTTATATTAGAAAAGTCAAATTTACGCAGCAGAATTTTCATGATAGGTTATCCAGGATTATACAGGTTTGTATAAAATATCTACCTTTTCTTGATACTAGTGTAAATTACCCTTCGAGGCCCAGAGAGTCTTTTGAGTTAAAGTCAGCGTTACTTTTGTGAATATTGAATATTGCACAATATATTTTCAATACTAACCAATTTAAAATATATCTGCAATTATTTATCCCTATTTAAATTATGACACTATAAAATATCTATTCTCTATTGTTGGGGGAGCCTAAACTCTGCAGTGTATCAAATAACCTTATTCTTGTCTCTTATACTATTAACATTTATTACCCTTTTTTTATAAAAAATCACAGGAATTGTATGAATAAAAGTATATCCATAGCAACTGGGTTAAATTAGTAGTAACAAAAAAAAAGCTTAACTAAATACAATGTTTTAAATATTGTGTACTCAATTATACAGCTATTTTAATAACTTTATTTCCAGGAATTTCCAAAACTAGATGATGTCCATCCATTCTACGCTGACCTTATGAATGTCCTGTACGACAAGGATCACTACAAGCTAGGCCTCGGCCAGCTTAACACTGCCAGACATCTTATTGATACGTAAGATTAACTATTAACTTTATAGTTTAATAACTAAATGAAACTAGCGGCCACCCGCTGTTTCACCAGCATGGTTCCCGTTCCCGTAGGAATATTGGGATAATAAGTAGCCTATGTTTTATTCTAGGCTATCTTCTAACAGTGTGCTTAATTTCATCAATATAGGTTCAGTAGTTTTTGCGTGAAAGAGTAACAAACATCCAAACATAATAAAGACACAATAGATGTTTTATTGTTATAACAACTTTAGACGTTCACTGTCAGCGAACATGTTAAAAAGTAAATTGTGTGCTTTATTTGATGTGTTTCAAAATTGGTTAATGAAGATTAATATTTTGAATTTTTTGCATTTAAGAAAAATGTATGATTCATAAAGTATATACAGGGTGGAAAGTTAAGAAATGGTATGAAGGGCAGGTACCTTAACCATTGTTGCTACATGAAAACATTCTTAGGAAACCATCCTTATTTTTATTTTGAGAAATTTTGTACTGCATTTACAGCTCTTGAAAAACAAATTACAGACAGCATAAATTTTTATTCCCAATGTTGTGCAACAGTGTGCACTGAAATCCGTAAAAGTTGTTATATTTTGTTTTTTTTTATTTTTGCAATTTTCAATGCTATTTTTATACATATGATAAATTTTAAATAGAAAAATATTGGAAAAAAACAATTCGGCCACAAGTGAATTCTCTGATGAGATTCGAACCCATGACCTTTGGAAATCCGGTCCAATACTAACCACTGAGCTACCAAGACTTAAGTCTCGATTTATCATTGTTATATTTTGTAAATTATTATTAAAATTAAATTATTTAATCATTATTATTTTCCCATAATAATAATAATTATTTAATACTAATCATTTTCCCTGTAGCGTGGCCAAAGACTATGTTCGTCTGCTCAAGTATGGAGACTCGTTGTACCGCTGCAAGCAGCTGAAGCGGGCAGCCCTTGGACGGATGGCCACTATTATGAAGCGGCAGGCTGCCAATCTGACGTATTTGGAACAGGTCAGTTAATACAACTGGTTCTCTTCGTTTTAACCGACTTAGAAAAAGGACGGAGGATATCAATTTCACGCGTATATTTTTTATGTATGTTCAAACATAAATCGAAGACTGCTGGACCAATTGGAATGATTCATCAGCTATTACATCAGGTTTGTTCCCAAGTTGTCCCATTTTAGGGTTCCGTAGCCTGATGGCAAAAAACCGGAACCCTTATAGATTTGTCATGTTCGATGTATGTCACAGCCACTTTTTTTAAATCGGTTTTGTAGTTTTCGGGAAGTCTTGAAAATATTGTCGTTTTCGTCACTATTACCTAGATGACATAATCATGGAAGTAAAATTTCATAGCGATTTTTATTGTAGGAAAGTAGTTATGTTACGGCGGTCAAAGGATTCAATAAAAAAAGATTTATTTAATTAAAATTACAATGTTTACTGCAACTAGGTTCTACAAAGACTAAACTTAATTCTAATACAATATATTATGTTACTTATTGCTAATTAAGCATATTGCCTATTGACGTACAAAGTGCATCGGATGCGAGTCAGCATTCGATGCGTTTTGGGCGTCACGCGATTGCTTAACTCCTCCCTCCCTAAGTTGGAAGCGCGGCCCGCAGCTTCCCGCAGCGTCCTCGTTGCAATTTTCTCTCTGGATCCGTCTGCCTTGGTTCCACTGGTATAGCTTCCAGATGCCGAATGTCGCTATGATGATGTATAGGCCTATTGAAGACCAGCTTGGTGTGGCCATAATCAGCTGCCAATCCGAGTTGTTGTTTTGCTGGATATCTTCAACGCGATCAACAAGTTCATGGATGCTGTCCAATGGAATATCTTCGAGCTTTAGGTTAAATCGCACGTTGTCCGTGGGCATGGATGTCTGCAGGGGTAGTGGGATTATCTCGTCGATTGATATGCTGTCGCTGTGGCTTCTTAGGGTTTTGTTGAGTAGTTCGATCTGGCATTCGCTGGTGATGCTGGCAATGTGGATTCCGGTTATCCTCTTGTATTCTGACTTGGCTTCGCCGCGTAGTATCAGCAGCCACTTGTTGTCTTCTAGCTTCTCAACTTTATCTTCTTTTAGGTTCATCCTTGCTCTCGTGCAGTTGGCTTCTTCGTGTTTGATAAGCGATACTATGCAGTCTTCAGTTTTGTCTACGGATTGTGTGTTCAACGTTTTGCAGAGCTGGGTATCTTGGGTGATCCTCTTGCAGCCTTCATCCAGGTATGCGTACTCATCGCTTCCCAGTACAAGGTATTTGGATTTTGGGATAATGGTAAGGTTATGTTTATCTGGTATGGAGTAAATATGGATAAGGTCATAAAGGTTATTGTCAATGGATGGGATTTCAAGAATAAATGTAAGCGTGTGTTCTGTGCTATAGGCTTTAACAGCTATAGATTGTTCAATTTTATAAATATTGCTCATACTAATAGTATCTACTGGTGATAACGAGTACGAGGTCTGCATTTTTACTAATTCTTTTATTAGACTATGAGGAGGGATTATACTCGGATGCATAACTCCTAACTGAGCAAATGTCATTGCGTCTTCTAAAATCGCTAACTTTCCTAAAATTATCTGTAAGCTAAGATTAATCTGAATATATAAATCTAAGAAGTGCATTTCTCTTAATTCTAAATTATTACTATAAGTGGCATTTGACAGCATTTCAAGTAGTTTATTTTGGTTTTTATGTAAGACTTGGATTTGATTACTAAATTCTTTAATTGTACTTTCTGCCAAAAATAAAGTCTGTTTTTGTGAATTTTTGACATTATTTAATGAAGATCTTAGATTATTTATTTCTTTCTCAATTTTTAGTGCATCTTCATTATCTAAATTACCCGTGATACTTTTAATAATACTACCTAAACCGTTAATAATACCACGTCTTACCCTATGGTGCGGTGCTACGAAGATAATTTTCTTACCTATTAAATCTAAACTATATTCTATCTGGTCTTTATAAGTTCTGTGTAAACTAGCATTATTTTCGGTGCCTTTAGTACTAGCGTAGAGTGCAATAAGTTTTAACGTTACCTCATGGATATATGTGACGTTATATACACAAGCCAGGCTAAAAGTATCTACCTGCCTCAGAACTTGACCTTCCTTTAGCAACAGAATCCCGTTAACATTATCGACGGGAGTCAGTATCAAGTTGGCGGATGCGTAGAGCACGAAGGCTCCTGCGACGAATGTCCTGGAACAAGGTGTGGTATCCGTAAGAGTTTATAATGTACCCTTATTGATTTTGCATTAGGATGTTCACCTATAATTTCAGCTACGTTATTGGGATGCAGATGAATTATTTTGTAAGGTCCCTTGAAAACCGGCTTAGTTTTATCGTTCCTTGCAGTTTTTGCTACCTGTTTGTAGACTGTTTCGCCTACTTTAAACAGAATCTCCTCAGCTGCTTGGTTACGTTTGGCTATTACCTGTTCTTTATTCTTGGACATGTGTGCTGCTACACACTCTTGCACGGCTTCTGCGTTCAGACGATGTTTGATAACGTAGTCCTGGTAGAATTCCTTAGGGTAATACATATCTAAGGGGTTCCTAGATGCTGTATGTCCAAACAAAAGTTCGCGTGGCGTGTATCCCGTGGCGGAGTGTATGGAGTTATTATATGCAATAATTGCATATTTCATTAGAAGCTGTATGGGGTCGTCTTTGTTTGTCATTCTTTGTATTCTAATGATTTCGCCAATAGTGGAATGAAAACGTTCTACGGGAGAGTTAGAATTGGGATTATAAGGGGTTGTAAAATGTATGTTTATGTCGTGTAATGTACATATCTCCTTTATCACGTCATTGTCGAACTTACTGTCAGAGTCAGTGGTTATTTTTAAAGGCAACCCTAATATAGAGAATACTTGTATTAGTGCTTCTGCTATATGGACGCTACTTGACGCGGCTAGTGGGATAGCTTGAGCTAATTTTGAAAAGTTGTCCAATACGGTTAAGAAAGTCGCTCCTCCTGTTGAATATAGATCCATAAACAAATGCTCCATTGGTTTAGTAGGGCTCTCTGTTAGAGCCAAAGGTGGTTTTAAGGGATTTCTCTCGTATTTAGTCTTAAGGCAAATGTCACATTGATTTATGTATCTCTGTACGGTTAATAACATACTGGGCCAATGATAATTTCTTTGTAATTGTTTGTATGTCTCTTGTATGCCACGGTGCATTGTTTTTCCTTCGTGATATTTCTTAATGAGTTCAAGTTGTTCAGTTTTATTCTCAACTAATGTTATACGCGAAGTGCATCTTATTAATTTGGGGCCTCTATCATTGAATATAGTCGTATAGACTCTAGAAAAAGCTTGGTATAAGTTTTCGTCATAAAAATAGCAATGAAAGACGCGATTTGCTATGGTATGCTCCTTAAGAAATTTGATAATTTCTGCCTCAGTATTATTTATGGGTATAAATACATCTTTGATAACCGTTCTGGAGTTTGTGGATCTATCTTCTACCCTATAAGTGGAACCTGGGGTGGAACGTATATAAAATTGCTTAAGTTGCTTATCTATTGCATCAGATAAAATGGGTATGCCTGCATTCTCGTTATCGGGCTGAGTGTGATTTGTTGAAACTAAGTCTGGTTCACCTGTAACTACGCTCGTTGTATCTGTTTGTTGTTGAGTGTCACTTATCATGTCAACGTCAGAGTCTTCGTCATTATCTATTCGAATAACGTCATCGTTACCTATGGCGTCACTAACGATTACGTCCATTGGTTCGTCACGAACCTGTTCGGTTACGTCATTGTCTTGTGCCTGCCTACGTGCGTCATCAAAAATTCTGTTAATGATTTCGTCATCGTCATTGTCATCCAAGTTAACGACTAAAGAATCTATGCTTTTATGATAAATTTTTGCACGCGATAAAGCATCTGCATTGGTATTCTGTTTGCCCTTTTTGTAAACTACTCTATAATCGTACTCGGCTAGTTTTAGTTTCCATCGGGTTAGTTTGGAATTAGGGTCCTTAAGGGACATGAGCCACATTAAAGGTCTGTGGTCAGTAAAGATTGTGAATTTGCGGCCATATAGGTAAGGTCTAAAATATTTTACGGCCCACACTATTGCCAAAAGCTCCTTCTCTATAGTCGAGTAACGCGTCTCAGTGTCTGAAAGGGTTCTGGATGCAAAAGCTACTGGTTTGTCGGAACCAACGTTTCCTTGGGAAAGGACAGCGCCGAGAGCTATGTCAGATGCGTCTGTAGTCAAAATGAATGGTTCATCAAAGTCAGGGTATTGTAATATAGGGGCATTAGTGAGAATTTCTTTGCACTTCCTAACTGCGTCTAGGAAATCTGTCGTGTGTACAACCCTAGCGTTCTTTTTAAGACAGGATGTTAGAGGTTTAGTTAGTTTAGCAAAGTCTTTGATAAACTTCCTGTAATATCCTACTAATCCCAAAAAGGATTTAATTTCTTTCGGATTTTTTGGTACAGGAAAGTTAAGGACTGCTTTTATTTTGTCTTTGTTTGGTCTTAGACCTTGGTCAGTCAGTTCATGTCCTAGGAAAGTCACCTGTTTCTGTAAGAATTCGGACTTATCAAGTTGTATTTTAAGGTTATGTTGCTTAAATCTGTCAAAAACCTGTCTAAGTCGTTCTATGTGCTCCTGTAGTGACGTAGAGACAATAATTACGTCATCAAGATACGTAAATACGTTATCTAAGCCTCTTAAAATATGGTCCATTAAACGCTGAAAAGTACTTGGCGCATTTTTTAGGCCAAAAGGCATCCTAAGGAACTCATAATGTCCTCTTTCTGTAGTAAAGGCGGTTTTCTCTATGTCGTTAGGGTGCATTTCTAATTGATGATAGCCACTGGCTAAATCAAGGGTAGTAAAGTACTGTGCTCGTCCTAGTCTGTCAAGTATGTCATGGATATTGGGCAAAGGATATTTATCCTCAACTATCCTATCATTTAGTCGTCTATAATCGATAACAAGTCTCCATTTAACCTTTCCTGAGGCGTCAGCCTTCTTAGGAACTATGTGGACAGGGCATGACCATGGTGAAATACTTTCCCTAATTATCCCTTGTTTTAATAAGTTATCGACTTGATTCTGGATTTCTTTTCTTTGTTGTGGGGCTTGTCTATAACTTCTAACAAAAATCGGAGTGTCGTCAGTTAGTCTTAGTTCGTGTTTAACCGTATGCGTAAAGGAAAGGGGAATATTTTCTGAGTGAAACAAATCTCTATATTGGAAGCATATTTTCATTATTTCGCGTTGCTCTTCCTCATTCATATGACTGGTACGTATTTTATTTAAATTATTTCTATATTCTTTATCTAAGTCAATATTCTTAATATTGATATTATTTAATTTGCAACTACTATTACTATCTGTCATCCCTTGCTCTAGTGGTTCTAGTAGCAATGGATATGTATTACTAACTATCTTTTTCTCATAATTACTATTAACTACTGAGGTCTTAAACTGACCGTTTTTTACTATTACGACTGCAGAGGGTGACGTAACGCCCTTAGTCCAGTAAAACTCATCACAAATATACTGTCCGTCTGTATAGTTTGTTTTCACCGTAATGACCTTTTCGCATCGTGGGTCTATTCTGATTTTAATTACGGGATAGTCACAATGTATAGGTATTTCCGAGCTAGAGGTTCTCAAAACTTTGTTTTTTAAGTCGATACTACAGTCAAGTTCTTTCAATAAGTCCATACCAATAAGTCCTTTGTATTTACGGTCAAAGTCAAACATTAAAAACCTATGGGATTTGTCAGTGTTAAACTGTGGGGGCAAAGGTAAATTCGCTACATACTCATGTTTAGTAGTCGCGTGCGCGGTCTTAACTTGAAACGGTTCGTATTCGACACATTGTTCAAAGATAGTTCCTGCTATTACGTCAGGGGATATCATACACCGTGAAGCTCCTGTATCGAGTAAAAACTTACCTTGATATTCTGGTAATTCTATATACGGTAGATGATCTTTACCTTGATGGTTGAGAGCGACTATCAGCTGTTGTTCGTTTGGTCGTCTTCCTGGTGAAAACCCTGATAAGCGACCTCCTCAGGCATCTCCTGGGGAAATTCGTAGTCTTGAGGACTAAATGAATCAATATCGTAAAACTCACCTTGATCGTAGTAGGTCTCATACTGCTGTTGGTCGTAGGCCTGATCTGTCGTGTAGAACAGCTGTTCGGCGAACTGTGGTTTGGCCGGTTTATCTACTGACCTCATAGTGACGTCAGAGACTAGTTGAGGTGGGTTTACTTGCTGGGCTGGAACGTTTGGTTGCTGCCTGAAGTTCCCGGAGTTCCTAAAGGTACCTGAGCCACCAGGTCTTGCATTACCATATGCTGGTTTGCTTTTCCAAGGTGCTATGGGCATGGGCTGCACAAACGGCTGCCTGGGTTCTGCATTCCAGTTATTACGTGGTGAAACGTAACCGGCGTTAACTGGATTCTGCTGTGGGAACTGTGGTCTTAATCTAAACGGGTGGCCCGCCGGCTGAGGCATTGGCCAACTAGGCTTCGGCATTTCTTTTGGTCTAGCTTGTATACTAGTGTTATTACTTATTTGTATACTATTGTTAAACTTATTATGGGTCAAGCGCGCCTCTTCTTGTCTTGCCGCTACTATGGCTGCCTCAAACGTTAAAGGCTTAGCGATACGAACGCCTATCGAAACTTGGAAGTCTAGATTATTAATGAATTGATCTATTACCATGTTTTCATAGTATGATCTATCGCTATGCTTTCCGACTGAGTTGAGGGTGTCTAACACTTCTCTGAGTCGTTTACCGAAGCTTTCGGCATCCTCATTTCTATAACGTCGTAAGCGCCCTAACTCCTGCATAACCTGTATTTCGTTACGCGGTTCTCCTAGTCTACGGGTTAGTACCGTTTTAATCGCCTGCCAACTATCTAACGAATCTTCGTAGGCTATCGCATCTATTGCAGCACCGCTTAACTTACTCTTAATCAAACAAGTTAGCGCCGGATGGGCCCTAGCTGGTGGGTCCAATAGTAACAGGACATTTTCTACCTCTCTAATAAAATAATTTAAACACTTGGGATTACCATCATATCGTGGTACTAAATCATTAATGAATTTAAATGCAGACACATCGGTTCCCGACATCGCCATTATGATAAGTCAATAACTTTATAAGAATTTAATCACGAACTAAAATATTACCGGTAAAATGATACTTTGAAATAAACGCGTTTTATAATAAAAGATATGTAAATTATCAATGCGATTTTAGCCTCGACAATTAATACCTATCGTTTATGCCAACAATACTATACGACTGTAACTTGAAACTATGTAATTAACTAATTAATTATAATAGGCTTTCCGCGCGATTCTAAGCTAAAACGGAAACTATTATTGCGTCCTAATCTATGGCGATTTTAGCACACAGACAAAACACACAACATATAAATATTCTGAATATCGACGGGAAATAAAGCACAGGAAACTGGGAAATCGAAAAGTACTCACCCCAGAATTCTTTGCATTTCCAGCCGGGTCTTGTAGAACAGCAGGATTCCCAATTTGCCGGGATTCCCGAAAGGTGACCGCCTCGTACGTAGGTTCGATTGAAGAGAGAGATTCGCGATTAAGACGATTGAAACCGTTCACTCTAATTCGACGAAATCAGAGTGTCGCGATCCTACCGACTGCGCCAGTTATGTTACGGCGGTCAAAGGATTCAATAAAAAAAGATTTATTTAATTAAAATTACAATGTTTACTGCAACTAGGTTCTACAAAGACTAAACTTAATTCTAATACAATATATTATGTTACTTATTGCTAATTAAGCATATTGCCTATTGACGTACAAAGTGCATCGGATGCGAGTCAGCATTCGATGCGTTTTGGGCGTCACGCGATTGCTTAACTAAGTGCTGAACTTTTTTTATTATTAAGCCTTTTATTTCAGAGATGACAGATTACAATTATGTATGTACATTACAAATATTTAAATTAGGTCTCTCAACTCTGAGTGCCTTCTGGCAAAGGCCTCCTCCAGCTCTCTCCAGTGTCGTCTATCAAGTGCTGCTCTCAGCCAGTAGGGGCCGGCTGTCAGTCTGAGCTCGTCTTCCCATCTCCTCGTTTGACGCCCTCTTCTTCTTTTGCCGTTCTTCGGGAGCCACACTGTAACCCTTTTGTTCCACTTATCTATCTTGTTTCTTAGCATGTGCCCCGTCCAGCGCCACTTCTTCTGGTCTATGTGCTTGAGCACGTCAGCAAATTTGGTCTTTGTATTGATGGCGACGCTGCTAACTCTGTCTTGCCTTTTCAAGAAGAGGACACTTCGCTCCATTGCTCTTTGGCATGTTTTTAGTCGGTTTCTGTGAAATTTGTTAAGGGCCCATGTTTCACAACCATAGCAAAGGATCGGGAGTATACAGGTATTGAACAATTTTCTCTTCGTTGCTAAGCTGATATCTCTAGATTTCATTACTTCCTTTAAGCTCCAGTACTTTTTCCACCCCATAGCAATTCTTTTATTTATTTCCTTCATTGTCTGGTCCTGTGGCGAAATAATTTGGCCTAAGTAGACATACTCCTTTACATATTGAAGTTGTTTGTCCTCGACTTTTATTCCTACTTCAGATGAGTTAGTCATTACTTTGGTTTTTGAGGAGTTCATTTCTAAGCCTACTTTCTTGCTTTGATGAGCGAGCTCGCATATCATTGTCTGTAGATTTTCAGGGTTTTCCTCTAGCAAGACTATATCATCTGCGAATCTTAGGTGGTTAAGCCTAGTGCCATAGATGTTAAGGCCCAGCTGCTCCCAGTTAAGGTTTCGAAAGATCTCCTCTAGAACGGCTGAAAATAGTTTTGGGGAGAGAGGGTCTCCTTGTCTAACCCCTCTGTTCGCTGGAAATTCTTCTCCCAGCTTTTCTAGCTGTACTTTCGCTTTGCTGTTTGAGTAGATGTTTTTTAGTACTTTTATGTAGACAGGGCTTATTCCCTGGAGTTCTAAGCTCTCCCAGATATATTTATGGTAAATACTATCGAACGCCTTGGTGTAGTCGATGAAGGCTATGTACAGTGGTTTACCATATTCGTTGTACTTCTCCATTATTTGTTTGATGGTGTGAATGTGGTCAATTGTTGAGAAGTCCTTCCTAAACCCTGCCTGTTCAACAGGTTGACTCTCGTCCAGATTAGTACTGATTCTCTCAAGAATCACCTTTGCAAACAATTTATAAACATTTGACATAAGACTGATCGGCCTGTAGTTCGATATGTCTCCTTTGTCTCCTTTCTTGTGAATGAGTATAATGTGAGACTGAAACCATTGTTCTGGTATATTTCCTGAATTCATTACATTGCTAAATATTTGCGCTAGTATTGGGCATATTTCTTCCATTGTGCCACGTAGTAGTTCATTTCTGATTTTATCCGGACCCGGCGCTTTGTTGAGCTTTTGTGATTTTATTGCCTTCTCGACTTCACTTGTAAGGATCGCCGGTTCTTCAAGGGGTTTTAGCGTTGACGAGGAACAATGTTGTATTTTGTCATCTGCGTAGAGTGCACGATAAAAATCGGTTGCCAATTTGCCTATGTCTTGCCTTTTAGTCATGTTGTGATTTCCTTTCTTCATTTTAGGTATCCATTCTTTCCCTTCTTCCCTTAACTCTTTAAGTGCTTTCTTAATTCCTCCAGTTTGTAATATATGGTTTTCAAGAGTTTGGAGTCTTTTGATCTTCCTTTGCTTTCTCAGCTTTTCTCTGCTGTTGTTGCTAAGTGAGTTTATACGTTTTTGATGTTCCTTGCTATGTTTGTTTGCTGCGATTAGATTTTTTCTTTCTTCTAGAAGTTGGGAGACTTCATTTTCCAGGACAACTTTGGTACTGTAAGTTTTGGTTTTTACTGATTGTTGTGCTAAGGTGCTTTCGAGTAGCGTGTAAATCATTGTTGGGTCTTCGGTGTTGTCCTTTGCCCGAGTGTATAGTTGTTGGAGTGGATATACTTGTTTTGGATTTTCTACTGTGCGGGAGTCGTAGTAAGATGTAAAATTCCTTCTGCTTTTTTTAGGGGGATCCAGTCTTAAGAAGCTCCTTACCATTCTATGGTTGGTATTGAAGTTAAGATTTTTTACGACACTTGTGTCATTAAAGGCTTTTGGATGATTAGTCATAGCAAAGTCAATTTCGTTTTTGTATCTTCCATCCGGAGAGATCCAAGTCCATTTATGTGCACTCTTTTTCTTAAATATTGAGTTTAGAAGAGTTAGGTTGTTTTGTAATAAGAAGTCTACCAGCTTCTGTCCATTTTTACTTCTTTTCCCATGTCCAAATTTACCAATTACGAATTCTGATTCACTTTGCTTTGTTCCAACTTGTGCATTAAAATCTCCTATTATTACAACATAATGTTTATCATATTTAATTAGAGTCTCTTGAAGGTTATTATAGAATAAATCAGTTTCATTTTTATCCGCTTGTTCTGTCGGGGCATAAACCTGAATAATGGCCCACTCTTTGTTGTAGTATGGTACTTTCATTACAAGTACCGCTATTCTTTCTGAGATTCCATTTAGTTCTTTCACACTGTTTTTTAGATACGGCTTGATGATAAATCCTACACCTCTATGGCCAGCTGTTTCGCCTTTGTAATACATTATAAAGTTCTCTCTTTCTTCAATTGCTTCACCAACTCTTCTCATTTCACTGATACCTATTATATCCCACTTAATTTCTTCTAGGGCTTGTTCTAGTTCTGTTAGACTTTCTTCAGTTCTGAGGGTTCTGGTGTTCAGTGTGCATATGCTCCAAGTTTCTGCTTTCTTCTTTTTGGTTATTCTTACCAAGTGCTGAACTTATTGTAACCTTAAAAAAAATTAAAATCAAAACTTTTTAAATGAAAAATTTACATAAGAGCAATGTAGAATGCCTTGGCTGGCACCGACTCTTCTTCTTTATGAATGGCTTGCTCTATGTTCTAAACATAATTCCGCCAATGTCACGTAGGTACTGTGAGGTGGTGTGAGGACTACAATGTTACACGGTGAGGTGGGATGTAAAATTTTGATATTTTTACATAGACAACACAGTAAACATAACAGACATTAACATAATAAGGGAGAAGTATATCTATACTAATATTATAAAGAAAAAAGATTTGTATTTTTGTATGTAACGAATAAACTCAAAAACTACTGTACCGATTTTGACGAAATTTGGTATAGAGAATCCTTAGACCCCAAGTAGTAACATAGGTTATAAATGATCCCAAAATTCCCACGGGAACGGGAACCACGCGGGTGAAACCACGCACGGCCGCTAGTATTTAATATTTTAGGTTGTTGTGGGAGATAAATTTTGCCAATATTTTCAATAACAGGGATTTTATATTGATAGTGCGAGAAATATCTTTGGGTAGGGTAAAAGTGTTACGTGGCTGAGACGACAAAATGGCTTCACCGCGCGACATCCTAAATCCGCGCGATAACCTAATTCATCGCGGACGAAGTCGCGGGCGGAACACTAGTAAATACATATTATATTAGTATTTATGTGTTTTTATAATTCTTCTAGTTTATAATATACTAGAGGCCGCGCGCGGTTTCACCCGCGTGGTTCCCGTTCCCGTGGGAATTTTGGGATCAAAGCTATCCTATCTCTTAAGTTGGACCAGACTGCTCACTGTGTGCCAATTTAATTTAAAATCGGTTAAGTAGTTTAGGAGTCCATCGCGGACAAACATCGTGACAGGCGATTTATATATATTATAAGATATTGCAAATTTTTTGGCTAATTATATTATTTATTATTAAAACACTAATTATATTATTTTCAACTTATTCCCCTTCAGGGGGGGGAGTATTGGTGTCCGGAGATACAGGCTTGACGCTCAGTTCCGGCACCAGTCTCTCACAATCTTTGTTAAATGATTTATATTTTTAAGTTTAGAAACCGCCATTATATTAGTTGTATAAAGATTGTGGAAGAGAAAATAAATAATTTATTTATTTAGGTGTAGAAATATGTACAGTGGTGTTCACATAATTATCGACAATAGCAGATTTTTATAGAATCAAGGTAACTTTGGAGTCTTGCTTCTCTGCCGAGAATTGACCGAGCTGCGATTTCATTTTGGCCATCCAGGGAGTGATTGGAGGAGATCTACATTGCTATACATACCCAACAGATCTGATCAACATTCTAAAAGATCAGAGTTTTTAGTTTCAGAAATTCCATATATTTTTATGCTAATAACCCGTTTTTTTTAAACTTATCTATACATCTCTTAGAATGTTGATCAGATCAGTTGGGTGTGTATAGCAATCTGCATCTCCTCTATTCACTCCCCGGATGACCATTATCAGATCACAGCTCGGTCAATCCTTGGCAGAGGACCAAGGCTCCAAAGTTACCTCGATTGAATGAAAATCGAGTAGTGTCGTTAATTATATAACCACCACTGTACGTCCATTCCATGACTGAGGTACAAATGGTCGTTTTCATCATACAAACATGTATGTAACATGAGCTGGAGTGTACATGGCTAAACCCGACACAAGAAGAGCCACTTTCAATCTGGGAAATACACAAGTGTATTTCAAGCGGAAGTATTTGCGATAATGCAATGCGCGCTAATGATTAGAATAATAAATAAATAAATAAATATTTCCATACAATCACACCAATTATCTAGCCCATGTTAAGTATCATGAAGAACTTGTGTTATGGATACTAGATAACGGATAAACATACTTATATACTTTTTTTTTTGTAAATACATACATAATATACATATTAAACACCCAGACCAAGACAAATAGACATGTTCATGCACACAAACATTTGTCTTGTCCGGGGATCGAACCCGGGACCTCTGGCGCAGAAGGTGGGGTTAGTACCCTTGCGCCAAACAGGTTGTCATAGAAGTGTGATAAGCGACCACAGAAATAGAAATAGAAAGAATAGTAATATACAGTGACAGTCAGGCCGCTATCAAAGCCCTTGACAAAACGGAGACTACCTCAGCCCTGGTAAAGGAGTGTATTCAAGAACTTGCAAACCTGGTAGAGGTAGAAATTGCCTGGGTACCCGGACACGAAGGTACCCAGTTTTAGTAGCTCTCTGGTTTTCTCTTTGTCCACTGATTTCATGAAGATCTTGGACTTATGATAAATTTTAAATAGAAAAATATTGGAAAAAATTAACTCGGCCACAAGTGAATTTTCAGACGGGAATCGAACCCGCGACCTTTGGAAATCCGGTCCAAAGCTCAAAGAGCATTGGACCGAATTTCCAAAGCCACTTGTGGCCGAGTAAATTTTTTCCAATATTTTTCTATTTAAATTTACCATAAGTATAAAAATAGCATTGAAAAATGCAAAAATTACAAAATCATACATTCACGGGTTTTGATAAAAATGTACAGTCAGCAGGAAAATGGTCAGTTTTCAAAAATATTTTATTCTATGCCAATCGATCCTGTTTCTCATGAGGATCAAAACACTCAGACATCCAACTGAGGTATGAGTACTAGAAAAGTCAGTAATCGCAAAAATCGCATAAAACCCACGTCACGCGCTCGCGCCACACGACGCCGTATCCGCTTCACCGACGGATACTTTCGTTAACGGAATTTATTTTCTGATTTCTGACTTTTCTAGTACTCATACCTCAGTTGGTGTCTTAGACCGTTTTGATCGTCATAAGGAATAGGATCGATATGCATCAAAATTAAAAAAAATATTATAATTTTTTAATTTTGCATTTTACAATGCTATTTTTTCAGGGATCCCGTCAGGGCGACATGAGACTAGTTGCTTTTTTCTAGTATATTTTCTTGTTTAATATTTATCACAAAAAAAATATATTGAAAAATCTGCTGACTGCTCAAAATCCGTGAATGCAGTTCAATTTATTTCTCAAAAAACTAAAGATGGTTTCCTGAGAACGTTTTCATGTAGCTTCAACAGTTAAGCCCCGTTCTAAATTGTATATCGTAACTTTTTTAAATAAAGCTTCCTAATAAAACTCCAATAGTCAACTGCGAAGTTCCCCAACTGTACCAAACTGTTGGCAACACTGGTTTTGAAACATTCTGTTTGTCACAGGTCCGCCAGCATCTCGCCCGTTTGCCATCCATAGACCCGTACACGAGGACCATCATCATCTGTGGCTTCCCCAACGTTGGCAAGTCTAGCTTCATCAATAAGGTAACTGTTTGATTTACTAGTATAGGTCGGTTACCGAAAGCTCGCGCGTTATAAGTTTTTTTTTTTATGAACGACGGGAAGACTTAGCCTTCATCATACCTGATGTTAAGTATTGATAAGGCTGAAGATGGAAGCAAGCCTCTCCCGGAATCCTCAGCCACTGAGGAACTGGCTATTTTTATCTCTTAACTGCCTGAACACAACAATGCTGAAAACATTGTTTTTTATAGCGTCAGACTTGAATAAGATGGTGGTAGCTAGCCAGGCGGACTTACAACAAGTCCTACCACCAACCAAACCGACTATAATATGTACTCCCGCTGGGAATCGAAACCGGGACTGGGTCTGATACCGGTGGTTGTAACACTAGACTCTCTTATTTTTTCTAGTGATATATTTTGATTTTGGCTCGATCGAAACTGTCCTACGTTCGTGCTTCACGTCAGTCAAAACGCGGTCTAAAGTATAGTATACCTCGCATAAGGGCATATAAATTTATCTTAAGTATAAAAAAAATAGCAGTGAAAAATGCAAAAAATCAAAATTCATAAATTATTGGCTGTTGCATCTTAATCGATCGTTGAAGGTGTTTCTTTCGAATGCAAGGATATTCCTGGCATTGATGTGACAATGCTGGCCTACAGCGTATTAAAAATATGAAAGTATTGCAGAATTTCGACGGTGGTCCGCAAATCTCGGTAGCTCAGTGGGTAGAGCAGTGGACCAGATTTCCAAAGGTCATGGTTTCGAGTCCCATCTGAGAATTCACTTGTGGCCGAGTTGATTTTTTTCAATGTTTTCTATTTAAAACTCATCATAAGTACAATGATGTGCTTTTATGACCTAGAATGAAAATTAGGATATTTTTAATTTTTCTGATTGTATGAGGATTAGTGGCCACCTCTGGTGTCAGAGTTTATTACGACTATAAGGTCTCTGACTTGGCTTAACGACTGTTATGACAACAGCCGGGACCGACGGTTTAACGTGCCCTCCGAGGCACGGAAGCGCTGTTGTAATGGCACTTTACGGTCACCCATCCGACACCTGCTTAACTAATTTGTGACCTATGATGAATATAAATAAATAAATAAATTTCATACATTACACCAATTATCTAGCCCACATTAAGTTTCATGAAGAACTTGTGTTATGGATACTAGATAACGGATAAATATACTTTTATATTTTTTTTGTAAATACATACATAATATACATATTAAACACCCAGATCAAGACCCACCCGGGACCTCTGGCCAGAGGTCCCGGGTTCGATCCCCGGACAAGACAAATATTTGTGTGCATGAAAATGTGCTCTTTGTCTTGATCTGGGTGTTTAATATGTATGAAGTATGTATTTACAAAAAAATATATCTAAGTATGTTTATCCGTTATCTAGTATCCATAACACAAGTTCTTCATGAAACTTAATGTGGTCTAGATAATTGGTGTGATTGTATGCAAATATTTATTATTATTTATTATTCATTTTCTCTTTTTTGTTACAGATCACCCGCGCTGATGTGGAAGTGCAGCCTTACGCGTTTACCACCAAGAGTTTGTATGTGGGCCATACAGATTACAAATACCTGAGATGGCAGGTTAGTTTTTTAATGTTGCTCTTTTTTATTATTTTATATTAAAGGTATTTGAACACAGACCTATATCGAGATAGACGGTAAAAGTGTACCTACATTGCGTGCCAATAGTTTGATCCACGGTCAAAGTTTTATGATCTAAGTCAGTCCGCTTGAGACCATTGCCATGAAAACACGCGTCACTCAGAAACGAAAATGGTTAATTGTGCAGTGCTTTGTTGCAAGAGCTCGTCAATAACAATTACACAACACTTAATCTCGCTCGTGACGTCATCGTAGGTTATATTATATTTATGGCATATATACAGGGCATTATGTTGTATGATATTTTTTGTTCATCTTTACGTTCCCTATCTATACTAATATTATAAAGCTGAAGAGTTTGTTTGTTTGAACGCGCTAATCTCAGGAACTACTGGACCGATTTTGAAAATTCTTAGACCATTAGAAAGCTACATTTCTCCCGAGTGACATAGGCTATATTTTATCCCGATATTCCCACGGGAACGGGCACCACGCGGGTAAAACCGCGAGGATCCGCTAGTCCATTTATATAGGTATTATCGTGCGTTCAAATTCTTTCTGTCTCTATATTTATTTATTAAAAAGGTAATAAAATAAGCATTTTGTAGTCGGTCGGTGCCAGCCAAGGCAAGAAAACTAAAAGTATAAAAGAACAATGCCTAATAGTCAGATTTTTCATTCAGTTGAGAAATTTGACAGGTACTTATACATATAATGCCAGCCAAGGCAAGAAAAATAAAAGAATAGGAGCTTAAAGTAGAATGTCTTGGCTTATTAATTATTTTTTGCTTTTTAGTTTTTGAAGTCGGTTTTTAACGCAGTTTTTTTACTAATAAGAATATATAATTTTGGCCCGATCGAAGCTGACCGAAGCTCGTGCTTCTCGTCAGTCAAAACGCGGCCTAAAGTATACCTGGCATAAGGTCGCAAGTCGCGTGATATACGCTTCGTGCATTACCCACGTCAGGAACAATAATAAAACCATACTTCCATACTGTTAGCGAGCAGTAATAAAACACCTAGATACAACTTCCAAAACTCCTTTATTCTTGAATAAATACACAATAATCTATATCTTAAATGTATACCACATGGTCGTCTCTTTCTTTTGGCGGAAATGACTACTGTCACACTGACAGACCAGTGTTGCCGCGTCACAGATTAACAAGTTTAAGCCATTATGGACCATAAATATCGTTTATTGTCTGTGGTTGCTATCAATACAGACGGTACTACACTGAAAATTAATATTATGACTCGTAGCCGACCGCGGTTTTGCCCATGTAGCTCCCGTGGGAGTACCTAAAATACATGTGTTATACGCACATCTTATGTTTTGGCGCGCACTGTTCATTGAAATAAAACAACTTTTACGGATATCAAACGCGCTATATTTCCACGAACTATGTTGTAATTGTCCGTATTTTTAGGTTTTTAGGGGTTTTTTGATTTTCCCGACGTTTCGGCACCTTTACAGCTGCCGTGGTCACGGGATGACTGTGAGTCATCCCGTAAAATACGGACAATTACAACTTAGTTCGTGGAAATATAGCGCGTTTGATATCCGTAAAAGTTGATTTATTTCAATACATTGGAATACAGATTGGAAAGCTAGCCCGTTGATTAATCGCCGGCATGTTGAATGTCTAGGCCGATCGTTGATTGAACTAGCATCACTTAACGTTCAACTATTTGGCTTATTGTAAGTTAGCCCTCTGAAGATGGCTCACGTTAATTTAGTCATGTGATTCAAATTTAGTTTATTTTTTGCCACTGGGGCGCTGGTAGTCTCAAAACAAATATGGCGTCAGATGGCAATTTTATGTGTTTTTTTTCGTTTCAACATAACTTATAGTGTTTTATTAATATCAATATTGATATAATAAAAAATGTGTGATAAAACTATGCCTGATATTACTCCGCCGGCTACAAGTTATTACTAATAGTTTGACTCTATAATGACCATCTCATTTATTTAACTTTAATAAACTTTTTTTAACAACCAAGTCTGTATGCTGTTTGTGCTAATTAGTCAGTCAGTTTGTACATTTCAAATTAAAATTGGAATATAAGTAATTAATTAATTAATTATAAGTTAATTTTATATAAGTTTATGATCATCATGATCATAAATTCTATAAGCATACATGTCAAATTAAATAAAAAATTAAATTCATTTGCATTTTGTCACTATTTAGATAATTTAGATTTTACTATAGTATTCTTAATTTTATTCTGTTTAGCCTCTAAACTTGCAACGAAACTCTGTAATTGGCTTAAGAGTCTAATAAGGATAAATTAAATTAATTAATTTTGTAAAAAAAATACAAGTGAAAACCGCTTAAACGAAATAACGATCAAAATCCACTATACTCTAACCACCCGCGTGGTTCCCGTCCACGTGGGAATATCGGCATAAAAAGGCTATCTTCTATCTGTGTACCAAATTTCATCCAAATCCGTTCAGTAGTTCTCGAGTTTATTCGTTGCAAACAAACGAACAATTAAATCTTTCCTCTCTGGCCAGCGTGGTAGCAGGAGGCCTCCTATGAACGCCACAATAGGCGTGAGCTAGGAGAGGCCTATGTCCAGCAGTGGACGTCCACAGGCTGATTGATGATGGATGGACTAACCATTTACATAATTTGTCACAGGTAATCGACACGCCCGGTATTCTAGACCACTCGCTAGAAGAGCGAAACGTGATAGAAATGCAAGCGGTGACCGCACTCGCCCATCTGAGAGCTGCAGTACTGTACGTGATGGATCTGTCCGAGCAGTGCGGACATAGCGTGCAAGAGCAGGTGAGATATATAATATATACTGATAATGGATCTGTCTTATGTGTGTCCATTTTTATAGCTGAAGAATGCAAAAACAGGGATTTTTGAAATAATGTCCATTTTAAGTCGAAGGAGGAAAAGAGGGGTTATCTTTGTTATATTATGAGTTTATTATGTGTATGTGTGTATTTGAGTGTCTGTCTGTCTGTATTATTGTGTTAGACTGTGTGTCTAAATATGACATCTTAAAAGAAAGGAGAGAGTTTTGATGAGTATTTTTTATCTTCTAGTGTGACCAAGCTGGGTTTTTTCGTCGCAGAATCTTTAAACCTTATCAGTCTCATTTCTACTAGTTCCATCAGTTTCTGGTCCCTTCCCAGTTAGTTCAACTTATTATCGGCCACATTGTAATGTAAGTAGTTTAAAGTAACGTGATAGAAATGCAAGCGGTGACCGCACTCGCTCAACTGGGCACGTATTTACTATAACCACTTACGCCCAAAATTAATAACCTATCTTTAGATATGGATTGAGCTATCTGAGATTGTTGCCTATATAGTGGGTTTGTTGCCTAGCGACCGTCGTTATTTTGGTTATATTAACAAAAATATCCTAGGCAACTGTCTTAGATAGCACTATCGATATCTACAGATAGGTTATTAATTTCGGGCGATAGCGATTCCTTGCTCCACATTTTCAAAATTCGTTTTCTCTATGACAATCAGAAATTTTAAAGTTTTTTTACTGGTATAATAACTATATAATTTGTGACTATCATGTGTACTTTGTACTTGTACAATTACTATGTAGTTTGTGATTGTTATGGAGAATACGAATTTTAAAAATGTCGTTAACAAGGAAGACATTGATGTGGTTTGAGCAAGGAATTGCTAAGTGGTTATAGTGAATAAGGGCAAGCTGTGGCATGGCTGTGGCAAGGCACTGTACGTGATGGATCTGTCCGCGCAGTGCGGACATAGCGTGCAAGAGCAGGTAAGACAAGCGTACAAGTACGTGATGGATCTGTCCGCGCAGTGCGGACATAGCGTGCAAGAGCAGGTAGGACAAGCGTACAAGTACGTGATGGATCTGTCCGCGCAGTGCGGACATAGCGTGCAAGAGCAGGTTATACAAGCGTACAAGTAAGCTCATGTAGCTAGTCTTTAAATGTTATAAAGACTGATCGTATTCTATCACGTTTGTTAATCAACGCTCGGTCCGGTCAGGTGTCGGATGGGTGACCGTAAAGTGGCATTGTAATTGAGCGCTTCCGTGCGGAGTGCACGTTAAACCGTCGTTCCCGGTTGTTGTTAAATAAATAAATAAATATTTCCATACAATCACACCAATTATCTAGCCCACGTTAAGTATCATGAAGAACTTGTGTTATGGATACTAGATAACGGATAAACATACTTATATACTTTTTTTTTTTTGTAAATACATACATAATATACATATTAAACATCCAGACCAAGACAAATAGACATGTTCATGCACACAAATATTTGTCTTGTCCGGGGATCAAACCCGGGACCTCTGGCGCAGAAGGTGGGGTTAGTACCCCTGCGCCAAACAGGTCGTCGTTGTTAGTCGTTAAGCTATGTCAGAGGCCTTAAAGGCGCCCTAATAAACTATGAACTAATCCTCATACGAGTTTGGCAAACTAAAATCGTTTTCGAAAACTATCGCTTTGTCTCTTTCATATCCATAGACTGCTTTACCGATATGAGTAGAGGATTCGATAGTTATCGAAAACGTCGATAAATGTCAACTCGTACTAAGGGCTCTGTTACTAATGGTAATGTCGATAAAGTAACAAGAAGACTTCGAGGTAAAATTGTGGTTATTATTGAGAGGTTTTTTTCTTCTAAGTTTAACATTGTCTTTAGTATCTATGTGTATGTGTATCTGAGTATCTATGTGTCTGAATGATGGTATCTTGACTTCCAAAAGAATGGAGCTCGTATTAAATGCGTGTATTTTGTGTTAAATAAATTATGTGATCAAGATGTTGTCAACTTGTCTTGTCTTTGGCGAAATGAGACAAGTTGTTTTTTTTATGAGCGACGGAGAAACTCTTGGCTTCATCATACCTTTTTTTATACTAGGAGAAATGCTTTTACGCATCCCTCGCCCCTGGGTGTAGGGGCCTTCATCATACCTGATGTTAAGTATTGTTAAGGCTGAAGATGAAAGCGAGCCTCTCCCGGAATCTTCGATCACTGAGAAACTGGCTATCTAATCTTTAACTGCCGGAACACAACAATGCTGAAAACATTGTTGTTATGGCGTCACACTTATATAAGATGGTGGTAGCCAGGCGGACTTACAACAAGTTCTACCACCAACCAAACCGAATACAATATGTACCCCGCTAGGAATCGAACTCGACGCCTGGGTCTGATACCGGTGGTTGTACCACTAGACCACAGAGGCGGTTTCTAGTATATTTTCTTGTTTAATATTTATCACATAAAAATCGCATTGTAAAATGCAAATTAAAAAGTTATGCTCAAGATGTTGTTACGTGTTTCTTAGTTCTTAGTACATTTTTGTCTTGCATGAACCAAACAGTCTGCCTGTTTGACCAGTCCGGTTAAATTTTTTTAAAAAGAATTAGTCTATGGCCCTATCGAAGCTGACTGAAGCTCGTGCTTCTCGTCAGTCAAAACGCGGCCTAAAGTATACCTGACATAAGGTCGCAAGTCGCGTCACATACGCTTCCTGCATTACCCACGTCAGGAACAAATTCGTTGCAAATCCAAAAGTAACTGTCTGTAGGAAGATTATACTAACTTTACAGGCCTGTCTCACTTCCATACAAGCGGCGCAAAATCCCCGAGATATTTACCTACTAATCTGGAAAACAACCTAAGTTCAACCTTTTGCATTGCGTATAGCGTTCATAGTACAATAACTGTATTAGCCTATTGAGACTAGTCCGGTGACCGGACGCTTGCGTTTATCATACCTAAACTCGGGAGTGAAATTTCTGTACCGTAAGGTACTAATATATATTCTGTGCTATTTACTAAAATGTAATGACTATTTAAGATTTATAATTTATTATTTTTGTTATACACAGAAATATACTAGGAAAAAAAAACGATTCTTCCCACAAATTACTCAGACGGACGGTTATAGTGAGATATATAGATTTTTTCTAGTTCACATCTAGTAATGAGATGACATAGTATATTCAAAACTTAAATAGTTATTTGTTATGCAAGGCTGGTTATTTAGCGGAGAGTTACCTCTATTGAAAGCTGAGCAAGTGAAGGATTCTAGGATTGAACTACGAGCGTAGCGAGGATTTCAAAGGTACAAGACGCTAAAAACTTTTCTGCCGAGCGCAACACAGTTTTTCACCTCACAACAGCGAGGAACATTTTATGGTTGTTTCCGCGGTCAATTTCCGGTAATAAATTCTTTAAACATAAAGTTTAATCTAAATATACTTTATTCTCGTTGTTTTAATGATATAAAAAACTAAAATAATAAAAAATGGAGTATTATAGTTAATTCAAAGTTATTTAAAGTAGGAATATATTGTTATTAATAAATAACAATAAAAACGATTCCGTAAATGTTGACACTGACATGAGGTACAAGACAAAGACAATTTAAAGTTATGAAATCTCACCCAGCCTAATATAAAATTCTTATAACAAATAGTTTAATCTTATTGTTATTGTTTTTATGATTCAATGAACTAAAATAATGTAATAAAACCCAAACGGAGTATTATAATTAATTTAAAGCTATTTAAAATAACAATAAGATGTAACAAAAAAGTCAATAGTGCGATTCGGAACACCTTATGACTCTTTTTTTAGGTATTAAATAAAAAAAAAGTACTTTGCCCCGCTAGGCCGCAAAAATCGATTTTCTACGCAGAAACTGATTGACAAAACCTCCTTTTCAGAGCGTGTGAGGTATATTTTGTAGTAAATGTTGTTTCAAGTTTTTTCCCCCGACATTTCGTCACCTTTCCGGGGGCCACGTTCACGGGATATATTTTACATATTATTTATTTGCTCTTACAATAACAACCTCTTCCAGATCTCCCTATTCGAGAGCATCAAACCCCTGTTCGCGAACAAGCCCCTGCTGGTGGTGTTCAACAAGATGGACGTGACGACTCCCGAGCAACTGAGCGACGACAAGCGCGCCGCTGTGGAGACGCTCATGCAGAACTGCGCCAAGGGGAACCTGGTCAAGTGAGTCACTGATAATATGATAAACTAGCGGATCCTCGCGGTGCCCGTTCCCGTGGGAATATCAGGATAAAATATAGCCTATGTCACTCGGGAGAAATGTAGCTTTCTAATGGTCTAAGAATTTTCTAAATCGGTCCTGTAGTTCCTGAGATTAACGCGTTCAAACAAACAAACTCTTCAGCTTTATAATATTAGTATAGATATTAAACAAGGAAATACACATACCCTATAAGTGAAAACCTGTAAATGGCTCATTAGTCACCTATTACTAATTAACTACATTGTATTTATACGTACATCTTATGTTTTGGCGCGCACTGTTCATTGAAATAAAACAACTTACGGATATCAAACGCGCTATATTTCACGAACTAAGTTGTAATTGTCCGTATTTTTGGGTTTTTTAGGGTTTAGTTAATTGTTTTAGTCATCCCGTGACCACGGCAGCTGAAAAGGTGCCGAAACGTCGGGAAAATCAAAAACCCCTAAAAAACCTAAAAATACGGACAATTACAACTTAGTTCGTGAAATATAGCGCGTTTGATATTCGTAAAAGTTGTTTTAAAAGTTTGAAATAAATTAATAAATTAAATACTAGAAAAAAGCAACTTGTCTCATGTCGCTCTGACGGGATTCGAACCCCGCATCTTTGGGAATCCGGCCCAATGCACTAAACAATTATGCTACAGAGACCTATGAGGACACGTCGATATTTTCCAATATATCCACTTTTCTACGGTGTTGGCCACCGTCGTTTCATCAATGAGAGAAATATCCTCGCATTCGAAAGAAACATTTTTACAAATGTTCTGGTCATCCCGTCAGGGCGACATGAGACAAGTTGCTTTTTTTCTAGTATATTTTCTTGTTCTTTACTTATCACATAAAAATAGCATTATAAAATGCAAAATTACAAAGTTACAGGTAAGACTGTAGGATTTACAATTGGTTGACTTTGTTCTTACGCCGGGAGCAACAAACACTGCGTTACTGTGTTTCGGATGACAGATCTCGGCAATAAGCGTGAGGCCAGAAGACGTATTTTTGAATCATTCGAATTACTATCGAATCATAACGGAATCCCATGATTCGCATGCGAATGCTAAAATCCTTATTATTTTAATTTCTATTCGCATTCGAATCTGCAACGCACGTGGTCCCGACCACTCTTTTTTGATTCGAGCGATAGAAAATTTTACGTTTAGCACTAAATGTCATTTATAAATTGACGTTGACATGACGGGTAGTTTGACAACTTAAAAACGTTTCGTTATTCGATTTCGAAATGGCACTCTCGCATAATGAAAGGAATGTGTCGCATAATAAACTGACACTCGCATAATGAAATATCACAGTCGCATTATGAAATGACGCTGTCGTATAATAAACTGACACTCGCATAATGAAATGCTGTCGCATTTACTGACTACATTTACTTATTATTATCTGTTTAATTTTTGACAGAGCCAAAATAATCATCATTCTCAATGCTGTATCTAGCTTTATTGCAAAAAATGGCCACTGAAATGGCCACTTTGCTACAACTTTGCCATAAGACAGGGTAGGAAATATTGTTTCAGTGATAATTAGTACCACATAGCTTCTTCACTCCGCACTACAGAAAAATAACTCGTACATTCGTCATTCATTTGAGCGTTATGTTTTTATTTTCAATGGTGGCGTGTGTGCAAATGCGCCCTCTTAAGGCTTTTGAATGTTTTAGGGCTGCTAGTTTCACTACCGACTGATAAGTTCTGGATAGCTTACTTCAAATTTTTTGTCATAATCGTCTCTCAATGGTGTTTCAATAGTAGTATTTATTTACACTGTTGTAACAAGAACTGTGTTAAACTGCACTCCCATTGTAATACCACTGGAATACGATTGTGACTAAGCATTAGCAGAATTGGGCCCCAGTATACTGACAGTTACTGTACAATGATCTGCCATATAGATATCCAGAAAGTGTGTTTCCAAAAGCTTCTTCGTGTCAACACTTGTATGGCGTTGGGCTAAAGAAGCTTTTGGGCTTTTGGTACCTCAACACGGTGTGTGTTCTGTTGTACAATGATACGCGGCCCGTATATATAATTTGTCGATCGAAATCGAAAGCTTCTTTAGCCTAACGCCACATAAATGTTGACATGAAGAAGCATTTGGTAATACGCATCCAGAACTAATCGGTTGGTAGTGAAACCGGTTTTTCAGTAAAAAGTTTTTCGTCTTCCTCAGCGCGGACTCCAACTCAGAGCTGTCAGTAGTGCCGGTCCTACGCATGTCCACCATCACCGAGGAAGGAGTACAAGAAGTCAAGATTGACGCCTGTGAGAGGCTGTTAGGACATCGGGTCACTGAGAAGATGCGCACTAAGAAGGTAGGTTACTTTTTAAATTGCCACTTTTGAAGAACACTCAAGAAGATCGATTCAGTATTTTTATAAGTTATCACAATTGTATCATGTATTTTTTTTTATACACACGACACTGTTCTTCCGCATATTAACAAAATACGTACCACATTTTATCCTTTTATCTAGTCTACAGTTGTTAAGGTGGTGGAGGGTCGTTGTAAAAATGTTGGAAGCACGAAATGCAGCCGTTTTTCACTATGAGACAGTTTTGAAACAAAACGTAAAACGGTTCCATCGTCGCGGAACACAAAATGGACTTTTGAAATGGTTCTTCTTTGCAACGCTTACACTTTGATGGTATTTTAAATTGCCCTAAACTTAAGGCTCAGAACAAACTGACACTTTCGCATTTATAAGATTAGTAGGATAAATATTAGGATTGGGATATATAATATACAAGCTTTCCGCCCGCGGCGTCGCCCGCGTGGACTACACGACTTTATCCCACGGGAATGTGGTGTTGTTTTTATTATTTTCCTTGCGCCCGCCGACCGGCCGGTAACCCTTAATTTATGTATGGGTATATGTATTGTATTGCTTAAAATTGCTTGCTTCGAAAATAAGCCATTATTTCTCGGAAAAAGTAAATGACAAAAAATGCTATTGTGGGTTATCCATAAGAGATAAACATATACCACCGGGGAGTTTTCTATAGAACCTTTCAAGGTGTACAAATTATAAATATATTATTTTGATAAATCTCGTAGGGTTCAGCCTGCGTTTGCAATGTAAGCGGAAAAAAATGTAATCATTTACGACATCACATTAGAAACCTCAAAAATTACAGTATTTCTCTACTCTATATTGAATGTTATTATACATATAAACCTTCCTCTTGAATCACTCTATCTATTAAAAAAAACCGCATCAAAATCCGTTGCGTTGTTTTAAAGATCTAAGCATACATAGGGACATAGGGACAGACAGCGGGAAGCGACTTTGCTTTATACTATGTAGTGACTACACATATTTTCCTATTATACATTGACGGCATACTAAACCGCCTCCACGTAGCATTTCCCACTCCCCGCGATGAGAAAGTTGGCTCAACAACAAGAGTGTCATTACACTCGTATCAGGTTCTCATAATGTTACGTACGCAGAATGACACTCTTCCTAAAAACACTTTCGCATAATGAAACGACACTATCGCATAATGAAATATCACTATCGCATAACGATTTAACACTTCGCATAATTATGCCACTTTTTCGCATAACGAAATATTTTTTACCTAGGTTGACGGCATACTAAACCGTCTCCACGTAGCAGTCCCAACCCCTCGCGATGGGAAAGAACGTCCCGCAGTCATTCCTCCCTCGGTGGCCGCTAAGAAGTTGGCTCTACAACAACGGGAGAGCAGGAAGAGGAAGCTGGAGAGGGAGATAGAGGTGGAAGCAGGAGACGACTATGTTTTGGGTGAGTTTTGATGATGGTTTTAATGGGTGACATGTTTTTTTTTAAATATTTTTCATTATAAGTCGGAAACTATCTAGTTTAAAAAAAGATTGTTTTTTAATGAGAATGTGGAAACAGCGCTCTTTCATATTATACCCCACATGCTGTAGTATAATTCAAAATTCAATATCATTTAACCGCCTCCGTGGTCTAGTGGTACAACCACCGGTGTCAGACCCAGGGGTCCCGGGTTCGATTCCCAGCGGGGGTACATATTGTATTCGGGTTGGTTGGTGGTAGGTCTTGTTGTAAGTCCGCCTGGCTAGCAACCACCATCTTATCTAAGTCTGACGCCATAACAACAATGTTTTCAGCATTGTTGTGTTCCGGCAGTTAAAGATAAGATAGCCAGTTCCTCAGTGATTGGGGATTCCGGGAGAGGCTCGCTTCCATCTTCAGCCTTGTCAATACTTAACATCAGGTATGATGAAGGCTAAAAGTCTCCACGTACTTCATAAAAAAAAAAAACATTTATTCAGTCTAGGCTGTTACAAGCACTTATGAACGTCAGAGAAGCTACCATCGGTTCACAAACCCTACGGCGGGAGACCGCGTAACGAGAAGAACCGGCAAGAAACTCGTCAAGGGCTGTTTTATTCTCCCTGTTTTATTTCATACAGAGTCGTCAAATTGAAAAGTGACCTTAACATATCAGTAAGGTCAAAGTAGCCCCAATTTTTAAGACTTACTTTCAGACCCTGTTGTAAAAAATAATTTTAGTTATTACTTTCTCAATTGCATAATAGTTAGGCAAACGTCATCTTAAACTATTCCATATATCATCCGCAGAGCTACCGAGACTTTAAGTCTCGGTAGCTCAGCGGTTAGAGCATTGGACCGGATTTCCAAAGGTCGTGGGTTCGATTCCCATCTGAGAATTCACTTGTAACCGAGTTAATTTTTTCCAATATTTTTCTATTTAAAATTTATCATAAGTATAAAAATAGCATTGTAAATGCAAAAATAAAAAATCATAAAAAATACTTATATACTTTTTTTATACATAATATACATATTGATTGTAGATATATTGATTTAGTTGATAGCATTAGTAGTTCTTGAGATATCCAGCTGTGACATAGACAGATCGAGTCGCATAATAAAGGTTCTTTACAATTTTGGTATGGAACGAACCCTAAAAAGTCCCATCTAAATATCCCCTAAATCATTTTGACGACCCGTTTGACCAAAACCCGCCTCCTGCGCAATATTTGTGTGCATGAACATGTCTATTTGTCTTGGTCTGGGTGTTTAAAATGTATATTATGTATGTATTTATAAAAACGAAAGTATATAATTGTTTATCCGTTATCTAGTATCCATAACACAAGTTCTTCATGAAACTTAACGTGGGCTAGATAATTGGTGTGTTGTATGCAATTATTTATTTATTTTCCCTATTCTCCAGACTTGAAGAAGAACTATGCAGACATCCCGGAGGAGGAGCGCTACGATCCCATACCGGAGTTCTGGGAGGGACACAATGTGGCTGACTACATCGATCCGGATATATTCGATGTGAGTGTTTCATTCATCCATTCATTTATTAATGCAACATGTTGGTATTATCTATACTATAATATTATAAAGCTGAAGAGTTTGTTTATTTGAACACGCTAATCTCAGGAACTACCGGACCGATTTAGAAAATTCTTAGACATAGGCTATATTTTATCCCGATATACCCACGGGAACGGGCAACGCGGGTAAAACCCCGAGGATCCGCTAGTTTATTTATATCAGCCTTACATATTACATAATATATAACTTAAATTAGGGTGACACATTTGCCAAAAAAGTTTAATAAAAAATACGACATTTTGCCTGTATACTTTGATTAGTAATAAATGTTTTCGCGGACACCCTTTACTATCGCGGAAACTTTACATATTTCTACGTAAACATTTTTATTTATTTTTATTTGGCTCACAAAACTGGATACAATCTATTCAAACATAATGCAAGTATTTTTTTTATAACTTATACTTGATTGATCCTACTAGATGCAAGCACAGCATGCAAAAAAAAAATAACACAATACACTGTAGACTACTATGTGTAGCTATACAATACAATACAAAATTAACTACTTTTCACTGTTTAATAAATTTAAATGAAAAATTACTAAACTGAAACTAAAAGTACAACATCATTTATTATGGCCCGTTCGAAGCTGACCGAAGCTCGTGCTTCTTGCCAGTCAAAACGCGGCCTAAAATATACCTGACATAAGGTCGCAAGTCGCGTCACATACGCTTCATGCATTACCCATGTCAGTAACAAGTCTCTTCTTCGGATAATAACTATAATTTCAGAATTTTCTTACATGAGATTGAGAGCATTTTCAAGTTATCAATAGTTTTGAACGCGCTAATTTCAGGAACTACTGGACCGATTTAGAAAATTCTTAGACCATTAGAAAGCTATAACTTTTTAATTTTGCATTTTACAATGCTATTTTTATGTGATACTCGTAGATCCCGTCAGGGCGACATGAGACTAGTTGTTTTTTTCTAGTATATTTTCTTGTTTAATATTTATCACATTAGAAAGCTACATTTCTCCCGAGTGACATAGGCTATATTTTATCCCGATATTCCCACGGGAACGGGTTGCACGCGGGTAAAACCGCGAGGATCCGCTAGTTTTTAATAAGATTGTATTTTGACGCGGAAGAGACGCTAAATCTCATGGGGTGGCAACAGGGAGCTAATGGCACCACCACCGATAGTGGCCAAAATCGATTGATTATTCCCGAATACTCAAATGTTTCTCAACTTTGAGGGCTTCTTCAACATCAACCTGTCGCTTTAAATGTCAAAGGTATGAAAAAACGCCAAGTTCCAAACAAAGCGGTCTACTTTCTACGCTTCCTGCTATCTACTTTTGATTCGAGCGTAAAAAATAGGCTATTTGACAATGCAAAAAATAAAGTGTCAATTACTGTTATCAGTATAAATTATGAGTTTAAAAATGGTTTTTTATTAACGTAAGTTGAAAATAATTATAAATTTATTTAAAAATCCGTAAATAAAAATGCATTTTTTAAACGTTTTGTCACGTGACACAAAACGCTCCTGATTCGTCGAGTTTATAATGACGTCACCTGCTTGTAAACCTCGTTTGCCTACGTATGTGGATGATATGCGGAATACAGGCAAGTGACGTCACCGACCCCATTGCAGCGCCATATTGTCAAAGTAGCGTTTTGGCGCGCTATTTAAATATTGAATTTTTAATTTGATATTTTTCAGCAAATATGTACCAGAATTTAAAAAAACAACTTTTACTGGGTTCCTTAAACTCCTCTACATAATATAAAATGGATTTTCAAAACCTGTCAAATAGCCTATTGTAGCTTTTACATAAGTACCTATGTATTGGATCGTCCGGAAACATTTTGCCATCTACCCCCTCAGTTTCTAGTGTCCTTTTTACGATATCTCTATACGATCTGCTATCTCCTATGCGTAAGTTTCTTTTTCTATACTAAAATGTTATAAAGAGGAAAGATTTGTTTGTTTGTTGGCATTGAATAGGCTCCGAAACTACTGAATGGATTTGGATGAAATTTGGTACACAGATAGTAGATAGCCTGTTTACTTATAGTATACGTTTTTTATCCTGATATTCCCACGGGAACGGGAACTTTAGTCTATGATAAAATTTCAAAAAAAGAGTTCTAAATTTAATCAAAGATCATCCCAAGCCTTGATTACCGGAACTTGTTTACCAATATCCTAAAGCCTACTGGTCAATTATTTGACATAATGACAAAATGGCAAGTTTCAACTTGACTCAAACTAATCAACACATTTTGGATCCAATGGCTTTTATTTATTTATCTATATATATAATACGGCAGTGAAGCCGCTTCTCCTCCTAAACTAAAAGTCGCACAATCAAGTGCAATACACCGTTAGAAAGGTATTTGTCTGAAGTGGTCGGATAAGTCGAGAAATTTAGCAAAAACTCAAATCTAGAGCGATTTAAACCGGATTTAATGGATTTTTAAATTGAATATAAAAAATGTGTTTTTTGCGCATTATGCGCACACGGGTCTATTTATTTATATATATATTTATTTATTTATTTTATTAACCTTATCCTTAAATTATGAATTATAAAGAACAGATATATTTTAGTGATCTTCCTCATTTGAAATTGACCAATGCCTCTCCTAGCAGAGATTTGTGGAACTATTTTTTTTTGACACTATTCCAGGGTATTTATTGTATTCCTCGGGGTGAGACCTGGTGACCTGTACCACAAGTTTATTTCAAACTTTTTTCGGGCTCCAGATCTCATACTAAACAATGTCTACAGTTATGTTAAGCCTTGAAATGGTGTTTATTAGTATGAGATGAATAAAGATTATTTTTATTTTATTTTTTCCATTCTAAAAAAATAGCAATTCTTTCCGCGGATTTTTTGAAATTGTAATTATTTTTTATTATTATTTATTTTTTGCATTTTTCAATGCTATTTTTATACTTATGTTAAATTTTAAATAGAAAAATATTGGAAAGTCAACTCGGCCAGAAGTCAATTCTCAGATGGGGCTCGAACCCACGACCTTTGGAAATCCGGTCCAATACTCTAACCACTGAGCTACCGAGACTTGGTGGTCTGAGAATTGACTTGTGGCCGAGTTGATTTTTTTCCAATATTTTTCTATTTAAAATTTATCATTGTAATTATGGTTTGTGAGTTTAATCTTTTTGAAACTAAAATTTTAGGTTTACCATAATATTGTTCTTTTCCCAAATAGAAACTGGCAGAGTTAGAAAAGGATGAAGAGCTGAGAGAAGAAGCGGGATTGTACGCCATACCCAAGATAGAGTTGGACGAGACCATGCGAGAGATCAAGGAGTTGGCCAAACAGATTCGGTGAGATATTTATTATTCTTTTTGTTTTGTGCTTGGGTGTTGTGAAATATACAAAGTGTAACAAATTTTAAGGGACAGTGATTGATAGTGATTTATGATATCTGAATTTTTGCATTTTTCAATGCTGTTTTTATACTAATGATAAATTTTAAATAGAAAAATGTTGGAAAAAAACAACTCGGCCACAAGTCAATTCTCAGATGGGACTCGAACTGATAGTGATTTTTCGGAAATGTATTTATAATAAGGGGCTAATTGCCTAATTTGTCATCAAGTTGTATCACCTAATAAATAGATCTATCGCCACGAAATATTTTCGTTCTAAGATAAACAAAAAGTGGTCCCAGGGATGAATTATCAAATTAATGTTAATATACAGGGTGTTAAAAGACCCATACCGAAGCCGTAATATTTGCGTAGTGTAATTGTGTAAATAAGAATAAGTGAAAATAATTGCTGGGAAACGACTTTATTTTTTGTTTAAAAAAAATGGGTGTTATTTTTACACGCAAAAAAAAAACGCGTGGAACAACGTATGCGTGTCTAGAGGGCACGAGTAGGTAGCCGGAATCCAGATTCTTTGATTGGTTTTGATATTCATTGCGGTTTTGTAACTATAAACGATAATATTTAAAAATAAATAGTGACTTTGATCCTCAATAACTCCTTAACTATCAGGTTCCCAGATTTGTCCCTATACAAGAAAATGATTGTAACAATGGGTAGAATACGTGGTTTTCGTTTTCGTTATGGGTCTTTTAATACCCTGTATGTGTAAAATAAGAGATAATTTTAAAATTTTAATGATAATATGTTCAAAGAGGCAAAGACAAATTGGCGAGAGTGGATCTACAGCACAATATTGATTGGACGCATGGGAAATGTAACTGCCCTGCGTTTTTCAAAAATTATATGTGCAAACATATTATCGGATTAGCCATACGCTTAAAGCTGGCCAATCCCTTTCAATTTGTCATTTGAAAGGTATTGAATGAACGAAATTGAACCGTCTAAGCAAAGTGACAGACGATGAAGTGTCGAAAGAAGTGTCATTATTACAATCACAATACCTTTCTAAGGGATTGTGCTAGATTTTTTAATCAGACAATTAGGGGGCAGGGTTCGAAAGTATAATTATCATGATAATAACAAAATAACTCAGTTGGGACTCGAACCCACGACCTTTGGAAATCCGGTCCAATGCTATAACTACTGAGAAGCTCAGAGGTTAGAGCATTGGATTATCTATTTAAAATTTATCATAAGTGACTTTAGTAATGTTTAACAAAATTATTTCGATTTTATGTTTATTTTTGTTCTCAAATATATGTCATCTGCTATTTATCTGGTACCCTACAAATTTTCATTTATTCATTCTTTCCACCATAGCAACAAGAAAGCCATCCTCAAAGACGAGTCGCGCCTCACGAAGCAGTCCACCAAACCAGTCATGCCAAGGACCAGTCGCGCCCGAGCGAGGGACCGGTCTACTGGGAAGCTCAGGGACGAGATGGAGAAATTGGGTGAGTCTTATAGAAAAAAACAAATTTGGTTGGTTGTGAGATTAGTCGGATTTACAATTCAAAAGAGTAATTTATGTTTTTTTTTGTTAATTTTTGCATATTTTTACCCTTTTAGCTGCCAATGTCTTTTGACGTTGACGTTAGGTGCCAGCCATTAAAGATGGAATTACAATAGATCTTATAGGTCACTACGACCTTTTAACCGCCTCTGTGGTCTAGTGGTACAACCACCGGTATCAGACCCAGGGGTCCCGGGTTCGATTCCCAGCGGGGGTACATATTGTATTCGGTTTGGTTGGTGGTAGGTAGTGAAATTAGTGCCTTTTTAGTTTGCAGTGTCCAGTTAAGGCTCTTGCTATCGCACATAAGTTTGCTCTGCTGAGCTCTAGAAGTTCAGCAGTTTGCTTTTGCGAATAGCCTTCGATAAGGGATTTGGCGTGTATTCATCCTGGTTGTTTTAACCAGTATGACTGTATTACCCTTGAGAAGGTGCATGGCCTGTTCCTTTGAGATACCACAGAAAGGTTCTGGATCTAGCTGTTGGCCCTGAGCTCCAGCCCTTGCAAGTTCATCAGCTTTTTCTGCCATAGAGTTAGATGAAAGGGCGGAGAGTAACCTACAAATACAAATACAAATTTTTATTGCACCTACGAGATTTTCATCCCGCATTTTAAAGAGGATTGTCAAAGCCTTGTGGTGACGGCCTAAGAATACAAGTGTCACCACTCCCTTACATGCCTGGGATGTCGTAAGAGTCGACTAAGAGGCTCGACGCATTGAACACCTGTGCGAGAGAAGGAACACTTGAAACAAACCCTCTACC
Source organism: Chrysoteuchia culmella (assembly GCA_910589605.1). Lineage (NCBI taxonomy): Eukaryota > Metazoa > Arthropoda > Insecta > Lepidoptera > Crambidae > Chrysoteuchia > Chrysoteuchia culmella. Next base: position 720,339 of record OU342669.1, read on the forward strand.
AACCCGTCTGGCCAGCGTGGCAGCAGTAGGCTAATAGCCTCCTATGAACGCCACAATAGGCGTGAGTTAGGAGAGGCCTTTGTCCAGCAGTGGACGTCCACAGGCTGATGATGTGTGTGATGTGTGTCAAATAAGACGGCAACAGTATATTTTCAACTGTGTATTTTGTACATGATATTTACAACATTAACAGGTATAGATCGCGCCAAATTTCTAGTCCGCTCTGAAGTTGCTTCGCTCAGAGATACAGTCAGACTCGTCATACTTAAGTCATAGTAGACTTAAGTATTATGCCAGGGATGTAATCAGACAAATAATACTTAAGTATTATTATTCTTAAGTACAGAGATACAGTCAGACTCGTCATACTTAAGTCATAGTAGACTTAAGTATTATGCCAGGGATGTAATCAGACAAATAATACTTAAGTATTATTATTCTTAAGTACAGAGATACAGTCAGACTCGTCATACTTAAGTCATAGTAGACTTAAGTATTATGCCAGGGATGTAATCAGACAAATAATACTTAAGTATTATGTGTCTGACTGCATCCCTGCGCGAAGCAACTTCAGAGCGGACTAGAAGTTCGGCGCGATCTTGTAGCATTAGTTATCAAATTTTGATAATTTTGATTTCGCTATGTGAAAATTTCTCGTAACTGACAAGTCCTTTTTTATGATTTTGTAATTTTTGCATTTTTCAATGCTATTTTTATACTTATGGTAAATTTTAAATAGAAAAATATTGGAAATAAATTAAATTTAAAAATTAACTAATAAAAAAATTGGAAATCCGGTCCAAAGGTCGCGGGTTCGATTCCCGTCTGAGAATTCACTTGTGGCGGAGTTAATTTTTTCCAATATTTTTCTATTTAAATTATGACAAGCCCTTGTTTTATCTTCCTCAATTTTGTGGGAGGTCGAAAACAATGAGGTATAGAACCTCTGTCGACCCCCACACCGATATTCCGACGGGAACGGGAACCACAGTAACCTTTTTTTTATGTCCGACGGGGAGACTTAGCCTTCATCATACCTGATGTTAAGTATTGATAAGGCTGAAGATGGAAGCGAGCTTTATTCAATAAACAGTGCGCTTTTAAAAATATGTGTTTATATGAGCAATTTTTTATTTAATCAAGTAAGTCTAATGGCCTGCGCAGACGACGGACATTGAAGGACTTTTTGTCCGCGACACGACCTTATTACTAAGAACATAAAGTTGAATAAATAACGAGGACTATCGCGTACTTTTCGCGGATATACGCGGTCTAAGTTGAATCTTATTTGGTTGACAATAAAGACGTGTCGCGGACAAAAAGTCCTCCGTTATCCGTCGTCTGCGCTAGCTCTAATACAGGCCTTTAAAATACAATATTATCCACATGACAATACTGTATTATAGTTATTAAGGCCGATATTATTGAGGGCGTAAGGCCTCGCGTTTTGTTAAGACAATACAATACGCGTTTTATTCACGCCCTATACTGACATACTAGTCGCCGCACGTGACTTTGCTCGTATGGGTTTTCTTGCTAATATTATAAATGTGAAAGTATGATCAGATGATCCGTTTGTTTGTGACTCTTTCACGCAAAAACTACTGAACGGTTTTGGATGAAATTTGGAATGTAGTTGGCTTAACTACTTACTACTAATAGGCTGCTTTCTATCCCGATATTCCCACGGGAACGGGAACCGCGCGAGTGGAACCCGAGAGCGCCCGCTAGTGTTCCATACAAAAAAAACACTAGATAAAGTAGATATTAATATTAGAAATAAAGAAAAATCTATTATTTATAACTTTTTAATTTTGCATTTTACAATGCTATTTTAATGTGATAATATTATACAAGAAAATATACTAGAAAAAAGCAACCAGTCTCATGTCGCCCTGACGGGATTCGAACCCCGCATCCTTGGGAGTCCGGCCCAATGCACTAACCAATTATGCTACAGAGACCCATGATCACACGTCCAATTTTTCCAGTATATTCACCGTTCTACGGTGCCGGCCACCGTCGTTTCATCAATGAGAGAAAATATCCTCGCATTCGAAAGAAACATCTTTACAGATGTTTGACTATCGATTAAGATGAAACACCGGCACCGTAGAACGGTGAATATACTGGAAAAATTCGACGTGTCCTCATAGGTCTCTGTAGCATAATTGGTTAGTGCATTGGGCCGGACTCCTAAGGATGCGGGTTCGAATCCCGTCAGGGCGACATGAGACTAGTTGCTTTTTTCTAGTAGATTTTCTTGTTTAATATTTATCACACAAAAATAGCATTGCAAAATGTAAAATTAAAAAAATTATAAAGATACTTAAAAACAGCAATGTACATAAAACAAAGACGTGCAGAGTCAAAACTTTGCTCAGCTCAGTATACGCAGCAGATGGTTAGGCCTGCTGCACTGATATTCTGCCGAGCACAGTGGTGACATCAGGCACACGATAAACATAAAACAAACAAAGAAAGATAACAAACAAACAAACAAAAGCACGTTTAGCAGGAGTACTATTAGTAGGAATTGTTGGTGTCTAATACCGCTACTACATCTAAACTAATATTATGAATAAGTAACTTCGTTTATCTGTCTGTCTGTTACCTTTCACGCGTAAACCGTTGAACCGATTTTAATTAAATTTGGTATGGAAATAACTTGAACCCTGAAGATGGACATATGATACTTTTTAAGCCGATAGATGGCACCACCATGCGATAACCATATTCATAATATTTGCTAACTTTCGTAACTTCGTAAATGAGTAACTTTCCCCAAATTGAATATGTTCAGCGCTAAACGTGTTTTAATCGATATGATAAATTTTAAAATAGAAAAATATTGGAAAAAAACAACTCGGCCACAAGTGAATTCTCAGATAGGACTCGAACCCGCGATCTTTGGAAATCCGGTCCAATGCTGTAACTTTAACTAAGTAAACGTTTAAACTAACGGTTTTTTTATTTTAAAATTTATCATAAGTATTAAACTATTTTAATTGATTAAACTTGATGCTATCATTAAAAATGCAAAAATAAAAAAATTATAAAATATTTTAATCGCTCTATTACTTTTGACTTCAAACGAATGACTGCAAAGTAATGTAATTTTAAATATTGAGCATTGGGCCGGATTTCCAAAGGTCGCGGGTTCGATTCCCGTCTGAGAATTCACTTGTGGCCGAGTTGCTTTTTTCCAATATTTTTCTATTTAAAATTTACCATAAATTTTAAATATGTTAGCGCTAAATGCGTTTATTGACAGTTGGTGATAGTGGCCCAAAATGTCGAAATTGAAATCCCTTGAAATAAAACAACCACGGCAGCTGTAAAGGTGCCGAAACGTCGGGAAAATCGAAAAACCCCTAAAAATACGGACAATTACAACTTAGTTCGTGGAAATATAGCGCGTTTGATATCCGTAAAAGTTGTTTTATTTCAATGAACAGTGCGCGTCAAAACATAAGATGTACGTATTGAAATCCCTTTTTCGTTTTTTGTCAGGCGTGGACATGTCCGAGACCAAAGGGGCCCACTTCACCAAGACCAGGTCTCGCTCCCGCTCCCTCTCCGTGGCCGCCAAACGCGCGCGAGCCGACTCTACCGGGAGATCTGTCAGTCGCCCCGCGAGGGATGAACAGGGGGTGAAAGATGTGGCGGTAAGATTGCACACATATACACACACACAAACATACGCATTTACAATTCACACGCACTTACAATACACACGCACTTACAATACACACGCACACAAACACACACGCATATACAATACACACACACACACACACACACACACACACACACACTTTTTATTCTCAATTTTTTTGTTAGTATTTTTAGTGTATATAACTTTTGTAGTTGTTGTGACATAATTAATTTTGTTTGTTTATAAATTTTACAACATTTCTAAACGACAACATTTTTCTTTGTAAAATTGAATTTTTGTATATTAATTCTTCGTGAAGAGTTATCAGGCAGCTATATTGAGGTCCAAATTAGATAACAATCTTTCCAGCTTTAAAATTTTAAAATTCAACCTTCTCACACACACACACACACACACACACACACACACACAAGAACGCATACGAGTAGTGCTTCGTCTTTTTAAATTTTTATGTTTAAATAATTTAGTGTATATAACTTTTATAGTTGTTGTGACATAATTTATTTTGAAATCAATAATTTCTTTGTTTCAAAATAAAACTCTCCAAAAGAAACACATCATTTCTAAACGACAACTTTTTTCTTCGTAAAATTGAATTTTTGTATATTAATTCTTCGTGAAGAGTTATCAGGCAGCTATATTGAGGTCCAAATTAGATAATAACCTTTCCAGCTTCTCCAAACTTTAAAATTCAACCTTTTCTCCAACAGATGCAAAGAAAAGCGAAGAAAATGGCCCACGTGGCGATCGCCAAGAAGACCAAGAAGATGGGGCTGAAGGGAGAGGCCGACCGGTTCATCGGAACCAAGATGCCGAAGCATTTGTTCTCCGGCAAGAGAGGCGTCGGGAAGACGGACAGGAGATAAACATGATTTTACTTGGAATAAAGTGTATTATATTCATAGATTGCGTTTTATCTTACTTTCAAAACTTATTATTAAGTATTTAACCCAAAAGAAAATGAAAAATCGGAGATTAAACATGGGCGTTTTTAAAATTTGCGGTGTGGTGACGGCCTAAGAATACAAGTGTCAAGCAGGGGCGTGCATCCCATATAGGCAATTAGGCAATGCCTACCTCATTCAAAAATAAATATACAATTAATACAATAAGTGTTAAAGTTATTTTAGTTTAGTTAAACTTCTATTCAACACTCGCCCACTAAGATTTTCCTTACACTAAACACTGAATACCTACCGGTAGGCAGTCTCCAAATTGCCTACTCGAAACAAGCAGCGTTTCATACAAGAATACAACTTATTTAGAAAAAGTATTGCTCAAGTATAAACCGCCCACGGCAAGAAGGGCGCTATTTGTACGTGTAACGTTCTAGCTTAACTTCCGGAATATATCAGTATAAAGTAAGCAAGCTTACCTGACGAATGAATTTGGTCGCGAATTATTTTGTTGAGGAGTTATTTTAAAACTATCATATTTCCTAAGATATTCATTAAAATTAAATGATGTAAAGGACAATTTTGTTCAAAATTAAATACTTGTGATGATTAACGTAATTATTTAGATAAGGATTAATATCATCTTTGTGAAAAGAGCTTCTCAAATAATACATTAGTTTAGAACAAATTTTATTATCTTAAAAATGGTTATAGTGAGTTAACTATAAAACATAGACATATGCTGTCGCGGACTTTTATTAGAACTTTTAATGGGGAACAATTTCGTCATACATGATATTTACGTAACTTTAACCGTTTACACACCGTCCGCAACGGAAACTCCCAAAAGTATTTTTTTCCCCCGTTTTTGCAAAGTTTTACATTAATGCTCTGCTCTTATTAATCGTATCGTGATATTAAATATCTTATTACCTTCCGAGATAAATGGACTCTCCAGCACAAAAATATTTTTTCAATTCGAACTAGTAGTTCTGGAGATTAGCGTGCTCAAACAATCAAACTCGTCAGCATTTTAATATTCCTACTAAATATAACGAAACCTTATCATTTATGACTAGCAGCCGCTCTCGGTTTCACTCGCCGCGTGGTTGCCGTTACCGTGGGAATATCAGGATAATTATAAATATTGGCATACAATGTGGTTTTCTGATATATAAGCTACATTGCTGTAAAGTTTCATCTTAATCAGTTCAGTTGTTTTTGAGTAAATGAGTAACAAACATTCATCCAGCCAAATATCCTCACAAACTTTCAAACTTATAATATTCGGTAGCAGGATAGGATAATTGCAAAGTTACTAGTTAGATCTACAGTGCCTACTACGCTGGAAAACCAATGCACGCCCCTGGGTCAAGTGTCACCACATAGCGTATGTAGCAGATTATTTAATTACTTACTAATTTATTTTAAACACACATGATTTATTAAACTCAATAGGTTCATTCATTCACTCCTTACTTATCGATAAAAAAATTATCGATTACTTCAAGCACTACTGTCATTATTTGACATTAGTAATCGCCCCTTACCCCCGCAAGAATTGGTTGATCGTGATTTCATACATTCTTCTCGGGTTTCGTGTCCAGTGGTTAATTCGTCCAAGGCAGATACCTTAACTTATGTAGCTACATAAAAACGTTCTTAGGAAACCCTAATTTTTTGAGAAATATTGAACTGCATTTAAGGATTTTGAAAAAAAAAAAAACCAGCGGCCGAAAAGTTTTCTTTCAGTTTTCAAAATATATTTTTTTATGCCTATCGATTCTGTTTTGTATGAGGACACACTACAACCTACGATACCTACTGCGGTATGAGTACAGTCAGCAGCACATTATATAGACTCAGTCAATGTGCTCAAAAATTCAGCTACATCCAAAGTGATCAATAATATCGTTACAACTCAAGTAATCAAATTGATGGCTACGTCATAGAACGCTCTATATAATTCTCATTTTTAAGAACACTATGGTTGCACCGATATATTTGATCACTTAAGAAATTCCTAATTATATGAGCACGCGTTAGCTGTGTCTACTACAGTGGAATATGTTTATAATGACATCGAAGGGAATGGACAAACATGTCATACTAAGCGGAGGGCATACAAAGCAGCATTTTTGTGAAAAAAAAAACGATTAGCTATTATTTAGGTAAATACATATGTACTTATTTTAAAAGAGAAACAATATTAAATAAAAAATAAAATTGCATGTAATACGGCGTTGTGCACATCAGAGTTTAAAATTGTTGGGATGGGTAAAAAAATGTCAGTCGCGTCAGGACACGTGACCTGATCGAAAATTCGTAAGACGGAGGGAGAGTAGACCGCCGGCGCGTCGTAGGAGAGAAAGTAATATCCCCCTCTCATTCTCGGGAATATCGAGACGACGTGTTCCTCCTGTTTACTTGGTACCTACAACTAAAACGATATTCTCACGAAGTTTCCACTCTTACCTGGGTCCTTGGCTTTATAATAAAATAAGTCGCATACATGAGCCGTTACGTGACAAAAATTACTACAAATGCAAAAAAACTATATCAGCGTTTCTATAGACAATGGATTACAAAGCTACAGAGGAGTTGATAAATATATAAGACACGTGCATGATACACTTTTATATTATAAAGAGTCAAATATAAAAAGACATATATTTATACATATACTAATATTTAATTTTGATTTTCATATATTTACACAATTATACTTTCCTACAAAATCTGCAATAATATATAACTTTACTAGTACAATACACATTTCGTTTATAATATTTCACATTTATGTATACATACATACTATAATATTAATGGATAATTTATTTACATATAAATATATAAATGTCATATAAAACAAACATATAACTAATATAATAAGCATTAAATAATATATATTATTATTGGTTAAAGTTGACACATTAATATTACTTGTAGAAAGAAAAGTTTAGTTAAGTTAATTTGATCTGTTCACCTTGCATATAATACTACTGTAAACTCATGTTTGGTTATAGAAGACGACGATACTACTCTGCCGCAACAGTTTTTTAACTAGCGCAGAGGGTAGCTGTCATTATCTGCTACCGCCATTCCTATACATAAATTGTTTTATGGTAATAATTGTACTGTAGCATTGTGATTGTGAATGGGTAAATAAATTTTATTTCATTTTATTTCATTTCATTTCATTCTACCGCGCGTCGAAAATGTATGCCTGCTCCTTCTATTTCGTTTAAGCGGTTTTCACTGCCGGCACTCTCGGAGTGCAACCAATTGTTTTTTTTTTACATATGATATCACTGAAAACGAATCCATGACGTTCAACTGTCAATTACTCACCGAGATTCAAAACATTAGCCAGCCACGTGCTGATCGTCGTCGGGAATCAACGAACATGACCGCAGGTAAAGAATCATGTCGGTCACTATGAAATTAAAAATGAGTCATAATATGCGATATGTCATTGTCAGTGAAGTCATTATATCCGACTTTGTTACATAGAATTATGTGAAAACCAATCTTCGTTGTGTAATACGTCATAATAGGCGGTTGGTCAAAATAGGCGGAGTCATAATACACGGATTCTACTGTATATATAATTATGATGCTGACTGTACTAGAAAAGTTAGAAATCGCGAAAAAATGTTTCCACTTATTCACTAAGAAAATAAGTTCATTCCACGTAGGTGAAGCACAACATCTGCCGGGGTGGTGCGGGTATGAGTCGTGTGCATACAGTCTCTGAATGGTAAAATTGAAATTTTAATACTTAATTTAATTTAATATAAGATACTAACATAGGTTAAGTACAATTGTTACTAACAAATAATGAGTCAAAGTTACTTGAAATAAAATGAATTGAATTGAAGCGGATAGACTGCGTCTAGCGCAAGCGCGGGGCGCGTTTTTCACGATTTTTGGCGTTTAACGAAACCTCCGTTGATGTCTGTGTTATAATACTAACGCCAAACAGGATCGAAAGTCATGAAAAAAAATTGTTTTTGAGAACTGCCCATTTTCCTGCTGACTGTACAAGCTATTGCATAGCTTTTATCGCGGGCTTTGAGCGTGGCGACCGAATCAAGAAATTCCGTAACGAAAATAAAACCTAACACCCCCCACTCCGTGTCATAGATTTTGGTTGAATAACAACATTGTCAATGATGAAAAAAAACTGTAATGAACATTTGTGTGAAAATATAATTTTTCAATTATATAAAAAAATCTGCAATGAATCGGTTAACCACTAGAACAGCATTCTTTATCACATACTGACTTCCGCCCGGAAAATCTGTAGGGAAAATTTGACCGGGATCCAAATCCGTTCAGCCGTTTTAACCGCCTCTGTGGTCTAGTGGTACAACCACCGGTATCAGACCCAGGGGTCCCGGGTTCGATTCCCAGCGGGGGTACATATTGTATTCGGTTTGGTTGGTGGTAGGACTTGTTGTAAGTAGGTCTGGCTAGCTACTACCAAAGTCTGACGCCATAACAACAATGTTTTCAGTATTGTTGTGTTCCGGCAGTTAAAGATAAGATAGCCAGTTCCTCAATGATTGAGGATTCCGGGTGAGGCTCGCTTCCATCTTCAGCCTTATCAATACTTAACAGCAGGTATGATGAAGGCTAAGAGTATACCCGCCGTTCATAAAAAAGCCGTGTTTGCGTGTTTGAGTAACAAACAAACGCCCACATTTATAATAATCTTAGTAGGACCCTAAGTACCCTCGACTTTTCCCAACCCTAAACAACAACAGGACATTAAAAATAAAACACAAAATTAGCAAAATGAATGGCACATTTAATTAATATTATTCATTTTTATAATTAGACCTTTCTTGTAATTATAATCATTTTTAATCTATGCATTTGAACTGAAAAAAAAACAAATGCTCTATGATACACTGTTCTGGCTGTCGGTGTTACCACCTTAAGAGGGGAAAAAATAACAAAAAAAAAGCCTCATTTACATTACACAATCTCCAGGATGTGTCAAAATACCTCCAGTGCCTTAAGAAAAAGAACCTGAGCATAATTCGAAATAAATTACGGATTCGAAGTACCGATTACAAAAAAATGGTATCTTAACATACGTATCCTTACGTATAGATAACAAAATAATTAATTATAATAAGAAAAAACTTAAGTATTAACCGCTAAATGGAAGATAAAGTCAACTAAACTAAACTAAAAGGGCTCAAAGTAATGTAAAGTGAAGCTTACGAGTAAACTGATAGATTATTAAAACAATATTTTGAACTTGTCGAATATCAACTTTAGGGCCTGCGCAGACGACGGCCTTTGGAAGACTTTTTGTCCGCGACACGACCTTATTACTAAGAACATAAAGTTGAATAAATAACGAGGACTATCGCGTACTTTTCATGGATATACGCGGTCTAAGTTCAATCTTATTTGGTTAACAATAAAGACGTGTCGCGGACAAAAAGTCCTCCGTTATCCGTCGTCTGCGCTAGCTATTACATCGTGGTGTTAGAGATGAGTTTTGCCTGCGCCCGTTACAGGCAGCCATTGGTGGCAAAACATTAAGTTCTGTATATTTCGTGAGCATCTTTAATTCCCAATATATTTAAATGAATCTCATAAATCAATGTGTAAAATCAAATTATTTTTTCCATATATTTTAACAGTCAATTTTAATCTTTAACCACGAAATATACAAAACTTGACGTTACAGAAAACGATCGAAATCTATCATTTATAAACCATTACAGTCAAAAATCAACCTTAAAGTCTATATAATACAGTTTAAATCAAACTAAATTACATTAAATCGGTTCTTTTCAAACTAACATTATCGTACTATGTCGTAACGTGTCACTTCAGTACATAGCGTAGTTTTTTAAATTCATTTATTCAAGAAAATATTGTCTATACCAACTAAACTTAACGTATTTACGAATATATTGCTGTCCCTTTCTCACGTGGCAGAAAGGAAGAGCAATAGTTATAAAGTTATAAGTTCTGCAGGCAAATATAGTCTGTATACCACGACCTTATAATGTCATGAAGAAAATATCTTATTATTATTAAATTACATAAGACCTTTTATTGATACGTCATTTAGTTTTTTAAGATAAAGCTGTTTATATTTTTGTTTAGTGCGATTTTTTCTACTCACGGTCGATAGTGAGCGTGTTAGGTTATTGTATGGCGTTGGTGTAGTTCGTCGCGTAATCCGCTAGATGGCGGGCCGCTGATTACACAAAAGACGACGCATTAACGATCGACCGAACTCTATCGTCTTTATATTGTAAATATGTAATAAATATTGTATAGTTTATTATTATATTGACTTTCATTCCATCTTCTATAATACAGGTGACTTTACGCTTATTGGGACCTGCGTTATGAAATCTTTAACTAAATAAATAAAAAAGGCTACATCTAAAAAAATAAATGACATTTCAATATTCATAATTCATTCCAAATAACCAATTATAAATTGAGCTTCCAAATGATTTTATTTACAATAAAAATCAAATAATGCAATACGATTCCGCATACGATGTTCTAAGTTTAAATAATCCTTAGCTTTAAACACTGAGATGTTGCCAGTATATGGCATAACTGATTTTTAGCTAGCAACACTCATTTAGAAGTCTGTGTTTATTAGCTAATACATGCAAAATCATTGTATTAAATGTTGAACATGCCCTATAGCATGCATAAACAATATTTTTTGTTGATACAATATAGGTCGCATTGGTTTAGATAATTTTATACAAAAAATAATACTAAAAAAAAAGATCTCCCGGATCCAAAATATATATATAAAAAAAAAGTTTTGTAAAAAAACTATATATAAATGTCAACGATTTTCACTGGAGTTTTAAATGAAAAAAAAAGGGAATAAATGGAAAAGAATATCTCTTAAGTACGTTCTTAAGTTAGCAGCCATTTTTCATAGAAACAAATTCTTTAATGTGCCGTTTTTGTGTATAAGACATTTTAAAATAAAATAATTTAAGGAAAACTGTTTTTATTTGCAAAAAAGACGCAAAACAAACTATTCCCATTCAATATGATTAAATCCATGATCTAAAACGCCGCATACACAAAACGTATTTACATCATTTCTCATACACATCTTCGATCTGAAAGTAAACGCATACCCTCTATAATAAAATTATTTAAAACGATTCTAAATCCATTATTGAGGCTTATTATTGTCAAGCTTATAGGGAAACCAAAAAATAATATCACATCTTATTTCGCCCGAAGAAAAAGATGAAAAAGCAGGGGTAAAAACTGGCAACATTTTTTTAAGTTTTTCATTCAAAAAATACTTTTTACCTCGAAAATGGACTCGGAACCGACTTACTACTACGCTTATGGCAGCGAAAAGAAAAAAAAAGGAAATCATTTTAAAATCGTAATTAAAAATATCTTTTCTCATTAGTTAAAACTATTTATATACCTATACATAGATTGTAAATCTAAGCTAATATTTTACAAAATTCAGGATTTTCCACCTCACTGTCTTTGGAATAAGACATTTTTTTTCAACTATCAAAAAATCTCTGTGACTTTTTTAAATGGCGATCCGTAGCGATTTTTTATTTGTATATATAACTATTAATAATTATAAAACTAAGGCCTATGCGCTAATAATATACACACTTATGGCTATTGTCCAGTGTCTGTCACTACGCACTTCTCTTTGGATACGAAATAACCGATTTTTTTTTCAACAAACTTTATAATGCACTGTCACTGATATGTAAAAACAACATATTCCATAATAAAACACATTGTAATTCCTATAAACAAAAAAACTGCTTTTTTCTTTTTACAGAAATTACAAATGCATTTGGTAAATAAAAAAATGTAAAATTGTATTGTACATTTTAAAACCACTGATTTTTCTTTCCGTTTTTAAGTATTACGCCCCGTCATTTAAATTTAATAATATACTTCAGTTTTCATGTCAATAAAGATAAATAAAATATTTTACTAAAAAAAAACGCAACTTAAAATATAAGTTGAAAAAATATATATAAAATACAGAATAATAAATAAAACAATACGAAGAAACAAATATAATAAATTAATTTAATAAAATGTTTAAGTTGCGTTCTTCTTTGTAAACTTGAGAAAGTGTGGTGATAATTTAAGTCAAATAAATATTCAGATTATTCTTTTAACTTTCAGTTGATATTGAAATAATATTAGATTAATAATTATTTTATGACCGACGAGGGAGTCTATTAGCCTTCATCATACCTGATGTTAAGTATTGATAAGGCTGAAGATGGAAGCGAGCCTCTCCCGGAATCCTAAACCAACTGAACCAGAGAGAAAATAAACCATTTATTTAAATCGAAACAAAATTAGCAAATACTAATCTTTACATTTCAATAAATAATATGAAATTTGCCCATTGATTAAAATGAGTAGCTTGAGTTTTCAATTTCATATTATTTTTGTCATAATTTCTGACTCATTATTTCGGAATAACATAATTATTATATTCTCGATCAACATAAAAACTTTTCAAAAAATAGAATTTCAACAGATTTTTATTTACGCTCAAAAATCATAAATAAATAAATAATAGCATCAGTCGGCCAATAAATATTTTCTTTATGCATAAAATAACTTTTTATTTTATATATAAAGGAAATAAATCATATAATATTATCACCACACTAACACAAAACCACTTCCAGAGCGTTAAAAACAGAAAAAAAGTCAGACATCATAAATAAAAACTGGGAGTTAACAGTCACTTTTCTCTTATATCAGTAAAGTGCGGGGCGTATAAATGCTGTATAGTGTAGTGTAGTGTAGTGTAAAGTGCGGGGCGCTAGCGCGGCGGCGGTGCGTAGGGGCACCGTCGCTATTGCCCCGTGGGGGGCTGCCCCGGGAGTTGGCCCATACCCTGGGGAGAATAAAAATAAATAAATAAGAGCGTCAAAAAGTTATATAGGCCAAAAATTATTTGCTTTTAAAATAATTGTGACATAAGTGTGACTTATGTAACGTTTGTGTTTAAAGTGTAGAATTGTTGTATATATAAGTTTGGGTGTAAAGTGTTGTGTGTGTATCGGTGTACGAACTGTTACAAATACAATACTTTACCCAAACGTATTTGTTCTGTGTATTTTTATGTGTGTGTGTTAAGTATGCCAATGAATGTGTTATTAACTTTGGATGTATTTTACGTGTATGCGGTGCAAGTTATCTGTGTATTTATATGTATATATGTGTGTGTGTGTGTTAGTGTAGGTGCGTGTGTGTGTCAGTGTATGTGCGTATTTATGTTAGTGTGTTGTGTATACGTACGGGCATGGGCGGGTAGTGCTGCAGCGGCGCCAGCAGTTTGGGCGCTTCCTCCGCTTTTTCCTCTTCGCGTCTCTTCAGACAGGCCGCTTTTGGATTTAGGTTGCGTTCTGAAATAATACAACATTATTATTGAGGACCTTAAGGCCCTGTACTAATTATTTCCTAGCTGTGCCCGGCAACGTACCTACTAATCGTTTTAAGTACAGAAGAACACAGTTTAAGCAACTTTTGGAATGGTCAACCACGGGATGGGACGAAAAATTTAGCTCTTTCCAAGATCCGCCGTACCTCAGAAGCCAAGCTAGGCCGTTGGCCCGGACTGTATTTACAGTCGTTAAATCCCACCAATTTTTCATGCCCCATTCTCCTTATCCACCAACAAGATAGACCAATACCCAAAATAAAGGGGTTTAAACTGTCTGATACTTCAACAAGGTGCTTAGAGTAGCTTCTTTGAGATTCACCAGTGCTTGTAAAAGCCCGGACTGAATAAATGACCGCCTATGATAAATACATTTTAACCGCCTCTGTAGTCTAGAGGTAACAACCACCGCTATCAGACCCAGGGGTCTCGGGTTCCATTCCCAGCGGGGATACATTGTATTCGGTTTAGTTGGTAGGAGTTGTTGTAAGTCCGCCTGGCTAGCTTCCACCATGTTTTCAGCATTGTTGTATTTCGGCAGTTACAGAGCCAGTTCCTCAGTGATGAGGATTCCGGGAGAGGCCCGCTTCCATCTTCAGCCTTATCAGTACTTAACATCGGCTCCCTGATTACGTAACTTGTTTCTATCTACGATTAATTTAACCCTAGAAGCCTAATCTACGTCTGCGAGGCGTACACGAAACCGAATATCGTTTGTCTCTTTCTAACGGTTGAAGCTAGCGCGTCGTGCTCTTTCGCCAACTCAGTGGCCGCCGGGGGCTGGCGTACGGTGCCCGTATCATTAAGGTAAGTCCCGCCATTTTTGATTTATCGAAGTATTGCACGCTTGCAAGACGTATGTTTAGGCTTTGCTTAACTATTAACTTTTGCATTTTAACTATGAAGACTGCTCTTAAAGTTTACCTAGTCTTTTGAAGTCTGATTAGTTTTAATGTTTGCTCTAAGAATAACTAATTAGCGTTAAAAAAAGAAAATTTTCTATGAAAAAATAATATGTTTCTGTTGATTTTGAAGAAGTTGATTTTTTTGTTCCAATTTATTCACCTAGTTTTATTTTTGTAATAAATAACTGTAGTAATTATTCATAACAGTGTTGTTTTATTTGTAGCTTATATACCACATTTAAATTTCCACTACAAAAAAAAAACAAAATAAGGCTATTATTTACATAAAAACTTGAATTATATGTGTACGCCTCTGAGACGTATGTTAAGGCTTTGTGTACTTCTGAAATAGATTAGGCTTCTAGGGTTAAAGTGCAGTCACATTGCTGCTTTAATAAAAAAACAATGTAACAACTATCTTACTAAAGCGGCAATCTTCAATATCTGTTAGCAACAGAGTAAGATAATCAACTAGCGGGTATGATAAAGGCAAATCACCCGATACACAAAAAAAACGGATTCGTATAAAGTAAACTGTAATTTGCTTGTCAAAACTGTCAAATCCCATACATTTTTAAACCATAAACCCTGTAAAAGTATAACAACTTGGTTTAACAGTCTCCCGTTGTTCATATGAATAAATATAACGGATTTGATGATTATTTAATTACTAGACTTAAGCGCGTGCTACGCACGTGTGCAATCCGTCAGATTTTTCAAGTTTTTCTGACCTTTGATAATATAAAAAGAAAATTATATTTTTCCGGCCGTCTACATTTTTTTGTGATTTTTGAAGCTATTAGTGAAGGCTGTAGGTGTTATACTCATGGCGCTAGGGAACATTAGAATGGATAACACGGGCCTTATATATAGAGAAGATACTTACCTCTGACTTGCTGTTCCAACGTCATGATGACTTCCACGGCCATATTGAGAATGCCGAGCTTCGTCTGCGGCTTATCGCTCTTCAGGTGCGTCATACACATGCGCCCGAGCTCCTTTAGCGCCTCGTTTATGTCCCGTATCCTTATCCTGAGGGAATAGAGCTCAGTTTTAGGGAGCGATCTCACAAGATTTACACTTTATACTTATGGTAAATTTTAAATAGAATGGTAGATGGTAGATTTTAAAATTTACCATAGGTATAAAAATAGCATTGAAAAATGCAAAAATTACAAAATCATAAATTTACACTTTAGTTATAAACCAGGGTGCTAATTGTCTAATTCTAAAATCTATCGCAATCCCTTTCAATCCGTCATTTGAAAGATATTCATATACTTCGGGCCGTCACTATTTGACATTTGATAGGGATTGTGATCAGGACGCGTTTTGAAAGGTATTGAATGAACGAAATTGAACTGTCTAAGCAAAATCTTGCTTAGACAGTTCAAATGAAGTGTTATATAAAGTATCATTCGTTCCGAAAGGGATTGCGACTATAAGTTATACAATTCTCTATCACAATCACAATACGTTTGAAAGGGATTGTGATAGTTTTTGAAATTAGACAATTAGGGGGCAAGTTTATAAGTAAGGGGTTAGAATCAAGTGTTTACAATCGTAGAAGCCCATATCGTCGGTGATACTGCAAATTGCGCTTCTTAAGTCACAATTAATAGTTTTTACAGTAAAGAAGCAATATTATATCAAAGTATAACCACACTTCAGACTTAATTGATCACCTAATTATCCTAAAACCCCACAAACTAGTTGACATCATATTAAGATCAACATTTTGATGACAACTCCATTGTTATTTTTTAGGAGTCGCTTGTGTATGTCAAAATGTGAACACTTCTGAGAAAAGCTTATGAAAATAAAGTGAAAAATAAAATTGTTGGCATAGAACTTAAGCACTGCTGTATCATCGACGAGTAGATTGATTTCTTCAACAAAAAACCAAAGAATTAATTATAACTTTTTAATTTTGCATTTTACAATGCTATTTTTATGTAATAAATATTTAACAAGAAAATATACTAGAAAAAAGCAACTAGTCTCATGTCATCGTCTCGTCTCATCCCGTCAGGGCGACATGAGACTAGTTGCTTTTTTCTAGTATATTTTCTTGTTAAATATTTATTACACAAAGATTTAATGTTTAAGATTTGCCCTTACATTGTTTGACCAGCCCAAAATGTATCAACACTCAAAAAAAAGAGCGAGCTCACTCGCTCGACCCTAATCAATGACAAAGAAAGTAGGGTTAAAACTATCTATCTTTTCGGTACCGCGTATCACCATTTTGATTAGGCAGACTTCAGTCTTTCGGCGTCAGAGCACATTTAACGATTTCAATCTTTGTTAAAGCATGCAATACGGTGCCTGCGCGCGTTTTAAAAAAATAGTCTAGAGTTATTAATAAAAAGCAATGTGGATACCTATACATAATATCTTTCTTTGCAATTCGTTAAAATGTTATATATTTTAATTGATATGAACTGATGGTTTGTCTGTCCCATTTCGTAACAGTTTTATGGTTTCTCTAGTGTTTAAATGCCTAATTAGAGGACTTCATACAAGAGTCCAATTTAATTTCATTTTAAAGTATAAAAACATTTATTTAATACATCAAAGTATAAAATAAAAATTTAAATGCATTTTTTCCACATTGATTCTTGTTTACTAGAATTGTAAATTACATTTGTGTTTACAGACAAGTTGGCAAAGAAAATAAAATTTAAATTCACAATAATGCAACAAAAGCATAGTAAAATTCTTCCTGAAAACAAACACACTTCAAAATATGTAATAATCTCCTTACTCACGTTAATATGAAACATTTAAAACAGGGTCACAGTAGTATTAGTTAATAAACATTACCCTAACATCATGTTACATATAAGCACATAAAAAAACAAATTTAACGCATAAAGAAGAAAATAGTAGCCCAATGTGTTTTTTACGTAGACTATTGCATAAACTTGTATTCAAAAATATAATATTGAATAAAGAAAGTTATACAAACAATAGCTGTGTGTCGGTTAGCTGTGTAATGTCGGCTAATGTCTACCCCCTCTCATCCCGTGGGGGTCGTAAAGGCGACTAAGGGACTCAGCCTTCAGGAGGCGGGCAGCAGCGTCTCCTACAAACTTGGCCATACTGCGATCGCCAACCCGCCTGCCAAGCGTGGTGATTATGGCAACCCCCCCCCCCCCCCATTTGGGGGAGGCCCAAATGTGACTGAGAAGAAGTATTGCCCCTTGCAACAAGCCTATCCTTTCCAATATGAATTTTTTTTTGTGTACCACAGATAAGAGCGCTTCAAACTGTATGAGAACCTAGCGTGTTGCATTTTTCGCACCTACGATAACATCACGAGCGAGATTTAGTGATGTGGAAATGTTATTGACGAGCTCTTGCAAGAAAGCACTGCACAATTAACCATTTTCGTTTCTGAGTGACGCGTGTTTTCATGGCAATGGTCTCAAGCGGTTTGACTTAGGTCGGAAAACTTTGACCGTCTATCAAAGCAAAATCTCGATATCGGTCTGTAATGGGTACCTACTCGATTTTGAACTCTACCCCCTTGCAATAAAGCCTTACCTCTCTCTCGCGTTGTTGGCTTGCCGCCTTTCCTTCTCTCGTAACGCCTTCGCCTGTGGGTCCGCTTCGTCGTCGCCCTCGTCCGCCGAAGAACAGCTGTTGAGGCTATGAGTTACGACTTTCGACCTTAGCATGTTGTTTTAAAGGTGAGTTTTGTTTGTGGTGAGTTGTAACTATATTTGTTGGTTTTGTGATACTGATTAGAAGAAAATTATGTCACGGTCCGTTATATTTAAATGAGTACAATTATTGTAATTAGACTGAGATTGTGGTGGATAAATGCTAATACCGCCAAAATATTACGAAAACTGTGTTTTGTATAAAAATGTATATCAAAAAATATACACAACGAGTTTGACAAGTGCGTATCGTAAATGATACACATAGCGCGGAACGTGTTAAAAAAATACCTATGACATATTCTTAATAGACTTTGAACCTTAAAACGTAAACCGTTGAGTATGTAATCGTCTGTAGGACACTTTGTATTTTAAACCGTTGTTGCCATTGACTGTATAAATACTTTAATTAAGTTATTATGTATGGAATAGTTTAGCCAATGCAAATAACTATCATTGGATATGCATAAAATAATCCTGATTGTCTATACTAATATTATAAAGAGGAAAGATTTGATTGTTTGTTTGTTTGTTTGCAACGAATAAACTCAAAAACTACTGAACGGATTTGGATGAAATTTGGTACACAGATAGTGTATAGCCTGGTTATGAACATAGGATACTTTTATCCGGATATTCCCACGGGAACGGGAACCACGCGGCCGCTAGTTTTTTTTATAAATTATAAACCATATACGTTCAACCAATCAGTATCACAAACCAAAGTAGTATAGTAAGACCCCGACTCACTCTGCTAGACAGAGACAGCGTTACCTGTTCGAGGGCGCGCGAGCGAGAGAGACTGCCGGCCTCCTGTCAAACAACTACCACCCACAAGCCATAATGTTAATCAGCAATATGACAAGTTATTAACGGTTATGGATAATTCACCGATGATGTATGAAAGTTAGTAATATGTATGTTTTGTATTTACAGCGGAGATTAAAACCGGTTTAAAAAATACCGGTTAACAGAGTAAACCACTCCCAATGTATTTGGAATGAACCTAAACGAACCGAGTTCATCAAAAGTACTTGCAGCACTAGTAACTTGCATTTTGTATGTATCGCAGTTGAAAGTAAAGAAAAATCCTCTATAAACCGGTTAATTGCTTCAAAACCCTTATATTTTTAAGGTTAAGGTAGAGTCAAACCTTAATAAAACGCTCCAAGTGTACTTGCTGCTGATTAGGTTTGAAAATTAACCGGTTATACAAGCACTGATTTACAGTCATGTTTTATTGTGAACATACATTATTTAGCAAATAAATCGAGCCACTACGTTATTTTTATACATACATACTCACTTTACAGTCTCATTATTCAAAACGTATAAACAGTTATGTAAACATTTGTATGTCGAAGCACGAGCCGGATACTCGATTTGCTTTTCTTACTTTCTTAACTGAAAGTTTTCTTGAATTTAGGACTTATATTCGCAAATCGAGTATTCGACTCATACATCGACGTACAAATGTTTATACGTTTTGAATAATTAGACCACAGACCTATATCGAGATAGACGAAAAGAGCGCTTCATATGAGAACCTAGCGTGTCAAGTTTTTTGTACCTACGATGTCATCACGAGCGAGATTTAGTGATGTGTAAATATTATTTGACGAGCGCTTGCAAGAAAGTACTGCACAATTAACCATTTTCATTTCTGAGTGACGCGTGTTTTCATGGCAATGGTCTCAAGCGGACTGACTTAGGCCGTAAAACTTTGACCGTGGATCAGAGCATCGTGCGAGAGTCCAACTCGCACTTGGCCGGTTTTTGAAAGACGTAATCTGATTTTTTTTTATGAACTGCGGGGAGACTTTTAGCCTTCATCATACCTGATGTTTAGTACTGATAAAGGCTGAAGATGAAAGCGAGCCGCTCCCGGAATCCTCAATCACTGAGGAACTGGCTATCTTATCTTTAACTGCCGGAACACAACAATGCTGAAAACCCTGTTGTTATGGCGTCAGATTTTGAAAGGTTGGTGGTAGCTAGCCAGGCGGACTTACAACAAGTCCTACCACCAACCAAACCGAATACAATATGTACCCCCACTTGGAATCGAACCCGGGACCCCTGGGTCTGATATCAGTGGTTGTACCACTAGACCACAGGGGCGATTAAAATACTGTTTCTAAAAGTCTTAATAAGCAATTTGAACGTTTTACGTTTATTAAAAATGAATCGCTAAAAGTGAGATATTTTCTTTACAATAATATTTTTATTGTTGACTTGAATTGATAATTAATTGTTATTTGAATGATAAATATGTATGTATGTTCCCATTAATAAATGATGTCGCTTTATTTACAAAATGTCTTGTGGTGTAATTTTATCAGAGTTTCAATTGTAAACAGTATTTCAATTACAAAGTTCAATTTAAAATAAATGATTTTAAATTAAAATTGTTTTACAATGAAACGAAATCTAAATTACAATAATTTCAAACTGAATTTACAATCACGAAATTAAAATTACAATCAAAACTCCGATTTGCAAGTAACAAACAACACTTACCTTTTTCCCTAAATTTATGAGAAAAGTACACAGAAAAGTGGTTTTTATTCAAAGTACATAAAATTTACAATGACGTACAATACTGTGACCCTTGTTAATAATGGTAATATGCTGAAACTTAAATGTCTTGTTAGTTTTATAATGGAGATTCTTACATGTAAAGGAAATATTGAAGAACACTTTGAAAATACATATAAAGAAGCTTTTGTAATTAAAGCTTACAAAAGTGATTACAAAACGATTTAAATTGAGATGCTTATAATTTTTCATTTTTATAATATTTATGTATGAAGTTTATGAGGCCGGCGACCGGTCAACTTCCCAATACTAACGTTATACCAAACTGATTTGCAGAGCATTATTTGCTGTACATATGACGTTATTCAGATCAAGACAGTATTTATCTAGGTCGCCATTAAAAAAAAAACAACGGGTTGCACTCCGGCAGTGCTGGCAGAAGTGAAAACAGCTTAGAATAATAAAAACTTTGAAATAAATATTTTAATTACAAATACAATAGTTATTTATGTATAATGAATCTACAATATAAACGCCATCTGGTACCGTAGTATGAAACTCTAATTCTCTCAAGGCACCAACTCAATGTCATCAAGTATCAAAAACTTAGTGGCAACTATATCTAGATGGCGTTGTAATGAAATAAAAGGATATTCCTCCCTTGAAATATGAAAATGGTAGTAATGAGAGATCTTTATATAATGGTTGTTATTAACTAATATACGTAGATCTTTCAAGTGTGAGACTTTATGTAATTTGAAATAGGTCAACGGTGAATGGTCTTACGAATTTTCGATCAGGGTCACCGACTTTAACATTTTTTACAAAAAAAATATTTCCCAATAAAAAAAAAGGGGAATTGCAGTTTTGTATGAAAAATGTAATTGGCATTAATTTATATGGGGTAGGTATTTTGGATTATTATTTTAATAGGGACCTATATAAATACTGTCTAAAACCATCAAGAGTACAGTCGATAATACTGAAATTTTAATTGATTTTGGTATTTCGTATTGTAATAATATTTCAGTATGAAGTTTTTGGTTAGTTTTTCAACAGTAATTTTAAATTGTGATAAATATTAAACAAGAAAATATACTAGAAAAAAAAACAACTTGTCTCATGTCGTCCTGACGGGATGAGACAAGTTGTTTTTTTCTAGTATATTTTCTTTTTTAATATTTATCACATAAAAATAGCATTGTAAAATGCAAAATTAAGAAGTTATAAGTAATTTTAAAGTTTGATCATGTAAATTCAAAGTGTTCTGTATAAAATGGTGAAATATTAAAAGATCAACAATTTAAAAAAGAAAAGATGATCATTTCATATTTCAAACGAACACAAACACACACAAACTAGAGAGATAAACCATTAGAAAATGTTTTAATGTTTTTATGTAAGTATATATTCTAATAATTTATCTTTCCTTACCAAATTTATGAAACTAGGGCGACGGACGGACGGGCTATTTTAGAAATTTTATTCAATTTAACCACCCTAAGCTCATCAAATTACTAATAACTGCAGAATTATTAGCCTTCACGCGTTGCCAATATCCCCAAGCAAGCCCTAAAGGACCGGGTAGACGACCCTAAAATACGTAAACATAACACTGAAAGTAAAAATGCAATTTTAAAGTTTTTCTTTTCAATAACAACCCCTAACCGTCCACCACCCCTAGCCCCTTAACCCCTAGCCTAACCTCTCGCGCACGTTGTTGGCCTTGCGCCGCTCCCGCTCGCGCGTGGCCTTCGTGGCGGGGTCCAGATCGTCCTCGTCCGCCGACGAGCTGAGATTCGATTGAGACACGATTAATTCACGATTGCGACACGATTGAAAAACAATTGAGATACGATTAGGACGCAATCGAAAGACAATTCATACGCGATTGAGACAAGACTGAGATACAATTTCATAAAACGATTGGGACGCGATTGAGACGATTTAAACACAATTGAGAAGATTAAGACACGATTGAGTTACGATTGGGACACAATTGAGATACGTTCAAGACGCGATTGAGATGCGATTGTTTTTTTTTTTCAATATAAATCCCTATCCGTCCGCCACCCTTAACTCCCTTAACCCCTAAGCCCTAACCTCTCGCGCACGTTGTTGGCCTGGCGGCGCTCCCGCTCGCGCGCGGCCTTCGTGTCGGGGTCCATATCGTCCTCGTCCGCCGACGAGCAGCTGCCCAGAGCGACAGTCGGGGGGTTACTAGTGTGCGTCATTGTGGAGTCAGCTTTGGGGTTAGTGACGGCCCGTACGTTTGGAATGGATATAGTGATTGGATAGGTACAATACAACTAAGGTGGTTCAAAGTAAAGTTTAAAATCAACAAACAAGAGACATTTGCTGACCAAAAGTTTTATTTTTAGGTTTAAAATGAATGTTTCTATAACTTTTTAGTAAACATTTCGTGAAAAGAAAATTGTAGTCTGTTTCTTCTACTTTAAATTTTAGAATAGTAAGGGCCTGTTTGACAATCTAAAAGTAAGTTCTGAATAGCTTACTTGACAGATGATTTGGCAATTTTGATATAAAAAAATTGTCAAATCCTCTGTACTTACTTTAAGATTGTGAAACAGGCCCTTATCCTACTAAAATGATTCAGCGGTCACGAGATGACTGAACTCTTAGAAATTTCAAACACTTTAGTTGTACCGATACTTTTTACCACTTTAAAGATTTCAAACTGTTTGGGCGCGTCGACTATATAAAATAAATAGATAGATAAATAAGCTGACTACACAAATTCATCTAATTGATTTTAACCCTTAAAGTAACAGTCATAAGAGTCAAAATCAATTGGTTAAATTCGTCATGTTGTAACCTAAAGTACCGTTGACTGTATTGTATAACGTACTATTAGGAGCACATTGTACTTTAGTACACATGAAATTATTAGTACACAGTGTACAAATAGTACGAAATAATAACGTACTATTAGGAGCACATTGTACTTTTGAAAATAAATAGTACACATGAAATTATTAGTACACAGTGTACAAATAGTACGAAATAATAACGTACTATTAGGAGCACATTGTACTTTTGAAAATAAATAGTACACATTAAATTATCAGTACACAGTGTACAAATAGTACGAAATACTATGAATAGTCAATGACACATTTAAAACAACAGAGTACTTTTAAATGTATGAAGTATTTTCAATATTTCGTAACAGTTTTAAAAGTACATTGATTTTTATCAACACAACACTGTAAATAGTACTTCATAATTTTAAAAGTACCCAATAGAAAAAAAAATAAACTGTAATAAGAAAAAAAATGTGCTTTTAAAATACTGATATTTTCTATTTAAAATACTTGACAGTACTTCAACAGAGCACTCAATAAGCAGTCCGAGAATCGAACTCGGGACCTGAGACGAGTTTCAAGATGCTTCTAAACTTGAATATTTTTTAGATTTTATTAAAATAGAGCAAGAAACGCACAAACCGACGTTCGAACCCGGGACCTCAGAATAGTCTCGAATGACTTGAATAAAAATAAAAACCAGATGCAACTCCTTTTTCAAATTCAAAAAGTATGTTTTACTATGTTTTTTCTATTCAATTCTAAAGATGTTAATATTTTTACATACATGTTTTTTTTTAACTTTAAAACTGTCTTTTTGTCAAATTCTAGTCTCCGCCAATTGAGTTATTGAATTATGCGAAAGCATGTCAGTTTGCTCGTTGGTTACTCTTCCACACAAAAACTACTGAACCGATTTCGTTGAAATTTTAAACACAGACAGAAGAAAGCCTGGATCAAAACATAGGCTACTTCTTATCCCGATATTCCCGCGGGAACGGGACCCACGCGGGCGTAAACTAGAGTAGTTATCGCATGATTGACTTACTACCGCCTCGATCGCTTGGAGCCGGGCGGCTTGGGCAGGTCGGCGGAGCCCGACGACGACGGCTTCGAGTCCAGCCCCGAGTCGGGCGGCTCTTTGCGTTTCTCTGTCGGGGAAATTAATATAATATTAATAATAATAAATGCGTACAATCACACCAATTATCCAGCACTAGAACTTGTGTTATAGATACTAGATAACGGATAAAAATACTTATATACTTTTTTTGTTAATAAATACATAATATACATATTAAACACCCAGACCAAGACCAATAGACATGTTTATGCACACAAATATTTGTCTTGTCCGGGGATCGAACCCGGAACCTGTAGCGCAGAAGGCAGGCTCAGTACCCCTGCGCCAAACAGGTTGTCAAATATAAATCAATCAGGCGGTACCGCGCAAGTAGCGTCGGCATCGAAATCTGCTTCATTTGACAGATGGATGTGACACATTGCTGCTTCTTTTTGACACAAATGAAAACTTATCAAAGACTAAGAGCAATATGTCACATCCATCTGTCAAATGAAGTCGATGTCTATGCCGACAACACTTGCGCGAACCGCAGGAGTGTACAAAAATAAAATAAGTACGAACGCGTTCAGTTAGAGCAGCAGTTGTTCGCGCCACAGACCTATATCGTGATAGACGTAAAGAGCGCTTCAAACTGCATGAGAACCTAGCGTGTCGAATTTTTCGTATCTATTTTTCGTTCTATTTTTCTTTTTTTTTCGTTATGTATATTTTTTTTTTTTTTTTTTTTTAGTTTTGGCTTCCGTTTTCCACAGAAATTCGTTATGTATATTATTGACATCTTAAATTTTGACATCTTTAATATTGACATTTTAAATTTTGACATGTAATTTCTGACATCCGATACATCAATAATGGACATAATACTGTTGTGTGTATTAACATGCTGAGAGATGAGATTTGTGTTGTTTCTTGTATGTACTTGGTTATTGATATTTAAATATTGAACTGTAGTAGGTAGCGCTTTTTTTATATAATTCGATTTAATTTAATGTATGGAGAACATTACATAGTATTTTAGAGCATGACGAGATTACAAGTTTGCTTATCGATATGTCGGTAAAACACGTATGTACGTACTTGAATTTTAAGAACTGAATTGTACCGTGTTTAATGCAAATAAATATTACTACTACTACTACGATGACGTCACGAGCGAGATTAGCGTATTAGCGTATTGTATTGCTTTGACCCGCGCACGCGACGTATACTCAATTACGTTCTACTACCATTCTCAAGAGATCTCTCTCTACTATCCCGGCCGGTGTCTAACGGCCAGTTTCAATAACCTATCTACAGTAAGAGATAGGCTTACTAGAGCTTTGTTGCCTTTGTTGAGGCTAAGCGATTAGAGGATACTCCTGATATAGATGTTGACCTATTCTCAGATAATTTGAAAAAAATGAAAAAAAACTTACTCCTGAACTTCGATGCTTAGTCCTGTTGTATGTTTGATATGTGTACATTTTTTTTTTATTTTTCATTTAAATTTAATTGTAATGTTAATGTTAATTGAAGTTAATTTATTATAATTCTCAATTGTCAGTTCCGATCAAATTATTTTATTTTATTTTATCATATTACATTTTACATTTAAATTTAACCTTTTTAATAATTGTATTGCATAAATTACTCTATTATTTATAATTTTAATTCTTAATTTTGAATTGTATGATTAACATGCATGTGTGCTCGTAATTCACTCTTATCAATTTTTATTTTCCATAATACTGTTTACTCAATTATTGTTTGTTCTCGTGTAGCACCTATAATTAAGATTGCATTTAGCTCGGATCCCTCATATCGTTATATATTGTTTTCATTTCAATGTAAATCTTGTTGGTGTTAAATAAATAAATAAATAAATAAATAGATATTTTTGTTAATCAGCCCAAAATAACCCATAATAACAGCGGTTACTAAGTAACGTAACCAAGATAGGCCTATCTCTTGTTAGGGATAGATTATTGAAACCGGCCGTAAGTGGGTGAAATCCCCATCAGTGCGTGAGTGACATTCTTCAGATCAGTGCGCGTTTTCGTCAGCTCATCAATTCCGAATCCAACCAGCTCATACTCATCTCATTCCACGATCAAAGAACCGTGTGACTACCAGCACATTGACGAGTTCTCCGTCCCATCATATCACGTAAGTCACCAATCCTCATACTTTCCACTTATTCCTAATCTCATAGCCGCGTGTGCATCGCCGTCACATTATGTGTTACATACCTTTGAAAGGGATTGTGATAGATTTTGAAATTAGACAATTAGGGGGCTGGTACCCATTTCAGAATAAAGAAGAATAGCACGGAACGTCAACGTATGAAAGCGGAACATGGAAGCATAAACTGGAACGTCAAAGTATGAACGTGAAATTAATAAAAAATATGATTTTTGATTTTATGATTTTGTAATTTTTGCATTTTTCAATGCTATTTTTATACTTATGGTAAATTTTAAATAGAAAAATATTGGAAAAAATTAACTCGGCCACAAGTGAATTCCAAAGTCTCGGTAGCTCAGCGGTTAGAGCATTGGACCGGATTTCCAAAGGTCGTGGGTTCGATTCCCGTCTGAGAATTCACTTGTGGCCGAGTTAATTTTTTCCAATATTTTTCTATTTAAAATTTACCATATGATTTTTGAATTTTTGCATTTTTCAATGCTATTTCTATACTCTCTTCTTCTCTCTTAAGTCTCGGTAGCTCAGCGGTTAGAGCATAGAACCGGATTTCCAAAGGTCGTGGGTTCGATTCCCATCTGAGAATTCAATTGTGGCCGAGTTAATTTTTTCCAATGTTTTTCTATTTAAAATTTATCATAAGTAATAAAAATTAATTTAGATACTCACTTGCTGTGGGTAATGCGTGTCGTTCTAACTTGACTGCTGCATCCGCGTGCGAGTGTGGCGCTAGCCGACTACCTGTAATGACAAATAGATTTAGTACTAGCTCAACTTTTTACTAGAAAAAAAAAACCGTAAAGCGAAACATTGATGAAGCGACGGTGGCCAACACCGTAGAACGGTGAGTATACTAGAAAAATTCGACGTGTCCTCATAGGTCTCTGTAGCATAATTGGTTAGTGCATTGGGCCGGACTCCCAAGGATGCGGGTTCGAATCCCGTCAGGGCGACATGAGACTAGTTGCTTTTTTCTAGTATATTTTCTTGTTTAATATTTTTCAACCGTAAAGCGGTTTACAGAATACATCTACCTACCAAGTTTCAACAGTGTAATCCTCATAGTTTTGGAATAAAGTGGCTGTGACATACATCGGACATGACGAATCTGTAAGGGTTCCGTTTTTTGCCATTAAGCTACGGAACCCTAAAAAGAGATACGATGTTTTTATAGAAGTAGACATATACAGAGGTGGTCACGTAATTAGACACTAGCTTTTCATACAATCGAGGTAACTTTGGAGCCTTGGTTCTCTGCCAAGGATTGACCGAGCTATGATCTGATAATGGCCATCAAGAGAGTGAATGAAGGAGATCCAGATTGCTATACATACCTAAATGATCTGATCAATATTTTAAAAATTGTAAGGATCAGAGTTTTCATTGTCAGAAATTTCAAATACTTATGATAAATTTTAAATAGAAAAATATTGGTAAAGAACAACTAGGCCACAAGTGAATTCTCGGATGGGAATCGAACCCACGACCTTTGGAAATCCGGTCCAATCCTCTAACCACTGAGCTACCGAGACTTGCCAGACTTCCCAATTGAGAATTTACTTGTGGTCGAGTTGCTTTTTTCCAATATTTTTCTATTTAAAATTTATCATAAGTATAAAAATTGCATTGAAAAATCATAAATTTCAATATTTTCGCGTTTTTTTAAACATATCCATTCATCTCTTAGAATGTTGATCAGATCAGTTGGATGTGTATAGCAATCTGTATCTCCCCCATTCACTCCCTGCATGGCCATTATCAGATCACAGCTCGGTCAATCTTCGGCAGAGGACCAAGGCTCCAGAGTTACCTCGATTGTATGAAAATCGACTAGCGTCGTTAAATATGTAACCACCATACCGGTGTTTGTACCACTACACCACAGAGGTGGTTATATGATAAATGAATATAAACATATAAATATTAAACAAGAAAATATACTAGAAAAAAGCAACTAGTCTCATGTCGCCCTGACGGGATTTGAACCCGCATCCTACATTATGCTACAGACCTATGAGGACACATCGAATAGTCCTCATAGGTCTCTGCAGCATAATTGGTTAGTGCATTGGGCCGGATTCCCAAGGATGCGGGTTCGAATCCCGTCAGGGCGACATGAGACTAGCTGCTTTTTTCTGGTATATTCTTGTTTAATATTTATCACATAACTAAAAAAGGGCCCGTTACTGCACTAAGTGCAGTAACATTTAGCAGCATTTATACTATCAATTAAACTAAAATAATTGCGTTTCGGCCTAGGTGTGTGTAGAGTGTGTAATAATGTGTAATAGCATTGAGATGTGAAATGCAGAGAATAAAAAAATGAGTCTTTCACAAACCCAGATAGGTTCTTCGCTTATGTTCTTTGAAAATAGCATTGTAAAAACAAGAAACCGTTAAATATAAAATCTTATACTATAACAAAAATACGCCGTCCAACTCACAGCCGCGTGGCATAGTACCGAGAACACTGGCGCTGTTGCCACGCTGAAAAATGCAAAATTAAAAAGTGATGAATATAAACATAGTCTCACCGGGCTGCGGCTGGTGCGGCTGGTGCGGCAGGTGCTCGGGCGGGTACAGGTCGGCCGCCTCCGCGTGGTTACATTGATATATGAATATAAACATAGTCTCACCGGGCTGCGGCTGGTGCGGCTGGTGCGGCAGGTGCTCGGGCGGGTACAGGTCGGCCGCCTCCGCGTGGTTACATTGATATATGAATATAAACATAGTCTCACCGGGCTGCGGCTGGTGCGGCTGGTGCGGCAGGTGCTCGGGCGGGTACAGGTCGGCCGCCTCCGCGTGGTTACATTGATATATGAATATAAACATAGTCTCACCGGGCTGCGGCTGGTGCGGCTGGTGCGGCAGGTGCTCGGGCGGGTACAGGTCGGCCGCCTCCGCGTGGTTGCGCAGCACATTGATCGCGTCGTCTAAACGCTCCTCCATGCGCGCACCCTGCATAATATAGTCGGCTTAGAATTATAAATAAATAAATATTTCCCTACAATCACACCAATTATCTAGCCCACGTTAAATATCATGAAGAACTTGTGTTATGGATGATAACGGATAAACATACTTATATACTTTTTTTTTTGTAAATACATACATAATATACATATTAAACACCGAGACCAAGACAAATAGACATATTCATGCACACAAATATTTGTCTTGTCCGGGCATCGAACCCGGGACCTCTGGCGCAGAAAGTGGGGTTAGTCCCCTGCGCCAAACAGGTCGTCAGAGAATAGCTCTACCCCCTCTCATCCCGTGGGGGTCGTAAAGGCGACTAAGGGACTCAGCCTTCAGGAGACGGGCAGCAGCGTCTCCCACAAACTTGGCCTACTGCGATCGCCAACCCGCCTGCCAAGCGTGGCGATTATGCCAACCCCCCCCCCTCCCATTTTGGGGGAGGCCTATACCCAGCAGTGAGTGTTATGTGGCTGCGACGACAAAGCAACGTTCGGCCCGAAGGCTAATTGTCTAATTTTAAAATCTACTGCTACCCCTTTCAATTCGTCATTTGAATGATAATAACATACTTCAGGCAGTCACCATTTGACATTTGATGGGAAATGTGATCGAGACGCGTTTTGGAAGGTATTGAATGAACGAAATTGAACTGTTTAAACAAAGGGACAAATGAAAATATCTTTCAAATGGATGGAGTAAGTATCGAATGAAGTGTCATTTAAAACATCATTCGTTCCGAAAGGGATTGCAGCTATAAGTTACAGTTCAAAGGGATTGTGGTAGATATTGAAATTAGATAATTAGGGGGCCGGTCAGCGTGTGGACATCCACTGCTGGACATAGGCCTCTCCTAGCTCACGCCTGTTGTGCATAGGAGGCTATTAGCCTACTGCTACCACGCTGGCCAGACGGGTTGGTAGAGGGTTTGTTTCAAATGTTCCTTCTCTCGCACAGGTGTTAATCGAGCCTCTTAGTCGACTCTAACGACATCCCAGGCATGTAAAGGAGTGGTGACACGCGTATTCTAAGGCCGTATATTCACCACAGGTATCGGATGGATGACCGTGAAGTGGCATTACGACCGAGTGCTTCCGTGCTTCGGAGGGCACGTTAAACCGTCGGTCCTGGCTGTTGTCATTTGATTACAGTCGTTAAGCCAAGTCAGAGGCCTTATAAGCGGCTTGATAAACCACTTCTGATGTCAGAACACCAGAGGCTCGAGCACAGACATATATCGAGATAGACGAAAAGAGCGCTTCAAACTGTATGAGAACCTAGTGTGTAGAGTTTTTCGTACCTACGATGACGTCACGAGCGAGATCTAGTGACGTGGGAAATGTTATTGACAAGCTCTTGCAAGAAAGCACTGCACAATTAACCATTTTCGTTTCTGATCGACGCGTATTTTCATGGCAATGGTCTCAAACGGACTGACTTAGGTCGTAAAACTTTGACCGTGGATCACATTGTTGACACGCAAGATATAGGTCTGTGGGCTCGAGCAATTTTTATGACACTCGAAAATAAACTTTGCTACCATTGGCCTTATGTCCCGGCTACACGCCCCGTCTTGCCAGCGCAAACCGGTTTGTGAAGGCATGTCCTCAGATTAGACGGAGCTTGTAGCCGGGACATTAAATCACTACTCGATTCCAGTCACGTTGCCTCAAGACCGCGCGAGCATTTTTTTTTCTCGTTTAAATTTGCTGTTTTTTTCTCTCCCTGTTTTATTTCATACACAGTTGTCTAATTGATATTATCTAGCCCACGTTAAGTATCATGACGAACTTATGTTATGGATACTAGATAACGGATAAACATACGGATAATACATTCATAATATACATATGAAACACCAAGACAAATAGACATGTTCATGCACACAAATATTTGTCTTGTCCGGGGATCGAACCCGGGACCTCTGGCGTAGAAGATGGGGTTAGTACCCCTGCGCCAAACAGGTCGTCAAATTAAGTATTATCGTAACCTTGTATTAAGCTGTTAATGAACCACTTTTCCTTCTATATGAAATGTGAAAATTTGGATGTATGTTACTTATCTTATCAAAAACGATTAAACAGATATCGATAAAATGTGGCACTAGCCTAAGATAAAAACATAGGATATATTTTATCCCAATATTACCACGGGTTACTAGTAATAAAAAGATATCAGATCTTATCGTTACGAAGAAAAACTTAAATTATTTCCTTTTTTTATACATTTGTCTATAAACCATCTACGAATGTTAAAAAAAGTTGAGTGAAAAACTAAGTTACTTCTATGAAACAAACCAAAAATCTAATTCAATAAAAACATGCTTATTATAAGTACAGGCAAAAACATACGTCAAGTTATACTAGCTGTAGTTTTATTCCTCAAAATTTAGTAAGTCGCTTCGTACCTTCTTATCTGTCGGCCTTAGAACTCCTTAGCCTTATTGTATCCACCCCCAAAACCTTCCGGCCTTAATGCAGTTAGTATCATTATATCCCGGCCTTATAGTAGCCATCCAGAACTTTTAGGCCTAGAACTCTCCGGTGTCGGAAACCCCCGGCCTTATAGTAACCACCTTCAGAACCTGTCGGCCTTAGAATTAATCGGCTTTATAGTAGTCGGTCTTAAAGACCACGGCCTTCCAGAATCTCCCACCCTTATGTAACCACTCTCAGAACTTATCGGCCTTAAAACTTCAAGGCCTTTAAGTGTTCGGCCTCAGAACTTTCCGGCCTTAAACCTTTAGAACTCCCCGGCCTCATTACTCACCCCAACGTCGGAGTGTTCCCGCAGGAAGACCATCGCCTCATCCAGTTGTCGCTGCTCCGCCGGCGCCGCCTGCGTATTGCTACCGTCAGCGGGACTCAAATGACACTAGCCGTAGTAGTGCGAGGGATAGAGACTATCTCTGTTACATTGGAAAACGTAGTGGAACGAGCGAGAGAAAGAAACAGACTATCTTTATTGTTTTGGAATCGTAGTAGCATGAGAAAGATACTAATCGAAGTAGGACGACAGAGAGAGAGATCTACTAATTTCGAACCGTATTAAGACGATAGAGAGACATAACTCTATTAGAATTGATTCATAATAACACGAGAGGCCTTACAACCATAGGAGAGAGAGACTAGCCATAATAAATAAATAAATATTTGCATACAATACACCAATTATCTAGCCCACGTTAAGTTTCATGAAGAACTTGTGTTATGGATATTAGATAACGGATAAACACAAATATTAAACACCTAGACCAAGACAAATAGCCATGCATACAAATATTTGTCTTGTTCATAACCAATCTTAAAGGTCTCTTTTATGCTTGTTTAAGCACAATAAGGAATTATTGTTATTTCCCTTGTGATTAAAATACCGAGGAGACAATGCAGAGAAGTGAGGCGTTGTAAGTCCATATCAGTACACTGCTCTTTTTAATGCTAGTAAAAAACTAAGCAAGTATTGAAATTCCCCTGTTATACGTATGAGAAGTATACAAGACGATGTTAGAGAAATAAATATTTTATTTATTTATTAATATAAATGCGCAAGTGTGTTTGTTTATCCTTTCTTGACGCCCTAACTAAGCAATCAATCGACTTGATTTTTGGCATAGAGTTGGTTGAAAGGGCGGAGATTAACATAGGCTAGTATTTATCCCGATATTTCCACGGGAACAGGAACCACGCGGATGAAACCGCGGTTGAAGCTAGCAAGGAAATAAACAAAACCCGTTCTAAGCATTTCACTATATTGCCATAACTAGACAATTCTTCAACTCTAGATTCAACTCAAGAAGAATACAAAAAAACAAACATTATTCAATCTAGCCAATACCATGCGTTTAGATCTACCAAAGTCATTAAAAGACTCACAAAGACAAAGTTAAAATCAGGGATGTTACGGATATGGAATTTCGGATATGGATATATACGGATTTAAGATTTTTAAGGAATTTCAAAAGTAACATACAAATCTGTACTATAATATTATTAAGAGGAAAGATTTGTATTTTTGTATGTAACGAATAAACTCAAAAACTACTGGGTCGATTTTGACGAAATTTGGTATAGAGAATCCTTAGACCCCAAGTAGTAACATAGGCTATAAATGATCCCAAAATTCCCACGGGAACGGGAACCACGCGGGTGAAACCGCGCCCGGCCTCTAGTAGATAATAAAATGGGTAGTGGTAGGTTTTTGACAAAAACAACTTGTCGTAACGTGGCTCATTTAGACTCCGCCCCTAACCGAAACATTTATTTCGGTTTCGGTTAAGGATACGGATATTTTTTTATTTCGGATATCCGATAGTTTCGGTTACGGTTATGGATATCCTTAACATCCCTGGTAAAAATACTACTCGAAAATACTTAGTTTATTTAATTATTTAGAAAACAAAAAAAATGCAAACCACTATACTACTACAGCTAAGTGTCAAATTGCGAATACACACGCTGGTATTAAAAAAAAAGTGGCTGATTCTATCAATACTCTATGGGCTTTTCCTCTTTCTAATGTCTATTTATAGCTTGAGAAAGGTAGAAAGTTGGGTATAAAATAGATAGAGTATTGATGCAAACATACCAAGAAAACACAAAAAAAAAACAGAAATAATAATGGTCTGAATAAATGAAAGTGAGTAAAAATATTTATAGAAAGTATTTATTCAAACCATTTCGATCAAATCCGATGAATTTATTATCAAGTTATTAACAAAATTAATAAAAAACAAGTCATTCATTTTACGTAAATCAATTAGAAATATACTTTGACATATGTACGTAGTTTAAGTACTTACTTTATATGAACAAAGTATATTTCTCTAAAAAATAAATTTTTATTTTGTAAATTTTACAGCCATGCATAATGTTTCATGCTTTTAATTTGAAATATATTGTACGAATTTATCTATTCTGCATAATGTTGATTATTATAAGTATGTACACATTTTAAATTAATATTTAGTTTTCTAGTAATTATGATTAACAGTTTCTTTTATTGTTGTGTCTTGAAATAGTTTTTTTAACATGGTCTGAAAATAACAAGTTGAAAAATCAGACGTCCATGCACAAAAATATTTGTCTAGTCTGCAAATCCAACCTGGAACCTCTGCGTAGAAAGCAGGTTTTTTTTTACTTTTGTGCCAAACTAGTGGAAATTAGAGGCGTAACTTTTAAGACTCAATTCGGAACCGATCATAAGGTATGTGTGTGTGTATATAGTGCATGTACAGTCGGAAAACTTCTCAGTTGAGCAGTAGTTTTTTTGGGAAATAATTCAGAATTCAAATGAAATACCTATTAATTACTATTAAACAAGAAAATATACTAGAAAACAGTAATCAATCTAATCATCTCGTGTCGCCCTGGCGGGATGATATGAGAGATGTTTCTTTTTTATTGTTTGATATTTTATTGTTTATACGGAAACTCGACGAGGTTTTGGCACCTTTACAGCTGCCGTGGTCACGGGATGATGGCAGCTGTAAAGGTGCCGAAATGTCGGGAAAATAAAAAAACCCCTACAAAATCAAAAAATATGGACAATTACAACTTAAATTGTAAATGATATTTTTCAGTATTTTTAAAAAACTACTAGCCAGATCTTCGTAAAAACGACCTTCGACCACAGTAGAACTATGCTCATTACGATAAAAAAAGAATTATTAAAATCGGTTGAAGTTACATTAAGACATACAAAAAAAAATCGACTTGAGAACCTCCTCTTTTTTTGAAGTCGGTTAAAAATAGTGGTTAAAAAAACAACCAGGAAGTTCCACGACTGTATGTATGTATGTATGTAGTCAGTGTATGTTTGTGTATAGTTTAAGGTCGCGTAGAATGCTTATTGGTCAAACAATTTTATACAAAGTCATAAAGAATCATTTTGATTGCACCCATTTAATCAATAATGTTTTCTTAAATATACCGAGCAGATCTCAACGTATACGCAGCTCAAGAAATAAGCTATTTGCTCTAAAAAATGTAAAACATCTTCAAAATCTAGATACGACTTTTATGTAAGATCTAAAACTGTATGTAGCTTATTACCTTAATAATAATATGAGAAAATACTAAAGTTTTAAATTTATGTTGTAGATAACGTTGTTGTTTAAAAAATTAGTAAGATTTTATTCAAGTGAGTATATATATATAGTGGTGGTTACATAATTAACGACACTAGACGATTTTCGAGTTGTGATCTGATAATGGCCATCCAGGGAGCGAATGGAGGGGATCTAGATTGCTATACACACCCAACTGATCCGATCAACATTCGTAAAGATGTAAGGATCAGAGTTTTCAGTTTCAGAAATTCCATTATATTTTTATGTTATTTTTGTAAACATATCCATACATCTCTCAGAGTGTTGATCAGATCAGCTGGGTGTGTATAGTTATCTGGATATCCTCCATTCACTTCCTGCTCGGTCATTATCAGATCACAGCTCGGTCAATCCTTGTCAGAGGACCAAAGTAACCTCGATTGTATGAAAATTGGCTAGTGGCGTTAATTATGTGACCGCCATTGTATAATCTCATTTTGTAAATGTTTGTTAAAGATAATGTATTTGTGAAAAATGTGGTACAATGAGACCTAATAAAGTATTTAATAGTTCCACATATTTTGGCAATATTTATTGGCGTGCAAAAGAAAATGAGTATGTTTTTTTTGTGATTTTTGCATTTTTCAATGCTATTTTTATACTTATGGTAAATTTTAAATAGAAAAATATTGGAAAAAATTAACTCGGCCACAAGTGAATTCTCAGACGGGAATCGAACCCGCGACCTTTGGAAATCCGGTCCAATGCTCTAACCGCTATGCTAACGAGACTAGCGAACCACCGTCGATATTCTCCAATCCCGAAATTCTTCGATACCCGTCTGAGAATTCACTTGTGGCCGAGTTAATTTTTTCCAATATTTTTCTATTTAAAATTTACCATAAATGTTTTTTCTTAAATTTATTTATTTATTTCACCATATTATAACATAAAACGTTACATTTGGCATGTCATAGCGTTACAATAGAAGAATTAAATTTAATCTTAAGTAGGACAAACTAGGATTCAGTCATATATTAGATAGGTCATTCCATGTTTAAGGTGGTACGACTTCTATACAAACAAACATTACACTATTATTGGTTCATCATACCTTAATAATTGATTAATATATGCGCAACTAACTCGTTTTAGTTATTTGCTTGCGCGAAATAATAAAAAAAAATTACATTCATACATAAAACACGAATAAACTAACATTTTATAATTTCAATAATTCTACGTATGTGTGTGTGACCCATCGCATTTATATAGCTAATGTATGAAAGTATATATTTTTTATAATTTCGCGCAAACAAATTCATGTATGATGAACCAATTAATGTGCAATGTTTGTTTGTATGGAAGTCGTACCAACTTAAAGCGATACTCGAAAAAAATATGCTGAAGCGAGATAGCAATGAGAAACCGACGCGCACGGGAGCGAGACCAATTTTGCAGATTAGGCAAAAAAAACACAAAATCACTTCGTATTAAAAAACTACAGCGATTTAAAAAAAATGCTTCTATACGATCCTAAATATTATCGGTGTCCACTTATTAAACCAATTTCCAATAGTGTAAGTAACCCCATTTAAGAATAATCTTGAATTTTCGTATTTTTTAGAGGTCTTTTCGAAAAGAAAAAGTGTCGAGGCAAAATCATAAAATCGTGTTTTTGAAACTATACGAATCTAGATAAAGGTATGAAGAAATATACATGTTATTACCAGATTTGTAACAACTGTAACCGTGCTATAGTTTTTTTTTTTTTTGTTTATATAACTCTTTTTTGTTTATATAACTTTTTTTTGTTTATATAACTCTTTTTTGTTTGTATAACTTGTTTATATAACTGTTTTTCTTGTTTATATAACTTGTTTAAATTACTTTTTTTTTTGTTTGTATAACTTGTTTATATAACTTTTTGATTTTCATGAACTGTTTCATATACTGCTTTTTGTGAATCTAACATGCCGTGGCAGTTTGTAACTAAGGCCACACTACGTGTCTTGTACCCGATCATGTTTTTCACTTATGTATAAGTGTGAGTCTTGTAAACTGTCCTTTTCTTAAAAAATAAAAAAATAAAATAAAAAAAATAGTTTTATACCAAAAAGTCCATACTTTTTCCGAGTAGCGCCTTAAGTGCTTTGTCATGTTATGTCATTCATAATTAAAAAAAAAGTACGTACCATGACGGGTGGCGGCGGGTAGCCCGCGTGCGGCCCGCCCGCGCCCGCCCACGCCGCCTGCAACACCACACATTGCTCGTCAGTCACAGTACAGATACCCAGCTCCTCAGTGATTGTCGATTCCGGGAGAGGCTCGCTTCCATCTTCAGCCTTATCGATACTTAAGGCGGTACCCTGACCGAAAGTGGCGCCGCATTGAATTTTATTTAATATCGTTATTCTAATACCTACACAATTTTAATAAAACTTTACGTGGAATTTTTAGAGCCCATAGTCTAGTATTTTTAGACGGTATCATTACATTCCCTCGTAGTCCCTGCTAGAAGTAGATAGCGAAACTGCTAAAAGTGGCCGCTTTTGACACATTTGCTATCTACTTCTATGAATGACTATGACGAGATGTAGCGATACCTTCTAAAAATACAAGACAATGGGCTCTAAAAATTCCACGTAAAGTTTTATTAAAATTGTGTATTAGAATTACGATATTAAATAAAATTCAACGCGGCGCCACTTTCGGTCAGGGTGCCGCCTTAACATGAAGGCTAAGAGACTCCCCGTCATTCATAAAAAAAATATCACTCTATTTTTGAATCACTCGTCGCACGAGTAGCGACGCGAACGAGGAGGCGATCACGCAATTAGCGACCTTGCACGCGTAGACATAGGTCGTTTTTCGCTTTGACCCTCGCGCGCTCTCGTTGGGAGGCCGTATTACAGACAAAAAGCGAAGCATGTATATATCGTAGGAGGATTTGATGAATATAATTTTCGCAAAAATCCTACAGATATTGCAAAAACATGGATAATTAGACAATGGTGTTGACATTTCTCAATCTTACTGAAAAAGGATAGGGTTTTTGCAAAAATACTGGTTGCTTTAATAACATTGGATATTCTTTACTCTGATTGGCTTAATGTTTGGTTGCTTGCTAACTCTTATTCTGATTGGTTCATAGAAAGTTTACTACATGAGAGAGAATAAATTGACATTTGAAACGTCAAGTCGTCAACCAATCAGAGAAGATGCTGTTTTGGACGGTCCGACTAGCCAATCAGTGTTCTTACTTCATAAATGCCAGGGATTTTTTTCGCATTCTTACTAAGGCAACCAGTTTTTTCGCAAAAATCTAATTTTTTTTCAGTAGGATTGAGAAATGACAACACCATTGTCTAATTATCAGTGTTTTCGCAATATCCCTAGGATTTTTGCAAAAAAAATATTTATCTAATTATCCTGCGATATATATACGTGCAAGGTCGCTTTTACGGAATACGGAAACTCAAACGTCGCACGAAAATCAGTAGAATCCTCGAGACGAGTGAATCAAAAATAGATCTCCTGGGTTTACATGTTGTTCAGGAATTTTTAAATCTATCATACAGTATTTGCCTTTAATATGTCGGCATGCATATATTTATTAATGAAAAGAAAACTGGAAAATAATGTCCATTGAAGACAATTTAAAAATAGACACATCGATCAAGAAATCGAGCTACAGATGTCACAGTACAATGTCAATTCTTATGGACGCATAAAATAAAATGTCGAAACTTATAATGATAAAATATTGTAAAAAATGACATACAAATATAAATATGAATGAGACAGATCACGTTTCCTCAATAAATGAACTCACCTGTCCGTTATGATGGAGATGATGAGGCGAATGCTTCAGCGGGTACAGTCTCGCGTGAAGGGGCGGCGGCGAATGTACGGGCGTGGAGGGCGACGAGCCGTACGACGAGAGGGACGCGTCCACGGGGGTGCCCACCACTGGGCCCACTCCTACTGGGCCCACTGGGCCCACTGACGTTACTGAGCTGACTGCGCCCACGCCGCCAGCGTACATCTGAAATTGAAATATGATTCAAAATTCAGTATGTTTCAGGTGATCTGAAAATTTCTAGGAAAATTTTCAATGTTTTTGATGTTTCTCTGTTGCAAGATGATATCAACAATGGTGCGTTTACAATGGCATGAGTTTGAATGAAAAAAAAAAGAAAAAACAAACAGCCCTTGACGAGTTTTTTGCCGGTTCTTCTCGTTACGCGGTCTCCCGCCGTAGGGTTTGTGAACCGCTGGCGTAGCTTCTTTGACTGAATCTAATAAACATCCATTTCTTGACATTCAAATTCAAATTCAATATCATTTTGTGATATTTAATTTTTTGCATTTTTCAATTCTATTTTTATATTTATAATAAATTTTAAATGGAAAAATATTGGAAAAAATCAACTCAGCCACAAGTGAATTCTCAGATGGGACTCGAACCCACAAAGGTCGTGGGTTCGAGTCCCATCTGAATTCAGACTCGAGTTGATTTTTTCCAATATTTTTCTATTTAAAAATTATATAAAAAATAGCATTGAAAAATGCAAAAAATCATAAAATGACATTGAATTTGAATGTCAAGAAATGGTTATTAGATTCAGCAGAGTGGATCATTTGCGTGATCTGGGGGTGATTCCAGATGACAAACTGACTTTCAAAAAACATTAGGTTAATATGATTAACAAAAGTGCAAGGCTGTTGGGAGTTCTCATTCGTAATTGTAAAGTTTTTAAGCGGCCAGAAACAAAAAAGAGTATATTATGCATTGGTAAGAAGTAGCTCAGCCTTATAGCTGTGGTCTAGTGGTACAACCACCGGTATCAGCCCCAGGGGTCCCGGGTTCGATTCCCAGCGGGGGTACATATTGTATTCGGTTTGGTTGGTGATAGGACTTGTTCTCAGTCCGTCTGGCTAGCTACCACCATCTTATCTAAGTCTGACGCCATAACAACAATGTTCTCAGCATTGTTGTGTTCCGGCAGTTAGAGATAAGATAGCCAGTTCCTCAGTGATTGAGGATTCCGGGCGAGGCTCGCTTCCATCTTCAGCCTTATCAATACTTAACATCCGGTAAAACACTCGACTGTTATGGGTGTCATACAGCCCTTGGTAAACAATCTACTATTGTTACTCCATATAATAGCCGTTTTACCCCCGCGGGTTATTTACCCCCAGGTTCGGAACCAATGTATAAACTGGTACAGTGTTTGCTAATACTCACAGGCTGCAACGTCGGCTTCCCGACCAGCATGGCGTCGGTGGGCGAGTGGTGCGGCGCGGCGGCGCGGAACGACGACATCGGCGGGAGCGGCAGCTCCGCGCCGCCCGCCTCGCCGCCGCCTGACGCTACGCCTGCAAATGATGTTATGAATCTATGTCATTTAAATAATTTATCAACATGGCCCCACCAAAACGGTACCGACAGAAGACCAGCCCTTTTTTTTACTGGTCTAAAAGCCAAGCATTATGCTGACTCGGTAGCGTTTTGGGTTTTGTGTGTGCTTTTTTTGTGCTACTTTGATATGTCTTACTGTCGTGTTTGTCTCAAATAAATATAATTTTCTTTCTTTCAAATAAGCTTAAATCTATGATCAATTTTACATAGAAAAATATTGGAAAAATCAACTCTGCCACAAGTAAATTCTCAGATGGGACTCGAACCCACGACCTTTGGAAATCCTGTCCAATGATCTAACCACCAATGGCAGTAGCGGCTGATATTGCTGACACTAATATCGCAAAAACACTTGACGATCTTTCTTCCTGGATGATAGTAGCTGTAGGAACTTCTACAGCTACCGTCATCCGGCTCATAGACTCACCTAACCTGGCGACGGGGGGTAGTTGTCGTGATGGTAAGGCGGCGGCGGCGGCTAGTAGTAACCGA
The DNA here is from genome assembly GCA_910589605.1 of Chrysoteuchia culmella. Taxonomy (NCBI): domain Eukaryota; kingdom Metazoa; phylum Arthropoda; class Insecta; order Lepidoptera; family Crambidae; genus Chrysoteuchia; species Chrysoteuchia culmella. The sequence continues at coordinate 762,517 of OU342669.1, forward strand.
CGGCCCACTCCCCGCCGCCACTATAGTAGGGCTCCAGGTACGGCGCGGCACTGACTACCCTCCTCACTCGACGGATTTCCTACAGCTCCCATCATCTAGACGCGGTGTAAACACTCAAGACGGCTCATAGACTCACCTGGCGACGCCGTGTAGGGCGTGTTGGTAAGGCGACGCGACGGCGGCGGTTAGTAGCCGCCCTGTATATCTATGCCGACAGCTGACCCATCTTCTTCAATATCATTGAGCTCACCTGGCGACGCGGGATAGGGGTCGTGTTGGTAAGGCGGCGGCTGGTAGTAGCCGACAACCCATTCCCCGCCGCCGCCGTAGTAGTGTTCCCGGTACGGAGCGCCACTAATGATCCTTTTTACTCGACCATCTTCCAGACGCGGCACAAACAGACAACACGGCACATAGACGACTTACCTGGCGACGCGGCGTAGGGATCGTGTTGATAAGGCGGCGGCGGCGGCTGGTAGTAGCCGGCGGCCCACTCCCCGCCGCCGCCGTAGTAGGGCTCCTGGTACGGCGCGCCGGCGCCCGCGCCTTTGGGCGACGCGTACCGGCTCGGTGAATCCTGGCCGAACTCGTCGCTGCCATACTGGAATAAAGGGGAAAAGATCATGTTAATTTCTACATCATTAAATCCTTTGTTTTTTTTTCTGCAACATTCCACAACCTTCCTTGGTGGTAGCCTTTTGTTTATTGGACAAATGTTGTTTCCGTAATAACACACGGTCTTTTGCAAATCACGCAAATTCTGCAAGTTTTATGTCCCGGCTACACGATCCGACTTACTTAAAAGAATGCGGAGCTAGCGGGGACAATCCTCTCTGTCTTAACTTCGCAAACCAGTTTGTGCAACCATGCTTTCAGGTAAAACGGTGCGTGTAGCCATTAGGTTCTCAGGATATACAACTTCAATCAAGTTGACATTTAATTTCTTCTACTGTAACGTATGCAATGGCGGTATTGGCAGTGCCCTTTTGGACTTCGCAAATGTCTAGTTTTTGGCTCAGTGGATTGTCATCTACAGTCAAGACTAGAAAAGAACAATGTATAGAAAGGTGTTGAAATACAAAATTTTGAAATTGTAGAACCGGTTGTTGAACTGTAATGTTGCGGCTACACGCACCGTGTTACCCGAGAGCATGCCTGCACAAACCGGTTTGTGCATGTAAGACGTAGCGGATTGTCCCGGCTACGCGCTCTGCCTTGCCAGCGCAAACCGGTTTGTGCAGGCATGCTTCTGAGGTAAGAATGAGCGTGTAGCCGTGACATAAGTGAGTGACAGACAAATGCCTCTACGACAAGTACCTTTTTTTTTATTGAGTAAGCGGAATGTCTTTACGCATATCAAACGGTTATGCTGGGCTCACCTAGAATACCGGACTCGTGAGTCCAGCACCCTATCTCCCGCCGCCCCCCGACACCCCACCGAGCTCGAAAGCTCGGTGGTGGGAGCACGGGAGAAGGGACGGACCACCACCTCCCGGCGCCACATTCAGCCTCGAAAGGCTCAATGGGAGAGCCGGGAGGGGGGGTACTACCAGCTAAACCCCTCACTACTTGCCCTCTCGCCGCCATACGGCCTGGGGGACCCTTGTGGTGACATAAAACGTCAAAGTTAAAAAACGCCTTTATTTCAACTCATTACGATTAAACAACTCAAACTAACAACTAGTTACAAAGACGTCAAGCAAATAAATCCCACCATTAGCAGAAAATAAATAAAAAAAGACAAATCCATAAACATCAGAATAACTTTTATCAGATTGGCGCCAAAACGGGCATAACGCCTGTAATTGACCGCCATTTTTAGTAAACGTCAAAAAAAGCAGTGACATATCGAAAATGCCACTGATAAAATATTGGTAGCGACCTCTTTTTAGCAAAACAACATCATAAAATGTTTAACATTGTGTGCGTTTGTGCGTTTACTATGAAAATTTACTGGTTCTAACCAAACATAGTTTAACTATATGTGGTAAGCTATTCTAACACATAATTTGTAGATCTTGGAGCGATATGATTTTTAAATTCTTAAACTGTTTGTTTTTAGGGCCGATTTTTAATGCTCAGCCCCCCCTCATTATCTAATTTCAAAATCAACCGTAACAACAATGTTGAAAACACTGTTGTTACGGCGTCAGACTTAGATAAGACGGTGGTAGCTAGCCAGGCGGACTTACTACAAGTCCTACCACAAACCAAACCGAATACAATATGTACCCCCGCTGGGAATCGAACCCGGGACCCCTGGGTCTGATACCGGTGGTTGTACCACTAGACCACAGAGGCCGTTAAGATTAATTAATTATCTTACAGGTCGCAATGACTACATTCCAACTGGAGCTGCATAGCCAATATATCATAAAATCATAAATCTGATACTGTGTCTATCTTCCTTTAAGCAAATTGAAGGGACAGCATCAGATTTACTCCGAGGTGTAACTTACTCCACGTTTATTAATAAGGCTGTAAGGGTATATGATATAGTCATCATCTTTAATTCATAGCGCCAAATATGGCACGACACTATTAATATTTTTATGCGTACTATAAAAGGCTTTTCCCTATAAATTATTATTATTATTATTATATCATTTATTTCAGACAACTACAGTCCATAGGGTTAGTAACAGTGATCTTAAAACTATGTTAGTTACATAAAAGATGAAAAATCAGAATATAAATATTCATCGACCTACATGTTTAACATGCAAGTCGATGAACCTGTGATACAGCGCCGAGTCCAACCTCTCGGCAATCATCATCAGAATTTGGTTGCTGCTCCCCCGCACTCGCTGCATTATTGACGCTATTTTCTTGCGTATGATTGCGAAAAAGTCTTCTATGTGGGCATCGGCAAACATACCTGAGGCACTGCAGTGGCGTGGGAGCTTCAACAAAGCCCTGAGAATATTATTATATTGAACTCTAAGGGCGTTATATGATTTTTTCGTGTAAAAGTTCCAAAGGCCACTGGTATAAAAGCTTTGGCAATATGCCTTAAAAAGTGTCAATTTAACATTAACAGTACACCGATGGAACTTGTGTGCTATCATGTTGCCGCGAATTGATAACGCCCTTTTTTCTCTTTGTATATCAAGGTCATCTTTCAAGTCCTCCGAGAGGATATGGCCAAGATACTTGAACTGAGCAACACGATCCAAGGCTACTCCGTTCAAGGTTATGGACGGTACTGAACAAGGTTTTCTATTATTTCCCGTAAAGACCATAAGTTGGCTCTTTTTGCTATTGTACCTTAGACCGTGTTGCTCAGCATACTCTTCACAAATACGCAAAAGCGTCCTCAATCCGCTGATTGAGGGGCTCAGCAGTACCATGTCATCTGCATAGCTTATATTATTTACACTAACATTGTCAATACGGCATCCGACATATGTGCTGCTGAGCCGCTCAATCAGCTGATTGACATATAGACAAAATAATCTTGGTGATGTAAGACCACCTTGCCTTACACCGCAGCTCAATGTATACTCGTCAGAGAGGTCATTACCCCACTTTACGACATTCCTCTGATTTTTGTACCAATAAGAAAAAGTATCTATCACTTCTGCCGATATTCCTACCTGCTGCAGCTTAGTCCAAAGTGTATTGTAAGATACTAGATCAAATGCTCGCGAAAGATCTAGAAAGCATGCATAGACAGGTGTGCTTCTCTTAACATAATAACCCACTGTATGTTTGAGGGTGAGAATAGCACTCTCAGTCGATAAACCTTCTCTGAACCCGAATTGGGCGTCATGTAAATTAATGTATTTACTAAGATGAGCATCCAAAACTCTGTCCAAAACCTTTGCAAATATAGTCGCCAGTGAAATGGGTCTATAGTTTGATTTGTCACTTATATCACCAGTTGAGTCTTTGACAAGAGGCACTACCACGGTCTTCATTAAATCTGGTGGCAAATATGAATGCCTGACACAAAAAGTATAAAGCATCGAGAGCAACCTGTGGATGTGAGGACCTGCATATTTGAAATGCTCTATACTTAACCCATCATGTCCGGGCGATTTACCCCTACTCATGTTGGCGATGGCAATAGAGACTTCCTTACTTGTTATTCTGTAAGGCTGACGAACATTACATTGAACCGCGTCACGAACATATTCAGGCTGCAAAGGTGACTCAATATTAAAGTGTTGTTTAAAAATGTTCGCAATATTTCTAGGCTCACTGGTTCCTTCAACAACAACGGGCAGTCTCGTTTTACCATTGAGTTTTTTTGTACTCCGCCAGAACTTACCAAACTGTTTGTCAGAATGTTGAGTTGCAAGTGCATCCATTTTTATTTCCTCCTGGTGTCGTTGACAGAACCTGAGCCTAGATTTAAAAAATTTACGACTTGAACACATCCGATCGTAAATCAGGCCGCTCGAAGGCCTACCATATAAAACATACATTTCAAAATCTAACCTCGCTTGCCTATGGGCTTCCGCTACATGTTTGTTCCATCCGAACACAATATTCCCTTTTAAATATCGATTATCACGACTTTTACAACTATCTATTGACGCATGAGTAAGTATTTCAACAATATTTTTGTAAAAAGTATCTATAGTGTCTCTATGAGCCATATTATGACACATTCTATCAGCACAATTTTTAAATTCGGCTGGGAAATCTATAAGTTTCAATTGATTATTACAATATTCATAATATTTTTTAATTTCGTCTGTCCTTCTTATGCCCCATATAACATTTTTATTACTTGACTCGGTATTTATGTCTATTTTACTTCTAATTAAATTAAGATTACATTCAATACGCAGTGGAAAATGATCTGACCAAAACGTATTATATAGCACTTGAACATTCATAACAGTGGGCCATGCACATTTACTCACCAAACAATGATCAAGCCACCGTTCGCAACCGTGAACTTCACTAACGTAAGTGTACGTGCCACTCGATATTCCCAGTTTTTCCATGTCAGCGCATAACCATTGATTTTCGGAGCAAAAATTTAACATTTCATCACAAAATGGGGCCTTAGGATGAGCATTAAAATCGCCTAACATGTAAACTGTTTCGACGGCATTGTCCTGTATAACCGCGTTTAACTCACCCATACACTGTGTAAACATAGGTAGGTTTACGGGTTGATCGGTTGGCATGTACACACACAAAATTAATATTTCACGACAATCACAAGTTACAGCTTTAATTGCCACTATACGTTCACTACTACACTTTATCACTGTTACACTTTGAAATGCGTTACTCCGCCACAATAAAGCTACACCCCCGTGGGGTCGACCGTGCAGAACACCAGTCGAAAGGTCCACCGATGATTTCCCCGTGTAGCTAAAATCAGGATCGATGCTACCGAGTAACGGCAGGTCATGTGGCAGCAACCAGGTTTCTTGAAGTGCAACTACATCCGCTCCTTTGCACAAGGATCTAATACACTCGATACTTCTTTTCGCATTCTTACAATTAAAACTTATTAATGTACTAGTATTATTTTTGTGATCCATTAATCAAATCAAATGTATTCGCCTTTGGTAGCTCTGAATTATTTTCTGTACTAGAACGCTTTTTAAAGTGAACAAAGCGTCTAAATCTTATCCCATCAGGCCATAATTCATCGTTTAGGTATATATCTAATTTATTCCTACTAACAAGCATCTTAAAAGCATTATAAGGCCTCTCGACTTTCATTATAATTTTTTCTAATGTAACGCATTCTTTTGTCTTAGACTGTATATAGGCACTAATGTCCTCTTCAGAAGATCCTTTATCCACATTTGATATAAACAAAGGGATTCTTATATCCGCTGCTCTGAATTTTGTATCAGTTTCCGTTATGGCTTTGCCAGTTTTCCCAATAAATCGATTTCTAAGCTTTTTCCTTTGCACCAATTTCCATTCTTCGCTCGGCTCATTATGTGCCCAATTGCCCTCTTTCATTACCATATCCGCCATACTAAGTTGCAGGGGATTTTTTTCTTTACATTGCTCCTTTGTTGTGCTATCACGCTCTCCGTTCTTATGCGAAGCTGTCGTGTGTAACGGTACATGTTGATGCGCTGGCGATGTTGTGCACTGTACTGCTATCCCTGTCGCCGTCGTCGGTGAGAGAGAGAGCGCGCGACTCGTGGACTCTGCTACTGCATTAGTGCGCGAGCAGGACTTCCTATGCGCATTATCACCAGTGTAGCCGTTATTGTTTTGAACAGCTGATACCGGCATACCTTCACTATTATTTATTGATGGAGGAAGTCCAATTGGACCGCTGTCGAGTAAATAAGCACCCCGTTTTCTAGTGTTGACATTTTGGTGATTATAGCTAGATGCCAATTTAATGCTTTTCAGGTCATTTTGCAACTCTTGACCCTGACTTAGTGTTGCGTATTTTTCTTTAAAATAATTCATGTCATTGCGCAACTTCGTAATGTCTTTTAATATAGATACAGCGTCAATGTGATCAAATGATATCGGTGGCAGTTTCTGCAAATCACGGGCAACAAATATTGGCACGCAATCAGGATCCACTTCTTTAAAGAAACAAATTATATCTTCGACGTTTCTTGTCGTTTTGCCGCCTTTGCGTCTTGACACTTTACGCTGCGCCACCGTTTGAACTGATTCAAACAGTAGCGTTTTGGCATCATCAATCTCTTTTTCCGAGAATTCAGAAACACAGATCTTTATTAAACTTTCGTTGTCCATCACGTCGTGTTTATACTGAATATATGATAGCACTTCACAAATAACAATGTTACACGTATTACACTTAACTGTGTTGAACGACATTTTTTTGAAATGCTTGAAATGAAAATTTTTGAAATGTCTTCATTGCACCAACAGAGACATATAAGTTATATCTTAATTTAGAGGTATTATAAAATGGCAGTCTACTTTTAGTAATCCAATAATGAGTTTAAAGTTATAATAATATGATAGCACTAAAGTCTAAATAAGTATAAAAAAACCGGCTAAGTGCGAGTCAGACTCGCGCACCGAGGGATTCGTACAAACCTGTAGGTATATTAGTAAAAGTTCACCCATCACGACAATCGAATCATAGTTATCGTATTTTTATTGCAAAATCAAATTAAAAAATTTCAAAAATATTTTTTATTGTATGATGTAACTAAAAATTTACGGTTTTCGCAATTTTTCCTTTATCTGTACTATAAGACGTTACTTCGTACCAAATTTAAAGATTCTAAGTTCACGGGAAGTACCCCGTAGGTTTTGATTCCCGTGCGAGTTTCGAAAATTTGCGGCATAAACGGCTGTATCTTTTGATTGCTTTGGTTCAGAAGTTTGATTTTTTCACAGCTCCAAGGGACAGGTAGACCAAGGGACTCCACGCGTTCCTGAGAAAAACGGTCTTGACAGACGGACGGACGGTCAACGAAGTGATCCTATAAGGGTTCCGTTTTTTCCTTTTGAGGTACGGAACCCTAAAAATCGTAAAACTGATTTTTATGGATGGATGTAACTAATCCTTATAAAATAATAAGACTCTCAAGCTGCACCTTGGTACTCTGCCAAACCAACAAGGAATTTATGGCTTTTTTATGATTACTTCTTACAGACAAACACACAACAGTTAATATAACATGTATGTAGACTACAGTAACTGTACAAGCAACACAGTCGTCCATATTTGTCGGCGGTTGCAACAACTGATTGTCGGTAATTGGACCATTGTGGACGCACCGTTATACACTGGCGACCGATGTTGAGGGAACACGTTTTATTTAAACTAGCGGACGCTCGCGGTTTCGCCCGCGCGGTTCCCGTTCCCGTGGGAACTGATAATATCCTCTGGCAGGTAGGAAGTTCTGCATATGTTGACAGTCCTCCTGGCTAGCTGTAGCTACCACCATCTTATCCAAGTCTATTGACATAACAGCAATGTTTTTAGCATTGTTGTGTTCGGGCAGTTAAGAGATAAGGTAACCAGTTCCTCAGTGGTTGAGGATTCTGGGAGAAACCTTCAGCATTACCATTACATAGCATCAGGTATAATGAAGGCTTAACGTTTCCCACTGTAAATAAATAAAACAACGGGTTACACTCCGTGAGTGCCGGCAGAAGTGAAACCGCTTAAACGAAACAGCAGGAGCAGGCATACATTTTCGCCGCGCGGTAGAAAGAGAGGGGGATATCACATCCTCTCCTACGCCGCGTCGGCGGTCTACTCTCCCTCCGTCTAACGAATTTTCGATCACGTGTCCTGACACGACTTTAACATTTTTTACCCATCCCAAAAAAATTAAAACTCTGATGTGCACAACGCCGCGCCGAAAAGAAGTTTTCACTACAGAAACTGACGAAAAGGTATCTTTGAGCCATAAAAAGAAATGAATAAAAATCAATACAATTGATTTACCGCTCGCCGCCGTATTAACTAGTTATTGTAATAATAGTTATATTTAATACCGCACTCATATAAAAGTTCGCCATGTGGTCGGGTCGGTTTAGTGCCGATTCCAATACGATTATGTTATTTTTAGACGCCATTATTTAATAGCCAAGTTGATTGCGATACCGAAATAATGTTGGCTTTTGGATTGGACTACTGTAACTTTGATTGAATTTCTTAGCTCCATATTATTTGTACTTGTATTTGTACTTCTTTCTTTCTATTAAAAATATTAATAGAAAGAAAGAAGAAAGAAAGAAAAATATTTAATGACGCATCCAAGGAAAAAAAAAACATTAAACTAGGTAACAAACGAAAACATCTAATAAGTATGCCGCGAACTAGGCCCCTGCCACAGCATAATGTTACAGCACCAGGAGACTGTCACTGCAACGCTGGTATTCTGGAGGGACCTTAATTAAGGACATCAAACGGCCGTAACAAGTTAAAAAAACACACCCACAATATAAGAAATAAAACTAGATTTAAATACGCTTGTTACCTACACCAGGGAATCAAGCCGGCTGAATGACTATAAGATAACAAACTGCAATTTTATCGCATCAACAGATAGGTTTAATCTAGTCAATCATAAGATTTTTCATTTAATTTACCGTATTTTTCAGAATAATAATAAAATAATAATAATAAATAATAAATAATTGCATACAAACACCAATTATCTAGCCCACGTTAAGTTTCATTAAGAACTTGTGTTATGGTTACTAGTTAACGGATAAACATACGTATATACTCTTTTTTTTAAATACATACATAATATACATATTAAACACCCAGACCAAGACAAATAGACATGTTTATGCACACAAATATTTGTCTTGTCCGGGGATCGAACCCGGGACCTCTGGCGCAGAAGGCAGGCTTAGTACCCCTGCGCCAAACAGGTCGTCGAATGACTCTGACAAACACCGTGAATGAAAAGTTTATTTAAATTTATCTAAAGTCAAAAGTATTTAAATTACAAATAGGTAACAGGGGCGAAGGTCGAAAGGGCGAAGGCATACATGTCGATTCCGAACGGCTTCCCTTCACGAAATCCCACTCCGCTGATCCATACATCCCCATACAGTTATAAGAATTTTTGAAGAAGTTTTTGGTGCCGCTTATTTCGATCGCTCGCCACTGATGGTAAAATAGGTACCTACTTTCCAATCATCCAATTTTTTTTCCTCTCAACCATACATATAAAAAACCACAAAATATTTAACAAGTAGTGTACACTTATATCGGCCGCAAGTGTACAGCAAGCAAGGTGTTATCTACCAATGTCCCATTGTTGGTGCAATTAGGTACACTTGACCAAAACAGCGGCGGACAAAAAATAAGCAAGCCCGATATAGAATAGTGACTGTACCGGGGGGCTTGTGAAATACTATCTCTGGTCAGTGGTTCTCAAGGTGTTGGGAAGGACCACTATAGCTTTAACTGTTCGCCCCCTTTGAAAAAAAAAACGGGTTGCACTCCGGGAGTGCCGGCAGAAGTGAAAACCGCTTAAGCGAAACAGCAGGAGCAGGCATACATTTTCGCTGCGCGGTAGAAAGAGAGGGGGATATTACTTCCTCTCCTACGCCGCGCCGGCGGTCTAATCTCCCTCCCTTCCTCCTCCTCGTCGTCTCCCTCAGTCGTAAAGCCAAGTCCGAGGCCTTATAGGCGGCTTGATAAACTCTGACACCATAGGTGGCCACTAGTCCTCACTCGATAAGAAGAAGAGGACCAACATTTCTTCACTTTACTGCGGGCTATCACCCATACCTGGTTGACATTCCTCGTTCTCGTTTCATCTTGTCGATAGCACAAAGTGCTTCTCCTCATCTCTTATTACGCGCACAGCCAGGGAGTGGAACTCCCCGCCTACGTCTGTATTCCCGGCCTATAACGCTAGTACATTAAAGCTTAAGTGAATAGGATATTTCCAGGCAAGGACGCTCCATCTCATAAATCTTAAGATTCAGAATGTGGTCCAGAGCAAGCTTATTTAAAGTAAAAAAAACTTTAAGGAGCTCTGAAGCATCATGTCGACTTTTTCCTTTGACATGAAGCGACAGGACGATGATAAATAAGCTCATAAAGTTAAAGTGACTTTAGTGAAAACGGGCTACTACTAACTACTCGAATTCAAGACTTTTTAAATTTTTAGTCACCGACATCATCACCAGCCATTTTTAATGTCCCCACTGCTGGGGCCCTGGCCTTCCTTGTGGATGGATAAGGAGAACGGGCCATGACCCACCGCATAATTTTAAGTGCGTTTGAAATTATTATACATTGACTATTATTTATGTATCAGCTGACTACTCCCAAATTGTGTGACCAAATGACAGACGACTATTAGGTGAGTTGTGTACCAAAGTACGGATACGGCGACAATAATGAAATGTTGATTCGCATTGAGCAAACGGTTTTCGCGTAGACCACGTTAGTTTGAAAGTATTTCAAGGAGACCCTGCTTCTCACATAAAAAAATATCATATAGAATCGTGGTCGTGGGGCAATGTTCAAACTTTGAGGACCACAGACCTCAACCGTTTTGGTGGATGGAGAATTAGTTTGTAGGGCTAACTTCTCATTGTTTGGTTTATATGGTACGGTCTTTCGAGATATGGGGTCACGCAGGTGGACACGACTACTCAGAAAAACTAAAAAGCAAAAAATAAGCCTTTTGGAGTCGGTGGCAGCCAAGTCATTCTACTTTGAGCTATTATTCTTTTATTTTTCTTGCGCTGGCTAGCACTGACTCCAAAAGGCTTTTTTTTGCTTTTTAGTTTTTGAAGTCGGTCTTTTTAACTTTTTATGTCTGTAATAGGTTGTTTTGTAAACTACAGCAGGGTTTTCTCGATTAGATAAGGTTTCATGTACATAATAAACAAAATAATCGTAAAAATTACATCGTCCAAGTTATCAATAAAATGAAATATATAAAAATGCTCATAACATCAAAAGTACTGGGTCAAAATTAACCAAATTTTTATGGGATAAATTGGCAACTATTCTGCATCGAACAAAAAAGAAATCGGTTCAAAAATCTCGACGTAATCGGTGTACAAACATTTAAAAAATATATACCAACCGAATTTAGAACCTCCTCCCTTTTTAAGTCGGTTAAAAAGATATATTTATTAATTATTAACTTTTTTTGATAATAACAATAACTTTTTGCCAAACATTCAAATAAATTCAGCCATTTTCGCTTGATTGAGTCACAAACATCTTGGTAAATATAAAAAATTATCAAAACTTTCATATTTAATACTACCGGCCGACCACGGACTTGTACTATTTAGTAATCTGTGACCACGGTTTTATGAGGACCATGAGGTTCCCCTTTCAGTGGGAATATTGGTTTTTCATTATTTTATCTAGGTTAAAAATCCTGTAATTTTAGCTTGAATCAGTTAAAAAAAAACAAATATCTAAACATCCTAGCTTTTCGTCATCAGCCATTTTTAATTTTGGATGGATAAGGAGAACGGGCCATGACCCACCACGCGGGCCCAATGCGGATTGGTGGGTTTTAACGACTGCAAATGCAGCCGGGACCAACGGCTTAACGTGCCTTCCGAAGCACGGAGGAGCTCGAGATAGTAAATTTTTGGTCACCCATCCCGAGACCGACCATTGCGAAAGTTGCTTCACCTCAACAATCAGGCCGAGCGCGCGAATCTATGCGCCACGGCTCCTCGACTAACTATTACATTTACATAATATTAGTGAGATAAGTAGCACAGTGGTGTAGTACATCCCGATTTTTTTATATTTTTTTTTATTCACGAACGGGAAAACTCTTAGCTGTCATCATTCCTGATGTTAAGTATTGATAAGGCTGAAGATGGAAGCGAGCCCTACCCAGAATCCTCAACCACTGAGGAATTGGCTATCTTATCTCTAACTGTTCGTTGTAGTGCCTTTCGAGGTGCATGCGATACATTGGTGCTTGCATGTTTTGTTTAGTCACTAACGGTCGGTTTCAATAACCTATCCTCAGTAAGGGATAGGCTTACTAGAGCTTTGTTGCCTAGATATTTTTGTTAATCAGCCCAAAATAACCTAAAATAACAGTGGTTGCTAAGTAACGTAACCAAGATAGGCCTATCTCTTGTTAGGGTTATATTATTGAAACCGGCCGTAAGTCGCATGTAACGCAGATTTGTAATAAATAAATAAACAACAAACAATGCTGAAAACATTGTTGTTATGGCGTCACACTTAGATAAGATGGTGATAACTAGCCAAGCGACCTCACAAGTCCTACCACCAACCAAAAATTTTATTCCCGATGTTCATCTAAATCCATTCCGTCAATTTCGCATGATTAAGCAACAAATATCCGAACCTTCACGCTTATATATTAAGGTTAGTAGGATAACCTCAATCAAAATATTCCCAATAAGCAGTAAGAATGATCTAATTAAAATTCGTAGTAACCGCTGCGAGTGCATTTTATAAATAGCTGACAAAACATGAGTCAGAGCGAAGACGTTCCCATAGGCGGCACTCGCGTTTCCTGTTGTTATATTTTTGAGTGGTACAAGCCATGAGAACACGCAGTTTTAGAAAAAAAAAAATAGATATATATAATAAGTTTATTTGCTACAGCACACACATTCATACATACAATGAAAAGAAGCAAAAAAGAACACACAGCATTTCCATTGAGAACTGTTAACAGTCACAAAAAGAGATTGACCGCCTGTGATCTAGTGGTACAACCACCGGTATCAGACCCTGATCCTGGGATCGATTCCCAGCGGGGGTACATATTGTATTCGGTTTCGTTGGTGGTAGGACTTGTTGTAAGTCCGCCTGGCTAGCTACCACCATCTTATCTAAGTCTGACGCCATAACAACAACGTTGTCAGCAGTGTTGTGTTCCGGCAGTTAGAGATAAGATAGCCAGTTCTTCAGTGATTGAGGATTCCGGGAGAGGCTCGTTTCCATCTTCAGCCTTATCAATACTTAACATCAGGTATGATGAAGGCTAGAAGTCTCCCCATCGTTTATAAAAAAACAGTGGTACGAGCGCCGGGGGTTGCGCGCAGTAAACGAACAATAAAGAGGGTAGACCGTATGTACATTTTAAGTTTTGGCGCGCACTGTTCATTGAAATATTAAACGCGCTATATTTCACGAACTAAGATCTCCGGATATTAACGCGCTACATTTCTCTCCGAAACTACTGAACGGATTTGGATGAAATTTGGTACACAGATAGCAGATAGCCTGGTTATGAACATAGGATACTTTTTATGCTTTTTTTTGATTTAACTACACACACCGGCACAATTAGGGGAACTCAAAAAAAGGTCGATTTTTTCAATTAATATAGTTTCTATAAATTTTTGCAGCTACAAAACATATACATATACTTAAAATATCTCAAATTAAACCAAAAGAAGCTACGCATCGGCAAGTTTTTACTGTGAGATTTTAAGTTTATTTTTTTCTTTTTAATTACACAATAATGATTGAATTAATAACGACTGTTGCCTCCGCGGGCTCTGAGCAGAGCTTGTATGCGATTTCCCATGCTAAATAAGGCTGTCGATTATTTCTTGGGGTAAATTGTCCCACTCTTCCACCAAAGCCAGTTTCAGTTCTTCGAAATTCCTGGGAGCTGGATTTCGCTGTCGAACTCTTCTTCCCAGAATGTCCCAAGCGTGTTCTATTGGGTTCATGTCCGGTGATCGTGCTGGCCAGTCCATTTGATTGATACCAACCTCCTGGAGGTAGCTACTCACTATTTTGCAGTGTGAGGGCGTGCATTATCAATTATCATGCATAAAAATTAAATTTTGGCCTATAAATGGGGCAAAAGGCATGACATGTAGTTCTAAGACCTCTGTTACATATCGGTGCGCAGTGAGAGATCCATTTTCAATGAGCACTAACTCTGTGCGGGCTCCTAAACATATGCCACCCCATACCATTACTGACCCTCCACCATATGACACCGTTTCCGTGAAGTTAGTCTGGTTGTAGCGTTCACCTCGATACCTCCACATCCTTTCCCTCCGATCCACAAAATTTACACAAAATCAGCTCTCATCGGTGAATGAAACACGACTTTTTTTGACGACGAAATTTCGGAAAAAGTCGACCTTTTTTGTGTTTGTGCCGGTGTGTGTATATTTCAGAAGTATTAAATGCCAACTTAGTTATATTAAAAAAAATGCTAGTCAATGTAAGTTTGTTATTGTTCTTAAAGAGCAATAAAAAAAATGCAAGTCACATCCCTGCGCAACTCTTTTGACTTGCACCATACGACAGGATATCAAACTTTTTAACTCCATACATTATAACGGGATGTTCAATTATGATTAACGGCTGTGATATCCAGAGCCTGGAAGTTCTTTTAACAAATACAGTTCAATATTTTAAAAATGGTCGGTCACGGGATGGATGACCAAAAATTTACTATCTCGAGATCTTCCGTGCTTCGGAAGGCACGTTAAGCCGTTGGTCCCGGCTGCATTTGCAGTCGTTAAAACCCACCAATCCGCATTGGGCCCGCGTGGTGGGTCATGGCCCGTTCTCATTATCCATCCATAAGGAAGGCCAGTGTCCCAGCAGTGGGGACATTAATAATGGCTGATGACGATTAAAAAAATATATATTTATATTCAATCCTCCTACTAATATTTTAAATGCGAAATTTGTGAGGATGTTTGGATGTTTGTTAGTCTTTCACGCAAAAACTATTGAACCGATTTGGACTTTTTTTTTAATTTTGAATTTTTCCATTTTTCAATGCTATTTTTAAACTTATGATCTATATACTTAATTCAGGTTCGCAAAATTAGTGACGACTCGATAGGGACTTTGGCGCGTAGTACGCGGCCGAGTAAGGTATCAAATTAAAGGTACTCGAGTCTATTTGTTCCGAAAACTATAAAATATACAAAATGTTAAACGTGATGATCACAAACTGCAATTAAAAAGTGTCATTATTTTCGCATAATTTGGAATTTTTCGTCGATCGACGAACCCGAGTATCGGGTTGTAACCGCCCTAGTATTTTTTTTAATAGAACAATATTGGAAAAAGCCAACTAGGCCACAAGTGAATTCTCAAATGGAACTCGAACTTACGACCTCTGGAAATCCGGTCCAATGCTCTAAACACTGAGCTACCGAGACTTGAGAACCACCGTCGAAATTTTCCAATAATTTTATATTTTTAATACGCTGTAGGCCAGCGTTGTCACATCAATCCTGAGAATATCGTTGCATTCGTAAGAAACAACTTTTCAGGTGTTTAACGATCGATTAAGATGCAACAGCCAATAATTAGATTTTTAAATTTTGCATTTTTGTATGCTATTTTTATACATATGATAAATTTTTAAATAGAAAAATATTGGAAAAAGTCATCTCGTGGGTTCGATCGAGTCCCACCAGGGCCCTTATTCACTATGACCACTTAGCGATTCCTTGCTCAAACCACGGCAATGTCGTACTTGATTTTGACATTTTCAAAAATCTTTTCTCCATTATACTCCCAAATTATAGAGTTATTGTACAAGTACATGAAAGTCACAAGTTGTATAATTATTAAACAAGTAAAATAGCTTTAAAATTTGAAAGTGTCATAGAGATCACGAATTTTAAAAATGTCGGAACCAAATACGACATTCGCGTGGTTTGAGCAAGGAATCGGTAAGTGGTCATAGTGAATACGGGCCCTGAGAATTCACTTGAGGCCGAGTTGACTTTTTCAAATATTTTTATATTTAAATATTTATCAATTTGGATGAAGTTTGGCACACAAGAAGAAGATGGCCTGGATTAAAATATAGGCTAATTTTAATCTAATACTCACCGGAAACGGGAGATACTGATATTATAAAGACGAAAGATTTGATTATTTGTTTGTTTGCATTGAATAGGCTCCGAAACTACTGAACGGATATGGATGAAATTTGGTACACAGATAGTAGATAGCCTGGTTATGAACGTAGGATACTTTTTATCCCGATATTCCCACGGGAACGTGAACCATGCGGGCAAAACCGCGAGCGGCCGCTAGTAACGAATAAATAATGATTCTAATTATTAATTTGATATGTTTCATTCATAATTTACTATGAGAAAGTTATTTAAATTAAATCACACACTTTCTGGAATGGGACTGGAACCGAAAACAATTCTTTTTTTCTAGTACAAATATGACCTTTTTACAAGCATTGTGAAAGCTAAAATACACTGATCTCTTATCTTAACTTGGATATCTATCCGTCCTCCATCCCCAAATCCAAAATGGCGGATGGGTGTCAAATAACAATCCATTAGACATGGAGGTGCAGGCCCTGTAGGGACGCGTCGGGTTACAAGCGCAGAACCGATTTGAAAGTACTTTTGGAAAACTGAAAGCTATATAAATATAGCTATATAAAATATTATTGAAGTGAAAACTTTTTTAGCGGCGTTGTGTACAGTTTTAAATTTTTGGGATGGGTAAAAAATGTTAAAGTCGCGTCAGGACACGTGTTCTGATCGAAAATTCGTAAGACGGAGGGAGAGTAGAGCGCCGGCGCGGCGTAGGAGCGAGAGGAGTAATATCCCTCATCCTCTCTCTTTATATCATAACTGAATAATACTAATGTTAACTGAATCACAAAAAGAAAATACTAAATACAAACATTTCAAAACGCGTCCCGATCACAATCCCTATCAAATATCGAATAGTGACGGTCTGAAGTATGTAAATATCTTTCAAATGCCGAACTGAAAGGGATTACGATAGATTTTAAAATTAGACAATTAGTCCCCTGGCTATCACATCTTTACAATCAAACTCAATATCATTTATTCAGCCTAGGCTAGAAAACACAAAAAAAATCGAGCGTCCAGACACTAAGATTATGTCAGCCATGTTTACTCGACCAGCGATTTTGATTCTGTTTTTTTTAATGTGTGCAATCAATTAAAAAAATAAGCATAAATATTTTCTTTGTGGTTGTGGAAGTAAGTGGAATCCAGGATGCTTACTAATCCTTTGACGTATAGTGTTAAATCAGGAACAGTTTGTTCATACGGTCCATCATGGATATTCACGGATGACGCAGAGAAGTAAACGGATGTAATGCGTTAGCTACCATACCAATAGTTCTCTACGGCTATGACGGACCGTATTTTCACGGTTCCGTTTTTCACGGATTCGGACGCAGTGCGTAAGCGCTTTTACGGTTAACTAATCAACGGAGAATCAACAGAGGTGTGACAAATATGACCACTAAAGTACACTTTAATATTCGGCTCAAGTTCACCCATTCCTAGATTATGCAAACTGATGAATGAGTAAAGCGATCGTTTCAAAATTCAATATCATTTATTCAGTGTAGGCTGTTACAAGCACTTATGAACGTCAAAGAAGCTACGCCATCGGTTCACAAACCCTACGGCGGAGACCACGTAACGAGAAGAACCGGCAAGAAAGTCGCCAAGGGCTATTTTTTCTTCCTGTTTTATTTCATACAGAGTCGTCAAATTGAAAAGTGAAGTTAAACACATGGGTAAGATCAATTTTCATCACAAAAAAAAATACTAAAATAAAAGTACATTTTATGATTATCCTAACTGTAATCAAACTCGCAAGGAAGGACGTTCAATAGTAATTTATTTTAGATGAAAATATTTAAGCTCTAAGCACAACGTTAAGACAAGCAGACTGAAGTAGACCCATTTCCGCTGGCAGCACCCGTTCACGAGCATGACGCATGAACCAGCCATCGCTTCGCCCAACCATATTTTAAGGAACGTAACGACCCGTCTCACACGACACCGCCGAAGAAACGTTTGAGTGAGCATGACGTACTACACGTACTTATGTTAAAGTGTATACTTAAATATAAAAAATGCAATGGCTACAACAAAAATAATAAAGATAAAAGTGCATTAATGTAAGACGCAACTAACAATGTTACTGGAAGAGTCATCAGTTTCGATTTTAACTTTGATCGACCTAGAAAGATTCATACCATTGTGAAGAAGTCACCTAGAATGCAAAATAAATATTTGGAAATTGTTATTTTTCTTTTCTGTTGGTCCATTAATGTTAGGAGTAAAGTAGATACTAATTTAATGTTGATTAATTAGAAATGCTTGAGCATGCGGTATTTGCCTTTAAGTGTTTGATAGTTTTTTTCAATTAACAACGGGTAGACTTTAAGTCTTCATCATACCTGCTGACAAGTATTGATAAGGCTGAAGATGGAAGCGAGCTTCTCCCGGAAACCTCAATCACTGAGGAACTGGCTATCTTATCTTTAACTGCCGGAACTCAACAATGCTGAAAACAATGTTGTTATGGCGTCAGACTTAGATAAGGTGGTAGTAGCTAGTAAGGCGGATTTACAACAAGTATAGACGTTGGCGAATCAAATAAATAAATAAATCACATAATTCCTGGGATCTAACCCGCGATCCCTAGTCCAGTAGTAATACTACCACTAAGCCATCAGGCCTTATAATTACATAAATTCAAAAGCAAACCACTAATTTAAAACAAATGCAATCTAATACATCTTCAACCATTTCCCTCTCTCAATAAAGATCACAATCGTGTAGCATTCCAAACGCAAACAATTGCCAGGTCTATAAATAGTTAACTATTAATATTTACGTTGGTATTATCGTACAGTCTAAAGAGTGGGAGAGATTTAGACATAGATTGTGTCTAAATAATGCTCGTATTTAAAGAAAAACCGCCTCTGTAGTAAGTGGTGACTAAACTTTTTTACTTACCTTTGATGACGTTCAATGTATCGCACAATGATCCGCTGTATCGCATGTGTAGAAACTACAATGAGCTCAATGCTGAAGTTGATATATTCCATCAAACGTTCAAATCATTCAGTCTTCCAACTAGGTCCCGTTAATTTCTTTTTTTATTATCGTATTCATTTTTTAACTGTTTTTAAAATAATTAGTAATTTGTTTGTTGTTTTAACCTACATACATATATAATTAACCTGCTGTTTAATTAACTAATATTGATCAATGTTGTGCACAATTGTTATTGGTTTAAAACTAACATTTATTTTTAGTATTACTGGATTGTATGTGTAAATCTAAGTTTGTGGACTGTTATTGTGTCTAAATAAATAAAATAAAAATAAAAAGTAGTGGTGGTTAGTAACACCACCGGACCGGGTGGTGTAAAAATCTGGACCTCTGGATCAGCGGCCCCACCGCGCATGTGTCGTCGGCATCGACATCAACTTCATTTTACAGATGGATGTGACATTGGTTTTGGTATTGGTGATGGGCTCTTTTCTCCGCATTTAGACTCCCATTTGGTCCGTTATGCGTGAACATAGCATCGGTATGGCTAGTCAAGTCATCCCAGCTCTTTTCAGAAGCGCAGAAGCCTCCTGGGGCGTTCACAGGCTTCTAGGAGCGACCCCACGTCTTTGAGGAGTTCTGCCCGTTTTGCGGCCAAACCCACGCACTCCAGGATCACGTGGGCGGCTGTTTCCTCTGCGTCCAGGCATCCCCTACATAGGAGGCTGTAACAGATGGATGTGACATATTGCTCTTAGTCTTTTTTTTATATTCCGCCAACATCCCGTAGTGAAAGAGACACGGTTTAAAGATAATTTGCCCGGTGAAAAAAGCATTGCTCTTAGTCTTTGGTAAGTTTTCATTTGTGTCAAAAAGAAGCAGCAATGTGACACATCCATCTGTCAAATGAAGCCGATATCGATGCCGACGCCACTTGCGCGGTACGGCTCCTGGGGTGCGTTTGCGTAAAGTCAATTGTATTAATTTGTTATAATTTTCACACCAATAATAGTATTAACTAAAGTTAAGTAGGTAATTTATACATTTTGCTGCAGCTTTTAATGATGTGTGCCGTAACTTTGATCATAATTTTTTTAATCATTGTCCTTTTTTATTTTTATTTCAGATGCTTTTTTTTTCAATAGGTACTATTTTTTATTATCCCACTCAGAAAATAGAGAAAAGTTTGTGGAAAGTATTTTACTTTGTTTGTGTCACAAACTGTCACTGTCAGTTGTGTGTCACAGACTAGTTTAATTAGAGTTGTGTTTTAGTCCATAGATATGTTGTGTTGGTTGCGTGTTTTTAATTTGTTTTTGTGTAAGTGAATTTTATTTTATTTTGTTTTGTTTATTTTAATACTTTTATCTGTCGTTATGGTTGTCACTGCTGTGTCAAGCAGAATATCAGTGCAGCAGGCCCAGCTTGCTGCTTATACTGGGCTTGGCACAGTTTGGCGACATGCGACGATGCGCAGCGCAGTGTGCGTTGTATATGTGTTGCATTTAATTTTTATTTATTTTTTATCTGTATCTGTGTATCGTCGTGTGGATGTCAAATAAACATTTTTCTTTCTTTCTTTCTTTCATTTGACAGTTCATATCGTATTCTTCTTCTTTTTATTCAATGGCGGTGCCCTTTTGGATTTCGCCAGTATATTAATTAATAAATTAAAATGATAGAAATTGTACGGTAGATTGAATTAAAATGGAGTCTCACTACACGTGTTGTTGCGAAAAGAACTTGAGTGAAACTCCTCATATCGTATTCGATCGGCTGCAATTTGTATGGAATTTGACACTAATGACATACAATATGAACTGTCAAATGCATACGACTATTTTATGATTTTTGAATTTTTGCATTTTTCAATGCTATTTTTGATCTGCCATCTGAGAATTCACTTCTTGCCGAGTATTTTTTTTTTAAATATTTTTCTATTTAAAATTTATGCATACGATTAGCTTCCGCAATCCCATAGCTGATACCGGTGCCACCGGTCCAAATCCAGAGGGCCCCATTTCGATTCCCAATGGATAGTAGTAGGCAGGCACAGACCTATATCGAGATAGACGGTAAAAGTGTGTAAAAAGTTTGATCCACGGTCAAAGTTTTTCGACCTAAGTCAGTCCGCTTGAGACCATTGCCATGAAAGCACGCGTCACTCAGAAACGAAAATGGTTAATTGTGCAGTCTTTTCTTGCAAGAGCTGGTCAATAACATTTCCAAACCACTAAATCTCGCTCGTGACGTCATCGTAGGTACGAAAAATTCGACACGCTATGCTCTCATACAGCTCTTTCGTCTATCTCGATATAGATCTGTGGTAGGACTTGTTCTAAGCCTTAGCTAGTTACCAGAGATAAGATAACTAGTCCCTCAGTGGTTGAGGATTCCGGGAAAGGCGCGCTTCCACCTTCAGCCTTATCACAACTTAACATCAGGTATGATGAAGGCTAAACGTCTCCCCGTTTTTCATAAAAAAACTAAAACAGGAGTAGGCCATACCTCATGTGATGGTTCTAAATGGATGAATATGCAACCGAGACCAACAGCTGTATGTGCATTCTATTTGAGATAGAAAATTTTGGCCATCTTACACATGAGAGAAGATAATGGAAATGGGTCTACTTCAGTCTGCTTATCTTAATCTTGTGCTTAAAGGTTAAATATTTTTTTTCTAAAATAAATTGATACTGACCTGTATGTTCCTCACAACTTGCAGTACAGTAATCTTGTAATGCGAGAAATGTTGTAATGTATGATAGATAAGTCTTTCTTTGCCAGTTGAAAATTGTTTACGGTTACAATAACCATAAAATTTAATATTATAATTAGTATTTATTTTTGTGATGGAAATTGACCTTACTGATATGTTAAGGTCATTTTTCAATTTGACGACTCTGTATGAAATAAAACAGGGAGAAAAAAAACAGCCCTTGACGAGTTTTTTGCCGGTTCTTCTCGTTACAATGTCTCCCGCCGTAGGGTATGTGAACCGATGGCATAGCTTCTTTGACGTTCATAAGTGCTTGTAACAGCCTAGACTGAATAAATGATATTGACTTTGACTTTGATGCTGAAACTCGGTAATTTTTTTTTTTTATGGACGTCGGTTAGACTCTTAGCCTTCGTCATACCTGATGTTAAGTATTGATAAGGCTGAAGCTGGAAGCGAGCCTCTCCCGGAATCCTCATTCGCTGAGGAACTGGCTATCTTATTTCTAACTTCCGGAACAACAATGCTGAATACAATGTTGTTAAGGCGTCAGACTTAGATAAGATGGTGGTAGCTAGCCAGACGGACTTAGAACAAGTCCTACCACCAACCAAACCGAATACAATTTGTAACCCCCCAGCTAAAGACTCGAACCCGGGACCCCTGGGTCTGATACCCGGTAGTTGTACCACTAGATAACATAGGCGGTTTATGATCTTCTCAACATAATAATTTGAGTTCAGTACTTTCTTCCCAAACCGAACTCTAACCTAACCTAATTTTATACCTCAACCAACCAAATTACTGTCGACCGCGAATAGATTTTCTGTGCAACATATCGATACCTTGCGGCTCAAAGGGCGTAACCACCATTTTGGCCAAAATGAGTTTTAAATGCCATCTTATTCAGTTTTTTCTGCGCTATCGAACTGTATTTTTAAAGTTCTCAAATTCTGAAAACAATGGTATTCATCCCAAATTTCAAGGCTGGTAATGCTGATTTTTTGTATTTTTGGACGTAAAAGCAATAATTATTAGGCATCATCAAAGTACTGGACGTAAACGACAATCTCAAATGAAATTGGGCGTATATCCGTATGAAACCGTGAACTTAAAAAAAAATACATACCCCACTCTCTTGACTGGTAGCTGGTGGAGGCTGCAGTCCATGCTCTTCATTATATCTCCGCCTCGCTCTGTGCCTCAACAGAGCCGAAGCGTCAGGTTGTCCAAATTGAAACACATGGTCCTCCTTCAAAAACACTTTGTCACTAAAATCCGTACTAACAAACTCCTGTCCATCTTTGAACACTTTCTCACTGTAGTGATTGTAATCTGGTCTGACACTTTTATCGCCATAATCATATTCTGAGCGGACACCGTCTAGAATCTCCGAGGTTAGCCGAAGCGAGTCCGACGTTTGTCGAAGGTTGACATCGGAGTCTGGTCGGTAGTTTTCGCATATTTGGCTGAAGGTGTTGAAGTATTCTGATGCTAGATCGGCTTTCGGCTGATACTCTTCGGCTACAGGAGGTGTGTCTGCTGGTAGGAATGATGAATCCATAGCGTCATGCCGAAAAGCCATTTTTCAACACATAATCGTTTTAAAACACTTATTTGAATTTGAACTTTTTGCACTTGCGCATCACTTTTGTTTTTACTCTTGTATTGCACTGTAGTATTGCTTAGCTTGTAATAAATAATGTATGTATAAAACTGTAAAGAAACAAGAATATGAAATATTTGTGGTTTTAATTTACATTTTATGGAGATATGTTGTCTTTGTAACGTCATTTGTAGTAAATGTATGGACTTAAACCTATTGGAACACCTAAGAGACTAGGTAAAAGACTATCGTCTAGTATGAAATTTTATAAAACTACTTCTACTGGAATTCACAAAATAGAACCTAATTGGAAAAGATTAAAAAATAATTGGCAAATTCGATCGAGTGTAAAAATGGATAAGTCCTACTAAACAATTCCTTCCAAACCCCATAAAAAAAAACAATTTACAAAACCGCAAACCTCGAAACTGACAAAGACCGACCACC
The DNA here is from genome assembly GCA_910589605.1 of Chrysoteuchia culmella. NCBI lineage: Eukaryota > Metazoa > Arthropoda > Insecta > Lepidoptera > Crambidae > Chrysoteuchia > Chrysoteuchia culmella. The sequence goes on from OU342669.1 coordinate 786,498, forward strand.
CGACACAGCTCACGTTAATAAACAATAACTGACCAAAAAAACTAAATCTATCCAAATTTCGTCAATCCCACGACCCTTTCTTCCCCATGGGAAAAGGGGTGAAAGCAGGTACAGCCATACAAAACTGTCTAATTTCACCTATCGACTTTGAACTTTAAAATGTAAGCCATTGAGTTCGGAATTGCCTGAAGAAATTTAACATTATTGTTTATGTAGTACTGTTGTACTTATGAGAAAGCACCTTCCTTCCGTCACAGGGTATAATTGACACGACACAGAATCGACGTGTCATTGACACTACAGAAATATAATGTGTCAGATGAGATGAGATTATGTTGGTGGTGTCAAGTTATATAATTGATTATGATTATTATATGTAAGATTTGATGTTGAAGAAGGGGCATGTAACGGAAACTCATATTTTCGACCTATAAATTTGAAAAAAAAAACAACGGGTTGCATTGCACTCTGGGAGTGCCAGCAGAAGTGAAAACCGCTTAAACGAAAATAACGATCAAAATCCACTATATCTTGACCACAACTTCATTAAAAGTTGATGAAAACGGAGACCAACTTGATTTGGCAGGTAAATCCATTAAAACTGACCCGGCATATGAAAGTTGGTAGTAATGAGAGATCTTTATATAGTGGTAGTTATTAACTAATATAGGTACGTAGATCTTTCAAGTGTGAGACTTTATGTAATTTGAAATAGGTCAACGGTAAATGGTCTTACGAATTTTCGATCAGGGTCACGTGTCCTGACGCGACTTTAACATTTTTTACCCATCCCAAAAATTTAAAGCTCTGATGTGCATAACGCCGCTAAAGAAGTGTTCATTAAAAAAAAAACAGGTTTTTTATGATTGCAGTAGGACAGTTGTATTTGTCGTTGCGTGCCTGTAAGATCATGACTAAGAATACTAAGATTGAGACACAAACTTGCAATCTCAGATCGAAGTCTTCATAGCAGTAAAATACCAAAATCCAATGGCTCCAGACCTTGGAACGAGACAAGCCGACAAGAAAATCTAATCTAGCCTTTCTTCCGCTGGGGTAACCAACGAACACCTATTTCCAAGACCTTATACATTTTATTTTTGAGGAGCCCGTGGCGCAGTGGTTCGCGCGCTCGGCCTGCGATTGTTGAGGTTAAGCAACTTTCGCAATGGTTGGTCACGGGATGGGTGACCAAAAATTTAATATTGGTGATTGGTGTACTTACATTTCAGTATATTTAGATGTCAACTTATTAATACTAACATGGCACCTAAAAATGCAAAATTCACTCCAATTGCTGATTGGTATTCAGTATTTATACATCCCAACAGTGTTAAAATTAAAATTGAAAAATCAAAAAATAGAAAAATATTGGAAAAAATGAATTCGGCCACAAGTGAGTTCTCAGATGGGACCATGGGATGGATGAGATATATTTCCATCTGAGGACTCACTTGTGGCCGAGTAAATTTTTTCCAATATTTTTCTATTTAAAATTTATCATAAGTATAAAAATAGCATTGAAAAATGCAAAAATTCAAAAATCATAAATCCCAACAGTGTTTTTGTAATTATAACTTTTTATGTAATTTTGCATTTTACAATGCTATTTTTATGTGATAAATATTAAACAAGAAATATACTAGAAAAAAGCAACTAGTCTCATGTCGTCCTGACGGGATCCCTGCCGGGTTGCCGCCCTGACGGGATCCCGTCAGGGCGACGAGACTAGTTGCTTTTTTCTAGTATATTTTCTTGTTTAATATTTATCACAGTGTTTTTGTAAGTTAGGTTAGTTTGTGGAACGCAATTTTAATACATAATCATCTTAAATAAAAAAAAACTACGAAATCACCAGCACAGCCGGCGTAGTTTACACAAAAGTAACAAGTAACGCTTTTTGCAAAAACTTAAACGATTTATTTAGAAAAAAAAGTTTTTATAGAAAAAATGGATCTTGGGACCTCCTTTGTAATGCGAGTGTGTAATGCGAATGTCCAGGTAGATTGTTGTATTGAAGAGATTTATGATTTCGAAGATAGGTGTTAGTAAATTTACGTTTTTAGAAGATTTTGCGATACGCTACTGTGTCTAAGATAAGTTTTTAGTTTAAAATGATTGGCCGTGCAGTTTATAAGGAATTTTCTTTGCGTATCTTTATATGTTTTCATTAACCCCTGTACTGGCAAGCAGACATATATCACAGGTTTCACAAATAAATAACACATTTGCCAAAAGTTTCCACAAATAGATTTTAAACATTGGTGTCTAAAGTTGAATAAGCAGGGGTCAATTCTGCTAAATTTTTGTCAAAATCGTCTCTCAGTGGTGTTTCAATAGTAGTGTTTATTTACACTGTTGTAACAAGAACTGTGTAAAACAAGACTACCATTGAAACACTATTGGAATACGATTGTGACTACGCATTAGCAGAATTGAGCCCCAGGTCATAGTCTATCAAAAACAACAGGTAGTTATGAACATATTCAAACAATCCAGTGATACATGATTACAAAGAAAATAATAATTTAAAAACTATTCTAACTTATAACAATAAAAATTGTGTCTCGTCAGCGAAAGATTTATAGGTAAGAGTTATATTTCTTGGCCTTTCTTCGGAATCTTTCTCAAACTTCAAGGAATATTTGAAAAATTAAGCTATTTTATGATTTTGTAATTTTTGCATTTTTCAATGCTATTTTTATACTTATGGTAAATTTCAAATAGAAAAATATTGGAAAAAATTAACTCAGCAATAAGAGAATTTTCAGATGGGAATCGAACCCACGACCTTTGGAAATTCATTCAAACCTTTGGAATCCAGAGCATACAGTCGTGGGTTCGATTCCCATCTGAAAATTCACTTGTGTAATTTTTTCTATTTAAAATTTATCATAAGTATTTCATAAGTTCTTCAAATTTAAGATTTAAACCATAACATCTTCAACAAAAGCTCCGAACTCCTAAGAGAAGTCCTACAACATCCACTACTGGGAACGCACCCGCACTCAGCTGACTAAGGTGTCACGTTACGCGACGCGGGCGGCGACCACCGCGGTGTGGGATTCGATGCTCGGCCGACGCGACACGCGACGTGCGAAACTCGGTGAGCGAGTTTAATCGATGGGAAGATATTGTGGTGAGAAAAATACATTAATCTGACACATTTTATGGCTTGCTGTTTTAAATTTTCTTTAGTGATTAAAATATCGAGGATGTTCTGAAAGCCAGATGGGAAGTACAGACATACAGTCAGACGCACCGCGGGCATCGAGAAGACTAACACTCTCCACTCTTTTACTTAATTAAATATTTTAGTAAGTACTTGTTTTATACTTTTAACCGCCTCTGTGGTCTAGTGGTAACAACCACCGGTATCAGACCCAGGGGTCCCGGGTTCGATTCCCAGCGGGGCTACATATTGTATTCGGTTTGGTTGGAGGTAGAACTTGCTCTAAGTCCGCCTGGCTAGCTACCACCATCTTATCTAAGTCTGACGCCATAACGACAATGTTTTCAGCATTGTTGTGTTCCGGCAGTTAGAGATAAGATAGCCAGTTCCTCAGTGATTGAGGATTCCGGGAGAGGCTCGCTTCCATCTTCAGCCTTATCAATACTTAACATCAGGTTATGATGAAGGATAAGTCTCCCCGTTGTACATAACAAAAAAACTGGCGGACCTAACCTTACAATCGTAACAAAAATAAATTAAGTAGCTAATACTTATTAATTTAATAAACTGACTGATAAAGCTACCACAAAAAGCGACTACCAGACACTGCCAGACAAAGGTACTAACATTATCAATGTTAACACATATTTGTAAACACTTGTGTTCAGTAGATTGTAAACAGACAGGTGTGTGCCCAGATGTGAGACAAAGGTCAACGACCACACCCAGATGTGCCCAGGTCTGGAGAGCTGTTGCAGACGCACGAAAATCTAACGACACGCGTACGAAATATAAAATAAATTCCATACCATCACACCTATTATCTAGCCCACGCTAAGTTCCAGGAACTTATGTTATGGATACTAGATAACGGATAAACATACTTATCTACTTTTTTTTTTAAAATACATACATAATATACATATTAAACACCCAGACCAAGACAAATAGACATGTTCATGCACACAAATATTTGTCCTGTCCGGGGATCGAACCCGGGACCTCTGGCGTAGAAGGCGGGCTTAGTACCCCTGCGCCAAACAGGTCGTCATACAAATATAGTTTTATATCAAATACAATTGCAAAGACAGCCGGAACTAAAGATGGCAATAGACGTCCGATTTAGCTTCCAATTGTCTGCTCAGATTCACTCAAAACACGTCCGATTTTTGTGTCCGACTTTTTCTAAACTCAGTCCAAAGAGTAAAATAATATGCGCTAAGAATCGGACGTCTATTTCGTCTAAGTACAGAAGTATGCATACAGCGCCTTCAGACAATTGGATAAGACAATAAAATCGTAAACGCGTAGAGTTCTTTCCGACTCGGGCGTCCGATCCGACTATCGGATCGGATGTGTATTGAGTGTTCAAACAAATGTATGGCACGAGCGCCTTCCGATTGTCTGATCAGACTATCGGAGAGAAAACTCTGACGTGTATTCCCAGCCTAACGTGCAGTACAGAGAAGCCACAGACCTATATCAAGATAGACGGTAAATGTGTACCTACTTTGCGTGCCAAAAGTTTGATCCACGGCTTGCGACAATTGCCATGAAAACACGCGTCACTCAGAAACGAAAATGGTTAATTGTGCAGTGCTTTCTTGCAAGAGCTCGTCAATTACATTTCCACATCACTAAATCTCGCTCGTGACGTCATCGCAGGTACGAAAAATTCGACACGCTAGGTTCTCACACAGTTTGAAGCGCATTTCGTCTATCTCGATAAAGGTTGTGGCTGAAATCATTGTTCTCATAGCGTCAAAATCAGGTAAGATGGCGGAAGCTAGCCAGGTGGACTTACAAACAAGTCCTACCACCAAACATCAATAGTCGTTGTATCACAACAATAAATTTAAGCCAAATATTGGTTTGTTTATTTACATAGGTGCGATGTGTGACCTTAAGTCAAAGCAACCACAACCTGTGACCTTGGCTGCGGCATCTGTCCTGTCCCCCACGTGGTCCCACCACCTGTCAATTGGTACTACGAACACTTGACATTCTTTAGGACAAGGTTTTTTAAATAGGTCCAACGTTTTTTTTAAGCTTATCCGTTAGATAACAATTAATCTATCTCCGTTCTGTTGCTTTCAGAAAAAAAATCTGACTTCAAAAATCAAAAAGTGAAAAATAAGCGTTTTTGGAGTCGATGCTACGCAAGGCATCGATGGTGTAGTCTTTAAATTCTACATTGTACTACTATACTTCTTGCCTTAACTGGCACCGAGGCTCCAAAAGGCTTATTTTATCAGGTTTTAATTCTTTTGAGGGTGGTTTTTGAAGTGACCACTTCTTTAGCGGCGTTGTGCACATTAGTTTTAAATTTTTGGGATGGGTAAAAAATGTTAAAATCGCATCAGGACACGTGACCCTAATCGAAAATTCGTAAGACCATTTACCGTTGACCTATTTAAAATGACATAAAGTCTCACACTTGAAAGATCTACGTATATTAGTTAATTACAGCCATTATATAAAGATATCTCACTGATTCGAGGTCAGTTTTACCTGCTAAATCAAGTCGGTCTGCGTTTTCATGAACTATTTATGAAGTTTGTGGTCAAGACATAATAGATTTTGATCGTTATTTTCATTTAAGCGGTTTTCACTTCTGCCGGCACTCCCAGAGTGCAACCCGTTGTTTTTTTTTATAGGCTATGTCTTTGCCCGTTCTTTATCCATCCATAAGGAAAGCCTATGCCCCTCCAGAGGGGATAGATATTAAAATCCATGATAATTCGCAAATCACTTTATCAATACAACAAAAACCTAAACTTGTTATGTATTATTTCCTATTGATCTCAGAATAAAAAAGTTATGTCTTGGTTGTGTAAAAATAGCATTGTAAATGCAAAAAACAATAAAAAAAAATATATAAGAAATAAGACGTCATTCTGAATAAGCCTTATTTCTCGCATACCTTCATCGTTTTAGAAAACTCGAAAAAAAACCGGGTCATTACAACTGTGACGCACGCGGGACCGCGGAACAGCGATTTAATATCACATGACAAGGTGCCTGTTATTAACGAGTACATAAGTTTGTAAATTATTAAAATATTTTCTTTCAATATTCACGTAATAATTAATGGAATAATGCTCAATTTCAGCAAAAAATCAATTAACCGAAAATCACATTAATGACGTAAACATCAGTCTTGTAACGGGGTAGAGTGATTTTTATATCGCCACGTTTGTTTTTTTTACGACAAGGCCTACAAAAAGGAAAATATTGAAAAATCGTAGATTTAGTATGAGTTTAAAGAAATTCTCAATAATTGCGGTAAAATGTCACATGTTATTAAGCATTTTTCTTGTGACACTTTAAAACTTACACATGATTGAACCAAATTAAAAAACACGACCTCCTTTTTTACGTTGGCTATATAAAAAAACATGAATTAAGTACTTATGGTAAATTTTAAATAGAAAAATATTGGAAAAAATTAACTCGGCCACAAGTGAATTCTCAGACGGGAATCGAACCCGCGACCTTTGGAAATCCGGTCCAATGCTAATAGAGCATTGGACCGGATTTCCAAAGGTCGCGGGTATTTTTATACCATAAGTATAAAAATAGCATTGAAAAATGCAAAAATGACAAAATTATAAATGAATTAAGTACCTTATCCTACCTAGGTTATGTCAAGTTTTTTGTTTACTTTATGTAACACTTGAAGTCTCCCGCGGGTTCACAAGCGTGGTTCCCGTTCCCGTGGGAATATCGGGATAAAAAGCAGCCTATATGTTAGTCAACCACTTTAAGTCCCTACATACCAAATGTCATCCAAATCCAATCGGTACCTAGTTTTTGCGTGAAAGGGCAACAAAGAAACAAATAATAAAACCAACAGACTGACATTCTTTCACATATATTTGATAGAAGAATCTATTGTGCCTATGAAATGCAAGAAAGTATTGAGTACTTCCATGTTATACTTATGGTAAAGGGAATCGAACCCGCGACCTTTGGAAATCCGGTCCAATGCTCTAACCGGGGTTCGATTCCCGCCTGAGAATTCACTTGTGGCCGAGTAAATTTTTTCCAATATTTTTCTATTTAAAATTAACCATAAGTATAAAAATAGCATTGAAAAATGCAAAGATTACAAAATCATAAAATACTTCCATGTTACTTCAAAACACGTGACGTAAATACTCGTCAAAGTGACCAAAGTCACAGTGCCGATACATCCCCGTGTCCCCGCCCTCAAACCGGTACAGGAACATCTGGCACGGCAGGTGCGCAACCAGTTGAGACCACGTTCGATGCCCGGTCGTGTAAGCGATGTAGGATTGAGGTATTTCCCATATTTTGTGTTGTCAATATTTATGTATATCATTATAGGCTATTTAAGTATTTCCAATTTTAGTATTTCAGCTAATAATAGGGGTACACTTCTAGAGAACCTCACTACTTCTGTGATTAAAAGGTCTATTGCTTGGTTTTATATTAAGTTGAGATCATAATGATTAAGAATTAATCTCATGGTTATTATTATCGTTTCTTATACGATAAATAATACCTCGAAAGGTTCTCCTTTTTCTGTTAGCAAAATTTACTACTTTATTTAATTTAATTTGTAAACATATAGCATTGATGTAACAACGCTGGCCTGCAGCGCCTACAGCGTATTAAAAATATAAAAGTATTGGAGAATTTCGACGGTGGTTCGCAAGTCTCGGTAGCTCAGCGGTTAGAGCATTGGACCGGATTTCCAAAGGTCGCGGGTTCGATTCCCGTCTGAGAATTCACTTGTGGCCGAGTAAATTTTTTCCAATATTTTTTTATTTAAAATTTACCATAAGTATTCTTAATTTTGAAAATAAAAATATAGCATTAGATTGCTTAGTCTTCAAACAATGATTGTCCATTAAAATTGTGGCATTAGCACTTGCGGACCTTGCGGTAGTAACTATAACAAAAACTGTTAGTATGGAACACGAACTTTCTTTGAAAATCTTCATACAAATCGGCAATTTCATAGTTAAAGACCTAATATTATGGATGGATCAGTAAGAAACAATCAGTGCAGGTTTCATGTTAGCTGTCAATTATGTGCCAAATAAGTTATTTATTTATTTTACTTAGAACTTATTGACGACCTGTTTGGCGCAGAGGTACTAACCCCGCCTTCTGCGCCAGAGGTCCCGGGTTCGATCCCCGGACAAGACAAATATTTGTGTGCATGAACATGCCTATTTCTCTTGGTCTGGTTGTTTAATATGCATATTAAGTATGTATTTACAAAAAAAAGTATATATGTATGTTTATCCGTTATCTAGTATCCATAACACAAGTTCTTCATGAAACTTAACGTGGGACTAAATAATTGGTGTGATTGTATGCGAATATTTATTTATTATTAGTCTGTTGTGAAACCGAACTCAATCTCTTACTAATATTATATGAAATACATATGAAAAATATATGAGAGTTGGGCTGTTTAGATTTTGAATGTTTGTTTCTCAAAGACGCAAAATCGACTGAATGGATTTGGAATGGAAAATAGATAGATTTTATTAATAAATTTTTGATTTCGCATTTTACGATGCAATTTTTATGAGGTAAATATTAAACAAGAAAATATACTAGAAAAAAGCAACTAGTCTCATGTCCGTCAGGGCGACATGAGACTAGTTGTTTTTTTCTAGTATATTTTCTTGTTTAATATTTACTAGATAGTTTTTAGCCTGGATAAATGCATAGGATACATTACATTCTGATGTTTCCATGGGAATAAGAACCTCGACGAATGTTTGGCAGTTTCTTTTGTTCAATCTTAGCTTGAGCGAGGATTAGTGGCCACCTCTGATGTCAGAGTTTATGAAGGGGGATATTACTTGCTCTCCTACGTCGCGCCGGCGCTCTACTCTACCTCCGTCTTACGATCAGATCACGTGTCCTGACGCGACTTTAACATTTTTTACCCATCCCATTTTTTTTTAAAAGAAGCGCTAAAGAAGTTTTCACTTCAAAAAATGTATGACGTATTGAGGAGCGTTCCTAACGGACGTAAACGGAACTACATTTTCGTAATGTTTTCGTATAATTTTTTTGACATTACGTGCTCGATACTTACTTGATACTATTTCGATAATTTTTCGTGCTTGTGCTACTGAACTGATTCTCAATAAAGTAAAAAAAATCAAAATTACAATTCCTTAGAATCGACTCTACCATTATTATTCAATACTAAATTCTGCGTCAAAAATAATAATAACTACTTATATTAATGATTAGGCACGCGTATATTGTTACAACAAGTTTTGATAACGAACGTGTCACGGGAAATCCGATCTTACTGTGACATCTTACGGTGCGTTATACCGTGTCATTATATCAATAACAGACGTAATACAAACTAACAAGTAATACCATAGAGTTAAGAGAAAGTTGCGAATAGAGGTGTACAAAGAAAAAACACAAATGACAAGAAAGACGTGGGATAGAAGTAGCAATATAGCTTTTTTAATCAAGTAAATATACTAGAAAAAAGCAACTTGTCTCATGTCGCCCTGACGCGACCCGTCAGGGCGACATGAGACAAGTTGCCTTTTTCTAGTATATTTACTTGATTAAAAATTATCACATAAAGATAGCATTGTAAAATGCAAAATTAAAAAGTTATAAGCAATATAGCTGTCACGCGTTGCCATCCCTTTGCGCAAAACGAAGAAAAATACAAAAAATTCCCTTTGGTTCGGTTTCAAAGACACATTTCTGTCGATACTAAATTAGTATTAAGCTCTTTCTAATCTTTTTCTCGTGTTTCTTAAAGACACTTTCTTTATGGCTATCGAGCCTTCGCAATTTATATGAAAAACGTTACAAAACGTATACCTATATATATGTATCCGCCGATTGCAATACGTTGGCACTGCTGACATATTTAGAAGAAAACATAGGTTTATTGTGGCCGCTGACAATCCATTATTTCACAGATCCTATCGAGTGCCTCTAGTCATCCTTTCTGCGGCCGAATTGTTTTCTTGTAAAAGTTTTAACAGTGCAAAACTGCAAACACAGGTACGCCACCCTAACCATCATCTTAAGCGAAAAAAAAAAAGGTAAGTAGGTACAATACAACAATTTAAGGTGTGCTTTTAACACGTTCATTGCAAAGCCAAAATGTTGGGACTTACATAGATGGCCAGAATAAAAAAAATGTAGAGTAAAACAATAACAAGATGCGGGTCGCCGCAGGCCACACCCTCTATTTAAAAGGTCATATCCTTCCCTAGTGGCCAAAACAAATACTTAAAGCCGATACGCTGTGGCCGCTGTTCTATAGCCCATACATGATTAGAAGGTACCATCACGCGACGTCGCGTTATCGGCCGTTTCACGCGCCGCCGCGTCATGTAGCAATCAACGTGTTAAAAGCCTGTCCATTCTACCGATCACTTGCTCTACGCACGCGCGTTCACTGATTGAATAGTAATGAGGCGTCACAGACCGCTGGACGCCGTTCGTCGTCGACATACAAGTTCATACATCTATAGTAAGCGCGTGCGCACGTATATTACTAGCATCCGCCTGTGACTGCGTTCCCGTGGACATACTATGTAACATACATCCAGCCCCCTAATTGTCTAATTTCAAAATCTATGACAATCCCTTTCAAAGGTATTGTGATTGTGATAGTGATTTATGGAATTGTGTAACTTATAGCCGCAATCCCTTTCCGATCGAATGATGTTTTAAATGACACTTCATTTGACACTTCTCTATACATTTGAAAGATATTTTCGTGTGTCACTTTGCTTGGACAGTTCAATGATGTTCATTCAATACCTTTCAAAACGCGTCCCGATCACAACCCCTATCAAATGTCAAATAGTGACGGCCTGAAGTATGTAAATATCTTTCAAATGACGAATTGAAACGCGCGTCAAACTGTATGAGAACCTAGCGTGTCGAGTTTTTCGTACCCACGATGACGTCACGAGAGAGATTTAGTGATGTAGAAATATTATTGACGAGCTCTTGCAAGAAGGCACTGCACAATTAATAATTTTGGTTTTTGAGCGACGCGTGTTTTCGTAGCAATGGTCTCAAGCGGACTGACTTAGGTCGGAAAACTTTGACCGTCGATCAAATTTTTTACACGCAAGGTAGGTACAATTTTACCGTCTATCTCGATATAAGTCTGCGGTATAATAACATCCACCAGAGACTTATCAAAGGCAAAATTCGTCAGAGATAAGCTAGAAAAAAAAATATTTAAGAGTTCTTCAAAGGAACAGCTCCGGCTCAAAAGCCGGACGCCCGAAGGTTCCAGATTCAAGTCCCATCCGACCAAGTTTGTAGTCTTTTTATAGTAATCATATTCCGTCACCTAGCTAATACCTACGCACTTCATTCGGAATGCCAACGCGATGCCCTTGTTTAAAAAAAAATAGCAGTATTGCCTTAAGATATGAATGTACACGCTACAGCAAATCAATCTTGACCACAGACCTATACCGAGATAGAGGGTAAAAGTTTACCAACCTTGCGTGTAAAAATTTTGATCCACGATCAAAGTTTCTTTGCCATGAAAACACGCGTCATTCAGAATCGAAAATTGTTTATTGTGCAGTGCTTTCTTGCAAGAGCTCGTCAATAACATTTCCCATCACTCAAATCTCGCTCGTGACGTCATCGTAGATACGAAAAATTCGACACGTCAGTTTCTGAATACAGTTTGAAGCGCTCTTTTAATCTATCTCGATATAGGTCTGTGATCTGAACATCCTGTCCTTGCGGGAGACTTTTGACAGTAGTAGAGCTTTGACTTGCATTTTTAATAAAGCAATTAAGGTCATAAAAATGACGAAGCCGCGAGAATCGTCCTCCAGTGGTGATACCACTAGACCACAAAAGCGTATAAGTGCGTAAGCGTAATAGTGAGTATTTTCGTAGAGCAAGAGGAAAGCCTGATGTACCGTTGACTGTACCGCGACATGTGATATCGCAGAGCATTGGAATGTTCACACAAATAGCTGTCACTGCAATAGTTGATTATACAGTATTTAATTCTAAGCTGGCATAAAGTTACTGATAACTCTTGTTTATGTATCGAGTGGTGAATACAGATATGATACATCGACGCATTAAACACTTGTGCGAGAGAAGAAAAACTTGAAACAAACCCTCTTCGACGACGACGACGAGAGCCAAGAAATATTAGGAATTTGATGTAAGTAAGAGATATGTAAAGATCGTAGATCGTCGTGGAAGGAAGTGATACCCTCATGGCCGCGCGTGACAGACTGATCGTATTCGATCACGTTTGTTAAGCAAAGTTCGGCACGGTCAGGTGTCGGATGGGTGACCGTAAAGTGGCATTACAACTGAGAGCTTCCGTGCTTCGGAAGGCACGTTAAACCGTTGGTCCCGGCTGTTGTCATTTGATTACAGTCGTTAAGCCAAGTCAGAGGCCTTATAGGCGGCTTGATAAACTCTGACACCAGAGGTGGCCACTAATCCTCACTCGATAAGAAGAAGAATGAGAAAAAACGATTTTAGGATTGTATTTTTTTTTATGAACGATTGGGAGACTCTTAGCCTTCATCATACCTGATGTTAAGTATTGATAAGGCTGAAGATGGAAGCGAGCATCTCCCGGAATCCTCAATCAGTAAGGAACTGGCTATCTTACCTAAAAACTATCTCATATAGCCCTATCCATATCTACAGATAGGTTATTAATTTCGGGCGTTAGTCATTCTCAGTACTTAATGGACACTCCTCGTACACCGACAAGGAAGGCAAGTCTTGCGACCGTTCTTCTTGTCAGTAAAAAAATATCCTGAATGGCTGGTAAGGAAAAAATGTGACGGTTCGAAAGCACTTATTATAAAATATTAAACAAGAAAATATACTAGAAAAAAGCAACTAGTGTCATGTCGCCCTGACGGGATTCGAACCCGCATCCTTGGGAGTCCGGCCCAATGCACTAACCAATAATTATGCTACAGATACCTATGAGGACAAGTCGAATTTTTCTAGTATATTCACCGTTCTACGGTGTTGGCCACCGTCGTTTCATCAATGAGAGAAATATCCTCGCATTCGAAAGAAACATCTTTACAGATGTTTGACTATCGATTAAGATGAAATAGCCATCTAATTATAACTTTTTAATTTTGCATTTTACAATGCTATTTTTATGTGATAAATATTAAACAAGGAAATATACTAGAAAAAAGCAACTAGTCTCATGTCGCACTGACGGGATTCGAACCCGCATCCTTGGGAGTCCGGCCCAATGCACTAACCAATTATGCTACAGAGACCTATGAGGACACGTCGAATTTATAAGTCTATTTGAATAATAATATTTTGACTTTGACTTTGACTTTAGTGGCCCAGCAGTGGCTGATGATAATGATGACTGTACAATATCCATGTAAACGAAGTAGCGTACGGTCGCTAGTTATAGATAACGATTGTGGCAAAATTAATATTATTACATTATTGTTCTCCCACAATACAACTTGAGAGCGTTTAATCTGTACTTTCTAATATCAGTTACTTCAAGGAGATCTAGTGAGGAGACCTGGTTAGGAGAATGTAAGCTTTAGGTTAAGAGTATAAGAGCGTGATTGCTTTGTAGTAATTTTTAGGGTTTAACCTAAACTCTGAAGGAAAACTCATTGGAAACTACGTTTTAGTAAGCTAGATAAAATACTAGAAGCAGTTTTGTGCCCAAGGGCTTAAAGGCAAGCCCTGATTCGGCATGTAGCAAACAATACCTTTGAAATATTCTTTTATACACCAATTCTTTTCTGACGACCTGTTTGGCGGAAGGGTACTAAACCCGCCTTCCACGCCAGAGGTCCCGGGTTCGGTCCCCGGACAAGACAAATATTTGTGTGCATGAACATGTCTATTTGTCTTGGTCTGAAAATTTAATATGTATATTATGTATGTATTAAACAAGTATATGAGTATGTTTATCCGTTATCTAGTATCCATAACACAAGTTCTTCATGAAACTTAACGTGGGCTAGATAATAGGTGTGATTGTATGAAATTTATTTAGTTATTTATTTAACGGGCCACCATCACCTATTACTAACCAACCATCATGTCAATAACGTTTGGTTTGCGTTTTGATTCATTGAAGTTGTCACATTTTGACACACCACATTTCACATTTTGGAGGCGATGATTGAGCGAAGACGTCACAACACTTCCGTCAAAAACAAGCTATCTCTATAAGTTTCGTTGTACGAAATAGCATGATAAGATTGAAACAGTACTGTGCTAAGGGCCTGCACAGACGACCGACATTGGAGGACTTTTTGTCCGCGACACGTCTTTATTGTTAACTAAATATGATTGAAGTTAGATCGCATATATCCATGAAAAGTACGCGATTGTCTTCGCTATATAGTCAGCATTGTTGTGTTCCGGTAGTTAGAGATAAGATAGCCAGTTCCTCATTGATTGAGGATTCCGGGAGAGGCTCGCTTCCATTTTCAGCCTTATCAATACTTAACATCAGGTATGATGAAGGCTACGATTCTCCCCGTCAATCACAAAAAGGAAAAGTCGCTGGGACATCCTTTACTTCCAGTCCATCAAGCTTCCCAAACAATAATTTAATAAAGACATAAAAGAACAAAACCTTAAACACATGTTTTATAGACACGTGTCCATTTCTAACTCTAAATATTGGTAATAGTAAATATTGGTTTTGTTTGTATCTATCATTACAGGTGTCACCCTTTCTTGACACGATAGTTGAAATATTAAACACATCTGAGGGTGTAATTTGAAAATTATTGACAATAGGTAGCTGACGTGGCGGTATTACAATGTTACACGTAAACGCTGTTTGTAACATAAAGGGGAAAAATCTATTTCCAAATACAACGTTATTTTATGTTTACCCAAAACCTCAAAACCGTTTGTAGAACGCTTTTTGTTATCTAAAAAAGCTACCCTGAAATTGTAAAAAAAAGCTGTTTTTTATATTTTTACAAGTAACTGGGGGGCAATTCTCGCGCTGAGATATGTCGAATTCGACATTTTCAAACCGTAATTTCGTTATTAAAAATGTAAGTAAAATCTTTACTAGGGTCATATTACTTTAGTTTCAATGATCTTTGACAATCCTATAATGTTGAAGATTGTTTTCTGTGAGTTTTATATAAAGATTTATGGTTCCCAAAATGTCGAATTCGAGATGTCGAAGGCGCGAGAATTGCCCCCCTGGGCAGGTATTTGACCACCATCGTGCTTAGTAAACAGGATGTGGTCTAAGGTGTAACATGCTTGCCCAGGAAATACCTACTCACTCTCGCCTTGAAGAAGCCAAGGTTGTAGGAATCGGGGAACACATGAGCAGGCAGCGCATTCCATTCTTTAGCGGTTCGCTTTAGAAATGTGTCAGCAAAGTGTGTGTTTCATACATTTTAGCAGAGTTCAAATAAAAATTTGTATGAAACAGCTGTTTTTTTTCAGCTTTTCAACAGCTTCCATACAAAAAGATGTTCGTATTGATGAGTTCTACAAATGGTTTTGAGGTTTTGGGTAAACATTAAAATAGTTTGTATGAAAATAATCAAAGATGCATACCGTTAACACCGATTCTTTTTAATTCAGTAATTGATATAAAAAAAAATAAGGAAACTTGTAACTGGTCTTACTATTACATACTTTTTTGTTAATTGTATTTGTTACACTATTGGTTTTCAATAAACAAAAAAACTTATAGCAGAAAAAAAAAACCAATCGCTTTACAAGTTTCCCGGACGCAACTGGAAAGGACTTTTTTATGAACGACGGGGGGACTCTTAGCCTTCATCATACCTGATGTTAAGTATTGATAAGGCTGAAGATAGAAGCGAGCTTCTCCCGGAATCCTCAACCACTGAGGAACTGGCTATCTTATCTAGAACTGCCGGAACACAAACGACTTGTGAGACTAGTGGTTTTTATATACCTATTATTACTCTAATTAAAAAAAAGTCTAAGGCAGCTCCGGAAGTAGATTAAATATTGTATTCGGTTTGGCTGATGGTAAGACTTGTGAGTCCGCCTGGCTAGCTGTTTTTTTCTCCCTGTTTTATTTCATACAGAGTCGTCAAATTGAAAAGTGACCTTAACATATCAGTAAGGTCAATTTCCATCACAAAAGGAAAATACTAATGAAAATATTACATTTTATGGTTATTGTAAACGTAAACAATTTTTAACTGGCAAAGAAAGACTTATCTATCATACATTACAACATTTCCCGCACCACAAGACTACTACACTGCAAGTTGTGAGGTACATACAGGTCAGTATCAATTTATTTTAGATAAAAATATTTAGGCTTTAAGCACAGCATTAAGATAAGCAGACTGAGGTAGACCCATTTCCGCTGGCGGCACCCGTTCACGAGCATGACGCATGAACCAGCCATCGCTTCGCTCAACCATATTTTAGGGAACGTAACGACCCGCCTCACACGACACCGCCGAAGAAACGTTTGAGTGAGCATGACGTACTTCAGGTACTTATGTTAAGCTGCATAAATATAAAAAAACACAATGGCAACAGCAAAAAAAAAAGATAAAAGTGCCTTAATGTAAGACACAACACAACCTACAATGTCACTGTTCAGGGCAGTTAAAGATAAGATAGCCAGTTCCTCAGTGATTGATGATTCCGGGAGAGGCTCGCTACCATCTTCACCATTATCATTACTTAACATCTGCCCTCTGATTATGTAACATGTTTCTATCAACGTTTGATTGAAAGTGCAGTCACATTGCTGCTATAGTAAAAATCAATGTGACAGCTCTATCTTACTGAAGCAGCTATGTAACTGCACTTTCAATTAATTTCAATCAAAATCTGTAAGCAACAGAGTTAGATTATCAACAAGCAGGTATGGTGAAGGCATTACATTCAATTAAACTTGTATTTCATATATTCTATAATGTTAAATTAACCAAAATATAACAATAATTAGTATTTCAATTTTGCACGTCGTCAAATGTACGATAGAATATGTCAGAACGAACCCATTGTAACAACCACCACCACAACATTCTTGCAAATAAATGGATTTATTTTATTTATTTATTTATAAGAAGAAAAATAGAATATGAAGAATATAAGCGTTTCCCAGTTTTGTGATAATGGTGCTCGAGAAAAGAAGACGTGGATATTGCATCGAGGGGTAACGACTTTTACTATTTAACTACTACTTGACTCGATGCTATGCTGCGGGGGAGCCAGCAGTCTACCTGGTAAGTGCTAATTTCATGAATGTGACGGCCTAAACATTTCTCGCGTTTTAGAATCACAGTCCAGTATTTAAATATCCATTTTGTGATCCCTTTTTCGTAATTTTTTTTTGGTAAACTTAAAAAAAACCATCGCGTTAAAATCACAATGTATAGCAGGATGCGACACCGGAAGTCGCTATAGTATTGCGTTACTCGATCAACTTATTGATCGATATTGAAGCACATCCGCCGTGCCATCCCAAAGTAATGTATCCGGTGAAAATATCAAAATAATATAAAGCGACGACCTGTTTGGTACAGGGTTTTTTTTTTTTTTTTAATTCTTATATTATTTTGGGACTTTTACCACAGGTAATGTCAGCCCCATCGTACCCTAATAATGTACTAATCTATACTTAGGTAATAAACAATATATAATTATATAAAAAAAAAAAACACATTTGCACTTATAACATAAAATAAATCAAATTAACACAGAGTCAATGAAGGACACCATTTCACACAATAGCTTAGCTGCTGATGACGTTGGTTCAGCTAATATGGACTGAAAGGCACCAACATCGAATGTTTTAATATTCGGTACAGGGGTTGGTATACCTGCCTTCTGCTCATACTCTGGAAAATGTGCCTCAGCAGAGAAGACGTTAAGCGTTAAGAAAAGCTGATGATGATAATGAAAATGAATTTCACTCCTTTCACCCCTTTCGGGGGTGGAATTGTCAAATACGCAGAGATACATACATATTCGTATTTAATCCACAGCCTTAACGCAAAGTTTGAACATCATAACTTCGAAACTGCACGGATTTTCATACAAACTTTCATCCCCTATTTAACCCCCTTAGGGGTTGACTTTTGAAAAATCCCTTCTTAGTGCTCATCTACACCATAAAAGGTAGCTACCATCCAAAAATGATGCCTCTGCCTTCAGCCTTCAACCAATTTTGTAGCACGGTTGTGTCGTGGCGATAAATTACGATTTGATGTGTAATAACATTTACTATTTATTAATTTACACGTGGTCGCTTGCAGTTTACGCGTGGCTCCCGTTCCCGAGGGAATATCGGAATAAAATGTACCTTATGTCTTATTAAATCGAGGCTATTAAATATCTGTATGCCTTTGCCAATTTTCAAAAACTTTCTGTCTTTCTTTACGTTTTGATTTATCCAAACATCGAAACTGTTACATTTAGGTATAATATTACCTTTTGTATCAGAATGATAGATTTTGGTCGAAAAATATTAGAAAAAATCGACTCGCTTCACAAATTGTTTTCAAGCGGAACTTGAACCCTTTGCATACTTTGAATCAATTAATATTTTTTTTATTATTTTCCTCTAGTGTTTTTTCGATTAAAATCTGTCATAATACTTACTTTTGTATATGAAATATAAGTTTTTAATTTGTATATCAAAGTCGAAGATTAAAAACGTACCTAAGTATCGGTTTTGCATCTTACGACCGCGAACTATTTCAAATTTGTTATTTTAGTTAAGCTCTCATGTAAGTGACTACGTATGTCTTTATGAGAATAAATTCTTAAACCTTATTAGGTATATGAGGCAGGTATCCTGATACCCTGATCCCTCATGGACAACGGCAGTGTGATGGCAAGCAGTGAGGGGTTTAGCTGGTAGTAGTGAATGGGGGACCAAGAGGTGGTGGTCCCTCCCTTCTACCGTCCTCCCACCAAGCTTTCGAGCTCGGTGGGGGGACGGGAGCAGGTTTGATCCTACCCCGAACCCCCCGCCGAGCCTAGGCTTGACGTGGTGTCGGGGGCGGCGAGGGTGCTGGACTCGCCAGTCCGGTATTCTAGGTGAGCCCAGCATAACCGTTTGGCATGCGTAAATGTGCCGTGTGGTGACGGCCTAAGAATACAAGTGTCACCACTCTCTTACATGCCTGGAATGTCGTAAGAGTCGACTAAGAGGCTCGACGCATGAACACCTGTGCGAGAGAAGGAAAACTTGAAACAAACCCTCTACCAACCCGTCTGGCCAGCGTGGTAGCAGTAGGCTAATAGCCTCCTGTGAACGCCACAATAGGCGTGAGCTAGGAGAGGCCTATGACCAGCAGTGGACGTCCACAGGCTGATGATGGATGCGTTAATGCATTCCACTCACTCAAAACAAAGAAAAAAAAGGTATCCCAATCCTACTTAAGGGTTTTCTTTCTGTATACCTACAAGAACGGAACGCAATAGTTCGAGATCCTACTAATATTATAAATGCTGATCTATGACAGTTTATTTGTTTTAACTTTTACGCTATAACTACTGAACGGATTTTGATGAAAATCGGAACAGAGATAGTTAATAGCCAGCCCCCCTAGCATGAACACCGCTATATCACGTGATATGATATAGTGCATCATGCTGACTTGCTTACTCCGCTAAGATGTGAGCGGGACAGCGGCTCGTTATCGAGTTATTGAGTCGATAAAAGCCGCTCATGCTAGGCCTACAGGATTAAAATATAGGATACTTTGTAGCCCGATATTCCCACGGGAACGGGAACTGCGGGCGGCCGCTAGTACTTACCTAATAGTTTTTTGGTCACCCATCCCGTGACAGACCATTGCGAAAGTTGATTAACCGCCACGTTCAAAGTCCAAACGCTAACCACTGCCCCACTGATCTCTTCCTTAGCTATTTACACTACAATAAGGCAGATTTTGACTTACAAATAACTAGTTTCTTTAGAAAACACTACATCAACCATAAACAGATCAACGCCTACATCGTGGACATTTTAATGGAGTTTAACTTAATGAGGTTAAGTACAAAACTGTAAAAGATAAGCGAGTTTCACTAAGGTCAAGTTCGCGATGGGTGACCGTGAAATCGCGCCACTTATATTAAATATATTTCAAAATTGTAAATTTGTGCTTGGCAACAACATGTTCCATTGTAAATGTTGTTGTTTCTGTTAAAGCTGATAAGTTTCTTGCGGCCGTTCTTCTTATCAGTTAAAAGATGTCCTGAATGGCTGGTAGGGAAAAAAAATTTTTGGACTATTCGAAAGTACATATCTATAAGTCTATTTGAATAAAAATCTTTGACTTTGACTTAAAAATTTAAAAGCTATCTTTTATTAATATGGTTATAATAATTTTATTGTACAATAAAGATTTAGATTCGAATAAAACCAACAACTGCTAGTCACACCCACCAAATAAAGAATAAAAGCCACAACCTACAAATCAGAAATAAACAATTCCAAAGAAACGGGCCGACTTAATAACTAAGAAATAACTCCAATCATAGTAAAGAATTATTGATGTAAGCCACTTGAGCAAACAGTAGCTGGTGTGTAAGAATTTGTGTAGAATAATGCGATTGAGTTATTGGTTATGGCAACCCTGTGTTTAGTTATTGAATAAATAATCCGCAATCAGTGTTGCCAGTGGGAAATATTGCAATAAGTCTGTCAGTAAAAAAATGTCAAATGAAGTTGGCTTTAAAGAAACCGCGAATACTTATTTATTTATATTTCAACAGTAGAGTAGTCTGGAATCCTGACAGTCAAAACAAAATATTAAATGGTTTGGTTTAAATATCCAGGAAATTGATAATATATGTTATATTAATAATGTTCGCTTGTCTCACTAAAGTATTTTATAAGTAAGTTAATTTAATGCACATGTTTTAATATTTTATTTTGTATTAATATTTTTTTTTTAATATATTTAATGTATTTCTTGTGATCACTATTTTTTACCAAATGAATCTTATTCCAATATTTTATTATTTTGAATTTGTATTAATTAAATTATATTGATTTTAAAAAATTTACATAGCTTTAAATGACAAATCTATTTAAATGTTTAGCTATTCATTTTTTTTATATGTAATAAATCTATTTTCTATTGCCTCGAATCTTAATCTTATAAATATTATCGTCATTGTTTGTCTTGTTCATGTTAAAACAATATTTTTAATTTTTATATTGCTTATGTGTAACATCTATAATTAAGATTGCATTTAGTTTAAGTTTAAGCTAATATTTAATTACGCATGTAATAATGTTAATCTTGTTGATGTTAATAAATAAATAAATAAATAGGAACCATGGAATATAGGTAGTGATTTTTGTATTACAACTTGTTCAGACAACCATATTGTTTTGAAGTGAAAACTTCTTTAGCGGCGCTGTGCACATCAGTTTTAAATTATTGGGATGGGTAAAAAATGTTAAAGTCGCGTCAGGACACGTGACCCTGATTAAAAATTCGTAAGACGGAGGCAGAGACCGCCGGCGCGGCGTAGGAGAGGAAGTAATATCCCCCTCTCTTTCTACTGCTACTGAAAATGTATGCCTGCTCCTGCTGTTTCGTTTAAGCGGTTTTCACTTCTGTCGGCACTCCCGGAGTGCAACCCATTGTTTTTTTTTTCTAGACAAATAGCAATTTAATGATTGCGAATATTTTGTAAAAAGAACTCAAAGCATCGTCAGGTATATTACCATAATGAGAATAACACAAATATATAATTGGTCAGTGCATTGGGCCGGATTCCCAAGGATGCGGGTTCGAGTCCCGTCAGGGCGACATGAGACAAGTTGCTTTTTTTCTAGTATATTTACTTGATTAAAAATTATCACGAATTCCTTATTTACACAGTCGAAGTTCAACGAATTTATTTATATCCCCATCTTCATGCCAAATTACAAAACCAGAATTCAACCATAAAAAAAAGCCTTTATAAGCCTTTATAAAAGGCAACATTCCAGCAATTATCTTTTGTATTGAGTAATGATCGATTTTATTCGCAATGCCATAAAATATTCACATGAGCTGACGTGGTCTCTTCGAAGGCTGAATGCACTCTCTAATTAGTCTACATAATGCAGAATGCAGCAAAACGCATAATGACAGACAGACAAAAGGAAAAGTATAAGACCAATGAAAACTTCTCAAAGAGTGGGCAGAAACCGTGTCAAAGGCTTTGTCGTAATCTAATTGCGTGTTTAATGAATCTGTGATTATGTAGGAAGTTTGGTTGATACATAATTTTAATGTAATGATACGTTTGATTTGAAGTGAAAGGCCACACACAATTTGTAACAAGTTGAATGTCGATCAAATAAATAGTTTTAAAATAAAATACTTTTTTTGCTTGATAAAATATTTAACTATTTAATCGTAACCTTAAATATTTAACTCTATTACGAAATACATCCAGACACACACACACACACATAAATTAACCTTAAATATTTAACTCTATTACGATGTACATACAGACACACAAACACACATAAATAAACACACACACACACACGCAAACACATGCACACACATTCACGCACGCACACACAATGTTACGTTTTTTGTTCTAATTGAGTTATTGGCTTAATTTTTTAAGGAAACCTGTACATATTTGGTAACAAAATAGAAATTAAATAAAACTAAAATCGATAAGATGTTTATGATTTGGCTTAAACTGATATAAAGATGTTCAGTATATCTAGTTAACATATTCATAAATAAAATACTTTTGAAATAAAAAATAGCGTAGACTTTAGTACCTACCCCGTAGAAAATGAAAATATCAATCATCAATTAATACTAACACAACAGAGCTGAAAATTTTATTTACTTGTTTTGAACATGCTTATCTCTTAGATCTAACAGCAGGATTTGAGATTTTTGAAGTGAAAACTTCTTTAACGGCGTTGTGCACATCAGTTTTAAATTTTTGAGATGGGTAAAAATGTTAAAGTCGCGTCAGGACACGTGACCCCGATCGAAAATTCGTAAGACCATTTACCGTTGACCCATTTCAAATTACATAAAGTCTCACATAAGAAAAATCTACGTATATTAGTTAATAACAACCATTATCTAAAGATCTCTCATTACTACCAACATTCATATTGATGCCAGGACAGTTTTAATGGATTTACCTGCCACATCAAGTTGGTCTCCGTTTTCATCAACTTTTTATGAAGTTGTGGTCAAGATATAGTGGATTTTCATCGTTATTTTCGTTTAAGCGGTTTTCACTTCTGCAGGCACTCCCAGAGTGCAACCCGTAGTTTTTTTATTAGAGTCCGATACAATTATAATACGTAGGCTACGAGAACAAAGTCGCGGGCAGCGCCTTGTCAATAAAATCCCTATCGAGTTGGATTGTTCTCAAACTTCAAGGACTAAGAACCAAGTTCAAGAAAGTTAAACAACAGTTCCAAAGTATGAAGACTTTTACAAGTTAAACGATTTAACAGTTACAAGAATTGATATCAAAGTTATTTATCAAGAAAAAACCGAAGTTTCATCAATCAATAATCGTACAACGCCCAATAGAATTATTAATAACGCTCTTGGCAATTTAAATTAAAGGCAGTTAGATATTTTACTACGGACGCCAACCCATGAATATTACATGGCTTTTGAATGGTGTATTTAATGCAATTAAAATAATATGGAGCAATTTCAAGATTAATCGCCATATTGATTTTGTTACTGATTGGAAAATTTTCATGGTCAATTAAAATACGTTTATTCTGGAATTATTGAACAATTTGATTTGTTTCAGAAACTATTTTTTTTTACTTTATGGAATTCGAGTTCCGGTGGCTAATTGTCTAATTTTAAAATCTATCGCAGTCTTCAATTCGTCATTTGAAAGATATTCACATACTTCAAGCCGTCATTATTTGACATTTGATAGGGATTGTGATCGGGACGCGTTTTGAAAGGTATTGAATGAACGAAATTGAACCGTCTAAGCAAAGTGACACACGAGAATATCTTTCAAATGTATGGAGAAGTGTCAAATGAAGTGTAATTTAAAGCATCATTTGTTCCGAAAGGGATCGCGACTATAAGTTACACAATTCCATACATCACAATCACAATACCTTTGAAAGGGATTGTGATAGATTTTGAAATTAGACAATTAGGGGGCTGGTTACAATAGGTACAAGAAGATAGAAAAAATAAAAAGTTTTTATTTACTACGACACGGACAATGTATGTCCGTGTCGTAGTAAATAAAAACTTTTTATAATAATACACAAACAGAAAAAAATAACCGCAAAGAAAGTCTACCTCACATCAGCCATTTTTTCCCCACTGCTGGGGCCTTCCCTATGGATGGATAAGGAGAACGGGCCATGACCCACCACGCGGGCCCAATGCGGATTGGTGGGTTTTAACGACTGCAAACGTGCCTTCCGAAGCACGAAGGAGCTCGAGATAGTAAATTTTTGGTCACCCATCCCGTGACCGACCATTGCGAAAGTTGCTTAACCTCAACAATCGCAGGCCGAGCGCGCGAACCACTGCGCCACGGGCTCTTTGTAAGTCTTTATTTAAGAAAGTCTACATCTTTTCTAACATATAAGGCCCGTGTTATCCATTCTAATGTTCCCCTCCAGCGCCATGAGTATAACACCTTCACTAATAGCTTAAAAAATCACAAAAAAATGTAGACGGCCGGAAAAATATATATATATATATATATATATATATATATATATATATATATATATATATATATATATATATATATAATAATAATAATAAATAATAAATAAATATTTCCATACAATCACACCAATTATCTAGCCCACGTTAAGTATCATGAAGAACTTGTGTTATGGATACTAGATAACGGATAAACATACTAATATACTTTTTTTTTTGTAAATACAGACATAATATACATATTAAACACCCAGACCAAGACAGATAGACATGTTCATGCACACAAATATTTGTCTTGTCCGGGGATCGAACCCGGGACCTCTGGCGCAGAAGGTGTGGTTAGTACCCCTGCGCCAAACAGGTCGTATATATATTTTAAATTTACCTTATCAAGGTCTAAGGTCAGAAAAACTTGAAAAATCTGACGGATTGCACACGCACACAAGTCTAGTTTACGATAATTGTCAAATGTCACCAAAATTAGCCAAGAGAAAAGCAGTCTATTTGATAAGGGTTTTTTTTTAAGTATTTTCTTCTTTTCCTGTATTATTTGGCACAGAACCCGATAAAATTCGTAAGTACTTATAAACACCAAACAAATAAACACGTACTGGAATATTAAGGCAATATATTCATTTCATTATTGTGATACCCCCAAATTCTTGAAACCATAATGTTTCAATGATAGAATTTAATAAGATCATCAACGTAAATCTAAACTTTATCAGATCAACGAAAGAGTTTAAATTCCTTTCGACCAATTCCTGGTTTGTAGACCGATCTATTTCCCATTTAATTTGGCGTTTGATCAAAACATTAAAATTCCACAACGATCCCATTAAACACAGTGGGCTGACCATCAACACGAGACTCGACAAGTGGAAATCGAAACGTGGTTCCCGTTCCCGTGGGAATATCGGGATAAAAAGTATCCTATGTCCATAACCAGGCTATCCACGATCTGTGTACCAAATTTCATCCCAATCCGTTCAGTAGTTTTTGAGTTTATTCGTTGCAAACAAACAATCAAATCTTTCTTCTTTATACCTAATATTAGTATAGATAAATTAAAAAAAAATTCTCTTTAAGATAAATTATAAATAGAAAAATATTGTAACTTTTTATTTTGCATTTTACAATGCAATTTTTATGTGATAAATATTAAACAAGAAAATATACTAGAAAAAACAACTAGTCTAACGTTGACGGTGGCCAACACCGTAGAAAGGTGAATATACTAGAAAAATTCGACGAGTCCTCGTAGGTCTCTGTAGCATAATTAGTTAGTGCATTGGGCCGGATTCCCAAGGATGCGGGTTCGAATCCCATCAGGGCGACATGAGACAAGTTGCATTTTTAACCGACTTCAAAAAAGGAGGAGGTTCTCAATTCGGTTGGTAATATTTTTTTTTTTTTTTTTTTTTATGTATGTACACCGATTACGCCGAGATTTCTGAACCGATTTCCATGATTCTTTTTTTGTTCGATTAAGAATAGTTGCCAATTGGTCCCATAAAAATTTGGTTTCGTTTGACCCAGTACTTTTTATGTTATGAGCATTTTTATATATTTCATTTCATAGTTGACTTGGACGATGTAGTATTTACGATAATTTTGTTTATAATTTACATGAAACCTTATCTAATCTAGAAAAACCCTGCTGTAGTTTACAAAACAGCCTATTACAGACACTAAAAAGTAAAAAAAAAAAACTGCGTTAAAAAAAACCGACTTCAAAAACTAAAAAGCAAAAAATAAGCCTTTTGGAGTCGGTGCCAGCCATGGCAAGAAAAATAAAAGAATAGGAGCTTAAAGTAGAATGTCTTGGCTGCCACCGACTCCAAAAGGCTTATTTTTTGCTTTTTAGTTTTTGAAGTCGGTTTTTTTTAACGCAGTTTTTTTTGTAGTATACTTTCTTATTTAATATTTACCACATAAAAAAGTCCTTTGATAACAAGGTACTGCAGTCATTTTAATTTTACAAAATTAAAAATATCATAAAGTTTATAACGATGGAGTTTCAGACAGTTTCTCTAAATCGCCATTTCATGGTACCTAGTTAATTACAAAATTACTTTTTCTTTCCGGAAGATACATCAAATCGCGAGATAAGATACTATATGACCGATAACTGTGATTTTTTTTATGAGTAATTGTCGATTAAGATTGTTATTCAATTAAATATCGAAAACCTGTCCTGGGCCTGGCCTCTTTGGAAGATAATTTAAAAGCGAAAAAATGGCCGTCTCTATCACTACGTAACGCGACTCTTGATAATTCTATAATAATAATAATAATAATATACTTCTTACGACCTGTTTGGCGCAGGGGTACTAAACCCGCCTTCTGCGCCAGAGGTCCCGGGTTCGATCCCCGGACAAGACAAATATTTGTGTGCATGTACATGTCTATTTGTCTTGGTCTGGGTGTTTAATGTATATTAAGTATGTATTTCCAAAAAAAAAAAAGTATATAAGTATGATTATCCGTTATCTAGTATCCATAACACAAGTTCTTCATGAAACTTAACGTGGGCTAGATAATTGGTGTGATTGTATTCGAATATTTATTTATTTATTATTTACACTCACACAAATTAACCTAGCCCCAAAGTAAGCAGTGAGGCTTGTGTTATGGGATACTAGGGTAACGGATATAAATACATATAATTTATACATATATATAAGGTGTTAATTGATCAAGTGCCGATCGAGCAGGAGCTGCTCAGGGGCCTAATTGTCTAATTTTAAATCTATTGCAATCCCTTATAATTCGTAATTTGAAAGATATACAGGCCGTCACTATTTGACATTTAAAAGGAATTGTGATCGAGACGCGTTTTAAAAGGTATGGAATAAACGAAATTGAACTGTCTTAGGCTTAGAGAGTTATATTTTCGTCTGTCATATTGCTTAGACTCTAAGCAATATGACAGACGAAAATATCACAATCACAATACCTCTGAAAAGGATTGTGATAGATTTTAGATTAGACAATTAGGGGGCAGGTCAACGATATGAAACACACACAATTTAATTTTTATTTAATTTTAGAATTTATTTTAACTTTTATATTTTAAGAATTAGATACCTATTGAATATACAGTATTTATACAAATTATTATAGTAAGTAAGTATTTATTTATTTATTTGCTTATAAGCAAAGCCAAACGTAAAAAAAATGTTTTAAGTAAGCAACCAAGGAAATGGGTGACTTAACTATTTGAGTCGGCGGTTAAAATCAAAGATTGAATAAAAAAAACTTTATTTGCCAGAATTATGTTCTATATCGTTGACCTGAGCAGCCCCTGCTCGATCGGCACTTGATAAATTAACACCTTATATATAAACGTCCATGACTCGGGTAAAAATGCTCGTATTCATCATACAATTTTTTTTTTATTTAGGATGAAACGCGCTAGAAGATACCTATTCACACGCGACTTGAAGACCTCCAAATTGTAAGTATCAGGAAACACAGACTCAGGCAAAGCATTCCACTCTCTGGCAGTACGGATGATAAAATTTGACGCAAAACGTTTAGTGCGAATCTTTGGGATCTCAACCATAAAGCGGTGGCGCATATTTGTATGTCTGGTTGTCCGATGGAAGAAGGGAGAAGGTGGAATAAGGCTGTGCAATTCAGCCGCACACTCACCGAAATATATCCGATAGAAAACCGATAAACTTGCAACATTAGCCTCTACCGGGATGCGAACTCAGGACCGACACCTTAAAACCGGTGTACGTACTTACCATTATACCACGTAAGTCGTCGATAATATGGGTTTAACACAAGAAAAACTAGTAAGAAGTAAGTTGGCTGTCCCTCGTTGTCGGCACTCTTTTGTGCGGAATACAGAAGTAATCTATACATTCAAGTCCCATTGGTTAAGAGGGGAGAGTACTGGTTCTCTGAGATACAGGCCACGGCTTAGTTCAGATACCAGTCTCTCCACAATCTTATGTATGTGACTTAATTTTCATGTAATTTTTGTAAACTTATTTTGTAAACGATGAGATTGTGTAGAGAAGAAATAAACAGTTATTTCCCTTTCTACGATTACTGAATTTCTTCAACTTGTCATGGCAAGCTTATGTGCCTGATTCTACCTATTTATTAAAAAAAAAATAACTTTTAGAATGAAATGATAAGAATCAATATTATATTTTCTGCACCTTATTATCTTAATGATTATAATATTACTTTTCACTCTCCACGACAAATTTTATTGTTTAAAAATTATGCACCCTGAAACGTAATTAAGTTGAAATAAGTCGAAGAGTCGTTAAAACGTTGATTTGAAAATAAGTTTTTTTTTGTATTTTTTTCCATAGTAAGAAAATATTTAAGCCTTAATAAATATTCAGAAAGAGCAATTATATTTGATTATTTGGACACAAAAGAAAATTACTTTACTAAGGTATGGTTTTCGTCACGTCAAATTATATTATATATAATAAATTTAAAAAAATGGCTAATGAACAGGCGCGAAAATATATTAAGAAGTAAAGAAAGGTCTCGGTAGCTCAGCGGTTAGCGCATTGCACCGGATTTCCAAAGATGGGTTCGATTCCCATCTGAGATTTCACTTGTGGCAGAGTTAATTTATTCCAATATTTTTCTATTTAAAATTTATGCAAAAAATCATAAGTAAAGGAACTTGCATAAACGCAATATCAAAATCGAATAAAAATATTAAAACAGACAAAGCAATGATATTTCCATACACGTGGTGTGTTCGCCCACTTTTGGCGTATTCAAGAATTACAAAACGAAAGAATGTCTAATGTAAAACACATTAATGTCGAGCCAAAGTGGTCCAGACGTAAAAATATAGGTCTCTAAGCTATTCGAGACACTACACTTCTAAATTTTATTGCTTACAGCCTACTACACAACGTATAATCAAATCGGCCTAACCACGTCCATAACAGTGAAGAAATAAAACCTACAATTAATAATCCACGTTCTACATCCAAAACGCTACAAAGACAACACAAAACTTTTTTAAAACCTACAAGTTCCCAATACAAACTTTATGCACCACAAATTTTCTTAACGACGAATTAAACTTTCAACACACAACGTATTCCAAAATAGTTTCACACTGTTTTGAACACTTTGTCACTGTTATCGTAGAACAATTGCGAATCAGAATCGTAAACACGGGGACACAAAAGTGTTATTACACAGATAAAATAGTTACATCACAAAGTTTTGTACGCGAGTTGGCGCGACAGCAAACGGGCCGCGCGTCGCCCGGTGCCGACACTACTGAACTGTCATGGCGAACGACCGCTCACTCGTATACCGGTGTTGCCATAGCTAGAACCCAAACACCTAAAAACAACTTTAAGATAGTCAGAACAAGCGTTGAAGAAGCTAAGTTTTTAGATTATTTAACGAATTTATGTGACCGCATGTTTTACTGATGATGTAGAAGTGATACTGATAAATTAGGTAAGAAGATTATGAGTATGACGGAGTCTCCTGATAGCCCAAAATTATTTATTTGATAACTGTTGTTAATTTGATAACAATTGCCTCAAGAATGTTAAAACTATAATTATAAATAACAATAAGGTTGATCCATTAGAATTAATATTTTTACGCAATGAAGCTACTTCTAATAATAAAGAAATAAAATGAAATAATATTAATCCGAATTCGCTTGAAATAAGGACTTTCCAATCTTCTTTCGACTTCCTTAGAGATGTCTTTAGCTAAAAAGAAGAATAGACGTAAGAAACTTATCAGCATTACCTATCAAAAGTAACAATATGGACAATTATTTGATTCGTTACCAAAACAATAAACACATTTGCATTGCACATTTCAATCTACAATCGGGGAACTTTCCGGTTGATCAGTAGAGTTTTTTTGAAGAAAGTTATCTCAAATAGTAATAGACTTATAGAAAACGTTTAATTCACAAATAATAGAGCTTTAATAGGTACTTCATTTTATAAATAAATTATTTCTTAAACCTTAATACTTTCCGAAATATTTTCTCAAAAAAACTCCACTGATCAACCGGAAAGTTTCCCTACTGTACCACAGAAGTTTTTTTTTGTTATTCACGACGGGAAGACTCTTAGCCTTCATCATACCTGATGTTAAGTATCGATAAGGCTGAAGATGGAAGCGAGCCACTCCCAGAATCCCCAATCACTGAGGAACCGGCTATCTAATCTTGAACTGTCGGAACACAACAATGCTGAAAACATTGTTGTTATGGCGTCAGGCTTAGATGAGATGGTGGTAGCTAGTCAGGCGGTCTCACAACAAGTCCTACCACCAACCAAGAAACTAAAGACAAAAGTTGAAACCCAAAATGAATCCCACCCACTATAAAACTTTACCCTAAACGCAGGAGTCAAAAGCTCTCCTGCGCATGGTATCCCGAAAAATTAAGCGACGTTGCCAACCCTCCGCACTAGGGCGTACGACAGAATGAACATAACATAATAAAATGAGGTTAAGTTTCCCAACTCAAACTTTTTTTTAATTTTCAGAAGCAAATGAAGATCAGCCTAATCCAACGGTAATTAGTGGTTAAAAAAGAGGTTTTTGATAAATGAAGTGAAACTTTTTTTGTAAGAGATGATAAATAATGGAGTTACTTTGGGCTTAAGAGTTCCAAGGCTGGCAAAGTGCTTTTGTACCATAAAACAGTTATTAATGTGAGTTAAAAAATTGCGTTGACTTTCAACTTTGTATAATATACTTACGCTAATGCGTAAAGTTTCGGGTGTATTTTAAAAATGCCTAGAGTGCGTAAATAATGGTAGATCTTTTTGTTTTACAGAATTTTGTAATTGATAAAATATGAACTTCGTAATGTTTACATTTTTGTTATTAAACAAAGAAATATTAATTTGAATTGAAACAAATCAACTCGGCCAGAAGTGAATTCTCAGATGGGACTCGAACCCACGACCTTTGGAAATCCGGTCCAATGCTCTCAACTCAATGGATTTCAAAAGGTCGTGGGTTCGAGTCCTATCTGAGAATTTACTTGTGGCCGAGTAGATTTTTTCCAATATTTTTCTATTTAAAATTTATAGGTATATAAAACATTTTTTTTTTTAATTTAAAATTTTATTACAGACAACTATATGGTCCATAGAAATGTTAGTAGGTATCTTAATCTATGTTAGTGGCTTAGGGATAAATAGTCCCACCATATAGTATAGAAATAAAAATAAAAAAAGTGTAGAAAAATGCAAAAATTCAAAAGTCATAAAAATATCTTTGTTCGTTGATTAATCATTGCATAGCTAAACTATGCTTAGGAAGCTATTGATAAAAAGTAAACTAATCTGTGATTACGATGATGATGTGAAATTTAAACAGTGTGAAGGAAATTTTATACCATTTAATAAAAAGGTAAAAACTATTTGTAGATTTAAAAGAAGTTTCAGAAAAGGAAAAGAAGGTTTTAAATTTTAACCGCCTCTGTGGTCTAGTGGTACAACCACAGGTATCAGACCCAGGGGTCCCGGGTTCGATTCCCAGCGGGGGTACATATTGTATTCGGTTTGGTTGGTGGTAGGACTTGTTGTAAGTCCGCCTGGCTAGCTACCACCACCTTATCTAAGCCTGACGCCATAACAACAATGTTTTCAGCATTGTTGTGTTCCGGCAGTTCGAGATAAGATAGCCAGTTCCTCAGTGGCTGAGGATTCCGGGAGAGGCTCGCTTCCATCTTCAGCCTTATCAATACTTAACATCAGGTATGATGAAGGCTAAGAGTGTCCCCGTCATTAAAAAAAAACAACGAGTTGCACTCTGGGAGTGTCAGCAGAAGTGAAAACCGCTTAGAAGAAAATAACGATCAAAATCAACTATATCTGACCACAACTTGGCAGGTAAATCTATTAAAACAGAACTGGCAACAATATGAAAGTTAGTAGTAATGAGTGCTCTTTATATAATGGTTGTTATTAACTAATATACATAGATCTTTCAAGTGTGACACTTTATGGAATTTGAAATAGGTCAACGGTAAATGGTCTTACGAATTTTCGATCAGGGTCACGTGTCCTGAAGCGACTTTAACATTTTTTACCCATCCCAAAATTTTAAAACTCTGATGTGCACACGCTGCTAAAGAAGTTTTCACATAAAAGCAAAATAGGCTCTTTTTCTAAAAGGCAATATATTGAGGTCAATGGTACACAGAAGAATTATGGTATTGTAGAAGCACCTGCATTACATTTAATTAAATAAGTAAATCACAATAGAACAACCGAGTTTATGAAAAAATTAACGACAATACAAACAGTTGTATAAGGACATCGATAACGCAGACAGTGTTTGTATTAATGAATAAATTACGAGAGGGTAATCAATGCATATTATTATGAAACAGCAACTAAACGAAATCAGGCTATTATAAATCAATAATTGCGATTGTAGATTTTTGAAGCGAAAACTTCTTCAGCGTTGTGCACATCAGTTTTTTTTTTGGAATGGGTAAAAAATGTTAAAGTCGCGTCAAAACACGTGACCTGATAGAAAATTCGTAAGATGGAGGGAGAGTAGACCGCCCCGGCGCGGCGTAGGAGAGGAAATAATATCCCTCTCTATCTAGCACGCGCGAAAATACTTGCTCCCGCTGTTTCGTTTAAGCGGTTTTCACTTCTGCCGGCACTCCTGGAGTGCAACCCGTTGTTTTTTTTAAATATGGATATTAAATCACGCCTTCCGCAGTGGTCCTTTGATAAGTGTCTTAACAATGTTTAATTAATGATTTAGTAATTTTGCATTTTTCAATGCTATTTTTATACTTATGGTAAATTTTAAATAGAAAAATATTGGAAAAAATTAACTCGGCCACAAGTGTATTCTCAGACGGGAATCGAACCCGCGACCTTTGGAAATCCATTGGACCGGATTTCCAAAGGTCGCGGTTAATTTTTTCCAATATTTTTCTATTTAAAATTTACCATAAATGTTTAATTAGTCGTCAAATGACTAGGACAGTAGGACCCCGGTGTTCAGAGAACATTGGCATATATATATTGTGATTCATAACCGAGGTTTTTTTTTTTCATTAACAACGAGGACACTCTTAGCCTTCATCATACCTGATGTTAAGTATTGATAAGGCCGAGATGGAAGCGAGCCTCTCCCGGAATCCTCATCACTGAGGAACTGGCTATCCTCTCTCTAACTGCCGGAACACAACAATGCTGAATACAATGTTGTTATGGCGTCAAGCTTAGATAAGATTGTGGTAGCCAGCCAGACGGATTTACAACAAGTCCTACCACCAACCAAACCGAATACAATATGTACCCCCGCAGGGAATCGAACCCGGGACCCCTGGGTCTGATACCGGTGGTTGTTACCACTAGACCACAAAGGGGTCAGAGAGGTTAATTAATATAATTTTAAATCTCTTGTTTACTTGTCCTTAATCTAAACAGACAAAGTCGCGACCAGCTAGTAATTAAAATAATTACATTAATTTATAACAAAGTTTATCATATTAACCTAACATTAATATTGCCATAATGATATTAACAAGGTTTGTATCGTAATGGACAATGTTAGACTCTGACTAAAGGAATTCCTCATATTGTTATTTTTATGTTAAATGTATAACAAACTAGCGGATCCTCGCGGTTTTACCCGCGTGGTGCCCGTTCCCGTGGGAATATCGGGATAAAATATAGCCTATGTCACTCGGGCCAATGTAGCTTTAGCGTAGTTGTTTTCCGGCAGTTCGAGATAAGATAGCCAGTTCCTCAGTGGCTGAGGATTCCGGGAGAGGCTCGCTTCCAACTTTCAGCCTTATCAATACTTAACATCAGGTATGATGAAGGCTAAAGAGTCCACCCGTCGTTCATAAAAACAAAAAAAATAAAAAAATGTGCAAAATTAGTGTGCTATGAAAATTTATGTCATGAGCATATACTTGGTATACAGGGTGTTAAAAGACCCGTAACGAAAACGAAAACCACATATTCTCCCCATTGTCACTATAATTTTCTTGTATGGGGCTAAATCCGGGAACCTGATAGTTTAGGAGTTATTGAGGATCAAAGTCAATATTTATTTTTAAGATTAACGTTTTAAGTTTTAAAAAACGCAATGAATATCAAAACCAATCAAAGAAACTAGATCCCGGCCGTCTTTTCGTACTGTCTAGACACACGCACACATTGTTGCACGCGTTTTTTTGCGTGTATAAATAAGACCCATTGTTTTTAAACGTGAAATAAAAGTAGTTTCCCAGTAATTATTTTCACATATTCTTTTTTAGTTTGATGTACACTACGCATATATTACGGCTTCGGTATGGGTCTTTTAACACCCTGTATTTTATATATTTTCTATTACTTTCATTTGTCCCGAATGCCGATATCTGTAATACTATACGTACTTAATTACCTATATCTACGTTATATGTTTTTCCGTTCTATCTTCATCCACACATTGCACTCTGCGTTCTTCCTCTAACCTTTCCCTTGAAGGTCTTCGCCACTGTTCCGAATTTGTTACGTGGCTAGTTCTTCGGGCGGTTTGAACGCCGTCATTGTCCTCAACATATTTATGTATTTTTAGACTAATAAAACTCTGTCCTCGTGTCCAGTTAGGAATATAGGTCCCAGACGAGTAGCGGTTAGCAGCATAACCTTTATTATTTTCCCACTTATGCCGAGGGCGTCAGAAAGGCTCAAACTCTAAGATCCTTTGTCGATCAAGTTAGAAGTCATTTCCTATCACTCCCTCCAAACTTACATGGTCTTATTTTCTCCCCATCACTATTTATGTATGAATACATACTTACTATTTATCTTATTTCACTTTCTTTTTGCACCCATGGCCATTCCTCTACTATTCTCTATCTTCACTGTCTAAACAATAAGGCCGCCTTTTGTGTGTTAACTGTCTTGTTTTTATTTATTTTATTTTTTAATACTTCATGCACAAATTGGATGTACATAGGCGGACTTAATGCCATAGGCATTTTCTACCAGTCAATCTTAGGGTGATGTGGAGAGTAGTAAGAGGTAGGGTGCACGCACAACCAGTGTAAAAACTAACTGAAGATTATAATATATATATTTATATATATAATAAAACATACTACATACATAAATACTAACAAAAATTCAAATTGTATTTATACCTACATACTTATATATTTTTATACTGATATATACATACATATAAATATAATGTAAAATAGGTACAACAAACAAAGTTATTGACGATTATCAAGATTGATTTGCTTGCTCTGTGAGATATTTGCGCAACTTAGTTTTGAACGCGTACCGACTGGTGGACATTCTGATATCCAGAGGAAGGGCATTCCAGAGAAGAATAGAGTGTACGAGGAATGAAGAATGAATAATGACAGAGTGATGAACGGGACAGATTAGAAGACGGTTAGAAGAGGAACGGAGATTTCTATCATGAGAATTATGAATTGGTTTGTGTCACGTATTGTATCTCTTTGTAACTGTGTGCAATAAAGTTTATTATTATTATTATTATGAGATAAAAAGATTGCCTGATCTTTATTATTATGTATTTTATTTATATATTACCGAAATAGTATGTGGAAAGCTATTATTATACTGAGCTTGACTAAAAAAACAGTAACTCGAACAATATCGATCTATCTATAACATAACGAGCATCTAAATGCAGGAACTTTAAATAGCCAATCTATAACAAAGCTCCAGTACCTACAATAATGTAAGTAAAATGACAAATCAACTGTCCAAAACATTAGGACTATGTCACAGTAGCTGGTGTGACGACACCTCCAATTTTACAAAAGAAAGTTCGAGAAAATCAATGTGAAAAGATACAATACAGGATGTTCAGAAAATATATCTATACTAATATTATAAAGAGGAATGATTTGTATTTTTGTATGTAACGAATAAACTCAAAAACTACTGGACCGATTTTGACGAAATTTGGTATAGAGAATCCTTAGACCCCAAGTAGTAACATAGGCTATAAATGATCCCGAAATTCCCACGGGAACGGGAACCACGCGGGTGAAACCGCGCCCGGCCTCTAGTATATATATAAATCTACTAATAACTAATTTGAAATCTACCCTATTGGATTTTAAAAAAGTTGGCTGTCTCATATCGGTCGTATCGCAACCCATTCCGCATCCTCACGAAGCGCTATGCATGCTCGTTCCTGGTTCCAACAAGGGCTGGAATTCATTGCCTGCTGATGTTGCAATTTCAGACCCTGAATGCTGCAATTTGTACCTCTTCAAAAGCAGAGTGAATAGGTACTGGGCAAACATGCTACATCTTAGGCCACAGCTTGCTTGTGACAGCTTTAATTTGAAACCAAGTATCTTCAGACCCGTTTCAAAATATTTAAAACTGTTTTGAATATTCTACTCACTAAATATCCTATGAAAAAAAAGTAGTCACAGAATTGAGTTTCTTATATGGTAGGTCCACAAACCAGGGACTGATTAACCAGAGAATTGCGGTACTTTTATTTATCGGTATGACGTCATACCGGTTAAAAATTATTCCTTCATATTTTGATACCATAATTTTTCGATACTTCAAAATATCGGTACCGTAATTTTTCGGTTGATCATCAAAGCGGTACCGACATTTTTCATTACCCAACCGAAACCGTTATATTTCGGTTGTTTTATACCGAAATATTTTTTTCGGTATTTCAAGTAAGGGTAGAATATTTCGGTACCGCTATATTAACCGTAACAAAAACAGAAATTCTAACAACCGCAATCAATCCCTGCCACAGACCTATATAGGTCTCTCGTTATAAGTCTGTGTCTGTGGGCAGGTCGGATTTTTTAGATTATACACATAAAAAAAACGTAGAGGTGACTCAACATTTTACGCCCCATCAAGTGAATCATGCTGTATACAAACTTATTATTTTTGGCTTGCGACAGTGTGATCTGTCAGATACATTCTTTAGGACATCAAGCAGTGTTATTATACAATATATTGTGACGTCATAAGTTCTACGTATTGTTCGAAGGCAATTGATTTCTTTAAGAAACGAAACAATAAGGACTATTGTACATTATTATCTAGGTTTTAATTTAAATATATATAGGTAATTTTTTTATTATTTTGTGTTAACATGTAATTGGTATATACAATAAAGGACTATGACCTGGGCCATGTTTCATACAGCTTTTTGTCAACTATGCTCGGACATACTTTTTTAGTTACTGATCTACGCAATTTTGACCTTTGTCATCATTGCAGAATGTAGGTTTTCTATAAAAAAGCAATCATACATTATAAAGTTCTGTTTTTCAAAATCCTATTACGAACTCTTTCGATCATGTGAGAATTTATAAAAGAAACATAACTGTCACTCCTCATCCTGACACAGACCAAGGATGCCTATCAAAAAAGTGCGACAATTTGACAAATATGTCAGATTTTCCGATTACAAATAATAGACAAACCAAAGGTTTTTTGAAACGTTTAATTATAGAATTGTCGCGACAATTTGACAATTATGACGGCATTTCATATGCACCAATGTTATATGATACGTACAATCGTCAAATTGTCACCTGTCACCTGTCGCTGACAAATTGTACTCTATATATAAGAAAAATAACTGTCACTCCTCATCCTGACACAGACCAAGAATGCCTTGCCTATCAAAAATTTGATTTTTAGTAAAAAACTATTTTTAGTTTTAATTTATCACATCATCTTCAACTAATGAAAAAGAAATACATATCATTTTTTAAATATTGTAACTGATATTGAGAACAAGATAAACTAGAACTGAATCGACCAACACAAATCAAACCCAAGACAACCCTAGCTATTTTAAAAACCGAATTCCTTTCAGAATTCCTTACAAATTCAAATTCAGACTTATCGACCGCCGAAACGAATACATCTTCCTTATTTAAATCGTCATTACGAACTATGATGAGAGGTGTAATTGTTTACTTTTTCCAAAACACTGTAAGCTGTAATGTGTAGACGACACTTTAGTTTTGAATCTTTTACGAACCCATTCACGAAACATTTTGATAGAGTCAAAAAATATGTTAGTAAATTAAGTAGGTAAGTAGTTTATTTACTTTTAAGCCAATAAATAAGTAATAAGATAAAAACCTATTAACAAAAACCATAAATACTTAAAGTTAAAAAAATAAAATTGAATGCCTATAACAGAAGCCATTACCCTCACAATTAAAAATTAAAAATTCAAAATAGGAACATCAACATAGAACTTTGAAAGTTCAGTACAAAATTGTACGCGCGTCTTTTTGCGCCGTAGCAGTAATAACGCTACGAACGTCCTCCCTACCGGGGGTCTCGCTCTGTTTGTGTTGCCGTCTCGTTCTGTGAGGGGGGGGCGGGCTGGCAACGTCGCGCAGTTACTATGAACGCGATGTCTTCGAGATCTCATTATGTGTGTAACTTTTTGACAAATGACAGAAAATTATTTGGCTTTTACGTACGTGACTGCGCTTTTGTAAATAAAAAAATTGTTGAAAATAACTTTTTAAAATAATTTTCTCAATCAAGGTTGAGCCTGATAATGATAAAGTGGAGTCAACTTGAAAAAAATATATGTTTTTAATTAAAAAATAAAAATATAGAGTAGGTGGTTCAAAACATAGTTGTTTATAAGAATGATTTTCTTTATATGTATAAAACTAATTTACCTCAAATTCCTGTCGAAGATAAACAGAAAATTCACATACCTGAAACAAAAAACAATAAAATAATTAATAAAACATTTCTTATTTATTATTATTATCAATATCATTCACAATTATTCGGTTTTCGGTTTTTTTATTATTATTATTTGTTTGGAACTTTTAGAGCTTTTATGAGCGTTAAACCGCCTCTGTGGTCTAGCGGACCCAGGGGTCCCGGGTTCGATTCCTAGCGGGAGTACATATTTTATTCGGTTTGGTTGGTGGTAGGACTTGTTGTAAGTCCGCCTGGCTCGCTACCACCATCTTATGTAAGTCTTCCGCCATAACAACAATGTTTTCATCATTGTTGTGTTCCGGCAGCTAAAGATAAGACAGCCAGTTCCTCAGTGATTGGGGATTCCGGGAGAGGCTCGCTTCCATCTTCAGCCTTATCAATACTTAACATCACGTATGATGAAGGCTAAGAGTCTCCCCGTACTTCATAAAAAAAGGTATTACTTTTCGCTTTAGTCGTTTCTACATTCCAGTGCTTGCGTGTAGAACCCCGAACCGTATTAACAATGCACGTCCTATTACCACTAGGCAATGAGTGATGAATTATTTGACGGTGGTATTTTCAACTAACAACCTTCGTTATTAAAAACGAGGTGTTATGAAAGAATTAGTTGGTTCTTTTAGGATTAGACATTAGATACAATCAGTGTGACCATCTCAGAAACGGCGAATCTGCCAAACCACGGGCAAAAATGTGCCAAATCACCAGAAAACCGACAAAAAAAAAAGCTACTTCATAAGGAATTTGAAGGAGTTCTACTACAATTTACTTATTAAGAAACGAATGATCAGTAACATTAATAAATAATAAATAAATAAATATTTCCATACAATCGCACCAATTATCTAGCCCATGTTAAGTATCATGGAACTTGTGTTATGGATACTAGATAACGGATAAACATACTTATATACTTATTTTTGTAAATACATACATAATATACATATTACACACCAATAAACGAAATAAACCTTATTATACACTAATTGCTATACATAGTCATAAATTTAAATCATACAGTGAAAGAATTTGGCAAATTTGAAGGAAATCTTTATTAATTTTAAGTATTTTAAAGATTTCTTTCAAATCTACCAAATCCTGCCACTTTTCGAACTCGTCGGCATAATCTGCCACACTTAACATTCAGGAGCTAAATCTGCCCAAATGGCAGAAATCTGCCACAATTGGTCACACTGGATACAATGGACTTTTTAAGATTAGCAAGAAAATGTTGTTAATAATTTTTCCATACCTTGAGACGAAGTAACTATTTATTATACAAGAAAATACAAAAAAACCATCTAGGCAAGTGCATTTTGCAAGACCTTTATTTTTAAATTGTCTTTGTCTTGTACATCAGTCAATGTCAACATTTACCGAATCGTTTTTATTGTTATTTATAATAAGTAACAATATATTCATACTTTAAATAACTTTGAATTTTTATTATTTTAGTTTTTTATATCATTAAAACAACGAGAAAGAATAAAAAATATATTTAGATTAAACGTTTTATTTAAAGATTTTTGTACCGGAAGTTGACCGCGGAAACAACCATAAATGTTCCTCGCTGTTGTGAGGTGAAAAATTGTGTATTGCTCTCGGCAGAAAAGTTTTAAGCGTCTTGTACCTTTGAAATCCTCGCTTCGCTCATGATTCAATAGAGGTAACTCGCTGCTAACAACCTACTTAAGCTACGAAAATACCTAATTGAAAACTGTTTCTATTCTGTAAATGAATACTTAACATCCAAATAAACACCAAACTGTCTACCTCTATCTAACAAAATAATATCATAAATACTAACTATTTCTAAATTAAATAATAAATAAATATTGAAACTACATTAAATTAAAATGACGACATGATAAGTAACATAGTAAGAATAAAATTAAAATACCAATACAACAATATATAATAATACAATTCTATTATACTTACATTATTATAATGTTGATATGACGATCTTCATTTTCATTTTGGCCTAATTTAGGTGATTTACTTGATTTGAAAGTTTTCTTTTGTTTTTATTATGATATATTGGGAGCGCTCTATTGAATTGGTGCGTCCGGAAAGGGCGACTAAGTATCAAGTACTATAACATCTAATAACACCTTTGTAATCACACTTGGTCAGCAATAAAGATTTGATTATTTGATTATTATTTATTACTTTCCAGCCTTGCATAACAATATTTCTTACATTAACCATTATTTACATACCGTTATCTACCGTCAATATACAACCTCGTACTCGATAACCAAATATAAGTTCATCAGCGCGCGCGCATCACCGAATCAGCCCCACACACCCTTAGAGCCACCTGTGCAAATCTTTTTACTACACTGCCAAAGAGTATAGTGTACTAAGGAGTAGACAGGGCAACTCTTTGACAACCAAACCAATGGATATACCGCGTAAATTTCGTCGACTTGTCGAATACAAATACAAATATCTTTTCACCTCACACGCTCGGAAGAGGAGGTTTTGTCATTCAGTTTCTGCGTAGAAAATCGCTTTCTGCGGCCTAGCCAAGTACATTTTTAATTTAATACCTAAAAATATGTCATCATCATAATGCGTTCCAAATCGCACTATTGACTTTTTTGTTACATTTTATTCTTATTTTAAATAGCTTTGAATTAATTACAATACTCCATTTTGGTTTTTAACCGACTTCAAAAAAAAGAGGAGGTTCTCAATTCGACGGAATCTTATTATTATATTATTTTAGTTCATTGAATCATAAAAACAATAATAATAAGATTAAACTATTTGTTATAAGAATTTTATATTAGGCTGGGTGAGATTTCACAACCTATAATTGGATTTCGGAACGTGACATAAATCTTTATTTATAAATTGTCTTTGTCTTGTACCACATGTCAGTGTCAACATTTCGGAATCGTTTTTATTCTTATTATCAAGTAACAATATATTCCTACTTTTAATAACTTTGAATTAACTATAATACTCCATTTTTTATTATTTAAGTTTTTTATATCATTAAAACAACGAGAATAAGATATATTTAGATTAAACTAATGTTTAAAGATTTTTTACCGGAAGTTGACCGCGGAAGCAACCATAAAATGTACCTCGCTGTTGTGAGGTGAGCAATTGTGTGTTGTGCTCGGCAGAAAAGTTTTTAGCTTTTTGTACCTTTGAAATCCTCACTTCGCTCAGGATTCATCCTAGAATAGTTCACTTGCTCTGCTTTCAATGGAGGTAACTCGCCGCTTAATAACCAACTTTCCAGCCTTGCATAACAAATAACTATTATTTGCTTCAAATAGGGTACAAAAATGGAGATCTTAATACTGGGTGAATCAGGAGCTTAACCTATTTAGCCAACTTAAGTAGCATGCAAATTCAAACATGAATAGAATCTAATAATTATATTAAGAATTAAATTAAATGTCATTTCATACTTGTTATTATGGGCTCGGTCGCACACAGAGTCGAGTATTAACTGACTATGAAAAAGGAATCGTATTATTAGGACGATAGTGTTGAAATTGCGTTGTAGAGAAACGCCGTCGGCTGTCAAAGTGAAGTTGACAGCGATGCCGACGGCACTTACGCGGTAGGTCCACTAGTTCACTATAAAGTCAAAGTCAAAGTCAAAGATTTTTATTCAAATAGACTTATAGATAAGTGCTTTCGAATCGTCCAATATTTTTTTCCTACCAGCCATTCAGGACATCTTTTAACTGATAAGAAGAACGGCCGCAAGAAACTTATCAGCTTTAACAGAAGTCGTTGCCAAACACAAATCTAAAGGCTCGCGCATAACACAACCGCATCGCAACGCATCGCATAAATAAGCCTGTAGCCCTATCATCGCGTAGCTCGACAACGTGTCACTGTCCAGCACCTATCTTAGCGGGGTAAGTAAGACAGCATCATATATATATCGCGTGACAAAGCGGTGTACATGCTAGGGAATCAGGCTCGTTTACGTTACTTAGTAACCGCTGT
Source organism: Chrysoteuchia culmella (assembly GCA_910589605.1). Lineage (NCBI taxonomy): Eukaryota > Metazoa > Arthropoda > Insecta > Lepidoptera > Crambidae > Chrysoteuchia > Chrysoteuchia culmella. The sequence continues at coordinate 830,057 of OU342669.1, forward strand.
TATTTCAAACTCATTAACAAAAAATAAAGAGGCAACACAGCTCTAGTAAGCTAAGCCTATTCTCTAAGTTTGAGGATGAACTAAGCCCACCTTCTGCGCCAGAGATCCCGGGTTCGATTCCCGAACAAGACAAATATTTGTGTGTACGAACATGTCTATTTGTCTTGGTCTGGGTGTTTAATATGTATATTATGTATGTATTTACAAAAGAAAACTATATAAGTGTGTTTATCCGTTATCTAGTATCCATAACACAAGTTTTTCACGAAACTTACGTGAGCTAGATAATTGGTATGATTCTATACAATATTTATTTATTAGACGATCGTAAAAGATAACATTAATCTTTTAATACACTCAAAATCATTAGACACAAAACTTCACTACCAACACGAAATGAAACTTCTGAACTCTTAATCTACATTACAGGTTTGACCGACGCACGCGCCGCCCAGGACAGCTGGTAGCCGTCGGCAAGTTTCGTTTAAGCTCGGCAATCGCCGGCTTTTACCATTCAAATGGAGGTTACCTTACGAACAAAGGAATTTAATCTCTTATTGTAAGTTACGTGCAAAAGGACACCGTCACGTATACAAATGGAGTAAGGCATAATTTGTAAAAAAAGGGAAGACAATTGGCTTATGAAATTACATACTCCTCACGCCATAAATTCCTTGCGGGGTTGGTGAAGCATCAAAAGGGCAGTGTGAGCACAGACCTATATCGAGATAGACGAAAAGAGCGCATCAAATTGTATGAGAACCTAGCGTGTCGAATTTTTCGAACCTACGATGACGCCACTAGCGAAATTTAGTCAAAGTCAAAGTCAAAGATTTTTATTCAAATAGACTTATAGATAAGTACTTTCGAATAGTCCAAAATTTTTTTTCCCTACCAGCCATTCAGGACATCTTTTAACTGATAAGAAGAACGGCCGCAAGAAACTTATCAGCTTTAACAGAAACAACAACATTTACAATGGAACATGTTGTTGCCAAGCACAAATTTACAATTTTGAAATAGTGATGTGGAAATGTTATTGACGAGCTCTTGCAAGAAAGCACTGCACAATTAACCATTTTCGTTTCTGAGTGACGCGTGTTTTCATGGCAATGGTCTCAAGTGGACTGATTTAGGTCGGAAAATTATGTCCGTGGTTCACGCTTTTGACACGCAAGGTAGGTACACTTTACCGTCTATCTCGATATAGGTCTGTGAGAGTGACATGCATAAACATCAATCTCATAGCCACAAAACAACGTCGACGCCACATTTGGCATTTGCTGGGTCTAAAATGTTGTAAACAACAATTACAGTGACAGGTTACCAGTCCATTGCCTATAATAACAATAATAAATAATTGCAAACAACACACAAATTATCTATCCCACGTTAGTTTCATGAAGAACTTGTGTTATAGATACTAGATAACGGATAAACATACTTATATACTTTTGTAAATACATACTTAATATACATGTTAAACACCCAGCCCAAGACAAATAGAAGGTAATCCACCCCAGACAAATAGACGGTGACCCATCTCAGTTAGTCTTGTGAGTAGAACGCATTCAAAACATGTACTTAAAAAGCAATAAGCCAAAACGAAGGGCAGACTAAAGGAGCCGTCGTCTATTAAGTATTTAGGGTACTGTAAAGAAAGAAATTTTATTTTCAGTGTTAGTAAAGAATAAGAAAGAATATCCACAAAATTCATACTTAACAATATTGCGATAACTCAAGGAAATAAAAGTGTTGTCCGATTCTGATGTTAACGATTTTCATTCACTTCTTTCTGTTATATGCGTAAGTGTAATTTACTATAAGCGGGTTCAAAAACAATAAAAAAATTGTTTTAATAGATTTAAATATATTTTTTTATCAAGTTTATTAAATACGGAACATTTTCAATATCAAACTCACGCCCTTTTAAAAGTCGGTCGTTCAACTTGTCTTTTGAATAAAACTGAATAAAGATGGTCTTTTTTTTACAAATTTGAGACTTACGTCGTTACGCTATTGAAATGACAAATTAAAGGGTGCATGAAAAGGATAACAGGCGCAAAGTAATTTGAACTCTATAATGAACAGTTTAAAGATGGTATTTGGTTGTGGTGTTTTTGAATTGAAATTTAATTTGAATAGGGCTAAAAGCGTTTTTTTTGCCAATGGTCATGTACCTTTACTTATTGAGTTCTATAGATGGTGCTTTTAAGGTTGTCTTACGAATTTCACTATGAAATGTATATCATATTTTTTGACGACCTGTTTGGCGCAGGGGTACTAAGCCCGCCTTCTGCGCCAGAAGTCCCGGGTTCGATCCCCGGACAAGACAAATATTTGTGTGCATGAACATGTCTATTTGTCTTGGTCTGGGTGTTTAATATGTACATTATGTATGTACTTACAAAAAAAAGTAAATAAGTATGTTTATTCGTTATCTATTATCCATGTTCTTCATGAAATGATAATTGGTGTGTTTGTATGAAACTATTTATTTATTAGGGTTCCATAATTCCGTACCAAGTATTATTCAGACATTGAAAATAATATTCACATATTTTTATGAAAGAAAATAAAAATGTCTTCGACTCGCTAAAACGAGATTCGAAACCGCAACCTTTTGAGTTTTTTCTTTTTTTATATTACACTTGTGTTTTTAACCCCCGACGCAGCGCAAAGAGGGGTGTTATAAGTTTGAAGCCTATGTCTGTCTGTCTGTACGTATATTCGTAGAGCCTAGACGAATCAAGCGATTTCAATGCGGTTTTTTTTTATTGAAAGTTAAATTAATCGGGATGGTTCTTAGCCACGTTTTATGAAAATCCATCCGGCCATTTATGGAGATGGTCAACTGCCTGCCGAAACGGTAAAAGATACAAAGGTGGCGCTTTGACTAAAATAATGTACACTCCGGGCAAATTTAGGTACAGCAAAAAAAAAACAAAATGGCGGCAAAAAAAATTGTCTTCCTGTACATAAATATTCGTAATGCCTAAACGAATTAAGCGATTGCAATGCGGTTTTTTGTTAATTTTGTGTGTAATTTAAAAAGGATGAAATAAAATAAAAATTTAAAATTTTAAAAAGCAGCCGGTCGCTAAGCACCAGAAATATGCCCCGCTGGAACAGGGCTACATTTTCATCCCTCTGGCGGTAGAAACGGCGGGTTGTTGGGGGGCAGAGGCAACACAGTTTATCAAGGACTCAGGGCGTCGGCTTAGACAGAAAAATTTTGACCCCCGCTCTGGGTCGTTTCTGGTGCAGAGGTTGTCTATTGCCATCCAACGCGGTAACGCGGCCAGCGTTATGGGCACATTTGCACCGGGGACTACTCGGGGCGGTCTATTAGACTAATAGACTTAGGGCCTGTTTCACAATCTAAAAGTAAGTTCTGAGTAGCTTACTTGACAACTAATTTCATACAAATTATGTTCCATTTTTTAATTTAACCAGAAGTTAGTGACTAATCATAGATGGTGAAATAGGCACTTAGTAATATTTTATTATATTGCTGTAACCTAATATTAAAATTTTATAATATTTTTTTTTAAAAACCCCCCGACAAAAAAAAACTTCAAAAAAATAAAATGTCTCTCTCGGTCGGGGGACCACAAAAAGAGAAGTACTGAAAGGGTATATTATACGAATATTATTAGTTAAGGTATACCTTTCGCAAAATTAAAATCTCGTCCAATATTTTGTTTACAATTCTAACCTTACGTAACCTAACCAAATGACGATTATTTCCATATTTAGTTTGTTTTATAATTGAAGAAAAAAAATCAAAATCTAGATTGTGATGTGAAGTAGAAGAATCTAGAAATTGTGATTAATAAGAAAAATCTATATAACAAGATTGATTTTGGGCCAAATGTTATCTTCCCTATGCTGTTATCTATCTACGAATTTACATTGCCATTTCAGTCTTTATTATCAAACTAGACTTAGCGCTTTTGACCTTGATAAGGTCAATTTTAAAAAGCAATTATATTTTTCCGGCCGTCTAAATTTTTTTGTGATTTTTGAAGCTATTAGTGAAGGCTGTAGGTGTTATACTCATGGCGCTGAAGGGAACATTAGAATGGATAACACGGGCGTTATATATAGAGATATAGTTCCACAATTTCACATTAATTTTTCATCAAGAAACTCCGCAGAAAGGCCATATTTTTTTAAATTATAGGTTATTTTTGCAAGTTACTAATTTGTTTTGAGCGAAATAAAGCGATCGATGAGTAAATAACGGGTTCAATTCTTTCTTGGGAAACTTTTCCGTAGAATTTTCTAATATTATATCAGTACTGATACTGTATTGTCAACTTATTTTATGAACGATGGGTAGACTCTTAGCCTTCATCATACCTGATGTTAAGTATTGATAAGGCTGAAGATGAAAGCGAGGCTCTCCCGGAATCCTCTGCCACTGACGAGGAACTGGCTATCTTATCTCTAACTGCCGGTACACAACAATGCTGAAAATATTGTTGTTGTGGCGTCAGACTTAGATAAGATGGTGGTAGCTAGCCAGGCGGACTTACAACAAGTCCTACCACCAACCAAACCGAATACAATATGTACCCCCGCTGGGAATCGAACTCGGGAGTCTGATACCGGTGGTTGTACCACTAGACCACAGAGGCGGTAAAAACCTTATTACTGCGTATTATAACTTTGTAATTTTGCATTTTACAATGTTATTTTTATCCTGTCAGAGCGACATGAAACGAGTTGCTTTTTCGGGTTCCGGATAGCTTTTTAAGCTACGGATAGCTTAATGGCAAAAAACGTAACCCTTATAGATTCGTTATGTCTGTCTGTCCTTCCGTCCGTATGTCACAGCCACTTGATTCCAAAACTATGAGGAAACTTGGTAGGTAGATGTATTCTGTAAACCGCTTTACGGTTTTTACACAAAAAAATACATATATTAAGGAGGTCTCCCCATACATGGGGAACTGAAACTGAAAATTTTCTTTTTCATCAAACCTATACGTGTGGAGTATCTATCTATAGATAGGTCTTTAAAAATTACATTGAATTGGATTTTTCTCAACGTTAACCGTTTGAAAGATGTACACTTCCAATGTGGTAAAATGTGTGATTTAGCGCGGCTTATGCCAATCCGCCAATCCCATACAAATACTTATTTTCGAACTTCGTTTTGATTGTTACTTTGTCTAGGGGCCCTTATTCACTCACCTCTAAGAGCTAGCGCAGACGACGGATAACGGAGGACTTTTTTTTCCGCGACACGTCTTTATTATTTACCAAATAAGATTCAACTTAGACCGCGTATATCCGCGAAAAGTACGCGATAGTCCTCGTTATTTATTCAACTTTATGTTCTTAGTAATAAGGTCGTGTCGCGGACAAAAAGTCCTTCAATGTCCGTCGTCTGCGCAGGCCATAAAGGCAACCGCATATTTAGCCACAAGACGCTTCCACTAAACGCGGCCACTAGTGGCCACAAGTCGCCAGAGAAAAAACCGTCTCGTATCTCGTGTGGCCGAACTCGAGCGCGCGGTGCAGCGCTGATACTATACAAAATGTATGAAAAAACTAGTTCGCAGCTTGTAGTCGCGATTAGAAAGAAAGAAAGAAAAATAATTGAATTTATATGAAACAAATCACAAAAACAAAGACATACTTAAAAATAAAAACAATGAAATTTGTATTAAAACGGTCACGACTCAACATAACGCGTGGTCTACGACCAGCGCTGATCTTCCGCCGTGAAAAAACACAAAGTCAAAACAAATAAAAACAAAAATAATTAACCTAAGAAATTATACCACAGCAATATTTTTTTTTCCGGCTGAATGTTCCAATTTCTTAACATTCCAATAACACAGGACAAATACAGAACACATCAAAGTATAATCAAAACAACGGGTTGCACTCTGGGAGTGCCGGCAGAAGTGAAAACCGCTTAAACGAAAATAACAATCAAAATTTACTACATTTTGACCACAACTTCATGAAAACGGAGACCAACTTGATTTGGCAGGTAATCCATTAAAACTGACCGGAATCAATATGAAAGTTGGTAGTAATGAGAGATCTTTATATAATGGTTGATATTAACTAATATACGTACCTAGATCTTTCAAGTGTGAGACTATGTAGTTTGAAATAGGTCAACGGTAAATGGTTTTACGAATTTTCGAGTCGAAATTTTTTTACCCTAACATTTTACCTTAAATTAACATTTTTTACCCATCTCAAAAATTTCAAACTCTGATGTGCACAACGCCGCTAAAGAAGTTTTCACTTCAAAAATAAACTTATGTCAAAGTAAGAGTGAGTGATAACAAATACATTGTGTGTGACATTGACATGGGAGTTTCACCGGAGTTCTTTTCGTAATAACACGTGTTGTGAGGCTCCATTTTTAACTAAATATACCGTACAATTCCTGTATATTACAAAATATATTTACTTGACATTGGCAAAATTCGCGTATTTAACGCGAGCACCCTATTAAAGAAGAAGAAGACATTGACATTTATAATAAGGGCTACAAATGCTACACCCAACAACAAATAGACAAACTATGTTTCATTGCTCTGCTCTCAGTACAAAACACAACATAAATATGGTGAGATTTAGTGGCCGCGCCCAGTAGCTCAATGTGCGCTTGCCTTAAATTGTATAGCGGTAAAATCCATCTAGAAGTCACAGCTTTGAGAAGCTCTGGCGTACAAACGTTTACCCAAACCGGCTTATTGACACGTCTATTTCCATTCAACATTATAGATGAACAGCATTCGATCGACGCAATTACAACCACTAATTGTTGTCTGAACACGACAGATGTGTAAGAACAGGTAAAACTAGTGTCAGGTTAAAAAAAAGGGTTTATTAAAGTATCTGTCAAACTTAAGATATAGTAGACGGCGGATGCACATCAAGGATGCAAGAAGAATGTTATGTGCAAAGTGTGGATTTGTAAGTAATATATACATTGGTGGTCACATAATTCACGACATGAGTCGTTTTTCATATTAACGATGTCACTTTGGAGCCTTGGTTCTCTGCAAGGGATTGACCGAGCTGTAATCTGATAATCGCCATCCAGGGAGTGAATTTAGGAGATCCAGATTGCTATACACACCCAACTGATCTGATCAACATTCTAAGAGATATATGGATATGTTTAAAAAAAACGCGAAAATAGCATGACAATGTATGGAATTTCTGAAACTAAAAACTGATTCTTACAAATTTTAGAATGTTGATCAGATCAGTTAGGTATGTATAGCAGTCTGGATCTCCTCCATTCTCTTCCTGGATGGTCATTATTAATAATTATAATAAAAATAATTTTTATTTTCTCATCACAAACTTAGCATTGAAATAAAGACATTTACAGAACAGGAATAAGGAATCTAAGTTTGTGGGAGGCTGATGCCTGAGTCAGGTACAAAATACCTGTGTTACAGGTCACTAGGCTCCCACCACCTCGAACCACATTATCACTGATAAAAACGTTATCTAATAGATGTCGCTGAGAGAACATGAGAAGATTAATGGCTATTAGATTGCAGCTCGGTCAATCCTTAGCAGAGTACCAAGGCTCCAAAGTTACCTCGATTGTATGAAAATCAGCTAGTGTCGTTAATTAGGTGACCACCACTGTATATTCGGTCCACTTGGTATCGGGAAGGGCTGGCAATCGCCATTATTGTATCCGGACAGCATCTTAGATCCAACCAAATATCAAATGTGGCATCGTAGAGGTATGGCTAAATGATGGACAAACGGGTTTGCGCAGGTAAGTCGGAGCGTGTAGCCGGCAAGACGGTATTCCGTGCAGTTCTGAAAGTGCGGCTTGTGTAATCATTGAAATGCTTAAGATTTGGACTGCGCAAATTTAGACTACGCAGATTTGCCTGCACGTGTGGCAGGTCGTTCAGTCCGCGCTTCATCCGCGCCTCAGCCCGTCAAAATTGTTTCACTCGACTACTAATACATACGTATAAATGTATCAAAATGAACGGTGTTCCGACTTTTGCTGCGTCATGTATGACTGAGCAACTGAGCAAGGGCTGAAGGAACTTGAAGCCGGTAAACCTTTAATAACTCCTTAACTTTTGATAACTCTGCCAATGTCAACCTCTCAAGGGATTCATGGTGTGAGGGTATGTATGTATGTTCATTTTGTTACGTAATTGTCTTCTGCTTGTGGCTCTCCACTACTGGAGGTTCGCCGTTAACTCAGGGAATTGATCCCTGTTTTGCGCCAAGCGGACAATCTGTGCAACGCTGGCGATCTTCGTCCACTCCTGGATGTTTCGTAGCCAAGACTTCTCCCTTCTACCAACGCATCGGTTTCCCATTACTTTCTCCATCATTATGAGCTGGAGTAACTGGCATCTCTCATATTTTAACACATGACTGAGATACCCAACTTTTCTGCGTTTTATGGTTCGCGACAGTTCGCGGGTCTTCCCGTCGCGATGTAGGATCGTGATAAACTATCTTAACTTATCGAGTGAGGCTTAGTGGCCACCTCCGGTTTCACGAGTTTACCAAGCTGCCTATAACAGCACGACAGCCGACAACAGCCGGGACCGACGGTGACCGGGCCGAATTTTGTTTAACAAACGTGATCGAATACGATCAGATTGTAAGATAATGCAAAATTGCAACCGTGTTGGATCGCCAGCTATTTGACAAGATTTCAAAATTAGCATAATACAATACTGTCTCTGTGAGGCCTCAATAGGTCGGCCAAAGTCAGAGGCACACCTGGCCGACGTTACCATTGGTTTGCGTTACTTTTAAGACTAGAGGCGACATATACATACGTTCACGCTACAATTAATCTTGATTTCATTCTGAATCGTTAGATGTTAAGAGTCGGGCGAAGATGGAGCGAGCTTTTCTAGAAAAAGGCTTTTTACTCGACCTTTAAATATGCTAGGGTTATAAGCTCCCAGGAATAAAGACGAAGGCACGGAATTTCAATCCCTGGCTGTGCGCATAATAAAAGATGAGGAGAAGCGCTTTGTACGCAGACATGGAATATCAACCAGGTAGGGGTGATAGCCTGCTGTACGTCTGGACTCCCGGTGGTAGAGAGAGCTGGGGGCCTTTGGCTTTGCGGAGTTGGCACCACAGACCTATACCGAGATAGACGGTAAAAGTGTACTCCCATGCGTGCCAAAAGCTGCCGAGACTACTAGTCTCGATAGCTCAGTGGTTAGAGCATTGTCCGGATTTCCAAAGGTCGTGGGTTCGAGTCCCATCTGAGAATTCACTTGTGGCCGAGTTGATTTTATCCATTATTTTTCTATTTAAAATTTATCACAAGTAGGTCATAAAAATAGCATTAAAAATGCAAAAATTAAAAAAAAATACAGTAATTTATTTTTTGTGATGGATCTTACTGATAGGTTAAGGTCACTTTTCAATTTGACGACTCTGTCTATGCTATGATGATGATGATGATGACGGAACGGAACGACAGCTAGTCAAAGCGTTCTTCCAGATCAGACAAACCCTGGAGCCGACGTCGAATCGATTCCCAGTGGGAATCGTATTGGTTTGGTTGGTGGTAGGACTTTTTGTTAAAGGAGGCCCGTGGCGCAGTGGTTAGTGCGCTCGGCCTGCGATTGTTGCGGTTACATTCAACATTGTTGGTAAACTAAGAAGTGCAAATCATCTTATTTCACGTACTCCAAGAACTAACTACGGAATAAAGAATATCGAATTTGAAGGCGTAAAAATATACAATAAACTACCTGAGGAAATTAAAGATGCAAAATCATTGTTAAGCTTTAAAAGACAATTAAAAAATCACGTCTTAGATGAAATTCAATAGCCACAAATGAAATAAATATGAAATAATAATATTTTTTTTAAATAATTTTGTAATAAAATAAGAAAGCACTTCGGCAAAAAAAAATATATATAAATATATGTTGAACATTATGTGTTTAAAAATATTATATACGTAAACAATAACAACAATAATAATTACATTAAAACAAACGGATTAAACAACAGTAACAGCTTTGTACATTTTCTGGTACCGACATGCCGCATCCAGAATACATGTACGCGCCTTAGATCCTTGGTTGCTCGGTTAAGTCATGTTTGTCACAAGTTTACATCGAACACCGTGTCTTTTTTACGATTACCCGTCGTTAATTTTTTATTTAAGTTTCGATTCAAAACTGTATTAATTCTTTACTTAATAGTGCACGCTCTTGTTTCGATTATTATTAAGTTATAAATTATTGTTTTTTCTCAGTAAGTGAATTTTTTTGTAATTCTTTATGAGAAAATAAAGTTCTTAAACCATACATTCGCAATGGTCGGTCACGGGATGGGTGACCAGAAATTTAGCATCTCAAGCTCCTCCGTGCTTCGGAAGGCACGTTAAGCCGTTGGCCCCGGCTGCATTTGCAGTCGTTAAAACCCACCAAGCCAGATTGGGCCCGCGTGGAGGGTCATGGCGCAGTCTCTTATCCAGCCATAAGGAAGGCCAGTGCACCAATAGTGGGAACATTGGAAACGGCTGATGACGATGTGAATGCGAGGAAGGGTCAGCTAGTTAAACGTGTTCTTCCAGAACAGTCGAACCCTTTTTTATATCTCACTTAAAAATCGATAGACCGAATCGAGTTCCACTAGTAATCAGTATCGCACACGCCAAATCTCATCCGATAATTAAGCTAGTATCGATAATAAGGCGATTACTATTCGGACCGGTTCAGACCCGATTGATGTGATGACATTAAACTTGACCTCTGCTTTAGACAAAATAGAGAACTTTATCATTAATAATGATTTAGAAGATTATCGATGTTAAGCAACTTTAGCAGTGGTCGGCTTTTGAGATGGGTGGCCGTTTTTTTTTTTTCTGTAAAAGCTTTCGTTTGGTTCCTGAGGTCCCACTTATGTGGCATTATTTAAGTACTTAATGTTTATTTTAGACAAAACTATATAGACTGTATAGAGTAAATTAAACAAGTCTAGACACAGAATACTAAATAGGTAATACAAGTAGTAAAGTATAGACATCTTTCTTACAATATACCTAACTTCCGTGGTATAGTGGTACGTACACCGGTTTCAAGGTGTCATTTACTCTGAGGTCCCGGGTTCGAATCCCGGAAGGGGCAAATATTTGTATAATGAATACGAGCATTTGTACCTGAGTCATGGACGTTTATATATATTTCTACACATAAACTTATATATGTACAATTACATGTATTTATACCCGTTACCTAAGTATCCCATAACACAAGCCTTACAGTGCTTACTTTGGGGCTAGGTTGATTGGTGTAAGTGTAAGAGTTATAACTTTGATATTACTTTTTGTTGGGGATCACACAGTTTTGTCAGAGTAAGCACGATTAGTATTTAGTACGTGTATTTCGGGAAAACATTTAGGGAATGACATAAACAACAATAATAGACAGCTATCAAAAAACATAAAACACAAATACAAATAAAGAACTGAGAAGCCTGGAGGTTGTATACTCCAACTTGTTGGCTCCTCCTATGTCCTTAGAGCAATTAATGATTAATTGTCCACTGCCCACTGTAATGAGCTGTTAGAGCAAATTATTTGAAATTTTCTATCATTTACCATAACGCTAAGCTAAGTCCTCCTGGATGATAAAATAGTCATCCCGTGACCACGGCAGCTGTAAAGGTGCCGAAACGTCGGGAAAATCAAAAAACCCCTAAAAAACCTAAAAATACGGACAATTACAACTTAATTCGTGGAAATATAGCGCGTTTGATATCCGTAAAAGTTGCTTTATTTCAATGATAAAATACGTTTTACGAAATCCCAAAATGTTTTTTTCATCTTCATTTCTGTCTGTTTACCTATTCGCTTTTGCAGCAAAAACTGCAGATCTGATTTTAACGAAATTTTGTCTAATAGTAACTTGCTAGTTAACATTTAGGTCATTGCAAACTAATCCATATTCCCACGAGAAAATGTGGTCAAAACTCGTCAAAATCACACATATTATTATAAAAAAAAAACGATCACCAATCTTTTCCAAACCAAACAAAATTGTTCACACAAACCGTCAGTTAGATAAGATAACAGTGAGTCAACGGCACGTGCGAAGACGCTATGTTTGTGTAACGCTATCTTTACGATTAAATATTACTGATCCGAAGTGTAAAAATATTATTCATTACACTTCCACGTGGATACATATTTCTATCTATTAATATTTGTGTGAGAGAAGGAAAACTTGACAAACCCTCTACCAACCCGTCTGGCCAGCGTGGTAGCAGTAGGCTAATAGCCTCCTATGAACGCCATAGGCGTGAGCTAGGAGAGGCCTATATCCAGCAGTGGACGTCTACAGGCTGATGATGGAATATTTGAAACTAGTCCGTTAAATCTCTAGACATGTATGCCATAGATATAGTTATAGATCTTGGAGAAAGACTTGGCGAAAACTTGAAGTGAGAATTAATTTTTAATAAGGAAACGTCATCTTTAGTACCTTAAGTGATAAGGCTGAAGTTAGAATCGCGCCCCAGACTTATATCGAGATAAAAGAGCAAAAGTGTACCTACCTTACGTGTCAAAAGTTTGATCCACGTTCAAAGTTTTCCGACCTAAGTCAGTCCGCTTGAGACCATTGCCATGAAAACACGCATACATAACTCAGAAACGAAAATGGTTAATTGTGCAGTGCTTTCTTGCAAGAGCTCGTCAACAACATTTACACATCGTGAAATCACGCTCGTGAAGTCATCGTAGGTATGAAAACTTCGACACGCAAGGTTCTCATACAGTTTGAAGCACTTTTTCGTCTATTTCGATATAGGTCTGTGAATCGCGCTAATTCGCGCTACTCCCATAATCCCCATCCACTGAGGAACTGGGTATCATATCTTTTTATTCCATAAAATAATAATGCCGAAAACATTGTCGTTATGCCTACCACCCCTACCAGATAAGACGGTGTTAGCTAGCCAGGTGGACTTAGAACAAGCCTACAGTAATAACTACCTCCTGGGAATCAAAATTGGGACCTTAAGAGTTATTATATTACCACGAGAGAACGAAGATGAGCACATACAGTGGAGGTCACATAATTAACGACACTAGCCGATTTTCATACAATCGAGGTAACTTTGGAGACTTGGTTCTCTGCCAAGGATTGACCGAGCTGTGATCTGATAATGATCATCTAGGGAGTGAATGGGGGAGATCCAGATTGCTATATACACCCGACTGAACTAAACAACATTCTAATCTAAGAGATGTATGGATAAGTTAAAAAAAACGCGAAAATAGCATAAAAATGTATGGAATTTCTGAAACTGAAAACTCTGATCCTTTCATCTTTACGAATTTTGATCAGATCAGTTGGACATGTATGGCAATCTGGATCGCCTCCTTTCACTTCCTGGATGGCCATTATCAGATCACAGCTCGGTCAGTCCTCGGCAGAGAATCAAAACGCTCCAAAGTAACCTCGATTGTATGAAAATCGGCTAATGTCGTTAATTATGTGGCCACGTATACGATAAGATCGCACTCAAGATCAACATGCAATGCTTTATACGCCGTTGTCAGTACAATAGATCAAACGCCAAACATTCCAATAGTAATAAATGCAACAATGCATTTCCTAAGTAATTAGCGATGCATGTAAATGGTGATGCTTAACATGCATTTGTTGCAGTTACCTGCATCACAACGGTCAAAGTAAACGCTGATTAAGTCAATGAGTAACCCACGAATCGGAGGAATGCGATCTGAACATCCGGTGTGTGGGATAATGCTTGGGCGGTAGCGATTTTACGAGAAATAAAACAACTTTTTCGGATATTAAACGCTATATTTCACGAACTAAGATCTAATTGTCCGTATTTTTAGGGGATTTTTTAATTTTCCCGACGTTTCGGTACCTTTTTAACCGCCGTGGTTAACGGGATGATCACAGTCATCCCGTGACCACGGCTGCCCTAAAAACCAAAAAAATCTTAGTTCGTGAAATATAGCTCGTTTAATATCCGGAAAGTTGTTTTATTTCAATGAACAGTGCGCGCCAAAGCTTAAAATGTACGTAAGCGATTTTATGACTACATTATTTCAGTAGCATTTCTTTTAGTTATTTTATGTATAACATTTATTCAGTAAGTACCCCTATCTACCTAATTTATATTAACTTTAAACGTTATCAAAAACTATCGTCTGCGCAGCTCATGTTGGTAAAGCAATCTATGGATAGGAAAGAGACTGAGCAATAGTTGTCGATAGCAAATATTGTTTGCCAAACTCGTACTAGGGGTAAATCTGCACTAGAACTCTCCAATCGTTTAGTATCTTTCTGACACTTAATTAATGTTACCATAGACTGGTCACACAGACTAATACTTTCATAGTATATATATTTTTTTTATATTGGTGCCCCTGTGTGATCAGTCATAAAAGGTTATGTTTATATTTGTCTTATTTGTAGTATTTTGTTGTAATGTACCGGTTAGCATGGCTCTCAGCCCCACCAAAACGGTACCGACGGAAGACCAGCGCTGGCCAAAAAGCCAAGCATTATGCTGAGTCGGTACCGTTTTGGGACAAACTGTGTTTTTTTTTTCTGTACTACTTTGATGTGTCTTATTGTCGTGTGTCCCAAATAAATATAATTTTCTTTCTTTCTTTCTTTCTTCTTCTTCCTCGTGTCGATGATTCACACGTTATGTTCGGCCCAGTATACTTGAAGTCAGCATCAGTCAGAATTCAGTCAACTTGAATGGCGTTGTCTGCTGCCTCCATCAGGTCACTCATACTACAGGTGGTAGGGCACAGGGCACCGGGATTCTAAAAGGTGCGGCATTGTCTGTGAGGATTCTCCACATTCGCACTGAGGACTCTACATATCCACACTTCTGGAGGTTGTGCTTGCAGAGGCCAACTTGAGTGCGCAGACGATCGATAATTCCCAGATTAGCCGAGTCGATGGGTCCCGGACGCACTCCGACTCAATTGGCCTCGGCAGCTTGTGGTCACAGGGTAGCTTTTCCAATGCAGGAGTGTATTCATTAATTATTTCAAAGCGCGGCATCCCGCCCTTTGCGCGCATGCAGTTTTTCGCGCGGTTCTTGACCCAGCTATTTCCGTGGTTAATCGGCGTTTATCGCCCGCCCCACAAGCATGAACACCGCTATACCACGCGATATATATTATAGCTTACCTACTCCTCTAAGATGCGAGCGGGACTGACACGTTATCGACAAAAGCCGCTCATACCAGGGTTACTGATTCAGTTCTTTAACATACACACTTCACTTGTTAGTTTGCTGTAGTAAATAAAAGACTTATTTTATATATTAAACTAGAGGCCGCGCTAACCCACGTGGTTCCATTCCCGCGGGATTACCAGGTTAAAAACAATCCTATGTTCAATACCAGGCTATCTTCTATCTGTGAACCAAATTTGATCCAAATCCGTTCAGTAGTTTCGGAGCCTATTCAATGCAAACAAACAAACAATCAAATCTTTCCTCTTTATAATATTAGTAAAGATGGATTTACTCTTGACCACAATCTGGCCGAAGGGCGTAGATGAGGTCTAAGATGGAGCCAGTTCGCCCAGAAGAAGCCTGTTCACTTGGACCTTGAAGAGGCTTGGGTTGATGTGCTCGGGAAAACAGAGGCCAGCTGGGCATTCCACTCCTTGGCTGTTTTCATCACAGACCTATATCGAGATACACGGTAAAAGTGTACCTACCTTGCGTGCCAAAAGTTTGATCCACGGTCAAAGTTTTCCGACCTAAGTCAGCCCCCTTGAGTCCATCACCTTGGAAACACGCGTCACTCAGAATCAAAAATGGGTAATTGTGCAGTGCTTTCTTGCAAGAGCTCTTCAATAACATTTCTACATCACTAAATCTCACTCATGACGTCATCTAGGTACGAAAAATTCGACACGCTAGGTTCTCATACAGAACGCTCTTTTCGTCTATCTAGATATAGGTCTGTGGTTCGCATGATAAAAGAGGACTTATTAAAGCGCTCTGTGCGTAAGTCTGGAATGGCAACCAAGTATGGATGGTAGCCTGCAGTACGTCTGGTATCCCGATGGAAAAAAGGAGAAAGCTGAATGAGGTTATGCAGCTCAGATGCACATTCCCCGAAGCAAAGTCTGTAGGAAACCGACAAACAAGCGACTTCTCCACTGGAACTCTGATCTTTTGCCGTCTTTCATTCATTATTTCGCATCGAGGCACCGCCCGTTGCTTAGCGTAGCCCGTATGCGCGCACGCAGTTTTTCGCGCGGTTCTTGACCCTGCTATTTCCGTGGCCGATCGGCGTTTATCGCTTCAGGACAAATCGAACGGTTCGGGAACAAACTCCTTATACGCAACAAACGGTTCAAGGAGAAATTGGATTAGCTTTAAGAGGCTAATACGAATATAATCGTACAATTTAGTGGCGGCTATTATTTAATTCTTTAAGTTAGTGAAATTAATTGTGAACATTACAAAAGTTAACCTAGTTCCATTATTAGTTTTACTGTTTTTTTTACGAACGACGCGCGACGGTGAGACTCTTAGCCTCATAACCTGATGTTAAGTATTGATATACTTAACATCAGGTATGTAACTCTCCCGGAATCCTCAGGCACTGAGGAACTGGCTATCTTATCTCTAACTGCCGGAACACAACAATGCTGAAAACATTGTTGTTATGACGTCAGACTTAGATAAGATGGTGGTAGCTAGCCAATAGTAATAATAGTAATAGTAAATAGAACGGAATGCATGAAAATTCTGCTTAGCTCTACTCTTCAGTTGATTTTGATAGATCTACTTACATGGAATTTATTTTCCTTTTCCTTTTCCTTGTAACCACGGCAGCTGAAAAGGTGCCGAAACGCCGGGAAAATCAAAAAACCCCTAAAAAATCTAAAGATACGGACAATTACAACTTAGTTCCTGAAATACAGCGCGTTTGATATCCGTAAAAGTTGTTTAATTTCAAGTATTTATAAATTAATTTTGCATTTTACAATGCTATTAAATGTGATAATTTTTAAACAAGAAAAGAGACAAGTTGTTATTTCCTAGTATACTTTCTTGTTTAAAAATTATCTTATTCCATGTTGGCAACATTCAAGACATTATTTTAATCTAAAGTTTTGTTTCCACTACGAAAGTTCTGATAAGTTTCTTGCGGCCGTTCTTCTTATCAGTTAGAAGATGTCCTGAATGGCTGGTAGGGAAAAAAAAAATGTTGGACTATTCGAAAGTACTTATCTATAAGTCTATTTGAATAAAAATCTTTGACTTTGACTTTGAAAGCCTATACTTACAAACTAAAAAGATGTCAGATGTCTAAATGGCTAGATACAAAACTTTACTTTCGCATTTATGATAAATTTTAAATAGAAAAATATAGGAAAAAGTCAACTCGGCCACATAAAATTTATCATAAGTAAAATTAACTAGCGGATCCTCGCGGTTTTACCCGCGTGGTGCCCGTTCCCGTGGGAATATCGGGAGAAATGTAGCTTTCTAATGGTCTAAGAATTTTCTAAATCGGTCCAATAGTTCCTGAGATTAGCGCGTTCAAACAAACAAACTCTTCAGCTTTATAATATTATATAGTATAGATTTATTTGTCAGGATGATATTCTGAATATAATATAGCTCAATACTTTAGGCATGTCATTTCGTGACTTCGGTCTTTGGTAAAAGTTGTTATTTTGATGAATTTCACTGTGCAAAAATTAAGATGATGCAATGTGCATTGAAAATTGCAAAAATTCAAAAATCATAAATTTACTTCCGCCTTTATAATATGATTTGATTGGCTGAAATGAAAGCCATAGATTAAAAAAGAAAAAAAAAAACCAATAAACTTCTTCTTAGCATCCCAATTCCAAATTCAAATTCGGAAACGGAACGTACGGTGCGTGCGCACATCCAATTTTGATTTTTTGCTATCAAAGCAGGGTGTTGTGCCTTTCAAGCCGTCTCTACCACTCCTACGCATTCAATAAACCTGTCTCCCTCTCGGGGGTGCTTACGGGGGTGTAAACGCCAGATGTTCTGAAGCTAGTTTTTTTTTTTTAACAGACAAAGGAGTCGAGCTTTGGATTCCAAGCATATGGTCTTAGTACAGGTATTTTTTTTATTGTCTTTCAGCGATACGGTCATTGTGTTGTGTTTATGAATTATTGGGGACGGTTTTACTTTGATCTAGGTAGAATGTGAAGTGAGAAATATGGCGAAATAATTAACGGTTTCTGATAACTTCTTTGGGGGATGATTTCGCACTTTAACATATTTAAACGTGCTAGTTAAATAAAAAAAACCTTATCTTTTAAATGTCTATAATGCCATAGTTACATAGGTCTCTGTAGCATAATTGGTTAGTGCATTGGGCCGGATTCCCGAGGATGCGGATTCGAATTCCGTCAGGGCGACATAACACTAGTTGCTTTTATCTAGTAAATTTTCTTGTTTAATATTTATCACATAAAAATACCATTATAAAATGCAAAATTAAAAAGTTATAAAAAGGACATAAAAGTCGCAAAAACTTTATAGGCATATAGAAAAAAGGAATTGAAAGTAAGTATGAAAATCTGGATAAATGTCCAGAAAACGAACAAAGGTCTGTAGATTCGTTAGTCACTGAAATATATTTCAGAGTGCCAAACAACCATATTTTTATCCAAATACAACTAAAACTTTAATCAGTAACAAATTCATAAAACCAAATTAAATATTCAATTACAAAAAAAAACAATATTTTTAAACCGAAACCAAAACCAAAACCCACACTTGCAATACATACAAGTTGTACCTGCCAATACTTGAAAGAGACAACTATACCCAAAGTAACAAAGAGCGAGCGAGACAACCGATCGACAGATGTTCCGAAAACTCGTACACATCGTCCAATATGATGCGGGTGTTTTTTTTTTTAAATTACTTAGAGCATAGACCTGGGTTTCTCAAACTGTTTTGGGCATGAGACTTCTTTTCCAAAATGTACTGATGCCTCGGACCCCCTTAATCAAATAATTTTCCTCTTATATAAAATATTAAATATATTTCAAGATAGTACATTTGTATTTGGCAACAACGTTCCATTGTAAATGTTGTTGCTTCTGTTAAAGATGATAAGATTCTTGCGGCCGTTCTTCTTATCAGTTAAAAGATGTCCTGAATGGCTGGCAGGGAAAATAATGTTGAACTATTCGAAAGTACTTATCTATAAGTCTATTTGAATAAAAATCTGTTTTGGGCAAGAGACTTTTTTTCCAATATGAACTGATGCCTCGGACCCCCACAGTCAATTATGATTTTTTAACAGATATTACTTAGAGCATAGGCCAGGGATTCTCAAACTGTTTTGGGCAAGAGACTTCTTTTCCAAAATGAACTGATGCCTCGGACCCCCACAGTCAATTATGTTTTTTTAAATAGATATTTCTTAGAGCATAGACCAGAGACCAATCAAAGAAACTGGATCCCGGCCGCCTACTTGTACCCTCTAGACACATGCACACGTCGTTATCCGCGTTTTTTTGCGTGTAAAAATAACATCAATTTTTAAACTAAAAATAAAGCGACTTTCCAGCGATTATTTTCAAATATTCTTATTTGTTTTTCCCTTGATTTCTCCAGGATCCCATCATCAGATCCTATCTTGACGACAATGGGACCAACTTGAAAGTGCACCCTTTCGAACAAAAAAATTTTTATTTAAATCGGTTTATAAATTACTGAGTACTGAGGTAACAAACATAAAAAACCATACACAAACTCGGTTAAAAAGCCGGTAAAGCTAGACCGCGAGGTGTCGATATTCACCACTTTGAGAAACCCTGACTTGTGCATAGACCATCCGCCCGCTTCCGAACCGCGTGGGAAATTGTCTATGCCAACACCAAGTTTGTTTATTAGCTCTGTGTTATGTTTTCGCGCCTTTAAGCGACAGATGTTTTGCGTGAAAAGATCGTTGACCGGGCCATAAAAATTAAAAAGACAATAGATCTAGATGACAGGTATTTAACCTAACAGGTAATTTCTGTATTTTATTGCTGTAAATAATGTGTTTTGAATATTGTGCTAAATTGTCAAAGAACATAGAAAGGAGATTTCTTCTCTTTTACTATCTTTTTGCGATAATTTAAGATTATTTTCTTCCTGTTTCTGTATGATTTATATACAGAATAACAAAAATATTTTTCTGTCTTTAATAATAATAATAAAATAAAACTTTGGTGCATACGATAAAACAAATAAACAGAGAAAACACAAACAAAAAGTAGATATACAATAGGCGGCTTTATTGCTATGTAGTAATCTCTTCCAGGCAAACTTGGGTGAAAGAGAGTATATACTCTTTCATATCAGACGTTTCTTTGCTGTTGTTAATTTCATTGTTTTTGTTAGGCGGCTGAGCTTTAGTCCTCTAAGTTTTATTTATTTAAAGTAATTAAATTCTTATGGTAAATTTTAAATAGAAAAATATTGGAAAAAATTAACTCGGCCACAAGTGAATTCTCAGAGGGAATCGAACCCGCGACCTTTGGAAATCCACTAGTATATTTTCTTCTTTAATATAAATTTATCATATAAAAATAGCACTGTAAAATGCAAAATTAAAAAGTTATAAGCACTAAAGTATTCTTATGTGAATGTATTAGAATATTATATGGGTGTATATTTTGTTGGTTGTCCTTAAATACCTATAATAAACTAGAGGCTGGACGCGGTTTCACCCGCGTGGTTCCCGTTCCCGTGGGAATTTTGGGATCAAAGCTATCCTATCTCTTAAGTTGGACCAGACTGCTCACGGTGTGCCAATTTAATTTAAAATCGGTTAAGTAGTTAAGGAGTCCATCGCGGACAAACATCGTGACAGGAGATTTATATATATTAAGATTATCAATATTAATTAATTGCAGGATATAGGGGCTATGCAGCTCCAGTTGGAACTGTAGTCACTGCGACCTATAAGATCTATTGTAACTCGCCGCCTTGTTATAGCATCTCTTTTAGCCTGGCGGCCTCCAGGAAGTCTAATATCTTCCTAGGTTCCTAGGTTCCTTAACGAACTACAATGTGACTTTAATGCTCTAACCAAATGGTGTCATGATTCTGGATTAGTTATCAACCCTAGTAAAACGAAACTACTACGTATCACATCCCCTTATATTCGAACAGCACCTGTTGATAATCTAAAAGCCCATTATATATATATTATATATTAAGATTAAGAAAACAAATTATGACCATAAAGGATATAGGTCATAAAAGGATATGATATCACCGAAATATATGGGTGACATTGACATACCCACAATATTTGAAGTAAGAACTAACTAAAAAGACCCTAAGTAAGAGCAGGTTTTAAAACTCGCGTTTAATCTATTATGGTATCTCACCCCATAAGCCCCGTGAAAGAAGTACATTCGAACGCAAAACACTTGTGAAAAACTATTTTTCATTTTATTTAATATATTTTTTGATCACTTTTTAATTTTGCATTTTACAATTATGGTACATGATACTAAGGGGCTGTTTTTATGTTATAAATATAAACCAAATAATATATTCGAACAAAGCTATTTGTCTCATGTCGCATGAGCGACAGAGCGTCAGAGCGACATGAGACAAGTTGCATTTTTCTAGTATATTTTCTTGTTTAATATTAATCATATTTTTTTTATTTTATAAATCACAAAACAGTCTGTTCAGACGGGATTGTCGTGTCCGGGTTATTACTTGATCTTTCATACTGTAAAGATTCGTGAATTATAATTGTTTTATTGACTTTTTAACTTATCTAGTATTTTATCCTAGAAAAATGATATCTGTTGATCAAAACTAAATTTTTCTTTCATTATAGGTTAGTCGGGGTTTTGCGTAGTGTTTTTATAACGGCGCATGTGAAGGTATTCCGTCTTCTATTGTCGTCGGCATTGACATCTACTTCATTTGACAGATGGATGTGACATATTGCTCTTAGTCTTTGGTAAGTTTTTATTTGTGTCAAAAAGAAGCAGCAATGTGTCACATCCATCTGTCAAATGAAGCCAATTTCGATGCCGACGCTACTAGCGGAGTACGGCCCTAGATCCCCTGTGTAGGGGTTTAACAATAAATATAAATATTTTATTCCCATCTGATACCCTAGTGCTCATTAGCTTATTTTTTCTACTTGAGTTCGGCATCGGTATGGTGAAAGTGCATTGCTGCTTTTTCATAGAGAATGATCAAAATGATTTCTACTGTAACAAACAGCCACTGCCCTTAGGACACCTTATGGTAAACTCGGTCGTCATGGGTGCATTACCCATCCCTTGCGATAGATCGCAGGACGAAGCTGTAAGCCACTGCATCATCAAGCCCAACTTTTCATCAATATTAATTAATTGCAGGATATAGGGGCTATGCAGCTCCAGTTGGAACTGTAGTCACTGCGACCTATAAGATCTATTGTAACTCGCCGCCTTGTTATAGCATCTCTTTTAGCCTGGCGGCCTCCAGGAAGTCTAATATCTTCCTAGGTCTGAGAGATTTTAGTTCCTCTGAAAGAATTATATGCCGGGGTGGATACTGCGTTTGTGAATTATGGGTCCGCAGTCACATAGGAGATGTTTGGGTGTTTCTCTCTCTAATCCGCAGTAACGG
This sequence comes from Chrysoteuchia culmella, assembly GCA_910589605.1. Taxonomy (NCBI): domain Eukaryota; kingdom Metazoa; phylum Arthropoda; class Insecta; order Lepidoptera; family Crambidae; genus Chrysoteuchia; species Chrysoteuchia culmella. The sequence continues at coordinate 852,713 of OU342669.1, forward strand.
CAAACGTCAGTGTCACTAAATTTCATGTGAAATTGTTGTCTTTTTAGTTTGCAGTGTCCAGTTAAGGCTCTTGCTATTCCTCAATATTGACTTGGCAAACGAATTACGTGGGTGACTGTACCTCACCCTACTCTACCGACCGTAAAAAGGGTCGCCCGCGCACCCTCTACACCCGTCTCGCTCCACCACACTCTGTCTCTTTCGCACACACATAATAAAAACTCATTTTAATACCGTAACAGACTATAGAGGTTTAAGCTTACAATTTTTGACTTTATGGTGAAGAAATAAAGTGGAAATTGGATGTTCAGTCTGTTTTAAGCGTAATTTTTATTGGATTAATATTAAATCCACTGTTTTGAAACAGAAGGGTTGATTGCAGATTTTATTTTTACACTAGCAACCGTACGCGGCTTCGTCAGTGTAGTTTTTTTTCTTTTTTTATGAACGACGGTGAGACTCTTGGCCTTCATCATACCTAATGTTAAGTATTGATAAGGCTGAAGATGGAAGCGAGCCTCTCCCGTAATCCTCAATCACTGAGGAACTGGCTATCTTATCTCTAACTGCCGAAACACAACAATGCTGAAAACATTGTTGTTATGGCGTCAGACTTAGATAAGATGGTGGTAGCTAGCCAGGCGGACTTACAACTAGTCCTACCACCAACCAAACCGAATACAATATGTAACCCCGCTGGGAATCGAACCCGGGGCCCCTGGGTCTGATAACGTTGGTTGTACCACTAGACCACAGAGGCGTTTGACATAGAGTTAGTTTAAAGGAAGAAGTAACATAACATAGGCTACTTTTTATCCCGATACTCCCACGGGAACAAGAACGCGGTTAAACCCGCGGCGGAAGCTAGTTAAATGATAACTACTTCTCGTTGTAGACTAGTCCAATACTGCAAGTAAACCCTTGAATATTTGTAAGTAATCGGCATATTATAATCCGCAGGTATATGAACCGAGAGCAAGGACAAAACGGCTGGGGTTCCGCCAGAGAAAGTGCGCACGCGACGCTATTGGCGTTGCGCGCCAGGTGCGCCCGGGACTAGGGTGTGGGTGGGACGGTGTCGATATCGTTATCGATAGACGACAACTAAACGAAAAATTTAAATAACGAAAGTTTTTGAAGCCAACGGCGCAGGCTGCGCGGGCGGTATTTTTCTAGTTGAATCACTAATATTATGAACAGGAAAGATTTGATTGTTTGTTTGTTTTTTGTTTGCATTGAATAGGCTCCGAAACTACTGAACGGATTGTGATGAAATTTGGTACACAGATAGTAGATAGCCTGGTTATGAACATAGGATACTTTTTATCCCGATATTCCCATGGGAATACTAGAAAAAAGCAACTTGTCTCATGTCGCTCTGACAAATTGCTTTTTTCTAGTATATTTTCTTGCTTAATATTTATCAAGTTTATACTACCATTTATACTTCCGCTTACAGTACATTTAAATAATACTTATTCGTCATATTGCCGAGATAACTCGGTACATATTGCGTGTCTTATCTCCAATTATGAACAAAAATAATTTGTTTCAATTCAACATTTATATTTAATTATAATGCACTTTGGACGTCGATTGTGAAATTATTTATCAGGTAGCTTTTTATCCCAGTACAATTAAAAGTAATTATACTTGACATAGATACTTAATACTTACGTTATTTCGCGTAAAATGTATTGTTAGAGAGAAACAGGCTGTATACGATTCATCATAATCATCATCATCATCATAATCAGCCTGTGGACGTCCACTGCTGGACATAGACCTCTCCTAGCTCACATCTATTGTGGGTTCATCGAAGGCTATTAGCCTACTGCTACCACGCTGGCCAGACGGGTTGGTAGAGGGTTTGTTTCAAGTTTTCCTTCTCTCGCACAGGTGTTCAATGCGTCGAGCCTCTTAGTCGACTCTTACGACATCCGAGGCACGTAAGGGAGTGGTGGATACACTTGTATTCTTATGCCGTCACCACATGGCAAATACGGTAGATAAGATTACGGTCTGGTATTGGGCATCATCATTTGCCATTTTAATATCCCCACTGCTGGGGCACTGGCCTTCCTCATGGATGGATAAGGAGAATGGGCCATGATCCACCACGCGGGCCAATGCACATTAGTGATTTCAACGACTGCAAATACAACCAGGACCAACTGCTTACCGTGCCTTAACGGAGTAGCTTGAGATAGTCAATTTCAAAGTCAAAGTCAAAGTCAAAGATTTTTATTCAAACAGACTTATAGATCAGTGCTTTCGAATCGTCCAATTTTTTTTTCCTACCAGCCATTCAGGACATCTTTTAACTGATAAGAAGAACGGCCGCAAGAAACTTATCAGCTTTAACAGAAGCAACAACATTTACAAAGGAACATGTCGTTGCCAAACACAAATCTACAATCTTGAAACATATTTAATATAAGAGGAAAATTTTCATATGTATATTTTGATCGCCCATCTTATGTCGTACTGATAAGTTACGGCTTAAGAAATTTATTTCTCAAAAGAATTTTACATTAACTAAATTGAGAAATAACAGTACATAATAAAAATGATTATAACTAATTCAGTTGTCGCTTGAACAGTTTCAATACAAATTATGAGTATACAAATTTTAGTGTAACAAACATACATCTTTTTTGGCGCGCACTGTTCATTGAAATAAAACTGAAGTGATGACTCCCGCCATCCACTCAGTCATCTCGTGACCACGGCATCTGACAAGATGCCGAAACGTCGGGAAAATCAAAAAACCTATAAATACGGACAATTGCAACTTAGTTCGTGAAATATAGCGCGTTTAATATCCGGAGTGTTTTTATTTCAATGAGTCTAACAACTTGTCTTTTTACAATACATTGCTGTAACTTATTAATTTAATCTAAGTAATCACAACAATAGCTGTGTAGTGTCGGCTTAGAATAGCAATACCCCCTCTCATCCCGTGGGTGTCGTCAAAGGCGACTAAGGGACTCAGCCTTCAGGAGACGGGCAGCAGCGTCTCCTACAAAACTTGGCCGTATTGCGATCGCCAACCCGCCTGCCAAGCGTATTTTTTTTTTGTTTTTTTTTTATGATTTTGTAATTTTTGCATTTTTCAATGCTATTTTTATACTTATGGTAAATTTTAAATAGAAAAATATTGGAAAAAATTAACTCGGCCACAAGTGAATTCTCAGGCTGGAAACGAACCAGCGACCTTTGGAAATCCGGTCCAATTCCAGCCTGAGAATTCACTTGTGGCCGAGTTAATTTTTTCCAATATTTTTCTATTTAAAATTTACCATAAGTATACAAATAGACATGTTCAGGCACACAAATATTTGTATTGTCCGGGGATCGAACCCGGGACCTCTGGCGCAGATGGTGGGGTTAGTACCCCTGCGCCAAACAGGTCGTTTGGCGCAGTTTGAAGTTTAATAACTATAGCGATAGCACGAGCTATACCGTTAGGCGGTCGGGGTCCTCGTATGATGAAGGCTAAGAGCCTCCCCGTTTTTTTTAAAAAAACCAGCAGAGTTTTGTTCGGGAAACGTGATTTGAGGAGTATTTTTAGTCAATTTAATATTTCTTGTCCTTAGGGTGTCGATGGCAGAGACTAAAGTATTGTAAACCTGAATTTAACTTCTTAGACAGCCAACGCTATTTGGTATATTTTGACAATTTAAATTTTAACCTCAGCCGCCATTACGTAAATCTTGCTGCGAACCCCCTACCGTCTAATGGCGAATCCCCAGGGGTTCACAAACTACTCACCATACTCCAAGATTTCGGCTTGAAAAATGCAGTCGCTCGTTTTTGGGGAAAGGCATAGCCTTTTTTAATAAAGTTCCACAACAAGTGATTGAGCTGCCTTTGCATAAATTTTGAACTTATGTTAAAAAAACGCTCTTAAGCAAAGGTATTACAAGGTAGATGATTATTTGAAAGACCAAAATGCATGGAAGTGATAATAACATAAAACATGACTATTGTAATTGTATAAGAGGAAAATATTCTAATACCTGAGTATAAGAAAATTTTCCTCTTATATTAAATATGTTTCAAGATTGTAGATTTGTGTTTGGCAACGACATGTTCCTTTGTAAATGTTGTTGCTTCTGTTAAAGCTGATAAGTTTCTTGCGTCCGTTCTTCTTATCAGTTAAAAGATGTCCTGAATGGCTGGTAGGAAAAAAAAATTGGACGATTCGAAAGCACTTATCTATAAGTCTATTTGAATACAAATCTTTGACTTTGACTTAATATCGATAGTATTTTACTATCGACACTACCACATCACTAGCTATAAAAAAAATGGAACGTGCCCTTTTCCTCCAGGTATAAATGTCGACGGAAGGCAACCGGGATTTCATCCAACTATTGTATGACTGGATGATTTTAAAACGATTATTCCCGCCTTCACAATTCGGTTATTTTTAAAGCATTTACAATTAATTAAAAAAAAAAAACAAGCTTATTTGACGACCTCCGTGGTAGAGCGGTACATACACCGGTTTCTAGGTGTCGCCTGCTCTGAGGTCCTGAGTTCGTATTCATCATCATGTTTGTATGATGAATGAGCATTTGTAAGCACCTGAATCATGGACGTTAATGCCTGCTAACTGCCAGAAATATTGAAATACTAGTTGCCCCTGCGGTTTTACCCGCGTTCCCGTAGGATAAAAAGTATCCTACTATGTGATAAAACTTAAACAAGAAAATATACTAGAAAATAAGCAACTTTTCTCATGTCGCTCTTTTTCCTAGTAGGTATATTTTCTTGTTTAATATTTATCACATAATATTTGAAGGGTTTAGGCAGTTTAACTCACCCGCGTGCCCAGTGCGTCTTGGTGAGTGAGAAGTAATCCTCCTAACTGGGACTGTGGGCGCTACCGTTGGCTTCCATAAAGTATGAAAGCTCTTCCGCTACCTACCCTAAGTGACATTTCCTTCTCTGAAAGTCACTAGATCATTAGGCCAATATTTTGCCCTAATGACCCCTCCGATCTCTCTCAGTTAGTTGACCCTGTTTCCCACTGGGGTTGAAACCCAATCTTCTACAGGGTTGCTCAACTTAACGGGGAAAGGACTAAAACAGAGAAAGGTGGAAGTATTTGAAGCCTACACCAAATCATTGGTTGACGACGGCTAAAGAAGAAGAAGAGAGATTTATCACATAAAAATAGCATTGTATAATGCAAAATTAAAAGTTATAATCCTCCGGATTATGAGACACAATAGATACTCTATTATTCTCTGGACACCGGTGTCCGGTTCGGGTTTGATGAACTACCACTCTCATCCCGTGGGTGTCGTCAAAGGCGACTAAGGGACTCAGCCTTCAGGAGACGGGCAGCAGCGTCTCCTACAAACTTGGCCATACTGCGATCGCCAACCCGCCTGCCAAGCGTGGCGATTATGGCAAACCCTCCCTTTGGGGGAGGCCTATACCCAGCAGTGGGTGTTATGGGGCTGATACGACGACGACGATAATCGCAATCTGTTTCGGAACAAATGATGTTTTAAATGACACTTCAAAAAATAAATAAATATTAATAAACTGTAATTTTAATTCGTTTTTTTTTTATTATTAATTATTATTTATGTGAATGTTTTAATAATCAAAATAATATTTTAGAGTTTAAATTAAGTACTAATTTAATAATGACTTTTAAATTTTATTGTTTGTGTTGTTTATTTAGGACTTACAATATAGATGAATGTAAAAGATATTTCCGTCTGTCATTTTGCTTAGACAGTTCAAATTCGTTCATTCCATACCTTTCAAAACGCGTCCCGACCACAATCCCTATCATTACGCCCAATGGTGACCGCCTGAAGTATGTGAATATCTTTCAAATGACGAATTGAAAGGGATTGTGATAGATTTTGTAATTAGACAATTAGCCCCCGGGAGCCGGACCGCGCAAGTGGCGTCGGCATCGAAATCGGCTTCATTTGACAGATGGACGTGACACTTTGCTGCTTCTTTTTGACACAAATGAAAACCTACCAAAGATTAAGAGCAATATGTCACATCCATCTGTCAAATTGAAGTCGATGTCGATGCCGATGACACTTGCGCGGTAGGGGCCCAGGTTGTCTATTTAGTTTTTTTTATTTTATTTTTTATTAACTACGGGGAGACAGCCTTCATCATACCTGTTGTTAAGTATTGATAAGGCTGAAGATGGAAGCGAGCCTCTCGTGGAATCCTCAATCACTGAGGAACTGGCTATCTTATCTCTAACTGCCGGAACACAACAATGCTGAAAACATTGTTGTTATGGCGTCAGACTTAGATAAGATGGTGGTAGCTAGCCAGGCGGACTTACAACAAGTCCTACCACCAACCAAAGAACAACATTTACAATCTGTGTGCCATATCCGAATTCGTTCAGTAGTTTTTGCGTGAAAAAGTAATTAACAAATAAAGAAACTGCCTGCTCATGTGTTCCCCAATTCCTACAACCTTGGCCTCTTCAAGGCGAGAGTGAATAGGCATGTCCGGGCAAGCATGCAACACCTTAGACCACATCCTGTGTATTAAGTACGGTGGTGGTCAAAAAAAAAAAAAAAAAAAAAAAAAAAAAAAAAAAAAAAAAAAAAAACGACAGTTTATCATGTATAAAATTTGTAGGAAGGTCATCCATTCAATACAATTAATTTACTTAATAATTAAGACAACACGAATGAGTACGTGACAATCGTTCGTTACATCTATCATATACTCAAGATATACAGACAGACGTAGGTATTATATTTCGCAAACTGTTTATACTACTCACTTTGGGACACGTGATCGATTTATCTTCTTTTTTATTTAACTAGCAGTCGCACGCGTCTTTAAACTTGTGCAATGGTGCAATCGGGGAATTTCCCGATTGACCAGTAGAGTTTATGGGAAAAGTTTTCTCGGAAAGTACTAAGTTTAAAGAAATAATTTATTATTCAAATGAAATATCTATTAATCTCTATCTATGCTACAATTCATAAAAAATGTAAATCTTCAAAATCTAACGAAGAAAATATCTTTATGATAAATTTTAAATAGAAAAATATTGGAAAAAATCAACTCTGCCACAAGTGAATTCACAGATGATTCGTCATGGGTTCGTTCCCATCTGAGAATTCACTTGTGGCCGCGTTAATTTTTTTCAATATTTTTCTATATATAATATATCATAAGTATAAAAATAGCATTGAAAAATGCAAAAATTCAAAAATCATAAATTATTGACTGTTGCATCTTAATCGATCGTTAAACACCTGAAAAGATGTTTCTTTGGAATGCAAGGATATTCCTAGCATTGATGTGACAACGCTGGCCTACAGCGTATTAAAAATATAAAAGTATTGGAGAATTTCGACGGTGGTTCGCAAGTCTCGGTAGCTCAGCGGTTAGAGCATTGGACCGGATTTCCAAAGGTCGTGGGTTCGATTCCCATCTAAGAATTCACTTGTGGCCGAGTTAATTTTTTCCAATATTTTTCTATTTAAAATTTATCATAAGTATAAAAATAGCATTGAAAAATGCAAAAAATCAAAATTCATAAAAGAAGAAAATATCGCATTTCTAAAACATATTATAATGATACGATCGTCCAAATACCGGAACAACGTCGACTATCATGTCAAAATTATGCATTATACATAAACTCATACATATGCCCACGCGTGGGAGCCTGGGAGTTGTTTCCCTTGACTATCGTCAACACTTCCCAAAACAATCAGTCAATTACGCGGAACAATTCAATGATATTATATTTCAAACTATCTATATACTTAATTCAGGTTCGCAAAATTTGTGACGACTCGATAGGGACTTTGGCGCGTAGTACGCGGCCGAGTAAGGTATCAAATTAAAGGTACTCGAGTCTATTTGTTCCGAAAACTATAAAATATACAAAATGTTAAACGTGATGATCACAAACTGCAATTAAAGATTTTCGCATAATTTGAAATTTTTCGTCAATCGACGAACCCGAGTATCGGGTTGTAACCGCCCTAGTAATTATAAATAGTGGTCTATATATGTCTAGTGGTACAACCGCCGATATCAGACCCAGGATTCGATTCCGTTCGATTCCGAGCGGGGGTACATATTGTATTCGGTTTGGTTGGTGGTAGGACTTGTTCTTAGTCCGCCTGGCTAGCTACCACCATCTTATCTAAGACTGACGCCATAACAACAATGTTTTCAGCATTGGTTTGTTCCGCCAGTTAGAGATAAGATAGCCACTTCCTCAGTGATTGAGGATTCCGGGAGAGGCTCGCTTCCATCTTTAGCCTTATTACTTACCGTCGTTTATGAAAAAAAAAAACATGAGTTTACGAAATTGTCATGAAATTAAAACAACAAAGTATGTTGAGAAAGTCTCAATATTATTTAAGGTTTCGATTATTCGATATGCGTTTTAATAAATTGCCTTGACTATAAGGGATAAAAAGTCACCAACATAATTAATTAAAATACTAGATCTACAATCTACAAAAAATACTCTAGGGGTACAATTACACACACAGAAAAACATCAAGTACAACAAACAAAACACAAGTGTAACAATCACAAAAAAGTTGGTGTTAACTACTCAAACAGTGAAAAAGCGGAAAAACAAAAGACTGTCTTAATCATTACTAATATTACCGCTACAAAGTGATGCCACTGATGACGGAATCTGCAAGGAACTAACTACTTGTGGACAAAAAATTACGACGAATGCCGGTGCTGAAAAGCTATAAATAAAAGTCTATTTATAAAAATGCAATTTCAGATACTCGTACATTACCTGGAAAGGATTTATCAATACTGATGATGGATGGATGATGGTAAAACTTAGACACAAAAGATATACAGCAAAGGGTACACATCACAAAAAAGGACGAACTAATTTCATGAAGACAACATAATGAAGACGGAGATCGGGTGCTCACTGGTGTCTTCCTTAAAGCGACACTACACAAATAAAAGATCTAAGCAACACAAAAAGAACTAAATACAAGGGACAGACACGACACTGCTAAAACAAACACATATCTACAGAAAAACAAGCAGGGTACACGTTGCAAAATTAGGGTACACAACACAAAAGTACAGCGTAAACGTCACTCCGGCTCACCCATTGCGGCGGGACGTCTGCGTGCTGGTGGTGGGGGTGGTGGTGGTGCCGCCTGTCCGCCTGGTGGTGGCCGTTGGAGGCGGCGCAGGATGTCGCCGCCACGCCGTACTACGGTGCAAAAGTGCCGTTATGTGCGGGTAGACTAGCGACCGGTACAACACAGATAACATTGATAAATAAGAAGATTTTTTATTTTTCAAACCCAGAGATACAGGAATACCTTGTTTGAGAAGTATATGTAATTCACCACGTCATAATAATCGTTCTAGTAATAAATATTTTGATGTAATTTAGATAAGTTGAGTACCCACGCCACAAGTCACGACGAAAGGGACTGCCTATGTAAGTATGGAATACTCTAATACTGTAAATCAATTGTGCAAAAGTGCCGTTATGTGCATCTATATAGTAACAATACTGAGTACATGAATTATGTAGAGAGCGGTTCAAAAGTAAAATACATAGCACATTGCACAAATTAATGAATATACATGATATGGTTGAGGTTTTCATTCTGTATTGAATACGGCTTAGGTTTTGTCTTTGGGGTTGTAAAAAAATGAGGTACGCAATACAAATAGTCGAATACGTATGTATAAAATACATATTTGCACTACATTTCTATACTAGGCACTACTTGCACTTTACATATAATATATATTATTGTTTTTGGAATATTGTTACAGCAATCTACTAAAGTAAAAAAAAGAATCTACCACAATATTTTCAGAAATTACTTCGAAGATCTACCTATATCTACGTGATTGAGTAATTTTTTTTTCCCCTATTTCGAGGATTAAAAAAAGGTTTTCGTACACACACGTACACATCTATTTACTGTCAACTCAACTATATCGTTAACTGAATGACATCATAAAACTAACCCTACGAGGTTACGTCCCGTTGGGGTGACCAAGTCACGGACAGTTCTTCGGACAAACGCATTAAAAAATGGGACATAAAAGTATTAAGTACTGCAACCATGAAAACCGTGATAAAATAATAAAAAAAAAACTAATTAACAATGTTATATTTTTAAACTACAGGTTATAACGCTTTATATTTAAAATATCAATACCAGCAACTTTTACAAGATTTTTTACGATATCAGAAGAACTTAAACTAATAATTTAGGAATGAGATCCCTCTTATATTATGTCATCTGCTATTCTTAATTTATTTACTAAACAACAGGACATTGGGACAACACAACACCCTGGGGATGTAAAAACGCACAAAAACACCGCGTCTAAATCGCTTAATGACTGCTACGTAGCGTAGACAAGATATACATAATTTGAATGTTTGCCTGCGTGATGAATATCTGATATCCGTAACCGAAATGTAGAAACTACTAATTTATGTAGTACTAGCGTCTGCCCGCGGTTTCACCCGCGTGGGTCCCGTTCCCGAGGGAATACCGGGGTAAAATGTATCCTTTGTTTTAATCCCGGCTATTTACTATCTGTGCGCCAAATTTCATCCAAATCCGTTCAGTAGTTTTTGCGCACAAACTTTCGCATTTATAATACATACTAGAAGCTGCCCGCGTGGTTCCCGTTCCCATGGGAATATCTATATTAATAGTAATTAATAGAACTTGCCGTGTGGTGACGGCATAAGAATACAAGTGTCACCACTCCCATACATGCCTGGGATGTCGTAAGAGTCGACTATGAGGCTCGACGCATTGAACACCTGTGCGAGAGAAGGAAAACTTGAAACAAACCCTCTACCAACCCGTCTGGCCAGCGTGGTAGCAGTAGGCTAATAGCTTCCTATGAACGCCACAATAGGCGTGAGCTAGGAGAGGCCTATGTCCAGCAGTGGACGTCCACAGGCTGATGATGGATGGATGGATGGAATAGAACTGGAACCAAGCTGTTGAAACCGCGAGCTGCCGTTAGATTCGGGATAAAAAGTAGCCTATGTGACTTCCGTCCTTTCAACTAACTCTATGCCAAAAATCAAGTCGATTGGTTCCTTAGTTAGGACAAACAAACACATTTTCGCATTCATAACATTAGTTAGGATAAGTAGGCTATGAGACTGACATGATCTTTTTGATAGTGTCTGATATTAAAACCAACGGGACATCCACTAAACTCCAGGAACCGTGGTCGCCCCACGCCCCCGGGCACATAAAAACGCACTAAACCGGGGACACTGCGTCCAAATCGCTCATTTATGTGCTCGCCGACATCAGTACATTCACCAATTACTCCTTACTGGACGAGGAAAATAGACACGACCTAATATACTGTCTTGGATATTAGCTACAGTCAAAAGAAGCTTTGTTCATCTAAACTATTGAATCGTCTAACTCTTTATTTCTTACCAATGCCAATGCCAATTGCCAATCTTTCATTCGGTAGTCCTAGTTAAGTCATTTAATCAGTCGCAAGTCTCGGTAGCTCAGCGGTTAGAGCATTGGACCGATTTCCAAAGATCGCGGGTTCGATTCCCGTCTGAGATTTCACTTGTGGCCGAGTTAATTTTTTCCAATATTTATCTATTTAAAATTTACCATAAGTCATTTAATCAGTTTAAATACCTAGGGCATTTCATTACCGACGACCTTAAGGGCGAGCTCTAGGCCAAAAGCAAAAGTAATAACTGCAACGGCGAACTGCAAAGTAAATGCTGCCTTTTTCTATGAGAAATAAGGCAGCATTTACTATATAATTCTCCGGCCCCATTCGGCCGATCCGGAATGAAGAAATGAAGGAAATTCTTTTTTTAAAGGATATTTAAAGGTTATTTACAAAAAATATATAACATAAGTCCTGCCTTATCTATAGTAAAATTATTATACTAAAAAGTTCCAAGCTTTATCTTAATGTATTACTTGAATACTATTTTATCGTGATTTGGAGGCAACTTCGCAATTTTTTTCTATCAAGAAAATTTTATGCAATCGTGTTTTTGAGTAACATAGTCACTAGTGTTAGTCCTGTAGTTTGCTGCATTAATATTGATATTACAGACGATCATGTAAAGCAATCTGATTTTCGTTGGCCTATAGCGGGATCTTAAGGAAGATCTAGATATAGAGGGAGCGTAGGGTTATGGCGATACGTGGCAACATGTTGGCAGATTTGCTCGCTGCTCTGAGCAGGTAAAAATAACATTGTACTGCCAGCCACTGCGTGCTGCCAGTGTCTGTACACGGGCGGTCTTTCGACCAATTACAACAAAAAATCGCAGAACTCCCTGCGCGTAGTAATAACATTTTCAGGATGATGTTGGGACTCCTTCGCTTCTGCAGTGCATCAGACATGTTCGCACAATGCCAAACAGACGGGTTTCATACCGTCATTCGGAAGAAAATGGCGTCACTGCTGGGGAGGGAGGGAGTTTTTGTTTTTATGTTGTACGGGGAAAGTCTTAGCCTTCATCATACCTGATGTTAAGTATTGATAAGGCTGAAGATGGAAGCGAGCCTCTCCCGGAATCCTCAACCACTGAGGAACTGGCTATCCAATCTCTAACTGCCGGGACACAACAATGCTGAAAACATTGCTGTTATGGCGTCAGACTTAGATAAGATGGTGGTAGCTAGCCAGGCGGACTTACAACAAGTCCTACCACCACCAAACCGAATACAATATGTACCTCCGCTCGGAATCGAACCCGGGACCCCTGGGTCTGATACCGGTGGTTGTACCACTAGACCACAGAGGTGGTTAAATGTGGGTTATTAAAAGTTATTATTTATTTTATCTAAATAAAAACGCATTCGCTTCCAAACTCCAAAGAATTATAGAAAACGCAAGAAGAAACCACGTCTTGGGAAAAATGACTTTAATGGCCTGCGCAGACGACGGACATTGAAGGGCTTTTTGTCCGCGACACGGCCTTATTACTAAGAACATAAAGTTGAATAAATAACGAGGACTATCGCGTACTTTTCGCGGACATACGCGGTCTAAGTTGAATCTTATTTGGTTAACAATAAAGACGTGTCGCGGAGAAAAAGTCCTCCGTTATCCGTCGTTTGCGCTAGCTCTAAAATATCTGTCAAATTATCTTGCCATTCCCGAGTCATAATTATTTTTCAGTTTTTTAATCATTTCTGAGGATCTACCATTAGCTGTCTTCGCAATATTAAAATAATGTCACAGATGACTAAATAATACCTAGTTACTTCGTGTCTTATTATTTACTTATTGACGACCTGTTTGGCGCAGGGGTACTAAACCCGCCTTCTACGCCAGAGGTCCCGGGTTCGATCCCCGGACGGGACCAATATTTGTGTGCATGAACATGTCTATTTGTCTTGGTCTGGGTGTTTAATATGTATATTATGTATGTATTTACAAAAAAAAGTATATAAGTATGTTTATCCGTTATCTAGTATCCATAACACAAGTTCCTGGAACTTAGCGTGGTGATGGTATGGAATTTATTTATTATTTATTATTATAATTATTTTCCGTTTTTTTTTTAATGGTACTGCAATACAAGGCATAAAAGGTTTCTTATTAACTTTTTAAATGCTAAACTGATTTCTGCTTTTTTTTTGTCTTTATTGTCTCTCACGTTAGCGTCCTTAAGAATAATTAAAATGCACGAGGGTCCTGGTGACCTGTAGCTCAGGTTTCATTGGAAACCTTTTCATTGGAATCATTTTAACTCTTGAAGCTGTGATAATTTTAATTAAGTAAGTAATTGATTGTAATAACCTGGGGGCTAATTGTCTAATTTAAAATCTATCGCAATCCCTTTCAAGTCGTAATTTGAAAGATATTCAGGCCGTCACTATTTGACATTTGAAAGGGATTGTGATCGGGACGCGTTTTAAAAGGTATGGAATAAACGAAATCGACCTGTCTAGGCAATATGACAGACGAAAATAGCACAATCACAATACCTCTGAAAGGGATTGTGATAGATTTTAAATTAGACAATTAGGGGGTTGATTCCATCAAATTTTAACTAAAATAACATATTTATAAGTGCTACTAACAATAATGGATCTTTGTCGTCTGAAAATAAATAAATAATAATAATAATAATTTTCAGGCACCAGTCTCGCACCAGTCTCACAATGCAGGTCACACTGAAATAAATAATTATCTATCTCTGTATTAATTGTATCTTAAGTGCACCTATTGTGATGAGAAAATAAATGGTTGTTTATTATTATTATTTATTATTATTATACTTAGAAGAATGTAAAGTAGCACTCAGTGCTTGAAGAATCCCCAGCATAATGAAATGAAAATTAAATTCATTTATTTGCTAGAAAAACGGTAAATACAGAACTAAAAGGTTAAATTAGATCATACCTGTTTCGCCAATATTGGCATGCAAATGTCAATAGATAATCTAAGAAATTATTCTAATATAAAATAAATACACCATCATGTCATATTCACATTATCATCATGTCACATTATTTCTAATTAAATTCATTAAATAACAATTATTATCTTATTTATATTCATGTTATATAAACCAATATTTTTCATAATGTTAAATATGCAATCATTATAATTTATTCGAAATGGTCCAGAAATTGGCGAACGGTATAAAAATTATTTTGTTTCACTAATTTACTTAGCGTAGCTTTAAATACATTACTTGACAAAGATTCTTTAATATTCTTAGGTAATTTATTATACAAGTGAACGCTCATCGCAAGGTAACTTTTACTATACAGGGCTGTATTCGGTTTCATAGGGTATCTTAGTGACAGGGCGGATTCGACCAAACTTGAGTAATTTTTTACTCGAGTGTAAACTAATGCTTATTCTAAGAGTAAGCTAATTTTGCATTCTACCAACTTCTTAGTGACAGGGCGGATTCGACCAAACTTGAGTAATTTTTTACTCGAGTGTAAACTAATGCTTATTCTAAGAGTAAGCTAATTTTGCATTCTACCAACTTCTTAGTGACAGGGCGGATTCGACCAAACTTGAGTAATTTTTTACTCGAGTGTAAACTAATGCTTATTCTAAGAGTAAGCTAATTTTGCATTCTACCAACTTCTTAGTGACAGGGCGGATTCGACCAAACTTGAGTAATTTTTTACTCGAGTGTAAACTAATGCTTATTCTAAGAGTAAGCTAATTTTGCATTCTACCAACTTCTTAGTGACAGGGCGGATTCGACCAAACTTGAGTAATTTTTTACTCGAGTGTAAACTAATGCTTATTCTAAGAGTAAGCTAATTTTGCATTCTACCAACTTCTTAGTGACAGGGCGGATTCGACCAAACTTGAGTAATTTTTTACTCGAGTGTAAACTAATGCTTATTCTAAGAGTAAGCTAATTTTGCATTCTACCAACTTCTTAGTGACAGGGCGGATTCGACCAAACTTGAGTAATTTTTTACTCGAGTGTAAACTAATGCTTATTCTAAGAGTAAGCTAATTTTGCATTCTACCAACTTCTTAGTGACAGGGCGGATTCGACCAAACTTGAGTAATTTTTTACTCGAGTGTAAACTAATGCTTATTCTAAGAGTAAGCTAATTTTGCATTCTACCAACTTCTAACCAAAGAATACGGTTACACGCGAGTAAATATTTACACGGGCAATTTTGGCGGAGTAAAGGTTTAATCTGAGAATAACAGCTGTCAGAGCAGAGGTGTCACTTGTGAAAATAAAATAACCTCAATTTCGTTTTTGTTTTTGTCACGCATTTTGATTTGTAAGAATAATGTCCGAAATAACAGAAATCAACACAGAGACAAAAGAACCACGCAAATGAACACAACCAAACATAACCTAGAAACTAGAAATAACAAGCTGTCAACATTTGACATTTCACGTATTATCCTACAAAATTCAATTGTTGTGTCATTTCAAGGTAACCTAGATGTAACAAAAGTACAATGATTTTTGTCGGTTTATACATTCATTCATCATTCTTTTTAATACGACGACCTGTTTGGCGCAGGGGTACTAACGCCGCCTTCTGCGCCGGAGGTCCCGGGTTCGATCCCCGGACAAGACAAATATTTGTGTGCATGAACATGTCTATTTGTCTTGGTCTGGGTGTTTAATATGTATATTAAGTATGTATTTACAAAAAAAAAAGTATATTAGTATGTTTATCCGTTATCTAGTATCCATAACACAAGTTCTTAATGAAACTTAACGTGGGCTAGATAATTGGTGTGATTGTATGCAAATATTTATTTATTTATTTATTTATTATTAATACGCAGTATAACAATGCCGAGTATAACGTACTCCTCGAGTACATTGGAAAAACGAACATACCCAAGGGTAAATTCAAGGGGTAAAATTATTCCCGTAATAGTAACACTCGTGTAACTTTGTGTATGGTCGAATCCGCTCTTATTGTGCTGTGGAATACCCTGGAAGACTGATCTATCTCGCTAATAATATTACTGCGCGACCAAAACATTAGGCGCATGACAGGAATGCGGTTGGCTAAATCTTCGGGCGGTTTGAACGCCGTCATTGTCCTCAACATAAAGTAACATGCATAAGTGGGAAAATAATAAAGGTTATGCTGCTAAACGCTACTCGTCTGGGACCTATATTCGTAACTGCACACGAGGACAGAATTTTATTACTCTAAAAATATATAAATATGTTGAGGACAATGAAGGCGTTCAAACCGCCCGAAGAACTAGCCGGTTTCGTATTTTCAAAACCGTACCCCGCCTCTTATACTGCATTTATCCTAATAACTGATAGATTAGCACTGCAGTGATAAACTGATTGATTAGCGCTTCTTGAAGTTTTGGTTTTCAGTAGTTTTGAAGTGAAAACTTCTTTAGCGGCGTTGTGCACATCAGTTTTAATTTTTTGGGATGGGTAAAATATGTTAAAGTCGCGTCAGGACAAGTGACCTGATCGAAAATTCGTAAGACGGAGGGAGAGTAGACCGCCGGCGCGGCGTTGGATAGGAAGTAATATCCCCCCTCTTTTTGAGCTCCTGCTGTTTCGTTTAAGCGGTTTTCACTTATGCCGGCACTCTTGGAGTGCAACCCGTTGTTTTTAGGGTTCCATACCTCAAAAGGAAAAAACGGAACCCTTATAGGATCACTTCGTTGTCCGTCCGTCTGTCAAGACCGTTTTTCTCGGGAACGCCTGGAGGTATCAAACTGAAATTAATATCTAATACTCAGGTCTACTGTCCCTTGGAGCTGTGAAAAAATCATACTTCTAAGCCAAAGCAATCAAAAGATACAGATGTTTAAGCCGCAAATTTCCGCAAATTTTCGAAACTCACACGGGAATCAAAACCTACAAAGTACTTCCCGTGAACTTAGAATCTTGAAATTTGGTACGAAGTAACGTCATAAAGTACAGATAAAGGAAAAATTGCGAAAACCGCAAAATTTTTACGGAACCCTCGGTGCGCGAGTCCGACTCGCACTTGGCCGGTTTTTTTTTTATATTATATTTTTCATAGCTATCAAGCGCCTAATTGTGTTGGACGCGTAGTACTTTCACATTGCCAAACATCTCATTGTATCTAGTAGTTAGTACCACGTAAAAAGTCTGACAAAACACAAAGCATAAATATTGAGTATGCGTGTTCCGTCTAACCAAAATAAGCCGGAATAAAAACACTTACACAGTCATATTGAGATTTACCGGAGTTCCGGCAAAACTGCCGGATCAGCGGGACCTACGGATTTATTGCCGGGACGCAAGAATAACAAAGTAGGTTTGTTTACATACGGATATTTTGTATCTTAAGGTTAAATCGAATTTTGGTTGGTGGAAGGACTTGTTGTAAGTCCGCCTGGCTATATTGCTTATGATAAACCACATTAAAGTAATCGTATCGCTTCCGTGAAATGCTAAGAATTTAATAGTTCCGATGACCATTTGTGGTCTTTATCATCAGTTCCACTTCACCAAATAGGGCTTTCCGGAAGCATATGCATGAGTTACTATACAAAAATACCGAACTCGCTATAGGAGTTCCCTGGACAATTTATCCAGGGTCCCATCATCAGATCCTGACATGATAGCAATGGGAATACATTGGAAGTATACCCTTTACAACAAAGAAAGAATTTCTCAGATCGGCCTAGCCGTCTTCGAGTAATCGAGTAACATACATAAAAAAAAGGATTCCGACGAATTGAGAATCTCCTCCTTTTTTTGAAGTCGGTTAAAAATAGGTGAAAGACAAAATGATTCTGAAGTGATCTATCGAACCCGTTCGCGTCTTCTTGGAAAACAGAGGCACCATACCAACTAACAAGGTACTATTCTTATAAAACGCAATGTAGGGGTAGATTAAAATTGGTATCATTTACTTAGTTATAAAAATTAATAGTAAAAAAAACTCACCATTCCATTGTCCATGCCTCCATATGGCGACTGGTATCCCGCCTTTTCTGTGACTGCAAACCATAGAGAAAATAGATTAACATCGAATAAAAAAATATAAAAAATAAACTTTCATACCAATTCTTGTGAGCATCTCTCGAACTGTGTTGCGCTGTTCCATTGTGAAAATCACTGCGTGTTATGCCATTTTGTTTAAGTCAAAAACTTCTTAATAATATAAGGTGTTAATTTATCAAGTGGGGATCGAGCAGGGGCTGCACCCCGACCGCCTAAAGGTATAGCTTGTGCTATCGCTATAGCTATTGATTTTATAAACCCCCTACAAGGGCTCTCGCTAATGCTATCACTTTCATACTAAAAATGCAATAGTGGATCCAATAGATGAATAGAAATATGTAGGAATTCAAAGTCAAAGTCAAGTCAAAGTCAATATCATTTATTCAGTCTAGGCTGTTACAAGCACTTATGAACGTCAAAGAAGCTATGCCATCGGTTCACAAACCCTACGGCGGGAGACCTTGTAACGAGAAGAACCGGCAAGAAACTCGTCAAGGGCTGTTTTTTTCTCCCTGTTTTATTTCATACAGAGTCGTCAAATTGAAAAGTGACCTTAAATATCAGTAAAGTCAATTTCCATCACAAAAAAAAATACTAATTATAATATTACATTTTATGGTTATTGTAACCGTAAACAATTTTCAACTGGCAAAGAAAGACTTATCTATCCTACATTACAACATTTCTCGCATTACAAGATTACTGTACTGCAAGTTGTGAGGAACATACAGGTCAGTATCAATTTATTTTAGAAAAAAATATTTAACCTTTAAGCACAACATTAAGATAAGCAGACTGAAGTAGACCCATTTCCGCTGGCGGCACCCGTTCACGAGCATGACGCATGAACCAGTCAAAGACCCTATCGTTGAAGGGTTTTATGAGAGTTTGAAGTTTGATAGCTATAGCGATAGCACGAGCTATAGAGTTAGGCGGTCAGGCCGCAGGTCAACGATATAGTAGAACACAATTTTAGAAAAAAAATATGTTTCTGATTTCGACCGCCCCGACTCAAACAGCTAAATCACCCATATCCTTGGTTACTTACTTAAAACAAATGTGGTTTTACTTTTGGTTTTGCTTATGCTTAGTATTCAATAGGTATCTAATGCTTAAAATTTGAAAGTAATTTGGTTTTTTATAATTATATTAATTGTGTTCTATATTGTTGACCTGAGCAACCCCAGCACGATCGGCACTTGATAAATTAACACCTTATATAGATAAAAACCGTCGTGGAGATCCTTGGGAAGGCCTATACCCAGCAGTGGGTGTCATGTGGCTGAGACGACGACGCGCGACGATAGTTAAAAAATCCTGAATGAATAGTCGCGGAAGCTCCCGCAGGCTTATTATTTAAGGCGGTACCCTGACCGAAAGTGGCGCCGCGTTGAATTTTATTTAATATCGTAATTCTAATTCACAATTTTAATAAAACTTTACGTGGAATTTTTAGAGCCCATTGTCTTGTATTTTTAGAAGGTATCGCTACATCTCGTCATAGTCATTCGTAGAAGTAGATAGCAAATGTGTCAAAAACGGCCACTTTTAGCAGTTTTGCTATCTACTTCTAGCAGTGACTACGAGGGAATGTAATGATACCGTCTAAAAATACTAGACTATGGGATCTAAAAATTCCATGTAAAGTTTTATTAAAATTGTGAATTAGAATTACGATATTAAATAAAATTCAACGCGGCGCCACTTTCGGTCAGGGTACCGCCTTAACGGAAACTCGTTTCAGTTTCGTCACTGTCATTACTGTCACATTTTATACTGTATAACAGCCGCAACAGCGATGAAACTAAATCTCAACCGAGTTTCCTTTAGATAATCAGCGGTCAAACACTTCGCGATGTTCTCATGCAGGAATGAATATTTAGAGCAGCAAAATATTTATTTGGTCAGTATATCTCTTTTAACTAGTACTTGCTGGCCGAATATGTACAGTCGGTGAACTTCCCGGTTGACCAGTAGAGTTTTTTAAGCTTTATTTAAAAAAGTAGTAGATATATAGAACATGTTTATATTACAAATAACAGAACATTAACAGGTATTTCATTTGAATAATAAATTATTTCTTTAGCCTTGGTACTTTCCGAGAAAACGTTTTTCAAAAAAACGCTACCGGTCAACCGGGAAGTCCCCTGATTGACTTAGCTGGTCGATTAAATAATAACCAAATAGAATTGGGACAAGGCCAGAACGATAACGCTGATGAAGAACAAAAATTGCTTAACCTCCTAACATGGTAAAATAGGTCAAAACATTGTTCTTGGAAAACCTACTGATAAAACCGAATTTAATTTTCAAAATAATAACACGTAGTAATCAAGTAACAATAATTTTCAACCCTCTCGCGTGCCTATCGGTCCAACAGACCAACTGAAGTATTAACATTATAAAATTAATTGTTCGGAAACTTAGTGGGACGTTTTAATCCGCGCTATGAAGTTGTAAAAAGTAACCCTCTCGAAATCTGTCGCTTTATAATGACCTGGGTCTTTGTGACCCGGTGGTACGATGACGGGTGACATTATGGTGTTTTTGAAATAGGATTTGTGGAACAGATTCTTTGTGTTAATTTATTAATAAAAAGTAGGGAAGAGTGGCGATGCATGGATACTTAAAAATAAATTCAGAAGCATATTTATCAAAACAATAAAATTATATTACTTATTTGCACCTGCAAAAATAAAATGTGGTCAGATATCAGTCATTTTTACGCTTTTGCATAGCTTTTATCGCGGGCTTTGAGCGCGGCGACCGAATCAAGAAATTCCGTAACGAAAATAAAACCTAACACCCCCCACTCCGCGACAACTGGAAAAATGTACCGCATTTTTTTATTACCAGATTTTAAAAAGAAAATAATATTTTCACACAAATTTTCATACTGTTTTTTTCATGTTATTCACAATCGTAACTAAGCAACCAAAATCTATGCTAAAAAATGCTATGCAATAGCTTTTCCGCGGCAGTCCCCGAGTGCCATACGTATATTTTTTTTATCAAAACAATAAAATAACGAAGTATTAATTGCACATGCATAAAAAACTGTGGTCAGATATCAGTATTTTTTTTGTCAAATCTGACTACTGTCATTTGCAAAATTAGTGTAATGTACTCGTAGATTACCAAACAAAACTTAAATTAATACCAAATATAAATATCAACAAAACTTGTTACAAAAATACAAATATCTACAACAACGTAACGCACATTTTCGATTTCAGAAATTTACAAAAACGTATTCAATTAGTACCAAAAACGTCCTTAGCGGCATGAGACCGGCAGAAAGATTATGAA
The DNA here is from genome assembly GCA_910589605.1 of Chrysoteuchia culmella. NCBI lineage: Eukaryota > Metazoa > Arthropoda > Insecta > Lepidoptera > Crambidae > Chrysoteuchia > Chrysoteuchia culmella. Next base: position 874,491 of record OU342669.1, read on the forward strand.
CTTCATTTCACAGCAATAACTGTGTTAATCTGCTAATCTTACAATGTTGACGGGTTTGTGAGTCCGCATAGTAAACACTGAACGCAGTAAGACAACTTCATTTATACAAAAAAACCGTCTGTGGAATTCGGTTACTGAATAAATTGAAAATGTTTATTTCAGATTTAAATATAATTATAAATCCATACAGTTATTATCAATCCGATTTTTTGTGCCAAAAACCAGCTGTCATATAAAAAGCTTTACAATATAATTTTATACAGGGTGTTAAAAAACCCATACCGAAGCCGTAATTTATGCGTAGTGTACATAAAACTAAATTAGAATATGTAAAAATAATTACTGGGAACGACTTTTATTTTTCGTTTCCAAAAAATGGGTGTTATTTTTACACGCATAAAAACGCGTGCAACAACGTGTACGTATGTCTAGGGTATGAGTAGGCGGCTAGGATCCAGTTTCTTTTATTGGTTTTGATCTTCGTTGCAGTTTTTTTAACTTTAAACGATATTAAACAATAAATATTGAATATCCTCAATAACTCCTAACTATCAAGTCCCCAGATTTGGCCCTATACAAGAAAATGATAGTAATGATAGATGGGGAGAATACGAAGTTTTCGTTTTCGTTATGGGTCTTTTGACACCCTGTATATTCGTAGCATGCAAAAAAACCACTGAGGTTTATACCTGAGCTATCGAACATTAAAAATAAGTAGGTATATGTAGATCAAATCGCAAAAGTCTATTACTTATTAAAACATAAACAAAAGAAGTAATGGTGTACATATTTAGAAAATTATATCTGTCATACCGTTTGCACTTTGACTATGGCCGACTCTCCTAAGCGTCTGTTCCTTTGTTTTCCTGTAACGACGCCTTTACTTTACATTCGTTGACGAATTTGTTGGATTCATTTTGGCTTTGTTCTGAGACGCCTACAGAAATGACTAGTTAATCTGAGACATTAAGACTTAGGATAAACAGAACAAGGTTGGTATTAATACTAGCGGCAGCATGCGACTTCGCATGGCCGTCGTTGCGAAATCAGAACATTTATTTCCACAATATTGTGTACAATACATTCTGCCTTGTGTCTGTAGGCATACAAATGTAGTTAATCATAATTTTAATACAAAAACAACAATAATGTCAATATATATTTTTTACATATTTTAAATCAACAATACAAAATTATTAAAATTTCCTAGTTAATTCTGTTTTAATCCAAAATAACGGTTATGTTTTAATTATTTATTTATTTATTTAAAAAAAGCACTAATTATCTAGCCCTCTCTAAGTTCCAAGAAAAACTATTTTTTGTAAAAACATACATATATGCATATTAAACACCCAGACCAAGACAAATACACATTCATGCACACAAATATTTGTCTTGTCCGGGGATCGAACCCGGGACCTCTGGCGCAGAAGGCGGGTATGGTACTCCTGCGCCAAACAGGGGGCTAATTGTCTCATTTTAAAATCTATCGCAATCCCTTTCAATTCGTCATTTGAAAAATATATTAAAGCCCCGCTAGCATGAACACCGCTATATCACGCGATATGATACAACGCATCATGCTGTCTTGCGTACTCCGCTACGATATGAGCGGGACAGTGACACGCTATCGAGTTATCGAGTTGATAAAAGCTGCTCATGCTAGGCCAGTCACTATTTGACATTTGATAGGGATTGTGATCGGGACGCGTTTTGAAAGGTATTGAATAAACAAAATTGAACTATCTAAGCAAAGTGACAGACGAAAATATTTTTCAAATGTATGGAGAAGTGTCACTGCACAACTAACCATTTTAATTTTTGAGTGACGCGTGTTTTCATGGCAATATGGTCTCAAACGGACTGACTTAGGTCGGAAAACTTACCATGGATCAAACTTTTGACACGCTAACCATTTTTTTGATTATGGCTGCCTGTCCACTGAAGCGGAGCGAAGCTGCGGAGCGGAGAAAAGAGGAAATATTAACCAATAGGATTGCATAACGGAGATTTTATGCAATCCTATTGGTTAATATTTCCTCTTTTCTCCGCTCCGCAGCTTCGCTCCGCTTCAGTGGACAGGCAGCCAAGCGTCATTCTATCTGTACTGTTTGCATGCCAGTATCTGGTGCATCACATAAGCGCCACACATTTTTTTTAATTTTGTCAACTGTGAATGCTCGCAAATAAATATTCTTGATTCTTGAAGGTAGGTATACCTTTACCGTCTATCTCTATAAAGGTATGGGCTCTATTCAATAAAAAAATGCAAAATGTCTTGATAGCTGACGCAAAAAAACGAAAACCGTAGACAAAGCTGCGAGCGGCACCAAGGTAAATATATTTTACAAGTTGTTCCCGTGGGAATATCGGGATAAAAAGTATCCTATGTTCATAACCAGGCCATCTACTATCTGCGTACCAAACTTCATCCAAATCCGTTCAGTAGTTTCGGAGCCTATTCATTTATTTTTCGTTTATTTCCAAAATTTACATTTAAAGTTTACAATATTATATTTCGCCAAACTGAAATTACAGTTTGTAGGCGTTGCGCTTATTTCATTTTATTTTATACTTAAATAAACTTATTAGCTATGGGTCGCATATGTAAAAATATTACTTACTAATTCATAATTTTAATAGTTATTAATTAATTAAATGATCACATTTTATTATCTTATAACAATAACATACATTCCTTTAATTTCTTTTTTAATAGTTCTTTACATGCAAACAAGCAAAAAAACAAACAATCAAATCTTTCCTGTTTATAATATTAGTATAGATAATAGAAAGCAAGGCTTTAATTACTCCAATTATTACTTTAATAAAATAATATGTTGAGTACTGTAAAATAATCAAGGTAATCGCAATGACTCATAATATTTTATTCCAAGACTATTCCGTATCAAAACTGATTAATAATAAATAGCTTAACCGTTTATGTTTACTTAATAAAACAGCAATTCAGTAAAAAGACTAACTTTTAATAAAAATAACACACATTCTAGCAGATGCCTGTGGCTGTAACTTCGCTGTTGTATTTTCAACAAGCAAAAGGAGTGAATTAAGGCGCTACTCGGAAAAAGTATGGACTTTTTGATATAAAACTATAGCACGGTTACAGTTGTTACAAATCTGGTAATGACATATATATTTCTTCATACCTTTATCTAGATTCGTATAGTTTTAAAAACACGTTTTTATTATTTTTCCTCGACACTTTTTCTTTTCGAAAAGACCTCAAAAAAATACGAAAATTCAAGATTATTCTTAAATGGGGCTACAACTATTGGAAATTGGTTTAATAAGTGGACACCAATAAATATTTAGGATAGTATAGAAGCATTTTTTTAAACCGCTGTAGTTTTTAATACCACGTAATTTTGTGTTTTTTTGCATATTCTGCAAAATCGGTCTCGCTCCCGTGCGGGTCGTTTTATCATTGCTATCTCGCTTCAGCATATTTTATTCGAGTATCGCCTTAATAACAACGAAAGAGCTTACAGACCAGTAATTTTTCCAGTAAGTTATTTGTCTGCAATTTGGTCAGACGTTTTGTATTGTACACAGACCTATATCGAGATAGACGGTAAAGGTATACCTTGCGTGCCAAAAGCACCACGGTCCACGATCAAAATTTTACGACCTAAGTCAGTCCGTTTGAGACCATTGCCATGAAAACACGCGTCACTCAGAAACGAAAATGGTTAATTGTGCGTGCTTTCTTGCAAGAGCCCGTCAATAACATTTACACATCACTATATCTCGCGTCATCGTAGGTACAACAAACTCGACACGCTAGGTTCTCATACAGTTTGAAGCGCTCTTTTCGTCTATCTCGATATACGTGGTATTGTAGATGGAACGATAACGAAAAATGCACTAAGTTTAGGTGTAGTTTATAATCATTCTTGCCGTTAGTTGATTTGAGTATGTTTTTTTTTTTGAGTATTAAATTTATCTAATAAAATAAATAAAAATAAATTACTATTGACCTGTATGTACGTCACAACTTGCCCTTGTAATGCGATAAGAAATGTTATAATGTAAGTCCTCCTTGCGATTTGAAAATTGTTTACGGTTAGGATAACCATAAAATGTACTTTTATACGTACATCTTATGTTTTGGCGCGCACTGTTCATTGAAATAAAACAACTTTTACGGATATCAAACGCGCTATATTTCCACGAACTAAGTTGTAATTGTCCGTAATTTTTACGGGATGTCATCCCGTGACCACGGCAGCTGTAAAGGTGCCAAAACGTCGGGAAAATCAAAAAACCCCTAAAAAACCTAAAAATTACGGACAATTACAACTTAGTTCGTGGAAATATAGCGCGTTTGATATCCGTAAAAGTTGTTTTATTTCAATGTACTTTTATTTTAGTATTTTTTTTTGTGTTGAAAATTGATCTTACCCATGTGTTTAAGGTCACTTTTAATTTGACGACTCTGTATTATAACTTTTTAATTTTGCATTTTACAATGCTATTGTTATGTGAAAAATATTAAACAAGAAAATATACTAGAAAAAAGCAACTAGTCTCATGTCGCCCTGACTCTGTATTAAATAAAACAGGGAGAAAATAGCCCTTGACGAGTTTCTTGCCGGTTCTTCTCGTTACAATGTCTCCCGCCGTAGGGTTTGTGAACCGATGGCGTAGCTTCTTTGACGTTCGTAAGTGCTTGTAACAGCCTGGACTGAATAAATTATATTGAATGCACTATAATGTATTATGTACACTGGGCAGGAACACACTATGGCAAGAGCTACAAAAATTCAATAGCAATTTATACGTTAAACATTTATTATAAATTTCAAAGAAAGTAAATGGGTTGTAATTACTTAATGATACCTATGCCACTTCATGCTGAATATAACAAAGAGGTTCATAAATAATAATACAAAAACACCACGTTGGGCGCCAGTGAAAATCTTATGTATTTTATTTATTAATTCATCATCAGGAAAAAAATAAATCAAACCGTCAACATGGTACGAATCATTTTTAACTATTTAATAAAAGAAACGGTGAAACGGTAATTCAGTTTGTCATTTGTATAAAATTGCGGGTAGTTAATTATATATGTGTGTCGATACAAAAAATCTACGAATTTAAATAAAAATCAAAACATATGCAATCTAACCTCTCAATTAGGGTCAATGTGCCTTATCTCCAATCTCGAATTAAAAAGCAAATAAAACATCCCCTCCTAAAACTGACCCTTCCACTGCTATAGGGATCTACAATACAATGAACACCATATCGGAGTATACAATTTTATACAACGATAACAATTGATTTTGAACCTTATCAAGTGGCGATAAGGATCATAATTGATTGATTTTTGTCAGTATAAAAACACATAAATCCGAATTATTTTACGGTGGATTATTCCGGAGAATGTGTTCATGGGGGTTCGAGTTACAGTACGGGTTGTTATCTTGTGTTTTTATGAGTGTGTAATTAAAATACGAATTACGGACTTTTAATAGTTGAATTTAAATCATTAAATTCGTGAGATATCAGCCGAGTAGTGGGGCTAAATCGCAATTTTTTATTATCTCCAAAACATTGCGAGATTTGGCGTAGGGCCTAGCGAGATCTTTTTCTAAAACCATTGGTCTATCAAAAAATAATAATAATAAAATATACTCTATTGCACAAAGAAGAAAGAAATAACAAAAACAGACATAAAACATAAAAAGGCGGCCTTATTGCTAAATAGCAATCGCTAAATAAAGTCACTAAATAAAATCTCTTCCAGGCCAAATAATAAGGAAGAGGACGTAGGTGCAATTATGGGAAGGATAGTTCATATAGATGTACATAATATAAATAAAAGAAATAAAGTATAATATAATGGAATTGAAGAGGAAAATATACAAATCCATAATACGTAAATATTAGGAAAAATAAAGGAAATGCTTTTTAACTTGATCGCGGAAAGATGCCTAAGTACGAGCTTTCCTAATACCTTCTGGGTGAGAATTCCATAACGAACAGCGTGCACAGAGAAGGAGTAGGAGAAGAAATCTGTTGAGTGACAGGGAGTAGCGAGAGAAAGATTATATTAGAGGAAGAACGCAAAGTGCGTAGTGAAGTTGAGGATAGAAAGTTGAATAATACTTTAAGATAAGAAGGGGTAGTTGGGAGGAACAGGATGGAGAAAAGCAGAGAAAGAGTGTGTAAGTCCCTGCGCCAATGGCGTTTTTGTACTGGCAAATAAAATATTATTTGCAGGTACAAAGTCGCCGCTATTACGAGCGTCGTAAGGGCGCTCTTAAGGTCAAAGTGTGAAGCCATAGCTTCTGTACAAATAATTATTTTTACGTCACTGTTACTGTCCAGTTGTTGTATTTTCAAGCTGAATTTTTCAGTTAATATGGCAGTACCGTCCACCCTTTTGGTGCAGCTTTAAACTAATAAACCTGCTAAATGTTGGTGGTAGGACTTGTTGTAAGACCTCCTGGCTAGCTACCACCATCTTATCTAAGTCTAACGCCATAACAACATTGTTTTCAGCATTGTTGTGTTCCGGCGGTTAGAGATAAGATAGCCAGTTCCTCAGTGATTGAGGATTCCGGCAGAGGCTCGCTTCTATCTTCAGTCTTATCAATACTTAACATCAGGTATGATGAAGGTTAAGAGTCTCCCCGTTGGACATAAAAAAATTATATTGTTTGTGCTTAACTTGATAGCTCAGTGATCAAACCCTCAAGTTTTGTTTGATTAGTTTTCTTTTATTAACAAATACTTAATGTAAAAAAAATACCATGCAATAAAGTTTATTCTGTCAAATGCTTGGTCGAATACCACTAATAAAATTAAAAAAGCATATTATCACAACAAAACCGACCAATAAGTTCGAACAACATTGACATATTGGCGCGAAACGGAACGCCATTTAAAAGAAAACAAACAAAATGGCGGGAAGCGCGTGGCAGAACGCGCGCCATTTCAAGAGACACTCGTCTTTGGCGGGTGTCGATAAACGAAGTGGTCCTTGAACAAGCGTGGCCTTTGAATTGGTTTGTGCAACAGATGCATTTTCAGTGCAGTTTTTGCTTATTTTTTTATTGTAGATGTTTCTATTCCTGGAGTTTTTGACTGCACTTCTTTTCTCAAATCATGCGCGGAAATTAAAACTAAACAGTATCTAGGCAGAACTTTTTATTTAAATAGTACATTCGCGCGTTAAAGTGTTCAATTGTTTATTTTTTTCAAAAAATAGCCGGACCCGACCAAGGTCTCCCGGGTTCGATTCCCAGCGGGGGTACACATTGTATTTGGTTTGATTGGTGGTAGGACTTGTTGTAAGTCCGCCTGGCTAGTTACCACTATCTTCTATCTATCATCTAAGTCTGACGCCATAACAGCAATATCCTCAGTAGTTGAGGATTCCGGGAGAGGCTCGCTTCCACCTTCAGATTTATCAATACTTAACATCAGGGGCCCAATTCTGCCAATGCTTAGTCACAATCGTATTCCAGTGGTGTTTCAATGGTAGTGCTGTTTTACACAGTTCTTGTTACAACAGTGTAAATAAACACTACTATTGAAACACCACTCAGAGACGATTATGACAATAAAATTGCAGAATTGACCCCTAGGTATGATGAAGGCTTAGAACCTCTCCGTTGTTCATAAAAAAGGCAGACGAATGGTCTCTAAACGCTAGCAAACTAAATATACTTATTTTCCTTGCAAAGCAAGCCCTGTAACCTTTTCTTTTTGTTCCGTGGGTAATGCGGAGGCCGGGGTTGACGGCTTCCACGCTATCATGCGCAAAAGAGCTGCCTCGATGGCGCAGCGGATACGGGCCAGCCGAAACAGTCTCTTGGCAGTGGTCGCAGGTCGTGCGGATGGTCCTTTTTTGAGGCACTGGCAGTCACTACATATGCCAGTGCCACAAAACGTACGATCTTTTTAAAATATTTTTAAAATCTAGTCTCACTAACATAGTTCTTAAGTTATTACTAACACTATAATTTAATTAAAAAAAATAATAATTTTAATAATATTAAATGTATGGATTAATTTATCTGAATAAATGTTTAAAAAAAAAAAATGCTCAAACCAAGCCCGCTATAAGTGGGTACCACCATATGTAATGGTAAATAACCCAGTTTAACCCATGTTTAGTCGTCAACGACTCGTCGACGCGGCGACGACACGCGACCGGCACGTGACGACTCCGTTTAAGTTAATTCGATGACAAATTTTAGGATAAATGTGAAAGAAAAACCACAGTAAACAAAACGGGAGGAGCCCGTGGCGCGTGGCTCGCGCACTCAGACTGCGATTGTTGAGGTTAAGCAACATTCGCAATGGTCGATCACGGGATGGGTGACCATGAATTTACTAACTCGACCTCCACCGAGCTTCGGAAGGCACGTTTAGCCGTTGGTCCCGGCTGCATTTGCAGTCGTTCTACAAATGCAGCCATACTCCTGCAGACGAGGGCAGACGAATGGCCTCACTCTCAAAGTAGAAAACGAAAAATATGTCGCGTAATTCCGCAAGAAAAAATGCAGATGCAGCCCAGTGACACACCTTGCACCTTCACCGACTACTCTACACGTGTTTCGCCCACACACGGAGCATCCTCAGGAGTTGTTAGACCGTGCCAATCTCAGCACCGAGATTGTGCGAAGAGTAGTCGGTGAAGGTGCAAGGTGTGTCACTGGGCTGCATCTGCATTTTTTCTTGCGGAATTACGCGACATATTTTTCGTTTTCTACTAAGATATGGATTTCTGCCAAGTAACGCCTGATTCTATCAAATACTCACTCTCAAACTAAATATATTTATTTCCCTAGCAAAAGCAAAATAACGTCATTTTGATTACATCACAACCACTCATTTCGAACGTGGGGGGTTAACTTTACACTGGAATTATTAACTTTACGCTAATCACAATAATGGTCACTGTCAGATCCACTCGTTTATCGCCGTCTTGCTCACATGCGAGGTTTAGTGGCCGAGCGTGAGTGAGAGAGATGCAGTTTAGGGATGAACATGATTTGTCGTATTGTAACGAATATTGTCGACCGTGAAGTGATTATTGGGGTGCTGGGTGCCGTACTTATAGTCGGGGATGTATTATTTTCTTGCGATTAAATGATAAAAAGTTTTTAGTACCTACGAAATTTATTAGTTATATAGTCGTATGTTTGTTTGTCATGATCTTGTTAATTCATTATATTGTATTTGGTTGTTTAATTTAAGTATAATGTAAGTCCTTTTTGCCTGAAACACAGGGTATTCCTAGTTCAGACTGATTATATAATTATAGTATTTGTAATCGAATTTTCTAGGCTAGGCTATAAGTTTTTAACACTGTAATGTTTTGATTATTGAATACGTCCCCTTAGTGGTAAAACCGATTATCTGCACTTTTTTTTTTGCAAAATTTTGTTATAATAAATTCTCAAATTATTGTCAAGATGGCAAGGTAATATACACCTTAACACATAGTTTAATTTTGTTATAATAATTCTCAAATTATTGTCAAGATGGCAAGGTAATATACAAATTTTGCAAAAAAAAAAAGTGCAGATAATCGGTTTTACCACTAAGGGGACGAATAAATTATTTATTTATTTCATACTTATCATTTAATTATTTTTATTAATTTAGAAATGAAATGAAAAAGTAACCCTAAAAAGTACTTAGTATTGCTCAGTACAATGATATGGGAGAAAGGAAGTGGAAATTAATAAAGGTATACCTCCTCCAAAGAATTGCGTAGGAGTATCATAAAATGATCAAGAATACTTCTGAAATTAAGTTCATACTTACAATAAACATACTTATATATTAAACATTAAGGCGTAAACGTTTTAGCAAAACTGTCAAATAGATCCATGACATCATGACATGATAAGAAGTCTAACACAAGAAATTTTCAGTAATAAGCATGATATTTCAGTAATGTGCTGAATTAATCTTGAGCGACTTTCCCCTGACTAGAGAAAGGAATATACAAAAATAGCCTTCCGCCAGCGACTATGTGCACGTGGAATTAGGTTATCGCGAGGATTTAGGACCTATTAAATAATAATAGTATATCACAATTCATGTTTCATTCAGATGAGCCCGTGGCGCAGTGGTTCACGCGTTCGACCTGCGATTGTTGAGGTTAAGCAACTTTCGCAATGGTCGGTCACGGGATGGCTGACCAAAAATGTACTATCTCGAGCTCTTCCGTGCTTCGGAAGGCACGTTAAGCCGTTGGTCCCGGCTGCGTTTGCAGTCGTTAAAATCCACCAACCCGCATTGGGCCCGCGTAGTGGGTCATGGCCCTTTCTCCTTATCCATCCATAAGGAAAGCCAGTGCCTCAGCAGTGGGGACATTAAAAATGGCTGACGAAGATGTATCACAATTCATGTTATAAAACTGTATTCTAACAAATAAATGATTTCATTTGATTAGGTTATCGTGCGGTGGCGCCATCAATCAGAATAAAAGTATGCTAATGTCCATCTCTAAGGTATTAAGACTTCATCTCCATGCCAAACTTCCTTAAAAACGATTCAATGAAATAAAACCACTTTTACGGATATCAAACGCGCAATTTTTTACGAACTAAGTTGTAATTGCCCGTATTTTTTGTTTTTTTTGGGGTTTTTTTTATTTTCCCGCCTTTTCTGCACCTTTTCATCTGCCGTCGTTTGCAATTACAACTTAGTTCGTGAAATATAGCGCTTTTGATATCCGTAAAAGTTGTTTTATTTCAATGAACAGTGCGCGCCAAAATTTAAGATGTATGTAACGATTCAATGGTTAACACTAGAAAATGCAACAGACAGACTGAGTTACTAACGTATTTAAAATATTACATAAATATAAAACAACAGATGGACAGAAGTTAGTCCTAGATACAATCTAGACAAGTATTTAACTTGTTGCATTAAAAATCGCTTTGTCTACCATTGATTTATAGTTGCTGTCAAAATTGACAGGATCATGAATTTAAAGATTTAAACAGCAGCGGCATAGTGTATAACAATATGAAAACCAAAATTGAATTAATTTTACTCCAGAAAATGCAGGATTTTTCGATTGCATTTTATTTTCGATAGAATAAAATTATTTGGTAATCTTATTTACAAGGATTAAAAAAATATATTAACCAAAAAATTGAGGAAGGACCTAAATATATTTAAGTATATCATTCTCTTGTAATATACAACGACCAGCACTTAGAAAACACAACCCTTAAGGGGGATTAAAAAAAAAATATCACTAAATATAGGTATCTAAGGCTTTGGATCTGAATAAAGTTTATGCTGACGAAAGCGGCCTCTAGGTTCTGAAAATAGTAGCAGTCATGTATCGTCTATTTTCCTACTGACCCCACTTCACTGTGGTAACGGTACGTAAGCTTATTCTTGTCCATCTGGCGACAAACAACAAATTAGATTAAAAAATATGTTTTTGGATGCCACGAGTCCGCGACGCATCATTTGATGGAAATCTTGGTAATTTCACCAACCATCGATTAGATCAGCCTTTCTCAAAGTGGGCGATAACGTCCCCCTTGTGGGTATAAATGGCCTAGAGGGGCGTAGTAAGGGGCCCAGAAAATTTATGGTTTTTAAGATGTGGTAAAGTAGAAAATAATTGGGGGGCGCTGAAAAATAATTGATTTTCAAATTGGGCCATAGACAAAATAAGTCAGAGAACCACTGGACGTTGTTTATAATTCTGTCTTCTTTAAACTTCAAACAAACGGGTGATATGCAATTTCATTAAATGATGTTTAGTGTTAATGGGCTGGTAGGCAAATGGTTTGCCGTGTGATCACCACTCCCTTACATGCCTGGGATGTCGTAAGAGCCGACTCAGAGGCTCAACGCATTAAACACCTGTGCGAGAGAAGGAAAACTTGAAACAAACCCTCTACCAACCCGTCTGGCCAGCGAGGTAGCAGTAGGCTAATATCCTCCTATGAACACCACAATAGGCGTGAGTCAGGAGAGACCAATGTCCAGTAGTGGACGTCTACGGGCTGATGATAGCGGTAATAATAGTAGGTAATAACGGTCGGATACTCAAATTTAACCGCCTCTGTGGTCTAGTGGTACAACCACCGGTATCAGATCCAGGGGTCCCGGGTTCGATTCCCAGCGGGGTTACATATTGTATTCGGTTTGGTTGGTGGTAGGACTTGTTGCAAGTCCGCTGGCTAGCTACCATCTTATCTAAGTCTGACGCCATAACAACAAAGTTTTCAGCATTAGACAGCCAGTTCCTCAGTGATTGAGGATTCCGGGAGAGGATCGCTTCCATCTTCAGCCTTATCAATACTTAACATCAGGTATGATGCAGGATAAAAGCTTCCTCGTCGCTAATAAATAAAAATTAAAAAAAATATGAAAATTTTACATCCTACTTATATTATAAATACGTTAGTTTGTCCTTCTTCCACGCCCTAACTAAGCAGCCTATCGACTTGATTTTTTGCAAAAAGTTGATTGTAAGGACGGAGAGTAACATAGGCTACTTTTTATCCCGATATTCCCACGGGAACGGGAACCACGCGGGTGAAACCGCGGGCGGCCGCTAGTAAGTTAATGAAGATGAAAATGTTAAATTTTATACTTATAGTAAATTTTAATCACTCAAAACCCGACCGGACACCCATAGAAAATCCATAGAAAAATATCGGAAAAAATTAACTCGACCACAAGTGAATTCTCAGACGGGAATCGAACCCGAGACCTTTGGAAATCATTGGACCGGATTTCCAAAGGTCGCGGGTTCAAAAATAGCATTGATAAATGCAAAAAATACAAAATCATAAAATGTTAAATTTTAATTATAATCCAGTCCCGCCTATGAATACTGGTCGCGTCGAGGGCGTACCGTCGCGCGTATAATGTGATTAATCGCTACAATTCACAATGCACGGACTTGGGGACTGCACTTTTGTATGTCACTATACGCGGTAATAATAATATTTAATTTATTTTTTATTCGCCATACTATCACTTGAAGGAAGGGCTGGTCAGCTGTATCAATGAAAGATTAATGTTCTTAATGAAATATTCGTTTATATAAACATCCTAATTTTATTAAGGTACCTATACCACGCATACACACACACACATACACACATCAGCCAGTAGACGTCCACTGCTGGACATGGGCCTCTCCTAGCTCACGCCTATTGTGGCGTTCATAGGAGGCTATTAGCCTACTGCTACCACGCTCTGGCCAGACGGGTTGGTAGAGGGTTTGTTTCAAGTTTTCCTTCTCTCGCACAGGTGTTCAATGCGTCAAGCCTCAGTCGACTCTTACGACATCCCAGGCATGTAAGGGAGTGGTGACACGCGTATTCTTAGGCCGTCGCCACACGGCACACCACGCATAGTAGAGTAAAAATAACAACAACATTGATAAACCAATCACAATAATCAAATTTAATGGAAAACCAAAGTTAGATTTGGATTGAAATAGTCTTACCTCAGTCAAATGCAAATAAAAGTATTCTATTCTATAAATTTTAAATAGAAAAATATTGGAAAAAATTAACTCGGCCACAAGTAAATTCTCAGATGGGACCCGAACCCACGACTTTTGGAAATCCGGTCCAATGCTCTAACCACTGAGCTACCGAGACTTGCGGACCACCGTCGAAATTCTCCTGCATTCGAAAAAAACATCTTTTCAGATGTTTAACGATCGATTAAGATGCAACAGCATTTTTCAATGCTATTTTTATACCTATGATAAATTTTAAATAAGTACAAAAATATTGGAAAAAATTAACTCGGCCACAAGTAAATTCGCAAATGGGATTCGAACCCACGACTTTTGGAAATCCGGTCCAATGCTCAAACCACTGAGCTACCGAGACTTGCGGACCACCGTCGAAATTCTCCTGCATTCGAAAAAAACATCTTTTCAGATGTTTAACGATCGATTAAGATGCAACAGCATTTTTCAATGCTATTTTTATTCCTATGATAAATTTTTAATACAAAAATATCGGATAAAATTAACTCGGTCACAAGTGAATTCTCAGATGCTACTCGAACCCAAGATTATATTTTGTTATTTACTTTACTTTCTTAAAAATAGATTCAACATGTATTCAAACTTATTTTTTTTTACAAAAAGCAACAAGTTTAGTTTGACACTCTTATAAAACATTTTTTTTATTTAATTTTTTTGACAATGAATCGAGGCTAGGAACTTTACCAATTTACCAGTTGTAAAAATCTGAGAAATATTTAAATACTGAGAAATCGTTCAATTCACAAAGATCGGAGTAAATGTCTGCTTGTTTATAAACACCAATCTAAAACTACGAAAATTAATAAATTACTCAAATCAAAACAGACTTCCTTGAAACCACTGTCAAATCAAGAGCCCTGAAAAAGCCATCAAATTGTTTGTCAACATTCACCCAGTGGCGCTCAAACTGTTTGCATTGGCTGAGCAAACGAGACATTAGTGAGAGGGTTGTTTAGTCAGTCTCAGAGGGAGGTTGAGTGAGTCAGTGGCTTTCAAACTAAGAGTAAATTTTCTATAGAAGTGGGAGGCGTATTAGATAACTGGCGATAGAAATGCATTTCACATATTTCACTTATGTTTACCACAATTATGGTTATTTAATTCTCTAACTGAAACTGAAAGGTGTAGATCTTACGTATTTGTTTCATAAGAGTATTTTTTTTTTTGGTTGGTGGTAGGACTTGTTGTAAGCCCGCCTGGCTAGCTACCACCATCTTATCTAAGCCGGACGCCATAACAACAATGTTTTCAGCATTGTTGTGTTCCGGCAGTTCGAGATAAGATAGCCAGTTCCTCGGTGGTTGAGGATTCCGGGAGAGGCTCGCTTCCATCTTCAGCCTTATCAATACTTAACAGCATGTATGATGAAGGCAAAGAGTCTCCCCGTCATTCATAAAAAAAAAACATAAAATTTTATACTCAATACTTGATTGCATTCCATAGGTGTACAATAGATGTTACTTAAAATAGGTATCACTATGGGCCCTGATGGGCACAACAATATTCAATTAGGAGAAAGATTTTTTTATTTATTAATTATGGATATTCAAGTTGATATCTATGTTTTTGGCTTCTAAATATTCGGTAATGGTAAATAAATAAATAAATATTTCCATACAATCACACCAATTATCTAGCCCATGTTAAGTATCATGAAGAACTTGTGTTATGGATACTAGATAACGGATAAACATACTTATATACTTTTTTTTTGTAAATACATACATTATATACATATTAAACACCCAGACCAAGACAAATAGACATGTTCATGCACACAAATATTTGTCTTGTCCGGGGATCGAACCCGGGACCTCTGGCGCAGAAGGTGGGGTTAGTACCCCTGCGCCAAACAGGTCGTCAAAGTAGCATTTTTTGTAAAGTACTTGTTTTAGTTCATTTATAAATTGCTTTTCATCATTAATGTTTTTTAATGGTTCTGGTAATTTATTGAAAATTTTGATTAACATCGCAATTTACTAAAAAGCTTAAACACGAGTTAATTTAAACTTACCAGTTAATTATGAATTTTATTAGATTTTTTGTAAATTTATACTTGTACGAGATTTTGTACTGAAAGTACGAGATAATAGATAAATCGAAATTCCAAAATTCCAAAATCGTAATGAAAACTTACAATTAATTTCGTACGTAGGTACATCTTATGTTTTGGCGCGCACTGTTCATTGAAATAAAACAACTTTTACGGATATCAAACGCGCTATATTTCACGAACCAAGTTGTAATTGTCTGTATTTTTTGGTTTTTCAGGGGTCACGGGATGTCTCAGTCATCCCGTGACCACGGCAGCTGAAAAGGTGCCCAAACGTAAAAAAATCTTAAAATACGGACAGTTACAACTTAGTTAGTTAGCGACCTGTTTGGCGCAGGGGTACTAACCCCACCTTCTGCGCCAGAGGTCCCGGGTTCGATCCCCGGACAAGACAAATATTTGTGTGCATGAACATGTCTATTTGTCTTGGTCTGGGTGTTTAATATGTATATTATGTATGTATTTACAAAAAAAAAGTATATAAGTATGTTTATCCGTTATCTAGTATCCATATCACAAGTTCTTCATGATACTTAACGTGGGCTAGATAATTGGTGTGATTGTATGGAAATATTTATTTATTTATTTAGTTCGTGAAACATAGTGCGTTTGATATCCGTAAAAGTGGTTTTATTTCAATTAATTTCGTATCACTCAATTAAGAGAATTTCGTACTCAGATAACATTTAAACGAGTCGACGACAAACAGCAATTCGATATGGCTCGACTCGATAAAGCGACCCCTTTACGATAACTGATTATCGAGAAAGTATCGATTACGCGTTTTAGGGTCCATTGATAATGTACACTTCGTTAGTAAAGGAAAAATTAACTGACTGCGTGAAAAAAGTATAGATTAAAAATACTAATACACATTTAAACCTTACATAAAATTTCCGATGAATCTTACTAATATTGAAAACTAGCGGATCCTCGCAGTTTTACCCGCGTGGTGCCCGTTCCCGTGGGAATATCGGGATAAAATATAGCCTATGTCACTCGATAGAAATGTAGCTTTCTAATGGTCTAAGAATTTTCTAAATCGGTCCAGTAGTTCCTGAGATTAGCGCGTTCAAACAAACAAACTCTTCAGCTTTATAATATTAGTATAGATAATAAAGTATAGATGTGAATGTTTGTTACTGGATTGAGTGAGTTAATGCAAAAACGGCTGAAGGGATTTGTATGAAGCACACTGTGGTTTATAGCTTATTAAACACAGGACACATTTTAAACCGATTTCCTCTCGAGTTTTTTTTTTATCAAATTAATAAAAATTGAGAGTGAAGAGAGAGAAGCTAAAAAAAAATAAAGAGTTGTTTTTCGTAACTACAGTAAATCATAAAAAGGGGAAAATAAATAAATAAATAATTGCATACAACACACCAAATTATCTAGCCCACGTTAAGTTTCATGAAGAACTTGTGTTATGGATAGGTACTACTTAGATAACGGATAAACATACTATATCCTTTTTTTTTAAATAAATACATAATATACATATTAAACACCCAGACCAAGACAAATAGACATGTTCATGCACACAAATATTTGTCTTGTCCGGGGATCGAACCCGGGACCTCTGGCGCAGAAGGTCTGTGAAAATTTCCCGATGTCTGTGAAAATTTATAAACGTAATAAATAAGTAATTGGGGTAAATAAATATTATTTTTAACTTTTTAGGAGTATTTTTAAATTTTAAATTTAATTTTTTTTTTAAATATCTATAATATAAGTATTAGGTTACAGCAATATAAAAAATATTACTAAGTCTATTAGTCTAATAGACCGCCCCGAGTAGTCCCCGGTGCAAATGTGCCCATAACGCTGGCCGCGTTACCGCGTTGGATGGCACTAGACAACCTCTGCACCAGAAATGTAATTCCAATAATTTTTTATTTAAAATATATCATAAGGCTACATGCAAGCATTAACATATTGGATCAATATTTAATGTAACTAATCAATACGCTATAGAAATACGTTGTATATGTGACGTAGTGTAATAGATAGTATAAAATAATTTACGCAATTTGTTTGCGCAGCTGCGTCTACGCATAGCGGCTATTGGGCAGCGCGCGAGCCAATAGAGAGTCCTTATTCGAAATTTGAACGCGGGTCTCAAAAGGAGTTCCATTTCTTTTCTGCTACTAACGAGAATTGTTGTTTTTCTTTTGGATTCTTTGCAGTATTTTTTTTAGTACAGTCAACAGCTACGACTTTACACTTTGACCTTGAGAGCGCCCTTACGTAGCTCGTAATAGCGGCGGTTTTCGTAGGGCAAACGTTAAGCCGTTGGTAAAAAACTACTAGCCAGATCTTCGTAAAAATTATATGTGACCACATTTGAACTATGTTCTTTCAGATGAAAAAAGAAACTGACGACGTTATATTAAAACATACATAAAAAAAACAGTCGACTTGAGAACGTCCTCCTTTTTTTGAAGTCGGCTAAAAAAACCAAAGTACACATAAAATAAAACAAAAGTAAGGCATTGTGAGATTAGTGAGTACTGTGAGCAGCGACCGACCGATCTTAACGACCAACCGTTGGTTCAGCGGCAAACTGTGATGTGACTGACTGTCGTTACGATTAATCGTTACTATCGGTCGTCACGACGGATCGTTCCGTAAGTACATGGGACCCTTAAACCTACGCATAATCATCAGTACTAATTTGCTTCATCGTCACAGGTCAAAGTTTATCATCTTAAAGTCTAGAACAAAGAGCTGGTGCCTGAAAGTCTAGCATGCGCAATCTTCCAGTTATCTATCCAATAAATTACAATTATTCCTGATAACCTTAGGTTACTACGCTTGTAACTGTCAGTAAGATAACGTAAGTGCTAATTAAATATTTGAATTATAGCTTGTTGACAATAAAAATATAAACAACGAGTTTATTTATGAGGAACTAATGGCCGCCAGCGGCTTTACCCGTTTGGATCCCGTTCCCGTAGACGTTTTTTTATTTTAATTTTTAAGAAAACGTTTTATAAAAAAATGAAAATGACACGATATTATCTTCCTTTAAAAACTGAAATAAAATTTATTTATAAAAAAATTAAAACCGACTTCAAAACACTAAAAAGCAAAAAATAAACCTTTTGGGGTCGGTGCCAGCCAAAGCATTCTACTTTGCGGTCCTACTATTTTATTTTTCTTGCCTTGGCTTGCACCGACTCCAAAAGGTTTATTTTTTGCTTTTTAGTGTTTTGAAGTCGGTTTTAATTTTTTTATAAATAAATTTTATTTCACAGTTTTTAAAGGAAGATAATATCGTATCATGCAAGTAACAAATATGAAATGAAATACATAAAAATGCCCAAAACATATAAAGTACTGGGTCAAACTAAACCAATTTTTTATGGGACCAATTGGCACCTATTCTGCATCGAACAAAAAAAGAATCACGGAAATCGGTTCAAAAATCTCGGCGTTATCGGTGTACATACATAAAAAAATTATACCGACCGAATTGAGAACCTCCTCCTTTTTTGAAGTCGGTTAAAAAGGACAGTTTACAAGGCACACACTTATACATAAATGAATAACACGATCGAGTAACAAAAGACACGTAGTGTGGCTTTAGTTACAAACTGTCACGACATGTTAGGTTCACAAAAAGCAGTATATGAAACAGTTCATGAAAATCAAAAAGTTATAATTATATTTTATTATACTATTATAGTATATCCGGATAAAATGACTATCTGTGTGCGAAATGTCATTCAAATCTTCATCCCGTGACCACGGCAGCTGTAAAGGTGCCGAAACGTCGCGAAAATAAAAAAGAAACCCCTAAAATACGGACAATTAGATCTTAGTTCGTGAAATATAGCGCGTTTAATATCCGGAAAAGTTGTATTATTTCAATGAACAGTGCGCGCCAAAACTTAAGATGTACGTTTCTGTTCAGTAATTTTGACAGACCTATATCCAGATATATATGACACGTGGTGAAAGTGTGTCGCGGAGGGTCAGAGGTCACGCGATGAGACCTGGTTCAGAGCACTAGCGGACAAAAGGGAAAAGCGCCACCATAGAGGCACTAACACACCAGCCGTAAACTTCCCCTGCCAAGCTTGTGGGAGAGTATGCCGCTCTCGCATCGGTTTGTTAAGCCACGTAAAAAGTTGCCTCCGTGGCACTGCTATAAAGCGTCTGCAATAGTCGCAAAGGCCATTGATGATGATATCGAGATAGAAGGTAAAAGTTTACCTACCTTGCGTGTAAGAAATTTGATCCACGGTCAAAGATTCCCGACCTAAGTCAGTCCGCTTGAGATCATTGCCATGAAAACACGCGTCACTCAGAAACGTATATGGTTAAGGGGCCATACAAAGCTAGAAGAAATAAGGATTTCCCCCGCGCGTCCCGCACCCTATACCGCTGTCGACTAGCTCCGCGCGTGTCGTTATCGCAGGCCGAGAACAAAGTTCGCTTGAGTTTACGTGCACAGTGTAATGAAGAAAACAGAGACAAGTGTCGCATGTATATACACATACTTAATGCATTCAAATATAAATTCCTGGTGAGTACTGTTTATTGTTTATTTTATAAATTACGTTTTTTAATAATATTTATAATGTTTTTTCTGTTTCAGATTGGCAACAGTGTAGCGCAATTAAAAACAGGAGACGAGTACTTTTTATTATGGTAATCCTTAGGTAACCTGAGGATTAATGATAAACATACAAGTAATAAATATATAAAAAATGTGCGACATTACATTTTGTATTATAATGTGGTTTGGTGAACCTCCCGCATTATTATTCGTTTTACATATGTTAATAACCATCTTGGGATCCATTGGTCTGTATGCCTAGTGTGAGTTTTGTTTGCTTACGTGAAATTTATATGAAAAAAACGCAATTTACACGTTCTGACAGGGGTTCAGTACGTCTCTCAATTATAATTATAGTAATTAATACACTCAACACAAAGATCCTTTTCTTATTAATTCTTGATTTTAGTATAGAAATGCAAAAAAAATATTATAATATACCCAAAACCCATGTAAGATGGAAGCGTGAAAAATAATAAACTATTCAACAAGCAACCAATTTTTTATTTACATTTTCTTACGTTTAGCTTCAATACTCATTGATATTGCTCCTTTTCGTTTATTTTTGCTTACATTTACTAGCGGACTGCTTAAGGTGGTACGACTTCCATACTAACAAACATTGCACATTAATTGGTTCATCATACATTAATAATTCATAAATACATGTGCAACTAACACACGTTTTAGTTATTTGTTAGCGCGAAATTATTAAAAAAATGTACTTTCATACAGGTAGGTATATAAATGCGATGAGTCACACACACATACATAGAATTATTGAAATTATAAGATGTTAGGTTTTTCGTGATTTATGTATGAAAGTACATTTTTTTTATTATTTCACGCAAACAAATAACTGAAACGAGTTAGTTGCGCATGTATTTATGAATTATTAAGGTATGATGAACTAATCAATGTGCAATGTTTGTTTGTATGGAAGTCGTACCACCTTAAGGGCATATTTCGAGTCTGACGAGGATTCACTAATTCTGGCAAAACATGTTGCATATAAAAGTCTTTTAGTTTCGGTAGCATAAAGGTCTCCCAAAGTTTGTCGTCTCTTTCAATTTTCTAAATTTTCATACACACACAGTACAAAACAATAAGGGTATTTTTAAAAACCTTTTGTAATGACAACATTTGCCATCCGTATTTTTTTCTTGCAACGTCAGATCAAAATTGGACATTGAACTACTTCTATGCTCAGATCTGAAAAAGAGACAATAACATGTATTTGTGTCTAACAATAAAAACATGTAGGGTTGTATAATGTCTTCGACAATATAAGTATTATTAATTTTACAAGCTTATCTTCTTTTAAATTTCCATGGTTATTGAAGTTACTAGAATAAACTAGGACTGGATTTACACCTGTTTATATTTGAGACTCCGATATTTCAGCGCAGTTGCATGCGCCATGGTCACGAAAGAACTGTTGATTGTTGCGGGTTGATGTTAGTGGCACACGAATTGGCTTCCGTCTAAGTCTAAGTCTTTTATTACTCTCGATACTGGTACCACTGTCTGCAAACTTACTTACATTTTAGCCCTCACATTGTCATTATCTAAATGTTGTTGCTGCTCATCATTAATGAAAGTAGAAGTAACATCAGGAATTATGTTTGTAAGATCTGCCAATACGATTCTAAAAAACCGAAAAATAATACATTTTATAACTGTTTTGTTTTGTCATGCACCAAAGCACTTTTAAGGTATTGGGTATTTTAAGATACCTTTTGGGACTAATACATTCGACATTCATAGCTTCCTGCACCGTCATATCAGAATTGAACATTGAGCTACCTGTTACAATGCTGTTACTACTAGACTCGGCTCTGAAATAAAAACCGGAAACAGGTACAGCCCGAGGAAATAAAGAAAAGAAATTCTGATCATTCCGTCTTAATGATTCCGTCATCTAAACTTTGCATTACTATAAGTAAGTGCCAAGCAATATTTTGGTTCCTCGATGTGACCAATGAGGTACCAAATTGGTCTTGATCGGAATTTACATAGAATATAATACAGGCGCGGATCCAGGATTTGTTTGAGGGGGGGGGGGGGGATTTGGTTCAGGGAGGTTATATCATAATTGCAAACATTTTGCTTAAAAACTTTGCGTAAAACTGTGTGCCGGGGGGAGGGGGGCAATGGCTATTGTCCCCCCCCCCCCTTTTGTTTGTGCCTGAAACTAAAAAAAGTATACTATGTATTTACTTATAATAAATTACTACTTTTATCTAAAAAGTACAGTCAAATAATATCTTTAATCAATTTCAAACATTTAAATTGGCACTGATTTCTGACAGATATTTGACAGTTTTGTATATTAATATGCTGCTCGTCGAATACTTGTCTACTTTCTACAAATTTCTACAAAAGCTTATTTTTTATCTCTGTTTGCTATAATAACCTATACCTAGGTTATGATTAACAAATAGACTTTTTAAATAATCTACGTGCGAAATCGTCGCGGAGCGTAAGGCAAGCGCAGTCCACACGTCTCAATGGAGCACTCACGACTGAAGAGCGAGGAGCGAATCAGACAGAAATACCGTGAAATAACGCATGTGACAGAGATGCAAACACCGGTGTCTGTTTTAAAAACACCGACGTAAGCGACATTATCGTTTTTAATTTATTATTTATGAACTATTTAAAATTTAAAAAAACCGTCAATCACAAAACTAGACAACTAGCTAAGGTATTTTTTAATAATAGTTTCAAGACTAAAGGTTTAATAGCGGTTGACACAGCATTGAAAAACTACAAAATTGGAAGTAACTTTACGATTTTTTTCTATCGAGAAAAGTTTTAGCAATCATGTTTCTGTCAATCACATTACTGAGTACTATAGTCTACTTTCTACAGTATTTTTTTGGGGCCGATAAATCTAGTAATACTATGTGAAATCCTTGATCAAAAATGTGTATTTGACTTTGTACGGGCCCTTAATTGTGCAGTGCTTTGTTGCAAGAGCTCATCAATAACATTTCCACATCACTAAATCTCGCTCGTGACGTCATCGTAGGTACGAAAAATTCGACACGCTAGGTTCTCATGCAGTTTGAAGCGCTCTTTTCGTTCATCTTATCTCGATATGTGTCTGTGAATTTTGATATTACATGTACCTACAAACATTCACTTTCTTTCCCACACCTCAACTGCAAATTTTCCACTGGTTGTGTGGGTGTAAGATGTACTCCGAAAACAGTAGACACTGGTCGCTAGCCTATAATAGTTTTCGAATAATTTTGTCCATTGATGGTATTTTACTATCTGCATCGTAAACCTAGCATGTAGGGTTACCATTTAGGAATTTGAAAAGTCCTGACAAAAAGCCGGACTGTTAAAAAAAAGTCCGGACATTTTAGTCACTAAATGCAAACACTAAGTCAATATCATTTATTCAGTCTAGGCTGTTACAAGAACTTATGAACGTCAAAGAAGCTACGCCATCGGTTCACAAACCCACTTTGTAACGAGAAGAACCGGCAAGAAACTCGTCAAGGGCTGTTTTTTTTCCCTGTTTTATTTCGTACAGAGACGTCAGATTGAAGTGACCTTAACATATCAGTAAGGTCAATTTCCATCACAAAAAGAATATTACATTTTATGAAGTAAAGTAACATACGCTCGCTCGGGCGGGGAGGGAGGTTGAGTGCTGTTTTGTTTTAAGATGAGTGGTAAGTTAATAAAGACTGATTTGATTACTTATGTAAGTTTTATTACTCATATTCCATTTAATCCCAAAAAATCCCGACAAATTAAAAAGCAGAAGTTTAAATGTTCGGACATGTCCGGACTAATCCGGACGTATGGCAACCCTAAGCATGAGGCGCATTCTACGTTTTTTTTTCACTTGCAGTTGAGCAAATAACATTTTTAAATAACTGTAGCAAAATCAATAAAATACTAAATCTTGCCGCGAAACCGCCAAATACCGAAGTCCGAACCGCTGTGCGTGCCTAACCTAGACGTATTTAATGTTGTCTAATAAATTATTTATTTAACTCACTAATTACTCGTATATTCTCACACTTGGATCTCTAATGAATATGTGCGATCCGATTGACCGATTTAAAAATAATCGGCGTCCGCACATATCTCGCGACGCAAACATTCGATACCCAATTCGCACAAGGTTAATATCGCATTCGATGGTAATATCAATCGATTCTGAATGGGTACTGGAAACGTATTTTTGAATCACTCGAATCATATTCGCATACGGAATCGCATAATTCGCATGCGAATGTAATTCGATTGATAAAATACGTCTCCTGAACCGAGTCGGGTTGAGACAGCTAAATTAATAATAGCTTAAAAAACAATGCTTTAGTTTAGAGATAAAAAATATTTACTAATCCCGACGCAAAAAGAAGGGGTGTTGGGATTTACATTGTGCGTCTGTCTGTCTGTGCCTCTGTGGCCTCGTAGCTCCCAAACGAGTAGATATTTTTTTATTAACACGTATTATTTTATTTTATGGGCCATTCTAATATCATTATAAATTTTTAAGTTTGAATGTTTCGATAGTTAGTTTTGTTACTCAATCACACAAAAACTACTGAACCCTACCCCGTGAAAAATATGGATATGGATCTCTATTTTTCAATCACTCGTCGCGTGAGTGGTGAGACGAAAGGGGAGGCGATCAGGCGAAAAGCAACCTTGCGCGTGTAGACATAGGTCGCTTTTCGCTTTGCCCCTCTCGCGCTCGCGTTGGGAGGCGGTATTACAGGCGAAAAGCGAAGCTATGTATATACGTGCAAGGTCGCTATTACGGAAGATACGGAAACTCAAACGTCGCACGAAAATCAGTAGAAACCTCGAGACGAGTGAATCAAAAATAGAGTTCGTGGGCTTTATTTGACAGTTGAAGCTCATAAAATTACCTTATATGGTCATTTCACTGTCAAATGAAGCCCATGTCAATATTTTTTACGCGGTACGGCACCAGATTTGTATGAAAGGCACCCAGATGTTTAAAAAAAGTATTTATGTATGTTTATCCGTTATCTAGTATCCATAACACAAGTTCTTCATTAAACTTAAAGTGGGCTAGATAATTGGTGTGTTTGTATGCAATTATTTATTTATTTAAAGTTATTTTTTTTATTTAATTTTAGGAAGACCAACAGCAACAAACAGTAATAAATAATACAAATAAAAGGAGATGGTCAATTAAAGGTCCTCACAAATAGTAATTTAAAAAATAAAATACACACTTACGAACTGTGTCACACACACTTATGAACTCACACGCATCGTATGGCACACTAGAATCGCTAGATAGATAAATTGCATCATCTTGTAATCATAGCCTGGATTAAAACATTGCATACATTTTAAACCGATATTCCCACGGGAACGGGAACCACGCGGGTGAAATCGCGTGGGCGGCCACTAGATCATTCCACCTAATCCTATTTTTTTTTATAAAGTACGGGGAGACTCTTAGCCTTCATCATACCTGATGTTAAGTATTGATAAGGCTGAAGATGGAAGCGAGCTTCTCCCGGAATCCCCAATCACTGAGGAACTAGCTTTCCTATCTTTAACTGCCGGAACACAAAAATGCTGAAAACATTGTTGTTACGGCGCCAGACTTATATAAGATGGCGGTAGCTAGGCAGGCGGACTTACAACAAGTCCTACCACCAACCAAACCGAATACAATATGTACCCACCCCCACCCCCCGCTGGGAATCGAACCCGGGACCACTGGGTCTATACCGGTGGTTGTACCACTAGACCACAGAGGCGGTAACTGTGATATCATTGATGTGAAAGTGCGTTTGTTTGACCTTTCTTGACGTGTCGTCCTAAATAGTCAACCAATCGCATTGGTTTTTGGCATAGAGTAAGTTGAAACGGAGGAGAGTAACATAGGCTATTATTTATCCCGATATTCCCACGGGAACGGGAACCACGCGGGCGGCCACTGGATCATCACTACATAGTATAAAGCAAAGTCGCTTCCCGCTGTCTGTCCCTATGTATGCTTAGATCTTTAAAACTACACAACGGATTTTGAAGCGATTTTTTAGTGATTCAAGAGGAAGGTTTATATGTATAATAATAATAACCTTCAATATAGAGTACAGAAATACCGTAATTTTTGAGGTTTCTAATGTGATGTCGTAAATGATTACATTGTTTCCAATTACATTGCAAACGCGGGCTGAACCCTACGAGATTTATCAAAATAATGTACTAAGTATTTGTACACCTTGAAAAGGTCTACAGAAAACTCCGCGGTGGTATATGTTTATCTCTTATGGATAACCCACAATAGCATAAGTCGTGTAGTCCACGCGGGCGAAGCCGCGGGCGGGAAGCTAGTAGTAAATATAGCTATTTTAATCATTCTTTGTAAATAATTGGTGTTGTAATTTATATCGATAACCCCGTAAACTTAGTATTTGTTTACAATTGTGTATGTATCTTGTAATTAAATTAATTGAAACATTATCTGTGTAAACAATATCGTTTACGCTAACATTTGACTTTATTTACCTCGTGTCATGATTATTTGTCAGTTTTTTTTATCTATAATGCTTTTTTAACGATGCGATATCAATTATTATTTTTATGTACAGACGGGGAAATTCCCGATTGACAAGAAGAGAATTTTTACACATCATCAGCCTGTGGACGTCCACTGCTGGAGGTAGGCCTCTCCTAGCTCACGCCTATTGTGGCGTTCATAGGAGGCTATTAGCCTACTGCTACCACGCTGGCCAGACGGGTTGGTAGAGGGTTGGTTTCAAGTTTTCCTTCTCTCGCACAGGTGTTCAATGCGTCAAGCCTCTTAGTCGACTCTTACGCCATCCCAGGCCTGTAAGGGAGTGGTGACACTTGTATTCTTAGGCCGTCACCACACGGCACTAGTATTTTTAGGGAGCTTAATTTAAAAAGTAATAGATACATGGGTCAATCACCTATTTCTTGTACCTAATTATGTCGCAGAAACAAAATTTTGATATCTCCAAAACAATCAGTTTCCTCTAAAATGTATTATTGGTAACTAAGGGGACTTCATCACGGTTCCATACCAAACGTAAGTCCCCTATGTTACCAATAAAACGATATAATTTTTATCGTTTTAGTAACATTTAATTGACGGAATATAAAGTAATGTACTATAAAGATCTGTATAAATAAGGATCTGGAAAAGTAATTACTTATAGCAAACTGATTGTTTTGAAGATTTCAAATGCAAATTTTGTTGCAGGCACATAATTAGGTACAAGAAGAAGTTGATTGATCCACATAGAAAACGTTTAAGGCGCTACTCGGAAAAAGTATGGACTTTTTGATATAAAACTATAGCACGGTTACAGTTGTTACAAATCTGGTAATAACATTATATATTTCTTCATACTTTTATCTAGATTCGTATAGTTTCAAAAACACGATTTTATGATTTTGCCTCAAGACTTTTTCTTTACGAAAAGACCTCTAACGAAAATTCAAGATTATTCTTAAATGGGGTTACTTACACTATTGGAAATTGGTTTAATAAGTGGACACCAATAATATTTAGGATCGTATAGAAGCATTTTTTTAATCGCTGTAGTTTTTTAATACAAAGTGATTTTGTGTTTTTTTTGCCTAATCTGCAAAATCGGTCTCGCTCCCGTGCGCGTCGTTTTCTCATTGCTATCTCGCTTCAGTATATCTTTTTCGAGTATCGCCTTAAATCACAACTTATAGAACTTTAATAGGTATTTCATTTGTATACTAAGTTATTTCTTGAATTTTGATAGTTTCAGAGAAAACGTTACCTAAAAAATGTCTACTAGCCAACCGGGAAGTTCTCCCGATAAATTTGAAATAGAAAAATATTGGAAGAAATCAACTCGACCAAAAGTGAATTCTCAGATGGTACACGAACCCACGACCACGACGATTTGGAAATCAAAGACTCGGTAGCTCAGTGGTTAGAGCATTGGACCGGATTTCCAAACGTCGTAGGTTCGAGTCCCATCTGAGAATTCACTTGTGGCCGAGTAATTTTTTCCAATATTTAAAATTTATCACAAGTAACAATAACATGTTGTGTACTAGAATTTGTTGTCACTTTGTACGACGACGGTTTAACCACTCCTACTCAGGCCCCGAGTTATGAGACACAATAAATACTAATAGAAAAATTTGGCTACCGAGACTTAACCAAGTCCAAAAAAATACATTTTTTTTTCTCAGCGGTTAGAGCATTGGACCGGATTTCCAAAGGTCGCGGGTTCGATTCCCGTCTGGGAATTCACTTGTGGCCGAGTTAATTTTTTCCAATATTTTTCTATTTAAAATTTACCATACTTAACTCCATGTTAAAAACCATTTACGTGAAAGAAAAGAATGAGGCCAAGAGCTATTCCATAAAAAAACCGATTAGAGATTTTGTGAACGAACCGGTGTAAGGCACGATTCACAAATGTTGAAATGGCAACAGACTTATGATTGATTTGATATTACTGTCGCATCTTGCGTGACTGTCTTTATAAGGGATCGGACATACAGGTGGTTGTAAAAAAAAAACGAAAAAAATTAACTACGAAAAAAAATTTACGTCTGGATAAATGGTTATACTTAGTAGTTTTAATAGAGAAATACTAGAAAAAGTTGATTCGTCTCAAAAGTTGGCTTTAGACGGGACTCGAACCCGCGACCTTTGGATATCCGGTCTACCGCTCTTTCGATTGAGCTACCAAGCTTTAAGCGCTTTTCAGACTACGCTATAATATAATAGCATATAGCTCATAGCGCGACGATATCGCTCACCATACATTTACTTAGAATACGTTCACACTTAGCTATAATATATATTATTGGCTTACTAATACGCTATCTACGTAAATGTATGGTGAGCGATATCGTTCTGCTATGAGCTATATGCTATTATATTATAGCGTGGTCTGAGCGCTTTATGAGCACCCGACGAAAATTTCTAGTATTTTTCTAAGCTTTGCTTAAGCTCAACTCCACATGAATTTATATTCAGTCTAGGCTGTTACAAGCACTTGCGAATGTCAAGGAAGCTACGCCAGCATCGGTTAAAGCTGGCAATAGACGTCCGATTTTGCTTCCGATTGTCTGATCCGACAATCTGATCGGATTCACTCAATACACGTCCGATTTTTGCGTCCAACTTTTTCTAAACTCAGTCCAAAGAGTAAAATAATATGCGTTAGAGAGTCAACCGGCAAACCGGAAGGAGAATCGGACGTCTATTTCGTCCATGTACAGAAGTATGCAACAGACAATTAGATAAGACAATAAAATCTTAAACGCATGGCATTCTTTCCGATTAAGACGTCCGCTCCGACTATCGGATCGGATGTGTATTGAGCGTTAAACAAATGAATGGCACGAGCGCTTTCCGATTGTCTGATCAGACTATCGGATCCGACTACCGGAGATAAAAATCTGACAGGTGTACGAGTAACGTACAGACAGACAACTACAAATAGTATTAGTGTGTGATCGTGTGACGTACTAATGTAGGTCACGTAGAGACAATAAAATTATATATTAATATTTACAGCGTTTCCGCAATTCTGCTTATTTTACATATTTACAATTACTTTGGAATTAAATCAGTGTTAGAACGACTATCATTGGGTTTGTTTCGTACATTAACCTTCCCTTACAAATCTTCTCGCGCTCATCTTATATTGTAACACACTACAATATTTTTTTTTGGTCCTTCGAGCCGGATATTCCCAGCCTTACTCGTCGTTTCTCTCGTCCTTTCAACTAACTCCATGCCAAAAATCTAGGCGATTGGTCGCTTAGTTAGGGCGTCAAGAAAGGACATACAAACACACTTTCACATTCATAATATCACAGTTAGGATTAGCTAGAATGATGAACTGGCAAGAAACTCATCAAGGGCTGTTTTTTCTCCGTCTTATTTCGGAAGGAGTCGTCAAATGCTATCTATACTAAAATATTATAAAGCTGAAGAGTTTGTTTGTTTGAACGCTCTTATCTCAGGAACTAGTGAACCGATTTAGAAAATTATTAGACCATTAGAAAGCTACATTTCTCCCGAGTGACATAGGCTATATTTTATCTCGATATTCCCACGGGAACGGGCACCACGCGGATAAAACCGCGAGGATCCGCTAGTATTTCATATAGTCAAATGAAAATAGAAATAAACCCAGCGTTGCGTTGCTTCATCAATGAGAGGAATATGCTCGCAACGACCCGTCTTTCTTTTTATTCTAGTATTTTTCTTTTGCAATTTATCAATACAATAGTATTATGTAATGTAATGTAATGATATATTATTTAATGATAATAATAAATGATTGCATATACTCGCACCAATTATCTAGCCCACGTTAAGTTTCATGAAGAACTTGTGTTATGGATACTAGATAACGGATAAACATACTTATATACTTTTTTTTTTGTAAATACATACTAAACAAACAGACCAAGACAAATAGACATGTTCATGCACACAAATATTTGTCTTGTCCGGGGATCGAACCCGGGACCTCTGGCGCAGAAGGCGGGTTTAGTACCCCTGCGCCAACAGGTCGTCAAGAAGAAATTATATTTGTAAATATCATTTCCATTTTATAAAGCTGACCAGTTTTATGCGCCCATTTTCTCTTGTCAGTTAAAAGAGTCTTAAATGGGTGGTAGGCCAAAACCGACGATTAAAAAATAATGAGTTCAATTGTATAAAACATTATTTCATCCATTACATTTCACCTATATTTTTTCTATAACCTATAATACTATAATTTTAATAAAACAGCCTGTATACACGACGTCTACAAATGGCTTACAAGCACAATATTACGACAAGCATTAATTCATACAGGTTCAAAATGTGTCCATTGTAAAATACTCAGTTGTGGCGCAAGTTACAAGCGGACGAATTTATCGTGTACCTATTTAACAAACTGAATAATACCAGGTTAACAAACTGACCGACGAAGGAGGCTTGGGCGAAGGAGACGGCTTTATGCGCACCTCATTCCCCTTTAGGAGGTGGTGCGATTCGGAGAAAGGCGATGCCATTTACTCCTAGAGTAGACGGTTGACTGGGCTCCCCATCCCTCTCTACGGAGAGCGAGTCGGGACGCGTCGGACTGGGAAGGATCCCAGAAGGGAAGCCTGGCTTCGGCCGGGAAAGGTCGCCCAGGATTGTAGTGGAGACTGCAACAACGGCCCCACATTTATACAATCCTGGCGATATGCAGCTGGAAACCGGGGGGGTTTTAGTGGGTATGCCTACCATAGGAGAGCCCCACATAACCCTATGGCCCACCAGCGATAGGGTATGCATAAGGCGCATTTCCACCTCGAAAAAAAAAGGTTAACAAACTGAATAATTTACCGATGAACATTAAACGTAATTTAAATAAAATTTCATTTAATTTCCGTTGTTTGTTTAAATTTTAAAGGGTAGAACGAAAATTAAATTGGTTTGAACAACACTTATGAAAGAAGCTACAACATCGTCTCGTCTTGCCATCAGCCCCCCCAGCAGGAAAGCCGCTATATAACGCGCACAGACCTATATCGAGATAGACGGTAAAAGTGTACCTACCTTGCGTGTCAACAATGTGATCCACGGCAGGGGCGTGCATTGGTTTTCCAGCGTAGTAGGCACTGTAGATCTAACTAGTAACTTTGCACTTATCCTATCCTGCTACCGAATATTATAAGTTTGAAAGTTTGTGAGGATATTTGGATGGAGGAATGTTTGTTACTATTTCACTCAAAAACTACTGAACTGATTAAGATGAAACTTTATTTACAGCAATGTAGCTTATATATCAGAAAACCACATTGTATGCAAATATTTATAATTATCCTGATATTCCCACGGTAACGGCAACCACGCGGCGAGTGAAACCGAGAGCGGCCGCTAGTCATAAATGATAAGGTTCGTAATATTTAGTAGGAATATTAAAATGCTGACGAGTTTGATTGTTTGAGCACGCTAATCTCCGGAACTACTAGTTCGAATTGAAAAAATATTTTTGTGCTGGATAGTCCATTTATCTCGGAAGGTAATAAGATATTTAATATCACGTTACGATTAATAAGAGCAGAGCACTAATGTAAAACGTTACAGAAACGGCAAAAAAATATTAGTTTTGGGAGCTTCCGTTGCGGACGGTGTGTAAACGGTTAAAGTTATGTAAAAATCATGTATGACGAAATTATTCCCCATCAAAAGTTCTAAAAAAAAGTCCGCGACAGCATATGTGTATGTTTTATGGTTAACTCACTATAACCATTTTTCAGATAATAAAATTTGTTCTAAACTAATGTATTATTTGAGAAGCTGTTTTCATAAACATGATATTAATCCTTATCTAAATAAATACGTTAATCATCACAAGTATTTAATTTTGAACAAAATTGTCCTTTACATCATTAATTTTTAATGAATATCTTAGGAAATATGATAGTTTTAAAATAACTCCTCAACAAAATAATTCGCGACCAAATTTATTCGTCAGGTAGGCATGCTTACTTTATACTGATATATTCCGGAAGTTTAAGCTAGAACGTTACACATACAAACAGCGCCCTTCTTGCCATGGGCGGTTTATACTTGAGCAATACTTTTTCTAAATATGTTGTATTCTTGTATGAAACGCTGCTTGTTTCGAGTAGGCAATTTCGAGACTGCCTATCGGTAGGTATGCAGTATTTAGCGTAAAGAATATCTTAGTGGGTGAGTGTTGAATAGAAGTTTAAACTAAAATAAAATAACTAACACTTATTGTATATTTATTTAGGTTTTGAATGAGGTAGGCACTGCCTAATTGCCTATATGGAATGCACGCCCCTGATCCACGGTCAAAGTTTTACGACCTAAGTCAGTCCGCTTTTGACCATTGCCATGAAAATACGCGTCACTCAGAAACGAAAATGGTTAGTTATGCAGTTGTACAGTGCTTTCTTGCAAGAGCTCATCAATAACATTTACACATAAATCTCGCTCGTGACGTCATCGTAGGTACGGAAAGTTCGACACGCTAGGTTCTCATATAGTTTGAAGCGCTCTTTTCGTCTACTCGATATAGGTCTGTGACAACGCGATATGATATGGCGCATAATGTTGTTTTGCTGACTCTGCTAAGATGTGAACGGGACAGTGTCATGATACCGAGCTACGTGTGTCGATAAAAGCTGCTCATGCTGCCCAAGCATAAGTGGCCACTCAAACCCCGACCGGACACCGATGTCCTCTCCGAACGTAGGCCGAAAATCATCATTTTCTAATAGTTAGAGTTTAAACATGAAAATATACTAGAAAAAGCAACTAGTCTCATGTCGCCCTGAAGGGATGACGGGGCGACATGAGACTAGTTGCTTTTTTCTAGTATATTTTCATGTTTAATATTTATCGCATAAAAAATAGCATTGTAAAATGCAAAATTAAAAAGTTATAGTTAGAGTTTAGTCTTGAATGAACATTTTAATTTCAGAAGTCAGAACGAAGCCTGATAAATATACTCCAAACTGTGATATTTTTTTAAATCTAATCTTTGGTTTGAAGTGAAGTGACATTTGACACTTTCGAAAATCATGATTTTTTAGGATTGTTTATTTTTATTTATGTGTTTTTTAGCCATTTTTAACCACATAAAACTAATATAGTATATGAAAATGGTTAAAATATTCATAAATCCTACAGTTTACAGATTGAAAAAATAAGGTATGTAAGGAAACTTATCAGATTTTTGTAAAAGGCGGAATTTTAGTAAATTAGTTTTATTGGCATGACGTTAGTATGGTCCGGGGTCTCACTGGCTAGGACAGAGTCTACTAGGATCACTTGGGTTTTAAATCGCTTCAACCGCTGTGTAAAAACTTTTCCTAATCGCCCCAACTCGCTTCAGCTTATGCCTTACCCCACACCCCACCGTACGTAATGCCACAGACCAAATAAGGCGTCCACTCAATGACGACCGATTGTCATAAACGTCACTCGATCTACGCGCGGTGTGCGCATTTTTTCAACGACATTATACCATGTCTCACTAGTTACGCATAGCAAGATATATGAGAGATTTTATTACATATCACAGACTTCGATTAACCTTTATCTCACAGACCTATATGGAGATAGACGGTACAATTTGATCCACGGTCAAATTTTTCCGATCTAAGTGTGTCTGCTTGAGACCATCGCCATGAAAACACGCGTCACTCAGAAACGAAAATGGTTAATTGTGCAGTGCTTCCTTGCAAGAGCTCGTCAATAACATTTCCACATCACTAAATTTCGCCCGTCAAGTCATCGTAGGTACATAAAAATCAACACGCTAGGTTCTCATACAGTTTGATTTTCGTCTATCTCGATATAGGTCCTGTGCGTGTTACGCATAGCAAGATATGTGAGAGATTTTATTACCTATCTATACTACCTAGACTTCGATTAAACCTTAATATACTTATTATTTTTTTAATTTACAAACGACATCTCGAATTCGAAAATTTGAAGGTACAAATCCGTAATAAAAATTCAATGAAAACAATCTTGCTACGTAGCAATAAGGCCGCCTTTTTCGTCTTTCTCTCTGTATATGTCTGTTTTTGTATCGTGTGCAATAAAAAATATTTTATTATTATTATTATCTTCGTCATGATATCCTATCATGACGAAGAAAAAACTGCGTTAAAAAAAACCGACTTCAAAACATTCACTACGACAGCCACGACATTCTACTTTAAGCTCCTATTCTTTTATTTTTCTTGCCTTGGCTGGCACCGACTCCAAAAGGCTTATTTTTTGCTTTTTAGTTTTGAAGTCGGTTTTTTTTTAACGCATTTTTTTTTTTTACTTTTTAGTGTCTGTAATAGGCTGTTTTGTAAACTACAGCAGGGTTTTTCTAGATTAGATAAGGTTTCATGTACATTATAAACAAAATTATCGTAAATACTACATCATCCAAGTCAACAATGAAATGAAATATATAAAAATGCTCATAACATAAAAAGTACTGGGTCAAACGAAACCAAATTTTTATGGGACCAATTGGCAACTTTTCTGCATCGAACAAAAAAAGAATCATGGAAATCGGTTCAGAAATCTCGGCGTAATCGGTGTACATACATAAAAATAAAAAAATAAAAAATATTATATCAACCGAATTGAGAACCTCCTCCTTTTTTGAAGTCGGTTAATAATCAGTGAGAAATAACAATTTTGACAGAGATTTCAAACCCAGAAGAAGAAGGCTAGAAAATTATAGATTTTGAGAAGATTAGCGCCCCTGATATTTTTTTTTTATTTATTTGGACCACGAGGGAAAATTACAATAAAGTTTACAAATATTACAAATTATCATTTCAAATGTAAAATTCTTTTTAACGTAGCCACATCATGCATAAAGTCACTAAAATAAATATACAATTGAATTACCTAAAATAAGATAACATACGTACATCTTATGTTTTGGCGCGCACTGTTCATTGAAATAAAACAACTTTTACGGATATCAAACGCGCTATATTTACGCGCTGCCGTGGTCACGGGAGGACGGCAGTTGTAAAGGTGCCGAAAAGTCGGGAAAATCCAAAAAACCCCTAAAAAAACCCAAAAAATACGGACAATTACATCTTAGTTCGTGGAAATATAGCGCGTTTGATATCCGTAAAAGTTGTTTTATTTCAATAAGATAACATTTTTATTTTATTTTTTAATATCAAGCTATCATAAGTGAGGCTGAAGGTGGAGTCGCGTTTCCTCGGAATCCTCGACCACTGAGGAACTGGCTATCTTATCTCTAATTTTAACTTTTTAATTTTGCATTTTACAATGCTATTTTTATGTGATAAATATTAAACAAGAAAATATACTAGAAAAAAGCAACTAGTCTCATGTCGCCCTGACGGGATTCGAACCCGCATCCTTGGGAGTCCGGCCCAATGCTGGCTATCTTATCTCTAATTTGTAGGAACACCGCTGAAAACATTGTTGTTACGGCGACAGCCTAAGATAAGATAGAGATAGCTAGCTAGCTAACCCGGCGAACTCAGAACAATTTCCTACCACCAAACAACTCCAATACAATAAGTACCTTCACTGGTACTCGAACCCGGGATCTCCATTACCGTGACCA
This sequence comes from Chrysoteuchia culmella, assembly GCA_910589605.1. NCBI lineage: Eukaryota > Metazoa > Arthropoda > Insecta > Lepidoptera > Crambidae > Chrysoteuchia > Chrysoteuchia culmella. The sequence continues at coordinate 910,766 of OU342669.1, forward strand.
CAGACACATCGACCTCCGACCGACGTCTAGTCTTCGCTTCGAACCCTTAAGGGCCCGCTATAGGCCAACGAAAATCAGATTGCTTTACATGATCGTCTGTAATATCAATATTAATGAAAAACTGAATTTCAAATTAAGATGCAGCAAACTACAGGACTAACACTAGTGACTATGTTACTCAAAAACACGATTGCATAAAATTTTCTCGATAGCAAAAAATTGCGAAGTTGCCTCCAAATCACTATAATTAACACGATAAACTGCTAGTATTCAAGTAATACATTAAAATAAGGCTTGGAACTTTTTAGTATAATTACACTATACATAAGGCAGGGCTTATGTTATATATTTTTTGTAAATAACCTTTAAATATCCTTTAAAAAAAGAATTCCCTTAATTTCTTCATTCCGGACCGGCCGAATGAGGCCGGAGAATTATATAGTAAATGCTGCCTTATTTCTCATAGAAATAAGGCAGCATTTACTTTGCAGTTCGCCGTTGCAGTTATTACTTTTGCTTTTGGCCTAGCGCGCGCCCTTAATATAGCTTTTAGTAAGTAAAGAAAAACATTTAATCTAAGATCTAACAAACATTGCACAGTGGTCACATCTGTTTTTTTTTATCTTATTCTATGTTATTGAAAAATTCCCTCTATTTCTAAACAGCCATTGTTCAAATGGCAACCGAATACACCACTAAAGGTACACGCATACTACAGCCGCACGAATAAATACGCCCGTGCACGCGTTGCGGACGTTGCGGTGCACACTCTACCGAGACTTATATCGAGACAGACGTAAAAGTGTACCTACCTTGCGTGTCAAAAGTTTGATCCACGGTCAAAGATTTCCGACCTAAATCAGTCCGCTTCAGACCATTGCCATGAAAACACGTGTCACTCAGAAACGAAAATGGCTAATTGTGAAGTGCTTCCTTGCAAGAGCTCGTCAAAAATATTTCCACATCACTAAATCTCGCTCGTGACGTCGTAGGTACGAAAAATTCGACACGCTAGGTTCTCATACAGTTTGATGCGCTCTTATAATGGTCTGTGAGGAAACCGCTTGGCCCAGTCAGTGTGGATATGTTTTGGGAAGGAAAGTGATTGACATGAACGGTGATGGATAGAAAGGAAGAAACTATTTAAAAGAATGGGTAGATTAGGTACGTGCGTAAAAATATGAAAAGGAATGAATGAGATGACGGGGAACAGAGGGGAGTGGAGTTGAAGGATGTACTGAGCCGATACCAAATAGAATTGGATAGATCAAAATGATGATGATTATGTAGGTACGAGTATGACGAACGAAGCGATCCGCCAGTGCGCGCGTCGCGATGCGGTGCGGGTGCAGCCCACCTGATAGGTTATTAAATTCAAATTCAATATCTGTATTTATTTATTCAGTCTAGGCTGTTACAAGCACTTATGAACGTCAAAGAAGCTAAGCCATCGGTTCACAAACCCTGCGGCGGGAGACCGCGTAACGAGAAGAACCGGCAAGAAACTCGTCAACGGCTGTTTTTTTCTGCCTGTTCTATTTCATACAGAGTCGTCAAATCACTTCATACATTTTATGTGAACTATCGTACAGTACAGAGGGGTTATTCTGTAAGCAAACATCCTCCATATTGACGGCTGCAACAGAGGAGACCGCTTCTTCTTCTTTCTTAATTAATGGCGTGCTCGTTTCCTCTTATATTAAATATGTTTCAAGATTGTAGATTTGTGTTTGGCAACGACATGTTCCTTTGTAAATGTTGTTGCTTCTGTTAAAGCTGATAAGTTTCTTGCGGCCGTTCTTCTTATCAGTTAAAAGATGTCCTGAATGGCTGGTAGGAAAAAAAAAATTGGACGATTCGAAGCACTTATCTATAAGTCTATTTGAATAAAAATCTTTGACTTTGACTTTGACTCGCGTTAAATACGCGAATTTTGCCAATGTCAAGTAAATATATTTTGTAATTAGAAATTGTACGGTAGATTGAGTTAAAAATGGAGCCTCACAACACGTGTTATTACGAAAAGAACTCGGATGAAAACTCCGAGGAGACCGCTCAATTTTCAATATTATAATTGACAGCTGATGTGACGTTCAGTCTTGACAATTGACAACAGCGTCGATGTTTGCTTAGTGAATAACCCCACTGTACTGTGCGATAGTTCAAATAAAATATTCGAAAGTGATGTGGGAGTATTTGCGTATGCGTTGCGTTGTGGTCCGCCATAATATGCGCCGGTCTTAACAGTGCCACTTCACCTATAGGTTGTAAAATTGTGTTGAACGAATAACAGATTCCTGAGATAAATCTTTTTAACTGGGAACCATTAAAGATATAGACACTGTTAATGTTTAAGGATGGCCATGGATGAATACAAGAAAGAAGTTACATAGGAGACGAGCATGAAACGTATTATTTTTATGTATGACGGGGAGACTTAGCCTTCATCATACCTGATGTTAAGTATTAATAAGGCTGAAGATGGAAGCGAGCCTCTCCCGGAATCCTCAACCACTGAGGAACTGGCTATCTTATCTCTAAATGCCGGAACACAACAATGCTGAAAACTGTTGTTATGCCGTCAGACTCAGATAAGATGGTGGTAGCTAGCCAGGCGGACTCACAACAAGTCCTACCACCAACCAAACCGAATACAATATGTACCCTCCGCTGGGAATCGAACCAGAAATCCCTGGGTCTGATACTGGTGGTTGTACCACTAGATCACAGAGGCGGTTAAATTTAGTATTGAAAGAAGTTTCGCCTCGAAAACAGGCAAGTATCTAACGTAAATAACGTGAAGATATTAAATATCGTACAAGGGGAAATGTGCGGACGCTTCAGTGTGTCGCGCAAAAGAGAGCGATGCGTGAATGCCAACTTAATAATAAAAAATCACTAATAGAAAATACAATTTTAAACTTGGCAAACTTCGTTTTGTATTTTCTTTTGCATGTCAAATTTATTTACTTAAATTGTAATCCACCGCTGTACACACTGAAAGAGCACAATAAACTATTTATTTAATTAGTCTTTATTGGCCTCTGTGGTCTAGTGGTACAACCACCAGTATCAGACCCAGGGATTTCGGGTGCGATTCCCAGCGGAGGGTACATATTGTATTCGGTTTGGTTGGTGGTAGGACTTGTTGTAAGTCCGCCTGGCTAGCTACCACCATCTTATCAAAGTCTGACGGCATAACAACAATGTTTTCAGCATTGTTGTGTTCCGCCAGTTAGAGATAAGATAGTCAGTTCCTCAGTGGTTGAGAATTCCGGGAGAGGCTCGCTTGCATCTTAAGCCTTAACAATACTTAACATCAGGTATGATGAAGGCTGAAAGTCTCCCAGTCGTCGTTGTGAACAAAAAAAAAAGGTTACTGTACAAAATAAGACAGGGAGGAAAGAAAACAGCCCTTATTTATTTTATTTATTATGTTTTTTTTTGGGTATTTTTTTTATTTTTGCATTTACAATCCTAATTTATTGTCCCGTATGAGCGAAATGGCAGGAAGACTATTATTTCTGATACGATTTTTTTTATGAATATCAGGGAGTCCTTTATCAAACCAGCCCCCTTATTGTCTAATTAAAAATCTATCACAATCCCTTTCAAAGGTATTGTGATTTTGATAGTGACTTATGGAGTTGTGTAACATATAGTCGCAATCCCTTTCGGAACGAATGATGTTTTATATGACACCTCATTTGACACTTCTCCATACATTTGAAATATTTTTTCGTGTGTCACTTTGCTTAAGCAGTTAAATTTCGTTCATTCAATACCTCTCAAAACGCGTCCCGATCACAATCCCTATCAAATGTCAAATAGTGACGGTATATCTTTCAGATGGCGAACTGAAAGGGATTGCGATAGATTTTAAAATTAGACTTTTAGCTCCCTGATTTAAAGTATTGATAAGGCTGAAGGTGGAGTGGAAGCGGCATCTCCCGGATTACTCAACCACTGAGGAACTGGCTATCTTAGTCAAAGTCAAAGATTTTTATTCAAATAGACTTATAGATAAGTGCTTTCAAATCGTCCAATATTTTTTCCCTACCAGCCATTCAGGACATCTTTTAACTGATAAGAAGAACGGCCGCAAGAAACTTATCAGCTTTAACAGAAGTAACAAAATTTACAAAGGAACATGTCGTTGCCAAACGCAAATCTACAATCTTGAAACATATTTAATATAAGAGAAAACATATTTAATATTAGAGCGAGGAAACAACACTGCGTTGCGGCGTCGCACCGCAGAATTTTCGACGCGCGGCCATATCCTCGCGGGTCGTACTCTGGCAGCGCATCGGATAATTCTGCAGTGCGACGTCCTTCGCAATCCAGTGTAATGGCCGGGCTCTTGTCTGTATAGTCCGCGCCAAACTTTGTTGCGAGTCCGAAGTTAGCTGCGAGTGCTTACTTGCGCAGCATTACGTCCCGCTGCTTCCCGCTGACACCCAAAATTAGCTACTGCGACGCGTCTTGCGACCAACTTCGGACTCGCAATAAAGTTTGGCGCGGCCTGTAACTGCCGAAAAACAACAAAATTATTTTTTATTTAATGTCAACGGTAACATTTTTCATCGCCTGCGCACCAGCCCTAACTTAAAACTTTAAACCATCGTGAGTGACCCGCTGATAGACTAATGAATCACTGAATTAATTGGCCGCCATTAAACTTTTATGGGAGCCATTTTCTAGGTCGCGACGGATAAACTATAAAACGATTCGCGGGTACCTGCGCAGGAGTTGCGACTGCAAGTCAGAAGTATATATGTCGCAGCAAATTGGTTAAATCAGCGGTTCAATCGGAGGGCTAGGCCGGCAATAAAGGGCTGGCATTCATTGAAATGGCTAAGGGAGAACTAGCCAAATCGTTGAATGAAACGTTTAACGACTTGGCTGCACGTCATATTCAGCCGTCTCATTAAATGAGATGTAGGTAATTTTAGATTTAAACTAGTCGTGAAAACTTCTAGCCAGCGGCTCGGCGGTGTAATATCAAAGTCAAAGTCAATATCATTTATTCAGTCTAGGCTGTTACAAGCACTTATGAACGTCAAAGAAGCTACGCCATCGGTTCACAAACCCTACGGCGGGAGTCCTTGTAACGAGAAGAACCGGCAAGAAACTCGTCAAGGGCTGTTTTTTTCTCCCTGTTTTATTTCATACAAAGTCGTCAAATTGAAAAGTGACTTTAACATATCAGTAAGGTCAATTTCCATTTTATGGTTATTGTAACCGTAAACAATTTTTAACTGGCAAAGAAAGACTTGTCTATCATATCAGGCACATTTTTAATATTGGTATTAATATTTATAATAATGTATCACTTTAAGTATGAAAAAAACGTGTCATATGCATTATTTTATCAATGAATCAACTTAAAAGCATTGCTTAAAAGGTTTTAGAAATTTCTGTTTTACGTCTTAATTATTGTTATGAATATTCGACAAGAGTTAAAATAAACTAAAATGTTTACTCAAGTGTTGCAAGATACCGGTTAATTTGTACGGTTCAAAATAATTGTAGTTATACGTGGCTCGTGCAAACCACACCTTAGCAGTTTCTTCCTATAAACAAAACGTGTTTTTGGGCTCTAAATTGAGCCTTAGCTAAAGACACCCGTGACCACGGCAGCTGAATAGGTGCCGAAAACCAAAAAACTTTTAAAAAACCAAAAAATATAAGTTAAAGTGGTTTTATTTCAATGATGAGTGCGCGAAGAAACTTAAGATGTGCTTAGCGAAAGTATTTAGAAAGACTGTTATGGAAAAAAAAACAAAAAAAGATACTTTACATTATATATACCGCAAAACATAAATTGGTGAGTGAGTTAAGTTAGACCTGTGTGTGGTTTGACTGACCAGCAAAATAAACTAAATGCTGGTAGAAAAATGCGACACGTTTATGTACCCACGGTTTCCAATGGCAAAACCACAGACTATATCGAGATAGACGAAAAGAACGCTTCAAACTGTATGAGAACCTAGCGTGTCGACTTTTTCGTACCTACGATGACGTCACGAGAGAGATTAAGTGATGTGGAAATGTTATTGACGAGCTCTCGCAAGAAATCACTGCACAATTAACCATTTTCGTTTCTGAGTGACGCATGTTTTCATGGCAATGGTCCGAAGCGGACTGACTTAGGTGGTAAAACTTTGACCGTAGATCAAACTTGTAAAATATAATGCGACCGCTGAGAGGATGACCAATGGCTCTCGATAGGAATTGTCAAATAATGCATTCTCTCAGTGGCCGCATAATACGATTACAACATGTTTTCCTGTAGATGGTCCGGCAGTGGAAACGGGGGTATCTAACACAAATGTTGGTAAAAAAGGAGATGTTTCATTTTCGGCTACGACAGTGTATACCAGTTCAAAATAATCTTAAAAGTATTTAAAAATGTCTGTAAATATAGTTTTTTTTTTTTGTTTAAAATTCCAAGTACAAAAATAAATTCAATCAAAGTAGTTGTATGAAAAAAAACCACTTTGAATTTTGGCGCATTTGCTTGTATACGACGTGAATAATAATAATAAAAAAATATTATTCCACATCTGGAGCAAGGACAAATCTTGATTGTCACAATAGGTGACTATTGATCAATTTAGACGACCTGTTTGGCGCAGGGGTACTAAGCCTGTCTTCTGCGCCAGAGGTCCCGGGTTCGATCCCCGGACAAGACAAATATTTGTGTGCATGAACATGTCTATTTGTCTTGGTCTGGGTGTTTAATATGTATATTATGTATGTATTAAAAAAAAAAGTATATAAGTATGTCTATCGGTTATGTAGTAACCATAACACAAGTTCTTTATGAAACTTAACGTAGGCTAGTTAATTGGTGTGTTTATATGCAATTATTGATTTAATTATTTATTTTTGAATTTTTTTGAATAAGAGTTGACCAGCAAGCAAAAATCTAGAAGTAAGATTAATGTCCACAATTTTCCGTGTTTTCGCAAAATCCGATCCGAAAAATTCGATTTATCAAATTATCCTACGACATACATACCACACTACTATATAAGTATGTTTATCCGTTATCTAGTATCCATAACACAAGTTCTTCGTGAAACTTAACGTGGGCTAGATAATTGGTGTGATAGAATGCAATTATTTATTTATTTATTGAATTTGTCTTACTTTCTTTCATAAGAAGTTTTCGGAATCAACATACTGATGCAGATTCTACTGATAATAAGTCTTAAAATGACTGTATTAATTAATTCAAAATCTAAATACAAACATTACTGACCTAAAATGTTGAAATTCACGGAAATAATTACTATAAAATATAGAATGTTCAAAACGTATTCTTGGACAAGTTTGTATTAACAAACAAAGGAAATTCTGACAGTTTGAGTTATGAATGTTTTCCTAAGATCCGATCATCATTACATTTAAGAAAAACAAATTGTATGATGATTCATGTGAACTGATAAATAGTATGTATTGTAAAGTTGCGGATTGTCAAATATATGTGTAAAATTCACAGACCTATATCGAGATAGACGAACAGAGCGCTTCAAACTGTATGAGAACCTAGCATGTCGATATTTCCGTACCTACAATGACATCATGAGTGAGATTTAGTGATGTGTGATGTTATTGATGAGCTCTTGCAAGAATGCACAATTAACCATTTTCGTTTCTGTGTGACGCGTGTTTTTATGGCAATGGTCTGAAGCGGACTGACTTAAGTCGTAAACTTTGACCGTGGATCAAACTTTTGGCACGCAAGGTAGGTACATTTTTACCATCAAGGTAGGTTCATCTGAACTCTCACAGTTGGCTACCGAGAATCCATGGAGGATTCCTCTCTATTACCTCGAAGTGAAGGGTGTCTAATACAAAGAGAACATAAATAATAGAATATTTTATGAGTTATAAACAGTGATCGGATAATCGGATGCACATTTGCCCTATTAGTACATTTCTGCAGCAGCCAGCAAAAGAGGTATTGATGGACGAATGTGTCAACATACGTAAGTCTTTAAATACCTAGTTGTGGCCAAGGCTTGTATAGTACTTTTCTCAAATAATGCGTGGAAATCTAAGTAGTACTTAAGCAGAACTTTTATTTAAATAGTACATCCCATCATTTTCTTTTTTCCAAGCCAGTTCGAATTTAAATAAAATCTTTGATAAGTTACCTCATTGGTTTCGGATGTTTCAAAGTAAAAGATCATTCCATTTTTAAATAACACATCTGATATGGTTTTTCATACAACTTTTGTCGGCCGCTGCTCACGTGTATTTGGCCAGTACAGCAATTTTGATTTATCTTAAGAAGGTTGTCAAAATAATGTTTTAATTTCCAAGCATGTTTGAGAAAAGTTAATTTATGGCTATGAAATTATGGAAGTGGCTTGTTATCTGAAATATTAATCCAGGGATTCCAGAAAATTCAGGACTGCAAAACTAGTTTGTAACTTAATATAAGATTTTAAACTTTTGCATTCCATTGTAATTGTAAACAAGAGTAACGGGGCTCAACGCGACATTTATTATGTAGACATTTATATGTACTGACAGCTTTTAGCAGCCAGTTTGTAACTGGTATGGAATTGCCTTTTAAATATTTTTCGATATAACTAGGAAACAGTGCATCGCAGCATAAAAATTTTTGTCCCCTTGCATAATCCATAAAACACCCCCTTACATCATCAATTAACATATTAAAAAGTCCAAAAAAAACATGCTTAAAAGTTTTTCAAGTCTAGTTTCCATAGAAGTAATTTCAGTTGCTGGCCCATACAAAATCAATTGATTTTTTCGGTACAAAAGTTCATTCCATAATAGCCAACACTTAAACTTTACGTTAGCATCTGATTATCCGATCACTGGTTATAAAGTAAAATGATTAATGAATAATCAATATTTACACCATATGTTTATTGTATTGTATGAGTAATCTAACTTATCTATGAAAATATTACAATAATAACTAACTAAAATTATCAGATTATGATTTGTTATTTCTTTGGCAGAAACAGGTAAAATTTTTTTTTTTATTTACTAAAAACAAGATAAGAACAATGATTTTAAATAAAAAAGTAACAATGAATGCATAAAATCTGAGTTGAACATCGGTGTTGTGACAATAATGTCTATTGTGTCTTATTTTCCAGGGCCTGATGGGTTAAATCCACATCAGAATATCTATTGTATCTCATAATAATCGAGGACTCAATGGTATTGTAATTTTAACGTAATTAATTACCTGACGTATTATTTTATTTTATAACAGAATTAAAATATGTAAAGAGCTCAAACATCAGTATGTCCAAAAAGGGATAAAAGAACAATTGACTTGTACACCTTGATTTACACTCTGATGTCCATAATTCCTGTAGGAATACGAAATATTAGTGTTTTCGGACACGTTACTATAAAGCGTAGTGTATAGCTACATGATCGCGACTTCCATGTGTAAATAAACAAAATTACACTGTAAACATACGCGTAAACGACGTCAAATGGTACCTAATCTCCGATATAAAACTTCTGCGAGTTACAATAACATTCATTATTCTACTGACACCTCGCGATGCCATTGATATGATATACCAAAAAAAAAAATGCATCGCCAACAAGGGTAATGTGGATTCATGTGGTATAACAAAGTTATGGCATTGAAAATGTTTGTTGTTAGGTTATGGGAATAATAGAACGACTCAGAGCCTGAAATAAGCATTCGTGTAAATAAATTCTAAGAAATGATCTGTAAAAGCTTAGTAATTTTCAGCTTTGGCATAATGGTTTAGAAGCACATTTGACAAGCGAATATGATACCAAAACATAGCCTTTTCTCAGGATATAATCAACTTTTATGCGATGAATTGTGTTGTTATAGCTGCGTTAACAATACCAGAATATCGCTGAACACACTTCGGGCTGGCATGATTGGTTTTTTTGGGTGTAATTTGAAAAAATGCTGCTGGTATCCAACACAGTAATGGCATAACACGCAAACACTTTGGTTGATTTTCACAATGAAACACTTCACAGCACCCCGATACTTTGTTCGAGAGATGCGAGACGAGCCACGGTATGCATTATTTCACTCACCTTGTTGTTTGTTCGCTATTTTATTGAAACAGTTTTGAAAAACTTCATATAAATGCATAGGCTCGTCATCGCTCGTCGCCATTTTGGATTTTACTGTCCAAATAAAACATAGACAACGGAGAGAGAGCAACAAACTGTCGATCGTTCAAAACCACGACTTCATTGTAAATTATACAAAAAGTTATTCACCGCCTGTTTTAAACAAAATTATGTTTAGTTATATACACACTTTTAAAATATATAGTATTTACCTATATTCCATTGATAACAAAAATTACTGAATTTAGAAATCACATACGAAATGCGTACGTGACTTCAAGTGGCTGCTTAAATGTGTTCCTTCACCAAACCATAGGGAACGTAGAAGAATAACATCTCGCCATTTTTTTGCTTGCTACGAAAATTAAGTTTGACGTAAGAGCCTACAAAATTTTCGAGTGCACTTCCAGAAAAAGGAAACACACAATTTATCTACATGTAACATGTTCTCATTGAATTCTTTAAACACCCAAAATCAGGTAATTGTCCGGAGTTCAGTGAAAAACGGTGTACTTTAGTATTTACGATTAAAACATTGTTTGTCATCTACATAACCTTTTGTAACTTTTTCAGATTTTAGTTAGTTTTAATCAGCTAGCAGCTCGTTATTCGTGCCTATTCAAACAAAGAAAGCACAATCACGGTAAAAACAGCCATGTGAAGAAAAAAGAGAGTTCTGCGTCAGTTTATGATGCAACATTATGTTCTGAGAGTTTTGAAGAGGCAGTGAGAAACTTTGATAAGAATGACCTAGCTGAAATGCGCAAGATTGACTTACGCTTTTTGGCAACCCTCAGTAAGGCCGCAAAGAGGTCGTTGAGCAATGTAAGTGAACTGCAGTCCACGAAGAAGGTTTCATTTATATCGGCTGAAACATTTGACAAAAACAAGAATGGATGGACCTCCTTATCTCCCGCTTCTCCCACAGTCACAGTTGATTTACGGAGACACATTACCAGGTAATTTAGTTTAAACTTAGACAGTTCAGAAGCTTTTTCAATTGAATTAAATGAGGAGTTAAACTCAGTTCAGAGATAAGAGATTATATATAATGTTTGTTGATAAATAATAAAGCCTTTTATTTAGGAATTTTCGCACTAATGATTTACATTATTATTTTTTTAATTAGGTCGCTTATTTCTATGTGTCTTTTGCCATAGGCCTCCTCCAAATCTATCCATTGCCCTCTATGTTTTGGGACTCTTGTCCAGTATGGTCCCAATGTTTGCATGATTTCGTCCACCCATATCCTTAGTTGATGCACTCTTTGCCTTTTTCCACTCCATGGATACCACAGTGTAACCTCGTTGCTCCATTTTTCTAGGCCACGTCTAAACAAATGCCCAGCACCCCGACCGCCTAACGGTATAGCTTGTACTATCGCTATAGCTATCGATTTTTCAAACCCCCTACAAGGACTCTCGCTGACGCTATCACTTTCATACTAAAAATGCAATAGTGAATCCAATAGGTGAATAGAAATATGCAGGAATTAATCAAAAACCCTATCGTTAAAGGGTTTTATGAGAGTTTGAAGTTTGATAGCAATAGCGATAGGCCAAGCTATACCGTTAGGCGGTCGGGCCGCAGTTCATCGCCATTGATTTTTTTATGAACAACGGGGAGACTTTTAGCCTCTATCATACCTGTAGTTGATGGTAAGTATTGATAAGTCTGAAAATGGAAGCAAGCCTCTCCCGGAATCCTCAATCACTGAGGAACTGGCTATCTTATCTCTAACTGCCTGAACACAACAATGCTCAAAATATTGTTATGGCGTCAGACTTAGATAAGATGGTGGTAGCTTGCCTGGCGGACTTACTACAAGTCCTACCACCAACCAAACCGAATACAATATGTACCCCTGAATACAATAATAAAAAAAATATGTACCCCATCTGGGAATCAAACCCGGGACCCCTGGGTTTGATACCGGTGGTTGTTACCACTAGACCACAGAGGCGGTTAAAAATTGCATGAAAGAGTAACAAACAAAGAAACTGACATACTTTTACATATATTAGGATTTTATTGATACAGTGTTTAGTGCGCTTAAAATAAAAAAAAAAAAATCATTTATTCAGTCTAGGCTGTTACAAGCACTTATGAACGTCAAAGAAGCTACGCCATTGGGTCACAAACCCTCAGGGCTATTACCAAAAAATGTTCAATTATCGCGCAAATGTGGCGCGATCGCTGTGGAATGTCAAAATAAAAATGGTATTACGTATGTGATTGCTGGCTAATCACTCGCTGATGGTTTGTATAGGGACGTCTCACTTTCTCGCGCTCCTACCTAGGCGCGAATGTGAGACGCCGCATGTTGCTAAGACGCTAGCGTCAAAAACAATTTCGTAGCAATAAAAGGAACTAAATTAATGTAGAAGCTGTTGATACGTGACGTAAAGCAATTATCGCGCAATTTCTGCTGTCGCGTTGCTTTTGCATACATAGGTTATAGCCTCGTCTACCTATCCTTTGTAATCTTCCATATCTAAAACACTTTCTTTTTTTAACTTTCCAGAGTTGGCTTCACAGACAATTTTGTTGGTCTCCTTTCCCGCAGTATGTGCACAAACACATTCACATACAATGTGCAAGTCCGAGGGTTTAAGACGGAGCGGAGTGTGCACGCCGACTTGAAGAGGAACCCAAATCTTATTAATAGACTGCGTAAGTTTTTCGGTCAGTATATGCTTCTCAATAGAAACATTGGCTTGGTAGACGGTAATTTTTGGGTTTCGTACTCAAAGGGTAAAATGGGACCCTATTACTAAGACTCCGCTGTCCGTCCGTATACGCCGCCGCCCGGGACCCCTTGGTCTTATACCAGTGGTTGTATTGTACCACTAGGCCACAGAGGCGGTTAGATAAGGTTAAAGAAATGATATATGATTCTACTAATCTAATAATGTTCTATTGTTTGTTATATAAACGGTTTCCATAAGTCCTTTTTTAAATAACGCTTCCTACAAATACTCTACTGGTCCAACGGGAAGTTCCCCCACTGTGCAAATTGTAATTTTTTTATTTGTCTCAAATAAATTTGATTTTCTTTATTTTTTTCCTTCATGTAAGGCTCTAGACAGACGGACTGCAATTCAACTACAATTTCGACGGCCAATTGCAGTTCCGATGCAGGTTGAATGCAGTTGGCATGACTGGAATCAAACTGCAAGCTAACTGCCTGTCAACGTGCAGGTACAGTCGGTGTAACTGCACGACGACTGCACACAAACTGCTGGTCGACCGGCAGTTGGCTTGCTGTTTCATTGCAGTCTTGCCAACTGCATTCAACCTGCATCGGAACTGCAATTTGGCAGTTGCATTGCAGTTGAATTGCAGTCCATCTGTCTAGAGCCTTAGATGTTGTATTGTTCAGGACTCAACGTATCAGAAGCAGAGAAGCCAACAACTCCTTCAGAGGCACCGCGCCTGGACAAACTGCTGGCTGAAGGCAGCGGACTCTCACACCATCAGAAGGATAAGATCAAGATCGCGTTCGCTGAGGGATACCTAGCTGGTATGTACGCATCAAATGTGTTTTTTTATCCTTCATCATACCTAATGTTAAGTAATGACTAGGGCGGTTACAACCCGATACTCGGGTTCGTCGATCGACGAAAAATTCCAAATTATGCGAAAATAATGACACTTTTTAATTGCAGTTTGTGATCATCACATTTAACATTTTGTATATTTTATAGTTTTCGGAACAAATAGACTCGAGTACCTTTAATTTGATACCTTACTCGGCCGCGTACTACGCGCCAAAGTCCCTATCGAGTCGTCACTAATTTTGCGAACCTGAATTAAGTATATAGATAAGGCTGGGTGGAAGCGCTGGAATCCGAAACCACTGGGGAACAACCCCTAATTGTCTATTTTCAAAATATGTCACAGTCCCTTTATTATTATTATTTTTGGAGAGGAGACACCAGCAGGGCCGGACGGGTGATCACTCTCCCTAGTCGGAACCATTTCACCCAGTTCCCCGAATCACAGTCCCTTTAAAAGGTATTATGATTGTGATAGTGATTTATGGAATTGTGTAAATTTTCGGAACGAATGTTTTATATGACACTTCATTTGACACTTCTCCATACATTTGAAAGATATTTTCCTGTGTTACTTTGCTTAGACAGTTCAATTTCGTTCATTCAATGCTTTTCAAAACGCTTTCAATCACAATCCCTATCAAATGTCAAATATTGAGTATGTAAATATCTTTCAAATGACGAATTAAAAGGGATTGCGATAGATTTTATTATTAGACAATTTGCCCTCTCTTTAATTGCCGGAATCTAGCTCGAGGAATCGTTTAGCCTTATGTTAACTAGCCGCCCGCGTGGTTTCCGTTCCCGTGGGAATATCGGGATAAAAAGTATCCTATGTTCATAACCAGGCTATCTACTATCTGTGTACTAAATTCTATTAAAATCCGTTCAGTAGTTTCGGAGCCTCAATGTAAACAAACAAACAATCAAATCTTTCTTCCTCATAATATTAGTATACATAATAATAATGCTAGGAATCACGCTTCTCCCAGAATTTTCAACGACTGAGGAACTGATAATTTCATCTCTTGAAAGAACTGCCGGAACACAACAATGCTGAAAACATTGTTGTTATAGCGTAAGACTAACATAAGATGGTGTTAGCTAGTATTATAGCTATCTAAAGACGGTCCCGCTGACGGAGGCCATGAGTGTGTCAGAGAGTGAGTGTGGCAGAGAGAGTTAAAGACGGTTCCGCTGACGGAGAGTGTGTGAGAGAGATATTATAGCTATCTAAAGACGGTCCCGCTGACGGAGGCCATGAGTGTGTCAGAGAGTGAGTGTGGCAGAGAGATAAAGGCGGTTCCGCTGACGGAGTCCATGAGAGTGTGTGTGTGTGTGTGAGAGAGAGAGTGATATTATATCTACCTAACGACGGTACCGCTGACGGAGGCCTTGAGTGTGTCAGAGTGTAGAGTTAAAGGTGGTTCCGCTGACGGACGCCATGAGAGTGTGTGTGAGAGAGCGAGAGGGATATTATACCTATATCAAAACGGTCTCGCTGACAAAGGCCATAAGAGTGTTTCAGAGAGTGTGTGGGTGAGAGAGAGAGTCGTATGTGAGAGAGAGGGACTGAGTGTGCGTGAGTGAGAGAGAAAGAGTGTGTTTGTGTGCGTGACAGGTAGAGAGTAAGAGTGAAAGAGAGTGTTTGTGTGTGAGAGAGTGTCTAGCTAGACCTAGCACCAACCAATCCGAATATAATAATATGTGTTCACACTGGGTATTGAACCTGGGATCTTTGGATCTGATACCGTAGGGTGTTCAACATACTGAACATATGATCAGAAGCCAGTTAGCCCTTCCGGAGCGCCGCGCCTGGACAAACTGTTGGCTGAAGACTGGACTCGCACCATCAGAAGGATAAGATCAAGATCGCATTCGCTGAGGGATACCCAGCTGGTGTATATGTCGCAGGATAATTAGATAAAGCGATTTTTTGCGAAAATCCTAGGGATATTGCGAAACTACGGATAATTGGACAATGGTGTTGTCATTTCTCAATTCTACTGAAAAAAGATAGGGATTTTGCAAAAAATCGGGTTGCCTTAGTAAGATAAGGAAAAGAATCGCTGGCTATTATGAAATAAGAACACTGATTGGCTGGTCGGACCGTCCAAAACAATATCTTCTCTGATTGGTTGACGACTTGACGTTTCAAATGTCAATCCATTCTCTCACGTGTAGTAAACTTTCTATGAACCAATCAGAATAAGAGTTAGCAAGCAACCAAAAATTAAGCCAATCAGAGTAAAGAATATCCAATGTTACTAAAGCAACCAGTATTTTTGCAAAAACCCTATCTTTTTTCAGTAAGATTGAGAAATGTCAACACCATTGTCTAATTATCCGTGTTTTTGCAATATCTCTAGGATTTTTGCGAAAATTCTATTTATCTAATCCTCCTACGACATATATAAATAAAATAAATAAATAATTGCATACAATCACACCAATTATCTAGCCCTTGTTAAGTTTGTGTTGTGTTATGGTTTCTAGATAACGGATAAACTTATATACGTTTTTTTTGTAAATACACACATATTAAACACCCAGACCAAGACAAATAACTAAACTACAAAATAAAGAATATAAGTATGTTTATCTGTTATCTAGTATTTATAACACAAGCTCTTTATGAAACTTACCTTGGGTAAGAAAATTCGTGTCTAATAGGCTATTTGACAATGCGAAAAATAAAGTGTCAATTACTGTTATCAGTATAAATTATTACTTTAAAAATGGTTTTTTATTAACGGAAGTTGAAAATAATTATAAATTTATTTAAAAATCCGTAAATAAAAATGCATTTTTTAAACGTTTTGTCACGTGACACAAAACGCTCCTGATTCGTCGAGTTTATAATGACGTCACCTGCTTGTAAACCTCGTTTGCCTACGTACGTGGATGATATGCAGAATACAGGCAAGTGACGTCACCGAACCCATTGCAGCGCCATATTGTCAAAGTAGCGTTTTGGCGCGCTATTTAAATATTGAATTTTAATCTGATATTTTTCAGCAAATATGTACCAGAATTAAAAAAAACAACTTTTACTGGGTTCCTTAAACTCCACTTCATAATATAAAATGGATTTTCAAAACCTGTCAAATAGCCTATTGTTTTGTCTTTTCTAATATAACATGTATTCCTTCACCAGGCTCTCAACCAGAGAACGTCCGAGGAACCAAAGCGTCAAAATACCTGAAGTTGGTCCAGCAGCTTCTCACCATCGTCCTGTTCCTGGCCATCTTCGTCAGCCTCATGGCCTCCGTCAGCGGGACCGTCTTTAGGTAGATATAATATGATATTGTCAATATTATACCTCTCACACACACAAAATAACTAAAGCTAATCCAGCAGCTGCTCACAATCTCTTTCTATTTCATCTTACATACACTTTTCCACCACATTCTCTATTTCTCATACCCATAGACTCTTTCTCACACACAAACACTCTCTTTCACTCTTACTCTCTACCTGTCACGCACACAAACACACTCTTTCTCTCTCACCCACACACTGTCTGAAACACTCTCATGGCCTTTGTCAGCGAGACCGTTTTGAAATAGGTATAATATCCCTCTCGCTCTCTCTCACACACACTCATGGCGTCCGTCAGCGGAACCACCTTTAACTCTACACTCTGACACACTCAAGGCCTCCGTCAGCGGGACCGTCTTTAGGTAGATATAATATCACTCTCTCTCACACACACACACACTCTCATGGCCTCCGTCAGCGAAACCGTCTTTAGATAGCTATAATATCACTCTCTGACACACTCTCCGTCAGCGGAACCGCCTTTAACTCTCTCTCTCTCTCACACACACACACTCTCTGACACACTCTCATGGCCTCCGTCAGCGGGACCGTCTTTAGATAGCTATAATATCACTCTCTGACACACTCTCCGTCAGCGGAACCGCCTTTAACTCTCTCTCTCTCTCTCACTCACACTCTGACACACTCTCATGGCCTCCGTCAGCGGGACCGTCTTTAGATAGCTATAATATCACTCTCTGACACACTCTCCGTCAGCGGAACCGCCTTTAACTCTCTCTCTCTCTCTCTCACACACACTCTCTGACACACTCTCATGGCCTCCGTCAGCGGGACCGTCTTTAGATAGCTATAATATCACTCTCTGACACACTCCGTCAGCGGAACCACTTTTAACTCTCTCTCTCACCACTCACACTCTGACACACTCTCATGGCCTCCGTCAGCGGGACCGTCTTTAGATAGCTATAATATCACTCTCTGACACTCTCCGTCAGCGGAACCGCCTTTAACTCTCTCTCTCTCTCTCTCTCTCTCTCTCACACACACTCTCTGACACACTCTCATGGCCTCCGTCAGCGGGACCGTCTTTAGATAGCTATAATATCACTCTCTGACACACTCCGTCAGCGGAACCACTTTTAACTCTCTCTCTCACCACTCACACTCTGACACACTCTCATGGCCTCCGTAAGCGGGACCGTGTTTAGATAGCTATAATATCACTCTCTGACACACTCTCCGTCAGCGGAACCGCCTTTAACTCTCTCTCTCTCTCTCTCACACACACTCTCTGACACACTCTCATGGCCTCCGTCAGCGGGACCGTCTTTAGATAGCTATAATATCACTCTCTGACACACTCCGTCAGCGGAACCACTTTTAACTCTCTCTCTCACCACTCACACTCTGACACACTCTCATGGCCTCCGTCAGCGGGACCGTCTTTAGATAGCTATAATATCACTCTCTGACACTCTCCGTCAGCGGAACCGCCTTTAACTCTCTCTCTCTCTCTCTCTCTCTCTCACACACACTCTCTGACACACTCTCATGGCCTCCGTCAGCGGGACCGTCTTTAGATAGCTATAATATCACTCTCTGACAAACTCCGTCAGCGGAACCACTTTTAACTCTCTCTCTCACCACTCACACTCTGACACACTCTCATGGCCTCCGTAAGCGGGACCGTCTTTAGATAGCTATAATATCACTCTCTGACACACTCTCCGTCAGCGGAACCGCCTTTAACTCTCTCTCTCTCACCACTCACACTCTGACACACTCTTATGGCCTCCGTCAGCGGGACCGTCTTTAGATAGCTATAATATCACTCTCTGACACACTCTCCGTCAGCGGAACCGCCTTTAACTCTCTCTCTCTCACTCACACTCTGACACACTCTCATGGCCTCCGTCAGCGGGACCGTCTTTAGATAGCTATAATATCACTCTCTGACACACTCTCCGTCAGCGGAACCGCCTTTAACTCTCTCTCTCTCTCTCTCTCACACCACTCACACTCTGACACACTCTCATGGCCTCCGTCAGCGGGACCGTCTTTAGATAGCTATAATATCACTCTCTGACACACTCTCCGTCAGCGGAACCGCCTTTAACTCTCTCTCTCTCTCATCACTCACACTCTGACACACTCTCATGGCCTCCGTCAGCGGGACCGTCTTTAGATAGCTATAATATCACTCTCTGACACACTCTCCGTCAGCGGAACCGCCTTTAACTCTCTCGATCTCTCTCACCACTCACACTCTGACACACTCTCATGGCCTCCGTCAGCGGGACCGTCTTTAGATAGCTATAATATCACTCTCTGACACACTCTCCGTCAGCGGAACCGCTTTTAACTCTCTCGATCTCTCTCACCACTCACACTCTGACACACTCTCATGGCCTCCGTCAGCGGGACCGTCTTTAGATAGCTATAATATCACTCTCTGACACACTCTCCGTCAGCGGAACCGCTTTTAACTCTCTCTCTCTCACCACTCACACTCTGACACACTCTCATGGCCTCCGTCAGCGGGACCGTTTTTAGATAGCTATAATATCACTCTCTGACACACTCTCCGTCAGCGGAACCGCCTTTAACTCTCTCTCTCTCACTCACACTCTGACACACTCTCATGGCCTCCGTCAGCGGGACCGTCTTTAGATAGCTATAATATCACTCTCTGACACACTCTCCGTCAGCGGAACCGCCTTTAACTCTCTCTCTCTCACTCACACTCTGACACACTCTCATGGCCTCCGTCAGCGGGACCGTCTTTAGATAGCTATAATATCACTCTCTGACACACTCTCCGTCAGCGGAACCGCCTTTAACTCTCTCTCTCTCACCACTCACACTCTGACACACTCTCATGGCCTCCGTCAGCGGGACCGTCTTTAACTCTCTCTCTCACACACACTCGCACAAACGTGTTTTAAAATCGCAACAAGTTTGGACTGTTTTCGGACGTCAGAACTACACGTACGTATACGTACGACTCTCGCACCCAGTACGTGCACTCCCATAGTTGGGAGAAGGTTGGGATCGTTCATGCGTGTTCGTACAATACGTACGAGTAAAATTCGTACGGAAACGCGTACGAAGTGAGCTCCGCCTTATTGTTGTCAACTATTATGGTACGTTTGAATTTCAATCGTTTTTTGTTTGGAAGTATTTTATATACGGGTGTTTTTTCCAACATGCGCAGGATCCAGCTCGGCGGGCAAGTGGAGGTGGATCCCGAAGACATCGCTGTCACCTTTGATGACGTCAAAGGCGCTGATGAAGCCAAACAGGAGCTTAAGGATGTGGTGAGTATTTGGAACCGTCGTAAATGCTTTAGGTGAAACAGTTCGTAGGTACAGGTAAATGGAGAAGTTTCCATTTTTAGGGTTCCGTAGCCTAATGGCGAATAACGGAACCCTTGTAGATAAAAATAGCATTGTAAAATGCAAAATTAAAAAGTTATATTAAGATGGCTGTTTCATCTTAATCGAAAGTCAAATATTTGTAAAAATGTTTCTTTCGAATGCGAAGATATTTCTCTCATTGATGAAGCGATGGTGGCCAACACCGTAGAAAGGTGAATATACTAGAAAGATTCGACGTGTCCTCATAGGTCTCTGTAGCATAATTGTTTAATGCATAGGACCGGATTCCCAAGGATGCGGGTTCGAATCCCGTCAGGGCGACATGAGACTAGTTGCTTTTTTCTAGTATATTTTCTTGTTTAATATTTACCTTATAGATTCGTTTAGGATTTTAGATTTTTTGCATTTCTCAAAGATATTTTTATACTTATGATAAATTTTAATTAAATAAATATTGGAAAAAATCAACTCGGCCACAAGTGAATTCTCAGATGGGACTCGAACCCACGACAAAATCTGACATACTGTCAAAAACTGAATCTGAGTTCAAAACACTACAAAATGATGTGGGTTTCATTCGGGCACAATGTCATACAAATTGAAATCCAAATCCATACTTCATTGGCCATTCTCCTTTGAAAATGATGCCCACTACCAGCCGGTTTCAATAATCTATCCCTAACAAGAGGTAGGCTTATCTTAGTTACGTTACTTAGCAACCGCTGTTATTTTGGGTTATTTTGGGCTGAATAACAAAAATATCTAGGCAACAAAGCTCTAGTAAGCCTATCTCTTACTGTAGATAAGTTATTGAAACCGACCATATACCACTTCCTACATAAAAAGCAAGTATAGCTCATGCCATAATTTATTTTAAATTTATTACTTTGACAACCTTCTTCGAGATAAATCGATATTGCTGTACTGGCCACATACATGCGAGCAGCGGCCGGCAAAAGTTGTATGAAAATCCATATCTGGCGTGTATTTTAAAAATGGAACGATTTTTTCCTCCGAAATATGGCAACCAAGGAGGTAATTTATCGAAGGTTTTATTTAAATTACTGTGTGAAAAAAGTTTTAGAAAAAAAAAATGTTGTTCGTCTGATTTCAAAAAGTAGTTTTAATTTCCGCGCAATGTTTGAGAAGTACTATACAAGCCTCGGCTTCAACTAGGCATTGATGGACTTACGTATTTACACGTTCGTCCATCATTGCTTCTTTTGCTAGCCGCTGCAGTAATGTACTATTGCAGGGTTGGCAAAGCATCAAAATTGCAGCTTAAGACATCATACTATAAAAAACTTCTATATAAATAATTTTCTTTTATGTGTTAGCCTACAAGCATGGCTTAAGGATATTCTATTGTGAATGTATAATTGTTGATTGAATAATGTGTCAATATTTATTATAAATGCATTAATAATGTATTTAGATTTAATAAGTAATATCATGACTATTTATTAATCTATGGTAATGTTAATGGAAAGAGGAAAGTACTGGACGCCAGAGCTGCGATGTCGTCTGTTTTAGAATAATAAGCGTTTGTCAATTGTTTTGGCGCCATTCGAGGATTAGAAAACCAACTTGTACGATGACAATTAAACATTGTAAAGGAAATATAAATATTTTTATTAAAATCCCTAATATTCTGAAGTTGTTCTTACATTATGTTATATTTGATATGACGACCTGTGTGGCGCAGGGGTACTAAGCCGGCTTTCTGCGCCAGAGGTCCCGGGTTCGATTCCCGGACAAGACAAATATTTGTGTGCATGAACATGTCTAATTGTCTTGGTCTGGGTGTTTAATATGTATATTATGTATGTATTTACAAAAAAAAAAAAAGTATATAAGTATATTTATCCGTTATCTAGTATCCATAACACAAGTTCTTATGAAACTTAATGTGGCCTAGATAATAGGCTATTTGACAGGTTTTGAAAATCAATATTATATTATCTAGTGGAGTTTAAGGAACCCAGTAAAAGTTGTTTTTTTAATTCTGGTACATATTTGCTGAAAAATATCAAATTAAAAATTCAATATTTAAATAGCGCGCCAAAACGCTATTTTGACAATATGGCGCTGCAATGGGGTCGGTGACGTCACTTGCCTGTATTCTGCATATCATCCACATACGTAGGCAAACGAGGTTTACAAGCAGGTGACGTCATTATAGACTTGATGAATCAGGAGCGTTTTATGTCACGTGACAAAACGTTTAAAAAATGCATATTTATTTACGGATTTTTAAATAAATTTATAATTATTTTCAACTTACGTTAATAAAATGCCATTTTTAAACACATAATTTATACTTATAACAGTAATTGACACTTTATTTTTCGCATTGTCAAATAGCCTATTGGTGTGTTTTGTATGCAATTATTTATTAATATTATTAATGAAATTCCTTTCGTCTTTAGGTGGAATTCCTGAAGTCCCCCGAAAAATTCTCCACCCTAGGCGGGAAGTTACCCAAAGGGGTCCTCCTGGTGGGCCCGCCCGGCACCGGCAAGACGTTACTGGCGCGGGCGGTGGCGGGCGAGGCGCGGGTGCCGTTCTTCCACGCGGCCGGCCCGGAGTTCGACGAGATCCTGGTGGGGCAGGGGGCCAGGAGAGTGAGGGATCTGTTCAGTGAGTTCAACATTTGTTTTTCACAATCTTCTTTAAAACACACACACACACACACACACACACACAAACGCACACAGACACACAATTAACCGAACCCGTTACAATTATATTGTTTATATTGTTTGTTTTGTAACTGTAACTAAGGGCATTATCTTTTTTATAAACGCACATTGAAACACATTTAAAACTTAAAAAAAAAATTATATATATTTTTAGTTTAGCAGTTACTTAAAAATAAAATATAAAATTGAAACAACAAATGTATCTTTTGTAATCTTAGAAGGAGCGGGGGTCTTAACACAGGTTTTATACTTAAAAGGGGCCTCAGCCATATGTTATGTAATGTACTTAAAAGATACTGAATAAATATTTTTTCATTTTTTTTTTTTTTTTCATTTTTGTTTTTAAATTTTTAATTTTGCATTTTACAGTGCTATTTTTGTGTGATGTGATAAATATTAAACAAGAAAATTTACTCGTCCATACTTAGTACGGCGGCGGGGGGAGCGGTAGCTCTCGCCACTCGTTGTACGCTGGTCGTGTCAGTGTACACTTCATTGTTTAGTGGCTAATGCCTAATGCATTTACATTTTATCTTACCCACTTTTATGAGTTAAGCGAATCGGCTACGATCGAATCGCGTTATTAAAAAAATGATTTTGTATTGTGTAGCTATACTATTACTTTTAAAATTTAAGGTCTAAATAGTTATTCAAATAGTATTCTTTTAAGCTTACATAGGTGTTTCCAGCCTGCAAAAGTGTATTTTTATTAATGTTACTGTATACTTTTATTTTTTAAGTTATACATTGTAATCAACGTTATGAAATAAAGAATTTTCAAAACAAAACAAAAAAAAAACAAGAAAATTTACTAGAAAAAAGCAACTGGCCTCATGTCGCCCTGACGGGATTCGAACCCGCATCCTTGGGAGTCCGGCCCAATGCACTAACCAATTATGCTACAGAGACCTATGAGGACAATGTTTCTAGTATATTGTTGCGTGTATAATACGCAACCGTGGTATTTTCACTCTCGGGACTGGAGTGAGGGTGTGTCTGGTGGTCTATTCGCAGGACTGGGCTCAGGCCCTGTGTTGAATTCACCATCAACGACGCCAAGAACAGACCACGGGATACACCGTCGCCCCGGACACGATAGTGTTTTGTTTACCATTCTTTTGTGGCACTGATTTTAGTGTTACTAACCGTAGGTTCCTTGCGCACCGAGCTATTTCATTACAGAATCATTCATTACACGTATTTACTAAAGTTTTAGCATTCATTCCGTAATATTTTGTTGTTTTCAATATTTTCACAATAACAACTACCAGTGTTATTGTTTTGAGTGACTTTGACATTGACAGCGAATGACATGACATCTGACGTTTTACGTTTCGTAACAGGCAATAACTTAATGTTATAAATCACAACTTGCTGTCTTTGTGAAAGTTACTCATTGCATATTTATTGCTATTGTCTAATGTTTTTTAATATTGTAATGATTTAATTTACTTTCAGTATGTCTTCTGTATTTATTAAAATACATTTCAATTAGTTGTAGAATAAAAAATCTAAATTCTTTTTGTGGAAAATTCTGGAACAATATTTCATTGTCTTTGGTTCGGCTCGTCTATGGTCGCCGGTGACGGTGACTTGCCTTTCTTTTCGATCCTCGGTGTCGGTCGATACGACATAATATTGGAAGCAGAAAATTTATATTGGGATCGTCCGATCCGTTGTTGGAGATGAGGTGGTGATTGTCCAAGATATGGCCTAGTGCCAATATATTTTTATGTAAATTCAAGAATTTTAATTGGTGCGGCAGGTGAGTTTTTCATACCGTTTCGTCTTGGTTGGAGTCCCACGCTTCATGGTGGAACTTCTTGAGAATTATCGTGTGCTCTCTTATTTTGTTTCAGAGAGCCGCTCCTTTGTTTTAAGCCAGAAATTAAGTTATTTTATTTGCATTTCTGACAACTTTCCCCGGGCTGATGCACATGTCCCCTTGATGCAGTGTGTCTCGTCTCAGACCACAGAATATAGAAGTGTTCTCCTCTGATGCATGGGAGAGTGAGTGCACCAACACCTTGGAGGATGGCTGCGTAAGCTAACAACGAACTCCGTATGTTTTTGTGTACTTTTTGTTTGAGAATTTCATCGACATGTAAAACGGTTGTATTAATGTAATTTTAATATAGAAGTAACTTAGGATTTTACATATTTTAATACAACCAGTAATTGCAACTAAGACTAAAACGGATACCAAAAAGTTAGAAGATTTAATGCTGGAGTTGGATTTAAGTGGAATTTATGATATGACTGATCCAAACTATGCTGTCAACTACTTGATCACCCTCTTACAAAATGCGTTGACATCTGCATCCATTACCGCTTTTGTTCCATCTCGTAAAAAACTCCTGAAGCCGTGGATGACCCCAGGGTTGCTGAGGTGTATACGACATAGGGACAGACTCTATAAAAGGTGGAAATCTGCGCAGGATAATGTAATCATTAAAACAACATATCTCCGATACCGTGTCCACTGTAATGGCTTGCTCAAAAAGGTCAAAAGACAGTTCGACAGGGATCGCTTTGTCAGGGCTGGCAAAAACAATAAAAAGCGATGGGATGTTATTAAGGATATAACACATATGACAAAATCTAAAACCGGATCAGATGAATTGCTGTCTAGTTCAACCTTTCCCCAAGCTTCGATTAACGAAGTAAATGAATATTTCAGCAATGTTGGTAAAAGTTTGTCTGACAAGATAATTCCTCCCCGTGCTGCAAATAGATTGTCGTTTGACCAATCAAGTACTAGAGATTCTTTTGTTTTGCTTTGCACGGACGAGGAAGAAGTTGATCGCCTAATTATGCAATTAAAAAGCGAGTGCTCTGTTGGGATAGATAAAATTCACAATACTTTTTTAAAAAAATACAAAAATCTTCTTGTTCCACCACTAACGTACATTTTCAATCTCTGTCTAGAAAAAGGTGTCTTCCCGAGTGCATTTAAAAGGTCTCTGATAATTCCACTACACAAAGGTGGATCTAAAGATCAACTTAATAATTATAGACCAATCTCGATACTCCCTTCCCTATCAAAAATTTTAGAAAAATTAATAAATAGTCGTTTAGTGGAGTATCTCGAAAGTAATAATCTTTTGTCCAATGCACAATTTGGGTTCAGAAGGGGAAGATCTACCAGTGATGCGGTGCAGGAACTCACCGAGTATATAGTGGGAGAACTCGACAAAGATAGGAAGGTCGCCTGCATCTTCATTGATATTGTTAAAGCTTTTGACACGGTTTCAACTAATATTTTATTAAAAAAGTTGGAAGGAATGGGTATCAGAGATGTCCAATTACAACTTTTCGCCGATTACTTGGGTGGGAGGTCACAGTGCACTAAAATTAGAGGATTGATAAGTGAAGAGAGAGTGGTGTCTTATGGTGTACCCCAGGGTAGCATTTTGGGCCCCACTCTCTTTCTCATCTATATCAACGATCTCTGCGACCTGAAACTTTCAAGTGGTAAGGTTATCACTTATGCAGATGACACTGCTTTACTTTTCTCTGCCGAAAACTGGGAAACCGCAATTAATTCTGCTCAAGCGGGCTTAAATTTAGTATCCGAATGGCTTAAAAGTAACATATTAACGCTCAATGCACAGAAAACAAAGTTCATGACATTTTCTTACCGGTGCAATAAAACTATAGAGCTTACACCAATAGTGGCGCATATCTGCCCGGAACCATCTGATTGCTCATGCCTTGAACTCGAAAACGTGGTTGCTTTTAAATATGTAGGTGTTCTGCTTGATAGTAGACTCAGTTTTAAGAATCACATTGATTTCATGTGTGGGCGCATTAGAAAACTTCTTTATGTTTTTAAAAAGCTACGGCATGTGCTAGACTTTAAAGCTTTAAAGCAGGTGTATTTGGCTCTTGTGCAGTCACTCATTGGTTATTGTATTGTATCGTGGGGTGGTGCCTCAAAGACAATTTTAAAATCCCTAGAAATTGTTCAGAGATCAGTTTTGAAGGTCTGCACTTTTCGCCCTTTTCGTTATCCAACTGAATTGCTGTACAAATCATGTGAAGTTCTTACTGTACGCCAGCTGTTTGTCTTACACACTATCTTAAAAAAACATTCATCTTTAAACTACGCCCCAAACAAGGCCTCGAATTCTAGACGCAGTTACAACCTATGTAGAACTTTCCCGGCTAAAAAGACCTCAACACAGCGGTTTTACTGCTTTTTGGGTGGATATTTATACAACATTGCCAACAAAAATCTATCTATCTATTCTTTGTGTAAAACTGTTTGTAAGCGTGAGGTGACATTTTGGCTACTCTCGCTTAATTATAACGACACAGAATCATTGCTATCGATAATCAGTTGATTTCTAAAGTGGAAATCAAGCTGCTTTCCGAATAGCACTCAACATCACAAAGATTGATCTGATAATCCGAACTATCAATGGTATTACAATTCTACTTATGTATTATATTATAACTTATACATATAAATTATTCATTAAATTACATATCTATTACATAAAATTTACAGTTTAAATACAACACAATTTACATTTTAAACCTAGCGGTTATAAAAGACACACACACACCCTCTCCACATACATCCATACATCTACATGATTACTCATCGAGAGGACTAACTAACACTCTTCACTCTTTTACTTAATTAAATATTTTAGTAAGTACTTGTTTCATACTTTCTAAGTAGTTATTTTTTATGAGTAAATTCCTCGGGGTGAGACCTGGTGACCCGTACCACAAGTTTATTTCAAACTTTTTTCTGGCTCCAGATCTCATACTAAACAATGTCTAGTTATGTTAAGCCTTGAAATGGTGTTTATTAGTATGAGATGAATAAAGATTATTTTTATTATTTTTTATTTTTATTAAATAATTTACCATGTGTTTTTGAGTACCCACATGTAACTTTTATTCTTTAACTTTTAATGAGTTTTATTAACAGTGCCCATGTTTTCTGCTAATAATGTTTAGAAAGAATTGTTTGTAATTTTAAATAATGACAGTGGTTTAACATCAATATACATAGAATTTTTGTCAGAAATGTATCACTTTGTTTGATTTATTCCAACACTCCTGTGTTGGTGGCGCCCTCTTTAGAAGTAAGAATTAGAACCTTTTAGTGAACTAATCTCCATATTTTCTTTCCGAGTGTAACAGCCATCAAGGTAGAACCCACGCACACTCCCATGAGTCTCGTGCCCATCTGAGCTAGCTGAGCAGACCGCATCTTGGAGGCAGTGGGTGTTGAATAAACACGGCTGTCCCCAAGTGCGTAACAATATTCACCTTTGTACGGTGTTGGCCACAGTCGTTTCATCAATGAGAAGAATATCCTCGCATTTAATAGAAACATTTTTACAAATGTTTGACTATCGATTAAGATGAAACACCGGCCGGAGCCGGACTCCCAAAGCGGACCGGACTCTCAAAAATTCCGGGTTCGAATCCCGTCAGGGCGACGTGAGACGAGTTGCTTTTTTCTAGTATATTTTCTTGTTGAAGATTTGTATTTTACTCGTGTGAGCTCTGGAAGTACCTACTTATATTACCTTACTTAGGTACTTATGTGTCTTAACAAAGTTACTCATATGACCCCATAAAGGTATCAATAGGACCTCACGAAGTTATCCATATGACCCCGATAAGTTATGAAAACAATTAAATCCGTTACTCATGTGTCTTCACAAAGTTATCCATATGACCCCGATAAGTTAAAAAAAAAAATCATTTTCGAATTTTTTCGAAAATCTTAGTCTCAAATTTGATTGAAATCCGACGATGAATAACGCTATAGCAAGCTTCCCCCTATTTTAACCCCCATAAAAAAATCGCGATCGATAAAAAATTTAAATAAATCTAGGCACTTGTGTGCCAATTTTGGTCAAAATCGGCCAAAAAAATGTGATCTGTAGACGAGAACAGACTGACAGACGGACAAAAGCATTTTTAGCCTGCCTCAAGACCTTGCTCGCTCGGTCTATAAATAGACTTAAATCAAGCACTCAAATTACAAAACGCTTTTCTTCATCAAAATTGTTTAGTTACTTAAACTAGTATTTGATTACTTTTTAATTTTGCATTTTACAATGCTATTTTTATATGATAAATATTAAACAAGAAAATATACCAGATGAAGCGACGGTGGCCAACCGTAGAACGGTGAATATACTAGAAAGATTCGACGTGTCCTCATAGGTCTCTGTAGCATAATTGGTTAGTGCATTGGGCCGGACTCCCAAGGATGCGGGTTCGAATCCCGTCAGGGCGACATGAGACTAGTTGCTTTTTTTCTGGTATATTTTCTTGTTTAATATTTAGTATTTGATATTTATTAAATTATTTCACAGTCTAGGTTTTGTATTACTTTTCGAAAAACTTTTCCTAAAAATCTCTACTCGTCGACCAAAAGAATTAGGTACGTTATGAAAGTGTGTAGTGTAAATAAAAATGATTACGTACGTACATCTTATGTTTTGGCGCGCACTGTTCATTGAAGTAAAACAACTTTTACGGATATCAAACGCGCTATATTTCACGAACTAAGGCTATTTGACAATGCGAAAAATAAAGTGTCAATTACTGTTATCAGTATAAATTATGAGTTTAAAAATGGTTTTTTATTAACGTAAGTTGAAAATAATTATAAATTTATTTAATAATCCGTAAATAAAAATGCATTTTTTAAACGTTTTGTCACGTGACACAAAATTAAATATTGACTTTTAATTTGATATTTTTCAGCAAATATGTACCAGAATTTAAAAAAACAACTTTTACTGGGTTCCTTAAACTCCACTACATAATATAAAATAAATTTTCAAAACCAGTCAAATAGCCTATTTTCCGTATTTTTTGGTTTTTTACGTTTCGGCACCTTTACAGCTGCCGTGGTCACGTTCGTGGTAGTTCGTGAAATATAGCGCGTTTGATATCCGTAAAAGTTGTTATATTTCAATAAAAAAAAATAGTTTGATGAGACCACGTGAGTTTAGTTAAATAATTAAGTTATTTTTTATTAAGGGCAGGGGGCTAATTGTCTAATTTTAAATCTATCGCAATCCCTTTCAATTCGTAATTTGAAAGTTATTCAGGCCGTCACTATTTGACATTTGAAGGGGATTGTGATCGGGACGCGTTTTAAAAGGTATGGAATAAATATGACAGACGAAAATATCACAATCACAATACCTCTGAAAGGGATTATGATAGATTTTAAATTAGACAATTAGGGGGCAGGTTATGGTGTAAGAAGACTAAAGTCTCGAACGATGTTTTAAATGTCACTTCATTTGACACTTCTCCATACATTTGAAAGATATTTTCGTGTATCAATTTGCTTAGAAAGTTCAATTTCCTTCATTCAATATCTTTCAAAACGCGTCCCGATGTCAATCCCTATCAGATGTCAAATAGTGACAACCTGAAGTATGTTAATATTTTTCAAATGACGAAGTGAAAGGGATTGCGATAGATTTTTTAATTAGACAATTAGCCCCCTGTTTAGCGCAGGAGTACCGCCTTCTGCGCCAGAGGTCCCGGGTTCGATCACCGGACAAGACTAATATTTGTCTGCATGAACATGTCTATTTGTTTATGGTAAATTTTTCTAAAATCCGGTCCAATGCTCTAATCGCTGAGCTACCGAGACTTAGACTCAGCGGTTAGAGCATTGGACCGGATTTCCAAAGGTCGCGGGTTCGATTCCCGTCTGAGAGTTCACTTGTGGCCGAGTAAATTTTTTCCAATATTTTTCTATTTAAAATTTACCATAAGTATAAAAATAGCATTGAAAAATGCAAAAATTACAAAATCATAAAAAAAAAATGTCTATTTGTATTGGTCTGGGTGTTTAAAATAAAAGTATATAAGTATGTTTATCCGTTATCTAGTGTCCATAACACAATTTCTTTAAGATACTTAACGTGGGCTGGATAATAGGTGTGATTGTATGCAATTAATAGGGGTTAAAGTATGAAATTGCCGATTTTTGTCTTACACTTCTAGAGAACCTCACTGCTTCTGTGATTAAAAGGTACATCTATTGCTTGATTTTATATTAAATTAAGATCATAATGATCAAGAATAATTAATCTTATAGTTATTATTTTCATTTCTTCTACGATAAAAAATACTTTGAAAAGTTCTCCTTTTTTTGTTAGCAAAATTTACTACTTTATCTATACTAATATTATAAAGAGGAAAGATTTGTATTTTTGTATGTAACGAATAAACTCAAATACTACTGGACCGATTTTGACGAAATTTGGTATAGAGAATCCTTAGACCCCAAGTAGTAACATAGGTTATAAATGATCCCAAAATTCCCACGGGAACGGAAACCACGCGGGTGAAACCGCGCCCGGCCTCTAGTTTAATATAATTTATAAATTTCATAATTTTTTAAATAAAAATATATCATTAGATTGCTTAGTCTTCGAACAATGATTGTACATTAAAAAATTGTGGCATTAGCACTTGCGGTAGTAACTACAACAAAAATTATTAGTATGGAAAACGAACGTTTTTTGAAAATCTTCATACAAATCGGCAATTTCATAGTTAAAGACCTACAGCTTTATCACAAAAAAAATTAAAACACTGTTTAATTTAGTGTTTAAATGTGATGTTGTCTCTTTCAAATAATATTGTCAATAAAGTGACAAAAATCACTGTCGTGGACGAGCGCTTAGTCACACAACTGACACTTTAAATGCTGGCTGGAAAATGCCACTACGTCCAATGATACGCTGAAGAACCGTTGATCAGTACAAATAAACAATTATTTATTATTTAACTCAGTATATTTTCTTACTAAATAAATGCACTTAATTTAAGTCACTTCAATACAGATTATAAATCGGCTAAATCCGCGATCATTAAATTATCTGTACTTTGAATAAATTAAAATCTATTATTACTTAAATACAGTTCACGCTTGACACTTGTTTGAACACTTCTTATTACGCTCGCGCGGCGTTCAAACAACTATTTGTTCATTGTTCGACGTCGCTCACAATAACATTTAAACACTGTCTAACTTAGACACACGAAAAACACTGTTTTGTAATAAGACCACTAATATTTATTTTTTAAGATTTTTGCATTTTTCAACGCTATTTTTATACCTTTTTCCAATATGTTTCTATTTAAAATGTATCTTAATTATTTATTTATTATTTATTTTATACTAGAAAAAACAACTTCACGTCGCTCTGGTAGCATTTTCAAATGCAAAATTGAAAAGTTATAGTAACATTTGTATACAGAAGCTGCCAAAGAGCGCGCGCCGTGCGTCATATTCATCGATGAGATCGACTCGGTCGGCGCCAAGAGGACCAACAGCGTGTTACATCCATATGCTAACCAGGTTATATTTATTTTATTTTTCATGTCTCATATTCTGAAAGAAACTCATAACTTGCCTAAAATGCGGGTTGAAAGTGATATGTGGCGGCCCTAGGGCTGTAATAAATTTGAAAAAAGAATAGGGGGTGTCATGTCAAATCGATATCTGTAATCTCTTTGGACTTTTATTTACCAAAGGTATGTAGGTAAAGGCACAGAAGCCTATACAGCTTATTTTGCTACATTATAAAATAATTAAAATCGTAGAAACCTTACAAAAAAATTTTTAGAATATTCTGTTTGTTTTTACTTTCCTCATATTCAAAATAAAAAGTAGAGTGTTTACTTCGGGTGTATGGACCCATAACAGTCTCGAACTATCGGCGCCCTCACTTCGTTTGGGCGCCAAAACACTCGACTGTTATGGGTGTCATACAGCCCTTGGTAAACAATCTACTATTATTTATTAACGTCTGCCAACGGCTGCTACACTGTTCTTAGTCTAAATTAGTAATAGTATTTATTAAACAAAGCTATTTTATTGATAAAATCAGAAAACAACTTAATCATAAAGAATTAAAATAATGAATAAGTTTTTGATTTGCTAAATGGATCGTCCTGTATTCACGCTTACTGCAACAACAACAACAAAAAAAAACTTGTATTGTACCTATCTATCGGACTGCTCTATCAGCACGGTCCGCCATCTGCTGTCTTTGTCTATACTATAGAATCAATAGTAGTATTAATATTTCACTATGGTTAGTAATTTTGTTCGGTTTTTTCAACATACGTAGGCACTTGATTAAAAAAAAAATAAAAAAATAAAAAAATCATTTATTTGTCTCTCAACAAAGGTTATACATAACAATTTATTTGTTGTACAATATACATATGTTGTAGTAAAATAATTTTGTAAGTACTTAGGCTTTTTAAAATTATGTTAATCGAGTATGTAGTGATGATGATAGTGTTCGAATAAACCTTTCTGTTTCTGTAACACTACATAGCATAAGAAATAAAAATGTAAATTTATTGTTAAATAAAAAAAAATGTGCAAGCCAGTTATAGGCGGACACCGCATGCAAATATACAAAAATAAAAACTTATAAACTAACTTATAGTGCTTAATACATTACATAATAAAAATAAAAATCTTACTCCTGATCAATAAAAGCACAGAATATTTAAAAAAACTATACTAGATAAAAGATAAAAATCTTATGGTAAATTTTAAATAGAAAAATATTGGAAAAAATTAACTCGGCCACAAGTGATATCTCAGACGGGAATCGAAATCCGGTCCAATACTCTTTCCAAAGGTCGCGGGTTCGATTCCCGTCTAAGAAATCCGGTCCAATGCTCTTTCCAAAGGTCGCGGGTTCGATTCCCGTCTGAAAATTCACTTGTGGCCGAGTTAATTTTTTCCAATATTTTTCTATTTAAAATTTACCATAAGTATAAAAATAGCATTGAAAAATGCAAAAATTACAAAATCATAAAAGGTAAAAGTCTATCGAGTCACGTCTCATAAGATTCGAGAAAGGCCCGTCTGAATTTAGGAAGTGAGTCCATGTAAATGTCGAGCTTTGTACTGTATTTGTTAGGTAGTCTGCTCAAACGTGGTATAGGGGAATGCATTCCGAGGACGGTTCTTCGAGAAGGTGGTACTAGGGGTCGTACGGCATGTTGTGAAGTTCTTATTATATATGATAGACTTGGCGTGTACTGACTGGGGTCACTTGAGAAAAAAGTTTTTATATATATGATAGACTTAAGCGCGTGCTACGCGCGTGTACTCACTGGGGTCACTTGAGAAAAAAGTTTTTCTGACCCTGACCTTGATAAGGTCAATTAAAAAAAAATATATATATTTTTCCGGCTGTCTACATTTTTTTGTGATTTTTGAAGCTATTAGGTGTTATACTCATGGCGCTGGAGGGAACATTGGAATGGATAACACGGGCCTTATATAAACGGGGAGACTCTTAGCCTTCATCATACCTGATGTTAAGTATTGATAAGGCCGAAGATGGAAGCGAGCCTCTCCCGGAATCCTCCGGAATCCTGCGATTGAGATATCCAGCTGCCGGAACACAACAATGCTGAAAACATTGTTGTTATGTCGTCAGGCTTAGATAAGATGGTGGTAGCTAGCCAGACGGACTTACAACAAGTCCTACCACCAACCGAACTGAATACAATGTGTACCCCCGCTGGGAATTGAACCCGGGACACCTGAGGCTTACACCGGTGCGCTGGTTGTTACCACTAGACCACAAATGCGGTTATAGTCTTTTATTTTTTATTCAGTAGAGTAATGTCAAGCCAATATTACTTTGTAAAAATAATTCTGATACGGTTAGCTCTTTTTGTAGATAAATAACAAACATAAAGATAGAGACATATATATAGAGACACTTTTGATCAGAGCATAGCACATGCACTTTCTGACTAGCTTATACACACAAATCACACACATGAACACACCACCTCACACACTAGCATAAACACACACATACGCAAAATAACAAACTCACTCACACAACACACACACTCAGTCACACTCGCACACACACACACACACAAATACATACACAATGTAAACTGTTTTGGTTTCTTTCTTTTGTGTTTCATTTTATTATTTATGTTATTATTAATGTTTCTGTTTTTTATTTTTTTCGTTTTAACATTACTACTGTAAGGAAGAGCAGTACATCCTAACACAGGCTGGTCTAGCTTAAAAGGAGATGCTGATCTCTACCTTAAAACACCTAAAATTGTTAGAGTTAATAAACAAACATATTTGAAGATGGAGGTCGGCCTGCTTTTGGAGTTTTCTTGGCAGTATCTTTCTTCGAAAGTCCTACCAATTTGTGAACTGCCAGTAGATCACAAATCATTAGTTTTTCTTTCTTTTGCTATATAGCATAATAATTTAAATAGCAATCGAATTAAAATATTAAACTCAATAATTGTTGCTTTAGTAAAAATTATTAACTTTTAGTAATTATCTAACCGTATCCGAACGCAATTATAACAACGGAAGCACTAGTCGAAATATAAAAATAGTATTTTGTGATGCAATGCAGGGCATAAGAATTGTAAAAATTCTCTTTGATCATAGAAAGTAACTTTTATAGTATATACACACTCATACACACACACATATACATATAAGCATAGCGCACACAAATAATTGTTTATAACAATGAGCATAAGTGCCTATAAGAACCGGTTCGACCTAGTTTAGGTATATAATGTGTCATGTCTGGCTATGTTCTGTGTATTTTATGTCAATAAAGATTTTTATTATTATTATAAATCAACTTTGTAAAGGTAGATTTATAAGTCAACCCGTGACTACGGCATCTGGAAAGGTGCCCAAACTTCCGGAAACCAAAAAACCGCACATAAACCGAAAAATTATAGTACTCCGCAAAAGTTGTTTTATTTTAATTACGAGTGCGCGAAGAAACTTAAGATGTGCTTATAAAATAATTCTGATTTAAACTGTTTTTCGTAACGATTTTCTCACATCCAGTTCCAGTCCAGTAAATATTGATTCTATTCACGTATATGTCGCAAGATAATTAGATAAATCGATTTTTTTTAAACGCGGAAACACTGATTATTTGACAATGGTGTTGTAATCTCTCAATCCTACTGAAAAATGATAGATTTTAGTCCAAAACAACATCTTGGTTGACGATTTGACGTTTCAAATGTTAATCCATTCTCTCACGTGTAGTAAACTTTCTGTGAACTAATCAGAATAAGAGTTAGCAAGCAACCAAAAATGAAGCCAATCAGAATAAAGAATATACAATGTTAGTAAAGCAACCCGTATTTTTGCAAAAACCCTATCTTTTTTCAGTAAGATTGAGAAATGTCAACACTATTGTCTAATTATCCGTATTTTTTGCAATATCCCTAGGATTTTTTGCGAAAATTCTATTTATCAAATTATCCTACGACAAATACAAATTCAATATTAACATTATAGCTGCATTTATTTTTACCAAATGGCAGCAACCATTGGCATCTGTCAAATTACTCTACTGACTTCTGTATTGAAAATCTGACTATAGATAGTTCTCAGTCTTCCAGCCTATTTCTTTTTATTAATTTATTGGTTTCATTTCTCATTACCAGACGATCAACCAGCTCCTATCAGAGATGGATGGTTTCCACCAGAACGAAGGTGTCATAGTTCTAGGGGCAACAAATAGAAGAGACGATTTAGACCAAGCGTTGTTGAGACCTGGAAGATTTGACGTTGAGGTGAGTTTAGTTCTGATATAATAAATAATAATAATAATAAATATTTCCATACAATCACACCAATTATCTAGCCTATGTTAAGTATCATGAAGAACTTGTGTTATGGATACTAGATAACGGATAAACATACTTATATACTTTTTTTTTGTAACTACATACATAATATACGTATCAAACACCCAGACCAAGACAAATAGACATGTTCATGCACACAAATATTATTTGTCTTGTCCGGGGATCGAACCCGGGACCTCTGGCGCAGAAGGTGGGGTTAGTACCCCTGCGCCAAACAGGTCGTCATAATTTAGTTTTTTCCTTTACAATGCCATTTTTATCAGATATTTTTTTTTATATAGAAAAATGGAATGAATGAAATTACAATGAAGCATTTGTTTCATTGAAAATTTAGGGAATCAAAGTTTTTTTATTCAGTTGGTTTAAACTTATTGGGTACTTAAACATTTTGACCTCGCCATTGACACAAATCTTTGCAGAAATTCACAATCTTTTTTAATAAATAAATAAAAAAAATCGTAAAGTGAGCATGTTTTTATGAAAGAAAGCAGTAGCTCGATTTCTTCGTCCGGCTAATTCGTAATACAAGTTGCAACAAATATTAAATAAGAAAATATACTAGAAAAAAGCAACTAGTCTCATGTCGCCCTGACGGGATTCGAACCCGCATCCTTGGGAGTCCGGCCCAATGCACTAAACAATTATGCTGCAGAGACCTATGAGGACACGTCGATTTTTTCCAGTATATTCACATTTAAAAATATCCTCGCATTCGAAAGAAACATCTTTACAAATGTTTGACTATCGATTAAGATGAAACAGCCGTCTAATTATAATACAAGTTTTTCGAATTAAAACGCCCGTTTAAGGCCTGTTTCACAGTAAAACAGAAAATTATGAGCTTAGTTGACAGATGATTTAACATATTTTAACCGACTTCAAAAAAAGGAGGAGGTTCTCAAGTCGACTGTATTTGTGGTTTATGTGTGGTCCCATATAATTTTTACGAAGATCTGGCTAGTAGTTTTTTCATAATCCTGAAAAATATCAATCACCTTTTGGCAAGTAGTCGTATACCTAGATGACATCATTGTTGTGTATGGGCTGATTTTTAGTGTAAGTAACGGCACATAATGTAACAAAAAAATCTGAAATAAAAACATTTTATAAAAAAAAATCTAACCGACTTCAAAAAGTAAAAAATAAAACTTTTGGAGTCGGTGCTAGTTAGCTAAGGCCAAAAAAAATATAGTTAATAGAAGTGCAATGTAGAATGCTTTGGCTGGCACCGACTCCAAAAGTTTTATTTTTTACTTTTTGAGGTCGGTTTGATTTTTTTTTTATAAAATGTTTTTTTCATATTACAACAGTCAACTTTGCTACTCAGAACACAAACATGCCCTTTGTATTAAATTGCGTGTTATTTTTTGTCTAAGACTATCTTCCGCCCGCGGTTTCACCGGCGTGGTTCC
Source organism: Chrysoteuchia culmella (assembly GCA_910589605.1). Taxonomy (NCBI): domain Eukaryota; kingdom Metazoa; phylum Arthropoda; class Insecta; order Lepidoptera; family Crambidae; genus Chrysoteuchia; species Chrysoteuchia culmella. Next base: position 948,928 of record OU342669.1, read on the forward strand.
CGTTCCCGTGGGAATATCGGGATAAAAAGTAGCCTATGTCACTCTCCGTCCTTTCAACTATCTCGATGCCAAAAATCAAGTCGATTGGTTGAAGCAAGGACAAACATACACATATTCGCATTTATATTGATTATAGTCAATGTTTGCGCCTGTTTGGCGCAGGGGTACTAACCTCACCTTCTGCGCCAGAGGTCCCGGGTTCGATCCCAGGACAAGACAAATATTTGTGTGCATGAACATGTCTATTTGTCTTGGTCTGGGTGTTTAATATGTATATTATGTATGTATTTACAAAAAAAAAAGTATATAAGTATGTTTATCCGTTATCTAGTATCCATAACACAAGTTCTTCATAATACTTAACGTGGGCTAGATAATTGGTGTGATTGTATGGAAATATTTATTTATTTATTATTTATTTATTTATAGTGATGGAAATTGACCTTACTGATATGTTAAGCTCACTTTTCAATTTGACGACTCTGTATGAAATAAAACAGGGAGAAAAAAATAGCCCTTGACGAGTTTCTTGCCGGTTCTTCTCGTTACGCGGTCTCCTGCCGTAGGGTTTATGAACCGATGGCGTAGCTTCTTTGACGTTCATAAGTGCTTGTAACAGCCTAGACTGAATAAATGATATTGATTTGATTTGATTTGATTTATAATAACTTTTACGGATATCAAACGCGCTATGACTGATCAGTCATCCCGTGACTGTAAAGGTGCCGAAACGTCGGGAAAATCAAAAAACCCCTAAAAAAACAAAAAATACGGACAATTACAACTTAGTTCGTGGAAATATAGCGAATTTGATATCCGTAAAAGTTGTATTATTTCAATGAACAGTGCGCGCCAAAACATAAGATGTACGTATAGTTAGGATTAGTTTTAAATATTCTATCGTTTCTCTCCAAGGTAAACGTCCCAACTCCGGACTATGGCGGTCGTCGCGAAATCCTCCAACTATACTTAGCTCGAGTAGCGGCACATCCAGGAGTGGACATAGATGTATTGGCGAGGGGAACCACTGGATTCACGGGCGCCGACCTGGAGAGCATGGTCAACCAGGCTGCTCTCAAGTAAGTGGAATAGTAGTTAAATATTTCTCTTCGAAAAAAAACCCACAGATCAAATCAAAAAGTCACCCTAAAAGTGCCAGAAAATGTTTTACACAAAATACTTAGTGTCCCAAAATACGAGAAAAGTTCTTAAAAGTACTGTAAAATGTCCCAAAAAGTATCAGATATATCATAGAAAATTGTCCCAAAAAGTATCAGAAAATGTCCCAAAAAGTACTAAAAGTCCCAAGAAAATGTCCCGAAATACTAAGAAAGGTTTCCTAATGCCAAGGAAATTACACAAAAAAGTACCAAATTGTCCCACAAAACAATCCTATAACTATACCTAGCTCGGGTAGCGGTACACCCAGCAGTGGACATGATGTATTAGCGAGAGGAACTACTGGGTTGACGGGCGCTAATCTGGAGAGCATGGTCAACCAGGCTGCTCTCAAGTAAGTAGGAAAATGAAATTTGTTTTTCATTTATGATAGATTTTTCCACTTTATTACCAGGAGAATGTACCGGCTAAAGTCGCAAAAAGTCCCAGAAAATGTCCCTAAAAAAATACTAAAATGTCTTGAGAAAATGTCCAAAAGGTACCATGGTGTTATAAAATTATGGTACTTTTTTTTATAAACAAGTAAATATACTAGAAAAATGCAACTTGTATTTTTTCAATTATATTTACTTGTTTAAAAAAATTATCACATAAAAATGCAAAATTGAAAAGTTATAATTATGGTACTTTTTGGGAAAAGTACCAAAAAAATAAACGTCAAAAATGCCGGTAAAATAGTCACAAAAGCACCCGGAAACGTCTCAAAAACACCAAGAAAAGTCCCACATACGTAACAGAATACGCCCCACAAATGTATTAGCAAAAGTCCTACAAAACTACCAGGAACTGTTATTTAAGTTCGTAAGTAAGTATAAAAAAAAATCAAAAACTTACGAAAACCACAAAAAAAAACAGGAAAGTAAAAGTGAAAAGGGCTAAATGTTTTAGTGGCAGTTTGTGAAACTAGATTTATAGAATTTATTCTCATAAAAACACAAAGTTTATTTAAAATCAGAAAACAAGTATTACTTATGATATTTTCTTAGTGGCTCTATGTAAACATCGGATATTCGGCACACGTACCAATAAAAAACTTAAAAACATTTATGAAAATAGTACTCAAAAAATGTATGTTATTTAAAAAAAAATATAAGTTATAATTGATTTATTAAATTAACCTGTATTAATTTCAAACAATCGCTTATTAATTAAATACCAATTAAAACTGAGATAAGGTTGAGGTTATTAAAGGACCGGTTTCAATAATCTATCTCTAACAAGAGGTAGGCCTATCTTGGTTACATTACTTAGCAACCGCTGTTATTTTGTGTTATTTTAGGCTGATTAACAAAAATATCTAGGCAACAAAGCTTTAGTAAGCCTATCTCTTACTGAGGATAGGTAATTGAAACTGACCGTAAATAGACACAACGGCAAAACAGCAATAAGCACAGTCACACACCCTAGAAAAGTCGTCGCATTAAATGAAAAATTAAAAATATATATATATATAACTTTATTCGTTTCAGAGCGGCCATAGACGGCGCTAAAACGGTAACTATGAAGTACCTAGAAGACGCCCGCGATAAAGTATTGATGGGGCCCGAAAGAAGATCGCGGTTACCCGACGAGGAGGCCAACACTATTACCGCCTACCACGAGGGTGGACACGCTGTTGTGGCTTATTACACTAAGGTACGTCAATATAGCTGTGTAGTAACTTTTTAATATTTTGCATTTTACAATGCTATTTTTAATGATTTTGTAATTTTTGCATTTTTCAATGCTATTTTTATACTTATGGTAAATTTTAAATAGAAAAATATTGGAATAAATTAACTCGGCCACAAGTGAATTCTCAGACGGGAATCGAACCCGCGACCTTTGGAATAGAAAGCATGCATTGGACCGGATTTCCAAAGGTCGCGGGTTCGATTCCCGTCTGAGAATTCACTTGTGGCCGAGTTAATTTTTTCCAATATTTTTCTATTTAAAATTTACCATAAATGCTATTTTTATGTGATAATTTTTAATCAAGTAAATATAATAGAAAAAAGTATTTGCAAGTAGTGCATTGGGCCGGATTCTCAAGGATGCGGGTTCGAGTCCCGTCAGGGCGACATGAGACAAGTTGCTTTTTTCTAGTATATTTACTTGATTAAAAATTATCACATAGTTGAGTAGTGTCGGCTTAGAATAGCACTACCCCCTCTAAAGTTGGTCAAAACGACTATAAATGTATAATCCGCTATACGCAATCTGCTATAAATTACTAGCGCGCTATAAAATACGCTATAATATAGCGTGGTAGAAAAAAAGCGTAAGGGGCCGTCGAATGGCGCGTTAAGTCGTGCAGCACGCTAGATCTCGCGTACGCACGTTACATAACATTATAATAATAATAAATAAAAAAATAAATAAAATATTTCCATACAATCACACCAATTATCTAGCCCACGTTAAGTATCATGAAGAACTTGTGTTATGGATACTAGATAACGGATAAACATACTGATATACTTTTTTTTTGTAAATACATACATAATATACATATTAAACATCCAGACCAAGACAAATAGACATGTTCATGCACACAAATATTTGTCGTGTCCGGGGATCGAACCCGGGACCTCTGGCGCAGAAGGTGGGGTTAGTACCCCTGCGCCAAACAGGTCGTCTATTCATTCGTTCGTTTCGTTAGACTTGCCGCGTGCTATACAAACTAATAGTGCAGTATATTTTAGTCTTAATAAAATAAAACAGTAAAGGAAAACCAATGAACTTTCCTTCATACTTTTCAGGCTTAATCGCAATAATAATAACACAAATAACCGCAAAACACACTCAAACGCGCTCGATAATATAACGGGTAGCGAGCGAGACGAGCCTGCTGCGTACGTAACGGGGAAGTTCTTAGCCTTCATCATACCTGATGTTAAGTATTGATAAGGCTGAAGATGGATGCGAGCCTCTCCCGGAATCCCCAATTACCGAGGAACTGGCTATCTTATCTTTAACTGCCGGAACACAACAATGCTGAAAACATTGTTGTTGTGGCGTCAGACTTAGATAAGATGGTGGTAGCTAGCCAGGCGGACTTACAAGACCTACCACCAACCAAACCGAATACAATATGTACCCCCGCTGGGAATCGAACCCGGGACCCCTGGGTCTGATACCGGTGGTTGTACCACTAGACCACGGAGGTGGTTAAAATATACTAGAAAAAAGCAACTAGTCTCATGTCGCCCCGGGCCCATATTCACTATGACTACATATCGATTCCTTGTTCAAACCACGCCAATGTCGTATTCGGTTTCGACATTTTCAAAATTAGTTTATTTATTTATTTTTGGGAAACAAACAGCGTACAATATTACCTTAATGCTATACTTAATGAGTAATACAAAAGCCAAGGACAGTTTCCACAATAAATAAAACAGTTTAATTGAGTGAACACAATAAAAAGTTATGTTTCTTATGTAGTAAACTTAAATTCATAAAATAAACTAAAAATAAACTTTGATTTTTCTTTTGTTTAACTATGAAAATAATCGATAACAAAGGCATATAAAGTACTAATGAGGTGGGTTAAAAAATAACAATAATTTTGGCTAAATTTAATAAATTATTTATAAATTGCTTTCTTAAATTTTCTAAAGTTAAGGCCAAATATGTCAACATGCGCTCCAAATTGTATGAGAACCTGGCGTGTCGAGTGTTTCGTACCTACGATGACGTCACGAGCGAGATTTAGTGATGTGGAAATGTTATTGACGAGCTCTATGACACAATACAAATTATAAAGTTATTTTACTTGTTTATTAACTATTAAATCTGTGTCTGTCATGTACTTGTACAATAACTCTATAATTTAAAAGTATCATGGAGAAAACGAATTTTGAATATGTCAAAATCAAGTACGACATTTACGTGGTTTCACCAAGGAATCGGTAAGTGGTCATAGTGAATAGGCTATTTGACAGGTTTTGAAAATCCATTTTATATTATGTACTGGAGTTTAAGGAACCCAGTAAAAGTTGTTTTTTTTTTAATTCTGGTACATATTTGCTGAAAAATATCAAAATAAAAATTCAATATTTAAATACCGCGCCAAAACGCTACTTTGACAATATGGCGCTGCAATGGGGTCGGTGACGTCACTTGCCTGTATTCTACATATTATTATCATCCACATACGTAGGCAAACGAGGTTTACAAGCAGGTGACGTCATTATAAACTCGACGAATCAGGAGCGTTTTGTGTCACGTGACAAAACGTTTAAAAAATGCATTTTTATTTACGGATTTTTAAATAAATTTATAATTATTTTCAACTTACGTTAATGAAAAACCATTTTTAAACTCATAATTTATACTGATAACAGTAATTGACACTTTATTTTTCGCATTGTCAAATAGCCTATTAGGGCACTGACGGGATCCCGCCAGGGCGACATGAAACTAGTTGTTTTTTTCTAGTATATTTTCTTGTTAAAAATTCTTTCTTTCTTTCTTTCTAGGACTCCCATCCGCTACACAAGGTGACGATAATACCTAGAGGTCCGTCGCTGGGCCACACTGCGTACATACCCGCTAAAGAAAGGTAACAATATTATTATTATCACTAAGTATTTTTACTAATATTAGGTCTTTAAGGTGGTACGACTTCCATACAAACAAACATTGCACATTAATTGGTTCATCATACATTAATAATTCATAAATACATGTGCAACTAACGCGTTTCAGTTATTTGTTTGCGCGAAATTATAAAAAAAAATTACTTTCATACGTGAGCTATATAAATGCGATGGGTCTCACACACACATACGTAGAATTATTGAAATTATAAGATATTAGTATATTCGTGTTTTATGTATGAATGTAAATTTTTTTAATTATTTCGCGCAAACAAATAACTGAAACGAGTTAGTTGCGCATGTATTTATGTATTATTAAGGTATGACGATGAACCAATAATTGTGTAATGTCTGTTTGTATAGAAGTCGTACCACCTTAACTATGAAATTGCCGATTTGTATGAAGATTTTCAAAGAAAGTTCGTTTTCCATACTAACAGTTTTTGTTATAGTTACTACCGCAAGTGGTAATGCCACAATTTTTTAATGAACAATCATTGTTTGAAGACTAAGCAATCTAATGCTACATTTTTATTTTAAAATTTATGAATAATTAATAAATTATCTATAGTAATATTATAAAGAGGAAAGATTTGTATTTTTGTATGTAACGAATAAACTCAAAAACTACTGGACCGATTTTGACGAAATTTGGTATAGAGAATCCTTAGACCCCAAGTAGTAACATAGGCTATAAATGATCCCAAAATTCCCACGGGAACGGGAACCACGCGGGTGAAACCGCGCCCGGCTTCTAGTATTAAATAAAGTAGTAAATTTTGCTAACAAAAAAGGGAGAACCTTTCGAGGTATTTTTTATCGTATAAGAAACGAAAATAATAACCATGACATTAATTATTCTTGATCATTATGATCTTAATTTGATATAAAATCAAGCAATAGATGTACCTTTTAATCACAGAAGTAGTGAGGTTCTCTAGAAGTGTAAGAAAAAAAATGTCAATTTCATACTTTAACCCCTATTATCAAATGTAATATATTTCAAAATTATTTAAAACAAAAGCAACACTTTTCGCCTCGAATTGGACAAATTCGAACATGATTTTGTATGAAACCCGACATACGTTTACAGTCAGCCATTTTGGAAAATAACGTGTTTCCGGCCCGCGATGAAATTCATGTCAATTGATAGAGTAAGAGATTAAAAACAGAAAGTTTCTTGCAATCAAATCTCTAACGGTCGGTTTCAATAACTTGTCTATGGTAAGAGATAGGCTTACTAGAGCTTTGTTGCCTAGATATTTTTGTTATTCAGCCTAAAATAACCCAAAATAACAGCGGTTGCTAAGTAACGTAACTAAGGTAGGCCTACCTCTTGTTAGGGATAGATTATTGAAACTGGCCGTAAATGATATGGTTTTTGAGATTTTTGAGTCCAAAGACCGAAATATACATATATACTTGTACAGTCCGCCATTTTAGAAAAAACCTGGGGGCTAATTGTCTAATTTTAAAATCTATCGCAATCCCTTTCAATTCGTCATTTGAAAGATATTTACATACTTCAGGCCGTCACTATTTGAGATTTTGAATGAACGAAATTGAACTGTCTAAGCAGAGTGACAGACGAAAATATCTTTAAAATGTATGGAGAAGTGTCAAATGAAGTGTCATTTAAAACATCATTCGTTCCGAAAGAGATTGCGGCTATCAGTTACACAATACCATAAATCACTATCACAATTTACAATACCTTTGAAAGGGATTGTGATAGATTTTGAAATTAGACAATTAGGACGAATTAGGTGGTTGTTTCGGCGGCCAGCGATGAAATGATTATATACGTAGTAAATGATTATATACAAAAAAAATTCAGTGATCAAATCTCTAAATGATACGATTTCTGAGATTTTTGAGTCCAAAGATAGAAAATTGAGCAAAAAATATTTTTTTTTTCAGTGTACCGCAAGTAAACAAATATAAATAAATAAATAAATATTTCCATACAATCACACCAATTATCTAGCCCACGTTAAGTATCATGAAGAACTTGTGTTATGGATACTAGATAACGGATAAACATACTTATATACTTTATTTTTTGTAAATACATACATAATATACATATTAAACACCCAGACCAAGACAAATAGACATGTTCATGCACACAAATATTTGTCTTGTCCGGGGATCGAACCCGGGACCTCTGGCGCAGAAGGTGGGGTTAGTACCCCTGCGCCAAACAGGTCGTCATCTGACTGACATCTGTCCAAATATGACAGCATACATAACACAGGAACATGATATTTTTTTATATTTTTTTTGTTTTGTTAAATCTCAAAAACCGTATCGCTTACGGTCGGTTTCAATAACCTAACCGCTGTAAGAGATAGGCTTACTAGAGCTTTGTTGCCTAGATATTTTTGTTAATCAGCCCAAAATAACCCAAAATAACAGCGGTTGCTAAGTAACGTAACCAAGATAGACCTTTTATGATTTTGTAATTTTTGCATTTTTCAATGCTATTTTTATACTTATGACTTGTACTATTAAGTATTCTGTGCTTATGGTAAATTTTAAATAGAATAATATTGGAAAAAATTAACTCGGCCACAAGATTCCCGTCTGAGAATTCACTTGTGGCCGAGTTAATTAAAAAATTAAAATATTTAAAATTAACCACAAGATAGACCTATCTGTTGTAAGGGATAGATTATTGAAACCGGCCGTTAGAGATTTGATCACTGAAAACTTTTTGATTTGATTGACATGCGTTTCATCACTGGCCGCCGAAACTAGGGATGGGTAAACGCCCGGATTAAAATCCACCGCTGGATTAAAACCCATTTCTGCCCAATAAATGCCGGGCGTTTTTAATAAATGCCGGGCAGAAATTAAATTAATTTGCTTCCTATACTCAGTGTTTAATCGGTGACAAAAGAAGCTACAGCAAGGTGAAATACGAACTTAACTTAAATGTTTGTACATTGAAAATAATGTAGGGATTATCAAAAGATAAAAAAGCGGCCAAGTGCGGGTCTGGTCACGCGCAAGTCAAAATATCACTAACATTTTTCGTCTGCAAAAACAACTTTGGTTTTCATAGTGTTTGTATAAAATGACAAAGTTATATTAGCGGAAAATGTGCTATATGTTTAAAATTGCTAAATAAATTTCGTTTAAAGTTTTTATTAAGATTTTACAGCATTTTTATTACTTTTCACTTTCTTATTTTAAAAGTTAAAGTGGGGGGGGGGGCACACTTTTTACCTTTGAAGTGTACATCTTTCGAATGGTTGGTTTATGAAAAGAAAATTTTTTTGGAACCTCAATGTAATTTTTAAAGACCTATGCAATTTTTTCTTTAATTTCAGTTCTTTTGGAAAATGTGCTATATTTTTAAAATTGCCAACTATGTTTCGTTCGAACCGATTTTCGTTAAAAGTTAGTGTTGACCTTGAGAAAAAATAGTTTAGGGAACCTCAATGTAATTTTTAAAGACCTATCTAAAGACGAATAGGTCTTTTTTAAAATAATAATTGGGCAAGCGTTTGACCACCAATCACCATCGTGCTTAACAAACAGGATGTGGTCTAAGGTGTTGCTTGCATGCTTGCCCAGGAAATGGCTATTCACTATCTCGCCTTGAAGAGGCCAAGGTTGTAAGAATCAGGGAACACAAGAGCAGGCAGCGCATTCCATTCTTTAACTGTTCGCAAAATAAATATCGTCCAATGAGGACCTCCAGTGAATAGAGGAACTGACGTTCCGCTGGGAGTGTCCAAAGGATACACGCGGGCGGAGGCCCGGCGACTGTCACCCCACTGTCACCTCCGCCAACGCGTGGAGGGCACAACCAGGGGGTTTTAGTGGGTTCGAGTCCCACATTAATCATCTGACGTTGAGGTTGCCCGTGTTTTTGAAGATTTCTTCTCTCGGGTACCCTTAGAAACTACCAGTAAATTAAATTCCTGTCCAAACGTTGCTGCTGCCTTCTTGGAGTCGTGTGTTAATAAGTGTAATAAAGTTTTCAATTTTAAGCATATTAATAGTGAAGACATTTTAAAAGCTTTCAAGTCTATAAATATTAAAAAGACTGAAGATCTATGGGGCATATCAACCAACATTATTAAATCAATTATTGATACAATAGCTCCATATTTAGCTTTCATTTTTAATCAATGCATAGATGAAGGTACTTTTCCCGATTTAATGAAATGTAGTAAGCTTATTCCTCTTTTTAAATCGGGTGACAAAAGTGACCCCACAAATTTTAGGCCGATATCTATACTACCGGCACTTAGTAAAATTTTTGAAAAAATTATATACTCGCAATTATTAGACTATTTAACAATAAATCAAATCCTTCATAACAATCAGTTCGGCTTTTCTAAAGGTAAAAATACTACTGATGCTGGCATTGTACTTCTTAAACATATTTTTGAGGCTTGGGAGGGCAAGCAAGACGTAATTGGTATATTCTGTGACCTGTCTAAAGCTTTCGATTGCGTTGATCACGTTACACTTTTAAAGAAGCTAGAACATTATGGTGTCTCTAAAAAATCGGTTAGCCTTTTGCAGTCATACTTGCATAATAGAAATCAAAAAGTAATTGTCAATAATACTGCTTCTACTGGAGCCCCCATTATTATGGGCGTGCCCCAAGGTTCAATATTGGGCCCTTTGCTGTTTTTAATTTATATTAACGATCTCCCTTACTACACGAGTAAATTATGTGAGACAGTACTATTTGCAGATGATACATCTTTAATTTTTAAAATTGATAGAGGAAACAATTGTTCTGACGAAGTAAATAGTGCTCTCTCTCAAGCCGCACACTGGTTCAACATTAATAATTTGTCTCTTAACCCTACTAAAACCAAGTTTGTTAAATTCTCATTACCTAATGTAGTGCAGGTCGATATGCTTATCAATTTGAATGGGGATGTAGTAGAGTTAGTTGAGAGTACAAAATTTCTTAATATTACATTGGATTCAAAACTGCAGTGGGATCCACATATTGAAGCCTTGTCGAGTAGACTTAGTTCTGCGGCTTTCGCAATAAGGAAAATAAGGCTCTTAACTGATATTGAAACGGCAAGACTGGTTTACTTTAGTTATTTTCATAGTGTAATGTCCTATGGCGTGTTGTTGTGGGGCTCAGCAGCTAATATAGAAAATGTTTTTATACTTCAAAAAAGAGCTGTGCGCGCCATTTACAAACTCCGACGTAGAGATTCTCTTAAGGATTTGTTTAAAGAGATTAATATACTTACTTTGGCGGGACAATACATCTATGATAATTTAGTATATGTAAGGAAACATCATGATTTATTTATAAAGCATAGCGATGTTCATAATTTTAATACTAGAAACAAGAATAAGCTTGCCGTTCCAAAATTTCGGCTTGAAAAATGTAGACGCTCGTTTTTGGGGAAAGGCATAGCCTTTTTTAATAAAGTTCCACAACAAGTTATTGAGCTGCCTTTGCATAAATTTAAAATATATGTTAAAAAAACGCTCTTAAGCAAAGGTTATTACAAGGTAGATGACTATTTAAAAGACCAAAATGTATGGATGTGATACCAACATTAAACATACTATTGTAAATAGTGTAAGAGGAAAATATTCTAATATGAGTATGAGAAAATTTTCTTCTTTTATTAAATATATTTCAAGATTGTAGATTTGTGTTTGGCAACAACATGTTCCATTGTAAATGTTGTTGTTTCTGCTAAGGCTGATAAGTTTCTTGCGGCCGTTCTTCTTATCAGTTAAAATATGTCCTGAATGGCTGGTAGGGAAAAAAAATGTTGGACTATTCGAAAGTACTTATCTATAAGTCTATTTGAATAAAAATCTTTGACTTTGACTTTGACTTTGACATAACCTACCTGTCTCCCCGGACAGAAAGGTATGCGCGGGCATTTCCCCCTGGAGGATTAAAAAAAAATGTTCTAATGGATTATTGTATTGCTCTGCTTGGTAACTCCTGTGAAGCGATAGAAAGAGATATTCCAGTGAGTAGCGAGGCGAGGGTGTGAAAAGGCGCGCGAACGTGGCTCGCCTCGCATACTCATGCCAAAAAATCCCTGCTTTGGAGGCGACCGCGCGAGCCACGAGGCAAGCCGCGAATGTAACTGACCTATTAAGTAATCAATTTAAGTATCCGTACACTAACATTGACAGACCTACAGACTGTAGGTAAGTTGATGACACTCACTGAATAAAACAATCTCAGGATTTTCTTTTTTTCCTTTTTGCAGTTCATAACTAAGCAAAGAAAGTTTAAAGTATTAAAAGCGAGAATCGAAGTTGACCCCGACCTATGTTTGTTTAAGTTTCTATCCTGGTTCTCCAAATGAATGAAATGAAGTTTTGCAAACAAAATATAGGGAATTTGTTGTAATTTTCATTTATGCCCGCCAAAATGGGCAAAAATCCATTTCTGCCCGATTTAAATCCTTTGTGCCCGATTAAAACCCATTGGGCAGAAAAGACAAAAACCCACCGCCCATCTCTAGCCAAACACATATTTTTTTTCAAAATGGCGGCTAGCCGGGAATGCCAACGAGGTGCGATGCCTATTTTCGCTTCTTCTATTAATTTATTAAATCACTTTGTGAGTCGGAACATGTTTTTTAACACATTTTGTTTAGCAGATAATAGCTAGACTTAGGATTAGCCAGTAATCTCGTGAACACGGCTTGAAGTGTTGAAACGTGCGTCGAGAAATCCAAAGAATCTTAAAATAACATGCAGTCTTATAACCAAATGCGATGAAAATAATGTTTTGATCCGTAAATGCAGTTTTATTATTATTTTAAGAGTTTATTAATAGTACATAATTGCAAAGGCCGTGAAATAGGCAATTGCAGGTCGAGTATGACTTAATACGAGACAGGCAATTGCCATTCCCGCCGAGGCATATACCGTCTGGGGCCTAGAACCGGGGATAATATTAAAAACGGAGGCTCTATACGTCACTAGTGATTGAATCATTAGGGTCCCAACTAATTAAAACCTAATCTTTACTTTTTGATTTTTTCTAACAAACTTAATCGAATTAAATTTAAATCAATAAAATTGAAATCAATTTAAACTGAAACCAAAGTAATTCCCATGACAATATTCTGACTTTACTAATCAAAATTATTCTTTTGAATTTACACTCTTTTAACACTATGATCTTTTTCATAAAAAGATCATAATTTAAAAAGCGTAGAATCCATGGAATTAACAGGTACTACGTACTAGTACTTAATAATTCCATGGCTGAATCTACTTGGTACAAAGAGTATACTTGGTATTGGTTGACATGACATGTCATGCATGATGGATAAAATTATAAACAGATAACTGTCATTGCGATATTTAATATTAAACTAATTTTAATTAATTTGAAACAGAGATTTTAAGCTGTGGGAAGTAGCAAGGGCTGTTGTTATTTAATGAGAGAAAGGTAAATTTCCTAATGGATAGTGATATCGTGATGTTTTGCGGTAAGTTTTTGTTGTCCCCTGTACCACGATTAGTTCGCAACGTTAGCGATAATATCGTTTTGCAATACTACACTGATTATGAATCGTAACTTTAAATTCTTATTGTGAGTAATGCAAGGATTTTGATTAACTGAAATCTTTTCAGAATAAACACTGTTCAAGCCCATGAAGTACCTACTATTTCTGTAACAGCAATCTCATCGCGACGTATCACCGGCTTGACAAATTGTATTAGGCGTTCTCTCATATAATTGTAGTACCTACCTACCTTCACACTTTTTTTATTCATCCTGCTCGATTACCGATTATTTATGGCTCTGTCAAGTTTATTGAAATTTGCATAAATTCAAGTTAAATACCATGTTGGGTTTCATTTCGAGCCTCCTATATGTCTTCTACGAGACAAATAGTAATACTCTAGAGAGTCTCTATTTTCAATATTTTCCCCGATTATAGGCCCCACGCGGTATAGTGCTTTTCTCAAAAGAATGCAGGGAAATAAAACACATTTTTTATATTATACATTTAATTTAATTAATATTAAAAGTTACATTAGTCATATTGGGGCGATTACTAAAAGAAAATGTTATTGATTTCCGCGGTACATTTATGTTGTTTGTTGATGAGGTTTGCAGGTAGGCGTTGGATGTAGTGGTAGATAGATGGCTGAAAATCAAATCTGTTGCAGGAGCGGTTTTTTAATTTGGAACATATTACACTCCAGCAATGTTGTATGAAACGGCGTGCTGGGGTTTTCAAATACTCTTCAATGGATTCGATTTTTTTTTATCCGTAAATTAGAAATAGAAATATATTTATTTTGATATCACACAAAGGTACACATTAACACAAACATACAAGTAGTACATAGAAGTAGGAAAAAGTACCAATTAAACAAAAAAGAAAGAAAACAAACAAAATAACAATCAAAGAAAAACGCGTACAGTCGTTTGATTGCTCAGCTCAGTATTAGCAGCAAGCATCAGATAGCTTGCTGCACTGGTATTCTGCTGAGCACAGAAGTGACATCAGAAACGAACTTCGATTCTTCGCGTGTTTTTTTTATTGAAAATAATGACAATATTTCAATGCATGTTTGAGAAATAAATTTTAAACAAGAAGAAATAGCATAGTAAATGCAAAAATAAATAAAAAGTCCTTACATTATAAATAATGAGGTATTTTGTAATTTTTTGATGGTAAAATTATAAATTCTACTTTCGGCATTTACCTACTTTACTTAGCTTTGTCTTCGTCAAATGAAATTGCAAATCTCCAACACTATTTCCTCGATTCCATAGATACCACGTGACGAAGCAGCAGTTGCTGGCGATGATGGACACCATGATGGGTGGCCGCGCCGCTGAAGAACTCATCTTCGGGCCTGAGAAGATCACCTCAGGTTGGCAGTAGTTATTATAGATTTGTGTATTTAGATGATGTATGCATCTTCAGCATCAAGCAGATCACCTCGGTTGGTAGTAGTTATTCAAAATTTGGATATCTAGATTATTTCAGGTTGGTATTAGTCAGTTGTGTATTAATCTTAATACACGTATTCATCTTCAGAAGATTATCTCGGCTTGGTATTAATAATTAAATAAATATTTGCATACAATCACACCAATTATCTAGCCCACGTTAAGTTTCACGAAGAACTTGTGTTATGGATACTAGATAACGGATAAACATACTTACATCCTTTTTTTGTAAATACATAATATACATATTAAACACCCAGACCATGACAAATAGACATGTTCATGCACACAAATATTTGTCTTCTCCTGGGATCGAACCCGGAACCTTTAGTACCACTGCGCCAAACAGAGGGCTAATTATCTATTTTTAAAATCTATCGCAATCCCTTTCAATTCGTCATTTGAAAGATATTCACATACTTCAGGTTGTCACTATTTGACATTTGATAGGGATTGTGATCGGGACGCGTCTTGAAAGATATTGAATGAATGAAATTAAACTGTCTAAGCAAAGTGATAAACGAAAATATCTGTCAAATGTATGGAGAAGTGTCATTCAAAACATCATTCGTTCCGAAAGGGATTGCGACTGTAAGTTACACAATTCCATAAATCACAATCACAATACCTTTGAATGGGATTGCGATAGATTTTGAAATTAGACAATTAGGGGGCAGGTCTAAATGTTGATTGATGAATATTAATTTTAATCCTTCTCTTCAGGCGCCTCATCAGATCTAAAGCAAGCCACCTCCATAGCGTGCCACATGGTCCGAGAGTGGGGGATGAGTGAAAAGGTCGGCCTTCGCAGTTTAGAGCCAAGAGCTGCACTCACACCTACAGATCAACTTGGACCTTATACCAATGAGCTGGTTAGTATTTATTTTAGTTATGCGCAAATAGAAAAAAACTACCATGGTTAATTTAGTTTTTGGTATAAACTACCATGCCTAATTTACTTGTTGACAAAAACTACCATGCTTGATTTAGTGGTTGACGAAAACTATCATGGTAAATTTAGTTGTTGGTAAAAACTACCATGCTCAATGTAGTTGTGGGCAAAAACTACCATGGTTAATTTAGTTGTTGGCAAAAACTACCATGTTCAATGTAGTTGTGGGCAAAAACTACCATGGTTAATTTAGTTGTTGGCAAAAACTACCATGCTCAATGTCGTTGTGGGCAAAAACTACCATAGTTAATTTGATTGTTGTAAAAACCTACTATGGTTATATGATTTGATCCCCGAATGGGGAATCAGTGAAAAAGTCGGCCTTCGCAGTCTAGAGTCTCAGTCACTGCAGTCTTATTCAACATACAATAATAAGCTCTATTACTGTGAAAATAAGAGTTCCAGTTATATTTGGCGGGATTTCTTTCGTGAGAAACCGCCTCTGTGGTCTAGTGGTAACCACTGGTATCAGACCCAGGGTTCCCACGTTCGATTCCCAGCGAGGGTACAAATTGTATTCGGTTCCGTTGGTGGTAGGACTTGTTGTAAGTCCGCCTGGCTAGTTACTACCATCTTATCTAAGCCTGACGCCACAACAATGTTTTCAGCATTGTTGTGTTCCGGCAGTTAGAGATAAAATAGCCAGTTCCTCAGTGATTGAGGATTCCGGGAGAGGCTCGCTTCCATCTTCAGCCTTATCAATAAACATCAGGTATGATGAAGGCTAAGAGTCTCGCCGTTGTTCATTAAAAAAAATTGTTGTTTGAAACAATATAAATAAATAAATATTTGCATACAATCACACCAATTATCTAGCCCACGTTAAGTTTCATGAAGAACTTGTGTTATGGATACTAGATAACGGATAAACATACTTATATACTTTTTTTTGTAAATACATACTTAATATACATATTAAACACCCAGACCAAGACAAATAGACATGTTCATGCACACAAATATTTGTCTTGTCCGGGGATCGAACCCGGGACCTCTGGCGCAGGAGGTGGGGTTAGTACCCCTGCGCCAAACAGGTCGTCAAACAATATTACAACAATAATGCTTTCATCCCCAGGTGGACGGCGAAATAAAGAAGATCCTGTCCGACAGCTATGAACGCGCCAAAGCCATTTTGCGCGCGCACGCTAAAGAACACAAGGCTCTGGCCGAGGCGTTACTCAAGTAAGTCATATTTATTTTCACCTCACACGCTCGGAAAAGGAGGTTTTGTCAATTAGTTTAAGCGTAGAAAATCGCTTTTTGCGGCCTAGCGCGGTAAAGTAATTTTTTTTTAATACCTAAAAATATGTCATAGTGCGTTCCGAATCGCACTATTGACTTTTTTGTTACATTTTACACTTATTTTAAGTAGCTTTGAATTAATTAAAATACTCCGATTTGGTTTTATTATATTATTTTAGTTCGTTGAATCATAAAAACAATAACAACAAGATTAAAGTATTTGTTATAAAAAAAAAATATTAGGCTGGGTGAGATTTCACAACCTATAGTTGGATTTCGGAACGTGACATAAATCTTTATTTTTAAATTGTCTTTGTCTTGTACCTCATGTCAGTGACAACATTTACTGAATCGTTTTATTGTTATTTATAGTAACAATATATTCCTACTTTAAATTACTTTGGATTATCTATAATACTCATATTTTTATTATTTTAGTTTTTTATATCATTAAAACAACGAGAATAAGGTGAATTTAGATTAAACTTTATGTTTAAAGAATTTGTTAACTGGAAGTTGACCGCGGAAACAACCTCAAAATGTTCCTCGCTGTTGTGAGGTGAAAAATTGTATGTTGCGCTCGGCAGAAAAGTTTTTAGCGTCTTGTACCTTGGAAATCCTTTCCCTCAGATTTCAATAGAGGTAACTCGCCGCTAAATAACCAACTTTCCAGCCTTGCATAACAAATAACTATTATTTTACTGTAATAGTTATAATTAGATGGCTGTTTCATCTTAATCGATAGTCAAACATCTGTAAAGATGTTTCTATCGAATTCGAGGATATTTCTCTCATTGATGAAACGACGGTGGCCAACACCGTAGAACGGTGAATATACTAGAAATATTCGACGTGTCCTCATAGGCCTCTGTAGCATAATTGGTTAGTGCATTGGGCCGGACTCCCAAGGATGCGGGTTCGAATCCCGTTAGGGCGACATGAGACTAGTTGCTTTTTTCTAGTATATTTTCTTGTTTAATATTTATCACATAAAAATAGCATTGTAAAATGCTAAATTAAAAAATTATAAATTTAATTGCTTAAAAAAAAGCAACCTGTCTCATGTCGCCTTGCCGGGACTTGAACTGTGGCCAACACCGTAGAAAACTTGTTATTTAAACTAATATTATATAGAGGAAGGAATAGACTGTTTGTTTGTTTGCAACGAATAAACTCAAAAACTACTGAACGGATTTGAATGAAATTTGGTACACATATAGTATATAGCCTGATTATGAACATATAATACTTTTTATCCCGATATTCCCACGGGAATCACGAGGGTGAAACTGTAAGCGGCCGCTTATAAAATATAACTTGATTTTATACTTCTATCAGACTAGATCAGACAATATAATTGGTCAGTGCATTGGGCCGGATTCCCAAGGACGTGGGTTCAAGTCCCATCAGGGCTACATGAGACAAGTTCTCTAGTATGTTTACTTGTTTAAAAATTATCATACTGTAATAGTTTTCGAAATCTATCGTTTTGTCCCTTTCATATCCATAGACAGTTTTAATGACATGTGTAGAGCATCCGATAGTTATCGAGAGCGTTGACAGTAAATGTCAACTCGTAATAAGGGCTCTGGAGCTCTATTTTTGATTCACTCGTCTCGAGGATTCTACTGATTTTCGTGCGACGTTTGAGTTTCCGTATTCCGTAAAAGCGACCTTGCAGTTGTATACATAGCTTCGCTTTTCGCCTGTAGTACCGCCTCCAAACGGAGGCATAGCGAAAAGCGTGCTATGTCTACGCCTGCAAGGTCGCTAATCGCGTGATCGCCTCCTCGTTCGCCTAGTACTATTAGTGATTCAAAAATAGAGGTCCAGAACATATCAGTAGTTGGCGAAACCGTTTAGTAATTTTATTTTTAATAATATTATAATTGGCATTTCCGCTTCCAGATACGAGACCCTAGACGCCGAAGACATAAAGGCGATAATGACCGGCGACAAGATAAAGCTGGAGCGCCAGGGACGAGTTAACAAGGAGCCCGCGACTTCGCCCGCTCCCGTCCCGCCCACTCTACTGCCACAACCACAGCCGGCGTAGGGTGAGTAGAGGTGTATCTCAATCTTCTCATAATTGTATTTCAATCGTGGCATAATCGTATCTCAATCGTGTCATAATTGCATATGTCGTGTCATAATTGTTTCTCAAACGTGTCCAAAATAGTGTTTTAATTGTTCTAAATAGCGTACTTGACAGTAGATCTAGCGATCGCCCGCGGTTTCATTCACATAACTCTCGTTCTGTTTGTGAGAATGTCGGGGGAATAAAAAAATAACAAGGAGCCCGCGAATCGTGTCATAATTGTATCATTATTGTGTATCAATCGTGTCATGATCGTATCACAATCGTGTTATAATCTCATCTAAATGGTGTTTCATTTGTTTTGATTATACTTGAACTTGACAGTAGAACTAGTGATCGCCCGCTGTTTCACTCGCATAGCTCCTGTTCCCGTGAGAATGTCGCGCGGATAAAAATTGTCCTATGTTGTAATAAAAATAATGAACAACCTTGAACGCGCTAGTAATAAATATAAATAAGAAAATATACTCGAAAAAAAAACCACTGGTCTCATGTCGCTCAGTCGGGACCACGGCAGCTGAAAAGGTGCCGAAACGTCGGGAAAGTCATAAAACCCCTAAAAAATCTAAAAATCCGAACAATTAGATCTTAGTTCGTGAAATATAGCGCTTTTCATATCCGGAAAAGTTGTTTTATTTTAAAGAATATATTTTTGTTCCAGAAAGCAATGGAGCTTATTATCTCTCGGATTATACAACATCAAAGGAAAGTGTCACCGAAAATTTTGCAGGCCACGACTACAAACGTTCATTATATTAAATTGAAATAAAAATAAGTAAAATGTTATATATATTTAGATATTGTTTCCTTTGTAGATATCGGGCAATGCATAGCTTAGACTGCCATTAAACTATTTTTAATTATAAAAATGATCTATGAAGTCAAATATGAATAAATATCTTTAAAACCATATTGCTTTTAGCTTTTTCTTTCTATTATTTTTAATCTCCTTATCGAGTGAGGGTTAGTGGCCACCTCTGGTGTCAGTTTATCAAGCCGCCTATAAGGCTGACTTGGCTTGACGACTGTAATCAAATGACAACAGCCGGGACCGAGGGTTTAACGTGCCCTCCGAAGCACGGAAGCGCTCAGTTATAATGCCACTTTACGGTCACCCATCCGACACCTGACCGTGCCGAACTTTGCTTAACAAACGTGATCGAATACGATCAGTCTGTCAAGCGCGGCCATGAGCGATTATTTTTAATTATTATTTATTACCCGGAGAAAGTATTGATTATTGTTACAATTCAATGTAAAAATTATCAGGTGGATCATATCGATAGATTAAAAACAGTAGTAGGCCCAGTATAGATCTTTGGGGCACACCCATATAGTGGAATCTTAACAACAGTTAATACTGTTTTTACCTCGTCTCCAATTGGTTTTTGGTTAATATATTCAATGTACAGAAAGTTTTATTATATGTATTTTTTTTATATCAACGGAGAGACTCTTAGCCTTCATCATACCTGATGTTAAGTATTGATAAGGCTGAAGATGGAAGCGAGCCTCTCCCGGAATCCTCAATCACTGAGGAACTGGCCTTCTCATCTCTTAACTGCCGGAACACAACAATGCTGAAAACATTGTTGTTATGGCGTCAGGCTTAGATAAGATGGTGGTTGCTAGCCAGGCGGACTTACGAGTCCTACTAATAACCAAACCGATTACAATAATATACCCCCGCTTGGAATCGAACCCGGGACCACTGGGTCTAATACCGGTGGTTGTACCAATAGACCACAGAGGCGGTTAAAATTTATACCTTTCAAGTATTAATTTTTAGCTTAATTACTTATTAAAAATAAAAAGATTTTGAACTTAACAATGTTATTTTATGTGATAATTTTTAAACAAGTTAATATACTAGAAAAAAGCGACTTGTCTCATGTCGCCGTGGCGGGACTCAAACTCGCATCCTTGGGAATCCGGCCCAATGCACTGACCAATTATACTACAGAGACTTGGACGAATTAACCACTGGACACGAAACCCGAGAAGAATGTATGAAAACACGATCAACCAATTCTTGCGGGGGTGAGGGGCGATTACTAATGTCAAATAATGACAGTAGTGCTTGAAGTAATCGATAATTTTTTATCGATAAGTAAGGAGTGAATGAATGAACCTATTGAGTTTAATAAATCATGTGTGTTTTAAAAAAATTGTAAGTTAATTGTTTATTTCGTGGAAAAATAAATAGCACGATAAGTAAGGAGTGAATGATTGAACCTATTGAGTTTAATAAATCATGGGTGATTTAAAGAAATTAGTAAGTTAATTGTTTATTTCGTGGAAAAATAAAAAGCACCTAATAATATGAAAATCTCATTAAAAAAATTCCTCAAATTCATAAAAAACTATACAATATGGTTTCCAAAGGGTTTGTGTTTGGGTTTATTTTTGTGAAAATGGGTAGATACATGCAACCTGATATTTTGTACTGTACTGATAAGGCTTAAGATGGAAGCGCGCCTCTCCCGGTATCCTCAATCACTGAGGAACTAGCTATCTTACCTCTAACTGCCGGAACGGACTTGGATAAGATGGTAGTCGCTAGCCAGACGGACTTACAATTTACTTACTAACACTTTTTAAGGTCATTATTTGCATTATTCATAACGCACCTTTACATTTACCATTTCCTAACATTCCTTGACAATACCCTTTCCTATTTCCTGATGTACACTTTTTTTGGATATGCCTCAGATAGATCATGTATAGATAAGGAACAGTAAAGAGCCCAGTATACATCATTGGGGCACACCCGTATGAACCAGAAGCCAGTTTTATTGACGATTACGCCTACATCAACTAAAAAAACCTTACAAATAAAAATGAGGATTTTACACTAATTCCATCATCAGCCTGTGGACGTCCACTGCTGGCCATAGGCCTCTCCTAGCTCACGCCTATTGTGGCGTTCATAGGAGGCTATTAGCCGACTGCTACCACGCTGGCCAGACGGGTTGGTAGAGGGTTTGTTTCAAGTGTTCCTTCTCTCGCACAGGTGTTCAATGCGTCCCAATTAGCGATGTGCCGCTGGGAATATTCCCATTTCCAAGTAATTTACTCGTTGTAAACTTACGGGAATATTCCCAATATTCCCGGAAACTTTCCCAAAGTTTCCAAAATAATATATTTTCAAGTATGGTAAAAATTCTGTGCTATTTATATTTTCTTCTTAATCCCACGGTTACGCAACAACAAGTATGTGCATGCGCTTGCTTGAGCCGCGAGGGGAGGGTCCCGCCGCGCCGCCCCCTCCCCCCCCCCTTTCCTCTAGTTTTGCCGCTTTGATTGTCGAGTGTGCTGTGCTAGCTGTGTTAGTCATAATGAGACCAAAAAGTAAAATTTTTGATTACTTTCTACAAACTGTTAACGAACAAACAAATGATATATGTTCATTTTGTAAAATTGTATACAAATATAAAAATAACTACTAGCTTTGCCCGCGACTTCATCCGCGTGGAATAGTGATTTTCGGCGGGGGCGGCACTTTTCGCATAATGTCGATTGTCCTAAAGTCGTTTGTCATACATCAATTGGCATAATCATCAAATAGCATTACATTAATGTCACTTATTTTTTCATTCGCATAAATTTTAAGTAGCATAACTGTCTATGAAGCATAATAAATGAAATCCCTTATTTCATTTGGCCTAATATTACGCAGTCCTAAAATCCCTTAGCATAATTTTATTTGCCATAACTATGAGAAACCCAATTTTATTTGGCATATTATAGGTAAGTAGTCCTAAAATTTTTTTATGGTAAAAAAATGATACATAACAATTTCTATTATACTTTTGGGTTAGGGTGTCGCAAAAGGGGGTGCAGGACTTAAAAAAAATTCAACCGATTTTGTATAGATCAGGGACTTGTAAAATTTTCAAGAATGAATTTTATAAAAATGCGAATATCTCGAAAACGGTGCGTCGTAGCTAAAATCTAACAAAATTTTCAACCCTCCTTTGACACCCCCGGAAATACTACGGAGGAATCCGACGGACATATATTTGTTTTCCTCTCAAAAATTTTGGAAAAAAAACAGAGAAGGGGGACGGGGGTCTGCAGCAACAAACTGTAACAGACGTTTCAGGTTAGGTTAGGTTAGAACTGTGACCAAAACGCCGCGCGAGCTGAGCGAGCGAAGCGAGTGCCGCGGCAGCGGCTGGCGAAGCGCCAGAAAAAAATGTTTTTACTTATTAAAAAAAAAACACTTTTTCAATTTATTTGCATAATAGTCAGTGACAGAAACGAATTGCCTAAAAACCGACTCCACGCAGTCTTGTATGCCCTACCCCTAGAGTGTAATTTAAGCCCGCGTAGGCGCGGAGGGGCGAGGCGGCCCGCGATCTGAAGAGCAGGTGGTGACTGAAAACCATCTGCGACGATAAGCTCGCGTGGGACCGCCAGAGCCCCGCAGCGCCGGAGCCGTGACAGAAATCATGCATGCTGCATGCCTGCTTGCATGCTGCTTGTTTGCTTGCATGCTGCTTGCCTGCTTGCATGCTGCATGCCTGCTTGCATGCTGCACGCCTGCCTGCATACAGCAATTATGCTATAAATTTATATATTTATATTTATATTATGCTAAAAAGTTTCGACCGAGGGAAAGTGATATTAATCTAGCTCGTAAACTACCCACATACTACAAAACACGTCAATCCGTTGCTCCGTTTTCACGTGAAAGACGGACATACAAACAAACACACTTTCACATTTATAGTATTAGTATAGATTGTATGTCAAAAGAAAATACATATTACGCTGAACAACTTTTCTTAAGACGCTATGTTTGTATCTCATATAGTTTAACTTGGCTGCTAGGGTTCCACATCAGGTGTACCAGATTTTCAAACTTTGTACGTCAATCGAAAATGCTCATCACGCTTAACAATTTTCCTTAAGACCGTATTTGTATATCTCTCATAGTTTGACTGGACTGCCATGGTTCCACATCAAATATTGCGATCTTCAAAATAAATTATAGCCTATATGTTGGCGACGACCAATAGCTGTATAACAAAAACAGTTTCATTAAAATCTGTTCGGTAGTTTTTGCGTGAAACGCGGACAACAGACAGACAGACAGACAGACAAAAAATTCAAAAACTATATTTTTGGTATCTGTTTCGTTTAAGAAGACCCTGGTGGGAGGTATTTTTTTCTATTAATTCTTTTCAATGTATAGAATTGGATCGCTTACAGGTTTACTATAATTAAAACTATATGGGTATTGGAAATATTCCCGTAAACATTGGAAATTTACTGGGAATTTTCCCAGGAAAATTGGAAATTTTCGCCATAAGTGATAATTAACCTTTGGCATATTCATTAAGCCTTGTAATATTGCCAATAGAATGGTTAGCATACATCAAAAAAATACTGTAATACAACACAAGCAATTTTCCCCTAAATTTCCGCTTTTGGGAATATTGCCGGGAACGCTTCTGGGAATATTCCCAATGTTTCCAATATTCCCGGGAACGGCACATCACTAGTCCCAATACATCCCAGGCATGTAAGGGAGTGGTGACACAAATATTCTTAGGCCGTCACCACACGGCACCTAATACTTGTATTTTTTGCACTAATACATGACACAAATAAAACACACATTTGTTTGGTATATCGTGTATTCACAGCGGTTGGTGTTGATGTGTATGTGTGGCCAACGCGTGCGAGCCGAGACTGGAAAGCCGCCCGCTGTTGCACGCGGTATACACTGCACCAGCTCCCACCTCTGTAGAGCGGGAACCACTGGAACAACAATAATAAGAATAAAGCAACTACACTTGACGCCTGTTTGAGGCAGGGGTACTAAACCCACCTTCTGCGCCAGAGGTCCCAGGTTCGATCCCCGGACAAGACAAATATTTGTGTGCATGTACATGTCTATTTGTCTTGGTCTGGGTGTTTAATATGTATATTATGTAAATATTTAAAAACAAGTGCGAGCCGAACTCGCACATGAAGGGTTCGTCTCTCACCCAAGGTTGCCTGGAAGAGACTGCTACGTAAGGGCGCCTATTGTGTGTTCCTCTTTTTTGACATTTTCTCTGTATGTGTTTGTTTTTGTATCGTGTGCAATAAAGTTTCTATTATTATTATTGCCAAAATGCCATTATAATTTTTTGTCTGCAAAAGTAAGTTTGTTTTTCATAGTGTTTGTATGAATGACAAAGTTATATTTACACTTTGTAAGTGTATAACTTTCAAAATGTGATAGAAACTTCAATGTAATTTTTAAAGACCTATCTATAGATACGCCTTAAGTATTTTTAAGGCGTTTTTTACAAATTTTTACAAATGTTTGACTATCGATTAAGATGAAACAGCCATCTAATTAGAACTTTTTAATTTTGCATTTTACAATGCTATTTTTATGTGATAAATATTAAACAAGAAAATATACTAGAAAAAAGCAACTTTTCTCACGTCGCCCTGACGGGATTCGAACCCGCATCCTTGGGAGTCCGGCTCCGGCCGGTGTTTCATCTTAATCGATAGTCAAACATTTGTAAAAATGTTTCTATTGAATGCGAGGATATTTTTCTCATTGATGAAACGACGGTGGCTAACACCGTACAAAGGTGAATATACTAGAAAAATTCGACGTGTCCTCATAGGTCTCTGTAGCATAATTGGTTAGTGCATTGGGCCGGACTCCCAAGGATGCGGGTTCCAATCCCGTCAGGGCGACATGAGACAAATTGCTTTTCTCTAGTATATTTTCTTGTTTAATATTTATCAATTATTTGTAACTTACTAAAATAGGCAGCCCTCTCATAAATAACTGTGTCCGTAAAGGGCGACTTTGTTTTTAAGTTCCTTCTAGATTATAACACCAGTACACACTTAGTTTGCAATAAAAAATTGTATTTGTATCACATAGAGACTATGCATCAAACCACATTCCTATTTCCGCTTTGATTTCATAACACTATCCCTTGTACATTGGGGAACAAAGCGGTGCAAACCTCTCGACACCCTGAAGCCGAAGACACCGATGATGTTGCTCTATTTTTGGAGAGCCCATTTAATCTTGGGCCAGTCGCCACTTGCCAATTTTTCAGTCTGGAGACTATGATAAGGCAGGTGTCCCGTAGTCTCTATTCATAACCCAAATGCTATTCCATTCAAATCCCAACCCAATAGCCCACTAGTCCCTATCCAGTAGATGCAATATCCCTTGTGCAGTTGCTGGAGATAGTATCTGAGTATATCGACCTGATGTGGTCAGAGATTAGACCCAGCAGTTGTACCACACACGCATTTTTAATGCTATTTTTATACTTAAATAGATAAATATTGGAAAAAATCGACTCGGCCACAAGTGAATTATCAGACGGGACTCGAGTCTCGGCAGCTCAGTAGTTAGAGCATTGGACCGGATTTCCAAAGGTTGTGGGTTCGAGTTCCATCTGAGAATTCAGTTGTGGCCGATTTGTTTTTTTTTTTTCAACATCTTTCTGTTTAAAAATTTATCTTGATCTGAGTTTAAATATTGCTTTTTAGATACATACCCTGCCCACGTCGTGGGTAACGTTCCTTCAGGAATGTCTCTCGTCACTGTTGAGGCGAGCGCGGTTCGTATCATTTCTTCAGCGAGCGATTTCATTGCAGACAACATCACTGCATGCACCGCACTATGACAAAACATAAGTAACATATAAACAAGAAAATATACTAGCAACTAGTCTCATGTCACCCTAACGGGACATGACATGAGACTAGTTGCTTTTTTCTAGTATATTTTCTTGTTTAAGGCGGTACCCTGACCGAAAGTGGCGCCGCGTTGAATTTTATTTAATATCGTAATTCTAATTCACAATTTTAATAAAACTTTACGTGGAATTTTTAGAGCCCATTGTCTTGTATTTTTAGAAGGTATCGCTACATCTCGTCATAGTCATTCATAGAAGTAGATAGCAAATGTGTCAAAAACGGCCACTTTTAGCAGTTTTGCTATCTACTTCTAGCAGTGACTACGAGGGAATGTAATGATACCGTCTAAAAATACTAGACTATGGGCTCTAAAAATTCCACGTAAAGTTTTATTAAAATTGTGAATTAGAATTACGATATTATATATAATTCAACGCGGCGCCACTTTCGGTCAGGGTACCGCCTTAATATTTATCACATAAAAATAGCATTGTAAAATGTATAATTAAAAAGTTATAAAAACATAAGTAACATATTAAGTAAGTATTCCATGATAAGGTAACTTAAAGGCCCGCTACACATCAGTCTCGCATACAAACGTAATACCAAAATAATTGAAATTTTAACATGATTCACTGTACGTATATCTTAAGTTTTGGCGCGCACTGGACCTCTATTTTTGAATCACTCGTCGCGCGAGTGGCGAACGCGGAGGCGATCAGACGATTAGCGACCTTGCATGCGTGGACATAGCACGCTTTTCGCTTTGCCCCTCACGCGCTCGCGTTGGGAGGCGGTACTACAGGCGAAAAGCGAAGCTATGTATATGCGAGCAAGGTCGCTTTTAGGGAATACGAAAACCAAACGTCGCACGAAAATCTAGAATCCTCGAGACGAGTGATTAAAAAATAGTGCTCCTGTTCATTGAAATAAAACAACTTTTACGGATATCAAACGCGCTATATTTCACGCTATATTTCAGTCATCTCGTGACCACGGCAGCTGAAAAGGTGCAGAAACGTCGGGGAAATCAAAAAACCCCTAAAAACCAAAAAATACGGACAATTACAACTTAGTTCGTGAAATATAGCGCGTTTGATATCCGTAAAAGTTGTTTTATTTCAATGATGATTGTACTTGTGATGTTTTTTGGATGAACACAAGACATAAGCAGTATTTATCTAGGTTTCTATCACAGACCTATATCGAGATAGAAGAAAAGAGCGCTTCAAACTGTATGAGAACCTAGCGTGTCGAATTTTTCGTATCTACGATGACGTCACGAGCGAGATTTAGTGATGTGGAAATGTTATTGACGAGCTCTTGCAAGAAAGCACTGCACAATTAACCAATTTCATTTCTAAGTGACGGGTGTTTTCATGGCAATGGTCTCAAGCGGACTGACTTAGGTCGTAAAACTTTGAAGGTAGGTACACTTTTACCGTCTAAATCGATATAGGTCTTCTATTTAAAAAAAAAACAAAATATATCCAATCAAAAAAATAATGCAAGATAAATTTTTTCATTAAAACCTAGATAAATACTGTCTCAATCCCAAAAACATTACAAGCACAGAAAATAGTGCTCTAATTTAAAATAAAACCGGTGTTACGTTAGTATGGGGAGTAGACCGGTCTCCGGCCTTTTAAGACATAACGGTAGAACAGACATTACGGGCATAAAGGAAGACCAACAATGCTTTGTTGGTCTTTCTTAACCCATATATGCCCAAACTATTTAAGTCACACAATTTTGTGATTTTCACAAATACATATAGGTTTTTAAAACTACTTTGGAAAATGAGGTTTTTTTGAGTAGGGCACTAACGACGCTATATTAGTATGAATTATTATATTGTGCACAATAAAATATAAATATAATAACATGTATTGATTTATTAGAGCCTACAAATAATTTGATATATTATGAACAGTAGTGGGCCTAGTATTGAGCCTTGAGGCATGTTCAAATATGTTTTTCTCCTTTAACCCTTTGAATGTCGGAACGTATCTGGAATGGAATGGATGTATCTGGAATCCCGACAGACAGAGAGGTTAATAAAAGGAGGCCATTTATATTGGGTTTAGAACTGCTTTATCCATTAAAAGAAGCTTTAACCACAGGGTCAGTCCGAGGTGACGGGTGTGACTTTTGAACTCACGGTTTTGGTTCTAAATCTATAAATATTATGGCACTATCATGATTGCATAATTTTTCTGTAGATCCGAATGACATTTATTTATATTGTAAGTTTCAAAATAATAGGTGTAACGCCAAAATAGTTACGACCGTTTGAAGCCGCGCGGCGGGAGTGACGTCAATTATTGCGAATCGTACTACCCTTCTTCGAAATATCGTAGTTTTAGCGAAAATAATAAGCAAGTTTACAATAATTCACAATCATGCCATTCAGTTTTTTTTTTTTTATTTTATTTATTTGGCACAATAACAGACAACAGACAAAAGGATAAACAAAAAATAACTTACAATAACAACAAATGCGTGTCTACGTCCTATTACAATTGCGCACAGCATTTTATCTTAGTTAATTGATGTATTACGAAGTCGACACTTGTTTTATCTAATATATTTAATTTTTTATCAGCCATATTACACTGTAACGGGTGTGACCTGAAATTGTGACGGGTGTGACTAGTTAAATTAGAGGATACATAAAATACAGAATAGTGTGTGTAATCAACTTGTTTTGATGTTAACATTATAATAACATGTACTCAAGTATCTATCAACTTATTTTCCCAAAATCATCTACTTTTTCATCAAATTTGTAGTAAATATGGTAACCAACTGTTGGTGACGATTATTTCTCAACATTTGGTAATTTTGCTTGCTTCATAATCTTATTATTTTTTACCCCTCCTCGTTCATGCATCGCATTCATACTGGCAAGAAAAACCGGATATTGTAGCCTAGCAAGCTCCTATTACCATTTGCATAATAAAACATTTTTTGTACAGTTTTATTTTCATCAAATATACATGTGTAATTTGGTCTCGGGTATGGCCTTTGACGGGTGTGACCAACATAAATCAACGCGTACACATGTAAAGAAATTTAATTTTAGCGCAAAAATGTTTCCCATGGATAGTTTCAAATCATAGCCTTACTTTTGGAAAGGAAGTATATCTGAAAACGCGGTAAGGCTCGTGAAATATTAACTTTTCTATAAAATACGTGACGGGCGTGACAACAATACATATGCTTACATATCTTTGAATATAATTATCCCATACTTGACTGATGAAATTCAGTTTTGCTATGTACAGGAAATAACAATAACTGTTGCATCTGATGACAAATCAAAAAAATGCATTGCCATTTTTGTGTATTATTTTGCCTCTATATTGTTTGATTTATTTCGAAAATTACTCAAAAATATTCGGATTTTCTTGTTTACATACTTCATATCATTAACTATATATATTTCATAGTTTGGCGTAACATTGCGTTAAATAAATTTTGAACCTTCTGGTATCGATTACCGCGGACTGCCCCACAATAAATGTCATTAGTACCAAAAATCATTACTTTCATAATATATATAATATATATATATTAATTATAAATTCATCATTCAAAAACTCAACATACCTATAAGAATATCCACTCCCCACATCTTCATTTCTCAACTCGACACCTATATCCGCACACTTCTTCTCAATAAACAAAAACCTCAGTCTGTCCTCCTCACTCTCAACAGGCAACACGGTCAATTCACTATCACTGTTATCCAACACTATTTCTTTTTTCAGTTTCAGCGGTTTGTCACTACACAACACATCAACTTCTTCGTCCGAGTCCAAAGTTTCTACAGTCACATGCGAAATGTTCAAAAATTCTTCACAATCGAACATGGTTAAAGAGTTTATATCCGTTGCATTAGGATATACTTCTTTGATATTTGATTCCGGTTTCCTACTATCTAGATCGTTCCACGAAGACCATTCGTTGGATTCTGGTATTCTTTGTACGGGGTCTGGCCGGATTGGGTTGAAACCGTGCAGTCTTGAGAATATGAGTATTTGTTTCGTTCTCCATATTTGTTCAAGATGGAAGTAGTGGTCTGTCAACATTTTGTTTATTAGCTTCGCTCTTGACCACTGGAAAAAAATAATAATTTATATTTAATCTTACATTTGTTAGTTTACATTCTAGTCTTGCAATTAAATGACAGGGATACTGCTATACTTGCATTTCGGTGAATAGCAATTTGGCTTCTTTTTGTTTTTTTTAATGATTTTTGAATTTTTATTATACTAGTGATAGAGCAGTGAGCCGGATTCCCAAAGGTCGTGTGTTCGATTCCCATCCGATAATTCACTTGTGGCCGAGTTGATTTTTCCAATATTTTTCTATTTAAATATTATCTTAAAACGTTATCCGTTGTGGCGTGATTGAGTAACAATAGTGATTGAGTAACAATAGTGATTGAGTAACAATAGTTATAAAAAAAAATATCTCAAAGCTGGTAACTATATGCATCTTGTTCTAGCGTATAACGTCAGCGTGAGACAGCAATAGTTGCCCGCCAGAAATTGCAGGAAAATATGGTCCGGTTAGACGCCTCATAACAAACAACGATCCAATGTAGGCTTTTACGCTTCAAGTCCCCTTCGCGCCACTCAAACCCCGATCGGACACCGGTGTCCTCTCCGAGTTTCAGCCGAAAACCATAATTTTCTAATAGTTAGAGTTTAGTCTTGTATGAACATCCTGATTTCAGAACGAAGCCTGATAAATATACTCCAAGTGTGATAAAAAAAATAATTTACTCTTTGGTTTGAAGTGACATTTGATACTTTCGAAAATCGTAATTTTTTGGGGTTGTTTATTTAATTTATGTGTTTTTTTGCCATTTTTAACCACATAAAACTAATATACTGTTGATGTTATAGTTTTTTTTTATTTTACTATCTGAACATGGTTAAAATATTCATAAATCAAATACAGTTTACAGATTGAAAAAATATGGTATGTAAGGAAACTTATCAAATTTTAAAGATATGCATAATTTTAGGTGGATGGTTTTATTGGCATAAATGTCGTTAGTATTGTGCGGGGACTGACTGAATAAAACTCAGAGTTAGATGCATGCAAAATTAGCATTTAGCCTAAGTAAGCCAAAAGATTAGAAAGAAGAAGATAGATTTATAAATATTTGCAACTGAGCATCTTCAACCGTACTTGTATTGAATAATATTAATTATACTTCAAAATAATATTATATTTAATATGTATATTATGTATGCATTTACAAAAAAAAGTATATAAGTATGTTTATCCGTTATCTAGTATCCATAACACAAGTTCTTCATGAAACTTAACGTGGGCTAGATAATTGGTGTGATTGTATGCAATTATTTATTATTATAGAAATTACATTATAAAATAATAATAAGAAAATTAAATAATTCAGTCTCACCTCTATGTTTCTTCTTTTGGCGAAATCCAATTTCCAATATATCTCCTGATTCTCAACAACAAAAGGGAAGTTACTAGCAAAATCTACGTCTCTCGCCGACTCCGTTATAATAGGCACATTCTTCAATAAATAATAAACAGCATCTCTCACGGAAGTAAATCGACATATACAACTACACAAATTACTGAATAGAGTATTCTTTTTCTCACTAGCAACGCTATGTTTTATTTCTGGCAACATTCCATTATCAACAGGCGTGAATTGCCAGTTATTACCTAAATAGCAATGGTCGTTTTCTATATGACTAAATTTTTTAACTACTTTTTCTTTAATAACGTCTTTCACGTCACTTTTCAATTGATTTTTCACTTCTGGCTTCAATAATGAAATTCCTCCTTTTTTCTTTCTGACACTTTTCAAACCATTAGCTTTTACTGGACTAATTTTAGCTGTTTTAGAATTATTTATTACTATCTCTTGCACTTTACTTAGATCTAGGTTTCTGTCCATTTCTAAGTAGTAAATCTTTCCTGTGGCCGAATCTATGTATTTCATTATGCGTTTTTTCGGCGTTGCCTGTGAAACTACTTCGGGATTTTCTGTATCATCAAAGGTTTTAGTAGACCAGTCTATATCGCTAGGCGGTGGTTTCTCATCGTCTCTATTTATAATATTAGCGCCGATCAACTGTTCAACATCATTTTTATCTTGAACAATTTCTTTTTTCACCGGTTTAATTATCATTTCATCTACATCTAACTCTGTTGTGTCTTTACTGAAGAAATCTAGCCAACTTTCTGTCTGTCCGCTATCGTCGTATTCAATAGGTTCAATTTTTGGTTTAATGTCTTCTTCTTGTTGTTTCGGTGGGTTTGTCTGTCCGTCAGTATCGTCTGGCGGTGGTACGGGAGCGGGTATGGGGTCAAAGTATTCGTATTCTAACATTTCTGGTGTGCTGTATAGCCATACATCGACGATTGTCTCTGCGCCTGTAGTAAGATAAATAATTGTTTATATTGTATTCTTCTTCTTCTTATCGTAAGAGGATTAGTGGCCACTTCTAGTGTCAGAGTTTATCAGGCCGCCTTTAAGGCCTCTGACTTGGCTTAACGACTGACAATAGCCGGGACCGACGGTTTAACGTGCCCTCCGAAGCACGGAAGCGCTCAGTTATAATGCTACTTTTACGGTCACCCATCCGACACATGACCGGGCCGAACGTTGCTTAACGAACGTGATTGAATACGATCAGTCTGTCAAGCGCGGCCACGAGCGCTACTATATCATTCATTTTAATATATTGTATTAAAATGAATACATCTATGGGATGTGAAGGCGTAATTTTGGACCATTTTTAGTATAAGTAAAGTAAGTACGTTGAGGAGCCCGTAACGCAGTTGTTCGCGCGCTCGGGCTGCGATTGTAGAGGTTAAGCAACTTTCGCAATGGTCGGTCACGGGATGGGTGACCCAAAATTTACTATCTCGATCTCCGTGCTTCGGAAGGAACGTTCAAGCCGTTGGTCTCGGCTGCATTTAGTCGCTAAAACCCACCAATCCGCATTGGGCCCGCGTGGTGGGTCATGGCCCGTTCTCCTTATCCATCCATAAGGAAGGCCAGTGCCCCAGCAGTGGGGACATAAAAATGGCTGATGACGATGAAAGTAAGTACCTTAACTTTAATTAACCCAAGGCGGAATGCGCCATTGATGTCTTGCCAGAACACCGGCACTAAAACTTTGTATACCATGTTTTTAACAAATAAAATCATTATATTCTATTCCAAAAAAACTTTATCTTTTTATACGTACATCTTATGTTTTGGCGCGCACTGTTCATTGAAATAAAACAACCTTTACGGATATCAAACGCGCTATATTTCACTAACTAAGTTGTAATTTATGGTAAATTTTAAATAGAAAAATATTGGAAAAAATTAACTCGGCCACAAGTGAATTCTCAGACGGGAATCGATTCCCATAAGTATAAAAATAGCATTGAAAAATGCAAAAATGACAAATTCATAAGTTGTAATTGTCCGACGTTTCGGCACCTTTTCAGCTGCCGTAGTCAGGGGATGACTCCGGAAAATCAAACAACTTAAGAAACGTCGGGAAAATAAAAAAACCTAAAAAACCAAAAAATACTGTCAATTACAACTTAGTTCGTGAAATATAGCGCGTTTGATATCCGTAAAAGTTGTTTTATTTCAACTTTATTTTTAGGGTTCCGTACCTCAAAAGGAAAAAACGGAACCCTTATAGGATCACTTCGTTGTCCGTCCGTCCGTCTGTCAAGACCATTTTTCTCAGGAACGCGTGTAGGTATCAAACTGAAATTTATATCTAATACTCAGGTCAACTGACCCTTGGAGCTGTGAAAAAATCAAACTTCTAAGCCAAAGCGATCAAAAGATACAGCCGTTTATGCCGCAAATTTCCGCAACTTTTCGAAACTCGCATGGGAATCAAAACCTACAGGGTACTTCCCGTGAACTTAGAAAATTGAAATTTGGTACAAAGTTTGGTACATCATATAATAAAAAATATTTTACGGAACCGACTCGCACTTGGCCGGTTTTTTTACTTCTTGAAGTAGGTTTTTTTTTAATCAGTCTTACCCAAAGTCTGCAACCCGGTATAATTCCTGTCCAACTTGATAGTGTGGTCTAGTGTCGCGGGCCTGTTCACATCGGGCAGGGGGAAGTGCAACTCCAGGCGAGCGGGAAACTCGCCCCAGCCGCGCCGCGATACGTGGAAAGGGGCCTTACTGAGGAAGGAGAAGGAGTTTTTTATGAACAACGGGGAGGCTCTTAGCCTTCATCATACCAGCACCCCGACCGCCTAACGGTACAGCTTGTGGTATCGCGATAGCTTTAGATTTTTCAAACCCCCTACAAGGGCTCTCGCTGACGCTTTCACATTTATACTAAAAATGCCATAGTGAATCCAATAGATGAATAGAAATATGGAGGAATTAGACAAAAACCCAATTTATGGTAAATTTTAAATAGAAAAATATTGGAAAAAATTAACTCGGCCACAAGTGAATTCTCAAAGGTCGCGGATTCGATTTCCGTCTGAGAATTCACTTGTGGCCGAGTTAATTTTTTCCAATATTTTTCTATTTAAAATTTACCATAAGTATAAAAATAGCATTGAAAAATGCAAAAATTACAAAATCATAAAAAAAAACCCAATTGTTGAAGGGTTTTATGAGACTTTGAAGTTTGATAGCTATAGCGATAGCACAAGCTATACCGTTAGGCGGTCGGGGTGCTGGCCCCCTACTCTTGATGCGATCGCATTGAGATCGAAATAAGTAATTAAGCTTAAAATTAATACTTATGGTAAATTTTAAATAGAAAAATATTGGAAAAAATTAACTCGGCCGCAAGTGAATTCTCAGACGGTAATTTTTTCCAATATATTTCTATTTAAAATTTACCACAAGTATAAAAATAGCATTGAAAGATGCAAACATTACAAAAATCATAAAAATTAATACTTGAAATTAGTAAATAAAGTAATTTTGTATTTTAGTTATCGATTTTAGCGGCAATTAAAACCGAGTCAACGTCGAAATCAGTAATAATTATTGACATTCAATCTCGACCTCAACGCGACCCTGTCAAGAGTAACCCCCCTGATGTTAAGTATTGATAAGGCTGAAGATGGTAGCGAGCCTCTCCCGGAATCCTCAATCACTGAGGAACTGGCTATCTTATAACTGACAGAACACAACAATGCTGAAAACATTGTTGTTATGGCGTCAGACTTAGATAAGTGGATTGCGAGTTGAAAACTGTTTATGGTTAGGATAACCATAAAATGTAATATTATAATTAGTATTTTCTTTTTGTGATCGAAATTGACCTTACTGATATGTTAAGCTCACTTTTCAATTTGACAACTCTGTATGAAATAAAACAGGGAGAAAAAAATAGCCCTTGACGAGTTTCTTGCCGGTTCTTCTCGTTACAAGGTCTCCCGCCGTAGGGTTTGTGAACCGATGGCGTAGCTTCTTTGACGTTCATAAGTGCTTGTAACAGCCTAGACTGAATAAATGATATTAAGGTGGTACGACTTCTATCAAACCCAGAGGTCCCGGGTTCTATTCCCAGCGGGGGTACATGTCGTATTCGGTTTGGTTGGTTGTAGACTTGGTCTAAGTCCGTCTGGCTAGTTACCACCAATTCAATTTAAGGTGGTACGACTTCCATACAAACAAACATTGCAAATTAATTGGTTTATCATACCTTATTTAATAATAATAAATAATAAAAAAAAAAATTAATTCGTAAATACATGCGCAACTAACTCGTTTCAGTTAGTTGTTTGCGCGAAATAATTCAAAAAATTGTACTTTCATACATAAAACACGAATATACTAATATCCTATAATTTCAATAATTCTACGTATGTGTGTGTGACCAAACGCATTTATATAGCTGATGTATGAAAATATTTTTTTTTTATAATTTCGCGCAAACAAATAACTGAAACGAGTTAGTTGCACATGTATTTATGAATTATTAATGTATGATGAACCAATTAATGTGCAATGTTTGTATGTATGGAAGTCGTACCACCTTAAATTGAATTGGTGGTAGCTAGCCAGACGGACTTAGAACAAGTCCTACAACCAACCAAACCGAATACGACATGTACCCCCGCTGGGAATCGAACCCAGGACCTCTGGGTCTGATACCGGTGGATGTACCACTAGACCACAGAGGCGGTTAAAGATAAGATACATAATTTTGTTAAGATTAATTTTAAACAACTTTCAACTATAAAACGAACGCAATTAACGCAATTAAATATTATATGTAGAAAAGAAACATAAAGATTTTCATCCAGCATTGGGTTGATAAAGATTGCTGGTTTAACAACTGTCTGAGATACAGTGTAGTCATATAATTAACGACACTAGCCGATTTTCATACAATCGAGGTAACTTTGGAGCCTTGGTTCTCTGCCAAGGATTGACCGAGCTGCGATCTGACAATGGCCATCCAGGGAGTGAATGGAGTTGATCCAGATTGCTATACATCCCTAACTGTTCTGATCAACATTCTTAAAGATGTAGTGATCATAGATTTTAGTTTCAGAAATTCCATACATTTTTAGGCTATTTTCGCGTTTTTTTTATACTCATCCATACATCTTAGAATGTTGATCAGATTAGTAGGGTGTGTAAAGCAATCTGGATCTCCTCCATTCACTCCCTGGATGGCGATTATCAGATCACAGCTCGGTCAATCCTTGGCAGAGAACCAAGCCTCCAAAGTTACCTCGACTATATGAAAATCGACTAGTGTCGTTAATCATGTGATCACCACTGTATATTAGATATGTGTAATGTAAAGTATATTTGATTGATTAAAATATATCACATAAAAATAGCATTGTAGTAAAAGAAGGTGTGTGTGTGTGTGTGTGAAAATAATATGTAGCTAATTTTCTCAAAAACTTACCAGAACGCTTGTTTGATTAAGTCTAAAGTTGTTCAACGCTTAACAAAATGTAGGTAAAATATATAAAAAGTACAAAAAAATGCTAGATTTAACTAAAAAAGAGTCGCTATATTACTACAATTAGCTAAAAAGAGTCACTATAATACTACATTTAGCTACAAAGTATGCTCACGTGAGTGTGACAGTATGATGCGGCGCGTAGGAGTGGTGCAGTCGCACCGTGAGGGACTTCAAAGTCGGCGCGGGATCCGCGAAGGGCGGAGGCCCGCGCACGTAGAGGAGCCACTTGTGGGTAGACCGATCCGCTCGGGAAGCCCCGGGGGCGTACTTCGATGTGTTACCTTTGGAACAAACATAAATAAAAGTACTTTAGATGTACTTATGCTACCGAGACTTAGCTCAGCGGTTATAGCATTGGACCGGATTTCCAAAGGTCGCGGGTTCGATTCCCGTCTAAGAATTCACTTGTGGCCGAGTTAATTTTTTCCAATAATTTACAATAAGTATAAAAATAGCATTGAAAAATGCAAAAATTCAAAAATCATTTAAAAAAACATCTAAAGTATTTATGATTTTGTAATTTTTGCATGTTTTGATTGCGAACTAAAGTAACTGACATCGCTCGAAGGATTATACCCAGCAGTGGGTGTCATGTGGCTGAGACGACGATTGTAACAATTTTCTGTAGCTATTTCTTTTGGAAGTTTATTATATATATTTTACTGGTATGTCTAATGGACTAGAGGAGTTCATTCGGAGCCTATTAATGAGATATATCGTGACGGAATACCCTGCCATTTTAGTAGTAGTTTTTGCGTACCTTTCGCATTTGGTTTCACCAGCATGGTTCCCGTTCCTAAAAAGTATCCTATGTTGTAATCCAGGCTATCTACTATCTACGTGTCAAATTTTATCCAAATCCATGCTTTAGATTTTGCGTGAGTGTTACAAATACATATATAGTACTTTTCCCGATTTAATGAAATGTAGTAAGCTTATTCCTCTTTTTAAATCGGGTGACAAAAGTGACCCTACAAATTTTAGACCGATTTCAGTACTACCGGCACTTAGTAAAATTTTTGAAAAAGTTATATACTCTCAATTATTAGACTATTTAACAATAAATCGAATCCTTCATAACAATCAGTTCGGCTTTTCTAAAGGTAAAAATACTACTGATGCTGGCATTGCACTCCTCAAACATATTTTTGAGGCTTGGGAGGGCAAGCAAGACGTAATTGGTATATTCTGTGACCTGTCTAAAGCCTTCGATTGCGTTGATCACGTTACACTTTTAAAGAAACTTGAACATTATGGTGTCTCTAAGAAATCTGTTAGCCTTTTGCAGTCATACTTGCACAATAGAAATCAAAAAGTAATTGTCAATAATACTGCTTCTACTGGAGCCCCCATTATTATGGGCGTGCCACAAGGTTCAATATTGGGCCCTTTGCTGTTTTTAATTTATATTAACGATCTCCCTCATTACACGAGTAATTTATGTGAGACAGTACTATTTGCAGATGATACATCTTTAATTTTTAAAATTGATAGAGGAAACAATTGTTCTGACGAAGTAAATAGTGTTCTCTCTCAAGTCGCACACTGGTTCAACAGTAATAATATGTCTCTTAACCCTTCTAAAACCAAGTTTGTTAGATTCTCATTACCTAACGTAGTGCAGGTCGATATGCATATCAATTTGAATGGGAATGTAGTAGAGTTAGTTGAGAGTACAAAATTTCTTGGCATTACATTGGATTCAAAGCTGCAATGGGATCCACATATTGAAGCCTTATCGAGTAGACTTAGTTCTGCGGCTTTCGCAATAAAGAAAATAAGGCTCTTAACTGATATTGAAACGGCAAGACTAGTTTACTTTAGCTATTTTCATAGTGTAATGTCCTATGGCCTGTTGTTGTGGGGCTCAGCAGCTAATATAGAAAATGTTTTTATACTTCAAAAAAGAGCTGTGCGCGCCATTTACAACCTTCGACGGAGAGATTCTCTTAAGGATTTGTTTAAAGAGATTAATATACTAACTTTGGCGGGACAATACATCTATGATAATATAGTATATGTAAGGAAACATCTTGATTTATTTATTAAGCATAGCGATGTCCATAATTTTAATACTAGAAATAAGAATAAGCTTGCCGTTCCAAAATTTCGATTTGAAAAATGTAGACGCTCGTTTTTGGGGAAAGGTATAGCTTTTTTTTAATAAAGTTCCACAACAATTGATAGAGCTGCCTTTGCATAAATTTAAAATATATGTTAAAAAGACACTCTTAAGCAAAGGTTATTACAAGGTAGATGATTATTTAAAAGACCAAAATGCATGGATGTGATACTAACATAAAACATAACTATTATAAATTAGATAAAAGGAAAACATTCTAATAATTAAATATTGGAAAATTTTCCTCTTATATTAAATATATTTCAAAATTGTAAATTTGTGCTTGGCAACAACATGTTCCATTGTAAATGTTGTTGTTTCTGTTAAAGCTGATAAGTTTCTTGCGGCCGTTCTTCTTATCAGTTAAAAGATGTCCTGAATGGCTGGTAGGGAAAAAAAATTTTGGACTATTCGAAAGTACTTATCTATAAGTCTATTTGAATAAAAATCTTTGAATTTGAATTTGAATTTGAATATATCCAACCTAACAAACTATCGCATTTAGTTCCACCGGCGTGGATTCCGTTCCCGGGGGAATATCGCAATAAAAACTATCCTATGTTGTAATCCAGGCCATCTATTATCTATGTGTCAAATTTCATCCAAATCCGTTCAGTATTTGTTGCGTGACAGAGGAACAAACATCCATTCATCCTAATGGCCTGCGCAGACGACGGACATTGGAGGACTTTTTGTCTGCGACAGGACCTTATTACTTAGAACATAAAGTTGAATATATAACGAAGACTATCGCGTACTTTTTATGGATATGTCGCAGGATAATTAGATAAATCGATTTTTTGCGAAAATCCTAGGGATATTGCAAAAACACGGATAATTGGACAATGGTGTTGTCATTTCTCAATACTACTGAAAAAAGATAGGATTTTTACGAAAAAACTGGTTGCCTTAGTAAGATTACGAAAAGAATCCTTGGCTATTATGAAATAAGAACACTGATTGGCTGGTCGGACCGTCCCAAACAACATCTTCTCTGATTGGTTGACGACTTGACGTTTCAAATGTCAATCTATTCTCTCACGTGTAGTAAACTTTCTATGAACCAATCAGAATAAGAGTTAGCAAGCAACCAAAAATTAAACCAATCAGAGTAAAGAATATCCAATGTTACTAAAGCAACCAGTATTTTTGCAAAAACCCTATCTCTTTTCAGTAAGATTGCGTATGGTCAACACCATTATCTAATTATCCGTATTTTTGCAATATATCTAGGATTTTTGCGAAAATTCTATTTATCAAATCCTCCTACGACAGATATACGCGATATAAGTTCAATCTTATTTGGTTAACAATAAAATCGTGTCGCAGACAAAAAGTCCTCCGTAATCCGTCGTCTGCGCTAGCCATAACAATCTTTCGCATTTGGTTTTCCCCGCGTACTTCCCGTTCCCGTGGGAATAGCGGAATAAAAAGTAAAGAAAAAAAACCACGTATTGAACCAATAATAAAGTACTCACCAATAATAAATCTATACCGATGCTTCATCTTATTCCTGGTAGGATCATCAATAGTGACCACCTTCTCCGTCTTAGGGTCCAAATGTCTGGGCACTTTCTTCGGTCTACCAGAGCCACTTGGCTCGGGCTCATCAGGCTTGTCTTGCTCAGTCTCAGTTTTGGTGTCTGGACGAAGCGATTTCGTGGAGTCCGCGGCGATCGTGTAGTTTCTTGTTTGCACCATTGCCTGTTGAAAAGTAACAATTAAATTTTTGTGTGATATTGGTTGGTGGTAGGATTTGATGTTAGTCCGCCTGGCTAGCTACTACCATCTTATCTAAGCCTGACGCCATAACAACAATGTTTACAGCATTGTTGTGTTCCGGCAGTTAGAGATAAGATAGCCAGTTCCTCAGCGATTGAGGATTCCGGAAGAGGCTCGCTTCCATCTTCAGCCTTATCAATACTTAACATCAGGAATGATGAAGGCTAAGAGTCTCCCAGTTGTACATAAAAAAAATCTAGTAATTTTCTACTAAAAATGTATGATTATAATCACTTACTGAATAATCCTTCCTAGCTTTGTTCCTTAAGGAGCGGGACAGGAATATCTCGCTAAGGTCTGCTGTCTGCTTGCCCAGGAGCTTCCTCACTGAGGGGTGGAGTCGCCTCTGGCCGTCTCGTAGCATGGAGGTCATCTGGGAACAATAGGTCATCATCAGTCATCACTAGTCTTCATGAAGCGCTCGTAGCGCCACTTGACAGACTGATCGTATTCAATCACGTTTGATAAGCAACGCTCGGTCCGGCCAGGTGTTGGATGGGTGACCGTAAAGTGGTATTACAACTTAGCGCTTCCGTGCTTCGGAGGGCACGTTAAACCGTCGGTATCGGCTGTAAACAGGCGTTAAGCTAAGTTAGATAAGAGAGAGACTAGTCGTCATAGTCATTCCACCGCTATTTCATCTATGCTGAGTAAAAGTTTAGAGAAAAGCTGAGTAAAAGTTTAATAAAAGTTTAGTAAAAGTTTAGTAAAAGTTTAGTAAAAGTTTAGTAAAAGTTTAGTAAAAGCTGAGTAAAAGTTTAGTAAAAGCTGAGTAAAAGTTTAGTAAAAGCTTAGTAAAAGGCTGTTAACCACGGACAAGGCGTATTCGGAAACTGTAGGCGTTGGGTTGACAATGGCAACCTGTCATTTTCCTCTGGACAACTCCTTAGATTCAACCTACACCAAATGTGGCGCGTTGGGGCAGTATCAAACTGAAGCTACATGGCAGCCCTTGACAGACTGATCGTAATCGATGATATCTGTTAAGCAACGGTCGGTACGGCCAACTGTCGGATGGGTGACCGCAGTGGCATTACAACTGAGTGCTTCGGAGGTGCTTATGGCACATATATAAAGGTGATATAAACTCTATGCCTTCTAAAGAACAGATATAATATATTTTTGACCATCCAT
This sequence comes from Chrysoteuchia culmella, assembly GCA_910589605.1. Classification (NCBI taxonomy): domain Eukaryota; kingdom Metazoa; phylum Arthropoda; class Insecta; order Lepidoptera; family Crambidae; genus Chrysoteuchia; species Chrysoteuchia culmella. The sequence goes on from OU342669.1 coordinate 991,622, forward strand.
CCCGTCTAAGACAGTTTGTAGTCTTCTTCTCATAGAGTGAGGATTAGTGGCCACCTCTGGTGTCAGAGTTTATCTAGCCGCCTATTAGGCCTCTGACTTGGCTTAACAGAGAACAATTGAATATCTATCGTGTCTCATAACTCGGGGCCTGAGAGGTTAAGACCTTTTGTTTTCTCAGTTAAAACATGTATTGTGGTAGGAAAAAAAATATGACTCCAGAGATAAGTTGAATACTTAACACTTTGAGGGCCGGGTTTGAAATGATGATGACCAATCCACATCACATGACTTATACCTGTGTCCGACTCCTCGGCTCCAAGCTGACCACGTCCTCCTCAATCTGACTGTTAGAGAGCTGCAGCTTCTGCTCATGGTAGTAGCTGTGCACGAGAGCGTACCGCAACCGGTGCAGGATGCGACGGGACGTGGACATTCTGATGACAAATGTACCAGTATTATTGAAGAAGAAAATGCGATGTACAAAATAGGATGTACAATCGGGGAACAGCGGGTGGTACATATTGTATTCAGTTTGATTGCTGGTAGGACTTGTTGTAAGTCCGCCTGGCTAGCTACTACCATCTTATCTAAGTCTGACGCCATAACAACAATGTTTTCAGCATTGTTGTGTTCCGGCAGTTAAGAGATAAGATAGCCAGTTCCTCAGTGATTGAGGATTCCCGGAGAGGCTCGCTTCCATCTTCAGCCTTATCAATACTTAACATCAGGTATGATGAAGGCTAAGTGTCTCCCCGTCGATCATTAAAAATAAACTCTACAGGTCATCCGGGAAGTTTCGCGACTGTACAAAGCACACTCCAAACAGTGTATGCTCAGCGTATAAGCGGTCGAAATGACGCACTCACATAGATAGGTGCCCATACACGCTCGCTACTGTTCTAGACTCGGAGTACAGTGAAAACCAGCGAGATCCGTGTAGGGATAGCGAGCGGCGCGTGTGCGTATGAGCGCGTCATATCGGCTGACTGCAACGACTGTTAATTATTTTATAAGCTTTGAATTTTTCAATAATATACTTATGATAAATTTTAAATAGAAAAATATTGGAAATATTCATCTCGGCCACAAGTGAATTCTCCGATGGGAATCGAACCCACGACCTTTGAGAATCCGGCCCACTGCTCTAACCACAAAGTCTATGTCACTTTAAATGTTATAAGTGACATGTTAAATTAGGAATAGGCTATTTGACAGGTTTTGAAAATCCATTTTATATTATGTAGTGGAGTTTAAGGAACCCAGTAAAAGTTGTTTTTTTTAATTCTGGTACATATTTGCTGAAAAATATCAAATTAAAAATTCAATATTTAAATAGCGCGCCAAAACGCTACTTTGACAATATGGCACTGCAATGGGTTCGGTGACATCACTTGCCGGTATTCTGCATATCATCCACATACGTAGGCAAACGAGGTTTACAAGCAGGTGACGTCATTATAAACTCGACGAATCAGGGGCGTTTTGTGTCACATGACAAAACGTTTAAAAACGGCATTTTTATTTATGGATTTTTAAATAAATTTATAATTATTTTCAACTTACGCTAATAAAAAACCATTTTTAAACTCATCATTTATTTATACTGATAACAGTAATTGACACTTTATTTTTCGCATTGTCAAATAGCCTATTATTAATTAATATCAAGTAGCTTCTACTTTTAAAATAGTCAAAAATTTGTACACTGAAATATCAGTAGCATTGAAGAAAGTTTAATGTAAGAAACATCAATTTGTACCGTATTCTGACAAATAAAGAATTTATGATTATGATTATGAATCTTTGATTACCTTACTAATTATGAAATTAAATTATCAATGCTGGTACCTCATCATTGGATTACAAAGATTTGGACAGACTAAATATCTTTGGCTGATATTTTCCTTTCACCCTTAGAAAAACAAATAATAATTTTACTCATAGCATTTACATTTCCTAGACTCTGGGTCTAGACTTTGGTTCTTAACATTGGGTGAAATGGTTCCGATTAGGGAGACTGATCACCAGTCCCGCCTTGCCGGTGTCCCCCCTCCAAATAATAATTAAATTGGTAACTATTAAAAAAGAAAATAAAAGCAACATAGTATATTTTTTTGTTTAATATGTATCACATAAAAATAGCATTGTAAAATGCAAAGTTAAAAAGTAATAATTGGTACCAAAACAAAACGATACAAACTTTTTTACTAATTGATGATTTTCACATCTTTTAGGTTACCAAATTGTTTACAAAATAGGACCCTATCTACTTAAACATAAGGACTACATTATTGAAAATGATTTTAAGCATTCAATGTGTTCATTAGGGCTAAAATTACAGATCTCTTTGCTTTTATTAATGAAATTGATAAATAAAAGTAACTGAAAGACTTCTTCAAGGTCGTTTTAACGGGTTTTCGCGCCAAACAGGATTTAATAGGAGTACACAACACATGGTATTTTGTTGATGTTGTTAACAACAGCACATGTATTTATAATCTTTATAATCATGCTGAATGTATCAAGAATATATTAAATATAGCATACCTTTGTTCAATTAGCATAACTTCGTTTTCTCGTTCCTCCAGCTCGTTTGAAAATTCCCGGCGAATTATACTCTTAATTTTATCAATTCTATCTTCATTGGAAACTTCTTGGGCTTCTTCTTTAACAACCACTGGTATCTCAGGGTAGTCTGGATCGTGGTATTCCTCGTTTTGCTCCATTTTAAACTGGATAAGTGGTTAAAATATGATTAATATACCAACGCCCAAAGTAAGGCGTCACTGAACAAGTTTTTCTTGTACCACTTTTTATCACCACACTTTGTTCCCACGTTTTGGGATATCACATAAACTTATTGCTTACGTAATTTGTGAACACGTATGATGCTATTTTTGAGAATTTGCGGTAAAAACAAGTAAAATTAACCAATTTCCGTATTTGACAGTGAAAAGGTCAACAGCCGATTCATTCATTCATTATGTTTTTTTTTTTTTTTTGCAAAGTCAACCAAAACATTTATGAGATGTTGTGCTGCTAAAGGCCTGTTTCAATAATTTTTAGCTACCCACACCACAGAATACTAAATATGTTTATAAAAAATAACGAAAATAAATAACTTCCATGCAAGATATAAAGCACATGTAAAGGATGAAATTATTAGATTTTTCAAATAAATGGGATATAAATTTTCTATTCTACCACATTTTTAGGACAAATGAATAAATAGTCACAAAATCATAGACTTTTATTATTTAGGTAGTTACCGTAGGTACCCTACTTACTACAATACAACTTCATGTTGGTAAATAATCATTTGCGACCGTTTGAAAGATACAAAAAAACTGCGTTCGGTCTAGGCGAAAATGGAAAACTCCACGCCATTAATCATAAAAGTCGATTGCGAAACAGATTTTTTTCTGGAACTGTCAAAAATCGTAAAGTGAAGTGACGTCGTTGTGAGTGAAGTGAAATTTCACAAACAAAAAAATATTTTCCACGACGAAACCCACCAAGACGCGGTTCAGACCCTCGCGTAGGAAAGGCAGCATCGATCGTGATGTAAGGGCTCGAGACGAGCGAGCGCCTATGTCAGACTCTCAAATTACAGGGAAAGAGGCAATGTCAGAATCTCGTAGGCCTTTCATCTATTTAGACAGCAGTAGTGACACAGAAGACTATAGGAGGGACAACGAGGATCGACGAAAGAGGTTGTCGAAGCGTAACGGGCCTGGTATCCGCGCTCGTGTTCCAAATATGCCGCCTAAAAACCAGATTCCTAATACTCCGACCCCATCAACGTCATCTGCTCAAGATCCTCCCAGGAATGGCCAGAAGACCACCATGCAGTTGTGTGATGATAGGATAACCCTTGTGGTAGATAATACAAGGTTTGTGGTTGACCCAGCGCAGTTCACCGCACACCCCAATACAATGTTGGGAAGAATGTTTAGTTCCGGTAAGATTTTGTTTAAAACCACTTTTATTAAGATAGATTAACGATTAGACCTAGATTTAAATGCAAATGAAAATAACTGTTGTAAAACCCTGCACAACACTAGCTAATCCCAAACAAAGCTGAAATTGTATTATGCATTCTGATACTTTTATACCTTATGTGATCAGTGTATGAGCAACACCCAGACCAACACATACATTTATGTCAATTAATTTGTGTCTGCCGGCCTAGCATGAGCGGCTTTTATCGACTATTGACGCATGATAAAGATCCTATATCTCGCTTACACCTTAGTGGGGTAAGCAAGACAGCATGACGTATCATATCATATCGCGTGATATAATGATGGTCATGCTAGGCAGGCTGGTAGGATTTGATCTCACAGCTTCATGGTCAGCTATCAGACACAAAAGTTTAATTGATCTTTTGATTTTATTATTATTTAACAGGCAAGAAGTTGATGCAACTGATACTGCCTGTCTCCTGATAATGGCCAACTTTCTTCTTGAGTCATTTTTTTTTTCCTACCACAATATGTCTTTTAACTGACAAAAAAAGGTCTTAACCTCTCAGACCCTTCTATTGTTCTCTGGAATGGACACGTGTCCTGCAGGTCCTGCTAGCAGGTGATGAATTAAGAAACTTATCAGCTTTAACAGGAGCAACACCATCAAATACACATTTATTAATTAGTTAAGTGGTTTTCCAAGAAATATTATAATGACAAAGAAAGTTCATAGAAAATGTATAATTAGATTATGAAATACAATTTTATGAGTCATAAAATATTAACTGTGTCGGAGTGAACAGAGATGACTCATAAAAGCTAAGGTCACAGTGTTAATGTACTGACTGGGTTTGTTTTAACATAAAGTGATGTGTTGCTTTCACATTTGAAGTTGATAATTTCTATAAAGTATTTTGATTGAAGAGTATTTTTTTGCCTATCAAACATTATGGAGCTTGCTATTTTTGCAAATAAACACCCACTATGTGAGCTCAATGCCGATTGGTGGGTGGTTGGTGTGGTACAACAGCAAACCCAGCAGGGACTAATAGTATTTGCTTCCAAAGCATGGATGGAGTGGAGTTATTGAGATTCACCTGCCATGTGATTTACCAAAGTAAAGTTGCTTAACCTTTTTACTGCTGGAGTATTATTATTATTAACCATTTATTTGAGGCATCTGATGGCCCATACATTATTTTAAAATCAAAATTTTATTATAAGACATTTTGACAGTTTTTTGTCGAATCGGTGGCAGATGGAAGCGACCCTCTGAAGCGCCTGTACACCACGCCCTGCGGCCAGAAGTCCTCCTTCATGAAGAGTTCCCTTGCCTTGCCTTGTCTTGATGTCGGGATGCGCACCACAAACTACTTAAAATTGCTATTATGGCGCGACTCCAGTGGTAGAACTCTCAGGCAGATGTTGGTCTTCTGCTTGATGTACTTTATCACGTCCTGCGCAGTGGTGGTGTAGCAGATACACGGCCGTGGTCGGTGTGGCAGCTCGCAGCAGGAAGTTGGGCCCTGTCGGTGCGGTGCCATGATAATTCGGGCTCGCTCGCTGACGACGTCGCTTTTTGTTTCGAACCTCGATGAAACCGTCTTCATCTCGGTCCCGTACCGTACGACAACGTATTCCCAGTAGTCCCATGATAGGACTACTGGTATTTTTCTTCCCAGAAGTTCCATTATTGGTACCACTCGTATTTTTAATCCCAGTTTTCCCAGTCCTAACCGCTCTACACAGCCAAGAACTATCATGTTTGTTATTCCGAGTTCCGACTGACAGTTGAGCATTTAAAAGTTTAGTCTTTCTTTCTTCCTTTAACCTCAACCATCTGACTACTAACTATGTGGCGCAGGGGTAGGGCTACCAGCCTTCTACTGAGAGGTTGCAGATTCAATTCCTGTGCAAGACAAATATTTGTATGAATGAAGAACGAGTTTATTTATACTTATGGTAAATTTTAAATAGAAAAATATTGGAAAAAATAACTCGGCCACAAGTGAATTCTCAGACGGGAATCGAACCCGCGACCTTTGGAAATCCGGTCCAATGATCTACTAAAACCTACAAATCTACTAATAAAATAAAGTACATAAATATATATTGAAAATGATAAATAATTTATTTTCCATTTTTGATCCTTCAACTAATATTTTTAACTTAGCTTTTAATTGAATTGGAACATTTATTAGTTTAATATTTATCCCTTATTCATTTTGATTAATTCCTAATCGTCATTTTATATTTTAATATTTTTCTATTTAAAATTTACCATAAGTATATAAAAATAGCATTGAAAAATGCAAAAATTACAAAATCATAGTTTATTTATCTTGGTCTGGGTGTTTTCTATGTGCGTTCTAGTGTTTTCAGGTTTTTTTATAGCGTGTATCGACTGCGAGGCTGCATCATCAAATGTTACGAGATTATTATTGTTATTGAAGAGCAGGCAGGTAGTTGAAACAACTGATGACAGCCTGCATCCTGTTTGTCAATTTTTTTTTCTTTCTTGTAGGTTTTGCCCATACTGTTTTTAAATTGATTAGTAGTCTGCTGACACCACATCTGCTAGTAACTTGTTCCATGCCTCAACTACTCTGTTGGCTGAAGAAGTGCTTGTGCGGGTTATTAAATGAGCGGGCCTTTAACAGTTTGAGATGGTGTTCTCTTAAGTGTGTATTTTGGGAGTACTGGAACAATTGGTGATCGAATTTTTTGAAGCCATAGAGATTACGAAGCACTTTTTAGTTGTCCATGTCGCGAACACTCGCGAGTTCTCGTGGCAATTACACTTGCGGCACCTGAGCTCCATTTTGAGCAACACTCGCGCACGGCAACATTCAAATTGGCTCGTCACGAGGCCGCCTCACATTGTCGATACACCCCATATTTTTATCAAATATCTAGTATCCATAACAAATGAAAAATAGGACTGGCATCGGCCTTTCAAAGAAAATTAATTTAATTTAAAATATCTTTTCTTTCTAGGCCTCGAGTTTACACACCCAAATGAGCGCGGTGAATACGAAGTAGCTGAAGGCATTTCAGCCACTGTATTCCGGGCCATTTTGGAATACTACCGTGGAGGCAGCATACGGTGTCCGCCTACAGTGTCCGTGCAGGAGTTGAGAGAGGCTTGTGATTATCTGTTGGTGCCGTTTGACGCTAATACTGTGAGGTGTCAGGTATGTATTACTAACATAGCGTGATATGTCAGTATTAGTATTACAGTTTGAGATTTTAGGTAAATTTTTGGTTAGATATTTTAGTGTCAGAGATAGAGACACTTTATTGCACACACATTGAAAAAATAAGAGTTGTGATAGGTGATTTTAAATCACTAATAATAAATAAAAATAAAATATTCGCATACAATCACACCAATTATCTAGTCCCACGTTAAGTTTCATGAAGAACTTGTGTTATGGATACTAGATAACGGATAAACATACATATATACTTTTTTTTGTAAATACATACTTAATATACATATTAAACACCCAGACCAAGACAAATAGACATGTTCATGCACACAAATATTTGTCTTGTCCGGGGATCGAACCCGGGACCTCTGGCGCAGAAGGCGGGGTTAGTACCTTTGCGCCAAACAGGTCGATAATATAATAATAATATATTTATTTCACCAAAGAAAAAATACATTGTTTGGCAAGTAACAATAAGACAACTGTAAACATAACTTAGTTCTTACATGTAATAAACCACTGAACCACAAGCCAATGGTAAACATCTGCACCCGAACTAGGAAACCTGTATCTCAGGTGCAGTGCTCGTACTCTCACTATGTACAAAACAAGGTTTAACCAGAGAGGCAAAATGGTATTAACTAAAACTAACAAAAAAATGCCATAATCAAAACTAAACCTTAAAGTTAGATTATATGTAGTGAACCTCTCACGGTGAGTAAAATGAATATGAGTGAGTGTGTGAGTGAGTGAGTGAGTGAATGTGAGTGAGTGACCTGACCTAGGCTCAACTAGATGATCTGACTCCATTTAGAAGTATTCGGAATTTCCAGATTGCTAGTGTCTCCAAGAGAACAACCTCGGCATTTTCATAGTTATCACCATTCGCTCAACACTGAACACCAAACTGCACGATGCTTTCTATTTTTTTATTTTATTTATTTAATACATACACATGCTAGCTTACAGAAATGCATTTCCAACACACCAGCAAGTCATACAGTAACAGTTAAAATAACAAATTACTTTAAATAAATTCAAAACAATAAAAATATGATGTCATTACGAAATTAAAGAAAGTCAAATTGCTAGATAATAAAGTAAATTAAATCAAGTAAATGTCATTGGAAAAATAATAATAATCTACAACAATTTGGTACATACAAAAAAATAAAGAAATTACAATACAATAAAACTTAAAGGAATTATATCAGATTTTTATAATTGTCATGTCATAAGATATTCTAATTCTAAATATTTACTAGCTTCTCTACATATATGGTCAATCTTATCAGCAAATAAATCAATGTCAGGGCACTGAGTGAGTATGTCCCCAATCAGGCGTAATGCGCGAACAGTAGGTGCATTAGCGGCATGTACAGTGCGTGTGACGGGTTTGCGTAAAAGCCGCGGTCGGCGGCGCGGTGCCATCGCCCCAGCCTCAGTCCGGGGAACGCGCATGGGTACAAGTAGTTCTAACTTAGAAACCACATCAGTGGCTACCACCTATATTCTATATCACCAATCGTGATAGCCAAGGATATGCATGGATGGAGTGGCATCATTGATAAATAAAAATAATCCTAAAATACTATAAAACACTGATTTCCTCTCCTATTCCTTCTCTGTGCATGCTGTTCGCCTATGGAACTCCCTTCCAGAAAGTATTAGAAAAGCTCGCTCATTGAAGTCTTTTAGCGATCAAGTCAGAATGCATTTCCTTTCTCATATTTAATCAATTTTTTTCCTTTCCCATTCCTACTATATGTTTATATATTCATTCTAAGTATGATTATTTATAATGTTCTATATTCAATTGCACCCACTCCCCCCCTTTTCCCCCTTTTCTGCTCTTCCTCTTATTTCTTTACCACTCAAGGTTGCCTGGAAGAAATTGCTACCTAGCAATAAGGCCGCCTTTTGTGTATTTCCTTTTACTGTCTGTTTTTTATTTTTCTTTGTGTTCTTATTATGTGCAATAAAGTGTTTTATTATTATTATTATTATTATTAAAACAGTGGTAGCCGTTCTCTTGGTAATATCGGAATAAAATGTGTCTAGGCTAAGTACATACTACTACCTGTGTGGATTTTTTCATTCAAATCCGTTCAGCCATCTTTGCATGATGGAGTAACAAACATCCAAACTATCACATTTATAATATTAGTAGAAGTAGAATTAGTAGGATAAGTAGGCCTTGACTGAGTAGGTTATTTTTTCTCTTTATTTGGGTCAACAAGCAACTACATATTACATATAAGGGTTTATTCATATTTTCTTAGATAACTTAAACAAATATGCAGTCAAAGACGTTAACCACAAGTTACTTAAAAAAATCAAAAGTTTATAAGACAGTGTGATGCTAAGCAACAACAAAATATAAAAATACAAAGCATAACTCCTTTTATACTAAAATAAAAATAATAATTAAAAAAAGACAGAATTACTGCTGAGCCAAACATAATAAGTTCCTACGGATTTCACTTAATTCAAATTTATTGAACCAGATGAAACAAGTCGGTCAAAATATTGTTTGCCTATACAAATAAAAAACAAATATATATTAATATTATTTTATATAAGTGGTAACATATATAATGAAATGTGCGAGTCCAGGATAAATTTTAAATGTAAGTTAAAATATTGCCAAAACAATCAAGAATTAATTAAAATGAATATTTTGGCCACAAAACATAAAAATAAAGACTTTAGAGGTTTTTGGAAAAATACAAAAAAGTTAAGCTCTAAACCTAGCGTCCCGGTGAGTGTCAACGGCATTAGTAACGCGAGTGACATAGCAAACATGTTTAAATGTCATTTTCAAGTGGAGTCTCCGATGAAAGGTGATGAGACTAGGGATGAGGAGGCCGTGGTGTCAGGGGTGCCGGACCGAGTTACAGCCAAGCAAGTCGCTCTAATAATTAAAGGTATGACTCGAGGCAAATCCCCCGGACACGATGGCCTCAGCATTGAGCATTTCATGTATGCGGGGCCACACGTCTCGAGGCTTTTGGGATTGCTCTTCACGCTCTGTATCAGGCATTGCTATCTACCCAATGAGCTGATGAAGACGGTGGTAGTGCCTATAATTAAGAACAAAACAGGTGATACCTCTGACAAAAGCAACTACCGCCCGATTTCATTAGCCACCATAACATCTAAGGTGCTTGACGGCCTGCTTGAGCGACAACTTAAAGAACACCTTTCCTTTCACGATGGTCAGTTCGGTTTCAGACCGGGACTGTCGACCGAAAACGCTATTATGTCCCTCAAGCAGACCGTCAGATACTATACCGACAGGCACACGCCAGTCTACGCAGCATTTCTTGATCTCTCTAAGGCATTTGACCTGGTAAGATATGATATACTCTGGCACAAATTGAAAGGTACAGGTTTGCCAGGTGAGTTCATCAATATCTTCAGATATTGGTATAGGCACCAAACTAACCAGGTCAAATGGCTTGGTGAGCTTTCTGACGAGTACTGGTTGGAGTGTGGAGTGAGGCAGGGGGGGCTGACGTCTCCTTCACTCTTCAACCTTTACGTGAACAAGCTGATTGTTGGGCTGAGCAATACTGGTGTCGGCTGTTCTATCGACGGTCATATTATCAATAGCATCAGTTACGCTGACGATATGGTGTTGCTCAGCCCATCAATCGCTGGTCTCAGGAAGTTGATAGGGGTATGTGAAGAGTACGCGACCGCACACGGCCTCCTGTACAATGTCAAAAAGAGTGAGCTCCTGATATTCCAGGCCAAGGGCCGTAAGCTGGAGAATGTGGCACCTGTGCTGCTGAACGGAGTCGCTCTCAGTAGGGTGACGGAATTCAAATACCTCGGCCATGTTGTCACCGAGGATTTGAAAGATGACAGTGATATTGAAAGGGAACGGAGAGCGATGGCGGTCCGCTGTAATATGTTGGCTCGCAGATTCGCACGATGTAGTGCAGAGGTAAAAATCACGCTTTTTAAAGCGTTCTGCCAGACTTTGTACACGTGCAATCTGTGGGTCAACTACACTCAGCGGGCCATCAACGCTCTTCGTATACAATATAATAACGCCTTCAGGGCGATGTTGGGGCTCCCACGCTACTGCAGCGCGTCAGCGATGTTCGCACACGCGCACACCGATGGTTTTTACACGGTGCTGCGACGCCGCATCGCCTCCCTCCAGCGCAGAGTGCGCGGGAGCACCAACGTCATCCTGAAGGTGCTCAGCGAGAAGCCGGACTGTCCCCTGTGGAGGCACTGGGTACATGTGCATGTGCTGGTACCCGGTGCGGCCGCGGGGGGTCGCTACTTGAACTAAAGTTTAATAAATGAAATGTTATTTTATTATTTTTATTTTTATTTTAAATTTTATTTTGATTTGTAATTTTTTATTTAATATTGATTCCATCTTGATTTTATTTTGATTTGAATTTTGATTTTATTAGGAGGACTATTTTGATGTAATTATTTAATTTTAATTTTATGATTTTATTTTTATAATTATTTTGATGAAGATTTGATTTTAATATGAATTTAATTAATTGAACATTAAGTATATTGTATGGACACTGTCTGAAATAAAATGATTTTATTTATTTATTAACTAAAATTATATAAGTGATTCCAGTAAGATACGGCGAAAATATGTAGGTATAGACAGAATGTTGCAAGTTTATCGGTTTTTTATCTTGACTGGGTTGCACAGCTTAGTTCCGCCATCTCCCTTTTTCCATCAGACAATGGTAAAAAATTAGCACTTAGTAAATTTATGATTTTTGTAATTTTTGCATTTTTCTATGCTATTTTTATACTTATGGTAAATTTTAAATAGAAAAAAACTTGTGGCCAAGTTAATTTTTTCCAATATTTTTCTATTTAAAATTAACTAAGTAAATGTTTTGCGTCAAACTTTATCATCCGTAACGCTATACTGTGGAATTCTTAGCCTGAGTCTGTGTTTCCTAATATGTACTTACATTACAACTTAGGGACCTTAAGTCAAGAGTGAACAGGTATCCTCTAGGCAAGCGCGTTACATCCTAGATCTCATCATCGCCTACCATCCGAAATAGCGGACAAATGCTGACCTATTATTAATTAAAAAAAGCGTAGGACAACAATTAAGAATGTTATTCTTTTTTGTCGACCCCTGTGGTAGAGTGGTACGTACACTGGTTTCAAGTGTTGCCAACTCAGGTCCTGGGTTCGAATCCTGGTAGGAGCAAATGTTTGTATGTTGAATACAAGCATTTGTATCTAAGTCATGGACGTTTATATTTATTTCTACACGTCTCTAAGTACGTATACTTATACGTATACGTATACGTATAACTATATATATAATTGTATTGTATGTATGTTGATATCCCTTACCGTACCCCTTATCACAAGCCTTACGGTACTTACTTTGGGGCTAGATTGATTGGTGTGAGTGTAAGAAATATTATAATTTTAATCTTTGTTCCAGAATCTTCGAGGCCTCCTCCACGAGCTATCAAACGAAGGCGCGCGCCGTCAATTTGAGTCATTCCTCGAACGTCTCATCCTTCCTTTAATGGTCGAGTCAGCCCGTCGCGGCGATAGAGAATGCCATGTTGTTGTGCTGCTCGATGATGATGCGGTGGAGTGGGACGAAGAATACCCCCCTCAGATGGGGGATGAGTATAGCCAGACTGTGTTGTCTACCCCACTGTATAGGTTCTTCAAGTATATTGAGAATAGGTAAGTGTTTATTTTTATAATAATGACATTGTGTTCTGTGTTGTGAATACCCCACTCAAATGGGGTATTAGAAGCGGACAAGCTGAAAGAAGAGGATCTAAAGCAGTTAACGATAAGTCACTCAACAGGTATTGTAAGCGCACAGGTAGGTTCGAGGGTCCGATGCAGGTTCGGTAAATGATAACCCGCCTTCCCGCTATCACCAGGGGTTTTTAGGGAACTGGGTGAAATGGTTTCGATTATGGTGTCTGATCGCCCGTCCAGGTTTGCAGTAATCTCGGCGTAATCGGTGTACATACATAAATAAAAAACTGAAAAGTACTATTTGAGTATTACGAAATATTATATGTTAGAATTTATCAATAACAAAACCTTTTTGAGGAATCAAATGGTGCAATGTCGAATTTACGTCGTGGCAATTTTGCAAGGCGTATTTAATTTAATTCAGCCGACTTTATATTAGATAGAAGCCGGAACTAAGATCGTAAAAAATATTTAACTTACCTTTTGACTTTTATAAGTGAGTAGAGGCCGGGCGCGGTTTCACCCGCGTGGTTCCCGTTCCCGTGGGAATTTTGGGATCATTTATAGCCTATGTTACTACTTGGGGTCTAAGGATTCTCTATACCAAATTTCGTCAAAATCGGTCCAGTAGTTTTGAGTTTTTTCGTTACATACAAAAATACAAATCTTTCCTCTTTATAATATTAGTGTAGATGTCCTTATTATTAATATGGTCCGTCGGACGACTGTATGCATATCTATGCATACAGTCATATGCAGTCTATCTAGACTGTGGTAAAAAAGCATTACAATTGAAACATGATTGAGATACGATTCGTCATCAGCCATTTTTAATGTCCCCACTGCTGGCCACTGGCCTTCCTTATGGATGGATAAGGAGAACGGGCCATGACCCACCACGCGGGCCCAATGCGGATTCGTGGGTTTTAACGACTGCAAATGCACCTGGTACCAAGCAACGGCTTAACGTGCCTTCCGAAGCACGGAGGAGCTCGAAATAGTAAATTTTTGGTCACCGTTCTCGTGACCTGTTTTGTTATTTATTTATTTATTTATTTGGACCACCAGGGAAAATTACAATAAAGCTTACAAATACTACAAATTATGGAGATCACTATCAAAATGTAAAATTCTTTCAAAGGTGCATTAGAAGTCACTCTCAACAGTAAAAATACAATTAGAGAAAACATAAAATAAAAATTTGCTAAAATAAAAATACAATTGAATTACTTAAGATAAAAATTAAATTTGATAAAATTAAATTTAAAAAATAGTAAAATAAAATAAAATAAAAATAAAAAGTTATGTTTTTCGTATTACATATTATGTGTGTAAGTTTTTTTCTTGTATATGTGTAAGTGGTTTTTTTTCTTGTATTTGGGTAATAAAAAATTTTCTCCCTTTTTCTCACAGAGACGTAGCAAAGCAAGTGATGAAAGAACGTGGTCTGAAAAAAATCCGTCTAGGGGTCGAAGGATACCCCACATACAAAGAAAAAGTCCGCAAACGACCCGGTGGCCGCGCCGAAGTCATCTACAACTACGTCCAGCGGCCTTTCATACACATGTCCTGGGAGAAGGAAGAAGCGAAAAGCCGCCATGTTGATTTCCAATGTTTCAAAAGCAAATCTGTCACCAATCTGGCCGAGGCAACAGCTGATCCGGTAATTGAACTCGATAATAGAGTAAGAGAGGAGGAACCGGTGGAGAATCAGGAGATACAGCAAGAAGAAGAGGTGCAGTGATTAGAAAACCGCTCGGTTAGAGCGGTTAGAGCGATGACGTTATTCTGTTTCGGATTCTAGCGTGTGTGGATTATTTTGGTTCCGAGTTTTTTCGCGTTAAGTTTCTGGATGATAACAAAAATGGAATAGTGATTTTTTGTGTGACGATATTCTCAGTAGTCTCCGTAAGGAACAATTAGGAATTCTCAGTAGTCTCCATAAGAATTATCAGTAGTCACTATCGACATAACCCCCAATGGATCTATTCGGAATTCCTAGTATTTACCATGGCTAGTATAATCAAAAGAACAACTGGGAATTTTCATACTTTTTAACGTCATTGGGGACAATTGGGAATTCTGAGGAGTCTTAAACTGGGAATTTTAAAAGTTATCTATCACCGTTAGAGTCGTTATTTTCCTATGGGACAGTTGGGAATTGCGAGTAGTAAAAATTTCTGTTGTCCCTAAGAAACAGGTAGGTAATTCCTAATATCAACTGGAAATACTGGTGAATTAGGTGTTCGACAGAACCGAACACTATGTAGATTTTGTATGGCAATAGTAACTTGTACTTTCGCTTATTTGCCAACTCAATTGATTTCTGAGTTTCCGAGCAACTAAACTTAAAACGTAACAATAAACTGAAAATTAAACGTGGTTTTAGACATAAATAAAGTCAACTCATGTCAAGAACCCGTTTGGGATCAAGTCAGTTTTTTTAAGTTATTTTATTTCACGAAGGCACTTACAATAATGTTATTTAAATATAAAACTTCATTGGTTTACAAAAGTGTCGCTTAACTTTAAATTTGGATAAATCCACTTTACCTTGTTAGGAGTTAATTTCATGGGTGTTTTTTTTTATATGACACCAGTATTGAAGAAAACTATCCTGTTTAGCCATTTCAGTATTTAAACCACTCATTCTTTCAAAAAGTTTGGATTTACCTTCATTTGATATACTGGCATGCAATTTATCTATCTTTTAAAAAACAATGTGGATTTATAGAATTTTGATTTAATCGATCAGGATTTATCTGGTTTTCGAGTTAAATGTAAAGTGTAGCAAACAACATAATTAGTACCTCCCCGTTTCCACTGGCCAAACATTTACAAGAAAACATGTTGTAAACGTATAATGCGGTCACTGAGAGAATGCATTATTTGATAGCTCCTATAAAGAGCTATTGGACATCCACTCAGCGGCCGCATTATATTTTACAACATGATTTTTGTAAATATTTTGTCAGTGGAAACGGGAGGGAAGAAAGAAAAATCTGTTTGATAATTTTCAAGAAACGCTTGGCTCTTTCAGAGTAGGTTATGATTTTGGTGATTCGATTACTTTTTTGTACAGTCAACAGCACGTCAGGCTTTTCATTTGCACGAAAACCGAGCGACATAAGGACGCTCTCAAGGACAAACTAAAACCTGACCTGCTGCCTTGTATACTTTGTTTAATAAGATAACCGTTTAATGAACAACAATAAGTGGAAAATTCTAAGATTAAAGGTCTGATATATGTGCTTGTAAAAGTAAAAATAAATATATAGGCATGGAAGCGTACAAGAAAGGTATTTTGAGCTGTTTTTCTACGTCAATAAGAGAGATTTTAGATTGGAACTAGAAAGTTTGCCGAAGCTTATGTATCTTTTTAATTATTGATGTGTTATTGATAGCTTAAACGGGATTAGGGCACAAATCAGGATGATTTTGGTAGCATTTAGTGGTAGATATTGCTTTATTATTGTTATTTTTAAAGTCGTAATTTTTAATACGATTTAGTAATTTAAATAACGCAACATTTTCACGACGAAATATCTAAAATTGGTTCAATGAATGGTAAAAGATAAAATAATATTTTGCGTTATTTGAATTATTTTTAATGATTAAGCAGATAATTTACAACTGTGAAATCTAATACAAAATTATCCTGATAAATGTAATATGTGAAAGTTGTTGTTGTTGAAAAGTTATAAAGTTGGACGAAGTGTGTCTGGTTAAATATTTTTTATATAAAAAAAAGAATAAAGAATTTTGAAATCGATGTTGATACGGTGTAGCTCTTAGCTTATTCTGATACATTTATTTTACTTAAAACTGTATACTGTGGTTTTAGATAATAATAAAATGTTCATTTGCTACAAAAGTTATTTTAATTTGCTACATTTAGATTCGTGTCATTGCGAATAACTTTTTTATAGACTGGATTCTGAAACTATCAACCAATTTTATTATAAACCTTTAAGCACATTAATATTTTGTCATATAAATAAACAAAAAAACAATAATAGTGGCAGTCCTACTCGGTGTCTATCCCAATTACTTTGAGTTTGAAATAAACTGTCATCCATTGCAACCGCAGAAGAATTACTTCGACATCTTTCACTATCAGCCTTATTAATAAATCTGGAGTAAGTTACAACTGTTTTTTTATACTAGGAGAAATACTTTTACGCATCCCTCGTCCCCAGATGCAGGGGCGATTCGGAATGTTGGACTCACCTGGAGTACACGGCCTATACAAACATATAGGCCATGCACTCCATCCCACGCCCCTCCCGGACCCCGACCGCCTAACGGCATAGCTTGTGCTAACGCTTCTTCTTCTTAAATTTTGAGAGCTGCGCTCTTGTCGGTGGAGTATTTTCCATTCCTGTCTTTTTCCTGCCAATGACTTCACCTCCTGGTACGACACAACATTAACTTTCTCCTTTATTTGTGAAATATAGCTCATTCTAGGTCTACCTCTCCCGCTCCTTCCCTCCATTTTCCCTTCCAGTATGTTTATAATGAAACTGTCATGTCGTAACAGGTGGCCCAGCATCTTTCCCCTTCTATTCCCAATCTCCCCAAGTAAATTTCTTCCCTCCCCAACCATGGTCAGTACATCCTCATTGGTCTTCTTTTCAGTCCAGCTAATTCCTTCGATTCTTCTCCAACACCACATCTCGAAGGCCTCTAGTCGTTCCTTATCTCTTTGGGTCAGCGTCCACGTTTCGCATCCATATAATGCGATGCTCCATATGTAGGTTTTTATTAGTCGTTTCCGGATTCCCTTGGATATTTTTGCTTAAAAAAGATGTTTTTTGTTGTTAAAAGTAGTTTTGGCCATTGCTATTCTTGAATTGATATCTGGTGTGCATCTAGAATCACTGGTGATCAAACTTCCCAGATATTTGAATGTACTAACCCGTTCTAAAATTGTCCCATTCAATTTAATTATCCCATTTCCTGTTATATTACGTATGTATATACGCTATAACTATCAAATTTAAAACTCTCATAAAACCCTTCTACGATATAGTTTTTGTCTAATTCCTACATATTTCTATTATCTTTGGATTTACTTTTGCGTATGAAAGTGATAGCGTCAGGGAGAGCCCTTGGAGAGGCTTGAAAAATCGATAGCTATAGCGATGTTACACCTTTTTTTTTTTTTTTATACTAGGAGAAATGCTTTTACGCATTCCTCGCCCCCAGGTGTAGGGGCGATTCGAAATGTTGGACTCACCTGGAGTACACGGCCTATACAAACATATAGGCCACGCACTCCCTAGGTACTACCAACTAAAACTCCTAGTACTTGCCCTCCAGGCCGCCATTGGTCACGGGGGGTAGGGTTCGCAATCACCCCTAAGACCAGGCGGCCGTGGCCCGATTACCTGAGCCCCCTCGCGGCTGGAAGATGGCCGAGCAAGTTTAGCCATCTTCCCAAGGCCAGCGTTGGCACACCTACCAACGCCAGCGTGGTTTCAGCAATGTTACACCTAGGAGTAAATCTGATGCTGTCTCTACCATCCTTTTAGTGAAAACAAGTGACAGCATCAGATTTACTCCTAGGTTATCTTACTCCAAGTTTATTAATAAGGCTGTATAAGTCTTGCATGCAAGTATGACGGTACAGTCAGCAACAAAAATCCATGAACACATCCAAATTTTCAAAACCTCTGCACACTATAAAGGTTCATATGTAACTGAACAGGCTGTTGTACAAATGTCCGTAGACATTTGGGAATACCAAAGGTCGATGTACATTATTTTTACAAAAGTAGCTGAACATGTTTAATTACATAATTAGCCTGATCTGTTAAATATCAACTGATATGATACTACACTGATATGTATACTACTCAAAACTTGCTGAACATATTTTTTACAATAATCTTCTCTAAGTAGCGATTGCAGCCACTTATATAAACCACTTATATTGACATAATTAAAAACAAAAGATAGAAAGAATGTTTGTGGAATATGCAATTAAAAAAGAAGAATAGCTACTTGTCAAAAAAGGTTTAATAGAAAACAAACAATTCAACGGAAAAATCTCTTGTAATAAACTAGAAAGCTAGGAAGATTAGAATATGAAAACTCTTTATAAGAGAAAATAGGAAGCGTAGGACTCGATTTTGATAAGCCCGACTGAGTAAGTAATTTTAACTAAGGCGATGAGGTAAATCATTTAAATATCATGTTTGATACATTCATCTTCAAAAGTCGCTAAACATTTTAGTACAGTCAAGGTCATAAATATGTGTACAATCATCATAAATAGTCGACAGGGAGAACAATATTTTCGATCTTACAGTCCGATCGATAAGCATTTCTGTGAACGCGATATCTAGGAAATAAAAAAAATAATGAAATTATGTTATAGACGTAAGTAGATATTAATAATTGAATTCAGTCATGTTATTATCAAATATTTCAGTGGGTATAAATTGGAGCTATAGGAACGATCTACAAGTAACACCGCGAAAAAGTCAAACTATTTGAAAATTTATAAAACTTACTTCTACAATTCTGAATAAAGCCACCCCTTGGAGTGTAACTTTTATCCATTAAAGAAAATAATTTGTAAAATCTATTCATAAATGTCGTAAAACACAATTGAATTGAGAACCTCCTCTTTTTGAAGTCGGTTAAAATCTAAAATAGTAAAAAAGTGTAAGAAGCGAGAGGCTGGCATAAACAAATGACATGCCAATGATGTCACGACCAAAATTAAAGAGACAAATGTATTATATGACAGTGCTGTACTTTTTTCGATGATTGTCATCAGTCTAAATTCGAAAATTGGTCCGGTTATGATCTAACAAATCACTTTTAGGCGATACTACGTCCAGCAACTTTTGGAAGTTTACTATACAGCCACTTTTGGAAATATACTGTCCAGCAACTTTTGGAAGTTTACTGTCCAGCCACTTTTGGAAGTCTATGTCCAGCCACTTTTGAAAATATAATGTCCGGCCACTTTTGGAAATATACTGTTTAGCTACTTTTGGAAATTTAAAATGTAAATGGTATTTTGTTTGTAACTATGATCAGTAACTTATGTACAATTCATGTGTCTAGTGTCTTTTGTAACGTTATTTTGTTCGGCAAGTTTCGTTGCTGACTGTACCACTGTCCAAACCAGGCCCGTACCGCGCAAGTGCCATCGGCATCAACATAGACTTCATTTGACAGATGGATGTGGTACATTGCTGCTTCTTTTTGACACAAATGAAAACCAAAGACTAAGAGCAATATGTCACATCCATCTGTCAAATGAAGCCGATGCCACTAACTCGGTAGGGCCTCTGTCTTTGCTCTGCCTACAAACGGCGAGATCCGTGTAGCGGTGCGTGTGTGTGCGAGCGCGTCATGTTGGCCGCGTGCAACGACTGCTTGTTATGTTTTTTTAACCGATTTAAAAAAAAAGGAGGAGGTTCTCAAGTCGACGGTTTTTTTATGTATGTTTTACCATAACTTCGCCAGTTGTGAACAGATTTTTATAATTCTTTTTTTATCTGAAAGAAAATGGTTTATGTGTGGTCCCATATAATTTTTACGAAGATTTGGCTAGTAGTTTTTTCATAATCCTGAAAAATATCAATTACGTTTCGGCAAAGTAGTCGTTTACCTAGATACATCATTGTGTGTATGGGCTGATTTTTAGTGTAAGTAACGGCACATGATGTAACAAAAAAATCTGAAATGAAAACATTTTATAAAAAAATTGAAACCGACTTCAAAAAGTAAAAAATAAAACTTTTGGAGTCGGTGCTAGCTAGCTAAGGCCAAAAAATATATAGTTAATAGAAGTGCAATGTAGAATGCCTTGGCTGGCACCGACTCCGAAAGTTTTATTTTTTACTTTTTGAAGTCGGTTTGATTTTTTTTATAAAATGTTTTTATTTTTATGATTTTTGAATTTTTGCATTTTTCAATGCTATTTTTATACTTATGATAAATATTAAATAGAAAAATATTGGAAAAAAACAACTCGGCCACAAGTGAATTCTCAGATGGGACTCGAACCCACGACCTTTGGAAATCCGGTCAAATGCTCTAACCACTGAGCTACCGAGACTTGTTATGTGTAGACTGTGACGGTACCCACCGGTGAGCATCGGGAATAAAACGGGTAACAAAACAAATAATTTTAACCGCCTTTGTGGTCTAGTGGTAACGACCACCGGTATCAGACCCAGGGGTCCCGGGTTCGATTCCCAGCGGGGGTACATATTGTATTCGGTTTGGTTGGTGGTAGGACATGTTGTGAGTCCGATCAGGTATGACGAAGGCCAAGAGTGTGCCCGTTCATAAAAAAAAAATGTTTTGTGTCCCAATACAATAAAAAAAATCTTATCCCGCTCGCTTCAAAGTAAACGTATTTTTTATTTTATAATACAATAAGAAAAAAAACAATTTTGACTGAGTTTTCAAATTGATAAAATTCTCATTTGTCACCGGTGGGGACAACTGGGAAAAATCCTATTATTAGCCCTATTATAAAAACCATGATGTAATTTGGTATAACAGAATCGGGTGTATTCTACCTTTTGATATAAAATAACTGTAGTTAGGTTTTAAAATCAGTGTTCAATAATTCTGTCGAGGTCCACATAAATATGATGTAATTAAATTGTAAGAATTCAGTTACATAAACGCATTGCTTTATTGTGCATGCATATTATCGTTGTAACTCACCATTTTTTACCCACTTATTAACTAAGTATCCCGAAACACAAGACTTAAGTTCTGGATAGATATTTTTCATATTACAACTGTTAGATGATATGCCTGCGTCGGTCGGCGGTGAAATCGGCCCCTAATTTTATGGCTTACCTGGGTGTTAACAATTATTATTTAATTCTTGTCATAGTGAGATAAAGGCTAAAATAAAATAAAACTTCACTTCATATCTTATTCAATTCCTATAATACGCACAGAAATTTTACCGATCATGGAAAAGAATCTTAGGTAGTTTAATTTTGAATATCATTTTAGTTTTTGTAGTTCGATTATCTGCCGCGCTTATGTTATTCTAACATACCTACCATAATAACTTTTGTAACATAATTCATTATTAACCATAATAAACATTATTATGTAAACTTTAAATCTGTTTCTTTATTTTCTGTCACTCCTGCAGCAGCGTACCTTCGTACATAATTTGATATTTTTTTTGTAAATATAAAATTCAAGAGATGATAAAGCTCTTATTAATTAGTGTCGCAACACTATTTATTGGGGGTTCGTTTGATTTTAAAACACCCACGATACCACCAAGGGTATCGCCAGGGGTATCGTGGGTCCGCAGTGTCCTAGTTCCTACCTAATGGAACAGCTGCACCCCGATCACCTAACGGTATAGCTATCAAACTTCAAACTCTCATAAAACCCTTCAACGATATAGGATTTTTTTCTATGTCCTACATATTTCTATTCATCTATTGGATTCACTACTGCATTTTTAGTATGAAAGTGATAGCGTCAGCGAGAGCCCTTGTAGGGGATTTCATAAATCGATAGCTATAGCGATAGCTATAGCGATAGGGCAAGCTATACCGTTAGGCGGTCGGGGTGTTGGGATAAGTAGAGCGTAGGTAACTAAGGGCCGGTATTTCAATGTCACCTTATCTTATGACTTAAGTTAAGTCCAACATTTGAGCTAAGTATCACTTGTGAAAGACAATAGCGTATTTCAATCCGGATATTCCTCGCCTTAGCAAATCTAGGATTCGTCGCAATATTGCAACATAACAAACAAAATATGATAATTGTCTATGAATTTTGTTGTCATTTGGTGACAGTGAGCGCTCCTTGTACGCTCAGCGACCAATGAGAATCGCTGTGGAGGCTCCACAATGAAAAAGAGCGCCAAAAATGTATCACTTTAGAATTTCTTCTCATTTCGAAATTTTTACATTACATTACTCATCATCTTAAAAATTTCGCATAATATTCTTGTAATTTGCCATTATTTCTACACTATAATATTTTTTATGCTTCAACTGCATTTTATTTACTGATAATAAATACCTAAATGTAAAACTAAAATATCTTTTTGCCAGTCATAAATATGTTACCATAGCAACGAATCCCGGATCGGCACATGTCTCTGAATTCCTTAGCTTAAATATTGGCTAGTTAGGATGGACTTTAAGCGTCACTTAACTTTAATCGTTTATTGAAATACACGTAAGTGGAACATATCTTCAATCCTGGATCAATTCAAGATAAGTCGATATTGAAATACCGGCCCTAAGTATCTGAGGAGTTTAACCTTTTGACCAAATGCATAATTTCTCTTTGGAACGTCATAAATGGTATGTCCCTATACTCCTGTCCATGCTATGCACCGGACCTCTATTTTTGAATCACTCCTCGCGCGAGTGGCGAGGCGAACGAGGAGGCGATCAGGCGATAAGCGACCTTGCAAGCGTAGACATAGCACGCTTTTCGCTTTGCCCCTCGCACGCTCGTGCTGGGAGGCGATACTACAGGCGAAAAGCGAAGCTATGTATATACGGGCAAGGTCGCTACGGAATACGGATACTCAAACGTCGCATGAAAATCAGTAGAATCCTCGAGACGAGTGAATCAAAAATAGAGCACAACTTTAAGTTAAAGAAAAGGCGCCTTACTCGTAATATAATGAATTAGTAGTAATTTGACAAGTTTTAAATCTATACCTACTATAATATTATAAAGCTGAAGAGTCTGTACGCGCTAATCTCAGGAACTACTGGACCGATTTAGAAAATTCTAGACCATTAGAAAGCTACATTGCTCCCGAGTGACATAGGCTATATTTTATCCCGATATTCCCACGGGAAACGGGCACCACGCGGGTAAAACCGCGAGGATCCGCTAGTATGAAATAAAGGTACTTTTGTAAATAAAACCCAACTTAGCAAACACTGTACTTTAATACACCTTATACAAACTAAAACAGCAGTGCTCTACAGGTTTAAAAGTAATAATCCTTAGAAAATAGGCCTCCTTAAACAAAGTTATATCTAAAAATATATGACAACATACACTTATACAAATGTTATTATTCAATCAGTCGTTGGCGATAGTTTTCATAATTTATTAATTTAAATAAAACATTCCAATTAGAAACAATAACAAAAAAAATGGATTCTGAGTTACCATTACCTATTTTAAGTAAAAGGTAGTTACTTATTGATCACCCTAGAATACAGGTCAAATCAAGTTTTGAATCCAGTATAGTCTGCGAGGTCTAAGCTGAGCTTTGCATTTGTGTAAGTTCACATAGATAGTTTGTAGGTATTGGTTAAAAAAACAACAGGTGTTGCTACTAGTACATCTATGTGCACTTACACAAATGCAAAGCTCAGCTTAGACCAGGGGCCCAATTCTGCTAATGCTTAGTCACAATCGTATTCCAATGGTGTTTCAATGGTAGTCCTGTTTTACACAGTTCTTGTTACAACAGTGTAAATAAACACTACTATTGAACCACCATTGAGAGACGACTTTGACAAAAATTTAGCAGAATTGACCACCTAGCGGACTGTAACAATTTATCATTTTTACATTGTCAAGGTAAAATTCCCATTATATGTCGAAATCTATGGGCGGCAGTGGTGGTGGCATATTCTTCTCTTTCCATAAACCAAACTTGGTTTCTTGCGAGTCTGGAAAAAGTAGCACGTGTGAATGTCATACGCCCGAAATTAATAACAAGAGAAAAACCAAAAATAAACTCATCAAGGGCAACATACTTAGGGGCGCGGAAGACATTTGTAATGTGTGTATCGAGAAGAACCACAAGAAACTTGTCAAGGGTAACATACTTAGGTGCGGAAGACATTTGTAATGTGTGTATCGAGAAGAACCACAAGAAACTTGTCAAGGGTAACATACTTAGGTGCGGAAGACATTTGTATGTGTGTATCGAGAAGAACCACAAGAAACTTGTCAAGGGTAACATACTTAGGTGCGGAAGACATTTGTAATGTGTGTATCGAGAAGAACCAGCAAGAAACTCGTCAAGGGCAACATACTTAGGCGCGGAAGACATTTGTAATGTGTGTATCGAGAAGAACCAGCAAGAAACTCGTCAAGGGCAACATACTTAGGCGCGGAAGACATTTGTAATGTGTGTATCGAGAAGAACCACAAGAAACTCGCCAAGGGCAACATACTTAGGCGCGGAAGACATTTGTAATGTGTGTATCGAGAAGAACCAGCAAGAAACTCGTCAAGGGCAACATACTTAGGCGCGGAAGACATTTGTAATGTGTGTATCGAGAAGAACCAGCAAGAAACTCGTCAAGGGCAACATACTTAGGCGCGGAAGACATTTGTAATGTGTGTATCGAGAAGAACCAGCAAGAAACTCGTCAAGGGCAACATACTTAGGCGCGGAAGACATTTGTAATGTGTGTATCGAGAAGAACCAGCAAGAAACTCGTCAAGGGCAACATACTTAGGCGCGGAAGACATTTGTAATGTGTGTATCGAGAAGAACCAGCAAGAAACTCGTCATGGGCAACATACTTAGGCGCGGAAGACATTTGTAATGTGTGTATCGAGAAGAACCAGCAAGAAACTCGTCAAGGGCAACATACTTAGGCGCGGAAGACATTTGTAATGTGTGTATCGAGAAGAACTGGCAAGAAACTCGTCAAGGGCAACATTCTTGGGCGCAGAAGACATTTGTAATGTCTGTATCGAGAAGAACCGGCAAGAAACTCGTCAAGGGCAACATTCTTGGGCGCGGAAGACATTTGTAATGTCTGTATCGAGAAGAACCACAAACAACTTATCAAGGGCAACATACTTAGGTGCGGAAGACATTTGTAATGTATGTATCGAGAAGAACCAGCAAGAAACTCGTCAAGGGCAACATACTTAGGCGCGGAAGATATTTGTAATGTGTGTATCGAGACGAACCAGCAAGAAACTCGTCAAGGGCAACATCCTTGGGCGCGGAAGACATTTGTAATGTGTGTATCGGGAAGAACCACAAGAAACTTTCAAGGGCAACATACTTAGGTGCGGAAGACATTTGTAATGTGTGTATCGAGAAGAACCAGCAAGAAACTCGTCAAGGGCAACATCCTTGGGCGCGGAAGACATTTGTAATGTCTGTATCGAGAAGAACCACAAGAAACTTGTCAAGGGCAACATACTTAGGCGCGGAAGACATTTGTAATGTGTGTATCGAGAAGAACCAGCAAGAAACTCGTCAAGGGCAACATACTTAGGCGCGGAAGACATTTGTAATGTGTGTATCGAGAAGAACCAGCAAGAAACTCGTCAAGGGCAACATACTTAGGCGCGGAAGACATTTGTAATGTGTGTATCGAGAAGAACCAGCAAGAAACTCGTCAAGGGCAACATACTTAGGCGCGGAAGACATTTGTAATATGTGTATCGAGAAGAACCAGCAAGAAACTCGTCAAGGGCAACATACTTAGGCGCGGAAGACATTTGTAATGTGTGTATCGAGAAGAACCGGCAAGAAACTCGTCAAGGGCAACATTCTTGGGCGCGGAAGACATTTGTAATGTCTGTATCGAGAAGAACCACAAACAACTTATAAAGGGCAACATACTTAGGTGCGGAAGACATTTGTAATGTATGTATCGAGAAGAACCAGCAAGAAACTCGTCAAGGGCAACATACTTAGGCGCGGAAGATATTTGTAATGTGTGTATCGAGACGAACCAGCAAGAAACTCGTCAAGGGCAACATCCTTGGGCGCGGAAGACATTTGTAATGTGTGTATCGGGAAGAACCACAAGAAACTTTCAAGGGCAACATACTTAGGTGCGGAAGACATTTGTAATGTGTGTATCGAGAAGAACCAGCAAGAAACTCGTCAAGGGCAACATCCTTGGGCGCGGAAGACATTTGTAATGTCTGTATCGAGAAGAACCACAAGAAACTTGTCAAGGGCAACATACTTAGGCGCGGAAGACATTTGTAATGTGTGTATCGAGAAGAACCAGCAAGAAACTCGTCAAGGGCAACATACTTAGGCGCGGAAGACATTTGTAATGTGTGTATCGAGAAGAACCAGCAAGAAACTCGTCAAGGGCAACATACTTAGGCGCGGAAGACATTTGTAATGTGTGTATCGAGAAGAACCAGCAAGAAACTCGTCAAGGGCAACATACTTAGGCGCGGAAGACATTTGTAATATGTGTATCGAGAAGAACCAGCAAGAAACTCGTCAAGGGCAACATACTTAGGCGCGGAAGACATTTGTAATGTGTGTATCGAGAAGAACCGGCAAGAAACTCGTCAAGGGCAACATTCTTGGGCGCGGAAGACATTTGTAATGTCTGTATCGAGAAGAACCACAAACAACTTATAAAGGGCAACATACTTAGGTGCGGAAGACATTTGTAATGTATGTATCGAGAAGAACCAGCAAGAAACTCGTCAAGGGCAACATACTTAGGCGCGGAAGATATTTGTAATGTGTGTATCGAGACGAACCAGCAAGAAACTCGTCAAGGGCAACATCCTTGGGCGCGGAAGACATTTGTAATGTGTGTATCGGGAAGAACCACAAGAAACTTTCAAGGGCAACATACTTAGGTGCGGAAGACATTTGTAATGTGTGTATCGAGACGAACCAGCAAGAAACTCGTCAAGGGCAACATTCTTGGGCGCGGAAGACATTTGTAATGTCTGTATCGAGAAGAACCACAAACAACTTATAAAGGGCAACATACTTAGGTGCGGAAGACATTTGTAATGTATGTATCGAGAAGAACCAGCAAGAAACTCGTCAAGGGCAACATACTTAGGCGCGGAAGATATTTGTAATGTGTGTATCGAGACGAACCAGCAAGAAACTCGTCAAGGGCAACATCCTTGGGCGCGGAAGACATTTGTAATGTGTGTATCGGGAAGAACCACAAGAAACTTTCAAGGGCAACATACTTAGGTGCGGAAGACATTTGTAATGTGTGTATCGAGACGAACCAGCAAGAAACTCGTCAAGGGCAACATCCTTGGGCGCGGAAGACATTTGTAATGTGTGTATCGGGAAGAACCACAAGAAACTTTCAAGGGCAACATACTTAGGTGCGGAAGACATTTGTAATGTGTGTATCGAGAAGAACCAGCAAGAAACTCGTCAAGGGCAACATCCTTGGGCGCGGAAGACATTTGTAATGTCTGTATCGAGAAGAACCACAAGAAACTTGTCAAGGGCAACATACTTAGGTGCGGAAGACATTTGTAATGTGTGTATCGAGAAGAACCAGCAAGAAACTCGTCAAGGGCAACATCCTTGGGCGCGGAAGACATTTGTAATGTCTGTATCGAGAAGAACCACAAGAAACTTGTCAAGGGCAACATACTTAGGTGCGGAAGACATTTGTAATGTGTGTATCGAGAAGAACCAGCAAGAAACTCGTCAAGGGCAACATCCTTGGGCGCGGAAGACATTTGTAATGTGTGTATCGAGAAGAACCAGCAAGAAACTCGTCAAGGGCAACATCCTTGGGCGCGGAAGACATTTGTAATGTCTGTATCGAGAAGAACCGGCAAGAAACTCGTCAAGGGCAACATACTTAGGCGCAGAAGACATTTGTAATGTGTGTATCGAGAAGAACTAGCAAGAAACGCGTCATGGTTATTTTTCTCTCTGTCCTTTTAAGTCACGAAGGTGTATTAGGTACTGGCTATTAATGTTGATGCCGAGTCCTTGCCAGTCCAAGAGCTTAAAGATGTCCTCCAATGCAGCTGTGAACAGTTTCGGAGAAATGACGTCTCCCTGTCGCAAACCTCGCTGCAGTTGGATGGGATTTTTGCTCTGGTTCCGTAATCGGACCGACATGGTGGCATGTACGTATAAGTACCTTAACACCTCAATATACCTAAGTATATACTTGGCACCTTTGAGAGACTGCAGCACCGCTCAAGTCTCTATCGAATCAAAAGCTTTCTCATAGTCACAAACGCCAAGCAAAGTGGCAGATTATACTCCTCGGTCTTCTGTATAACCTGCTGCAGAAACCACTATAACTCTTTCCCTGCAGGAGATACAGAATTATGCCCATACAAAAAAAACTATCTACACTCTTTGAGATCTTTCTCACGACATAGGTAGAAAGTACAACACTTGAGACAAAACCGCCCATCGTTCTTTACCTTAATATTGTGTAAGTAAAGCCACATACCAATAAAGTCATTACAAAATACATCATACATATCAGTGGCGATTCCTCTAAGTTGGCGCTGCTAAACCAAACATGAACAGAATAAATATATCTATAACTTTATTTACAATGAATAATTTAACATGATAAATAAACAAACATTTAATTTTAGCTTCATTATAGTTATAGAAGTAATTTATTTACAAAGATGCATTATTATTTGAATTTACCACAGGAAACCCGACCGCGCATTTATAAAAAATTCCCGCGCGGCGGACGTGCGTAATCTCGCCAAGATCCGCGAACTTGCGACTACGTTTGGCGATATCACCGGCGCCAACGGATTTCATTCAAGCGCCCGCCCCGCGCGCGGCCTCACCCCGCGCTCGTCACTTGCCTCACGTTCGCTGTTTGTATGCAAATATGCGGCTAGTTGGCGCTTTGAAAGGCGCCAATAAGAATTTGTTCTCGAGGCAATTTGATTGTAAAATACTGTTTGGTTGATTTTTTCAACTTGTAGTGACTTTTTTATGACAAAATTAATAACTCATTTTATCATTTAGTGTACGTGAAACGAAATCTATAAGGCACTGATTTTTTTTTTAAAAACGTAAGAATGTTTGCCGAAAAATTGATCGTATTGGTAGTGGAATATATATAATATCTATGTTTATAAGTATACAACAATTTACAATTAATGAAAGTTTATATCAGTTAATTTAAGTTTTTTATTGATAAAAAAGTACCTACCTACCTAATTCGAGGAGCCTGGAGTAAACCCAAGACAACACACCAGTAATCGCCACTGATACAAATCTATACTGACCAGTAGCCTTGGTGGAGGATCTGGATCCCCTGAAGAACTTGGTGAGTATGACGCGCGAAGGGGACAGGGGCCGGGGGGTGGGGACCGCCCGCTTGGCCGCGGACATGGCGGAAGTCACTACTGCAAATAATAAATGACAGAAAATATAATTACAATATAAAGGCTAACCGTAGGTTGCACCAAGTTTTGTTACGTTATACATTTACTTTTACATGATTTATGATTTAAAAATGTATGGGCATTGACAGTTTTTACAAGCAAATTACAGTTGTTTTATACCAGTCTTTTTCAAAGGGGGCGATAACGCCCCTTTGTGGGCGCTGGTGGCCTAGAGGGGCCCAAAAAAATTGTGGTTTTTAATATGTGGTGGTAAAGTAAAAAAAATGCCTTCGGTGCCCGTGGTTCTACTGCGTAGTCCTACCAGTAGGACTAAGGGCAGGCACACGATACCCTGGTTCAACTGGTAGTACCACGGATAAAAATATTGCCCTTGGTTCTTCCAATAGGACTACGGATAACTACTTCCATCATCAGCCTGTGTACGTCCACTGCTGGATATAGGCCTTGTGGCGTTCATAGGAGGCTATTAGCCTACTGCTACCACGCTGGCCAGACGGGTTGGTAGAGGGTTTGTTTCAAGTTTTCCTTCTCTCGCACAGGTGTTCAATGCGTCGAGCCTCTTAGTCGACTCTTACGACATCCCAGGCATGTAAGGGAGTGGTGACACGTGTATTCTTAGGCCGTCACCACAAGGCACTATAACTACTTATATTATGTTAACCTTTGTATAGTTGATAAAAAATATAAAGCTGAAAGTACCATGGTCGCATAGGTAACCAAGGAGTTATTTTAGATGTTTTGAGAAGTTCTGATTTTAGGCAGTCAAATTCATATCTTAAACTCTTGGTAATAAGGTACTTAATAACATTGAAAAGCACAGCATTAACTGACCTAAGGGTGCCACAATTTTGAATAAAAGTTTGCGTGGCACCCCATTTAGTAGAACTAACTCTAGAAGAAATAAGTTTGAGAACCACTGCTTTATACGAATACGTAAAAATATTTTTTGGTGCAACCGGCGGCGGCGGTAAGCTTCGCCCCGTTGTACCTACTTAAAAAAAAATAAACGCCTCTGTGGTCTAGTGGTACAAACACACCGGTATCAGACCCACGGGTCCCGGGTTCGATTCCCAGCGGGGGTACATATTGTATTCGGTTTGGTTGGTGGTAGGACTTGTTGTGAGTCCGCCTGGCTAGCTACCACCATCTTATCTAAGTCTGACGCCATAACGTTTTCAGCATTGTTGTGTTCCGGCAGTTATTTATTTATTTATTTATTCCAACTTACAACTATCATTACAGGCTCTAACCTAATGCGATAGTGTAGACTTATCTTTAAATTATCAAATTTTACTTATAACTAATAACAAATAATGCTGCCTTTGTGAATTCATTCAGTGAGCAACCGAATATGTCTCAGCTATGATTTAACATCATAGCTGATGCCGTGGACATATTCGGTATTTGGCTCTCGTAGTGCACGAGTTATAAGATAAGATAGCCAGTTCCTCAGTGATTGAGGATTCCGGGAGAGGCTTGCTTCCATCTGCAGCCTTATCAATACTTAACATCAGGTATGATGAAGGCTAATAGTCTCCCCGTACTTCAAAAAAAAAAAAACAAAGATATCAAAGTACGTACTCACCATCGTCCTTGCAACGTCGTTGGTTTCTCGCACGAAGCCTCACTGCAGCAATCACGGCACAAACTAACGCCGCGAGCCACGCCGCGCCCGCGACCACGCCCGCGCCTGTGGTCGGACGCCACCACTAAAATGATCATGACAAAATAACACAACTTAAAATATATGATTATTGAATTTTTGCATTTTTCAATGCTATTTTTATACTTATGATGACTGTTAAATAGAAAAATATTGGAAAAAATTAACTCGGCCACAAGTGAATTCTCAGATGGGAATCGAACCCACGAGCTTTGGAAATCCGGTCCAAAGAGCATTGGACCGGATTTCCAAAAGGTCGTGGATTTTTTCTATTTAAAATTCATCATAAGTATAAAAATAGCATTGAAAAATGCAAAAATTAAAAAATCATGGGTACCTAAATTATTGGCTGTTGTATCTTAATCGATCGTTAAACACATGAAAAGATGTTTCTTTCGAATGCAAGGATATTCCTAGCATTGATGTGGCCTACAGCGTATTAAAAATATAAAATTAGTGGAGAATTTCGACGGTGGTTCGCAAGTCTCGGTAGCTCAGCGGTTAGAGCATTGGACCGGATTTCCAAAGGACGTGGGTTCGATTCCCATCTGAGAATTCACTTGTGGCCGAGTTAATTATTTCCAATATTTTTCTATTTAAAATTCATCACAACTTAAAATAATTATTCTATCTTCAATCTTTCAACTTGTTAAGTGAATCATTTTATTATGATGTAAGCTAAATAGTTGTTCTTATGCAATAGTGTTTTCGTCACAGCTTTTGAATTTTTTGATCTGTCTCAAAGCCGGTCCCGCCCTACTATAAAAATGCACTGCGCTTACATTTATGCGCCTGGGAAGATGTCACACTACTAAAGTGTGTGACGATCCGTACTGGAGGAATACCTGCATACGTAGCATGCGCACCTCGACAAAGCTTTCTCGACACTTTTCTCGCGGGAGCGCATTGTCTTTCCCGCTCACACCGTACATTAAGTATTCTGTGACCGTACACTGATACGAGCGGGACAAACATAGCGAGATAAGGATCGACAGCGAGTCGCGGTGCGCATGCTACGCGGGCTGAAAGGACAGCTCCGAGGCGCGTTTCGTTCAAAAGTTATTTAATAATCTTTCACTGTGGGCACAGAATACTTAATACGTACAAGTAGGCTACATGTGTAGCCCGCGCGAGCATTCTAGTGTTAATTTACGATTATCCAAATTAATCATGATTTTTTTCGTTTTATCATACCGGCCTTCCGCCGGCAACTGTAAACTATTTAGATTTTGGACACCCCCGTACCTAATACCTCTGACGCCCCTTTTTAAGTGACGTCATAACTTGGTCGCCCAACTGCGACTCAAAACGTCACTAAGTAACTCGCTAGGTGTAAAGCCGGCGGGCGTCAGCTTCGATCAGTCTGGTGTTGGTTACCGACAGCACATCTTCGACAGAACATCATCAAAAAAATTATTTTCAGTGCCATATATGGGCAGCCCCCTAATTTTTTTATTTTTGTGTGAAAATCGTAAAGCGGTTCACAGAATACATCTACCAACCAAGTTTCAACTGTGTAATCCTCCTAGTTTTTGAATAAAGTGACTGTGGCATGACGAACAGACAGACAGACAAACAAGACAAATCTATAAGGGATCCCGGAACGGTGTCCCGTCAGAGCGACATGAGACTAGTTGCTTTTTTCTAGTATAGTTTCTTGTTTAATATTTATCACATAAAAATAGCATTGTAAAATGCAAAAGTTATAAATCTATATGGTTCCGTTTCTTGTCATTAGGCCATGGAACCCAAAAAATGGTCGATTAATGTTATCATCTCTTGTTTCCCAGGCAACCAATAGCCTCACATGATGTCCGCTGCCCCGCCGCAGGAAGCGGCAGCGGCCGTCGCCGGGCGCCGAGGCGGCCCCGCGCGCGCAGCGCTGGCAGACGTTGTCTCCGTAACGAGAGTAGGTGCCGCTGGGGCAAGCCACTGGAGACAAACAGTCAAACATTTATACTCTTCAAAAAAAGTCTGTGATCACTTGATGTGTTTCATACAAAATGCGTTTTCGTAGAGAGATTATCTATATACTTAATTCAGGTTCGCAAAATTTGTGACGACTCGATAGGGACTTTGGCGCGTAGTACGCGGCCGAGTAAGGTATCAAATTAAAGGTACTCGAGTCTATTTGTTCCGAAAACTATAAAATATACAAAATGTTAAACGTGATGATCACAAACTGCAATTAAAGATTTTCGCATAATTTGGAATTTTTCGTCGATCGACGAACCCGAGTATCAGGTTGTAAAGTTATTGTAAAATTTCACTACGAACTTGACCTTAATATTAATTGCTGTTTGGATTTAAGATAAGAACATGACATTTAATGAGTGGGCACTGGCTGCATAATTTGACATTTGTAATACACCTAACAACTATAATAGGTATTTACTTTGACATTTTTAAAAATCATTGTTTGTATTTTTGTAAGCATTTTGACATTCTAACTCGTCGACAAATTCGACAGGTCATGTTGCGCAATAACCAATATTATAAAACCATGTATTTACCATGTCCTTGCAAATAAATGAATTATTACTCGTATTATTATTATTATTATTATTATAGAAAATTTTCCCTCCGTATCAGAAGGACAAATTAGTGAAATGTCCTTGTGGGTTACACGACATAAAAGTAAAACGATCTTCCAATAAAACGTCTGAAATTTAAAATCGTCACATTGGGAAAACGTCTGACTCTGAATAGAAAAAACGACATGTTGGGCAAAACGACTGGTATAAACTGACACAGCAAATAACTGAAATTAAATACGATATTAAAGTCGCGCTGCAGTCGCCTTCAACATTCAAAAATAAAATAAGCTGTATTAAAATGACGATAAGCCGACTACATTAAGGCGGTACCCTGACCGAAAGTGGCGCCGCGTTGAATTTTATTTAATATCGTAATTCTAATTCACAATTTTAATAAAACTTTACGTGGAATTTTTAGAGCCCATAGTCTAGTATTTTTAGACGGTATCATTACATTCCCTCGTAGTCACTGCTAGAAGTAGATAGCAAAACTGCTAAAAGTGGCCGTTTTTGACACATTTGCTATCTACTTCTACGAATGACTATGACGAGATGTAGCGATACCTTCTAAAAATACTAGACTATGGGCTCTAAAAATTCCACGTAAAGTTTTATTAAAATTGTGAATTAGAATTACGATATTAAATAAAATTCAACGCGGCGCCACTTTCAGGTCAGGGTACCGCCTTAATTAGTTTCTGTTATATTCCGTGGTACTTCTATCGTGAGACAGATTCTAAATGTTGGTGATGCGCGTTTAATTATATTTTACACATTCGAGTATTACAAATTATCAAAGTCGTAGACCGATCGTCGTTCTTTATGATGTTAGTTATTAATCCTGCGAGATTATTGGTGCTGTAAGAATATTTATATATAAATATAAATATTTAACAGTAGCTATCCCACAGCTCATGGTGACGCTGACGCCGTTGAAAGCGAGATGGAAGGCTAGTCATATCATGAACCACATTTTAACCGTCTAGTGGCAACTATCACCGGTATCAGACCAGGGGTACCGGGTTCGATTCCCAGCGGGGGTACATATTGTATCCGGTTTGGTTGGTGGTAGGACTTGTTGTAAGTCCGCCTGGCTAGCTACCACCATCTTACCTGCGCTGCCCGCAGCCAGCAGTTTCCCACAACTTTTCAGTATGTATTACCTATTAATATATACATGGTATGGTCTAAATAATGGCTTTCTCACCGCATATTTTCTGCCTCCCCACCAGGTAGTAGACAGCTCAGGGCGACGCTGACGCCACCGGTTGGAATCTGGATGAAGGAAGAAGAAAGAAAGAAGGCTTACCACAAAGATCTTCGCTGTTCCTGCGCTGCCCGCAACCAGCAGTTTCTCGCGACTTTTATTTTATTATTATGTGGAGGTTGGACACCAGCGAAGCCAGACGCATGATCAGTCTCCCTAGCCAAAACCATTTAACCCAGTTTCCCAAATCCCCTGAAAGCAGGCAAGCGGGTTATCGTTCAGCCCACCGGACCCTCAAACCTACGTGCGCTTGCGTACCTGTTGAGTTGGCTTATCGTTAACTGCTTAAGATCCTCTTCCTTAAATTTTTAATTTGACGACTTTTTTAAGTTTATTGCCGGTTCTTCTCGTATTTTTTTTTATGAACAACGGGGACACTAAGCCTTTTATCATACCTGATGTTAAGTATTGATAAGGCCGAAGATGGAAGCGAGCCTCTCCCGGAATCCTCATAACTGAGGATCTTTCTATCTTACCTCTAACTCCCGGAACACAATAAAGCTGAATACAATGTTGTTATGGCGTCAGGCTTAGATAAGATGGTGGTAGCTAGCCAGGCGGACTCACAACAAGTCCTACCACCAACCAAACCGAATACAATATGTACCCCTGCTGGGAATCGAACCCTGGGTATGATACCGGTAGTTGTTACCACTAGACCACAAATGCGGTTAAAAGGTCTCCCGCTGTAGGGTTTGTGAACCGATGGCGTAGTTTCTTTGACATTCAGTAGCAGCTTATACTGAATAAATGAAATTAGTTCGAGTTTCGCTTTCGCTCCAAGGAGCTCCCAGCGCAGCGATGTGTACAGTATGAATAGAATAGATTATATAAGAACCGAAAAAAAAGATAGGTTACAATATCGGTTATTATTCTGATGATACACACAAATAAAGTACCTAAAGTAGCTACTTATTAAATATTGTGACGAGAAATTAAAGACAAAGAACCATTTTTTTTGTATAGTGTGGATTGCGCCATCCAATGTTAACGATAACTAATACTTTAACGGCGTAAAAAAAGTATAGGATTTGACAGTTTTGACAACAATAAATCGGTTAAAGTTAACTGAACTTAAAATCTATTAAACAAAATATACGGACAAAAAAAGAAAAATAATTAAGATCTATTGGCGGTATACTAACAAAAGTTCTTTTCTCAAACATGCATGGAAATGTTGTCATTATTTTCGAAAAAAGAACACGCGAAGTATCGAATTTAACATTACAAAGAGTATTTTACAACTACAGCACGCCGTTTCATACAACATTGCTGGAGCGCTGTAATGTTCCAAATTCAAAAAGACGCTTCTGCAATGAATTTGATTTTCTTTTAGTAATCATTAAATGTTGTACGGTTCATTAACCGCACAGGCAGTTTTGCTTACATCAGCGAGACTCACATTATAAATGTCATTGTTTGTTACTCACAGCGCGCACTCCTTAAACTGATTTACCGCGAAACAAATTAGTATCCCACAATTAATTACTACTTACTGTATTTTTACTTATTTTCTACGTATTATAACTTTGACGGGAATCAGTGTTTTTATTCCACCACTACAACGGCGAGTGTGTCACAACAACTACTTACTTAACAACAATTCTCATGTACGGGCCGACTAGTACACAAACATAGCGGCTCATACATAGTGGTCCTTCGAGGAAACTATTGGTGTTTGTTGGATTTCTCAGTGTGGTAGCGAATCGGCTTAACAGGCCTGCCACAAGCGGCAATCACCTGCTAAGTTGAGAAGGATTCTCGCACATACCGCAGGGGGAGGTCTACGGCATCAATACAACTATCAACCAGCAATAACTTCAATTCTTGGGTTACGTGATCACAACTAACTACAACTACGGTTACGGAATCAAGGATTTGGAGAAAGGTATACTGCTACCTACTGCTAATTTTTGAACTACGAAGGAAACAGAAAAACTTCGGTAACTATGACTTCTGACTACCAAGATGTCTTATCGCGCCAGGAGGCGACTTTCGAACGCATAAAGCAGATATGTACTAACTATCGAAAGGACAGTGCTTCGAGAAAGACTTTGGAGTACCTAGTGTCAAGACTTGGCGCTATGGAATCTCACTGGCAGGAATTTCAAGAAAACCATCTAAAGCTCCTCGAGGTTGCTGACCCTGAAATAACTTACTTCAAAGATGACGTTCATAACAAGTTAAAATGTATGTATGAAGAAACGAAACAAAACATGTTACAACTTAAGTTGAACTTAAAAGCAAAAAGCTCTGAAGTTTTGACATCGAAAAAACTAGAACTAACGACTAACGAATCTGATAAACAAGTTCAGGAATTGCTTCGCCAACAAGATTGCAATTTTAAATCTTTTCAACGAGTTTGCCAAAAAATTAATCTGAACAACATGAACGAGAAGTGGGAGTTTGAAGAAAGCTTAAACATTCTAAAGTCGAAATGGGAGCGAATCGATAAACTAAACTGGGACCTTGATTACGCACTTCAAAGCCCAAACCTAGATTACGAACAACTGTACCTAGAAATGGAGATGAAATACGATACCTTGAGAAAAGAAATTAACCAAATATGTGGAATAATACTCACTACGAAAAATCTGCTCCTACATTACAATTACCAGAATTTTCGGGCAACTACACTCAATGGACGTCGTTTAAAGATCTGTTTGTTGAAATTGTTCACTCAAATCCAATGATACCGAAAGCGCAGAAAATGCAACACCTAAAATCTAAACTAACAGGAGAAGCTGAAAGATTGATTCGCCATCTGAAAACCAGTGCGGATAACTATGATTCCTGTTGGGATATCCTGCAACATCGCTACGATAACAAGCGGCTCATGTTTACATCATACATGAGTACGTTACTTAACCTTCCTGTATTGCAACAAGCAAATGCTTTCAACATAAAGAAGCTGTATGACGTCACATTAGAATGCCTGAACGGACTAAACAACATTGGACTTAATACTCACACATGGGATCCGATGATTGTTTATTTACTTTGCCAAAAACTCGATTCAGAAACATACAACGAATACATAAGTAAATTAAAGGCACCCAGAGATCCACCTGAACTAGAAGAATTCGTATTATTCCTGGAATCAAAATTCATTGGCTTTGAGGGGATGCGCGGCCATCAACAACAAAAACAAAATCAAACGCCAAACATCAACTCGAAGAAAATCAGTAACCTAAATCACAAGTCACTCAACTTTACCAAGTCAATGAACTCGCCTCGTACGTTCTACACAATAGCGAAAAACTGCCCAACATGCAAAACTGATCACGTGTTAATGCAGTGCGACAAATTCTTAAGTCTACCGATCGACGGTCGAAACGCTTTGGTTGCAAAAATGAAACTTTGCAAGAATTGCTTATACAGTCACGGGGATAAGAAATGTACTTCGTTCAAGACTTGCAGAGTTTGTAAAAAACCTCATCATACATTATTGCATGACATCAACAAGGACACTAAGGATTCTCGGGACTACTCAGAGAAACAAATAACAAACAACACTCAGTCAGGATCAAAACACGTGAACTCAGTAATTAATGAAGAAAAAGAAGTCTTATTAACTACTATGCTATTAAAGGTCAAGAATGTTGAAGGGGAATACATTATCATGAGAGCGCTTTTAGACCAAGGATCACAGGTCAGCCTGCTGACGGAAAATGCAGCACAACTACTTCGAATTCCAAGACAAAAACTAAGCGCCGTCGTATCAGGAGTCGGGACCTCGTCTGGAAGCTGTAAATCATCAGCACAACTGGAATGTAAATCTATACATTCAGATTTCACCTTCAACGTAGAAACGTTAATCATCAGACGATTAATTACTAACTTACCTAGTCAATCCTTCGAAGTCAAGGACTGGGACTACCTAGATAACCTTAAACTGGCAGACCCTTCGTTTAATGTCGCAGCCCAAATAGACATGTTGTTGGGAGCTGACGTATACTCCGAACTAATCCTAGATGGAATGATAAAGAGCAACAAAAACTACCCTATAGCACAACAAACAAAAGCGGGGTGGATTTTATGTGGGAATGTAAAGACTTTCAACTGTTTTGTTACACTGAACGAACTACAAGAGATAGCAAAATTTTGGGAATCCGAGGAAATCACAGATAATGAACAACAGACAAGCGAAGATATTATCTGTGAGAAACACTACGTCGAAACTACAGAGAGACGTCCAGACGGCAAATATGTCGTAAGAATGCCTATGAAGCAGAAGTTTGAGAACAATTTAGGTCAAACGAGACCTCAAGCTCTAGCTCAATTTTTGCAACTTGAGAGAAAAATGGAAAAGAACAAGAACTTTGGTACTCAATACAGAAACTTTATGAATGAGTACTTAACTATGGGACACATGACACCTGTGACGTCATTCACGGAAAAACAAATAAGATCCTATCTCCCGCATCACGGCGTACTTCGCGAAGAATCTACCACTCCAAAACTAAGGGTTGTTTTTAACGCGTCGATGCCTTCTAGTTCCAAGTACTCACTTAACGATTTAATGTATACGGGTCCTAACCTACAAAAGGACATGCTGACTCTCATGATTAACTGGCGAATACATAAATACGTTTTTACGGCAGACGTCGAGAAAATGTATCGCAATATGATTATACATCAAAGTCAACAAGTACTTCAAACTATTCTATGGAGACAACACCCCCGGGAACCTATACAAGAAATGCAACTATGTACCGTAACATATGGTACGAAAGCAGCCCCTTATCTTGCCATGCGAACTTTGCAACAACTAGCGCAGGATGAGGCACAACTATACCCCGCAGCATCAGATGTTCTCAAGAATAGATTTTACATGGATGACCTTGTCCACGGGGAAGACCGAGTCGAGTCGGCAAAAAACCTAATAACCGACCTTATCACACTTATGAATAAGGGTGGTTTTAACTTAAGAAAATGGGCAAGCAACGAACCATCGATTTTGGAAGATTTGCCAGATGAGCAGAAATGTATTAAGCAACAAATTAACTTCAAATCTGAGCAACCCCATGATACAAAAACTTTGGGAATCGGCTGGAACTCTAAGTTGGATATATTCACATTTAATTGGAACATAACAAATACCACAAAACAAACAACTAAACGATCGCTGCTTTCCGACGTCAGCAGATTGTACGACCCACTTGGATGGTTGGCACCTATTACGATAAAAGCGAAAATACTATTTCAAAATCTATGGATGAATAAATTACAGTGGGATGACAAGCTGCCTGAAGAAATATCCAAAGAATGGGAAAAACTCAAAAAAGATCTTCCAAACATCAATAAAATTACCCTGAAAAGGTGGCTATCATGTTCTGAAAAGAAAATCGAGATCCATGGGTTTAGTGCACCAAGCGAAAAGGCCTACGCTTGCGTCGTATACAGTAGAACGATAACTGAATCAGGCGAATACGTCATAACGCTAATCGCGGCTAAAACTAAGGTCGCACCGCTTAAGAAAAAACTTTCGTTGCCAAGACTCGAACTCTGTGGAGCTTTACTACTTACAAAACTTATACAGAAAATCAAATCGACTATCACTGAAAAACAACTTGAAATCTATTGTTGGAGTGACTCACAAGTGGTCCTAGCTTGGCTACAAGGAAACACAAACAAATGGGAACGCTACGTTGCGAATAGGGTTCAACAAATAACTCAGTTTATTCCTGCGGCCAATTGGTTCTACGTAAAATCAGAAGACAACGCAGCGGACTGTGCAACTAGAGGACTCTATCCGTCGCAACTTATATCTTTTGAACTTTGGTGGAAGGGTCCACAATGGCTAAATACTCTTAATACAGCAGAAATAAATAAAACTCCGAAACAAAAATTGTGTACCGAGATCGAAACACAAACAATAAATCAACGGTGCATGGTGACGAAATCAGCTGACAAAGGAGAAACAATACATAATATATTACACAAGTACAGTTCACTGCCCCGTGTAATACGAGTGGTCAGCTGGGTGTTACGCTTTATCGCCAATCTTCGCAGTAAACAAAACAAAAACAAAGGTATTTTAACTAAACAAGAAATGAACTCGACCACTGAGATAATTATCAAACACGTACAAGAAAACTATTTCAGTGACGAAATGGAACAACTAAGAAGAATCGGAGCTGTAACAAAGAAAAGCAATCTTTTGAAGTTAACACCTTTCCTAGACAAGAGTGGAATTATGCGTGTCAAAGGACGGCTAAAGAACACACAACTTCCTGAAAACACGAAGCATCCAAAAAAGAACATTGAAAGAGGAAACCTTGTTTTGGTAAAGGATAAAAATTTACCTCCTGGAAAGTGGTTGGTTGGCAGAGTCCTGGAAACATATCCTGGAGCTGATGGCAAAGTCCGGGTGGTAACGCTGAAAACGAAAACTGGAGAATTAAAACGCCCGATAACTAAATTAGTAGCTTTCCCCGAACAAGATAACTCGCAGACCCCGAATACTGAGACGCAACAAAAGTTGGAAAAGATAAACGACACTAAAGAAATAAAACCGCCGTTACGGCCGAGACGAGTTAAACGAAACATTTTTTCCCTCTTTGCGATCACATTCATTATGTGCTTTGTAAGTGTCAAAAGCGCATCTGACGAGAACTACAAAATAACGCCAATTAAAATGGATCACCCTATTTATTATGACGAGATTGGAAACCTGCAATTAATTCACGATTATTGGACTCTGTTAGTTTACTATAATCTGACCGCATACTTCGAAGCAGAAAGAAATATAAACACATACGTAAAGCATATAGCGCAAATATGCAAACGCTTAACTCATGAGCCATGTGATTCCATCATCAACCAACTACGTCACAAATTACGTCACCTATCGGACAACGATGCGCTTATGTTAGCGGAGCCCGTACGCCGGCGAAAACGTGGTTACTTCGATGGAATCGGAAACCTTGCGCGAACCCTTTTCGGAACACTAGACGAAGAATTTGCAAAGAAATACGAAAATGATATAGAAACATTGAAAAACAACGACAAACATCTGTTGAATCTTTTAAGAAATCAAACTCTCATAATAGAAGCAGAAAACAACATTATCAAGAATAGCGAAAATTATACACAAAGCCATTTTATGTCGATACAAGTGTATTTACAACAAATTCATGACGACATGAGTACAATGGAAACTCGACTCCAAAGACTAGTGACGATGAATGACGTCAACGCTGCGTCACTCACGGCGAGCTTGATACTTTCAGACTTATATCGAGTACAAGATATGCTAGTGCGTACTATGTCCGACTTTAACAAAGGACATCTCGATATATCACTGCTTCCGGTTTCTCAACTTGTTGAAAAATTCAATTTTATTGCAGGAAGATTGCCAAGAGGACTATCCCTGCCTGTGAAAAATGTTCATGAAAACATAAGGAAAATGTATGACCTACTGGATATCAAATATCGTTTAACAAACAGATATCTGTTGGTGGAGATCAACCTACCGCTTATCAGCGACGACGAATATACTATTTACAAAATTATCCCACTGACTTTTCACGATAATAATAAGCTGAAAAGAATAAGGCCGAAATCATCTTACATCGCAGTTAACCTCATGAAGAACACATACTTAGCTCTGGAAAACGAAGATCTTGAACTATGTAAGAAAAATCAAGCATCAAACTATATTTGTATCGCCCCGCAACCAGTGTACAACATGCATTACAAGAACGCTCCGTGCGAGGCAAAACTGTTCGGTCAGCAAAATTCCTTATCGTGTGGCATTGACGAAGTTGAATGCACCGATAACTGGGTCAAATTGAATAAACAAAACATATGGTTATTCAGCTGTTGCGTAAAACATATGATACGTATTATTTGTAATGAAAAAATATCAACAGAAACCATTTTTGAAACTGGACTTATTACTTTGCGACCGGGATGTATGATACAAAGAGAAGAATCTACAATCTTTGCGAACAACCAATTTGGCAGTCGAACTAATCTAGAACCTGATATTGAACTTCTGGTGAATACCACTATGATCAACAATATGATAAATATTAACTGGAAGAGCGCTCGACATAATATTACTATCATAGAAGAAACACCGAGTAATGTTGCGATTGCGCGACTTCAAAAACAAATAACACTTCAAAAGTCGCAAGAGATTTTACCTGCGACACCTATGTCTTATCACGATGCATGCCACTACGCCATTTCTTCTCTGCTAGTGGTAGGAGCATTTGCAGCCATAATTTATATCGTCTGCAAAAAACTATACCGCCGCCGCCAGCGACAACAATCTTCAATCCCAAACCAGACTGGAATAGAAAAGGGGATAGAGACCACGACTGAGGAACCACTAATATCTCATCAAGCCAACAAGCAAGAAAGAAAACCTTTTCAGTTGGATTAGAAATAAAAACTTTCTTTATACGGGATGCTCATTTGGTTACTTAAATTATTTACTTATCAATTAATTTTTATTACTTTTCCCTCGGGAGCATGTACGGTTCATTAACCGCACAGGCAGTTTTGCTTACATCAGCGAGACTCACATTATAAATGTCATTGTTTGTTACTCACAGCGC
This sequence comes from Chrysoteuchia culmella, assembly GCA_910589605.1. Taxonomy (NCBI): domain Eukaryota; kingdom Metazoa; phylum Arthropoda; class Insecta; order Lepidoptera; family Crambidae; genus Chrysoteuchia; species Chrysoteuchia culmella. Next base: position 1,035,669 of record OU342669.1, read on the forward strand.
GCACTCCTTAAACTGATTTACCGCGAAACAAATTAGTATCCCACAATTCATTACTACTTACTGTATTTTTACTTACTTTCTACGTATTATAACTTTGACGGGAATCAGTGTTTTATTCCACCACTACAACGGCGAGTGTGTCACAACAACTACTAACTTACAACAATTCTCATGTACGGGCCGACTAGTACACAAACATAGCGGCTCATACAAATGTATAATACAAAAAATATGTTTTATTTCCCTGCATTCTTTTGAGAAAAGCACTATATATGCCTCGGCGGAAATGGCAATTGCCTGACTCGTATTAGTGAAGTCCTCGCCTACGGCTCGGCCTTCAAACTCATACTCGACCTGCAATTGCCTATTTCACGGCCTTTGCAATAATGTACTATTACCTCCCGTGCTAGTCGAGACTGTGTTACGGCAAGTTGATTATTGGTATATTTGTATACGCAGATAATTATCTGACCATCTGTTGATATATATGTCGGTGCCGACAGATACTGTACCTACGATAAAATATAAATTATCTGCGCTGTGTGTGTTAGTTCATATGAAATGTATAGAGAGCGATATTGAAAGATATGCGCTCAGATACAGATATCTTATCGTATCTGCGTAGTGTGTGACTCGCTTAATGTCAGTCTCACCGCATATTTTCTGCATCCCCAGCAGGTAGTAGCCGGGCGGGCAGCTCACGCCGACGCGGACGCCGCCGGGCGCTGGCGGGTCAAGGTACTTGCGCCGGTTGCCATCTAGATGGAGAACTACAATTCAAAATCTAAATGTAGTCAACAATTATTGAAAAAGATTGAATCTATATACTTTTATAGGTCCTGTCAGAATACCAGCGTTGATGTGACACATTTAGTGTCATGGCAACACAAAGCTGAGGCAGGACCTAATTGATCATTTTGTTTTTTTTTTCATTTTTGTATTTTTGTGATGTTTCTAATAATTGTGTTGTGTATGTGGTCAAAAAAATGTTTCTCTCTCTCTCTCTCTCTCTCTCTCTCTCTCTTAAATCAACTTCCTCTGAGACAAAAGCTAAACAAATATACCAATGTTGCTGAAACGTGTTTAAACAAAAAACTGCGTTAAAAAAAACCCGACTTCAAAAACTAAAAAGCAAAAAATAAGCCTTTGGAGTCGGTGTAGTCGGAATAGACAATAATAGGCTGTTTTGTAAGCTACAGCAGGGTTTTTCTAGATTAGATAAGGTTTCATGTACATTATAAACAAAATTATCGTAAATACTACATCGTCCAAGTCAACAATGAAATGAAATATATAAAAATGCTCACATAACATAAAAAGTACTGGGTCAAACGAAACCAAATTTTTATGGGACCAATTGGCAACTTTTCTGCGTCGAACAAAAAAAGAATCATGGAAATCGGTTGAGAAATCTCGGCGTAATCGGTGAACATACATTAAAAAAAAAAAAAAAATATACCAACCGAATTGAGAACCTCCTCCTTTTTTGAAGTCGGTTAAAAATTGTCAACACCTATATGAGACAAATTAATGCTGAAAACTTTCAATAGGTCTTATTTATTTAAAAAAAAAAAATGCGCTCAAAGTTTGGCTAAAAATAGCTACGGTTGTAGGTGTTTGTAATGTCACTTTTTTTAATAAATAGATTTTAGATTCGACCTATTGATTTTTTTTTATGTTTGTTTGCCTTTTGTCTCAGGGGAAGTCGAATAAAGTATAGATAAAGATAACAATGACTAAAAAAAAAATTTATCCAAATGAGGTTAGAAGCCTTTAATTGTGTAGATCATCAGGCGTTGCTATTGAAGCTAAATCATTAAGTTAGGTACGGTGTAAAAAGTGATGCCTAGAAACTAATACTGTCGTACCTATCTTAGTTCTAGAACTGAGACTGTTGATGGAGTGAAATATTCGGCTCACACGTAAACCTAGGTGTACCCCAAGGTTCCATTTTGGGCCCCTTTCTGTTTTTGATATATGTAAATGATTTGTATGTCTTTGCAAAAGCTTATGTGAGATTGTGTTGTTTGCAGATTATACTTTTTTAAAATTTAATATTGAAAGGAACAAAACAAAAATATGGCTACGTTGAATTGTAATATTTCTTACAGGTTCTTCAGCATATGCCAAACTCAGTTGTCCACTAAAGCTGTCAGAGTTATGCATAACTATCTTCTGCCTGCGGTTTCACCCGCGTGGCTTTCGTTCCCGTGGGTTTTTTTCAAATAATAATATCAGGATAAAAATCTACTCTCCGTATACTAAATGTATGCCACCAATCAAGTCGATTGGTTGCTAAATTATGGCGTAACGGAAGGACAAACAAACACACATTTGCATTTAATCAAATATTAGTTAATTAGGATTTACCTTTCTTCCTCAGTGTATGGGTGACTATGAATCTCCTCTTGTGTTTCGGTATCAGAGGGACCAAACTCTTGTTCAACCCTCTGTTCGATATAAGCACTGAAAAATAAATAGCAGACGTCAGTACCTACCAGTTAAACGAATAAAAAACAGTAAGTAGTTTATGTAAGTATCATATTATTAAGGTTAAGCAACTTTCACAACGGTCGGTCGGTCACGGGATGGGTACCTACATAAAATGTAAGTATTATCTCGAGCTCCTCCGTACTTCGGAAGGCATGTTAAGCCGTTGGACCCGGGGGCTAATTGTCTAATTTTAAAATCTATCGCAATCCCTATCAATTCGTCATTTGAAATATATTTACATACTTCAGGCCGTCACTATTTGACATTTGATAGGGATCGTGATCGGGACGCGTTTTGAAAGGTATTGAATGAACGAAATTGAACTGTCTAAGCAAAGTGACACACGAAAATATCTTTCAAATGTGAGAGAAATATCCTCGCATTAGAAAGAAACATGCGACGGTGGCCAACACCGTAGAACGGTGAATATACTAGAAGAATTCGACGTGTCCTCATAGGTCTCTGTAGCATAATTGGTTAGTGCATTGGGCTGGACTCCCAAGGATGCGGGTTCGAATCCCGTCAGGGCGACATGAGACTAGTTGCTTTTTTCAAGTATATTTTCTTGTTTAATATTTAAAGAGCTTGTTGCGCGTTCCCCTATGCCCCAGCAGTGGGGTCATTAGAATAGACAATAAATAAAATAAAATAAATATTTCCATACAATCACACCAATTATCTAGCCCACGTTAAGTAGCATGAAGAACTTGTGTTATGAATACTAGATAACGGATAAACATACTTATATACTTTTTTTTGTAAATACATACATAATATACATATTAAACATCATCATATATAACAATGAAAAATAAAATAAAAATTACCCGGTACTGAAGCGAGTGCAGGCGCATTCTCCGCAGCGAGCAACGCGATCGCCGCGTGCGCGTCCCGACGGCAGCGCGCGCTACAAGACAACGGTCTGGGCGGGACTGACAGCACAGCCGTCAGGCGGAGCTGGGCGGATCCCGACTGAAAGGGAGAGGCAGAATAAAGAGGCTGTAGGTAGGTAAGATAAGATAAGATAAGATAAATGTTTATTTCTATCATATACAGCACTCACATTCAATACACAAGAATAAAACACAAAAACTAAGGAACATATCATCTTAATCTGTGTGCCGCATCGATAGAAAGAGGCAAAAACTCAGTGATACCTTTACTTTACAGCAAAGCACTGATTTTCAGTTTATGCCTAGTAAGCGCGAATCCACGTCTACGACACAGACGTATGTGATAACTAAAAATAAATGATTTATTAGGTATCTACTCGTACTTCCATATCTATATTCCCTGTCCGGCTGTCGATACCTACAATGTAAACAACCTATGTAGTAAATAATCCACATCTCATATTCCCTACTTCGTATTATGACTAAATCGCGTAATGACATAGTAGCAAAATACCTACTTTTTTAAAGGTACAATCGAGAAAAAAACCTCTTGGACACATATAATATTTATTTACACTTAAAATCATATTATCATGTTAGGTACTTATGAAATTAACTTTAAAAGGTTATGTTAGTAAATAATTCATGATTGGTGAATAATTTACTTCCGTATTCATATCATATTCTGTTAAAACTGTAAAACTGTAATATTCTGTTGCTTGAGTGAAGTGACTTCATTGTTGTACATTGTGTCGAACTGTATATGACGTCGTAATCTACGTGACTGGTTGAAATAATATTTTTTAATGGAAATATCTCTAAGCCGTGCTTCTTTTCGCAATATATATAAAAAAAAAAATAATGTGGCTTTATGAGGAATACGATAGTTAAGGCGCCTATGCCAGCTCTCCATACCGTTGTTGGTAAGGTGTCTTTCTGACGCACAACAGATAAGTGAGAATGACTTCGCCAATTGTCGTTCAAAATAATTTATAAACTTTTTGTTTGCCTCATCTTTTGGGCTTTGTTCTATTATTATTATTATTACTATTATTCTATTTTATTATTTCTATTCGACATTAGATAGTATTTTGTTACCATGCATACTTCAACATGACAGTTCGTATTGATAGATTTTTCTTAGTGGTCAGTATGTAAATAGTTCCGTATCTAATTGTACCTATTTTCAAAAAGTAGACATTTTGCTACTATGTCATTACACGATTTAGTCATAATAATGATGTCATAATAATGTCAGAATATGAGATGTGGATTATTTACTACATAGGTTTTTTACATTGTAGGCATCGACAGCCGGACAGTATATTCCTATGTTCGCAAAACACAAGAATGAAAACCAAAAGTCGCAACCCTTGTTGTGTACGAAGCAAGCAGCTAACCACTCTTTTTCTACATAAAGAGCAGATCCGCTCCGCCATGCTCTCACTCTGTTCCTTCACTTAGAGTTAACTAGTGAAATTTGTTGCCCCACTTTCTCTTGTTGAAGTTAACAAGACGTCAACGAACCCCTAACGCCAATTATCAATCAATCAATCAATCATTTTATTGCTTCCATAAGTAGGTACAGGTGTTATAAAATGTGTTAGGATCTTATGGGCCCTGATGGGTATAACAATTTTTGGTAAAAGGGAGACTTATATAATTATACAATTCACTTTCTCAATTCAATTTCAGTTAAAAATTAAAAAAATTAAATTAAAAATTCTTGCTCCCAACAAACCCCCCACCGTCTAACGCCGAACCCCAATAACGCGATCGCCGCGTGCGTATCCCGACGGCAGCGCGCGCTACAAGACAAATGATAGAACAGCCGTCAGGCGGAGCGGATCCCGACTGTGAAGAGACGGGGAGAATATTGCAGAGGCAGAAAATGAAAAAATTAAAATGAAAAATGTTTTATTCATAAACAAAGCACGTTGCTCTTACATAAGTGGCTGGAACCAACCTATTAAGTGTCCAGAGACACTTGTGTCAGGAGGCCCCGCTCTTCCATAGCTTAATGACATCTAAATAATACACGCAATTTATTTATTTATGTTATCATCAAACAAATGTGTTGTGTAAGTAAATATCTAGGTGTGTGTGTGTGTGTGTGTGTGTGTGTGTGTGTGCGCGTGTGTGTGTGTGTGTGAGTGTGAGTGAGTGTGTGTATGTGTGTGTGTGTGTGTGTGTGTGTGTGTGTGTAGGTGCGTGTGTGAGTGAGTGTGTGTGTGTGTGTGAGTGTTTAGTCACTGCAATAGCTGTTCTATGTCATCATAGGACTTAGATAAAAGCCAGTTTAATATATTATCTTCTTTACATTTCCGTAAGTTGTTTTCATGAATTTTAAGGACACTATTTAATTTATTGTACATAGCCGCTGATAGTCTTGCATATTGGTGTTTGGCAAATTCTGTTCGTGATTTCTGAACATAAGCTGCCTTATGACCCCTTCGTTTTCTAGAGGCTGTATTTCCATTTCGCAAAACACAAGAGTGAGAACGAAAGGCGGCAACTCTTGTGTGCAAAACGGATCCACTCTATTTTTCTCTCTCGTGACTCTCACTTTAGAGAAAAGAGAGAGATAAGGAACAGGTCCACTCCGCCAAGCTGTCACGTCACATGTTCCTTCACTTAGGCTAAAGCTGTTCCCAGTGATTCCAGTGCCAGTGTTACTACTACCAGCGTACTAGGGCGAGATTCTAGGGGACAGGCCAACAGTGACAGTTATCTTTCTAAGAGTGACGATAAAAATAGCTCACGCACGTAGGCTAAGGAATCATATCGTGCTCAAGGAAGTTCCTCCTCTACACGAGAATGCTAAAGAATCTCGCTTAAATCTATAGCAGGAATGTTAATGGAGCTGGAGAAACCTAGCACCCAGAGTAAGTCCGTAAGCTCTGCTATCTCATGTTCCCGGAGAACAAACTATAATTATTATAATAATTCTAAAATACCTGGTCTCTCAGGCAGACCGGCTCCTCAACCCTCACGGAGCAGCACTCACTGCTGGGACAACACTCCTGAGACATCGCCCTGCCAATGGGTAGAGCTGTTTTCAAGTCCTGGTAAACAGAAATATTTAATAATATAATTGCATACAAACACACCAAATATCTACCTCACGTTAAGTTTCATAAATAACTTGTGTTTTGGTTACTAAATAACGGATAAACATACTTATAATGTTTTTTTTGTAAATACATACATAATATACATATTAAACACCCAGATCAAGACAAATAGACATGTTCATGCTCACAAATATTTGTCTTGTCCGGGGATCGAACCCGGGACCTCTGGCGCCGAAGGCAGGCTTAGTACCCCTGCACCAAACAGGTCATCAAGTAGTATTTGAGTAGTGTTAGCACTTCTGTTACGGATATCGTGCCCCCTAGCAACAACACTTCTGTATCACGCGATATGATATGCCTCTGGTGCTGTCTTACTTACCCCGAAATGATGTGAGTGGGACAGTAACACGTTATCGAGCTAAGAGTGTCGTAAACAAATTTGAAAAACTTACGCCGAATGTAATAACGTCAAAAATAAAAAGAATTAAATACTAAAACTAACTTCTCCCGACTAAAACTGACATAAATTACAAACGGAAGAAGAATCCCCCGGGGCTGCCATTACCTGCCGTACCGTGAACTAATATTTTGCAGATGTGATCAGAGACAGAAGACAATAGCAGTACCCGACGGCATACCAGGAAACATGGCTAAGAATCTGCTCTTAAATAGCACCTTGCGAATGCAACAAACCGCATCGAAATCGGCCGGGTAGTTTCCGAGAAAAATGGCAACAGACATATACACACACACACACAAACACACAAACAATCTCTAACCTCAAACGCATATACCGCTTCCGTTCCGTTCCGTCCATCGTGGGTAAAAAGCTACAAATATTGCTAGGGCTACAGCACAGAACCAACGAAGGCTGCCCTACACAGCAAAAGCAATCTGTATATTTCGGAATCAGATCAAAGTACGAGAGAAAGTGATTCTGATGACTGATCATTATGATCTCAGCCACGTGACACCCACCACAGACACCCACTGCTGGGTATAGGCCTCCTCCAAGGATCTCCATGACGTTTGTTCCTGCGCTGCCTGCATACAGATGTTGAAAATAAAAGCTCAGTCATCAGTGCCATTGGCCTAGAGAGCGCTTATGTCGCTCGTGATACTGGCGATTTTCAGAGCGCAAATGTAAAGTCTAATGTGCTACTGACTATACATAAAAAAAAACAAATATTATCAAGACTAACATTGTAGGTGCAAGAATTATCCACAGAATAAAGCAGGGTGTACACCACTTCGTTAGTCGGCAGTGTGATGACTTTCAACTTGACATTTCTTTCTAACGCATCTCCCTAGAATAAAAACATAGACCATATTTTGAGAAGTGGTAATTTTGGGAAGTTGTCATTTTGGGAAGTTGTCATTTTGGGAATTGTCATTTTGGGAATTGTCTTTTTGGGAATTGCCCTTTTGGGAAATGTCCTTTTGCGAAGTTGTCGTTCTCGGTCAAAAGGAAAATAACATGTGGATGCATTTTTTAAATGGTTTCGCCCTTGATTCTAAACAAGTCCGAGGGCAAGACTGGAGCCACAATGGAGCGATCTAAGCTGAGCTGGCTTTTAAAAGAACGCCGAAATACAGAGACAGGAAGGGAGTTCCATTACTTTGTTGTGCGACAGTTAGGTATACCAACCAAGAAAAGGGTGTCTGGTCATCTACCTTTTGAAGCAAAAAGCAGAATTAATTCTGATGTTTTTTTACGGAAGAGAAAGATTAAACCTTGAGAAGGGCACAGGGATAAGATCTTTGAGAGGTTTAGCGTATTTAGCGCGAGGTATGCTAAGCTCGGCTGCCCATTGAGCTTCAGAATTACAGAAAAATGAGCTGGATAGTCCACAAACCCTCTAGCGGCTAAACTCTAGCCTACTACACACCTTTCTGCAAGTGTAGACTCCTTGGTTCTTGGCTTCAGCTTTATTAATGATCAGCCTCTTTCCCCTCACAACCACGTTCTTATAAAACAACATGGCTTTCCGGTCCGTCTTCCATTTTGCTGTCTCGTTGTGTGTGTCTTCAGTGGTATTATTGGAGGAGCAGTGTATGATGGCGGAATCTCCGTACATGACGTAGGTTTCATGCTGAAAAATATCATCATCATCATCATCAGGGATTTTTATTCGATCTACCCTATTGCTGGGTCACAGGTCTTCCTTACGTATAAATGGAGAACGGGGTGATGAATGGTGACATCTAGTCCATAATGGTTCACATAAGCGCATAAGGAAGAAATCGCTGCTAAGCGATAAGGCCGCCCTTTGTACAACAAATCTTGTTTATTGTTTTTTCTTTTATACATGTATTTTTTGTCTGTGTGTGTGCAAATAAAGTGTTATAAATAAATAAATAAAATAAAATAAGCATATTACAAATTTTCGCGCGTAGCTACTGTTCTGGTGGTCCCGAGACAAATCAAACCACCACGACCAAATAACCCGCAGTTTCAACCAAATAATATTTAGGTAGAGCATTTATTTCAATCCGTTAAGGTGGAACGATTAAGTTACAAAAAGCTGAACGGTCGTTAGATGGCGCTACTTTCGCTATTTAGTAGTTTTTATTTATTTGTTAATTGTTCTTTGTATCTTTTTAACTCAAAATACTATTAGCGCATTCTATAAATAAATATTGAATTTTCGAAACCAACATTTATCTTTTTGTAGTACATAAATCATCCAAATATCTCGAAAGAGTGTTTCTGTCTCCCAATTTTACTAATCACTCACACATGCATACCTTATTTCTGTGTTTCTTGTAGTAGAATATTTCGACCCAGCTGAAAATGATAAAGTAGCCCAGCGGTCTACGTACTCGGCTTAGATATCAAAGAGTTAGGGTTCGAGACTTCTGATGGTAGATTTTTTTTAATTATTTATTTTATATTATTGTTTATTTAAATAACATCACAATAATAATTTTGATGTATAAATTGCAACAAATGCAATTGCAACTTTTTTAAATTGCACAAGTGACAAGAATGTAATTGATACTCTAAATTTTAAGATTTCTTAGTGTGTTTGCCCATTATAATATCTTTTTTTTAAACCACTGCTGAACAGATTTTGATTAAAATTGCAGTGTTTCCTCAATCAAAAAACATTTTTACAGTTCGGGGGAACCATAGACTTTAATCTTTATTAATATCAATTTGATACTTCACGTGTTTCTGAGGATTGAGTCTTTAAAGGCACTTATGTGCATATAACTAATTTCGTGTTTTAATTTATAAAGATACTGATATTATAAAATATTAATACATAAAACATGTAAGTAAGCAAAAATGCCCCAAAAAAAATTACTATTAAGTACTTACCTCAAAATGAAATTGTATTATTCAACAAATACTTAATTCGTAAAGCAGCGCAGCGAACACCGGGGTTGGAAACAATTAAATATCTATTGTGTTTCGTTTTCCGATGCCTGAGAGGTTATAAAATAAAAAGTGCTAACCTCTTGTGTATCTTAAATATGTATTATGTAATGTTAAGTACAATCTAGAAAAAAAAAAGTGCTGAGATAGCGCTAACATTCATTCATGCGCTGTACGGTGAAAATGTTTTTGAAGGCTAACTGACCAATAATTGAGGCAAATTTAATTACATTTGTGCACTATTCGCGCAAATGTTTATTCGAGCAAACGGCTTTTCGTGTAAGAGTCTTTCGCGTTATTAGCTTTTCGCGCAAATGTCCTGATTCATAGTCGAAACAACAATAGTCAAGTGATATGTGACGTCAAATTCATGTTTTGTATTTGGCTTAGTCTATGTTTATCTCCATGCTATCATCATTCTTATGATGTTTTGAATAGCTAAGTGAACATTTAATACGTTAAAATTGTAAAATTAAAAATAAAATAAATCATTAAGATTTACGTAAAATAAATCATTTCAGAAAATAAATTTCACTCAAAACTGAAATATTTCCACCCGTTTTGAAAGATTTCATAAATTTCGTTTATATTTAATTTTCATTTCAGTGAAATTTTGACTGGACCCATTCCCTAGTCACAATGAAAAAACACTACAAACAAATGACAAATACGGAACGGTGTTGTCAGTACGTAGATGTGATTGCGGACAATTTAATATTTGAAAAGGGACCACATGACATTTGTCTAAATAAAAAAAAAAAATTAAATATTAAGTAAGTACGTTACATAATACAAGTAAATTTTATTTGCACGAAGCAGATACAATTTTCGTTTTTTTTTTCCTTTATAAAATCTTATTTTCTATTTTTTTACAGTGATGATGACAGTGATTTACGCATAAAAAACAAAATGTTAAGTCGTGTTTAGCATTTTTTTAAATCGGAGTCAAGATAAATCCTACAAATCACAACTTTATATCATAATCCCAAAGTAAATTATTACTGACGAAACATCTCTTTTGGGACGCAACGGCAACACAGCTGAAAAATCTAGTAAAGAGAAATTTAAACAATTATTAAATCGAGACAAACGTAAGAGCGGCAACGTCGCGCGTTGCGCGTCTTAGCCATGAAGCTATAGAGAATACTGGAGGCCAAACTCCTCATACCTACTTGAAGCAAAAAAAAATGACCTTGACTGCATTCTATCTCGCTCCATAGGTCCCCCTCCTCTCTTTCTAAATAGGGTGTCCATACAACTACAATGTAAAGGAGACAAGTTTAAAGATTAAAACTAGTAATATAGGTAAAAACGTATCAATAGTAGTGTAGGTATGCATGTGTACAGTTTACACGATGATAATAATAGGTCTATCTCGTATCTTGGTCTAAATATGAAATTGTCATTATGTTTCAGAATTATCAGTTCAAATTTATGTCTATATACCCAGTTTATGCTAGAAGTAACGGTAGAATAGACGAATAGTATTATCGGAATTAGGTATTAAGGGAAAAATCGCGGTGGCTAAATGTGAATTAATTTTGCTTTTTTTAAATTAAATTCATTTGATTCTTAACATTAAATTAAGAATCTAATTACATTAAATTAGCTCAATGCAATAAAAAAAATAGTACATACAAGCTATTTTCAAATCATTCAAAATCTTAGTACTTAGTATGAAAATTCAAATTTGCCTAAAATTCTTCTTACAATACGGCAATTTCATACTTTAAGACCTAATATTTTTAAATGCAGAATAGAATAACGTTTTGATAGCAAGAAACGTCGTATTATAAAAATAAAATAAATAAAATAAAATCATTTTATTTCAGACAGTGTCCATATAATATACTTAATGTTAATTAATTAAATTCATATTAAAATAAAAACTTCATCAAAATAATTATAAAAATAAAATCATAAAATTAAAATTAAATAATTACATCAAAATAGTCCTCCTAATAAAATCAAAATTCAAATCAAAATAAAATCAAGATGGAATCAATATTAAATAAAAAATTACAAATCAAAATAAAATTTAAATATGAATCGCAACTTTCGAGTCGCCAAAATTAGAAATTGATATCCACCATATTGATTGATTGACATAGACACATACGGTGTTACCATTGCACGAGGATGCCGGATACCACAATAATGAGGAAATTCAGAAAACAATATTGAGATGATTTAATTTATTTTATGGAAATAGCTTAATTTTAATGAAATATAATTTAACAAATTACAGATTGAATTACAACTCGGGAATATTGAATAATGAAATTGAAATGACTGCGTCAAAAGTTACGAATTTCTATTTATTTGCAGCTAAGTACGTATGCTGCTACGCCTATAGCATAATTAATTTTTGCGTATAATTTTTTACTAAAGGTTATAACTAATTTTAGCAGTTGCAAAGTAGTCTCTTTGTTTAAGTTTTACATATTGGCTTCGATTCCATAAGCTTTCAGGTCTAATGATATTAGTGACGTCAAAGAGATATCATTTATCAGTGATGTCAAAAAGTTTATAAACAGAAAAATGCTTACTAATATTATTATTATTATGAGTCTAATAATATTAGCAATTAATATCATTAACTATTATGAAACAGGCTCCGGGCAAATTTAGATTTATGAGATAGCCACACTGGAGTCCAACGAAAGGTCAATTGAGGTTATACCTACTTGGCTTCAACTTTAAGAACTGAGTTTGGCCTCCAGTATTCTCTATAGCTTCATGGTCTTAGCCGCATGGAATGGCAACGTCGCGATTTTTGTATACGTACACGACATTTGTCACATACACACACGTAATATTTGCAAAAATTTTGTGTTCATTTATAGGTGATTTCTGAATGAAACAATGTTTGTTTATTAATTAAGCGCAAATGAATACCCGAAAAGAAATAGTTGCACATATATTTAAGTATTAATTCTGTTAATCTACCAAGATTATCTCGACTGTTTTTTGTATGAAAATCGTTCCACCTTAAATAGGTTTTATATCAATGAAAAGTATGTGAGATAAGATGTGCACCAAATAGGTAATTGACGGATGGAATTCACTACATGATTGGCCTTTTTGATAAACTTACCGGCCCCGCTTGAAGTGGTATATCCTTTATTGTTGCTTCAAGCTTATTTATATCATTGAAAGATCTCTTCTTTCTTCTGTAAATCCCATATCGGTCTTTATAAAATGTTTCGAAAGATTTTTCACCATCGCCGAAATCAAATCCTTCATTTATATCATCATTACTTAGATGTATTTGTTGAAAGTTATTAATGTGTTGTATGTGAGGTTTACTTAATGAATTATTTATTTCATCATTAACTTCAGTGTCATCAAGATCAATAGACCTTTTACTACGAATCCAATTCCATTTAATTGTTCTATTACTTGTTACTCGGCGTCTATGGTTCTTTCTAAATCTTTCTGCTTGTCTCCTTCTATTTTCACCTCTTCTATTTCTATACTCAATCAAGAAGTATCTTGGTTTTTTATAATACGCGGAGCATTTGATGTTTTTGACGTATTCTTCAAAACTTTCTTTAGTCATGTTGGTTTGAAGTTGTTCTACATGTTTGAAAGTGGCGTCTATATCGCAGAGGCAATTCCGGTGGGATATTGAGCCTTGGACCTCTTGAAATAATGGATACAATCAGCAAGAACATATTTCATTCAAGTAAGCACCTACATATTGGAAACTAGCGACAGCTCGCGGTTTCACCCGCGTGGTTCCCGTTCCCGTGGCAATATCGGGATAAAAAGTATCCTATGTTCATAAGCTATCTATTATCTATGTAAGCACCAAATTTCATCCAAATCCGTCTCGTAGTTTTTGAGTTTATTCGTTGCAAACAAACAAACAATAAAATCTTTCCTCTTTATAATATTAGTATAGATTACAATGTTTCAGATTCACTGAAAATGCTCTCTTTTCGTATGTATGAAGAGAGAGAGAGAATTTTATTTACTTTTTAGTGTCTGTAATTGTTTTGGGCACAAACATACATAGAAACAGGTCAAATTAAGAACCTCCTTTTTTTAAGTGGGTTAAATCAGTCACAACAATATCATCTAGGTAAACGACTATTTGGCAAAACGTAATTTATATTTTTTAGGATTATGAAAAGACTACCATTCAGATTTTCGTAATTAACATACTGAAACCTTTTCCTAAATGCAACAAATAGTTCTGGAAACCGCATCAAAATCGGTTCAGCCAAACGCGACATCAGAGATAAGATTGTTACCTGCAACAGTCGTTTCCGTAGCTCTACTCATTTGTCCATTTGTTGTTTGGTGTGTTACCTATAACAAGTTCATCTTGATTGTACACAATGTTTTATAGTTACAATATAATGTAACATGGAATTTCGCAGAAATTGTCGTAAGAGACACTAGATGTAACAGGAAAGAACTGGGCCCATAGACAAAGTAACATCATTATGTAGCGAAACGATAATTCGATTCGTTATTGTCTATATTCGCCAATCAACTTGCGGTAAGACCACGTGATTTAGCGCGGCCTATGCCAATCCGCCAATCCAATACATTTAATTATTTTCGAAATTAGTTATCGTTTTTGAATTGTTACTTTGGCTAAGGGCCCTGGGGTCTACTCTATAATTATGAAGTCGTCACGTACATTAATAATTTAACATGCAAAGTGGGTCGATACTCGATAGCGAAGCATTCCTAGTAGAAGAAAAGGAAAAATTGGCTATTCGATAAGTAGACCTCTAGTATCTGTGGGATATTATAGGTTAGCAAAGCTTTTTATCATCATCACCAGCAGCCTGTGGACGTCCAATACTGGACATAGGCCTCTCCAAGCTCACGCCTATTGTGGCGTTCAAAGAAGGCTATTAGCCTACTGCTACCACGCTGGCCAGACGGGTTGGTAGAGTGTTTGTTTCAAGTTTTCGTTCTCTCGCACAGGTTTTCAATGCGGTGAGCCTCTTAGTCGACTTTTACGACATCCCAGTCATGTAAGGGAGTGGTGACACTTGTATTCTTAGGCCGTCACCACACGGCAAGCTTTTATAGGTGATACAAATTCGAAATTACAACTAATACTTATGGGCGGCGTCAGTTGGCAAACTTTGGCCTCATTCTAGATCGGTTTTAGGAATATATTATTGTACTAACCCTGATCGTAGTAAGACTCCTTTCTGGAGGATGTGAAGTATGAACAGTAACGTCACTTGTTAAACTACCTGGAGATGTACTTGTACCTTTAAATAAAAAAAAGAAATTATTGAATAGAATTTAGTATCATTCAATAAAACAAGTTTTCGTGTAAAATATAGGTGGGCCGATTTTAGTGAAACCTAGTGTATTTAAATCTGAATTTATAAATATATCCAACTATTAGCGTTGTAGTCCGTTATTTTTGTTATTTATAAAAAATATTTTATTGGTAAGTAGATATGTAACACTTAATACGCCCGCTATTCACCTACAACCATCAGTCCAATCCAACTTTTGAAAGCTGCTAAAATAATATCATGATGTCTTTTTTGACGTGACAACTTCTTCTAATTCGATGAAGCTGGCTGCACGCACGAAAAAACATGACTCATGCGGCGTTACCTCGCTCTGAGGCGTTCCATTTAAGGCTTGAAGTGCAAGCGAGAGCGCGGAACGAGCGACAAAGAGGCACAATCGGCCTCCACGTTCAGCAGCGTTCGTCTGTCTCTCCCCTACTTGAGTGAGCGATGCGTTCGCGTGTCATCAGTATTTTCTTATGACGTTGTCACGTTCAACTATCGTCAGTAAACCGACTTTACATACAACCGATTTTTATTAAGTTTTTATACACAGAGTTTAAAGAGCTGTCAAAGTTAAGAAGAATTTCGGTATTCAGGCGATATTTATATATATAATAAACCAGTGAAATTTAAGTCTATTGTGAAAAATGTAAATTAGAGTAATGATGTTGTTACTTATGTATTCTGTTTTGTAATAGCTGTGTATTAATAATACAAATGAGAAGCATACGACCAGGTTTATACGTGAAGGTGTTATGTTAAGGATTAAATTTATATATTGTTATTTCTTTTAGGTAGGTAGTTAGCATGATGAAATCACTAGGGCGGTTACAACCCGATACTCGGGTTCGTCGATCGACGAAAAACTCCAAATTATGCGAAAATCTTTAATTGCAGTTTGTGATCATCACGTTTAACATTTTGTATATTTTATAGTTTTCGGAACAAATAGACTCGAGTACCTTTAATTTGATACCTTACTCGGCCGCGTACTACGCGCCAAAGTCCCTATCGAGTCGTCACAAATTTTGCGAACCTGAATTAAGTATATAGATAGATAGATTGGTAGATGTTGTGGACACATGTTATTTGTGTATGTACTAGATCTAAACTATAAGCATGTTACTTTCTAAGATATGTTATGTACAATACACCGTTTGTGTTCCTCAAATAAATAAATAAATAAATATTTACCTTTAGAGGATTTTACATGGTTTTCCTTTTTTCTTGTCCTCCTTAGCTTTAGCCGGCTTCTTTGCTGGCTTCTTAGCTTTGGTCTTTTTAGTCGTCGTCTCTGCCTTTGAAAGAAGGGGACTGTCAATGTATTTTGAAAGGCTTATTGAGTGTAAATCGTGGTTCATTATCATCATCGAAATAGGTATCATTTTAAAATTTACAATCATTCCACTTATGGGAAAACAAGAAAATTAAACACATTTCAGTTTTTTTCAATGCTATTTTATTAGGGAGGCTACGCTATCAGTTCACAAACCTTAGGACAAGAGACCTTTTAACGAGAATAAGACTAAAATGTAAATGTTAGTGCTGGTTCATTGTAACTTACATAAAAACATAAAAACATAAATACAACAGTAACAATTTTCACATTTATACATGTTGCTCTCGGGCTACCATGTTCAGCTATTTTCATAAATATAAATATATTTTTTGCGCAATTTTGTAAGAATAATTTTGCTTATGGTTTACATCACCAAAAGTCGTTTGTCACAAAATTATTGGTTTATTTAAGGGAAACCTGTAATTGGCTTACTAAATATTTACATAAGTTATTATATAAGCATTGTTAAAGCTGTTGGTTTTCCAAATAAAAATAAAATAAAAAATAAAAATACTTATGATAAATTTTAAATAGAAAAATATTGGAAAATGTCAACTGGGACACAAGTGACTTTTCAGATGGGACTCGAAACCACGACCTTTGGGAATCATTCGAATGCAAGGACATTCCTAGCATTGATGTGACAACGCTGGCCTACAGCGTATTAAAAATGTAAAAGTATTGGACATTATTATTATTCTTATTATCGAGTGAGGATTGGACACCTCTGGTGTCAGAGTTTATCAAGCCGCCTTTAAGGCCTCTGACCTGGCTTAACGACTGCAATCAAATGACAACAGCCGGGACCGACGGTTTAACGTGCCCTCCGAAGCACGGAAGCGCTCAGTTATAATGCCACTTTACGGTCACCCATCCGACACCTGACCGGGCCGAACGTTGCTTAACAAACGTGATCGAATACGATCAGTCTTAGTAGAAAACGAAAAATATGTCGCGTAATTCCGCAAGAAAAAATGCAGATGCAGCCCAGTGACACACCTTGCACCTTCACCGACTACTCTACACGTGTTTCGCCCACACACGGAGCATCCTCAGGAGTTGTTAGACCGTGCCAATCTCAGCACCGAGTGAGTGCTGAGATTGGCACGGTGTGTCACTGGGCTGCATCTGCATTTTTTCTTGCGGAATTACGCGACATATTTTTCGTTTTCTACTAAGATATGGATTTCCGCCAAGTAACGCCTGATTCTATCAAATACTTACGATCAGTCTGTCAAGCGCGGCCATGAGCGCGGCCATGAGCGATTGGACATTTAAGGCTATTCTTTTAAATTGTGTTTTTTTTATATATTTGAATGGGTTTGCTCTAGATCCCAATCAAGACCGAGGGTCAATCAAGACAGGATCCACGATGAATAAGCTAACGGGTTATAATCCAGACTACATCTTAAACCCAACGCCAAATGTGGCTACGTCTTTGCCAGTTGAAAATTGTATACGGTTACAATAACCATAAAATGTAATATTATAATTAGTATTTATTTTTGTGATGGAAATTGACCTTACTGATTTAAGGTCATTTTTCAATTTGACGACTCTGTATGAAATAAAACAGGGAGAAAAAAACAGCCCTTGACGAGTTTCTTGCCGGTTGTTCTCGTTACGCGGTCTCCCGCCGTAGGGTTTGTGAACCGATGGCGTAGCTTCTTTGACGTTCATAAGTACTTGTAACAGCCTAGACTGAATAAATGATATTGACTTTGACTTTGATTTGGGATGTACCTATATGTCGCAGTCATCTGGTTAAATCAGCTATTCAATTGGAAGGCTAGTCTTTTCATTAAACGCCGGCATTCAATTGAATGCCTAGGTCGATAAAGGATTGAAATAACATCACTCAACGTTCAACTAGTTGGCTGATTGTAAGCTAGCCCATTTAAGATGGCTGACGTGAATTCAGGCAGGTGATTTAAATTTAATTATTTAATTACCACTGCGGCTCTGGTGTCACCAAAAAAAATATGGCGTAAGATAGCTCGCTCAGCTGACAATGTTTTTGTATGTTTTTTTGTCGGAAATTTGTTTTTTTTTTTTGTTGAATAGATCTACTGAGGATAATTAAAGTATTTATATTGTATTGTACTCCTTCAGCAGGAAGGCTAAGGCAGCAGGACTCCTGCTGCCTTAGCCCTGTAGGTCACGTTAGTGTTAGAAATTAAAATTTTGAGGTTTTTTTTAAATACCCCCCAAAACTACCAAAATAGTAGGTCCATTAAATAGTTTTAACCTAGTCCATTTATCGAAACGGCTAAACGACGTTTAGCCAACTCGTTAAACGTTTCATTCAACATATTGGCTAGTTTTTCTTTAGAATGGCTTGAAATAATTGAATGCCGGCGTTTAATGAACGGGCTAGACGTTCAATCAAACGGCTGATTTAACCAGATGGCTGCGACACATATATTTCACTCTCAGCTTTGATGCTTTGCCAATCCCGCCTGGGACTTATGCCTGAGGGTATCTATATGTGCATCTATTAGAAACCCAACTAAGCTCACCTTACTACTGCAACTTGTAGCTTTGAACTGGAACTTGTTGACAAGCTTCTGTATGCAGCCTGCATCATCATCATCGTCATCCTCGGTCGTCTCAAATTCTTTTGGAGTTGGCAGTTCAAGGCTCTTCATATTCTTCCTTATGTCGTAGGTGTCGTCATCTTCGGAGGGATTGTTGGTGATTTTAATGGGTCTGGAAATAAATTAAGATAAAACAAATGTATCTGGCAACATTACATACATCTGGCTTCGAGATTAGGGACGAGTAACTTCTATTAGATTTATCAGAACGAACGATGGTGTTACAAATATAAAATAATTTAGATCGTTATCATACTCTAAAACATGTAGAATTCGTAATTAGAAACAAAACATATTGTATTGAAGTAATTCTAAAAGCGCAAAATTATACACCTCTAAGTACAAAATCTTATTTGGACTCTGCTAAAATGTATGGAAATGCTTTAATTTTCGCGATTTTAAGTTGCTGCGTCACAAAAGGTTATTAAGATATTTGACATAAGTAATAATAAATAACGTTGTATAGACAATACACCCACGATGCTTAGATAGCCATAATCATCATCACCTCAGGCACATGATACCTACAGCTGTGTATATAATAGCCCTGTCCCAAGGATCTCCACGACAATCAGTCCTGCACTGTCCGCAGCCAGCGGCTTCCCACGACCGTGCACCAGATCGTCGGTCCCCCTTGTCGGGGAGCATCGTCCGGTGCGCGGTCGCCATTTCAGAACCTTTATAAGTACCACTGCAGCCATATAAGTAGTAAGTAGAACAGCCATAATCAGTAGAAAGCAATTCAAATGCTACACTTACGTTATCTCAGTCGGTTCGGCTTCGGTAGTCTTGGTATGTGCCTTTGCCTTTGCCAAGGTCATAATGACATTGAAAGGTGTAGTGTCAAGAGACTGGCGATCCATCCTGTTCTCCTTCTTATATCTTCTCCATTCATAATTAAGCTTTTTCGCTTCATAGTCAATGATGGACAAAAGAAGATCTTTTGGTTTGACCTTCTTTTCATTGGTTGGTTCTGAAACCACTGAAGAAGAATCATCTGTGTAGTCACTTAGTATTATTATTGTTGGATAACTTGTAGGCGAAGTTAGTGCTTCCACATTATCTGAAATATCTTGGTTCACAGCCATTGCATCTCCGACTGGGGATCTTACAAATTGAAAATTCGGATTTTCTCCTGCGCTTGCCGTAGTTTTGAATCTGTTGTGGAAAAAATCTATACTAACAGATTTAAATCTTTGTAACAAGCTTTTTGTTGTATAGCTTGGTGGAATAACTGGTGTTTTCGTGCTTGTTACGGCTTGTGTGTTGACAACTGTTGTTGTTTTTGAGCTAGAATCTGTTGTTTTTGGAGCTAAGCTATCAGTTGTCGTTGTCGCTGAAGAAACTTTCTTTTTGGATGAATTGCTATCTTTTGGAGATTTCGTTGCTTCAGATTCTTTTAATAATGAATCTAATGTGCCTTCTGTCTCTTTTAATTGTTTGTCAAGTGTTGCTTCTGTAGTAACAGCCGTTTCTATTTTAAAATCTTTTTGAGCCATTGGCTTTGATGCTGCTTTGTTATTCTTTTGTTGAGGTGATTGATTTTTTAATTGAGGTTTGTTAGAGACTAAAATATTTGATCGAGGTTCAGTTTTGGATGGTACTGCTTTTGGTTCCAATGCTTTAGTTGATGCTTTATGAGGTTTAGTAAGGGTAGTGTTTTTTGTTGCTGCAGTTCCGTTTAATACGGCAACTGTTTTATGCGGAGGTGAAGGTTTCAAGCTGTGATGTTTTGGAGTAGATTTATGAAACGTTTTAGTATGATGATGTAAAGTACTTTTTGGTGGTTTGGTCTTTTTAGTTTTTTCTAGTTTCTTAGTTGTCGTTTTAGTTTTAACATGTGTAAATATATTAGTCGATAAGTTTTGTACATCGTCTAGGTCTGTAAGATTATGGAAGATTTTGAAAAGCTCGTTGATGTTGTAAGATAGTGTCTCGATTGATGGATCATTATGGGCGTTTGAATTAACTAATATATGATCTACAGTGGAAGCAAATGTTGGAAATGATGATATAAAACTCTTAGCAGATATTGCAGGCGCTGTCGTGGTTTCAGTAGTGCCTTCTACCTCTGTATAGATGTCAGATTCTCTTATAACTCTTTTTTGGGCATCATTTATTTTTAAATAGTCTTCCAACTGGGTTTCGTCTTTATCAGAAAGTAACGGGACCTCAGTTTGAATATGTCTTTTTTGGAAAACATTCATTGGTTTGCTCATATCACCATTATCGGTGACGTAATAAGTGAATAGCTTGCTCTTTTTTGCGTGCTTGCTTGGTTGTCGACGAGAAAATAAGTTGCTTAAATTCTTGTTTACTTTACGTTTCTTTTCAGGTGGCTCATAGTTGGTGTAGTCGACACTGACCGTGTCAGCGTAATCAAAGCTAGTTGTGATTGTTGTAGAACTTGTAGTCAGAGTGTCCCTCAAATCTATAAGACTATCTGTAGCACCTGGAGGTTTGCAGATTATATTTACATTTATATTATCAAGGGAATAAACATTTTTTATGAGTGGATTCTCTGAAGGTCGGATCTCTAATTTATAACGAGCGTTTGGTAACCGTACACAATTATTCATCATGTCTACCAGCTTTTTCCCTTCAGTAATAAATTTCTTGTTAAAACATGTTTTATAATTTGTTGCAATTTCAATATCATCTGCTATTCTCTGTATGTCACTAATCAAAATATTTCCAATGTATTTTTCAGGGATTATATTTTCATCGGCTATTGAACGTTTGTCCATACAAGTCGAGAATGTCTTGCAAGTCCGCCCTTGACATTTTCCTTTAACTCTTTTGTAATAATTATGCAAACCCTGGTCGACTTTGTGAACAGCGTCTCTCAGTTTCTTCCCACCGCTCGGGTTCATCCAAAAGAAGGTCTGTATTTCAGTGCAATGATCCGACATGTACTTAGCTAAGTTATCAAACTCAAATATGAGTTCGGATATGACAGCGTCACTAGCAGCGCAAGCTCTGCACATCGTCCTATTTGCTCTGCATTTACAACTGCAAACTCTGTCATGTCCGAAAAACTTTTTAATTGTCTCCCAGTTAATGCGCCTCCTATACTCCATTTTATCATCATGGTGCATGTAAACAGGTTCAAATTGCTCGGCGTTTCTAACTTTTACGTGATGGTTACGGGTTGACCGGTTAAGAGCTGTCAAATTTTCATAAAGTTGAACCAAATGCTTGTTTATAGCAGCAACAAAATCTTTACTGAGGGTAACTTTGCTCACGGCATTAGCAGTGGGAGCGGTGGTTGTCTTATCTATTTTTGTCACTTGTTCGAATACCTTTGTGCTCTCTGCTTGTCTAACCTTGACTTTAGATAAATCTATGTCTCCTGTAACAGGTTTTAGAGCGTAATTTCCTTGAGCTAAAGCGCCGCTAGTGTCCACTAGCAGATATAACTTTGGTGAAGTCTTATTATTGTTAACTATATCTTCGACCATATTGTTAACCAATACTTTTGGTGAATTATCAACAACTGGGGCAGGGTCTTCAAACGCATGGACTTGATATTCCAAATCAACAGGCTTATCCATTTTAGCTGTGAATACTTTTCTGACCTTCACCTTTCCTAAAGACCGTTTCGTATCAAAACTGCAAGGTACAGCGACATGTACTTGGATATTGTTGGTTCCCGCGTTGTAAATAGGTGTAGTGGGCTGGAGTAATAGGTTGTTCAAAGATTCCTTAAATTGATCATGGTGCAAGGAGTCAGGGGAATCTAAGTTGAGTGTATTTTTAACCAAATCAACGATAACTTCAATGGCGGCTACGTCTTTAGCTGTGAATTTTTGAGATGTATCCCGCTTCCCTAGTTTTGTTCCAGCTTCGGCTATGGGCATATCTTGTAATATGTTGGCAGTTGTAGTCTTTTGGAGACTCTGATCGTTGTATATCTGCAAATGTAAATATGATTATGTAAATAATATGAACCTCGTAATTTGTGATTTATTATTCTAGAAATTTAGCCAATTAATTTATTATAAGTAGAGAGTAAATAAGGGGATGAATGGAATGATGGCAGTTACAAAGCAAAGGAAAGAGACGTACTGTTTTAATTGAATTGGGATGAGTCTAGGAACATTAGGATGATGATATATAGTAATTACAAACTTATTTCCAATTTTTTCTATGTAATATCCTCTTACCTGCGAAATATTCGGCTGTTCTTCGTAATGGACTTCGCTTTTTGATTGAAGACCGTTCTCATCTAAGTCTTTCGCTAGGAGACTGGTTCTAGAAATCGAATCTAGTACCAGAGGCGTCTGAAAGGAACCATATCATAGAATCAGGTGTCAACTGGTCTTGTGGAATTATTTTACTTTTCTCAACGTGTAAAATACTCTTATTAGATTTTTAAAGTCTATATCTAACTGGGCAACCAAAATATCCAAATTCTTTCCGCAAACAAACATTAACTATACTAGTAAAAAGTAAATTAAACTATTTTTATAAATACAAGTAATCGTATTAACTTACAGGAGTGGTCAATTCGGCATCTTTCTTGATCGGGAGCGCTTTGCTTGTGATCGCATCATCGAAACTTGTTGCCTACAAATATCAAGTCTTAATTTTAGCTTTAAACTCAGTTATTCGCGCCCTCCCCTTCCCGGACTGCGCTTGTGGCTGCAAAGCAACTTTGACAATGGTCGGTCACGAAAAGGTTGCTAAAAATATTATGCCAAGCTCAATTTTTGCAGTCGTTAAAACCATTTAGACACGGTGGCTATTGCCAACTTCTCCTCAGTATAAGGAAGGCAGTATAATACATTAAACAATAAATACTCATACAAGAATCACCTTTTCTACTATTTTGTCGATGTCAAGATTATAAACAATCGGGACAATATTTTTTGAAATTGGATCGCTCTTCCATTCTTCTGTCTTCTCTCGTTTTATCTTTTCGGCAGTTATTGAAGAAGGTGTAGATGGACTTGTGGGCCCTAAAATAGTTTTACAAAAATATTACTTTATATCTCTCACATAGTAATTTATGAATTCTAAGTGAGCATCAATTAAACTATGAAAAAAAATGAAATTGGGAGTAAAAACCGCCTCTGTGGTCTAGTGGTAACAACCACCGGTATCAGACCCAGAGGACCTGGGTTCGATTCCCAGCGGGGTACATATTGTATTCGGTTTGGTTGATGGTAAGACTTGTCGTAAGTCCACCTGGCAAGCTATCCAAGTCTGACGCCATATCAACAATATTTTCAGCATTGTTGTGTTCCAGCAGTTTACCCAGTTCCTCAGTGTCTGAGGGTTCCGGGAGTGGCTCGCTTCCATCTTCAGCCTTATCAATACTTAACATCAAGTATGATGAAGGCTACCCAGGTAGCACAAACGCTGTGTAATTTTTTTGTTAAATAGCATAGAATCATTTAAAGGGTGTGTAGCCGCGATTTATACAAAATATAGTCGGATAGAGGCATACTATATGGTTAATATCTTTTTTTTAATATAAGCTTTATAAAATAGCGATGTAAACGTTTAAACAGCGTTTTTAAGTTGCTGTCATTTAACAGAGACTGAAATAAGCTATGTAAACGTTTTCATGTCAATTTTGAAAAGCAATCGTAAAAGAGCTTCCTACGCAGGCATTAAGTTGTTATTTTCTGTATAAACGTGGAGTAATTTACTGTTATAGTGCTTTAAGTACATATACTAGTGTTAAAAATCACGAATACTCAACTTCATACTATTATTATGAAAAAGCACTGTAAGTTACATTTAAATAGCTTTTCGCCACAAGGAATCGATAAAATGCTGATTAAAAGTTGTCATTATTCTCACTAATTTGCCAGTCGCTATTTTTGTGATAAATTTGTTACTTATATAGCAATAAAACACTGTTAAAATGCTTTACCTAGATAAATTTATAAAGCTTCAAGTGCTTATTTGTTTCACCAATTAAATTCAGTACTACCGACGCGACGCACTCGCTCAGATAAAAATGCACGATTTTCATTTTGCTGTTTTTTGCTTATATCATAGCTCATAGCAATTTAATAGCTTCTTTACTGGCTAACGGCAACATAAATGCTAATATCGTAGCAAAGAGCAACGTAAGTGCTCAAATTTAGCACCCTTCATTACAATAAACAGTATTAAATACTTTTTTGTAATATAAACAGCAACGCCATTTTTTTGTAGTTTCTTTTCGCAGATTAAATCCTTTAACAAATATAAAATTTATATTCCTTGGTAATTACAACTAAAAAAGTTATGTTTTGTTAACCAAAAGCTTTGTTTAGCTGTTATAAAACGTTTCTTTATACCATTAATGAAAAATGTTATAATTACTGCTTTTAGCATTTTTTATTTTTATGTATTTATTTCTTTAAATGGAAAAATATAGAGGGCGCATCAAAAATTTACATAATAACATGAGTATAAATTACCAGTAAAATTTAATTTGCATAAGAAATAACGCTTCTTTACGTGTCACCACCATCAAAAATACCGTAATTTTAATAAGTTCGCCATTAAAGTAGACAAGATAAATTCTGTAAATTGTTAAGAAGTCATAAAATTTTTAATTCGCTTTGTTCGGCATTATATTGCTTTAAGGTGGAACGATTTTCATACAAAAAACAGTCGAGATAATCTTGGTAGATTTATAGAATTAATACTTAAATATATGTGCAACTATTTATTCTCGGGTATTCATTTGCGCTTAATTAATAAACAAACATTGTTTCATTCAGAAATCACCTATAAATGAACACTACATTTTTGCAAATATTACGACTGTGTATGTGACAAATGTCGTGTACGTATACAAAAATCGCGACGTTGCCATTCCATGCGGCTAAGACGCGCAACGCGCGAAGTTGCCGCTCTTACGTTTGTCTCGATTTAATAATTGTTTAAATTTCTCTTTACTAGATTTTTCAGCTGTGTTGCCGTTGCGTCCCAAAAGAGATGAGTTTCGTCAGTAATAATTTACTTTGGGATTATGATATAAAGTTGTGATTTGTAGAATTTATCTTGACTCCGATTTAAAAAAATGCTAAACACGACTTTACATTTTGTTTTTTATGCGTAAATCTTTTTTTCTCCCATCACTGTAAAAAATAGAAAATAAGATTTTATAAAGGAAAAAAAAGTAACGAAAATTTTATCTGCTTCGTGCAAATAAAATTTACTTGTATTATGTAACGTACTTACTTAATATTTTTTTATTTTTTTTTATTTAGACAAATGTCATGTGGTCCCTTTTCAAATATTAAATTGTCCGCAATCACATCTACGTACTGACAACACCGTTCCGTATTTGTCATTTGTTTGTAGTGTTTTTTCATTGTGACTAGGGAATGGGCCCAGTCAAAATTTCACTGAAATGAAAATTAAATATAAACGAAATTTATGAAATCTTTCAAAACGGGTGGAAATATTTCAGTTTTGAGTGAAATTTATTTTCTGACTAGAAATGATTTATTTTACGTAAATCTTAATGATTTATTTTATTTTTAATTTTACAATTTTAACGTATTAAATGTTCACTTAGCTATTCAAAACATCATAAGAATTATGATAGCATAGAGATAAACATAGACTAAGCCAAATACAAAACATGAATTTGACGTCACATATCACTTGACTATTGTTGTTTCGACTATGAATCAGGACATTTGCGCGAAAAGCTAATAACGCGAAAGACTCTTACACGAAAAACCGTTTGCTCGAATAAACATTTGCGCGAATAGTGCACTAATGTAATTAAATTTGCCTCAATTATTGGTCAGTTAGCCTTCAAAAACATTTTCACCGTACAGCGCATGAATGAATGTTAGCGCTATCTCAGCACTTTTTTTTTCTAGATTGTACTTAACATTACATAATACATATTTAAGATACACAAGAGGTTAGCACTTTTTATTTTATAACCTCTCAGGCATCGGAAAACGAAACACAATAGCTATTTAATTGTTTCCAACCCCGGTGTTCGCTGCGCTGCTTTACGAATTAAGTATTTGTTGAATAATACAATTTCATTTTGAGGTAAGTACTTAATAGTAATTTTTTTTGGGGCATTTTTGCTTACTTACATGTTTTATGTATTAATATTTTATAATATCAGTATCTTTATAAATTAAAACACGAAATTAGTTATATGCACATAAGTGCCTTTAAAGACTCAATCCTCAGAAACACGTGAAGTATCAAATTGATATTAATAAATATTAAAGTCTATGGTTCCCCCGAACTGTAAAAATCAAGCTTCTAAGTTTTTACATCACCATAATAAATTATCGCAGTAAATTAAAGCTTTAAAGGTAGAATTTAACAAGATTTACTAGATGTAAAATTTCACCACAAAAGTAAACAAAAAGAGTAAGTATAAAAATGGCGTCTCGAGCTTGATTCCAAAACTATTATAATATAAAATGGAGATTGTAACTAACAAACAAGTAGACAAAATATGATCATTTGCGCAAATTTATATACGCGCCAATGTACCGAAAGGAGCTAAATGTATTGATTTTAAATAAAACTAATATAATAGTATTGTAGTATTGTACTAGCGGATCCTCGCGGTTTTACACGCGTGGTACCTGTTCCCGTGGGAATATCGGGATAAAATATAGCCTATGTTAATCAGGGATAGTGTAGCATCCTAAAAGATTTTTTGAAATCAGTCCAGTAGTTTTTGAGTTTATTCATTACATACATACATACACATCTTTCCTCTTTATCACTACATAGTATAAAGCAAAGTCGCTTCCCGCTGTCTGTCCCTATGTATGCTTAGATCTTTAAAACTACGCAACGGATTTTGATGCGGTTTTTTTTAATAGATAGAGTGATTCAAGAGGAAGGTAAAATAACCTTCAATATATAGTAGAGAAATACTGTAATTTTTAAGGTTTCTAATGTGATGTCGTAAATGATTAAATTTTTTCCGCTTACATTGCAAACGCAGGCTGAACCCTACGAAATTTATCGATATAAGGTAATAAGCATTTGTACACCTTGAAAATGTCTACAGAAAACTCCGCGGTGGTTTATGTTTATCTCTTATGGATAACCCACAATAGCATAAGTCGTGTAGTCCACGCGGGCGAAGCCGCGGGCGGGAAGCTAGTAATATTATATAGTATAGAAGTATAGAAAACGGTAACATGATGATCCAACAACCACCACCACTTTTTTTTTGATTGAGGAAACACTGCAATTTTAATCAAAATCTGTTCAGCAGTGGTTTAAAAAAAAGATATTATATGGGCAAACACACTAAGAAATCTTAAAATTTAGAGTATCAATTACATTCTTGTCACTTGTGCAATTTAAAAAAGTTGCAATTGCATTTGTTGCAATTT
Source organism: Chrysoteuchia culmella (assembly GCA_910589605.1). NCBI lineage: Eukaryota > Metazoa > Arthropoda > Insecta > Lepidoptera > Crambidae > Chrysoteuchia > Chrysoteuchia culmella. The sequence goes on from OU342669.1 coordinate 1,064,067, forward strand.
ATACATCAAAATTAATATTGTGATGTTATTTAAATAAACAATAATATAAAATAAATAATAAAAAAATAATAAAAAAAAATCTACCATCAGAAGTCTCGAACCCTAACTCTTTGATATCTAAGCCGAGTACGTAGACCGCTGGGCTACTTTATCATTTTCAGCTGGGTCGAAATATTCTACTACAAGAAACTCAGAAATAAGGTATGCATGTGTGAGTGATTAGTAAAATTTGGGAGACAGAAACACTCTCTCGAGATTTTTGGATGATTTATGTACTACAAAAAGATAAATGTTGGTTTCGAAAATTCAATATTTATTTATAGAATGCGCTAATAGTATTTTTAGTTAAAAAGATACAAAGAACAATTAACAAATAAAAAAAAACTACTAAATAGCGAAAGTAGCGCCATCTAACGACCGTTCAGCTTTTTGTAACTTAATCGTTCCACCTTAAGTTGCAAAAACTTACATCTATATAATTTAGACCTAAATAAAAGTTGCTTATCAAGCAATTATTTGACATTTAAAAAGCATCGTAAATAGCTATTTCACAGCTTGTATGCAGCAGACAAATGCTATATAAAGTGCGCCCAAACCAGCTGTGTAGAAGCTGTATAGACATTTACATACACATTTATCTGATAACCACTGCAGGCAAAGGCTGTAACAATTACGTTTTCATGGCTTTTATATCAACTATTTGTGCTATCTGGGTAAGAGTCTCCCCGTTGTTCATAAAAAAAATAGTCTCAGTCAAATTTTAATGATTAAGCCTTGCACAGATTAACGTGGTTAAAAAGAGCATGTCACACATTTAGTACTGAAAAAACGTTTCGCCACGAAAAACAAGCACGCTGCTATGACACAAATTCAAAATCATACTGAAGGTAATGGCCTGCTTCTGTATTTTACGCAAAAGGATTTTGTGTTCTGTAGATTATTTTAAATAGAATAAAACATTTTAATTTTTATGAACCAAGTTAGAATTATAAAACAATTCAATACGACGTACCTACTTGTAGTTAAAAATATTTGAAAGCAAGTACCTGATGATGTACTCGATGAAACTGGTGCTACTGATGCGTTGGCATGTTTAGATGTTTTGTGCAGAAGATGTTTCAGTTTCCCTTTTATATCTATAAAAAATATATTTATAATAGCTATAGGCATTTCAAACACGTATTGAAATGTTACGCTACGACAAGTTACAGTAAAAAAAATTGTCTGTTTCGCTTACGTGAAAGTATCTTGAGCCGCCTCTTCTCTCTCCAGTTTGGTAGCAAAGATTCAATTTCTTCAGATCGTGTAAGATTGATTTTTCCAAATGGTTGATTCACTTGAAAATATTAAATAGTTGTTATTGAACTTTAATATCTATTTTATCAAATACATCTGATAGAAAATTCAGCATGAGATTTGGGCAAAACTTGTTATTTACTTTTAATGTCGCAATACAAGATGTCAAGTGGTCTGTGAATTATACTCGTAAATGTCAACAGTTATAATTTAAGAGATAATTTAAGGCTATCGTAGAACTTCTCATACCTTGATGATCGTGTGGTTGCGTCATACCATAGTTTACATCTTGTCCGACGGTACTTTCAGGTCTGCTAAAAACTTCAGTAGCGTTAACAGCATTATCCACTCCATCCGCAAAATTCAAAATACCATCAGCCATTCTTAGAATACCAAACTTATTCAAAAGCTCTACAAGAGCAATACCAGAAAGGTATTTTAAAATGACATCAGTCCAGATGCCTTTTGGTTTTCTGGTAACTATGGGTTCGGTGGGGCCAGTATATGGTTCGTAATATGTCGGTAGGTCAATATGAATAATAGCACTTGGTCTGGTAAAGTTTTCTACGGCTTCTACCGCTTTTACGATCCTAATAATTTTGATGTCTCTGCCGAGTTTACGGATAGAATGGAAAAGGCTTTTAATCGCTGCAATTCTAAAATATATATCAGCTAAGGTAAATAAATGTTTTGGAATGTTTAAGATTTTTAGAGATAAAAATAACTTACTCACTATCATTGGAATGATTGTCAACATCCGCTTCAAGATAATATGTAGTATCTAAAAATAATAAATTAACTTTATTAAAATTATAAAATTTGAAGCAGTTTGAGATTATTGTTTTTTTGCAAATACTTCAACAAATCATTACCGTATCTTCGGAAAGCCAAAGTAACAAATACAATAAACGCACTTACATGGTGTAACTGTACTTCGCTTGGCTCGTTTCTTTATATCATAAATTATGTCATATTTATAATTGTGGCTGGAAATTTTGATCCGTTTAGGATGGTGGTTTTTCAGGGGTAATTGTAAGGGGATATTTCCCTGCATCTCATCAGAAGGATGGATAGTTGTGCTAGAATCTTCTTGTGTAGTATCTTCGGTATTTTCCTCTATTGGAATGAGACTAGGAAGGAAAGTTCTACGTTTTGTGGAGTCAACGTTAACTATCAAATCATCACTTTCATCCTTCTTTGAAGCTGCTTGTAACAATTCAGTTGTTCTTGTCACTTTACGTTTGGTTGAACTACGAGTTTTTTTATCAATTGCTTTTTTATTATTTATAAATACTGGATTTGTTATGGGCAGAAAGCTCCACGGCTCTCTAAAATTTGGTGCATGGAGTTTTCTTTGCGTTGGTTTTGTCAAATCGTCAAACTCATCGAGATTAATAACAGTCAATTCAATATCCGATGAAGCGGAATTAGGTGTTGGAGATATATAAACGTTGCCAAGTACGTTGGAGTCAGAAGCTTCCGTTAGAGTTTGTTTTGTTTCGGTAAATTTCCTCTTGAAATTTGATTTTTTCTTTTTCTTCATAGCATTTGTAGTTTTAGTCCCAAGAAGGTTGTAATTGTCATTTTTTATCCGGAAACGCTTGTCTCTGACGGGCCCTGTATGAATTTTTCCATTTTTATTGTCATTTAAATACAGACTCGGTTCAAACAGATTGTCATCGTTTTTTTGCGTAGGGAGTTCTATAGTTTTCTTCTTTTTGTTGATAGGTGGATAATCAACCTCTGTGGTGTAAGAAGGTAACTTTTTCATTGTCTTCATTGTCTTTTTGGTGACTGAACTTGGTGTTGAGCTAGCTTTAGACTTGTCTGGAACTTTCTTAACTGAATTTTTTACAGAATAGAGAGTTAATTGAGGCATATTCAGTGGTTTCGTGACAGATTCCACGTCAATTTTATTTTCTCTCAAAAATTGTTCGAATTCGTTTATTCTCATTGGCAGTGGCGTACTGAAGTATTGCGTAGGTGATTGATATGTCTTTGTTATAGGTTTCGCTGGCTGAAAGTGAAAAAGTAGATATTGATGCAAACGGTCTAGTCCTAAACTTAGCAGAACTGGTACTATGACTATGAAAAGTAAATAAATAAATACTTACTGTTTTGGTACTTCCAACATCAAATGACCCAAGAGAATTTTTAGCTGAAATGAAAAAAGTACTTTAAGCGACGACGTAGTTCAAACAAATTATTCTTTTATACATTATTTTATTAACTCTGTCATCGGATTAATCAATAGTGCTAGGAAGTAGTAGTTTAACTGCTTACCGATATTGCGATACGAATACTGATGCGAATAAATATTAAACAAGAAAATCAACTCGTTTCATGTGGCTCTGACGGGTTACGAACCCCCATCCTTGGTAATTTGGCCCAATGCACTTAGAGCGACATGAAACAAGTTGCTTTTTTCTAGTATATTTTCTTGTTTAATATGTATCACATCTCAAAAATAGCATTGTGAAATACAAAATTAAAAAGTTATAACAGATGCGAATACTTACATACTATCTTGTTGACGGGGCGATGAATAAGCATATCTGGTCCATCGTCATATGCTAGAAGAGTTGTGTCCAAGAAGATTTCAGAGGTATCTTCAGAAGGTTGCTCTGTCTCGCGATCTGAATAATAAGATTTAGTACAGTCGCGAGCAATGACATAGAAACGCTAAGCAATCTTGTCACATTACAATATTGTATGACAATTGTGGACAGAGAGATTAAATTAATTGTCTAATTTCTAAATCTATCACAATCCCTTTCAAAGGTATTGTGCTTGTGATAGTAATTTATGGAATTGTGTATCATAAACTCGCAATCCCTTTCGGAACGAATGATGTTTTAAATGACACTTCATTTGACATTTCTCCATACATTTGAAAGATATTTTCGTCTCTCACTTTGCTTAGACAGTTCAATTTCGTTGATTCAATACCTTTCAAAACGCGTCCCGATCACAATCCCTATCAAATGTCAAATAGTGACGGCCTGAAGTGTGTAAATATCTTTTAAATGACGAATTGAAAGGGATTGCGATAGATTTTAAAATTAGACAATTAGGCCCGTATTCTAGAACGACACTCAAGTGGAGATCTCTTCTCAAGTATAGTTAGCAAGGGATGAATGTATTCGTTGCATGTATTTGCATCCTTCTCTAACAGTACTTGAGATCTCCACTTGAGTGTCGTTCTAGAATAGGGGCCTTAGACCCCTGTTAGTTAAGTGTATACATTGTCATTGCTCGGGACTGTAAATTGTCGGTAGACCACTTGCCGCGTTAAACGCTTGAACGGATTTAACTAGGTGACGGACATTGTAGTAAGCCTAGATGACGACTGTCCAAATCGACCGCTCGTGAATATCACCTAAATGTGGTCGACCAGGAACTTTCTGAACTGATAGTTTTGTGTTGGTGGTGGAGTTCAGGACCTCAGAGATATAAAATCTTTTGTATATAAAGTCGACAGGATAAGAAGAAGAAACTTTCGCGGATGTACTTTTAACAACACAAATTACAATGTGTTAGAGCCTCGAGGCACCTCTGTAGACTTCAGTATAAGATTTAACTAGCATAAATAATTCACGTAGTCTAATATTAGAAGATTAGGTATAGTTAGAAGAAAAATATCTTACCGACACCGCCTTTCCAGAAACTTCCATCGAATTTAGCATCTCTCACTTTAGCATAAGGCTTAAAATACATTTTCTCTAGATCATTCATAAATGGAGAATTTATTTTAGCTTTAAATCTAGGGTGCTTTGCTACGTGCAAGTACTTAGATTTTCCTTTTATCACTACCCCATCTCCTTTAGCAACCGTATCATCTTGAATCGCAACCGTTTTGATAATGTGTCGTGGATTGTAACTATTACTTCTCACTTTATCTTTCTTGGTTTTAAAGGACTTTTCGAATTTGTTAGCGTTTTGTTTCATACCATTAGCTTGTAGAAAATCATTAATATGTTGTACTTCGCGATGTAGGTCCATGCTTGTATCGGCAGGTTTGGGTGAGGCTCCTATATCTTCCATTACCTTCTCCCAAGTGGGGGTCGTGATTTTGCTTGTGTTGAGAAGATCACCATGCCACATCAATAAGTCGTTAAAATAATCAGGAAAACGTTTAAAGGTAGTCGCTGATCTTAACGGTTTTTTACGAAAATCATTATTGTTGTTTAAGCCTAGCGTTGTACTATAAATGGGCGAGTCTTGTTTGATTTCCCTTTTAAAATGTTCATAGTTATTTGTGGTGAATTCCGTAACAGTATGTGGATTGTCCGTAATTTCAAAATTCTTCGAAGTATGACCATGCTCCTTGTCCGGAAGAGAAAATTTTACCATTCTGGTGAGCTTTGAATCGATTTTGATGTGATCCATAGTTTCTTCAACATTTTGAAGATGTGGCGGTATATACATCCTATGTGGTGTTACTACTAGTTGGCTGGGTGTATATTGCAACACGGTTTCAGCGGTTGGCATGGTAAAAATAAATTCTTCGTCGTTAAAAAACAATTGTGACGTTTCATATTTTTCCGAGGACAATTTGAATTCGCTAGGTTTATTATTATTATCAAATGCTACATCAATGCCTGGTGTTTTGTTGTTTCCATGGAATTTGTAATTTTTTTGAGTTTTGGGAGTCTTTACAGTGGCCGCAATATTATATGTTACGGTTGCAAAATTATCATCAGCTTTTAACTTCTTTTCAATTCGATCAGCATTAAAGGCTTTCGTTACTGGGTGTTTTTCTTTATGTTGTTTTTCTTTGTTTAATTTGTAAAGAGCTGTGGTTGTTTTTCGTGATGTAAAACCTGTAAAAGTAAACCAAGTTTGATAAAATTTGGCTAACAATAGATTCAAGTCCTGGAAATGGATATAGACTTTTGTAGGATAAAGAAGAAGGATTAAAATTGCCCCACGTCCTACAGCAAAGTGATGTACCTCAAAAAATTATAAAAAAAATATATATAAAAATATGTCATACTTCCGAACGCCATCCTTACTGTCTGACATACGAAAAAAATGCTATGAATATTCTTTCAGGCGCAATACAATTAATATACTAATATACACGAAAATACTAATAAATGTGGCGGACAGTGTAACATATGAAAAAATATTATTAATATTCTTTCAGGCGCAATATAATGAATATACTAAAATACCTAAAATATACTACAATAAGGAGAAACGCTCGGCTCTTGACTCGACTTGGATTATGGTACTCGATCATCGAACAAATGAATTGTTATTGTGTAATAGCTACCACCATCTGAGAATGTCTGTACTATTGATTTGGGTAAATAGGTTCTATATTGCATAACTTTACATATTTTTGAACTTTGCTTTAATAAGTATTAGTAGAGCTTTAGGACGTAGGGTAAGGTTAATGTATTTTATTTCTTTTTTTAAAGTCATTATTTTTTATATTATTATTATTATTTATTAGTTTTATTAGTATTTAAGTATATTATATTTCGCCTGAAAGAATTTTCATAGCATTTTTTTCGTATGTCAGACAGTAAGGATGGCGTTCGGAAGTATGCCATATTTTTATATTATTTTTTTAATTTTTTTTTAGGTACATCACTTTGCTGTAGGACGTGGGGTAATTTTCTAAGGGCCGTAATCCGTCTTCTTTGAAGTATTCCCTACTTTCAGAACGGTCTAAAGTAAAGAAAACATGTGCCGATGGGGCTACACAAACGACGACCAGTATGAGTGCGGTGCCTCTCCACAGTCCATAGTCCACCTTCTTTCCTGCCCCGCATGCCCTCATTGTTACATACCCGACAAGCTGTGGTCCGCTGTTAAGCCAGCGGCCCGAGTGGCCGAGTTCTGGGCAGGAAAGATTTAAACAAAACAAGTTCGATCGACACGAAAAAAAGGAAGAGCGATTTAACTGAAGCCGACGCGAACAAAGTCGCGGGACGCTTATTAGAAGTCTAAATAGGCTATGGTAAAAGGAGTTTATTAGTAAAAAAAGATCTAACCTTTATAGTCATGTGAATATGCTGTACTAGTCCCAGCCGTAGAAGTTGGAGTTTCTTCAAAATTATATTTGTATGGTAAGTCATATTTGTATGGTAAGTCAAATTTGTATGGTGAGTCATTTTTGTATGGTGAGTCATCCCAAGAAAAAGGTTTCTCTTTGTTGGCTCCACTAGAGTCCCCAGTGATGTTAGGCACCATACGACTCATTTCTTCGACACTGGGAATTCTGTTGTATTTTATAGACTTGAAAGTATCTATGCGAGTGGTAAATATAGAATCATCTTTATTTCCCTCAGAGTAAGTAAAGCCATGAGACGATTTTCCTTTTAGAAGTTCCCTGAATTTTTTCAGCGGATTGAATCTCGGCAGTCTGTTCTCGCGCTTTGTTTTCTTTGTCTCCTTATTATGCTTGTGAAATTTGAATTTGTTGAAAAACGTTTGTATTCTTCCTTTTTTTCTTTTGTTTTCACGCAGCTTCACTATCGCCGTTGGTCTTGGTATCAAATTGACGTCAACATATCCATAGTTTTTATTCTTTTTATCGGCTACACTGCGATGAGTCGTGATTTTCGATGTCGTCATTGTGTATTTCGCAGCTTTTCCATCTTCATTTAAGTTTCTTTTGTCTCTTAGTTGATTTTGAATATCATCGTATTCATTAGACTCTATTTGGGTTTCTTGGTTTAAAGTATGTCCAGGGGTAGTTGTTCCGTGTTTACTACCAAACAGCCTTCTGACGAAGCTCATGTGCTCAGGTGCTTTAAATCGTTCTGAATCGGTCGTTAATTCTTTATATGGCTCAGTGTTCTCTAGGCTCATATCTTCTGTTGCTGCTAAAATAAGATCGTTTCATATTAAGAAAACTTGATAGGCAAATCAAATATTAATCAAAATAAAGTTTATCTAACAGCATAATTATGTTAATTATAAATCAGTTAGCTATCGATTATAAGTTATTGTAACAAGAAAACTGTTCTTTGGTATTGAAATACCTTTCTGTACAGGAATAAAAGCAAACTAAAACAACGCTCATTTACAAAATCTTTAGTTCTACTAACACAATAATTTTATTTATAACTTTTTAATTTTGCATTTTACAATGCTATTTCTATGAGAAAAATTTAAAAGAAGTAAATATACTAGAAATAGGAAATTGTCTTATGTTGCCCTGACAGAGTAATTTTAAAGTTTTGCAATATGCAAACAAGCAGTTATCATTAAAACGCCAGATATATATAGTAAATTTTAAATTGAATAATACCTTCAACCGTGTCGTAAGGGGAGAACTCAACTGACTTTTGTTGATAAAAATCATTCGAGAGTTCATCTAAATTGACCTCCGTAGAGCCACTGCTCTTTTTATTATTTTCTAAAGCATTTGTAATGATAGAACTCTTTCCTAAAGTGGAATGTGAGCTAGAGATGGGCGACTTCAATTCAACAGTTTGAGAGGTATGAAATTTTTTCGGTGTATTATTATCATTGAAAAAGTAAAAGTGCTTCTTGAACCAAGATTCGTCACTTTTCGTTGACACGTCATCTTCGACATTATAGTCGACAAAAAAACGTTTGAATCTTACAGTTGTTACTGTTGGTATAGTTGATAGTTGCGGAATCTTATTGAGTATGAATTTACCAATGTCATCGACGCTATGGTGCCTATGAGCCTGGTAACGAACTAAGTTCGAGAAGTTTTGTTCTCCTTGCTCTTTTTGGAATTTCAAATAGTGTTTGTAACCGTTCACATAATCATTGAAAGATATCTTGTTGCTTAAGCCTTCGTAGCTGGTATCATCGTCTGATATGGTGGAGTCATTAGACGCAATGGTGGGAGCAGAGGTTTCATGACTTGAAGTGGGTAAGCTGCTGTAAAAGTAGTCTCCTACATCAGTGTACTCATGAAATTGTGCTTCATCATTGACCACGATAGGAGTCGCAGCTTTGTCTTCCCTTTTGTTTTTATTGTGGCGTTTGATAAATGGCCCGCTCCCTTCAGTTGTAGCCAACATCTTCATGACGTTGTCTTGATGTGTTTTTGCTATTATGTTCTCGAATAAAGTCAGCATCATATAGTCATCAAATGTGGTTGGGAGTGTTGGCAAATACGAAGGCGTCTCGGTTGTATATTGGTTCTGAACCTGCTTGTGTTTCATACTTCTCCTTACTTGTTTAATAGGATTTGTAGCCGTTGTCGACATAGGTGTGGTTACCGTGTGTGGTTTACATCTAGGTTTACTCAAAGTTTTAGTGACTTTGTTTGCTACTTTCTTAGAATGAGCTTTGGTGGTCGACGTCACTTGGTTAATTTCACTTTTTAATTGAGACTTCATTTTCCCCTTCACTTTCCTGTAAGCCTTTTTTAATTGTTTTTGGAGCATGTCTTCAACACTACGTGCTGCAGTACACATGTCCTCTTGGATAGATCTAGCTTCTATATTATGTGTCGGTTCAGTGTTGGATATAACGACGGTTCCGTTTGAATCTACAGTTCGTTTGCCGTTAGGAATGTCAATGGAAATAAATGTGCTCATTGCATAACTTTTAGTGTTCCAATCCATATGAGTGAGCATGGGGTCGGCTTCAAAGGTCGTTTCTGTGACTGTGTTAGTAATAATGTCGGTTACAGCTGGGTTCTGTTCGGCAACCATCTCAACAGCTTTAATTTTTATATCGTTCAATAAAGCTTCTATTTGTGCAGTGCCTGGAAAATCCAATTCTGTCGTTGTTGTGAGCGGAGTTGTGACGCTGATGGTGGAACTTTCTGTTGTATGTTGCACTAAAGGTGGAGTCACTTTAGCTGTAGTCAGTCCATAAGTTTGTTTCAAAGCCGAGATTTTTGATGTTATTTCCATCAAAGTTTCCGACAAACTTTTAGTTGATGATGCGTAACTTTTTGTTGAAGATGCGTAACTTTTTGTTGATGATGCGTAAGTCTTCGGCGAGCTTAGTTTTGAAGATAAAGTGGTCATTGATCTACTGTAAGTGGTTGGTCTCGCTGTTGTGCTTCTGTCACTTTTGGGAAATGTAACGGTCAATAGAGAAGGCGTGAAAGTGGTTAACTTTTGTGAAACATCTCTCTTTCTTTTGTCGGTATAAGCTTTATATCTGTTTCTTCTTTTATCAACTTCCAGTTTAGGTTCACGAGCATCTTCAAAAGCATCTTCTCCACTCATATATCTACTATCATCACCATATTGTCGGTAATATTTAGCTCTCTTCGGGACTTTTCTTTTGTGCAAGTAAAGTGCATCCTTCTTATTTTTATCACCTATCCATCTGTGACGAAATTTACTCCAAAAGCTTAGACGTGGCGAGGTTGTGTTTTCACTCACTAACGTCGAAACTACAACCGACACTTTGGCTTTAGTTGCGGTTGTTAAATTCTCTTTCGGCGTTGCTGCCGTAGTTTCTTCTTTATCTTCCTTCCCTTCTCTCCTATGATTACTCCGTAGTCGACCATTTTTCAAATTGTAATCCCATTTGTAATCGAAACCGTTTATAGTATCGCGTATTCTATCAATGTCTTCTCTGTAATCTTTATTTTTAGATATAGTATGGCCGTTAATTAGCACCATCAGATAAAATAAACTGGAAAGAAAACAATAATTTAGATATCACACATACATAATTTTAGCAGGATTGTATTTAGCTAAACGTTTCGCTGGCAATGGACGAGACAATATATTTTTTTATTGTTATAAATAATAATATGTCTTCTTGCCAGTACATGGGAGGGTTGGCATTAGTAATTCGCATCCCGAATTAGGAATTGATAAGGGTTGATTTTTGTAGGGGTTGGTTACCCCTTTCAATTGACACCCCCCCCACCCCGCGGAGATGCCTGGTTTTTTTTTTACACGTGTTTGAAGTTACGTGTAACGGAACGTTATTTTACGTTATAGTAATAACTTTTAGGTTGTTTTATCCCTTATTTTTATTATTTAGTATTCATTTATTATTATTTATTATTATTCTTCATAAATATATTGTAAAAACAACTAACAAAATTAAAATAATTATTTTTATGAAAATAATCATGAAACGGAACGCATTTTTCCGCCATCTTGTATGCAGTCTCCACACAAGCAAAGTTGTAGTTTTTTCAACTTGGAATAAATAGTTAAAAATTAGTGACAGAACCGAATTAGTAAACCCCGACCTCACGTGGTACTAGTCTGCCCTACCCCTAGAGTGTATATAAAAGCCCGGAGGCGCGGAGGGAGAGCAGCTCCCGCGCGCTGTAATAAATCGCAGGCACCATGTGCGCCGAAGCGGCTGAGGCTGGTCGCCGCAGGCGACCAAAAAGCCGAAGCTGCGTAGGGGAACATGAAGTGCCTGCGGTTTGTTACGCAGGGGCGGAGGGGCTGCACTTCCCGCAGCGCCGGAGACGTTCGGAAGCCTAATATTCAATGAGTCGACTTGTAGGTTATTGACCTTCACAAAAAAAAAACTACAGGTTTCCGCGCCTAGGGGATGAGGGGGGAGGAACCCCTCCCCTCCCCCCTCCCCCTCCCCCCCTTCTTTAATACTAAATCGGGATGCGAATATCTAATGCAACCCCACATGGGATACTAGCAGTTTACTTCTAATAGTCTGCAAAAAATAATTAACGAATTTGTAAATAATTATTAGGCTTCAAATAAGTTCGTCTAGACTTCTGGAACATGTCAAGTAAATAGTAACGTATGGCCCGTACGTAGACGGCACTACGATAATTACACGTAAAAGTCAAGCCAAAGACCCTCTCCAACCCTATACGGGTAAGATATGTTTTGGAATATATTTTTTGCTAGGTACTTAATGGCTGTTCCCGTAATATCTGCAACTTTAACAGTGATGTTATCCAAAAACGCGTGACAACTCGTGCTTAGTATCTCGACCCAGCCTTGGCCTTAGTGTGATGACAGTCCTAAGAAGTTCGAGTGCCACAGTGAAATACAAACAATACACTTACCATAAAAAATTGAAAAATAACATTTGCTATGTATTAAGTTCTCCAAACCAAGCATGATACCACAAAATAAACCTATTCATAACAAACACAAATAAAGTTTTCCACAATGTCAGCAATCACAGATTTTCGATGTGATTCACTCTTGTTTTTAAAATGTCAGTGCCAATTTAATTTTCTTGACGGTTTTCCAAAAATAGTCTATGAATGTGAAGAAGAATCTTTAAAGAGTTCACAATCTTTTTGCTTTTCGGAAAATGAAGGAAAGGAAAGAGCCATAGAGAGAAAATAGTTTAAGAGCTGACGACGAGTTTTGGTGCACTTTTGATAATTTAAAAAAAACAACTATTTAATTTTTACACAATGTGTTGTGTTTTGCACAAACTCTGCTTTGCTTAGAACGATAGATCCTGATGTATGTAAAGTTAACTAAACAATAAGCTGAGCTTGTAAGTACTATTATTTACTTTGAGGTTGAGGTAATTCTTGCTGGTTCATCTCGTTACAAGGTCTCCCACCGTGGGGCTTTATATATGTTTTTTATTAATGGCGCTGCTTTTTCGGTTTATTTGACATGATCACAAGTACCAGTAACAGCCTAAATTTAATAAATTAGTTTGAGTTTGAGTTGATGCTTTATGAAACTCCAATTCCTTTCGTAGTTTCGATCGGTCTTAAGGTTAGTACCTATGTACCTACAAATTATCAAGTTGGATTTGGCAAATACTACATTATACTCCGACTTACTAAAACAGAGTTTACAGTACAGTACAGGAGCTAACAGTATAACAGTGAAACAAGTATGTTTTAATCAATTTAATTTATTTTTAAAAAGGCAATCGTTCGACGTATATTCCCACACTGTAGTCCAGACCGTAGCCCCTCTCACTCTTCAACCTAAGGTTCACGAACGAATGACCGACGCCACCAGCTGTGATGTTGATGGATGACTTGCTGTGGAGATTGTCGAGAGCTTGGATGCCCTGAAAAAAAAGGAATGATTAAGTAAATATCAAAAGAAAGAGTATATAGAGAAGACATTAGGGATAATAGACTAATCAAAAGATTAGTGATAGATACTCTTTCGATCCGGCTCAAAGGACCAAACTGTCAGCCGGATTAGAACCACTTTCTTTTGATTAGTGATACTCTACTTCGCTGATTGATTGGTGCAACTTTGAAGGGATTGATGGCGGTATTGATTGAACCAGCTAGAGGTCTAGGGTTCGATCCCCATATCAGGGACACACATTATGAGGACATAGAGGTGCAGTCTCACATAGTATTTACTAATTTGGTATTTCTATTGTTAATATTAATATAATCTCGTCTCATTGTTGAAGTCAAAATATAGAAGTTTTATTCGACAAAATTTAACAGCTAAGTATGTTTGAATCATCCAACTATCCTACCACACATTCAAGACATCTGACAAAAAGAATGGGTGCAAGATTGCACGAAGCTTATCGGCTATAACAAATAAAGATACCTTATGATTTTTTTAATTATGGCATTTTTCAATTCAATTTCTTTATACTTATGATAAATTTTAAATAGAAAAATAATGGAAAAAATCAACTCGGCCACAAGTGAATTCTCAGATGACCTTTCTAACCATTCTAACCACTGAGCATTCTAACCTTCTTATATTCTAATCTTCTGAGCATCAGAATCAGAAGAATAGAATTCCTAATTCTATTCTTCTAAAATTTCTGACCATTCTAATTAGAGCATTGGACCGGATTTCCAAAGGTCGTGGGTTCGAGTCCCATCTGAGAATTCACTTGTGGCCGAGTTGATTTTTTCCATTATTTTTCTATTTAAATTTTATCATAAGTATAAAGATACCTATCTACAAGTCGTTTCAATGAAAATCTGAAGGGAAAGTTAGTCAGACCCTATTATTTTCTAATTAGCCAGCGTGTGCTGGTTTTCACAAAATCTGTGTTTCTAAATTGGGCAGCTTTAGGGTAGCGATAACTTTATCTCAAACTGTTATAGAAGTTGATAAAACGACATCATCATTATTTGTGTGTGATTTTAAAGGTTCTTGTTTGGACAAGGTTAGACACTGTTCGGCCAGATTTCCTTTACTTCTAGATATTAAGATTTATCAAACCCGAACCGGACACCGGTGTCCGGAGAACAATGGAATATCTATCGTCTCATAATATAATTTAAAAAATAAAACTAAGGAAGTGTCTTCCCCCTTTCATCCAGTTGCTCTCCATTTCTTTTGTTATCTACACCTTTATTTACATTATGATATATGCAATAAGCTTTCGTCCAAGGCAATAAACGAAATTGAAATAATCCGGGCTCTGTGAGGTAGACCCCGGAGCGCACCCATTTTAAAGCGCACCCAATGAAGCCACAGACCTATATCGTAAAAAGAGCGCATCAAATTGTATGAGAACCTAGCGTGTCGAATTTTTCGTACCTACGATGACGTCACGTGCGAGATTTATGCCGGGTTTCTAAAATATATTATGTTATTAGTGATGTGGAAATGCTATTGACGAGCTCTTATTTATTTATTTGTTTTATTTATTTATTTTTATTTATGGAAGACCAACAGAGTGTTATAATTACAATATTTAGTACAGTAGGAAACAGATAGCCAATTACAGGTCCTCGCTAATAACAGCTATTTAAAATACTGAAACCTCTATTAACAAGAACATAAATGTATGAATGAAAAATATATAAAAAAATAAAGTTAACATAATCCCACAAGCTGTACATCGAACTACAAGTATTACCAGCAACGATCTGTATAATCTATTTAGAACTATATAACTTAAAACTATGGGTCAAAAAACCGTCTGCTCTTGCAAGAAAGCACTGCACAATTAACCATTTTCGTTTCTGAGTGACGCGTGTTTTCATGGCATGATCGCAAGCGGACTGGACTTAGGTCGTAAAACTTTGACCGTGGATCAATCTTTTGACACGCAGTGTAGGTACACTTCTGCCGTCTATCTCGATATTTGTAATTGATTTGTTTATCACATAAAAAGTTAGCCTCGAGGAATAGTTTAGCGCTTCATTAGGAGCGCTTGAAAATGGCTATAAAGTTGCTTCAAGTTAGGTATATCGCGTTCTAGAGATCACATAGCATTTTCGCGAAAAAAGATCTACCAAAAATGGTGCATAAGAACAAAATTTGTAACATTCGTACAGACAGACTGATCAAGTTCTTTTCGCATTAAATTTTATATCTTTAGTAATAATAAACTTTACTTACGACAATTTTTCTATTATCCTTCTGCGCGTAGAAATATTGCTTGACCCTTTTAATAAAAGGTATAGCATTATATGTGATCTCTTCTTTATGATCCAAATCACCAATGGAAGGGTTTCCTACTACAAAATGTGTTGCTTGCACATAACACAAACCTAGCAAAACTATTATTAAACACAACTTCATTTTTAAAAAGAAGTTTGTAACTATTTTTAACCGTTTTTAACGATGCTATACGCACTGTTACGAGACGTGTACTAAGTAATCTTTACTATAGTTCGGACGATAACCAAGGTAAGGTCAGCAAGTCAGTAGGATGACTAATAAATCGATTTGTTTTCTTATTTATTTTCCTTGTGTTATGAACGTGTTCTAAGCGTAGTACTTAAGACAAATATGGAATGTAAACACGAAGGATTATTATGAGGGTCGTTCTCGCTATGACACATCTCGAATTCGTCATATTTTGCCACAAATCTGTGTTGAAAATTTACCGGAAACAATCTTCGAGATTATAGGATTGTCGAATATTTTGGCTTAGTAGGATACGAAAAATATGTAGCATAATTCCGCAATAAAAACTTACACGCAAGATGCACCGCCCGCCCGTCCGCAAATAAATGCAGATGCAACACAGTGACACACCTTGCACCTTCACCGACTACTTAACTACGACTATCTTGCATGTAAGTTTTTCTAGCGGAATTATGCTACATATTTTTCGTTTTCTACTAAGATATGGATTTTCGCCAAGTAGATATGGAGTTTCGCCAGTCGCGCGCGAGCTACTGTTGAGTGGATACGTCATTCTGGTGCAAGTAAAAAGTCAGGGATACTCAACTTGAAAACCGCAATATGTTTACTACGAAGTGCGCGAGTTGTACTCAAACTGTAGGGGATGGCCCAGACTGTTCTGTTTGCAAAAATAAATACCACTACGACTGTGGAGGAATATCCGAACGTGGTTACTCAAGACTGGGCGCTAGCAGATCATCTTGGCTATGCAAACTTTGCAGAGACAATTCACTGGCTGGCTTAGATACTTCCAGGATTGAAGAGGGGACTGACGGTGTTGCCTCGGGAAGTGGTCGACTGTCTTCCGGTCTGGCGCTTGAGAGAGGAACTTCTAGTCCATCGTTACCAACGAATGCTGCAGTTCGTGCTGAGGGATTAAATCCGACATATCTTGCAATGTTGAACGAAATATCGTCGAAAATAACTAATATGCAGACTCAACTGGAATCGATTAATATAATACAAGAAGACATTAAATCGTTGAAATCGGACATTGTGGATCTGAAGTCTACAGTTAATTCAAAGCTAGATCAGTTCTCAGTACGGGTAGACGACATTGAATCGAGGTTATCGATCGTTGAAACTTGTAAAAAGGAGGTGGATGAACTGAGGGTCCAGCTCAAGGATCTATTGGAAGAGAGTCACAAGAACGAACAATGGGTACGTCGCTCAAATATCCAAATAAATGGCATACCTCAAAAGAACGGAGAAAATTTGGTGAAGATTATTAAAGGCTTGGCAGACCGCAGTGGTTTCGGAATTAATACTGACATTGATATCGACTTTGTTACCCGTGTCGCAGTTAGAAATGATTCTGTGAATAATAAACCTAAGCCAATAATATTAAAAATGCAGTCAAGGTATAAAAAAGACGATTTTTTGGCATCACTTAGGAAATTAAAGGTTAAGGCCAGGGACATCGGGTTTGCAGGTAACGACAGTCGCATTTATTTTAACGACCATCTGTCAACGCGTAATAGGTATTTGTTGAAACAAGCTAAAATAAAAGCCAGTGATAAAAAGTATGCATTCTGCTGGGTTCGCAATTGTACGGTTATGGTTCGCAAGAATGAACAGTCGCCAGTCTTGCATATAACTTCTGTTGAATCCTTAAACAAAATAGTATAAGCGTTATTTTTATATACCTATTTCAATTTATGTTATATTGTAAGATATTTTTTGGTGAAGTATGTCGGTGTGGTTTTTATCATGAACATGATGCGACCCTTTGCTTGGAAACATCTGTAGTGCAGTCGCCTCAGGTGCGTCAGCGGCCCTACCATTGCCGCCTATTAAAGGTGACTGTGCCGTTGCTTGTAGCTTCCATTGCGCGGCGAGATCCGGCGTTTGCTGGTTTGCGTTTCATTCACTACGAAATGGTTGGTGTGTACTGTACACAACTTGGAGAAACTATGAATATTAAGTCAATATATATTTTTATGTTTGTGTCAAGTAATGTGACATTCTTGTTAATAAACGCTTGTGAGGTATTAGCACAAAATAATGTCGTACTAGTTTACGGTTTCGACGCGTTATTGAATTCTTATCTTGCTAATTTAAAATGTTATATGAGTACTACAGGTTATTTTATACGTATGCTTATATTTTTGATTTTCGGGCTTTTAATAGATAAATTTAATGTCGTTAATGTTTGGGGTTATTTATTGAGTTTTTCGACTTACATAAAAAAAATATTATTTTTAGTAATTGTTTTCGTTGAGATATATGTGAATGGATTCGTTAAGTTTATCATGTTTATAGACAAGGTTCCTGTTGAATTATGCAATATTTTTAAGTGTTATTTATTATATTTAGTCGATTCACGGTGAATAACAAATTAAGTTGCTTTTATCAAAACGTTCGTGGACTACGTACGAAAACTAAAACATTCTATGGGAATCTCGTGAGATGTAATTATGATGTCATTTTACTGAGCGAAACATGGCTTTTACCGGGAATATTTGACGCAGAGTTGTTTGATTCCCGGTATAGTATTTATCGGACTGACCGGGATTATGAGCGACGGGGCATGAAAATGGGCGGTGGCACATTGATAGCGATTCGACGAGACCTTGTGGTCGACTCGAACTGCCCAGGAGCTCTTCCCGGTTTTCCAGATGCAGATGTTACTCATGTGGATATATTACTCACTCCTGGTCCTAACTCTAAACGATTGCATTTATTTTGTTGTTATTTTCCAGAGACTTGTGACCAGTTGACGTCACAATATTTATATTTTGAACGCATCTCTGACTTGAGTATCGACAGGCCTAATGATGAGTTCCTGGTGGTCGGCGATTTTAATGTAAGGAATGCAACATGGACTGGTAGTAGTGATGCAGGCCATGATTTTATCTTGCAAAATCCCTCTGCCGATACGCTGACATCACAAATATATACTCTCATGTGTTTTACGGGATGGTGTCAATATAATAGTATTTTTAATCACAATAATAGACTTTTAGACTTGATTATTTCTAGTGTATCGTGTCATGTGATGCGTACTGAGCCCCTCTCAGAGCCTGAGGATAAACATCATCCATCCTTGGCTATAACGGCTACTGTTTCTACGATTGAAACTAGTCTCAAGGACGCGCCGCGCACAGTTCGACGTTTCCATGCCGCGAATTATGAACTTATTAAAAAAGAACTTGACGATATGGACTGGGAGCAACATCTGTCTGATTCTGATATTGAAAAAGCATTAGAGATTTTTTATTCAAAAGTAAATGATATCATAGATCGTTTTGTGCCAGTTAAATTGGTAAGAGATAGTCATAGGTATCCAGTTTGGTTTTCTTTTACTTTAATTAAAATGTTTAAAAGGCAAAATAAGTTACATGCGAAATGGAAAGTCTACGGCAGACTCGCTGATTATGAAGTGTTTTCAGATATGAGACGTTGTGTGAAAAAGTTAGAAGTATCTTGTTATAACCAGTTTGTAGTTAGATCCGAAAATAACATTAATCATTGTTCTAAACATTTTTGGACTTTTATGAAATCAAAACAGCGCATTAATTCTATTCCGGATACAATGAAGTTTGATCATAAAGTGGCGCATGACGGCCAAAGTATTTCTGATATGTTTAACACGTTCTTTCAGTCCGTTTTTGAAGATGATGACATGAGCTTTCCCAACCTATGCTCAAATGATGATAGTTCTATCCTTATTGGTACCGTCACAATTACACAGTCCATAGTAGAAAAGTATCTTTCAAAAATTGATGTTTCTAAAGGCAGCGGACCGGATGGCATACATCCTCTATTTTTAAGAAAATGTAGTAAGCAACTGTCAGTCCCTGTAGCAATCCTTTTTAATTTGTCGTTATCGAGTGGAGTTATGCCGCTTACTTGGAAGCGATCTTTTGTTGTTCCCATACATAAAAGTGGTGATAAGCATAACATCCGTAATTATCGTGGTATCTCAAAATTGTCAGTACTACCAAAGGTCTTCGAAAAAATAATATGCGACTCTCTTTGCCCTGTGGTAACTCCCTTATTAACCATACATCAACACGGGTTCGTGGCTAGACGGTCTACTGAAACCAACCTTTGCGAGTTCATTGATTCAGTGCTTGAATCTATGGAGGAGGGACATCAGGTGGACGCTGTGTACACCGATTATTCTAAAGCATTTGATAAAATTTCCCATACTTTACTAATTTCTAAACTAGAATCAATCGGTGTGCACGGTGACCTGCTGCGATGGCTCATTTCCTACCTTAGAAACCGAGCGCAGGCAGTTACTTGCAAGGGTTTCACGTCTAGTTTTATTCCTGTTTTCTCCGGAGTTCCCCAGGGATCTCATCTCGGTCCATTACTGTTCAATATTTTCATAAACGACGTCGTAAAATGTTTTCAAAATTCGAAATTGTTATTGTACGCTGATGACACTAAAATATTTTCTGTTATTAGATCGCGTGATGACTGTGAAAAATTGCAAAGTGACTTAAATCGTTTGTTTGAATATTGCCTTCTAAATAAATTATATCTAAATATTGATAAATGCCACGTTATTACGTTTTCGAGAAAAAAACAAAAAATTTCCTTTGATTATAAATTGAATAACATAACTTTGGACAGGGTGGACGAGGTGAGAGATCTGGGAGTATTGTTGGATAGCGGCCTGTATTTCGACAGTCACATTAGTAAGATTACTGGTAAGGCTTATAAACTGTTGGGATTTATTTTACGGCAGAGTGTTGACTTCAAAAATGTCAATACATTAAAAATCCTCTACAATTCATATGTTAGGTCTCAATTAGAGTATGCCTCCAGTGTGTGGAATCCTCAATATTTAAAATATATTCACTTATTAGATAGTATACAAAACAAATTTATAAAACGATTAAAATATAGATTCAAGGATTTTGACGCAAATTTAATTGAGTCTCTGTCCACGCGACGAACCCATAGGGATCAATTATTACTATACAAAATAATAAATAACTTAATTGATTCTCCTTACTTGCTTAGTAAGCTACGTTTCAAATGTTCACGACTTGGTGCTCGTAACAAGCATACATTTGTTTCTCCGCTGTGTAGGGTCAACTATAGGAAGAATTGTTTTATAATTAGAGCTGCAAATGAGTATAACTCTAAATTTAACCACATCGATATATTTCATGAAAAATTTAACCGCTTTCGTAATCTCTTGCGTTTGATGAATAATGATTAGTATTTGTTAAGTATAAGTAGTACCAACCTGACTTCACGTTGTAATTTTGGAATTTGTATTTTTTTTTTTCTTTTTATCGTTTATTCAAATTAACTTAGTACTTACCTTTTGATTTGTATAATTTTGTTACCTACTCAACATAATAGTCATGTTTATTAGTGGAAACTCTTAGGCTACTGTAACTTTATATATGTTATTGATTCCTTTGTGATGTATAACAGCTGTTGTTTTCCTAAATAAAGAAAATAAAATAAAATAAAAGTAACGCCTGATTCTATCGAATATTTTGACAGTAGGTAAGTATTAGATTTTCCACTTACATTTGTAAAGAAATATGTCAAGAAATAAATGTATTTTGAGATGTCGCAGCGTGAGAAGAGGACCCCTGGCTTTTTACATTTTTACCTATCTTTGCAACAGCAACGCGACAGCAGAAATTGTGCGATAATTGCTTTACGTCACGTATCGAAAGTGCGGCCTCTACCGAACAAACGATGAACTACAATGTGCATTCATTTAGTTCCTGTCATTGCTACCAAATTATTTTTGGCGCTAGCGTCATAGCAATAGCTAGCGTCTCACTCTCGCACATAGGCAGGAGCGCGAGAGTGAGACGCCGCTTTACGAACCATCAGCGAGCGGTTAAACTCAAACTCAAACTGTTTATTTGCAAACTAAGCGTTACATAATTTGATCACTTGTACTTGTTCTTTAAGCAGGGTTAAATCCTTTAGTAGCTTAGTAACGTCATAGGTGTTACATATTGCTCGTACTTAAAACTTACACCCATATTCTAAGTCGTTCCTCCAAAACTTACTCGTCCTCGACTTAACGAAACCTCATTGAAAACCTCTTCGAAATACTCCTCGAAATCGGTATTCTAAGTCATAACTCCGTAAGGACCTGGAGGAGCCAAAGAGTACGTAGCCACTCCGTGTTAGTCCTAGCGCACACTACCATTTTTACCCACGACGAGGTTGAATGGAGTGTAAAAAGTTTTGGAGGAATGACAGAATATGGGGGTTAGTTACCTTGAAAAGGTATCGCAAATATAATAAAATTAACATTTGAAAAATCATTTACCGAAATTATTAAAATAAACAATAAGCACATCTTAAGTTTCTTCGCGCACTCATAATTGAAATAAAACAAATTCCTAATGTACATTATAACATTTAAATTTAAATTGATAGTGTAGGTACAAATTCTCCATTTACATCATAAAGTAAAAAAATAAAAAATAATTAAGTAACTTTAAGTAAGTATTTGAAATAGCAATTTTAATAAAAAAGTTTAAATATGTACTTAACTTATTAAAAACAAAGCACATTAAAGCATATAAATATACCATAACACAAACAATTAATAAAAAATTCAGTATAAATAGTCACAATTAATTAAAAAAAATTATAATCTAATTTACAGTATAAAATAAATTTACATATGGAGAGGATCATTGTAGAATAAGAGGAAGTATTTATGTATTTAATTTTATGATTAGCCAGCAATCACATACGTAATACCATTTTTATTTTGACGTTCCGCAGCGATCGCGCGATGTTTGCTAATTTTTAGGTAATAGCCCCCCCGCCGCTGATTATTGGGAAACTTTGTTTCAATTTCGTCGCTGTTGTGGCTGTCAGACACTGAAACAGGAGGTTTACTCTAAGCACGAAACCCGTAGTTTCGGCCTAAGTTACGTACGTTTCCTACTCCGTATAACCTACGGACAGCTTATTAGTTCGGAGACCCGAACTAAGAATGAATGAGAATACATTTTGACATTGTCCCTACTCCCATGTGTTTGCGCCGCTTGTCCAAAACTAGTCCATGCAAAATCAATAGCGAGTAGGCTCGATCCGTAGTTTCGGGAAACTTACGGACGGGGGCCCGTATCTTAGTTGACGGGCTTAGAGAGTAGGCCTACTAAACCGAGTTTCCGTTAGATACCTATACAGCCTGCGGGTATGTCACTAGTAATAGCAGTGAGTTTAGTAGTGGAGTAAAGACTAACGTGCTGTTGACTGTACCTAAGTATAAGCACTGTGTGTGTGGCAGGAGACGGCTGACCTCCCAAAACCTATCGTCCCACCGTCTGAGAGTCCTGCGCCTGGACTTGAATTGCCATGGTCGACTTGGAAGTCATTAAATAGACTCAGGACGATGGTCGGTCGAAGCAAAGACAACATGGACAGGTGGGGTTTTTTGGACGGCTCCAACTTGGGGTGTAGGTGCGGTGCTGTCCCCCAAACGATGGCGCACTTGATGTCGTGTCCTGCGTGCCCGTACAGCTGCACGCAGGAGGAACTCATGGAGGCTACTGATGCTGCAGTCTTAGTAGCTGATTTTTGGGCTGATACAGTTTAGGTTTGATAACGACTCGAAAAGAAGAAGTATAAGCACTTTGACTATTCACTAATGTATCAAAAATTGTGAATTGTGAAGCGCGGTGACGGCGCAGTGACTTAGCGCTCGGCCTGCGATTGTAGCGGTTAAGCAACTTTTGCAATGGTCGGTTACTGGATGGGTGACCGAAAATTTACGAGCTCCGTACTTCGGAAGGCAAGTTAAGCTGTTAGTCCCGGCTGCATTTGCTATCATTATTATCCACCAATCCGCATTGGGCTAGGCTCACGTAGTTGGTCCATGGCCCAATCTCCTATCCATCTATGCGCCAGCAGTGGGACATTTAAAATGACTGATATTGAGTCAATGAACTTGTAGCGGGGCTCCTAGTCCGGCAGCACTATAGTCGCCGGGACGTCGGAACCGCCGCACTCATTTAGTAAATAGGAAAAAAAACCGTTCTTCAGGCGACTTGTTTAATTTGTAGTAATTAGAAATAAGGAACTGTAACAAAATGAAAATACATGGATATAACAAAAGTCCTAGTTATAAATAATCTAAACAATGAGTAAGAAAGTAGGTAGTTATGCTTACCCCGATACACGGGTTCCTGATGTTTTTAAGAGAATTATTTATGAGATTATGCTTCCTTCATCCACAACTTTAAATACTTAAATATGGTTCTCTTAAATAAGCTCTGTTCAGCTTGATGTTTTTTGTAAGATTAAGTCAAAATGAGTTGAACAGGGATCGTGGACGGAGAAAATTTTAATTTATACAGAACAGATAAAAAATACTAGGAACGGCTCCAAACTGCACCACCTTCGGTGGCGCTTTGGAGCCCAAGAGAGGCGGAGCGCCGCGAGCTTTTACAACTTTATGTCGGCATAACTCTGTGAGAACATGACGGATTTAGACGCGGTTTGTCACCTCCTAGGTATGGTTGATGTCTAGTATCTGCCAAGTTTCATTAGAATCGGTTAAACGGTCTGAGCGCTATGACCGGGCGGACAGATTTTCAAAAGAGAGCATAAGAGGCTCCGCTACGCTCCGCCTCAATAATTTGATTTCCATAGAGTGAAACTACGGAGTTTCCAGCCATTATGGAGGTTTTATCCATCCATAAGGCTAGAACGAAATGGCATCGTTACAAACTTATGGCGGCACCTACCTGACGCCGCACACACGGAACTTACCTACCGTGACAACAGATGGCGCTGACAGCAAGTCAGTATGGGATGGAACAACACGCATGGATACCTACATCGCGCTTACATAGTTTCACCAGCCGCGTCACATATATACCAAGTCCGACGCACCTGTCGGACCGCGGTCCCGGACTACCAACACCCAGTCCTGAGAGCTCAACATTTGACCTTCCTACTAGTGGCTTCCATCTACCACCCTCCCCCATACCTACACCATCATCCCTACAAACTTGTCATAGTCATCCGTCTTTGTCCATCACAAATTATGGTCAACCTATGAATCGAGTCATATCAAATATCGCGATAACTTTTGACATTTCAATAATTACAAGATATTTCAACGGGCCTCTACTTGTAATTGTGTTTCTGTGAATTATTAAATACACAACGATTCGTATGAATTGATAATATTTAGTAAACAATATCACAAAACATCGCTTAGGTACTGTCAACAATACGTACGTACATTTGCACTACGAAAACCACAGAACAGAAAAACTGTTTTTTTCTGGGGGGTTAAAAAGGATGCAAAAGCAATATTGCTAGTAAATTCACTGACAATTCATTTTTTGTTTATTTCCTATGGAATTTGCTTTTAGTAAGTTTTCTTGCCTTCAAAAAATTAAAAGCAAATACTTCTACACTGGCACTGACACAGTTCTAAACTCCATAGAGATGAACAATTAAATGAACTGTCAGTGAATTCACTTAGCAATTTATTGCGTTTGCGTGCTTTTTAACCCCCCTGTTCTGTGACGAAAACTGCCGCTACGTAGACCTATATCGAGATAGACGGTAAATGTATACCTACCTTGCGTGCCAAAAGTTTGATCCACGGTTATTTTTCGGACCTAAGTCAGTCCGCTTGAGTCCATTGCCATGAAAATACGCGTCAATCAGAAACGGTTTTTTATGAACGACGGGGAGACTCTTAGCCTTCATCATAGTGATGTACACCCTACCTTGCGTGCCAAAAGTTTGATCCACGGTTATTTTCGGACCTAAGTCAGTCTGCTTGAGTCCATTGCCATGAAAATACGCGTCAATCAGAAACGGTTTTTTTTATGAACGACGGGGAGACTCTTAGCCTTCATCATAGTGATGTACACCCTACCTTGCGTGCCAAAAGTTTGATCAACGGTTATTTTCGGACCTAAGTCAGTCTGCTTGAGTCCATTGCCATGAAAATACGCGTCAATCAGAAACGGTTTTTTTTATGAACGACGGGGAGACTCTTAGCCTTCATCATAGTGATGTACACCCTACCTTGCGTGCCAAAAGTTTGATCCACGGTTATTTTCGGACCTAAGTCAGTCTGCTTGAGTCCATTGCCATGAAAATACGCGTCAATCAGAAACGGTTTTTTTTATGAACGACGGGGAGACTCTTAACCTTCATCATAGTGATGTACACCCTACCTTGCATGCCAAAAGTTTGATCCACGGTTATTTTCGGACCTAAGTCAGTCCGCTTGAGTCCATTGCCATGAAAATACGCGTCAATCAGAAACGGTTTTTTTTATGAACGACGGGGAGACTCTTAACCTTCATCATAGTGATGTACACCCTACCTTGCGTGCCAAAAGTTTGATCCACGGTTATTTTCGGACCTAAGTCAGTCCGCTTGAGTCCATTGCCATGAAAATACGCGTCAATCAGAAACGGTTTTTTTTTATGAACGACGGGGAGACTCTTAGCCTTCATCATAGTGATGTACACCCTACCTTGCGTGCCAAAAGTTTGATCCACATTTATTTTCGGACCTAAGTCAGTCTGCTTGAGTCCATTGCCATGAAAATACGCGTCAATCAGAAACGGTTTTTTTTATGAACGACGGGGAGACTCTTAGCCTTCATCATAGTGATGTACACCCTACCTTGCGTGCCAAAAGTTTGATCCACGCTTATTTTCGGACCTAAGTCAGTCTGCTTGAGTCCATTGCCATGAAAATACGCGTCAATCAGAAACGGTTTTTTTTATGAACGACGGGGAGACTCTTAGCCTTCATCATAGTGATGTACACCCTACCTTGCGTGCCAAAAGTTTGATCCACGGTTATTTTCGGACCTAAGTCAGTCTGCTTGAGTCCATTGCCATGAAAATACGCGTCAATCAGAAACGGTTTTTTTTATGAACGACGGGGAGACTCTTAGCCTTCATCATAGTGATGTACACCCTACCTTGCGTGCCAAAAGTTTGATCCACGGTTATTTTCGGACCTAAGTCAGTCTGCTTGAGTCCATTGCCATGAAAATACGCGTCAATCAGAAACGGTTTTTTTTATGAACGACGGGGAGACTCTTAGCCTTCATCATAGTGATGTACACCCTACCTTGCGTGCCAAAAGTTTGATCCACGTTTATTTTCGGACCTAAGTCAGTCTGCTTGAGTCCATTGCCATGAAAATACGCGTCAATCAGAAACGGTTTTTTTATGAACGACGGGGAGACTCTTAGCCTTCATCATAGTGATGTCCACCCTACCTTGCGTGCCAAAAGTTTGATCCACGGTTATTTTCGGACCTAAGTCAGTCTGCTTGAGTCCATTGCCATAAAAATACGCGTCAATCAGAAACGGTTTTTTTTATGAACGACGGGGAGACTCTTAGCCTTCATCATAGTGATGTACACCCTACCTTGCGTGCCAAAAGTTTGATCCACGTTTATTTTCGGACCTAAGTCAGTCTGCTTGAGTCCATTGCCATGAAAATACGCGTCAATCAGAAACGGTTTTTTTTATGAACGACGGGGAGACTCTTAGCCTTCATCATAGTGATGTACACCCTACCTTGCGTGCCAAAAGTTTGATCCACGTTTATTTTCGGACCTAAGTCAAGTCCATTGCCATGAAAATACGCGTCAATCAGAAACGGTTTTTTTTATGAACGACGGGGAGACTCTTAGCCTTCATCATAGTGATGTACACCCTACCTTGCGTGCCAAAAGTTTGATCCACGGTTATTTTTCGGACCTAAGTCAGTCCGCTTGAGTCCATTGCCATGAAAATACGCGTCAATCAGAAACGGTTTTTTTTTATGAACGACGGGGAGACTCTTAGCCTTCATCATAGTGATGTTAAGTATAAGGCTGAAAGATGGAAGCGAGCCCCTCCCGGACAGGGGCGTGCATTGGTTTTCCAGCGTAGTAGGCACTGTAGATCTAACTAGTAACTTTGCACTTATCCTGCTACCGAATATTAAAGTTTGAAAGTTTGTGAGGATATTTGGATGGAGGAATGTTTGTTACTATTTCACTCAAAAACTACTGAACTGATTAAGATGAAACTTTACAGCAATGTAGCTTATATATCAGAAAACCACATTGTATGCAAATGTTTATAATTATCCTGATATTCCCACGGTAACGGCAACCACGCGGCGAGTGAAACCGAGAGCGGCCGCTAGTCATAAATGATAAGGTTCGTAATATTTAGTAGGAATATTAAAATGATGACGAGTTTGATTGTTTGAGCACGCTAATCTCCGGAACTACTAGTTCGAATTGAAAAAATATTTTTGTGCTGGATAGTCCATTTATCTCGGAAGGTAATAAGATATTTAATATCACGGTACGATTAATAGCAGAATAAAGAGCAGAGCATTAATGTAAAACGTTACAGAAACGGGAAAAAAATATTAGTTTTGGGAGCTTCCGTTGCGGACGGGTTGTAAACGGTTAAAGTTATGTAAAAATCATGTATGACGAAATTATTCCCCATCAAAAGTTCTAAAAAAAAGTCTGCGACAGCATTGTCTATGTTGTATGGTTAACTCACTATAACCATTTTTCAGATAATAAATTTTGTTCTAAACTAATGTATTATTTGAGAAGCTGTTTTCATAAAGATGATATTAATCCTTATCTAAATAAATACGTTAATCATCACAAGTATTTAATTTTGAACAAAATTGTCGTTTACATCATTAAATTTTAATGAATATCTTAGGAAATATGATAGTTTTAAAATATATCCTCAACAAAATAATTCGCGACCAAATTCATTCGTCAGGTAGGCATGCTTACTTTATACTGATATATTCCGGAAGTTTAAGCTAGAACGTTACACCTACAAACAGCGCCCTTCTTGCCATGGGCGGTTTATACTTGAGCAATACTTTTTCTTAATATGTTGTATTCTTGTATGAAACTTTAACACTTATTGTATATTTATTTAGGTTTTGAATGAGGTAGGAACTGCCTAATTGCTTATATGGAATGCACGCCCCTGCTTCCGGAATCCTCAACCACTGAGGAACTGGCTATCTTATCTCTAACTGCCGGAACACAACAATGCTGAAAACATTGTTATTATGGCGTCAGACTTAGATAAGATGGTGGTAGCTAGCCAGGCGGACTCACAACAAGTCCTACCACCAACCAAACCGAATACAAATTGTACCCCCGCTGGGAATCGAACCCGGGCCCCCCGGGTCTGATACCGGTGGTTGTTACCACTAGACCACAGAGGCGGAAATTATTGATAATATTTCACAATATTATCAATAATTTATTTGACAAGGCGACCGTCCATATATGCGCACGAAGGGCCTCTCTTTCTTAATTTTATTCTAAACAAAACCAGTCAGCAACAGCGGTGAAGCGGCCTCCTTGTAGTGCGGAGGCATGTACGATCTCCACAGTACCTACTTTATACTTATGATAAATTCTAAGAAATAAAACAACTTTTACGGATATCAAACGCGCTATATTTCCACGAACTAAGTTGTAATTGTCCGTATTTTTAGGTTTTTTAGGGGTTTTTTGATTTTCCCGACGTTTCGGCACCTTTACAGCTGCCGTGGTCATTGTCATTTGTCAATTGGTCATTGACTGGTTATCATCCTGTGACCACGGTTTTGATATCCGTAAAAGTTGTTTTATTTCAATGAACAGTGCGCGCCAAAACATAAGATGTACGTATAAATTCTAAGCTTGAATAGCTTAGAATTGTTCATAAAAAAAAACCGTCGAATTGAGAACCTCCTCCTTTTTTGAAGTCGGTTAAAAAGGACAGAAATATGAAAAATTAAACGACAAAACATAAGCGTAAAAATTTTATTCTTATTCTTACAATTTCACAAATCTTGACTTAACAAATTACTGTACTCTTTCTCAAGAGCTCTTATAGCACCTTCAGTGCCCAAAATAGCGTTTTGTCGCCTCAAATTGTCTATTAAAGAGGACTGCTTGTCTATGGTAGAGTTTAAAGCTTTAATCTTGGCTTCTAAACTTGAGATGGCGTTTTGGTTTGAGGCTGATAAAGCACGAGTTGAGTCGCGAAATTCCTGTGGGAAGAAGCATAATAAATAGAGCAAAGTCAATCCACATTATCTGTCTACCACTCTAGGCCCTTATTGACCACTTACGGATTCTTCTCTCAAACCAAGCCAATGTCGTATTTGGTTTTGACATTTTCAAAATATTTATATGCAGTGGTGGTCAGATAATTAGAAACACTAGACGATTTTCATACAAACGAGGTTACTTTGGAGCCTTGGTTCTCTGCCAAGGATTGACCGAGCTGTGATCTGATAATGGTCATCCAGGGAGTGAATGGAGGAGATCCAGATTGCTATACACGCCCGACTGATCTGAACAACATTCAAAAAGATGTAGAGGTCAGCATTTTCAGATTTATTTGAATAACAATTTAAAAAAGGCACCTGCAAATTCATATTTCTTTGTAAATCTTGTCATTATGCAAACTCATACTCTGACCCAAACTAAAATAAAATAAATATATAAATAATTGCATACAACACACCAATTATCTAGCCCACGTTAAGTTTCATGAAGAACTTGTGTTATGGATACTAGATAACGGATAAACATACTTATATACTTTTTTTTTGTAAATACATACTTATTATACATATTAAACACCCAGACCAAGACAAATAGACATGTTCATTCACACAAATATTTGTCTTGTCCGGGGATCGAACCCGGGACCTCTGGCGCAAAAGGCGGGCTTAGTACCCCTGCGCCAAACAGGTCGTCAATTTTATTTACAAAAAATTTGTTAACTAAATCATCACCATTATGTTAATTGTGATACTAACAAAATCAAATGTTTCAGGTAACTCGTGTCTACAGGATTCGCAGCATATTAGGCTGCGAAGATGACCAACTCGGAAGAAAAATAAACACATAAGAGACATTTCAACACCCTCAACTCTTATAAACGTTGCGAAGATGTCAAAATAAGACATCTTCTTCATATCGAGTGAGGATTAGTGGCCACCCTGGTGTCAGGCCTCTGATTTGGCTTAACGACTGTAATCAAATGACAACAGCCGGGACCGACGGTTTACGTGCCCTCCAAAGCTCGGAAGCGCTCAGTTGTAATGCCAATCTACGGTCACCCATCCGACACCTGACCGGGCCGAACTTTGTTGACGTGATCGAATACGACCAGTCTGTCAAGCGCGGCTATGAGCGCTTCAAAGCGCAAAATAAGATTGTTGTTATGGTACATTTGTACTCAGGGGCGCAACTAACCGGCCACCCCGTTATTTTCAAACAAACATGCTCACTTTGCCAATATATTTCTGCAAAGATCTGTATGCTAATGTTTAGAGCGTTTGACTGTCCCATTAGAATCTCTTCCGGTTCCAAACCTTCATATAATGTCTTTTTATGCAGTGGCTACCTTTAAAAGAATTATACATTTGAAGTGATCTCCATAATTTGTAATACTTGTAAGCTATTGTAATTTTCCCGGTTTTTTATTTTTTAGACGACCTCCGTGGTAGAGTGGTACGTACGCCGGTTTCATGGTATCGCCTACTCTGAGGTCCCGGGTTCGAATCCCAGTAGGGGCAAATGTTTGTATGATGAATACGAGCATTTCTATATATTTCTACACATAAATACTTATATATGTATAAGTATATGTATTTATATCCGTTACCCTAGTATCCCATAACACGAGCCTTACAGTGCTTACTTTAACGCTAGGTAATTGGTGTGAGTGAAGAAATATTCATTTATTTTATTTTATTCATTATTTTTCCCTCGTGGTCCAAATAAATAAATCCGGACAAGTGCGAGTCGGACTCGCCCACCGAGGGTTACATACCTAGGTACTAATATTATAAATAGTTCAGGAATTGAGTCCTGCAGTTTTTTCTGAAGTTTTCCCGAAATTCAGTTTCCAAAATGTATGACAAAATTTTTCATGATTTAAATTAAAAATGTCTTGTTGTCTGTTTTTTTACTGCACATGTAGTAAAAGATGATATTACTTGCCTTGGAGTGTAGAAATCCACGTTTTTTGCGACATAAAAGGTCCTTTATTTTTTTATATTACAAGTTTGAATTTTTACCCCTTCAACAGACTGTTGACTGACTTGAATATATATGGTTTCAATTTCAACTCGATACCTCCACGCGTTCTCGAGATAAACAAGGACAGACGGACGGACAGACAGACAACAAAGTGATCCTATAAGGGTTCCCTTTTTTTCTTTAGAAGTTCGGAACCCTAAAAATAAATTAAAAATAAATCTCTTACCAAATGCTCAGCCTTAGCAGCCTTAAGCTGTTGACTTAAGGTAGCTATTTGCTCGCTCTGCGCCGCCTGTCGGCTACACACGCTGGCGTGTTCCGTACGAAGTCTTTTGACTTCGCACGTCAGTCTGTCGCATTCGCTTCTCTGTTCTTTGTATAATCTGTCCTTTTCCTGGAACAAATTTTGAGGTTAATAGTACATTACTGCAGCGGCCAGCAAAAGAGGCATTGATGGCCGAACGTGTAAATCCGTAAGTCCATTAATGCCTAGTTGAGGCCAAAGACTTGTATATTATTTTTCTCAAATAATGCTTGTAAATTAAAACTAAGTAGTACTTAGGCAGAACTTTTGTTTATATACAGAACTTTCGAAAGTGTTCATCTGGTTTTTTTTCAATAAACAGCTTTATATTTCCAAACCGAAATTTAAATAAAACCTTTGATAAGTTACCTTCTTGGTTGCCATGTCTCGAAATAAAAGATTGTTACATTTTCAAATTACACGACAGATATGAGTTTACTATGTAATTTATTTGGCCGCTAAACCACGACAAATATGGATTTTCATCCAACTTTGGCGGCCGCTGCTCGCATGTATGTGGCCAGTACAGCAATTTCGAATTATCTCGAAGAAGGTTGTCAAAATAATGCTGAAATTCCCAAGCATGTTAGAGAATTGTACATTACTGCAGCGGCCAGCAAAAGAGACATTGATGGACGAACGTGTAAATCCGTCGCACATACGTAAATCAATCAATGCCCAGTTATGGCCAATGCTTGTATAGTACTTTTCTCAAATAATGCGCGGAAATTAAAACTACTTTTCGAAATCAGACGAACAACGATCAACAATATTTTTTCCCGCGTTAAAGTGTTCATTTGTTGTTTTTATTTCTAAAACAGCTTTCTATTTGTAACTTACTTACTTACTCCGATGGCGCGATGACCCCGAAGTGGATCTTGGCCTCCGACAACAAAAGGCGCCACTTCTCCCTGTATAGCGCGACCTCCTCCCAGTCGGGCAGCAGTAGCTTCCGTAGGTCTTTGGCTACTTCGTCAGCCCAGCGGTACCTAGGTCGACCGACTGGCCTGCGCCCTACTGGCCGGCCCAGGTATGCTCGTTTGACTGCGCGACCGTCCTCCATTCGCACGACGTGGCCTAACCATCGAAGCCTCTGTGCTTTGACCTCACCAAGGATATTTGGCTCGGCGTACAGCTCCTCTACTTCAGCGTTCTTTCGGATTCTCCAGCTGCCGTCATCGGTATGGACCGGTCCTAAAATCTTACGAAGCACCTTTCTTTCCGTGACCAGAAGTTTTGTTTCTTCCTTCTGTGTAAGTGTCCAGGCATCGCAACCGTACATTAAGATCTATTTGTAAGCCAGTTCGAAATTTAAATAAAACCTTTGATAAGTTACCTCCTTGGTTGCCATACTTCGGAATAAAGGATCCATATTATTACACAGTCTATCTATACATACAGTCGTCCGACGGAACCGCTTTGCCAGAGCAATCGTGCGGGGTTCGCGGGAAGAGAGGGGGTGTTAAAGAAAGTGTTGTCAAAAGCGGTATTGCGCGAGGTTTTAAGGGTGTTGTCCCACTATTAGTTAGTTAGTTAGTTATGTGGTTATTATGAAAATAAGTAATTAATATGCTCACTGCTGGGGCACTGGCCTTCTTTGTGGATAAGGAGTAAGGGCCATGACCCACCACGCGGGCCCAATGCGGATTGGTGGGGTTCAAGAGGGAGCCAGAGGGATAGCGTGTCTTTCAAAGTAGCTCAGCTCAGCTAGTAGATTTTAACCGACTTAAAAAAAGAGGTTCTATTCATCGGAATTCTTTTTTTTTATGTATGTTTCTCGATTACTCGAAGACGGCTGGACCGATTTGAGTAATTCTTTTTTTTATGATTTTGTAATTTTTGCATTTTTCAATGCTATTTTTATACTTATGGTAAATTTTAAATAGAAAAATATTGGAAAAAATTAACTCGGCCACAAATGAATTCTCAGACGGGAATCGAACGGGGACGAGAGCATTGGACCGGATTTCCAAAGGTCGCGGGTTAAATTCCCGTCTGAGAATTCACTTGTGGCCGAGTTAATTTTTTCCAATATTTTTCTATTTAAAATTTACCATAATTATTTTTTGTTCGAAAGGGTATACTTCCCATGTGGTCCCATTGTCACCATGTCAGGATCTGATGATGGGATCCTGGAGAAATCCAGGGAACTCTTCAAATATTATAGGCACTCCTATAGCGATTTCGGTGTTTTTTATAGTAACTTATGTATATGCTTCCGGAATGCACCATTTGGTGAAGTGGAACTGACCACAAATGGTCATCGGAACTATTAAATACTTAGCATTTCACGGAAGCAAAACGATTACTTTAATGTGCAATTTATGTTCCACTCAATCCAAGTGATAAAGTGGAGCTGATGATGAAGTACCAGGAGGACTCCTCAATAAGTAACGTCCCAGCAGCGGGAAAAGCAGCATTTTGAAAAGGTGATCCGCATTGGGCCCGAGTGGTGGGTGATGGCTTTTCCTAATTTATAAGAAAGGCCAGTGCTCCAGCAGTGGTGACATTAAAAATGGCTGATGACGAAAGTACATACCGTCCACTCCGAAACCCTTTGAAAATCTCATAACCACACCGAAAATTTAATTTCGCAATTATAACATATATATTGTGACGACGACTGTTTGACGTTTATTCATCACGCACAAGATTTCCACTGCCTCGAGTGTGCGATCTGGAGCTCTATTTTTGATTCACTCGTCTCGAGGATTCTACTGATTTTCGTGCGACGTTTGAGTTTCCGTATTCCGTAAAAGCGACCTTGCCATATATACATAGCTTTGCTTTTCGCCTGTAGTATCGCCTCCCAACGCGGGCGCGCCAGGGGCATGCTGCTATGTCCACAAATTGAAGGTCGCTAATCGCCTGATTGCCTCCTCGTTCGCCTCGCCATTCGCGCGATGAGTTATTAAAAAATAGAGGTCATGGAGCCTAAACTGCCCTAGTTTAGGCTCTTGTATTTCAGGACTACAGGTCCCCACCCGCGGATTACACAACTGGTGTGTGTGTGTGTGTGTGTGTGTGTGTGTGTGTGTGTGTGTGTGCGTGCGTGTGTGTGTGTGTGTGCATGCGTGTCTATACTCCCAGTCCCAGCAACCTTTTCTAATACTAATTCGACTTTCTACTGCTAAGTAAAACGACTAGCGGCCAGTTTCAATAATCTAACCCTAGTAAGAGATAGGCCTATCTTGGATATGTTACTTGGCAACGGCTGTTATTTTGGCCTGATTAACAAAAATATCCAGGCAACAAAGCTCTAGTAAGCATATCTCTTATTGAGGTTAGATTATTGAAACCGACCGTTAGTATTTAAAAAAGCTGTCCCATACTAAAAAGGTAACCAGTGTGGCCAGTGCCAAGATATTAAAAGGGAGAGAGAGAGAGAGAGAGAAAGCGAAATAAAGCGAGATAGAGCAAGAAATTTGTTCATATGTGATTTTGAGCAATATTACTCACAGCAACCTTGTGGTCAGCGTTGGCGGCTCTGGCTTTAGCGTCGGCAGCAGCGGCGCGCAGCGTGTTGTTCTTGTTCAGCAGCGACAGACGCTCGCCTTCCAGTGATGCTAGTTGGGTGAGGTGGGACTTGCATTGGGTAGCCTGTTAAAAAAAACACATTTATTTCAAATTGCTTTTAAAAATGCCATATTTAGGGCACTCATTAAAATAGATGAGTCAGTCATCCTTATTGGGCCTGTTTGGTGGGTCATCGTGGCCCATTTGCCCGTCCGTAAGGACCACGAATGTTCACGTGCCGTAAACATGCAGCTACAGCATTTACCTGACATTTAATAATATTGCTGGGTGGTAAAAATAATCACGTCGCATCTCATCTTAAGTACACACTCATGTAATTAAACTAATGCACACATATGTAAATAAATTTGTATAAAATAGATTGTAAGTTAAGAATAAACAGACATTAAGTAACTGGACTACAGACGTTGTTACTCTGTCAGTTGATAGATCGACCATCGACAAATCCTCTCACTGCGGCCAAGACTCCTTTAGCCGTCAGATATCTGATCAGTCTTGTGAGCCTGCTTGACTGGCAGTGAGAAAATCCAATCCTCATACCTGATTCCTTCCAACTTCCACTTGTTACCTTAGGTCGACTGGTACAAATATCCTTTACTATTTATATGTGTATATATTAAACTTATGGTTAGGGCTAGGGCTGTTAGGGCACTAGGGTTCTCAAATAGGTATTAGCTCTACCCCCTTTCTAATTTATGTGTAGTGTGTCAGGCATATGTCTCACTCTTCATTTGGTCCTTCGAGCCGGATAGAAAAGAAATGCTGTCTCATATTAAATACATTGCCACTGTTGCCAGTGCCAAGATATTGAGAGATAAGGAGGGAGAGAGGGCTAAATACAGAGAGAGCGAGAGTGAGAACGAGAGAGATAGAGAAAAAGAGAGATGAGAGAGAGCGAAAGAGTGAGAACGAGAGAGATAGAGCGAAAAAGAGAGAGAACGAGAATCCATAAGGAAAGCCAAAAGGAACTATACCCCAGCCCCAACAGTGGAGATGGACATTAAAATGGCTGATGGATGAGAATCATGACTTACGATGAAGCCGCCTCTTTAACCGCCTCTGTGGTCTAGTGGTACAACCACCGGTATTAGACCCAGGGGTCCCGAGTTCGATTCCCAGCGGGGGTGCATGTTGTATTCGGTTTGATTGGTGGTAGGATTTGTAAGTCACCCTGGCTAGCTACCACCATCATATCTAACGCCTGAGACGCCATAAGAACAATGTTTTCAGCTTTGTTGTGTTCCGGCAGTTAGAGATAAGATAGCCAGTTCCTCAGTGATTGAGGATTCCGGGAGAGGCTTGCTTCCATCTTCAGCCTTATCAATACTTAACATCAGGAATCATGAAGGCTAAGAGTCTCCCCGTCGTTAATAAAAAAAACAAGTCACAACAAGTCCTACCACCAACCAAACCGAATACAAATTGTACCCCCGCTGGGAATCGAACCCGGGACCCTTAGGTCTGATACCGGTGGTTGTTACCACTAGACCACAGAGGCGGTTAAAACATTGGCCCCTACCGGGATTCGAACCCTGGACCTCAGAGTAAGCGACACCTAGAAACCGGTGTACGTACGGTCACTTTACCACGGAGATCGTCGAAAAGTTACTGTCGTTCAAAAAGGCATTGCTCGGCTGCTGCTTTTGGAGTCACACTTAACACCGTCCAATCCTCCAATCCGCGGGAATATTTCCCACTGTTTACTTTTTTTTTTTTGAAAACTTACAGATAAGATAACAAAATAATAACTAAAAATAGATACATCATAGCCATTAACAAGTTTTCGCAGTTTAAAACTATAGAGCGAAGTAAACGCCAAAAATATGTTTTTTTTTTTACGAAATAACAAAAGTGCTTAAAATATAACTTTGCTTTGTTCCAGCAATAAAAAGTTCTTACCTTCTTGTCTATTGTTGCTTGCAACACATCAATTTGTTCTTGCATTAACTTGACTTTTGATGAAAGAAACTTGCACACACTTTCAATAGAAATTGTATCTGGAAAGAAAATTACATTTTATATAGCTTCTCATTAAACAATTCTATACATTGTAATGTAAGGTTGTCGCCTCGTAGGTCGGTGCTGACGGGACGTTAAATGATACTCATGGTAAAAAATGACAAAATGGAAAGACCTGAAATGAAGATGAACTGGAAAAATAATGAGAGATCCAAGAAACAAATGTACAAAGAAGCTTGTTGAATGGACACCTCAAGAAAAAACACAGTGAAACAAGATCGGCGCCCTTCACTATCGTAGCGAAGGCATCAGACGACTTCTAAACCACTTGACCCTAATGTTCGTAACTCAGTATTTAAACTTTTCTCATTGACATATGTAGGTGTACCAAAAATGGTGTCTTTAGCTACTGTAGTTCCTGAGATTGAAACATGCGCACAGACACACAGAGCCAGCACATAAGACTTCTACTATCGTATGCAAAGCATAGTTTAGAAGTCTAAAAGAGGAAAGCCAATATGAAGATGGACAGACGAATATCGAAACCTGATAGACCCACTCTGGCCAGCACTGGTTAGAGATAGGGTGAATTGGAACAGACTGGAGGAGGCCTTTGTGTCCGAAGGGGCAGACTTGCAACGGATGCTGCTGCAAACTCAAAGAATAAATACCCAAATTAGTTGTAATTATTATGTATTGTAGTATTTAAAAGTTAATAAAGGGTTAATAAATAATATAATAATAGTATTTATACTCTTAACATAAGGTTGGGACTCCATGCCTGTGGGCAGAGATGCGATAGGGAAGATGTTATTCGAATATCATCACATTATTTTTGTATGTGATATATCAATGCCATCATACCACAACATAATGTTCTATTATGAACACAAGAGAGAGGTCAAACGGAGCATGTTGTATTCTGAAAGAATCCATTTAATGATTTTTTAATTTTTGCATTTATCAATGCTATTTTTATACTTATGATAAATTTTAAATAGAAATTAATATTGGAAAAAATTTACTCGACCACAAGTGAATTCTCAGATGGGAATCGAACCCACGACTTTGGAAATCCGGTCTAATGCTCTTGGACTATTGGACAGAGCATTGGATCGGAATTCCAAAGGTCGTGGGTTCGATTCCCATCTGAGAATCTACTTGTGGCCGAGTTAATTTTTTCCAATATTTTTCTATTTAAAAATCATAAGAATCCATTTAGTTTATAAGTTTAATTTAATTGGGATTTTTTATTTCTTAATCTTTATAAATAAATAAATCCATTTATTTGCTAGAATATGGTGGTGGTGGTTTAACAAGAAAATACACAAGAAAAAATCAACTTATCTCATATCGAGCCTACGGGACTCAAACTTGCAATTGTTGGGTCTCAACTGCTCTAACCGTTGAGTTACCGAGAAAGATTAATATAATTTAGTTTTAAAAGAGTGTTGCCTTGAAAACAAGCTCCGATAAGCACATCTTAAGTTTCTTCGCGATTTTATAATTTAAATAAAACAACTTCTGCGGAATACCCAGTGCGACTCACCCACCCGAAATATATATTTGGTACTATAATTTTTCGGTTTATTTGAGGCGCCCTGACCTCCCGAAGCCTCGGCACCCTTTTAGCTGCCGTGGTTACGGGTTGACTAGCTACTTATAAGTCTTATAAGACATATAAGTAGCTAGTCAACAAGCTCCGAGCCGATGACAACGTAGAGAAAAAACTAAATATAAACTAATTTAAGCTATTTCTACTTCTAGTTAGTTGAAAAATGCATGAACAATACCTACCCTTAAAAAAAGACTTTGGTAAAACATTGTCTTGCACGCTGACCGATACAAAGGCATGTAGAAATTCATCACTATCAGTTCTCTTAGCGTTAGTATTTACAATACAACAGTCACAAATAACTCTTTTCACATCATTAGGTTCTATAACTGGTATATCTTCAGTTGCCACTTTCATATGTTGAGCGTTGTTGTGGTGTGGTGACTTATGAACTTTTTTCCGTACTCTCTCATCGTATCTGGGAGTTGGGATAACAGTCTCCTGTTTCGCTGGACTACAGAAATGTTTTTTAGTTGTATGCGTTGGAGTCAATGTTAAATTATGTGAGAAGTCACTGAATATGTCTGGTTTTTGCTGTAAGTTAAAAGGTTGAATAATTAGTGACTTAAAAACAAAATGCGAATAGAATATGGCCACAGTAACCATAATAATAAATAATATTTTATTTCACCAAGGAAAAATACAATGTTTGGCAAGTTACAAATAACTGACAACTATAAACTTAACCATAGAAAAATGTATAAGTACTTGATAACAAGAAATCGTAATACAAAGCACTAAAGATATTGTAGTTTGAAAAAGAGGGCACGAGAAGACATTTATTACAATATCTTTGCAAAGCACTGACTATAATCGAAAATGTGAGAAAAAACGGAAGGAACCATTATTCGCGTTTTGTCTTACTTTCTTTCTAATAGACTCTAAGTATTTGATATCTATATCTAGTGCGCCCTGAGATTAATTACTTATAAGAATCAATAACAGTGGATTAAATAATGTAATTATTTTACTGTACAAGTATTATTAAAGTTGGTTAAATTTTTAACCATTTTACATACCATTACATGTTCAATTTCCTTCATAAGACTTTCAGTTCTCTTCTCCAGTTGTTTATTTAGTTTTTTAAATTCATCTTCTCGTGCTAAAAGATCCAACGAATCCATTTTTTACAAATTTACAATATTTGCCACTTTCTTTCACAGTAATTATTTTTGACAATAGACTTAAACATTACGAGGCCAAAATACATACTTGATCGAATTAAAGTAAAAGATATGGCTGCCTTGACCATTATTAATTGGTAGCATTCTAATGTTGTCAAGCCAATTTCGTTGTCATGGTTACAAATCTTAGTCAAAACACTACCTGAACTTATTTATGAGTCAAACTCCTGTCTTTTAATTTAAATATTGAGTTTGTTTTATTAGTTCTACAAATAAAATGACTACAAAGGTACTTTTTAAATAGAATAGCATTAAATATCAAAATAATGTTGGTGTACTTGCATTGTTTTCCTTGTTGTTGGTAAGTTTATACTGCCATCTAGTCAATTAGAGAAGAAACTAAAGTGTACACAAAGATATTGATACTTACAACCATACACACACGTATATTCTTAGTAATAAAGACTGTATTGGCCGAGCATTGAGCCTGATAATTTTATCAAGCATCGTGTCAAAAACAGCTGTGTGCTGACCAATGAAAATGCAGTCTGTTGAATTGTCAATATATCGCGCTCTCTTTCCCACACGCACACATGCAACTTGTTGACACATTGCTTTGTTTCCCATATGATTTCATTTGATGAAATCTAAACATTTTTGTTAGAAATTTCTTGCAAAAAACGTAGAATATGATAAAAAACAATGATTTGCGTAAAGATTAGTCAGAAACACATTTGGATTTGCTTTAAAACCCTATCAAGGTCGATGGACTTAGAGCAGGAGATTAAAAGAGTGAGGGAGAGATAAGATAATTTGAGTATTATTTTCAATCGATTTACCAATGGGAGAGTGGCTATCCCAGCTGACATTTTAGTGCAAGATCGGAGCGTCTTTTTAGCGGACGTACGCTTGATTTCGCGTTGCGATAATTGTTATAAAAATCACATTTGGACGGCATTGAGCTAGTCCGGACGTTGTACAGTGTAATAATGTATTTAAAGAGAAAAAGACACGATTTTCGAAGTGTAATATTATAGCGCTGGTTGTTACTAGGAGTGAGACGAAACAGTGAGCTGCCAATATAAGGTAAAAATTGCTTCTAATTTTCTACCATATGTTTGAGATTTCACCATCCAGCGTCTACAAGCTGGTTTTATTTGAAAAAACCACACTTATTTAGAAAGTGAGTGATATAACACGGCTGATTTGTGTTGGTGCGATTTCAATTGACTGATACTAAGTAGTGATGTGCTTTTAGACGTGACAACATAATATATTGCACTACTTTAAACAAAGTTACTGTACATAATTCAGAATCTTTCGTTCTTTTTTCTTCATAAATTCTTGTTTTTGGCAAAGATTGCCACTGCACAGAATGAATGCGTTTTACTTCTTTGTTAGAGAGTTAACGGTATATTACGTACGTATGTATAAAACAAGTAGGTATGTAGCTATAGTTATGTATTGTATAAACTTGTGGACCCTTTCAACCTGTTACTAGTGATGTCCCCACCGGTATTTACCGGTTCGATATATCGATTTTAGTGCAAAATGGTGTAACCTTGATTTCCTTATTTAAAGACGGCATGTGTAAAATTATAAATAGAATATCTATTTAGCTCTAGGTCAGATTGTGTAGGTAATTAAATTTAAAGTTTAAAGGTACTTTGTTCTTGAGCTAGCAAAGAAAAACGATCCGAAATGCGTTTCCGGCTCAAGAATATTCGAAATATTTTTCCGAATCGCATGAACATTTTTTTTGTACCTATCTGCATTTAAATTTATACAAAGGTTTAGTTTTTCAATAACAAGATTTGGACCGTTCGTCCTTTTGTTTGTACGTTCACGGTTCGTGGGTGTGTGAGTGTGAAAAAACTGGTAGTTGTCGCATAAAAAAACAACATTGAATGACTTTGTATCTTTCAGGTAGATTCGTTAGTTAAACATGTGAGCTTGTATAATATAATAAAAAAAAACATTTTCGAACAAAGAGGATTGAATAACCCATATTTATTACAAACTTTTTAACCGACTTCAAAAAAGGAGGTTCTCAATTCGACGGAATCTTTTTTAATAAAAAATACAATGATATGAGGTAAAAATTTGATATTGTAATCTAATCACTTCGGATGTGGTTTTCGTAGTGCAGGTGTAATGCCTGACGTGCTGTTTAATGTAAGTACAAAAATTACCGTAAATAATGAATAAATAACCAAGACATTATTTTCGACAGCGAAACTTTTTAAATTACCTACACGTACCTACTTAAGAGTACACGTATTTTGGATAAATGAAATTATTAAAATATGTATTTTAGTGTTTTGTTAATTCAGCATTGTACAGCACCTATATATTCAATGCATTAGTAGGCAAGGCAAGTAAACTATACTCATCCGTCACATTTCCACTTTAATTGGTGTGATTGTATGCAATTATTATTATTATTAATTTTCACATAGGTAGTTGTCGTCAATACAGCCTGTAGGTGTACTGCAACTATTTGAGCTGTTTCATTGTCCACGTGGAATTTTATAAGTAATACGTCATCCAAAATATGCCTAGCCTTATATCCTTTCTCAAAACGTCAAACACCAAAATTCGACTAAACTAGGTCAGTGAATCAGAGCAGAAGACGTGGAAATGTGACAAATGTTTTAGTATACTTTACCTGTCTACATAAGCATTAAAAATAATAAGAGTATGGATGTATGTAATTTTCTCCTTTTCCTATACTGAATCTATGGTAAAATACACTGGATATTTTAGCATAGTTTCAGTAAGTACTTATGAGAAATCTAGTATTTAACGTGGTAGGTAATGAGTCAATCTTGTAAAGTGGGCGTTAGTAACTGTTTGTTATAATGAAACGATGGATGCCGTCCTAACTCTAATTAGTTGAGTAACAAAGTTTATTTTGCAAGAACCTAAGTACATATAAATCTGAGGAAAATGCCACTGGAAGTTGAATGGAATTATCAGTCATCTTTGGTATATTATAATCACGTGATCGAGTTGCTTATGTTATCGCGAATAGTGTGGGGAAGTCGAGAGAGAATTTCCCCACTTACTACAAGCCACAGAGGAAACCACATAAGGGACGCGTTGGTTATACAGGTTGTTTTATACTTTTTGTCTCGAAAATAAATCTTCAAGTTGCATCTTTCTATGAGGCTCATACTTTCTCAAATAAAAGAAAGAGCTTAAAACTTTTTATTGATCTTTAACTTCTTAGAACAAATACGAATAGACATTTGTCATAATTCATTAAACCAAACCCGGACACCGGTGTCCAGAAAACAATAAAATATCTATTGTGTCTCATAATCCGGGGCCTGAGGCCGCTTGTTGACGGGACAATTTTCGCTGGATACCAGCTCCAATACAGGGGCCGTACCGCGCAAGTGGCGTCGGCATCGAAATCGGCTTTATTTGACAGATGGATGAGACACATTGCTGCTTCTTTTTTGACACAAATGAAAAGTTACCAAAGAGTAAGAGCAATATGTCACATCCATCTGTCAAATGAAGTCGATGTCGATGCCGACGACACTTGCGCGGTAGGGGCACAGGTCTTTTTCATTGCATTGTTGACAGACAAAGACAGCCCGCGGCTCGTACCGGTAAAAATAGTAGGGTCTTCTAGCAGCCTAAGCAACGACCCGTGAAGGAAATATTTCACTCAGTATAAAGGAAAATGATACTGTCATTAGTTAATTAGCCAGTTAAGTAATAGTGATTTAATAAAATGACAAAAGCTAATTATGCGTCAGTACCGTTTATTGTTTGCAATGATCTTTTTGTAAGCAATTGTTGTATTGTTCTTGTAAAACAAAGATGTTTAGTATTCCAATATTTGCTGCATAGATAAGTAAGTATTCTAATTGTCTGATTATTAGGGTTAGTTAAATGTGGACTGTTTTTTAATGCAAAACGATTGTTGATATGAACGACCGTCGAAAACAGGATGGATTAAGTGATTACGAATCATATATTG
Organism: Chrysoteuchia culmella; assembly: GCA_910589605.1. NCBI lineage: Eukaryota > Metazoa > Arthropoda > Insecta > Lepidoptera > Crambidae > Chrysoteuchia > Chrysoteuchia culmella. The sequence continues at coordinate 1,108,412 of OU342669.1, forward strand.
TTCATAAACTCGAACGAAACAATAAATAATTTTTTCGATGGTAGACTTATAAATAAGAAGCCAGTCATCCCGTGACCACGGGGCGGCACCTAAAAAGGTGCCGAAAAGTCGGGAAACCAAAAAAACCTTAAATATACCATCGGGTAATAAACAGTGCACTTAAATCCATAAAAGTTGTTTTATTTCAATGATGAGTGCGCGAAGAAACTGTGCTTATTTATATTGTTCATTTATTTTTTATCATGCATCTTGCCTGCGATTGTGTTGGTTAGGCAACGTTCACATTGATCGGTCACGGTATGGGTGACCAAACATTTATTATCTTGACCTCTCTTACTTGCTTCGGAAGAAAGGGCATTAAGCCGTTGGTCTATTTGCAGTATTGTAAAAACACCAATCCGCATTGTGGCCGCGTGATAGGGTCATGGTCCATTCTCCCTATCTATTTATCTATAAGAAAGGCCAGTGCGCCAACAGAGTGCACAAGTAAGACGGCTGATGATGTGATGAAGATTAAAACCCCACTTTGTAGGAACTTAGGAGTTTTAAAGACTGATTATTTTATCTTTGTAACTAACCACAATGTTTAAGACGCGTTTTAAATTACCTTTAAGTTTTCGCGTCACACCGTGCGACATAATGACGAATCTCTGATGCAACACAGTACCAATCGCTGAATGAAGTAAAACGGAAGTTTAAACGCGTCACCGCCAGTTGTTATAACGACACACAATGTACAGTCAACGGCGCGATGGGCTTTTTACACTTGCACTACTGGCTGAGCTTGATGTCGTATGTATAATCTACAACATTTTGAGCTTAACTGTTATGTTATGTACTTACGTAATAAATAACTATAACTTAACTGATTTTTGACCGCCTCTGTCAGGTGGTTGATAGGATAGGTAACACGACCTTTCGAGTAGTTGAAGATAGATAGCCAGTTCCTCAGTGGTTGAGGATTCCGTGATCATGTATGATGAAGACTAGGCGCTTCCCGTTGTAAATTAAAAAAGGAAAAAATAAACCTTTTATACTTATGATAAATTTTAAATAAAATATAAATTGAAAAATATTGATCTAAACTAGTAGTGTAGAAAACTACTAGTTTGAGTCAAACCGTTTGGGTTAAACCACTTGAACGAGTTTTTTTATTTCACATTTTTTAAAGTCAAAAGCAGAAGCTGTGCCATTTAGTGAACTTCTTTCAAAATAAAGTCGTGGCTTTTATTTTTTGTATAAAATGTTTTTTATTTCACAAATTTAAAAGACAAAGGCATAAGCAGCGCCATCTAGTGAACTTTATTGCCATCTTGCGGTTTTTACAACAGTATTTTTGAGATTTCCTGAAAAATAAGGAACTGATTTCTAAATTTTAGAAAATGGGACCCACTTAGGAACACACCTGCCCCCTAATTGTCTAATTTAAAATCTATCACAATCCCTTTTAGAGGTATTGTGATTGTGATATTTTCGTCTGTCATATTGTTTAGATAGTTCAATTTCGTTTATTCCGTACCTTTTAAAACGCGTCCCGATCACAATACCTTTCAAATGTCAAATAGGGACGGCCTGAATAACTTTCAAATTACGAATTGAAAGGGATTGCGATAGATTTAAAATTAGACAATTAGCCCCCTGATCTAATAACGTTTAAATAATTACAAGCGGTCCTGCCGTCTTCGAGTAATCGATGTACATACATAAAATATACGAGACGAATAGATAACCTCCTTCTTTTTTTGAAGTCGGTCGCCTGTATTGGATAGGAGTATAGGAAAGAGCAGACCTGTATCCTCTTTGGAGACAAAAAAGTTCAAATCGACTAACAAGTCTACAAAATAAGAAAAACATTGCTGTATTCACCTGTACAGGCATGTTTTAAAAGCCAATACATGTTTGTATTTTAATGTTTAAAGATACGTCGTTGGTGAATTTTCTTAAATAATAACAAATAAATATACTCTACAAATAGTTGACAGCCCTAATACACGCTGTCGATAGCAGCGGTGACATAACTATATTGTTATTACGCATTTTTTTTTCTTAAACAATACAACGTGCATTCCGTGAATGACTGGCGTTTCTGCCGTTTCCTTTAGACTTGTGTACACAGAAAATCTTATTACTTTGACAACAAGAGACATTTGTTCGATTTCTTTCATAATTAATTACTAATGTCATTGGAATCAGGGGGCTAATTTTAAAATCTCTCGCAATCCCTTTCAATTCGTCATTTGAAAGATATTAACATACTTCAGGCCGTCACTATTTGACATTTGAAAGGGATTGAGATAGGGACGCGTTTTGAAAGGTATTGAATGAACAAAATTGAACTGTCTAAGCCAAGTGACAGACGAAAATATCTTTCAAATGTATGGAGAAGTGTCAAATGAAGTGTTATTTAAAACATCATTCGTTCTGAAAGGGATTGCGACAATAAGTTACACAATTCCATAAATCACTATCACAATCACAATACCTTTGAAAGGGATTGTGATAGATTTAGAATTTAGACAATTAGGGGGCTGATATTGTCTTATTAATAACCACCAACAAATGCTATTCACCTTTAAAAATTGCCGTGTTAAAGGTTGCCACTTGCCTAACGACTAGCTATTTATCTTTCTTAGTCTGTCGCCATAATAACAATGTTTTCAGCATTGTTGTATTGTGGCAGTTCAGTCATAAGGTAGCCAGTTCCACAGACAGCTTTTCAAAAACATGTTTCCTGACCAAAACTCTACTGGTCGACCGGGAACTTCATTGATCATAAGTACAAAGTTATTAAAGCATTATTATACATATACCTAAGTATGGAATAGATTCATATATTCGTTATAGAGGACAATGACTTCTTCGTTCTGCTTCCATTAATAATTCTAAAGAAATTGACAAAACTTTATACTTAAGTGAGTAAACTAAGTTTATATTTTGAAATTTTTTCTAACTTCAAATATGTTCCAATACTAAAACTTAACTATTATCATCACAATGTGTTATTGAGTCTTAATCGAGAAATTATGTCGATTGATCGGATACCGGTATTGAAAGGGCGCGTCACTATTTAAGAATTGAACCCAATGTGTTGGTCTGAGGTCTTTGACCCGAAAACGTGCGAAACTTTTTTACTTTTTTCTTTTTTTAAGTGTAAGCCACGGACCTGAGTTTTTTTTCAGGTTCGTAGTGTAAGCTTGTCTTTTTTTTTGTTTTTATGCCATTTACGAATTGAATTTTCGTTTGTAGCAAAGTATTGTATGAAACGGTGAAATTCATACACACTTTGATGGGGTATACATTCGCTTAGTTACACAGTGAAAGCTTGTGACACTGCAGTGAAATTCTAATAATAAGACTACTGTATTAAAAAGTACAATTTTTTTATTTTATTTTTATGATAAAAAAATAGGTATTATTTTTCTACTGGTATCCCCGATATAAAGCCATTTTCGGAAGTCGTTTTAAGACTGTCTATAATATAACGACTTACTAAATAAATAAATAATTGCATACAACACACCAATTATCTAGCCCACGTTAAGTTGCATTAAAAACTTGTGTTATGGATATTAGACAACGGATAAACATACTTATATACTTTTTTTTGTAAATACATACATAATATACATATTAAACACCCAGACCAAGATTAAAAGACATGTTCATGCACACAAATATTTGTCTTGTCCGGGGCAAGAACGCGGGCAAGAAACCCCTTCGCCAAACAGGGGCCGTACCGCGCAAGTGGCGTCGGAATCGTAATCGGCTTCATTTGACAGATGGATGTGACACATTGCTGCTTCTTTTTGACCCAAATGAAAACTTACCAAAGACTTAGAGTAACATGTCACATCCATCTGTCAAATAAAGTCGATATCAATGCCGACGACACTTGCGCGGTACGGCCCAAGCCCCCCTAGCATGACCGCCGAAACGCAATATGATATAGCGTTTTCCACACTCAAACGTCAAAACCCATTGTCTTTTGACGGTTAAACGTGTTAAAGCGCTGTATCATATCGCGTTTTGTTGGTCATACTAGGCTAGCAGGTCGACTTACTAACGAAAATGAATCCTTAGGTCCTTTCAGGATTCATTGTCCATTTACGAAACGGCACTATCGTACAAAAACTTAACCTACGATTTTCTCGTGATCGACAAGGAAGATACGCAATTAATAATCTGTATTTTGTATTAATATTATAAAGTCGTCGTCGTCTCAACCCACTCCTGGGTATAGGCCTCCCCCAAAAGGGAGGGGTTTGCCATAATCGCCACGCTTGGCAGGCGGGTTGGCGATCGCAGTATGGCCAAGTTTGTAGCAGACGCTGCTGCCCGTCTCCTGGAGGCTGAGTCCCTTAGTCGCTTTTTACGACACCCACGGGATGAGAAGGGGTTGTGCTATTTTAAGCCGACACTACACAGCATATTATAAAGAACACAAATCAAATGAACAATATTAGTACGAAACATAGCACTACTAATTGCTCGCTCTTTTCTGCTTTTTTTTTTTACTTTTTCTTGTAACCTTACACCACTTTACCACAGTCCATAATATAAACTATAGTGGTAACTCAACTCCGTACAAAGTACCCCAAAAGGCGACTTTTTTATATGAACGACGGGGAGACTCAGCCTTCATCATACCTGATGTTAAGTATTGTTAAGGCTGAAGATGGAAGTGAGACTCTGCGGGATCTTCAATCACCGAGAAACTGGTTATCTTATCTCTAACTGCCGGAACACAAAAATGCTGAAAATATTGTTGTTATGGCGTCAGACTTAGATAAGATGGTGGTAGTTAGCCAGGCGGACTTACAACAAGTCCTACCACCAACCGAACCATCTCAAGTCATTTGTTTCTTTCTTAGCATAAATAAAATCGACTCTAAGCCATAAATCAATTTGGAATTTGAATTTTCACAAGAGGTTTAAAGTCGCGTAGCACGTAAAGTCGAGCGTGGTCACCGGTGACCGCTTAGTGGTGATTGGGTCGTTGGTACAACAATAATACACAAGAAGAAGTTAGAAGTAGGTAGTTGTCTATTCATATGTATGTATTTTCTTCTTAAGTATATTAAATATATTTCAAAATTGTAAATTTGTGTTTGGCAACAACATGTTGCGTTGTAAATGTTGTTGTTTCTGTTAAAGCTGATAAGTTTCTTGCGGCCATCCTTCTTATCAGTTAAAAGATGTGTTGAATGGCTGGTTGGGAAAAAAACTATTCGAAAGTACTTATCTATAAGTCTATTTGAATAAAAATCTTTGACTTTTACTTTGAAGAAGGTTGAAGTAGGTAGTTGTATGTTCGTATGTCGCCACCCTTCTGCACGAAACAAGGAAGCAGTCCATTTATTACTTTATGTACGATTTTCGAATGGGTAACATGTCTTTCTCAAGTCAAAGATTTTTATTCAGACTTATAGATAAGTGCTTTCGAATAGTCCAATATTTTTTTTCCCTACCAGCCATTCAGGACATCTTTTAACCCTTTCGCGGACATTCAACGCCTATAGCAGTGATAACAATAAAAATTCTATTGTGTCTCGTTCACTGTCCGCGAAAGTGTTAACTGATAAGAAGAACGGCCGCAAGAAACTTATCAGCTTTAACAGAAACAACAACATTTACAATGGAGCATGTTGTTGCCAAACAAATCTACAATCTTGAAATAAATTTACTTACTATAAGTGGAAAATTTTCTCATACATTTCTTTTCTAGATAACCCCTTTTTTAAGTCTAAATGCGATACGTGCCTGCTATTCTTATTTTTTGTGTTAGTGGTGATTGGGTCAATTTGTTGCATTGCGTTTATTTAACTGATAAGGTCAGCGCATTATGTTGCAACAAGTTGCATTAATGAAGGTTTAATCAGCGCATGTTGTTATAATTAACGAAACATGTTGCTTGTATTGTATTGTATGTTTAATGAGAACTAAAATCTAATAATATTATAATTTCGAACGCTTGTACGTTTGTTACTCAACCACGGATTTTAATGTAATTTGGCACATATATAGTTTATAGCCTAAATTGAATTGAAGTAAATAGGATACATTTTTTATTCCGATATTCCCACAGGAACGAGAATCGCGCGGGTGAAACCGCGTGCGACAATAAGTGCTTTTATAATTGACGAAAAAAGTTGCTTGGTTGTTTTATGAGAACCTATTTAAAATTTAAAAATAATTTATTATTGTTTAAGACATCAAATATTATGGTGTTAACAGCCTATTTATATCAAGAATACCGAGATGAGATACTGCCGTAACTGATACACTGTGTCACCTCACCACATTGTTGCAACAATCCAGTATTTATCCAACCTCTTTGAACACTCTGTTGCCAGGTGCAATTTTTTCCCGTCATTCGAAAACCAGCAGGTCAATGCCTTTCGCGTGGTCATTGCTCCTTAGATCCTCGTCTTTATGCGAGCCTAGTACATTACGTCATTTTAATAATGAATTTATTAAACGGACATATACATTTTTAATGTCTCTACTGCTGGGGCACTGGCCCTCCTTATGAATGGATAGGGAGCATGGGCCATAAGTCATGACCCATCACGCGGAACCAATACGGATTGGTGGGTTTTAACGACTGCAAATGCAGCCGGGACCAACGGGTTAACGTGCCTTCCGAAGCACGGAGGAGCCCTTTTTGAGGAGAAATTTTTGGTCACCCATCCCGTGACCGACCATTGCGAAAGTTGCTTAACCTCAACAATCGCAGGCCAAAAGCGCGAACCACTGCGTCACGGGTATGTACGGGTACCCTAAACCTTAACATATAACTTTAACCTTATATCTTTAATATATGCTCATCAAGTACTTATAATATGTCCGTCAAAATTTACAACATACTTCCAAAGAACTTAAGAAATGAAAATAATGATATTTATTTTAAAAATAAGTTAAAACAATTATTAGTTCAAAATGTTACTACAATTTTCAAGAATACTTTTCCGACAAAATAAAAGAAAATTAAATTAAATAAGTAGTAAGTATAAACTTTTGTAAATGGCCTAAAATCTATTTATGATTCTTCTTTTTCAAATTGCGATACCCGACAGAGTCCATAATTTGTACTTTTTTTATGTAACATCTTTATAACATTATGGATGCAATAAATGTATGGAGTATTAACTAATAATAACATATTACAGTACCTATTTATTTTGATTTTGCAGCAGCACCCATGTCACGCGTATTTCTTAGGTACAGGAGGGTATGCATAAGGCGCATTGCCCCTTTAGATAAAAAAAAAATAATAAAAAAAGGTACAGGTCGGTGAACGAAGTTGGCACTTTCAACAGATAATTACACGTATCTAGTGTCCTGTGACTGTGAATAAGCGCGCGGCGCATGACGTTGCACTGCATGGTCATCAAAAATAGTCTGTCTCTCTCGCGCTTGGTCAAACTTATGAGTATAAAGGAGGCAGTTGTTGTTTTGCTATTGTTATTGCAAAGTGAACTTTTTTGTATTAGTCCATTCGGTTTTTGAAATTACATTAGTGTGAAACTGAGAATGTGCCCGCTTTCCTTAACCGACCTGTAAAGCCCACAGATCTATATCGAGATAGACCGTAAAAGTGTACCTACCTTGCGTGTCAAAAGTTAGTCAGTCCGCTTGAGACCATTGCCATGAAAACACGCGTCACTCAGAAACGAAATCCTTTCTTGAAAGAGCTCGTCAATAACATTTCCACATTACTAAATCTCGCTCATGACTCGTGACGTCATGGTAAAAACGAAAAATGCAACACGCTAGGTTCTCATACAGTTTGAAACTCTCTTTATGTATATCTCGATATATTTACTATTATATATATATATATATTCTGTGATAAAGGTATTTTTATATTGAGGTCGGAACAAATAACTTTACCTCCACCCTAACCGTATAGCTCTGCTATCGCTATAGCTATCAAACTTCAAACTCTCATTAAACCCTTCAAGGATAGGGTTTTTGACTAATTCCTGCATATTTCTATTCACCTATTGGATTCACTACTGCATTTTTAGTATGAAAGTGATAGCGTCAGCGAGAGCCCTTGTAGGGGGTTTGAAAAATCGATCGATACCACAAGCTGTACTGTTAGGCGGTCGGGGTGCTGATGTTAAGTGGCGGTAGAGTCTAGACGCGAAGATAGCTGGAGGAGCAGATCAAACTGCCACATCAGCCACCCTCACCTTGCTGGCATGCAGAATGCTTCTTCACGTCCCGTTTAAATGACCCCGGGTTGTAGGAAGGAGGGAAGACGTGCGCAGGCAATGAAATAATAAATAAATAAATTCTTTATCCATGCCATGCCATAATGAGAATGTCACAACAGTAATAGCTATCTATATACTTAATTCAGGTTCGCAAAATTTGTGACGACTCGATAGGGACTTTGGCGCGTAGTACGCGGCCGAGTAAGGTATCAAATTAAAGGTACTCGAGTCTATTTGTTCCGAAAACTATAAAATATACAAAATGTTAAACGTGATGATCACAAACTGCAATTAAAGATTTTCGCATAATTTGGAATTTTTCGTCGATCGACAAACCCGAGTATCGGGTTGTAGTAGCTATTGTTAACAGTTAGCAAATACAGACACTAGTAATAAGGCAGAAAAGAACAATAGGATGTAAATAAGAGTCTTAGCTGACCCTACTAGGTTATAGACATATAACCTTTTTTTTTTTTTTTTTTTTTTTTTTTTTTTGAGTGAGGGGAATCCAGTCTTTACAGATTCCTGCCTTGAGGATATGCTGGGGTCACCTAGCATACCCGTCCTGGTAAAGACCTAGGAACAAGCACACTATCTCTCGCCACTCTCGCCACCCCCGTTACCCCGTCGAGCCTAATAGGCTCGGCGGGGTTACGGGGTAGGACTCACCCACTCCCGATCCTCCACCGGGCCAAAGGCCGGATGGGAGATCGGGACTGGGGAGGGACGCCCACCTCGCGACCCCCCAGTCCTACTCGGAAGACAGACCGGAGGACCGGGAGGGGGGGGCACTACCAGCTAAACCCCTCACTGTTTGCCTTCTCACTGCCACAGGCCACGGGGGACCAGAGTAGTATGCACCCCTTAATAGACATATAACCTGTAATTAGGGATTCAGCGCCTTTCCCCATGTCATACCTTGTTTATTGTTATCTATCTTAAACTAGTTTACAGAATAACTATTACATGTTTAACATCTTCAAATCAACGTAACAAAACTAAGTAGGTAAGGAGCATAAAATTACAAACATCATTATGCACTATTTTTTATTTGTGTTGTTTCGAAGTGAGTGTGGGAGGTGCGTGTTTATGTGAGTGTCAGTGTGTGTGTGTGTGTGTGTGTGTGTGTGTGTGTGTGTGTGTGTGTGTGTGTGTGTGTGTGTGTTTGTGTGTGTGTGTGTGTGTGTGTGTGGAGAGGGGTGTATGTGTGTGAGATGCGCGTGCGTGTGTGTGTGTGCCTATGTGTGCATGTACGATTTTGAGAATACTGGATAATCAAGTCCATTTGCGGATAGTGCGACAAAGAAATGAGCCACCAAATTTCTTTGTTCGCGTTGGAATCGCTGCCTCAGTAAACCGGTGGCAACGCAAGCCAGCGCGCGTGGTCCTATGAAGGAAAGGAGAAGGTGGTATAAGGGAAAATAATTCTTCAGAGCACTCGCCGTGGTATAGGCGGTAGAACGCGGTTTTTAACCGCCTCTGTGGTCTAGTGGTACAACCACCGGTATCAGACCCAGGGGTCCCGGGTTCGATTCCCAGCGGGGGTACATATTGTATTAGGTTTGGTTGGTGGTAGGATTTGTTGTAAGTCCGCCTGGCTAGCTACCACTATCTTATCTAAGTCTGACGCCATAACAACAATGTTTTCAGCATTGTTGTGTTCCGGCAGTTAAAGATAAAATAGCCAGTTCCTCAGTGATTGGGGATTCCGGGAGAGGCTCGCTTCCATCTTCAGCCTTATCAATACTTGACATCAGGTATGATGTAAGCTAAGAGTCTCCCCGTACTTCATAAAAAAAAACGCGCTTAATGAAGCGACATCGCCTCTGTGGTTAAAACCTGACGGGCTGTTGACAGTACAACATAATTAGATAAAACCTATTTGTACAAGTATTAGTTAATTGAACCTTGAACGTAGCCTGTACTATACATGTTCGCAGTATTGCTCAATGGTAAGGTAAGACAATTTGGTTTCGTAACTAATGGATTATTTGTGTCGTTGTGGCATTACGTACGGCGGAGTGTAGTCCAGTCAAAATAAATTAAAATTCACATTAAATCATACAATGATAATTTCTTTTTTGATCATTATTTGACGACCTGTTTGGCGCAGGGGTGCTAAACCCGCCTTCTACGCCAGAGGTCCCGGTTTCGATCCCCGGACAAGACAAATATTTGTGTGCAGGAACATGTCTATTTGTCTTGGTCTGGGTGTTTAATATGTAGTTATATTGTAAGATCTACTGACGAAGCACTTCATAGTTAATACAATGTAACTACAATGTAACATTATTCTGTGAAATGCTTTGGACAGGAAGGACGGCAGACGCAATGTAAGCAGTCTTGCCGATCCTTAGAATTAAGTTGCAATGTAGCAATTATTATTATAATCTTTTGTATTAGAATAAGGAGTAGATCGAGTCAGTCCGGCATCAAACTCTGCTGGGTTCACTCGTCCTAAGTTAGCCTAAGTTAGTCTGTAGTTCATCGATAAAATCTCGATACATTAGTTTTTAAAAACATATTTCCACGCTCCGGAAAGTTAACTGGCGCAGCCGGTAGGATAGTCTACTGTTTATCATACGCGGAAAACCCTCGAAAAAGTACGCTAGCATCGCAGAAAATTCGGGAAACAGTTTCGAAGCTTCGTAAAATCCGAAATCGTTGCTGAAGTTCGCGTGTGTGTAGCAGTTCGCGTGTTTCAACACCGGTAAAGACTATCCACGAACCAAATAAATTTGTTAACGGGAGTAATTTGCCTAAAATCGGTAATGTGTGAAAATAAGGTGCAGACTGGCATGTAAGTTGTAAAATTCTTCTACATCCTTTCCTATCCTTTATCCTAGTGTTAGATTTAAGTGATTATTGTGATTTTTTTTATATACAAAAAGTGAATATAGTTTTTAAACATTTGAAGTATCTACGCGATAAAATCTCACGATTTACTTTGAATATAATTTTAATTTTAGTAATAGGCGATAAAATCTCGCAAATTAATTTTAAAGTTGTAGTTTACATAGATAATTTAAAGTTTACGCGATAGAATCTCGCGATTACTTTATATTACCTACCTTATTTTTAATCATAAACTAAGCTTGTGTTATAGTAACTATATTTATATTTAAAATGGAGAGCGAACTAGATTATCCGACACCACACATCCCTCGCGAAATGCTAAACCTTATACCTGAGTATAACGGGAACACAAAAACTTTAAGTTTGTTTTTGAGGAAATGTGAATTCGTTATATCAAAGTACCAAGGTGCAGCAAACGTGAATGAGTTTTTACTTCAGTCAGTTACTAGTAAATTGTCCGGGAAAGCCGCTGCTCTGATCAGCGAGCGAGGTGAATTTCAGACGTATGACGAAATAAAAGCAATCTTAATCCAACATTTCGGAGACCCGCGAAGTGAGGAATGTGTAGCGATCGAATTAGAAACATTAAAAATTAGAAACAATGAATCTTACTTAGAATTCTGTGGTAGAATTCAGGACGTGAGAGCAATTCTTATTTCAAAAGTTAACCAAAGTTCATCCGTTACCTTAAAAGAAGCAAAACGTATTATTTACGATAATACTGCCTTGAACGTTTTCTTATATAATTTACCCGAACACATGGTGCGAATAGTTAGAATTAAAAATCCGACCACATTAGAGCAAGCATTGAGTTTTGTTTTAGAAGAAGTTAATTTCCAAGAACAGTATAACCTTCGATCAAAGATGCTCCAAAATAGACCATTGATCACTCAACAAAATATATTTAAACCATCAATTCCGCAGAACACCCAATTTAAATTTGGTATTCCTGCATTTCCAACAAACCAATTTAAATTTGGTATTCCGGGAAACACCCACAATCTTTTCCGACCAAATAATCAGTATTTTGGTAATCGACCTCTAAATACAAATGCATTCAACCAACCGCGACCAACAGCACCACAATTTAATAATTTTACAAAACCCCAATTTAATACGAATACACCATTTCAACCAACGGGCTACCGTCCGCAAATAGGTCAATTTGGTTATAGACCTCAAACGCAAGGTTTTAGACCACAGCCAGGCCAATTTGGATTTAGGCCTCAGCAGCAACATCAAGGTTACCGTCCTCCTAATTTCTCTAATGACGTTTCAATGAGAACCGCACCCGCTAAACCACAACAGTTTCCAGTAAACGAAATATCTACTGATGAAACTGATTATTATAATTACCCTTATAATTACGAGACCGAATTTGATGAAAATATGTACGCTTATTATAATGAAAATGCATATACAGAACAATACCCCGATCCTGGTGAAATTGAAAGCGATAATAATCCACAATTAGAAAATAATCAGGAAAAAGTAGATTCTAATGAAAAATTTTCAAGTCAATTGCCTCCGAATCATCCCGAGATAATTGAAATAAATTCAGACAATACTCTAAAATTACCTTATATATATGTACCAGACATAGATGCTAAGTTTATGTTAGATTCTGGAAGCACACGTTCTTTTGTTAGTACATCTAAAGCTAATGAGTATTTCAATAACTATAGATGCTACGAACCGTTTATGGTAACTAGTACGCATGCATCCAGTGTCCATAATGATGTAGTTAATATTCCTCTTTTCTCAATTTTTAAAGAACCATTTACACATAAATTTTATATATATGATGTAGATAAAAGATACGATGGAGTAATCGGTTGTGATCTTTTGTCTCGACTCAAAGCAAATATTTCTTATAACCATATGATCCTTCAGACAGACAAGACTACTATCCCAATAGTTTATAAAAGTGATTATAAAATTATATTAGAACCGCGATCAGAACAACGCATTAAACTACCAGTGAATCAGGAAAACGGTGATGCAATTATTGAATTTAAGGAATTTTGTCAAGACGTTCGTATGCCTACTGCCTTAGTTTCTTGTAAAAATTATTTTGCCGAAACCATTATACAAAATGCGACAAATAATTTATTAGAATTAGTTATTACAGCACCCTTCAAAGTATCCAAATTTTGTAACGAAATAGAAACTAACTATAACGGTGACTATACAAACGTAGAGACAGATACCTTATTGAATGACAACTTAAATAAGCTTCGTTTAGACCATCTCAACATAGAAGAGCGTAGAGAAATCACTCGTCTATGTGAAGAATATAAAGATATATTTTATTGTGAAAGCATTCCACTTACTTTTACCAATCAAGTAAAACACCAAATCAGAACTGTAAATGAAGACCCAATTTATATAAAACCCTATAGACAGGCACCGGCTCAAGCACAGGAAATATTACATCAAGTAGAAAAATTATTGCAAGATAACGTAATACAAGAATCACATTCTCCTTGGAGTGCCCCTGTCCATTTGGTTCCAAAAAAATTGGATGCTTCAGGTGAAATAAAATATAGAATGGTCATAGACTACCGACGTTTAAACGAGATTACAGTTGACGACAGATACCCACTTCCGAACATATGTGACTTATTTGACAAATTAGGTAAAAGCAATTACTTTACAACGTTAGATTTAGCTTCAGGATATCATCAAATTGAAATTACAGACTCAGATAGGGAAAAAACTGCGTTTTCTACACAAAATGGACATTATGAGTTTCTTAGAATGCCATTTGGTCTAAAGACAGCTCCGGCAACGTTTCAACGAACGATGAATAACGTGCTGAGAGGCTTACAGGGAATACATTGCCTCGTTTACCTAGATGACATTCTGATTTACTCGAATGGACTAAAAGAACATCTTCAAAAATTACGTGCAGTATTTGAACGACTCAGACAGACGAACTTGAAGGTACAATTAGACAAATCCGAATTCCTTAGAAAAGAAGTGCAATATTTGGGACATACGTTGACAAAAGACGGACTTAAACCTAACGATGACAAAATTAAAGTAGTTATGGATTACCCAATTCCACAAACACAGACTGAAATAAAACGATTTTTAGGATTCATAGGATATTACAGACGTTTCGTAAAAGACTTTTCTAAAATATGTCAACCTTTAACAGCATGTTTAAAAAAGGGCAAAAGAGTGATTATCGATAATAAATATACAGAAGCATTCCAAAAATGTAAAGAACTTTTAATAAATGCACCGATTTTACAATATCCAGATATGAGCAAGCCATTCATTCTAACAACAGATGCATCTGAAGTAGCCCTCGGTGCAGTATTGTCACAAGGCTGTATAGGTAGCGATAAGCCGGTGGCATATGCTAGCCGAACGCTAACAGATACTGAAAAGAAATATAGTGCAATCGAACGTGAGTTGCTGGCTATAGTTTGGGCCACAAAACATTTTCGACCGTATCTATATGGAAATAAATTCACAGTTTATACGGACCATAGACCTCTAATATGGCTTAGTAATTTAAAAGAATTGAACAGCAAATTAACGCGTTGGCGTTTGCGTCTGCAAGAATATGATTTTCATATAATCCATAAAAGCGGAAAACAGAACGCAAATGCAGATGCGTTATCACGCCTTCAATTCAATGCATTAGGTAATGATGATAACGATTCCATGATTGTTAATGTGGAAGATAGTGAAGAGCAATCATCTAAATTAACGAAAAAAGATATCGCTGACTCAGACACCATAACCATTTCCGATTCTGAAGACACCGCTTCTATTTCAACAGATATGGATATCGAACCATCTAACTATCCAATTCGTTCCGATAACTCTAGTATTCAAACCATTCACTCAGCCCAAGAAACAGAATCTTTAGGTATACCAATATTACATGAAGCAGTTGATACAAAGCCAAATCAGATATTAGTATTTTATAAATTTAGTCAAGATATGCAAGTAACAGATTTATCCCGCGATAAACAAAAAGTTTTAGAAGTGTTCTTACCATTACAAAACGACCAAATAATAAAAGATTTTCTGAAACGATACATTAAGCCTAAAATCAAATATTTCATTTACTTTGAACACCCAGAACATAGAAAACGATTTAGTAAAATAATTATCGAATTATTTAAAAAGGGCACAGTAAATTTTATTGAATGCACCGAACGCGTAGTTTACGTAGAAGATGAGCAGGAACAACGAGCAATAATTAATAAAATACATGACGGGAAAACATGTCACCGAGGTATCACGGAAACAGTTAAAAGAATTAAGAGAAACTATTTTTGGCAAAACATGCATGAAATGGTGACAGCAGTCATCAATTCTTGCGAGCAATGTAAAGTTTCTAAATATGATAGAAAGCCCATAAAACCAGTTTTACAATTAACGCAAACACAAAATGCACCATTCCAGGAAATATTCATGGATACATTTTCAATCGAATCAAAAACATATCTAACAATTATCGATGCTTTTAGTAAATTAGGTCAGGCAATAGAAATCCCATCCAGATCAACACCCGAAATTGTTAGAGCCCTAATTAAATATTTTTCTTTTTACGGAACACCACAAAAAATTAGTTCAGATCCTGGAACCGAGTTTAATAATGCATTAATTAAAGAATTAACAGATTTACACAAAATAACTTTGCATATTGGAACGCCAAATAACCCAAATTCCATGGGATTAGTTGAACGTTTCCATTCCACTTTAATAGAAATATATCGATTAGCCAAATATGAAAGAAAATATACCGATGCCGCTACAGTTATGACTTACGCAGTCATGGCTTATAATAATACCATCCATAGTACTACTGATTTAACACCATTTGAGGTAGTTTTCGGTCATACCGAATTAAATTCAACATTTGATACAGATTTCCAGAAAAATTATCAACAGCAACTTATTAAAGATCATAGAAAAAGAACTCACGAATTATATAAACAATTATCGGAAAATGCAGTGAAATTAAAGAAAAAAGTAATTCATAAACGAGGTGGAGAGACAGGCCCTGAATTGAAAGTAGGACAAACCGTATTCGCCAAAGCAGTCAATAAGCGACAGTCTAAAGACAAACCTAAATATCAAAAGGCTATAGTCACGGGTAAAGCAGACCGTAATATTTTACCTATTAAAGTAAATGAACGCGATACGAAGGTACCAATTAAAAATGTGAAACGCCCTTCGCAGGTGGTGGATGAGGTGGATGAACCTACTGATATGGACGTCGATAACGCAACGGCTCCTAGGTCAAACTCTCCCCAGCCAGGGACTTCAACTGGTAGAAATTAAACAAAATCCGGGAATCTTACCTTTTCAACAAGGTCAAGCCTTTTTACAACGCGATCAGTGGTCCATTATAAAAACAATAGATCTGAAAGGTTTCGAACGAGACATTTTATTTAATATTGAGAAATATTCTGAATTAAATGACATCACAACTCATTACAGTAATAACAGTTTTTATCAATTTGAGATTCAGGAATTACAACAATTAGTACAATACTTACGTGATGAAACTATTGAAAAATTCCAACAACTGAGCCCCTCAAGAAAAGTCAAACGAGGACTCATTAACCCAATTGGCTCAATTATCAAGATAATTACAGGAAATTTAGATTATGACGATGCAGTTAAATATGATAAGCTTATTGCAAACATACAAACCCACGAACAGGAAGTTTCCAATAAGGTTACCATAATATCTAAAATGTTAGATCATTTTCTAAATTCCACAAAAACTATTGATGAAAATACACAACTTATGAATGAGCGTCTTATTCGAATTGAAACAAAACTTAGTGACCTCTCTGTCAAAGAAAATCAGCTAAGCTATGTAACTTATCTCATTAGTATTTTAAATATGTTTGTTGCTAACTTCCGAACCATGTACATTAAACTCAGCGAAATAGAAACTGCTCTAGCGCTCAGTAAAGTATCAGTTATCCACAAAAGTATTTTAAACCCAAACGAATTATTGAATTTATTATTGGAAATAGCTCAACACGATAATTTAATGTTTACCGTAAATGAACAAAATCTCATTAACCTAGAAGAAACGTTTTCTGTAAAAACTTACATCACAAATAATGTTATAAGATTTATTATAGATATACCTTTAGTTGACAATGTAACATATAATTATTTTAAATTGTATTCCCTTCCCATATTCTATAATTCCATAAACCTAACCTATATTATAATCCCTGACTTTCCTTACCTACTCGTAGAAGGATTGAAATACTTACCAATAGCCAAACCGTGTAAAGAAGTTACAGATAAAGATTACTTGTGTACTGAAGATGACCTCACACCTTATGCCGATAAAACCTGCATTGAACAACTGATGACGTATTGCCCAAATCCATCTTCATGTTTCCCTAGATCAGTCGACATGGAAGACCTGAAACTTCAAAAGATTACCGCAAATAGTTGGATTTTATTCTCCAAGGTTAACAAAATTATTTCACAAAACTGCGATAGTAATATCATCCATGGGCAAATACAAGGCACATACATACTAACCATACCAGATAGATGTATAGTATCCATAGAAGGAATAGAAATTCGAGGACATCGTTATTACTCCATGTTCAAGAAAAACAAATCTTTACCTGTAATCACATTACCCAGTTTACCTGAAAATCAGCAACAGAATTCTACGGACTACGAACCTGTGAACTTGAAGAAAGTAAATCTGGACGACATTCAGCATTTAAATTACGTGCTACAAAAAGGCGTGAAAAATGTGAAAAGTGTCAGTGTGCAACAAAGTGAAAGCGTTGCTACCATAGTATTATATGTAATAGTTTCCGTATTGATTGTAATTTTTATTGTGTTAAAATATAAGATAATTTTAAGAAAATTATGTAAGAAAACTCCATCTGATGTTAATAACCCTCAAACTTCACCTAATCAAGTAAATGAGATACCCTTGATACATTTGAAAAAGTAATTATTTTAGTTCTGAAACACATAGTTTAAATTGTTAAAATTAGGTAAAGTTTCCAATGAGTTTTCTGAAAAATTTAGTTTTTCAGATAACTTCATTCTAAGGGTGGAGGAGTTATATTGTAAGATCTACTGACGAAGCACTTCATAGTTAATACAATGTAACTACAATGTAACATTATTCTGTGAAATGCTTTGGACAGGAAGGACGGCAGACGCAATGTAAGCAGTCTTGCCGATCCTTAGAATTAAGTTGCAATGTAGCAATTATTATTATAATCTTTTGTATTAGAATAAGGAGTAGATCGAGTCAGTCCGGCATCAAACTCTGCTGGGTTCACTCGTCCTAAGTTAGCCTAAGTTAGTCTGTAGTTCATCGATAAAATCTCGATACATTAGTTTTTAAAAACATATTTCCACGCTCCGGAAAGTTAACTATGTATATTATGTATGTATTTACAAAAAAGTATGTATGTTTATCCGTTATCTAGTATCCATAACACAAGTTCTTCTTGAAACTTACCGTGGTGGGCTAGGTAATTGGTGTGGTATGCAATTATTTATTTATTTATTATTTGTGGTTTTGGAAACCCATCTTGCAGTGTTCCCTCCTCCCCCTATTAAGCGTTTTCAGAAAATGGACACGAAACTCTCGATCCTATGACTCCTGCTGATAATTACAATCTACAGTAGGGATTTGAGTAGGATTTCATTTGTTTTAACATCCTATACCTTAGACCCAAAAATCACTTCTTCTTCTTCTTCTTATCGTATGAGGATTAGTGGCCACCTCTAGTGTCAGAGTTTATCAGGCCGCCTATAAGGCCTCCGACTTGACTTAACGACTGTTATCAGAAGACAACACCGGGACCGACGGTTTAAGGCGGTACCCCCACCGAAAGTGGCGCCGCGTTGAATTTTATTTAATACCGTAATTCTAATTCACAATTTTAATAAAACTAAACGTGGAATTTTTAGAGCCCATAGTCTAGTATTTTTAGACGGTATCATTACATTCCCTCGTAGTCACTGCTAGAAGTAGATAGCAAAACTGCTAAAGGTGGCCGTTTTTGACACATTTGCTATCTACTTCTACGAATGACTATGACGAGATGTAGCGATACCTTCTAAAAATACAAGACAATGGGCTCTAAAAATTCCACGTTTAGTTTTATTAAAATTGTGAATTAGAATTACGATATTAAATAAAATTCAACGCGGCGCCACTTTCGGTGGGGGTACCGCCTTAACGTGCCCTCCGAAGCACGGAAGCGCTCAGCTATAATGCCACTTTACGGTCACCCATCCAAAACCTGACCGGGCCGAACGTTGCTTAACGAACGTGATCGAATACGATCGGTCTGTCAAGCGCGGCCATGAGCGAAGTTACGGAAATAAAATTGTTTTGTTGTAAAATATTTTTTTTTACAGAAAATGCTTCAATTTTATTATTTTTGGATTATTATATTTTTAAATAAAATATATTAAAACAATATTTTGAAAAAATGGACTGGTAATAAAAAAAACTATTGAATTGACAATGGTGAAAATTTCTATTATCGTTTTTAGATATCATAATTATGTTTATTGGTTTTAAAGAGCCCCTTACATAAAAAAATCACTGGTGTAGGTTTGTTTGTTATTCAGATAGAAGTAGGCATTATAAAATAGAAACTGCCTTTAAAAAATAAGCTCCATTCCAATTTTGGGGAAAACTTAAAAAATATTATTGCATACTCATCCATCATCAGCCTCCACTGACCTCCACTGCTGGACAGAAGCCTCTCCTAGCTCACGCCTATTGTGGCGTTCATAGGAGGCTATTAGCCTACTGCTACCACACTTGCCAGGCGAGTTGGTAGAGGGTTTGTTTCAAGTTTTCCTTCTCTCGCACAGGTGTTCAATGCGTCGAGCCTCTTAGTCGACTCGTACGACATCCCAGGCATGTAAGGGAGTGGTGACACTTGTATTCTTAGGCCGACACCACACGGCACAAGTATTGCATACTCTACATATATAAAGTATACCTAATCAATAATTCAAATCAATTTGAGTGTAGGTATTAATGTCATTTTCTCGGAACAAAATATTTGCCATGAAAACACGCGTCACTCAGAATCAAAAATGGCTTATTGTGCAGTGCTTTCTTGCAAGAGCTCGTCAATAACATTTCCATATCACTAAACTTCGCATGTGACGTCTTCGTAAGTGCGAAAAATGCGGCATGCTATAGTCTTATACAGTTTGAAGCGTTCTTTTCGTCTATCTAGATATATGTCTGTGGTGACACACCTTGCACCTTCACCGACTACTCTACACGTGTTTCGCCCACACACGGAGCATCCTCAGGAGTTGTTAGACCGTGCAATGCCAGCACCGACAATTTTTTTCTAATGATCAACAAACGCCTAGCCTTTATCATACCTGATGTTAAATGATGATAAAGCGTAAGGTGGAATCGAACTTCATCCGGAATTTTTAACCACTGAGGAACTGGCTATCTTATCTCGAACTGCCCGATCATTCCCAGTCGCCACCACCAGTTTCGCCATCACTGGGGGAGACTGGGTTTTTTTTTAATTCCCATTCGTCACACGTGGTACCATTGGGATTTTGCCTAGAAAAAATCCCAATTGCCCCTACTGATTTCATTTATAAAATTTCTATTTCTATTTAGGTAATTGATTTGTGTGTATGTGCATATATAATAATAACGTAGAACGTTAATACAATTCTATTCTTATAAGTTCATAATTATTAAAACATTGTTTATACATACCTTACATGTACATGCTAGGTCATAAATAACTCTTATGAGTGTGTAAGTATAAAATAATTAGGAAAATATTTGAGATTTTTCCCTTTAGCATTTATGAACCAATGTCCCAGTAGCCGCCACTTTGCCACCACTAGTGTCGAATGGGAATTTTTAAACAAAAATTCCCAGTCGCCCCCAGTGGAAGCGAAACTGATGGTGGCGACTGGGAATGACCGGAACTGCCGGACCGGAAAATAACGCTGTAAACAATGCTGTTCTTCTTATCGAATGAGGATTAGTGGCCACCTCTGGTGTCAGAGTTTTACAAGCCGCCTTTGCTGTTATGGCGAAAGATTTAGATGAGATGGTGGTAGCTAGTCAGGCGGACTTAAAAGAAGTCTTACCACCAACTTAACGGAATATAATAGTTAATCCCTGGAAATCAAATCCGAGGTCTCTGGATACCACGGTTCCAGTGGTGTTTATTCCTCTGGACCACAAAAATATTCTTAAAAACCACTTCCACATTTGAGGAATAGGTGTTTTAAATTGACCAATGAGTAAGTTAGTAAAAGGTTTTTATGTCACCTCATTTCACCAAAATATGAGATCGTAAAACAATATTTAGGTTTAAAATAAATTTCAAAGAAAGTCAAAGAATATTTCCGCCAGGACATTGACTTCAGAAGTACATTGCACTTGCAGCAGCCGACATACATACACAATTTGATACATATAAAAACGGGGGCACCGGCCTGCTAAATATATCACGTGCTTTATTCCAAGGTCGTACGGTTCAAAGTCTCTTGCACGTGACGTAATTGCCTTAAAAAGAGTAAACTAACCTACCTCCTTGTTTGATCTTGATGGCTACGGATTTTCTTGAAAATATACCTCTAATACTTCATAAGACCCTGGTACTTTTAGCTTGGTTTCAAAATCATGATTTTTAATTGGTAATCAATATTATCAGATTTTATTGAAAAAGTCGTGGTTTTTAGGGTTCTGAACCTCTACAGAAAAAAAAGAACCCTTATAGGATCACTTTGTTGTCCGTCTGTCCGTCCGTCCGTCCAACCTCGATTATCTCGAGAACGCGTGGAGGTATCGAGTTGAAATTAAAACCATATATTCAGGTCAACAGTCTGTTCAAGGTGTAAAAAAATCAAACTTGTAAATTAACAAAAAAACGTAGATTTCTATACTCTCAAGGAATAAAAAATTCATAGCGTATTTTCCGTTGACCTATAACTATGAAATTGTGCAAGTAATATCGTCTTTTATTACAAGTACAGGAAAATATCTAAAAACTGAATATGTGTAATTATATCATGAAAAAGGTTGTCGTAAATTTTGAAAACTGAATTTTGGGAAACTTCGATACTTCATTCCTGAACTATTTATAATATTATGTTCTTAGGTACCTTCAAATTTGTGCGGAACCCTCGGTGGGCGAGTCCGACTCACACTTGTCGGTTTTTTTTTTTTTTATTAGGTTTTGCGATCATTTCTTTAGTTTTTCTTGAGGGCAACATTTTATTTAGGTAGAAATTGATGTATAGTGCTGGCAACACCACCAAAAAACAGTAATTTATTCCTTTTTCGGATCCCGTCACGACGACATGAGACAAGTTGCTTTTTTCTAGTTAATATAATAATATATCACATAAAAATAGCATTGTAAAATGCAAAGTTAAAAAGTTATAATACTTTTTCGGAATTCGATTTGAATTTAAATCATAGACTTTTATAAAAAAAAAAACATTCATTAAAGCCGTGATTCAACTTCATTTAAAATACTTAATTTAAATCATGCAAGCCTGACTTTAAGGACGACTTTCACCAGTAAAGGAAATCATTCAGGCTCCATACAGTTTTGGGACGTTTTTTAAAAGTGCAATTGATACGTATTATGCTAAGAACTGGACCTCTATTTTTGAATCACACGTCGCGCGAGTGGCGAGGCAAACGAGGAGGCGATCAGGCGATTAGCTACCTTACAATCGTAGACATAGCACGCTTTTCGCTTTGCCCCTCGCGCGTTCGCGTTGGGAGGCGGTACTACAGGCGAAAAGCGAAGCTATGTATATACAGGCAAGGTCGCTTTTACGGAATACGGAAACTCAAACGTCGCATGAAAATCAGTAGAATCCTCGAGACGAGTGAATCAAAAATAGAGCTCCTGGACCTCTATTTTTTAATCACTCGTCGCGCGAGTGGCGAGGCGAACGAGGACGCTATCAGGCGATTAGCGACCTTGCAAGTGTAGACATAGCAAGCTTTTCGCTTTGCCCGTCGCGCGCTTGTGTTGGGAGGCGGTACTACAGGCGTAAAGCGAAGTTATGTACCTATATACGTGCAAAGTCGCTATTACGGAATACTTAAACTCAAACGTCGCACGAAAATCTGTAGAATCCTCGAAACGAGTGAATCAAAAATAGAGCTCCTGGACCTCTATTTTTGAATCACTCGTCGCGCGAGTGGCGAGGCGAACGAGGAGGCGTTCACGCGATTAGCGATCTTGCAAGCGTAGACATAGCACGCTTTTCGCTTTGCCCCTCACGCGCTCGCGTTGGAAGGCGGTACTACAGGCGAAAAGCGAAGCTATGTATATACCTGCAAGGTCGCTTTTACGGAATACGGAAACTCAAACGTCGCACGAAAATCAGTAGAATCCTCGAGACGAGTGAATCAAAAATAGAGCTCCTGGTCGTTTGGAGCAATAGTTGATATGGCCATGGCACAAAAGTTGTAGGATTACTCAAAGTCGAGGTATACAAGTTCGAAGATTAGCCATTTTCATACATTCCTTCATTTCAAAAAATGCTTAAAGTAAAAATATCCGCTATGGCACAAAAGTTGTAGGATTACTCAAAGTCGAGGTATACAAGTTCAAAGATTAGCCATTTTCATACATTCCTTCATTTAAAAAAATGCTAAAAGTAAAAATATCCATACATATTACACAAATGTTACCAATTTTTTTTGGCCGGCAGTTTTGTAAAACGACAAAAAGAATGATCTCCTTTAAATTTTATAGTATTTTCTAAACAGTAAAATTAAAACATTTTAATTATTTACAATGCTATTTTTATGTGTAAAAAAAACAAGAAGACATTAAGACAAGTTGCTTTTTTCTAGTATATTTTCTTGTTTAACAGTAACTTTTAATTCACATAATAAATGATCAATGGAGAGTATATATAAAGTTTTTTTTTCTTTTTATGAAGTACTGGGAGACTCTTAGCCTTCATCATACCTGATGTTAAATATTAATAATGGAAGCGAGCTTCTCCCGGAATCCCCAATCACTGAGGAACTGGCTATCTTATCTTTAACTGCCGGAACACAACAATGCTGAAAACATTGTTGTTATGGCGTCAGACTTAAATAAGTTGGTGGTAGCTAGCCAGGCGGACTTACAACAAGTCCTACCACCAACCAAACCAAATACAATATGTACTCATGCTGGGAATCGAACCCGGGACGCTTCCATCTTCAGCCTTATCTTAGCATCAGGTATGATGATGTATAAGAGTCTCCCCGTCGTACATAAAATATTTTTACACTATTTCACCCAGTTCTGCAAAAAAGCGGTGTAAAAAGTTATGTTAAATCACATAGTATATGATTCCATGTTGTCATAGCAACGAAGGTTACCTTTCAAGGCCAGTTTGCTCTGTATGCATGTTTTTTGCTAAGACCTTTAAAGGCCAGTTTGCTCTGTATGCATGTTTTTTGCTAAGAAACCTAGACATTTCGGTTTCATAGTATACTTTGTAGGTAGTTCATATTGAAAACATATTAAAATGATTAAAAGTGCTGGCAACATTTCGTATGAAAGTTCGTGTACCTCCCAGGTGGGCGGAGTCGTTAGTCAGAGCTATAACAGTCAGTTGACTTGGCAAAAAAACACATGAAAAAGTAACGAGATCCGTCCATGAGCTGCTGGCATTGAACTGAGGCCTTTGACAGTTGGATTTTTTATAACAACTTCGGAAAATACTTAAGCCGAAAAAATATTAGAATAATACAACTCGGTCTCAGTGAATTATGAGATGGGACACGAACCCACAACCTTTGGAAAGCCGGTCCAATGCTCTTACCATTGAGCTACTGAGGCTTGCGAACCACTGTCAAAATTCTCCAATACTTTTATATTTTTAATGGGCCAGCGTTGTCGCATCAATGCTAGGAATATCCTTGCATTCAAAAGAAACAACTTTTCATGTGTTTAACGATCGATTTTAGAATTTTTGCACTTTTCAATGCTATTTTTATTTTCGAGATTTGCGCGGTTTGAGCATGGAATCGTCAGTGGTCATACGGGCCCAGACGTTAAAATGATAACGCTGAAGGTGGAATTGCACTTCTCCCGGAATCCTCAACCACTTCTTCTTCTTGTTATCGTATGAAGATTAGTGTCCACCTCTAGTGTCTGAGTTTATCAGGCCGCCTTTAAGGCCTCTGACTGGGCTTAACGACTGACAATAGCCGGGACCGACGGCTTAACGTGCGGAAGCGCTCAGTTATAATGCCACTTTTACGGTCACCCATCCGACACCTGACCGGGCCGAACGTTGCTTAACGACCGTAATCGCATACTTATGTTATAACATTTTAATTTTGCATTTTACACTGCTATTTTTATGTGATAAATATCAAACAAAAAATATACTAGAAAAAAGCAACTTGTCTCTCGCCCTGACGGGATTCGAACCCGCATCCTTGGCAATCCGGCCGACACGTAGATTTTTTTTACTAAATTCGCCTTTCTAAGGTGTTGGCCACCGTCGTTTCATCAATGTGAGTCGTCACAGGGCGACATGAGACAAGTTGCTTTTTTCTGGTATATTTTCTTGTTTAATATTTATTACATAATAATTATTAGGTCTTTACTTATGAAATAGCCGATTTTTTCCTACACTTCTAGAGAACCACCTCCTTCTTTTTTTAAGTCGGTTAAAAATACATCAATTGCTTGATTTTATATTCAATTAAGATCATAACGATCAAGAATCAGTAATCATAAGATATTATTACATATTTTCTTGTCGTTTCTTATACGATAATAAAAAACTTTTTATAAACATTCTACTTTGCTGTCCAACTATTTTATTTTTCTTGCCTTGGCTGGCACCGACTTTTTTTGCTTTTTAGTTTTTTGAAGTCGGTTTTAATTTTTTTATAAAAAGTTTTTTATTTCACAATTTTTAAAGGTAGAACAGGTCTCGTACCTGCGCTAATAACCTTATGTCAACTCCTCATTACCTTTTACAAAGCTGCTTTTCCCGGTGCAGGGACGTTACTTATTGAGGGTTTATAGCCTATAGGTATGTTGGCGAGGAACAATAGCTAGTTTCATCAAAATCCGCTCAGTAGTTATTGCGTGAAACTTCAGCTCGAACAAGAATCTAACAATTACCTGGATGATATAATTGTTTTATGACTTCCATGACATTAGGCCCCATATCTCCGAAGATTATCATCGGATCTCAATGAGACTTATATGGGACCAAATTGACAGTGTACCCGATCGAACAAAAAAACAACTATTAAAATCGGATCACCAACACCGGAGTAATCGGTATACATACATCGGACAAAAAAAAAATACGGGTTGAATTGAGTACCTCCCTCCTTTTTTGTTGAAGTCGGTAAAAATACCTCGAAATGTACAAATTTTTTCGTTAGCAAAAATGACCACTTTGTTTAATATCATTTCTAAGATACTTATTATTTTTTAAATTAAAATAAAGCATTATATTTCAGTCTTCATACAATGCTTGTACATAAAATAGCAAGAATGGTTAGTATGGAAATCGAATTTATCGAACTTTAACCGCCTCCGTGGTCTAGTGGTACAACCACCGGTATCAGATCCAGGGGTCCCGGGTTCGATTCCCAGCGGGGGTACATATTGTATTCGGTTTGGTTGGTGGTAGGACTTGTTGTAAGTCCGCCTGGCTAGCTACCACCATCTTATCTAAGTCTGACGCCATAACAACAATGTTTTCAGCATTGTTGTGTTCCTGCAGTTAAAGATAAGATAGCCAGTTCCTCAGTGATTGGGGATTCCGGGAGAGGCTCGCTTCCATCTTCAGCCTTATCTATACTTAACATCAGGTATGATGAAGGCTAAGAAGTTCCCCGTACTTCATAAAAAAAAAACATTGAAATTCATTTTCATAGGTAAGGTATGAACCTATTATGAGGTAAATAGCAATCAAGTAGAAACACCATAGAAAGGATACGTATTCTGATTCGGGAGAATCTTTTCGACAACGCCACACCCTCGAATTAAATATAACAGGTTTTCCGAATTTCGATGATGTAAATGATTCATACGGATTCACCGGAAAAAAGTGATTCACCTCTGGATTGCGTTTCTTTGACTGTCCGGACTGTTTCTTCGATCTAAAATCTGATAGAAGAATTTCTGTTAAAAACGAAAAAATCGGATACATACAGCTTTTTTATAGACCGGGAGAAGTTCCATCCTAATCTTAATCCTAATTATGTAATGTGCCGTATGTATGTATGTATATGTAATAAATTAAAAATGCGAAAGTTGTTTGTTTGTCCTTTTTTGACTAAGCAACCAATCGACTTGACTCGACTTTTCAATTCAAATCAATTCATTTTATTTCAAAGTAACATTTAACTCATTATTTGTTAGTAACAATTGTACTTAACCTATTTTAGTGTCATAAATTAAATTAATAAGTATTAAATTATTATAATTTTATTATAATTACAATTCTAAGTCTGTATGCACATGACTCATACCCGTACCACCCCGGCAGATGTTGTGCAGCAATGAGTCATGTACCGACACTCCGACAGTCCAGTCTGCTTGCAATCATGCTAAGGGTGCTGTTGGTGCTGCCTTGCATCCTGCACACCAGGGAGGCGCACCGCTTCCGCATAGTCGCATAAAAGCAGTCTGCTCGCGCTTCTGCAAACATCCCTGATGCGCTGCAGTGGCGCGGCAACCGCAACAGCACCCTAAAAGCATTATTAATGAACCCGTAGGGCGTTGTAGGCTCGACGAGTATAGTAGAGTCTAGTTTTGGCATAGAGTTCCCTTTAAGCACTAAGCGGTCCCCGGGGACCGCGCTCGAATAACGCGCTACGCGATTTTAGACTCTATTGTTATTGCTTAGAGTCGAATTTATTTATGCTAAGAAAGTATGCAAAATACGAAGGGATTTTCTAATTGAAACTTGAAAGAGCAGAGAGTAAATAGGCAACTTTATCCCGATATTCCCACGGAAACGGCAACCACGCGACCACCACTTCCACCACGCGTGAGGCTACTATTATCCCGATATTCCCACGGAAACGGCATCCACGCGACCACCACTTCCACCACGCGTGAGGCTACTATTATCCCGATATTCCCACGGAAACGGCAACCACGCGACCACCACTTCCACCACGCGTGAGGCTACTTTATCCCGATATTCCCACGGAAACGGCAACCACGCGACCACCACTTCCACCACGCGTGAGGCTACTTTATCCCGATATTCCACGGAAACGGCAACCACGCGACCACCACTTACACCACGCGTGAGGCTACTATTATCACGATATTCCCACGGAAACGGCAACCACGCGACCACCACTTCCACCACGCGTGAGGCTACTTTATCCCGATATTCCCACGGAAACGGCAACCACGCGACCCATTTCCACCACGCGTGAGGCTACTTTTATCCCGATATTCCCACGGAAACGGTAACCACGCGACCACCACTTCCACCACGCGTGAAACCGCTGGCGGAAGCTAGTGAGGTAATATTTGGGATTGTGTCGCGTCTGGATCTGGGTGTAACTTATTTATTATCTAATTGTACAAGGTGAACGAAAATCAAAGAGCCCGTAGCGCAGTGGTTCGCGCGCTCAGCCTGCGATTGTTGAGGTTAAGCAACTTTCCCAATGGTCGGTCACGGGATGGGTGATCAAAAGTTTACTATCTCGAACTCCTCCGTGCTTCGGAAGGCACGTGAAGCCGTTGGTCCCGACTGCATTTGCAGTCGTTAAAAACCACCAATTCACATTGGGCCCGCGTGGTGGGTCATGGCCCGTTCTCCTTATCCATCCATAAGGAAGGCCAGTGCCCCAGCAGTGGGGACATTAAAAATGGCTAATGACGAACAAAAATGCCCAGAAAGATGTAAAAGACACAGGACACAGACAATCTGCTGCTCAGCCTAAAATATATGTTTTATTTTTATCCGGGATCAATATTGAAAAAAAAAAAAAAACAATATTGCTGTTTTAAATAATATTAAGATTTCATACGAGAATACAAATGTATTAGAAAACGAAATTTTAATACCTCTGTAGGTTCTAATTTCTAAAGTGCTTACTGTCCTTATCTCGGAGACATCAAATTGTATGTGTATTGTGTGATTGATATCCAATGTTAATAATGTCAGACCCTTACAAAGGCTAAATTGGAAAAACTTAAATAAGTACGTCTAGAATTCCAGACTTAAAAGTGCATAGACCAGTACAACCACCCCGTCTAGACTTCTGTAGGTATTCGGTGAGATCCTTAAATGTATCAAAATTTAGTGTTTTACAGACCGTCGCGCGGTGCGGACGTCTTTTGACGTAGCTTTTAAGAGCTTGTTGTTTTTTTAATATTAATTATCAATTTGAATGATGAGTGAATTTCAATAAACAAAATTGTGATTGTACTGTGATAAATTATATACATAAATGTGATATAATTGGCAATAATAATTGGCTAGTAAATAATAGTTGTGGTGAATCTACAATGTTTTGTTTGTTTGGTTCTAGTAAGTATTAAGTATATTTTTCTGTTTTATATTAATGATTTGGAAAAAACTGCATTAAAATCGGTCCAGTCGTTTAGGAGAGCTACGTTGCCTACAGACAGACAGAAAAACACACACGTCAAACTTTTTTCGTCTGGGGTTTAAAAAAGAACCTTTTGAACTAAAAAAAAATCGAACCCACGACCTTTGGAAATCCGGTCCAACGCTCTGAGCTACCGAGACTTGCAAACCACCGTCGAAATTCTCCAATACTTTTATATTTTTAATACGCTATAGGCCAGCGTTGTCGCATCAATGCTAGGAATATCCTTGCATTCGAAAGAAACATCTTTTCAGGTGTTTAACGATCGACTAAGAAGATGCAACTGCAAATAATTTATGTTTCAGAATTTTTGCATTTTTCAATGTTATTTTTATACTTATGATAAATTTTAAATAGAAAAATATTGGAAAAAATTAACTCGGCTACTAGTGAATTCTCAGATGGGAATCGAACCCACGACCTTTGGAAATCCGGTCCAATGCTCTTGAGCTCAAAAACATAAAAAAACGGTCAAGAGCGACTCGGGCTCGCTCTTGATCGGAGGGTTCCGTACCATCATATATTGTCCCCATACATCGACATACCAAACTATAAGCAAATAATATAAAATCACTTTTTATAAGATTTCTAAAAAAGTATGCTTTGTAGAGACATCGTTTTATTATATATTTATAATCTTTACATAAACTTGTATCACATAGAATAATTTCAGATTTTTGTCCACGTAAACTTCGGAGATAAAAAGGAAAGGGGATGAGGGGGGAACGCAATGCGACCTTAAAAAAAATGTTTGGGAATGTGCAAGCAGCGCTCTTTCATATGATACCCCACATGACCTAGTAGCCCCACTTTGAATTTTTAAGACCCCCTTTCAGTCCCTTTTGCAAAAAATATTAACTTTTTTATTTATCTCTTATTTGCAAAATAGTTGGGCAAACGTCATCTAAAACTATTCAAAATTTCAAGTTGATAGCATTAGTAGTTCTCGATATATCCAGCTGTGACAGACAGACAGACTGAGTCGCACCAAAAGGGTTCCTTTTTTACCATTTTGGTACAGAACCCTAACCATCGCCGCCATTTCCCTCCTCCCTGAAACAAAAATCAAAATGAGTTTAAAACGCACAGAAACAATTAATATTAATAAAAATAAAAAACTAGTATAAATTAACTAGTCATCATCATCATCATCATCATCAGACCTTTCCCCATTTTATTTAGCGTCGTCATCTCCTCGTTAACCTTGCTTACCCTCTTCTTTCATATCAATATACCAGTATGTATCAGATCGAAAAGAAAATGGTCTTTGACACAGAACATTACTGTTCCTTGTTCTGTGGTCTTGGAGTAAAAGATAAACGTAAAAAATCCCAGCTGGCTTACGATGCAGATAGTAAAAGTCTTACTAGTTCTTGCGATCTTTTCATATTTCTCTTTCTTTCTGTACTCTTATCACAAATAAAGAAAATGGTCTTGGAGTAAAAGATAAACGTAATATGTCCCTGCGATGCAGATAGTAAAAGTCTTACTAGTTCTTACGATCTTTTCATATTTCTCTTTCTTTCTGTACTCTTATCACAAAAAAGAAAATGGTCTTGGAGTAAAAGATAAACGTTATATGTCCCTGCGATGCAGATAGTAAAAGTCTTACTAGTTCTTACGATCTTTTCATATTTCTCTTTCTTTCTGTACTCTTATCACAAAAAAGAAAATGGTCTTGGAGTAAAAGATAAACGTAATATGTCCCTGCGATGCAGATAGTAAAAGTCTTACTAGTTCTTACGATCTTTTCATATTTCTCTTTCTTTCTGTACTCTTATCACAAAAAAGAAAATGGTCTTGGAGTAAAAGATAAACGTAATATGTCCCTGCGATGCAGATAGTAAAAGTCCTACTAGTTCTTACGACCTTTTCATATCTCTCTTTCTTCCTGTACTCTCATCACAAAAAAGAAAATGGTCTTGGAGTAAAAGATAAACGTAATATGTCCCTGCGATGCAAATAGTAAAAGTCTTACTAGTTCTTACGATCTTTTCATATCTCTCTTTCTTCCTGTACTCTCATCACAAAAAAGAAAATGGTCTTGGAGTAAAAGATAAACGTAATATGTCCCTGCTTGCTTACAATGCAGATAGTAAAAGTCTTACTAGTTCTTACGATTTTTTCATACTTCTCTTTCTTCCTGTACTCTCATCACAAAAAAGAAAGTGGTTTTGGAGTAAAAGATAAACGTAAAATGTCCTAGCTGGCTTTTAGCTTGGCTTGGCTGGCTACAGATAGATCTTACTAGTTCTTACGATCTTTTCATATCTCTATTTCTTATTTATTTATTTATTTTCTATTGATAAACAAACACCCTTAAATATTACATAATTTACAAATTAAATTGGGGTGACACATTTGCAAAAAAAGTTTCCACTTATAATAATTTACAATATAGCCGTTAAGTACAAACTAAAGTGAATAATATATAGTTCTATCTATTACCATTACAAGCACAAACCAGGATTAGAAATTTACACAATTTTTAGTTCTGATGTCAATTTCAAACGCTTAATATTGAAGATATCAATGCTACTTTCTTTCTTCCTGTACTCTCATCACATTCTTTATACTTGCTCGAAGATTTTAGTAACTCCTCTTGCAGTGGCTTTTTCTTCCCCTGTTCCATTCATTTCATGAGCAGTCATGGTGACTTGTTCTATCAAACTATTTGACAATACGTGATAATTTTTAATCAAGTAAATATACTAGAAAAAAGCAACTTGTCTCATGTCGCCCTGACGGGACTCGAACCCGCATCCTTGGGAATCCGGCCCAATGCACTGACCAATTATGCTACAGAGACCTACGAGAACACGTTGAAATTCTCTAGTATATTCACCTTTTTCTACGGTGTTGGCCACCGTCGTTTCATCAATGAGAGAAATATCCTCGCATTCGAAAGAAACATCTTTACAGATGTTTGACTATCGATTAAGATGAAACTGCCATCTACTTATAACTTTTTAATTTTGCATTTTACAATGCTATTTTTATGTGATAATTTTTAATCAAGTAAATATACTAGAAAAAAGCAACTTGTCTCATGTCGCCCTGACGGGACTCGAACCCGCATCCTTGGGTATCCGGCCCAATGCACTGACCAATTATGCTACAGAGACCTACGAGAACACGTTGAAATTCTCTAGTATATTCACCTTTTTCTACGGTGTTGGCCACCGTCGTTTCATCAAGTATTTGACAATACTTTCTCAAATCATCACTAACTACCAAGATTTATCGTCTCCACTGCTGGGCAATAGATAAACCTTCCGTTTGGTTTACGAGACACTCTGACCGAATATTGTTCTAAATTAGGCTCATGTAATTCTACAATTGTGACCACTCTGTGCGGATCTCATTCTTGAAAGAGCTTTGCGACAAATGAAACAAACAGAAAAAAATCGCGGGTTCGAAAGTTTGTGAGTATATAAGTGGAATAATAACTTTTTAACCGATTTCAAAAAAAGGTTATCAAGTCGAGTTTGACCTGTTTGGTGCAGGGGTATTAAACCTGCCTTCTACGCCAGAGGTCCCGGGTTCGATTCCCGGACAAGACAAATATTTGTGTGCATGAAAATGTCTATTTGTCTTGGTCTGGGTGTTTAATATGTACGTTATGTATGTATTTAAAAAAAAAAAAGCATATAAGTATGTTTATCCGTTATCGTGTATCCGTAACACAAGTTCTTCATGAAACTTAACGTGGGCTAGATAATTGGTGTGCTTGTATGAAATTTATTATTATTATTATTATTATAATACCGCTTAAGTGTGTAGAATATGTCGGCTGGCACCGACTCCAAAAGTTATATTTTTTATACTTATGGTAAATTTTAAATAGAAAAATATTGGAAAAAATTAACTCGGCCACAAGTGAGAGCATTGGACCGGATTTCCAAAGGTCGCTGGTTCGATTCCAGCCTGAGAATTCACTTGTGGCCGAGTTAATTTTTTCCAATATTTTTCTATTTGAAATTTACCATAAGTATAAAAATAGCATTGAAAAATGCAAAAATTACAAAATCATAAATTATATTTTTTACTTTTTGCAGTCGGTTTTTTTATTAAAAGTCTTTTTGTATTCTAATAATAAAAACAACAACTATATGTGTATCACTTGTGGCCGAGTTAATTTACTTCCAATATTTTTCTATTTAAAATTTACCATAAACAACTATATGGTTCAAATTGGCTTAATGAAAGGTGTAAAGTTTAAGGGTGGTTCTGTGTACTTTGACCCCTAGGTGGTGGACACCCTTTGTCGTCTGAACGTTGACCTAGGTCAGGTCTGGGCTCTGTCTAGCCTTGCGTGAATCTAGACTTAGGCGTTTGCGTTGGGTTGCGTTGATTATGGGAAAGTTTTAGGGTCGGTTTTACCGACAGATAAGTTGTGGATAGCTTATATTAAAGAAATAATTATATAAAAGAAATAAATAATAATAAAATAAAAAGTATTTATTTCCGACTATAGGAATCCATAATGTGTTAGGAGCTTAAGGTGGTACGACTTCTATACAAACAAACATTACACAATTATTGGTTCATCATACCTTAACAATACATAAATACATGCGCAACTAACTCGTTTCAGTTATTTGTTTGCGTGAAATAATTAAAAAATTGTACATTCATACATAAAACACGAATATACTAATATTTTATAATTTCAATAAATATACGTATGTGTGTGTGACACATCGCATTTATATAGCTCATGTATGAAAGTACATTTTTTTTATAATTTCGCGCAAACAAATAACTGAAACGAGTTAGTTGCGCATGTATTTATTAATTATTAATGTATGATGAACCAATTAATGTGCAATGTTTGTTTGTATGGAAGTCGTGCCACCTTAAGAGGAAACCGCATGTCCGTTTTTCCATACAAACTTAATCCCCTGTACCATCCCTCGGTAATGCCGGTAGAGTAATATTTTTTTCCTGAATACCTATGGCCAGTATTAGCATTTTCCTTTTTTTCATAAATTAATTATTAAATGAGATATGAAGGTTCAAAAACCTAACAAAATATCCAGATTCTCTGCTGTGTTCAAACATCTAGAAAACAATTTTTCCTAGATTACATAAAAAAATCAAAACATAGGACTGAACACAGCTAAAGCCTGTTTCTGTTTTTGATGAAAAAGTACTTAAATCCGATGACTTTTGGAGAAGAAATCACGGGACTACGAATCGTTACTTCGAATACTTTTCATATGATTTTATTAATTCCCTCGTCCGTGAGATTTCGTCTTAATAACGTATTTTTTTTGAAGAAAAGATGTACCTAACTTTCTTTGTCATAAAGTAAATACATGGAAAATTCCCAATATCAACTATTTCCCTCAGGACACTGGCTGCTGCCGCGCATTCTATCAACAATGTCATATGTGACAGATCATTTCACAGTTGTAATATGACAAATATGTCAAATTATTCAAAGTAATCTTAACTTGGATCCTAGGGCCCTGTTCCATAAAGATTACAATTGTCAGCGACAGGTGACAGGACAATTTGACAATTTAAGTTCCTAAAACATTGGTGCTATCTGGGTACTATAGGAAAAGCCAACGTAATTGTCAAATAGTCGCGACAATTCTACAATTTAGCTTTTCATAAAACATTTGGTCTTACATATTTGTAATCGGAAATCTGACATATTTGTCAAATTGTCGCACATTTTTGATAGGCATCCTTGGGCTATGTCAGGATGAGGAGTGACAGTTATTTTTCTTTTATAAATTCTTACTAGATCGAAAGAGTTCGTAATAGGATTTTGAAAAATAGAACGTCATAATGTATGATTGCTTTTTATAGAAAACCTACCTTCTGCAATGACGACAAATGTCAAAATTGCGTAGATCAGTGACAAAAAAGTATGTTCGAGCTTAGTTGACAAATTGTCAACTTGTCAAGCTTTATGAAACAGGGCCCAGTCATAATGCAATTAGCCCCCTGAGCTTGTATGCATGTACTATGGGTACGATATAAGACAATATTATAATAATACTACCTACGTAAGAACGTGAGAATGTGATTCTATTAAATAGGTACGGTCAACAGCACGTACGGGCTTATATTTGCTCTACGAAAACCGTCGCTATTGCGAGCGACGTAAGGGCGCTCTCAAGGTCAAAGTGTATAGCCGAAGCTGCTGTAGACTGTACATTGCGACTGGATTGAAGCCCTTTGTTGAAGACCAAGGCTGAAAGGGCGTGGGTGTAGTGTAGTTTATTGGTCTAATGAAGCGTAATAACGCTAACGGAGGGCCCTCTGGCCGTAAACGCGCAACGATATTGAAAATCATCAGTACTTAATTGCGGCGAAGAGTTGCTTCATTGTCGATGTTCTACAGATTGTACTTCGGAGGGTGAGCTGTTGAGCTGCGTGAGCTCATCCCGCCAGCTCCTTTTTCCAGCCAGGCATACTGTGGGCTATCACCCGTACCTGGTAGATATTCCCCGTGTGCGTACAAAGTGCTTTTACCTTAGCGCTTTTAACCGTACCTGTTAGATATTTCCCGTATGCGTACAAAACGCTTTTTTACCACCGGGAGTCCAGGCGTACTGTGGGCTATCACCCGTACCTGGTAGATATTCCCCGTGTGCGTACAAAGTGCTTTTACCTTAGCGCTTTTAACCGTACCTGGTAGATATTCCCCGTGTGCGTACAAAGCGCTTTTTTACCACCGGGAGTCCAGGAGTACTGTGGGCTATCACCCGTACCTGGTAGATATTCCCTGTGTGCGTACAAAGCGCTTTTTTACCACCGGGAGTCCGGGTGTACTGTGGGCTATCATCCGTACCTGTTAGATATTCCCCAGCTGCGTACAAAGCGTTTTTAACCGACTTCAAGAAAAGGAGGAGGTTATCAATTCGGTTGTATGTTTTTTTAAATATTTTTTTCTTCAGTACTCAGTCATTTATGAACCGACTTGAATAATTCTTTTTTTTTTAAAGAGTAGACCTTCAAATTGCTCCTATTGTCCTCAAGACAGGTTCTAATGATGAGATACTGGAAAATCAAGGGAACTCTTTTTTATGATTTTGTAATTTTTGCATTTTTCAATGCTATTTTTATACTTATGGTAAACTTTAAATAGAAAAATATTGAAAAAAATTAACTCGGCTACAAGTGAATTCTTAGAAGGGAATCGAACCCGCGACCTTTGGAAATCCGGTCCAATGCTCTAACCGCTGAGCTACCGAGACTTCGAAGTCTCGGTAGCTCAGCGGTTAGAGCATTTAGAGCGGTTAGAGATTTCCAAAAGTCGCGGGTTCGATTCCCGTCTTAGAATTCACTTCTGGTCAAGGGAACTCTTCAAATGTTATAGACACAACTATATCGATTTCGGCGTTTCTTAAATAACTTATGTCTTTGCTTCCGTTATGCACCATTTGGTGGAGTGGTACGGACGATGAAGTCCACTCATGGTCATCGGAACTATTAAATACTATACGTACATCTTATGTTTTGGCGCGCACTGTTCATTGAAATAAAACAACTTTTACGGATATCAAACGCGCTATATTTCCACGAACTAAGTTGTAATTGTCCGTATTTTTAGGTTTTTTAGGTTTTTAGGTGACTGACCACGTCATCCCGTGACCACGGCAGCTGTAAAGGTGCCGAAACGTCGGGAAAATCAAAAAACCCCTAAAAAACCTAAAAATACGGACAATTACAACTTAGTTCGTGGAAATATAGCGCGTTTGATATCCGTAAAAGTTGTTTTATTAAATACTAAGTATCTCATGGGTGCGATATGTAAACTTCATGTTGGTTCATAGTGATTTATGATCGTCACAATTGGTGAAAAGTACTGGACTTATCTAACACAAAAAAAAAAAAACTAAAATTTAGAAACCGACTTCAAAACGTAAGAAAATAAAACGAAAACGAAAAATTAACAAATAATTATAATCCCGTAATTTCAACAAAAACCGTCTTCAAATATACTTTTTGGAGTCGGTGCCAGCCTGGACAAAATAAACGTTCTTACATTCAAGTAGAAATGCAATGTAGACTATGCACCATTGATGCTTTGGTTGGCAGCTGGCACAGACAGTTATTTTTTTATGAATGACGCGGAGACTCTTAGCCTTCATCATACCTGATGTTAAGTATTGATAAGGCTGAAGATGGAAGCGAGCCTCTCCCGGAATCCTCAGCCACTGAGGAACTGGCTATCTTATCTCGCACTGCCGGAACACAACAATGTTGAAAATATATTTTATGGCTAAGATGGTGGTAGCTAGCCAGGCGGATTTACAACAAGTCCTACCACCAACCAAACCGAATACAATATGTACCCCCGCTGGGAATCGAACCCGGGACCCCTGGCTCTGGTACCGGTGGTTGCATCCATCTGTCAAATGAAGCCGATATCGATGCCGACGCCACGGTACGGGCCCTAATTGGCCCATGGAGCACGTGTATTAATTAGTTGTTCTATAGCGTACTGGAGGGTGTCAATTAATACTACTTTATAATGGAGACACTTTGCCGTGTGGTGACGGCCTAAGAATACGCGTGTCACCACTCCCTTACATGCCTGGGATGGCGTAAGAGTCGACTAAGAGGCTCGACGCATTGAACACCTGTGCGAGAGAAGGAAAACTTGAAACAAACCCTCTACCAACCCGTCTGGCCAGCGTGGTTGCAGTAGGCTAATAGCCTCCTATGAACGCCACAATAGGCGTGAGCTAGGAGAAGCCTATGTCCAGCAGTGGACGTCCACAGGCTGATGATGGATGATGGATGGATAAGACACGGGCAATAGCATAGCACTCACATTTTGGTTGGGCTCTGCGAGAGAGAGAGACCGGATACGGATCACAGATAAGTCATATCAATACATCTATTGTTGCTACCTAGCAGTTCATCGACAAATTAAGAGTTATTTAGCACTGGTTGGTCATTTATTTCTTCGCCCGCAGGCTCCGTTTTACTAATTTTCAGTGAATTTTTACTTAAACTAACGTACAAAAACTGGTATTTAGCACTAAAACATTCTCGAGCACACGTTGTTAACGTTGTTATGTATATTTCAAAATTTTCAACCAATCGGCGTAAAGCTTGCTCACACGCATACTTACAATTTATCGAAGAGATACCTACTGTTTATTTATTAATCACCGAAAAGTCATCTGATTTATTGCAAATCCAGTTGTCCGTTTACAATAAATCGACGGTATAAATACAGGTCGGTTAACGAAAGATGGCACGTTCACTGCACTCACACTTATGAAATTTCAGAAATCGAATGGACAAATACAAAAAAGTGCACTCTATAGTAGCAAGAGCAAAACAATACTGTCTCCTTCATACTCGTAAGTTTGACCGCGCGCGAGAGAGACAGACACACTATTCTTTATATGCAGTGCAAAGTCACGCCGCGCGCTTATTCACAGACACTAGTTAATGTGTTGAACGTGCCAGCTTTATTTAACCGACCTGTACCTCGATTATTTACAAACAATCGGTTCTTGCAACAAGACGGTGACGTGTAAAACTGATAGGTCTATTCTTTAAAAAAATCTGGGCTTAGTGGTTATTTTCGGCAATATTTTTTTTTTGATAAATCTAAAAATCATCTTGGAT
This sequence comes from Chrysoteuchia culmella, assembly GCA_910589605.1. Taxonomy (NCBI): domain Eukaryota; kingdom Metazoa; phylum Arthropoda; class Insecta; order Lepidoptera; family Crambidae; genus Chrysoteuchia; species Chrysoteuchia culmella. The sequence goes on from OU342669.1 coordinate 1,147,721, forward strand.
TGTGATAGATTTAGAAATTAGACAACTAATTAATGTTACTTTCCTTTTTTTCAGGTGAGTGTGCCAATTTGTTTGTTGATGATGAAGAGGAGGAAGTGGTGGATAAAGAAGTGAGTTTGTTTGACAATCATTCTTGTTATTTTTGCAACTACCTACATTTAATTACGACGATGCCGTTTTGGTACAATCGAGGAAGTTACCGGTCGCCCAGTAGGGTTTTGTTCGGAAAGTTTTTATTTTATACTTAAAAAAAAACCGACTTAGAAAAGTAAAAATTAAACCTTTTTGAGTCGGTTCCAGCCAAGCCACAGTGTTTTTTTTATGATTTTTGATTTTTTGCATTTTTCAATGCTATTCTAACGCTCGGTAAACCTCGGTAGCTCAGCGGTTAGAGCATTGGACCGGTTTCAAAGGTCGTGGGTTCGATTCCCATCTGAGAATTCACTTGTGGCCGAGTAAATTTTTTCCAATATTTTTCTATTAAAAAAAATTATCATGTGTTTTTTCGTTCGTTTATAGATTAACTTGATACAAAAGTCTGACTAAAAGTCCCATTAAGATTACTTGCATAGTTTTTGAATTATCTTAATTTCAAGTTGCAGTTCCGGAAAAAGGAAAAAAAATAAAAAATAAAAAAATAAATCTTTAGTGGAAAGCTGGTGGTGTGTTATTATGTTGTGAAGCCAATGAATAAGCATTTTAGGAACCCATTTTAAAATCTCTAAGTGTTAAGATGGCCGAGCAAATCGATGTTAAGTGTTTAGTAACTTTATTATTTTCTGACTTTGTTCTGGTAAAGTAGAATTTGTAAGTAGCTTTAATAATAGGGGTTAAAGTATGAAATTGCCGTTTTTTTTCTTACACTTCTAGAGAACCTCACTACATCTGAGATTAAAAGGTACATCTATTGCTTGATTTTATAATTAAATTTAGATGATAATGATCAAGAATAATTAATCTCGTGGTTATTATTTTCGTTTCTTATACGATAAAAAATACCTCGAAAGGTTCTCCTTTTTTGTTAGCAAAATTTACTACTTTATTCAATATAATTTATAGATTATTAATCATTTTTAAAATAAAAATATAGCGTTAGATTTCTTAGTCTTCAAACAATGATTGTACATAAAAAAATTGTGGCATTAGCACTTGCGGTAGTAACTATAACAAAAACTGTTAGTATGGAAAACGAGCTTTCTTTGAAAATCTTCATACAAATCGGCAATTTCATAGTTAAAGACCTAATATAAAGCTACTTAAAAGTACTATTATCAGTAAAAAAACCAAATTAAAAAACCGCAGAACTTCAGGGATTTTGCACCCGGAATTTTCCGGAATTGATAATAAGTATGCCGCGAAGAATTTCCTTCTTTTTAACGACTTTCGTTAGGAACGGGTACCACGTCGGTGAAACCGCCGGCCGGAGCTAGTAGATACCATAAGGTAGACAACCCTTAGTTAAACCTTAATTTATGTAAGTAGTTAAACCAATATTGTCTTAATTAATAAAATTAACATCGTTATACATGCGTGGCAATATTATCACATTATTTACGTAGTGAAATAGGTTTGTATTGCGAAGATACGTTATCAGTTGCAATGCTGGTTTTTAACCGCAGACCGATGTCGATATACTATTACAAAAGACTAATATACTTAACATAGGCATACAAGGTGTAAGTAAGATAAGTATTCATGATTTTGTATTTTTTGCATTTTTTCAATGCTATTTTTATACTTATGGTAAATTTTAAATAGAAAAATATTGGAAAAAATTGACTCGGCCACAAGTGAATTCTCAGACGGGAATCGAACCTGCGACCTTTGGAAATCCGGTCCAATGCTCTCAAGAGTCAACGGTCTCAAGATTTTTACCATAGACACATAAGACAAGTTTACCATAAGTATAATGTATTCAAATGGGAAGAATAAAAGAAAACGGCCAAGTCCGTATTAGACGTGAACATTTAGGTAGTTTCTGTACCATGTTTTTTAGAGTTCCGTACCTCAAAAGGAAAAATCGGTCAAGTGCAAGTCGAACTCGCACATGAAGGGTTTAGTCTCTCACCCAAGGTTGCCTGGAAGAGATTGTTACGTAGCAATAAGGCCGCCTATTGTGTGTTCCTCTTTTTTTGACATTTTCTCTGTATGCGTTTGTTTTTGTATCGTGTGCAATAAAGTTTCTATTATTATTATTGCCAAAATGCCACTAAATTTTTTCGTCTGCAAAAATAACTTTGTGTTTAATAGTGTTTGATGAATGACAAAGTTATATTCGCGTATATTGTTTTTGATAACTTGCTATAGCTCTGAAACTACTAAATATATTTCGTTCAAACAAATTTTCGTTGAAAGTTTTTATAAAGATCTAAGTACATCATATTTTTTTTTACTTTCTTATTTTAAATGTTAGAGGGGGGGGGGGGGGGGACACATTTTACCACTTTCAAACGGTTGACTTTGAGAAAAAATCGTTTTAGAAACCTCAATGCAATTTTTAAAGACCTTTCTATAGATACACGTATAGGTTTAATGAAAAATAATTTTTCAGTGTCAGTTCCATGTATGGGGAGCCCCCCTTAATTCATATATTTATTCATTTTTGTGTAAAAACCGTAAAGCGGTTTACAGAATACATCTACTTACCAAGTTTCAACTGTGTAATCCTCATAGTTTTGGAATAAAGTGGCTGTGACATACATTTGTTTGGCCGAATCTATAAGGGTTTCGTTTTTTGCCTTTAGGCTACGAAACCCTACAAACGGAACCCTTATAGGGTCACTTCGTTGTCCGTCCGTCTGTCAAGACCGTTTTTCTCAGGAACGCGTGGAGGTATCCAACTGAGATTTATATCCAATACTCAGGTCTACTGTTCCTTGGAGCTGTGAAAAAATCAAACTTCTAAGCCAAAGCAATCAAAAGATACAGCCGTTTATGCCGCAAATTTTCGAAACTCGCACGGGAATCAAAACCTACAGGGTACTTCGCGTGAACTTAGAATCTTGAAATTTGGTACGAAGTAAAGTACAAATAAAGAAAAAATTGTGAAAACCGTATTTTTTTTGTTACATCATAATATAAAAAAATCTTTTTGAAAATTTTAAATGGAACCCTCGGTGCGCGAATCCTACTCGCACTTGGTCGGTTTTTTTATGAACAACGGGGAGACTCTTCGCCTTCATCATACCTGATATTAAGTATTGATAAGGCCGAAGATGGAAGCGAGCCTCTCCCGGAATCCTCATCACTGAGGAACTGGCTATCTTATCTCTAACTGCCGGAACAACAATGCTGAAAACATTGTTGTTATGGCGTCAGACTTAGATAAGATGGTGGTAGCTAGCCAGGCGGATTTACAACAAGTCCTATCACCAACCAAACCGAATACAATATGTACCCCCGCTGGGAATCGAACCCGGGACCCCTGGGTCAGATACCGGTGGTTGTACCACTAGACCACAGAGGCGGTTAAAACATACGTGACGCATAGGTACGGATATAAACAAAAGATTCGCTAGAATAACCAACGTACTTACGTCGGTCTGTCAGTAACACATAGCTATGACATTGGCACGTGTATCCATGTACTACGCACTTAGGTATTACATAAAGTATGTATGTATTGTATGTAATAGGCAAACACGTGTGTATTTATTATTGTTGTATGCACGTTAAACGAAACAAACGGGCAGACATAAAATAAGTGTTAATAAGAGTCTTATAAAGATAATTAAAAATGTCAAGTGTTTTTTCTATAAGTACTAAACTAATATTATAAAGAGGAAAACTTTGATTGTTTGTTTGTTTGCATTAAATAGGCTCTGAAACTACTGAATGGATTAGGATGTTTGGTACATAGCGTTGCCATCTTTCAAAAACAAAAAGCCGTTCTTACCCGTCAAAAAAGCCGGACTTTTGTTGCTTATGGGTTCCAAAGCCGGACATTAAAAAAATAAGATGTTTTAACAAAATTATCGAATATTTTTTTAATTCCATAGCCGGAAGTTTAAAAAGGGATTTTTGAAAAAAAATAAAGGAAAATTGGATTGTATAAGATTGCTTAAACGATAGTTTATGCAAAAAAAAACATTAAAAAAAAATTCAAACCGACTTCAAAAAGTAAAAAATAAAACTTTTGAAGTCGGTGCCAGCCAAGGCATTCTACATTGCACTTCTATTAACTATTTTTTTTTTTTTGGCCTAAGCTAGCTAGCACCGACTCCAAAAGTTTTATTTTTTACTTTTTGAAGTCGGTTTCAATTTTTTTTTATAAAATGTTTTTAGTTACATCTTGCTACTTGACTACTTGCCAAAACGTGATTGATATTTTTCAGGATTATGAAAAAACTACTCGCCAAATCTCTGTAAAAATTATATGGAACCACACATAAACCATTTTCTTTCAGATAAAAAAGAATTATAAAAATCTGTTAACAACTGGCGAAGTTATGGCACAACATACATAAAAAAAACCTCCTCCTTTTTTTGAAGTCGGTTAAAAAGTAAAGGCACGCAGTCAAATTTGGCCGGACAAGGGGTCAAAAAGCGTAACACTGTCCGGCTTTAACCGGACGGATGGCAACACTAGGTACACATATAGTACATAGGACTTTTTGGCGGGAAGTCAAACAGAGCGGCAGCTTTAAATTTTCTTTGTCAATAAAAGTTAATTTTCACGGCGTAATTACACAAATCCACATCAGAAGACGTAAAACAAACTTAAAATGGGTCCCCCTAGTGATGGGGAGGACCCTGCGGAAAAAAGAAAGAGGAAACGCGAGCATGTTTCCAGCGCTCCATCGGCATCGCAACAAACCGATAAGTATAAAATTTATACTAAACCGAACTATAAGAGACTATTCATAGAAAACAGCTCGGGAGACTTCACGGTTTATGTAGAATCTACCGATCAAGAGAGATTAGGGAATAAAAACCCAATTATTTTAACCAGACTCTTCAGCGAAAATGTTAAAGATATCACTGGTGTGCATAGAATTAATGCACATAAGATCGGAGTAACATTCAGGAAAGCCACGTCTGCAAACTACTTTTTAAAAATGGATGATTTCTTGTCAAAGAATAAAATGAGGGCATTCGTCCCATCTTATCTAACGGAAAAGATTGGTATACTGAGGTACGTACCCAAAGATATGTCAAATGAAGAGATTTATAAAAATATTGTTTGTGATGCTGAAGTAATTTCCATCAAAAGATTTATGAAAAAAACAGATAATACTCTGATACCCTTAACCACTGTCGCTGTCACCTTTGCATCAACAACCTTACCCCAGTATGCTTATATCCAATTATTCCGTTATCCGATTCACCAATACATACCACCTGTCCTGCAATGTTTTAAATGCCTTAAATTCAATCATTCAGCCAAAGTTTGTAGAGGTTCACAGATGTGCTCATCATGTGCTGGACAGCATTCGTATAAGGAGTGTGACGTGGAGGAAATTGTATGCATCAACTGTGGAGGCAACCACTTGGCTATATCTAGAGACTGTCCCATCAAAAAGCAGAAATTTGAAGAAAATAAGAGGAAGTACTCTACACAAAACTATGCCGCTGTGGTGAGTTCTCCACCAGCCCCTAGTGACACGAAATCCTACCCTCCTTTAAACAGAGTAAGTAATATAAATAATGATGTACAATTAGATGTTAATAAAATAGCTAATAACGAAATTATTTTGAATGCCATTGTAAAATCTTTAATAGCTCTAGGTAATAAAAATGATAGCAAAGTTCCCTTAACTACTAAGAAAATTAAAGAGATATTAATATCAAACTTAATTTAATGGATAATTATTTACATTTAGTCCAGTTTAATATACAAAGTTTAAAGAGCAAAAAAACACTTTTACAGAAGTTACTTATAGATAAACAAGTTGACATTTGCTTGCTAAATGAAACTTGGTTCACCGATAAATCAGTAATTCCAAATTTTCCTAACTACAATTTTATTTACAAAAACTCAATTAGTAAACACAATGGTGTAGGTATTCTCATTAAACATGGTTTGAAATATAATTTGTTGAATACAAACTTCCATGAAACCATTCAAAATATAGCAGTAAGTATTAAGACACAGTCCGGAGATATTACAGTTCTTTGTGTTTATTGTCCACCTCATAGTGGCAGATTTGACACTAATAAGTTAAGAAACATTTTAAATAATATTCCCAAACCTTGCATAATTATGGGTGACTTTAATGCACATCATATTAGTTTTGGTTGCAACAGTAATAATAATAGGGGAAACAATTTGTATAATTTAATAGATGAATTAGATCTATGCATTGTAAATGATGGCACACCAACAACTTGTCCACATCCTAATAGACAAGCTTCAGCAATAGATATTACTCTTGTTAGTCCCTCCATTGCTCATTTGTGTGACTGGTATGTTCAGGATGATCCCTTAGGCAGCTACCATTACCCAGTATCTTTTCATTTGAATGTCCAACCATCCCAATATGAAGTGGGTCCTGTGGAAGAAAAATATATCTATAATAAAGCTAACTGGCCAGAATTTTATACCCTATCTGAAACTCTGTTTTCTGAATTAGACATTGAAAATGAAGATAGTCTAGAAGTGTATAATAGTTTTGTAAATATTTTAAATGATTTAAGGGACCTAACCATCCCTAAAAGACAAAATATAAATCAAAACATCCATAGAAAGCCTTCTCCTTGGTGGAATCCAAAATGTGAAGATGCTATTAAGTCTTCAAAAGAGGCATTACATGAATACAAACTTAATCCCTCCATTGACAATTATATACAATATAAAAAATTAGATGCTCAAAAGAAATTCATTATAAAAAATGAGAGCTCAGAATCTTGGAAAAATTTATGTAGTAGTTTTAATAGAATGACACCTGTTTCAAGAATATGGAATTACATTAAAAAATTCAAAAAAATTGGGAGTAACAACCATAATAAAAACTTTGATGATGAATGGGTTCCTGGCTTTTTAGACAATTTATCCAGCAGTAACAATTTCAATGAAGATAGACTTTTTTCATTATTCAATAGTGCTGATGAAAATACAATAAATTCATTTCTGAACGAACCATTTACTTTTAATGAGCTAACTAAGTCATTACAAACTAGAAAGAACACAACACCAGGTTTGGATAATATTCCATATATATTAATAAAAAAGTTACATCCAAATGCGCAAAACATATTACTCTGCATTTTTAATAAATTATGGCAAGATCTCATCATACCTGAAGCTTGGAAAACTCAATGTGTTGTTCCCATATTAAAGCCGAATAAGCCAGAAAATATTTCATCTTCATACAGACCAATATCATTATCATCTTGTTTGGGAAAATTATTTGAAAACATGATAAAGTTACGTTTAGACTACTTTTCAGAAAGTAATAATCTAATTCCTGAGGTGCAACATGGGTTTAGAAAGGGTAAAAGTTGCTCTGAAAGCTTTGTATCATTAATACATGATATTAAAGAAGTTAAATTAAGTAATTCTAACATGGTTTGTGTCTTCTTAGACATTAAGGGTGCTTTTGACAATGTCAATATAGAAGAGCTTATCCAAGTACTACATGATATAGGAGTAACAGGACCTGTACTACAATGGCTGTTTAAATTTCTAAGGGACAGAACCATTTATGTAAAGTACAATAACAAGCTGCATGGTCCTAGTGTAGCTAATAAAGGAACTATGCAAGGTGCTACACTTTCTCCTTTATTATACAACTTATACACATTAGAAATATTAAAACATGTAAATACAGATAATGTTAATATTTTGCAGTTTGCAGATGACTTGCTTTTATACAGCTCTAACCAAAATATAGATATAGCAAAAAGCAATATTAATAATGCTCTAAAACAACTGTATACATATTACCATGATAAACTTAAATTAGATGTAAGTCCAGAGAAAAGTTCAGTTTTAACTTTTAGTAAAAATTATTCCGATATAAAAATTAAATACAATAACACTGAAATACCTACTGTCACTCAATATAAATTTTTGGGAGTTATTATCGACACACAATTAAAATTTGATAAACACATTGACTATATCAGTAAAAAGGCCATGAAAGCTATTAATCTCTTACGGCATTTGGCAGGTACTTATTGGGGTTCAGACCCTAAGACTATGACCATGCTGTATAAAAGTATAGTCAGAAGCCATTTTGATTATAGTAGTTTAGCCTACTTGAATGCTAGTACCACCCATCTCAGGAAATTAGATGTTATACAAAATATAGGTCTTAGACTAATTTGCGGAGCAATGCGCTCCACCCCTATTAACTCATTAGAAGTAGAAACTTGCATACCTCCTTTATTTATTAGGCGTCTCCAGTTAGCTGAGAGATTCTTGTTAAAAACTTTATCCTCTGACAATTGTTTAAATTTGAAACTCAGTAAAATGACAGAACTGTTACACTCCATGGCAGGTTCTAGTCTAACTCCACAGTCACTTCTTTCTGGTACTGAAATCATACAAATTTATAGCAATGTTAAAACTAAATCACAAAATACATACAAATGTAATAAATGGCCTATTTATGAATGCTCTTACAATAGTCTTGTTAATTATGATAGAAATAAGATCCACTTAGATATAATATCTAATCAATTTGATTTTATAGAATTTAAAAATAATAGGGATGATAGTTACTTTATATACACAGATGGTTCTAAAGACAAACATAATGTTAGATCAGCATTTTATGACCCTCAAGCTAATTACTGTGAGTGTATCAAATTAAATAACAATTCTAGCATATTCACAGCTGAAAGTTATGCTATTCTGCAATCTTTAATGTATATAAAGAATAATGTAAATAGTGTAAATATTTTAGTAATAACTGATTCTAAAAGTGTACTAACTTCTTTATTTGATGGACCCTCATCTTACAAATCTAGCTTTATTCTGTGTAAAATTCTTAGTATGATAGAAAATTTTATTAACCTAGGTATAAATGTAGAATTTGTTTGGGTTCCCTCCCACAGTGGCATAGAAGGAAATGAGATTGCCGACAGTTTGACACACATGGAACATGATCAAGACCACACTCATACTCTTCAACTTCCGTTTACTGATTACTATGTTTACTTCAAGGAAAATATTAGGAAGTTGTGGAATGACTATTGGAACACTACGTTAGAAACTAAAGGCAGGTGGTATGCTGAAATACAGAAAGACTTACCAGTGAATCCTTGGTATGTTAAAGGTGATCCTAAAAGAAACCGAAGATTTATTACAGTTCTCACAAGAATGAGACTCGGCCACTGTTTGGTTCCAACGCATCTATACAGAATCAAGGTTTACAATAATGCACAATGTCCACACTGCTGTACTGAAGATGATGCTGATTTACAACACATTGTTTTCAATTGTTCAAAGTTTACCAACCAACGGTCAATAATGCTCAGTGACATTGACAGTTTCGTTTCAGTTCAAACCCATAATCAAAACCGAATCAGTGTACCCCGCCGCGTTCAAGACATTCTTAGCAATACTGACTTTTTTATTCCTTTGTATAAATATATTGTAAATAGTGTAGAGAAAATTTAAGTTTATGAAACAATACTTTAATTGTTAAGTTAGTATTTTATGTATGTAGTTGTCGTTTTTTTTTGTTTTGTTTTACATGTCAAAAGTGTTTTGTCAGGATTTTTCAATCAATTTTTCTCTTTGTTATTTATATTGTTGTCAAGATTTAAGTTGAAATTGATTACCTCTTGTACCTACTATAATAATATGTATGCGACTGAAGGACTTTGTATCCAGGTCATGAATAAATTAATAATAAAAAAAAAAAAAAAAAAAAAAATATAGTACATAGCCTGGTTATGAACATAGAATACTTTTTATCCCGATATTCCCACGGAAACGGGAAGTACGCGGTTGAAACCGCAGGTGGCCGGTAGTGTGAAACCTTTTCATGATATTTCTTTAAAAATCTACGAAATATTATTTTTATGAGGGTACAGTGAACATCACGTCAGCTTTTACACTTGTTATACAAAACATACGCTATTACAAGAGACATAAAGGCGCTTTTAAGGTCGAAGTGTAAAGCTTGTCGTGCTGATTGTACATGAAAATAGTTAACTGCGTAGTCAAAAAAAATGATTGTATAGAAAACGAAGCTACCAGGCGACCATAAACGCTATAGAGGTGACGTAAGCCAAATTAACTTTACAATTTCAACAAAAAGTTTTATGTTTCGTTCGACCTTTTTGGTGTTGCATTCTTAATTTAAAATCATTTGAATTTCGAATTTTATTTACAATTATTCACAGATCGAGATAGACGTAAAGAGCGCTTTAAACTGTACGAGAATGCGTGTCGATTTTTTCGTACCTACGATGACGTCACGGGCGAGATTTTGTGATATGGAAATGTTATTGACGAGCTCTTAGAAGAAAGCACTGCACAATTAACCATTTTTGTTTCTGAGTGACGCGTGTTTTCTTGGCAATAATGGTCTCAAGCGGACTGACTTAGGTCAGAAAACTTTGACCGTGGACATTGAGGTATAATGTACTTAGTACTTAGTACATTATACCTCTATGACCGTGGATCAAATTTTTGGAATGCTAGGTACAATTTTACCGTCTGTCTTGATATATAGGTCTGTGGATTAATTTCTACAGAGTTTCTAAGCAAGAGGCTGTTTGCTTTTAGTTATCTTGGTTGGTCTAAGTACCTATACTTACAGCCAAATTAATATTAATATTCTCAAATTGGCATCTGAAAGTACCTATGTATTCAAGATTAGTTGCGTTCAAAAACGTGATCGTTGTAGCGAAAACCGTGCCAAGGTCCGCGAGCATTGCGTCAAATCAAACGCTCATAACATTAGACTAAACCAGCCTAGTAGACCACGCGTCGCCGTTCAAAATCTACGTTTAAATTTAGAATAGCGCTTTGCGCTTTGCTTGTGAAGCTAACTCTTTGTAGCGAAAATAACAATTTATAAGCGCTAGAAAGCGCTTTTTTTAATTCTTGTTAACTATTTACTAAATGAACAAAGTAGACTAGGAATAAACCGAGTTTAAAACCATTTATTGTAATAAGTATGTTATGACAAAGTTAGTTAATGAGGGCATTATTTAAATAATGTTCTGTCATAATTTAATCACTCGATCCAATAATATAATACAAAGGCGCTGTGAAAAAAAACGCTAGATCTAGCGCCAAAAGCGCTAGCTTGACAGCATTTTGTATAGCTTTTTGTCACTAAGTGTACGTTGCTCTTTATAGCGCTGTAAGTGGCTATTTTCCGCTTGACAACAGCGTATTTTATGCCAAAGGGCCATGACGTCACGCTGCATTCGAATCGCGTTTCCATATTCAAAATGCCGTATCTATCGATGCGTTTTTAGATATTGGACTTTATGTGCGTCGGTATTCAGTTCTTATTTCTTTGATTTTTAATCACCTTGTTGAGGTTTTTTAGTGTTTATTTAAAATGAACTTAAGTTGATTAGATTTAATGACTGTAATTGCATGTTACACGCATTGGCAATGGAATCTATGCCTTTGTTCTTTAAAGTTTCATAGTTAAAAAAGGTCATATATCATGATCAAAGTTACTTACATTATCTAGTCATTTAAAGCCCTATTTCGGAATTTTTCAATGGCAAACATGTTCCTAATCCAACTGTGCAGATTTGCAGAATGAATAACTATTTTTTTTATTTATATTTTATTAATAAACCCGTTCCCGAGGGAATATCGGGATAAAATATAGCCTATGTCACTCGGGAGAAATGTAGCTTTCCAATGGTCCAAGAATTTTCTAAATCGGTCCAGTAGTTCCTGAGATTAGCGCGTCCAAAGAAACAAACTCTTCAGCTTTATATTAGTATAGATGGGCAGGCATTTGAATACCATCGTGCTTGATAAACAGGATGGTGAATTATGGTCTAAAGGTGTTACATGCTAGCCCAGGAAATGCCTTGAAGAGACCAAGGTTGTAGAAATCGGGGAACACATCAGCAGGCAGCGCATTTCATTCCCAAAATCCATCCATCATCAATTCCTCTCTTATTTTCAGTCCATTCTTTAGTTTCGTAGTCGTCAACTTTATAAGGTAAATTTATTGAAATAAGTCTATGCTTTATTTTATCTATATATATATCTGTCCACGAGGTTTTTAGAGTACGTTTCATCCTATATTCCCTTTTTTGTTAGGTTGGTACTTCTGTCGATTTCTGTCAAAAGGTTGGGTTTATTTAAGATTTATTTTGATGCAGATATTTTAAGTTTTGGATTCTGGGCAAAAATTATGCTCAAAACATTAAAAAGCGTGTTTCTAACACATTCGCGCCAGGGGTATCAACCTAACAAAAAAGGGGATATAGTATGAACTGCAATCTAATCTTTTAAGGCAGCACGTTAACATCTTAGTTATTTTTTTTTTATTTGTGGAAATGGTTTCTTACGTTTTTCACAGAAATTCCGCCAATGTCCCGTATTGATCTAAGTTATTCTGGCCGACTCAAATTCCGATGCTATTAACTTGGCGCCACTAGAAAAAAAAGTTTTGTTACAATTTAATAGTTTGCATGTTTCATATTCCTTTGTTTTGTCAACATTAAAAGTATCTGTTTCACCTATTTGAGCCACGCATAATCTGTATTCAACACGCGGAAGTGTTCGCCTTCTAAATTTAAAACCGCTATGGTGTGTTGACAAACAATGTTTCATCTCTCTCGCACTTGCTACAGCGCTGATTGTCTCACTCGCACTCACGTCAAAACAAAATGGCCTCACACAGATGATATTAGCTGATTAGCATAGTAAATGCGAAGATGCGATTATTCTACGTTTTAATGCGTTTTAATTGAAAGTTTTTTTTTTAAACGAAAATGAAAGTATTTATTCAACTTCAGACAGTTACGTCAATCGACATTGGTTTCCAAATTCTTGCGGTGGGAAACCTTCTAAGAGAAAAACCGGCAAGAAACTCGTCAAGGACTGTTTTTCCCCCTGTATTATTTTTATTAAGAGTAGGTGGTGAAATTGCGAAATTTTTTGACTTAAGTTAACTTGAAAGGGCTAAGTTCGTTTGTTTGTACGAAGTAAATTCTATGAAACTACTGAACAGATTTCGAAAAATCTTTCACTAGTAGAAATCTAAGTAGGTACATTATTCTTGAGTGACACAGACTACGTTCGATTTTGATATCATTTTATCACAAATAAAAAACAAATGCACGGGCATCTGTAGACGCATTTTATATTCAGTAGAAAAAAAATTACAGTGCCAATGTCATTTTGTAAAAATAATCCTGCTTAAGACGGTACCCCCACCGAAAGTGGCGCCGCGTTAAATTTTATTTAATATCGTAATTCTAATTCACAATTTTAATAAAACTTTACGTGGAATTTTTAGAGCCCGTAGTCTAGTATTTTTAGACGGTATCATTACATTCCCTCGTAGTCACTGCTAGAAGTAGATAGCAAAACTGCTAAAAGTGGCCGTTTTTGACACATTTGCTATCTACTTCTACGAATGACTATGACGAGATGTAGCGATACCTTCTAAAAATACAAGACAATGGGCTCTAAAAATTCCACGTAAAGTTTTATTAAAATTGTAAATTAGAATTACGATATTAAATAAAATTGAACGCGGCGCCACTTTCGGTCAGGGTACCGCCTTAATACTGTTTTTTGTAATGATTTGCTGAGAACCAGTTCTAGTTCAGTAAGTATTGATTCCATTTTCGTAGGTACACAAATTCAATACCTATACCTAATCATTAAAGCTACATTTTAAGTTTTCTCCTTCGTCTTCTTTTTGACCGACTTCAAAAAAGGAGGAGGTTCTCAATTCGATAGTTTTTTTTTTATTTATTTTTTTAAGTTTTAGCGGCGTTGTGCACGTCAGAGTTTAAATTTTTTGGGATAGGTAAAAAATGTTAAAGTCGCTTCTGGACACGTGACCCTGATTGAAAATTCGTAAGACCATTTACCGTTGACCTATTTCAAATTACATAAAGTCTCACACTTGAAAGATCTACGTATAGTTAATAACAACCATTATATATGTAAACCCGCGAGGATCCGCTAGTTCAATAATAAGTCTGGTCAATATTGTTTACATTTTAAGACAAGTAAGAAAAAACCGACTTTACAAGACACTTTTCTAATTGCAAAACAGTTAAAATACATGTTTTATCATTGTTGTTTATGTTCTAAACGATCCCAGACACACTACAGACGTCATTAGATGATAATGTTTTTGAATATGTGCCAGAAACTATCATTGATAAGGGTTTTTTGCGGAAGCGAAGTGTCTGTCTGTCTTTTGTCTTTCATCATCATCAGCCTGTGGCCGTCCACTGCTGGACATAGGCCTCTCCTAGCTCACGCCTATTGTGGCGTTCATAGGAGGCTATTAGCCTACTGCTACCACGCTGGCCAGACGGGTTGGTAGAGGGTTTGTTTCAAGTTTTCCTTCTCTCGCACAGGTGGCCAATGCGTCGAGCCTCTTAGTCGACTCTTACGACATCCCAGGCATGTAAGGGAGTGGTGACACGCGTATTCTTAGGCCGTCGCCACACGGCAAACACGCGCGGCACGTTCTTTTGTCTTTAACTCGTTTGTAATATACAGACTGGAATTAAAAACAATCTGCTAATCTAAAAAAAAACACAAGCTATACATACCACTAGCGGTCGCTGGCGGTTTCACCCGCGTGGTTCCCGTTCCCGTGGGAATATCGGGATAAAAAGTATCCTATGTTCATAACCAGGCTATCTACTATCTGTGTACCAAATTTCATTTAAATCCGTTCAGTAGTTTCGCAGCCTATTCAATGCAAACAGACGAACAAACAAACAATCAAATCTCTCCTCTTTATAATATTAGTGTAGATAAATCTTTAAGGGATCGATTCCCTCAAAAAACCTAGTAAACCAATTGATAGGCGGGGTGATTATCTGACAATAAATAACCTAGCAACCACCTAGGGGGCTAATTGTCTAATTTTAAAATCTATCGCAATCCCTTTCAATTCGTAATTTGAAAGATATTTACATACTTCAGGCCGTCACTATTTGACATTTGATAGGGATTGTGATCGGGACAGGAAAGGTATTGAATGAGAGAAATTGAACTCTCTAAGCAAAGTGACACAGGAAAATATCTTTCACATGTACGGAGAAGTGTCAAACGAAGTGTCATTTAAAACACCATTCGTTCCGAAAGGTATTGCGACTTTAATTAACACAATTCCATAAATCACTATCACAATCAAAATAACTTTGAAAGGGATTGTGGTAGATTTTGAAATTAGACAATATAATTAGGGGAAGTTTCGAGCTGTCATTAGTGTCATATTTTCATACTGTATGACAGTCAAAATAGCGATTCTTTTACCGAGTTTTAGTAAGTTAGTAATTAACCCCAGGTGTAAGTTTTTTTTTATTAACGGCATGTGACTGAGCCTTCATCATATCTGATGTTAAGTATTGATAAGGAAGCGCTCATGGCCGCGCTTGACAGACAGATCGTATTCGATCACGTTCGTTAAGCAAAGTTCGGCCCGGTCAGGTGTCGGATGGGTGACCGTAAAGTGGCATTACAACTGAGCGCTTCCGTGCTTCGGAGGGCACGTTAAACCGTCGGTCCCGGCTGTTGTCATTTGATTACAGTCGTTAAGCCAAGTCAGAGGCCTTATAGGCGGCTTGATAAACTCTGAGACCAGAAGTGGCCACTAACTCCTCACTCGATAAGAAGAAGAAGTATTGATAAGCCTGAAGATCGAACCGAGCCTCTTCCACAGTCCTCAATCACTGAGGAACTGGCCATCTTATCTGTAACTGCCGTGCCGGAACACAACAATGCTAAAAACATTGTTGTTATGGAATCAGATTTAGATAAAATGGTGGTAGCTAGCCAGGCGGACTTACAACAAGTCCTTCCACCAACCGAACCGAATACAATATGCAACCCGTCACAAAGTAACTATTTATTAATCTGTCCCGGCCCGGGACCCCAGGGTCTGATACAAGTGGTTATACCACTTGGTTGGTGTAGCAATCATTCTAGCTTTTATGGTAGAATTGTGGCTTATACATCTTTTTTTTTATTATTTTTCTGTTTTATTTTGTAGTAATATAGCACTTATTGGTATTTCTGTAACATAAAAGTATTGTAAGAACATTGAGGAGGAGCGAGATCTTCTAGTACAAGTATTCTTTATACTTAAAAGAGGATCTCCATGCACTGTTATAGTCTGAAGTTCTATTGTTACGAAATAAATATTTGTGTTTTATTTTATTTTTTTAGGGTTCCGTACCTCAAAAGGAAAAAAACGGAACCCTTATAGGATCACTTCGTTGTCCGTCCATCTGTCAAGACCGTTTTTCTCAGGAACGCGTGGAGGTATCAAACTGAAATTTATATCTAATACTCAGGTGTACTGTCCCTTGGAGCTGTGAAAAATCAAACTTCTAAGCCAAAGCAATCAAAAGATACAGCCGTTTGAGCCGCACATTTTCGAAACTCGCACGGGAATCAAAACCTACAGGGTACTTCCCGTGAACCTAGAATCTTGAAATTTGGTACGAAGTAACGTCTTATAGTACAGATAAAGGAAAAATTGCGAAAACCGTAAGTTTTTAGTTACATCATATTATAAAAAAAAAATTACGGAACCCTCGGTGCGCGAGTCCGACTCGCACTTGGCCGGTTTTTTTTAAATGATAAGACTTGAAATTACTAGTGTAGCGTTCATTAATACCTTGCGATAGTACTTCATTTAATTATAATGTTATGACTGCTGAATCTGCTAAAAAGAAAAGATTACGCCGATTGCATAATATTGCACAATATAATATTGAACTTTATATAAAAATAAATAATTGCATACAACACCAATTATCTAGCCCACGTTAAGTTTCATGAAGAACTTATATTATGGATACTAGATAACGGATAAACATACTTATATACTTTTTTTAAATACATACCTAGTATACATATTAATTACCCAGACCAAGACAAATAGACATGTTCATGCACACAAATATTTGTCTTGTCCGGGGATCGAACCCGGGACCTCTGATGCAGAAGGCGGGCTTAGTACCCCTGCGCCAAACACAATAATTAAATCAGGTCGTCAATAATTAAACTAAATGTGTTGAAGCCGCCCTTGACAGACTGATCGTATTCGATCACGTTCGTTAAGCAAAGCTCGGCCCGGTCAGGTGTCGGATGGGTGACCGTAAAGTGGCATTATAACTGAGCGCTTCCGTGCTTCGGAGGGCACGTATAAACCATCGGTCCCGCCTGGTGTCATTTGATTACAGTCGTTAAGTCAAGTCCACAGTCAAGTCAGAGGGCTTATAGACGGCTTGATAAACTCTGACACCAGTGTGCCTAGCATAAACGGCTTTTATCGACTCGATAACTCGATATCGTGTCACTGTCCCACTCATTATAGCGGAGTAAGCAAGACAGCATGATGCGATATATGATATCACGTGATATAGCGGTGTTCATGCTAAGGGAGCTGAGGTGGCCACTAATGCTCACTCGATAAGAAGACATAATTATAAATGTGAAATGAGGAGATCCGCAGGAGAACTAAAGTTACTGACATCGCTCGAAGGATTGCTCAGCT
The DNA here is from genome assembly GCA_910589605.1 of Chrysoteuchia culmella. Lineage (NCBI taxonomy): Eukaryota > Metazoa > Arthropoda > Insecta > Lepidoptera > Crambidae > Chrysoteuchia > Chrysoteuchia culmella. The sequence goes on from OU342669.1 coordinate 1,165,357, forward strand.
GAAGTGGCAGTGGGCGGGACACATAGCGAGAAGAACCGATGGCCGTTGGAGCGGAGGAGGAGCGGTTGGAGGTTCTGGAATGGCGACCGCGTACCGGACGACGCTCCGTGGGGGCCCCGACAAGGTGGACCGACGATCTGGTGAAGGTCGCGGGAAGCCGCTGGATGCGGGCAACGCAGGACCGATCGTCGTGGAGATCCTTGGGGGAGGCCTATACCCAGCAGTGGGTGTCATGTGGCTGAGACGACGACGACGACGACGAAATGTGAAAATATGTTTGTTTATCCTTCCTTCACGTCCTGACTAAGTGACAAATCGACTTAGGCTTTTTATAGACTTTTTATCCTGATGTTTCCACGGGAACGGGAACCACACGGGAGGAAGCTAGTAATATATTTAACCGCCTCTGTGGTCTAGTGGTACAACCACCGGTATCAGACCCAGGAGTCCCGGGTTCGATTCCCAGCGGGGGTACATATTGTATTTGGTTTGGTTGGTGGTAGGACTTATTGTAAGTCTGCCTGCTATCTACCACCATCTTATCTAAGTCTGACGCCATAACAACAATGTTTTCAGCATTGTTGTGTTCCGGCAGAGGGATAAAATAGCCAGTTCCTCAGCGATTGAGGATTCCAGGAGAGGCTCGCTTCCATCTTCAGCCTTATCAATACTTAACATCAGGTATGATGAAGGCTAAGAGTCTTCCTGTCGTTCATAAAAATATATATATATAATTATATATTATGGAGCCCATGGTGCAGTGGTCCGCGCGCTCGGCCTGCTATTGTTGAGATCACGGGATGGGTGACCAATTTACTATCTCAATGGTAGAGAGTGCTTCTCCGTGCTTCGGTTTAAGCCGTTGGTACCGGCTGCATTAGGAATCGTTATAACCCACCAAACCGCAATGGGCCCGCGTGATGGGCGGCCGTTCTCTTCATCCTTCCTTCAGGAAGATCAGTGCCCCAGCAGACACATTGGAGACATTAAAAATGGACGATGATGATTATGATTGAGCGTGGCTTTGTGTCTGTAAAATAATCTATATACTTAATTCAGGTTCTCAAAATTTGTGACGACTCGATAGGGACTTTGGCGCGTACGCGGCCGAGTAAGGTATCAAATTAAAGGTACTCGAGTCTATTTGTTCCGAAAACTATAAAATATACAAAATGTTAAATGTGATGATCACAAACTGCAATTACGGATTTTCGCATAATTTGGAATTTTTCGTCGATCGACGAACCCGAGTATCGGGTTGTAACCATCTTAATCTAATGTGTAAGTATTAAGGAACGAAAATAATTAACTTTTTCTTCTTATCAAGTGAGGATTAGAGGCCACCTCTGGTGTCAGAGTTTATCAAGCCAAAGGCCTCTGACTTGGCTTAACGACTGTAATCAAATGACAATTAATACCGGGACCGACGGTTTAACGTGCCCTCCGAAGCACAGAAGCACTCGGTTATAATGCCACTTTACGATCACCCATCCGACACCTGACCGGGCCGAACTTTGCTTAACGAACGTGATCGAATACGATCTGTCTGCAAAGCGCGGCCATGAGCGCTTCCGCGATAATAAACTTATTCTCTGTTACTTAGACCCACTTGCGGCAAGCTAGGTTAAAAGATTTAACTCAGAGTTAATGCTGCTTTTGCATAATTTAACTATAAGTTTAATTTTAACCTAGCTTGGCGCGAGTGGGCCTACCTGAAACAGATCTTTAATGATTAATACTATCGATTGGGACCACAAACTAAATATACAGAAAGTTAGTTTTGCTACCGGATCAGCCAAGGAACTAATCAAAAATCTTGAGGTTAATAAATGTTTATTTTAAGTAAAAATACTTTGATAACAATTCCCTCCAACTACGATAGTTACTTCCATCGTTCCTATAACACAAGTTCTTAATGAAACTTACCGTAAACAAGATACAATTATAAGTAAGCGCACAATTTAGAGTGATTGCAAGACTTTTATTCAAAGTTTTTTTTTATCGCTTGTGAGAGCCCTGCCACTGAATACAGGGAAATTGACTCATAAATATTTAGAGTGATTGCAAGATTTTTATTCAAAGTTAGTTTTTAATCGCTCGTGACAGCCCTGCCACTGAATACAGGGAAATTGACTCATAAATATTTAGAGTGATTGCAAGATTATTATTCAAACTTTGTTTTTAATCGCTTGTGACAGCCCTGCCACTGAATACAGGGAAATTGACTCATAAATATTTAGAGTGATTGCAAGATTTTTGTTCAAAGTTTTTTTTATCGCTTGTGACAGCCCTGCCACTGAATACAGGGAAATTGACTCATAAATATTAAGAGTGATTGCAAGATTTTTATTCAAAGTTTTTTTTTTATCGCTTGTGACAGCCCTGCAACTGAATACAGGGAAATTGCCTCATAAATATTTAATACAACAGTACCGTTTAATGGCCGTGCAATGCAATCAAGCGATGTAGGTTTTTTCTATATTTATTAGACTCTGTAAGTTACAAGTAACGGTTTGCCATGTCTAGTATTTTACAATGTTATTTTATACTAGTCGCCGGCGCGGTTCCCGTGGGAATATCAGGATAAAAAGTATCCTATGTTCATAACCAGGCTATCTACTATCTGTGTACTAAATTTCATCCAAATCCGTTCAGTAGTTTCGCAGCCTATTCAATGCAAACAAGCAAATAATCAAGTCTTTCCTCTTTATAATATTAGTATAGAAAAAAACGTCGTAATTATAACTTTTTAATTTTGCATTTTACAATGCTATTTTTATGTAATAAACTAGCTGTGCCCCGGGGTTTCGCTCCCGTGGAATTTCGGGATAAAAAATAGGTAGTAGCCGATTCTCAGACCTACTCAATACGCTCACAAAATTTCATGAGAATCGGTCAAGCCGTTTCGGAGGAGTATTGGAACGAAAACTGTGACAAGAATTTTATATTTTAGATATTAAACAAGAAAATATACTAGAAAAAAGCAACTAGTCACTCACTCCAGGGCAACCGACATGAGACTATAGTTGCCTTTTAGGGTTTCGTAGCTTAATGGCAAAAAACGGAACCCTTATTCTTCGGAAAATATGGATTCGTCATGTCCGATGTATTTCACAACCACTTTATTCCAAAACTATGAGGATTATACAGTTAAAACTTGGTAGGTTATTCTGTAAACCGCTTTACGGTTTTTACACAACAATAAAAAAATATATATTAAGGAGGGGGGGGGGGGGGGGGCTCCCCATACATGGAACTGAAACTGTTTTTTTTTTCATCAATCCTATACGTGTGGGATAGCTATAGATAGGTCTTTAAAAATTACATTGAGGTTTCTAAAACTATTTTTTTTTCAAAGTCAACCGTTTGAAAGATGTACATTTCCAAAGTGGCAAAATGTGTCCCCCCCCCCCCCCCTCTAACTTTTGAAATAAGAGAGTAAAAATTCTTAATAGAAATTCTTAAGAGAGATCTTAATAAAAACTTTCAACGAAAATTGGTTTGAACGAAATATATATAGGTAGTTGGCAGTTTTAGAAATATAGCACATTTTCCAAAGTGAAACGATATCTATAATATATAAAAATATATAATATATATATAAAAATTACATTGAGCTTCATGAATCAGTTTTTTTTTCTAGTATATTTTCTTGTTTAATATTTAAAACGTTGTAAGTATAGAAATTGCTTTTTATTTGGCAATCTTCATTCAAATCGAAGATAACATAGGTAACAGAGACCAATTTTCTAATGATCAGTTTTAAATCAGCTGCAATAGAAATTTCATAGTTAATTGATATAGTAGACAGTCACGACAAGTTGACCATAATGAAAAGTAGCACAAGGCTAACCGACACGTGTTTCTAATGATACGGTTAACTAAGAAATAATATAACTACTTTTTAGTTCATTCTTATTGATAAACTTGCGGCCGCTCGCGGTGTCCGTTCCCGTGGGAATCCATCCATCCATCATCAGCCTGTGGACGTCCACTGCTGGACATAGGCCTCTCCTAGCTCACGCCTAATGTGGCGTTCATAGGAGGCTATTAGCCTACTGCTACCACGCTGGCCAGACGGGTTGGTAGAGGGTTTGTTTCAAGTGTTCCTTCTCTCGCACAGGTGTTCAATGCGTCAATGGTGTAAGCCACTTGAAGGAAGGTCGAATAGCGAGCTCTTCCTCCGGACTGGGTGTTGGTAGTCCGGAGACCGCGGTCCGACAGGTGATCGTCGGATGTTGTATATATGTGTCATCAGGGAGAAATAATTACTTAGTGCAGATACCGAGCATAGGAAACTTTATAAAAAAAAAAACCGGCCAAGTGCGAGTCGGACTCGCGCACCGAGGGTTCCGTTTAAAATTTTCAAAAATATTTTTTTTATGATGTGACTAAAAATTTACGGTTTTCGCAATTTTTCCTTTATCTGTACTATAAGACGTTACTTCGTACCAAATTTCAAGATTCTAAGTTCACGGGAAGTACCCTGTAGGTTTTGATTCCCGTGCGAGTTTCGAAAATTTGCGGAAATTTGCCGCATAAACGGCTGTATCTTTTGATTGCTTTGGCTTAGAAGTTTGATTTTTTCACAGCTCCAAGGGACAGTAGACCTGAGTATTAGATATAAAATTCAGTTTGATACCTCCGCGTTCCTGAGAAAAACGGTCTTGACAGACGGACGGACAACGAAGTGATTCTATAAGGGTTCGTTTTTTCCTTTTGAGGTACGGAACCCTAGAAAGTGTATTTGGTATAGGTCCTAAAATATATAATTGCTTGCCAGAGGACATAAGAAATATTGAACGTCTTTCTGTGTTTAAAACCAAATTAAAGATTTTTTTGTTAGAAAAAGCATATTATACTCGTACATTAAATGAGTACCTGACAAATAAATTATTGTAAATCAAATATATTGTAAATTATCAAAAATGCTTATTTGACCTATAATGTTATTTTTGTTTTTTTTTAAATGTTATTAGTATTTTATTTTCAATGTTATGTAATAAATTAGTATGTAATTTTTTAAGAATTAAATTTTTGTTTTATGATTTTTATCTGTAAATTGACATTTTGGTTATAATTGTGAATGGGGTGCCTACATAAGTATGACGTTTTGATAATTCATTGCTGTATAATATCAATGAGTATTATCTTTCGCATACATATTTATGTTGATATAGCTGTTCTGATGTTTTTTCTATGACATTTACTACCACTGTTACCTACCTATATCTGCGAATAAATGAATTTAATTGAATTTTAAAAAAAAGAATTAAACTTTTAATGCAATACTTTATTTTATGAAAATATAAAAAAAAATACAAGAAAGCAAGTCAACCAAGTCCCGTTGAACTAAAAAAAGTACTAGGACATAATAACTTCTAAAGAGGTCGCGATGACTCAAACACGTGTCAAGCCGTTAATACGAATTAGCTATCTCTTTTCATCTCCATTCAATATTGGCAGCCGTCCCTTTCTACATTGGAATTGACCTATGATGTATAAATTAAGTCGAATTTTAAAGCGTAGTAAACGGTAAATGCGCAGATAAAATCTTTTTTTTTTATAAACGTCGGGGAGACTCTTAGCCTTTATCATACCTGATGTTAAGTATTGATAACGCTGAAGGTGGAAGCGAGCCTCTCCCTGAATCCTCAGTCACTGAGGAACTGGCTATCGTATCTCTAACTGGCGGAACACAACAATGCTGAAAACATTATGGCGTCTGACTTAGATAAGATGGTGGTAGCTAGCCAGGCGGACTTACAATAAGTCCTACCACCAACCAAACCGAATACAATATGTACCCCCGCTGGGAATCGAACCCGGTGGTTGTACCACTAGACCACAGAGGCGGTTAAATTACCTTAATTAGTTAATTGACCTTATCAAGGTCAAAGGCCAGAAAAACTTTTTTCTTAAGTGACCCCAATGAGTACACGTGCGTAGCACGCGCTTTAATCTAGTATTTACATACTTCAGGCCGTCACTATGTGCTATTTGATAGGGATGGTAAGCTGTGTAGTGCCGGATTCCTGGAGTGGCTCGCTTCCATCTTTAGCCTTATCAATACTTAATATCAGGTATGATAAAGGCTAAGAGTCTCCACGTCGATTATAAAAAGAAAAAAATATATTTTTCCGGCCGTCTACATTTTTTTTGTGATTTTTGAAGCTATTAGTGAAGGCTGTAGGTGTTATACTCATGGCGCTGGAGCACAGAATACTTAATAGTACAAGTGCTGGAGGGAGCATTAGAATGGATAACACGGGCCTTATATATAGAGATCTTTCAAATGACGGATTGCGATAAATTTCAAAATCAGACAGGTTGTTATTAGGATTATTGTTATTAATTTCGTCTATAGCCTCCCAATAAATGTTCAGCAACAAATAATGATTCAACACGGAACAGCTGATAAAACAGTAATACGCCGATATCGTCGGATGGCCTTGTGATAACGATACATTATCGGTATACTGGTAATAGGTCAATCGAACAGTCGAAATGTAACACCTGTGGAATACTATGGAGGAATGTAATGGAATGATTGTGAAAAATAAATGATTGTCTTTAAAAAAGGCTTTTTGAACTTTCAACAAATCAATCTGCAAGTACTAGGTCAGCCAATAAGAGTTACAAATAAGGTATTTTGCTGATCAACTTTCTCAAAGGTCACGGTCACGAAATGGGTGGTCAAAATATGATATTCTTATCGATATGACTGATAAAATAGATCAGTATAACAGTCTCAACGTATAGAAAAACACCTTTTTTGCGAAATTAATGCTGGTTGGTAAAAAAAAAACTTAAAAAAGGCTGTTTTATAAAAAAAGTCATAACCGAACTTGATTGATTTGTTGATCAGCAAGTACTAATATAATACTAAATAAAATATTTTGGTGACCAATTTTTCTCAAAGGTCAGTTACAGGATGGGTGGCCAAAATATTATATACTCGAGCTCCTCTTTTGAAACTTTTGAAAGACACTCCTCTTTCCTTCGTAATCATAATGCATGTTATGCCGATAGTTCCAGTTCCAGCTCAATTTTTAGTGGCCTTCAACCTGCATTGGGCCGTGGTGGGTCATGGATGGCTCATTCTTCCTCTCTATCCATAAGGAAGTGCCGTTGCCGTGTGGTGACGGCCTAAGAATACGCGTGTCACCACTCCCTTACATGCCTGGGATGTCGTAAGAGTCGACTAAGAGGCTCGACGCATTGAACACCTGTGCGAGAGAAGGAACACTTGAAACAAACCCTCTACCAACCCGTCTGGCCAGCGTGGTAGCAGTAGGCTAATAGGCATGAAGGTCACAATAGGCGTGAGCCAGGGGAGGCTTATGTCCAGCAGTGGACGTCCACAAGCTGATGATGGATCCATAAGGAAGGCAAGTGCCCTAGCAGCAGGGATAGTAAAAGAAGCTGATGTTGATGATGAGCAGTCAAATATTTGCACGCTATTTAGGTAATACGAATAAATAAGTCGACCTCTTTTAAAATTTAGAACACAAACACTAAATATAAATTAACTAAATAACTATTGTAAAGACATTGAACAACAATTTAATTTATGATTTTGTAATTTTTGCATTTTGTCAATGCTATTTTTATACTTATGGTAAATTTTAAATAGAAATCCGCTGAGCTACCGAGACTTGTTGTCTCGGTAGCTCAGCGGTTAGAGCATTGGACCGGATTTCCAAAGGTCGCGGGTTCGATTCCCGTCTGAGAAATCACTTGTGGCCGAGTTAATTTTTCCAATATTTTTCTATTTAAAATTTACCATAAGTATAACAATTTAATTGTCAATATATATATGTCGTAGGAGGATTTGATAAATAGAATTTTCGCAAAAATCCTAGAGATATTGCAAAAATACGGATAATTAGATAATGGTGTTGACATTTCCCAATCTTACTGAAAAGAGATAGGGTTTTTGCAAAAATACTGGTTGCTTTAGTAACATTGGATATTCTTTACTCTGATTGGTTTAACTTTTGGTTGCTTGCTAACTCTTATTCTGATTGGTTCATAGAAAGTTTACTACACGTGAGAGAATAGATTGACATTTGAAACGTCAAGTCGTCAACCAATCAGAGAAGATGTTGTTTTGGACGGTCCGACCAGCCAATCAGTGTTCTTATTTCATAATAGCCAGGGATTCTTTTTGTAATCTTACTAAGGCAACCAGTTTTTTCGCAAAAATCCTATCTTTTTTCAGTAGTATTGAGAAATCCCAACACCATTGTCCAATTATCCGTGTTTTCTCAATAGGCATATCGCAAAAAATCGATTTATCTCATTATCCTGCGACATATATAAAATTACGACCACAGACCTATATCGAGATAGACGAAAAGAGCGCTTCAAACTGTATGACAACCTAGCTTGTCAAATTTTTCGTACCTACGATGACGTCACGAGCGAGATTTAGTGATGTGTAAATGTTATTGACGAGCTCTTGCAAGCAAGCACTGCACAATTAACCATTTTCGTTTCTGAGTGACGCGTGTTTTCATGGCAATGGTCTCAATTGGACTGACATAGGTCGTAAAACTTTGATCGTGGATCAAACTTTTGGCACGCAAGGTACACTTTTACTGTCTATCTCGATAAAGGTCTGTGTTTACGACCAAAAATTATTTCAAACCAAACTGCTTAAATAGAAAGGTCATGTGTTTTTGGGTCACCAATCTGTAATCCGGATACAGTGAAAGTTTAAAGTAGAAAACAAGTTTTAAAGGTAGTGCAGATACTTCTATAGCACAGAACACAAAAGCTTTAAGAAGGCGGATGTCGCATTTAGTTCTGAAAGAAGTGTTACAAAAAAATGTGAAATAAAAAACTAAAGAACCGACTTTAAAAAATAAAATAAAAATTCAAAGTAATAATTGTTAAGTGAATTATCATAGTTAATTTTGTTTATTTTCTATGAATTTTCTTTTAATAATGTTAATTCTAAAAATATTACCGTTATAACTTTTTAATTTTGCATTTTACAATGCTATTTTTTTATGTGATAAATATTAAACAAGAAAATATAATAGAAAAAAGCAACTAGTCTCATGTCCCCGTCTGAAAATAACGAACACAACAAAATTCGAAATAAATAAATATCCAATTTGGTGCAGTCGTTCTGAATTTATGTACTGATTACGTATATATATTATTAATTTCGGTGATTCATTTTAATTCTTACAATGATAGGTATTTGTTATGCAAGGCTGGTAGAAAAAAAAATGGACGATTCGAAAGCACTTATCTATAAGTCTATTTGAATAAAAATCTTTGACTTTGACTAGGAAAGTTAGATTTCGCAGCGAGTTACTTCTTTTGAAACCTGTGCAAGCGAAGGGTTCTAGAATTAAAATTCAATGATTGAATCCTGAGAGATACGAGTCGCTAAAAATCTTTTCTGCGCTGTTGTGAGGTGAAAAATTGTGTGTTTTGCGTAACACACAATTTTTCACCTCACAACAGCGAGGAAAGTTTTTAGGTTGCTTCCGCGGTCAACTTCTTTTATCTTAAAAATCTGTTATCAAAAAGTTTCATTTAAATATATCTTAGTCTTGTTGTTTTAATGAATTGAAAAAGTAAAATTATAAAAAAGGAAGTACTTTAGTTAATTCAATTAAATTTTTTTTTAATTTATAATAACTATGAAAACGATTCGGTAAATGTCATGATGTAAATTAAAATTAAAGTTTTTATCACGTTCCGAAATCCAATCAATTTCACCCAACCTAATTAGAAAATTCTTATACTTAACAAATAGTTTAATCTTATTGTTATAGTTTTTATGATTCAAGGAACTAAAATAATACAATAAAACCAAAACGCAGTAGGTATTATAATTAATTCAAAGTTAATTAAAATAAGAATAAAATGAAACAAAAAGTCAATAGTGCGATTTGGAACGCTTTTAGACGAATTTTTAGTTCTTAATAAAAAATAGTACTTTACCACGCTAGGTCGCAAAAAGCGATTTTCCACGCAGAAATTGAATGACGTAACCTAATTTTCCGAGCGTATGCGGTGAAAATATAATTATATAGTAGACCGTGGTACTTATTCAAATAGAATAGCTCCAGGTTCGTGTACCGTCTGAGAAAGACCAAAAGTGGAGACTAGCTTTAGTATTTTATAAAATTCGAAATAGCTAACGAAATCTTTATAAATATTGCGGAAATGGTGTCACACACTACAACCTAAACAACCATAGACTAGTGAATGCAACAAAACGTAAATAATGCGGGAAGCATTGGAATCGCGCCAAAATTCAAAATGCAAACTTTGATACGCGTGGCAGTATACCAAGAGTATTCTATAAAAAAATGAATCACTCAAATCGGTCCAGCCGTCTTCGAGTAATCGAGTAACATACATAAAAAAAAAAGATTCCGTCGAATTGAGAACCTCTACCTTTTTTTTGAAGTCGGTTAAAAAAAAAAGAAGGGAATACATATCTCAAAATTATTTGTGAGACTGAACTTTTTAACTATATAACTTTTTAATTTGGCATTTTACAATGCTATTTTTATGTGATAAATATTAAACAAGAAAATATACTAGAAAAAAGCAACTAGTCTCATGTCGCCCTGACGGGACATGAGACTAGTTGCTTTTTTCTAGTATATTTTCTTGTTTAATATTTATCACATGAATTATAGATGTTTTTAAGAAATCATTGCTCTGTTGGGTCACAGAACAGGGTTTCTTTCTACTCGATTAATGAGTACTTAGAGTATAAAATTGTTAACAATGTAATAATAGTTAATAATTTTATGTCTTTTTGATAAATTGGTGTTAATCTGCCCCTAATTGTCTTATTTCAAAATCTATCACAATCCCTTTCAGAGGTATTGTGATTGTGATATTTTCGTCTGCCACTTTGCTTAGACAGTTCAATTTCGTTTATTCCACCTTTCAAAACGCGTCCCGATCACAATCCCTTTCAAATGTCAAATAGTGATGGCCTAAAGTTTGTAAATAATTTTATTATATTTTATTACCGTTAGAAAAATGACATTTGGTAAAATTTTATAATGCATTCAATTTATTATATTTTAACATAAAATCAGTACGCAATTAACACTCATTCAACTATCACGCGTCCTTATCATTAACATTAATAATTAGCGATTTAGAATTTATTTTAGCATTTTTTGATTCCTTTGTGAATTATCAATAAACTCTCATTTTCCTTAAACATTATATCATTTAGCTATCATTCGTCAAGGTGTTTATGCCCTCAGGCTCATACTTACATAAATGTCATTTTTTTTACAATATTATATAAAAGATTTGACATTTTATTTTATGCCTTCATAAGAATTGACATTGTACTGTAACATCCGTAGCTCGGTTTTCTAATCGATGTGTCATTTTTAAATTACCTACAATGGACATTATTTTCGATTTTACTTTTTATTAATAAATATTTGCGTGCCTACATATTAAAGGCAAATACTGTATAGTAGATATAAAAAATTCTGAACAACATGTAAACCCAGTATTAACAAATAAAGACTATTGTACTCTACATATCTGGCAAGAAAGAGGAAGAAAATATTAAACAAGAAAATATACTAGAAAAAAGCAACTTGTCTCATGTCGCCCTGACGGGATTCAAACCCGCATCCTTGGGAATCCGGCCCAATGCACTATTAAACTACTTTATTTGTAGAGTAGAATTTATTATAACTAACATTTTTTGTATGGCAGTAACCGTGAAATTGCCAAAAAAGCAGCTGTTTCATACATTATTCAGACCAAATAAATTTGATTTATTTATGGCACACTTACAGGCAACAGCTAGAAAAACATTAAAGAAAATTATCCAAGGTTGATACAGCTTATATTTATGCCCAATTACAAGAATGCACAGCATTGACTATGAACTTGCAAACAGTTAGTGACTACATAATTGGTAATAAACTAAATAGAACAAAAAATATGAACTAAAAATAATGACAGTAAAAAAGAAAAAAAAAGAAGTACAAAAAAAAAGTATAAATAAAATAATTTGGTCTGAGACATTATTTGAACTCTGTTAAAATCTATGAAATCAAACATTAGTTTTCAGGAAATCTCAGATGATTTCTTTGTTTAAGAAGTGTAAGTATTTACTGGACCTCCTTTGTCTCCGTCTTCAAAATGTAAACAATATTTTCTAAGTGTTTAAATATTGAGCGGGAAATACTCATAACTGTCACGTCTGTCATAGACAAAGTTTTCTCTAATCACTGGCATAGCAACTATCATGTTTTCCGAACAAAGAGGTAGCAACCAGGGCGTGGCGCCTGCAGGCGAGGCCTTGGCCCAAATCCCGATGCACCCCCGCCCTCGCAAGTTCGCAACCTAGTTTCGGGGGATGTAAGCGCTTGAAACGCTGAAAGGGGCTGTGAAGACTGGAACCGAACAATGTTGAACATTCTAGCTTTTGAAAGGTACAAAATAGAATAAAAAAATCGGCCAAGATTTACTATATATCCCTCTACGAAAACAGGTATTTTCTATGAAAATCATTCAGTGATCACAACCTTTTTTGATGTGTGTATGTAGGAAATAAACCTACTTAGTTTGGGAAGAAGTAAGCGCTGAAAGCTGCTGTAAATATGACTTTGAAGGCTGAAGCGAAGCTTAATATATTTATGAGCTTTATTTTTCATAACTTCTTAGATTTTCGGAATACCATCATTGCTTTGGTCACTGGTTTTACAGATTTTAAGTCATTTCCGGAATGAGTCCTAATAGGAATAAGCCCTGTTTGGAACAAGTCCTTTTGAGTATAAGTCATTTTTGGAATAGGAATAGGGCTAAATAGTACTAAACGCTTTTTTAATCCTCTAAAATTACGAAAATTTTAAGCAAAGAGGTTTTCATAAACAGACTTTTGTTTTTTAACAAGGTCATCATATCAATATTGAAAATGCGTTGTATCAGAAAAGCGCTGCAGCGGCTGAACGGTACAATGTCGTTCTATTTTTAAATGTGGGGCGTTGGCAACAGCGCTCCCGCCAAATTAGGGCATGTCATCGGGTTTTAAAAAGGTAACTTTTGAACGGCAATGGGTCACGGCTTTTTGGCACAAAGTTTGACATGTATTTTTTTTAAAGTGAGCGTACTGAAACTTAAGTAAATACTTGTTATTAAAGAAAATAAAGGAAAAATTTGCATCTGACATTTTGGTCTAATCAAAGCTTGCTCAATATTTTCAAGCGATAATCTGAATTACATATTATTTATTAAAGATTACACCTCTAGATAAAAGTAAGAAGAATCGGGATTATTAAATTAAATTGTCATAAAGTAAATATAAATTATATCAAGAAGCACCGAAATCACAAAATTGGACAAATGGGCATGTACTATATGGTCTGCTTCTGTATTTTGCGCAAAAAGTGTCGAATTGGAAATGCGTGACAGTTTCTTTTGTTCTGTGAATTAACCTTTTTGATTACGTAACGTAACCCATTAGTGACGTAGCTTAGAGGTGACGACATCAAATGAGGCTCATTAATGGTTAAGTGAAATGATAATAAATGTTTTTGTAATATCATAATGTACAGTCACGTGCATTAACATTTTAACCTTTCAATTTTGTATTTTACAATGCTATTACCGACTAGAATACAATATGTGGCGTCAGACTTAGATAAGATGGTGGTAGCTAGCCAGGCGGACTTACGAGTCCTATCACCAACCAAACCGAATACAATATGTACCCCCGCTGGGAATCGAACCCGGGACCCCTGGGTCTGATACCGGTGGTTGTACCACTAGACCACAGAGGCGGTAAAAATTTGTTGTTGACTGTACAGTCACAAGCAGGATGACTGCTTGTATATCGCATTGCTCACACGGAAACAAACAAAGCGCTCTTTGCCCACAAATATCATTCAATATTGTAATGTGACAAGGTTTGTAAGTGTTTCTATGTGATAAATATTTAACAAGAAAATATACTATTTATTTCATTTATTTCATACCAGCAAGTTTACAGAGATATTCTCCAAAGCATATGCAAGTCACGCGAATAATAAAATATAAATGATTCAAAAAAATGTGCAAATAATATTAGAACAGACAGTAGCAGAACCTATACGGTTAGATTTTAAGAACATACTTATTTATTAGAATATTTCAAGATAATTATAGAATTAATAACAAAATATAAACATGGAATGTCACAGTCTACATTATAAAAAGTTCAAAAACTGTCAAATACAATAATTAAATTAAAATTAATAAAAGAAACTTATTGTCAAAATTACAATGTCAGATTTTAGAAACATATACTAGAAAAAAGCAACTTGTCTCATGTCGCCCTGACGGGATTCGAACCCGCATTTTTGAGAATCCAGTCGAGTGCATTGGGCCGGATCCCCAAGGATGCGGGTTCGAATCCCGTCGGGGCGACATGAGTAAAGTTTCTTTTTCTAGTATATTTTCTTGTTTAATATTTATAACATAGAAACACTTACAAACCTTGTCACATTACAATATTGAATGATATTTGTGGGCAAAGAGCGCTTTGTTTGTTTCCGTGTGAGCAATGCGATATACAAGCAGTCATCCTGCTTGTGACTGTACAGTCAACAACAAATTTTTACCGCCTCTGTGGTCTAGTGGTACAACCACCGGTATCAGACCCAGGGGTCCCGGGTTCGATTCCCAGCGGGGGTACATATTGTATTCGGTTTGGTTGGTGATAGGACTCGTAAGTCCGCCTGGCTAGCTACCACCATCTTATCTAAGTCTGACGCCACATATTGTATTCGGTTTGGTTGGTGGTAGGACTCGTAAGTCCGCCTGGCTAGCTACCACCATCTTATCTAAGTCTGACGCCATTACAACAATGTTTTCAGCATTGTTGTGTTCTGGCAGTTAGAGATAAGATAGCCAGTTCCTCAGTGATTGAGGATTCCGGGAGAGGCTCGCTTCCATCTTCAGCCATATCAATACTTAACATCAGGTATGATGAAGGCTAAGAGTGTCCCCGTCGTTCATATAAAAAAAAGTAACACTTCACAGTTTGACCTTGTGAGCGTCCTTATTCATGTTCGATCCCCGGACAAGACAAATATTTGTGTGCATGAACATGTCTATTTGTCTTGGTCTGGGTGTTTAATATGTATGTCTTTAAAAAAAAGTTTAAGTATATTGTTTATCCGTTATCTAGTATCCATAACACAAGTTCTTCTTGAAACTTAACGTGTGGGTTAGATAATTGGTGTGATTGTATGCAATTATTTATCTATAAGTACTAATCATATTTAATATTATAAAGAGGAAAGATTTGATTGTTTGTTTGTATTGAATAGGCTTCGAAACTACTGGACGGAAGTTGATGAAATTCGGTGCACAGATAGTAGATAGCCTGGTATTATTATTATCGTGTCAATCATTTTTTGGCTTTAGATTTTGTGAGACCAGTATTGTGCGACACTGACCGCGTTATCGGTAGCGCTATACAGGTCTTCGCGTGTGCAGGCTGATGGACACGCAGGGCAAGACGAAAGCTGTGCCATAGTCTGTGGGGAGGTACCACACTCGCAGGTGTTGTCGGAGCCATAACCCAATCGGCACACGTTTTCTTTGCTGCGTCCGACCTGGGTCCGGAGTCTGTTTAATGACCTCCAAGTCGGCCATGGGTCCGGAGTCTGTTTAATGACCTCCAAGTCGGCCATGGGTCCGGAGTCTGTTTAATGACCTCCAAGTCGGCCATGGGTCCGGAGTCTGTTTAATGACCTCCAAGTCGGCCATGGGTCCGGAGTCTGTTTAATGACCTCCAAGTCGGCCATGGGTCCGGAGTCTGTTTAATGACCTCCAAGTCGGCCATGGGTCCGGAGTCTGTTTAATGACCTCCAAGTCGGCCATGGGTCCGGAGTCTGTTTAATGACCTCCAAGTCGGCCATGGGTCCGGAGTCTGTTTAATGACCTCCAAGTCGGCCATGGGTCCGGAGTCTGTTTAATGACCTCCAAGTCGGCCATGGGTCCGGAGTCTGTTTAATGACCGCCAAGTCGGCCATGGGAGATTATGGCCCGGTGGTAATCTCTCTGCGAGTGTGGAGAAAGTTGAGAGCGATGCCCGGTATCTTTCCCCCCAGAGTTTGATGCGAGCATGGGAAGCATTACCATTGATAGCCTGGTTATGGACATTGGATACTTTTTATCCCGATATTCCCACGGGAACGGGGACCACGCGGGTGGAACACGCGGCTGCTAGTTATTATTATTATTAGAAGCGTTGGTGTGACAACGCTGGCCTACAGCGTATCAAAAATATAAAAGTATTGGAGAATTTCGACGGTGGTTCGCAAGTCTCGGTAGCTCAGCGGTTAGAGCATTGGACCGGATTTCCAAAGGTCGCGGGTTCGATTCCCGTCTGAGAATTCACTTGTGGCCGAGTTAATTTTTTTTCCAATATTTTTCTATTTAAAATTGACCATAAGTATTAAAAGCTGCTTTTTCGTAATGCAAGTGAAAAGCACCCTTCAGTGTCCAGCTAACCCAGAGTGGGTTGACATACTGACTGTCGTGAGTGCCTGCACATGATTTTTGGTCTAAATTACCACAAATAGAGTGAATTTTACCGCGTTGCTGCGCGCTGCTCTAAATCATAAATCATTTATTCACGTTGAAACATGGTAAATACAGTTCATAAATGTTCAGAATATTTCGCTCATAATAATGGCATGTGAATGTCAAAAACTTTAAATTACAATTACTTACAGTACATTACATTTATGTCCCAAATAATCTTTAACACTATAAAATCTATCTAAATCTATCTTGATTTAAATATTTGAAATGTCCGTGATTCTTTTATGTCAATTGGTAAATAATTGTAAATTTTTGTTATTCTAACAAAAATTTACAATTATTTACCAGTTATGAATGAAGCTTTTGGAGCCGGTGTTAGCTAGCGAAAGCCAAAAAAATATATAGTTAATAGAAGTGCAATGTAGAATGCCTTGGCTGGCACCGACTCCAAAAGTTTAATTTTTTAGTTTTTGAAGCCGGTTTGAATTTTTTTTACAAAATGTTTCTTATCCCGATATTCCACGCGGGTGAAACTGCGCGAAGAAACTAATATCGCGTAAGCCGTTGCAGTTGTCTTTGACTGTACTTTTAAACAAGTTGACTATTTAACTAAATTATTGTTATTAATAAGCAATTATTGAAATTAAATTGAAATAGTAATGAGTTAGGTAACAACAAAACTTACATTTACATGTTTAGTTGTCATTAAAAATATAGGCAGTCATTTTGTTATGTTGCTCGAGGACGGACAGTCTATTCTCGCTGTGATTGCAGTAGTTAAGGTGGTACGACTTCTATACAAACAAACATTACACAATTATTGGTTCATCATACCTTAATAATTCATAAACACATGCGCAACTAACTCGTTTCAGTTAGTTGTTTGCGCGAAATTATAAAAAAATGTATTTTCATACATAAAACACGAATATACTAATATCTTATAATTTCAATAATTCTACGTATGTGTGTGTGACCCATCGCATTTATATAGCTCATGTATGAAAATACATTTTTTTTATAATTTCGCGCAAACAAATAACTGAAACGAGTTAGTTGCGCATGTGTTTATGAATTATTAAGGTATGATGAACCAATAATTGTGTAATGTTTGTTTGTATGGAAGTCGTACCACCTTAAGCATCTTTTTTAAAGGTTGGACTTCAGATGGGTGATCTTTTTTGTGAGATTCTCAGTTTAGTTTTACAGTCAAATTAAACCATTATGCATGTTGAGTAATTAGGTTTGTCGAACGCAGTTAGTATTTCGCAAAATTCAGTTAATTATTGGGTGTCGAAAAGTCAATTTTTTTTTCTTAACTCATGTGAACCCAGTGTACGTACTAAACAGTTCATACATCATATTACCGAAAAGTGAAATTTATATAATACAAGTAGGTAAGTCATATAATTGGGTTAAAAATAACCTACAGTTAATAATAACAGATAAGCTTATCTACAAGTTTATCTTGTTGTGTTATTTTCGCACGATATTTATTTATATTTGTGTCATAATTTCACTGTGTTTACACGACAGGTATATTATTTTGTGTAAACTTTATATATGTATGATTATTCATTTTGAAAGTATTTAATTTGCATAGTTTGTTAAATAATTCAAATGCTAAAGATTTGGACTGCGGAAAACTTGAACTGCACGTGTGTCCAGGCGTTCAGTCCGTGCCTCAGTCCGTCAAAATTGTTTCCGATGACATACGTAAATGTATGAAAATGAGCCATGTAACAGGTTATTCGAAGGAGGTTTTAAATTAATTCATAGAGCTCTCCCACAAAAGGCTGAGGACTGCGCAGTCGGCCTGTGCGTGCTTACCTGCACGTGTGGCCTGTCGCTCAATGTTCAGTCTTTTGCTCCGTCATGACTGCGCAGTCCCGGACTGCACAGTCCAGCACCCCGACCGCCTAACGGTATCGCTTGTGCTATTGCTATAGTTATCGATTTTTCAAACCTCCTACAAGGGCTCTCGCTGACGCTATCACTTTCATACTAAAAATGCAATAGTGAATCCAATAGATGAATAGAAATATGTAGGAATTAGCCAGAAATACAATCTTTGAAGGGTTTTATGAGAGTTTGAAGTTTGATTGCCATAGCAATACCACACGCTATACCGTTAGGCGGTCGGGCCTCAGAAGGAGCGTGTAGCCGGTACATAATAGAAAAACGCCATTTAAAACTATAACAGCCCTATTAATAAACGTGGAGTAAGTTACACACCTAGAAGTAAATCTGATGCTGTCTCTATATTCGAATTAAAGTGACAGCATCAGATTCTTACTCCACGTTTATTAATAAGGCTGAATGTGTTTATTTAAAGCATCCACCACCCTCTTATCTAAGTCTGACGCCATAACAACATTGAAAAAATGTATTCAGCATTGTTGTGTTCCGACAGTTAGAGTTAGAGACAAGGTCTTCAGTGATTGAGGATTCCGAGAGAGGCTCGCAATAAGATGAATGCTAAGCGTCTTCCCGTTGTAAATTTAAAAAAGAAACAAAACTAACCAGTCCCATTCTCCAACCCACAGATGCACAGTAACGACGCGCTGCCGGCGGCGGCGTCCGGCGCAAATCTCCTTCTAGAAGTCGGCCGACTCATACTGCGGTCGCGAAGCGCGAGCCCTGCGCGTGCGCCGCGTGACCGACTGCTGCAAGCTAAGCTGCGCGCTGCTCGACCTTCTACCAGCGACCAGGTATAGTCACAGCCACATCACAGCTACATAACACGCACTGCTGGGTATAGGCCTCCCCAAGGATCTCCACAACGATCGGTCTGCGCTGTCCGCATCCATCGTCTTCCATATCGTCGGTCCACCTTGTCGGGGGCCCCCACGGAGCGTCGTCCTGTGCGCGGTCGCCATTCCAGAACGTTTCCGCCCCAACGGCCATCGGTTCTTCTCGCTATGTGTCCCGCCCACTGCCACTTCAGCTGAGCAATTCTTCGAGCGATGTCAGTTACTTTAGTTCCCCTATGGATCTCCTCATTTCTGATTCGATCACGTACGAAACGTCGAGCATAGCCCTCTCCATTGCACGCTGGGTGACCTTGAGTTTTCTTATCAGACCCATAGTTAGCGACCATGTTTCACTACCGTAAGTCATCGCTGGCAACACACACTGGTCATAGACACTGCGGTAAGTTGGACGCGAAGATTTTACGGAGATTCCCGAATGCTGCCCTATCTTGGATGACTAACCGTTTAATTAGATGGGATAAAGCTAAGCTTCTTAATCTTGCCAACCAATACTACAATTTCTTCTCCCACTACTTCCAGATTCAATCCCAGCCGCTGGCAGATGAAGAGCCGCGGCCTGGCGTGGAAGCGCTCCTCAACGACCATGTGCAAGCGCTGTGGACCGACCAGATCCCCATCTGTATTGAAGTGAGTGCAATCGTCATCACAACTTACCATATCAAAATTTGAGTAATTTAAACTCATAGCTCAACTTCCGTAATATAAGGTCTAGTGGAGCCCGTGGCGCAGTGGTTCGCGGTGAGGTTAAGCAACTATTGCAATGGTCTGTCACAGGATGGGTGACCGACAATTTACTATATCGAGCTCCTTCGTGCTTCAGAAGACACGTTAAGCTGTTGGTCCCGGCTGCATTTGCAGTGGTTAAAACCACCGCATTTGGTCCGCGTGATGGGTCATGGCCCATTGTCCTTATCCATCCATAATAAGGCCAGTATCCAAGCAGTAGGGAAATTAAAAATGGCTTATGACGATGATGGTCAACTCCAATGTAGAGAGAGATAGCTATTATTTTATATTAGGTCCAGGAACACCTCTTTAGAAATGATTATGTCCTGCCCCCTAATTGTCTAATTTCAAAATCTATCACAATCCCTTTCAAAGGTATTGTGATTGTGATAGTGATTTATAAAATCTTGTTTCTTATGATGTTTTAAATGACACTTAATTTGACACTTCTCTATACATTTGATTTCGTCTGTCACTTTGCTTAGACAGTTCAATTTCATTCATTCAATGCCTTTCAAAACGCGTCCCTATCAGAATCCCTTTCAAATGTCAAATAGTGACGTCCTCAAGTATGTTAATATCTTTCAAATGACGAATTGAAAGGGATTGCGATAGATTTTAAAATTAGACCGCTTTTAAAATTAATTTTTAACCGCCTTTGTGGTCTAGTGGTGCAACCACCGGTATCAGACCCAGAGGTCCCGGGTTCGATTCCCAGCGGGGTTACATATTGTATTCGGTTTGGTTGGTACAAGGACTCGTTGTAAGTCCACCTGGCTAGCTACCACCATCTTATCTAAGTCTGACGCCATAACAAAAATGTTTTCAGCATTGTTGTGTTCCGACAGTTAGAGATAAGATAGCCAGTTCCTCAATGATTGAGGATTCCGGGAGAGGCTCGCTTGCATCTTCAGCCTTATCAATACTTAACATCAGGTATGATGAAGGCTAAGAGTCTCCCCGTCGTCCATAAAAAAACCGCTTTCTTTGCAGTCTGTTAAAAATCAAGTTCTCAAACACTTCCTTCAGAATAATAGAACTTTGCTCTCTTCAAGGTGCTGCTTGCGGGCGAGTGTACGGACTGCCGTACAAGCCGCCTGTTGCTCGAGCGGTGGACTCTGCATACTCTGCCCAGCAAGTACGTATACAGGGTGTTAAAAGACCCATACCGAAGACGTAATATATGCGTAGTATACATCAAACTAAATAAGAAAATGTAAAAATAATTGCCGGGAAACGTCTTTTGTTATTTATTTAAAAAAATGGGTGTTATTTTTAAACGCAAAGAATAGAGTGCAACAACGTGAGCGTATGTCTATAGGGGAACGAGTAGGCGGCGGGATCGAGTTTCTTTGATTGGTTTTTATATTCATTGCAGTTTTGTAACTTTAAACGATAATCTTTAAAAAAAATATTTATTTTGATCCTCAATAACTCCTTAACTATCAGGTTCCCAGATTTGGGCCCATACAAGAAGATGATTGTAACGATGGGTAGAATACGTGGTTTTCGTTTTCGTTATGGGTCTTTTAATACCCTGTATATTATCAACCAAAGCGTGTTCACAGAAACGTGAAACAGTGATTGGCTGAAGATATGGCGCATTGCCTGTGATCCTTTCGGTGAACAGCACATATCTATATCGAGATAGACGGTAGAAGTGTACCTACCTTGCGTGCCATAAGTTTGATCCACGATTATAAGTGAGTCGGCTTGAGGCCATTGCCATGAAAACACGCGTCACTCAGAAACGAAAATGGTTAATTATGCAGTGCTTTCTTGCAAGAGCTCGTCAATAACATTTACACATCACTAAATCTCGCTCGTGACGTCATCGTATGTACGAAAAATTCGACACCCTAGTTTCTCATATAGTTTAATGCGTTCTTTTCGTCTATCTTGATATAGGTCTGTCATTATTTATTTTGATCATGCTTTAGGTCAAACAATGCCGTACATCATAAAAGTTATATTCATTTTCATGTCTCATATTCTGAAAGTAATTCATAACTTGCCTAAAATGCGGGTTGAAAGTGATATGTGGCGGCCCTAGGGCTGTAATAAATTTGAAAAAAGAATAGGGGGTGTCATGTCAAATCGATATCTGTAATCTCTTTGGACTTTTATTTACCAAAGGTATGTAGGCAAAGGCACTGATGCCTATACAGCTTATTTTGCTACATTATAAAATAATTAAAATCGTAGAAACCTTACAAATTTTTTGAAGTGAAAACTTCTTTAGCGGCGTTGAGCACTTTTTCTGTAATGGGTATAAAATCTTAAACTCGCGTCAGGACACGTGACCTGATCGAAAAAGCGTAGGACGGATGGAGAATGTTGAGGTGACAGGTTGACTATGGTCTCGGTTGCTTAGCGACAGACTGTTGATAATGTCTTTTACTTGTCTCTTGTTTTATTGTCAATATATATTTTTCGATTCTCTATAATAACTAATGTTTTCTTATATCTTATTACCTAACTTAACGTTCACTTTAATATGGTTTGTCATGTTTGTGTACGATAGCGCAATAAATGAATATTGTATTCTACCACATAAATGATAGTACTTTTATACTGATAAAGCAATTGGTGCAAAATTATTCCCTAACCATTCCAAAATATCAAACATGCTCAACGTTAATAATCAAGTTTTCACTTCTGCCGGCACTCCCGGAGTGCACCCCGTCTTTTTTTTTGAATATTCTGTTTGTTTTTACTTTCTTCATATTCAAAATGAAAAGTAGAGTGTTTACTTCGACCCATAACAGTCTCGAACTATCGGCGCCCTCACTTCGTTCGGGCGCCAAAACACTCGTCTGTTATGGGTGTCATACAGCCCTTGGTAAACAATCTACTATTAACCATTTATACACCATTATACCATTTAGACGACCTGTTTGGCGCAGGGGTACTAACCCCACCTTCTGCGCCAGAGGTCCCGGGTTCGATCCCCGGACAAGACAAATATTTGTGTGCATGAACATGTCTATTTGTCTTGGTCTGGATGTTTAATATGTATATTATGTATGTATTTACAAAAAAAAATTGTATATAAGTATGTTTATACGTTATCTAGTATCCATAACACAAGTTCTTCATGATACTTAACGTGGGCTAGATAATTGATGTGACTGTATGGAAATATTTATTTATTTATACAATTTGTTTTTAATTATCAATTTATATCGTATTACGTTGATGGAAACATTTTGTTTGTGGATATACCAACCCCACAGACCTATCGATATAGATGAAAAGAGAGCTTCAAATTGTATGAGAATATAGCGTGTCGAATTTTCGTACTTACGATGACGTGACGTCATGAGTGACATTTTCTGTCTTCCAATGGATTAAAGGGCATAGTGGATCACACGGGAACGATGCCGCCGATGAGCTGGCAAGAAGGGGATCTTCCACAACAGTGGCTGGACCCATACCCATTCTGCCACTCCCATTCAGCCAATTGCGCTCATGGGTAAGACAGCGTACTCGTGCTGCACATAATAAGCGTTGGGTAGATCAAACAAGCTGTAGACAGTCCAAGCTGGCGATGACTGCAGTCTCGCCGCGATTGACCTGTAGACTGCTCAGCCTTAATCGTCCAGACCTCCGAATAGTTGTAGGCACACTTACAGCCCACCTAACTTTAAACCGACAACTATTCATCATGAATGCGACAGACAGCCCCCTATGTAGGGGATGCCTGGACGCAGAGGAAACAGCCGCCCACGTAATCCTGGAGCGCGTGGGTTTGGCCGCAAAACGGGCAGAAATCCTCAAAGACGTGAGGTCGCTCCTAGAAGCCTGTGAACGCCCCAGGAGGCTTCTGCGCTTGGAGCGCCCAAGGAGCTGGGATGGCTTGACTGGCCATACCGATGCTGTGTTCACGCATAACGGACCAAATGAGAGTCTAAATGCGGAGAAAAGAGCCCATCACCAATACCAATTCTGTCTTCTAACTGTTTTTGACGAGCTCTAGCAAGAAAGCATTGCAGAATTAACCATTTTCTATTTTGAGTGACGCGTGTTTTCACGGCAGTCTCAAGCGGACTGACTTAGGTCGGATAAAACAAAACTTTGACCAGGGATCAAATTTTTTACACGCAAGGTAGGTATTTTTACCGTCTACCTCGATGTAGGTCTGACACGAACCCAATTTTTTATAGTTGAATAGCGGCCGTTCGCGGTTTCATCCATCGTGGTTCCTGTTCCTGTGGGAATATCGGGATAGAAAGTATCCTATGTTCATAACCTTTGTAATATTAGTAAATAAACTCCTAATAAATTATTTGTGAGTTGAAAATTGTATATGGTTAGGATAACCATAAAATTTATTTTTATTTTAGTATTTTTTTTGTGATGAAAATTGATCTTACCCATGTGTTTAAATCACTTTTCAATTTGACGACTCTGCATGAAATAAAACAGAGAGGTGACGAGTTTCTTGCCGGTTCTCGCCGTAGGGTGATTTTGAGATTGATGAATGATTGAATTGACTGAATGATTTTGCTATTTTGAGACTTAAAGTCTCGGTAGCTCAGCGGTTAGAGCATTGATTGGACCGGATTTCCAAAGGTCGTGGGTTCGATTCCCATCTGAGAATTCACTTGTGGTCGAGTTAATTTTTTCCAATATTTTTCTATTTAAAATGTATACTTATATATAATATTATTATAAAGCTGAAGAGTTTGTTTGTTTGAACGCGCTAATCTCAGGAACTACTGGACCGATTTAGATAATTCTTCGAGCATCTTACACCATTAGAAAGCTAAATTTCTCCCGAGTGACATAGGCTATATTTTATCCCGATATTCCCACGGGAATGGGCACCACGCAGGTAAAACCGCGAGGATCCGCTAGTAATATTATAAAGCAGACGAGTTTGTTTGTTTGAACGCGCTAATCTCAGGAACTTCTGGACTAATTTAGAAAATTCTTACACCATTAGAAAGCTACATTTCTCCCGAGTGACATAGGCTATATTTTATCCCGATATTCCCACGGGACCTGGCACCACGCAGGTAAAACCGCGCGGATCCGCTAGTTTATCATTAGAATGATATTGAATTTTAGAATATAATATAATAGAATAGAAAGCGTTTCTTTGGTACAGGTAAAACATAAACAAAAACATTTTTATAAAAAAATTTAAAGAATATTAACCTTTTTATAAATTTTAATTTTAGACTTCTAAACTATGCTATGCATACTATAGTAGAAGTCTTATGTGCTGACCCTGTCCGTGTGTGCGCATAATTCAATCTCCAGAACTACTATAGCTAGAAAGCTGAAATTTTCTGAGGTGAGACATAGCCATGTCAAACCTCTAAATACGGAGTTTAGAAGTCGTCTGATGCCTTCGCTACGATAGTGAAGGGCGCCGATCTTGTTTCATTTTACAATGCTATTTTTATGTGATAAATATTAAACAAGAAAATATACTAGAAAAAAGCAACTAGTCTCATGTCGCCCGTCAGGTTCCGTCAGGGCGACATGAGACTAGTTGCTTTTTTCTAGTATATTTTCTTGTTTAATATTTATCAAATATTAACCTTTGTACCAAATAGGCCTCTGCTCAGTATAAGCCATGATAACGTACCGTCACCACGGCACTGGTTTTCTGCAGATGCTGTACGAGTAATCGTACATGTATGTATATCATAAAGTACTAATTATTTAAATTGCAAGCAAGCATTTCTGTTGATCTAAATTATAACTTATGTTATTGTAATATTACAGCAGTGCAATAAACGCATTCTATCACCGCGGTCGGTTTATCATTTTAATAGCAAATTAGCAGCATTTTTATCATTTTATCATTAGCATTCAGCATAGTAATCAATGTGTGGTATAGTATCACACAGATGCCTTTAGTAACATTTCGCTGGGTGCCCCCAGGCCGGGCGCGCTGGCGGCGCTGTCGGCGGCGTGGCTGGCGGGCGCGCTGCGGTCGCAGCTGCACTTCTCGCAGCTGGCCGCCTGGCGCGCCACCGCCGCCCGCGCGCCCCACGACAGGTACACTCAATGAATTAATCAATAGGACTTTATTTAGATACATACATGAGACAATTACAATTTTACAGCAATAAAATAAAAAATTAAAAGGTAACTTAAATCAAAAGGTGTACAGTTTCAAGGAACAAAAAGTTACAAAAAGGAAGTCAATTTAGCATTTTGCCGGACCCAAAGAGCCTAGCGCTGATTTTCAATTGACCCCTGGACATTCTTTTTTGACAAAAGGATGCCAGATATGCCGATGCCGACCATCATTAGTTAATTTAGCAATGCTCATATGACAAGTCCCGCATACTAGAAAAATATAGTTATTAAAGAACTAATTTTCACAAAGCTGTTGACTTTAGGGGTGATTGCGAACCCTACCAGCAGCCCTACAAGGTCACTTTTCAATTTGACGACTCTGTATGAAATATAACAGGGAGAAAAAAACAACCCTTGACGAGTTTCTTGCCGGTTCTTCTCGTTACGCGGTCTCCCGCCGTAGGGTTTGTGAACCGATGGCATAGCTTCTTTGACGTTCATAAGTGCTTGTAACAGCCTAGACTGAATAAATGACATTGACTTTGACTTTGACTTTGTCTCTACCAACCAATGGCGACCTGCACTCCGACCGCCTAACGGTATAGCTTGTACTATCGCTATGGCTATAGATTTTTCAATCCCCCTACAAGGGTTCTCGCTAAAGATATCACTTCATACTTAAATGCAATAGTGAATCCAATAGGTAATAATAATAATAATAATAATAAATCTTTATTTTTCTCTCCAAAAGTTACATTGTACTTATTTAATATTAAATTACAATATATAAACTATGTTAAAAATAACTAATATTGAGTTACTGATGCATGAGCTAGGTGGGGTCAAACCCCCCTGTATGACAAGTCACCAGGCTTACTCCACCCTTTAAATTATAACTATTTTAGGTAAGAACAATTCTATACACTGGGTGTTCAGATATATAGTTATAGAGAGATTAAGGTACAGAAAAATAAAAAGGTAATTACGGGTATAATTATAAATCGCAAGCAAAGTTAAAAAGTGCATTAACTGATAAAAATTATGTCGTGCATATGTGTGTCAAGACATATGGTGATAATACATTATTTTATTAGTGTTATGATAAATATAAAAATATATTAGGTGTATATTTATATAAGTATGTGGAAATGTATGTTTATTTAAGTTATTATACTGATTAGCTGTTCTTTTATTATTGATAATAATTGCTCTGTAGCATCATAATTGAGCTTTGCGGGAATTAATCAAAAACCCTATCGTTGAAGGGTTTTATGAGAGTTTGAAGTTTTATAGCTATAGCGATAGCACAAGCTATACCCTTAGGCGGTCGGGGTGCTGGAGGGTAAGTACTAGGAGTTTTAGTTGGTAGTACCCGCCCAGGTGAGTCCAACATTTCGAATCGCCCCTGCACCTGGAGGCGAGGGATGCGTAAAAGCATTTCTCCTAGTATAAAAAAAAAGTACACTGCTGATTCCACACATCTTATGAGAAGAACGTTTCATAACAAACATTGGAACAATTATAACTTTTTAATTTTGACGACCTGTTTGGCGCAGGGGTACTAACCCCGCCTTCTGCGCCAGAGGTCCCGGGTTCGATCCCCGGACAAGACAAATATTTGTGTGCATGAACATGTCTATTTGTCTTGGTCTGGGTGTTTAATGTATATTAAGTATGTATTTCCAAAAAAAAAAGTATATAAGTATGTTTATCTTTTATCTAGTATCCATAACACAAGTTCTTCATGAAACTTAACGTGGGCTAGATAATTGGTGTGATTGTATTCGAATATTTATTTTATTTTAATTTTGCATTTTACAATACTATTTTTATGTGATAAATATTAAACAAGAAAATATAGTAGAAAAAAGCAACTTGTCTCATGTCGCCCTGACGGGATTCGAACCCGCATCCTTGGGAATGCATTGGGCCGGATTTCCAAGGATGGCTGTTTCATCTTAATCGATAGTCAAACATCTGTAAAGATGTTTCTTTCGAATGCGAGGATATTTCTCTCATTGATGAAGCGAACACCCCGTAGAAAGGTGAATATACTAGAAAAATTCAACGTGTCCTCATGGGTCTCTGTAGCATAATTGTTTAGTGCATTAGGCCGGATCCCCAAAGATGCGGATTCGAATCCCGTCAGGGCGACATGAGACTAGTTGCTATTTTCTAGTATATTTTCTTGAATAATATTTTTTACATAAAATAGCATTGCAAAATGCAAAATTAAAAATTTATATCTATATCTATTTATATATTATAAATATAAATATTGACGACCTCCGTGGTAAAGTGGTACGTCAAAAAGGTCAAAAAGGTGTCGCCTACTCTGAGGTCCCGGGTTCGAATCCCGGTAGGGGCAAATGTTTGTATGATGAATACAAGCATTTGTACCAGAGTCATGGATGTTTATATGTATTAATACACATAATGCTGTATGTATAATTATATGTATTTATATCCGTTACTCTAGTATCCCATAACACAAGCTTTACAGAGCTTACTTTGGGGCTAGGTTAGTTGGTGTGAGTGTAAAAAGAAAAATATTTCCATGAAATCACACCAATAGGCTATTTGACAATGCGAAAAATAAAGTGTCAATTACTGTTATCAGTATAAATTATGTGTTTAAAAATGGTTTTCATTAACGTAAGTTGAAAATAATTATAAATTTATGTAAAACTCCGTAAATAAAAATGCATTTTTTAAACGTTTTGTCACGTGACACAAAACGCTCCTGAATCGTCGAGTTTATAACGACGTCACCTGCTTGTAAACCTCGTTGGCCTACGTATGTGGATCATATGCAGAATACAGGCAAGTGACGTCACCGAACCCATTGCAGCGCCATATTGTCAAAGTAGCGTTTTGGCGCGCTATTTAAATATTGAATTTTTAATTTGATATTTTTCAGCAAATACGTACCAGAATTTAAAAAAGAAACTTTTACTGGGTTCCTTAAACTCCACTACAGAATATAAAATGGATTTTCAAAACCTGTCAAATAGCCTATTATCTAGCCCACGTTAAGTATCATGAAGATCTTGTGTTATGGATACTAGATAACGGATGAACATACTTATATACTTTTTTTTCTGTAAATACATACATAATATACATATTAAACACCCAGACCAAGACAAATAGACATGTTCATGCACGCAAATATTTGTCTTGTCCGGGGATCGAACCCGGTACCTCTGACACAGAAGGTGGGACATCTACGCCAAACAGGTCGTCATTTTTTTATTTTTGCATTTTTCAATGCTATTTTTATACATATTATTATTCAATGCTTATGATAAATTTTAAATAGCCACAAGTGAATTCTCAAAAGCATTGGACCGGATTTCCGAAAGTCGTGGGTTCGAGTCCCATCTGAGAATTCATTGATTTTTTTCAATATTTTGCTATTTTAATTTTATTTGAACATGTTTCGTAATTATCGGACTAATATTTTATACTTCAGTTCGAACGCGGTAACTTTGGAGCCTCGGTTCTCTGCCAAGGATTGACCGAGCCGTAGTCTGATAATGGCTATCCAGGAAGTGAATGGAGAGATCCAGATTCCTATACACACCCGACTGATTTAATCTACAATCTAAATAATATAAGGATCAGAATTTTCAGTTTCAACAATTCCATACATTTTTATGCTATTTTCGCGGATTTTTTAAAATATCCAAATATCTCTTATTATATTGATCTTGAGGCTAATTGTCTAATTTTAAAATCTATCGCAATTCCTTTCAATTCGTCATTTGAAAGATATTCACATACTTCAGGCCGTCAATATTTGACGTTTGATAGGGATTGTGATCGGGACGCGTCTAAGCAAAGTGACACTCGAAAATATCTTTCAAATGTATGGAGAAGTGTCAACATCATTCGTTCCGAATATATAAAGAATATAGATATCTAGAGAATTTAGATTGCGACTATAAGTTACACAATTCCATAAATCCTTATCACAATCACAATACAATAAGGGGTCATATCAATTGGGTGTGTGTAACGGTTCTAAAAACCGCACACTCCTGAATCTTAATCTAGTACTTACTTTCAACTAAATTAAATCAATAACCATTCATTTCACCATTCTAACTTGTTTGTTTACTTTATTTTGTTTTGAGAAAACTTCACGATGGTAGTTAATTCACAAAATATTCCTGCGTACCAAAGCAAAGCTAATAAGGCAATCTAATAATAGCTAATAAAGCAATCTGAATCTTCTCCATTCACTCCCTGGATGGCCATTATCAGTTCACAGCTCGGTCAATCCTTGGAAAAGAACCAAGGCTCCAAAGTTACCTCGTTTAAATGACAAATTAACCTTTTTTGTATGGAAATCGACTAGTGTCATTAATTATGTGACCACCACAGGAACTTACTTCTAGTTACTCCTATACAAAAAAGGTTAACTTTATAAACAATTCAAGTAGGTATTTACTATCTCCACTTTTCAAAAAAAAAAAAACAAGTAACGTTTAATTATAACTTTTTAATTTTGCATTTTACAATGCTATTTTTATGTGATAAATATTAAACAAGAAAATATACTAGAAAAAAGCAACTAGTCTCATCCCGTCAGGGCGACATGAGACTAGTTGCTTTTTTCTAGTATATTTTCTTGTTTAATATTTATCAAGTAACGTTTAATCTTTCGCTCACATCCACGAATACAATAATACCGATCAAACTAAAGTTAACAACAATAATGGTAAATTTTAAAGCCGGTCAAAGCATTGGACCGGATTTCCAAAGGTCGCGGGTTCGATTCCCGTCTGAGAATTCACTTGTGGCCGAGTTATTTTTTCCAATATTTTTCTATTTAAAATTTACCATAAGTATAAAAATAGCATTGAAAAATGCAAAAATTACAAAAGCATTAACAACAATAACTTTATCCCCCACAGACGCAAGCTAAGCCGGGAAACGTGCAACATCAAAAAACTCGAAGCGAACTGCGACGATGAAGATCTGGTTGACGAGAAACGCAAACTGAACATCGTCTACTCCATCAGAACCCCTGGAGACACTTACCACGCCACCGACTTCCAGAAGACCCCAATAAATCACCAATTCCCTATCACAGACATCGGAAACAATGTCCATTTGAAAATAGTCCTCGAAAGTCTCCCAAGGGTCGAAGAAATACCTACCGTCAAATGTACCTGCCAGAAAAGAAGAGCTAGCAAAGAAATACCGGTCAGCATACACGAGGAGTTGACCGGTAAACTCAATGATCTCAGTTTAGGAAATAGAAAATTTCCCTTAGATCTCGCTATAAACTCTAATACGGGAACATCAGCTAGAAGATTGTCCATAGTCACCAATACAGCTTCAACAGAATATTTATACACTTCAGAAGAAGAAAAGGTGTTAGATGATAGAATGATGACGCCTTGCAGCGAAAATGGGAAGCACAAATGCAGTTGCGATGATGAATCTGACGGGAGAGATAACAAAACTTCCACTAGTATAGAGACTAAAAAATTAGACGAAAGACGGCTGAAAGAAATAGCGAAATACAAAAGACGATTACGGAAAGAAAGTAAATTGAAAAAACATTGCGACAGTACTTCTTCTGAAGGCGATGTTCAGAAGACTAAAGAAACACATACATCTATACCGATCTTGCAAGCAGCTAGATTCGACAGGCTTAGGGCTATCGGTTGCTATAGAAATCAGACTTATTTGACGTTGCCTGCAAGCAGAATAGAAAGCAAATCTCCTTTTATAGAAGCGGCTAGCATACCACCTATAGAAATTAAAAAGACCTGCACGGTTTCCACTCAAACGGAAGATGTGTGTCCTTGTGGAAGCGTTTTACAAATAAAATGTGATGCTTGTAATCAAAATCGGTTAGTAAGGTCAGATGGAATTTACAATCTTGCATCGTTAGACCAAAAGTCGAACGGTGCGAGAAGGAAATGCGAAGACGAGGAGAAAGTGTTTAAAAAGCCGAAATGTGATAATACCTGTAGTAATAATATACAGTGTGATAATATAGTAGATAATTCTAGTGTTAGTGATGTGAAAGAAATTATTAAAAGACCTAAATTGAGAAGGATCTTTCCTATATCTGATAGATTGGAGAGAGTCGTCTCGGATAGATCCCAGAAGGATATCGAAGAATTACATTTGAAGAAAGATGATAGTGTGTTCTCCGTTCCAAAACCAGAGAGTAAGAGACAAAAAACTTTCTCTATAAACGACGATGATTATGTCTTCTATGAGAAATGTGATTATGGGACCTTTGACAAGTATGAGAGCGATGGCGTTGAGTCGCCGATAGACCAGAATGGATTTAAATTTCCTGAGCCTAGAAAGGGACAGGAGAACCAAGTGCCTTCTCCGAGCGAGATGGATAAGTTTAGGTATGTATCAATTTATTATAATAAGAATAATTAACGTCACTCTCTCTCTGATAAGGTTTACATTCGGTCTATAAAGTGTGGAAAAAAAGACGGTACTATGAGGCACCCTAAATGTTGAGGATAGCAAATTTTGCTGAAATTCCATTTCAGCAAAATTTGCTATCCTCAACATTACATATTCAGGGTACATATTGTATTCGGTTTGTTTGGTGGTAGAACTTGTTGTAAGTCCGCCTGGCTAGTTACCACCATCTTATCTAAGCCTGACGCCATAACAACAATGTTTTCAGCATTGTTGTGTTCCGGCAGTTCGAGATAAGATAGCCAGCTCCTCAGAGGCTGAGGATTCCGTTTCCATCTTCAGCCTTATCAATACTTAACTTGAAGCGCTCATGGCCGCGCTTGACAGACTGATCGTATTCGATCACGTTTGTTAAGCAAAGTTCGGCCCGGTCAGGTGTCGGATGGGTGACCGTAAAGTGGCATTATAACTGAGCGCTTCCGTGCTTCGGAGGGCACGTTAAACCGTCGGTCCCGGCTGTTGTCATTTGATTACAGTCGTTAAGCCAAGTCAGAGGCCTTATAGGCGGCTTGATAAACTCTGACACCAGAGGTGGCCACTAATCCTCACTCGATAAGAAGAAGAAGAATACTTAACATCAAGTATGATGAATGCTATTAATCTCCCCGTCGTTCATAAAGAAAAAGAATATAAATATTTTACCGAGATGTATTTTGAAATTTTACTTTTTAACACACATGTCTAGTATAATAATACCCCCCTCTTTAAGCAACAGTTTAATAAACAACTATTATTTTCCACTAGATGGCGTTTCGATTCGGCTGCATCGATGGTGTTCCACAGCAAGACGGGTCTCCCGCTAACATCGAGTCCGGCGCCTTTGCGGCGCGGGAATAACTGCTTCGATTACGACGACTCTATCAACGGGATATCTGGGATCAAGAGGTAAGGATCGCATTGGTGTCTAACGCCCGATATTTTAACCTATCTGTAGATATGGATTTGGCTATCTGAGATACTTGCCTAGGATATTTTTGTTTATATGACCGAACCAACGACGGTTGGTAACGAATTTTGGGATTCAGCAATGTGTGTCAATTTGGCTTAAAGTTATTTTGTCCACTAAGAATAGGACAAAGTTGTAGGATTAACGTTGTTATGTTATGGCTGTTTTCGTCGACCGAAAACGGAATTATATGGTGGGTGTTTAGAGCAAATTCGTTCTCTAACAACGGGATAAATAGCTGGCTTTCACATAAGTCTCTTAGCGGGATTTCGTGGATCAATAAATGACTATAAATCGGAATGTTTGGTTTTATTGATCTTCAAACGCTGCATCCAGTATTAACCTTTCAAACACCGGATGTGAAATGTCAAAAGTCGAAGACATCACGATTATTAATTGCCAAAACGGCGTCTCAAGTACCACTTAAAAAGACTGGCCTGTCTCTTTTTCGTAATGAATCTGTCAAACGGTTGTATCTAGCTTCTTATCCTTCCATAAGAAAAGCCAGGGCCCGAAATATCAGTATCTATATCCAGTACCAAAAGGTATGTGTTACCTCGTCTCGGTTCGACTTGGCCGCATCCATGGTGTTCCACAGCAAGACGGGTCTCCCGCTAACATCGAGCCCGGCGCCTTTGCGGCGCGGGAATAACTGCTTCGATTACGACGACTCTATCAAGTTATTCAATTATTCATTTTCAATTCATATTCAATTTGACGACTCTGTATGAAATAAAACACGGAGAAAAAAATAGCCCTTGACGAGTTTCTTGCCGGTTCTTCTGGTTACGCGGTCTCCCGCCGTAGGGTTTGTGAACCGATGGCGTAGCTTCCTTGACGTTCATAAGTGCTTGTAACAGCCTAGACTGAATAAATGATATTGATTTGATTTGATTTGATTTCAAGAGGTAAGGATCGCATTGGTGTCTAACGCCCGATATTTATAACCTATCTGTAGATATGGATTTGGCTATCTGAGATAGTTGCCCAGGATATTTTTGTTTATATGACCGAACCAACGACGGTTGGTAACGAAGCCAGTTTTCTAGGCAACTATCTCAGATAGCGCTATCCATATTTACAAATAGGTTATTAATTTCGACCGTTAACCGAATTTTGGGATTAAAATGTGTGTTAATTTTCCATTTTAGGGTTATTTTGTCCCCTAAAGATAGGATAAAGTTGTAGGGATAGATTAACCAAATTTTTTTTTAAGTATACTCATTGTATTAGAGACAAATAAATGATTTTTATTATTATTAATTATTAAGGACTAAGAACAAGTCCTACCACCAACCAAACCGAATACAAAATGTACCCCCGCTGGGAATCGAACCCGGGACCTCTGGGTCTGATAAGGTAGTTGTACCACTAGACCAGGGAAGCGGTTAACTTATCTGTTGGTGCTGAAACTGGTCCTTAATATTCAAATAAACTTGTCAATGTTTTCAATCGTCATTGCCCATTCAAGACTCTTTTTTGCAGATAAGAAAATAAGCTTATTTTATCTATCTCCATTTTGTTCCAGCGCTCTATTCCACCCCATCTCTACGGAATCCCCGCCCCCCTGTTCGCCCACCCCGTCGTCCCCCCCGTCCCCCGCGTCGCCCCCCCGCCGGCCCCCCAGGGTACGAGTGGGGCCTAGCACTGGATTATTGGGTAAGTGGACTTTAACCTTTATTATTATATACATAAGGTGTATACAGGGTGTTAAAAGAACCATAACGAAACGAGAAGCGCGTATTCTCCTCATCGTTATTATCATTTTCTTGTATGGGGCCACACCTGGGGAACTGATAGTTAAGGAGTTATTGAGGATCAAAGTCAAGATTAATATTAAACAAGAAAATATGCTAGAAAAAAGCAACTTGTCTCATGTCACCCTGACGGGATACTAACATAAACCATGACTATTGTAATTGTATAAAAGGAAAATATTCTAATAACTGAGTATAAAAAAAATTTTCCTCTTATATTAAATATGTTTCAAGATTGTAGATTTGTGTTTGGCAACGACATGTTCCTTTGTAAAAGTTGTTGCTTCTGTTAAAGCTGATAAGTTTCTTGCGGCTGTTCTTCTTATCAGTTAAAAGATGCCCTGAATGGCTGGTAGGAAAAAAATAATTGGACGATTCGAAAGCACTTATCTATAAGTCTATTTGAATAAAAAAAATTGACTTTGAACCCGCATCCTTGATAGCATTTTACAAATGCAGAATTAAAAAGTTATAATCAGCTGTTTTTATCTTAATCTATAGCACAGAGTACTTTTTATTGACCGATAGTCAAAAACATTTGTTCCGAATGCGAGAATATTTCTCTCATTGATGAAACGACGTAGAAAGGTAAATATACTCAAAAAAAAACGACGTGTCCTCATAGGTCTCTGTAGCATAATTGGTTAGTGCATTGGGTCGGATTCCCAAGGATGCGGGTTCGAATCCCGCCAGGGCGACATGAAACAAGTTGCTTTTGTCTAGTATATTTTCTTATTTAATATTTATCACATTAAAATAGCATTGTAAAAGGCAGAATTAAAAAGCTAAAGTCAAGATTGTTTTAAAAGAATTGTTTGAAATAACAAAACCGCATTTAATATCAAAGCCACTCAATAATAGGGGGCCCCAGTCGCCTACTCGTACAGTCTGTAGAAACACAAAAGTTGTTGCACGCGTTCCATTGCGTGTAAAAAATAACACCAATTTTTTTTAAATAAAAATAAAAGTCGTTTTTTTTTTACTTAGTCTTGTTAAGTTTGATGTACACTATTCATATATAACGGCTTCGTTAGGTGCCTTTCAACACCCTGTATTTGTGTGAACAATCTTGGATTTTTTAGGTCGTTTTTTGTGTAACGTTTTTTCGTATTTTTTTTCGATTTCAGATTTTGTAAAAAATCATGAATTTCACACGAGTAACTGCCTCTGTGGTCTATTGGTACACCCACCGGTATCAGACCCAGCGGTCCCGGGTTCGATTCCCATCGGTGGTACATATTGTATTCGGTTCGGTTGGTGGTAGGACTTGTAGTAAGTCCGCCTGGCTAACTATCACCATCTTATCTAAGTCTGACGCCATATCAACAATGTTTTCAGCATTGTTGTGTTCCGGCAGTTAGAGATAAGATAGCCAGTTCCTCAGTGATTCAGGATTCCGGGAGAGGCTCGTTTCCATCTTCAGCCTAATTAATACTTGACATCAGGTATGATGAAAGGTAAGAGTCTCCCCGTCGTTCATGAAAAAAAAAACTTAACGGGTTGATAATTGGTGTGATTGTATTAAATTTATTGATCTAAAACAACTTTTACGGATATCAAACGCTCTATATTTCACGAACAAAGGTCACGGGATGACCACGGCAGCTGAAAAGGTGCCGAAACGTTGGGAAAATCAAAAAACCCCTAAAAACCAAAAAATACGGACAATTACAACTTATTTTTGTGAAAAATAGCGCGTTTGATATCTGTAAAAGTTGTTTTATTTCAATGAACATATTTTATGATTTTGTAATTTTTGCATTTTTCAATGCTATTTTTATACTTATGGTAAATTTTAAATAGAAAAATATTGGAAAAAAATTAACTCGGCCACAAGTGAATTCTCAGACGGGAATCGAAACCGCGACCTTTGGAAATCCGGTCCAATGCTCTGAGCAATGCTCTCTCCAATGCTCTGAGAGCATTGGACCGGATTTCCAAAGGTCGCGGGTTCGATTCCCGTCTGAAATTCATTTGTGGCCGAGTAAATTTTTTCCAATATTTTTCTATTTAAAATTTACCATAAGTATAAAACATTAGATGTACGTATTTATTGATCTATTCACAGGAAGCTTCGAAGAGTCCGCCCTCAAAGGTCGGCTGGAGCCGGTGGCCACGGTGGCGGGGTTCACGGCGGAGCTCGGCGCGATGGGCGCCTTCTGCCCGCCGCACCGCCGCCTGCCCGTCACCGTGTTCTTCTACGCGCCCGGCGGGACCAACGCGCCCTACATGGTGAGTCGCGTTAGGGTGTATGTAGGTGATGGGACTGGTGCTGGAGCCGCCGCACCGCCGCCTGCCCGTCACCGTGTTCTTCTACGCGCCCGGCGGGACCAACGCGCCCTACATGGTGAGTCGCGTTAGGGTGTATGTAGGTGATGGGACTGGTGCTGGAGCCGCCGCACCGCCGCCTGCCCGTCACCGTGTTCTTCTACGCGCCCGGCGGGACCAACGCGCCCTACATGGTGAGTCGCGTTAGGGTGTATGTAGGTGATGGGACTGGTGCTGGAGCCGCCGCACCGCCGCCTGCCCGTCACCGTGTTCTTCTACGCGCCCGGCGGGACCAACGCGCCCTACATGGTGAGTCGCGTTAGGGTGTATGTAGGTGATGGGACTGGTGCTGGAGCCGCCGCACCGCCGCCTGCCCGTCACCGTGTTCTTCTACGCGCCCGGCGGGACCAACGCGCCCTACATGGTGAGTCGCGTTAGGGTGTATGTAGGTGATGGGACTGGTGCTGGAGCCGCCGCACCGCCGCCTGCCCGTCACCGTGTTCTTCTACGCGCCCGGCGGGACCAACGCGCCCTACATGGTGAGTCGCGTTAGGGTGTATGTAGGTGATGGGACTGGTGCTGGAGCCGCCGCACCGCCGCCTGCCCGTCACCGTGTTCTTCTACGCGCCCGGCGGGACCAACGCGCCCTACATGGTGAGTCGCGTTAGGGTGTATGTAGGTGATGGGACTGGTGCTGGAGCCGCCGCACCGCCGCCTGCCCGTCACCGTGTTCTTCTACGCGCCCGGCGGGACCAACGCGCCCTACATGGTGAGTCGCGTTAGGGTGTATGTAGGTGATGGGACTGGTGCTGGAGCCGCCGCACCGCCGCCTGCCCGTCACCGTGTTCTTCTACGCGCCCGGCGGGACCAACGCGCCCTACATGGTGAGTCGCGTTAGGGTGTATGTAGGTGATGGGACTGGTGCTGGAGCCGCCGCACCGCCGCCTGCCCGTCACCGTGTTCTTCTACGCGCCCGGCGGGACCAACGCGCCCTACATGGTGAGTCGCGTTAGGGTGTATGTAGGTGATGGGACTGGTGCTGGAGCCGCCGCACCGCCGCCTGCCCGTCACCGTGTTCTTCTACGCGCCCGGCGGGACCAACGCGCCCTACATGGTGAGTCGCGTTAGGGTGTATGTAGGTGATGGGACTGGTGCTGGAGCCGCCGCACCGCCGCCTGCCCGTCACCGTGTTCTTCTACGCGCCCGGCGGGACCAACGCGCCCTACATGGTGAGTCGCGTTAGGGTGTATGTAGGTGATGGGACTGGTGCTGGAGCCGCCGCACCGCCGCCTGCCCGTCACCGTGTTCTTCTACGCGCCCGGCGGGACCAACGCGCCCTACATGGTGAGTCGCGTTAGGGTGTATGTAGGTGATGGGACTGGTGCTGGAGCCGCCGCACCGCCGCCTGCCCGTCACCGTGTTCTTCTACGCGCCCGGCGGGACCAACGCGCCCTACATGGTGAGTCGCGTTAGGGTGTATGTAGGTGATGGGACTGGTGCTGGAGCCGCCGCACCGCCGCCTGCCCGTCACCGTGTTCTTCTACGCGCCCGGCGGGACCAACGCGCCCTACATGGTGAGTCGCGTTAGGGTGTATGTAGGTGATGGGACTGGTGCTGGAGCCGCCGCACCGCCGCCTGCCCGTCACCGTGTTCTTCTACGCGCCCGGCGGGACCAACGCGCCCTACATGGTGAGTCGCGTTAGGGTGTATGTAGGTGATGGGACTGGTGCTGGAGCCGCCGCACCGCCGCCTGCCCGTCACCGTGTTCTTCTACGCGCCCGGCGGGACCAACGCGCCCTACATGGTGAGTCGCGTTAGGGTGTATGTAGGTGATGGGACTGGTGCTGGAGCCGCCGCACCGCCGCCTGCCCGTCACCGTGTTCTTCTACGCGCCCGGCGGGACCAACGCGCCCTACATGGTGAGTCGCGTTAGGGTGTATGTAGGTGATGGGACTGGTGCTGGAGCCGCCGCACCGCCGCCTGCCCGTCACCGTGTTCTTCTACGCGCCCGGCGGGACCAACGCGCCCTACATGGTGAGTCGCGTTAGGGTGTATGTAGGTGATGGGACTGGTGCTGGAGCCGCCGCACCGCCGCCTGCCCGTCACCGTGTTCTTCTACGCGCCCGGCGGGACCAACGCGCCCTACATGGTGAGTCGCGTTAGGGTGTATGTAGGTGATGGGACTGGTGCTGGAGCCGCCGCACCGCCGCCTGCCCGTCACCGTGTTCTTCTACGCGCCCGGCGGGACCAACGCGCCCTACATGGTGAGTCGCGTTAGGGTGTATGTAGGTGATGGGACTGGTGCTGGAGCCGCCGCACCGCCGCCTGCCCGTCACCGTGTTCTTCTACGCGCCCGGCGGGACCAACGCGCCCTACATGGTGAGTCGCGTTAGGGTGTATGTAGGTGATGGGACTGGTGCTGGAGCCGCCGCACCGCCGCCTGCCCGTCACCGTGTTCTTCTACGCGCCCGGCGGGACCAACGCGCCCTACATGGTGAGTCGCGTTAGGGTGTATGTAGGTGATGGGACTGGTGCTGGAGCCGCCGCACCGCCGCCTGCCCGTCACCGTGTTCTTCTACGCGCCCGGCGGGACCAACGCGCCCTACATGGTGAGTCGCGTTAGGGTGTATGTAGGTGATGGGACTGGTGCTGGAGCCGCCGCACCGCCGCCTGCCCGTCACCGTGTTCTTCTACGCGCCCGGCGGGACCAACGCGCCCTACATGGTGAGTCGCGTTAGGGTGTATGTAGGTGATGGGACTGGTGCTGGAGCCGCCGCACCGCCGCCTGCCCGTCACCGTGTTCTTCTACGCGCCCGGCGGGACCAACGCGCCCTACATGGTGAGTCGCGTTAGGGTGTATGTAGGTGATGGGACTGGTGCTGGAGCCGCCGCACCGCCGCCTGCCCGTCACCGTGTTCTTCTACGCGCCCGGCGGGACCAACGCGCCCTACATGGTGAGTCGCGTTAGGGTGTATGTAGGTGATGGGACTGGTGCTGGAGCCGCCGCACCGCCGCCTGCCCGTCACCGTGTTCTTCTACGCGCCCGGCGGGACCAACGCGCCCTACATGGTGAGTCGCGTTAGGGTGTATGTAGGTGATGGGACTGGTGCTGGAGCCGCCGCACCGCCGCCTGCCCGTCACCGTGTTCTTCTACGCGCCCGGCGGGACCAACGCGCCCTACATGGTGAGTCGCGTTAGGGTGTATGTAGGTGATGGGACTGGTGCTGGAGCCGCCGCACCGCCGCCTGCCCGTCACCGTGTTCTTCTACGCGCCCGGCGGGACCAACGCGCCCTACATGGTGAGTCGCGTTAGGGTGTATGTAGGTGATGGGACTGGTGCTGGAGCCGCCGCACCGCCGCCTGCCCGTCACCGTGTTCTTCTACGCGCCCGGCGGGACCAACGCGCCCTACATGGTGAGTCGCGTTAGGGTGTATGTAGGTGATGGGACTGGTGCTGGAGCCGCCGCACCGCCGCCTGCCCGTCACCGTGTTCTTCTACGCGCCCGGCGGGACCAACGCGCCCTACATGGTGAGTCGCGTTAGGGTGTATGTAGGTGATGGGACTGGTGCTGGAGCCGCCGCACCGCCGCCTGCCCGTCACCGTGTTCTTCTACGCGCCCGGCGGGACCAACGCGCCCTACATGGTGAGTCGCGTTAGGGTGTATGTAGGTGATGGGACTGGTGCTGGAGCCGCCGCACCGCCGCCTGCCCGTCACCGTGTTCTTCTACGCGCCCGGCGGGACCAACGCGCCCTACATGGTGAGTCGCGTTAGGGTGTATGTAGGTGATGGGACTGGTGCTGGAGCCGCCGCACCGCCGCCTGCCCGTCACCGTGTTCTTCTACGCGCCCGGCGGGACCAACGCGCCCTACATGGTGAGTCGCGTTAGGGTGTATGTAGGTGATGGGACTGGTGCTGGAGCCGCCGCACCGCCGCCTGCCCGTCACCGTGTTCTTCTACGCGCCCGGCGGGACCAACGCGCCCTACATGGTGAGTCGCGTTAGGGTGTATGTAGGTGATGGGACTGGTGCTGGAGCCGCCGCACCGCCGCCTGCCCGTCACCGTGTTCTTCTACGCGCCCGGCGGGACCAACGCGCCCTACATGGTGAGTCGCGTTAGGGTGTATGTAGGTGATGGGACTGGTGCTGGAGCCGCCGCACCGCCGCCTGCCCGTCACCGTGTTCTTCTACGCGCCCGGCGGGACCAACGCGCCCTACATGGTGAGTCGCGTTAGGGTGTATGTAGGTGATGGGACTGGTGCTGGAGCCGCCGCACCGCCGCCTGCCCGTCACCGTGTTCTTCTACGCGCCCGGCGGGACCAACGCGCCCTACATGGTGAGTCGCGTTAGGGTGTATGTAGGTGATGGGACTGGTGCTGGAGCCGCCGCACCGCCGCCTGCCCGTCACCGTGTTCTTCTACGCGCCCGGCGGGACCAACGCGCCCTACATGGTGAGTCGCGTTAGGGTGTATGTAGGTGATGGGACTGGTGCTGGAGCCGCCGCACCGCCGCCTGCCCGTCACCGTGTTCTTCTACGCGCCCGGCGGGACCAACGCGCCCTACATGGTGAGTCGCGTTAGGGTGTATGTAGGTGATGGGACTGGTGCTGGAGCCGCCGCACCGCCGCCTGCCCGTCACCGTGTTCTTCTACGCGCCCGGCGGGACCAACGCGCCCTACATGGTGAGTCGCGTTAGGGTGTATGTAGGTGATGGGACTGGTGCTGGAGCCGCCGCACCGCCGCCTGCCCGTCACCGTGTTCTTCTACGCGCCCGGCGGGACCAACGCGCCCTACATGGTGAGTCGCGTTAGGGTGTATGTAGGTGATGGGACTGGTGCTGGAGCCGCCGCACCGCCGCCTGCCCGTCACCGTGTTCTTCTACGCGCCCGGCGGGACCAACGCGCCCTACATGGTGAGTCGCGTTAGGGTGTATGTAGGTGATGGGACTGGTGCTGGAGCCGCCGCACCGCCGCCTGCCCGTCACCGTGTTCTTCTACGCGCCCGGCGGGACCAACGCGCCCTACATGGTGAGTCGCGTTAGGGTGTATGTAGGTGATGGGACTGGTGCTGGAGCCGCCGCACCGCCGCCTGCCCGTCACCGTGTTCTTCTACGCGCCCGGCGGGACCAACGCGCCCTACATGGTGAGTCGCGTTAGGGTGTATGTAGGTGATGGGACTGGTGCTGGAGCCGCCGCACCGCCGCCTGCCCGTCACCGTGTTCTTCTACGCGCCCGGCGGGACCAACGCGCCCTACATGGTGAGTCGCGTTAGGGTGTATGTAGGTGATGGGACTGGTGCTGGAGCCGCCGCACCGCCGCCTGCCCGTCACCGTGTTCTTCTACGCGCCCGGCGGGACCAACGCGCCCTACATGGTGAGTCGCGTTAGGGTGTATGTAGGTGATGGGACTGGTGCTGGAGCCGCCGCACCGCCGCCTGCCCGTCACCGTGTTCTTCTACGCGCCCGGCGGGACCAACGCGCCCTACATGGTGAGTCGCGTTAGGGTGTATGTAGGTGATGGGACTGGTGCTGGAGCCGCCGCACCGCCGCCTGCCCGTCACCGTGTTCTTCTACGCGCCCGGCGGGACCAACGCGCCCTACATGGTGAGTCGCGTTAGGGTGTATGTAGGTGATGGGACTGGTGCTGGAGCCGCCGCACCGCCGCCTGCCCGTCACCGTGTTCTTCTACGCGCCCGGCGGGACCAACGCGCCCTACATGGTGAGTCGCGTTAGGGTGTATGTAGGTGATGGGACTGGTGCTGGAGCCGCCGCACCGCCGCCTGCCCGTCACCGTGTTCTTCTACGCGCCCGGCGGGACCAACGCGCCCTACATGGTGAGTCGCGTTAGGGTGTATGTAGGTGATGGGACTGGTGCTGGAGCCGCCGCACCGCCGCCTGCCCGTCACCGTGTTCTTCTACGCGCCCGGCGGGACCAACGCGCCCTACATGGTGAGTCGCGTTAGGGTGTATGTAGGTGATGGGACTGGTGCTGGAGCCGCCGCACCGCCGCCTGCCCGTCACCGTGTTCTTCTACGCGCCCGGCGGGACCAACGCGCCCTACATGGTGAGTCGCGTTAGGGTGTATGTAGGTGATGGGACTGGTGCTGGAGCCGCCGCACCGCCGCCTGCCCGTCACCGTGTTCTTCTACGCGCCCGGCGGGACCAACGCGCCCTACATGGTGAGTCGCGTTAGGGTGTATGTAGGTGATGGGACTGGTGCTGGAGCCGCCGCACCGCCGCCTGCCCGTCACCGTGTTCTTCTACGCGCCCGGCGGGACCAACGCGCCCTACATGGTGAGTCGCGTTAGGGTGTATGTAGGTGATGGGACTGGTGCTGGAGCCGCCGCACCGCCGCCTGCCCGTCACCGTGTTCTTCTACGCGCCCGGCGGGACCAACGCGCCCTACATGGTGAGTCGCGTTAGGGTGTATGTAGGTGATGGGACTGGTGCTGGAGCCGCCGCACCGCCGCCTGCCCGTCACCGTGTTCTTCTACGCGCCCGGCGGGACCAACGCGCCCTACATGGTGAGTCGCGTTAGGGTGTATGTAGGTGATGGGACTGGTGCTGGAGCCGCCGCACCGCCGCCTGCCCGTCACCGTGTTCTTCTACGCGCCCGGCGGGACCAACGCGCCCTACATGGTGAGTCGCGTTAGGGTGTATGTAGGTGATGGGACTGGTGCTGGAGCCGCCGCACCGCCGCCTGCCCGTCACCGTGTTCTTCTACGCGCCCGGCGGGACCAACGCGCCCTACATGGTGAGTCGCGTTAGGGTGTATGTAGGTGATGGGACTGGTGCTGGAGCCGCCGCACCGCCGCCTGCCCGTCACCGTGTTCT
The DNA here is from genome assembly GCA_910589605.1 of Chrysoteuchia culmella. Lineage (NCBI taxonomy): Eukaryota > Metazoa > Arthropoda > Insecta > Lepidoptera > Crambidae > Chrysoteuchia > Chrysoteuchia culmella. Next base: position 1,209,715 of record OU342669.1, read on the forward strand.
TCTACGCGCCCGGCGGGACCAACGCGCCCTACATGGTGAGTCGCGTTAGGGTGTATGTAGGTGATGGGACTGGTGCTGGAGCCGCCGCACCGCCGCCTGCCCGTCACCGTGTTCTTCTACGCGCCCGGCGGGACCAACGCGCCCTACATGGTGAGTCGCGTTAGGGTGTATGTAGGTGATGGGACTGGTGCTGGAGCCGCCGCACCGCCGCCTGCCCGTCACCGTGTTCTTCTACGCGCCCGGCGGGACCAACGCGCCCTACATGGTGAGTCGCGTTAGGGTGTATGTAGGTGATGGGACTGGTGCTGGAGCCGCCGCACCGCCGCCTGCCCGTCACCGTGTTCTTCTACGCGCCCGGCGGGACCAACGCGCCCTACATGGTGAGTCGCGTTAGGGTGTATGTAGGTGATGGGACTGGTGCTGGAGCCGCCGCACCGCCGTCTGCCCGTCACCGTGTTCTTCTACGCGCCCGGCGGGACCAACGCGCCCGACATGGTGAGCCAGGGTGGTGAGGGGACAGGTGCTGGAGGAGGAAAAGGCAGGAAACGCTCCGTCTTCAAGAACTAGGAAACTCTTGAATAAGTGTCTTGCTATGCAGTAGCTAGGATGCAATGGACAGTTCTGGTAGAAGAGAGAAAAGACAGACAGAATGAAGACTAGAGTGGAAGATACTCCACCGACAACAACTAAGATTTTAAGATCGATGAAACAGAGAAAAAAATAATTGTCTTTCTACGTAGCAGCTAGGGTGGGATAGACATAGACAGTCCTGGTAGAAGAACGAAATGGTAAATGAAACTGCCTGTCACCGTATTCTTCTACGCGCCTGGCGGGACCAACGCGCCGCATATGGTGAGGAATATTAGCATGTAGGTGATGGAACAGGTGCTAGAAAGAGAATAGAGAAGAAAATGCTTCATCTTCTAGAACTGGGAAGTACTATGATGATGGAGACAGTGGTAGAAGTGAGTTAGGGAAAGTGACTGACAGAAAAGAAAGAAGGAGGAATACTCCACTAACAGGAACTAAGGTTTTCAATAAATGAAGAACTAGGAATACGCAGTAACTAAGATGAGCTTTATGATTTTTAATTTTTTGCGTTTTGCAATGCTATTTTTTATGATACATTTTAAATAGGAAAATATTGGGAAAAGTCAACTCGGCCACAAGTGAATTCTCAGATGGGTCTCGAACTCACAACTTTTGGGAATGAGAGCATTGGACCGGATTTCCAAAGGTCGTGGGTTCGAGTGTCATCTGAGAATTCACTTATGGCCGAGTTTTTTTTTATTTAAAATTTATCACTAGGATGAGAATATGAGACTAATGGACCTAGTATCGTACATGGCAAATAAAACCTAGGGTTCTTCTACAATCTAGGGTTTTTTTTGTATGAACTACGCAAGATACAACAAAATTTTTTAATTTGAATTATTTAATTTATAGTTTGTACTGCTTGAAAACAGCAACTTTACCTATGGCTTCCGGTACCTAATATTTAATATAAGAATTAATCTTTTTGCTTACGATGGCGAGATAACTGAACGCGTAATAATAATTAAATTTATGAACGTGAAATGATAAAATAGTGTTGTTTTAATGTTTACAATCTATATGTCGTATGTGTAATAATTTTTCAAAGTGTCCTTTTATCGTTTTCTTTATTACTTATATTTTAAAATCTTATTTCTCCTTCTTTTCAGGGCCACATAAACCTCGGCCCATCAGGGTACCGCGTGGCCCGCTCCGGCACCATCCAGGTCTCCCTGTTCAACCCGCACGGGACCCTCGTCAAGATGTTCGTGGTGCTATACGACTTGACCTGTATGCCGCCGCGAGCGAGGACCTTCCTCAGGCAACGAACCTTGTACCTCCCGGCGGCCGCGCCGCAACCGCCGCCTAATCTATTACATAAATGGCTGCGGTACCTTATACATTTGAGGTTTGTAATATTGTTTATTCTAGTCGATAAATATATTTTTTGCTGGCACACATACATCTACACACACACAAGACACAAACACACTAGCTCTCTCTCTCTCTCACACACACACACACACACACTGCTCTCACTCTCTCACAAGCACACAAACAGACACTCTCTCACACTCACACTGGCTCTCTCTCTCTCTCTCTATCTCTCTCTCTCTCTCTTTCTCTCTCTCACATAAATACACTAGCAAGTCAAGTCTCCCTGATCAATCCTCACGGAACCCTTGTCAAGATGTTCGTGGTGCTATACGACTTGACCTGTATGCCGCCGCGAGCGAGGACCTTCCTCAGGCAACGAACCTTGTACCTCCCGGCGGCCGCGCCTCAACCGCCGCCTAATTTGTTACATAAGTGGTTGAGATACCTTATACATTTGAGGTTTGTACCTAATATAGATACAAATATACAGGTGAGACACACACACACACACACACTCACACACTCACAACACACCCACACACACACACACTCGTGCATAGGCTCTCTTTCTATCTTTATATTTCTCTTTCTCTCTCTCACACACACAAACAAAGACACACAAATTTTGGATACTAACACAAACTCATACAAACATGGGCTACGTGCCGTGTATTGTACCTGTAGTTGACAAAATATAATTCTTTCTTTCATACCGACATAGTTAAATACAAAATTAGCAAACAAACACAAACACGCAAACATACAATACTCGAGCATCGAACCCTGGTCAAGATATTCATGGTGCTATACTCGCTGAGCTGTATGCCGCTGCGAGCGAGGACGTCAGGCAGGAAGGAACCTTGTACCTCCCGGCGGCCGCGCCGCAACCGCCGCCTGATCTGCCCAACAAGTGGCTGAGATACCATATACATTTGAGTTGTTTGTACCTAATGTACACGCAAATATACAGGGTGACACACACACACACACACTCACACACTCACGCGCTTGCACACACACACACACACTCACCAACATATGTTTGTACTATATCTTACGTATCGTATCTTATTATTACCGTTGTCATTTTAAAAGCTGAGTTTTACATAAATAAAATAATATGTTCTTGACACAAATATGATTTTTGAATGTACATCGACAAGCTTCCGTCCGCAGTTTCACTCGCGTGGTTCCCGTTCCCGTGGGAATATCGGGATAAAAAGTAATCTATGTTACGCTCGGTCCTTTCAGCTAACTCTATGCCAAAGATCAAGTCGATTGGTTCCTTAGTTAGGGCGTCAAGGAAGAACAAACAAACACACTTTCGTATTTATAATATTAGTTAGGATTAAGATACTATTCATCCTATTGGAAAGTTTAGGTTAAAAATACTGATAATAATAACCATTTTTTATGATTTTTAGGAATTTTGGAATTTTTGCATTTTTCAATGTTAGTTTTATACTTAAGATAAATTTTCAATAGAAAGATATTGGAAAATCAACTCGGCCACAAGTGAACACTCAGATGGGAAATTCGGTCTACTGCTCTAACCACTAAGTCTCGGTAGCTCAGTGGTTAGAGCGGTGGACCGGATTTCCAAAGGGCGTGGGTTCGAGTCCCATCTGAGAATTCACTTGTGGCCGAGTCCAATATTTTTCTATTTAAAATTTATCATAAATAATAATCTTCTCCAGTTGAATTTTATTTAATATCGTAATTCTAATTCACAATTTTAATAAAAATAAACGTGGAATTTTTAGAGCCCATTGTCTTGTATTTTTAGAAGGTATCGCTACATCTCGTCATAGTCATTCGTAGAAGTAGATAGCAAATGTGTCAAAAACGGCCACTTTTAGCAGTTTTGCTATCTACTTCTAGCAGTGACTACGAGGGAATGTAATGATACCGTCTAAAAATACTAGACTATGGGCTCTAAAAATTCCACGTTAAGTTTTATTAAAATTGTGAATTTGAATTACGATATTAAATAAAATTCAACGCGGCGCCACTTTCGGTCAGGGTACCGCCTTAAGCCACTATAAGCTTCTTATAAACAAAGTAATTTTATTCTTCCACAGATTTATGACATCAAAATCAGGAAAATTGTATCTACACACCGACATACGTATAATCGTATCTCGAAAAGCTGACCTCGACACTGCCACAGCACATTCCGTGTTCCGACCGATAGCGACGACGAACGACAAAGCTGCGACAGATCGCAGCAACACTGCGACAAAACCCGACAAGGACGCGACAAATCTTGACAAAGATGCGAAGAGAGTTGCGACTCGTAGTAAGCCGAATCGCGTTTTCGGCGGTTCTAGCGATTTTGACTCTGAGGTCAAAAAGGAGATGAGAGAAATCGGATATGAGAATCAGAACGGTGTGTCTTATGAGCTGAGAAGCTTCACTTACGCTCCGGAGAACCCTAAATATTCACCGCGATAGAATGGTGTATGTATGTTGTAATGAGAAAATATATTTTTGGTTTTTTATACTTGGCGTCTTTTATTTATCAAAGTCAAAGTCAATATTATTTATTTAGACTAAGCTGATACAAGCACTTATGAACGTCAAAGAAGCTACGCCATCGGGTCACAAACCCTACTGCGGGAGACCGCGTAACGAGAAGAACCGGCAAGAAACTCGTCAAGGCCTGTTTTTTTCTCCCTATTTTATTTCATACAGAGTCGTCACATTGTAATGTGACCTTAACATGTCAGTAAGGTAATATTTTATCACAAAAAGAAAATACTCATTGTTAAGGCGTCATCACGCCTGAACGAATATTCTCAGCAATGTGTCAATTCGTATTATAGTAGGAGTTTGATTTTTATTGTGTTTTGTGTGGGTAAACTCACTTCACTTTTTTACTTGTACTGAAAGCATCGTCTCTCTGCAAATTATATATATTTTCAAGAATCCTGCATTTTATTCACCACCATAGTGTATCTAAATACATTACATGGTGGCCCATGAGGGGAAATAAGAAGAACTCGCAAATAAATAGAAAATTGCAATATTTTTACTAACGAAGATTCAGACCAAGGAAACCTATCAAGGAGGAAGGCGAAAATTATTGAAGAATATTGAGATAATTGGATCCAGCTTAACCAGGAGTAATATTGAATTATCAAGTTCAAGAAACGATCAGCGATAAAACTAAAATATCGCATCGTACCTACAACAATCTCCGACGAAAGTTAAGTGTCCATCCTTTATTCCTTTTAATTTTCAAATATCCTATTCCATTCTGTTGAGAATTCTAATCAATTTGTGCAATCAGATCCAAAGTGCCTAAATATAGACAGTTTACTAAGCAATTATTGCATTCAAATATAGAAATTTGCATTTTAGTTTCACGAATAGAAGTACCTCCATTACAGTACATTTGTAATTTTATTGTCCAATAAGTTGATAAAATCATAAAATTTTCATTAAAATCTTGTTTTAAATTGCACTATATTGTAATAAATACAAAATATAAACATTTTTATGCCGATAATTCCAGGAAATCGCGTTAATTTTGATGCGAAAAAGTGCATTGTCACTGAGACATCGTGCTTGACCTTGACATTGGAATAACGGTTGTGTGCTAGCGGCTGCGCGCGGAGCTACTCCCAGTGCTACGAAACGAGGAACGTGAGCGATTTTTATTATTTATCTTTATTTAAATTTTTATTTAGTTAATTGATCGTGTTTTAAAATTTTGCATTCAATATGTCGAAAGAATATAAAGAATTGTGCGTTAAAAGGTCATCAATTAAAGGCCAAATTACTAAATTTAAAACATATTTAAGTACTACCGCTTTGCAACATGAATTATCTAGCATTCAATTAACGGAATTGAACCTTAGACTTGCAAAATTTGAAGCACTGTCAATGCGATTTGATAGCTTGCAAAACGAGTTAGATGTTTTAAGTACCAACATATCAGAAGAAATTGATGAGCGTTATGAAATTGAGCAAGATATCATATTAAGCGTAGCCACCGCGAAAGATTTAATTGAGAATTACACCAAGAAATTGGACAGTGATCAAAGACGTAGTTCTGTCCTTGAGGTTCCGTGTTGTGCGGGGCAGCAAGACATTGGTTTAAAACTGCCACAAATTCAGATATCAAAGTTTGATGGGTCATATTTCCGCTGGCTTGAGTTTCGCGATACGTTTGAAAATTTAATTCACAAAAATGAACGCATCCCTAGTGTTAATAAATTTCACTATCTAATATCATATTTGGAAGGCGACGCTGCCCGAATAATTTCGAATCTCGAAATTTCAAGTGCTAATTTTAGTGAAGCATGGAATTTATTATGTAGTCGTTATAATAATAAACGCATTTTAATTAATCATCATATAAATGCTCTGTTTAATATAAAGCAAATTCAGCGTGAGTCGGAGAAATCACTACGATTTTTTGTGGATCACGTCACTAAGAATTTACGAGCTTTAACAAGCTTAGGACAACCGACGGACAAATGGGACATTCTGATTATATTTATGTTATCTTCAAAACTTGATAGCAATACTTTGCTAAAATGGGAAGAGTTTAGAAACAATATCAAAGGTGATGTTCCAACATTAGATCAGTTTTTTAAATTTATGATAGACAGGGCAGATGTGCTCGAGGCCTTGCATCGAAATAAATATGATAGTCATGTACCTAGGCCCCAGGCGCCCCCTGTACGTAACAATTTTGTACCAAATAATAATAAATATCAAAGATCAAATCAAAATACTTATACTAAATCATTTGCTAATTCACATGTTAAGAACAACAAGTTTATTAATTATAGTTGTGTTATTTGTAACGAGAATCACAAAATTTATGATTGCCCGACGTTTAGATCGAAGGGAATTGACGACCGACTGCAGGACGTTACAAAATATAAATTATGTATTAATTGTCTTAGGCAAGGGCACCCGGTGACTGAGTGTCGTATGGGACCGTGTCGCCAGTGCAATAAGAAACATAATAGCTTACTTCATCGATCTTCTTCTTCAGTTAACCATCTAATTGCTGTTGATGAGGAAGTTCAACCTGTAGAATCAATTGTGAATTTTTCAAATCAATGTACAAATCAAGTATTGTTATCGACTGCGCTGATAGAGGTGTCGAATCCATTGAACCAGCAAAAGGTCAAAATTCGCGCTCTCTTAGACTGCGGCAGTCAATCTTCATTCATCACAGAATCTCTAAAAATAAAACTTTCATTAAATTCAAGCCCTATTGACTCACTAAAGGTCATTGGCATTGGCAATAGTGTCACGAACAATGTGGCAGAGTCTTGTACTATTCAAATAAAATCATTACATAATAATTTCAACATAAAATGTTCATGTTTAGTTTTAAAAGAATTAACAGGTAGTTTGCCAAAGACACCTATAAATATTTCTATTCTAAAGTTGCCAGCTAATATACAATTAGCAGACCCTACATTTAACCAGCCAGGCCCAATAGACTTACTTATTGGAGCCGATCTATTTTGGGATATTTTGACCAATGAACATCAATCATTAGGCCCAAACTGTCCTAAGTTAATAAATTCAAAGCTAGGCTGGGTAGTGTCCGGTCCAATTGGTTTACAAATGTCGCCTAAGACAACTTACTCTAATCATGCAGTGATATCATGTACACTTAATCAAGAATTAGAAAAATATATTAAGAAATTTAGTGATTTAGAGGATGTTCCTAATAAAATTGTTGTAAGTGAAAAGGATAAGGCGTGTGAAAAATATTTTTTAGAAAACACCAAAAGAGACAACCAAGGTAGATTCTGTGTGCGTCTTCCCCTAAAGGATGACCCTGATTGTCTCGGTGACTCTTATAAACTAGCTCGAAAGCGGTTCAGTTATTTAGAAAAGCGTTTCAAGCGCAACCCAACCCTAAAGGTCGAGTACTCCAAATTTATAAAGGAGTACGCAGAACTTGGTCATCTTTCTCTCGTTAACAATAATGTTCTAGATCCGGCCTATTATTTGTGTCATCATGCGGTCCTGAAGCAAGAGAGTGAGTCGACCAAATTGCGAGTAGTGTTCGACGGCTCAGCTTCGACTACGTCAGGTTACTCGCTAAATGACTTATTGATGGTAGGTCCGAATCTACAAAATTCTCTTTTCTCTATTCTAATACGCTCTCGGCAGCACAAGTATTTACTGACTGCAGATATAGAGAAAATGTACCGACAGGTAATGATAGCGGATTGCGACCGTAATTTGCAACTCATCTTGTGGCGAGAAGACGAGTCCGAACCATTGTTAACGTTCAGATTAAACACACTTACCTACGGGACCGCGAGCGCAAGCTACTTGAGTACGCGTTGTTTATTGCAGTTAGCGAGAGAGCATGATGATGAATTCATTAGGCAAATTATCGAAAATGATTTCCTAGTAGATGACCTAATTACCGGCGCTGATGATGAAGAAACGTTATGTTATATTCAAAGTTCGGTTTCAAAGGTTTTAGCGTCAGGTTGTTTTAATTTACGGAAGTATAAGAGCAATAATCCATCGATATTTAAGAACATAGATATAAACAAGCAAGATAATTTAATTTTTAGTGAGTCAACTAGTACTCTTGGTCTTGGATGGACACCATCCACTGACACTTTCCAATTTCCAATCAAAGGTTACTCGTATGATAATGAATCACATTTAATAACAAAGAGAACAATTATGTCTAATGCTTTTAAGTTATTCGATCCGTTGGGGCTTTTAAGTCCAGTAATTGTTCAGCCGAAAATATTACTACAAAAGCTTTGGCAGCTGAAGTCCGAGTGGGATCAGCCTGTACCTGAAAAAATAAAAAACGATTGGATTAAATTTAGCAATAATTTAAAGTGTATTTCTGAGCTACAAGTTCCCAGGTTCATTTTAGCTGATCATGCATGTGATATCGAGCTACATACCTTCAGCGATGCGTCCCAGTCAGCGTATGGCGCATGCATTTACGCGGTGTCTCGCGGCGCTGACGGCGATGTCACATCAAAATTATTGTGCGCTAAATCTAAAATAGCGCCCGCAAAGCCTTCGACTATACCGCGACTTGAGTTGTGTGCAGCTCTGCTGGCTGCTAGGCTTTGTAAAGTAGTATTAGAATCTATTAGATACAAACCAAGTCAGATAGTCCATTGGTGCGACTCCAGTGTGGTACTCAGTTGGATTAACACCGATCTGTCGAAATTAAAGATGTTTGTAGGTAACCGTATCGGTGAGATTTTAGAACTTACATGTGCATCGAATTGGCGTTATGTACCTACCTTGCTTAACCCGGCTGATATAATTTCAAGGGGCACTGATGCAGCGCAGCTTTTGTCGATGGATCTTTGGTGGTCTGGTCCAGAATTTTTACGTAAGGGTAGCACTGGGTGGCCATTACCTTTGCAAGTAGATAGTAATGAAGAAAGCTTGATAGAAGTCAAAACGCACTGTGCGTCAATTGACGAACCTATTATTAAATTTGAAAATTATTCATCCTTTAATAGACTTCGCTGGACAGTAGCATTTGTCCTTAGGTTTATTTACAATTGTCAAAATCCTAATTTTAAACGCCTAGGGAAACTATCTGAGATGAATTACGGGAATCATTCCATGCACTTTGTTCTATGGCACAAAGGCAATCATTTCCTGCAGAATATAATTTACTTAGCAAAGGAAAGTCGTTAGGTAATAAAAGTAAAATATTGTCACTTTCACCTTTTTTAGACGATGATAACTTAATTCGTGTTGGGGGACGTCTAGACGCCGCAAATTGTAACTATAATAAAAAACATCCAATTCTACTTCATGCTTCACATCATTTAACCAAATTGTATTTTCTAAGGGAGCACTTAATCAATTTACACGGCGGTCCGCAACTATTGCTGGCACAGATAAGGGAGTCCATTTGGCCGGTAAATGGGCGTCTACTTGCACGACGCACTGTCTCAAAATGTGTGATATGTCGCCGCTTTAGCGGAAAGACGTTGAATCCCAAAATGGGAAACCTACCAGCTCAACGTATTAATCCAGATTTCCCTTTCTTGTCCGTTGGTGTGGACTACGCTGGTCCATTTTTTATTATTAATCGAAAGGGTCGTGGAGCTCGTTTAATAAAATGTTATCTCTGCGTATTTGTGTGTTTACGTTATAAGTGTTTACATCTTGAAGTCGTTAGCGATTTAACGGGGGATGCATTCATTATGACTTTGCGACGTTTCATAGCTCGTCGTGGCAAACCAGTGGAAATATTTAGTGACAACGGTCGTAATTTTTTGGCTGCTTCCAAAGAAATCGGTAGTTTTATTAAGCAGAATAAAGAAACAGTAACTGGTTTTGCTAGCGAACAAGGTATTAAATTCATATTCATTCCCGCATATGCTCCTCATTTCGGCGGCATCTGGGAGGCCAGTGTCAAGTCGGCTAAACACCATTTACGTAGAATTATGGGTAATAGTAATTTAACGTTCGAAGAGTTAACAACTCTGTTTGCACAAGTCGAGGCGGTTCTCAACAGCCGTCCTTTGTGCCCTCTGTCGTCGTCCCCAAACGATTTCCTTCCTCTCACCCCGGGACACTTTCTCATCGGGAGAGCGTTGACAACACTACCAACGCCAGATCTACAAAACTGCAAGGAGAATCGGCTAAGAAGATATGAGCGACTTGAGAAGATGCGCCAACACTTCTGGCTACGTTGGCAGAAAGAATATTTATCAGAGCTCCAACAACGAACAAAGTGGCGCATTAATAAGTCCGTGCTCAATGTGGGAGATATGGTACTTATCTCCGAAGACAACACTCCTCCACTGGCTTGGCGACTGGGAAGAATTTTGCGCCTTATCTCGGGACCAGACGGCATATCAAGAGTGGCTGACATCAACACGAATAGAGGAACCATACGTCGTTCTCTTACGCGTCTCTGTCCTCTACCTACGGCGGATGAACTTCGTGGTTGAAAGCACTCTTTCAACGGCCGGGAGGATGTTAAGGCGTCATCACGCCTGAACGAATATTCTCAGCAATGTGTCAATTCGTATTATAGTAGGAGTTTGATTTTTATTGTGTTTTGTGTGGGTAAACTCACTTCACTTTTTTACTTGTACTGAAAGCATCGTCTCTCTGCAAATTATATATATTTTCAAGAATCCTGCATTTTATTCACCACCATAGTGTATCTAAATACATTACACTCATTATAATATTACATTTTATGGTTATTGTAACCGTAAACAATTTTTTACTGGCAAAGAAAGACTTGTCTATCATACATTACAACATTTCTCGCATTACAAGATTATTGTACTGCAAGTTGTGAGGTACATACAGGTCAGTATCAATTTATTTTAGATAAAAATATTTAGGCTTTAAGCACAGCATTAAGATAAGCAGACTGAGGTAGACCCATTTCCGCTGGCGGCACCCGTTCACGAGCATGACGCATGAACCAGCCATCGCTTCGCTCAACCATATTTTAGGGAACGTAACGACCCGCCTCACACGACACCGCCGAAGAAACGTTTGAGTGAGCATGACGTACTTCAGGTACTTATGTTAAGCTGTATAAATATAAAAAATACAATGGCAACAGCAATAAAAAGAAAGATAAAAGTGCCTTAATGTAAGACCCAACACAACCTACAATGTCACTAGAAGACGCATCAGCTGGGTCACAATCTCAAAGCGTAATTAAAGTAAAAAAAAAAGCTTTTATATATTTGGAATAATTGAAAACATTATTTACGATTTTTGAATTTTTTGCATTTTTCAATGCTATTTTAATACTAATGATAAATTTTAAATAGAAAAATATTGGAAAAAATTAACTCGGCCACAAGTGAATTCTCAGATGGGAATCGAACCCACGACCTTTGCTCCAATGCTCTAACCGCTGAGCTACCGAGACTTGCGAACCACCGTCGAAATTCTCCAATACTTTTATATTTTTAATACGCTGTTGGCCAGCGTTGTCACATCAATGCTAGGAATATCCTTGCATTCGAAAGAAACATCTTTTCAGGTGTTTAACGATCGATTAAGATGCAACAGCCAATAATTTATGATTTTTGAATTTTTTGCATTTTTCAATGCTATTTTAATACTTATGATAAATTTTAATTAGAAAAATATTGGAAAAATTAACTCGGCCACAAGTGAATTTGTGGCCGAGTTAATTTTTTCCAATATTTTTCTATTTAAAATTTATCATAAACATTATTTACCTTTATTTACTCTGATCAAGCAGTGCCACGCATCTCAACTCAAAACATCATAAATAACATAAAATCAAAACAACATTATCTCTACACATTTTAACACAAGCAAACATGAGCAGACCCATCCCGCTGGCAGCTATTGTAACCGTAAACAATTTTCAAATCTCTCTACAATGTCGCTAAAGCTATCGATTTTTCAAACCCCCTATAAGGCCTCTCGCTAACTTTCATACAAAAAATTCAATAAAGAATCCAATTGATAAATAGAAATAATATGAAGGAATTCACAGACCTATATCGAGATAGACGAAAAGAGCGCTTCAAATTGTATGAGAACCTAGCGTGTCGAATTTTTCGTACCTACGATGACGTCACGAGCGAGATTTAGTGATGTGTAAATGTTATTGACGAGCTCTTGCAATAAAGCACTGCACAATTAACCATTTTCGTTTCTGAGAATCGCGGGTTTTCATGGCAATGGTCTCAAGGGGACTGACTGTGGTCGTAAAACTTTGATCGTGGATCAAACTTTTGGCACGCAAGGTCACTTTTACCGTCTATCCTTATATAGCTCTGTGGTGTAGCAATTAGAAAAAAAAAACATATTGTTAAAGGGTTTTACCACAGTTTTATAGCTATAGTCGTCGTCGTCTCAGCCATATAACACCCGCAGATGGGTATATCCCCCAAAAGGGGGGAGGGGGGTTTGCCATAATCGCCACGCTTGGCAGGCGGGTTGGCGATCGCAGTATGGCCCAGTTTGTAGGAGACGCGGCTGCCCGTCTCCTGAAGGCTGAGTCCCTTAGTCGCCTTTACGACACCCGCGGGATGAGAGGGGGTAGTGCTATTCTAAGCACAGCTGTAGTACATAGTAATATAATAAACCGCCTGCCAAGCGTGGCGATTATGGCAAACCCCCCATTTTGGGGGAGGCCTATACCCAGCAGTGGATGTTATGTGGTTGAGACAACTATGTACTACACGACCAAGACAATTAGGCGCTACCCACTTTTGCCACCTGCAGCCTACTTCTGTCACCGCACTTCTGTTATTATGTGATTAATTAGCGCTACAGTGATTGACTGATTGACTGATTGATTACCGCTTCTTGAATTTTTGAAGTGAAAACTTCTTTAGCGGCGTTGAGCACTTTTTTTGTAATGGGTATAAAATCTTAAACTCGCGTCAGGACACGTGACCTGATCGAAAAAGCGTAGGACGGATGGAGAATGTTGAGGTGACAGGTTGACTATGGTCTCGGTTGCTTAGCGACAGACTGTTGATAATGTCTTTTACTTGTCTCTTGTTTTATTGTCAATATATATTTTTCGATTCTCTATAATAACTAATGTTTTCTTATATCTTATTACCTAACTTAACGTTCACTTTAATATGGTTTGTCATGTTTGTGTACGATAGCGCAATAAATGAATATTGTATTCTACCACATAAATGATAGTACTTTTATACTGATAAAGTAATTGGTGCAAAATTATTCCCTAACCATTCCAAAATATCAAACATGCTCAACGTTAATAATCAAGTTTTCACTTCTGCCGGCACTCCCGGAGTGCAACCCGTCTTTTTGTTCTTTTTAAGCTTTTCTGCAGCTGTCATGCGCCTGATTGTCTTGGTCAGATAGTAGGTAAGTATAGATACTCGTATCTATAAAAAAACGGGGCAAGAAGGGCAGGTACCTTAACCGATGTAGCTACATGATAATGTTCTTTTTTTGAGAAATTTTGAACTGCCTTCACCCATTTTTAACAAAGAATGCAGTCGGCAGAAAAAAATAAATTTCCATAAAAAACCTGTTTCTTATGGGGATCAAAACACTTAAAGATACCTATCCATCATCAGCCTGTAGACGTCCACTGCTGGACATAAGCCTCTCCTAGCTCACGCCTATTGTGGCGTTCATAGGAGGCTATTAGCCTACTGCTACCACGCTGGCCAGACGGGTTGCGGGTTGGTAGAGTGTTTGTTTCAAGTTTTCCTTCTCTCGCACAGGTGTTCAATGCGTCGAGCCTCTTAGTCGACTCTTACGACATCCCAGGCATGTAAGGGAGTGGTGACACTTGTATTATTAGGCCGTCACCACACGGCACAAAGATACCTACTAAGGTATAAGTACTAGAAAAGTTAAAAATCGCGAAAATTATATACACTTATTCGCTAAGAAAATAAATTCATTAAACACTGCGAGCAAGGGGTGCGTGTTTTTCGCGATTTCTGACGATTCTAGTACTCAAACCTCCGTTGGTGTTTTGGAGTGTTTTAAGCTTAGTTGAAATCTACAGACATTGAGCGTGTCAGACACGTGGCGTGGCAGTATAATATTCTATTAATAAATATAATATTCTTTTCGTACCACTTGCTCAAAAAAGTGTCATTCTATGCCACAAAACTGCTGCTGGACTGCCTACGGTAAAGTATATGTCAGAGAAAACGAACACTCTCCCATTATCCTGATAAAGAACGAAAGTCAAGTACACCAACTCTTGATTGGCCAGCAGCAAGGACAACAAGGAATCTGACTAACTGTTATCATCACGGCTATTCCAGGTACTCTAATTTGTTTAATGATGTCCGAGTTCAGAAACTTTTTCTTTTTATTTAATCAGGTGCTTTTATTGTTTTGTTTATATGTCACAATTTTATATCAATCTATAACTAATCAAAAATGTGTAAAACATTTCACCTTTTCAAAACACACCAACTATATCTACGTCTGTAATCGTAATAAGCTACCTATATTAAGGAATTCAATATTTTTGTTAAAATTAACTCATACAAATGTAAACCAATATATCATTGTAACTTACATTCCCTCATACATATATCTCTACACTTTACAACTAGATTCGAACATTTATAAATCCTTGCAAAATTATTACCTAAAACACTTAATTTGCGAATCCGCGCACTTTCAGATACATGGCAAATCAAAGTATTATTCGATTAAAATAGAACAATGCCGACTTAATTTAACTAAAACATTCTCAAACACGTTAAAGCATTTAACTGTTATGACGTACATACATTTTACTATATCTTATGGCTGACCACCTCCATAACCTGAATGCGATAGATGATATCGAAATTGCTCGCGCTATTATCTGTGATTGCTCTGAACTTTCATCTTATGTACAAATAAAAAAAAAGTGACCTCACAATCATATCACAAAATATAAGGAGTATATATTGTAACTTTGACGATTTCTTAATAACTTTATCAAAACTCCAGTTCGAGGCTGACATTTTGGTTTTAAGTGAATGTAGGCTCAACTTGAACAAATCAATACCACAACTTAACAACTACATATCATACTCGACTATAAAGCAACGGAATCAAAATGACGGCGTAGTGGTTTATATTAAGAAGTCGTTATCAGCCAAAGTTAAGGAAATTCCACTTGATCAAGCTTCATGTCTCCAGCTGAATGTATTGAACAGTACTATTCTTTGTATATACCGCTCGCCCTCCAATATGAACTCTAGTGGTTTCGTCGATTCGCTTTGCTCACATCTGGATACTTTAACTAAACAAAAAAGTATTATTATCACTGGCGACATCAACATAAATATTGCGCCTAAAGCTATAGAGCCATCTAGTGAATATAATAATAGAACATACTATCTTAACGCTCTCTCTGATTTAGGTATACTAGCTGGACATAATATACCTACTAGAGAAAAAAATTGTCTTGACCACTTCATGCTAAAAATTAATAAAAACAAACAGACGGCATTTATTGCGGTTTTACGCACTACTACCACTGACCATTTTACTACCTTACTTTCTATATCAAAAACTAAAGTTAAAAAACATGTTGCTAAAGTAAAAACTATTATTGACTACGAGCAGGCCTTGAAAGATCTTCAGCAAAAAAATATATCAGAACTATTATTTTGTGATGACCCTACAGCTGTAACTTTCCGCCTTATAAGTGAAATTAATAAGTCTATCGAAGCTTGTACTAAAATAGTAGCTATTCCTAAAAAGCAGCGCACATTACAACCCTGGATTAGCCGAGGAATCTTACGTTGCATAAAAAACAGGAATAAAATGCAGCAAAAGCTTCGAAGTGATAACCAAAACGAGATATTAAAAATAACCTACAAACGATATAGAAACTATTGTAACTCTTTAATAAAAAAAATTAAATGGAAATATGAGCGTGACTTACTTGCCAATTCAGTCATCAATAATAAAACTTTGTGGAAACATATAAAAAAAATTACGCATACTAATAAAACAAAATCTGATAGCAAAGAACTTATTAATATTAGAAGTAATCCTAAAGAGTCTGTTGACTACATTAATAATTATTTTGTAAAGACAGGGGAAATTCTCGCAAGTAGTATCCATCCGAACATCACTGCATCTGAAAAATGTGCTACTCAAAACACAGGTGGCCAAAGTATCAACTCTTTCGTACTATTGGACGCCGATGTAACTGAAGTAGATAGAGTACTTATGAGTTTGAGATCGGAATGTGCCTCGGGTTGGGACAATGTTCCGATTTCTTTCCTAAAACTCGCCAGGTATGACATCGTTCCTGTTATTGCCCACCTCGTTAATCTGTGCTTCCGTCAAGGTATATTTCCGGCTCCTTTAAAAAAATCTATTATAACTCCAGTGTATAAGAATGGCGACAAGGAAGACGTGGGCAATTATAGGCCGATTTCTGTATTGCCAGCGATTTCCAAAATAATGGAAAAACTCTTGAACGCTAGGCTTCTAGGCTATCTCGACAAATATAAAATAATATCTGACTCACAGTTTGGATTTAGACGCGGCAAATCAACTGAAGATGCAGTTCTTGCTCTAACTCAACTAGTTACCAAAGAAGTTGATAAAGCAAATAGATGCTTGTCGGTGTTCTTAGACCTCAAAAAGGCATTCGACACAGTGTCTATACCTTTACTTATTCATAAATTAGAGTATATTGGAATAAGGGCCACTGAACTTGATTTGTTTAAAAGCTACTTGTCAGACAGGAGGCAGGCGGTAAAATTGAGTTCATACACCAGTGAAGATGCGTTAGTGACGTTCGGTGTCCCACAGGGCAGTGTTTTGGGTCCCACGCTGTTTTTGATTTATATCAATGACCTCTGTGGCTCTACCATCAAGAACGCTAAAATATTTTCCTATGCGGATGATACTGCTCTTGTATTTTTTGGGAAAACTTGGGAAGCCTTACAGCGCTCTACAGAAACCGGCATGGCTATTGTTAATAAATGGTTAAAAGATAACCTCTTAACCCTAAACACCGCAAAAACCAATTACATCTGCTTCAGTATCCATAACAATGCCCAGCCTCCCGACTACAAGATTAGGATACATTCTTGTAACGAATATAAAAATTCGACTGACTGTATCTGTGCCTGCCCTGTCATAGATAAAGTGGATAGAACAAAATACCTGGGAGTGATAATTGATCAACGTTTGTCCTGGTATCCACATATCGATCAAATTACTACTAGAATAAGGAAACTGATCTGGATATTTAAGACTTTACGGCATGTGGTGCCGGGGAAACGGGTGGTGGATCGCTCCTCGAGAAATATCCTTATGGAGATCTATGCAGCTCTGGTACAGTCAGTTCTCACTTACTGCATCCCTGTTTGGGGTGGTGCATGTAAGACAAAATTGTTGGAACTAGAACGAGCACAACGTGGATTACTGAAGGTAATGCATTTCAAAGAAAGACGTTTTTCAACAGAGTCTCTCTATAAAATCAGTAATGTTTTAACTGTGAGAAAGTTGTATATATTTCAAACTCTTTTAAAGATGCAAAAATCTACTGCCTATATAGCCTCTACGGAAAAACTCAAAAGAAGAAAAAATAAAATCTGTACAATTCCTCGTACTAAAACGGCATTTGCCTCTAAGCAATATTTTAGTCGCTCAGCTTACTTATATAATAGAATAAACGACATAATTGACATCCACAGCAAAAATAGTCATGTTTGTAAGAAACTCATATTCGATTACCTTATCTCTTTGAGTTATGACGAAACCGAGAAATTAATAAATTAATAAATTAGCACAACATTAATAGTACATCACATTATACTACACTACATTACACTACACTACAATGTACACTACACTCTACACTGCACTCCTCACTACACTGCACTACACCATACTATACTACACTACACTACAGGTAAAGGGAAATTATTTACTTTTTTTTTTTTGTTTATTTTTATTTTTTATGTAATTATCTTTTACTAGTGGAAATAGTTTTAGAATAAGTTTTTGTTTAAAAACGTCATGTATTAGTTTAGACACCTAGTTGTTATTTATTTATTAGTTAAGGAAGAGCGGAGTCACCTGTTACAGGCATTTATTTGCTTACTAGGTGGTTCCAATCACTTCTGAAAAATCAAATGTTTAATGCAAATAAAACTTATTCTTATTCTTATTCTATTCTTATTCTTATGTTATATTATAATTTATAAGTTATCCTTAAAAAAAAAATAAAAAAAAAATAAAAAAAAAAACGCGAACATAACAATAGTCATTTTTAATCTGTTAAAAACAGGGAAAGAAAATTGTACTCAATTTCATTCATCCTCTAGGGGGAGAATGTGATTTAAATTTGGAATACTTACCGAAATTTATACTGAATTACATCTGTGTTTACACCATTGAGTTTGTATATAAAGCATAACACATCTTTTTGAAAAAGGAATACGCATTTATTATGCAGTTATGATTATTAAATAAAATTACGAAAACCGACGAGGCCGTATGAGATTGATGCCTTTGCTTTTCCGACAAAAAAATTTAGTCTAGGAATTTGCCGCGTTTTTGTTTTCGTCAAATACATCTTATATTATTATTGTGTTAATTTTTTCGCAAATGGTACGAAAAGTAGAGTATTTTCCTAGGTGATAAAGCTGTCTTAGTCTTGGGTGAACTTAAATCCCTCGCTACACTCAGGACTCGTCTTAAATCCCTCGCTTCGCTCGTGATTTAAGTTTTTAACACCCTTGCTACCTAAACCTCGAGTCCTTCTTTACGCTCGCGATTTAAATCGTCACCCGCGACAGAAGATACTGCTTTATCCCCTTGTTAATAATCTACTATTTATACACTTAATGTAGATGTATTCACATCTATCCGGACAGACACGGGCCGGTACCAGCCAGCATTCTTATACAAAATATCTTGTCTGTGCCGGCACATCTCTGCGAGTGTCTGTAGATATATCGTCTCGAGAAACAGGATCGAATATCATCACAGAATACTTAACAAGATATCATGAAAAAAATTTTTTTTGAGAACTGCCCATTTTCCTGCTGACTGTACATTTGTTTCAAAATCTGTGAAAACAGTTCAAAATTTCTCGAAAAATAATGGATGGTTTCTTAAGAACGTTTTCATGTAGCTGCAACGTTTAATATCAGCCCATACTGACCCGAATTTTCCACCCTATATACATATATAAATGAATCACTATTTCTCTTGGTCATCGCATCACGCGTGAATGGAATTTTAAAATCTATCGCAATCCCTTTCAATTCGTCATTTGAAAGATATTTATACTTCCGGCTGTCACTATTTGACATTTGTATTGTGATCGGGACGCGTTTTGAAAGGTATTGAATGAACGAAATTGATCTGTCTAAGCAAAATGTCAGACGAAAATATCTTTCAAACGTATGGAGAAGTGTCATTTAAAACATCATTCTATTTGAAAGGGATTGCGACTATAAGTTATACAACTCCATTGATCACTATCACAATCACAATTCCTTTGAAAGGGATTGTGATAGATTTTGAAATTAGACAATTAGAGGGCTTATCAACAATCTAAGAAATGTATGGATAAGTTAAAAAACAAAAC
This sequence comes from Chrysoteuchia culmella, assembly GCA_910589605.1. Lineage (NCBI taxonomy): Eukaryota > Metazoa > Arthropoda > Insecta > Lepidoptera > Crambidae > Chrysoteuchia > Chrysoteuchia culmella. Next base: position 1,229,687 of record OU342669.1, read on the forward strand.
GCGAAAATTGCACAAAAATTTATGGAATTTCTGAAACTAAAAACTGTGTTCCCTACATATTTTAGAATGTTAATAAGATCAATTGGGTATGTATAGCAATCTGGATCTCCTCCATTCATTCCCAAGATTCCCAACAACTCGCCTGAGGTTAAATGGGTATCTAGGGGTGATATTAGCGGAATACTTGACTGCAGCGGATCGTCTTTGTTTTGTACACTCTTGAAGAACTTTATGTCTTTTCACGGTGCTTATCAGTATAATTATATTGAAAATGTTAAAGGTAATATACTTGACTTAATGATGACTAACATTAAATGTAATATCACGCAGCTTACTAACAGTCTTTTACCAAGTGATAACTTTCATCCACCTTTTTGCGCTGAACTCACATTTAAGGGAATGTATCCTTATTTTATAAGCATAGTGTGGAGGCAATGGTTGACCTATTTTATAACAGGCTCTTTGACATTATTAAACGACACACAAATACAAGAACGTCTAGATCCTCGCGATATCCCGTGTGGTATACTTTGTCCTTAGTCCATATCGCAAAAAACAAGGAGAGGGCATGGGTCAGATGGAAAACGTATAAAAATGAATCTGACTACGAGATTTTCTCAAGGTACAGGCAGCGTTTTAAATCGGAATGTAGCAAATGTTATGCAAATTATGTCAGTTCAGTAGAAGACAGTATTAAAAGTAACATTTAACATTTCTGGTCTTTCATAGCCAATAAGAAAACGTCATCTAATATTCCTTCTTACATGGTCTATAAAAACGCAAGATCTAACAATCCTGATGAAATTTGTAATATGTTCTCAGAGTTTTTCCACTCAGTTTACGGGCCTTCCACTTTGTCTTCTGATATGCCGTCTATTGACCCTCCTACCGACCTTGACACTAGTGATGTAATTTTGCACGATTTACATTTTAGCGAAAATGAGGTTCTTACTGAATTGAAAGCACTGGATCCTTCAAAAGGACCTGGTCCAGATAGGCTCCCGGCATATTTTCTGGTCCATGCTGCTAAAGGCCTTTATAAGCCTTTGAGTTTAATTTATAATAAATGTATTTCCGAGGGAGTTTTCCCTGAGATCTGGAAACGTGCAAATATAGTACCTGTACATAAGAATGGCTCTAAGCATGAGGTGGAGAACCACAGACCCATTTCTATTTTGTGTGCCCCTGCGAAGCTTTTCGAAAGACTTGTTCACAATGAAATTTACCCTGTTTTGCATAGAACTTTTATCAAAGAACAACACGGATTTGTAAAGAGAAGGTCTACTACTACCAACTTAATGATTTATGTCTCATCACAATTTGAAAACATGGATAATAATACCCAAACAGACGCTATATACACAGACTTTCGAAAAGCTTTCGACAGGGTTGACCACGAACTTCTTTTAAAGAAATTATCTTTTAATGGCATACGTGGCAATCTATTGCGTTGGTTCATCTCATACGTAACTAATAGAACTCAAAAGGTCGTTATTAATGGGTTTCAGTCACAGATTACTCATGTGACATCTGGCGTTCCTCAGGGGTCCATACTTGGCCCACTCCTGTTTGTATTGTTTATAAATGATATTGAGCAGTGTTTCCTCAACTGCAATTTCTTGCTCTATGCAGATGACCTCAAAATTTTCAAGCCCATCAAGAATATCTTAGATTGTATTCTGCTTCAGGAAGACTTAAACAGGCTCTCTGCTTATTGTTTAAATAATAAGTTGCAGTTGAGTCTACCCAAATGTAGCTTTATTAGTTTTTCAAAGAAAAAACAAAATATCAACTTTGACTACTCCCTTTGTAACGTAACTCTTAATGAAGTTTCTTCGATACGCGACCTTGGTGTCACTTTAGATAATAAATTGCATTTGGACATTCCTGTTGAAAATATAATAAATAAGGCCTATAAAATGTACGGATTTATCATGAGATCTGCTAAAGATTTTAAGAAATCTTATACATATTTGTATCTTTATAAGACCTTAGTGCGATCCCAATTAGAATTTGCTATACCCGTATGGAATCCATTATATAATAAGTATAACGACATGTTAGAAAGTGTACAACGTAAATACTTAAGATCTATGCATTACAGATGTTATAATTCATATCTATCGTATGACCAACTTCTACATAAGTATGATCTACTTACTCTGCAATCCAGACGTAAGCTGTTAGAGTGTATGGTACTTCATGGAATTATTCACAATAAGTTCGATTGTACTGAGCTGACTGGCAGGCTGTGTTATGTTGTCCCGAGAACTATTCAGGTGCGGGAAGTTCGTGCTCGTAAGTTGTTCGCCATCGCGAGGTGTCGTACGAATGCTGGTAAACGTTCACCTCTGCAGCGCATCTCTGATAATTATAATTCGCTGTTCCTGGATGCTGACATATTTTCGCTTTCTGAGGCGCAATTCAAGCGGTCCATCCGTATCTTACTGGAATCACTTATATAATTTTAGTTAATATATTATTGTTTTTTTTTTTGTAAAGGCTAACAATATTTTGACCGACTTGTTTCATCTGGTTCATTAAATTTTAATTAAGTGAAATACGTAGGAACTTATGATGTTTGGCTCAGCAGTAATTCTGTCTTTTTTTTTAAATATTATGTAACTGTATGTCTTTTACACGTCAACTAGTAGATTAAATTTATAAAAAAGTGTGGTGTTTATGTAATGTGCCTTTGACAATGTGAGTTATTAACTACATTTATAAAAAAACTTATAATCACCCATAATATCTACATAAGGTGGGTGGACCATGGAAGGCCATGCTCCTTCGAAGGCCAATTATTAAAATTTCATAGTTATTGCCATGTGATGACAAATTCCTTCTATTTACACAAACACCCATCGAACTGGAAATCACAGACGCGGCGGCGAATCGCTTGCGCTACTATTTTGGCAGAACGGTCCCTCGCTTTATTGATATTGGGAATCGACGACTTTAAAATAAGGTGGGTGTACCATGGAAGGCCACTCTAACAAATAATCAGTTATTATTCGTTTATTTACTGGATAAATGAAACTAACAAATATTTAAGTAATACATTGTTTTATTACGTAACATATAAACCATTTCTTTTTATTGTAGATTTAATCGCTATTTATTAACTTTTAGTGTTAAATGACTGATTTATTATAATGGCCTTCTAAGGAGCCTTGTTCCTAGCAAGGCCATTTGGAAGAGTTCAATGAAACTTAAGTTCAATCAATATTGATTAAATCTGCAATTTAAAAAAGTGGTTTATATGTTACGTAATAAAACAAAGTATTACTTAAATATTTGTTAATGTCATTTATCCAGTAAATAAACGAATAATAACTGTTTATTTGTTAGAGTGGCCTTCCATGGTACACCCACCTTATTTAGCAAGATAAAAGATTCATTTAGAACTTGCGTTGTGGATTTTAAATAAATAGACATGTGCATGAACACAAATATTTAGCTTGTCCAGAAATCGAACCCGGGACCAATATGAGTGAGTACTTATTTATTTATTTATTTGTTTATTGGGCAGTCAAGAAAAACATGTACTAACAATATGTAATAAATTAAATATATAATCTTAGTCTAAGTACAGTTTCTAATTATAGACAGCCACGGCATGCAATTACGAACTTCAAAAAATTAAAAATAATAAAGACAATGTAAAAATCCAATACATGCTGCGGAAGGTTAACTTTAACTTAAAAGAAAGAGGACACTTGTTTTGACAAGAATTTATACTATAAATATTAAACAAGAAAATATACAAGAAAAAGCAACCTGTCTCATGTCGCCCTGACGGGATTCGAACCCGCATCCTTGGGAGTCGGGCCCAATGCACTAACCAATTATGCTACAGAGACCTATGAAGACACGTCGAATTTTTCCAATGTATTCACATTTCTACGGTATCTTAACATAAAAATAGCATTGTAAAATGCAAAATTAAAAAGTTATAATAAGAAAGCTATTTTATAAAATTCGTATATTTCTAAAACATGTAATAAAAAGCATGTCGCCCTGACGGGATTCGAACCCGCATCCTTGGGAGTCCGGCCCAATGCACTAACCAATTATGCTACAGAGACCTATGAAGACACGTCGATTTTTTCCAATGTATTCACATTTCTAGGGTATCTTAACATAAAAATAGCATTGTAAAATGAAAAATTAAAAAGTTATAATAAGAAAGCTATTTTATAAACGACATGAGACTAGTTGCTTTTTTCTAGTATATGTTCTTGTTTAATATTTATCACATAAAAATAGCATTGTTAAATGCAAAATTGAAAAGTTATAACTATTTTATAAAATGCACAAATTTCTAAAACATGTAATATAAATCTTAAGTATGTATGGGTGGTTTGCTTACAAACATTATGTTGACCTTTTAAACACTTTAGAAAAGGTCAACAGGAAATTATTACGGTACTTCAAAGTCACAATGCCCATTTGAAAGTCCTGCAAGCCCTTTGCAGAGAAACTTGACACAGATCTTAAACTTGGAGCCACTTGATTTTCTCCGTAACATGTTCTTAAGAAACGCGTTGACCTCAAAAAGGTTAAGAAAAAACGTTGATAACCATACAAATTATACAACGCATCGCAAAAGGTGGCCAGTGCAGTGGGTGACAACAACTGGATCCTGCAGACATAATATTAATCGACTTATGTAGGTAAAGCTATAATAATTTTTATTTTACTTTATTGAAGTGAAAACTTTTTTAGCGGCGTTGTGCACATCAGAGTTTTAAATTTTTGGGATGGGTATAACTTTTAAAACCATTTTAAAGTCGCGTTAGGTCACGTGACCCTAAGCGAAAATTCATAAGACTATTTACCGTTGACCTATTTCAAATTACATAAAGTCTAATACTTGAAAGATCTACGTATATTAGTTAATAACAACCATTATATATAGATCTCTCATTATTACCCACTTTCATATTGATGCCGTCAGTTTTAATAGATTCGCCTGCCAAATCAAGTTGGTCTCCGTTTTCATCAACTTTTTATGAAGTTGTGGTCAAGATATAGTGGATTTTGATCGTTATTTTCGTTTAAGCGGTTTTCACTTCTGCCGGCACTCCCAGAGTGCAATCCATTGTTTTTTTTAATTTTTTGTCACGGCTACACACACCATCTGCAGAGACGAAGCGTGTAACCAGGACATACAATAAGAATAAAGTAAAACCATTTTAGATCAGTGGCTTCCAAAGTTGTCTTCTATACGACCCATCTAATACAAGTTTCGAAACTGGACACACCTCTAAGCGTAGGGAAATGGTGGCATACAATTGGGTCCATATTCCGTGCATAAAACAGAAAGACATATTTTAGAGCTGCATAACGTTTTTTGGCATACTCATCATGTTCATACAGAATAAATCATATCGCATACTTTTTTTCCCCATAACCTTTTTAGTGATGATTAATTAATAATTCTCAGATTCACTAGTCTAGGGCCTCGTCAATAGGCCTAATGACGAGTTCCGAGAAGTATGTTTATGTTTAAAGACATTTATTCTCATACAAACATTAATTTTCACTTATAATGAGATACAAAAGATACTTATAGCCCGGTCACATTATCTCGAGACCTGGCGTCGATGACGTCACGTCGCGTCGGCGCTCTGTTATGGTGCGCAAAACAAGCATCCTCTAGTAGGATATTATTATAAACAATAAGATTTCCAAAAAACAAATATTGTGTTAATTAATTTAATGTAGGTAATATTATTAAAGAATGAAAGGAGAACGGGGCGGGAGGTTCGCATTGACCTCAAAATATGACATTCTTATCTAATATTTAATTTATGATATAGACATAATAATAATTGTACCTAATACCTAACTTTGAATTATCCATATTATTGTTATTATTAATTTGCATGCTGTTGTATATGGCTGAGTAGGCTTTAAGATCTTATTTTTTATTTTTATAACATCGACATATAATGTACCTACCCTATTTAATGGCAAATAAAGTATTTGTATTTGTATTCCAACGAGGTCTCGAGATAATGTGACCGGTGAGCCTACCATGAGTTTTCCGTTCCGTTTACTGTACAGTAAACGGGATACATTTTGTATGCGAATCTGAACAGCGCCTCTAGTGGGCAGTAGCAGAACTACAGATTCTCATACAAAATGTCTCCCGTTTACTGTACAGTAAACGGGAAGAAAAATTCATGGTAGGCCCACAGGTAGCACTTATTACTAACATCGTGCCTCTGGCGCGTTGGCATCAAACAAAACATACAATTATTCGTAATATAAGTAAGAGTTACAAAAGTCCTACCTACTTAATGCAGTCTTATTGCATTTAATGCAGTTATTGAAATTTTATATCTTAATAATTTAAAAATTAATTCTAATATCAAAGTTTAATACATACAGTTTTTAATGCCCGGCCGTTGGCTCGATCAGTTGTCGATCTACAGGATCCACTCAATATTCGCTCGGAGGACCCACCAGTGGATTGCGACCCATAGTTTGGAAAACACTGTCTTAGACTGTGATTAAGCACTTTGAGTAGTCAAATATTCACCTATCCCTGTTCAAAGAGTAGCCACTTGGATTGGGTTGACTTGCCCCTTGGGATAAATAACCCTTTGGGATTGGGGTGTTTTCATACAACCTATTTCAAGCACCAGTCTTCACAAATTAAAAAAAAAATGTTTAAATCTTGCTTAAATTAACTGTAAGTAAATTATACTACATGTTTGTGTTGTTATGTAGTTTGTTTATGTAGTTACTTTCCATATACTTATTGTTTGTTTGTGAAGAAATAAATAAAAAATATTATTATTATTATTATTATTATAAGTTGTCCCATGGGACAGAATGCTCCTTGGGAAGGGTAACCCCTTGGGACGGGCCGCCTATTGGGATTAGCCGCTACTTGAGATGAGTCGCCCCCTAAGATTAATCAACCCTTGAGAAGAATAGCCGCATGGGTTGGGTTGACTCGCTCCTCGGGATGAGTAGCCAATTTGGATGAATAGAACCGTGGGATGAATTGCCCCATGGGATAAAATGACCTTGGGAGGGGTTGTCTTGGGATAAGTCGCAACATCAAATGAGACGCCCCTAGGATTAGTCAGCCCTTGAGAAGAGTATAGCCACTTGAGTTGGGATGACTTGCCTCTTGGGATAAGTAGGCTCTTGGGTTTGGATGAGAAGTCACTTTGGATGAGTTACACCATGGGATAATATGCCTCTGGGATGAGTCGCCCCCTGCGTTGAATCACCCCTTGGGATTAGTAAGCCCTTGAAATGAATTGGCCCAGGGTAAATGTTGGCACTTTGGACCCTTGGGATGAATCACCCATTGACATGCATCGCCACTTGGTATGAGTTTACACCTACTACGGTGAGTTCATGGATACTAGGTAGAGGTAGGCATGAGTTGTAAACTGCTATAGATGTTTATACACTCACCAGTATATTTAACCGCCCATCCGGTTATTTTCACACAAACTATTACAAACATGCTCACTTTGTGAATGTATTAGTTGCAACAATTGTATGTTGGGTTTTGTATGAAAATAACGGATGGGCGGTTAAATGTGACGGTGAGTGTACCTAATAAATGTCAAATCTAAAAGTTACTGAGTAAAATCTGTAAAACGAAGTGGTGGAGTCGCTTTAATTTAAGATTTAATATTTTTATATAAAAGAAAACAGCAATTAATAATCTGGCCACATTTATTTTATACAAAATAAATAAACTTACATCTAATTAAATAAATAAATAAATTAATCTTATATCTAACTGACTGGTGGAAACGTACACATTTGTAGAATATTACAGTTACAAAAAATAAATTAAATTCTTAACTAAGAATAACATTTAAAAATTAGTCCCATTTTAATAATTTCCGATTCATTTATTACATCAATGTAAGTTTTTATTAATTACATAAATGCAATACATTAATAAATAATAAATAAATAAATTTCATACAATCACACCAATTATCTAGCCCACGTTAAGTTTCATGAAGAACTTGTGTTATGGATACTAGATAACGGATAAACATACTTATATACTTTTTTTTGTAAACACATGCATAGTATACATATTAAACACCCAGACCAAGACAAATAGACATGTTCATGCACACAAATATTTGTCTTGTCCGGGGATCGAACCCGGGACCTCTGGCGTAGAAGGTGGGGTTAGTACCCCTGCGCCAAAGGTCGTCAATTATTACATTATTACACTATTGTGAGGTAATTCGTATGATGTTTAATATTTAAATAAAATAGTTTTCTACAGATTATTTCTTTGTGAAACTTTTTTTGAAATTATTACTACCGAAAGTTACAAATGGGACTACATACAATGTTAACAGTGTTAACCTGACCTTAGAATATTTACAATAATAACTGCGTAAGTGGAAATCTAATACTTACTAAAGTTTGGAATGTTTGACAACCTGCCCCTAATTGTCTAATTTCAAAATCTATCACAATCCCTTTGAAATATATTGTGATAGTAATAGTGACTTAAGGAATTGTGCAACTTATAGTCGCAATCCCTTTCGGAACGAATGATGTTTTTAATGACACTTCTCCATACATTTGAAAGATATTTTCGTCTGTCACTTTGCTTAGACAGTTCAATTTCGTTCATTTAACACCTTTCAAAACGCATCCCGATCACAATCACTATCAAATGTCAAATAGTGACGGCCTGAAGTATGTGAATATCTTTCAAATGACGAATTGAAAGGGATTGCTTAGATTTTAAAATTAGACAATTAACCCCCTATTTCTACTGGCGAAACATTTACAAGAAAAATGTGAACGTAATGCGGCCACTGAGAGAATGCATTATTTGACAGCTCCTATCAAGAGCCATTGGTCGTCCTCTACGCGGACGCACTATATTTTTCAACATGTTTTCTTGTTAACGTTTTGCCAGTGGAAACGGAGGGTTAGTCAATCAAAGAATAATTATTTGATTCTGTAGTAGGTAGGTACTTATTTAAGGCATTCAGTCAAAATAAAAAAGTTATTTTTTGAAAAAGAGAAACCATGTCTGGAAATTCTCTTTTAAGATCTGGATTAGATCTGATTAGATAGAAAACATAGGATAGTTTTTATCCCCCATTTTCCAAATATATTCCTACGTAGATGAAATTGTAACAAATTTTAAAATATTTACAGATCAGGTAATAGCTAAGGAATGAAATATTAATTAGTCTTTAGTCAAAAGAGGTCTGTATACAACGTCCTGTCGCTCCTGAGCGTGGTAGGGGGAAGATGGGAGGTCTTCTAAGTCTGCAGTTTCCTGGAAAAAGAAAGAAAAACGTTAAACATTATAACAGTAAGTAGGTAGGTAGTTCCCCCACTGAAATATGACAACTTTTAAGTTTTTTTTTTGTTTTGGCAGCTTTTCACTGTCAATTGTGATCACGGTAGCTGCAAATGTGCCAAAACGTAGACAAAAACCAAAAAACATAAAAAAACCATACAACCACAGACCTATATCGAGATAGAAGAAAAGAGCGCTTCTGAGAACCTAGCGTGTCGAATTTTTCGTACCTACGATGACGTCACGAGCGAGATTTAGTGATTAGAAAAGTTATTGACGAGCTCTTGCAAGAAAGCACTGCACATTAACCATTTTCGTTTCTGAGTAACGTCTTTTCATGGCAATGGTCTCAAGCGGACTGACTTAGGTCGGAAAATTTTGACCGTGGATCAAATTTTTTAGACGTAAGCTAGGTACACTTTTACCGTCAATCGCGATATAGGTCATTTATTTAGCGACCACTGATAGCAGCGGTACCTACCCGAGCAATATACAAATGTAAAAATATAAATAAACGAGCAACCCGTGTGCGCATAATGCGCAAAAAACACATAATAACATTCAAAAAAGTTTTTTTTTTGTTTTTTATTTTTTTATTTGAGTTTTTGCTAAATTTCTCGACTTATCCGACCACTTCAGACAAATACCTTTCTAACGGTGTATTGCACTTGATTGTGCGACTTTTAGTTTAGGAGGAGAAGCGGCTTCACTGCCGTATTATATATATAGATAAATAATCAGATCGTAATAACATATCAGCGTCACACTCAAACAGCTTACATACGGGCATGTAGACAAAGTAACATCGATTCATTATCGTCTATATGCGCCAATCTTTCTTTCTGTAAGCAATTTAAAGTTGCTGTAAGACCATGTGATTTAGTGCGGCTTATGACAATCCGACAATCCCACGGGGCTATTACCAGCTATTACCTAAAAATTTGCATTAATCGGGTAGATATCGCTCGATCGCTGCGGTACGTCAAAATAAAAATGGTATTACGTATGTGATTGCTGGCTAATCGCTCGCTGACGGCTCGTATAGCGGCGTCTCACTCGCGCTTCTACCCGAGAGTGAGACGCCGCGTGTTGCTATGACGCTAGCGCCAAAAACAATTTGGTAGCAATAACAGGTACTAAATGAATGCATATTGTGGATCATCGTTTGTTCGGTGGAGGCCGCACTGTTGATACGTGACGTAAAGCAATTACCGCGCAATTTCTGCTGTCGCGTTGCAGTTGCAAAGATAGGTAATAGCTCCGCCGCTTTTCGATCTTCGTTATCGTTTTCAATTTGTTACTTTGTCAAGCCTACAATCGCTATAAGAGCTAGCGCAGACGACGGATAACGGAGGACATTTTGTCCGCGACAAGTCTTTATTGTTAACCAAATAAGATTCAACTTAGATCGCGTATATCCGTGAAAACGTCCTCGTTATTTATTCAACTTTATGTTCTTAGTAATAAGGTCGTGTCGCGGACAAAAAGTCCTTCAATGTCCGCCGTCTGCGCAGGCCATAAGAGATCATGGTACGTGTAAAACAGCGCCATCTAACGAATAGCTTGCTCAACGTCGTAATTTATTAACCATTTGATCTTTGTACGTTTATCGTGCAACCGTAGCGCGCTAGTGCTTAAGAATCCGCTAGATGGCGCCTGCGGTAAATTAGTTGGATATGGGGCCGCTCCACGAGCGCCGCCACTCTGTCTGTCTGCGAACCTGTCATTGAGAGAACTTAAAATAAATCCCAGTTCATAAGGAATTGCTTTTTCTTTCGGGGCACAGCCTTACAGTACCTCCCCAGTAGGTACCGTGTTTTCTTACCTCAGGACTGATGCTCCTGGACCAGGGTCCCCACCCTGGCTCCTCCTCATGGTCGTAATGGTGCTGATGCTGTGCGTGCTCGTAGTATATCACCTGAGGACAAGTAAAACAATATTTATTATTAATATGATGGAATTTGCGAAATTCACTTACTAAGGTCTTTTAAGTCTTAAACTTGTACGAGGACCTGTTTGGTACAGGGGTGCGAAACCTTCTGCGCCAGAGGTCCCGGGTTCGATCCCCAGACAAGACAAATATTTGTGTGCATGAACATGTCTATTTGTTTTGGGCTGGGTGTTTAATATGTATATTATGTATGTATTTCCAAAAAAAAGCAAAGCATGTTTATCCGTTATTTTTTTCCTTTTTTTTATGAGCGACAGTGAAAGTCTTAGCCTTCATAATACCTGATGTTAAGTATTGATAAGGCTGAAGATGAAAGCGAGAATCCTCAATCACTGAGGAACTGGCTATCTTATCTCTAACTGCCGGAACACAACAAAGCTGAAAACATTGTTGTTATAGCGTCAGGCTTAGATAAAATGGTGGTAGCTAGCCAGGCGGACTTACAACAAGTCCTACCACCAACCAAACCGAATACAATACCATGTACCCCCACTGGGAATCGAACCCGGGACCCCTTAGAGATAAAATAGCCAGTTCCTCAGTTATTGAGTATTCCGGGAGAGGCTCGCTTCCATCTTCAGCTTATCGAACTTAACATCAGGTATGTTGAAGGCTAAGAGTCTCCCCGTGGGTTATAAAAAAAAGGATACAAATTATCATATATTTTGTACATGATTTATTATCACAGATAGCTTCACATTTCATTCAAATCCATTCAGCAGATAGAAAAACCAAAATCTGAACGTTCGAAGGGGTTAGAAGATTTTTGTATGGAGCCTGGTACTGCGGGTAACTTCCCGGTCAATCAGTAGAGTTTTTTTGAGAAACGATATTTCGGCATATATTAACGTTAAATTAATAATTTATTCATAAAATGAAATACCTATTAAGCTCTATTATTTGTGATATAAACGTTTTCTATAACGGCCGGTTTCAATAATATAACCCTAACAAGAGATAGGCCTATCTTGGTTACGTTACTTAGCAACCACTGTTATTTTAGGTTATTTTGGGCTGATTAACAAAAATATCTAGGCAACAAAGCTCTAGTAAGCCTATCCCTTACTGAGGATAGGTTATTGAAACCGACCGAGTCTATTACTTTTGAGATAACTTGAGATAACTCTCAATACTCTGTTGTGGGTACAATTAATATCTTGTTCACTGTTATTTATTTATAATTCTGTACCATAAGCTGTTACTAATTAGTCTGTGCCATATTTAATTTATGACGCTATCTCTTGGAGAAAGTATAAAAGATTGACGAACAGATAAGATTAGTGTATTATTCACAAATCTATATCGAGATAGACGAAAAGAACGCTTCAAACTGTATGATAACCCAGCGTGTCGAATAATTTTCCCACTTAATTATTGGCAGTTGCATCTTAATCGATCGTTAAACACCTCAAAAGATGTTTCTTTCGAATGCAAGAATATTCCTAGCATTGATGTGACAACAAAATATAAAAGTATTGGAGAATTCCGACGGTGGTTCGCAAGTCTCGGTAGCTCAGCGGTTAGAGCATTGGACCGGATTTCCAAAGGTCGCGGGTTCGATTCCCTGATAATTCACTTGTGGCCGAGTTTATTTTTTCCAATATTTTTCTATTTAAAATTTACCATAAGTTTCCCACTTAAATTACCCACGATGACGTCACGAGCGAGATTTAGTGATGTGTAATTGTTATTGACGAGCTCTTGCAAGAAAGCACTGCACAATTAACCATTTTCGTTTCTGAGTGACGTGTGCTTTCATGGCAATGGTCTCAAGCGGTATACGGAAAAAGTTTTCGGCGGGGAGACTCTTAGCCTTCATCATACCTGATATTAAGTATCGACAATGCTGAAGATGGAATCGTGCTTCTCCCGGAATCCTCAATCACTGAGGAACTGGCTATCTTATTACGAACTGCCGGAGCACAACAGGCGTCAGGCTTAGATAAGATGGTGGTAGCTAGCCAGGCGGGCTTACAACAAGTCCACGTATAATTATACACATATACATATACTTTTTGAAATAAAAATATAGGATGGTTAGTGATGTTACAAATCTTGTAATAAGATATACATTTCTTCATATCTTTATCTACATTTTTAATGTACCAGAAACGAGATTTTATGATTTTGCCTCGACACTAGTTCGTTTCGAAATGACCTCTTGAAAATACGAAATTTCTAGATTATTCTCAAATGGGGTTACATATACTCAGAGGTTACGGGTTCGATCCCCGGACAAAACAAATATTTGTGTGCATGAACATGTCTATTTGTCTTGGTCTGGGTGTTTAATATGTAAATTATGTATGTATTTACAAAAAAAAAAATGTAAGTATGTTTATCCGTTATCTTTTATCCATAACAAAAGGAACACCGTATTGGTCACGGGATAAAACAGTAATCCCGGAAAAATTGCCAAAAATCGTCGGGATCGCCAGAAAACCATAAAAAACCACAAAAATTTAGAAAAACAGTAAGTGTTTTTTCTGTTTTGTGGTTAAAATAAACGCGCAATCAAATCTGGAACATGAACCAAAACGTATGATGTGTTTATTTTAAAAAAGTTCCTGGCGCGACTCCCTTATTAAATCCCGGACTTCAAAACTAGGACAAAACCGTGGCATTCCTCGCCGCAAGTCATTACTACTTACGGCAATTATTCCCATCATTGGTGAAAGTACAGAGAAAATCAGGATCCAGTTAAAACTTATGGCTGGGCACGATCAGTTACGATGTGACCTTTCACCGTAGTGCAAGGAGGTGCAGTATGTCTCGGCACTCGAACGGACATTACAAATTGTTCATTCACATAAAGCCGTCAGCAACTTCGTCCGTGGGGAACCGGGGGAATTTTTTACCTTAATTTATGAGCAAGAGGGCCCTGGTGACCTGTGGCACATGTTCTTTTTGATACCTTTATCAGGCACCAGTCCAGTCTCTCACAATGCAGGTCTGATAATATTGTAACTATCTAGTTAAGAGTACTTAAGTACCTTTTGTGGAGCGAAAATCAATTGATTTTTATATATAGTTTTTTTTTTACGTGGTGGCGCCATCTATTGGAATACAAATTGTCTTATGTCCATCTCCAGGGTTTAAGTTATCTCCAAAACAAATATCTTTTCTTTTTTTTCTTTTTCTTTACACAAATTGAACTTGTGTTATGGATACTAGATAACGGATAAACATACTGATATATCCTTTTTTTTGTAAATACATTCATAATATACATATTAAACACCCAGACCAAGACAAATAGACATGTTCATGCACGCAAATATTTGTCTTGTCCGGGAATCGAACCCGGGCCGTCAATAAAATCGGTTTAGCGGTTTAAGCATGAAAACGTACCAGAGCTTCACTTCTACATTATTTTACAAGTGGTTACACGTGGTTTCAAATGCGTGTTCCCGTTCCCGTCGGAATATCAGGATCAAATGTATCTTATGTTTTGATCCAGGCCTTAACATATCTTTTTTACCAAATTTTATCCAATTTCGTTCAGTCGTTATTGTTTGATTAAGTAATAAATATCCAAACTTTCATATTTATATTTTTTATAGTATAATAAATTCACCTCACACGCTCGGAAAAGAAGGTTTTCTCATTCAATTTCTGCGCCGAAAATTGCATTTTATCGGCCTAGCGAGGTAAATATTTTTTTCACCTCACACGCTCTGAAAAGGAGGTTTTGTAGGCGTAGAAAATCGCTTTTTGCGGCTTAGCGCGGCAAAGTACTTTTTTAATTTAATACCTAAAAATACCTATGTCATAATCATAATGCGTTTCGAATCGCACTATTGACTTTTTGTTA
Organism: Chrysoteuchia culmella; assembly: GCA_910589605.1. NCBI lineage: Eukaryota > Metazoa > Arthropoda > Insecta > Lepidoptera > Crambidae > Chrysoteuchia > Chrysoteuchia culmella. Next base: position 1,244,777 of record OU342669.1, read on the forward strand.
CATTTTATTCTTATTTTAAATACCTTTAAATTAATTATAATACTCCGTTTTGGTTTTATTATATTATTTTAGTTCATTGAAACATAAAAACAATAACAATAAGATTAAACTATTTGTTATAAAAAAAAACATATTAGGCTGGGTGAGATTTCACAACCTATGATTGGATTTCGGAACGTGACATAAATCTTTATTTTTAAATTGTCTTTGTCTTGTACCTCATGTCAGTGTCAACATTTACGGAATCGTTTTGATTGTTAATAAAAGTAACAATTTATTTCTTTTTAAATAACTTTGAATTAGCTATAAAACTCCCTTTTTTATGATTTTAGTTTTTTATATCATAAAACAACAAGAATAATGTTTATTTAGATTAAACTTTTTTGTTGAAAGATTTTGTTTACCGGAAGTTGACCGCGGAAACATCCTCACTGTTCTGAGATGAAACATTGTGTGTTGCGCTCGGCAGAAAGGTTTATAACGTCTCGTACCTTTGAAACCCTCGCCACGCTCAGGATTCAATCTTCGAACCACGAGCGTAACGTCTCCTAGAATCGTAGAATACTTCGCTTGCTCATGTTTCAATAGAGGTAACTCGCCGCTAAAATCCAACTTTCCAGCCTTGCATAACAAATAACTATTCCAATTAGCTTCTGCCCGCGATATAACTATGTAACTCAAAACCTTAAAAACTTATAATTTATACAGATATAATTAAGTTTCACTTTGCTCTCGAATAGTAATATATATTTAAATAAACTATGAATGCTATTTAAATAAATTAATTAGGTAAATATTTCAATATAAAAGTTAAGGATGTTATTACATAATCTATAGGGTAGTGAAATAATTAAAACTGATTACGTATTAAAAGTTATTTAACTATAACATTTCCAACTAGGTTAATTTTTTTTCGACTGAATACTGATTCAAGATTTTTGTGATCATAATGAGTTCTGTATTTGAAAGCAAACACTACTTGGGGCCTGGGGCCGTACCGCAAAAGTGACTTCATTTGACAGATGGATGTGACAAATTGCTGCTTCTTTTTGACACAAATGAAAACTTACCAAAGACTAAAAGCAATATATAACATCCATCTGTCAAATGAAGTGGATGTCGATGCCGACGACACTTGCGCGGTACGGCCTCTGTTTCATAATCTAGAAGTACGTTCTGAGTAGCTTGCTTGAAAGATGATTTGGGGTTTTGTTATGAAAAATATCTCAAGTCCTTTGTCAAGTAAGCTACTCAGAACTTACTTTTAACAAATAGTTACCACGCTGACCACGCTGTGACCACGCTGGTCGTGAGACGCGAAAGTTTGCTATATCGCTTGATCTCACCCAGCTGGTAAACGAAGCAACGCGAGTACCAGACATTGATGGCCATACGCCCAACTGCCTAGACCTGTTGCTGACAACTAACCCTCATAGACACTCCGTTTCGGTCTCAGCCCCGTTGGGCTCTTCAGATCATAGTGTGGTTAAATCCGTATCGGTCTGCTCACCTCCAGATGTCGGTCACAGGGGCACGAGGCGAGTATGGCGATACGAGTCAGCAGATTGGGACGAAATGCGGCATTTCTTTGCGTCTTATCCTTGGCAGCAAGTGTGTTTTTCTTCGAATGACCCCTCAAGCTCTGCCGATGAGGTCGTGAACGTGATACGGCAGGGAATGGAATATTTTATTCCGTTCTCCGACATCCCGCTCGGTCACTGTGCCCGACCTTGGTTTAATGCAGACTGTGCACGCGCTTAAGCGCGTAAAGAGTTTGCTTACCAAGCCTGGGTAAAAGCCCGCGACCAAAAATGGGGGCCTCGGAGGGTTCGTGCGAGGAAAAAGGCCTTTAATTCTGCAGCTAAGGCAAGCAAAAGAATGTCCCGCAAGGCACGTTTCGACCACGTTAGCCACATAGGGTCCAAACTATCATCTTACCCTTCTGGTAGTAAGCAGTTTTGGTCCCTGTCCAAGTTGGTCGAATCTAACTTCTGCCGTCCCACTTTGCCTCCGATGTTGCGACCAGACGGGTCGCTGGCTCACTCCGCATCAGACAAAGCAAATTTATTTGCGTCTTTGTTCGCGAGCAATTCACATCTTGACACAAGCACTGCAGTTCCACCATCTCTACCTCACTGTGGCAGCTCCATGCCACATATCTCAATTCACTGTAAAGAGGTAAAAAGAGCATTGCTTTGTTTGGATGTGAATAAGGCCAGCGGTCCTGATGGAATCCCAGCAAGAGTGCTAAGGTTTTGCGCGCCTGAACTATCTCCTGTATTAACACGGCTGTACCGCCTTTCTCTCCAACAAAAAACGGTTCCCAAGTCGTGGAAAGTTGCTAATGTACAGCCAGTGCCGAAAAAGGGTGACCGTGCCGACCCCACCAACTACCGTCCAATTGCAATTACCTCCATACTATGCAAGGTTATGGAAAGGATTCTTAATAGCAAACTGCTTTCGTACCTAGAAAATTACGACCTACTCAGTGACCGTCAGTACGGCTTTCGCCAGGGTCGCTCAACTGGGGATCTTCTAGTGTACGTTACGCATTGCTGGGGCGAGGCTATCGAGAAACATGGCGAAGCTCTCGCCGTGTCACTCGACATCTCGAAAGCCTTCGACCGGGTCTGGCACGCTAGCTTGTTAAGCAAACTTCCATCATACGGTATCTCTGCTGACTTTTGCGATTGGGTCTCTGATTTTCTGAGTGAACGGTCAATACGTGTAGTCATTGACGGCTGCTCCTCTGACCTCAAGGCTATTGATGCCGGAGTTCCTCAGGGATCTGTTCTCTCCGCGACATTATTCCTGCTGCATATTAATGACCTGCTTGTGCCCGGTATTGTTGGGTATGCAGATGACAGCACGGTTACGGAGAGATATTTATCCAACGCAAAAGTCAGCGGGGAGGAGTCTCGTTCTTTAAGAGAGGCCATGGCTGAGCGGACTAACTCGACCTTAAGTCTTGTCTCCCATTGGGGTGACAACAATCTGGTCAGTTTTAACGCTGCCAAAACACAGGCGTGTTTATTCTCCGCCAAAAAGAGTCCTTTCGACATGACTCTTACTTTCCGCGGTACAACTATACCAATCACTGAGAATCTTGAACTTCTTGGCATGAAGTTGTCATCAGGTCTCAACTTCGGCGATAACATCGAGTTGAAAGCTCAGACTGCGGCAAAAAAGCTGGGCATCTTAAATAGGGTTAAGCGGTATTTCACGCCGGAACAGCTTCTTATGTTATATAAAGCACAAATTCGTCCGTGCATGGAATACTGCTCCCACCTTTGGGATGGTTCAGCAAAATACCAGCTGGCCGCACTCGACTCGGTGGAACGCAGAGCCAGAAAACTCATTGGGGATGATAATCTGGTGAACAACAAGCTCCACAGTCTCCCTCATCGACGAAGAGTTGCTTCATTATCGGTGTTCTACAGATTGTACTTCGGAGAGTGTGCTATTGAGCTGCATGAGCTCATACCGCCAGCTCCTTTTTACCACCGGGAATCCAGACGTACCGCATGCTATCATCCCTACCTGGTTGATATACCTCGTCTGCGTACAAAGCGCTTTTCCTCATCTTTTATTATGCGCACAGCCAGAGAGTGGAATTCCCTGCCTGCGTCTGTATTCCCGGGTGTCTATAACCCTGGTATATTTAAAGCTCGAGTGAATAGGCTTTTTCTAGGCAAGCTCGCTCCATCTTAGGCCTCTTCTTAATCTAACGATTCAGAATTAAGCCAAGAGTAAGCCTATTTAATGTAAAAAAAAAAAAAAAAAAAAATAGTTAACAGGAGAGTTATTCTTTAAGCAAACATCGACGCTGTTGTCAAAACTGAATGTCACTAAGCTGTCAAATAGTATAAACAATTGGAAAATCACCGCTGTTTCAGCCGTCGTTATTTAAGGATGTTTGCTGAGAATAACCTCTCTGGACAACACGTGTGTAAAATAACGAATGATGATAGATTTTTAAACTGTAGTTTTATACTTCTATCGGATTGTTTTGGCTACGGATAGTTAAATAAGGACATTTCTTCTATGGAAAATATATTTAAAAAAAATCTCACGTTGAATTGGACCAATTGAATCAGAAAAAAATGGCTGAGGTTAACCTACTAATAAAGTTATTGTAGTGTCTAGTAGCTTATACGGTTGTTTGATCTAATATCGGTCTTAATAAGAAAATTTCCATTTAAAAGAATTTCAAACAAGACTAATTCAATGCAAGCTTATAATAATCTCAGCTTAGTGTATTATAATACCTTGTTCTCTTGCAAAAAACTACTATAGGATCAAAAGAATATTCTAGACTAGTTAATCTTTCTGATATCTATTATAGGATATTTATTCTTATAACTGTCATAAAAGTTGAAATAGTAGCTAATTAGAAGATTGTGGAACGAGTGCAAATGAAATCTGAAATGTTACTATTACTACAAGTATCCTGTAACTGTTCTGTTCGTTAGTCGTGTAGCAAACGTTAAGACTGAGATATGAAAACTAATGCTACTATTCTAGGTAAAAAAACATTTTATAAAAAAAATTCAAACCGACTTCAAAAAGTAAAAAATAAAACTTTTGGAGTCGGTGCCAGCCAGGGCATTCTACATTGCACTTCTATTAACTATATATTTCTTTGGCCTTAGCTAGCTAGCACCGACTCCAAAAGTTTAATTTTTTTATTTTTTGAAGTCGGTTTGAATTTTTTTTATAAAATGTTTTTATTTCAGATTTTTTAGTTACATCATGTGCCGTTACTTACACTAAAAATCAGCCCATACACAACAATGTCATCTAGGTAAACGACTACTTGCCAAAAGGTGATTGATATTTTTCAAGATTATGAAAAAACTACTAGCCAGATCTTCGTAAAAATTATATGGGACCACACATAAACCATTTTCTTTCAGATAAAAAAATAATTATAATTATTGCGTGAAACTTCAGCTCGAACAAGAATCTAACAATTACCTGGATGATATAATTGTTTCATGACTTCCATGACATTAGGCCCCATATCTCCGAAGATTATCATCGGATCTCAATGAGACTTATATGGGACCAAATTGACAGTGTACCCGATCGAACAAAAAAACAACTATTAAAATCGGATCACCAACACCGGAGTAATCGGTATACATACATCAGACAAAAAAAAAAACGCGTTGAATTGAGTACCTCCCTCCTTTTTTGTTGAAGTCGGTAAAGAGTCTATAACAATGCCTATATACGATCGTTATCAGTAGAGGTATGCTTATATTTTTTTTTATAGGATTACTTAGGTTTTTGGGCTATTATCAAGGATGTTATTATAGCGTATGATGCTCTCTTGCTTATCCCGCTAATATGAGAGCGGGATAGTAACTCTACGAGTGTTGATAAAAGCTGCTCAAGCAAGGGTTAATGGTATAAAACAACGAGAACCGTCAAGGGAAGACAGTTTTTCAAACTGAGTAGTTTTTAACCAGAATAAGGTTAACAAACACCGTCCCACGTTCCGTTCCACGCAGGTGCCATACCGTTCCTGCTTGCACGATGGTCGTTGTGTCGTGTCACAGAGAAAGTGGTCGGGCTGGTCACAGCATGAATTTGCGATGAGCACGGCACAGATAACGACCGGTGGCTCTTATTAAGGAACTGACTGTTTTAGTATAGTACGGTCAACGGCACTACAGTTTATACAATCTACAGACTAATCTGACCGTAACGGCATATGTCTTAAAGTCTAAAGTCGATTGGAGAAATTTGAATTATAAGTACGTAAAGTCGTAAATGCTGTTGACTGTACAAAACGATGTTGAAAGTTCAGCAAAAAAGGAGAAATGAAAATACTCCTGTAACCTGACCAACCACTTAGACGTTTTTTTTATGATCAATGGGGAGACTCTTAGCCTTCATCATACCTGATGTTAAGTATTGATAAGGCTGAAGATGGAAACGAGCCTCTCCCGGAATCTGAAGAGGAACTGGTTATCTCGAACTGCCGGAACACAACAATGCTGAAAACATTGTTGTTATGGCGTCAGGCTTAGATAAGATGGTGGTAGCTAGTCAGGCGGACTTACAACAAGTCCTACCACAAAACAAACTTAACTTCGAACTTTCAGATAATATATATCATTACTGAAAGATGTGTCGTCTCGAAAACAGATTAGTTAGTTAGAAAGTTACCATGACATAACGTGAAGGAATTCAAATCGTAGTTAACGTAGGCTGTGCAAAAACACTAACCATCAGTAAAATCACACCTTTAAAAACCCACTTTTAAACTTAGTTAAACCTTACGAACACGTTAAGGCGATACTCGAAAAAAATATGCTGAAGCAAGATAGCAATGAGAAAACGACGCGCACGGGAGCGAGACCGATTTTGCAGATTAGGCAAAAAACAACACAAAACCACTTCGTATTAAAAAATTACAGCGATTTTAAAAAATGCTTCTATACGATCCTAAATATTATTGGTGTCCACTTATTAAACCAATTTCGAATAGTGTAAGTAACCCCATTTAAGAATAATCTTGAATTTTCGTATATTTTAGAGGTCTTTTCGAAAAGAAAAAGTGTCGAGGCGAAATCATAAAATCGTGTTATTGAAACTATACGAATCTAGATAAAGGTATGAAAAAATATACATGTTTTTGCCGGATTTGTAACAACTGTAACCGTGCTATAGTTTTATATCAAAAGTCTTTCAAATCAAAAATACTTTTTCCGAGTAGCGCCTTAAGTCTACCCTCGAAAAAGTTAACTTATTTTTTCGTTCGGATACAGTTAGATATTATTTACTATGGCAACAATTATTAATGATTTGATAAACAAATCAAAATATCAGTCATCCCGTGACCACGGCAGTTAAAAAGGTGCCGAAACGTCGGGAAAATCAAAAAACCCCTAAAAAACCAAAAAATACGGACAATTAGATCTTAGTTCGTGGAATATAGCGCGTTCAATATCCAGAAAAGTTGTTGTATTAGTTTTACTCATTTGTAATCAATTTATAAGTGAAATGTAGTACTTATATGGACTGCTTCTGTCTTTCGCGCTAAACGTTGGCGACGACGTGACAGCCATCTTACTACTTCTAGCCTTAATAAATTGTAAGCATAACGGCAATAATTGTCCCTCATAGTTGTTGTGTGCCCTTACATAAAAAAATTAACACCTTGATATACCTGACGGGTTATTCTCTATATAAATAAATAATTATTTATACAACAGACCAAGACACATGTTCATGCACATAAATATTTGTCTTGTCCGGGTATGGAACCCGGGACCTCTTGCGCAGATGGTGGGCTAAGTACCCCTGCGCCAAACAGGTCGTCAAAATATGTAAGTACATATTTTAACAAGCAACAATGTCTAGCTAGACATGACCACAAGGTCATATAACTTTCTCTGTAAATAGCTACCTGCTTTCTATAATACTCATTGAAAGGATTAGAATAGAGAAAATACTTATTGATACTTGTAAGCATTTACTTTTCTCATTGCTTCAAGTAATATTATTTAAAAAAAACAACGGGTTGCACTCCGGGAGTGCCGGCAGAAGTGACGAAACAACAGGAGCAGGCATACATTTTCGCCGCGCGGTAGTAAGAGAGGGGGATATAACTTCCTCTCCTACGCCGAGCAGGTGGTCTAGTCTCCCTCCGTTTTACGAATTTTCGATCAGGTCACGTGTCCTGACGCGACTTTAACATTTTTTACCCATCCCAAAAATTTAAAACTCTGCACAACGCCGCTTTTCACTTCAAAAAAGACTTCAATAAGAAAAAGCAAAAAATAAGTCTTTTGGAGTCGGTGCCAGCTAAGGCACTACTTTGAGCTCATATTCTATTATTTTTCTTGCCTTGGCTGGCCTGACACCTACTCCATAAGGCTTATGTTTTGCTTTTTAGTTTTTGAATTCGGTTTTTAACGCTGTTTTTTCATATTTTACTCCTTAGTATCTGTAATAGGTTGTTTTGTAAACTACAGAAGGTTTTTGAAGTGAAAACTTCTTTAGCGGCGTTGTGCACATCAGAGTTTAAAATTTTTGGGATGGGTAAAAAATGTTAAAGTCGCCTCAGGACACGTGACTTGATCGAAAATTTGTAAGACGGAGGGAGAGTAGCGCGCCAGCGCGGCGTAGGAGAGGAAGTAATATCTCGCTCTCTTCCTACCGCGCGGTGAAAATGTATTCCTGCTCTTGCTGTTTCATTTAAGCAGTTTTCACTTCTGCCGGTGCAACCCCGTAGTTTTTTTTTTCTAGATTAGTTTAGGTTTCATCTACAGTCAACAGAAACTACGGCTTTACATTTGCACTACGAAAACCACGCTATTACGAGCGACGTAAGGGCGCTCTCAAGGTCAAAGTGTAAAGCAGTAGCTGCTGTACATCATAAACAAAAGTATTGTGAAAATTACACCGTCCAAGTTAACAAAAATGCTCATAAAAAAAAACTACTAAGCCAAACTGAAACAAATTTATACTTATGATAAATTTTAAATAGAAAAATATTGGAAAAAGTCAACTCGACCACAAGTGAATTCTCAGATGAGACTCGAACCCACGACTTTTGGAAATACACCAATTTGGAAGAGCATTTTACCGGATTTCCAAAGGTCGTGGGTTCGAGTTGACTTTTTCCAGTATTTTTCTATTTAAAATTTATCATAAGTACTCGTATAAAAATAGCATTGAAAAATGCAAAATATCAAAAATCCTGATCCAAATATGTATAGAACCAAATGGCAACTATTCCGCATCTAACAAAAAAAGAATTACGTAAATCAGATCAGTATACTCGGCGTATTCAGTGCACATACATAATAAAAGTATACCAACCGAACTGAGAACTTCCTCCTTTTGGAAGTCGGTTAAAAACTAATTAGGCGATGGTCTGGCAGCCTGTCACTATTATCTTGACTTCGACTTACGTCCTTCGAGGATTTTTATGCATTGATCTAACGAACTGTCGAACTTATGATTTTTCGAGGAATGTTTTTCGAACAAAGGGCATTCGATTTCAATAATGAGACCTACAGAAACGGTCAAATATTCAAGAAGGAAAGGTTACCAAGTCGACACCTGCAAGCAAAAACATTGTAACTCAGTTTTAGGCAGTAATGGTTAAGATGATATTCATACTAAGCAAAAAATGCGGATTTTTTTACACTTATCGTATATAAATTCGTTATAATTTAAAATCTGCAGAGTGTAAATTATTTTATTCAACAATTTCAAATTTAACGAACATATCAGTTTCATACTGATTGTATGTCGGAGTTACAATGTAATTTTACAAAGTATATGAAGACGAATTTTATTGTGACTTACTAATTATATACAATAAATAATTTAATATATACATATATGGCATCAAAATGATACAAGAGTTTAGGTCTTACCACGTTTACTTACTCGTATATGGTCAAGATCGATTGGCATTAGGACTTATCCGAAATTGCTAAGATTTTTTTAAATATTTGTCGTGCTCTCTTGTAAAATGCCAAAAACTGAGTTACCATGTTTTTCCTTGCAGGTGTTGAAATATCTAATGGTGTACACTTAGTTTCCATATAAGTAACAGAACCAAGGGAACATAATTAACATATAACTACGACAGTTAACGTGACCACGGTGACCACCAGTAAAACGCGTACTTGTACTTGTTCAAACATGTTTCTTGCATCCGCTTAACCCTTTCACTGCTAGAAAAGTATATGGTTGACGAGACTTCAGCTTTTTTATATATTTTTTAAACATTTCCCTTAAATGAACTTACAAAATAAAACAACTTTTACGGATATCAAACGCGCTATATTTCCACAAACTAAGTTGTAATTGTCCGTATTTTTAGGTTTTTTAGGGGTTTTTTGATTTTCCCGACGTTTCGGCACCTTTACAGCTGCCGTGGTCACGGGATGACTACCCCCTAAAAAAACCCCTAAAAAACCTAAAAATACGGACAATTACAACATAGTTCGTGGAAATATAGCGCGTTTGATATCCGTAAAAGTTGTTTTATTTCAATGAACAGTGCGCGCCAAAACATAAGATGTACGTATGTGAACTTACAAAGTTATTTTATGGTTACATATTAGGATAATTTTTAACCGATTGACTAAAATCTTTTTGAGCGACAAAATTACTAGTTGAGCGACTTAGTCATCAATCTAATCTAACCTATACTCCAGCTAACTTACGGAAAGAATGTTTGTAAACAACGCGCCCATACTTAACCTCAAAAGTATTTTTTAACTATTTGTTTTATCAATATGTGCACTTCATTAATATTCTGAAGTTCAAATTATGGCATTAGCTAACTGAAATTTAACGTATTTGTGGAATAATTAAGAAAAATGCACAAAAGTTTGTTTATGTACATACATTCTTTCCGTAAGATGGCTGGAGTATAAAACAGTTTTTTCCGCAACCCAACTTAGATTTTTAGTCGCTCAATTTAATATTTTTTTGTTTTTTATATTCCTACATATTATAACCTTATGCGAATGAGACTTCTTCGGCCTCACAAAATGTTATTTCCAAAAAAATGCCTAAATGAAGCTCAGAATTGACTATAATTTACTTGAATCTTTACCCTTGTAAACATAAATAGTTCACTCGTAGTTATAACATTTCGGTATTGAATAAATGAAAAGAAAAGACATCGATTCTGCCTCACATTACACTAAAAGAAAGTTTGATTTGTGTTTCGACTAGTGATGTAAATAAAAGAGAGTTGCAGTTACTATAATATATTTTTTATAAAAGATCAATCAAAATACTTTTCACTTGTCTAAAAACGTCATGCCTGACCAACCATTTTTAGTTTTAAAGTATGCGAGTGTGTTTATGAGTATATATTTGTGTGAATGGGTGCGTATTTGTGTGTGTGTGTTTCTTTTAATGGATAGATGTGCAATACACCCTATTACTCTTACTCGTTGATTATAACAGCTGTGACCACTGCAGAAACGAACTCAAATTCGCCAAAAGAGAAGATATACTTCCTAGCTTAAAAGAATCTGAAATTCCGTGCTTTTGTATCAAAATTTGTCACATCACTAAGCTCGGATGCGCAGCGCCCACGCCGGGCGCGCTTTAATCCGTGCGTCTATGAGGCCTACAACTTTTGAGGAGGCAGATTAGACATCACTCCGCACTATGAGTGATTAATTTCTATTCAGTGCGTATGAGGCCTATCAAACCTCATATGTTATTAACAACACCGTTGGGCTAGACTTCATAAGAGAAACAATTAAATATTTTTCTCTGTCATACTCATAGAAATGTTAATTTGGTGCCCACAGAGTAAAAGAACGCGATTTTGACTGGCGCAACAGTGAGAAGTCACGCATGTGGCTTAATAGACCCCATGATGCCTAGAACGTATGCATAAGCACATCTTTTTTGTGCGCACTGATCATTGAAATAACAAAAAAAATAACGGTTTTTTTAGCGCACAGTTTATTGACACGAGTTTAGATTTAATATACCGACTTCAAAAAAAAGGGGTAGGTTGTCAATTCGACGGTTTTTTTATGTATGTTACTCGATTATATTTGTGTTTTTGGGTTGCCCGAAGTTTCAGTACCTCCTATTCATTACTTCTTTATTGCAATAAAAAAAAATACAGCAAATGGCGGACTTAATGCCATCAGGCATTCTCTACCAGTCAACTAGTAAAAGGTGTTAGACCTACCGTATCGGCAATTAAGTAGCACAATAAAATATTGAAACAAACCAGATGCCGTGGTCACGAGTTGACTGGCTACCTATAAGTCTGCCTTTCTATTTATATCTAATGGATATCTAAGTTCTAGTTCTCATCCGCAAAATAACCGTATAATTTTGTCTGCCCAGTTGGTATTACTTAAGAGATGGTTTGCTCTTTGTATCTGAATCATCATGACTTTCACTGTTCTACTAAATCGTCTAAGACAGTGGTTTTTAGACTAATCCGATTCACAACACGCTATCGAGAGGTAAATCTTAGGGTTCGGCGGGACAATGTAGAAAACCTTTTCTTTAACTTTAAAGACTAAGTCAAAATTAAAAAAAAACTTTATAAGTAGGTAATACTGTTTTTTGGTTCCAATTAATGAAGATTATGTAATTTTTTTTTTACTAACGACACGGGGAGTCTCTGAGCCTTCAACATACCTGATGTTAAATATTGATAAGGCTGAAGATGGAAGTGAGCCTCTCCCGGAATCCTCAATCATTGAGGAACTGGCTATCTTATCCCTAACTGCCGCAACACAAAAATGCTGAAAACATTGTTGTTATGGCGTCAGACTTAGATAAGATGGTGGTAGCTAGCCAGGCGGTGGCAGTAATAATACAAGTAAAATAACTTTAAATTTTTAAAGTATCAGAAAACCAATTTTGATAATGTCGAAACCAAAAACGACATTGGCGTGGTTTAAGCAAGGAATGGGCAAGTGGTCTTACGTCCGAAATTAATCTGTAGATATGGATTGGGTTATCTGAGATAGTAGCCTAGGATATTTTTGTTAATATAACCAAAATAACGACGGTTTCTAGGCAACGAAGCCAGTGTCCAAGGCAACCATCTCAGATACCCCAATCCATATCTACAGATGGGTTAATAATTTCGGCCGTTGGTGAATAAGAAGCCAGAACGCACTTGACGTTTTCATCAAAATGCGTAGAGAAAAAAAAAGAAAGTTTATTCACTTCATTTCAAGCGCGTACGTTCAACTAAACTAATTACGCTATAGTATTTTTAATGAGGTGTCATAATTGTGACGGCTTGTTACTTTACTCAGTATAATAAATGTTTTATTTTTTTATATGATATAAAAGCAGCGGCGTATTTTGATATCTGGCGCCCTGAACCAGTTACGTAAGCCGCCCTTTATATATTCATGAATATGTTATTTTTTATAACATATTTCAACAACGGAAAAAGCGACGAGTGCAAAATACTACTTAAACACCAATTAACAACCTATCTGTAGATTAGCCGTGTGGTGACGGCCTAAGAATACAAGTGTCACCACTCCCTTACATGCCTGGGATGTCGCAAGAGTCGACTAAGAGGCTCGACGCATTGAACACCTGTGCGAGATGATGATCTTCGTACAGTCAACAGCACGTACGGTTTTACAATTTTGCAATACCAAACCGCAGCTGTTACGAGAGACGCGGACATAAAGGCGGTCTCAAGGTCAAAGTTACACTTTGCTGTGTTACTCAGCAGCCGTGCTGCTGACTGTACATTGAAAATTATTTTATGTGATTGTGAGAGAAATAAAAAGGAGTAATGAAATAACCTTGCGAAGAAGATTGCTATGTAGCAATAAGGCCGCTTAGGTACAGTTTTTAACCGACTTCAAAAAGAAGGAGGTTCTCAATTCGGTTGGTAGTTTTTTTTATTTTTATGTATGTACACCGATTACTCCGAAATTTCAGAACCGATTTCAATGGTTCTGTTTTTCTTCGATGCAGAATAGTTGCCAAATGGTCCCATAAAAATTTGGTTCCGTTTGACCCAGTACTTTTTATGTTATGAGCAATTTTATATATTTCATTTCATTATGGACTTGGACGATGTAGTATTTACGATAATTTTGTTTATAATGTACATGAAACCTTATATAATCTAGAAAAACCCTGCTGTAGTTTACAAAACAGCCTATTACAGACACTAAAAAGTAAAAAAAAAACTGCGTTAAAAAAAACGTTTTAGTTTTTGAAGTCGGTTTTTTCTTTTTTGTGTTCTCTTTGTACATTCTTATTAACTAAGTACTTTAGTAAAATTTTATTACGGTCTAGAATTAATCGCTAAACTTACCTTCTGTGGCTGCTGGCTGTGTTTGTTCTTCAGGTCGATCCATAGTCTGGCTAGGTTTATGCCTAGGCCGATAAGAGCGATCAGGAAGAATTTCACCTGTAAAATAACAGATATTTTTAAAGGAAAATAATAAAAAGTAACATCATCACAGACCTATATTGAGATAGACGAAAAGAGCGCTTCAAACTGTATGAGAACCTAGCGTGCGAATTTTCCGTACCTACGATGACGTCACGCGCGAGATTTAGTGATGTGTTATTGACGAGCTCTTGCAAGAAAGCACTGCACAATTAACCATTTTCATTTCTGAGTGACGCGTGTTTTCATGACAATGGTCTCAAGCGGGCTGACTTAGGTCGTAAAACTTTGATTCGATCGCAGTATGGCCAAGTTTGTAGGAGACGCTGCTGCCCGTCTCCTGAAGGCCGAGTCCTTAGTCGCCTTTACGAACCCCACGGGATGAGAGGGGGTAGTGCTATTCTAAGCCGACACTACACAGCTGTAGTACATAGTAATATAATAACCCGCGTGCCAAGCGTGACGATTATGGCAAACCCCCCATTTTGGGGGATGCATAGGCCTCCCCACATCCACATTCACTGTTGGGTATAGACCCAGCAGTGGATGTTATGTGGCTGAGACAACTATGTACTAAGCGGACTGACTTAGGTCGTAAACTTTGGCCGTAGATCAAACTTTTGACACGCAAGGTAATTACACTTTTACCATCTATCGCGATATAGGTCTGTGGTTCTGGGGAATCCTTGTGCACGCAGTGTGACCGTATCGATTGCACTTAGAATGTTGGGTTAATTATGAACCATCTCCTTTCTCCATTAGACTTTGAATTTATAAGACGTTTTAGTCGTTGAATAATTGGGAATTGTCTGACAAAATACATTTTGGATGGCATAGTTGCCGTTGACTGTCCTTATACAGTGGTGGTCAGATAATTAGAAACACTAGTCGATTTTCATACAAACGAGGTAACTTTGAAGCCTGGTTCTCTGCCAAGGATTGACCGAGCTGTGATCTGATAATGGTCATCCAGGGAGTAAATGGAGGAGATCCAGATTGCTATACACATCCGACTGATCTGATAAACATTCTAAACACTGATCCCTACATCTTTTTTAATGTAGATCAGATCAGTTAGTTGTGTATAGCAATCTTAATCTCCTCTATTCACTCCTTAGTTGGCCGTTATCAGTTCACAGCTCGGTCAATCCTTGGCAGAGAACCAAGGCTCCAAAGTTACCTCCTTTGTATGAAAATCGATTAGTTTTTAATTATCTGACCACCACTGTTGTATATGGCTGTATATGCCGTGTGGTGACGGCCTAAGAATACAAGTGTCACCACTCCCTTACATGCCTGGGATGTCGTAAGAGTCGACTAAGAGGCTCGACGCATTGAACACCTGTGCGAGAGAAGGAAAACTTGAAACAAACCCTCTACCAACCCGTCTGGCTAGCATGGTAGCAGTAGGCTAATAGCCTCCTATGAACGCCACAATAGGCGTGAGCTAGGAGAGGCCTATGTCCAGCAGTGGACGTCCACAGGTTGATGATGGATGATGATGCACTGTATATGTAGGGTCAAGTTACACAACTTATAGATTTACCTGTAATTTAAATGACAGAATCTGTAATAATGTTCCGATCTTCGCTTTCAGCACCGCTCCGAGGATCAACAGTTTCAAGATGGCCTTCTTTTTCTTTTTCTTCTTGCCTCTTTGCTCTAAAATCAAAGATCTTATTAAGGAATACATCTAAACGTTACGTTCCCTAAATTATGGTTGAGAGAAGCGATGGCTGGTTCATGCGTCATGCTCGTGAACTGGTGCCGCCAGCGGAAATGGGTCTACTTCAGTCTGCTTGTCTTAACGTTGTGCTTAGAGCTTAAATATTTTAATCTAAAATAAATTGCTATCGACCTGTATGTACGTCACAACTTGCAGTACAGTAACCTTGTAATGCGAGAAATGTTATAATGTAAGTCCTTCCTTTCGAGTTGAAAATTGTTTACGGTTAGGATAACCATAAAATGTAATATTATAATTAGTATTTTCTTTTGTGATGGAAATTGACCTTACTGATATGTTAAGCTCACTTTTCAATTTGACGACTCTGTATGTAATAAAACAGGGAGAAAAAAGCAGCCCTTGACGAGTTTCTTGCCGGTTCTTCTCGCCCGCCGTAGGGTTTGTGAACCGATGGCGTAGCTTCTTTGACGTTCATAAGTGCTTGTAACAGCCTAGACTGAATAAATTATATTGATTTTTTGATTTTGATTATAAATGAATACCAAAAAATCATGTATTTTTAATACTAGAAAAAAATCATGTATCCTTGCTCAGACATAACCCGAACCCGCACCATGACAATGATTTTCCAACTGAGCTGTCAATACTTAGGACCGTTTGATTTTTTTCTAGTACTTTTTATTCATCAATGACAGGATTATTCTAGCATTCGATAGAATTCATTTCAGGATTGTTTAATGTATAATATCTATTGTACTCAGTATCATAATAATAATAATTAAAATTTGCAAGTTCAAACTTCCATGCATATAATAATTTTCACATACAATGCAACATGCATTCAGAATGCAACACACGATGCAGAAATGCAAGAAGTAAGTAATAATAAAAATTACCAGACAGTAACTGTAAAACAGATTTCTGTAAAAATAAAAATAACACATATTTTTTACTAATCGTTTCGAGAAAAAATATAATTTGAAAGACAAAAGTTTTTGATTATTAGTGAAGTGAAAACTTCTTTAGCGGCGTTGTCATCAGTGTTAAAAATTTTGGGTTGGGTAAAAAATGTTGAAGTCGCGTCAGGACACGTGACCCTGATCGAAAATTCGTAAGAGCATTTACCGTTGACCTATTTCAAATTACATAAAGTCTCACACTTGAAATGTCTACGTATAATAGTTAATATCAACAATAATATAAAGATCTCTCATTACTGTCATATTGAGGCCAGGTCAGTTTTAATGGATTTACCTGCCAAATCAAGTTGGTCTCCGTTTTTATCAATTTTTTATGAAGTTGTGGTCAAGATATAGTGGATTTTAATCGTTATTTTCGTTTAAGCGGTTTTCACTTCTGCCGGCACTCCCAGAGTGCAAGCCGTTGTTTTTTTTTAAACTTAACTTATGGTCATGACATTGAGCATTTAGCCTTTTTCCACTTGAATGTTAGGTTTTAACCGCAGTTAAAAGTATCCTGAATAATTCAATATTGACCGGTATCTCTTTATAAAATGACCGTAAAAACGTAAACCAGTAAAATAGTAACGACAGTCTCCGTGCTTCGCACACACACATTAAAGTTATTGTGACCGGTGAAGATGGAGCACTTCTTAGGCCAATCAGTCCTCAAGGTGAGGCCCCTTAAAAGACAAAGCTTAAAATCTAGAAGAATCAAGATGCAACCACCACCAACCTTCCAGAGTGCTCTTTCTTTCATCACTCTTCACAGCATGCTCAGCTGCAGCATCCAGTGCTTCCGCTCCAGCATCCCACAAATCAGATAGGAGTCCCCTTCCTCTCCTAGAAGAGTTCAGGGTTCTCTCTTCAACCCTGTCTCCTACCACCCAAGACTGAACACTCCCAGAGGAAAACGCCCTAACGTCTCCACCTTTTTCTTGCTTCCTCATAGCATGCATCATCATTGGATGGACTAGGTGGATTTTTGGTGGTTTGGTCTTCTTCTTCTTCATTTTTTTCTTCTCGCCACCACCTGCGGAGATCGTGATGGAGTCTATACCGCCGCCGCTTTCGTGTTTCTTCCTTGCTAAGGCTCTGGGGAAAACGAAGATTGGTTAGTTATAAGTGGTGTTTTAGCCAACGTTACCGTATCTAATGGTCCCTGAACCCGCTCCAATAACTTACATCTCGTTAAAATGCGTGCGCCAGACATCATGTTCACAAAATTTGTGCTGATTTTCGCACCATAATTTGGCCGGAAGTTGTAAAAAAAATTGCATTTCCGATCAAATTTTATCGTGCTGAATGTCATATATAAATTTGGCGTAGGATGTTTTGGAGCGGGCTCACGCACTTTAGGTAATAATTGTGTCTCAAAGGTATCATTCCGTTGCATAAAAAAATAGGGTACATCAAAATAGGCTATTTGACAATGCGAAAAATAAAGTGTCAATTACTGTTATCAGTATAAATTAAGAGTTTAAAAATGGTTATTTATTAACATAAGTTGAAAGTAATAATTTTTTAAAGGTTTGTCACGTGACACAAAACGCTCCTGATTCGTCGAGTTTATAATGACGTCACCTGCTTGTAAACCTCGTTTGCCTACGTATGTGGATGATATATGTCCCACAGATCAGAATACAGGCAAGTGACGTCACCGACCCCATTGCAGCGCCATATTGACAAAGTAGAGTTTTGGCGCGCTATTTAAATATTGAATTTTTAATTTGATATTATTCATCAAATATGTACCAGAATTTAAAAAAAACTACTTTTACTGGGTTCCTTATACTCTACTACATAATATAAAATGGATTTTAAAAACCTGTCAAATAGCCTATTATAGAATAAACATAAAACAACAACGGTTTCAGAATGCACATCAAAGAAGACACTAGAAATATGTGTATTTTAAATGGGTTTGTTGCGAGAACCACTCGCTTAATATTTGACGGTTCAAAGTTATCCATTACTGGTAAGTATTGATTTATCATCATGATAAATAAATAAATTAATAATTGCATACAAACACACCAATTATCTAGCCCACGTTAAGTTTCATGAAGAACTTGTGTAACGGATAAACATACTTATATACTTT
Organism: Chrysoteuchia culmella; assembly: GCA_910589605.1. NCBI lineage: Eukaryota > Metazoa > Arthropoda > Insecta > Lepidoptera > Crambidae > Chrysoteuchia > Chrysoteuchia culmella. Next base: position 1,263,421 of record OU342669.1, read on the forward strand.
TTGGAAATACATACATAATATACCTACTTACATATTAAACACCCAGACCAAGACAAATAGACATGTTCATGCACAGAAATATTTGTCTTGTCCGGGGATCGAACCCAGGACCTCTGGCGCAGAAGGCGGGCCCCTGCGCCAAACAGTAGGCTTATTACGAGTTTGGCAAACTCGACGTTACAGTAAACGTTAATGTAAAATGTAGCTCTGTCTCTTTCATATTTAGCGACTGTTTTACCGACATGAACAGTGTATCCGATAGTCTACGCTCACGAGTCCTGTAAATGTCATGTTAAGCAAACTCGTTATAGGGGTACAGGTCGTCAAGACGTCTTGTATGTATTATTATAATACATATTATAAAAAAAAAAAAAAAAAACAATATCATTTATTCAGTCTAGGCTGTTACAAGCACTTATGAACGTCAAAGAAGCTACGCCATCGGTTCACAAACCCTACGGCGGGAGACCGCGTAACGAGAAGAACCGGCAAGAAACTCGTCAAGGGCTCTTTTTTTCTCCCTGTTTTATTTCATACAGAGTCGTCAAATTGAAAAGTGAGCTTAACATATCAGTAAGGTCAATTTCCATCACAAAAGAAAATACTAATTATAATATTACATTTTATAGTTATCCTAACCGTAAACAATTTGCTAATATAATATCTCCACTGCCTGACACAGACCTTCCTTACGGATGGATAAAAGAGCTCATTAGCTAACGATACACGCAGCCACGATCGATAATCGGAGGAGGCGGGGGAGCAAATTTTTGGTCACCCATCCCATGATTGACCACACTTAAAGTTGCTTAACCGCCTTAATCCTTGGTCGAATGTGTATCTGTGTTTGTTTTCTATTCTATTCTATTTTGTACTTCGTGAACCAGTTACATAGAAATTAGTGTATAAACAGTAATGTGGTTGTCGCTCGAAATTTGTGAAATTTAGTGAAAGTGTGTGAAATACTGCAGCTAAGGCCTTTAACACCCACGCCCGATACAAATGGAGTTTGATGCCATTTCTACCTATAAACATTAGACCACCCTAAAAACTTGAAGAGCTCGGCCTGCGATTGTAGCGGTGAAGCAACTTTCGCAACGGTCGGTCACGGGATGGGTGACCAAAATGTTCATATCTCGAAATCTTCCCTGCTTTGGAAGGCACGATAAGCCGTTGGTCCCTATCAAAATGTTGGTTTTACTCCGGTAAGAATTTTTGTGAACAGAACTATTTGCATTGTTAGGCAAATACGTTAAGACGCTGTACGGAAAGAGCAGGTATTTTTTTATAACATTATACTATACTAGACGGTTAGACGGCTAGACTTTGTCGTCCTTTACATGCCTGGGATGTCGTAAGAGTCGACTAAGAGGCTCGACGCATTGAACACCTGTGCGAGAGAAGGAACACTTGAAACAAACCCTCTACCAACCCGTCTGGCCAGCGTGGTAGCAGTAGGCTAATAGCCTCCTTTGAACGCCACAATAGGCGTGAGCTAGGAAAGGCCTATGACCATCAGTGGCCTTTTACGACTCCCACGGAATGAGGCGGGTAGTGCTATTCTAAGCCGACACTACACAGCTTATAGTTATATAGTTAACATTTATATCACAAATAAAAGAACTGAAACAGGTATTTAATTTGAATAATAAACTAATAATAAACTTTAGTACTCTTGTTGTCTTCAAATACATCATGTTCATTGCATTAAAGCCACCCAGAAGAATCTGCGAAGCCACCATTATAAACATATTTCATTCAATAGCATCTTCCCCATTGCATAAATAACTTGTGACTTTCACAACTTTCTTGGTACTAAGTAAGCCACGCAAGAAGGTCAACGGGTGCGGGTTCGATTACCGGTTATGGTATAGAATGACAAGTAGTGATGCGTCGTGGGAATCGGGATTGTATCGGTTCGTGAACACAATCGGGATTAGTTTTAGACTTTTTATATAACTATAGTTTGATAATGACTATCATACATCATACACTTGTACTATTAAGTATTCTGTGATCATACAAAGTCAAAGATTTTTATTCAAATAGACTTATAGATAAGTGCTTTCGAATCATTCAATTTTTTTTTCCCACCAGCCATTCAGGACAACTTTTAACTGGTAAGAAGAACGGCCGCAAGAAACTTATCAGCTTTAATAAAAGCAACAACATTTACAAAGGAACATGTCGTTGCCAAACACAAATCTACAATCTTGAAACATATTTAATATAAGAGGAAAGATTGAGAAAAAACTGCAGTTGCAGTGTGTTTCACCTTATATTTCCTTTGCCGTTATGTTGATACCACTGTTTTTAAAGTAGGGGCGAACGCGTTCAAGAAGCTTATATACCATTTTTTTACTGCATATTTTATAATCTTTTGGACTGATAGTTAGATAAATGTAAGCTATCTGCTCTTTTTTATAGACGTCTCCTTCATCATACCTGATGTTAAGTAAGCTGAAAATGGAAGCGAGCATCTACCGGAATCCTCAATCACTGAGGAACTGGCTGTCTTATCTCTAACTGGAACACAACAATGCTGAAAACATTGTTGTTATGACTTCTGACTTATATAAGAAGGTGATAGCTAGCCAGGCGGACTCACAACAAGTCCTACCACCAGGCGAAAGGATGTCAAGTTGCCTTTTGATGGTCTTCCAATCCCGCAAGGGATTTATGGCGTGGGAGTGTGTTTGTAAATCATGAAATACATTTTATCCCCGCCCCCTGGTCATGATCTACCCTGGGCAACTTGGAAGTCCTTAAGTAGGAACCAAGTTGGCCGAAGTAGGGAAAATATGCGCAGGTGGGGTTACAGCTTGGAGAGCGTGTCTATGTGGTATTTCTCCCCAGACCATGGCACATCTTTTGTCCTGCCCTGCGTGTCCTTCTGTCCTTACACCTGTACATGCGAGGACCTTTAAAAAGCGACAGACAGTGCCGTTTCGTTGGCAAAATTTTGGTCCTCACAAATATAGTCAGAGTCAACACTCTAAGAAGAAGATCCCGATATTCCCTCGGAAAAGGGAAGCACGCGTTTTAACACTAGAGTGCACGCGCGTTCTACTATAGTAGAGCGCGGTCATAAAATTATTCGTAACTTTATAGATTACTAGCTGTGCCCCGGGGCTTCGCTCCCGTGGAATTTCGGGATAAAAAATAGATAGTAGCCGATTCTCAGACCTACTCAATACGCTCACAAAATTTCATGAGAATCGGTCAAGCCGTTTCGGAGGAGTATGGGAACGAAAACTGTGACACGAGAATTTTATATATTAGATTAGAAGATCACGCAACCAAGATGCGCGGCCAGGGTAAGCCTAGTCTATGAAATAGTGCGACAAATAAGTATCAACACACTCTCTTACGATTGTACTCCTGTTGCTGCAATATAGCACTAAAACTCTGGTTCTACTATAGTAGTATGCGCGACCATTGATGTCACACAAAAAAGGTGTATATATTGTATGAAGGAATGTATGAAGTAAATTAAATTTGGCAATATCGAGCCTATACTTCATTATTAAGCTGCTTAATAGCCCCAATATTATGAATCTAAAGAAATATACTTTAATGAATCAACTGTTACTTTTTTATTAATGTTGATGTCGCAGTCACATTTTTTTTGCCAATTTTAGGTAAATCAGTCCTGTTTCAAGATTGTTCACTTCTCAATGAGATATTCTACTGAAAATACTAAAACAATAAAATTAAGCTACGAGTAATACCATTAATTTCAATAGATGTCCATGTTAAAATATTTTATCTATACTAATATTATAAAGAGGAAAGATTTGTATTTTTGTATGTAACGAATAAACTCAAAAACTACTGGACCGATTTTGACGAAATTTGGTATAGAGAATCCTTAGACCCCAAGTAGTAACATAGGCTATAAATGATCCCAAAATTCCCACGGGAACGAGAACCACGCGGGTGAAACCGCGCCCGGCCTCTAGTAACAAATATACTGGGCCCGTATTCACTATGACCACTCACCGATTCCTTGCTCAAACCACGCAAATGTTGTATTTGGTTTCGACATTTTCAAAATTCGTTTTCTCTATGACACTTACAAATTTTAAAGTTATTTTACTTGTTTAATAATTATACAACTTGTGACTTTCATGTTCTTATACAATTACTCTATATTTTGGGAGTATTATGGAGAAAACGACTTTTGAAAATGTCAAAACCAAGTACGATATTGGCGTGGTTTGAACAAGGAATCGCTAAGTGGTCATAGTGAATAAGGGCCCTGGGGGGCTATCGCGTAAAAAATCTGGGTATGGATATGGGCTTCATTTGACAGTTGAAGCTCATAAAATTACCATATATGGTCATTTAACTGTCAAATGAAGCCCATGTCCATATCCATATTTTTTACGCGATAGCCCTGCTGGTCTAAAAAAAGGGGCGCGTGTACTCTAGTGTTAAGACGCTATACAGAAAAAGTACGTACTTTCATATAAAACTATAGGAAGGTTAGAGATGTTACAAATCTGGTAATAAGATATATATTTCTTCATACCTTTATTTCTTTTCAGAAACACGATTTTATGATTTTGCCTCTATACTTTTTCTTTTCGAAAGTTGCAAGATTATTCTCAGTTAGTGGACACAAATAATATTTAGTTAACATCGTGTAGTTCCATTTCTCTTTAAATCGCTATAGTTATTACTTATTTATTTATTTAGGTGCACAAAACAGAGTGATAGCAAATACATAAGGACCAATACAAACAGATTAAGAGTCAGTATTGGAGAATTTCGACGGTGCAACTTGGAAGTCCTTAAGTAGGAACCAAGTTGGCCGAAGTAGGGAAAATATGCGCAGGTGGGGTACAGCTTGAAGAGCGTGTCTATGTGGTATTTCTCCCCAGACCATGGCACATCTTTCATGCGTGTCTGTCATGCGTGTTCTTACACCTGTACACGCGAGGACCTTTACAAGGCGACAGACAGTGCCGTTTCGTTGGCAAAATTTTGGTCCTCACAAATATAGTCAGAGTCAACACTCTAAGAAGAAGATCCCGATATTCCCTCGGAAAAGGGAAGCACGCGTTTTAACACTAGAGTGCACGCGCGTTCTACTATAGTAGAGCGCGGTCATAAAATTATTCGTAACTTTATAGATTATCACGCAATCAAGAGGCCAGGTAAGCCTAGTCTATGAAATAGTGCGACAAATAAGTATCAAAACATCCTCTTACGATTGTACCTGTCGCTGCAATATAACACTAAAACTCTGGTTCTACTATAGTAGTATGCGGACCATTGATGTCACACAAAAAAGGTGTATATATTGTATGAAGGAATGTATGAAGTAAATTAAATTTGGCAATATCTAGCCTATACTTCATTATTAAGCTGCTTAATAGCCCCAAATTATACTTTAATGAATCAACTGTTACTTTTTTATTAATGTTGATGTCGCAGTCACATTTTTTTTGCCAATTTTAGGTAAATCAGTCCTGTTTCAAGATTGTTCACTTCTCAATGAGATATTCTACTGAATATACTAAAACAATAAAATTAAGCTACGAGTAATACCATTAATTTCAATAGATGTCCATGTTAAAATATTTTATCTATACTAATATTATAAAGAGGAAAGATTTGTATTTTTGTATGTAACGAATAAACTCAAAAACTACTGGACCGATTTTGACGAAATTTGGTATAGAGAATCCTTAGACCCCAAGTAGTAACATAGGCTATAAATGATCCCAAAATTCCCACGGGAACGAGAACCACGCGGGTGAAACCGCGCCCGGCCTCTAGTAACAAATATACTGGGCCCGTATTCACTATGACCACTTACCGATTCCTTGCTCAAACCACGCCAATGTCGTATTTGGTTTCGACAGTTTCAAAATTCGTTTTCTCTATGACACTTCCAAATTTTAAAGTTATTTTACTTGTTTAATAATTATACAACTTGTGACTTTCATGTACTTGTAGAATAACTTTATAATTTGGGAGTATCATGGAGAAAACGACTTTTGAAAATGTCAAAACCAAGTACGACATTGGCGTGGTTTGAGCAAGGAATCGCTAAGTGGTCATAGTGAATAAGGGCCCTGGGGGGCTATCGCGTAAAAAATCTGGGTATGGATATGGGCTTCATTTGACAGTTGAAGCTCATAAAATTACCATATATGGTCATTTAACTGTTAAATGAAGCCCATGTCCATATCCATATTTTTTACGCGATAGCCCTGCTGGTCTAAAAAAAGGGGCGCGTGTACTCTAGTGTTAAGACGCTATACAGAAAAAGTACGTACTTTCATATAAAACTATAGGAAGGTTAGAGATGTTACAAATCTGGTAATAAGATATATATTTCTTCATACCTTTATTTCTTTTCAGAAACACGATTTTATGATTTTGCCTCTATACTTTTTCTTTTCGAAAGTTGCAAGATTATTCTCAGTTAGTGGACACAAATAATATTTAGTTAACATCGTGTAGTTCCATTTCTCTTTAAATAGCTATAGTTATTACTTATTTATTTATTTAGGTGCACAAAACAGAGTGATAGCAAATACATAAGGACCAATACAAACAGATTAAGAGTCAGTATTGGAGAATTTCGACGGTGCAACTTGGAAGTCCTTAAGTAGGAACCAAGTTGGCCGAAGTAGGGAAAATATGCGCAGGTGGGGTTACAGCTTGAAGAGCGTGTCTATGTGGTATTTCTCCCCAGACCATGGCACATCTTTCATGCGTGTCTGTCATGCGTGTTCTTACACCTGTACACGCGAGGACCTTTACAAGGCGACAGACAGTGCCGTTTCGTTGGCAAAATTTTGGTCCTCACAAATATAGTCAGAGTCAACACTCTAAGAAGAAGATCCCGATATTCCCTCGGAAAAGGGAAGCACGCGTTTTAACACTAGAGTGCACGCGCGTTCTACTATAGTAGAGCGCGGTCATAAAATTATTCGTAACTTTATAGATTATCACGCAATCAAGAGGCCAGGTAAGCCTAGTCTATGAAATAGTGCGACAAATAAGTATCAAAACATCCTCTTACGATTGTACCTGTCGCTGCAATATAACACTAAAACTCTGGTTCTACTATAGTAGTATGCGGACCATTGATGTCACACAAAAAAGGTGTATATATTGTATGAAGGAATGTATGAAGTAAATTAAATTTGGCAATATCTAGCCTATACTTCATTATTAAGCTGCTTAATAGCCCCAAATTATACTTTAATGAATCAACTGTTACTTTTTTATTAATGTTGATGTCGCAGTCACATTTTTTTTGCCAATTTTAGGTAAATCAGTCCTGTTTCAAGATTGTTCACTTCTCAATGAGATATTCTACTGAATATACTAAAACAATAAAATTAAGCTACGAGTAATACCATTAATTTCAATAGATGTCCATGTTAAAATATTTTATCTATACTAATATTATAAAGAGGAAAGATTTGTATTTTTGTATGTAACGAATAAACTCAAAAACTACTGGACCGATTTTGACGAAATTTGGTATAGAGAATCCTTAGAACCCAAGTAGTAACATAGGCTATAAATGATCCCAAAATTCCCACGGGAACGAGAACCACGCGGGTGAAACCGCGCCCGGCCTCTAGTAACAAATATACTGGGCCCGTATTCACTATGACCACTCACCGATTCCTTGCTCAAACCACGCAAATGTTGTATTTGGTTTCGACATTTTCAAAATTCGTTTTCTCTATGACACTTACAAATTTTAAAGTTATTTTACTTGTTTAATAATTATACAACTTGTGAATTTCATGTTCTTATACAATTACTCTATATTTTGGGAGTATTATGGAGAAAACGACTTTTGAAAATGTCAAAACCAAGTACGATATTGGCGTGGTTTGAACAAGGAATCGCTAAGTGGTCATAGTGAATAAGGGCCCTGGGGGGCTATCGCGTAAAAAATCTGGGTATGGATATGGGATTCATTTGACAGTTGAAGCTCATAAAATTACCATATATGGTCATTTAAAAGCCTGCTGGTCTAAAAAAAGGGGCGCGTGTACTCTAGTGTTAAGACGCTATACAGAAAAAGTACGTACTTTCATATAAAACTATAGGAAGGTTAGAGATGTTACAAATCTGGTAATAAGATATATATTTCTTCATACCTTTATTTCTTTTCAGAAACACGATTTTATGATTTTGCCTCTATACTTTTTCTTTTCGAAAGTTGCAAGATTATTCTCAGTTAGTGGACACAAATAATATTTAGTTAACATCGTGTAGTTCCATTTCTCTTTAAATCGCTATAGTTATTACTTATTTATTTATTTAGGTGCACAAAACAGAGTGATAGCAAATACATAAGGACCAATACAAACAGATTAAGAGTCAGTATTGGAGAATTTCGACGGTGGTTCGCAAGTCTCGGTAGCTCTGCGGTTAGAGCATTGGACCGGATTTCCAAAGGTCGCGGGTTCGATGCCCGTCTGAGAATTCGCTTGTGGCCGAATTAATTTTTTCCAATATTTTTCTATTTAAAATTTACCATAAGATTAAGAGTTCTGATAGGCTGCAACTCCACAAGTATGTGTACACAGCATGACAGATATTTCACATCAAAAATTCGCACGCTACAATTATTATTATTATTATAATTATTAATTATCAATTCTATAGAATTGATAATTAATAATAATAATAAGAAAAAGAAGACAATAAAAAACAGCGAAATATCATAAAATTAGAAACAAATCTATACTAATATATAAAGCTGAAGAGTTTGTTTGTTTGAACGCGTTAATCTCAGGAACTACTGGACCGATTTAGAAAATTCTAAGACCATTAGAAAGCTACATTTCTCCCGAGTGACATAGGGTATATTTTATCCCGATATTCCCACGGGAACGGGCACCACGCGAGTAAAACCGCGAGGATCCGCTAGTATAAATATAAATTAAATTTCATTATACAGTTATTACATTAATTCAATTACAAAGTAATTTCGTGGTTTTTCGCTTAATCTGCACAATCGGTCGTCGTATCTTGCTTCAGCCTTAAGCAAGATACTAATAAAGATACTATAACTTAACGCCAAGTAATCACTACATAGTATAAAGCAAAGTCGCTTCCCGCTGTCTGTCCCTATGTATGCTTAGATCTTTAAAACTACGCAACGGATTTTGATGCGGTTTTTTTTAATAGATAGAGTGATTCAAGAGGAAGGTTAATATATATAATAACCTTCAATATAGAGTAGAGAAATACTGTAATTTTTGAGGTTTCTAATGTGATGTCGTAAATGATTACATTGTTTCCGCTTACATTGCAAACGCAGGCTGAACCCTACGAGATTTATCAAAATAATGTACTAAGTATTTGTACACCTTGAAAATGTCTACAGAAAACTCCGCGGTGGTATATGTTTATCTCTTATGGATAACTCACAATAGCATAAGTCGTGTAGTCCACGCGGGCGAAGCCGCGGGCGGGAAGCTAGTAATAAATAAAAACTACTCATCCAAATCATTAAAGCAGTCCACATTTGGAATTTACGATCACTTTCTTAAACAATATAGCTGTCTCATTCCTACTTACTTAATTCACGTGTGTAAGAATGCAACAGGATGTATTTCTGTGTCGGTGAAAACGAAAGCTTACCTTTAGTCATGTTAAGACGGGTCAATAAACTAAAGAAAATTGTTATTACTACTTTTTAGGGTTCCGTAACAAAATCGTAAATAGGAACCCTTATGGTGCGACTCAGTCTGTCTGTCACAGCCGGATATGAGGGTGAATGAAAAAGTTCTTAGAAATGGATACACTTATATATTTTTTGTGAAAGTTTTTGAAGTGAAAACTTCTTTAGCGGCGTTGTGCATATCAGAGTTTAAAATTTTTGGGATGGGTAAAAAATGTTAAAGTCGCGTGGACACGTGACCCTGATCGAAAATTCGTAAGACCATTTACCGTTGACCTATTTCAAATTACATAAAGTCTCACACTTGAAAGATCTACGTATATTAGTTAATAACAACCATTATATAAAGATCTCTCATTACTACCAACTTTCATATTGATGCCAGGTCATTTTTAAAGGATTTACCTGCCAAATCAAGTTGGTCTCCGTTTTCATCAAGTTGTGGTCAAGATATAGTTAATTTTGATCGTTATTGCCAATTTCAAGGTCAGCAGGAGGCTGAAAACTATAGTCAGCATTTACACAGGGTTTACTTCCATTTATATGAAAAAAAAAACAAAAAAAGTGTGTGATTGTTTGAGTGCTGTTTTTAATTCAAGTGTTTTGAATGCCGTGCGGCGAAAATGTATGCCCGCTCCTGCTGTTTCGTTTAAGCGGTTTTCACTTCTGCCGGCAATCCCGGAGTGCAACCCGTTGTTTTTTTTATTTTTATTTACAAGTGTCATTATCATTTAGTATTTATCACAAATATCAATTGATTCCGTCTTGTCCTTTTTATTTTATTAATTATATTGTAAAACAAATTGATAAAGACTACCAAACAAGGATAAAAACGAGATACGTCGATGATAAAAAAATTGTCAACTACTGATATTTATTTGGATATTCAGTAATCGTAAGAGACTGATGCTGTATCGTTTTCCATGGTCGCTTACTGGGTAGTCGACTTTAAAAGAGGCAAATCCAGCTATGAAGATGATTCTGATTCTGGTCGAACGTTCACTTCTTTAAACGACGGAAATGCCTAAAATATGTGTGGCACTCGGAGACAGCCGCGGTAAAGTTTTTTTTATCATAGATTTTGGTTGCGCTTCTGGAAAAATGCGGTACCAGATTTTAAAAAGAAATTATATTTTCTCACAAATTTTCATACATAATTAGAATTAGATTTTTGTATTTGACATTTCTAAATTTATTATTATTTTTTTATTTCATAAGTTGACTATGACATTCCATTTTTTATTGCATTTTTTTTATTGAATATTTTTTACATTATTGATTAATAATTAATTATGTTTTTGAAATCTGACATTGTAATTTTGACATGATTTTGACAATAAGTTTTATTAATTTTAATAATTGTATTTGACAGATTTCAATTTTTTTTTCTTTATAATGATGACTGTGACATTCCATTTTTATGTTCTAATATTATTTCCACATTTTTTGTATCATCTATATTTTATTATTTGTGTGACTTGCATGTGCTTTAAACTTGCTGGTATGAAATAATTTTGTTATTCACAATCGTAACTAAGCAACCAAAATCTATGACACGGAGTGGGGGGTGTTAGGTTTTATTTTCGTTACGGAATTTCTTGATTCGGTCGCCGCGCTCAAAGCCCGCGATAAAAGCTATGAAAAATGGAAAGACTGGTACTTGATGACTCTCTAAAATAACCTGCAGAGTCCCTAAAGATTTTATTTGGTAGTTTCCAATAAGTTTCCAATCTATTTTCATAGAAACTTTAGGGTCTTGTTACACCATGGTAACGCTTCAGCTCAACGCTCCGATGTTGCAATCACGGACTTAACCCCTTGTGATTTTCACTCATTGAAAGAGTATGTTCATGGAACAAGATTTCACGATAATGACGCCGTAATGGCCGCGGTAGAGGAATTTTCTAGAGTAAAGGATTTTTTTTTCAGAGAAAATAAAAAGTTGGAGAAGCATTTTAACAAATGTACCTATGAGTTAGAAGAAGATAACGTAGACAGATATAGTATATTACTGCAGTGGTGAGCAAAAGAGGTATTGACGGACGAAGCCGAGGCATCAATTTTGTAGTTATTGCCAAGGCTTGTATAGTACTTTTCTCAAATAATGCGCGGAAATTAAAACTACTTTTCGAAATCAGACGAACGAGGAAAACGATATTTTTTCCCGCGTAAAGTGTTAATTTGTTGTTTTTTTTCTAAAACAGCTTTCTATTTCCAAGCCAGTTCGAAATTTAAATAAAACCTTTGTTAGGTAACCACCTTGGTTGCCATATTTCGGAGTTTAGGATAGTTCCATTTTTAAATAACATTGTTTACCCATCCCAAAAATTTAAAACTCTGATGTGCACAACGCCGCTAAAAAAGTTTTCACTTCAAAAAATCCCTCATATTAACCGACTTCTTATTTTTTTTTTTTATTTTTTTTTTAAGAAAAGGACAGTTTACAAGACACTTATACATAAGTGAAAAACATGATCGGGTACAAGACACGTAGTGTGGCCTTAGTTACAAACTGCCACGGCATGTTAGATTCACAAAAAGCAGTATATGAAACAGTTCATGAAAATCAAAAAGTTATAAAAACAAGTTATACAAACAAAAAAAAAAGTAATTTAAACAAGTTATATAAACAAGTTATACAAACAAAAAAGAGTTATATAAACAAAAATAACTTCATAATAATAATAGGACGGATGTCAATGATATTATTATATTGGTATACTGAATCAGATATGTCATACGAGCTCACATAATGAAACATTAGGAAGTCAATGACAAGTCAATGTCAAGACTACACATATACTCGTATGAGGTCCGATTCAATTTGCCATCACTTTCATTTCCGTGCTTTTTTGTGTCATTTTTCCTACATGTCAATTGTCAATGTGAGTTTCTTCTTTTTTTTGTGAGTGGCGGTGCCCTTTTGGATTTGGCCAATGTCCAGTTTTTGGCTCAGTAGATTGTTTCCACAGACTCATGCTATCACTTTCATTTCCGTGCCATTTCTCCTACTTGTCAATTTTCAATGTGTGTAGTGTTTGTCACTGATTTGAACGCAAATTCCTATAAAAATAACATATAAAAAATCATTGGTACAAACGTAAATCTGGTTACATGTGAATTGGCCCCTAAAGGCACATTTAATATTTATTTAGTGAATGTTAATGAAATCGCGGTCAATGCATTAAAAACATAAAATTAGAAACTAACTTTTGGTTTAAGAATTTGTCATTCAAATATTTTAGTTCGAATCATGGTGACGAGCAAATAGTTTAAGCGTTTTGTTGCTATTTAGTTTAGTTTCTATAACGGTAATTCAATTTTTTACGGTTATTTTAAACATTACAACTTAAAGTAAATGTAACATTTTGCTCGACTGGTTTTTGATTGGTGGTAGGACTTGTTGTAAGTCCGCCTGGCTAGCTACCAACATCTTATCTAAGTCTGACGCCATAACAACAATGTTTTCAGCATTGTTGTGTTCCGGCAGCTAAAGATAAGACAGCCAGTTCCTCAGTGATTGGGGATTCCGGGAGAGGCTCGCTTCCATCTTCAGCCTTATCAATACTTAACATCAGGTATGATGAAGGCTAAGAGTCTCCCCGTACTGCATATAAAAAAGATTGAAAGCAAAAGAAGAACAGAATACGTCCTATACCTAAATACATTAACATATAATAAATTCAGGTGTTCTTTTAAATATTGCAAGTAATTTTCGACTACAATTTCCACCCAATTGGAAATCGGAGCTTATTGGAATATTGGAACCGGAATCTTAATTGAATTTTAGCATTAGATTTATCTTTGTAATGGATTTATCTGGGAATATAGAACTTTTAAAATTGAAATTTAATTAATGTAATAATTGTATAAATTTTAATTTTAATTTATATTTGTTTCTAATTCTATGATATCTCGCTGTCTGTTTTTTTTATTGATTTTATTATAGTTATTATTATTCTTTATTATTATTATTGATTATTAATTTATATTGTAGCGTGCGATTTTTTGATGTTAAATGCCTGTCATGCTGTGTACACATACTTGTGGAGTTGCAGCCTATCATAAATCTTTATCTGTTCGTACTGGTCTTCATGTATTTGCTGTCACTCTGTTTTGTGTACCTAAATAAAAAAATGAATCCATCTTGCGATATGATGGCATGTTCCATCCTCCTGAAATACCTGTGTCCGAGCATTGGGGATATTAAGATATCTGATGACGTCAATAAAGATGGCTTTATTTTGTTTTTAATACAAGAACTTACCTTGCCACACCATTCCCGACCATCTCAGCCAAGGAATTCAAGGACTCTTCGACTTGTCTCCCAACCTTCGACGGCATCTCATCTAGAGACCTCCCTGAAGACCTGACTTCAGCATCAGCCGCCTCTGAAAAGAATAAGAAGAATTTGATTATAATTTCTCGTCTTTAGAAATGGTCTAACTTGGCCGGCTTTGTCTGTACGCTTGGCTAGCTACCACCATCTTTTCTATGTATATGTATGCCTTATACCTACATGTATGTAATCCCCCCCCCCCGATCATTCTTCAGCACTTGCTGTTCGTCAAAGCCATAAGAAAAATTAGCCAATTTAAAAGATATCAATGGCCGCCCCTATAACCATCCATCATCAGCCTGTGGACGTCCACTGCTGGACATAAGCCTCTCCTAGCTCACGCCTATTTCATAGGAGGCTATTAGCCTACTGCTACCACGCTGGTCAGACGGGTTGGTAGAGGGTTTGTTTCCAGTTTTCCTTCTCTCGCACAGGTGTTCAATGCGTAGAACCTCTTAGTCGACTCTTACGACATCCCAGGCAGTGTAAGGGAGTGGTGACACTTGTATTTTTAGGCCGTCACCACACGGCAATTATTACAATTTAAGCCAAATACTGTTTTTCTCTAAACTGCCGTGCAGATTTTGATGATACGTAAGGTCGGACATTTCTGGGCCCCCCAGGGTCTGCGTCCTGTGCCTGAGCAGTGCCGGCACCGCCCTAGTTTCAGCACTGTTGAAGATTCCGCGAGAGGTGCGCTTCCACCTTCAGCCTTATAATTATTTAACCTCATGCATAGGGTCTAATAAAACCACTTAAAAAGCGATATTGTTAAGGAATCATTTAGATCCACTTGCAGGAAAATTGGCTAAATCTAGATTTAATTAAAACTAGAATTTACTTTTCAAAAATAACAAATAAATAAAACTAGATTTATTATTTTGACACTTTCGTCTGGACAAAATCTAGGTAATCTAGGTGGACCTTAGCGTGAATTTCCTGTTAATTAATTTATTTTATATAGATTTTTAATGTCATTCCATAGAAAAGTGTCAGTGTAGCAGAATTTGTTCTGGTTATAATGAAGGCAAGAAAACTTATTAAAAGTAAATCTCCATAGAAAATACACAAAAAAACAAGAATAGTCTGGGAATTCACATTATGATTCCTCAACAATATTGGCCCTTCAGGTATGATGAAGGCTTAGCGTCTACCCGTGGTTCATAAAAAAAAGGGGAGATACCTCTCATCTTCTCTCATCAAATCTTTGAAAGTAAGAGTTTAGTCATTAAGTTGAACAATACCATCAATATCGAAAGTAGCGAAAATGTTTGTCTATGGGAAAATCTCGTAACACTTTCGCTGACAGACAAATAGACAATGCTTGTGTTAATCATTGGTATCATGATTTTGTGTTTTAGAAGTCTAGGTATTTGTTATTTTATTCTCTATTAGGTACAAAGGTGAGGAGCCCGTTGGGCAGTGGTTCGCGCGCTCGGCCTCCGATTGTTGAGGTTAAGCAACGTTCGCAATGGTCGGTCACGGGATGGGTGACCAAAAATTTACTATCTCGAGCTCCTCCATGCTTCAGAAGGCACGTTAAGCCGTTGGTCCCGGCTACGTTTGCAGTCGTTAAAACCCACCAATCGTGGTGGGTCATGGCCTGTTCTCCTTATCGATCCATAAGGAAGGCCAGTGCCCCAGCAGTGGGGACATTAAAAATGGCTGATGACAATGTCAAAAAGGTACAAAAGCTTGGTGGCACACAGTTCAGCAAGTTTTGCTTTCTTAAGGCATTTTTTTTTTGTGAACGACGGACGGGGAGATTCTTAGCCTTCATCATACCTGATGTCAAGTATTGATAAGGCTGAAGATGGTAGCGAGCCTCTCCCGGAATCCTCAGCCACTAAGGAACTGGCTATCTTATCTCTGCCGGAACACAACAATGCTGAATACATTGTTGTTATGGCGTCAGACTTAGATAAGATGGTGGTAGCTAGCCAGGCGGACTTATAACAAGTCCTACTTAATACGTATTAGTTTCTGCAATAAACCTTACAAATTTACGTTAAAATCTGTTATTTTATGGCTTTATCGCTAAGAAATTCGTTGAAGACCATAAAAAAACAATACTTATGTCAGTGTTATTTCGTGTTTGCGATTTTGCTCCACTAACTGAAACGTCAAAATAATAGGTGAATACCGCGGAGGCAACGCTCGTACAAAACCGACCGTGAATACGAAAATTGTCTTCAGCGGTCAAATCGCTTGTATGTCGTTGTAGTTAGCTTAATTTATAAACCATTTGACAGTTGTAACATGAAAAATATGTATAATGTACACTAAGCTATCCTGACCATTAGTCAGTGGTGAAACCGGTCCTTAGCATAGGTAGATAAATATTATTCTGATTCTGATTCAAATGGATCTTATTAACTTAATTTTTTTTTTTAATGTTTTTTTAATTTTTGCATTTTTCAATGCTATTTTCATACTCATGATAAATTTGAATTCTCAGATGGGACTCGAACCCACGACCTTTGGAAATCCATTGAGCATTGGACCTGATTTCCATTCTTTCCATTTTCCATTTGCTGAGTTGTTTTTTCTATTTAAAATTTGTCATAGGCTTAGTCTTTCGATTCTAACATAGTTTTTTATTAATTATACCTGCAAGCTTTACCATAGCTAATACCTTGAAAAAAATTTAATGGGCACCTATTAATAGATCGCGTGGTAACTTATGGTAAAATTGCAATGATTTGCGAAAGTGAAGAGGCATACATAAAAATTGGACTAGTTTTTTTTTCTATGTTAAAATTTTATTGAGTGAAAGAAATAACTATCGACGATGAAATCTGACTCCAGATCAGAAGGTTGCGTGTTCAGATCACGTCGGGGTCACCAGTTTGAGAAATAGTAAACTCTTTTATGGAAGTATAACTGTAGTTTATTTCACCCAAATACACACGATACAATGTATGACCTTAAGAGCTGCGTGTCTGTTCTATGGGACCAGGGGGGTTACCGGAGGGGGGGGGGGGGACTGGGGGGGCGACTCGCAAAATGAAAAAATTAAAATATGGGAAAACTCATACGAGTATAGGGCATCACACAGAAATAAATAATGTCAGCTTTGCCCCTCGCGCGGTCGCGTTGGGAGACGGTATTACAGGTACTAGGTACTTGTCACTAATTATAATCATTCTTTTGACAACCTTTTTTAAATATTTGACATTTTATTTTACATTTCTTCACTACTCTTCAACATATTCTATCGTCCTCGCACTATAGAATATGTTGGAGAAAATATATTAAGAACTTATTGTAACCATATTCATACAAATAAAGAATTAAAAAAAAAATGGCTTACACCCATAATCTAAGTCGTTCCTCCAAAACTTACTCGTCCTCGACTTAACGAAACCTTATTGAAAACCTCTTCAAAATACTCCTCGAAATCGGCATTCTTAGTCATAACTCCGTAAGGACCTGGAGGAGCCAAAGAGTACGTAGCCACTCCGTGTTATGCCTAGCGCAAACTACCATTTTTACCCACGAGGTTGAGTGGAGTGTAAAAAGTTTTGGAGGAACGACTTAGAATATGGGGGTTAATCATTTACAAAGCAATAAAAATGTCTTCTATTCGTTATTTCTAAAGCATTTATTTTGACTTTACGACTTAATTGCTCTTAGTGAAAGTGAAAACGAGATTTTAGAACAACCGGTTCATAACAAATAGTTTGAATGACCTTAATCTCATTATTAATTCTTTTAGTAAGGAACTTAAGTTTTATTTAATAAGACTTTTATATGAAGAAGCATAATCAAAGTTTAGTAAGGAGGATTAAGTCATCAAATGTTTTTGTGTTATGGATAAAATACATGTTTAAACAAGGCATGTTTTGTTAAAGCGCGAAGAGAAGGTATGATACTTTCGCTATGTGGTTGGTCACGACATGGTTTTTCATTTTTTTTATGATGTACGGGGAGACTCATAGCCTACATCATACCTGATGTTAAGTATTGATAAGGCTGAAGATGGATGCGAGAATTTAAGTGAACAACACATTTGGATTACAATAAACAGGAGAAAGAGAAAATATGCTAAGGTGATGTTTATTAATGTTTTGCTAGCTGCTGGTGTGAGTAAGTGTGTATGTGTGGTGTGTGTGTGTGTATGTATGTATGTATGTATGTGTGTGTGTCGTGTGTGCGAAGGTGTAATAGTGTTTGGATATCAAAAATTATTTTAATTTGTTAATGAATGGTTTTTCTTTTTTTATACATTTTATCGAATCTGGGAGTTTGTTAAAGATTTTGATGGACATGGAAAGGGGACCTGATGAGAATAGCTCAAGGTGTGAAGTAAGGAGTTTCTGTCGATGACGTAATTTGTATTTAACATTAATATCTCCTCGTTTCTTATAAAATTCCGGGTATTTTTTGACAAATTTACAGGTTTCCAAGATATATATACATGGCAGGGTTAGTATGTTATGTTCGACAAAGTATGGTTTGCAACTATCGGTATTTTGTATATTAAATATTATTCGAACTAATTTTTTGTTAATCTATGCGTGTATGTTTGTATGGGTGCAGTTATGCCATAGTTAACAATAGATTTTCAGTTTCGTCAAAGTTTAGCTGTAAGAGCCATGAGGTCACTATTATTTTGCAAGCCCTTCTGTTAAGCGAGTACAAGGAGAGGATCGAGTTCACTTTATTATATAGGTAGCTGCCCAAGAAACAAAATAATCTAAGAAGGCACACAGTGCCCTTTCGACGTTTGTCGCTTACTAAACTTGGATCATAACTAAGTTGAGAGTGTTGACGTAGGATGGTTGACAGTAAAAAGAGCTGAATTATAGGTTGTGAAATCTCACCCAACCTAATATAAAATTCTCATAACAAATAGTTTAATCTTATTGTTATTGGTTTTATGATTCAATGAACAAAAAAGTCAATAGTGCGATTCGGAACGCATTAAGACATATTTTAGGTATTAAATTAAAAAAGTACTTTGCCGCGATAGGCCGCAAAAAGCGATTTTCTACGCCTAAACTGATTGACAAAACCTCCTTTTCAGAGCGTGTGAGGTGAAAAACAACTTTTACGGTTATCAAACGCGATGACTGTCATCCCGTGACCACAGCAGCTGAAAAGGTGCCGAAACGTCGGGAAAATAAAAAGCCCCTAAATAACCTAAAAATACGTATAATTACAACTTTGTTCGTGAAAAATAGCGTGATATCCGTAAAAGTTGTTTTATTTTAATAGTTTTGTTAATTTTTTTAATTTTTTTCCGCATCATTTCAATTCTTTTTTCGGTACATTTTAAAAGAGCATCTGACACAATTTCGCGCAATTATTTATTGTCTGTATTAAGTTATGGTACTTTAAGTCCGTTTGATTCCAAGGTTATATTTAAGAATGATTGTATACGTCTGTTTGTTACCTAAATATATAAATAAAAACAGTTATAACGTGTTTAACTGACACTTTTCCCGTCACATTGACTTAACACATAACACACTTAGCACTTCGTAAGCCGGAACTGACAGTTTCTAGCCGCATTCATCTCGATATTGTCACGGTTACCGCAAATGATAAACTATGAAAGAAACGATTTTATAGAATTAATCTACAGTGACTGCACGGAGGAAGAACACTTGCCTTCTGTTTAGTTTGCAGGTTTGACCTCTCGCACATGACAGCTGAGAAAAACTTAAAAAATCTGTACGGTTTACTGTACATATTTATTATACTTTTGCTAACACAGCACAACGTCACGCGCACGCGTCATTGACCCGTCGAAATGTATAGTATCATATTTGATTATTATAATAAATTACATATTTTCATTCAGTGCAATTTACAACGCCAGCCGACTCGGTTAAACATTAGAGAAAAGAATCGTCTATTTTTAACTTACCTGTAACTTTACGTAAATACATTTCTACTTTCAT
The DNA here is from genome assembly GCA_910589605.1 of Chrysoteuchia culmella. Lineage (NCBI taxonomy): Eukaryota > Metazoa > Arthropoda > Insecta > Lepidoptera > Crambidae > Chrysoteuchia > Chrysoteuchia culmella. Next base: position 1,283,342 of record OU342669.1, read on the forward strand.
CTATAGTGATCTTTTCATCCTGCACTCCAACTAACTATCTACTACATCTCAAGAGTGTAACCATACAAAATCTAAATAAAAAACTAATACTTCAAGAAGCGGTAGTCAATCAGTTAATCACTGTAGCGCTTATGAATCGCGTAAAAAGAGAAGTACGTATACAGTGATAGAAGTGGGCTGCAGGTGCCAAAAGTGCAAAAGACCAAGGGCTGACTATGTCAAAAGACATGCCATTACAGGTTAATACAACATTTTTTATTTTCTTATTTACTAGTTTGTAGAAATTAGAAACAGAACAGATAACTTATAAGATAAAGATTAATTATTAACCTTATTTTCATTAAATTTACGAAAAATAACAGTCGTTTCCAGCAATTATTTTCACACATTTCTTCTTCAACAGATAAGTCTCTCTACCCCATATCATATCCCTAGACATCCGTTGACAAATATCTTCAGCTTGCCTCGTTGTAAGTCTAATCTTGGTCGGTGCATGCGTACTTATAACGAAATGGATAACAGTTACGTCGACATCTTTCATCTTTCTGATGCGTTTAAGGCGGTACCCCCACCGAAAGTGGCGCCGCGTTGAATTTTATTTAATATCGTAATTCTAATTCACAATTTTAATAAAACTAAACGTGGAACTTTTAGAGCCCATTGTCTTGTATTTTTAGAAGGTATCGCTACATCTCGTCATAGTCATTCGTAGAAAAAGATAGCAAATGTGTCACTTTTAGCAGTTTTGCTATCTACTTCTAGCAGTGACTACGAGGGAATGTAGCGATACCTTCTAAAAATACAAGACAATGGGCTCTAAAAGTTCCACGTTTAGTTTTATTAAAATTGTGAATTAGAATTACGATATTAAATAAAATTCAACGCGGCGCCACTTTCGGTGGGGGTACCGCCTTAAACGCATCAGAAAGATGAAAGATGTCGACGTAACTGTTATCCATTTCGTTATAAGTACGCATGCACCGACCAAGATTAGACTTACAACGAGACAAGCTGAAGATATTCGTCAACGGATGTCTAGGGATATGATATGGGATAGAGAGACTGTTGAAGAAGAAATGTGTGAAAATAATTGCTGGAAACGACTGTTATTTTTCGTTTAAAAAAATGGGTGTTGTTTTTACACGCAAACACACGCGTGCAACCACGTGTCCTTGATTGGTTTTGATATTCATTGCGGCTTTGTAAGTTAAAACGATAATCTTTAAAAATAAATAATGACTTTGATCCTCAATAACTCCTTAACTATAACGGGTTTCCAGATTTGGTCCCGTTCAACAAAATGATAGTAATGATGGGGACAATTGGTGGTTTTCGTTTTGGGCCTTTTAAACACCCTGTGTAGTTAGGATTAGGATAGTCGCCGTGTGGTGACGGCCAAAGAATACAAGTGTCACCACTCCCTTACATGCCTGGGATGTCGTAAGAGTCGACTAAGAGGCTCGACGCATTAAGCACCTGTGCGAGAGAAGGAATACTTGAAACAAACCCTCTACCAACCCGTCTGGCCAGCGTGGTAGCAGTAGGCTTCAGATTTGTGGAGAAAACTTGTTGAACTTACATTTATTATACCATGAATACCATAGAACATTCTGGCCACTAAGATACTTTGAATAAACCAGGGCCCTGTTTCATAAAGATTACAATTGTCGGCGACAGGTGACAGGTGATAATTTGTCGATTTTTCGTTTCATAAAACATTGATGCTATATGAAAAGCCGACATAGTCGTCAATTTTTTTTTTTTTTTTAAATTATCCCGACTATTTTACATTTTAACGTTTCGTAAAACATTTGGTCTGATTTATCTGTAATCGGAAAATCTGACATATTTGTAGAATTGTCGCACATTTTTGATAGGCATTCTGGGTCTGTGCCAAGATGAGGAGTGACAAGTTATTTTTCGTTTATTAATTCTCACATGATCGAAAGAGTTCGTAATAGGATTTTGAAAAAGAGAACTTTAAAATGTATGTTTGCTTTTTATAGAAAACCTACTTTCTACAATGATGACAAAGGTTAAAATTTAGATCAGTGACATAAAATGTATGTTTGAGCATAGTTTACAAATTGTCGACTTGTCAAGCATTATGTAACAGGGCCCGTAGCATAAACGCTGTGTTAGATTTGTCAAAAATAGCATAGAAGCATTATAAATTGCGGCTTACAACTTTATAATGCTTCTATGCTATTTTTGACCAATCTAACACAACGTCTATGTGTTCATGGTGTTCGTGTTACGGGGAGGTTTTGAACCTACGTTTATGATACCATTAATACCATAGAACACTCTGGCCACTAAAATTTAATCTATACTAATATTATAAAGCTGAAGAGTTTGTTTGTTTGAACGCGTTAATCTCAGGAACTACTGGACCGATATAGAAAATTCTTAGACCATTAGAAAGCTACATTTCTCCCGAGTGACACAGGCTTTATTTTATCCTGATATTCCCACGGGAACGGGCACCACGCGGGTAAAACCGCGAGAATCCGCTAGTTTAAATATAATCAGTCATGATTTTTGTAATTATTGCATTTTTCAATGCTATTTTTATACTTATGATAAATTTTAAATAGAAAAATATTGTAAAAAATGAACTCGGCCACAAGTGAATTCTCAGACGGGAATCGAACCCGCGACCTTTGGAAATCCGGTCCAATTGACATCTTTGAAAAGAGCATTGGACCGGATTTCCAAAGGTCGCGGGTATCATAATCAGTCAGTCATCAGTCATCACAAATCTTTTAAGTAAAGGTACTTCCGAGTTAATTTTACTAGGTATCTTACTAAACTAATCCTACTAGTTATTATTATAAAAGTAAAAATTTGCCTTTGCAAAGAATCCGAGAAAAAACAGATCCAGAAATCTCGGACAGAATTCGGGTGTCGCTTACGCACTGGGATCCGAATCCGATATGTAACTTCCTATTTTAACATTATCAGTGTCAGTTAGGTCTCGGTAGCTCAGCGGTTAGAGCATTGAACCGGATTTCCAAAGGTCGCGGGTTCGATTCCCGTCTGAGAATTCACTTGTGGCCGAGTTAATTTTTTCCAATATTTTTCTATTTAAAATTTACCATATAGATAAGTTAGGATTATAACTTTTTAATTTTGCATTTTACAATGCTATTTTTATGTGATATATATTAAACAAGAAAATATAGGTACTAGAAAAAAGCAACTTGTCTCATGTCCCGACAATTGTGTGTTGCGCTCGACAGAAAAGTTTTTAGCGTCTTGTACCTTTGAAATCCTCGCTTCGCTCAGGATTAAATCTTTGAACCACGAGCGCAGCGAGTGGTTCAATCCTAGAATTCTTCACTTGCTCATATTTCAATAGAGGTAACTCGCCGCTAAATAACCAACTTTCCAGTCTTGCATAACAAATAACTATTGTTCCAATATTATATCCGCAACTACGAGGGTAAAACCGCGGCCAACCACTAGTCTATTTATAAATTTTAACTAAGAATAAGTAATTAAATTTAGTGTTAACCATTAAATATGTTGAAAGTGACCAATTTATTGTTGAATTTATTCTATGCTAACTTTCATTTAACCACAGATCACAAGAAAGCGGTCAAGTAGTTAACTCAGTAAAGTAAGTTATGACGTGTCGCCAACTTCTTGCGCAAAGCACAGAAGCAAAGCAGTTCATATACCTACTTGTACAATTTTTTTTTTCTTCACGTTTTGTTACAAAATGCGTATTAACACCATAATATAATATAATATATTAATATAATAATATACTGCGTAAGCGCTCTTATTTTATGGTGTAAATAATAATAACTGTGCGTGCATGGATTACCGCGCAAGCACAGTTTCGATTCTCGTCTGAAGTAAAAGTTTTGTTTTTCTTCTTTTATAAAGAATCAAGTTATTTTTTTTTTCAATAAAAGGGTTGGATTTAGAATCGTGCGGCACGATTTAAGGGTTGAAAGTGGAAGGGTCGTTAAGGGGGGGTCCACCCATCTCCCGAACACTACTCTTGTTACAAGGTAATGTATCGTTTTTGAGAAAATCAAAAACAATGTTTAACCTCAAAACGGTTAAAACCTGAAATGAAACGCTAATTCACCTCGCATTATCATTGTTTGACTTGTCGTAAAGATGAAAAAATAACTTGTCTATAATGTCTATGCAATGCCGTGAAACAAAACGCAAAAGTCTGCTGTCACCTAAAACATTGAGACTAAGGCCGTAAATATAACGTGAATAAAATACATACGCGGCCGGTGAAGCGCCAGAAACGACATTTTTTTTAAAGTTTTATAAATATTTATAACGTTAGAGCTGAGTGAGCACGTCCTGGCAGCGGCGCGCGAAGCCCATAAAACGATGTCTTTCTATAAAAATTTGTATAATATACATATGACTAGGTATATTATATAAAACGCGCGAGCCGAGCGAGCGCAGCGAGCGTGCCGCGGCAGCGGCCGGCGAAGCGCCAGAAATTGTTTTTTTAAATTTAAAACCAATATTACGATAGTTATAGAAATTAAAAAAAATATGGTCTTAATCTTGTAGTGCAGGGGTCCACCATGTAGATTTTCATACATTTTGAGGTTTAAATATATTTTTTTAATATCTTCATAACTATGTATTACCTTGTAATGGGAGCAGTGCGGGGGGGGGAGGGGGGGCATCGGCCCTCCTCCGGTTCCCCCTCACACCCCGTTTTAGCCCTTATAAAATCGCCCTTAAAAATTTTAACCCAACTTAGTTTGTGAAATATAACGCATTTGATATCCGTAAAAGTTGTTTTATTTCAATGAACTTATAATATTCTACAGTATAATTACAGTACAAGTAAGTAGTTTGTTTTAGTTACTATATACTACGAAAGGAATTATGTCTGTCTATCTATTTAGTACTTACCACAGTATAAAATTGTATCAATTTCTTCCAAAAAGTTTTATTATTAAAAAGTCGTTAGAACGTTTTGACTTATTTTATTAACATTTTCAATACTATTTTAAAATACTAGAAAAAAACGACTCCGATCAAATGGGAGAGCAGGTAGGCTGGATTTCCAAAGGTTGCAAGTTCAAATCCCGCCCGAAAGTAACTTGTGACTAGTGTGACGTTTCGATTTTTTCTAGTACCTAACTATTTATCTATTAAAAATATATTTTTTAATTACTTTTTTAAGTAGGATCTAAAGTTCTCTAAACTTAATTCACTTAAATATTTAAAGAAACTTAAAAAAAAGAATACCTTGCCAGCTCCTCCTCTGTTTTTCCACATCTTCGTCCCAGCTATCCAACATTTTTCCCGCCTTTTCTTTAGCACAAGATAACGGATCATTTTCCCCCATACAGTCCAATATAGACATCAAACTAGGTGCCCAACTTTTCCCAAAATTCATCAAATACTCGTACGACCTCTCAAAAATAGTTGCACTCTCAACATTATTACAAAAAACGAGGAAAATTACTAATATTAAGGATTTTTTTACCGCCATTTTGACGGAAGCGTCAATTTGACTTTTTATTTTTTAAAACGCGCGCGCTGTTTCGCGTTCAAGGTTACACTGAGCGCGGCACGAGACATATCCTCCTTTTTAAGGCTGGTTTTACAGTACCGCTTTTAAAAAGCGCGGGCGGAAAGCGGGTTAAAAAAATGGGATATTTTAACAATACATCAAAGTCATAATCATAATGTTCATCTGAATCGAACTAAGCAGAATTAGACAAAGATTTAGAAATATCTAAATTCGTCATCGTCTCTGAGCTGCCTGCTAAACACATAAGCTTGACTAAATGACTTAGCTCGGCTTATGTCAATATCAAACATTTTATTATTTTTTTACTTCGTTGTTTTTAAGTTGTTATCATAAGTGCTTGTATCAGCCTAGACTGAATAAATAATATTGACTTGTTAAGTCCTCTGAGCACCAGTAAACAGCACGTTAGGCTTTATGGTTTTAGAGACGCTCTTAAGTCACTCGAAATAGTGATTTAGCGATAGCGATTTTCGCAGTTTAAGTGTACAGTTAGGCAATAAAATCAAACAAACAAAAAGAATCTCGTTTTTACGTCCACATGTTTGAATTGAAAAAAGAAATAGCGTAACTATGGTAGAAAATTGGTGGAGAAGTGGTTTGCGAACTCGTAGTGGTTAAGCAACTTTCGCAATGACGAACACATCGATCACAGGATGGGTGTCCAATAATCTATTATCAAGCTTCTCGGTGCTTCGGAAGGCACGTTATGCCGTTGGTACCGGTTGCATTTGCAGTCCTCGATACCCGTTTGTATTAAGACTGCGTGGTGAGGTGACATATACTAATTATCCATCCATAATAAAGCACCGTAAAGACAATAAATGGCTGATGACGATTGGCTTCGGTCCGTATTTATTTTATGAAGAACGGTGAAACGCCTTCTTCATACCTGATGTTAAGTAATGATAAGGCTGAAGGTGGAAGCATGACTCTCTCTTGATCCTCAAACATTAAAGAACTAACTACCTATGTATGTATGGTAAAATAAACATTTCGTGCCCGTCGCTTACCATGCGCGGTCGAAAGCGCGACTGTGAAACCAGCCTAACGCACCTACTTTCTTTTTCTTAAAGTTGCCAGCATGTGTGATGCCAGTGCGTCCATTTTTGTATTTAAAAATCAGTTTTGGCAAAGAAAGCTGCGTGCGTTATAGATTAGTAATTAAATTAATAAGGAGTGAAAGTATTGCGTTTTTTGGGGTAAATTCTTTCCCCATAATTGAATTAAAGCCTATGGTTAATTGGAGAACTGTTATGAAGATTTTAGTTTTAAGTCTATTTTCTAGTCAATCGCTTCGGCCTATGGGAAAAAGAAATCTATTATACGGTTTTAAATTATGATTTTACTACGAATATAACATTAATATTTTCAAATATTCTAGAAAATTTCCCTTATAACATTTATAATGTTTAATTATGTATTAGTTTTTGCCTTTCGAGCTGTATGCGATACATTGGTGCTTGCATGTTTTGTTTAGTCACTAACCCCCATATTCTAAGTCGTTACTCCAAAACTTTTTACACTCCACTCAAACTTGTCGTGGGTAAAAATGGTAGTGTGCGCTAGGCCTAACACGGAGTGGCTACGTACTCTTTGGCTCCTCCAGGCCCTTACGGAGTTATGACTTAGAATACCGATTTCGAGGAGTATTTTGAAGAGGTTTTCAAGGAGGTTTCGTTAAGTCGAGGACGAGTCAGTTTTGGAGGAACGACTTAGAATATGGGTGTTAGTCGCATGTAACTCAATTTGTAAAAATAAATAAATGAAATAAATACTATTTGACAGTGTTGTGATATCAGGCTAGCGTACCGATTCTCGCGGTGAGATATGTCGAATTCGTCATTTTTCAAACCTAAATTTCCTTATCAAAATATCTGTACTGTAAATAATAACTGTACCACTGTCAAACTCCACTAGTTTTAATGATTTTCGACAATCCTTTAACATCCTTTAATCTCATTTTTTACAGATCTGTAAAAAATTTCGAATTATAATTTCAGCGCGAGAATTGCCTCCCAATCATGACACCAGTCAATATTACTTTAATGTTTTTTAATTTTTTAATAATATATATTTTTTAATAATAATTTTTAACCGCCTCTGTGGTCTAGTGGTACAACCACCCGGTATCAGACCCAGGGGTTCCGGGTTCGATTCCCAGCGGGGGTACATATTGTATTCGGTTTGGTTGGTGGTAGGACTTGTTGTAAGCCCGCCTGGCTAGCTACCACCATCTTATCTAAGCCTGACGCCATAACAACAATGTTTTCAGCATTGTTGTGTTCCGGCAGTTCGTGATAAGATAGCCAGTTCCTCAGTGATTGAGGATTCCTGGAGAGGCTCGCTTCCATCTTCAACCTTATCAATACTTAACATCAGGTATGATGAAGGCTAAGAGTCCCCCGTCATTCATAAAAAAATAAAAAAAATGTTGCCTAACACTTCAAAAGGTAAGCTTGTCCAGACACATTGTTACAAGAAAGTAAAGAAGTTAAGGGGACATGTTTAGACTGCTTCTGTGTTTCGCACAAAAGCCAACTTACTATTATTTCGAAATTAGCCGTGGTAATAGATATCTTGATGTCTTTAATAACAAATTCTCTCTTTATAAGAAAACTGTGTCCGAGCTTCTTGAAGCAGAAACATGAAACTGAAATTGTTAAATGTAAAAAATAGTTGGTTTTGTAATTTTATTATTATTGTTTTGGTTCGCATAACTTTAAAATAATTGTGCATGCTGTGTACGCTACGTCAAAGATTGAATCCTGAGCGAAGCGAGGATTTCATAGGTACAAGACGCTAAAAACTTTTCTGCCGAGCGCAACACACAATTTTTCACCTCACAACAGCGAGAAACATTTTATGGTTGTTTCCGCGGTCAACTTCCGGTAAAAAATTCTTTAAACATAAAGCTTAATCTAAATATACCTTATTCTCGCTGTTTTAATGATATAAAAAAACTAAAATAATAAAAAAGGGAGTATTATAGTTAATTCAAAGTTATTTAAAGTAGGAATATATTATTACTTATTAATTGGTTGTGAAATCTCACCCAGCCTAATATTAAATTCTTATAACAAATAGTTTAATCTTATTGTTATTGTTTTTATGATTCAATGAACTAAAATAATATAATTAAACCAAAACGGAGTACTATAATTAATTAAAAGCTATTTAAAATAAGAATCAAATATAACAAAAAAGTCAATAGTGCGATTCGGAACGCATTATGACATATTTTAGGTATTAAATTAAAAAAGTACTTTGCCGCGCTAGGCCGCAAAAAGCTATTTTCTACGGCTAAACTGATTGACAAAACCTCCTTTTCAGAGCGGGTGAGGTAAAAAGAAATAACCTCTGTCCTGGTATGGCTATGGGCCCTGATCCCCCATGGTCTACGGCAGTATGATGGCAAAGCAGTGAAGGGTTTAGCTGGTTGTGCCCCCGTCCGGGCTGCCTTTCGAGGCTGAATGGGGACCGGGAGGCGGTGGTCCCTCTCTTCTCTCGTCCTCCCACCGAGCTTTCGAGCTCAGTGGGGGACGCGAGCTGGTTTGATTAGGATCAAACCAGCTCGCGTCCCCCGTGGCTCGGCTGGGTTTCGGGGTAGGCCCCGAAACCCCGCCGAGCCTACTAGGCTTGACGGGGTGTCGGGGGGCGGCGAGGGAGGTGCTGGACTCGCGAGTCCCGTATTCTAGGTGAGCCCAGCATAACGATTTGGTATGCGTAAATGCATTCAGCTCACTCAAAACGAAAAAAAAGGTAGGCTATGGGCGAAAGTTTCTTTGCAGAAGCACTAATAATTTTAATTTCACATCTGTACGAAAGTTATTCAATATTTTCGCGTTGAAATTGATAATTAAAGGAACCGAGTCTGGTTTCGTTCCGCTAAAATACCATCAATTATTTTGTTAAAAAAACGATAGAACAATTTTTTCCTAGGAATTTAATAATCGCACTCACTGCGCCTCTCAGATATAATTGGGTACCTATGGTTTTATTTATACTCTTGTGTTAATTTGCAGTATTTTTTTTATAATTTATAAGTTAGCGCTTGACCGCTATCTCGCCTGATGGTAAGCGATGATGCGATTGAGGATGAAACGCGTTATTCGCACGCGACTGGAAGCCCCCAAATTGTAAATATCAGGAAACACTGACTCTGGCAAAGTATTCCACTCTCTGGCAGTACATCATCATCATCATCATCATCAGCCTGTCGCAGTCCACTGCTGGACATAGGCCTCTCCAAGTGCACGCCACTGAGATCTGTTTTCGGCTTCTCTCATCCAGCTCCTATCAGCCGTCTTGCGCAAATCATCACTCCATCGTGCCTGAGGACGTCCTATACTACGTTTGCCGAGACGCGGTCTCCACTCTAGAACTCGTTTACCCCAACGGTTGTCGGTTCTACGGCTAATATGGCCAGCCCACTGCCACTTCAGCTTGCTAATCCGGTGGGCTATGTCGATAACTTTGGTTCTCTGACGGATCACCTCATTTCTGATACGATCTCTCAGAGAAACGCCGAGCATAGCCCTTTCCATAGCCCGCTGAGCAACTTTAAACTTGTGGACCAGCCGTGCCGTCAGTGTCCAAGTTTCGGCTCCGTAAGTCATAACGGGTAGGACGCACTGATTGAAGACTTTCGTCTTTAGGCACTGTGGGATCGACGACGTAAGGACTCAACGTAGCTTCCCAAATGCAGCCCAACCCAGCTGAATTCTCCTATTCACCTCGTCCTCAAAGTTTTTTCTACCAAACTGCAATGTCTGCCCGAGGTACACATATTTCTGAACAATTTCGAGAACGGCGCCGTGTATCGCAATCGGTTCCGGTAGAACATGTTCGTTGAACATGACATTGGTTTTGTCCAAGTTCATCCGTAGGCCGATGCGTAAAGAAGATTCAGCCAGGTCGTTCAGCATCTGTTGTAGGTCCTGCAGCGTTTCTGCCATTATGACGATATCGTCAGCAAATCGCAAGTGAGAGATGTGTTCGCCATTGATGTTGATACCACGTCCTTTCCAGTTCAGCGTCTTGAACATATCCTCCATTGCATTAGTGAACAGTTTCGGGGAAATAACATCCCCCTGTCTCACTCCTCGATGCAACGGTATGGGCCTCGTTTGCTGATTCTGTACTTGGACGGACATGGTGGCGGCTTCATACAGACACCTCATCACTCTGGCAGTACGGATGATAAAATTTGACGCAAAACGTTTAGTGCGAATTTTTGAGATATCAATATCAACCATAAAGCGGTTGCGCATATTTGAACGTCTGGTTGTCTGATGGAAAAGGGAGATGCTGGAATTAGGCTCTGCAATTCAGCCGCACACTCACCGAAATGTACCCGTCAGTATTTGCATAATTATCATCAGCTATTCTTAATGTCACATTGCTGGAGGCTCTGGCCTTCCTTATGGATGGTTAAAGAGAATGGGCCATGACCCACCACGCGGGCCAAATGCAGATTGGTGAGTTTTAACCACTGCAAATACAACCAGGACCCATTAGTCTCGGCTTAACGTGTCTTCTGAAGCTCGAAGGAGTTAGAGATACTACAATTTTGGTCACCAATCCCGTGACCGACCTTTGCGAAGATGTTAAAAATGAACTGCTAATCACGTTACTGCGACACCTACGCTACTGCGACAACATGATATTAGGTCACGAACGGTACTGCGACATAACTTCACTGCGACATTACGCCAAGCGCCACAATATATTGCTTATATTATGTATATAAAAACTGCATGCAATAAATTAGCTAAAATCTATACCTATTCCAAAGGGTTATCCAACAAAATCAGCAATAACCTCTGTCGCAGTAAAGTCGTGTCGCAGTAGCTTTGTGTCGCAGTAACGTCGTTTCGCAATAACGTTTTGTCGCAGTAGCGTAGTGTCGCAGTGGAGTCGTGTCGCACTAACGTGGATTCGCAGTTAGTTTTATCATCCATTGCAAAAGTTGCTATTGCCGCCTGATTATCTAACGTCTCGTCGTGTTTTGAGCTGTCATACAATACGAAAATGTGACAGTAATATAAATATAAATATAAATATAAATATTCCCATACAATCACACCAATTATCTAGCCCACGTTAAGTATCATGAAGAACTTGTTTTATGGATGCTAGTTAACGGATAAACATACTTACTTTACTTTATTATACTTTTTTTGTAAATACATACATAATATGCATACTAAACATCCAGACCAAGACAAATAGACATGTTCATGCACACAAATATTTGTCTTGTCCGGGGATCGAACCCGGGACCTCTGGCGCAGAAGGTGGGGTTAGTACCCATGCGCCAAACAGGTCGTCAAATGACAGGATGAAACTGAAACTGAACCGCGATTCCGTTAAATAATCAGCCCGAAGAAGAACAAAGTAACTATTTATTAATCTGTGCCAGTACTGTATTACTTAGTTAGGTATCTTACTACTGCAACAATTTTATTTAAACTAGGTTTAAGATTTCTTATATAATCTGTGGCAAAACTTAGTTATGTATACATAAGCGACATGTGTTTGTTCTGACTGTGTACTGTCTCTTTTTTTATTAAATGGGCTTACTATTGACCTCAATCTGGCCGAGGAACGTTGATGAGGTGATGGTGGAGCGAGTTCCCACCGAGTTCTTCTCATTTCTCTATTAGCCCTTTCTAAATATCATTAGACAAATTATGTAAATATAATAAGTCAATAATATTAATTTACAGTAGACTGGAAAAGTTTAAACAAACAATTTTAGTATCACATTACAAGTTATTGCAGTAATTAGGTATATTTCAAGTGGAAAGACAAATATTTTCTACATTCATTGTGAAAACTAGGTTGGTGGAGAAGGTACAGTAAAAACCGGCCAAGTGCGAGTCGGACTCGTGCACCGATGGTTCCGTACAAACCTGTAGGTATTTATGTAAAAGTTCACCCATCACGACAATCGAGTCATAGTAATGGTACTTTTTTGCAAAATGAAATTAAAAATTTTCAAAAATATGATTTATATGTATTATATTATATGATGTAACTAAAAATTTACGGGTTTCGCAATTTTCCTTTATTTGTACTATAAGACGTTACTTCGTACCAAATTTCAAGATTCTAAGTTCACGGGAAGTACCCTGTAGGTATTGGTTCCCGTGCGAATTTCGAAAATTTGCGGAAATTTGCGACATAAACGCCTGTATCTTTTGATTGCTTTAGAAGTTTGTTTTTTTCACAGCTCCATGGGACAGTAGCCTGAGTATTAGATATAATTTTCAGTGTGATACCTCCACGCGTTCCTGAGAAAAACGGTCTTGACAGACAGACGGACGGACGGACGGACAACGAAGTGATCCTATAAGGGTTCCGTTTTTCCTTTTGAGGTACGAAACCCTAAAAAGTAAAATCCGGTCCAATGCTCCAACCACTGAGCTACCGAGACTTACCTACGATAGACCTCTACGGTCTATCTAACCGCCTCTGCGGTTTAGAGTGGTAACAAGCACCGGTATCAGATCCAGAGCTTCCAGTTCGATTTCCAGCGGGGGTACAAATTGTATTCGGTTTGTTTGGTACTTCTTGAAAGTCCGCTTGTCTAGCTACCACCATTTTATCTTAGTCTGACGCCATACCAACAATGTTTTCAGCATCGTTGTGTTACGGCAGTTAGAGATAAAATAGCCAGTTCCTCAGTGATTGAGGATTCCAGGAAAGGCTCGCTTCCATCTTCAGCCTTATCAATACGCTATATCGAAAAAGTACGTACTTTTTAGTATAAAATTATAGGATGGTTAGAGATGTTACAAATCTGGTAGATATATAATAGAAATAGAGTAGATAAGATATATATGTCGCAGGATAATTAGATAAATCGTTTTTTTGCAAAAGTCCTATGGATATTGCGAAAACACGGATAATTAGACAATGGTGTTGTCATTTCTCAATCCTACTGAAAAAAGATAGGATTTTTGCGAAAAAACTGGTTGCCTTAGTAAGATTACGTAAAGAATCCTTGGCTATTATGACGAAATAAGAACACTGATTGGCTGGTCGGACCGTCCAAAACATCTTCTCTGATTGGTTGACGACTTGAAGTTACAAATATCAATCTATTCTCTCGCGTGTAGTAAACTTTCTATGAACCAATCAGAATAAGAGTTCGCAAGCAACAAAAAATTTGCCAATCAGAGTAAAGAATATCCAATGTTACTAAAACAATCAGTATTTTTGCAAAAACCCTATCTTTTTTCAGTAAGAATGAGAAATGTAAACACCATTGTCTAATTATCTGTGTTTTTGCAATATCTCTAGGAATTTTGCGAACATTCTATTTATCAAATCCTCCTACGACATATATACAGGGTGGAATAAATCTATGGGCCCTGGAGGCGAACTACCTTAAATCCTTAAGTTAGCCCATTTTACTGAAAGGAAACATTCCTTTATTTAATAAAAGAAACAAAACTGCTCTAAATTACTCAAAAGAGCCTTGAATACAGTGCTTTATCCGTATGATTAAGTTTACAAGTTTTCATGAACTTTGAAATAAAACAACTTTTACGGATATCAAACGCGCTATATTCCCGACGTGACCACGGCAGCTGTAAAGGTGCCGAAACGTCAAAAATACGGACAAACCTAAAAATACGGACAGTTACAACTTATTTCGTGGAAATATAGCGCGTTTGATATCCGTAAAAGTTGTTTTATTTCAATGAACAGTGCGCGCCAAAACATAAAGATTTTCATGAACTGCTTCATATACTGCTTTTTGTGAACCTAACATGCCGTGGCAGTTTGTAACTAAGGCCACACTACGTGTCTTTTGTACTCGATCATGTTATTCATGTATATATAAGTGTGAGTCTTGTAAACTGTCCTTTTCTTAAAAATAAAATAAATAAGTTAATTTCTCACTTGTTTCCTTTTATTTTTTACAGATTTTAGCTGGTTCGATTCCTGGGTGTGGGAAGCGTATTAACAAAAATCTTTGAATGCAGTTTTGCTCGTTTCTTAAAATAAAGGAATGTTTCCTTTCAATAAAATTAGTTAACTAAAGGATTTATGGTAGTTCCCCTCTAGAGTCCATAGATTTTTTTCCCTAGTTATAAGTCATAAATAATTATGCATTTGAAGTGAAAACTTCTTTAGCGTTGTACACATCAGAGTTTAAAATTTTTGGGATGGGTAAAAAATGTTAAAGTCGCGTCAGGACACGTGACCCTTATCGAAAATTCGTAAGACCATTTACCGTTGACCTATTTCAAATTACATAAAGTCTCACACTTGAAAGATGTTAGTAAATAACAACCATTATATAAAGATCTCTCATTACTACCTACCAACTTTCATATGCATGCCAGGTCAGTTTTAATGGATTTAACTGGCAAATCAAGTTGGTTGTTTTCATCAACTTTTTATGAAGTTGTGGTCAAGACATAGATGATTTAGATCGTTATTTTTGTTTACTCTGCTGGCACTCCCAGAGTGCAACCCGTTGTTTTTTTTTTACTATACTATACTGTACCTAATCACGGGGCTAATAAACCTTTTATTAAACTACTAGCGGATCTTTATATAATGGTTGTTATTAACTAATGTACGTAGATCTTTCAAGTGTGAGACTTTATGTAATTTGAAATAGGTCAACGGTAAGAAGTTTTCACTTCAAAATACTTGCAAAATGGCTGACACGAAGGTCGGTTTTTCATAGTGCAAACCGGTATAGAAACAAATAGCTATTTATGCGAACTTGAATTGCATAGTGAAGTAAGTAACTACGGTTTGTAATCGAACAAGTCAAGCGTGATATGTTTCTTTAAATAAGGTTCCTTACAGGAGGTTAATCTGTAAAGAAAGATTATTTCTTAAAGTATTTCAAATCTCTTTATTGCATGCCACAGAATAATTAAAATAGTGCAGAGGATGAAAAGCACAATAGTATAGGTAGATTTGGAGTCCTGTAAGGATACAGCAACGTTAACCCACATAGAATAGTTGTTTTACCCCCAGGTTCGGAACCAATGTTCTGGATGCTCTGGATGAACAAATGTACATAAACGAACGCAGAGCAAACATTTCACGAATGCTACTCGTACTTGTTTCGTTCGAGAAGGTGACATGTTCCTCGTGTTAAAGGAAGCGAAACGAACCACTTCTCGATTAAATAAATAACAGCTTATTTTTATAACAAACTAAATAGGTTGACTGGCTACTTGGCAAGTCAGCCAGTCAGCCAGTCAACCCGTGACCACGGCAGCTGAAAAGGTGCCGAAACGACAACAGATAACCCCTAAAAACATTTGGTCGGTGGTAGGACTTGTTGTAAGCCCGCCTGGCTAGCTACCACCATCTTATCTAAGTCTGACGCCATAACAACAATGTTTTCAGCATTGTTGTGTTCCGGCAGTTCGAGATAATAGCCAGTTCTTCGGTGGTTGAGGATTCCGGGAGAGGCTCGCTTCCATCTTCAGCCTTATTAAGACTGAAGATGGAAGCGACATAAGGCTTGTCAAAACTCTTGTCAGGGAAAAACCGCGCTCGTGATCTAAGACGTTTTTTATGTTTAAAAGTGTGATTTCGATATCAAAAACTGCACCAAAGTGTTCACTGAAACCTGGACTTGTTGTGATAGTGTTATTTCCACATAAAACACACAAATATAGACTAAAATTAGTGAAAAATAATACGTCTGACAATTTGTTTTACAGTGTTTGATATCTACCCACATATTTACCAACAATTTTATAGTCTTTTTTCTGCAAGTTTCCTTTTGGTGTTGCAAGTGTGATAATTCCGTTCTCCCAAAATGAGTGCACAAAAAAATACCAACACAAAGTTGCCACTGGAAAAATGCGCTAAGTGTAAAAAAACACCCAACGAGAAAAAAGCTATTGTGACTTGTGATTCATGTAAGGTGCTTATATGTGGAGACTGTCATGGATTGTCACCCACTGAAGCTCGCGTTCTCGAGTTAAAGACTGTAGCTCGTGTAATGACCTTTCTTTGTGAAGGTTGTAGATCAATGATGTCCCAGCTACCTTTGATATTGAAAAAATTGAACGAGCTCACAGAAGAAGTTCAGCAGCTGCGCCTTCGCCAAAGTATGCTGGCAACTGAATCAGCAATACAAGAAATATCTGAAAGAGCCCACAGGGCTACTAATGTTATAATCTATGATATACCAGAATCAACAAGTGATGTATCTGAAGAAAGAAATATGACATAAAAGAATGCACGTCTGTTATTAATACAATCACTAACAAAGTGAAATGTAATGGAATCAAGCTGTTCCGTCTTGGTGCCCCAAAAACTGGCACAGGGTTAAGACCGCGCCCACTGAAGGTTATACTGCATAGTAAGACTGACGCAATAGAGATCCTCCGCAATAGAAATAAACTGAAGAAGCCCTCCTCTATTACTGCTGACTTAACTCCCCTTCAAAGGGAATACATGGCGCATTTGCGAGAAGAACTAAACAAGCGCATTAGTAATGGAGAGTCTGATATTACTATAAAGTATGTCCGTGGGCACCCGATGATTGTAAATCATCAAAAAAACTAGATTTGAATACACAGAAACCACTATCTACACCGACAAACTATGATAATACAAATATTCACTCAACTTTACAGAATAAACTTTCATCCGCACTTATTACAGTCACCATTTTTTATACTAACATACAATCTCTCAATTCAAAGCTAGATCTATTTGTTGCAAGAGTAAACTCATTAAAACCAACGTTAATCATAATTACTGAAACCTGGCTGAAGCCAAATATAACCAATTCTTTTATAAATATACCTGGATACGACCTTTACCGCGATGATCGCTTTGGTAAAAGAAGTGGTGGCGTGGCGATCTATGCCTCACGCGAGTTTGGCGGTGTAGTAATAAAGCCCTACAACAAATATACTGCTAAACATGTAGCTACTGAACGCCTGTGGCTGGACGTGAGTGTTGCAAACACAAGATTTCTGTTATGTGGACTGTACAGAGGTCATGATTCCACAATGGAACAAGATAATGCACTACTGGATGAGCTTAATAACGCATCAGAGACCAACGTAGTGGCAATATTTGGTGACTTTAATTATGGTGGGGTAAAATGGATAAATGATAATACTGGATATGTCACACCAATAGAAACCAACTTCTTACAGTGGTACGAAGATAGCAATCTTCAGCAATTAGTAGATAAATACACCAGATTTAGACCAGGCAACCAACCTTCTTTATTGGACCTTATTCTAACTAATGATGAAACACTAATTGCTGACATTGAACATCAAACCCCTATAGGAAAGAGCGATCACACCTGTTTATTTGCCTCGATTCAGCTACAAACTCGCCAGCAAGATTTTGAAACTAAATTCCGTTTAAACCACAAAAAAGCAGATTATGATGCAATGAACACAATCATAAAAAAAACTTTGCCTGCTACACTTAAGGAGCTTAATTGCCCTAAGGTCCAGTATGGGATTTTTACTGAGACTGTCAAAGAAGCTGTTAACACTTGCACACCAAAAGTCAAAGTACGGTCAGGAGTAACAAACAAACCGTGGATATCAAAAGATACAAAAAAGATTGTTGACCAAAAACACGCTTTATGGAAAAGATATATCTTGACTGGATTGGATGAGATGTATAGTGAGTATCGGAAAGTCAACAACAAATTGTCAAACCAAACTAAATCCGCCCGCAGTACCTACGAGAGTGACCTTCTAAAAGGTGAACCAAAGAAATTTTACGCTTATATAAGAAAACAAATATCTTCAAAAGTTAGCATACCAACAGCTTTACGTAATAAGCAGGGCCAAACTCTAACTGGAGCTTATGAAATTGCTGAACTATTCGCGGAACAATTCTCAAGTGTCTTTCAAGAAGAACCACCCACTCCGTTACCAGAGTTGAATCCGCTTCTTCGAGTTGAAGATTCCGTTGAGGATATTGCATTTACTGAAGACGCCATTCGACAAGTCCTTAAAGAAATGAATAAAGATTCCTCACCTGGTCCGGATGACATTTCGGTAGGCCTGTTACAGAGATGCGACCTCGCGACCAGTCTAGCATTTATAATGCAGAATTCTTACGATACTGGAATCATACCAGACTCATGGCGAAATGCCACAGTTACTTCTATATTTAATAAAGGAAACAAGCTTGATCCTGCCAATTTTAGACCAATAAGTCTTACTTGTGTGTCGTGCAAGTTGATGGAAAAAATTATAGTAAAATCAATCAGAGAATTTTTTGCCAATCATGAAGTTATTACTGATCACCAACATGGGTTCTGTCCACGCCGGTCTACTGTGTCTAACTTACTATCGTGCATGTCGACATGGATCGAACAATTTAACGAAAGGCAACCAACCGACGTCATTTACCTCGATTACGAGAAAGCATTTGACAAGGTTCCAATTAACAGGCTGCTGCAAAAGCTGGAATTTGTGGGAATAAGAGGAAAACTACTTAACTGGATAGAGGCATTTCTGAGACAAAGAACTTTCCAAGTAAGAATAGGAGATGAACTGTCTGCCCAGCGCGTGGTTCTTAGTGGTGTACCTCAAGGGTCAGTTCTTGGACCCGTATTGTTTATAATTTACACATTTGACCTTCCTCACAACCTGCAATGCAATGTAAGCATGTTTGCGGATGACACAAAGTTGTTTGCTAATCCACTTATTGATTATGATCAACTCCAATCTGACTTGAATGCCATATCCAACTGGTCTAGGAATTGGCTCCTGAACCTTAATACTTCCAAATGCTGTGTGTTGCACATAGGAAATCGAAACCCTCGTAGAACTTATAAATTAGAAGATGTTCAACTGACGGAGGTAAAGGTCCAGACCGATTTAGGAGTAAAGATATCCGAGGATTTGAAATGGGAAGATCATATTACTTCTATAGCAAAGAAAGCCAAAAGTCTAATATACCTCATAAGAAAAGCTTTTGGAAACTTGACTCTTGAAATGATGTTAAAGATCTACAAAACATATGTCAGACCGATTTTGGAGTACGCGTTTCAAGTCTGGAGTCCCTATTTTGCCAAGGACATTGAACAATTAGAGAAAGTGCAAAGAAGTTTCACTAAAATACCCAGAGCGCTAAGAAGACGTCCTTATGAGGAGCGGTTGGAAGTGCTGAAACTTACAACACTGAGAGAACGCAGGATCCGTGGAGACCTAATCGAGACCTTTAAAATACTTAATGGACACTACGACCTCCACAATCTTCATAACTTATTTAAGCGTAATCAGAACCGTTACCTTAGGGGTCACAGCTTCAAGCTCAGTACTTCAATCGCAAACAACAACCCATGCAAACATTTTATCAGTAACAGAGTCGTCAAAGAGTGGAATAAGCTTCCGGAAGATGTAGTCCTCGCCTCTAACGTCAATCAATTCAAAAATCGACTAGACAGATATTTAGAATTTAAATATTGAACAAAATGCATAGATAGCAGGATACAGGCGCTATCAGTTGTTACAACTGCTAGCCTGTTAATAATAATAATAATAATAATAATAATTATTAATACTTAACAGCATGTATGATGAAGGCTAAGAAGAGTCACCCCGTCATTCATAAAAAAAAAACAATTAAAATATTCTACTGTAACAGTATACAGTGCACTTAAATCCGAAAAAACTGTTTAATTTCAATAAGAGACTGATGGTGTGCTTACATTTTTTCAAACTTTACCGACCATAGAAAAGACATCAACGATATAATGTGAAAAATTTAACATTTTAGAAAAGTAAGTTTTTTCCTGTTGAAAACGGAACCCTAAACGTAGCAAACCTTTAATGTAGTCCAGAACAAATTAAACCTTCTAGAAACAGTCGCGTGTTGAAAAACGCGAATAAATTTAAAATTAATATTAAATTGTTTAAAAAAGTTTTGTATCAAAATTTAAATTTCGTTTTTACATTTTAGATTTTATATAAAAATTTAAAAAATGGTTGACACTTACATTGAAATTTCAAAAGGAGAATTCGAAACGAAAGTGGAAAATCCAAAATGGCGGCTATTTCTCGAAATAACTTTTCACGCTTTCTTTTGGTGTGTAAGCAGCTTTATTGTATGCGATGGTTTTTACATTTGGTATAATATTAGTGATGAACATAGAGCCAGTGATATTGTAATCGATATAATGAAACGATGTGTTTTATTCTACTTCACCAATTGGAACTTTGTAAGTACCTACTCATTTATTTTTCAAAAACGTTAATTTTGCTTATACAATATTTATCTAAAATAACGTAACTACATCTATTTGTGTTAATGCATCTAATGGGTTTGCTATGTTTAAATTTTTTAATTAAAATATGTTTTAGCATATCATTTTACATCCATTTTTAATAAGGAAATTTTTTGACATATTTGTTTGTTAAACTATTTCTGTAAGCATAACCTTAACATCTAGTGATTTCCATAATCTTTTGGCATAAATCATTATATTTCATCACCAACGGACACCGGTGTCCAGAGAACAATATAACTCATAATCCGGGGCCTGAATGGAACAAAAATATAACTGCAAAATTACTTAAATAAATGTTTGCTATAAATGTTTTGTAGGCGCTTTCGATTCGAACTACATGCGCGTTCATGTTGGATGTATTAATGTAATAATGATTAAGTTTTTTTAATATGTGCGTGCGTATGTTTTTATTTGTATATGATACAAGTGCGGGAAAAATGCGGGCAGTCCGCATTTTTCCGTTCGGTTCCCTTCCCATAGGAACATCGGGATATAATTATGTCCTAAATATTTCGGGCCATGGTTTTTCTGTGTGCAACTTGCATTAAAATGAAAACGCAAAACTCGTGACTGCAACAAATTATTTTTTTCGATTTAATTTGTCTCTGATTTGAACTCTACGAGTTTCAATTTGCGAAACTGAGATAGATTGCTAAAATAAAATAAAAAAACTATTTGAGCACAGTGCTTCAGAAAGCATACTAAATACAGATTTTATTTGCAGCACGGATTTTAAAGTACTTTACTAGATTGTAGTCATTAACGCATCCACATTGGGGCTGCGTGGTGGGCCATGGCCCACTCTCTTTATCATTCCGTTTAAAGACTGACGATAAGATGAATAATGCAGCTAAAATAAATCAAAACACGAAAGGGTGACAACGAGAAAATAACGAAAATGAATTTGTCTCTGATTTCAAATCTACGAGTTTCAATTTGACGACGACCTGTTTGGCGCAGGGGTACTAACCCCACCTTCTGCGCCAGAGGTCCCAGGTTCGATCCCCGGACAAGACAAATATTTGTGTGCATGAACATGTCTATTTGTCTTGGTCTGGGTGTTTAATATGTATATTATGTATGTATTTACAAAAAAAAAGTATATAAGTATGTTTATCCGTTATCTAGTATCCATAACACAAGTTCTTCATGATACTTAACGTGGGCTAGATAATTGGTGTGATTGTATGGAAATATTTATTTATTTATTACTTATTTATTTAATTTGCGAAAACTTCAAGTTTCTTTTTATAAAAAAATTCAATCGAATACAGACTTATTCTCTGGAGTTTTACAGCTCCTGGTAAATGTTTTTTTTATAAAGGGGAGACTCTTAGCGTTCATCATACATGATGTTAAGAATTGATATGGCTGAATATGGAAGCGAGCCTCTCCCGGAATCCTCAGCCACTGAGGAACTGGCTATCTTATCTCTTACTGCAGGAACACAACAACGCTGAAATCGTTGTTGTTTTGGCGTCAGACTTAGTTAAGATGGTTGTAGCTAGCCAGGCGGACTTACAACAAGTCTTATTATCCATCATCAGCCTGTGGACGTCCACTGCTGGACATCAGCCTCTCCTAGCTCACGCTTATTGTGGCGTTCATAGGAGGCTATTAGCCTACTGCTACCATGCTCTCCAGACGGGTTGGTAGAGGGTTTGTTTCAAGTTTTCTTTCTCTCGCACAGGTGTTCAATGCGTCGCATCTCTTAGTCGACTCTTACGACATCCCAGGCATGTAAGGGAGTGGTGACACTTGTATTCTTAGGCCGTCACCACACGGCAGTCTTATTATAACCAACGAAAATTAATTAATTTAATTAAGTAATTTGAAATGCAACAACTGCATTGCATAAATCCCATAGAGTACCTAGATATGCAGTATTATTTGCAATGATTCGCTAGAATAACCGTCATGCCTCGCCTAATAACTGGTTTGCTTCAATTAATACGAGTATCATTCAATTATTTGTGACGTTCATATTTTTAAAGGCGATTTATCACGAAATGACATCTCTATTTCTAGAGTATAAAAATACTTTATTTGCTAATTTTAAGTATTAATTCTTAGTTCAAACACTTATTTTAAGTCAAAATTATTGTCTTTTGACATTAATTCAATCTCGATCTCAATGCGATTGCGTGGAGAGTAAGGGGCTATTACTCAAGAAACTTTTTATAAAAAAATTAAAAACCGACTTAAAGACCGACAAAAATCAAAAAGTAAAAAATACATCTTTTGTTGGAGTCGGTCCAGCCAAGGTAAGAAAAATAAAAGTAATAGAAGTTAAATGAATAATTCCTTGGCTGGCACCGATTATATAATAAGTATATCTTGATTTTTTTATAAAAAGTTTTTTATTTCACAATCTTTTAGTTAGGATAAGTCCCGGGCTTTGGTTTGACTCAAACTAGTAGTGTAGAAACTACTAGTTTGAGTCAAACGTTTTGGGTCAAACCGCTTGACCGAGTTTTTGTTTCACATTTTTTAAAGTCAAAAGGCAGAAGCTGTGCCATTTTGTGAACTTCTTTCAAAATAAACTCGTGGGTTTTATTTTTGTATAAAATGTTTTTTATTTCACAATTTTAATATAAGCAGCGCCATCTAGTGAACTTTATTGCCATCTTGCGGTTTTTACAACAGTATTTTTGAGATATCCTGATAAAATACTGAACTGATCGGATCTAATAACTTTTGAATCATTACAATCGGTCCAACCGTCTTCGAGTAATCGACATACATACATAAAAAAAATATATACGCGACGAATAGATAACCTCCTTCTTTTGAAGTCGGTTAATAAAAATAACGGAAACAACTTAGTCCTGGCAAGTACAGTACTTTATCTTTTTACATCACTTGACGAAGTTGACTACGGCCAGTGGAGTAGATGTTACTTCAAGGCCAAGGCCAAGGTTCTTTCGGAAATTGAAGACTTTTAAAGTCAGCTATACGCTTCGTATATCTCTCAACGTGATCCCGAAAATGAGGATACCAGAGCCACATTTACCCGCCACTTTACCGAAGACTTGCCAGAGATTAGCATAATCGAATTTGAGATGGTTCTTGGCTTGGAATCCCAACCCCTGAAGCAGGCCGGGTTTCGAGGAGGTTACGGCACCATAGACCACATTTTCACAGTGCAGCAGATTATACAGAAGACCGAAGAGTATAATTAGGCTTAGCTTTTGTGGACTATGAAAAGGTGTTGGACTCTATCGAAACCTGGGCTGTTCTAGAATCCCTGCAACGATGCCAAGTCGATTGGTGATATAACTATCCAAGTGTTGAGGTGTCTGAACAATACCGCCACCATAGCCGTTCAAGTACAGAACCAGCAAACAAAACATATCCCCTTGCATCGAGGTGTGACATATCCCCTAAATTGTTCACAAATGCTTTGGAGGATATGTTTAAAACTCTGGACTGGAAAGGACCTGACATTAATATTAATGGCGATTGCATCTCACACTTGCGATTCGCGGACGACATCGTCATTATGGCCGAAACGTTGCAGGAGTTACAGCTCATGCTGAACGGTCTAGCTTATTCTTCCCAGCGCATCGGCCTCCGGATGAACTTGGACAAAAACTAAGTTATGTTCAATGAACATGTTATCCCGGAACCTATTGCAGTTCAAGGCAGTAAGGGAAGAAGCTGTAAGGGAATATGTTTACCTCGTGCAAATAGTGCAGTTGGGTAAAAACAATTTCGAGAGGAGGCCAACCGAAGAATACAGCTGGGCTGGGCAGCCTGGGAAACTTCGTCGAGCCTTTACGTCGCCCATTTATTCTACAAAGTCTAAAGACGAAAGTCTACAATCAGTGCATCCTACCCCTCATGACATACGGAGCCGAAATGTGAATATCCACGGCAGGGCTGGTTCACAAGTTTAAAGTCGCTCAGCGAGCAGTGGAAAGGGCTATGCTCGGAGTTTCTCTGAAGGATCGGATTACAAAGATCGGAACCAGGTGATCCGACAGAGAACCAAAGTTGTCGACATAGCCCACCGAATTAGCAAACCAAAGTGGCAGTGGCAGCAAAGCCGCAGAACCGACAACCACTGGGGTAAGACCACGTATCGTCAAACGCAGTGTAGGACGCCCTCACTAGGTGGAGCGACGATCTTCGCAGGGTGGCTCGCAAGAGCTGGAAGAGAATAGCCACGGATTGTGCTCGGTGGCGTATACTTGGAAAGGCATATGTCCAGCAGTGGCCGACAATGGGCTGATGATGATGATGACTCTAATAAAATATATAACTAGAAAAAAGTTAGCAGTCCAACCATTGAGCTACTCCCGTTCGTTAAAAAACTATCACATAAAAATAGCATAGTAAGATGCAAAAATATAAAATCTAATAATTATCATCATCTTAATCATAATAATAGTTTGCGGACATGTTTTTTTTTTAATAATAATTAAATAATTTATTCCCAAAAGATCCGGGAGCCGGGACCGAGAGATACATCTTAGACCCAACCAATGCCGAACGTGGCGTCTCGTTGAGAAGTGGCTGTGACAGTGTTAGTGGTCTCAGTTGCATAACACCCACTGCTGGGTGTAGGCCTCCCACAAGGACCTCCACGACTGCGCTGCCCGCATTAAGCGGTTTCCCGCGACCTTCACTAGATCGTCGGTCGAGCGTCGTCCGGTGCGCGGTCGCCATCCCAAAACCTTTCCGCCCCAACGGAAATCGGTTCTTCTCTCGCTATGTGTCCCGCCCACTGCCACTTCACCTGAGAAATCTTTCGAGCGATAATTCTTTTTTATTATGTGAGGTACATTGTTTATTCCCAAGCTGTCGATATATAGCGTGCGTGTTTATTGTAAAAAAAAAAAAATATTAATGCACAAAAATAGAAAGCAAGAAATAGCAAGCTTCATATAGACTGCGCCCTTATCAGTATTGAAAAAATTTGAGTTCAACGTTGCTGTACGTACATTCAACATCACGTCTTTACACGTTGACCTTGAGAGCCACAAGTTATTTTTAGACAGGACTAGAACCTATCCGGGTATCCTGCCTACTGCTCTTACCACTGAGCTAGCGAGCCTTGTGATCGACCGACCGTCGGAATTTTCAAATACTTTATACATTTTTAATACGTTATGGGCCAGCGTCGACGTCGTTACACAAATCAAAGAAAGGAATATCTGTGCATTCGAAAGAATTTTGAAGTGAAAACTTCTTTAGCGGCGTTTTGCACTTTAGAGTTTTAAATTTTTGGATGGGTAAAAAATGTTAAAGTCGCCTCAGGACACGTGACCTGATCGAAAATTCGTAAGGAGAGTAGAACCTCAGCGCGGCCTAGGAGAGGAAGTAATATCCCCCTCAATTCTTACAGCGCGGCAAAAATACCTGCTCTTGCTGTTTCGTTTAAGCGGTTTTCACTTCTGCCGGCACTCCCGGAGTTCAACCCGTTGTTTTTTTTTACAAATGTTTAATCATCGCTTAAGATGAGACAGTCATAAATTAATTATGACTTTTAAGTTTTGCATTTTCAATGCTATTAACTTATGATAATTTAAAAAAAAATGGAATTACTCGACTCAGCCACAACGCTGACGTACTGTACACTCATATTTATGAAAAAAAAATGTATTTTCACAACCTCTGTCAGAGCTGTCATTTTTATGAATGATTTGCTGTCGACGTTTGCTTGTCGTGTAAATTGTTTTTGCAACTAAAACTTTATTTAGTGCACCGTAGTGAAATAACTACCTTAGGTTAAGGAAAAATGTTAAGAGAAGAAGTAAAATATTATTAATAAAAAAAAAGGATTTTTTTTCTTTAACCCATCATTTTGAGGCTGAATATATTTAATAAATATTAAACAAGAAAATATACTAGAAAAAAGCAACTAGTCTCATGGCGCCCTGACGGGATTCGAACCCGCATCCTTGGGAGTCCGGCCCAAGACCCGTCGAATTTCTCTAGTATATTAATATATTAATATATAATAATGAATATATTTAAGTCTGACGCCCTATCAACAATGCTGAAACGAGATATGTGACCAACAAAGCAGAAAGCTTCAGAAAGCTTGCTAATTCCAGATTACATTTGCAACACAGATTTTAAAATATGAATACAAGATTGCGGTCATTAACGTCCACCAATCCGCTTTGGTTCCGCGTGGTGGGTCATTTCCCACTTATCATCATCTTTATCAATCCGTAAAGAGGCTGATGATAAGATGAATGATGGAGCTAAAAAAATGTTTATCACTGAATGGCTGTTCAGGTAACACTTGATTTATTAGGCATTTTCAATATATTAGAAAAAAAAATCTAAGTTCGGTCTTGACTGTTATTTCTCAACAAGAGTTTTCAGATAAGAAACTAGTAAGATAAGTAATCAATCAATTCTTATTTCATTAACCAAACGTAAATGTTGTTTGAATTTCAATAAAAAAATACTTATTTGTGTAAAAATTTAACGTGAAGTTAAACAAAACAAAAATGTATATAAATTGAAATTAAATTAAGTAAACATTAATAGTAACAGTATTAATTCTAAGGAAATAAATATGAGGTGGTTTTGGATGCTCTTTCCTGTACATTTTTACTCGTTTTATGATGACATTTACAATGCTTTTTTCGCATTCAGTTTACTAGGTTCGTTTATTAACCACGAAACTGAAGCTGTCAGTGGAATTGGAATAAATGTGATTTTCTTCATGACTTGCTGGAATATGGTAAGTGGCTAAATAACCATAAATTTATTATTGGTCTCCACGTTGCTACAACTAGATACCGCGCTTAGTAAAAACAACGAATCAACGGACCACAAATTTTTACGTTTTTCTTCAACCAACTGACTCCGTTGCTAGGGATGATTGTTGATTCCGGCCCCCCATTCAGCCTTATGAGGCTGAGTGGGGGACCGGAGGGTGGTGGTCCCTCCCTTCTCTCTCGGGCCCCCGCCGGGCCAACTAGGCTCGACGGGGTGTCGGGGGGCGACGGGGGATAGGGTGCCGGATTTGCGAATCCGGTATTCTAGGCGAGCCCAGCATAACCGTCTGGTATGCGTAAATGCATTCTGATTGTTGATGCCATTTGCCGTCACAGTAGACTGTAAACAAGAAACAGGTTGCACTCTGGGAGTGCCGGCAGAAGTGAAAACCGCTTAAACGAAAATTACGATCAAAATCCACTATATCTTTTTATAACTTTTTAATTTTGCATTTACAATGCTATTTTTATGTGATAAATATTTTCTTGTTTAATATTTATCCACTATATCTTGACCACAACTTCATAAAAAGTTGATGAAAACGGAGACCATCTTGATTTGGCAGGTAAGTCCATTAAAACTGACCTGGCATCAATATGAAAGTTGGTAGTAATAAGAGATCTTTATATAATGGTTGTTATAAACTAATATACGTAGATCTTTCAAGTGTGAGACTTTAATTAATTTGAAATAGGTCAACGGTAAATGGTCTTACGAATTTTCGATTAGGGTAACGTGTCCTGACTTCCTGACGCGACTTTAACATTTTTTACCCATCCCAATAATTTAAAACTTTCATGTGCAAAACGTCGCTATAGAAGTTTTCACTTCAATAACAAATAAGTAATTTTTATTTGGCACATTTATGGTATACCACCTTATGTAGTTTTGTACCACTTAGCCCCAATCTAGGCTCAGCTTGTACAGGGCCGTGATTGACAGACTGGTCGTATTCGATCACGTTCTTTTACTAAGGTTCGGCCCGGTCAGGTGTCGGATGGGTGACCGTAAAGTGGCAATGTAACTGAGTGCTTCCATGCTTCGATGGTCACGTTAAACCGTCGGTCCCGGCTGTTGTCATTTGATTACAGTCGTTAAGCCAAGTCAGAGGCCTTATAGGCGGCTCGATAAACTCTGACACCAGAGGTGGCCACTAATCCTCACTCGATAAGAAGAAGAAGAAGATGGGTTCTAGACAATCAATTTAATATTTAAATTATGTATTCATAATTAACAACAAAAACACCTAGATCATTACAAATATTTATTGTACATGCATCATATAAACGACACCAAAGAATTTTATTATAATACTAGCTGTGCCCCGGGGCTTCGCTCCCATGGAATTTCGGGATAAAAAATAGATAGTAGCCGATTCTCAGACCTACTCAATACGCTCACAAAATTTCATGAGAATCGGTCAAGCCGTTTCGGAGGAGTATGGGAACGAAAACTGTGACACGAGAATTTTATATATTAGATTTGTATGTTGCTTGTGGTAATTATTGTGATATAATAATGATGATGATAAATGATAGCCTAGAAATATAATGGAAAAATATCAACTAACTAGTCTCCATATCTCTCAGACGATTGTCAAACCCGCAACTTTTCGTCAACTTAGTTGATTTTTTCTAATATAAAAATCATGTAAAATATATCTTAAGAAGCGCTTTAACTAATTTAAAACCAGAGTAATGTATTTGGCATTGTTGTTTGAATTTGGTAACTAAATATAAAAAAATAGGGACATAGTTGGTATTTATCATAATGAAAAAAATTCATACATTTATACATTCGTAAAATCATGAATTCAAATATTATCATTTTTTGGTTTTTCATTATTCATTAGCCATAAACTTGGTAGAATAAACGTCTAACGTATTTTTTTTAAAATTCAATTCTTGTTAAAGAACTTAAATTTTAAGTTTTAAAAATGAATCTTCATATCGGATTTCGTTCAAAAAGTTTATATTTAAATTTACCAGTGCATCTTTACATGACTTTACGGTATATGTATATAAATATAATGTCGGTTATTTATGGAGTACGTTTATTAAATAGTGAAAACCCATTTTTGAGTCAACGAGCGCTGTATGTAGGCGGTTACCAGACATTTTGGAATATTGTAAGTGTATATAATTTTTACTATATTAACGAGGTGCCCGTGGCGCAGTGATTCGCGCGCTTGACATGCAATTGTTGAGGTTAAGCAACTTTCGCAATGGTCGGTCACGAGATGGGTGACCAAAAATTTATTAACTTGAGCTTCTCCGTGCTTAAGGTACGTTAAGTCGTTGTTTCCGGCTGCATTGGCAGTCGTTAAAACCCACCAATTCGCATGCTCGCGTGGTGAGTCATGGGTCATTCTCCTTATCCACCCATAAGGAAGGCCAGTGAGTGCCCCAGCGGTGGGGACTTAAAAATGGAAGATGTCGATATAGGTTTTAATGGAAACTCCATGCTGGACTAACTGCTAAATTCCCAATGCAGGTAGTAAAAGCCTTTAAATGAACAGGGTATATTCGACAACTTATATAGGTCTTCTTCTTATCGTATGAGGATTAGTGGCCACCTCTGGTGTCAGAGTTTATCAAGCCGGCTAAAAGGCCTCTGAATTGGCTTAACGACTGTAACAGCCGGGACCTACGGTTTAACGTGCCCTCCGAAGCACGGAAGCGCTCACTTGTAATGCCACTTTACGGTCACCCATCCGACACCTGACCGGACCGAACGTTGCTTAACAAACGTGATCGATTACGATCAGAATGTCAAGCGCGGCCACGAGCGCATTTGAATAGGTGATGATCAAGCAACCGGTCACTATCAAACGGAAACTCGATATCATTTAATGAGTGTAGGTTGTTACAAGCACCTGTGAATGACAAAGAAGTTACGCCATCGGTTCACAAACCTTATGTACCTAATTACTATTGTGTCCGGAAAACTTCTTGGACTCACGCAGCGCAACCAATGCTTTGACGACCACCGTGGTAGACTGGAACGTACACTGGTTTCAAGGTGTCACCTACTCTGAGGTCCCGGGTTCGAATTCCGGTAGGGGCAAATGTTTGTATGATGAATACGAGCATTTGTACCTGAGTCATGGGCGTTTATAAATATTTCTACACATAAATACCTATATATGTATCACATTCACATCACATTATCAGTCTGTGGACGTCCACTGCTGGACATAGGCCTCTCCTAGCTCACGCCTATTGTGGCGTTCATAGGAGGCTATTAGCCCACTGCTACCACGCTGGCCAGACGGGTTGGTAGAGGGTTTGTTTCATGTTTTCCTTCTTTCGCACGGGTGTTCAATGCGTCGAGCCTCTTAGTCGACTCTTACGACATCCCAGGCATGTAAGGGAGTGGTGACACTTGTATCCTGAGGCCGTCACCACACGGCACATAACATATATATATGTATACCATAACATAAAGCCTTACAGTGTTTACATTGGGGCTAGGTTAATTGGTGTGAGTGTAAAAAAAAGTTTAATGTAGCTCCGCGCGTCGTTGAGGTGTAGTTCTGGGAGTGATGTTTATATATTCCACTCCCAAGGTGCACCTTTGGTGCTCTGCCAACCCCCAAGAGTTTCTGGTGAGAAGGTAAGTATGTATTGTATGACACGACGGCGCAGTGGTACTAAACCTGCTTACAGCGCCATGAGTCGTTGGTTTGATCCAATACAGGAAAAAGTAAAGAGATTGCTTAGCAATAAGGCCACTGTTTTTTTTTTGTGAGCAATATAATTACTTTTCACCTCACACGCTCTGAAAAGGAGGTTTTGTCAATCAGTTTAGGCGTAGAAAGCTTTTTGCGGCCTAGCGCGGCAAAGTACTTTTTTAATTTAATACATAAAAATTTGTCATAATGCGTTCCGAATCGGACTATTGACTTTTTTGTTATATTTAATTCTTATTTTAAATAGCTTTAAATTATTTATAATACTCCGTTTTGGTTTTATTATATTATTTTAGTTCATTGAATCATAAAAACAATAACAATGGGATTTAACTATTTGTTATAAGAATTTTATATTAGGCTGGGTGAGATTTCACAACCTATAATTGGATTTCGGACTGTGACATAAATCTTTATGTTTAAATTGTTTTTGTCTTGTACCTTATGTCAGTGTCAACATTTACGGAATCGTTTTTATTCTTATTAATATGTAACAATATATTCCTACTTTAAATAACTTTGCATTAACTTTAGTACTCCCTTTTTTATTATTTTAGTTTTTTATAGCATTAAGACAACGAGAATAAGGTATATTTAGATTAAACTTTATTTTAAAGAATGTTTTACCGGAAGTTGACCTCGGAAACAACCATAAAATGTTCCTCGCTGTTGTGAGAAAATTTTTAGCGTCTTGTACTTTTGAAATCCTCGCTTCGCTCAGGATTCAATCTTTAAACCACTCGCTACGCTCGTGGTTCAATCCTAGAATCCTTCACTTGCTCAGATTTCAATAGAGGTAACTCGCCGTTAAATAACCAACTTTCCAGCCTTGCATAACAAATAACTATTTTTAAAATTAAATAATAATAATATAAATAAAATAAGGATAGACAGACAGACAACGTTATTTTAGAATTTACAATATATGTAATGAATGAATATTATGTAAACACGGGAAAATTTCGTCGTCATTCGTTTTAAACAATTTTTTCGTGTAAATATTTTCAAGGCTAAAACCACAGATAAAAATTTAAATATTCATTCTAGGATCAAAGATCATATGAATATTTTCAGAATAAGTAATAACTTCAGTGGCTAGAAAAAAACTGTGAAGGCGAGAAG
This sequence comes from Chrysoteuchia culmella, assembly GCA_910589605.1. Lineage (NCBI taxonomy): Eukaryota > Metazoa > Arthropoda > Insecta > Lepidoptera > Crambidae > Chrysoteuchia > Chrysoteuchia culmella. The sequence goes on from OU342669.1 coordinate 1,315,694, forward strand.
TAAAATAAAAGTTCTTAGAAAATTATTTTTTTATAAAAATAAATACATTTTTAAACAAAAAATGAAAGAAAACAATAAAAGGACACATTTGTCGGGGAAAACATTACCAAGATTATCGTTTCATGGTTTTTTTGTTTTTTATTATATTGTTGTGCCTTGCTTTGATTTAATTTTTGTAAGACCTGCTGCGGTTTTGGATAATAGACACATTGTTCTAAGAAATTACATTGAATTGGGATTCGGCTACGCAACTCCATGGAATATAGTAAGTAATTTAAACTAAGAAAGTGGGTTTTTTATAATTTTTAATCAAGTAAATATACTAGAAAAAAGCAACTTGTCTCATGTCGCCCTGACGGGATTCGAACCCGCATCCTTGGGATTCCGGCCCAATGCACTAACCAATTATGCTACAGAGACCTATGAGGACACGTCGAATCTTTCTAGTATATTCACCTTTCTACGGTGTTGGCCACCGTCGTTTCATCAATGAGAGAAATATAACCTCGCATTCGAAAGAAACATCTTTACAGATGTTTGACTATCGATTAAGATGAAACTGCCATCTACTTATAACTTTTTAATTATGCATTTTACAATGCTATTTTATGTGATAATTTTTAATCAAGTAAATATACTAGAAAAAAGCAACTTGTCTCATGTCGCCCTGACGGGATTCGAACCCGCATCCTTGGGATTCCGGCCCAATGCACTAACCAATTATGCTACAGAGACCTATGAGGACCCGTCGAATCTTTCTAGTATATTGACCTTTCTACGGTGTTGGCCACCGTCGTTTCATCAATGAGAGAAATGTATCCTCGCATTCGAAAGAAACATCTTAACAGATGTTTGACTATCGATTAAGATGAAACTGCCATCTACTTATAACTTTTTAATTATGCATTTTACAATGCTATTTTTATGTGATAATTTTTAATCAAGTAAATAATATTAGACGACATGAGACAAGTTGCTTTTTTTTAGTATATTATACTAAAAAAAAGCAACTTGTCTCATGTCGCCCTGACGATATTTGATTAAAAATTATAACATAAAAATAGCATTGTAAAATGCATAATTAAAAAGTTATAAGAATACAATGTTGTTATGCCGTCAGGCTTAGATAAGATGGTGGTAGCTAGCCAGACGGACTTACAACAAGTCCTACCGCCAACCAAACCGAATACAATATGTACCGGGACCCCAGGACTGATACCGGTGGTTGTTACCACTAGACCATAAAGGCGGTTATATTATAAGTTATAACAATAACTATTCTTTGCTTATTTTTTACCGACTTCAAAAAAGGAGGAGGTTCTCAATTGGACGGTTTCTTTTTTTTTTTTTTTTAATGTATGTTTTACCATAACTTCGCCACTTGTTAACAGATTTTTATAATTCTTTTTTTATCTGAAAAAAAAATGGTCTATGTGTGATCCCGTATAATTTTTACGAAGATCTGGCTAGTAGTTTTTTCATAACCTTGAAAAATATCAATCACTTTTTGGCAAGTAGTCGTTTACCTAGATGACATTGTTGTGTATGGGCTGATTTTTAGTGTAAGTAACGGCACATGATGTAACTAAAAAATCTGAAATAAAAGCATTTTATAAAAAAAAATTCAAACCGACTTCAAAAAGTAAAAAATAAAACTTTTGGAGTCGGTGCTAGCTAGCTAAGGCCAAAAAAATATATAGTTAATAGAAGTGCAATGTAGAATGCCCTGGCTGGCACCGACTCCAAAAGTTTTAGTTTTTACTTTTTGAAGTCGGTTTTTTTTTTTTTTATAAAATGTTTTTTTAGGGTTCCGAACCCAAAGGGTAAAATGGAAATTCTAATAACAAGACACCGCTGTCCGTCCGTCCGTTTGTCTGTCCGTCTGTCACCAGGCTGTATCTCATGAACCGTGATAGTTAGACAGTTGAAATTTTCTCCCAACGAGTAGTACTGTGACTGACGACGACTGTGACTGGATTTTTTCTCAACGACGACGACGACACGTTGTGGAGAGACTCGTTGAGAACAATCGAAAAAAACGTTTTTTAATAATCCGTGTACCTTAGAATGAAATATAATTTACATTGCCATAACAGGCATTAAAAATTGACGACAGCAAACTACAAATGAACATAATTATAATGAATTGTTTTTAATTGTAATACTTACATTGATAAGGAACGACTTTCTATTAGTTAAAAATGTACTATTATTTAATTATTTCGTTTTAAATCTTCTTATTACAAAATTACTACAGAACATTAGAAAAAACAGAATAATTAGGGATGCATTTAGTAATGAAAGCATTCCATAGAATTTTGTATTGAAGTCTGTTATAAAACAACTTTTATTGAGTCATCCCGTGACCACGGCAGCTGAAAAGGTGCCGAAACGTCGGGAAAATCAAAAACCTGTAAAAAAAAACAAAAATTACGGACAATTAGATCTTAGTTCATGGAATATAGCGCGTTTACTATCCGGAAAAATTGTTTTATTTAAACTTTTACTGATTTACGTGCACTATATATTTCACTGTTAGTATCTTTCTTTGTGTTTTTTAGGGTTTCTTGGTTTCCCGACGTTTCGGCACCTTTTCAGCTGCCATGGTCACGGAATTACTGACCACGGCAGCTGAAAAGATGCCGAAACGTCGGGAAATCAAAAATCATCAAAATACCAATAACTAACGAGAAAAAAAATATACAAACGGTGACACTTATTATAGTGCATTTAAATCAGTGAAAATTGTTTGATTTCAATTAGGAGTGCGCATGTGTTTTTATGCTTAGACAGTTGTGTTTTTTTAATTGCTTATTTTATTTATATACATACATTATTTTCATAATTACACCATGACAACTCATACTTAAGCATCACTTATCAGCATTTGAGAATATTTTTTAAAATAAAAACGTGATATTTTCATGTAAGTGATAAAGAGATAAATTCTTAAATCAAAATCGTGCAAGAATTTGTGATTTATAATAGATAATAAAATATGATGACGGCTATGACGACGATAATAAAATAATAAACTTTACGATGGATAATAAAAACTTATAATTAAATCTTTATATTTTAAAATATCGTCATTAGCCATTTTTAGGTCGCCACTTCCCTCTAGCATGAACACCGCTATATCACGCGATATGATATAGCGCATCATGCTGTCTTGCTTACTCCGCTGCGATGTGAGCGGGACAGCGACACGTTATCGAGTTATCGAGTCGATAAAAGCCGCTCATGCTAGCTAGGCTGGGGCACTGGCCTTCTTTATCGATGGTAGTTTTAAAATATCACACTTATTAAATAATGTAGGTGAAAATTCAAATGAAACAGTTCTAATTCATTTTAGTTGCGTCTGAATTTAGGGAAATGGGGGCGAGGGGGAGGGAGGGGATTGCCCCCCATCCCCACCAAAGAAGTAACGATCACGCATAGTTTTTTAAAATATATTTTTGAAGTATCGAATGTATGAAAAAATGGTTTTTGAGTATTTATTTTTTATTATTTTTTATTATTAGATAGGTAAAGCGCTTGACCGCTATCTTGCCTGATGGAAAGCGAAGATGCGATCTAGGATGTAACGTGCTTGCCTAGAAGATACCTATTCACTCGTGACTTGAAGACCCCCAAATTGTAAGTGTCAGAAAACACAAACTGAAGCAAGGAGTTCCACTCTTTAGCGGTGCGGATGATGAATGTCGAGTCAAAACGCTTAGTGCGACTCTTGGGTATATCAACCATATAATTGTGGCGCCTATTTGTACGTCTGGTTGACCGATGAAAAAATGGGGATGGTGGAATGAGGCTGTGCAAAACCGCTTCACACTACCCGAAATGTAACCTATAGAATACGGATAGACCAGCAACCTGCCGTCTATGTTCAAGGCTCTTTAGTTTATTAAATAACTCATCGTTGCCGATGAGCTTCTTGGCCCTTCTTTCAATGGACTCGAAGTGTCTGGAGCCGCAACATTTTTCAGCCGAAATTTTAACTGCCTCTGTGGTTTACTGTTATTTTATTTTATTTTTTATTTTATTTTATTTGGGAAACATACAATATTCCAGACACAGATAAACAGATAAAAATATAAGTTTGTACATAAATCAGTGAAGTTTCCACTAATAGGTAAACATATAGCATACAGCAAAATAAAGATAACATAAACAACAAACTTAAGCAAATAAAACCAAATGAAAGTGCAACGTGCAGTGAACTTAAAGTTAAAGTTAATGTTAAAGTTAAAGTTAAAGTTAATTACAGCTAGTCAAACAATTTTACTATTTGTTTCTTAAAGCTATTTGGGGTAGCATTGAATATGTCTATGTCGAGGCATTTATCATTGTAACAATTACACGTACGAAAAATAAATGTGTTAGAAGCGTAATTAGTTCTTGTAGTGGGCATACTAAACAACTTAAAGTTACGGGAAATAGAACGATGGCATCTAATATTCAGACAACGGAGCAAAAATGGGGATTCTATCAAATTATTTATTAATTTATATAAAAACATTAAGTCTCTCGTCATTCGACGATCAGTCAGGTTTGAAGAGCTATACGCAGCAATATGTTGTTCCTGGTTGCGACATTTAAACTCAAGGTGCTTTAAAAACTTATGATGAATTTTATCTATTTCGGAAATATTTTTCTTATAATTTGGATTCCAAACTGTAGAAGCATACTCCAAGATGGAACGGACGTACGCGTTATAGAGAAGAGTCATGGTTGAAGGGTATTTGAACTCTTTGCTAACCCTCAATACAAAGCCCAACATTCGATAAGCTTTTGATGTTATATGACTAAAATGTGGGCTTAATGTTAGTTTGGAATCCAAATAAACTCCCAAATCTCTTATTTCGGATACTCTAGCAATTGAAGAATTATCAATTTTATAGTCATACTCAATAGTATTATTTTTCCGGGAGAATGAAATAACATTGCACTTCTTAATATTTAGAAATAAACAATTATGCCTACAATATGAACAAAGCTCATCAATATCCTCTTGCAACAAGTGGCAATCAACAAGAGTTTTGACCCTTCTGAAAATCTTCATGTCGTCCGCGTACAATAATATCATGGAGTTATGAAAGACAGACGAAATATCATTAATGAAAACATTAAATAGCAGTGGTCCTAGATGAGACCCTTGCGGTACACCGGAAGTCACAGGCACAAAAGAAGAACAAAAACCCTTCACAGTAACTGCCTGACTACGGCATTTCAAGTAGGATTCCAACCAACGCAGTAGATCGCCATGTATACCGATTTCTTCAAGCTTTTTAATAAGTAGCGAATGGGGTATCTTATCAAATGCTTTGGAGTAATCGGTATAAACGACGTCAACCTGATCACCTTGATCCATCGCCACTGACACCTTATGAATAAGTTCGCAGAGATTAGTCTCAGTCGACTTTTTGTCAACAAAGCCATGTTGTTGATCAATAATTACAGGTCTCAAAAATGGATAAATATTATCATACACTATTTTCTCGAATAGCTTAGGAATAGTACTTAGTTTTGAGATAGGTCTATAGTCCTGTACATTATGTTTATTTCCTGATTTGAAAATAGGAACAACATATGACCGTTTCCATTCGAGGGGCATATCGCCTGATTCCAGAGAGAGATTGAATAGGAAACTGAGAGGGCGAGCAAGGTTTTTACGGCATATTTTGAGAAAGATCGGAGGAATGCTGTCGGGACCACTGCCTTTATCAATGTCAAGACCAGCTAAATATTTTTCGACACTTTCTTCAGTTATAGGGGCCAGATGACCAATTGAAATTGAATTACTGTTGTGCGAGGGTCGGTTTAATAGAGGATCTGGTGTATTATCCAACTCAAAAACCGAATGAAAGTATTTGTTAAATAATTCACTGATTTGAGACCCGTCAGTTGCAGCATCTGAATCATAAAACATACAGTCAGGAATTCCGGTATGTGACTTTTTATTTTTAACAAATGACCAAAAACATTTACTATTTTGCTGTATTCTAAATTCAGCGGTACGTATAAAATTGTCATAACATTGCTCGTGTACAACCTTTTCTCTTTCTCTTAGCACACAGAAGGTGTCATAATCGCTAACTCTACCATACGTTTTCCATTTTCTGTGAAATTTTAACTTTTCCTTAATGATCCTCACAAGTGCCTTCGAGAACCACGGAGGGAAACGAGAATCATATTTAACAGTTTTTTCAGGAATATGCAAAGATATAATTGTTTCTAAGAGTTCGTAAAATTTTCTCACTGCAAGATTTATATCCCTAATTCCAAACAACTCATCCCATTTAATTAGAGCAAGTTCATAGTTGACTCTTTCATAGTCGGTATGTCGAAACAATTTAATTTTACGTGGCTCAGGAAGTAGAGTACGTAACTGAACAGACTGTAAAATAATATCCAATGCAGGATGGTGTTTGTCCTCTATCAATAGAGGCTTATTACAATGACTTACAGTACAAGGTAAACTGCTGATTACAAGGTCAAGCTCTTTGTTATTTTTATTAAGTATATGATTATATTGTTTCATGTCAGTCAGACTTAAAAAGTTAAACATTGCCTGTATTAATATGTTACTTGAATTGACATTACATAAGCCAAGCGATACACAATCCCATTGTGCCTCCGAAATATTAAAATCACCAACAATAAAAATATCCTGAGATGGATGATTGATTGAGATATCTGAAACACTATCAAAAAACTTACAAATGACGTCACAGTGCACACGACAGTGCGGGAAATAACAACAGTATATATTAATAATTTTTGAGGACAACTCAACAGATATTTTTATTACGTCAGCTGCATTACCATCACAAATAACAGTTGAGGCATCAATAACAGTTATACTACGACGGACGGCGATTAAAACTCCGCCGCCTAAATTGTCACCTCGTAGCGAATAGTCTCTATCACATCTATACACATTATAACGTTCATCAAATAATTCGGTATCAAAAATACCAGGCAACAACCACGTTTCTGACAAACAAATTACTGCGTAATCAGTTAAAATTAAATTCCGAAAAAATGCGCCAGTTTTCGTTCTTAAACCACGAACATTCTGGTAGTATACTGAAAAACCATCAACTGCCATTTAGAAAGTATAAACTACAGTGCTTAATAATTATAATTATTATCAAGAGATTAATGTTAAGTATGCCAGACAAATTTAAAATACAATTTTTATAAAATGATTGTAAATAACAGAAATTAAATATAAAAATGCCAGTTACATTACGCGTAATAATGCCGAAATCACAATAAACAAATAGTGTGATGACTCCACAATTGCAATATATAACAAAAACTAGGATTAATACAAGATATGTTGTTCCTACTTTAACTTGTTTAAATCCTCAATTCTAGAAATATTTATAACGGGGCTTGTATCATTCCGCCTAACCAATATTGCACAGTTTTTAACCCAGACATATTGAAAATTACGCTCTTTAGCAAGCGTTTTCACACGCTGTAAGATAATTTTATTAGCACTGGTCAAGTGATCATTAAAATATAACATTGACTTATTTCCAGTAAAACCAATGTCACTTGATGTAAGCTTGAGCTTCTTTACTCTTGATAAGAAATCGTCCTTCTTGTATCGTGCGAGAAAACGCACAACAATAGGTTTGATCTTCTTATTATCATTACTCTTCGGAGAAACTCTTGTTATAAAGTCTAAATCACTGGAAGCGTCGAATGGAATCTCTGCTCGCTGCACTATACTTTTCAATATAGAAATAAGGTTTTCACCTTTCTTCTCCGGTACTCCATATATTTCAACGTTGGACCTCCGCGACCACTGTTCACGAGAGTTATTGTCGAATTCAATCTTATTAACAGCGATCTTCATATTATTTAAATCAGACGAATGAGACGAAATGATTTTTACTCGATTATCAAGGCTTTCAATTTTTTTTGACACATCCTCGTATTTGTCATTTATGAATGATATTGAATTTTTTAGACCGGCCATTTCCTCTCTAATGGTTTTATTTTCATTTGAGATTATTTCAGCAATGCTTGTCATTAATTCGTCTTTTAATCTTTGAAATTCAGAACTAATGAAGTTCTTAATGGCATCCATTGTTATTTGACTAGCGTGATTGTCTGGACTGGTAACAGACGGTGGAGTAATTGTGCTCGAACCACCTCTTTGCACCGCAATATTTTGCTGCAGGCGCGAACTGTCTCTTATGGGTGTATTATCAGAGATACGTTGTCTAGGATGGGTTAATGAGCAGTCTGGACAAATCCATGTATTTTTTGCTTCGGCAGAGAATAATTTCTTCTTGTCGTTTGGGTAAACACATAATATATGATAATTATGTTTACATTCCGAACAGTTCAAAATTGCAGATGCGCTCCCCGAGGTCAATTTACAACAGGCAAACTTCATTGTTCGGAAAAAAAAAAACAAAAAAAAATAGAAAGTATATACAAAAAACAAAAATAAATAATTGGAGCTAAGAGGATCGAACTTGAGATCAGTGAGCACGGCCGATGAACAGTCCAAAACGTAACTCGCTACACCACGGGCGCAGTATCTTCAGAGGTGAAATTGCTAGTCACTTAGATGGATGTATTAGTAAACATCAAGAAAAAACAGTGACATAAAAAAAGTCTTTTGTTCTTATTCAAAAGCGTAGACAACCGGGCACCTGATCCAAGGGCAAATGAAGGTCGTTTCACAGAAATTTAGAATGTTTCTTGGAAATTTGAGCCGGAAACTACCCTTTTTTCACTGGTATCTATAGATCACTGCACTGCCAATACAATAAACATTATTTTGATATAAATTTTGGGCGAAAACACTTCAAAAAACACTAGAAATTTATGAATTTAGTTGGAGCGAAAATTAATGCGACTACTTAAAGCTGTATTCTTGGACGAAAGTGTTAGTGTGTGAGTTACAACCACCGGTATCAGACCCGGGTCCCCTGGGTTTTTTTTATTGTCTTCTTTATCGTTGTTCTTAACAGCCCCTGCTCGATCGGCACTTGATGAATTAACAACTTATAAAAACTAAAAATAATGGTTTAACCCATGACACCATTAGCACGTTTTCGTAAATATTTGTTTTATTTTAAAGGTTAAGTGCTCGCTGTTTCATTTATTTTCTGCATAGCCCGAAAAGCGATAAATTAGACGCTTTTTTTTTTCAAGTCACTTTGTCATATACGACCCTACAAATGACACATTTTTATTATGCCTTTCATTAACCAACAAGGAAACCATAAAGCTTGGCCATGTAAGTCTGTCTGTCTGTCCGCGGCTTAGCTCAGAGGTCCTTAATTCGACCTGAATATTAATTATGCCAAAAAAGTGCTAGAATAATAAAATATTTTTCTTAAGTGCATTGTAGGAAATGTTACGAAGAAAATATTGTCTTCTAATAATAATTGTTATTTATCTAAAATCTTACAAACAACTTTTGATATCTTCAAAATTAGGCAATTACGTAATTCATTTTAATATGTAAACTACAATTATAATCAATATTAATTTATTTATTTGCATTTTATTTGCAAAAATCATTTGTACAAAGGGGCTTTGAAGATGCAGACTTAGGCCGTGTTCAAACCAAACGTATAGTCAGCTGCCGAATGTGAGCAGGCTCACAGTGAGCCCCAGTGTAAACGTGAAAATAAACGGTATTTTTCGTTCACAGTATGCTGACAATACGCTGTAGCTTACAATACGCCAATGGTGTGAACAAAACAGTCGGCTTGTATACGTTCACACCGCACGCGTACGCTGAGCGGCCGACTATTTTTTACATAAAAGAGCTCAGTGGTTCGAATTTCTCGCAGAATATAGCTCAGTTCACGTTCTTTTAAATTCATATTCCAAACACATTCTCGTGAATGTACCTCGGCAATAATTTTTTCATAATGAAATACGTAGGTAACGTCTGTTCCGTGCAAAATTCTTAACTGAATAGTCCGCCGGCCGAGCTGGATCCAATACGCTGACGTTAAGAGTGTCAGAATATCAGTGCAGCAGGCTCACCCGTCTACTGCGTATGTCTTCGCACACTTCTTTGTTATATGTATATTGCTGTTTTTAATTAGTATTTTGTCGATTGTGCAGTGTCAAAATAAATGTTTTTTCTTTCTTTCTTTCTTTCTTTAAGCTACGTAGCTAATCAGGCAGCGTCCGCGGCGCGTAGTGACGCTCTATATTATTCGGCCGCCGAATGTCAGCGTCTACGCACAGCGTAATAACGTATTATCGGTTAGGTGTGAACGAAGAAGTGGATATGTATGGAAATAGAATAAACTGCGTAACGCTAGCTCACTTTCGGCGGCTGACAGTCAGTTTGGTCTGAACACAGCCTTAATGCTGATGGAAACATAGCCCATTGCTACTGGCAAAAAACATTTACAAGAAAACATGTTGTAAACTATAGTCCGGCCGCTGAGAGGATGACCAGTAGCTCTCGATAGGAACTGTCAAAGAATGCATGCATTCTCTCAGTTGCCACATTGTTCGTTTACAACGTTTTCTCGTAAATGTTTCGCCAGTGGAAACGCGAGGTTACATATAGATATACCTAATTATGGATTAATTATAATAAACTCGCGGCCGCTCGCGGTTACACCAGCGTGGTTCCCGTTCCCGTGGGAATATCGGGATAAAAGTAACCTATGTTCATAGCCAGGCTATCTAATATCTGTGTACCAAATTTCATCCAAATCCGTTCAGTAGTTTCGGAGCCTATTCAATGCAACGAAATCTTTCCTCTTCATACCATAGTTTAGATAATAAATAAATACATCCTTATTTCCATCACAAACTCTTAGTTTACTAATCTTAGCTAAGTTTGTGTGAGACTGATGCCTAAAATAGGTAAAATAAAATATACCCATAAGCACAGGTCATCAGGCTCCCACCATCTCAGACATTTGAGGCAATCGAGATCAAAAGATGTGATGGTATAACTGGTAGACTTAAAATTATAATTATTACTAAGAATAGATTACATTTTAGTGTTATAGATACATATATAGTGTGTGTGTGTGTGTGTGTGTGTGTGTGTGTGTGTGTGTGCATATGTGTGTGTGTGTGTGTGTGTGTGTGTGTTAGTATTTATTACAGTATGGATAGGAAACTGAATTTCTGGTGCGTGTTGAATGATTTGTGTGATTTATGCAATCGGTTTTATTTCATGGGCACAAGAAGATTTTCTGTGTCAGAGTAGAAACTATTGAACTAGCTTGCGCCCGCGGTTTTACCCGCGTGGTTCCTGTGGGAATATCGGGATAAAAATAGTCTATGTAACTCTCCGTCCTTTCAACTAAACCTATGCAAAAAATCAAGGCGATTAGTTTATTTATTTATTTATATGGTTTGTATTTATTTATATTGTTTTTATGTGTAGGTACACAAACAGATTAGAGTCAATACATGATTAAACAAAAATTATTGAATACTGAATCTAGATCATAATCCTTAAGTAGTGTACACAGCATGTTAGAAAAAAACAAAACAGTGTTTTAATAAAAACATATTACAGAAAAAAATATAAAAAATAACAAAAGCCAATCACCAAAATAATACAAAGGAGAAAATAACAATTATAATTTTGGGAATTTAAGTCATTTCTTTGTTATGAGACTGACGTTTGTAGTTGTTTAGTTAGATAGTGAAGGACAAACAAACACATTTATAATATTAGTTACGACTTAGATCGTGCCTCGTCTCGTGTGGGAAAGGTAAAAATAACATTTCCGTGACTTTGAACTTATTTGAAGGTGCAAAAAATGACGTAAACAGTAATTTAAATGTAAATTAAAAACTGACGATATCGTCGTTGTCGTCTCAGCCACATGACACCCACTGCTGGGTATAGGCCTCCCCCATAAGGGGTGGTTTGCCATCTATCAGAATAAAACGACTTCCTTGGTAGAGTGGTAAAGTGCGTACACCGGTTTCAAGGTGTCGCCTACGCCGAGGTCCTGGGTTCGAATTTGTACCTTAATCATGGACGTTTATATATATTTCTACACATAATTACTTATATATCTATAATTGTATGTATTTATATCCGTTACCCTAGTATCCCATAACACAAGCCTAGTTTGGGGCTAGTTTGATTGGTGTGAGTGTAAAAAAGAAATAAGATTATTATAATAAGGTTTTAAATTTTTGAAGTGAAAACTTCTTTAGCGGCGTTGTGCACATCAGAGTTTTAAATTTTTGGGAAAGGTAAAAAATGTTAAAGTCGCGTCAGGACACGTGACCTGATCGAAAATTCGTAAGACGGAGGGAGAGTAGACCGCCGTGGCGCGGCGTAGGAGAGGAAGTAATATCCCCCTCTCTTTCTACCGCGCGGGGAAAAGTATGCCTGCTCCTGCTGTTCCGTTTAAGCGGTTTTCACTTCTACCGGCACTCCCGGAGTGCAACCCGTTGGTTTTTTTTATACAATCACACCAATTATCTAGTCCACGTTAAGTTTCATGAAGAACTTGTGGTATGGATACTAGATAACGGATAAACATTCATTATACTTTTTTTGTAAATACATACATAATATACATATAAACACACAGACCAAGACAAAAACACAAATATTTGTCTCGTCTGGGGATCGAACCCGGGACGTCTGACGCAGAAGGCGGGGTTAGTACCCCTGCGCCAAATAGGTCGACCATTAAAATTCGATTAAAATTCGTTGATTATTATAAAAAAAAATCCCACGTCCATCTCTAGAGCTAAAGTTATTTTTGTACCTACCTGTGTGAACTTGGCACCCGACATTGGAAAAACATTTTTTTTTTGTGTTTTTTGAAAGATTTCGATAAGTAGTGGATAGTAGTGAAACTATTTTCGTTAGTAGTAATATAAAAAAAAATATAAAGAAATGAAAAAATGTTGTCCCCGGAAATTTGAAAAACCATGTTTTTCCAGCTGGTTTTTATCGATAAACGTTAGTAGTGGATTGTAGTACAATTTTATTCGTAAGCAGTAAAATAGAAAAAAAAAGACGGATTGCACTCCGGGAGTGCCGGCAGAAGTGAAAACTTGATTATTAACGTTGAGCATGTTTGATATTTTGGAATGGTTAGGGAATAATTTTGCACCAATTGCTTTATCAGTATAAAAGTACTATCATTTATGTGGTAGAATACAATATTCATTTATTGCGCTATCGTACACAAACATGACAAACCATATTAAAGTGAACGTTAAGTTAGGTAATAAGATATAAGAAAACATTAGTTATTATAGAGAATCGAAAAATATATATTGACAATAAAACAAGAGACAAGTAAAAGACATTATCAACAGTCTGTCGCTAAGCAACCGAGACCATAGTCAACCTGTCACCTCAACATTCTCCATCCGTCCTACGCTTTTTCGATCAGGTCACGTGTCCTGACGCGAGTTTAAGATTTTATACCCATTACAGAAAAAGTGCTCAACGCCGCTAAAGAAGTTTTCACTTCAAAAATATGTTTTCGAGTATTTTTTTCTTAAAACGATCTTTGTGACTTAACTTTGTACCTTTGACTTTATAAATACCGTAATTGCCTTTGTCTGTACTGGAACAGATAATCAGGACACTGAACTATGAAGCACTATAAAATCATGGAAGCCATAAGAACTCCTATTATTGAATCGTTCGACTCGTGACGAACGTTTGTTTTTACTGATTTTCGTCCGACATCGGATTTTTTTTATGTTTTTAACCTAAGCAAATATAAGAAAAAAGGCCAATAAACCTTAACCATTCTTTTTTACCTTCCTTTTAAGCTTATTACTTTAACTTTGCTATCTATTTTTTAATGACGGCCACATTTCTCTTTATGTCACTCTCTTTCCGGTTGACTGGTAAAAAATGCCTAATAGCATTAAGTCTGACATATGCTGTTCATGCAATTAAAATATAATAAATATACTAAGTATAAAAACACAGATAAAGTTCCATTTCAATTGTAATTAATTCAATAATACCTTCGATCGTCTAGATAAATATTTCTTATACCTACTCACACCAATTATTGGCTAATTGGTGTGAGTAGGTATAAGAAAAACGCAAAAAACCTAACAACTATTGATGAAATCTACATTTCACAGTAAAGATATTTGTATTTGTCAGTCACCGTCTTAAAGTTGCATGTCTATCGGTCTTTTATAGGATACACTTTGGAGAGTATGCGAGAGAACTGCACGACCTTGTTCCTCCAGCCCCTTTCCACCATCGGGGTACCAGACGCAGGTTAGCTTACCACCCGTACGTCGATGATATTCCAACGGTCCGTACCAAGCGCGTCGCTGACACATTTCTAATGCAAACCGCTATAGAATGGAATGCGCTGCCTGCTCATGTGTTCCCCGATTCCTACAACCTTGGCCTCTTCAAGGCGAGAGTGAATAGGCATTTCCTGGGCAAGCATGCAACAGCTTAGACCACATCCTGTTTATTAAGCACAAATGGTGGTCAAATGCCTGCCTAGTTATTTAAAAAAAAGGTTCCAACTTTCCATCCAAATTCGTCTATGAGTTAAGTCGCATACGAATTACAATCAAGTAATTCAAACATAAGGCCGCTAACTCCCTGCTGCTGACGCAGTTTTCATCGCAATACTGAAGTAATATTGATTAAAGGACGGAGCTACACACTGCGTATAGCAGCATCTCACTTACAATATTAGTTTAATATTACTCAAGGTTGTAATAAGGTTAAACATTTTGAAACTAACAAGTTCTCTAGTATATCGCTGGTATTAATGCGGTCCGCACCACACCGCCTCACATAACAAAAATCGTCATAGCTACATCACTTTTGTACATTTTATAAGATCTATCGCACATTGCAGGCTGCTTTCTGGTCCTGTGAATAGAGGAGAATTTACGTTCATCAAGTGTTCATCATTCAAGTGTTGGTGCGCTCTGTTAATAAAAAAAACACGAAAAATTAGATCTTAACTGCGCTGAAAATGCGTAAAAGCTGTTTTATTTCATTAGAGGAGAATTTACTTACACACACACGGTCTTGTAGTTCTGAATTTTTGATATGATGATTTGACATATATTAGTGTTTAAAATGCAAATTGTACAATTCCCCAAACTTCGCACCCGGCGCCATATTGAAAAAAACAGCACTTTCTTCAGTTTTTCGCTTACATCTTCGTTTAGGCAAAGAATGTTTCCGAACGCAATAATAAATCAACTTTGTGAAGGTAGACTTAAAAGTAGCTGTCATCCCGTGACCACGGCAACTGACAAGGTGCCGAAACATCGGGAAACCAAATTATAGTACCAAATATATATTTCTCGTAAATAAATCGCACCAAAAATTTCCGCAAAAGTTGTTTTATTTAAACTTTAGATGTGCTTATATTTAAAAGAATATATAGAATATAAACTTGGTTTTGGTGCATTTTAGCTAAAAATGGTTCTAACCGGTTATTTTAAAGCTGTTATAAGCTATCCTTTATTATCGTTTAATTTACCACCCGTGACCTTGTTCGCGTAACATTTGGAAAAACGCCAGAGAACAATTTGACCGCATAAAAACTACCCTATGTTTTTAATACAAGATATAAGCTATATAAGCCTCATATTTCAACTGAATTCGTACATCAACCGTTTTCGCGTGATTCCAACTTTGACTTTTATTATATTACTAGCGGATCCTCGCGGTTTTACCCGCGTGGTGCCCGTTCCCGTGGGAATATCGGGATAAAATATAGCCTATGTCACTCGGGAGAAATGTAGCTTTCTAATGGTCTAAGAATTTTTTAAATCGGTCCAGTAGTTCCTGAGATTAGCGCGTTCAAACAAACAAACTCTTCAGCTTTATAATATTAATAATATAGTATAGACTAGTGGCTGCGCGCGGTTTCACCTGTGGGGTTCTCGTTCCCTTAAGAAACCATGGGAAATATGTATCCTATGTTTTAATACAGACTATATTTACCTAACTTTGTGCACACCCATCTAAATCCGAAACCCATTCTTGCATTATTGACTTAATAAAATACAATAAGTTTTTTTGTATTCCATAATTTTCGAGTTTTTTTTTCAGTAAAAGATACAAATGCCATATTAAATTATTTGTCAAATCAAAAGATATTTTTCTTGCTTTTCCATATAAAAACGTATTTTTGGCAAATTAATTTGTATGAAAATAAAAAAAAACTTTGATATAAATCCGTAGCGTAAAAGCGTAACAAACAAACTGACATACTTTTTTTTTTTATACAGAAAACAGCAATAATGCAAGTCTTGGATACTATTTGTACAACTACAAAGTTAATAACAGGTATTCGCAAATATTTTTATTTATTTATTTATTTCCACACTTACTATTATTATAGGATTAACCCAATACAATAGAGTAACTATATAATAATGATAATAATATGGTCCCTTTCGCATTTATAATAATAATAATAGTAATATTTTACACGGTCTGACTGATCAAAACCCTAAAGTCATGGGAAATCGAACCGCCTCTGTGGTCTAGTGATACAACCACCAGTATCAGACCCAGGTGTCTCGGGGATTCCCAGCGGGGGTACATATTGTATTCTGTTTGGGTGGTGGTAGGACTTGTAAGTCCGCCTGGCTAGCTACCACCATCTTATCTAAGCCTGACGCCATAACAACAATGTTTTCAGTATTGTTGTGTTCCGGCAGTTCTAGATAAGATAGCCAGTTCCAGTGGCTGAGGATTCCGGGAGAGGCTCATTTCCATCTTTCAGCCTTATCAATACTTAACATCAGGTATGATGAAGGCTAAGAGTCTCCCCGTCGACCATTTAAAAAAAACACACACACACACACACACCTACATCTAACATCGAAATATCTAAATATCTAACTAAACATATGTCGCTCTGACGGAGCATTTTTTTGTACTATATTTTCCTGTTTAATATTTATCACATAAAAATAACATTGTAAAATGCAAAATTAAAAAGTTATAATCTAAAATTAGCAGGATAGGATTAATAAAAAAACATTCTGATTCATGTGTTGTTCAACAAGAAACCTAAATTTTATCCTTATTGTCTTGTTGAACGTGATTTAAACATTAAAATGTTATTTTGGTCAAAACTTGCGCGTTCATTAACACCTTGTAGGTATTTAAAAAGCTCCTGAGGAATTAAGCGAAGTTCGGCAAGGTCAGGTGTCGGATGGGTGACCGTAAAGTGGCATTATAACTGAGCGCTTCCGTGCTTCGGAGGGCACGTTAAACCGTCGGTCCCGGCTGTTGGCATTTGGCAGTCGTTAAGCCAAGTCAGAGGCCTTATAGGCGGCTTGATAAACTCTGACACCAGAGGTGGCCACTAATCCTCACTCGATCAGAAGAACAAGATACTTCTCATTGTCGTGGTAGAAAGGAGCCATGCATTTTGCAAATGACTAATTTATATCTATGTTATAATAATATAAAAAATATTGGTATAAACACAGAATATTTCCTTGTTCTGTGGGTATAAACGTCAAGTGTTGACAGACAGATATATAGTTACCTCACGTCATCAGCCATTTTTAATGTCCCCACTGCTGGGGCACTGGCCTTCCTTATGGATGGATAAGGAGAACCGGCCAGCTCTGCATAATTGGTTAGTACATTGGGCCGGATTCCCAAGGATGCGGCTTCGGATCCCGCCAGGACGACATGAGACTAGTTGCTTTTTTTAACCGACTTCAAAAAAGGAGGAGGAGTTCTCAAGTCGACTGTATTTTTTTTTTTTTTTTTTATGTATGTTCCACTATAACTTCGCCAGTTGTTAACAGATTTTTAAAATTCTTTTTTTATCTGGAAGAAAATGGTTTATGTGTGGTCCCATATAATTTTTACGAAGATCTGGCTAGTAGTTTTTTCATAATCCTGAAAAATATCAATCCCCTTTTGGCAAGTAGTCGTATACCTAGATGACATCATTGTTGTGTATGGGCTGATTTTTAGTGTAAGTAACGGCACATGATGTAACAAAAAAATCTGAAATAAAAACATTTTATAAAAAAAAATCAAACCGACTTCAAAAAGTAAAAAATTAAACTTTTGGAGTCGGTGCTAGTTAGCTAAGGCCAAAAAAAATATAGTTAATAGAAGTGCAATGTAGAATGCTTTGGCTGGCACCGACTCCAAAAGTTTTATTTTTTACTATTTGAAGTCGGTTTGATTTTTTTGTAGTATATTTTCTTGTTATCAGATCTCCTTAGCTTCTGATATCCATATTCAGATTAATATATGCGCGTGTTGTGTAGCCTGACATTCAATAACATTGTATTCTAATTTGTTTGCCCACACATATGCACACACCTCTTTCGTATCATTACGTCATGTTAATAAATTATAATTATATTTTTACATCTCTTATAGCTAGCGCAGACGACGGATAACGGAGGACTTTTTGTCCACGACACGTCTTTATTGTTAACCAAATAAGATTCAACTTAGACCGCGTATATCCGCGAGGAGTACGCGATAGTCCTCGTTATTTATTCAACTTTATGATCTTAGTAATAAGGTCGTGTCGCGGACAAAAAGTCCTTCAATGTCCGTCGTCTGCGCAGGCCATTATTTTGCCCAAATTCCGCCCGTGGTTTCACACGCGTGGTTCCCGTTCCCGTGGGAATATCGGGATAAATCAGGTCGATTGTTTCCTTAGTTAGGACGTGAAGGAAGGATAAACAAACACACTTTCACATTTATAAGATTAGTTAGCATTATGATTAGGATTTACGTAAATATGGGTTATTGTGTCGCATAGGGGGTGCAGGTCTTAGAAAAATTTCAACTGATTTTGTATGGAGATTCGACTTAGAATATTTTTGTTTTAATTATTATGGAGCCAGGATATAGATAAAATTCGAGACATTTTTGTATGGATTTGGGATTTCCCCATAATGAATTTCCGCATTTTTGTGGACTTTTTGAAAAGAAAAAGTATCGAGGCAAAATCATGAAATAATTTTTATTATTACTTATACATATTCTTTTTACCAGATTTGTAACATCTCTTACCATCTTTTTTATATCACTTTAATAACAAAAAGTATTTTTTTTTCTAAAAAAAATTTTTTTTTTCTGTACTTATTTTTTCTGTCTAATTGAATCCGGCCCCCTAATTATCTAATTTCAAAATCAATTCCATCCATCCATTCATTCCATCCATTCCATAAATCACTATCACAATCCCTTTCAAAGGTTTTCTGATTGTGATAGTGATTTATGGAATGGAATTGATTTTGAAATTAGATAATTAGGGGGCCGGTTCAATTTAGTTCATTTTTCAAAACGCATCCCGATCACAATCCCTATTTAATGTCAAAAAGTGCCGGCTTGAAATATGTCAATATCTTTCAAATTACGGATTGCGATAGATTTTAAAATTAGACAATTAGCCCCCTCTTACTGATAATAGGTTTTCGATTAAAAATAGGTAATTATATAGATTTCATAATAATAATTGTTACCGTAATTATTTCACAAATGCCACAAAAGCTTAATGATTTAAACCAGTTCTTCTAACAAGTTTTATACACTGACCGTGATACAAATGTTACAAGTTCTTATTTACTTGTTTGAATCAAATAGGTTAAGTCGTGTCACAGTTATTTATCTTTCAGAAAAAAACTTTTTAAATTTTTCTACAAACTTTTTTAAATTTTTCTACAAAATGTTTGAATTTTAAGAAAAGTTTTTGTGTTTTTTTATAAAAAAATTTAGTTACTTTTTTTTTAAATATGGATATTGAAAGCAATTTGGAATGTGTGAACGAAGTGCCAAAGAAAAAAAAATGGTTATGTGTTGTAAAAACTCTATTTCATTTCGTGATTTCCATTTACTATTTAACTTTGTGGGGTGGCGGTGGTTATGTTTTTTATATAACTTTTACAAATGAAAATGAGGATATACAGTTTATGGCCCGGTATGGATTTGCGTTTGGAACCAATTGGAATTTGGTAAGTTTTTTTAATGGCTAAATAGCTTATTTTAATTTGTCATTCTAGCAGGACACCGGTGTCCAGAGAACAATGGAATATCAATTTGTGTCTCATAACTCGGGGCCTCAAAGGTTAAAAAAAGTACAATTTGAAATAATGTAAAAGAGAGTAGTTATTGTATGTTTTAAAGTGTCACTCAATTTATTTTAAATTGTGATGAATGTAGTTCAAAAAAATTGTGTTGAAGAACCATTTTTATTCTTGAAAAATATTATTATAAATTATTAGTGGTGATTTTGAGAAGTACAAAAGAAAACTAAAAAAGAAAAATAAGTGGTAATAAATACAAGTGTGATGAGTTCAGAAATTATTAATCGTTTGTTAAAATAAATTGAGAAAATTTTCGAAACCATTATTGAAAGACGAAACTTCGCAGTCGAAATAAGTTAAAATTAATAGATTTGTTTACATGCGATACTGTAAGGTATTTCTAACCAATTTCAGAAAGAACAAGACTGTTTCATAGCCATGTATATATTTTTTCATGTCAGTTAAAAAGACTTTAATGGGTGGGGCAAACTGACGATTGAATACTTATGTTATTGAGTTCAATTTTAATGTACAAAACATTATTTTTCATTTCATTTCTTATATGTTTTTGTTATTTGTGGAAAAGTGTGGTTTTTTAGTCTACGAAAAATATGTTAGGTATTATAAATCGCCCATTTTAATGTCTCTACTGCTGGGGCACTGGACTTCCTTATGGATGGATAAGGAGAACGGGCCATGACCCACCACGCGGGCCCAATGCGGATTGGTGGGTTTTAACGACTGCCAATGCAGCCGGGACCAACGGCTTAACGTGCCTTCCGAAGCACGGAGGAGCTCGAGATAGTACATTTTTGGTCACCCATCCCGTGATCGACCATTGCGAAAGTTGCTTAACCACAACAAACGCAGGCTGAGCGCGCGAACCACTGTGCCACGGGCTCATCCAAGGCTTGGCAAAGGCCTATATAATTATATTTGTTATGACTCGTTTTTTTCTGACATCTGACATCCGTTGCGCTACTTATCTCGGAATCAGATCAATGTATGTGACTTTTTCTGATATTTATTCATAGTATAGATAAATTATACATACATATAAAACTGAAAATATGTCTTAATTATAAAATAAATGATATTGATACGCGAGAGCGATTTCTCCTGGCACAAGTGTTTTCACACTTAAAAAGAGGAATCAACTTCAATATATTGTTAAAGCTTTATGTCTGATAATAAAACATTTTTTATTTTTCATTTTCATTTTTCATATAAAACGATTGTTTAGTCTTCTCTGTCAATTTTAACTATTATTATAAATGCGAATGTATGTTTGTTTGTCCTTGCTTCACACTCTAACTATGCGACCAATCGTTTTGAATGGCATAGAGTCAGTTGAAATGATGAAGAGTTCTTATCCCGATATTCCCACGGGAAAAGGGAACCACGCGGGTGAAATAACTTTATAAATACTACTAACGCCATCTGTTGTGTGGTAGACGTATTACCAAACTTATGTGGTCACTGGTGATTCGGATAGATGGCGCCACAAAATGATAAAAATCTGCGTGATAAACTAATACGCAGACGAAGTCGCGGCCGGAAGGCTAGTTAAATCTAATTGTCTTATGTGACCTTGTTCAGAGAGTTATTAGAGGTAGTTAAACCAAGCCATGTTGCTATAATAAGATTCATAGCAATTATTATGAGTGGAATCACGGAAAAAAATACAATAAATAAATACATACATGTTTTTTTAGTTGAGGAATGAGGAAGTCGGTGGCGCTGTGCTTACCGCGTTGGGACTGTTAAACTTATTCTGATAAATTTTTCAGACAGAATCTACGCCGAGCTTGAACAGTAATCTATACTATATGTATACTTGCTGAAGAGTTTGTTAGTTTGAACGCGCTAATCTTAGGAACTACTGGACCGATTTAGAAAATACTTAAACCATTAGAAAGCTACATTTCTCTCGAGTGACATAGGCTATATTTTATCCCGATATTCCAACGGGAACGGGCACAACGCGGGTAAAACCGTGAGGATCCGCAAGTAAATAACGGAAGTAATATTTTGACGCCAAAATCGTAAGAGACGTGAAAAGTAGGCAGACTTTTATAGAGGTTAGGTACTAAAATTTTTAGTATAAAAATATCTTGAGAACAAACATTGATACCCATCCAACTTTAAGCCCTAGGGAACTATGATTATCTTTAACGATCGTTAATGAAGGGTCAATGAATACGACCTTATAAACGTGTTATTTACATTAGTATCGTGTAACAGGGCTTCAAGGATGTTTACAGCTATAATACCATAATATTAGGGTATTTAACACCCTTGCGTGAGTGTATTTATTGAAAAAAAGACGGTCATTGGAAGGAAAGTACCCTAAATATTGATGTGAGCAAATTTTACCCGAACTAAACATACCTTCATTTTCAAAAATAAATTAAACTGCATTCATAGATTTTTGAAAAATCATTTACTTGCACCGGGAATCGTACCGGGCGGCGGCACAGATAATTAAATAGTTAGGTACTTTGTAACCGGCGCGGCGCGGCGGCGGAATGAGAAAAATAACATCGATTACTTTTATGGTTCCAAACGATAGTGTTAATCATAAAGATCTATGATTTTTGAATTTTTGCATTTTTCAATGCTATTTGTATACTTATGATAAATTTTAAATAGAAAAATATTGGAAAAGTCCGGGCCAATGCTCTAACCGCTGAGCTAATTGGACCGGATTTCCAAAGGCCATGGGTTCGATTCCCATCTGAGAATCCACTCGTGGCCGAGTGAATTTTTTCCAATATTTTTCTATTTAAAATTTATCATAATCATAAAGATCTATTTAGTGTGAGTAGAAAAGTATTTAAAATTAAAAACAACTCATAAAATCCAATTAAACCTATTTAGATTTCCGACCGCTGTCTCACCCGCGTGGTTCCCGTTCCCGTGGGAATATCGGGATAAAAGTAGACTATGTTACTCTATGCCAAAAATCATGTTGATTGGTTGCTTAGTTACGGCGTGAATGAAGGACAAACAAACACATTTTCGCAGTTATAAATTTCTAGTTTAAGATTCATTAAAAATTGATTCAGTGATTTAGGCGTGTCAGGGACAGATTGAGTATACTTCCGCATTTTATTTCGAGTTGTTTTTCGAGTTCTTCGCCTGATTTTTCTTTCATTAAGTAATTATAATAAATAAATCTTTATTTCTCATCACAAACTCTTTTTCACAATCTAAAAGTAAGTTCTGAGTAGCTTACTTGGCACATGTTTTGACATATTTTTCATATCACAGCTGTCAAATCATCTGCCAAGTAAGCTGATTAGATTGTGAAACAGGCCCTTAGTTTACTAATCTCAGGTACTAATCTTAGCTAAGTTTGTGTGGGACTGATGCCTGAAATAGGTAAAAAATACCCGTAAGCACAGATCATCAGGCTCCCACCATCTCGGACATTTGAGGCAATCGAGATCATAAGATGTGATGGTATAACTAGTAGACTTAAAATTATAATTATCACTATGAACATTTTACATTTTAGTGTTATAGATACATATATATATATATATATATATATATATATATATATATATATATATATATATATTGTGTGTGTGAGTGTGTGTGTATGTGTGTATATGTATGTGTGTGTGTGTGGGTACGATGTGAGTTTATGTAAATTATATATTACGGTATGGTAACTGAATTATTTGTGTTATTTGTACAATGGGTTTTATTTTACGGGCACAAGAAGATTTTCTGTGTCAGACTAGGTCTGCTGCTGTAACCATTGAGAAATTTTCTTTTTATTATTATGCCGTGTGGTGACGGCCTAAGAATACAAGTGTCACCACTCCCTTAAATGCCTGGGATGTTGTAAGAGTCGACTAAGAGGCTCGACGCATTGAACACCTGTGCGAGAGAAGGAAAACTGAAACAAACCCTCTACCAACCCGTCTGACCAGCGTGGTAGCAGTAGGCTAATAGCCTCCTATGAACGCCACAATAGGCGTGAGCTAGGAGATGCCTATGTCCAGCAGTGGACGTCCACAGGCTGATGATGATGGATGAAGTAATTATTGTTTCAAAAATGTTCTCTAGAATATTCTACGATAAAAATTGAAAGTTGTAGGTTGTTAAGTATAACTAATGGAAAAATAATTAATACCTACGCATTATATTAATATTCATTAGCTAATTAAATTTTCGTAATAATAAAATATTTAAAAGCATGCGCTAGCTAGTGCCATCTTGTGAGAAATATTTTCATTATGCGGTTCGACTATAGACCTTTTTTGTAGAATATTAGTTCTTTGCAATGTTGATAGATGTCGATAAAATATCACAATATTTGTTGAGAAACTTTAAAATATTTTTTTAGGTACCATTCCTAATTCTATTAGGACTTATTAGGTCAAATTCCTAAAACTTAATCAAACCATATTTTTTTCTAAAAGTTATAATGAAAAAGTTAGTATTTGATAGAATCAGGCGTTACTTGGCGGAAATCCATATCTTAGTAGAAAACGAAAATAGTTAGGAAATAGTTATTTTCACCTCAGACGCTCTGAAAAGGAGGTTTTGTCAATCAGTTTAGGCGTAGAAAATAGCTTTTTGCGGCCTAGCTCGGCAAAGTACTTTTTTAAATGAATACCTAAAAATATGTCATAATGCGTTCCGAATCTCACTATTGACTTTTTTGTTTAATTTAATAACGGGCTAGCCCTTCAATTGAACGGCTGATTTAACCAGTTGGCTGAGACATAATATGTAAGTTGCTTAACCTATTTAGCTATTAAAATGATAGCATGCAAACTTGACAATAAACAAAGTTATATGAGTACATGAAGTTATTAACATTGTTCATCTAATGTTGTGGCGCGCACTGTTCATTGAAATAAAATAACTTTTACGGATATCAAACGCGCTATATTTCACGAACTAAGTTGTAATTGTCCGTATTTTTAGGGGTTTTATGATTTTCCCGACGTTTCGACCTTTTTAGCTGCCGTGGGCACCGTATGATGTCATCCCGTGACCACGGCAGCTGAAAGTTTTTAACATTGTTTCGTTCATATTTTCTAACATCATGTTGAATACTTTTTATTGATTTATGATTTTTGAATTTTTGCATTTTTCAATGCTATTTTTCTATTTAAAATTTGTCATAAGTTAAGTAAACAATTCATAATTCTTCAATGCTTTATCTAGATTTGTAAAATTTCAGAGACATGATTTTAAGATTTTGCCTCGACATTTTTTCTTTTCGAAATAGCTTAAATATACGAAAATTCTAGTTGAAGTGAAAACTTCTTTAGCGACGTTGTGCACATCAGAGTTTAAAATTTTTGGGATGGGTAAAAAATGTTAAAGTCGCGTCAGGGCACGTGAGCCTGATCGAAAATTCGTAAGACGGAGGGAGAGTAGACCGCCCCGGCGCGGCGTAGGAGACGAAGTAGTATCCCCCTCTCTTTCTACCGCGCGGCGAAAATGTATGCCTGCTGCTGCTGTTTCGTTTAAGGCGGTACCCCCACCGAAAGTGGCGCCGCGTTGAATTTTATTTAATATCGTAATTCTAATTCACAATTTTAATAAAACTTTACGTGGAATTTTTAGAACCCATTGTCTTGTATTTTTAGAAGGTATCGCTACATATCGTCATAGTCATTCGTAGAGGTAGATAGCAAATGTGTCAAAAACGGCCACTTTTAGCAGTTTTGCTATCTACTTCTAGCAGTGACTACGAGGGAATGTAATGATACCGTCTAAAAATACTAGACTATGGGCTCTAAAAATTGCACGTTTAGTTTTATTAAAATTGTGAATTAGAATTACGATATTAAATAAAATTCAACGCGGCGCCACTTTCGGTCGGGGTACCGCCTTAAGCGGTTTTCACTTCTGCCGGCACTCCCGGAGTGCAACCCGTTGTTTTTTTTCTCAAATGGGTTTACAGACATTATTGGAAATTGGATTATTAAGTGGACACCAATTATATTTAGAATCGTGTAGTATCACTTTTTTTTTTATCGTTTTAGTTATTTACTACGAAGTGATGTCGTGGTTGTTTCACCTAATCTGCAAAATCGGTCTCGCTCCCGCGCGCGTCGTTTTCTCATTGCTACCTCACTTCGTCGTACAGCGCCTTAACTATAGTTATCGTAGGCATGCCTGCACCAAAGACTTCTTTGTAGGATATGAAAAGGATAACTGTCGCTCATGGCCGCGTTTGACAGACTGATCGTATTCGATCACGTTTGTTAAGCAAAGTTCGGCACGGTCAGGTGTCGGATGGGTGACCGTAAAGTGGCATTATAACTGGGCGCTTCCGTGCTGAGGGCACGTTAAACCGTCGGTCCCGGCTGTTGTCATTTGATTACAGTCGTTAAGCCAAGACAGAGGCCTTATAGGCGGCTTAATAAACTCTGACACCAGAACCTGATTTCGGCCGCGACCTTCATCCGTGTGTGATTAGGAGTCACCTTAAATTTCCAGGGAAAAAGAAGCCTATTTTCGTTTCCAAAATCTTTTATGCAAAAATTTATGGTATTCACTGAATTGGTTTGAAATTTATATTAGTTTTTTTTGTACATTAAATGGACTTAGGGTAGATTTTAAGTTTCGATTGATTTGATTTTGAATACTTGTTTATAATAATAAGAAATGATAGTTTATATTGAGTTTATTATTAAATACTTATATTACTCATGGATAGAAGATGTATTTTGGGATGAATATATCTGTCTGTCTTGCAATCTCTCTATCAAAATCGGGTATCGCTACCAATTAATTATAATTATGTTGTATGAAATATCTAATTAATATAGCAGATAACTATTCAGAGCGACCTCCAGTTAATTCTTACTGGCCACTGATAGTGGAATTAGTTGCCAGTTAACAGGCGAGGAAATCTCCCCGATTTTGGGGTATTTATTTTGGTTAGGGGATGTTTTTTATCGACTAACAGAGCTCCGTATTTCATGTTCCCTAAGGAATATCAGGATAAAAATAGTTACATGTCGTATTTGAATATGTAAGTAACATTTTATCCAGATCCGTTTAGACTTTTACGCGTGTTTAAGTACAAACAAACAATTTTGAAGATATATATTTTTATACTTATGATAAATTTTAAATAGAAAAATATTGGAAAAAAAAAATTCTCGGCCACAAGTGAATTCTCAGATGGGACTCGAACCCACGACCTTTGGAAATACGGTCCAATGCTCTGGTCCAATGCTCAATAAGCATTTGAAAAAAAAATTGCATTGAAAAATGAAAAAAAAAACATTTTTTATTTTTTTTATTGAAATTATTTACCAAAAACGGACTTATATTAATAAGATCACTTTAACTCCTACCGAAAGGTAAAGTTTTTCGTCATACAAAAACTATAACATTATTTTTAATAAATATACCAGTGGTATGGCAAAAATCATAGATCATTGGACCGGATTTCCAAAGGTCGTGGGTTCGAGTCCCATCTGAGAATTCACTCGTGACCGAGTTGTTTTTAAGTCTCGGTAGCTCAGTGGTTAAAGCATTGGACCGGATTTCCAAAGGTCGTGGGTTCGAATCCCATTTGAGAATTCACTTGTGACCGAGTTGTTTTTTTCCAATATTATTCTATTTAAAATTTATCATAATCATACAGTGAATTTATAAAATAACTTTTTAACTAAATTATTAAGTTTGAATAAGATTATGAGTAAGATATAGTTAAAGTTTATAGTTATTACTCAAATACCTTTTGAAAGTCACCCTTTTTTATTTTAACATAATATCTGCTAACCCCGCTGAGAAACATACGTTTAATTCTAATATTTTTTTTTTGTTTGTTTGTTGGGAATTTTACAAGTAATGTTGGTATCACCGAAACTTTTAACTGACCACCGTCATTCTAAAGATTTAAACAGTCGTCCTATTATTTAAATGTAGGCGTCTGTAAGTTAGATAAGTTATATTTAAGAAATATAAGTTTAAATAAAAAAGTTTTTAAGTAATTTTTCAAAAGTGTTTTTGCTTTAAAAAAAAAACAAAGTGCTGAAGAATGGATGTGCCCGCATTATGGAAAGATACGAATATATTTTACAACGTTTTGTGTTTTTTGATTACTGAAAACGAGAAGCTATTTGATAGAAACGACGCTAAATTGTATTGGAGAACAGTTTTACATACATTTTCCATAATACATCATTGTTATATTTCATTATTTGCGATTAGTTTAAATTTGGGATCGCATCATGAATTTGAGTTGAGAAAATTGTATGAGTTACGATTCGGTGTCCTTACTGGATGGAATTTTGTAAGTTGACATTTTTGTTTTATTACTTAAATATCCTATTATGTGGAAATTTGGACATGTGACATTTTATACCGATAGTCACACGGGAATTTGAACCATGCGTATGAAACCGCGGGATACCACTAGTGTTTGTTACTTATTTCATAAAAACGTAATATTCCGATATAATAAATTAAGTTTTTTTTTTATGGTGTTTATTCCGTTTTGTTCCTTTAAAAGTTGCTGAGTAATAACACATAACAATCAAAGTAATGAACAGTGTGCAACATAATCAGCAGAGCAGTGTGTTGTTTGAAAAATCTTCGTTAGATTTAATAATAGTTATTTGTTATGCAAGGCTGGATAGTTGGTTATTTAACGGCGAGTTCAAAGGTACAAGACGCTTAAAACTTTTCTGCCGAGCGTAACACACAATTTTTCCCCTCACAACAGCGAGGAACATTTTATGGTTGTTTCCGCGGTCAACTTCCGGTAAAAAATTCTTTAAACATAAAGTTTAATCTAAATATACCTTATTCTCGTTGTTTTAATGATATAAAAAACTAAAATAATAAAAAAGGGAGTATTATAGTTAATTCAAAGTTATTTAAAGTAGGAATATATTGTTACTTATTAATAAGAATAAAAACGATTCCGTAAATGTTGACACTGACAAGACAAAGACAATTTAAAAATAAAGATTTATGTCACAGTCCGATATCCAATCACAGGTTGTGAAATTTCACCCAGCCTAATATAAAATTCTTATAACAAATAGTTTAATCTTATTGTTATTGTTTTAAAGCTATTTGACATTAGAATCAAATATAAAAAAAAGTCAATAGTGCGATTCGGAACGCATTATGATATATTTTTAGGTATTAAATTAAAAAAGTTCTTTGCCGCGCTAGGCATTTTCTACGCCTAAACTAATTGACAAAACCGGTTAGGGTGTCGTAAATGGGGGTGCAGGACTTTATAAAAATTCAACTGATTTTGTATGGAGACAGGACTTAGAATATTTTTGACTGATTTAGTATGGACTTGTAAAATTTTCAAGAATGAATTTTATAAAAATGTGAATATCTCTAAAACGGTGCCTCGTAGCTAAAATCTAACAAAATGTTCGACCCCCCTTTGATACCTCCAGAGATACTAAGGAGGCATCCGATGGACATATTTAATTTTTTTGTCTCATAAATTTTGGAAAATACAGAGAAGAGGGGACGGGGGGCTGCAGCAACAAACTGTACCAGCCGTTTCAGGTTAGGTTAGGTTAGAACTGTGACCAAAACATAAAAACAGAAAAAATAGGTTTTATTTATAAAAAAAAACACTTCTCAAATCTTTTTTCGAAGCTATGATTTTTTACACTTTTTGGAAAAAAAGTTAGTGTTATTTTTATGCACCCCCTTTGCGACACCCGGACCACAAAACCTCCTTTTCAGAGCATGTGAGGTGAAAACAATTTTTTTTTATTTTAAAAGAAAAATACGTCATTATGCTTTCCGAATCGCACCATTGACTTTTTCTGTTAGATTTTATTATTATTTTATATAACTTTGAATTCATTATAATACTCCGTTTTGGTTTTATTATATTATTTTAGTTTAGTGAATCATAATAATAACATTAAAGTATTTGTTATATGAATTTTATAATATGCTGGGTGAGATTTAACAATCTATGATTGGATTTCGGAACGTGACACAAACCTTTATTTTTTAATTGTCTTTGTCTTGTACCTCATGTCAATGTCTACATTTTACCGAATCGTTTTTATTGTTATTGTAACAATTTATTCCTATTTTAAATAACTTTGAGTTAACTATAAAACTCCCTTTTTTATCATTTAGTTTTTTATATCATTAAAACAACAAGAATAAGGTAATTTTAGATTAAAGTCTTTGTTAAAATAATTTTTTACCGGAAGTTGACCGCGGAGACAACCCAAAAAAAAATCTCGCTGTTGTGAGGTGGAAAATTGTGTGTTGCGTTCATTTGCATTTTGTGACAAATTGTTCTCAGGCGTGACTTGAGGTTGAAAGGAGCGCTATATAGCCGAATCACAACCGGTAAACGTTGCGGGCGAACGCCAGTTTTTCATAAATATTTAGTGTCGCTCCTCTAGCCCTATATATATTGATATGAAGGGTCACAAGAGGTCATAGGACCGTCACATGCTCATTATCGAAACACGTGTTTTAATTGTATAAGAATTTATCTCAAATGTGATAAAAATAATTGTAGGTCAATTAGGTTTAAAAACCTGATATCTCCTATACAGGGTGTTAAAAGACCCATAACGAAAACGAAAACCACGTATTCTCCCCATTGTTACTATCATTTTCTTGTATGGGGCCACACATGGGAACCTGATAGTTCAGGAGTTATTGAGGATCAAAGACATTATTTATTTTTATAGATTATAGTTTAAAGTTACAAACCAATCAATGAAACTAGGTCCCTGTCGTTTACTCGTACCCTCTAGATACACACACGTTGTTGCACACGTTCCGTTGCGTGTAAAAATAACACCATATTTTTTTAATCTAAAATAAAATTCGTTTCCCAGCAATTATTTTTACATATTTTTATTTAGTTTGATGTACACTACGTATATATTACGGCTTCGGTATAGGTCTTGTAACACCCTATATATACTACTAAAATCAATACCGTGACTGACTGACAGACAACGCACAGCCCAAACGGCTGAACCGATTAAGCTTAAATTTTGCATATAAGTCAAAGTCAATATAATTTATACAGTCTAGGCACTAAGCACTTATTAACGTCAAAGAAGCTACGCCATCGGCTCACAAACCCTACGGCGGAAGACGTTGTAACGAAAAGAACCGGGAAGAAACTAGTCAAGCGCTGTTTTTTTCTCCCTGTTTTATTTCATACAGAGTCGTCAATTTGTGACAAAAAAGTGACCTTAACATATATCAGTAAGGTCAATTTCCACTACAAAAAGAACATAATACAAATTTTAATGTTACATTTTATGGTAATTTTAACTGTAAACAATTTTCAACTGGCAAAGAAAAACTTATCTATCTTACATTACAACAGTTCTCGCGTTACAAGATTACTGTACTGCAAGTTGGGAGGTACATTCATGGAGGATCCTTTAACGATGTAGGCAAGCACTGGGAAAGGATTTTTTGATATTCCGACAGGATAGGGAATGAAACGGGATTGTATTGTAACCTAATTCCTCGCGAACGAAGTCGCGGGCGGAAGGCTAGTAAACAAATATTACACTACATCACACACATTGTTGATTTCGAGACAAAGTTTCGCTCGGCCTGCGATTTTCACAATGGTCGGTCACGGGATGGGTGACCAAAAGTTTATTTTCTTGAATTCCTCCGTGCTTCGGAAGGCACGTTAAGCCGTTGTCCAGGTTGTAGTTGCAGTCGCGTGGTGGGGTATGGCTCATTATGGCCCATTCTCCTAATCCATCGATGCCCTAGCAAAATGTTTGATGATGTATGGATTGTAACACAGAAAGGTTTTTGTCAGTTTCCCACCCTATTCGTTGCAAGAACGTGTTAAAATGATAAGGCTGCAGCTAGAATCGCATTCCTCTCGGAATCTTCAACCACTGAGGAGTTGGCTATCTATATTACTGCCAGAATACAACAACGCTGCAAACATTGTTGCTATCGCGATAATAAAATCAAACCTAGGACCAATGGATCTAATACCGGTGGGTGTTACCACTAGAACACAGAGGCGGTTAGTTCCACATTTTCGGACCCGTTGTTTTCAGAACGTGCGGTAACACTTCGGAGAGTATGCGAGAGAACTGCACGACCTTGTTCCTTCAGCCCCTTTCCACCATCGGGGTACCAGATGCAGGTTAGCTTGTCACCCGAACGTCGTTGACATTCCAACGGTCCATAGTCCAGTCCAAAGCCAAGCCAACACATTTGAAACCGAACCGCTAAAGAATGGAATGCGCTGCCTGCTCATGTGTTCCCTGATTCCCACAACCTTGGTCTCTTCAAGGCGAGAGTGCATAGGCATTTCCTGGGCAAGCATGTTACATCTTAGACCACATCCCGTTTATTAAGCACGATGGTGGTCTAATGCCAGCCCTAATACTACTCGAAGCGAAGTGAGACCACATCAGTCTCTTCGTGTTACAATAAACTTTGTACTCGAAGATAACGCGCATACGGATGTCTGGCTACACGTCAATGACACCGTAGTTTGTCTGCCGTTTTACACGCGTGATTGCGTTATGCTACAGATGTTATCGTTCACAATACTATATTTTATTATTAGAGGTATTTTCCTGTGCTGCCGGGCTTTTTCGGGCTGAGTAGTGTCAGCTTAGAATAGCACTACCCCCTCTCATCCCGTGGGTGTCGTAAAAGGCAACTAAGGGAGTCACCCTTCAGGAGATGGGCAGCAGCTTCTCCTGCATACTTGGCCATACTGCGATCGCCAACCCGCCTGCCAAGCGTGGCGATTATGGCAAACCCCCCTTTTGGGGGAGACCTATACCCAGCAGTGAGGGCTGAGACGACGAGAGGTATTTTCCAGTGCTTTCAGTTTCATTCGCGTGTTTCCCTTTCCCGTGAGAATATCGGGATAAAAAGCATCCTATGTTTTAATTCAGGCTATCTACTAAGTATCTCTGTGCCAAATTTCATCCATATTCGTTAGAAGTTTTAACGTGAAAGAGTAACAAAAGAACTGATAATTACTTACACATTTATAATATTAGTAGGAGGTGTTAAAGAGAAAACTCATTTCCGGTCACTGAGGTCTAGTGGTACAACTACCGGTATCAGACCCAAGACTCCCCGGTTGGGGGTATATATTGTATTCGGTTTGGTTGGTGGTAGGACTTATTGTAAGTCCGCCTGGCTACCACTATCTTATCTCAGTCTGACGCCATAACATAGATAGCCAGTTCCTCAATGATTGAGGATTCCGGGAGAGGCTCGCTTCCATCTTCAGCCTTATCAATACTTAACATCAGAAGGCTTTTCCCCGTCGTTCATTAAAAATAAACCATAGCAAGCAAAAATGAGTCTTAAAACAGTACCAACTGCGTACAGTTTGAATTATTAGTTTTCTTATTATAATAATGTCATTATTTAGTTCTCATTATGGAAGTTTATGATCTATTACATTCCTGCCCAGTCAGGTTATCAGTAATTTATTTGACCTGAGAAATCACGCCATATTTAGTTTAACTAATAATACTTGGATTCTCGTAATTTGTTATCAATATACTTATTGAACCCAAGCGAAGAAATTTTTTTCCTACTAGAGGGATGATCAGATCCACGGTCCCAGGTTCGAGTCCTAGTGGGGATACAAATTGGTTTGGTTTGGTTGGTGGTTCGACTTGATCTAAGTCCGTCTAGCTACCACCATCTTATCTAAGTCTGACGCCATAACAACAATGTTTTGTTCCGGCAGTTAAAGATAAGATTTGCATTGCACCTTAACGCACGAAATTAATAACCTATCTGTAGATATGGATTGGGTTATCTGAGATTGTGGCCTATACTGAGTTCGTTGCCAAGCAACCGTCGTTATGTTGGTTATATTGACAAAAATATCTTACATCCGGTTTCAATAATCTATCCCTAACAAAAGATAAGACAATTTTGGTTACGTTACTTAGCAACCGCTGCTATTTTGGGTAATTTTGGACTGAATAACAAAAATATCTAGGCAACAAAGCTCTAGTAAGCCTATCTCTTACTGTGGATAGTTTATTGAAACCGACCGTTAGGCAACTCAGATAGCCCTATCCATATCTACAGATAGGTTATTTCGGGCGTTAGTCATCCACTTTAGTGTCTGAAGTTAAGTAATGATAGGGCTTAATATGAGAAAGCCTTATTTTTTGTGATAAAACTTACTAGAAAAAAAAACTACGTTAAAAAACCGACTTCCAAACTTAAAAATAAAAAAATAATCTTTTGGAGTCTTTTGACCTGTAGGTATGTAATGTATGTTTGTCCGCGTTTATCTTGCGTTTGGCTGAACCAATTTTGATGCAGTTTAGAGAAAAGTATTTTGTAATAGGTGATGAGCAGTTGACATGAGGTACAAAGTGTAGAAACGCGACTTCATCTACCTTTTTTTTTTTAATAAAAACATTTTAAAACTAAAAAGCATAAAATAAGCCTTTTGGAGTCGGTGCCAGCCAAGGCATTCTAGTGTGAGCTCCTATGCTTTTATTTTTCTTGCTTTGACTGGCAACGACTCAAAACGGCTAATTTTTGAAGTGAAAACTTCTTTAGCGGCGTTGTGCATATCAGAGTTTTAAATTTTTGGGATGGGTAAAAAATGTTAGAGTCGCGTCAGGACACGTGACCCTGATCGAAAATTCGTAAGACCATTTGCCGTTGACCTATTTCAAATTACATAGAGTCTCACACTTGAAAGATCAACGTATAGTTA
The DNA here is from genome assembly GCA_910589605.1 of Chrysoteuchia culmella. NCBI lineage: Eukaryota > Metazoa > Arthropoda > Insecta > Lepidoptera > Crambidae > Chrysoteuchia > Chrysoteuchia culmella. The sequence continues at coordinate 1,350,420 of OU342669.1, forward strand.
ATAACAACCATTATATAAAGTACATCTTATGTTTTGGCGCACACTGTTCATTGACATCAATATGAAAGTTGGTAGTAATGAGAGATCTTTATATAATGAAATAAAACAACTTTTACGGATATCAAACGCGCTATATTTCCACGAATTAAGTTGTAATTGTCCGTATTTTTAGGATTTTTAGGGGTTTTTTGATTTTCCCGACGTTTCGGCACCTTTACGGCTGCCGTGGTCACGGGATGACTCAGAGTGACGGGACGGGCGGGAATGACGGGAGTCATCCCGTGACCACGGCAGCTGTAACGGTGCTACCAACTTTCATATTGAAGTCAGGTCAGTTTTAATGGATTTACCTGCCAAATCAAGTTGGTCTCCCTTTTCATCAACTTTTTATAATGTTGTGGTAGTAGATTTTGATCGTTATTTTCGTTTCAGCGGTTTTCACTTCTGCCGGCACTTCCAGGTGCAACCCGTTGTTTTTTTTATTGAAGTTTTTACGACTTTTTTTACTTTTTAGTGTGTGTCATAGGTTGTTTACGAGACTACAGTAGGAATTTTCTAGATTAGATTTATGTTTCATGTTCATTATAAACAAAATATCGTAAAAATTACATCGTCCAAGTTAACAAAAATGGTCATAAAAAGAAACTACTGAGCCAAACTAAACCAATTTTTTATGAAACTAAATGGCTACTATTTCGCATCTAACAAAAAATTATCACGTAAATCGGATCAGAAATCTCGGCGTAATCGGTGTACTTACCTAAAATAAACATAGTACCAACCGAATTGAGAACCTCCCCCTTTCTGAAGTCGGTTAAAAATCTATCGGTTTCATATCGCTTGGATGGGCCTCGAACCAGCACGCTTGGAAGTCCGCTCTATTGCTTTAACCAATGCTACCGAGACTTAAGGCGAGTACAGGGACTAATTTGCTCATCTTGAAAGCATTTCTCTCCCAAATAGAGAATGTGAAACATTTGAAAAATATATATAATATAATACAGGATATATACTCAATCATAGGATTTATTCAAATTTTTAAGTTTCATGAAGGAACTAGTATTATTTTTTTAATGAAAAAACACGAATTTTTTTCAGATAAAACCGTTTTCCTCCACTATTCCGCATCGAAATTAATCGATACTTCATATAATATTTATTTACTGATGCATATACATCATATGGTTTATTCAGATAGTCTAAAAAAATCAATTTTTCGCTGTGAAATGATGTCGTGTTCTTTTGTCTTGGTCCCGCGCGCGTCGTCTCTTTACTATCTTGCGCACAGGCGTCAGTCAATAAGCGCCATGAGAGGACACGTCATCACTACATACCTAGTATAAAGCAAAGTCGCTTCCCGCTGTCTGTCCCTATGTATGCTTAGATCTTTAAAACTACGCAACGGATTTTGATGCGGTTTTTTTTAATAGATAGAGTGATTCAAGAGAAAGGTTTATATGTATAATAACCTTCAATATAGAGTAGAGAAATACTGTAATTTATGAGGTTTCAAATGTGATGTCGTAAATGATTACATTGTTTCCGCTTACATTGCAAACGCGGGCTGAACCCTACGAGATTTATCAAAATAATGTACTAAGTATTTGTACACTTACTTTGTACTTGAAAAGGTCTACAGAAAACTCCGCGGTGGCATATATTTATCTCTCATGGATAACCCACAATAGCATAAGTCGTGTAGTCCACGCGGGCGAAGCCGCGGGAGGGAAGCTAGTTTCCTAATAAATTCACCTTTCTACGCTGTTGGCCAACGTCGATAAAAAGGTACATTTTTATAAATTAAGCATTTAAAAAAAAGGTACTTTTCGATTATGATGATGATGACACAGCCCTACACGGTTCGGCTATCTTTTCGCATTACACAATGCAAATTTTTATGTGATTTTAATAAACAAGGAAATTTTGTAGTATCGCGAGTCGAACTCATACATGAAGGGTTCCGTCTCTCACCCAAGATTACCTGGAAGAGATTGCTATGTAGTAATAAGGCCGCCTATTGTGTGTTCATCTTTTTTGTTATTTTCTCTGTATGTGTTTGTTTTCGTATCGTGTGGAATAAAGTTTCTATTATTATTATTAATATTATTATGTTAAATTAGGTATTCATTTCACTACCTACATCTACCCAAAATGTCACTATAATTTTTCGTCTGCAAAAATAACTTTGTTTTTCATAGTGTTTGTATGAATGACGAAGTTATATTTGCGGTTTAGGAAAATGAGGTATAGCTCTGAAACTGCTAAATATATTTCGTTCAAACCAATTTTTGTTGAAAGTTTTTATAAAGATCTACAGCATATAGGTATATATATTTTTTGATTTTCCACTTTCTTATTCAAAAGTTAGAGGGGAAGGGACACACATTTTACCACTTTGGAAAGAAAGAAAAATCTTTTCTAGGAACCTCAATGTAACTTTTAAAGACCTATCTATAGATACCCTACACGTATAGGTTTGATTTTTTTTTTGTGTAAAAATCTTAGTCCGGTCTACAGAATACATCTACCTACCAAGTTTCAACTGTGTAATCCTCATAGTTTTGGAATAAAGTAGCTGTGACATACGGACGGAAAGACAGACAGACATGATGAATCTATAAGGGTTCCGTTTTTTGCCATTAGGCTACGGAACCCTAAAAAGGGGTCTTGTTGAAACCAGCGTCAGCTTCAACACTGACACATGCTGAACTAGACTTTGGTGCAGTATTACATTTTGCTGTAAGATCTTTGTGTATTTTTGTCATATACTTACCTAAGTTATGTCCATGTCTACTGTCCGTGTCAAATAAATGTTATGATTTAAGATGATTTAGGTTTTATTTTTGTTCTAGGCTTTCCAGACCGTATTTATGCTGCTAGCCCTCAGTCATGATATTCTGGAATGGCTGAATAAACAGGACTCTCCAAGGGCGAAGAAGATTGCATATTGGAGGGATGTCATTTTCAATGCGTTGGTGGTTCCATATACCTTGGTAAGTGTTACCGCTTTCGTGGTGTAGTTGCGCAACCATCTGTATCGGAACCCGGGTCCCGGGTTCAATTCCCAGCGGGGGTACATATTGTATTCGGTTGGTGGTAGGACTTGTTGTAATTCCGCCTGGCTAGCTACTACCATCTTATCTAAGTCTGACGCCATAGCAATAATTTTAGCATTGCTATGTTCTGGCAGATAGAGATAAAATAGGCACTTCCTCGGTGATTGGTGATTGCGGGAGAGGCTCGCTTCCACCTTCAGCCTTATCAATACTTAACATCGGATAAGATGAAGGCTAACCGCTGGTTGCACCAAGTTTTTTTTACATTATACTTTAACTTTTACAGGGTTTATGGTTTAAAAACGTATGGGATTTGACAGTTTTGACTAGCAAATTACAGTTACTTTATACGAGTTCGTAAAAATCATGTTTGGTGCAACCGACGGTAGGATTCCCGGTAACGGTAAGATCTCCCCATTGTTCATATAAATAGTGTTACGTGACTGTAGTAAGAGGTAAAGAGCATTAAAGGAAAAGACATTTAATGCAAAAAACCATCCAAAATGCACCATAATTATCTTACTGCAGTAAGCTACATTTCATGGATTTTCAAGAAGCACTCTTATGGTATGAGGATTAGTGGCCACCTCTGGTCTGGTGTCAGAGTTCATCAAGCCGCCTATAAGGCCTCTGACAGGCCGGGACCGATAATTTAACGTGCTCTCCGAAGCACGGAAACGCTCAGTTGTAATACTACTTTACGGTCACCCATCCGACACCTGACCGCACCGAACGTTTCTTAACAAACGATTACGATCAGTCTGTCGAGCGCGGCCACGACAGTCATTTAAACCCACTTGGAGCGCGAGGTAGGTCATGGTCCATTAGCCTTATCCATCCGTGAGGAAGGCCAAGCCCCCAGCAGTGTGGACTTAAAAATCTCTCGATTCTGCTTATACTAGTGTCATCATCATTCATGATGGACAGAATCTAAGGTCAGAAGGGTAACAATTTATATTAGAAAACATAGTTACTAAAAAAAAACTACTAGTCTTCATATCGCTCAGACGGGACTCGAACCCGCAAGTTTGGGAAGTCCGGCCCAATACTCCCAAAGCAAGTTTGGGATCTTTCAATCTATGATTTTTTTGCAGAGAAAATGCTATTTTTATGTTCCTACCCAATACAACTTGCTAACATAGCATTTTTAAACGAAAACTATGTAACCAGATGAGTTGGTAATTGTTTAATGACTCCTCTCTCTCCCCAGTTCGTCACCATAATGTTCTGGACTCTCTACGCAATAGACCGAGAGCTGGTCTTCCCAGCGATCTTCGACACAGTGGTGCCCTGGTGGTTCAACCATTGCGTCCACACGAACATCTGCATCATCATCATCTTGGAGACACTCCTGACTGCTAGAAGACAACCCACGAATTTGACTTTGGAGCTGAAGTTGAATACTGCTATAGCGTTTGGATATGCTGTCGTGTGAGTGAATGTGTATGTTAAAAAAGAAGAATGGATGTCAATTTGCCCTTTTTAAAAAGAGAGTCTTGATTCTAGATGATCCTTTGAACTTTAAATTCCTGGACATCATCCTCAAAATTGGTTAACAAAGAATAAAAACAGTCTTCAAAAAATAAAAGACAGTCTAAGGCATTGATCGATGGTGCAATTGTAGTTCTTTAGTTTTAGTATTTTTTCCTGGGTTGGTACTAATTCACTATTTGAATATTTTTTTTATATATTTCACAATTTTTAGTTTTCATTAAGTTTAAGCGAAGTCACATAATTAAAAATTCCTCCTGTTCTTTCCAGATACTACTCAATCTACTTCTTAACCAACCGATGGCTCTACAACGTCTTCGGCATCATGACCTGGTGGCAGGTCTGCCTGTTCCAGATCCTCATCTGGTCTTCCACCTACTTCTTCTACTTCATCCACTTCCCAATCAACAGACTCTTCCACGGAGAAGAAAAGACCGTAGTAGACCAACCACAGGTTGAAGACAAAACGGAAACTAATGGGTCTCCTCATATAGAAGTTAATAGCAATCAAAAGAAGATTTCAGATCCAGAAAGTTTTACAGCAGAAAACTGGAATTTGAAATACAGATCGCTTAGAGATAAGTTTGAGAATTCTAGGTTATGAGTTTTTGAACCTTTTTCTAAGGTAGGGTTCTTACAATGAGATGAAGGCCAAATAAGTAAGTTCGAGACCGTGATTAGTATAGCTGTGACCAGTACACTTGCATAATTATTATTTGTCGGCTGTCCTGTTAGAATGTGAACAATATTGTTTTTATATTACAATAACAGCTGACGATCCCTCATAATCATGCATACAGCTCCAAGCGGCTTGCCTAAGGCTACCAGCGGACCTGGTTTTCTTTGGTGTGAACATAATTTTTTTGATATTACAATAACAGCTGATACCAGGATCCCTCATAATCATGCAGCCAGCTCCAAGGGGCTTGACTAAGGCTACCAGCTGACCTGGTCTTCTTAGATTTGCTTTAGTTTAGAGGGCATCAGGGAACAGCGACCGGGAAGGGTTTATGACTTCCCAAACTGCGTCTGCATCTTGCTGCTACCAGATGGAATCAGTCCTATGATTTTCGCCACAGAGATCGCTGGTTCGATACCCTGTAAGTTATCACTGCTCAATATAGTAGGTGTATCTGCTTCAAAATTGCTCCTTACGTTCTTTCAGGTTTTACTTGGATTTTTGTAAACTCGTCATGTTTTGAAAAGTTCTGTACATTGTAAGTAATTTCGCCACTACTATGGAATTTATGTGTAAATGCGTCATAGGTATCAAAGCAAATTTATTATTAAAATGCTATGCTTAAGTGGCGAGATTCCACATTATTATCATTTTTTCCGTTGTTCTGATGACGAATTAACTTTGATTAATGCAGACGTCTGCTGGATTTGGTCAATCTGTGAAAAATTCATGGTAAGAACCCAAGTTATGAGTCAGTAGTTTAAAAAGTGATCAAGTGTTCTCAAAAGCCAATGTCTATTATGATATACAGGGTGTTAAAATACCCATACCGTAGCCGAAATATATGCACAGTGTACATCAAACGAAATAAAAACATGTAAAAATTATTATGGGAAACGCTATGTATTCATTTTTATTTAAAAAAATGGGTGTTATTTTTCCACGCAATGAAACGCGTGCAACAACGCGTGTGCGTGTGTCTACAGGGCACGAGTAGGCGGCCGGGATCCAGCCCCCTAATTGTTTAATTTAAAATCTATCTCAATCCCTTTCAGAGGTATTGTGATTGTGATATTTTCGTCTGTCATATTGCTTATACAGTTCAATTTCGTATATTCCAAACCTTTTAAAACTCGTCCCGATCACAATCCCTTTCAAATGTCAAATAGTGACGGCCTGAATATCTTTCAAATTAAGAATTGAAAGGGATTGCGATAGATTTTAAAATTAGACATTTAGCCCCCAGGTTCATTGATTGCTTTTGCTATTCAGAGCGGTTTTTTTTAGCTTTGAACGATAATCATTGAAAGAAAAAATAAATATTGACTTTGATCCTCAATAACTCCTGAACTATCAGGTTCCCAGATTTGGTCCCATATAAGAAAATTATAGTAACTATGGGGAAAATACGTGGTGTTCGTTTTCGTTATGGGTCTTTTAACACCCTGTATGTATTTGACCTTGAGTTGGTCAAAAAAAGAATTTTCCAAAAAATATGGCTTGTGTATCTCAAACTGTTTATATAGGTTGTTAGTTTTTTTCTAGTTTGTAAAAAAAAAACTTTCAATGTGCCATATTCTAGAGAATAATCCATTTGTAATTAATTATATAGAATTTAGAATATCTAAATAATTACAAATGGACGCCAATCATTAAATTATGAACAAGTTTACATTCCTTTTCAAAACGTATTTTGCAATGAATTATTATTATATTATAAACTTTAACTATTCAAAGCTTGTAGAGAAAAGAGTTTGATCTCTTTGGATTTTTGAGAACACTTAAAACAAAAGTCATACTATTTTCGTAGTAGGGGTAGAAGCTCCATTTGTGGCCACCTATCCGGTTGTAGCCAATTATGTGCTAATAATATTTTTTGCTTTAAAATAATTTGGAAGTGATAACTTGATGTCAAAAGTGAAATAAATATTAATTTAAAATGTGAAATAAAACAACTTTTACGGATATCAAATGGTCACGGGATGACTCCACCACGGTAGCTGAAAAGGTGCCGAAACGTCGAAAAAATCAAAAAACCCCTAAAAAACCTAAAAATACGGACAAATACAACTTAGTTCGTGAAATATAGCGTGTTTGATATCAGTAAAAGTTGTTTTATTTCAATGAACAGTGCGCGCCAAAACATAAGATGTACGTATTAAAATGTGAATATTGCTATTTTAAACATAATTGTAAATTAAATGAATAACTTGTACATTTTTTATAACAATATGCACCAAAATGGTTGAATATAATATGGAAATAAATGTACCCAAATCTTTTTATCTATACGTAAGGTGTTTTAGAGTATTTTTTATTTGTTTTTATAATATACCAAAGATAAAGAGAATGTAATGAATTAACAATTCAATTAATAGAAATCAAATTTTAAATTAAGCTTTCAGGACTGAAATTTAGTAATTTTTTATACTTTCCTAAACTATACAAAAACACAATTATCTGAAACTAGTTTTTTTAATACTAATGTAAATATATTTCACCAGCCATTAATTGATTACAATTTAAATAATTTTTACAGTAAAAATATGCGATCATTATATAATATTTTTCAATATGCCTGTTTTCAAATAAATATTTATAAAAAAATTAATGTATTTGTGTCATGTTAAATGAGTGTTTGAAATAACTTTATTATTTGTTAGATTGGTTTAAATTGGTAAATAAAATAATGAGATATTTAACTTAAATCTGTTTTTTTTCTTTGTCTTTGAACCGATTTGGTTGTCTATCGATTATTACTTACTTTTGATTTATCATTAATTAAATGACTCATCATAAATCAATGAGGCAACTAATACGTAACGCAAGTATTTTTGAAACAAATTCGATAAATGCATCAGTTATCTTTACAAGTATTTTATTGTAGGTTCCTAATGCCTTGATCACACGTACCAAGCAAACGGGCGAGACAGTGATGTAAGCGAGTAGCTGTTGACACGTGTTTTAAAATTAGCACAGTCAGTTCAGGAGCTCTATTTTTGATTCACTCGACTCGATTAGACTACTGATATTCGTGCGACGTTTTAGTTTCCGTATTCCGTAAAAGCGACCTTGCACTTATGTAAGTGCAAGGTCGCTTTTACGGAATACGGAAACTACTGGATTCTACTGATATTCGTAGTAGTATAATATCAGTAGAATCCTCGAATCGAGTGAATCAAAAATAGAGCTCCTGAACTGCCTGTGCTAATTTTAAAACACGTGTGAACAGCTACTCGCTTACATCACTGTCTCGCCCGTTTGCTTGGTACGTGTGATCAAGGCATTAGGAACCTACAAAAAATACTTGTAAAGATACATAGCTTCGCGAAAAGCGTGCTATGTCTACGCTTGCAAGGTCGCTAATCGCGTGATCGCCTCTTCGTTCGCCTCGCCACTCGCGCGACGGGTGATTCAAAAATAGAGGTCCTGTTCTATTAAGACTACAATTCGGATAAAATGGATCGTAATAAGATTATTATTAACTATGGAATTATATGCTGCATCCCGTTTTTGCTTTAATTTGTATTCCGGAGATTGAAAGTTCCACAGACACGGATGTAATTTATATACAATAGAATAGAATAGAATAGAAAGCGTTTATTTGGTACAGGTAAAACATACACAAAAACATATTTATAAAAAATTACAAAAATAATATTAACCTATGTACCAAATAGGCCTCTGCTCAGTATAAGCCATGATAACGTTACTGTCACCACGGCACTGGTTTTCTGCAGATGCCTTTAGAGAGCAAAGAAACATGCAAGACACTATATAAACAAAATTTTTCGTCATTGAATATAAAATCTGTATAAATTTTATAGTTGTTTCGACGTCCCATTTCATATGATTATTCGCAGACATAGTTTTATTTTATTTGGAGTTGTTTTATTTAAATTATCTCAAGAAATAGGCGCGCGCGGCGACCGACGTGACGACCATAGAATGTAATAATGACGACAATCATGTGGCCGACTGGTGAGACAGTGCACGTTCAGTAGGCTTATTACGAGTTTGGCAAACTTGACGTTACAGTACACGTTAATGTAAAATGTAGCACTGTCTCTTTCATATTTAGCGACTGTTTTACCGACATGAGCAGTGTATCCGATAGTCTACGCTCACGAGTCCTGTAAATGTCATGTTAAGCAAACTCGTAATAGGGGTACAGTAGGCTTATTACGAGTTTGGCAAACTCGACGTTACAGTAAACGTTAATGTAAAATGTAGCTCTGTCTCTTTCATATTTAGCGACTGTTTTACCGACATGAGCAGTGTATCCGATAGTCTACGCTCACGAGTCCTGTAAATGTCATGTTAAGCAAACTCGTAATAGGGGTACAGTAGGCTTATTACGAGTTTGGCAAACTCGACGTTACAGTAAACGTTAATGTAAAATGTAGCACTGTCTCTTTCATATTTAGCGACTGTTTTACCGACATGAGCAGTGTATCCGATAGTCTACGCTCACGAGTCCTGTAAATGTCATGTTAAGCAAACTCGTAATAGGGGTACAGTAGGCTTATTACGAGTTTGGCAAACTCGACGTTACAGTAAACGTTAATGTAAAATGTAGCTCTGTCTCTTTCATATTTAGCGACTGTTTTACCGACATGACCAGTGTATCCGATAGTCTACGCTCACGAGTCCTGTAAATGTCATGTTAAGTAAACTCGTACAGTAGGCTTATTACTGTCTCTTTCATATTTAGCGACTGTTTTACCGACATGAGCAGTGTATCCGATAGTCTACGCTCACGAGTCCTGTAAATGTCATGTTAAGCAAACTCGGGGTACAGTAGGCTTATTACGAGTTTGGCAAACTCGACGTTACAGTAAACGTTAATGTAAAATGTAGCACTGTCTCTTTCATATTTAGCGACTGTTTTACCGACATGAGCAGTGTATCCGATAGTCTACGCTCACGAGTCCTGTAAATGTCATGTTAAGTAAACTCGTAATAGGGGTACAGTAGGCTTATTACGAGTTTGGCAAACTCGACGTTACAGTAAACGTTAATGTAAAATGTAGCTCTGTCTCTTTCATATTTAGCGACTGTTTTACCGACATGAGCAGTGTATCCGATAGTCTACGCTCACGAGTCCTGTAAATGTCATGTTAAGCAAACTCGTAATAGGGGTACAGTAGGCTTATTACGAGTTTGGCAAACTCGACGTTACAGTAAACGTTAATGTAAAATGTAGCTCTGTCTCTTTCATATTTAGCGACTGTTTTACCGACATGAGCAGTGTATCCGATAGTCTACGCTCACGAGTCCTGTAAATGTCATGTTAAGCAAACTCGTAATAGGGGTACAGTAGGCTTATTACGAGTTTGGCAAACTCGACGTTACAGTAAACGTTAATGTAAAATGTAGCTCTGTCTCTTTCATATTTAGCGACTGTTTTACCGACATGAGCAGTGTATCCGATAGTCTACGCTCACGAGTCCTGTAAATGTCATGTTAAGTAAACTCGTAATAGGGGTACAGTAGGCTTATTACGAGTTTGGCAAACTCGACGTTACAGTAAACGTTAACGTAAAATGCAGCTCTGTCTCTTTCATATTTAGCGACTGTTTTACCGACATGAGCAGTGTATCCGATAGTCTACGCTCACGAGTCCTGTAAATGTCATGTTAAGCAAACTCGTTATAGGGGTACAGACCTGCCGAGTGAGCGACGCGACTCGGCCTAGTAAGTAGAACGGAAGCCGAGCTACTGTCTCGCCGCTTCGCTCGGTACGTGTGATCAAGGCATAAGTACAGGTAAGATCTAGTGATAATAAAAAAAAAAAAAAACATTATTATATTAAAATTTTTGTTTATTTAAAATTTTGCCTTACAAACTAACAGTATTGTTCGTTTATTTATAAAAATTTACAAATTGATATCAAATGTTGTGCTGAACAAAATTTTTTCTTAGTATTTTAAATTCACACGTGAAAATCCATAAATTAAATAATAATATTTTTTTTCATTTTTTATTTTTTCTTAAGAAATACTTTGTTCACCACAACAGAGCCAAAGGGTAACCTTTGAAAAATCCGACTCTAAAAATTAACAAGGTAACTAAAATGTATTTTATCAATATCTTAAAAAATCTTATTTATACATTGGCAGTGAAAGAAATGGTTTAATATTTATACCAAAGTTGAAATTCAGCTTGTAAAAAAATCAAACGCAGTGATTAGAACAAATTCGTTGTAAAAAAAGTACCTACCTTTTACATGTAAGTCCATGTCGTCAATATTTTGTTCAATATGTATAAAAAAATCTTAATTGAATTCCAAAAAATGACTCTTTTCTTATTGTACTTAGAGCTCGTTTTACAAAACCTAGTTTGCAATCATAAGATTTATTCCCATCAAGCAAAAACAATATTTTATAGTAGGTATATTTATATAAGAAAATTGCATTTACCATCAACTTTTACGTCAGACTTTTATTTTCAATTCAAACTAGATCATAGTTAAAAAACCGCTAAAAGTACTTTAAATTTCCAACAAAAACCTATAAAATATATCAAAGAAGATATCAACAAGAGAAAGAAAAAAATATACATAAAAGTATGAGAAAACACCAACAATGGCCGATACATTCACAGGTTTTCGTTTAATCCAATTCCCATCTCTCAAAGGTTACCAAAAAATCACAAAAAATTTAGAAATAATTACCTAAAACTTGTCTGTACATCAACTGTCTGGGGTATCTCGGTACCCCTTCTTCTTGGAAGCCTACCACCCTATGTGGTTGCAAATAAAAAGAATTTGGGGTCCTTAAACTAACTTGGGGTCTCTTATATTGAAAATTGGTTAACTCAGAAGCGGCGTATTGTGGCTCAATATGATAGTTATTTCTGAATCTCGAGAAGGTGTAATCTCTTTCTGGAATCACGAAACCACTTGGAACTCGGTAATTTACGTTTAAGTTAGGAGTTATCGCTTCATTTAGAGCCACATCGTATTCGTTTTCTACAGAATCTGCTAAGTTTTGTTTAATATCAGGAAGTTTGGGTGGTTTTCCTGTAGCTGTATACGGTTTTGATATTTCTGGATGTGGTACTATTTTCTTCGGAGGATTGGTAACAGGATTTTCTTGTGGAGAATAACCTTCAGCTTCTAAATAAGGTTTGATGTAAGCTCCAGGTGATAATGTAGTTTTAAGTTTATCTTTTATTGCGTGGTAATTGTCGTTGTAGACTTTCAAAACTTTTGTCGCTAAATTTTTAGCTCTTTCTTCAGGCGTAGTCAGCTCTAGTGTACTAGTTTCCGGTTTATTGGTTTTTAGTTCAGGTGTGAATGTTTTGATTTCAGGATTCAAAGTTATGATCTCTGGTTCGTCTCTTTCTTGTTCATCGTATTTAATTTCTGCGAAACGTGTTATTTCTGGTTGATATGTTTTGATTTCTGGTGCTTGGGTTTCGGTTTTTATTTCCGGTTTAAAAGTTTTTAGTTCCGGCAAATGGGTTTTTAATTCGGGTTTATGCGTTCTGGTTTCCGGTTCATAAGTTCTGATTTCTGGTGGACTTGTTTTTATTATTGGTGCGTGCGTTTTTATTTCGGGTGCACGGGTTTTGATTTCGGGCGCGCGTGTTTTGCTTTCGGGCGAGTAGGTTTTTATTTCCGGTTGTATGGTTTTGATTTCTGGTTCGTGTGTTAAGATTTCTGGTTCATGTGTTAGGATTTCCGGTTCGTGAGTCTCAATTTCTGGTTCATGAGTCTCCGGTTCCGGATCTTCCGGTACTGGAACTTCCGTTTCCGGTTCAGGCAATTGTGGTTCCAGTTCCGGCAAATGTGTTTTGATTTCTTCTGCCTCGGTTTTTACTTCCGGATGTGGAGTAGTATGTGTTTTGTGTTTAGTATCGTATTCGATATCTTCTTCATCGTAATATTCATACTCTTCTTCTGGGGTAGTGTAGGGTCTAGTTCTGATAGGTTCTGTAGTGTAAGCAGTAGTAAGTCTTGGAGGGGAAGTAGTGAATCTAGTGGTAGGAGCTTGAGTCGTAGTTGTAGAAGTAGTGGTTGTAGGTTTCGGGGTGGTTTTGAGGGGAGCAGTCATATCTTTGCCGTTAACAGGCTGCAAGCCCCTAGGTAAGTAGGGACTACCACCCCTAGACGGTAAAAAAGGACGTTTAACAATTTTAACGTGAGGTCTGACTTCTTTAGCTTTTGATGGTACAACTTCTTCTTGTTTTGGAGTTACTTTTTCCTTTTTCACTTCTTTAATATCTTCATAGTCGTAATAATAATCGTCTATTGGCGGCGGTTTTGTTTTGTGTTCAACTTTTTGTGGACGAGGTCTTTTGTATTCTATATCGTCGTAATATTCGTCTTCGTAACTAGGCTTTCTGGTTACTTTCCTTTCTTTGTAATTTGCGGATTGACTCGGATAGTGTGGTCGGGAAGGTTTAAATTTTTCTTTTTCTACAGGTTCAGGCCTCGGTCTTTGATGGACAGCTGAGGTTTTTGCTGAAGGCGAAGGTCTAGTAGGTTCCTCATCTTCATATTCATCGTAGTACTCATCATCATCGTCTAACTTTGGAGGGAGTTTAGTAGTAGCAACTGTCACGTATTCGTATTTCTCTTTAGCACTGACAGGAACAGGCCTCTTGATCTTTGGAGGCATTCTTGGTTTGCTAAAAAGGCCGTGACCGTTGGGTTTTACTAAAACTTGACCTTCAGGAGCTGAAGGGATTTCCTTTTTTTCTTCGACTCTCTCATCGTCGTAGTTTCTTTCGGGTCTGGTTAAAGGCTTGTCTTCTCTAGTCCTGTAAGGTCTTTCATCGCGATACCTTCTACCTTCACTAGCTGAGTATCTGTCATCTCTTGGCCTCGTTTCTCTCTTTGGGTCAGGCAAATCTTCGTCTCGAGAAGGTCGTCTCTCGTCTCGTGACCGAAAATTTGTAGGTTTGACGTCATCACGAGGTCTTTTTTCTTCTCTCGGTCTTATTTCGTCTCGTGGTCTGTATTCATCTCTTGGTCGGACTTCGTCCCTAGGCCTGATTTCGTCCCTAGGTCTTATTTCGTCTCTAGGTCTAACTTGATCCCTAGGCCTAATTTCATCTCTAGGTGGGATTTCATCCCTAGGCCTGATTTCATCTCTTGGCTTGATTTCGTCTCTTGCTCTCACTTCATCCCTTGGTCTTGTTTCATCTCTTACCCTGCTTTCATCCCTGGGTCGTTTTTCATCTCTCGGCCTAATCTCATCTCTAGGTTTAAATTCCTCTCTAACAGGAGTATCTTCTTTAGGCCTAACCTCATCTCTTGGTCTATATTCGTCCCTAGGCCTTTTGGGTCTCAAATCATCTCTCTTTTGGTCTCTTTGCCCAGACCTTGGTCTCCCTTCCTCATATCTGTCTTCTTCTTCTTCTCTAGGGCGAACAGGCCTCCTACTTCTATAACCGGGTCTTCTATCCTCTTCATCGTCGTATGGTCTTCTCTGATCATACTGTGGTCTTTTGGCTGGTCTCCTGTCATAAGGTCTTCTCTCTTCGAAGTCCTCATCGTCTTCATCTCTTGGTCTTGGTCGACGCTCGTATCTGAAATGATTTGAATACAATTGAAATATATTTTTGGTCTAAGAATGTTTTGAAGTTAGATACTAAGCATAATTCAAAGTAATTATTTTGTTTAACTTTAGTAATGAAGTTAAAGTTTGTACAAAATAACACACACTCACCGGCACATATATTGGCCCACTACCTAATTATCATACAAACATGCTCACTTTGCGACTCTTACATAAAAATGTGAACACAGTTCTGCAAAGATCTGTATGCTTACGTTTCGGGCGTTCGACTGTCCAATTAGCAATTTTAATGAGTACCGAGACCTTTGCATTTGTCCATAGAGGCAGAACAATGAAAGCTTCATAATCACATTTAAAATTTCTTCGAGCACTCATCATTGAAATAATAAAGATTTACACAATTAAATGCACTATATAGTTCACCTAAATCCGTCAAAGTTTTTATATTTCAATGAGTGCTTCATCAGATTCCTTACAATGTAATATCGCCATAAAGTTATGCTTTGCTTAAACGAAGCCATGGAAACGAGAAGAGATTTTTAAAACTCTTTAAAGTGCTCATAGCGCAGTTCAACTTAACCTATACACTAGCATACAGATAATTGCAGAAATATGTTCACATTTTTATGTATAGACTCGCAAAGTGAGCATGATTGTTTGAAAATAAGGGGGTGGACCAATAAACGTGCCGGAGAGTGTAGTATCAGCAAGAAACCCTTCCTATTTAATTAATTGAAAATTTTCTCGAGACAATCTAAATGAATGAATTGAGAGATTGAGAAATGAATTGAGTAAATTGTCGTCGAAAGGTAATTCTTAGTTATTATAGGGTTGTTGCTCTAATTTTAATAAACCTAATCCTAATCCTAAATTTATCTAATATTATAAATGCGTAAGTGTGTTTGTTTGTCCTTTCTTGACGTACTAACTAAGCAACCAATCGAATTGATTTTTGGCGTAGAGTTAGTTGAAAGGGCGGAGAGTAACATAGGGTATTTTTTATCCCGATATTCCCACGGGAACGGGAACCACGCGGGTGAAACCGGGAGGAAGTTAAAAGCTAATAAGTTTCTTATGTCCGTTCTTTATCAATTACGAGGCCACTGATAGATAAATAAATAAATAAATAATTGTATACAATCACCCAAATGTCTAGCCCACGTTAAGTTTCATGAAGAACTTGTGTTATGGATACTAGATAACGGATAAACATACTTATATACTTTTTTTTGTAAATACATACATAAGATACATATTAAACACCCAGACCGAGACAAATAGACATGTTCATGCACACAAATATTTGTCTTGTCCGGGGATCGAACCCGGGACCTCGAACAGGTCGTCAAATAGATGTTTTAAAAAGATTTCAAAAACGACAAGCTCTAAATTTAACTACCTGTCGTCCTCGTAGTCATCTTGAGGCCTCCTCTTTCCCGGCCTGCTTTGAGCGCGAGGTCTTGTTCTCCTAGGCCTGAAACGTGAACGAATGATATGAAACACCTTGACTAAAATAACTTTTCCTAATCGCGTAATTATTTAACACTCAGTTTTAAAGTTTTTGGTTTATTACTGACGCTTTGACACCTAGTCAGGGGCAGTCCGTGGTCACGGGATGACCAGCTATTTATCTTAATTTATATAAATCTCCTGTCACGATGTTTGTCCGCGATGGACTCCTAAACTACTTAACCGATTTGAAATTAAATTAGCACACCGTGAGCAGTCTGGTCCAACTTAAGAGATAGGATAGCTTTGATCCCAAAATTCCCACGGGAACGGGAACCACGCGGGTGAAACCGCGCCCGGCCTCTAGTATATATATATAGCTAGCACTGAGCTAGCAATAAATATATATATTTTTTTATGAAAATTGAGTTTTTGCATTTTTGAATGCTATTTTTATCATCATCCATCATCAGCCTGTGGACGTCCACTGCTGGACATAAGCCTCTCCTAGCTCACGCCTGTTGTGGCGTTCATAGGAGGCTATTAGCCTACTCCTACCACGCTGGCCAGACGGGTTGGTAGAGGGATTGTTTCAAGTTTTCCTTCTGTCGCACAGGTGTTCAATGCGTCGAGCCTCTTAGTCGACTATTACGACATCCCAGGCATGTAAGGGAGTGCTGACACTTATTTAATTCTTAGGCCGTCACCACACGGCACTTATCTGTTACATATTTTACGCCGTCTACGAGTATAAATAGCCCTTTGTACTTAAAGTGTGTCTGTTTTATTTGTAAGGGATGACTTAGCGTAGATGTAGTTCGAGTCAAATAATTATGAATGTTTCTACTGAGACTTCCTATAAACTACTCACCTTTCTTCGTAATCGTAGTCATAGTCATCATCGTAGTAATCATATCGTGAAGGGCGACGACGACCAGGCCGTGGAGGACGCGTTGTAGTTGTTGTTGTAGTAGTGGTGGGGGGCGGTGGAGGGGGAGCCGATGTTGTCGCTTTGTAGAGGGCTTCGTTCCTAGAAAAAAAAAGGATATTTTTATTAATTTACTAGCGGATCCTCGCGGTTTTACTCGGGTGGTGCCCGTTCCCGTGGGAATATCGGGAGAAATGTAGCTTTCTAATGGTCTAAGAATTTTCGAAATCGGTCCAGTAGTTCCTGAGATTAGCGCGTTCAAACAAACAAACTCTTCAGCGTTATAATATAATTACTAGCGGGTCCTCGTGGTTTTACCCGCGTGGTGCCCGATCCCGTAGGAATATCTGAAGAAAATATAGCCTATGTCACTCGGGAGAAATGTAGCTTTCTAATGGTTTAAGAATTTTCTAAATCGGTCCAGTAGTTCCTGAGATTAGCGCGTTCAAACAAACAAACTCTTCAGCTTTATAATATTTGTATAGATTTAGAATCACAAACATGGAATCACGTGCAATGACATAGAAACACTAACCAACCTTGTCACATTACAATATTGAATGACATTTGTGGACAGAGAGAGCTTTGTTTTCGTGTGCGTCAATGCGACAAGGTTGTAAAGTGTATATGTCGCAGCCAACTGGTTAAATCAGCCGTTAAATTGGAGGGCTAGCCAGTTAATTAAACGCCGTACTGATCGTACACGATCACTTTTGTTAAGCAACGCTCCGTCCGGCCCGGTGTCGGATGGGTGACCGTAAAGTGGCATTACAACTGACCGCTTCCGTGCTTCGAAGGGCACGTTTAACCGTCGGTCCCGGCTGTTGTCGTCTGGTAACAGTCGTTAAGACAAGTCTGAGGCCTTATACGGCCGGTTTTAATAATCTATCCCTAACAACAGATAGGCTTAATTTGGTTAAGCTACTTAGCAACCGCTGTTATTTTGGGCTGATTAACAAAAATATCTAGGCAACAAAGCTGTAGTAAGCCTATCCCTTACTGAGAATTGGTTATTAAAACCGACCTATAGGTGGGGCTTTTCGGCTGGTTCCGCGGAATGCTTCTGCAGTGCAGTCCAAACGATGGACCACCTAACATCGTGCCCCGCGTGTCCTGACACCTGCACGCAGGAGGATCTCATGACAGCATCCGACAAGGTTGTCAAAGTGGCTGAATTCTGGGCCTCAATCTTTACTATCTGCCATCGACATGCTAAGAAGAAGAAGGTGGCTTGATAAACTCTGACACCAGAGGTGGCCACTAATCCTCATACGTTAAGAAGAAAGATTAATATTTAAATGGTACCTATTAAAATAATTGGCTGAGTTCTTGCAGTCAACTTCAGACACGAATTGGCAGATGAACGTCTTCTGGTCAAAGGCGGTGTAGTTGGCGCACAGGAAGTCGTATCTGGTGCCGAACAGGCAGTGGTGGTAGACCTGAGAAAGATACAAAATGCTGAGTTAGAAAACATCACATAATCAAATCATTTTATTTTGCTCGAAAAGTGAAACTTAAGTTCTTCAATAAATTTCGTTGGGATCACACTAATCACCAGACTCTAGCATGCAAAAATATAATTCAATAAATAAAAATCAATTTATTAATTGAATTTTATTTAATAAACCCGTCTGGCCAGCGTGGTAGCAGTAGGCTAATAACCTCCTATGAACGCCACAATAGGCGTGAGCTAGGAGAGGCTTATGTTCAGCAGTGGACGTCCACAGGCTGATGATGAATTAATTAATAATTTAACAAAAAAATATCCAGCAGTCAGTCAATAGTTAGAAAAAATTGATGAATAGATAAAACGAGATGTCAAATATAACAAGACATAATGTAAGTATATTAGGATTTTTGAATTTTTGCATTTTTCAATGCTATTTTTATACTTATGATAAATATTAAATAGAAAAATAATGGAAAACATCAACTCTGCCACAAGTGAAGTCCCAAGTCCCACCTGAGAATTCACTTGTGGCCGAGTTGATTTTTTCCATTAATCTTCTATTTAATATTTATCATAAGTCATAAGTATTTACAGTTGTGGAAGTTTCCGAGGGCTGATAATCTAACGAATAACTCGGTTCAGGGGGCCGTACCGAGCAAGTGGCGTCGGCTCGTCGGCATCGAAATCGGCTTCATTTGACAGATGGATGTGACACATTGCTGCTTCTTTTTGACATGAATGAAAACTTACCAAAGAGAGCAATACTAAGAGCTTGTAACGATGCTATTTCGTTCTAGCCTTATGGATGGATAAAACCTCTATAATGGCTGGAAACTCCGTAGTTTCACTCTATGGAAATCAAATTATATTTTTTATCTGTTCTGTCTAAATTCAAATTTTCTCCGTTCCACGATCCCTGTTCAGCTCATTTTGACTTAATCTTACAAAAACCATCAAGCTGAACAGAGCTTATTTAACCGAATCATAACCATATTTATCTAAAGTTGTGTTAATAATATAATTCTCATAAATACATCAGGAACCCGTGTATCGGGGTAAGCATAACTACCTACTTTCTTACTCATTGTTGAGATTATTTATAACTAGGACTTTTGCTATATCCATGTATTTTCATTTTGTTACAGTTCCATATTTCTAATTTCTACAAATAAACAAGTCGCCTGTAGAACGAACTTATATTCATTTCCCTAATTACTAATTGAGTGCGGCGGTTCCGACTTCCCGGCGACTATAGTGCTGCCGGACCGCTACAAGCTTAGCTTACTAAGAGCAATAAATCACATCCATCTGTCAAACCCAGCTGAAAAGGTGCAGAAACAACGGGAAAATCCAAAAAACCCCTAAAAAACCTAAAAATACGGACAATTACAACTTAGTTCGTGAACTATAGCGCATTTGATATCCGTAAAAGTTGTTTTATTTCAATGAACAGTGCGCGCCAAAACATAAAATGTACGTAAGACTAAGGAGTGTTTTTAATTAAGTTATGGAATTCGGGCGACGGAATTATGATGAAAATGTGAAATGTGACAATGATATAGTGGTATTGGGAGGTTCGGAAAACGAGGAAACTTGGAATAGCGAATATGAGATACTTGGATTAGGGGCCAGTGGGATTGCGGTGCCTCCCTTCTACCGTCCAACCAGCTCCCGTCCCCCCACCGAGCTCGAAATCTCGGTGGGGGGACGGGAGCTGGTTAGATCCTACCCCTACCGAGCCTACTAGGCTTGACGGGGTGTCGGAGGGCGGCGAGGGTGCTGCACTCGCGAGTCCGGTATTCTAGGTGAGCCCAGCATAACCGTTTGGTATGCGTAAAAAGCATTCCCCTCACTCAAAAAAAAGGGGACAGTGGGATTAGGGGCATTGGCAAAAGGGGATCGTGTGAATAGAAGAAATTGGAAATAGATGACTTTGCCTGCGCACGTCTTCCCTTTTTCTACAACCCGGGGTCCTTTGAACGAGGCGTGAAGAAACATTTAGCACCCCGGCAAGGTGAGGATGGCCGATGTGGCAGTTTGATCTGCTGCACCAGCTATCTTCGCGTCTGAACTCTTCCTCCAGGAGGAGGAAGAGTCATTTGTTCCGACCTAAATATATAAAAATCCGACCTAAACTTTCCTCTTATATTAAATATATTTCAAAATTGTAAATTTGTGTTTGGCAACAACATGTTCCATTGTAAATGATGTTGTTTCTGTTAAAGCTGATAAGTTTCTTGCGGCCGTTCTTCTTATCAGTTAAAAGATGTCCTGAATGGCTGGTTGGGAAAAAAAATTTTGGACTATTCAAAAGTACTTATCTATAAGTCTATTTGAATAATAATCTTTGACTTTGACTTTGAAAAGAAGACAGTGGCAATAGGGGACACCAGGAATAGGGGACAGCAGCATAAGGGGACACTGGGATTGCAGGCGACTGGGAATGGGGGACACTGGGAATTGAGAGAAACCTATTTGGTAAAAAAAACAATATTTACCTGACATTTATGAGCCACAGACGCGTAGAACCCATCATGCAGGCCGTCACACTTGAAGTCCATAGTCTCAGGTGGTGGTACCGTCTCATAAAACGGGTACTCTGATAAGTTGTACCCATTTAATTCCCGGGGCAAATTCGGGTCATAAATGTAGTCCATTTGGGGGAAGCCGGTCAATTTGGAGTTGGTTGTGTTCTGGACTTCCGCGCCCTCCGCTGTCGTTTCTAACTGCAAAGAATATTGGTGTGTTAGAATAGGAAATGAAACAGCATCCTATTTCCTACTAATATTATAATATGTAAGTTTGTTTGTTTGTTACTCTTTCACGAAAAAACTACTGAACCGATTTAAATGAAATTTGGCACACAGAAGATAGCCTGGATTAAAAAAAAAAAACTTTTTATCCCGGTGAAACCGCGGGCGGCCAAAACCGCTGCTATTAGAGCAATAGAATAGCCGTTCAGGCAAGCAGGTTCTGGAGTTGTGACCGCGCACCGGACGACGCACTTAGGCAGGCCCCCGACAAGATTGACCAGCGATCTGCACCCCGACCGCCTAACGGTATAGCTTGTTTTCAGACCCCCTACAAGAGCTCTCTCTGACGCTATCACTTTCATACAAAAAAAGCAATAGTGAATCCACTAAATGAACAGAAATATGTAGGAATTAGACAAAAACCTTATCGTTGAAGGGTTTTATGAGAGTTTGAAGTTTGATAGCTATAGCGATAGCACAAGCTATGCCGTTAGGTGGTCAGGGTGCTGGTGAAGTCGCAGGAAGCCACTGGAGGCGTCGTGGAGATCCTTGGGGAGGCCTATACCCAGCTGTCTGCGTCCGCGTTGTGCAGCTGATACGATGAACGACGCTTTATAGTGTTCAAAGTGTGACGTGCTTTTGACTGTACAGCGTTGACCATAGGGACCATAGGGACAAAGGATACAGATTTAGAAAATATTTGTAGAGAGTCAAGAAAGTGCGCGCGGTGGAGGCCATTCCGCGCGCATCTCCCGCTGCTTCGACCTGCATAACCAAGAGGGTTCGTCAGGTCATGGGTGGTTGGTGGGTTTGTACAGCGTTGAATATGAAAAAAAATAAAAAGCTTTATGCAATTTCGGCTAAGTAGATGCACTTGTTAACTTCGGGGAAGCTACGCCGCCTTTTGTTTGCAAATTCCTACGGAGACCGGCAACAAACTATTTGGACTTATGATATATTTTTAATCGAAAAATATTGGAAAACAATATACTCAGCCACAAGTTACTCTCAGAATGCACATGGACTCGAACCTGCGACCTTTGGGTATTCAGCCCACTGCCATACTATTTGTTAATCTGTGCCGTGGCACAGATTAATAGAGCAGTGGCTCTAACCACTGAGCTAATGAGAGTTGCCGGCCTCAGTGGTTAAAGCAGTGAGCTGGATACCCAAAGGTCGTAGGTTCGAGTCCTGTTTGAGAATAACTTTTTGCCGAGGCGATATTTTCCAATATTTTTCTATTAAAAAAATATTTTAAGACTAAAAATTAATTAATAAGCCTCAGAGAAAAAATGTTTGGTCACCCATCCCAAGACTGACCATGGCGAAAGTTGCTTAACAATAGCAATCGCGCGTAACTCATCAACAATGTTAAATAAAAATCAGTGTTGTAATGAAAGTGCGAGCGATTTCAAGGTTACTTAAACAGTAGTATTTATTTATGTATGTATGTTTGTGCGTAGGAAATGTAGCAATATGAACTCGCTGGAAGTAGGTTGGCCAAGGCAATTGACTTTTCACTTCCTTATGGTAGGAATTAATCGATAAAACAGATTATTGAATGACTATTCAATTTTTAACCGACTCTCAAAAAGGAGGCGGCTCTCAATTCGGTTGGTAGGTTTTTTTTATGTAGGTACCTACACCGATTACGTCGAGATTACTGAATGATCCGATTTACGTGGTTCTTGTTTGTTCGATGCGGAATTGTTGCCGTTTGAGCCCATAAATTTTCAGTGGTCTAGTGGTACAACCACCGGTATCAGACCTAGGGGTCCCGGGTTCGATTCCTAACGGGGGTACATATTATTCGGTTTGGTTGGTGGTAGGACTTGTTGTAAGTCCGCCTGGCTAGCTACCACCATCTTATCTAAGTCTGACGCTATAACAACAATGTTTTCAGCATAGTTGTGTTCCGACAGTTAGAGATAAGATAGCCAGTTCCTTAGTGATTGAGGATTCCGGGAGAGGGTCGCTACCATCTTCAGCCTTATCAAACTTAACATCAGGTATGATGAAGGCTAAGAGTCTACCCGTCGTTCATAAAGAGATAAATCGATTTGGCCCAGTCGTTTTCATTTTATGAGCATGTTTGTTCACTTAGATGATGTTTTACAAAAAACAACAGTGAAACCTACTAATAATCTACCTGATCTAATCTAGATTAATCCTAGTATAGTAGTAAAAAGTAAAAAAAAAACAAGCGAAGATCAGGGATCGAACCTGTGACTTTTAAACAAAACAAGATCTACCACTCAACAGTGCATACAAGTCTTGAAAACTTCACAATTCATTCGCAACGCTTTAACTTAAAGGTTTTTTAACCGACTTCAAAAAAGGAGGAGGTTCTCATTTCGACGGTTTATTTATTTTTTAATTTTTTTATGTATGTTTTACCATAACTTCGCCAGTTGTTAACAGATTTTTATAATTCTTTTATTATCTGAAAGAAAATGGTTTATGTGTGGTCCCATATAATTTTTACGAAGATCTGGCTAGTAGTTTTTTCATAATCTTGAAAAATATCAATCAAATAGGCAAGTAGTCGTTTACCTAGATGACATTGTTGTGTATGGGCTGATTTTTAGTGTAAGTAACGGCACATGATGTAACTAAAAAATCTGAAATAAAAACATTTTATAAAAAAAATTCAAACCGACTTCGAAAAGTAAAACTTTTGGAGTCGGTGCTAGCTAGCCAAGGCCAAAAAAATATATAGTTAATATAGAAGTGCAATGTAGAATGCCCTGGCTGGCACCGACTCCAAAAGTTTTATTTTTTACTTTTTGAAGTCGGTTTGAATTTTTTTTATAAAATGTTTTTATTATAGTAATCTAACGGCCGCCCGCTTTTTCGCCCTCGTGGTTCCTGTTCCCGTGGGAATATCGGGATAACAATTTCTCCTATGAGCAGGAAGTATGATGAATTATCAGGCACCTAATTGTCGAATTTCAAAATCTATCACAATCCTTTACAGAGGTATTGTGATGTGATAGTGATTTATGAAATTGTGTAACTTATAGTCGCAATTCCTTTCAGAACGACTGATGTTTTAAATGACACTTCATTCGACACTTCTCCATACATTTGAAAAATATTTTCGTCTGTCACTTTGCTTAGACAGTTCAATTTCGTTCATTCAATACCTTTCAAAACGCGTCCCGATCACAATCCCTTTCAAGTGTCAAATAGTGACGGCCTGAAGTATGTGAATATCTTTCAAATGACGAATTGAAAGGGATTGCGTTAGATTTTAAAATTAGACAATTAACCTCCTGTTAGGTCTATAAGCTTAGCTGTTTATTTAGAAAGCACCCGAGGCGTGCGACAAGCGCGCTGTCTTGCTTTGTATGACAACTCCTTTAAAGACTTGTATTCTCCTTACCTGAGCTTCATCATCAGACCCTGATGGTTCCTCAGGGGCAGCAGTCGTGGTGGTGGTCTTCGCGAAGATCAGGGAGGTGGCTCTGACAGCTGTGGATGTGGGCAGGTTTGATGCTAGGACTATGAAGGTTGTACCTGAAATGTGATGAGAAAAGGTCAATAAGCAGATCCTATTCCTAGCAACCAGTGCTGGTTAACCTCGCACCAGGGCCAGTATTCACTATGACCACTTAACGATTTCTTGCTCAAACCACGCCATTGTTGTAATTTTTTTTTATGTACGACGGGGAGACTCTTAGCCTTCATCATACCTGATGTTAAGTATTGATAAGGCTGAAAGATGGAAGCGAGCCTCTCCCGGAATCCTCAGCCACCGAGGAACTGGCTATCTTATCTCGAACTGCCGGAACATAACAATGCTGAAAACATTGTTGTTATGACGTCAGGCTTAGATAAGATGGTGGTAGCTAGCCAGGCAGACTTACAACAAGTCCTACCACCAACCAAACCGTATACAATATGTACCTTCTCTGGGAATCGAACCCAGGACCCCTGGGTCTGATACCGGTGGTTGTACCACTAGACCACAGAGGCTGTTAAACATTGGTTTTGACATTTCAAAATTCGTTTTCTCTATGTCATAAATTTTATTGTTAAGTTACTTGTTTAATAACCATACTGTTTGTGACTGTCATGTACTTGTACAATAACACTATAATTTGTGAGTATCATAGAAATGTAAAAACCATCTACGACATTGGCGTGGTTTGAGCAAAGAATCGCTAAGTGGTTGTAATTAATAAGGTCCCAGTATCGTAATGTTAAAAAAATATAACATTTCTTAAAAAAATATTGTTAAAATGTTAGTCTTCTTGTAAATTTCGGTATTGTGTGCATAAAGTATGTAATTACAAACTCGTTTTGAACTTTATAATTTGAAGTTGAAGTTTACGTTCGCGCGCACGGCCTGCGATTGTTGAGGTTAAGCAACTTTCGCAATGGTTGGTCACGGGATGGGTGACCAAAAATTTACTATCTCGAGTAGCTTCGGAAGGCACGTTAAGCCGTTGGTCCCGGCTGAATTTTCAGTCATTAAAACCCATTAAAACAGCATTGGGCCCGCGTGGTGGGTCATGTCATGGCCCTATCTCCTTATCCATCAGCCCCAGCAGTGAGGACATTAAAAATGGCTGATGACGAACGTTATGAGAGAGTAGATAAAATTATTTAGACATTCGTTTGTTTATACATTACATTATACATACTGATAGTAATTACAAATTTATTTATATTTACGTTCCGTTGCACTTATTTTCTTACGATAGGTATATTTAAAACCTAAGCTTATAATAAATTCATCCGAGACATGTGAAGACTTTATGACCACAAATACCAATAAGGAAAATGCGTGTATTTGATTTTATCGCTCTTAAATTTTGGGTATTCTGTTGTTGAAATTTTAGGATTCATGCAGTCTTCCTTTTTAACTTATTTTCCTTTTATTGAATACTAATGGCACCCCGCGGCCTCACCCGCTTAGTAACTACCTGTGGCTGTGGGAATATCGGGACAAAATTATCCATCATCAGCCTGTGGACGTCCACTGCTGGACATAGGCCTCTCCTAGCTCACGCCTATTGTGGCGTTCATAGGAGGCTATTAACCTACTGCTACCACGCTGGCCAGACGGGTTGGTAGACGGTTTGTTTTAAGTTTTCCTTCTCTCGCACAGGTGTTCAATGCGTCGAACCTCTTAGTCGACTCTTATGACATCCCAGGCATGTAAGGGAGTGGTGACACTGTCTTGTATTCTTAGGCCGTCACCACACGGCAAAATTATATCCAGTTTCAAATCACAAATTATCTGTGTGCTTTTGTGATAATGACTCCACCTCCACATTGTTTAGACTTCGTTGACTTCAGTTGTTTTTGCGTGACTGAGTGCATGCAAACATCCAGACATGTTCAGAATTATATTCTAAGCTTGTAATTTTTTTATCTTACTTACTTACTTATCGAGTGAGGATTAGTGGCCTCTGGTGTCAGAGTTTATCAAGCCGCCTATAAAGCCTCTGACTTGGCTTAACGACTGTAATCAAATGACAACAGCCGGGACCGACGGTTTAACGTGCCCTCCGAAGCACGGAAGCGCTCAGTTGTAATGCCACTTTACGGTCACCCATCCGACACCAGACCGGGCCGAACTTTGCTTAACGAACGTGATCGAATACGATCAGTCTGTCAAGCGCGGCCATGAGCGCTTTAATATCATTTTAAATATTAGGCACCCACGAATGCAGCTACATCTTCGGGTTTACCCGAAGGTTAAACATTCCTTAAACCCGTACCCGTATAAGTAGCAAGTCATCCCGCGACCACGGCAACTGGAAAGGTGCCGAAACGTTGGGAAACCAAAAAACCTCAAATAAACCGAACACTTAAAGTACTAAATATATATTTAGGTTTTTCCTAACAAATAATTGTACCTATACTTTAGTAATCATTAATTTTTCAATTAACTTTGGATACTCTATATAACATTTAAAGCGGAAAATCTGTTATGACCATAATAAGACAAAAACTTTTATAAAAAAGAACTCATTTAATAAAATTTTATGATTAGTTTCAAAGTCAAAAGAACATCTTGCTTTAAGTTTTGTTTTAATAAAAACTTAATAGGTTTATTCAAATCAACAAGGTTGCTATGACGATTTGACGGACCCAATGGCGCAGTGGTACATTTGACCTTCTATGCCTGGGGTCGTGGGTTTCCGCATGGTCTTAGGGGTGAATGGTTTTAGTTGGTAGTAGATCTCGAATCGATTTCGAATTCACCTTGATATTTATAATAATAAACACTGATTTAGAATTTAACGATATTATGTTAGCAAGAAATGTTTCTCAAGCATAATATTAAACATATAGCTCATCTTGTACAATCCTTTAAAAGTCAAGGATATGCTTATTGAAACATATCACATTTCACTTTTTAGTTTAGGATTTTAGGGTTCCTCGTAAAATCTATCCTGCTAAGTACTAATATTAAATATTATTAAATACAAAATTAAAACGTTGCTGAACTACTCTGATAAGCTAACCGTTCGACTTTTTGACGATTTTGATTTTTAAATGTTTATTTTTTCTTAACTTTTATTATGTTTATAGAAAATAGGGAACATGAATTAAAGGTTATTTTGAAGAATATTATTTTGAATTTTTTGGAACTCATTTTTTTTTTGTTTTCATACATTTTGCGTTTTTCTACGGGTGAAAGCTGAAAACCAGTGTTTTGTTTCTTCGGGGCAAAAATATACGCTGAGCATTTGCCGCTTTGCATCGCTATGACACACATGCACAGATATAGGTACTTATGAAATTAAACAATAGTTTGATTTCATGGGTAGGTCTCTGTACGAACCTATGTGCCCGCTTATTTTTATTAGTCCGTAAGTAGTTTGTTTATTTTTCTTTTCTTTTATTTTGTTTATGTGCATGTATGTTTGTGATGCGAATAAATGATTTCATCTTATCTATCTATCTATTTTTTTTGAGATGAGACCACCACTCTACGTGGTCAACTGGGTTCTGAGTTGGCACGAAACCGCGGGTGTGTTAATAAAACAATAAAAGAGTAATTAAGCAATGTATATCGGATGCTCGTCATTTTGACGAACGTTAGCTATCTAAGGTTAATAAACACTAAAATAAAATATTTCTTTCGAATACGACGTTATTACTGCTCCGATTGATAAAACGGCGCTGGCCAACAGCGTACAAAACTTATGAGGACAGGTCGGAATTTACTCATTCCGACCTGTCCTCATAAGTCTCGGTAGCTATATTTGAAAGACCATTGGACCGGCCAACCAAATGATCTCCTCCTTTTTGGAAGTCGGTTAAAAATATTCTAATTTACGCTTGGTTTTGCTAGATTCTTCGTATTTAGTCGTTAAATGCCACAAATGTTGCTTTTGACTCATCTCAGTTGATGATACTCACCTTGGCATATAAAACGAGATGTCTCTACGACATTTAAGACTGATATATCACCGCTTAGGTATATTTAGTTAAATTAAATGGTTTTATTTTATATGATAAACTTTAAACAAGAAAATAGACTAGAACCAGTCGTACCTACTCAACTCGCATGAAAAATGGTTCCACTTGGACCTCATTTTCTAGTCCCACTAACGGCCGCAAGCGGTTTCACCCGCGTGGTTCCCTTTCCCGTGCGAATATCGGGATAAAAAGTATCTACGCTTTAATGCAGGCTTTCCTTGATCTGTGTGCCAAATATCATCTAAATCGGTTCAGTAGTTTTTGCGTGAAGGAGTAACAAACTTCCAAACATACTCACAAATTTACACATTTGGACGTAGTTACGCGAAAAGGATCCAAACCACAATTTTTCTGAAATTGAGTTATATATACCAGGGGGGTCTTTGCGATGATATCTTTCATGTCAAAAAAGATCCAGATGAAAAACACAATATTTGACATAATTGCGACGACTAGATACCAAGCCACTTATAGGGGAGACACTAAATATTTATCATTAAAACAGATCCAAATTACCTGAATAGTTTTTGCGAAAATATTAATCTACGGAATAAGTACTTTAAACAAATCACAAAAAAGATCTTAACTGCCTGGACCACTGAAGTAACAGCATTTATAAAATATTTGAAAGGATCCAGGCTGTCTGGAACCTTTATGCTAAATAAATTCTTTAGAATGTTTTTCTACTTAAATATCAAGAACGATCCAAGATGCTTGAATCTTTTTGTACGAATAGTTTTTCCACTTCAAAGATATACCAAAAGAATTGGCACCTTCTGAATAAATATTAATTTCTATAAAAAGAAACCGCAAAAAAGATCCTGGTTACTATTTTTCACTTTTTAATAGACTTTTTGCAAAGTTTTGGAATGCAAGTACAAAAAAACGTTTCTTTTGTTTTAATAGACTTTTTGGATTAGGTACATAAATTTGAATTGATTATTTGGGTCGGGTTATCTATCACTCGTCAGTTTCCCTAATTAGCCAGTTTTACAATAGTTTATACGTCCCTACCCTAAGGGCACTTGTACACTACACGGAATTTTATCGTCCGGTAGTCCGATTTTTTACGGTCCGATATGGCAGGCCATAAAATGTATATGCTAGCTAGTGCACTATACGTAATTTTACCGTCCGACTTTTTACTTTTCCCGATTCCAGGCCGTTTTTTTCCGGTCCGGGATGACAGCAATGAAAAAAGTATTTAAGCTTGTGCACTGCGCTGCGTTCGGTCCGTGATATTCATGAGCGGCGGGGCGGGCGAAGGGGTAAGGGTGTAACTTACATAGTGCACAACTAAAACGGCCAAGTGCGAGTCGGCCTCACGCTAGAAGGGTTCCGTACCATAAAAAATATACGTTTGTTGTATTTTAATTTAATTAATTATTTTAAAATAAATATACAACTACTACTCGGTCGAGCTAACATGACACCTGCAGAATATACCCGTCCCTCTCACACTCCGGGCATGACAGAATCGAGTGAAAGAATTAGTGTAGGGCTTCAGGTATCATCTTAGCTTGACCGAGTTGTAAATATTCTGTGAATAAAATGTCTACCTGTTGCCGTTATTAATATCGAGCAAAAAACGGCAGAAAAAAAACGTTTATTGTATCGGAGCCACCACCAACAGACCAAACCCAGTTTTTACCCCATTTGAGGGATTTTTTTTGACTTCCCATATGGACATATTTTTTTATTGTAAACAATAACTAATATTTATACTTCTGAATCCTTAAATGAGAAAGTAATAAAGCAAGCAATTGCCGACGTTCCAAGAAACTCATCATTCCTCTCGTTTACGCGTGCGTGGAATGTAGTTTCAAAGAGATCTACCCTAAACTACGCTGCACCTGGGAGTAAAAAGACGGACAAGTGCACAAGCCAATCATCCGTTTTTTTTTCATGCTACACCGGACCGTAAAAAATCGGACTGCCGGACGGTAAAATTCCGTGTAGTGCACAAGCGTCCTAACAATGGGAACTCATTTATTTCTGAACAGAAGTGACTAGATCTATCAGACAACTTGACATGTGACAGTGACACTGACTCACTGCATGCATTCCCGGGGAGACGTTTGCCATTGGGTAATGCTCGGATTGTCGAAGATGTTGAAGGATTTAACAGATTAACTCTTGATTTTGAAGTTGAACTCTTGGTAGTTATCTGTCAAGTCAAAAGTTAAATCCATCAACATCTTGTATTACACAATTTGAAAGGGTGCTAAAATTTTTGTTAAAATGTATCTATTAAGCTTAACTTTTTTGATTAATAACATTGTTTTATTTTAAGTTTTTCTTGTTTTTATTAAAATAAGTTAGTAAAATAGTATCTGGATCGTTATTGATTAAATCATTTTGAGCAGCATCCCATAATATTTAGCTTTTATTAAAAAGAATCCAGACACACATTTTTGCCATTTTCATAATAAAATTGTACTGTATGTTTAACACAACTTACGCCCATTATGAAGTGCAAAAAAATAACTAATCGTCAACACAAAAGGAAATACTCTCAATGTAATAATTTTCGACTAGAGACACTTTTAACACTTTCTAATCTTTAATGGCCTCTATCTCAGAATCGACTCTGTGTGGATTGGATCCTTTTCGCGTAACTACGTATTTTATAATACTAGATTTTTTTTACCTATAAAATTGCCGACTTTTTCTTACAATTGTAAGGAACCCTCTCTATGATTAAGAGATACATCAATGCTTGATTTTTTATATTAAATTAAGATCATAACGATAAAAAACAGTAATTATAAGATTATTTCATAAACGATAAAAAAATACCTCGAAAGTTAAAAAAATATTGTCACCCAAAATGGCTACTTTATTTAATATATTTTATAAACTACTCATAAAGAAAGAAGCGCTCATGGCCGCGCTTGACAGATTGATCGTATTCAATCAAGTTTGTTAAGCAAAGTTCGGCCCGATCAGGTGACGGATGGGTGACCGGAAAGTGGCATTATAACTGAGCGCTTCCGTGCTCCGGAGGGCACGTTATAGCGTCGGTCCCGGCTGTTGTCATTTCATTACAGTCGTTAAGCCAAGTCAGAGGCCTTATAGGCGGCTTGATAAACTTTGACACCAGAGGTGGCCACTAATCCTCACTCGATAAGAAGAAGAAGAAGAAGAAGACTATTCATTAATTTTAAAATGGAAATATAGCATTAGATTGCTTAGTCTTCATGTAAAACCCCCTAAACTACCTTCCTCGCGTATGGACGGAGACTATCGGGGCAAGGGTAGCAGTCTCCGGGTCTCCGCTCCGCGTTTGCCCCCTTTGGGCCACCTTCTTCGGATCGATGGGCTGACCCTGCCTCCCTCTAACCTTTTTTTTTTTCTAGGGGGAAATGCAAGCGCATACCCCCCTGTCTCCCCGGACGGGGGGGTATGCGCTTGCATTTCCCCCTATGTGGGACTCGAACCCACTAAAACCCCCTGGGTGTTCCAACCGCGCGAGTGGACGAAGATTGCCGGGATAAGGGTAGCATTCTACCGGGTCCCCGCCCCGCGTCTGCCCCCTTGGGCCTTTCTCTCCGGGTCCTTGGAGTGACCCAGACTACCACTACTGGTTGGGCGTGCGGAAACACATGGCGCGCCCATCCACCACGGGGGTCCTAGCTGGACGACGGGATTCCCCGTCCCGCCGCCCAATCCCCACTTCGAAGCTACTGCGCCTCCTCCTGGCGCCGCCTCTCCCTAGAGAGGCGAGCGGAGCGGCGAATCCTCCGGGGTTTCGGGGACTCGAACTCCCTGGCCGTCCCCCTCTCCTGCTCGCTATGAGCCGAGCGGCTTCTTTCGCTGGTGGCGTCCATTTGATATTCAGGACGTCCACCTGTCACAACCGGAGCGGTTTCCTGTTCAGAGGATCTGCTCTTCGTCACCGGGGGGTCGCATAACCTGCTTCCCATAACGTGTGACGCCTCCCTCTAACCTAATATGACTACTACTTCATAGTCAAGTAGGATAGGATTCGACCTTCCTAAAAATGATATGTTCAAGGTGCCCATTCGACCTCCTGGAGGTCTAAAATCGCTCGTATGAGATAGCGTTGAAGCATGCGACTTAAGTCACGCGTCACTAGCCTATTTCACGACGAGTAATTCATAAATAGAGTTCCTGCCAGCGTAGCATGCGCACTGCGACTCGCTGTCGGCCCTTATCTCGCGATGTCTGTCCCGCTCATGTCAGTACTGTGTAAGCGGGACATACAATGCGCTCGCGCGAGAAAAGTGTCGAGAAAGCTTTGTCGAGGTGCGCATGCTACGCATGCTGGTTGGTTATGTTGCACTGGTTCTTTTGGTTCGATTTCTCAACTTGTCTCATATCGCTCAGACGGGACTCGAACCCGCAAGGGTTGGCCCACTGCTATAGTCATTGAGCTACCGAGATTTATGAGGTCACGTCTAATTTTTTTAGTATATTCACCTTTCTCCGCCTATTTTGGTTTTATAATTAAACTTGTGGATTTGAAGCTGAATTTTTACAGGAGGGTATTATTTTGCATTTTACAATGCTATTTTTATGTGATAAATATTAAACAAGAAAATATCTTATATTTCTTTCTTATCTAAACAGCCTCTCTGGTCTAGTGGTATGAGGTCCCGTGTTTGTATCCCGGTGTGGGTACTGGGGTATGACTTATTCTAAGTTCGCCTGGCTAGCTAGCTAGCACTCACCATTACCAAAGTTTTTATACCTATAATCTTTGATCATCAAATTTGATGCAAGAGTGCAGGAGGACGATTCTTGCGCCTTCGACATCTCGAATTCGTCATTTTTATATCCTTTATTTCTTTATTAAAAATGTAAGTAAAATCTTTACTACTTTCAAAAACCTTTAGTTTCAATTATCTTTGATAATCATGTAATGTCGAAGATTGCTTTCAGTGAGCTTTTAATACAGATTTATGACTCCAAAAAATGTGCAGGTGCGAGAGTTGAGCTCCAGGTTTGGGAAGAAGCGCGATTCTTTCAGTTTTATCAGTATTTTTTTTCTTCTTATCGTATGAGGACATTCACCTCTGATGTTAGAGTTTATCAAGCCCCCAATAAGGTCTCTGATTTGGCTTAACGACTGTTTTCAGATGACAGATAGCCGGTACTGACGGTCATACCTCATTTCTTACGAGTAACATCGGGTATGAGGAAGGCAATGCGTTGCCCTGATGAAGACAAAATTAGATTCGTTACAACTCGTATATTTTCCTCCTCAGTCTTTGATTGACAGACTGGTCGTGGTTTCTGATGTTTCTGATGATGCAGACCCTCGCGTTGCGCCTCCGTTTCTCGTGGTCTTCCGGGTTTCGGCAAAGTTTAACAATGGAGGTTTGTATTGCAGCTTGTATGGTGTCTGTCCACCTGCTTGCCTTCCATTATGTCCTTGGGCAACTCTATCTAAATCTATATTTTAGCATCAAGATAATTATGAGTATTTGTTAAAATAGTAAATATAGGCTGTGTAGTGTCGGCTTAGAATAGCACTACCCCCTCTCATCCCGTGGGTGTCGTAAAAGGCGACTAAGGGACTTACACCCATATTCTAAGTCGTTCCTCCAAAACTTACTCGTCCTCGACTTAACGAAACCTCATTGAAAACCTCCTCGAAATCGGTATTCTAAGTCATAACTCCGTAAGGACCTGGAGGAGCCAAAGAGTACGTAGCCAAGCCACTCCGTGTTAGGCCTAGCGCACACTACCATTTTTACCCACGACGAGGTTGAGGGGAGTGTAAAAAGTTTTGGAGGAACGACTTAGAATATGGGAGTCAGCCTTCAGGAGACGGGCAGCTGCGTTTTCTACAAAACTTGGCCGTACTGCGATCGCCAACCCGCCTGCCAAGCGTGGCGATTATGGCAATGGCCCTTTTGGGGTAGGCATAGGCCTACCCTGGGTATAGACCCAGCAGTGGGTGTTATGTGGCTGAGACGACGTCAACAACTTAACTGTTCAATGAGTTACATATGACTCATGAGGAACTTTTAGGTTAAGTTCAGGAGTCACATGTGACTCACTGAAGTTAGGAAAAAAAATATCAATATCAATAAATCAAAAATAGAAGCAATAACTAAGTATTTTTATGAAATACATTTATTTATTACATTGTCAATGCTATTTATCAGAAACGAAAAAGTAATGGACGAGTGGTAGTTGTAAATTGTATTGTATGGGGACAGTGAAGTTGTTAAAATACTTACAGAATAAACTGAATCCCAGCCATCTGTGCCTCCTCTTCATTTTGTTACAGTGACCTGAAGCAAAAGAGGGAAATATTAAAAAAATACATCTTACTACAGATAGTGCCATACACGAGAGCAGGGATGTTAAGGATATCCATATCCGTAACCGAAACTATCGGATATCCGAAATAAAAAAATATCCGTAACCGAAACCGAAATAAATGTTTCGGATAATTTCGGATAGGGGCGAAATCCAAATGAGACACGTTACGACAAGTTGTTTTTGTCAAAAACCTACTCAATGATGACCTAAATATAAATAAAACCATTTTTTTTTCTATTGATGACCTATATATAAATAAAATCATTTTATTATCTCTATGTTACTTAGAAATTCCTTAAAAATCTAATATCCGTAACCGAATCTATCCGAAAGTACCAGATAATCCGAAATAATTTAATATCCGAATCCAAACCAATATATTTTTTTCGTATCCATATCCGAAATTCCATATCCGTAACATCCCTGAACGAGAGCATAGTATAATATGTATGAGTATGTATAGTAAACAGGTAGTTTCCAATTGCTTCTACCGAGGTCTGACACGATTTTTTCCCTCACAATACATACGAAAACATACAAGGAAAGAATTTTGTGTCCTTATACGTCAAAATAACCGTTGTTGATATTATGCAACTCTTCACCCGAAACCGAATTAAAATGAAAAGCAATGGAAAATAAATCTTAACTACTTACAGCAAGACGTAATTTACTTTTGCGCAGTGTTTGTTTTTTAATGGATTGAACCTTGCTTTGTCTTGGTATAGTGTTGGGACAAAGAATTGTCGATATTTTACAGTTCAATGTAATTTAATATTTTTATGTTTAATTTACTTTTTGTTTTCTCTGTTTTTCGTACCGCGTACCAAACGGGCACTGCAAGGATACCAGCGTTGCCGTGACACATCTAGTGTCATGGCAACACATGCTGAGGCGGGGACCCTATTGACCTGAAGGCCATACTTTGTTTTTTATGTTATTTGTAATGTGTTTTTGTGTTGCTTTATAATTCTGTATCGCTTTAGTGTGTGTACTTTGTATTGTGGTCTTTTGTGTTAATAAAATATTTCTCTCTGTCTCTCAATGTACACACTATCAGGCAGGTCAGGCTATGTACCATCAGTAGCGGGTGACAAGGTCAGCTTGCTGACCCGTAGAAGGTGGCCCAAGGGGGCAAACGCGGGGCGGGGCCGGTGGACTGCTAACCTTATCCCGGTAGTCCTCGTCCACAACGCGTGGTAGGAACACCCAGGGGGTTTTAGTGGGTTCGAGTCCCACATAACCTCCCTGTCTCCCCGGACGGGGGGGTATGCGATGGCATTTCCCCCTGGGGGAAAAAAAAAAGAGGTCAGGCTAGGTACTGTTGGGGAATTTCCCGATTGATCAGTAGAGTTTTTTTTGGGAAACGATTTCTCGGAAAGTACTAAGGTTATAGAGATAAGTTATTATTCAAATGATTAAATTAAATTTCTCAGTACTTGCTCGACGTGTCGAAGCTTAGTCTCAGATGCCGCGGGCTCTCTGAAACAAAGATTTCCCTACGTAGGCTAACTGAGAAGGATGATGATGTGAATAACTATTGAGATATCTATCTGTATGTGTTGCTTTCCGATA
Source organism: Chrysoteuchia culmella (assembly GCA_910589605.1). NCBI lineage: Eukaryota > Metazoa > Arthropoda > Insecta > Lepidoptera > Crambidae > Chrysoteuchia > Chrysoteuchia culmella. The sequence continues at coordinate 1,387,068 of OU342669.1, forward strand.
CACTGTGTGGCTCCTTTGTTAATATTTCCGATTTCCTTTGTTAATAATAAATAATTTAAATAGTAAACAAATCAAAATATTAAACTCAATATTTGTTGCCATATTAAAAAGTCTTAACTTTTAATTAGTAATTATCTAACAGTTTCCGAACGCAATAATAAATCAACTTTTTGAAGGTAGACTTATAAGTAGCTAGTCAACCAGTGACCACGGCAACTGAAAAGGTGCCGAAACGTCGGGAAACCAAAAAACCTCAAATAAACCGAAAAACGATAGTACCAAATATATATTTCGGGTAAATAAATCGCACTAAATTTCCGCAAAAGTTGTTTTATTTCAACTATCTTTACTTTTTTTTATCAAAGCTTCCTAAAAATAATCTACTAGTCAACCGGGATGTTGCACGAATGTAAGTACTTTTTGATATAAAACTTTGATGGTTACACCCATATTCTAAGTCATTCCTCCAAAACTTACTCGTCCTCGACTTAACGAAACCTCATTGAAAACCTCTCCAAAATACTCCTTAAAAATCGGTATTCTAAGTCATAACTCCGTAAGGACCTGGAGGAGCCAAAGAGTACGTAGCCACTCCGTGTTAGGCCTAGCGCACACTACTATTTTTACCCACGACGAAGAGTTAAAATTTTTGGTGGTACGACTTAGAATATGGGGGTTAGAGATGTTACAAATCTGGCAATAAGATATAGGTACATTTCTTCATTCAGATTTACTGTGTAGTGTCGGCTTAGAATAGCACTACCCCCTCTCATCCCGTGGGTGTCGTAAAAGGCGACTAAGGGACTTAGCCTTCAGGAGACGGGCAGCAGCGTCTCCTACAAACTTGGCAATACTGCGATCGCCAACCCGCCTGCCAAGCGTGACGATTATGGCAAACCCCCCCTTTTGGGGGAGGCCTATACCCAGCAGTGGGTGTTATGTGGCTGAGACGACGACAACGACGACATTTCTTCATGCCGTTATCTGGATTTGTAATGTGCCAGAAACACGATTTTATCATTTTCTTTTCGAAGGACCCCCTAAAATACGGAAATTCAAGATTATTATCTAATGTGGTTACTTAAACTATAGGTAATTGGTTTAATTAGTTGACACCACTAATATTAACCCGCGCACGTCCTTTTCTCATTCATTACTACTCGCTTCAGTCGTATAGCGGCCTCTTTTTTTATGCATGACGGGGTCACTCTTAGCCTTCATCATACCTGATGTTAAGTATTGATAAGGCTGAAGATGGAAGCGAGTCTCTCCCGGAATCCTCAGCCAATGAGGAACTGGCTATCTTATCTCGAACTGCCGAAATAATGCTGAAATCATTGTTGTTATGGCGTCAGGCTTAGACAAGATGGTGTTAGCTAGCCAGGCGGACTTACAACAAGGCCTAACACCAACCAAACCGAATACAATATGTACCCCCACTGGGAATCGAACCCGGGACCCCTGGGTCTGATACCGGTGGTTGTACCACTAGACCACAGAGGCGGTTAAAACCGGTTAAGACCTATATCGAGATAGACGAAAACAGCGCTTCAAATTTTATGAGAACCTAGCGTGTCGAATTTTTCGTACCTACGATGACGTCACGGGCGAGATTTAGTGATGTGGAAATGTTATTGACGAGCTCTTGCAAGAAAGCACTGCACAATTAACCATTATCGTTTCTGAGTGACGCTTGTTTTCATGGCAATGGTCTCAAGCGGACTGACTTTGACCGTGGATCAAACTTTTGGCACGCAAGGTAGGTACAGTATACTTATACCGTCTATCTCAATATAGATCTGTGGCTTAAACCTAGTAACTTCTTGCCTTGGTACTTTATGATTTTATTCTAATGTAACGCTGTGACTACTCTTTGTTATAATGTGGTATATAAATATATAATATGAAGTAAGTAACTGGAATTTATTCTTTAGTTTTAGTTCTTTCTCAATTAAAAGTCCTTTCAAATGACATTACATTTTTTGCCAAAAGAAATTACTTAGCCTTTTTTAATTATTTAAGTTTATATCGATATCGACAAAGTACAGCACTGTGTACTGTAATTGTTCTTTACTACATTTTTAACCTTAAAACTTTGGGGGTTAGACTCAAAATCGAATCACGTGTTGCTGGTTGTACGACCAGCAGCAGGTCAGATTTTATAAAACTATCAAATTTCTCCAATACTACTTTGATCTTAAGATGTAAGCCGTAGAGTTCGGAATTGTCTGAAAAAAATTTGACATCTTGTGTAAGCAGTGCCTGCCGTTGACTGTACATAGAGACAATGCAATAGCGATGCAATGATATCGCGTTCGTTTCCTATATTTGTTTTTAAAAGAAACTGTATACAAGATTTTTGCGGCAACTTCACGTAAACAGATGAAACATCAAAGAATTATTAAGGTGGTAAAATTTAATTTGATCAACGGGAACGAAAAATAACGCGGGTGAAACCACGGGCAGTGACTAGTAAGATATATCGTGATATCGTCGATTAAGTGACAATACCTCCTAACTACCATTTTTTATGAATGAATATTATGAATCGCGGTTTTACCCGCGTGGTGCCCGTTCCCGTAGGAATATCGGGATAAAATATAGCCTATGTCACTCGGGAGAAATGTAGCTTTCTAATGGTCTAAGAATTTTCTAAATCGGTCTAGTAGTTCCTGAGATTAGCGCGTTCAAACAAACAAACTCTTAAGCTTTATAATATTAGTATAGATAAGAGGATTTGAGGATTTATAAGAGGATTGTTCCAGTACTCCCACTTAAGAGGACATCATCCTAAACTGTTAAAGGGCAGCTCATTTAATAACCCGCACAAGCACTCCTTCAGCAATAGAGTATTCGAGGCATAGAACAAGTTACCAGCAGATGTGGTGTCAGCCCAGACTACTAACCAATTTAAAAACAGCCCCGAATCGTCTAATTTAAAAATCTACCACAATCCCTTTCTACGGTTTTGTGATTGTGATAGTAATTTATGGAATTGTGTAACCTATAGTCGCAATCCCTTTCAGAACGAATGATGTTTTAAATGACACTTCATTTGACACTTCTCCATACATTTGGAAGATAATTTCAAGTGTTACTTTGCTTAGACAGTTCAATATAAAAGTATTGGAGAATTTCGACAGTGGTTCGCAAGTCTCGGTAGCTCAGCGGTTAGAGCATTGGACCGGATTTCCAAAGGTCATGGGTTCGACTCCCATCCTAGAATTCACTTGTGGCCGAGGTAATTTTTTCCAATATTTTTCTATTAAAAATTTATCTTAAGTTCAATTTCGTTCATTCAATACCTTTCAAAACGCGTCCCGATCACAATCCCTATCAAACATATTTTTCAAATGACGAATTGTAAGGGATTGCGATAGATTTTAAAATTAGACAATTAGTCCCCTGGACAAATACCTACAAGAAAGGAAAAATAAACATTGGCTAACAGGATGCATGCTATCATCAGTTGTTTCACTGCCTCCCTGCCTATTGATAATAAGAATAATAGTATACACAAGTACCTAAAAGATGAAGTAACCCGAGTCTGGAGACAAGACAAAGTGTACATAGTCCCAAATATTCTTTCTACCACGGGTGTCATACCGAAACATTTACACAAATCGCTTCAACTACTTGGCCTCAGACCAACCACGTTCATTAATATGCAAAAAGCCGGCACCCTTAATACATGCAGAATAGTAAGGAAGCGCTCATGGCCGCGCTTGACAGACAGATCGTATTCGATCACATTCGTTAAGCAAAGTTCGACCCGGTCAGGTGTCGGATGGGTGACCGTAAAGTGACATTACAACTGAGCGCTTCCGTGCTTCGGAGGGCACGTTATACCGTCGGTCCCGGCTGTTGTCATTTGATTACAGTCGTTAAGCCAAGTCAGAGGCCTTATAGGCGGCTTGATAAACTCTGACACCAGAGGTGGCCACTAACTCTTCACTCGATAAGAAGAAGAAGTAAGGAAGTTCTTACATATTCCCGCAAATACAATCGATTCTTAACTACCTAATATAACAGTCTCTTTGTGTTGACTCACAGTTCCACAAAGTCAAATATTTTTATTCAAATAAACTTATAGATAAGTACTTTCGAATAGTCCAGCAATTTTTTTTCCCTACCAGCACAAAAGCTTAACATACCAAATATTTGAGAAAATAAAAATAATAATAATAAAGTGCTTTATAGAAATGCAGCAAAACTAATATTGCATAGCGCAGCACAATTGCATCGATACAAAAGTGGTAAAAGTTGATCGCAAGGACGTCGGGTGAACGAACGGAGTTCCATTCTATTGGACTAACCGACAGATAACTGTACTTATATTACATGTATATATATGGTCGTGACTTCATTATAATGACGGTTTGCTGTAGAACCATGTTACTGAATGCGAAAAAATGATGCCTATCACCATCTCTTAGTGGTATATTGTTTGAATCTTACCATGCTATTTCGTACAAAGAATCTCTTAAAGTAAGCTTGCTTTTTGATGGAAGTTTTGTGACGTCTTCGCTCAATCATCGCCTCCAAAGTGTGAAAGTATTTGAAAATTTGACAACTTCAATTAAAACAAAACGTTCTTATATGACATGATGGTTTCATCAGGGTTCTGATAGATAATGGTAGGTCAGCTGAAGTACTTTCGATAACGCGTACGTACAGGGGCCTTACTCTTGAAGGAATCTTAAAAAAAAGGGCTTAAAAAACTTATACACACACACATTTAATGGCCCACCCCGTTATTTTCATACAAACATCCTCACTTTGTATGATGATGATGTTTAGGTAAGCATTCGTTGATATGCAGCAGAGAGAACAGACCCCAGAGGAACTCTGGCATCAATAGCCACTGAGTCAGAGGAGCAGCCATAGCTCACTACTTTGATCGACCGTTCAATCAGGAAATCGCTATCCAACTACAAAAGCCAGCGAGGATACTATGCCCAGAAAGCTTGCGCAGCAGACTTGCGTGCCAGACCCTGTCAAAAGCCTTCGAGATGTCGAGTTCGATATTTGGACGATAGACCAACTAAATTGTAGGCGTTAGTCAATATATTGTATCTCATCATCATCAGCCTGTGGACGTCCACTGCTGGACATAGGCCCCTCCTAGCTCACGGCTATTGTGACCTTCATAGGAGCTATTAGCCTACTGCTACCACGCTGGCCAGACGGGTTGGTAGAGGGTTTGTTTCAAGTTTTCCTTCTCTCGCACAGGTGTTCAATGAGTCGAGCCTCTTAGTCGACTCTTACGACATCGCAGGCATGTAAGGGAGTGGTGACACTTGTATTCTTAGGCCGTCACCACACGGGACAGGCCGCCACCACCATAGATTGTATCTATGCAAATTTTAAAGCAGCAAATGGCACAATTTTTGCTTGTACGGCGTGTTTACATGGTGCAAATCTTTCTATTATTACTATAGAGCCCAACCAGATAACGTAAATTGGATTAGGTCCTCGACTTGGCGGTAGAGGAAAAAGAGCGTTATTCTAATTGATGTATTGCGATGTTTTTTAAATAGCAAAAGTACTTAAGACGACCGCCAATCGGTCACACCGGGCATTTTCCCGATTTGCCCATATGGCCTGGGAGACGTATTTTGGAATCATTATAATTAGTTACTATTCGCATACGGAATTGCATGAGGATGCTAAAACCGTATCTTTGAAATTCCAGTTCGCATTCGAATCTGCAACGTGGTCCCGAGTCCCGACCACTTTTTATTTTTTCGAGCGATAGAAAGTTTGACGTTTAGCACTTCTTCTTTCTTACTCAAACCCTGACCGGACACCGGTGTCCTCTCCGAATTTCATCCGAAAACCGTCATTTTCTAATAGTTAGAGTTGAGTCTTGTATGAACATCTTGATTTCAGAACGAAGCCTGATAAATATACTCCAATCTGTGATAAAAAAATAATCTACACTTTGGTTTGAAGTGTCATTTGAAATTTTTCAAATCGTGATTTTTTTTGGGGTTGTTTTTTTATTTATGTGTTTTTTTTGCTATTTCTAACCACATAAAATTAATATACTGATAATGTTATAGTTTTTTTAGTTTAGTATCTGAACATGGTTAAAATATTCATAAATCTAATACAGTTTACAGATTGAAAAAATATGGTATGTACGGTAACTTATAAAATTTTATAGAAAAGCATCATTTTAGGGAAATGGTTTTTTTGGCATGTCATTAGGGAAATGGTTTTTTTGGCATGTCATTAGGGAAATGGTTTTTTTGGCATGTCATTAGTATGGCCCGGGGTCTAAAGGCGCACTCGCGATAAAAATCGCGAATTTTGCCAATGTCAAGTAAATATATTTTGTAATAGAAATTGTACGGTAGATTGAGTTAAAAATGGAGCCTCACAACACGTGTTATTACGAAAAGAACTCGGGTGAAACTCCCGTTTAGCACTTAATGTAATTTTCAATTTGACATTGACCTAATGGAAAGTTTGACAACTTAAAAACGTTTCGTTTCACGTGATTCGAGTCCGATTCAGTACAGTTTTTTTTTAATCTATGGAGACAGTTTCCGGTTCAAATATTCTGCGTAGAATGACATTATGTCAAAGGAGTTAAAGAAAGCGGCAACATCGTATTCGAATGATTAAAAAATGTAATAAAATGGAAGTCGGTGAATTTAATTTCGCATACGGATTGAAATCGCATAAGAATTACGTATGATTCAAAAACACGTCTCCTGTTTTTTTTATGAACGACGGGGAGACTCTTAGCCTTCATCATACCTGATGTTAAGTATTGATAAGGCTGAAGATGGAAACGAGCCTCTCCCGGAATCCTCAGCCACTGAGTAACTGGCTATCTTATCTCTCTGCCGGAACACAACAATGCTGAAAACATTATTGTTATAGCGTCAGACTTAGATAAGATGGTGGTAGCTAGCCAGGCGGACTTACAACGAGTCCTTCCACCAACCAAACCGAATACAATACGTACCAGCGGGGATCGAACCCGGGACCCCTGGGTCTGATACCGGTGGTTGTACCACTAGACCACAGAGGCGTTTAAAAAGGCTAGGCATTGTGTGTAAAAAAAAAACAAAATGGCCACGTTTCTGTTTACACATACTAGTAGTTGAAGAATGCACATGAATGTGCCAGCCAAATGCAGGAGTGAAAGTGGGCAGCGGAGCGTGCCGGTTCGATTCCCGGGGCGTCACGCGTATATACCGACGTCTGTCGTAACAACTTTTTTATTTGTAAGTAGTTTTACGACAATGTGTTTGTTATGACGATTCTTTTTCGTCATTATCATTGTAATGAAACATATTTGACGAGTTTGACGACCTGTTTGGCGCAGGGGTTCTAAACCCACCTTCTGCGCCAGAGGTCTCGAGTTCGAACCCCGGACAAGACAAATATTTGTGTGCACGTCATGGCTATTTGTCTTGGTCTGGGTGTTTAATATGTGTAATTATATATGTATTTACAAAAAAAGTATAAAAGTATGTTTGTTTATCCGACTAGTATCCATAACACAAGTCCTTCATGAAACTTAACGTGAGTGGGCTAGATAATTGGTGTGATTGTATGGAAATATTTATATTTATATAGATTGTTTGACGACTTCGATGGTAGAGTGGTGTGGATTGTATGTACCTACCTACAGCGGTTTCTAGCTTTTAGGTTTGGATCGTGGTAAGGTACCAAGAGTAGCACAACTTAGTACATAATGATACGAGCTATGGCCGTTTATACGTATATACAATGTTTTTTTCTTTTTGTCCAAAGTTAAGGGGGTGGTTGTGATACGTGTTTATAAAAAAAAACCGGCCAAGTGCAAGTCGGACTTGCGCACCGAGGGTTCCGTAAAATATTTTTTATATATGATGTAACTAAAAAGGAGATGGCTAAGCAACTGCCTATAACATGTATATTAATGTCTTACTAGGGCGTAACATTAAAATATTCATATTTTAATTATTTCGAGTTCAATATTCATATACAACTTTCATGAAATAATCAATTTATTAAAAGATTTCAAGTTGGTTTTGATGTTATTGTTTGACAAGAAGAATGTCCGTATTACGAAATCGGTGGGCAACAAACCTTCTTTTATTTTAAATTTGTGTAAACTAAAACAACTAATATTAGAGAATTTATGTTTATTAATTATTAAAAAAATATGATTTTCTTCTTTTTGTTTGTTCATAACAGATCACCGAAATCACAAAATAAGTAATAAGTTTGGCCCTATACAATTGACAAGTAATGAGCATCCGTATATGATACGGCTACGTTCAGACGGCATTATTTTACCCGCAAACCACACACTAGTTTTTTTATTAAAAAGAGCAGTGGCAGTCGAAAATACTTGTCCACATATTCTCCATGTGAGAAAATATCGTGTTTAAGAAATATTTTTCACGTGAATTTCCGAATTTGTCACCTAAGAGGCCGAGTCTGACTGCTTTCAGAAAAAATATTGCTTTGAACGTAGCTTAATTAAATATAAAACGTCAACCTGAAAGACGGAGGAGTTTTTTCATGATTTTTTTTCAAGATTTTAACTGTTTCAAAAGTTTCTGAAAGTTGTTTCATACGAAATACTAATATTCCGCTATCCAGCATTATATATTACTAGGTTCAGTGTAAATACATTGCTAGGCAGTCGTCCATACAAAATTTAGCCATCTCATTTATGGTATTCGCAATTTTTCCTTTATCTGTACTATAAGACCAAATTTCAAGATTCTAAGTTCACGGGAAGTACCCTGTAGGTTTTGATTCCCGTGCGAGTTTCGAAAATTTGCTTATATGTGCGGCATAAACGGCTGTATCTTTTGATTGCTTTGGCTTAGAAGTTTGATTTTTTCACAGCTCCAAGGGACAGTAAACCTGAGTATTAGATATAAATTTCAGTTTGATACCTCAACGCGTTCCTGAGAAAAATGGTCTTGACAGACGGACGGACGGACGGACATCGAAGTGATCCTATAAGGGTTCCGTTTTTTCCTTTTGAGGTGCGGAACCCTAAAAACAAGGAAAACAAACTTAAAATTATATTAATACTAGTAAATTTAACCATTGAGCGTGCACCAAGCTCGGTACGGTAATATCAGGTAACCGCGGGGCTACGATGAAAAAAAAAATTATTAATTTTGTTCTAAACACAAAACACAACCTCCCCCTGTGACCTCCCCCGTAACTTTGGGCACATAAATTTAATACAACCTGTGTACAGGTTGTTCTACAAAATATTAGGTCTTTAACTATGAAATTGCCGATTTGTATGAAGATTTTTAAATAAGTTCGTTTTCCATACTAACATTTTTTGTTATAGTTACTACCGCAAGTGCTAATGCCACAATTTTTTTATGTACAATCATTGTTTGAAGACTAAGCAATCTAACGTTATATTTTTATTTTTAAAAATATAAATAACTTATAAATTATATTAAATAAAGTAGTAAATTTTGCTAACAAAAAAGGAGATCCTTTCGAGGTATTTTTTATCGTTTACGAAAATAATAATCATGAGATTAATTATTCTCGATCATTATGACCTTAATTTAATATAAAATCAAGCAATAGATGTACCTTTTAATCACAGAAGTAGTGAGGTTCTCTAGAAGTGTAAGGAAAAAATCGGCTATTTCATACTTAAACCCCTATTATATACTTTATATCCGTTGCCCTAGTATTAGCTGTTTCTTATTAGTATAATAAATAATTATATCAAAGAACCGAAAAGATAATTTACTTATTAATTTAATTTAATGTTTTTTTTTTAAATTTGTATATAGTAATGCTTTTGTCACTTATTGGTTGATTTATTTGTCACTATGTGAAGCGATGATATTAATAAATAAATTTCATACCACCACACCAAATAACTGCCAACCGTGTGGTGACGGCCTAAGAATACAAGTGTCACCACTCCCTTACATGCCTTGGAAGTCGTAAGAGTCGACTAAGAGGCTCGACGCATTGAACACCTGTGCGAGAGAAGGAAAACTTGAAACAAACCCTCTACCAACCCGTCTGGCCAGCGTGGTGGCGTGAGCTAGGAGAGGCCTATGTCCAGCAGTGGACGTCCACAGGCTGATGATGATGATGACACCAAATAACTAGCCTAAGGTAACTTTCATATGAACTTGTGTTATGGATACTAGATAACGGACAAACATACATAAATACTTTTTTTTTGTAAATACATACATAGTATAAATATTAAACACCCAGACGAAGACAAATAGACATGTGCATGCGCACAAATATGTGTCTTGTCCGGGGTTCAAACCGGGGACCCTCTGCGTAATAGGCAGCCTACGTACCTCTACGCCAGACCGGTCGTCAAAATGTATTATAATTAGAATCATTATTATAATGATTATAATTTTATATACCTACAATCTAATAAACATAAACCACTACTGAACTAACTGTTCACATGCAAATAGTTTGACTAAAAAGGATACATTTAAACGACCAGGCCTTTCCTTTTGGAGTCAAATGGGTTACTAATGTAGCTTTGTGGCGATGGGTCAAGTTGAAACCTCCAAATGGTTTCCTGGACGAAAGTAGACCTTGGAATCCTTGGTCTAGTGACCCTTTTTACCAACGACGGTACGGAGACGGTATATGCGTTTCGGGTGAGAGGTTGTTTGTTTGTTTGTTTGTTAGTGCAAACCAATGTTACCATTTATCTCTAAAACTACTAATCTGATTTTGATGCGGTTTGCAGTGATGGGTTCGGGTTTGATCGGTGCATATTCTTAGATAGGTGTTACGGTGACAACTTACCAGGGGGCGCTGCAGTAAACATTTGTTTTGCAAACCAATGTTACCATTTATCTCCAAAACTACTAGTCCGATTTTGATGCGGTTTGTAGTGATGGGTTCGGGTTTGATCGGTGCATGTTCTTAGATAGGTGTTACGGTGACAACTTACCAGGGCGCGCTGCAGTAAACATTTGTTTTGCAAACCAATGTTACCATTTATCTCCAAAACTACTACTCCGATTTTGATGCGGTTTGTAGTGATGGGTTCGGGTTTGATCGGTGCATGTTCTTAGATAGGTGTTACGGTGACAACTTACCAGGGCGCGCTGCAGTAAACATTTGTTTTGCAAAACAATGTTACCATTTATCTGCAAAACTACTAGACCGATTTTGATGCGGTTTGCAGTGATGGGTTCGGGTTTGATTGGTGCATGTTCTTAGATAGGTGTTTTGGTGACAACGTACCAGGGCGCGCTGCAGTTAACATTTATTTGAGCAAAACTAAAACTACTAGGCTGATTTTGATGCGGTTTTCAGTAACGGGTTTTTTATATCGAAATTCAAATTAGATAACATTTATTGAGTCTAGGCAGTCAAACACTTGCAAATGTCCTCTGCGGGAGACCTCCTGAATACAAATTCATTATTAAATTTAATTTAGTCTAGGTTATTACAAGAACTTGTGAATGACAAAGTAACAACTTCATCGGCTCACAAACGCTAAGGCGGGGGACTTTGTGACAAGAAGAACCGGCAAGAAACACTTCTAGGGCTGTTTTTTTCACAAGATGTGCTCTTGTGGTTCATTTTATATTGAGAGAAATGAGGTCTAGTCGCCCCTTCTGTATTGGGAGACATGTGGTCTATTGACCCTTTTAAATGTGTTCCAGTAACAGTTTTATACTGGGATAATTGTAGTCTAGTGACTCTTTTGATACTAGGAGAAAATGTGGTCTATTTACCCTTCTTTGAACTGGAGAACTGTGGTCTTTGGAATCTTTTTAGTACTGGGATAAATGAGGCCCAGTAACCCTTTCTTTTTTATTCTATTCTATTCTAAGGGGAATGATGGTGTCTAGCGACAAATGCCTTGAAATACCTTGTTATACGAGAAAAATGTGGTCTTTTGACTCTTTTTTGTAGACCACATTTGGTCTAAAGACTCCTATTGTGAATGGTGTTAAGGAGTGATACAAGTAAGGCGGCATATAAAAATAAAGTAGCAAATCATGAAAATAAACTTGTAAAAAATAAATATTAAACAAGAAAATATACTAGAAAAAAACAACTAGTCTCATGTCGCCCTAGATGACATGAGACTAGTTGCTTTTTTCTAGTATATTTTCTTGTTCAATATTTATCACATAAAATAGCATTGTAAAATGTAAAATAAAAATTTATAATTGTACAAAATAATTATAACTAATAATATTTTTTTTTTGCAGTTATTGTAATTTCACTGTAAGTATATTAAATTAAATTTTCTAATTATTGCAGTACAGTACATTACTGCCACCGTTTAACCATATAACGTAACTCAAAGTAAGTTATGCAACAAACAGACAGACAAACGTGACTAGACTGTCAGTGGAGACCTACTTATAGTGAAAGAAGCTATTGAGAATATACAATGATTTGTGCCTATTCACTGTTTGTATGAAGTTATAGTTGTATGTGTTTTGTTAGGAGTGTTCTCAATAAATTATCTAACTGTTAAGTATCATGTACATTAAAAACAAAATATCGTGAAAATTACATTTTTTTTTTATGAACTATCATCATACCTGATGGTAAGTATTGATAAGGCTGAAGATGGTAGCGAGCCTCTCCCGGAATCCTCATCACCGAGGAACTGGCTATCTTATCTCTAACTGCCGGAACACAAAAATGCTGAAAGCATTGTTGCTATGGCGTCACAGGTTTAGATAAGATGGTGGTAGCTAGCCAGGTGAACAAAGTCAAAATCAAAGTCAAAATATTTTTATTCAAATAGACTTATAGATAAGTCTAATTTTTTTTCCCTACCAGCCATTCAGGACATCGATTAACTGAAAAGAAGAACGGCCGCAAGAAACTTATCAGATTTAACAAAAACAACAACATTTACAAAGAAACATGTTGTTGCCAGACACAAATCTACAGTATTTATATTTAAATATAAGAGGAAACTTACAACAAGTCCTACCACCAACCAAACCGGATATAATATTTACCCCCCTGGGAATCGAACCTGGGACCCCTGGGTCTGATACCGGTGGTTGTTACCACTAGACCACAGAGGCGGTACATCGTCAAAGTTAACAAAAATGCTCATAGAATAAAAACTACTAGACCAATCTGAATCAAATTCTTATGGAACCAAATGGCAACTAACCCGCATCGAACAAATAAATAACCACTTAAATTGGATTACAACTCTCGGCTTAACCGATGTACAGTCAGAGAACTTCGAGGTTGACCAGTAGAGATTTTTTAGGGAGTTTTATCTAAGAAAGTAGTAGATATATAGAAAATGTATGTATCACATGTGGTGCAACCTGCTCAATCTGTCACAACCTGCCGTGTGGTGACGGCTTAAGAATACAAGTATCACCACTGCCTTACATGCCTGGGATGTCGTAAGAGTCGACTAAGAGGCTCGACGCATTGAACACCTGTGCGAGAGAAGGAAAACTTGAAACAAACCCTCTACCAACCCGTCTGGCCAGCGTGGTAGCAGTAGGCTAATAGCCTCCTATGAACGCTACAGCAGGCGTGAGCTAGGAGAGGCCTATGTCCAGCAGTCGACGTCCACAGGCTGATGATTGATGATGTATCACAAATAATAGAACATTAACAGGTATTTCATTTGAATAATAAATTATTTCTTTAATCTTAGTACTTTCCGAGAAAACGTTGCTCAAAAAAACTACTGGTCAACCTGGAAGTTGTCCCCGATTGTTCATACATAAAAAAACATACCAACCGAATTGAGATCACCTTTTCGGAAGTCGGTTAAAAAAATTTTTTTCGCCGTTTTCTTTTCATTTCCTCAGTGGTTGAGGTTTCCAGGAGACAACCGATTTTTTGCTCTCAGTTCAGCATAGAAGACATTTTAATCAAAGTAAATATCGTTTTTTTTTTGTAAATACGCATGCGTTTAAGCGATTAAAGATTGAATATAGCAATAGAACCAAGGTTACAAGACAATAGTGAATGTGAGTCTATATAGAACCATTGTTTAAAAATACCCTATTGGTTGTTATTGTTATAAATGCAAAACAAGTCACGGATTAGAACGTAATTTTAGCATTTTGTGTGATATAAATACAACGGAGGGACTAAACGAAGCAATTTAGCCATATTGCGAAGTGAATTTCTTGACAATACATTATTTTTCACACAAAAATAGTATAAGTAGGTAATTTTTTCATTTGGTGCAGCTCATAATTGTGTGTGCCGTAAACTATTAAACTATTAAACAACGTTTATTGTTTTTGCAATCATTGTCCTTTTTTAATTTTATTTTAGACGGTTTTTTTCAATAGGTACTATTTTTTTTATAACTTACCAGATACTTCATAAAAGAAAAGTTTGTGGAAAGTTATTTTATTGTATACAAAATATTCGAAATGGGTGACACAATTTTCGAAGCGAGAACCTTAGCGGTTAAGCTTCTATAGAATTATGAAGGATGCATTCGTCGTCGTCGTCGTCGTCGTCTCAGCCACATAACACCCCACTGCTGGGTGTAGGCCTCCCCAAAAAAAAAGGGGGGGGGGGGGTTGCCATAATCGCCACGCTTGGCAGGCGGGTTGGCGATCGCAGTATGGCCAAGTTTGTAGGAGACGCTGCTGCCCGTCTCCTGAAGGCTGAGTCCCTTAGTCGCCTTTTACGACACCCACGGGATGAGAGGGGGTAGTGCTATTCTAAGCCGACACTACCCAGCTCAAGGATGCATTGAGAGGCTTCAATTTTGGGTGTCATTTAGCGCAGGTCCTCACCTCTTTATAGAGCGTAATTTCATTATCAAGCAGATTGAAATCTGGGCTAGACGATGGCCAATCTTCGTGCCGGATGAAGTCAATTTTCATGGGCGGCCTGATATTTTTTTTTTATTTATTTGTAATCAGGCTACAATTGCCTATAGAAAAAGAAAACTAGACATACATAAAATATAAAATAACAAAAATAATTTAATTATTTTACACGGCGACGTGTTGCGCATATTGAGTCCTCTTGGCTATGTGACTAGACCCTGAAGCCTGATGAAGAACCATTGCTCATTTTTGAAAGTGGTTCGATAAAGTGGTCTACGACGTCTGTCAGTATTTTGGTGTACATTGCTCTTTTTTACATTACATTACATTACATTTTTTTACATACCCTATGTTTATTTTTAGACCAAAATACGACTATACGAGCCAAGCTACCACTGGCAAAGGGTTATTGGCATTTTTGGACTCTAAAAACACATTCGTTAGCATCTGCGTTGCGTACTCTTTCATAGCAAAAAAAATCATCGGAAGACGCGAAATCGGCCCTATATATATATTTTCTTTCAGGCATGGATCAAGATGTATTTTTTTCTACGATTAGGGGATAATCTCAGGTCTTCATTCAACACTCTCCGCTCGTTCTGTTATGTCCCGTCTGTAATACCCACAGTTTTCATTTCTGAGCCGGATTTCTTTGAATACGCACCTTCACTACATTTACCGCCGCTAACGTCCGAACTGTACGAGGATGACCATTTTTTCTCTCCTTATCCGCTTCTTGTATCGTCCCTGAATTGTTTAATAGTCACTAAAGGTAAAGGTCGAAGGAATATTAAATGTTTTAGACCGAAAATTTGACTTGGCTCATAACCACAATGAAGTAAACTAACACGACCACATCTACGCCGCGCCATTGAAAATTCAAATAAAACTATATGTTTTTTTATATACCTAGTATTCATCATCAGCTTGGTGATTGGTGGTGGACGTCCACTGCTGGACATAGGCCTCTCCTAGCTCACGCCTATTGTGGCGTTCATAGGAGGCTATTAGCCTACTGCTACCACGTTGGCCAGACGGGTTGGTAGAGGGTTTATTTCAAGTTTTCCTTCTCTCGCACAGGTGATCAATGCGTCGAGCCTCTTAGTCGACTTAGTACTCTTACGACATCCCAGGCATGTAAGGTGGTGACACTTGTATTCTTAGGCCGTCACCACACGGCATACCTAGTATATTGATATCCATTCAAAATTAAAAAATCGATAGGTGTGTCAGAACTTATGACGACCTGTTTGGCGTAGGGGTGCTAAGCCTGCCTTTTGCGCCGGAGGTCCCGGGCTCGATCCCCGGACAAGACAAATATTTGTGTGCATGAACATGACTATTTGTCTTGGGTTGGGTGTTTAATATGTATATTATGTATGTATTTACAAAAAAAGCATATAAGTATGTTTATCCGTTATCCAGTAACCATAACACAAGTTCTTTATGAAACTTAACGTAGGCTAGAAAATTATTGTGTTTGTATGCAATTATTGATGACCCCAACTAGTTATATAAACAACCATGACTCAGGTGCTAAAGCTCATATGGATCATACAGACATTTGCCTCTACCGGGATTCAAATCCAGGCACTTAGAGTAGGTGTCCGTGGAAATCGATGATATACCACTCTACCATGGATGTAGTCAGCACAGACAGATCTATTCTGGCATTAAAATTTATTATTAATATTAGTATGTATTGACATGTCCCGTAGTTCATTCACCTCAAGATATCGGAATTTTCTTTGTTTGTAAGGGAAAAAAATTTGCATTCAAAACACATTCACTTCTTGTAAGTCATATAATTTTACGTGATCAATGTATGTATGATTGGTCAAATGGCGCAGCGGTAAAAAACATGCCTACTGAGGTAGGGGTCATGAGTTCACCCACAATGATAGTTAATATTTATTTTGTTTTAACTAATAATCTTTAAACTAATAAAATAATACTGTGACTGACTGACAGATAACTCGTCATCAGCCATTTTAAATGTCCCCACTGCTGGGGCAATGGCATCTAACAGCTTAACGTGCCTTCTGATGCTCGGAGGAGCTCGAGATGGTAAATGTTTGGTCACCCATCTCGTGACTGACCATTGCGAAAGTTGCTTAACCTCAACAATCGCAGGCCGAGTGCGCGAACCACTGCGCCACGGGCTCCTTAACTGACAGAAAACTCACAGTCCAAATGGTTGAACTGATTAAACTGAAATTTTGCATACGCGATCCTTTAAGATGTAGTAGATGATGTAGATGAGCACCACAGACCTATATCGAGATAGACGGTAAAAGTGTACCTACCTTGCGTGTCAAAAGTTTGATCCACGGTCAAAGTTTTACGACCATTGCCATGAAAACACGCATCAGTCAGAAACGAAAATGGTTAATTGTGCAGTGCTTTCTTGCAAGAGCTGGTCAACAACATTTACACATCACTAAATCTCGCTCGTGAAGTCATCATAGGTACGAAAAATTCAACACGCTAGTAGTTCTTATACTGTTTGAAGCGCTCTTTTCGTCTATCTAGATATACGAGGGCTGATTGATAAATATCCGAAACGACGAACATAAAAAAAAGATACGCAAAAAAAAACATTATATTCTGGCATCTTTTCGAAAATAAAACGCCAAATTTGGATTTGATCGAACTTATGGAGTTTGTATGACAGGACCTTGAACTTTCTGTGTCGTCAATTTTCTTAACAATGGAAAGAACGCGCCTCTTCACTCGTCTATGGTTGCAGTCGCCAAACTCCTGAATGAATTGCGGTTCGAATTGCTACTGCATCCACCCTATTCCCCAGATCGCCCCATGCGACTTCCACTTATTCCCAAACTTGAAGAAAGGGTAAGGTGGCCAGAGATTTTCAACAAATGATGAAGTCATTGTTGCCGTAGATGAGTATGTTGAGGGGTTGGAGAAAACTTTTATCAAACTGGTGTAACGGCATTGGAGAAGTGCTGGACTAAATGCATTGAGGTAGAAGGATACTAGGTTGAGAAATAAATTTATTTTAAATGGATTATTAAGGCGATACTCGAAAAAAATATGCTGAAGCGAGATAGATGAGAAAATGACGCGCACGGGAGCGAGACCGATTTTGCAGATTTGGCAAAAAAAAAAACAAAATCACTTCGTATTAAAAAACTACAGCGATTTTATAAAAATGCTTCTATACGATCCTAAATATTATTGGTGTCCACTTATTAAACCAATTTCCAATAGCATAAGTAACCCCATTTAAGAATAATCTTGAATTTTCGAATTTTTTAGAGGTCTTTTCGAAAATAAAAAAGTGTCGAGGCAAAATCATAAAATCGTGTTTTTGAAACTATACGAATCTAGATAAAGATATGAAGAAATATATATGTTATTACCAGATTTGTAACAACTGTAACCGTGCTATAGTTTTATATCAAAAAGTCCATACTTTTTCCGAGTAGCGCCTTAAAGATTTTCTTTGTCTTTTCGGAAAATTACGAATCAGCCCTCGGTTTGTGACGAGCACTAAGAAATCATTCTTTGATATTCCCACGGGAACGGGCACCACGGTAAAACAATGGTGTCGATTCCGGAAGAGGTGAGCTTCCAACTTCAGCCTTATGAAAAGGCTAAGCGTCTGATAAAAAACAACTCATTTACAACACTAACCGCAGTAACCGCGTTAACCAACATTAAGTAACTGACAATTGCAAAGTAATAAATACTTATTAACATGGAACGTTTTGGTTAAAATCTGGCGCGAAATTTAATATTAATAATAATGAGATGCAATTTGGTAATCTTGCAGCAGATTTTGTTTGTTTCCATTGTACAACGATTAAAATACCTTTGGTTGTTATACTACCAACAAAGAAATAACCTTGAAATTGTAATAAATGATTTATTTCACGCATTTCTTTTATTAATACACATACGAGTAATTACGTTTTATGACTGTGCTTTTAGATGGTGTCAAACTTAAATCTTTTTACATGTACATATTACGATTTGGCGTGCACTGTTCATTAAAATAAAACAACTTTTACGGATATCAAAAGCGCTATATTTCACGAACTAAGTTGTAAGTAATTGTCCGTATTTTTAGGTTTTTAGGGGTTTTTTGTCCACCACAGTCAGTCAGTCAGTCATCCCGTGACCACGGCAGCTGAAAAGGTGCCGAAACGTCGGGAAATTGAAAAAAACCCCTAAAAATACGGAAATTACAACTTAGTTCGTGAAATATAGCGCGTTTGATATCCGTAAAAGTGTTTTATTTCATTCAATCTTTTTATTGGTAGAAGAGGAGCTCGGAGTATATATTATTCCGTCTGGTTGGTGGTCCGCAGCTAGCTACCATCATCATATCTAAGTCTGTCGTTATAGTGACAATGTTTTCAGCATTGTTGTGTTCCGGCAGCTAAAATACCCGAAGAAACGCGTTGCACCTTCAGCCTTATTGATTACTTAACATCAGCTAAGGTAGCAAGCGTTCATGGTCGCGCTTGACAGACTGTACGTATTTGATCACGTTCGTTAAGCAACATTTGGCCCGGTCAGGTGTCGAATGGGTGACCGTAAAGTGGCATTATAACTGAGCGCTTCCGTGCTTCGGAGGGCACGTTAAACCGTCGGTCCCGGCTGTTGACAGACGTTAAGTCAAGTCAGAGGCGTTAAAGGCGGCCTGAAAACTCTGACACTAGAGGTGGCTACTAATCCTCATACGATAAAGAAGAAGAAGAGAAGATCGCGTATGATGAAGCCTAAGCGTTCCATCGTTGTAGATAAAAAAAGAGATTGTAACTAAACTCTTTGGCAATGTACTGATGTGAGTGAAATCGCTACATAATTATCTTTTAATTTAGATTCATTGGCATATATACGTGTATTATTCTACCCAATTTTTTTTGTCACGAAAAATATTTGCAACAATTTATGATTTTAAAATTTTTGCATTTTGCAATGCTATTTTTAAGTCTCGACAGCTCAGTGGTTAGAGCATTGGACCGGATTTCCAAAGGTTCGTTCGAGTCCCATCGGAGAATTCAATTGTGGCCGAGTTGATTTATTCCAATATTTTTATATTTAAAATTTCTCATAATTATTTGTAACAAGTTTGATTTGATAATGCAACGGGTTATTTAGTCACTAAGTCGTGTCGTACAACAATGGACACTTTAATTGGCCAACTGCAAAGAAACTATCTGAATCCAGTCCGAAGCCGGGCGACAAAACTAGTCTGAGTCACCTTTAGAGCAACTTTAATGTAACAATTAAACTTGGTATCGAACTGGTTTCGTTTCTAGAGCATTCTTTTGACCTTCGTATTAAGGATTTATAATTTTATGCAAGAAGATCCATTTTTAGGGTTCCGTACCCAAAGGGTAAAACGGCACCATATTAATAAGGATAACTATAAAATGTAATATTATAATTATAATTAGTATTTTCTTTTGTGATGGAAAGTGACCTTACTGATATGTTAAGCTCACTTTTCAATTTGACGACTCTGTATGAAATAAAACAGGGAGAAAAAAATAGCCCTTGACGAGTTTCTTGCCGGTTCTTCTTGTTACAAGGTCTCCCGCCGTAGGGTTTGTGAACCGATGGCGTAGCTTCTTTCACGTTCATAAGTGCTTGTAACAGCCTAGACTGAATAAATGATATTGATTTTGATTTTTGATTTTGACTTCGCTGTCTATCCGTCTGTCTGTCTATCCGTCTGTCACCAGGCTGTATCTCATGAACCGTGATAGTTAGACTGTTGAAACTTTCACATATGGTGTACGAGTATTTCTGTTGCCGCTATAACAACAAATACAAAAAAAAAACAGAAATAATACGACTGAATGAATGAATGTTACGACTGTTTTACTGATCGCTAGAGAAGGAAAAACCGAATCAAACTAAATATTTATCTCAACTTGAGCTTTTCTTGTGTTATGACAGTTTTTCAGAGGATGTGCAAAGTAGTGAATGTATAGCTGTAGACGGGTCCCAGATTATTGAGCAGTATTTTAACCGCCTCTGTGGTCTAGTGGTACAACCACCGGTATCAGACCCAGGGGTCCCGGTCCCGATTCACAGCGGGGGTACATATTGTATTCGGTTTGGTTGGTGGTAGGACTTGTAAGTCCGTCTGACTAGCTACCACCATCTTATTTAAGTCTGACGCCACAACAACAATGTTTTCAGCATTGTTATGTTCCGGCAGTTAGAGATAAGATAGCCAGTTCCTCATCAGTGGCTGAGGATTCCGGGAGAGACATCTTCCGGACATTTTCGGCCTTATCAATACGTAACATCAGGTATGATGAAGGCTAAGAGTCTCCCCGTCGCATTACAGAGTAATATTGCAATTTTAGAGTCGTGAAATTGGGAAGCAGTACGCATTATAAAAAACCAAGAGTTTTGCTTGCCTGTTTACAAAGAGCTGTTACATGATTATTAAAGTTTAGTCTCTTGTTTCTATCAATTTTTCTAATACTAACGTGCCGTAAAAGCAAAAGGAAGCAAGGATTTATTTATAAAGCCTTACTTCCTTTTGCTTTTGGTCACCCATCCCGTGACCGACCATTGCGAACGTTGCTTAACAGTCGCAATCGGACTGTACTATTGAACTCAGTGCATAGTTTGGTAAATGCATTACTCATTTCGTCATGTTTCAGCTAATTTAATACATCAATTGTGTCAAATCAACATTACGTATTAAGTGTTAAATATTTGTTATGATAACAACATCGTGGCCTATTTGCCTACTGACATTTGTATGGGCAAAGTGTTTAGTCAATAATCATAAAGTAGTGACTACATATCGCTGCATATAAACAAGAGGGCCACAAATCGAAATTTAGATTTTTTCAGGAGAGCACTTTGGAAATTCGCCTTGAATATGCAATGCTTGCCTAAGCGTTATACATCATTGGATGCGTATCTCTTTTAATCTTGTTGAGTAGTGTATTCAATTGCCCCACTGCTGGTCTGTTCTCTTTACTTCCCCATTTTACCAGCCTTAGAATGATAAGAAAAGACTGAATTTAGTTCAAATAATAATAACGAAGTAACCAAGTGCCATTGAATTTTAGGACCGTTAAAGAGTTCTTTCTTCTTTTTTGGTTTGTGGCCCTTTTGTTTATAAGCAACGATATATCAGTATTTATATAGTTAGGTATATTAACTTAACATGCAGACAGTCCAAGATCTTCATCAAATCAGTGGACAAGAAGAAAACCAGAGAGCTACTTAAACTGGGTAGGAGAAACATAAGGAACATCGTAGGAGTATTGACAGGACACTGTCCTCTAAACAGACACCTGTCAGTGATCAAAAGAGCAGAGGACCCTATTTGTCCGCAATGAAGAGAAAAAGAAGAAACAAGCTATCACTTCATGGCAGAATGCCCGATGTACGCATCTAACTCTTTCAAGTAGACAAGAAGCTCTTCAACTGAAAGAAGAGGATCTAAAGCAGCTTACGACTAGCCAACTTAACAGGTATTATAAGCGCACAGGTTTTTTTTTACAAGTAACTGGGCAGGCATTTGGCCGACATCGTGCTTACTAAACAGGATGTGGTCTGAGGTGTAACATTCTTGCCCAGGAAATGCCTACTCACTCTCGCCTTGAAGAGACCAAGGTTGTAGGAATCGGGGAACACATGAGCAGGCAACGCATTCCATTCTTTAGCGGTTTGCATTAGAAATGTGTCAGCAAAGCGCTTTGTACGGATCGCTGGAATGTCAACGACGTACGGGTGATAAGCTAACCTGCGTCTGGTACCCCGATAGTGGAGAGGGGCTGGAGGAACAAGGTCGTGCAGTTCTCTCGCACAATCTCCAAAGTGTATCCTATAAAAGACCGATAAACATGCAACGTTGCAGCGGTGACTGAGGCTCTGAAGTTCCGCCGTGGCCAATGCTTAGTTTCCATTGAGTTTCCTGGCATGGTTTTCAATCGATTCCAGAAGCTCTAGCTGATACTTAGCAGAACCATCCCACAGATGACAGCAGTACCTACTCCATGCACGGCCGAATCTGCGCTTTGTATAAAAGAAGCAGCTGATTCGGAGAGACCGCCAAGTCTTAGCGTGGCCGCCTAGCCTTAGAGATAGGTTCGAGGTCCCGACGCCGGTGGGGTAAATGATAACCCGCCTTTCCCCCTGTCTTCAGGGGACTTTAGAAAACTGGGCGAAATGGTTCCGATTATGGTGACTGATCGCCCGTCCAGCTTTGCCGGCGTCCCTTCTTCCAAATAATAATAATATTAACTTCACAGACCCCGGATTGTGAGAGACAATGGATATTATAATGTTGTCTGGCCACCGGTGTGCTGCTACGAAATTACGAATTATGTGACTCTGTTATATGAAATCCGACAATGCTTTGTTATGTAACTTAAAGTTGTCATTACTTATAATACAAAAGGTATTTGTAAGTGTATGATGAACCATAGACAAAGTAACAAAGCCGCCATATTTGTAGAATAATGGTGACAAAATGGCGTATCACGAATTTTCGCAATTTTTCTTGTGACTCTTAATATGTAATTTTTCATGCCTTCGCATTTGGTTTTGTGTAAGTAATTGATTATTTTAAGAGTTTTGTATGTATGTATGTCTGTTTGACTTCTTATTTATTTTGTTGTAATTTGTGTTTGTTTGGAATCTGGGTTTCAACAAAAAAAAAAAACACAGAATTGTTTTTATTATGTAAGTGTCATTTTTTTAAATCTTTTTTTACACTTACATCAATTAACCTAGCCCCAAAGTAAGCACTGTAAGGCTAATGTCAAAGTCAAAGTCAAAATTGATAGAGTGATACGTACACCGGTTTCAAGGTCTCGCGTACTCGGAGGTCCCGGTTTCGAATCCCGGTATCGGTAGGGGCAAATGTTTGAGTGATGTATACGAGAATTTGTACCCAAGTCACGGACGTTTTTATATATATTTCCACACATATAAGCATAATTGTATGTATTTATTATCCGTTACCATAGTATCCTATAACACACCCGATTTATTTTATTTATAACTTTTTCATTTTGCATTTTACAATGCTATTTTATGTGATAAATATTAAACAAGAAAATATACTAGAAAAAGCAACTAGTCTCATGTCGCCCTGACGGTACATATTTATTTTATTATATTTTAATTTTTATATATTTCTATTTATTATATTTTTATTGTTTAGGTATACATATAAATATATGTATAAAAATATATGTACTAAAATACCTATATGTATTCAGTTGATAAGCCTTTAATAAACAAATATTACCTAAAAATAACACCCAGATACGCACCTAACACATTTTTTTTTATCCAGCGTGATAAAAGCCATTTTGCCTCTTCTTAACAAAATCGGTCTAAAAACGAAAGTTCTACCAATTAAGTTCATTAAACAGGTACTGAACTTATGTTTTTTTTCTCGTAGAATGTGCGGCAAACGACCTTGGTCCGACTCAGAAGGCCGACGGCTAGTACTACTTGTAAGTATAGACTATAATATGTGCAGAAATGATGTTGGTGTCGATTTTAAATTTTAAATTATGTCAAAATTTTCCACTGTCCGTTTTTTGCTGATATTTTGCCAGTTAGAATGGTTCTTGCAATAAATTACTTGAATGCGTTTTACTAGCTAGATTAGTCAACATTTTTTATTTATTTATTTGCTAGTCAGAATATTGGGATAAAATAATCTTTCTTGTAGCCAAAATTGCATTATATTTCGTTCAGACATTCAGGCTTTGAGTTTCAAACAAACAAACATCCATACTTTCTCATTTAAAATACCTACACTCGTCAGCAAAGAAAATGAACCACCGGATTATTTTCATACAAACAGACAAGAAACAGACTCATTCAAAAAGTATATACAGTTGTACGTCGTACGTCGATGTATGAGTCGAATACTCGACTAAAAAATTTAAGAAAACATCTTTTGTGCAAAGTAAGGAAAACAAATTTATTCAATCTGGTTTCCTACAACTTTATATGGAACGAAATTAAACTTAGGGCTATGAGTCTCCCCAATGTTTATAAAAAATAAACATTTATATCACAGAAATTTTAGGAAATCAAGAAATGATTTCAGATGTTTTAAATGCTAATTGGTTAGCTAAACATTTGACATCGCTATCAACACCAAAATCATTGCAGAAATACAAATTCTTTTTTGTTTATCAGACCGAGACGTGAGCATGTTTGTATGAAAATAACGCAGTGGTTCTATTTTTTTGCAGCCAAGTGTAAAGAAAATAAGATTACCTAGTTAATTCTTTATTGCATTATACAACAACATGCCTCCACGAAATTATTGACATCATACACATAGGTGCCGTGTGGTAACGACCTAAGAATACACGTGTCACCACTCCCTTACATGCCTGGGATGTCGTAAGAGTCGACTAAGAGGCTCGACGCATTGAACACCTGTGCGAGACAAGGAAAACTTCAAACAGTAGGCTAATAGCCTCCTATGAACGCCACAATAGGCGTGAGCTAGGAGAGGCCTATGTCCAGCAGTGGATGTCCACAGGCTGATGATGATGATGATGACACATAGGTACTTTGCAACTTAGCTTAGCCTAGCTCAAATGGAAGCTTCCCTTGAAAAATCGAATCTATGTGTGATGATGTGTGATTTATGTTATCAGCTAAAAGAGTCTGATAATTCAAAAATGCGCGTAATATGCTAAATTGAATAATTTATTTCTCATTTCATTTCAATGTTAAATTAGTTTGTTGTATTATTCACTAACTGTTATTTATCAGATTATTTACTGTGAATCAAAACTTCATTTTGAAAAAATACATCCCTTTTCTATACTCCGGCTTCTCTTCTGAAAATTATTCACCTTTTTAAATGCGCAGTCTCATTAATGCCCTGTCTAGTAGCTTCCTAAGTCTTCACTAACCTTTAGTGACATTTCACAAGTGGGAAAATAAAAAAAAAGTCATACTATTGGTTATAGGCACTCGTTTGTGTTAATATTGATTGTGGAAACTTAAGAACGAATTGTGGTTTTGGCTAAATATCTAGAAATATGTACTGACGACATCGCAAAAGGCGTTATAGTTTTTCTTACCTATACAACGGAGAAACGCATAGCCTTATATCATTTTTTTTTGGTACACCAACAATTGTTAAACTCGTCTTCTCAGCCACATAATATTTATAGGCCTCTCCCAAAAGGGGAGGGAGTTTGCTACAATCGCGACGCTTGGCAGGCGGGTTGGCGATCGCAGTATGGCCAAGTTTGTTGGAGACGCTGCTGCCCGCCTCCTGAAGGCTGAGTCCCTTAGTCGCCTTTACGACACCCACGGGATGAGAAGGGGTAGTGCTATTCTAAGCCGACACTACACAGCTAATTGTTTATCTAAATAATTCTAAATATACCTATAATTAGATGGCTGTTTCATCTTAATCGATAGTCAAACATCTGTAAAGATGTTTCTTTCGAATGCGAGGATATTTCTCTCATTGATGAAGCGACGGTGGCCAACACCGTAGAACGGTGAATATACTAGAAAAATTCGACGTTGTCTCATGGGTCTCTGTAGCATAATTGGTTAGTGCATTGGGCCGGACTCCCAAGGATGCGGGTTCGAATCCCGTCAGGGCGACATGAGACTAGTTGCTTTTTTTAGTATATTTTCTTGTTTAATATTTATCACATAAAAATTAAAAAGTTATACCTAAAACTAATGAGAAACAAGCTAAGTATACAATTTATAAAAGGTTATGACGGTATACAGAAAAAGTATGTACTTTTTAAAAGAAAACAATAGGATGGTAAGAGATGTTACAAATCTAGTAATAGGATATACATTTCTTCATAACTTTATCCAGATTCGTAATGTACCAGAAACACGATTTTATGATTTTGCCCTGACACTTTTTCTATTCCGAATAGACCTCTAAAAATAAATAATTAAGTTACATAATGTTTATGATAAATTTTAAATAGAAAAATATTGGAAAATATTAACTCGGCCACAAGTGAATTCTCAGATGGGAATCGAACCCATGACCTTTGGAAATCCGGTCCAATGCTCTAACCGCTGAGCTACCGAGACCAGTAGTCAGCGGTTTTTTTATCATAAGTATAAAAATAGCATTGAAAAATGCAAAAATTTAAAATCACAAAATTACATAATGTTGTTATTTTATATATTATGTATGTCTAGTTTTAAGTTCTAGGGGCCATTGTAGCCTGATGACAAATAAATAAATAAATAAATAAAAAAACAAATACGAAAATTCAAGATTATTCTCAAATGGGGTTCCGTATACTATTGGAAATTGATTTAATTAGTAGACACCCATCATTTTAGTATCGTGTAATTTATTATCTCTTTAATCGCTAAAGTCTTCTTCTTCTTATCGAGTGAGGATTAGTGGCCACCTCTGGTGTCAGAGTTTATCAAGCCGCCTATAAGGCTTCTGACTTGGCTCAACGACTGTTATCAAAGGACAACAGCCGGGACCGACGGTTTAACGTGCCGTCCGAAGCACGGAAGCACTCAGTTATAATGCCACTTTACGGTCACCCATCCGACACCTGACCGCGCCGAACTTTGCTTAACAAACGTGATCGAATACGATCACTCTGTCAAGCGCGGCCACGAGCGCTTCTATCGCTATAGTTATTTATTACTTGCGGCCGCTCCCGGTTTCACCCGCGTGGTTCCCGTTCCCGTGGGAATATCGGGATAAAAGTATCCTATGTTCATAACCTCTGAACCTCTGGACTGGTGGTGTTTGCACTTCATTATAGAGGTTTATAATTTTTTTTTATTATGATTAGGGTGAAGCTGGAATCGCGCTGTTCTCGGAATCCTCAACCATTGAGAAACTTGTTTTTGTTAAGGATATTGTGCCAAATGCAAATAGTGAGGCGTAGGCGTTAACGACTGCAATTAAACAGTCAGGACAAAGCCCTAATATGCCTTGCCTGCCCGAAGCACGAAGGACCTCAATACACAAAATTTTCGGTCACCCATCCCGTGACCGACCATTGTGAAAGTTGCTTCACCGGAACAATCGCACTATTCATATCTATCACTATTCGTTAAATAACTGCGGTAACGATTGACGATTATGGATTTTGAAACTGAGATATAGATATTAACCGATTAGCATCGATTCTGTAATCGATTGCGATGAAAATCGGTTGCGGCTTGCGGTGGTGGAATGATGTAAGGACAAAAGGTATTATTTGCTGTGCTCGTTTGTATGAAATCTATAATTAACTGCCTGTGTGGTCTAGTGGTTCAACCACCGGTATCAGACCCAGGGGTCCCGGGTTCGATTCCCAGCGGGGGTACATATTGTATTCGGTTTGGTTGGTGGTAGGACATGTTGTTAGTCCGCCTGGCTAGCTACCACCATCTTATCTAAGTCTGACGCCATAACAACAATGTTTTCAGCATTGTTGGTTCCGGCAGTTAGAGATAAGTTAGCCAGTTCCTCAGTGATTGAGGATTCCGGGAGAGGCTCGCTTCCATCGTCAGCCTTATCAATAGTTATCAGGTATGATGAAGGCTAAGAGTCTCGCCGTCGTTCATAAAAAAAAATGCATGAACATGCTTTGGAGGGATCCACTCACTACATCAGGTTTGATAAGCCCCAAACTTTTCGATAGTAGACTTATAAGTAGTCAGTCATCCCGTGACCACGGCAGCTGAAAAGGTGCCAAAACGTCGGGAAAATAAAAAAAACCCTAAAATACCTAAAAATACGGGCAATTACAACTTAGTTCGTGAAATATAGCGCGTTTGATATCCGTAAAAGTTATTTTATTTCTACTTTAGTTAACTTTGAGCTGCGATTACGATACGAAATTTTTATACACAATAATGAATAGAACTTAAGAAATATCCCTTAAAGTCAAACTCGACTAAAGACCTAAATTACCCTAAAAAAAATAAAAATCTTTTCTGCGTCAGATCATCGCAACCAATGTGCAGACCTGAAGCTTTAAAAAAAGAAGTTAAAAAAACTTACCTGAACTTTTTTCCGTAGCCACTTTGAAGCACCAAATGTCACTTAAAACATCTATTTAATTCACTTTCAACACTTTTGTCACTCTATCACTTCACATTGCTGACCTAGTATCACCCAAAATAATAATCATAATAATAAAATAAAGTATAAATTATTACTGCATAAAAAACAAATTTTAGATAAATAAATAAAACGTCTTTTGTATAAATAAAGATTTGGTGAAATACACCTTTTTGTGTTGGTGCGGAGACTTCTTTCATCTATATTGTGTAAGCCAATTTGAGCCCTGCAACAAATGAATTTAAGGTTTTATATTGCACAGGGATGATAACAAGATTTTTTTATATATTCAAATACCAAATAAATGTCCAAATATTTAATCGTATGCCTGTAATTTGGTTAATCAAATTTTCGCAAAAAAAAAATGCCTATGTTTAATTTAATACCAAGGTTTAACTTGTGTTTTTACTCAAATTCTTCAAAATTGGTTCAGTAGTTTAATCTTTAAAGGTTATATCAGACAGACAGTAACTTTAGAATATACAGGATGGAAAAAATCTATGGGTCCTGGAGGGGTAGTTAACTCATTTTACTGAAAGAAAACATTCCTTTATTTTTTAAATGAAACACAACTGCATTTAAAGATTAAGAAAATACGCTTCCCACACCTAGGAATCGCACTAGCTAAAATCTGTAAAAAATTACATTCTGTACTTTTATACCATCAATCGATAGGGTCAGTCAAAAGGATCAACTCTCTCTAACAAACATAGTAAATTAAATTAGAGGAAACACATGAAAACTCAACTTATAAACCCAATGGGACGGATAACGCTCTTTTATACAAGACCCTTTTGAAAAAAATTACAAAAATCTTAAATGCTTTTTTTCAAAAATAAAGGAATGTTTCCTTTCAGTAAAATAGGCTAACTATAGTTATTTGTTATGCAAGGCTGGAAAGTTGGTTATTTAACGGCGAGTTACCTCTTTTGAAAGCTGAGCAAGTGAAGGATTCTAGGATTCAAAGATTGAATCCTGAGCGAAGCGAAGCTTTTCTGCCGAGCGCAACACACAATTTTTCACGTCACAACAGCGAGGAACATTATATGGTTGTTACCGCGGTCAACTTCCGGTAACAGAGCCTATAGATTTTTTCCACCCTGTATACATTATGATAAAAGTTTGGATAACAGACATAGATAATTGATTTAGGATATATCAAAAGCATGTCGTAGACATATAAAAATAAGTATTTATATTTTATCGAAAATAAATTCAAGCAGAGTACAAAAGTAGACCCAGCGGAATTTAATAGCTGAATGGTATCCTAATAAAAATAATAGCACCAGTACGATAAAAATTAACGTATCACGTAAAAATCGGTATAATAAACGCTCAAACATTGCGCTTTAAAAAAGATCATTTCACTAAAAAGTTTTTGATACTTTCTAATGCGTTTTTTATTAGGTTCTTTTTATGTGTTTACAACTTCGATATCAGATTCTTTTTTACGCTATTTATTATAACAGTTGACAAATAAAATGTGAAATTAGGTACCTACTTATTGCAACTGTAAAATATTAGATCAGTCACAGATACAATGGATTTAAGTTACATCAATCACTATTAGAGATGGTCTTGTACAGCAACAGCACGTCAGGTTTTCCACGTGCACCAGGAAAACCACCGCTCTGTTGCGAGTGACATAAGGTCGCTTTCAAGGTCAAAGTTTACAGTCTAGCAAGCTATTGTATTGTATGAACTTAGAAGTCATTCAACTATTGCATTGATTATGAGAAAATCATTTCGAAATCATTTAAATTGCTATAGGAAGTATTTCTTTTTTGGAAAAAAATATTAATGTATTTTTTTGTTACGTTATATACCTATGAATATCTTTTTAAATAGGTACACAAACTTATGTATGCTTACAAACACAGAAACACACATAATTAATGCAAAAGGTTAATTATGTATTTTCTTATAGAAATAGCACTTTAAACTTTAGATTAAATTAAATTGAAATGTTTA
The DNA here is from genome assembly GCA_910589605.1 of Chrysoteuchia culmella. Lineage (NCBI taxonomy): Eukaryota > Metazoa > Arthropoda > Insecta > Lepidoptera > Crambidae > Chrysoteuchia > Chrysoteuchia culmella. The sequence goes on from OU342669.1 coordinate 1,417,878, forward strand.
TAAACACATTTTGTGTGTTTATAAATGTTTATAAACATTTTGCACGCATTGTTCTCGTTTCTGGTTTTTAAAAAGTATCGTATGTATGCTACTTCCTGGGCACGGCATAACTGTATGCAACATTTCATCAAAATCCTTTCATCCATTAACGCTTGACTGAGTAACAAACTTTCGTATCATCTATAACATAAGATTTTGTATCTGAAACTAAATAATGTTTAAGTTTACTCTTAATGCGATTTCGTGAAGGAAATTTGCAACAAATTATCAAACAATGTAATATTTTTATGGTAAATTTTAAATTGAAAAATATTGAAAAAAATTAACTCGGCCACAAGTGAATTCTCAGACGGGAATCGAACCCGCGACCTTTGGAAATCCGGTCCAATGCTATTATTTTTATACCACAAGTATAAAAATAGCATTGAAAAATGCAAAGATTACAAAATCATAAAAAAAAAAAAAATTCTTAATCACAAGACTGTTAAGTTAGTCAAGTGTTTCTAGACAATTTTATCAACAAGGCGTTAAAACTAATCTTTTTTCTGTAAAAAACAGACTTCAGTAGTACCTATATTTTGTAATTTTTGGTCATCTAAAAATGTTTCTTCCAAAACATTTTACACTTTCATTGAATTAACTTACAAATGACCAAGAATTATAAACAATTCAAAATAAATGACGTCACACAAAATACTTTCGTTTAAGGTTATGTAAAAAAAAACTCATTCTGCATAATGTTATCACGAGCGCAGCATTCTCACGGGCGCCACCATTGTTATTTAAAGCAGACAACAAATGAATTTCTACCAGTCTTGCTTAATAAAAACTCTTTTTAAAAACTTACCTAAAAAGAACCTAATTTCAAACACACAATTTTGACTTAACACTTCTTTTTAAATTAGAGAAAAGCAGTTTTAATTTCGAGCATAGATTGAACTTAACGCCACAACCTTTTTAGACAGAACAGATTCTTCGAACCTTACTTAAAAACAAAAGTATTTTTAAACAAAATTTTGAGACATGGTATAAGGTTATAGATTAAAAAATGCTATTTTCACTGCACAAACAAACTGAAACGCACTATCTTGTCTGTGGTGCTGCGTTGTACTGAGTCTACCTATAAAAGTGGGGGTATAGGGTGACCAACTTTTCTAGTTACGAAAGGACGTTATGAAACTAATTTTAAAATTAAATGCGTACATGTTATGTGCAGCTCTGACTTGATCTAACCTTGAAAACATTAAAAGCCTGAAGGAACTATTAATTTATACATTATCGAAACTAAACTCAACTGAACTAAACAATTATCGTAATTACCAATAATGAGGATATGTATTTATTATAATTATTTTAAGATAAGGTTTATTTTACGGGCCTTGTTTTTGCTAAAATTTGTGATATATATTGACCAGTAAACGAGAGACATTTAGTTGTAAAACTTTTTAACGCACTGCCTCTAGAGTTAAAAGTCATTGAAGATATATTTAAATCGAAACTTATAAAATTCTTATTAAGTGGCTGTTTTTACTCACTTGACGACTTTATCGGTAATCCGTTTTTTATTTTCTATTTTTAGTGTGCAACATTCAGACACAATTGTAAAATATTGTTATTGAATTAAATAAATTGAAATTGAATTGTTTGCGAATCTGTAAAGCACTTCTAGTGGGCAGTAGCAGAACTACAGATCCTCATACAAAATGTCTCCTGTTTACTGTACAGTAAACGGAAAGAAAAACTCATGGTAGGCTTGCTTTTCAGCGCAGAGGCACTATACCCGACTTCTGCGACAAAGGTCCCCGGTTCGATCCCCGATCAAGACAAATATTTGTGTGCATGAACATATAAATTTTTCTCGGTCTGGGTGTTAAATATGCATATATTATGTATTTATTCGGTAGAATATGCGGAAACTACGTACTTAAAGTCTATACTGTACCCTATTCTTGCAAATAAATGATTTATGATTATGATTTATTTACAAAAAAAGTATATAAATATCCATTATCTAGTAACCATACCACAAGTTCTTCATGAAAATTAACGTAAGGCTAGATAATTGGTGTTACCGTATATTTATATATATAAAAAAGTGACGTCTCGTCGTAACCCAATATGGTTTTATGATTGAAGAGATACGTTTTAGACTTTTGAAGAACAGATTAAAAAGACGATTATTAAAATTTAATTATATTTTTTTTATGCATTTTAAATAATAAATTTAATAACAACGTTTTTCGTTTAAATTTTACGAAATCTTTTATATACTTGCATTTTTATACTTTTTCTTAAATGGTGTAAAATATAGTATTACAAAAAGAAATTTTTTAGTCTGAAAATGACTCTGACAATTGCTTTTTTAAATATAATTAATGACACTTGTCAAAACTAACTTTAAAAATTACACGAACGGTCATGCCATTTAATATAACATAAAATTTTAAACATAAAAAAGTCTACACCTGTTTTTATCTACGGTAAATGATTTATAGTATTCTTGCTATAAATTATAGTCACTGTCGCGTCTGCGTTCACACAGCCAGCCAGTGCACAGCAGGTGGGGAGGTAGGGTGTGTGTGATATTCAAGTTTTTTTTAGGACAAAGCAAATGAGTTTTTTTTACATAGAACGGGTTTGCTTTTGATCCCAATCGATTGCGATTCAAGCGATGAAATCATTATTTTTTTATGAACATTTGCTATATATGAATAAATAATAAATAAATAAAAATTTGCACACAAACACACCAATTATCTAGCCCACATTAAGTTTCATTAAAAACTTGTGTTATGGTTACTAGGTAACGGATAAACATACTTATATACGTTTTTTTTTTTGTAAATACATACATAATATACATATTAAACACCCAGACCAAGACAAATAGACATGTTCATGCACACAAATATTTGTCTTGTCCGGGGATCGAACCCGGGACCTCTGGCGCAGAAGGCAGGCTTAGTACCCCTGCGCCAAACAGGTCGTCAAAATGGAAAAAGACTGGAAAAAGAATGGAAAAAGACAATGATTCAAGGTTACGAATTAATATTTATTTCAAACCAGCAAATCAAAAATAATCAGTCTCACTCAAAGTCACAATAGCTGTCTAGTTATTACAGAAATGCCAAAATCAAAATAAGCTGTAATCAAACGGGGTGTTACTCTTGATGGAATCTGGTTGCGATCGAATGTGAATCAACATAATAAATCAGTAATTATTACGTTTTTGGCACTACAAGTGTGACGTAATGCCAAAAACACATTTACAGATTACCTCTAGGTACTATACGGTAACAACTTTCACAAGTCGGATGTTATAAAAGAAGCTTGATCAACTGAACTTATTTCTAAATATTTTCAATTGAAACAATTGTTTCATCTTTTAAAAACAAAAGAATAATTAATCTTACTAACGGTAATAGCTTACAAAAATGTTAAATTATTAAAGAAAGAAATAAATATATTTATGTTGCGCATGAACAGGGTTACATTTAATGGGTTTTTTTTTAATTCTATTGCCTCTCCTCTTCAGCTAGCAAAAGTAGCGTGCAATATTTAAAAAAATCTGTCCCACCAAATCCAAAAGCATGGTGTCACCGCCCAATTGCGCTCGCTATGTTAGCTATGGCGCACGACGTGAAATCAAACCCGCCATTATTATAACACAGCTGTGATAGGATTGTACAATTTTATAATAACTACTATTTGGGTTGGTATGGTGCCACTGACCAGATTGTGTGCTTGAAGTGTAACTCTTCAAGTACACACGTATATTATATAATGTAACTAGTTTGTATTGTTAAATATTACTTGTTAATTTTAATTCATCAGTTGCTTGCAGGACACCGTTGTCCAGAGAACAATATAATAACATTTATTCGCAGCAAAATGGGAAATAATGATGGAATGCAATGGAATACCTATCTATTGTGTCTCATTATCCGAGGCCTGAGGGTAGTGTTTAATTAAATATGTAATATTTTTATTTTTAATTTATTGTGTTTCCTAACACTTACAGTTTCAACTCAAGTCACGAGTGAATAGGTATCCTCTAGTTAAGCGCGTTACATCCTAGATCGCGTCATTGCTTTCCATCAGGCAAGATAGCGGTCAAGCGCGTTACATAGCCAACAATAAAAATAAAAAAAAAAAGTTTTTTATACCATCGGCCACATCGCTTAGTTCCTGTTCCCGTAGGAATATCGGGAAAAATCCTATCTTTTTTCAGTAGGATTGAGAAATTACAACACCATTGTCTAATTATTCATGTTTTCGCAATATATTACTAGGATTTTCGCAAACAATCGATTTATCTAATTATTCTGCGACATATACAAACACGGTAAAAATATCGAATTTCACAAATAATATTAGTGATAGTGAAAATGCAAGTTTAAAGTTTCTCACTCTCTGGTCACCCATCAAATTCCTGACCACTGCAAACCTTGCTTAACTTCTACAACCGTTTGTGTTATGTTACACACATTGTCTTAAACAAATTAACGGGCAAAGTCGTTAAAACAAGGTTGGAATCGTACCTGCGACCTTTAGCAAGGCTACCGTTTCACCCAACCATGTCAACATCGTACACTGGGTACATTGTTTCTTTGTTATTGTTTGTATAATTAATACAAGTGTAATTCTGTCTGTTGAGTTTTTGTAGGTTTCATAAATTGTTAAAAAAGAACTTGATGTATTTTGTAGTATTATTTTATCAGTTTTATTTATTATAACTGGGCATGCATTTGACCACCATTGTCTATATTTTTGTTTTTTTTTTATGAAGTACGGGGAGACTCTTAGCCTTCATCATACCTGATGTTAAGTATTGACAAGGCTGAAGATGGAAGCGAGCCTCTCCCTTAATCCCAATCACTGAGGAACTGGCTTTCTTATCTCTAACTGCCGGAACACAACAATGCGGAAAACATTGTTGTTATGGCAGACTTACAACAAGTCCTTCCAATATGTACCCCCGCTGGGAATCGCACCCGAGACCTCTAGGTCTGATACCGGTGGTTGTACCACTAGACCACAAAGGCAGATACTAATATTATAAAGAGAAAAGATTTCATTGTTTCTTTGTTGCATTGAATAGGCTTCGAAACTACTGAACGGATTTGGATAAAATTTGGTACACAGATAGTAGATAGCTTGGTTTTGAACATAGGATACTTTTTATCCCAATATTCCCACGGGAATGGGAACCACGTGGGTGTAACCGCGAGCGGCCGCTGGTGCTTAAATAAATAAATAATTCATACAATCACACCAATTATCTGCTCACGTTAAGTTTCATGAAGAACTTGTGTTATGGATACTAGATAACGGATATACATACATATATACTTTTTTTGTAAATACATACATAATATACATATTAAACACCCGGACCAAGACAAATAGACATGTTCATGCACACAAATATTTGTCTTGTCCGGGGATCGAACCCGGGACCTCTGGCGCAGAAGGCGGGCTTAGTACCCCTACGCCAAACAGGTCGTCTTAATGAACAGGATGTGGTCTAAAGTGTTGCATGCTAGTTTAAAGTACGAGTATTATTATAAATGTACTATTTGCTTCAGTTGCAAGTTTTTTGTTGAACATAGGTATGTTTTACTTGGGTATAGATAACATGCAAACTTTATTAATACAGTGCCTACAATATTATGAAGTGAGATGACCTCCGTGGTAGTCTGGTACGTACACCGGTTTCAAGGTGTCGAATCCCGGTAGGGGCAAATATATGTATGATGAATACGAGCATTGTACCTGAATCATGGACGTTTATATATATTTCTACACATAAATACTTATATATGTATAATTTTATGTATTTATATCCGTTACCCTAGTATCCCATAACACAAGCCTTACAGGGCTTACTTTGGGGCTAGGTTAATTGGTGTGAGTGTAAGAAATATTTATTTATTTATTATAGTGCCTACAATATTAAATTGGCTTCAATGTTATTTTGGAATTTAGCTTTAATTATTACAGAATAACATATTTATTACATAGGTAATGAATATAACGCACGTAATTTTGTGATATTCGATTTATTTATATGTACCTATTATTTATTAAATATTTGTTACACTCACACCAATTAATCTAATTCCAAAATATGAGGGGATACCTACTAGGATAACGGATATAAATAATATATAATTATACATATACATTATATAAGAATTTATGTGTAGAAATATATATTTTTTTAACTGCCTCTGTGGTCTAGTGGTAACAACCACCGGTATCAGATCCAGGGGTCCCGGGTTCGATTCCCAACGGGGGTACAATTTGTATTCGGTTTGGTTGGTGGTAGGACTTGTTGTGAGTCCGCCTGGCTAGCTACCACCATCTTATCTAAGTCTGACGCCATAATAACAATGTTTTCAGCATTGTTGTGTTCCGGCAGTTAGAGAAAAGATAACCAGTTCCTCAGTGGTTGAGGATTCCGTGAGAGGATCGCTTCCATCTTCAGCCTTATCAATACTTACCATCAGGTATGATGAAGGCTAAGAGTCTCCCCGTCTTTAATAAAATAAATAAAATATATAAACGTCCATGATTCAGATACAAACGCTCGTATTCATCATACAAACATTTGCTTGAAACCGGTGTACGTACCACTCTACCATGGAGATCATCAAATGTCGTATATGTATGATAATATAAATTTTCATACAATGACATCAGTCTGTGCCAAGTAGTGCAGAGCAGACATTAAAAATGCTGTTTTTATGAAATAATGTTATTTTCTTTAAATGGTTTTTTTTTCAGAACTAAGTTTTACTACGTTTCTATTCATCATCAATTGTTTTTATGTGCCCACTGCTGGGGCACTGGTCTTCCTCATGGATAAGGAGAATGGGCCACGCGGGCCCAATATGGATTAGTGGTTGCCGTTTCTATTAATTCATTGAATTGAATTGGTAACACTTCTTTATGTTACGTGACGTGTTATAAACCGGAACTTTACTAAAGAAACCAATTGCAGTGAAAGAATTAAGGAAATCATAAAGGAAAGGAAATGAATGAAAAAGGAAGTTGTTCACACGCAAGTATTGAACATGCGAATTACAATGTAATTTCTGGAAATATTGTGAAAGTTAAGTAGACTACAATAAGGGGGTTAGACCATTTTTTATAAATACCGGGATACTAATCTTCGTCGTCGTCGTCTCAGCCATATAACACCCACTGCTGGGTATAGGCCTCCCCCATAATCGCCACGCTTGGCAGGCGGGTTGGCGATCGCAGTATGGCCAAGTATGTAGGAGACGCTGCTGCCCGTCTCCTGAAGGCTGAGTCCCTTAGTCGACTTTTACGACCCCCACGGGATGAGAGGGGGTAGTGCTATTCTAAGCCGACACTTCACAGCTATAGCTATAGGATACTAATAGCCTTCATCATACCTGATGTTATGCATTGATAAGGCTGAAGAAGAAAGCGAGCCTCTCCCGGAATCCTCAGCTACTGAGGAACTGTCTATCTTAACTCGAACTGCCTGAACATAACAATGCTGAAAACATTGTTGTTATGGCGTAAGGCTTAGATAAGATGGTGGCAGCTAGCCAGGTGGACTTACAACAAGTCACCATTTTTTTCGCCTAATTTGCAAAATGGATCTTGCTCCTCATTACTACTTCGCTTTAGTCGTAAGTGCCAGAATCACTGGACGAACGCTCTAACGTATTTAATAACTTTTAAAAATGTTTGATAAATAATCTTAGATAACAAACTTGTTTATTTATTATCACGGTTATTAAAACTGGTAAAAGCCGTGTTAAGGTGGTACGACTTCCATACAAACAAACATTGCAAAAATTGGTTCATCATATATTAATAATTTATAAATACATGTGCAACTAATTCGTTTCAGTTATTTGTTTGCGCGAAATTATTAAAAAATGTACTTTCATACATGAGCTATATAAATGCGATGGGTCACACACACATTCGTAGAATTATTGAAATTAAGATATTAGTATATTCGTGTTTTATGTATGAATGTACAATTTTGTAATTATTTCGCGCAAACAAATAACTGAAACGAGTTAGTTGCGCATGTATTTATGAATTATTAAGGTATGATGAACCAATAATTGTGTAATGTTTGTTTGTATAGAAGTCGTACCACCTAATGTTTTTTAAAATTAACATATTTACTTCTTACGGCGTATTTTATCTAGTAATTCAAGAGCTGTTATCGAGTTAATGGGTTTGATTCTTCGTCGTCTCAGCCACATTAGACCACTGCTGAGTATAAGCCTCCCCCAAAAAGGGGGGTGGGGTGGGGTTTGCCATAAACGCCACGCTTCCAGGCGGGTTGGCGATCGCAATATTGCCAAGTTTGTAGGAGACGCTGCTGCCCGTCTCCTGAAGGCTGAGTCCCTTAGTCGCCTTTTACGACACCCACGGGATGAGAGGGGGTACTGCTATTCTAAGCCGACACTACACAGCTACACAGCACAGTTTGATTCTTGCTAGACACATATTTTTTTTCTTGATAAATATAAAATGTGCCCGCATTGTGGAAAGGGGAATAAATACGAGTATACTAGAAAACTTCCACAGATCCTCTTAAGTCTCGGTAGCATAGTTGGTAGTGCATTGGGCTGTATTATTAAGGGTTCGAGCCCGTCTGAGCGACAATGGGACTAGTGGTTTTTTTTTCTAGTAAAAGTATTTTCTTTTTTATATTTATTACAAATGTTTGTGTTGGTTGAATGTTTATTTTTTTTATTTATGTATGAATACATAATGTTATTGATTAAACAAGTTTCCTATTTTATGCCCTAGTTTATGAGATTTGTATTTTTGCATTTTTCAACGCTATTTTTATACTTATGATAAATGTTAAATAGAAAATGTTGGAATAATCAACTCGGAATCTGACCCACTGCTCTTCTAGATTCTCAAGGGTCGTGGGTTCGATTCCCATCTAAGAATTCACTTGTGGCCAAGTTGAGTTTTTTCAATATTTTCTATTAAAAATTTATCATTCTCGTAAGTTAACTAGGTACGTAAGTTACTTAACTTAGGACTTAGGTAATTATGTTATGTGAAATGTTCCCAATAATTATGTATGAGACTCATACATAAAATGTAGGACATTTTACACCACACCTCTATCTGTAGATGAGGTAAGTTTCCACCATAAAATCTACGTCAAAATAGAAAAGAGATGAAAAAATCATCGATTTTTTTATACTGAAACAAATTCCCAATAGAAAGAATCACAATGGTGAAACAATACTTTTCTACGAAAGTACATATTTATTATTTTTTCTTGGTGGCATCTATTCTGCCTTCACCTTAAAATCGGTTAAAATAAAAAAAATGCGTTTTTAGTGCCACATTTAGTTTTAAAATTTGATTTCTAAAATGCGACGCGAAATTGAAGATACTTCTGCTTTATAGTAATAAAAAGATGTAAGTAACCGTCTATACTGAAACGAAGCCGCGGGCGGCCCACAGTTCTGAAACATCGTCAATTGACCAACTGCAACGTTGCACATCGGGATTTCTCTTCAACACGCTTGACTCGGTAAGAAAACACGCAATCACACCATTCATTTACTTTTCCTACATACTAAGTAACGATCTATCATTTAAAACAGCGATTTTTTTAAATAAAACACATTATATATCCTAATGAAATGTAGGTATCGCTAAAGTCGAATATTCACAGTCACATAATTTCCAAACAAGAAAATATACTCTATAGACGGGATTCGAACCCGCATCCTTAGGAATCCGGCCCAATGCACTAACCAATTATGCTACAGAGACCTATGAGGACACGTCGAATTTTTCTAGTATATTCACCGTTCTACGGTGTTGGCCACCGTCGTTTCATCAATGAGAGAAATATCCTCGCATTCGAAAGAAACATCTTTACAGATGTTTGACTATCGATTAAGATGAAACAGCCATCTAATTATAACTTCTTAATTTTGCATTTTACAATGCTATTTTTATGTAATAAATATTAAACAAGAAAATATACTAGAAAAAAGCAAATATACTATAAAATTAAGAAGTTATAACATAATTTCCAGTTTATGATTTTTTAAGTATGTATATTTAAAGCTATCAAAAGGGGGTTTGGCCTCGCCCGTATGCCATTTTGAAAAAAATCTAAATGGCGTCTCACAATGGCGAAACTCGGTTCTGGAAGTCTACTCTCTAAGCACGAAACCCGTAGTTTCGGACGTTTCCTACTCCGTATCACCTACGGACAGCATATTAGTTCGGAGACCCGAACTAAGAATGAATGAGAATACGTTTTGAAATTGTCTCTACTCCCAATGTGTTTGTGCCGTTTGTCCAAAACTAGTACATCCGAAATCAATAGAGAGTAGGCTCCATCCGTAGTTTCGGGAAACTTACGGACGGGGGCCCGTATCTTAGTTGACGGGCTTAGAGAGTAGGCCCACTGTTTCAGTTTAGTCGCTACTGTGGCTGTCATACAGTATGTGACAGTAATGACAGCGCGAAACAGGATGATAGGTTGATTGTCAAATTCCATACGAATTGCAGAAGGTGTAATACAATATGAACTCAGTAAATTTTAAATAGAAAAATATTGGAAAATAACAACTCGGCCACAAGTGAAGCTCAGTGGTTAGACCATTGAACAGAATTTCCAAAGGCCGTGGGTTCGAGTCCCATCTGAGAATTCAGTTGTGGCCGAGATGATTTTGAGGGTTCCGTACCTCAAAAGGAAAAAACGGAACCCTTATAGGATCACTTCGTTGTCCGTCCGTCCGTCCGTCCGTCCGGCTGTCAAGACCGTTTTTATCAGGAACGCGTGGAGGTATCAAACTGAAATTTATATCTAATACTCAGGTCTACTGTACCTTGGAGCTGTGAAAAAATCAAACTTCTAAGCCAAAGCAATCAAAAGATACAGCCGATAATGCCGCAAATTTCCGCAAATTTTTGAAACTCGCACGGGAATCAAAACCTACAGGGTACTTCCCGTCAACTTAGTATCTTGAAATTTGGTACGAAGTAACGTCTTCTAGTACAGATAAAGGAAAAATTGCGAAAACCGTAAATTTTTAGTTACATCATATAATAAAAAATATTTTACGGAACCGTCGGTGCGCGAGTCCGACTCGTAATTAGCCGATATTTTTTCCAATATTTTCTATTAAAAATTTACCATAAGTATAAAAATAAAATCAAAGAAATCTCATGACACAATCGCACCTCTGATTTATGATTTTGTAATTTTTGCATTTTTCAATGCTATTTTTATACTTATGGTAAATTTTAAATAGAAAAATATTGGAAAAAATTAACTCGTCCACAAGTGAATTCTCAGACGGGAATCGAACCCGCAATCTTTGGAAATCCGGTCCAATGCTCTCTGATGTTAAGTAATGGCAAAGAATACAAACCATGTAATAGGAAGACCCAAGTGTTAAAGTCTTACGTGCAGTTGACTGTACTTTAACTTAATAAAGTACTAGAAAGTAAATGACCTTATAAATAAAATGGCTTATTAAATATAAGACTGTCATTTAGCTTTCAACATGCTTAATTTGACGGACACGTAGAGAAAGAATAATATTAGCCATTTTATTTAGTGTGACATTGTCAGTATTTTTTAAACTATTAAATAAATTAAAACAATTTGAACTAACGACTTTTTTAACGCTAGAGCGGTGGAAATTAAGCAACTTTCGCTATGGTCAGTCGCGGGATGGTTAACGAAAATGAGGATTGTCTCGAGCTCCTCTGTGCTATGCAGGAACACTTTAGCTAATCTAGGTGTGTTGTTAGGTGTCTTTTTTTTATTATGTTAAGATCATTTATTAAATATTTACAAATTAGTAGAAAAACTAGAAACCGTTAAATATAAAATCTTATACTATAACAATAATACGCCGTCCAACTCACAGCCGCGTGGCATAGTACCGAGAACACTGGCGCTGTTGCCCCGCTGAATGCAAAGACTCAGCCGCTAGGCAAGATAGGCACCAGCTCTCAGGTCTCCTGAGACGTGGACCAGTCTTATGGAAAGAATTTTAAAAAACTTTTTGGTGTTTATGTTAAGATACTTATTTTGAAATAACCCACCAATTTTCATTTATTTTTTCAGTTATATTACTTACTATGTTATTTTGTCTTTATCCACAACCTCAAACAAATAGTTTAATTGCAAAGAACTGTTAGTATGGAAACAAACCATGAGATCGCGAAAAAACAGCTGTTCCATTCATTTTAACAAAGTTAAAATAATGTATGAAGAAATCTGAATTTTGCGTCAATACAACAGGTGTTTGTACCTAATAATGAGTTCTGTAAATGGCTTAAGCCGAGGAGCCGTGAGAGCCAAAGGGCCCATAGCGCAGTGGTGCGCGGTCGGCCTTCGATTGTTGAGGTTAAGCAACTTTCGCAATTTAAGATTTTGTAATTTATGCTATTTTTATACTTATGGTAAATTTTAAATAGAAAAATATTGGAAAAAATTAACTCGGCCACAAGTGAATTTTCAGACGGGAATCGAACCCGCGACCTTTGGAAATCCGGTCCAATGCTCTAGAGCATGAGCAGTTGCATCTTAATCGATCGTTCAACACCTGAAAAGATGTTTCTTTCGAATGCAAGGATATTCCTAGCATTGATGTAACAACGCTGGCCTACAGTGTATTAAAAATATAAAAGAATTGGAGAACTTTCACAATGGTCGGTCACGGGATGGGTGACCCAAAATTTACTATCTCGAGCTCCACCGTGCTTCGGAAGGCACGTTAAGCCGTTGGTCCCGGCTGCCTTTGCAGTCGCTCAAACCCAATCCAATTGGACCCGCGTGGTGGGTCATGGCCCGTTCTCCTTATCCATCGATAAGAAAGGCCAGTGCCCCAGCAGTGGGAACATTAAAAATGGCTGATGACGACGAAATGGCTTAAGGGTTTTGATTATATGAAAGAAGACATTGTAAACCTTCTTGAAACTGACTTTTAGTATTTGTTACAAAAAACACATTAACAACGAAACATTCATCCAAAAACCAGCTAATACGCACCAATCTGAAAAGGCCTTAAGTCAAAAACAGTTACGTAAAGTTCAATGTTCTGTGTTAAAAAGAAACAAAATGGCGCTAATTAACAAGGTTACTTAACGTTTTGGTTTTAAATTAACTTATGTTTAAGTTATTACGTGTACAGACTAACTTTTAATTTCATAGTGATTCTCACAAATGTTTGCTTTTATTCTAATACTAATATTAATTTGACGACCTGTTCGGCGCAGGGGTACTAAACCCGCCTTCTACGCCAGAGGTCCCGGGTTCAATCCCCGGACAAGGCAAATATTTGTGTGCATGAACATGTCTATTTGTCTTGGTCTGGGTGTATAATGTAATATGTATGTATTTACAAAAGAAAAGTATACAAGTATGTTTATTCGTTATTAAGTATCCATAATACAAGTTCTTTATGAAACATGACATGGTCTACAAAATATGAAGAAAAAAACAACGGGTCGCACTCCGGGAGTGCCGGCAGAAGTGAAAACCGCTTAAATGAAACAGCAGGAGCCGGCATACATTTTAGCGAGGGGGATATTACTTCCTCTCCTACGCCTCGCCGGTCTTCTCTCCCTCCTTCTTACGAATTTTCGATCAGGTCACGTGTCCTGACGCGACTTTAACATTTTTTATCCATCCCAAATATTTTAAACTCTGATGCACAACGCCGCTATGGAAGTTTTCACTTCAAAAATAATGAAAGTAGAACGAAACCTTTTTCGATTAGCTCCCGTATCAATATCATTCCAAATCAAGTAAAATAGAGATCGCTTCGTCGTTTTGTAAAACAAAACCAAAACTACCTGACAAGTAACTTCACCAAAAATGACATAACTTATAAAAAAAAAACAAGTTCTAAAAGTAGGTTGTGCCGACGAGACGGTAAGATAACAGTTTTGTCGAGATAAAAAATATTAGCTGTGTTTTGTATGATACTTTGCCTGGGGCTGTATTGGATACACAGACAGTGTGACTGAAAGTTAGTGAAATAGGTGTTTTGGTAAAATGTCTGATTGTAATAATTGATTGTTGCATTTGTAATTTCTACACATATTATTATATGAAGGACCTTTTTTTATTAACTTACGTTTTGCATTGCTCACATACAAGGGTGCATATATACTTATTATAGTTACTATTAATTGTTATGATACGTTTCCGTAAACAAAAAAAGGAAACTTTACAATAATAATATTATAAATGCGAAAGGGTTTGTCCTTTTTTGACGCCCTAACTAAGCAACCAATCGATTTGATTTTTGGCATAGAGTTAGTTGAAAGGACGTAGAGTAACGGAGGCTACTTTCTATCCCGATATTCCCACGGGAACGCGAACCACGTGGGTGAAACCGCGAGCGGAAGCTAGTGATAAATAAATAAGGCGTCACTTAGTAATTTCCAGCGTGTGAGGTCACGGGATGCATATCTAACACCTACAGCGTTGGCCAATCGTCAGAATAGTTTTAAAATACGTTACAATAAAAAAAAGAAAAATAAGAAGCAGATTTTTTGCATTTTTTATGCTATTTCTATGCTTCTATAACCACTGAGCTACCGAGACTAAGTCTCGGCATCCCAGTGGTTAAAGACACGATGATGAAATAAAATTTTTTTTTTTATTGTTTTTTAATTCAGCTAATATTTATGATAAATTTTTAAAAGAAAAATATTAGAAAAAACCAAGTCGGTCACAAGTGAATTCTCAGATGGGACCCACGACCTTTGGAAATCCGGTCCAATTATTTAGTATTAATGAAATTACTTTGTATAATTACATGTAAGCAAAATGCACATTTCTAATTATTATCATAAAAATTACTTCATTAAGCTGTTATTAATTTATTGTATTGCTAAATAACTTGTTACAAAATTAATAAAAACTTTTTGGTACTCATAAAATTATAATTGTTAATTAGATTAAAACAAGCTTAAAATCTAGATAAACCAGTATCTTTTTAAATATTCTATCATTAGTTAAAAGTTGAATAGTAAATGACCTAAAAATATTAATAATACAATAAAAATAGTTGACATTTATCACACTTCCTTAATCTATGATGAGATGACCTTTAGCGTCATCTTATAATGAAATGTCAAAGAAACCAGATTTTTTGCAAATCTTCCGCTTTCTATAATTCTCGCGACATTGACAGGTGGTATAAGATTTGACATGTACCAAATATACTTATGTCAGTTGAGCAATAGGTCAATTTGATGTTAGATAATTATTATATTTCGTCTGGCAATCGTCTGAGTTACTGTTCATAATATAAATAATATGATAATATCATATTTTTATAGGATCATTTTAAGATATATATAATATTAAACATGCGAAACTGTGTTTATTTGTCCTTATCTTTTATTGACATACACACGTATGAAAAAAAGCATAAAAAAAGCAATAAAAAAAAAACTTACTACTTAACTACAAAAAAAGCAGAAAAACAAAAAGAGTATGTAAAGGTTTTAGTTAATATTAAGCGTGTAATAAAAAAAAACCCTGTGTCAGCAATTTGCCTCCGTGCCATTCAAGTATACAATGCTGTGGTTATTTCCCGTCACTTAACAGAAATAACTAAGCAACATAAGTACAGTAAGTAGCCTTATCTGTCACTATGGATAGGTTATTGGGAACGGCTGTTAGGTCACTTTTTAGGGTTTCGTAGCCTAAAGGCAAAAAACGAAACCCTTATACAGATTTGGCCAAACAAATGTATGTCACAGCCACTTTATTCCAAAACTATGAGGATTACACAGTTGAGACTTGGTAAGTAGATGTATTCTGTAAACCGTTTTACGGTTCTTACACAAAAAGAAAAAAAAATATGAATTAAGGGGGGCTCCCCATACATGGAACTGACACTGATTTTTTTTTTCATCAAACCTATCCGTGTGGGATATTATTAGATAGATCTTTAAAAATTACATTGAGGGTTCAATAACAGTTTTTTCTTAAAGTCAACCGTTTGAAAGTTATACACTTACAAAGTGGAAAAATGTGTGTCCCTCTAACTTTTAGAATAAGAAAGTGAAAAATCAAAAAAAAATATATGATGTAGATCTTTATAAAAACTTTCAACGAAAATTGGTTTGAACGAAATATATTTAGTAGTTTCAGAGCTATAGCACATTTTCCAAAACCGCAGATATAACTTTGTCATTCATACAAACACTATAAAAAACAAAGTTATGTTTGCAGACGAAAAATTATAGTGGCATTTTGGCAATAATAATAATAGAAACTTTATTGCACACGATACAAAATCAAACGCATACAGAGAAAATGACAAAAAAGAGGAACACACAATAGGCGGCCTTATTGCTACGTAGCAATCTCTTCCAGGCAACCTTGGGTGAGAGACGAAACCCTTCATGTGCGAGTTCGAATAACACTTGGCCGATTTTTTTATAGATGCATAAGGAGAATGGGTCATGACCAGGTGTGCCCAATGTGGATGACAGAAATTAACGACTACAAAATACAACTGGGTCCAAAGGTGTTACATGCCTCTCTATGCATAGTGGAGCTCAAGATAATAACGCTTTGGTTGATGGTAGGACTTGTTGTGAGTCCGCCTGGCTAGCTACCACCATCTTATCTAAGTCTGACGCCATAACCACAATGTTTTCAGCAGTGTTGTGTTCCGCCAGTTAGCGATAAGATAGCCAGTTCCTCAGTGGTTGAGGATTCCGGGAGATGCTCGCTTCCATCTTCAGCCTTAGTTAATTAGTCAATTTGTCCAAGATTTAAGCGGAAGCAATTTATACACATGACAATTTTACTTTAATCACATTGACATGCACAATTTAATACTTATGGTAAATTTTAAATAGAAAAATATTGCAAAAAAAATTTACTCGGCCACAAGTGAATTCTCAGACGGGAATTCTGAAGCAAGTCTAGGTAGCTCAGCGGTTAGAGTATTGGACCGGATTTCCGAAGGTCGCGGGTTCGATTCCCGTCTGAGAATTCACTTGTGGCCGAGTAAATTTTTTCCAATATTTTTCTATTTAAAAATTACCATAAGTATAAAAATAGCATTGAAAAATGCAAAAATTATAAAATCATAAAAAAAAAATGCAACATTTAATTATTGACTTATTGATAACTGTATTTATAATAATTGTATCTGGATTATTAGCATTTGTAATAAACTTGTATCACTTTAACAAAATATTTGCACGTCGAACCACTCAACAGAATATGTTGGAAACCCAATTATAACAACATTGTATTACGATATTTTATGCAAATAAATATATACATTTACTAGCTGTGCCCCGGAGCTTCGCTCCCGTGGAATTTCAGGATAAAAAATAGATAGTAGCCGATTCTCAGACCTACTCAATACGCTCACAAAATTTCATGAGAATCGGTCAAGCCGTTTCGGCGGAGTATGGGAACGAAAACTGTGACACGAGAATTTTATATAGGTATTAGAAGAAGATGAATGCGTTGTTTGATAACACGGCGGGCGGGTAAAACCTAAAATTTATTTCTATTTTTGCGATGATAATAATCTTATTAAAGTTCAAAAATCCTATCCATTTTCGGTTGAATAATTGGCTACGCTAACCGTGCAACCGCTGACTCATCTTACTTTGTAACTAATTAAAACCACCAATTAACAACAAGTAAATACAAAAAGAAATTAACTAAACCGATTGCAATAACCACTATAATTACTAAAGCAGTTTGCTAAACTAACATTTTACCGAATTACTGGCTTTGAGTATTGTTCACTTTCTCTATGTTACGCAAAACTATAGCAACACAGCGCAGCACAGAATTCGTAAGAGCTATGACGCGACTCGCAAATCGATTCAGCGCTTTCGGTTCCGATATCGAATACAAAACTCCCAATAGAAAAATAACTCGGTAGCTCAGAGGTTAAGGCGCTATATATACGATTGAAGCAAGATAGCAACGTTCATTGCCAAGCCAAAATGTTGGGACTTACATAGATGGCAAATTTTTTTTTAATTTAGTAGAGTAAATCAATAACAAGATGGCGACCCGCAGGCCGTACCCACTATTCAAAATGTCATTTCCTTCCCTAATGGCCAAAACACTTATTAAAAGCGAATCCCTTTTGCCAACTGTTCTATAGCGCATACATGATTGTAAGGTACCATCACGCGACGTCGCGTTATCGGCCACAACACAATATCCCTTTTCACGCGACGTCGCGTGATGTGGCAATCAACGTGTTAAACCAAGTCCAAATAATATACAGTTAAAAGACCTGTACCGATGAGTAGTGTACATCAAACTAAATAAAGTTTGCGTGCGTCTATAGAGTAGGCGACCGCGGCTTCGTATCATTGACAGGTTTTGATATTTATTACGGTTTTGTTACTATAAACGATCGTCTTTAGAAAAATTAATGGTTTAATCCTCAATAACTAATTAACTATCAGTTTTCCAGGTTTGGCTCCATACAAGAAAATGGTAGTAACAATGGGGAGAATGCGTGGTTATCGTTTTTATTATGGGTTTTTAAACAACCTGTATGAAACCGACTTTGAGAAAAATCTTAAATTTTCGTATTTTTTCGTGTTTTGTAAAGAAAAAGTGTCAAGGCAAAATAATAAAATCGTGATCCTGGTACACTTTAACAATATAGATAAAGGTATGAAGAAATGTATATCGTATTCGTCGTCTCAGCCACATAACACCCACTGCTGGGTATAGGCCTCCCCCAAAGGGAGGGTTTGCCATAATCGCCACGCTTGGCAGGCGGGTTGGCGACCGCAGTATGGCCAAGTTTGTAGGAGACGCTGCTGCCCGTCTCCTGAAGGCCGAGTCCCTTAGTCGCCTTTACGACCCCCACGGGATGAGAGGGGGTAGAGCTATTCTAAGCCGACACTACGCAGCATATCGTATTACCAAATGTGTAACATATCTAACTGTCCTATAGTTTTATATCAAATAGTAGATTATTAACCAAGGGGATAAAGCAGTGTCTTCTGTCGCAAGTGACGATTTAAATCGCGAGCGTAACGAAGGACTCGAGGTTTACTCCCGAGCGTAGCGAGGGTGTTAACCTGGCGAGGCGAGGGTGGAGGATTTAAGACGAGTGCTGAGTGTAGCGAGGGATTTAAGTTCACCCAAGACTAAGACAGCTTTATCACCTAGGAAAAAACTCTACTTTTCGTACCATTTGCGAAAAAATTAACACAATAATAATATGAGATGTATTTGAAGAAAACAAAAACGCGGCAAATTCCTAGACTACTATTTTTTTGTCGGAAAAGCAAAGGCACCAAGCTCGTACGGCCTCGTCGGTTTTCGTAATTTTATTTAATAATCATAACTGCATAATAAATGCGTGTTCCTTTTTTAAAAAGATGTGTAATGCTTTATATACAAACTCAATGGTGTAAACACAGATGTAGTTCAGTATAAATTTCGGTAAGTATTCCAAATTTAAATCATATTCTCCCCCTAGAGGATGAATGAAATTCAGTACAATTTTCTTTCCCTGTTTTTAACAGATTAAAAATGACTATTGTTACGTTCGCTTTTTGTGGCATAGAATGTCACTTTTTTGAGCAAGTGGTACGAAAAATACATAAAGCACGACGGTGGTCAAATGCCTGCCCAGTTATAACTAAAAACAACATAATACTCACTTAACCCCGTCTCTTTTATGTATTTATTTGTATAATTATGTATTTATATTTTATATTTATGAGTATGTGTGTATATGTATGTATAGGTAGATTATGTATTATATCTATTTATGTGTACATGTTGCAGATTTCAGTTCACAATTTTCTTATATAAGTTTTGTATTTAGAGTCACCCGCTTAATATTGAATAACTCTTACACGTCTCAGGTTGGCTGGAAGAGATCTCTTTTAGAGATAAGTCCGCCTTTGTACACATGTCTCAAATTAATTGTGTTTGTTAGTGCAATAAAGAGTATACTATTTTTTCCGTATAGCGTCTTAACAAGAAAGAGGTAAGAAGTTCGCATTTGGTACTGAAAGATCCGTAAAATCTTCCCATCCATCTTACCCCAGTGTCTCAAGACGAAAGTCTATGACAAGTATGTGTTGCCAGTTATGACTTACGGTAGTGAAACGTGGTCGCCAACTATGGGTCTGTCAGGAAGGCACAAGGTCACCCAGCGTGCAATAGAGAGAGCTATGCTCGGCGTTGTAGCTGTGTAGTGTCGGCTTAGAGTAGCATACCGGCACTACACTATAAAGGCTACTAAGGGACTCAGCTTTCAGGAGACGGGCAGCAGAGTCTCCTACAAATTTAGCCATACTGCGATCGAAAACCCGCCTGCCAAGCGTGGCGATAATGCAAACCCCTCCCTTTTGGGGGAGGCCTATACCCAACAGTGGGTGTTATGTGGCTGAGGCGATGCTCGGCGTTTCCCTTGATTGAATCCGAAATGAGGAGATCCGTAGGAGTATTAAAGTAACCAACATCGCTCGAAGTATTGCTCAGCTGAAATGGCAGTGGGCGAGACACATATGACATAGCGAGAAGAACCGATGGCCGTTGGGGCAGAAAGATTCTGGAATAACGACCCCCGTCAAGGTGGAGCGACGATCTGGTGAAGGTCGCGAGAAGCCGCTGGATGAGAGTAGTAGGACTGATCGTAGTCGTGGAGATCCTTGTGAGAGGTATATACCCAGCAATGGGTATCATGTGGCTGATCCTTCACACAATAGGCTTTAAAAAAAATGAATCACTAAGTATTTTATTTACTTGCGAAGGTACTGAATTCGTTAGAGTGACCCCATCACCTTTATAATTAAGCTAGCTTTCGCCAGCGGTTTTACCCGCATGGTTCCCGTTCCCGTGGGAATATCGGAATAAAAAGTAGTCTGTGTTACTCTCCGTTCTTTTAACCAGCTCTTTGCCAAAATCCAAGTCGATGGTTGCTTAGTTAGGGCGTCAACAATGGCAATTACAATTTTTAACAAAATACCCGATCAAATAAAAGCGCTAGCTTTTAATAGCTTCAAAGCAGCTTTCAGTTGCACGAAAATGTCAGCAAAGGTTAGACATATGATTTTTTTAAATAATTAGAATTAAAATTTGACACGGATTTTATATATTGACATTATTAATTATGAGTATCTTAGCTTATCTTATCAAATATTATGAAATAATGTCAACTGTTTTATTATTGTTATAAATTAGTGAAATGAGTGACACTGACGTGAAACATTGACATTAAAATTATGATTAACCTATCTGACATGTTAGTTAATTAATTTTTTTTTTTTTTACTTATTATTTGCGGATGTTAAAATCATATCAGGTCATAAAATCATATTAGCTTTGTTTTTGTCGAGTTTGCATGCTATAATTGTAATGGCTAAATAGGTTAAGCTACTTACTTATTTATATATATGAGATGAACACCTTAATAATAATCCTATTTAAAGCAAATAAATATATTTTTATTTCTATTTCTGAAGAAAGGATAAACAAACACACATTCGCATTTTTTATATTAGTTAGGATTAGGAGGAGAATTAGTTTCTTACTTTTACCAATAATTTTCATTTTTTACATAATACTCTAGATAATATATGAAATGCTTTTACTTTTATTGTGAACGGAAATAACTTTTTAAATGGACATTGGTATAAAAAATCACATTCACATCCTGCGATTGATTACCGGAAACAAACAAAATGTCAAAATTTACATTATCTTTCTGTTATTAGAATAATCTCGTTGAAACTTATGATATGAATTTTAAATATAAATCACTTGTGGCCGAATTGTTTTATTCCAATATTTTTCTATTTTAAATGTATCATAAGCATAAAAATAGCATTAAAAATGCAAAAAAAAACAAAAATCATAATCTTGTTTTGATGGCTAAATCCTTAAGGTGCTATACGGCTGAAGCGATATAGCAATGCGACAACGATGCGCGCGGGAGCAAAACCGATTTTGCAGATTAGGCGAATCAACCACGAAATCTTGGTAGTAAATAACTATAGCGATTAAAGAGAAATTAAACTACACAATGATTAATATTATTGGTATCCACTAATTAAACCAATTTTCTCAAGTATAAGTAACCCCATTTGGGAATAATATTATTTTTTTGTATTTTGAAGAAGTCATTTCGAAAAGAAAATGTGTCAAGGCACAATCATAAAATCATGCTTCTGGTACATTACGAATCTAGATAAAGGTATGAAGAAATGTTAATCCCATTACCAGATTTGTAATATCTCTAACCATAACCTCCGTGGTAGAGTGGTAGGTACACCGGTTTCAAGGTGTCGCCTTCTCTGAGGTCCCGGGTTCGAATCCCGGTAGGATTGTATGATGAATACGAGCATTTGTACCTGAGTCATGGACGTTTATATATATTTCTACACATAAATACTTATATATGAAAAATTCTAATAATTACCCTAGTATCCCATAACACAAGCCTTACAGTGCTTACTTTGGGGCTAGGTTAATTGGTGTGGGTGTAAGAAATATTAGGTCTTTAACTATGAAATTGCCGATTTGTATGAAGATTTTCAAAGAAAGTTCGTTTTCCATACTAACAATTTTTGTTCCAGTTACTACCGCAAGTGCTAATGCTACAATCTTTTAATGAACAATCATTGTTTGAAGACTAAGCAATCTAATGCTATATTTTTATTTTAAAAATTATAAATAATTTATAAATTATATTAAATAAAGTAGTAAATTTTGCTAACAAAAAAGGAGAACCTTTTGAGGTATTTTTTATCGTATAAGAAACGAAAATAATAACCATGAGATTAATTATCCTTGATCATCATGATCTTAATTTAATATAAAATCAAGCAATAGATGTACCTTTTAATCACTGAGGTAGTGAGGTTCTCTAAAAATGTAAGAAAAAAAAAATCGTCAGTTTCATACTTTAACCCCTATTATAATATTATATTATTATTATCCTATAGTCCATACTTTTTCTGTATAGCGCCTTAACAAGACTGCAAAATAAACAATCACTAATTTCATATGAATTTGATTATTATCCTATAGTCCATACTTTTTCTGTATAGCGCCTTAACAAGACTGCAAAATAAACAGTCACTAATTTCACATGAATTTGAGTGATCTGATTTTGCAATAATTGCAAACAGAAGAGAGAAATACTATTAACATCTGCATGCGTCATGCTCGTGAACGGGCGCCGCTAGCAGAAATGGGTCTACTTCAGTCTGCTTATTTTAATGTTGTGCTAAAAGCCTAAATATTTTTATCTAAAATAAATTGAAACCGACCTTTATGTACCTCACATCTTGCAGTACATTAATCTTGTAATGCGAGTAATGTTGTAATGTATGATAGATAATAGTCTTTCTTTGCCAGTTGTAAATTGTTTACGGTTAAAATAACCATTAGATGTAAAATTATAATTAGTATTTTCTTTTTGTGATGGAAATTGACCTTACTGATATGTTAAGGTCACTTTTCCATTTGACGACTCTGTATAAAATAAAACAGGGAGAAAAAACAGCCCTTGACGAGTTTCTTGCCGGTTCTTCTCGTTACGCGGTCTCCCGCCGTAGGGTTTGTGAACCGATGGCGTAGCTTCTTTGACGTTCATAAGTGCTTGCAACAGCCTAGACTGAATAAAAAAATACAAAGTATCCTATGTTCATAAACAGGCTATCTACTATCTGTGTACCAAATTTCATCCATATCCATTGAGTAGTTTCGGAGTCTATTCAATGCAAACAAACAAGCAAATCTTTCCTCAAAATGTATTTGCAGTCTTTTAAATGATCTTCTACAATTTAGGAGGAAAAATGTATTGCTCTACAAAATATAAGCGGACGTTCTTCATTTCAAAACTTATGAAATCAGTTGCACGAAAAATGTCAATTTAATTGCGATCCAGTTTTTTTCATTAATGTTATAGATTATTGCAATTTGTGGCACATTGGCTAACCACAGACAAGATCACAAGATCTACTTTTTGCCGGCCTATTTTGTGAAACCTACTCTTGCGGGTTCGAATCTTGCGAATGTTAGATTTTGAGACACAAAAGAGACGATCGGATTTAACCTTGACAGCGTTTGACAGACGAACAGACACTGATTGGGATTGCTATAATAAACGACCGTTTTTTTATGGACAACGTGGAGACGCTTTCATCATACCTGATGTAAAGTAATGACACAGAATAAGCATAAACATTCTTATGATAAATTTTAAATAGAAAAAAATACTGGAAAAAATCTATTCGGTCACAAGTGAATTCTCAGATGAGACTCGAACCCACGACCTTTGGAAATCCGGTCTAATGCTAAGTCTCGGTAGCTCAGTGGTTCGAACATTCTCATTGAACCCGGGACCTCTTGTGCTGAAGACGGGTTTGCCCAAACAAGTCGTCAACATTTTTTATAGATATGGTAGGCGACTCTGTCAGTTCTGTCACCATATAAGTAAGATTACAATCACAACTCAAATATTGACAAACAGACTGACTGATATATTTACGTAACTTATTGTGTAACGTTTTGCAACGGTTGACAGAACGAAGCGGGCAAGGTCAGGTGAAAGCTTAGTCTATTAAGTGAATTAGTTTAGCTCTTTTATAATAAATATAATAATATAATAAATATTTCTTATACCAAATAACCTAGCCCCAAAATAAGCACTGTAATGCCGTGTACAGACGTTAGGCAATTTGACTCGCTATCGGGTTGCTGTTTTTTTACTTATAATGGGTTTGCTCTTGATCCGAATCGAGCCCAAAGCTGAGACATGATCCACGGTGGAGTCAGCTAACCCAGAAGGTGCCTATTCACACTTGCTTTGAAGATGGACGAGTTATAAGTACTAGGAAATACAGACGCAGGGAGGGAGTTCCACTCCTTTGAACGCGCTAATCTTCACGCGGGTAAAACCGCGAGGATCCGCTAGTATAAAAATAAAGTGATTGTGACATACATCGGACATGACGAATCTATAGTTTCGTTTTTTGCCATTAGGCTACGGAACCCTAAAAACCCTTACTAAATGCTCGCCTACACCGTTAAAGGGTCCTACACACCTATAGGTTTCAGTTATGGGGTAAATACTAGGGTAACTAATAGAAAAACATTGGTATACTAATACTGCCTCTGTGGTCTAGTGGTACAACCACCGGTATCAGACCCAGGGGTCCCGGGTTCAGTACCCAGCGGGGGTACATATTGTATTCGGTTTGGTTGGTGGTAGGAGTTGTTGTTAGTCCGCCTGGCTAGCTACCACTATCTTATCTAAGTCTTACGCCTTATCAACAATGTTTTCAGCATTGTTATGTTCCGGCAGTTCGAGATAAGATAACCGGCTGGCTGAGGATTCCGGGAGAGGCTCGCTTCCATCTTCAGCCTTATCAATACTTAACATCAGGTATGATGAAGGCTAAGAGTCTCCCCATCGTTCATAAAAAAACAAAGACATATTTTTAGAAAATCTAATCTTAACTTAATATTGTTTTTCCTTCCTTCATTCCTTAACTAAGGAACCAATCAACTTGATTCTTCGCATAGAGTAACTTACGCTACATTTTATCCCGCAATTATATTCCCACGGGAACGAGAACCAAAACCAAAGTGAAACCGCGGGCAACCGCTAGTTATTTGCATACAATCACACCAATTATCTAGCCCACGTTAAGTTTCATGAAGAACTTGTGTTATGGATACTAGATAACGGATAAACATACTTATGCACTTTTTTGTAAATACATACATAATGTACATATTAAACACCCAGACCAAGACAATAGACATGTTCATGCACACAAATATTTGTCCTGTCCGGGGATCGAACCTGGGACCTCTGGCGGAGAAGGTGGGTTTAGTACCCCTGCGCCAAACAGTAGGCAAATATAACCATAATAAGTACAAATGTTCGTTTTCATCATACAGACATTTGTCTCTACTGGGATTAGAACCCAGGACTACAGAGTTGGTGACACCTATTCAGTGTACTGATTATTGTGCCTTATTGTGTCTTGAAACAGTGTTACTCATTTCCTGAAATAAACCTTTTTTATATATATTTGTTTATATACTACTTTAACAGGGAGTAGGTGGACAAGAACAGCCAGAATCGCTTAACCAGAATAGCTTAACGTGCCATCCAAACCGCGAAAGAGCTTTAAATAGTAAACTTTTGGTCACCCATCCAGTGACCGACCATTGCAAAAGTTGCTTAACCGCTACAATCGCTTGCGAGTGAGCTCCTCGAGAGTTTAGTTGCCTAGATATTTTAGTTAATCAGACATAATGACAGGGGTTGCTAAGTATCGTAACCAAGATACACCTATTTCTTACTAGAAATAGATTATTGAGACTTATAATCAAACAAAGGATGAAGAAGATCCATAAAATAAATGTTGATCACCCATCCCATGATTGACCATAGTAAATAGCTAACTAAGCAAAAATATATAAATACAAAATAAATCTTAGCACTTTTAAGAATGTGACGCGTTGATGTCTTTTGTATAAAACTGTTTTTCACTAATATATATGCATACTATTATAATAAAATTATAATATATATATATATATATTTTATGTAACTCGTATCTGTTTGATGTATTTTTATACTACCACAGAGCCAATAATGATGTATTTTGGTACACAGATAGATCATACTTGGTAAAACGATATAAGCTACCTTTTGTCAAAGTAAGAGCCAGAATTGTCTTTATTTAAATAACCTTGAAAAGCTTTTGAATCATCTTATAAGTGTTTTGATAATAAACTAGTGTTTTTCCCGCGAGTTTGATCGCGTAGATAGTGCTTTCTAGGAATTCACTTCGAATTTTTATGACAAATATAGTCTGTGTCCTTTTTTAATGTCTACTCTATATCTATGCTAAGTTTCATCAAAATTGGTTTAGTGTTTTTATGAAAAAAAATTAAAAAAAAAGTTTTTTATACAGCGTTAAAAATTTGTATTTCTCATATTGATTTTTATTAATTGATCAATACATACCTGTAATCGAATCCGCAACCACAGCAACGAAGGTCAATTTTTGAACATAAAAAAGTCACACAACACAAATGTATCTTGTATATTGGCCTTATACAGTGAAAGTATTACAAACTCAACCAGTTAAATTGGAACCATACTCTAAACTAACTGCAAACGTAAGAAAGATCAAAATTATATGGACGTTAGTATCTATTCAGAGTGACCTATGAAGCAAAGTATAATGTACTAGTAAATAGTTCAGGTTTTACTGGTTATTCGACTAGTATAAGTAGAATGTGGTAATGTCAACTTTAATATAGAATCTGATCTAATAGGACAATATTGGTTTTTAATTAGTATTTAATGTGATTGCAAAAAAGTGTCTAGAATCTTTAGATTTTTTCGCAATATAAATAAAAGAAGTCTCTTTTTCGGTAAAAAAAAAAATTTTTGTTAATAAGTTTGGTGTAAATTCTAATCTAGTTATACACAAAAAATAATTAAAAGCGAAGCGAAAACTTATTAGCATAAATAAGATAATAATTATGCGAAAAAACCGCCTGCTTTCTATTATGCAATCCAAATAAAAACATAATAATATTATAAAGATCGCAAAATTGAATTCACAGCGAATGACCGCAAATACGTGTTGCGAAAAGCCATTATCGACCTTATGGCTTATGAAATAGGTGTAATAACCGATCGATTCTATATGACCCGAATATCGAACAGGTATAAGTCGAAAAAGTTACGAAAACCAATTGCATAATGACTGGCGTATTGAACGAAAACAAAAAGTAACAGAAAAATAGAGTTACTCAAAAAAAGAACAAAATTTGATTCTGGCACAGCACTAAACTCACTTTAGACTGAAACGGGTTGACTTTTTCTTTTTTTTTCGGCACTCGCGTCAAACTTTTTACTTCTTAAATTTTGCGCGGTGACCACTCTCTTTGGCGGTCTACACCAGACTGGATTTTAACTCGAAGTAACTTGAAGTCGTGGTAACTAAGGCGAAGTGTAGACTGCACGTTACAAAATCTTACCGGTTTCCTATTGTTTCCGGTAAACAACGATGGAGTTTTATTACTTGCGTGTTTAATGATGATGAGAATAAATAAATAAATAAATAATAAATATTTCCATACAATCACATCAATTATCTAGCCCACGTTAAGTATCATGAAGAACTTCTGTTATGGATACTAGATAACGGATAAACATAATATACATATTAAACACCCAGACCAAGACAAATAGTCATGTTCATGCACACAAATATTTGTCTTGTCCGGGGATCGAACCCGGGACCTCTGGCGCAGAAGGTGGGGTTAGTACCCCTGCGCCAAACAGGTCATGAAATATACTTAGATAAAAATTACTATTTGATAGTATCAGGCGTTACTTAGACTAAATCCATATCTTAGTAGAAAACGAAAAATTTCTAGCATAAAATTCCGCAAGAAAAAATCTTTTGGGATCATAATCTCATTGTTTATCTGTGGAAGTTTGTAATTAGCTTTTAAGTGCTTGCTTATTTACCTAATTTGTAAATACTGCTGTAAACTTCCCAAAGAAAATAAAATAATAAAATAAATAAAAATATAATTTCTTGCGGAATTATGCTACATATTATTCGTTTTCTACTAAAATAGAAGTTACTGTTGGTACTTCTATTATCACTTACACTCGGCAGTAAAGAAATGGAACCACTGCGTTACTTTCATACAAACAAACTTACTTTACAGTTTCATTATTCAAAAAGTGTAAACAGTTATAAATACTAGACTTGCAAATAAAAGTCCCAAAAATTCAAGAAAACTTTCAGTTTTGTACAAAGTAAGGAAAACCAATTCACTCAAGCCGGTTTCCTACAACTTTATATGAAACGAAAATTAAACATTTGTTTTAGGAAATCAAGAAAGGTTTTCTGTTGTTTTAATGCTAATTGGTTATTTGAACATTTGACCTCGCCACCAACACAAAAATCTTTGCAGAAATACATATATTTTCTTATTTATTAGACCGTGATGTGAGCATATTTGTATGAAAATTACGCAGTAGTGGTGCGATTTCTTTACAACCGAGTGTATTTTACAAATAAATTAATTGTATAGATTTTTTTGTCTGGCATTAGTTTGGATTCCCCGCCGGAGAGCCAGTGTGGCGGGGCTCCTGGTCCGGCAGCACTACAGTCGCTGGGGCGTCGGAACCGCCGCACTCATTTAGTAAATAGGTAAATGAAATAAAATATCGTTCTACAGGCGACTTGTTTTATTTGTAGTAATTAGAAATAAGGAACTGTAACAAAATGAAAATACATGGATATAACAAAAGTCCTAGTTATAAATAATCTAAACAATGAGTAAGAAAGTAGGTAGTTATGCTTACCCGATACACGGGTTCCTGATGTATTTATGAGAATTATTTATGAGATTATGCTTGCTTCATCCACAACTTTAGATACTTAAATATGGTTCTGTTAAATAAGCTCTGTTCAGCTTGATGGTTTTTGTAAGATTAAGTCAAAATGAGCTGAACAGGGATCGTGGAACGGAGAAAATTTGAATTTAGACAGAACAGATAAAAAATATAATTTGATTTCCATAGAGTGAAACTACGGAGTTTCCAGCCATTATGGAGGTTTTATCCATCCATAAGGCTAGAACGAAATGGCATCGTTACAATATGAAAGATTTTTACGGCTTATGGCTTTTGGTATCGTTATTTAACGTGTCATAGCGTTTTGAAATTTTTGTTGTAGTCCCGCGATGACAACAGCACCTGTTATTTCGAATAACATAACGGTTTTTAATATCGCATTCGTAACTTATATTATTAGGTTATTTTTAACCGACTTCCAAAAAGGAGGAGGTTCTCTATTCAGCCGGTATGTTTTTTTTAATTATTATTTTCTATGTATGTACACCGATTAAGTCGAGATTTGTTATCCGATTTACGTAATTCTTTTTTGTTTGATGCAGAATAGTAGCCATTTGGTCCCATAAAAAAATAATTAAGTTTGATTCAGCAGTTTTCATTTTATGAGCATTTTTGTTTGGACGATTTTTGACAAAAACCAACAAAGAAACCTGCTATTAGTCTACTTGATCTAATCTAGAAAAATCCTACTGTAGTTAATAAAACAACCTAGTTAATACAGACACTAAAAAGTCAAACAACTCATTTTTGCTGCGTCATTTGGCAAAGTGCTGAGAGCGTTCTGCCTATTTAAAATATTTATTTATTCCTTGCACACATATTATTATTATGTATTGTTGTATATAGTTTAATAAGTTTATGTATTATGAGTATTCTCGTCTTCTGTATGTATCTTATTTATTTATTTCTGGTCATCTTCTCTTCTTTCTAACCTTGTCAGAATAACAGCGCCTCTGTGTTCATTCGGACCACCTGTGAATGACACAGAGGTAAAAACGCTGAGATAGGGTTTTATTGACCCCACACAATTGTTCTTAGATATACCTATTTTGTAGTTATTATTGTATTTATACTTTTATTTTGTCCTCCGTTCTGTTCTTCATTGTCTGTATCGTATGTGCGTGTGTCAATAAAGGTGTTTACTTACTTTCTTTATAAAAAGAAAAAAAAACGGCGATAAAGAACCGACTTAAAAAACTAAAAAGCCAAAATTTTCCTTTTCGGGTGCAAACCAAGGCATAGTGCCTTGGTTGGCACCGATCCTATGAACGCCACAATAGGCATGATTTCGGAGAAGCCTATGTCCAGCAGTGGACTTCCACAGGCTGATGATGTGTGATGTGATGTGATACTAGAGAATACAACACTAAAATATTGAAAGAATTAAAATATTGATTGGTTTGAGTATGAGAACATTCCATAAAATAGTAAGAAATTACGGTGATTTAAATAATTTACCCACCGATATGAACACGCGATGCCAACGGATTTCTGCTGCTGTCAAAGAGCCATCCCTCGCGCGTCGGAGAGTTGTATCAGAAAGAAAGTAACGTCAGATCATTACTCTTCGACGCAGGTTAATTTTTAGATCGTCGTCTCAGCCACATGACACCCACTGCTGGGTATAGGCCTCCCCCAAGGATCTCCACAACGATCGGTCCTGCGCAGTCCGCATCCAGCGGCTTGCCGCGACCTTCACCAGATCGTCGGTCCACCTTGTCGGGGGCCTACCCACGGAGCGACGTCCTGTGCGCGGTCGCCATTCCAGAACCTTTCCGCCCCAACGGCCATCGGTTCTTCTCGCTATGTGTCCCGCCCACTGCCACTTCAGCGGAGCAATCCTTCGAGCGATGTCAGTTACTTTAGTTCTCCTACGGATGTCCTCATTTCTGATTCGATCTCGTAGGGAAACGCCGAGCATAGCCCTCTCCATTGCGCGCTGGGTGACCTTGAGCTTTCTTATCAGACCCATAGTTAGCGACCACGTTTCACTACCGTAAGTCATCACTGGCCAGTGATGATGCCAGTGATGAATTTTTAGATAGTTGTTAATATTTATTTGTTGTTGTGTTTTGTTTGTTTTTGTTGTGTTCCGGCAGTTACAGATAAGATCATCCCAGTTCCTCAGTGGTTGAGGATTCCGGGAGAGGCTCGCTTCCATCTTCAGCCTTATCAATACTTAACATCAGGTATGATGAAGGCTAAGAGCCTCCCCGTCGTAGGAACAATCTTACTTGTCTTATGTTTTTAGATAACGAATACCTACATCTTTTTGGTCTGCAGTGATCTGAGCTCGGGGAGCATGGCGCCAGAATCCCTTCTGAATCCCAGACATACCGGTGCTCTGAATAATGGAAAGGTTTCCATATACGCTTCGGCGTTATAATGAAGTCTCATTACTGGGGTTTGGATAATATGATTCAGTAGGTACCAAAAGGCTAACATTAGTAAATCTCAAATAGTCTAGAGACAAAGTTTCTAATAGGTACATTCGGGGAACTTCCCGGTCGACCAGTAGACTTTTTATGGCAATCGTTTTCTCGGAAAGTACTAAGAATAAAGAAATAATTTATTATTTAAATGTAATACATATTAATGTACTATTAGTTGTGATGTAAAAGTTTCCTATATATATATTATTTTTTTTATTAAACTCCCTAAAAAAACTCTACTGGTCAAAAAGGGAGTTAAGGAAACCACTTGATTAAAGACACGAATTTATTTTGCACTTAATTTAAATACAACGAGTAAATATCGCGTATATTGCTCTACTAGCTTCCCGCCCACGGCTTCGCCCGCGTGGACTACACGACTTATGCTATTATGGGTTATCTATAAGAGATAAACATATACCACCGCGGAGTTTTCTATAGACCTTTTCAAGGTGTACAAATACTTACAACATTATTTTGATAAATCTCTTAGGGTTCAGCCTGCGTTTGCAATGTAAGCGGAAAAAATGTAATCATTTACGACATCACATTAGAAACCTAAAAAATTACAGTATTTCTCTACTCTATATTGAAGGTTATTATACATATAAACCTTCCTCTTGAATCACTCTAACTATTCCGCATCCGCAAAAAACCGCATCAAAATCCGTTGCGTAGTTTTAAAGATCTAAGCATACATAGGGACAGACAGCGGGAAGCGACTTTGCTTTATACTATGTAGTGATAGGAAACGGAAGCTAGAACATTATTATTCTTAATTCTATGTGGTCTGGAACAGACTGTACATATAAATGTAACAATATGTGTAATGTCTTAGCAACAGTAATTTTTTTCCTATTCCACCGTTCTACACAAGGCCTTATTTATGCATATTACACGCACACACGCAAACCTATACTAAGTTATGTGTCGGCTACGCGTAAAGAATGCATTTGGGTGCCACTGCGCGTAGAGGCAAAGAATGCTTGGCTGTCCTTATGAGTGCGATTTTTTATTATTTTGTTCTTCACCTTAAAAAAAAGGTTTTAAAACTATCGCGTTGTGTATGGCCAGTTATAGGGTAAAGATAAAAAAATCTTTAAGCCCAATGTCTGTTTTTTTATGAGCGACGGGGAATCTCTTAGCCTTCATCGTACCTGATGTTAAGTATTGATAAGGCTGAAGATGGAAGCGAGCCTCTCCCAGAATCCTCAATCACTAAGGAACTAACTAACTGCCGGAACACAACAATGCTGAAAACATTGTTGTTACGGCGTCAGACTTAGATAAGATGGTGGTAGCTAGCCAGGCGGACTTACATGTCCTACAAGCCACCAAACCGAATACAATATGTACCTCCGCTGTGAATCGAACCCGGGACCCCTGGGTCTGATACCGGTGGTTGTACTCCTACTTTCTGTTTTGTAGTGCATTTTTTTCTTTTAAGTTGCAAAAAATTGTTAATATATGTAAACGTTTTAGCTACATGACATCCACTGCTGGGTATAGGCCTTCCCCAAGGTTCTCCACGACGTTCGGACCTGCGCTGCCCGCATCCAGCGGCTTCCCACGACCGCGCACCAGACAGCCCGCCAGTCCCTTGTCGAGGACTCACAGACCGTCGTCCGGTGGTAATTACTGGTATGAAAAGTAGGCAGCTATTCTACTGAATGCTAATGCTGGTACGCCGTTAAATTTGTTGACTTTAAAAAGTTATATTGACCTTTCCAGTTTTCTTATGTTGTTTGTAAAAGCTGTTTTTCAGCATTTTATAATGCTGCAAATCTGGATAAATACTATCTAGGTACACCCAAACAACATACCAAAAATGCAGGTCTGTGCTATTGTTACAATTTAGAAAGAAAAGAAAGAAAGAAAGAAACACATTTATTGACACACACACATACGATACAGACAATGCAAATAGAAAGAAATAGAAAAAAAGTATTAATACAATAACCACAACAAAAATATAACTAACTAGAGGCCGGGCGCGGTTTCACCCGCGTGGTTCCCGTTCCCGTGGGAATTTTGGGATAATTTATAGCCTATGTTACTACTTGGGGTCTAAGGAATCTCTATACCAAATTTCGTCAAAATCGGTCCAGTACTTTTTGAGTTTATTCGTTACATACAAAAATACAAATCTTTCCTCTTTATAATATTAGTATAGATTGTGTGGGGTCAATAAAAACGTATATCAGCGTTTTTGCCTCTGTGTCATTCACAGGTGAACACAGCGCTGTTATTCTGACTAGATTTCGATTTTTTGGACTGGTCTACAAAGACTGGCAATTGAATCAAAAATAAAGTTCTTTATTTTACATTAATTCATTTAATATTCTACCAAACAGTCCAACTTATTGGCTTTCTCACTGCTTGCTGCCTTTTCCGCCTTGCTTCTAATCTTCTCCTGTTATGTTCATCGTGTGATGAGTGGTGTCTGTAACAAATCACATATTAAGGGCGCGCTCTAGGCCAAGCAAAAGTAATAACTGCAACGGCGAACTGCAAAGTAAATGCTTTTACTATATAATTTTCCGGCCCCATTCGGCCGGTCCGGAATGAAGAAATGAAGGAAATAATTTTTTTAAAGGATATTTAAAGGTAATTTACAAAAAATATATAACATAAGCCCTGCCTTATCCATAGTGTAATTATACTAAAAAGTTCCAAGCTTTATTTTAAAGTATTACTTGAATACTAGCAGTTTATCGTGTTAATTATAGTGATTTGGAGGCAACTTCGCAATTTTTTTCTATCTAGAAAATTTTATGCAATCGTGTTTTTGAGTAACATAGTCACTAGTGTTAGTCCTGTAGTTTGCTGCATCTTAATTTGAAATTCAGTTATTCATTATAATTGATATTACAGACGATCATGTAAAGCAATCTGATTTTCGTTGGCCTATAACACCTCATAAGATATAACTGAAACCACAATAGTACATGGTTCTTATGTGATAAATCGCTCTGACGGGACATGTGTCTGACATGAGATAAGTTGCTTTTTTCTAGTATATTTTCTTGTTCTATCAACCGCGTGGGTCCCGTTCCCATGGGAATATATTACCCTCTCAAGCACATTCCCTTTCAAAGGTATTGTGATAGTGATTTATGGAATTGTGTAACTTATAGTCGCAATCCCTTTCGGAACGAATATTTTAAATGAACTTCATTTGACACTTCTCCATACATTTGAAAGATATTTTCGTGTTTCACTTTGCTTTGACAGTTCAATTTCGTTCATTCAATACCTTTTTTCAAAACGCCTACCGATCACAATACCTATCAAATGTCAAATAGTGATGGCCTGTAAAATATATTTTATGTAAAAACAATAACAATAAGATTAAACTATTTGTTATAATAAACATATAAACATACTACTGTGTAGTGTCGGCTTAGAATAGCACTACCCCCTCTCATCCCGTGGGGGTCGTAAAGGCGACTAAGGGACTCAGCCTCCAGGAGACGGGCAGCAGCGTCTCCTACATACTTGGCCATACTGCGATCGCCAACCCGCCTGCCAAGCGTGGCGATTATGGCAAACCTCCCCTTTTGGGGGAGGCCTATACCCAGCAGTGGGTGTAATATGGCTGAGTCGACGAAACATACTACACTTTCTTATACAAACTATAACAAGAAAACGCCGTCCAACTCGCAGCCGCGTGGCATAGTACCGAGAACACTGGCGCTGTT
This sequence comes from Chrysoteuchia culmella, assembly GCA_910589605.1. Lineage (NCBI taxonomy): Eukaryota > Metazoa > Arthropoda > Insecta > Lepidoptera > Crambidae > Chrysoteuchia > Chrysoteuchia culmella. The sequence goes on from OU342669.1 coordinate 1,453,464, forward strand.
GCCCCGCTGAATACATAGACTCAGCCGCTGGGCAAGATAGGCACCAGCTCTCAGGTTTCCTGAGGCGTGGACAAGTCTTGTGGAAATATCTTTCATAAACTTTTTTGTGTCCGACGACCAAGGGCCGATTGTATCTACTGCTAGCGCCGCAAACTCATGGCTTATAATTGTCTTAGTGTGTGTGTTGTCTATTGTATTGTATGTATTTATAAAACCGGTGCGTTGCCATGACAACTTGGAGAAATAAAAAATGGCAATGATAATATCCTTGTAGAAAGGGATATGTATAGATTCCATCAATCGATAGAATCGGGCCTTATATCTTACTTATGTAAACAAAAATATCTAGGTATATCAGTGGTTCCCAATTTCTTTTTTATGAACGAAGGTGAGGATCTTAGCCATCATCATGCCTGATGTTAAGTATTGATAAGGCTGAAGATGGAAGCGAGCCTATCCCGGAATCCTCAACCACTGAGGAACTGGCTATCTAATCTGTAACTGCCGGAACACAACAACAACAAACAAAACACAACAACAAATAAATATTAACAACTATCTAAAAGTTAACGTGCGTCGAAGAGTAATGATCTGACGTTATGTTAAGTATTGTTAACACATTGAATAAATAAAAATCTTAATTTCTCTTCACAAATTTAAAACATGACATTATTAGTATAGTTTCACAATAACATCTATGAGATATATTTATATATTTATGAGAGACTGAATCTAAACTTGGCAAAATACTGCCTGTTTTATAGAACTCCAGGCCTTCAACCCTCGATGAAGTCAACATTTACCTCACAACTTGCAGTACAGTAATCTTGTAATGCGAGAAATGTTGTAATGTAAGATAGACAAGTCTTTCTATGCCATTTGAAAATTGTTTACTGTTACAATAACCATAAAATGTAATGTTATAATTAGTATTTTCTTTTTGTGATGGAAATTTAACTTACTGATATGTTAAGGTCACTTTTCAATTTGACGACTCTGTATGAAATAAAACAGGGAGAAAAAAAACAGCCCTTGACGAGTTTCTTGCCGGTTCTTCTCGTTACAAGGTCTCCTCCTACCGATGGCGTAGCTTCTTTGACGTTCATAAGTGCTTTTAACAGCCTAGACAATATAAATGATATTGAATAGAATTGAATTTAACCTAGGGTTAGTGCAAACAAAAGCAGCACTAACTTTGGGTTAAATTAAGTTAGCTTGGACACTTAATACTTAAAACTGGACATAAGGAAAAAGGTGGCATAAAATTGGTGATTCTCAAATACCCTAGTTTAGATCTAGGGTCGTCCGGGTGTTAGTCGCCCGCCGTCCAGCCATTGACGCGGTCGATTGGTGAGTCCTTTGGGCCCACCTAATACTCGCTGGCTGACCCACCAGTAGTTTGGGAAACACTGTTCTAGATTACAAAAATAAAATTAAGAAATGAAGTCGGTTAAAAATTACATGCAAGATGCACATGATAATTCTATGATTCGCCCAAAACTAACTTTGTCTTGTGTTCTGTGGTAGGAATTATTATATATTCTCTCATGAGGGGTTGATCTTAACCCTTTGTGCACACAGCACTTTGTGTTTTACAAAACTGTTAAAGTCCAATCGACTTTTTCGCCGTTTAGTTTAGAATTATCTGAAGACATTTGACACATTGTAAAAGCCGTGTACGTAAACACGGTAACAAATCAGCGTTATGTATGATTCACATCGAACGGAGGGATGTGGCGCGCAACGCATGTTACAATTGCTGAAGACAATTGAAACAAGTAAAGTTCCATATTTGAATGGGCGTGCGCCACTGGTCGGCTACGTTAATTGCATGAAAATATGGAACCTAACTTCTTTACAGATTATAAATATTTAATTTTGCATTTTACAACGCTATTTTTATGTGATAAATATTAAACAAGAAAATATACTAGAAAAAAGCAACTAGTCTCATGTCACCCTGACGGGATTCGAACATTCACACATTTGTGGCCAACACCGTAGAAAGGTGAATATACTAGAAAGATTCGACGTGTCCTCATAGGTCTCTGTAGCATAATTGGTTTGTACATTTCGCCGGAATCCCAAGGATGCGGGTTCGAATCCCGTCAGGGCGACTTGAGATTCTTTACAGATGTTTCAATTTCCTTCAGCAATTAAACATAGGTTGCGCGCTGACTCCGTCCGTTCGGTGTGAATCAACCATTATGTCGCTCGTAATGCAAGTGTAAAACCTGACGTGCTAATGATTGTACAGTCGGTGGAACTTCCCGGATGACCAGTAGATTTTTTTTGGGAAATATTTTCTCGGAAAGTGCTAAGGTTAAAGAAATCATTTGTTATTCAAATGAAATACCTGTTAATGTTCTATTATTTGTGATAATAACGTTTTCTATATCGTCGTCGTGGTCATCAGGCACTGGCCTTCCTTATGGATGGATAAGGACAACGGGCCATAACCCACCACGCGAGCGGGATTGACGGGTTTTAACGACAGCAAATGCAGCCGGGACCAACGGCTTAACGTGCCTTAGGAATTCGAAATAGTAAATTTTTGGTCACCCATCCCGTGACCGACCATTGCGAAAGTAGCTTAACCTCATCAATCGTAGGCCGAGCGCGCAAACCAATGCGCCACGGGCTCCGCGTTTGACGTATAACGGGCTCCGCGTTTTCTATTATATCTATTACTTTTTTAAATAAAGCTGCCTAAAACTCTACTGGCCAACCGGGAGTTCCCCGACTGTACATTCTCGAATAATCGGTGCGTATAGGAAAGACAAGAAATATTTACACAAAATGTTAATAATGTTTATTTTTTCTAATTATACATTTACAATCTTTTTACTTAGTTATTTTTTGCATTTTTCTACAATATTGTCATGGTTTCTCAGGTAATTAATTTGTACTTAACTTAGCTACTCACATTCGTGGTCAAAATATTATTTTATTTATTATCACTTTTATGACTAATTTATGTTACAATCAATTTATATTTATGGCTAGGTATGGTAACTATTTATTTACTTATTCTATAAAATATTTGAAACTAAATCCTTATTGACTAAATTTACAGTTTTTGTATATATAAATTAAATGTAAAATTCTTTCTACATTTTTAACGAAAAAGTTCTTGACAATAATATTTTCTTAATAGAAAAAAAAATCTTAATAAATAAATAGGTTTAAAAAATAATTTAATTTCGACAAAAAATATGTAATTAAAAAGTAAAGAGACGACCTTTTTTGAGACGACTCACTTGTATTGTGTATTAAGCAGTAATATAAAAAAAAACGTGAAAGTGCAGTGAATATTACAATAAGGCTTTTTTGTACAAATAGTCGTGAGGAAAATACTCAAAAAATATATAAATAAGAAATAAATAGTTTAATGTGGATTCATGCAATCGAAAATAAATCATACATACCATTTTTATGACTTTTAAAAAACCTGCCCCATAATTGTCTAATTTAAAATCAGTCATATTGCTTATACAGTTCAATTTCGTTTATTCCATACCTTTTAAAACGCATCCCGATCACAAATCCCTTTCAAATGTCAAATAGTGACGGCCTGAATATCTTTCAAATTACAAATTGAAAGGGATTGCGATAGATTTTAAGTTAGACAATTAGCCCTCTGGTACTTTACATATAATTTGAATTATATTCAATTTCAATTTCAAACGTTAACAATTTAAAAAGACGATAAAAATCTTCACATCCTTATTCTCTAGATTTTAATTTTTTTATATATATAAAAGTATGCGCGAAAATTTCTTGATTGATTGTTTTTTTTATTTTAAACCAACCTTTTTAACTTATTAAAGTTTTATGTAAAAATAACATTTTTTTATTTATTTTATATCCTTGAAATAATCAACTCAGAATATATAATAGAGTTTCGAATCTAATTACTTTGATTTTCAGACGTAGGTGTATTGAAATTTCTGTGAGCTGATTCAATTTTTTGCTTGTTTTATTTATTTATTTATTTAGGTACACCAACAGCATAACATGTACAAACATTGTTATTATAAATTATAGCTAGGGGTACAATTCTTACATGCATGCCAATAATAGGTATACACAACATTTATTAAATATGTTTAAAATAAGTAATAATACTAACCAAAGGTTCTTAAGAATTACGTTAGCTTAGTCTTCAAGAACTATCATTATATCAAACATGTATCAGCAGCTTTATTAAGTTATTAAGTTTTTGATTTGGTTTGTTTATACTCTGTTCCAGTTATTATGATTTTATTTGCTGGAATGCGTACCTGCCTATTAAGTGCTTATCATTAACATTAAAAATGTCTCTATTGGTGAAGACCTGGGGCCCAATTCTGCTAATGCTTAGTCACAATCGTATTCCAGTGGTGTTTCAATAGTCCTGTTTTACACAGTTCTTGTTACAACAGTGTAAATAAACACTACTATTGAAACTCCACTGAGAGACGATTTTGACAAAAAAATTGCAGAATTGACCCCCTGTAATTGGCACTTAATTGTTATGTTAATTACCTACCACAGACCTATATCGAGATTACCTACCTTGCGTTAAAAAGTTTTATCCGCGCGGTCAAAGTTTTCCGACCTAAGTCCGCTTGAGACCATTGCCATGAAAACACGCGTCACTCAGAAACGAAAATGGTTAATTGTGCAGTTCTTTCTTGCAAGAGCTCGTCGATAAAGCCTGTTTGGCGCAGGGGTACTAAACCTGCCTTCTGCGCACGAGGTCCCGGGTTCGATCCCCGGACAAGACAAATATTTGTGTGCATGAACATGTCTATTTGTCTTGGTCTGGGTGTTTAATATGTATATTATGTATGTATTTACAAAAAAAAAAGTATTGTATGTTTATCCGTTATCTAGTATCCATAACACAGTTCTTCAGGAAACTTAACGTGGGCTAGATAACTGGTGTGATTGTATGCAATTATTTATTAATTTATAACATTTCCACATCACTAAATCTCGCTTGTGACGAAAAATTCGACACGCTAGGCTCTCTTTTTGCTTTCCTCGATACTGGTCTGTGTTACCTTCTGTAATATATTTAGCTGCTGGTCTTCGGAAATAAAATAAATAAATAATTATTATGATCTGCATTGCATGGTAGACCACTGAGCTAGGATTTCTTTATTTAATAATCTGACTTACACCCACATTCAAAGTCGTTCCTCCAAAATTTTTTACACTCCACTCAAACTCATTCGACAAATTTGGTATTCATAGTTGCAAAAAATCAAGGAATCTGCACCATCCCTTAGCAAAAAAACGTTAGCTTTTTGTAATTTAAGTTAAGTGTCCGAACGTTAGCATTTTGTAATTTAAGTGTCCGTAGATAATAAGCTGTCTTGTCATAGCTTTTGTTACGCAATAACGGTTACTAAGACACACTTTACCTTGTATGTAACACCTATGTACCTATCGCTTAGTTTGCATAATAAACGATTTGATTTGATTTGAGATTTTCGCGCGTACTAATATTCATTTAATAAATTGTACGTTCTTTTTCAATTTCGATTGAAATTGATTATAAAGAAATATATACAAACAAACTATTATTTTCAGGTACACAGTGCATTGTAATTTGAAGTGTATAACACAAAAGATAGTGGTGTGATTGAATCAGATATTTTTGAAAGACCACACGTCTCAGGAGTGTAAAAAAACTACGTAAGTCCATGACTAGTGTCGTTACAAAAGTTTAAAGTTGGCAGTTAACTAAAATACGTGTAAAAAGTATTTAAGTAGTTTCGATTATTCCAAAAGTGTAAAAGGGTGATATTACACCTTAAAGGATGACAAAAAGTTTTTTTTTATGACCGACGGGGAGACTCTTAGCCTTCATCATACCTGATGTTAAGTATCGATAACGCTGAAGATGGAAGCGAGCCTCTCCTGGAATCCTCAATCACTGAGCAACGGGCTATCTTATAACTGCCAGAACTCAACAATGTTTTCAGCATTATGGCGTCAGACTTAGATAAGATGGTGGTATCTAGCCAGGCGGACTTACAACAAGTCCTACCACCAACCAAACCGAATACAATATGTGCCCCGGGACCCCTGGATCTGATACCCGTTGTTGTACCACTAGACCACAGAGGCGATTGACTTTTTCAACTTTGAATGGGCTTGCTCTTGATCCAGGGCTGAGACAGGATCCACGGTGGAGCGAACTAGCCCAGAAGGTGTCTTTTCACCCTTGCTTTGAAGATGGACGTGTTATATGTACTCGGACCACTCCTTTGACTCATGATGTTTCAAAAATGCCTGATTCAATTATAATAATAATTTTAAATAATTTAACTACTTTTTCCCAGCGATGAAGTTGCCTTGTTCGTCTTTATAAAGATCTTCGTTCACTCCGTAATAAGCAGGCGCGTTCGGACAGTCCACCTGGAAATATCAATAAAAATCTTAATCCTACTAATATTATAAACATGAGTATTTGGACGTTAAAACCTGGATCAAAACAAAAAAACTTTATATTCCGACATTTCCACGGAAGTGTGAAACCGCGGGTAACTAGTACTTATTAAAAAATGTGAAAGTTTGGAGGTCAGATTGTTTGTAACTCATTCACGCGAAAATTGCTGAATTGATTTGGATGGGATTTGGCGCACATATTATATTCAAACGAAAACGTTTTTAAAATGGGCTTTTTCACATTTATTTTATTTTATTTCTGCAAACAATTATTTCTGAAATTACGATCTACGTAATAATACATACAATAGTGGTCACTTACTTAACGAAACTAACCGATTTTCATACAATCGAGGTAACTTTAGAGCCTTTGTTCTCTACCAAGGATTGACCGAGCTGTGATCTGATAATAGCCATCCAGGGAGTGAATGCTGGAGATTCAGATTGCTATACACACTCAACTTATCTGATCAATACTTATGATAAATTTTTAATAGAGAAAACACCTGAATAGATGTTTCTTTCGAATGCAAGGATATTCCTGGCATTGATGTAACAACGCTGGCCAACAGCGTATTAAAAAATAAAAGTATTGGAGAATTTCGACGGTGGTTCGCAAGTCTCGGTAGCTCAGCGGTAAGAGCATTGGACCGGATTTCCAAAGGTCGTGGGTTCGATTCCCATCTGAGAATTCACTTGTGGCCGAGTAAATTTTTTCCAATATTATTCTATTTAAAATTTATCATAAGTATAAAAATAGCATTGGAAAATGCAAAAATTCAAAAATCATAAATTATCTGACCAAAATTCACAGAGGTGTATGGAATTGTTAAAAAAAAGCGCGAACATAGCATTAAATGTATGGAATTTCTGAAACACAAAAGTCTGATCCTTACATCTTTTAGAATGTTGATTAGTTCAGTTGGGTATGCATAGCAATCTGGATCTCCTTCATTTACTCATTGTATGGCCATTATCCGATCACAGCTCAGTCAATGCTTGGTCGAGAACCAAGGCTCCAAAGTTACCTCGATTGTATAAAAATCGGCAAGTGTCGTTAATGTGACTACCACTGTATCTGGACACCATCAATGATTAGATATGGCGCTCCGATAGTTGTAACACCTTGTTTTGTACCTTAATTTTGCAAATAAAGTAATTTGTAAAGAACCAACCTTGAAGAACCAATCGCAGACCCTGGACTTCTGGTTGAAGACCGTACCGGGAGCGCACAGGAACGAGTACATCGTGTTCCCTCCAATTCCGGGAACACACCAGTGCCAAACCTGGAAAAATGAGATAAATAATATTAGTTAATTAATAACTGTATACCCGGGGTTTAAATTCAACTTAGAGTCATGTGGAGAGAAGGCATACCCACAATCCAATCCCCAAGATCGTTTCAAACTGTATGAGAATCTAGCGTGTCGACTTTTCGTACCTACGATGACGTCACGAGTGAGATTTAGTGATGTGGAAATGTCATTGACGAGCTCTTGCAAGAAAGCACTGCACAATTAACCATTTTCGTTTCTGAGTGACGAGTGTTTTCATGGCAATGGTCTCAAGCGGACTGACTTAGGTGGTAAAACTTTGACCGTGGATCAAACCTTTGGCACACAAGGTAGGTACACTTTTACCGTCTATATCGATAAAAGTGGGCATACCCTCCCATGCTTTTCCTCCAATTTCGGACTAGGAGTGAAAGAAAAACAAAGAATCTGCCAGCTGCAAGAATTCCAGTGCAGATAGTAAAGCTTATCAGTGGACAGGGCATGAAGCGCTCATGGCCGCGCTTGACAGACAGATCGTATCCGATCACGTTTGTTAAGCAACGTTCGGCCCAGAGAGAAGTCAGGTGTCAGATGGGTGACCGTAAAGTGGCACTACAACTGACCGCTTCCGTGCTTCGGAGGGCACTTTAAACCGTCGGTCCCGGCTGTTGTCATTTGATTACAGTCGTTTAGCCAAATCAGAGGCCTTATAGGCGGCTTGATAAACTCTGACACCAGAGGTGGCCACTAATCCACACTCGATAAGAAGAAGAATAAATGGACAGGGCGAATTCGAAAACTAATGCATTCAGTGGGTTGGCAACCTATGGTGTAAGCTTTGAGATTGTTTTTTTTATTATTTCACTCTCAAACTGCACCTTCCATGCTTTGCTAACCTCGCGAAGTTAATGGCGTGAGGTTGTGTGTTCGTGTTTCACTTTGCTGAGACAGTTCAATTTCTTTAATTTAATATCTTTCAAAACGCGTCCCGATCACAATCCCTATCAAATGACAAATAGTGACAAACTTTTTTTTTTTTTTTTTTTTTTTATACTAGGAGAAATGCTTTTACGCATCCCTCGCCCCCAGGTGCAGGGGCGATTCGAAATGTTGGACCTTTCAAATGATGAATTGAAAGGGATTGCTATAGATTTTAAAATTAGACAATTAGCCCCCTACTGCGTTCGTGAATTAAGGGAAAATAAGCTGTGTAGTGTCGACATAGAATAGCACTACCCCCTCTCATCCCGTGGGTGTCGTAAAAGGCAACTAAGGAACAGCCTTCAGGAGATGGGCAGCAGCGTCTCCTACAAACTTGGCCATTCTGTGATGGCCAACCCGCCTGCCAATGGTGGTGACTATGCCCCCCTCTGGCCATTAGTGGTTGCTATGTGGCTGAGACGATGGCGACACAGAAGTGCCAAAAGACGTTAGGGCGGAAAGGTTCTGGAATTATGACCGCCAGACGACGCTCCGTGGGTAGTCCTCCGACGAGGTAGACCGACAATCTGGTGATGATTGCGAGAAGCTGCAGGCAGCGCAGGACCAAGCATTGTGGAGATCTTTATGGAAGGCCTATACCCAGCAGTAGTCGTCTCGTTGCTGATATGATGGTGAACATAGAAAAAGTTTGTACCTGGCACATAGTCTCAGGGTCCGCGTAGTACCCAGGTATTTTATCGTCGCACGTAAACGACAGACCGCTGGGGACCTCCGTATATGCTGGGTAGTCTTCTTCGGCCACATAGCCGTCAAGGGCCTGGAAAAAAATGGATAATTAAAAAAAAAAAGCTATTTTTATGTAGGATATGAGGAGGCTCTTAGCCTTTATCATACCTGATGTTAAGTATTGATAAGGCTGAAGATGGAAGCTAGCCTCTCCCGGAATCCTCAATCACTAAGCAACTGGCTATCTTATCTCTAACTGCCGGAACACAACAATGCTGAAAACATTATTGTTATGGCATCAGACTTAGATAAGATGGTGGTAGCTAGCCAGACGGACTTACAACGAGTCCTACCACCAACCAAACCGAATACAATATGTACCCCCGCTGGGAATCGACCCCTGGGTCTGATATACCACTAGGCCACAGAGGCGGATAACACCACAAGTTCGGACATACATTCATAGATAATATATAATAACGCCTTTCTCCTGCGGGGGTAGATAGTACAAACCTGCTTTTGCGTAGCTACGATTGTTACACAAATTCTTACACAAAGTTGATAAAACGAAGGTGCGCCAGTTGTTATAAAATGTCTGTTTAGGCTGACCATATGTAGAAAGAAAGTAGCTTTAGTTTCAGTTGTGGCTGTCATACAGTATGAAAATGTGACAGTGATGACAGAACAAAACTGAAATTGAACTCTGTTAGATAATTAGCCTGCCTTTAGCTTCAGGCTTACACGAGTCTAGTACCTACTATGTCGAGTGGCAGCGCCTGGACAGTAAAACAAAAGACAGCACCCAATTATATATGGATCCACTGTCAAGTGTCAAATTCATACGCCACTGAAGAATCGTACTTGCTGTGTAAACCGGGCTTTACAGAACCTAACAGCAAACAGCCCTATAACAGCAACATTGCGAATAAATTCTTGCAGGCGCAAAGCGTGCTGTAACTGCAATTTTATCTCTTGATTATTAAAGAAAATGTTTGTTCTTAAAACAATGTCGTGTTAAAATATATTAAAATACATACCAACTGCAATTAAACATTTGTGCGCGTCAAGTGATACCATTGAAGCTAATATAACCGGTCAAAAGTAATTATGTATCTCATAGTCGTGTTTATTTGTATAGACAGGACCTAATAGCAATAACTCATAGCTGCAACATTGCTCTTATATTTTTGTAGGCGCAAAGCGCGCTGCAATTATCTTGCTTATTAAAGAAATGCTTGTTCCAAAAACAATGCCGTGTTAAAATAGATTACAGTACTACAACAATTATACATTTGTACGCGTCAAGTGATACCACTGAAGCTAATTAAACCGGTCAATAGTAGTAATTATGTATCTCAAAGACGTGTTGTTAATCAGATAATCTTAAGATTGGTTTGTTTGTCTGTTATTATTGCAGCAGCAGGAACGTGTAAAGAAATGTGATGGTTTAACAATGAAAATGATTTTTCGATATATATAGTCCCCATTTTCGCTAAGAGTGTGACATCGCCTTGGTGTCATGAGTTTTTGGGCTACCTGAATGTTTGAGATCTCAAAAGACACGTATTGACAAGGGCTACAATATGATGTACAAAAATCGAACAGTCAAAAAGTTTTTTGAAAATCGCTTAAAGGTGAAAAAAATTATCAATATTTTTGGAACTTAGGTCGTCAAATCAAGTATATCTCAAAAATTAAACGCGACATCGAAAAAATTAAGAAAACGCCTCATTGAAAAATTTAAAAACTGGACCTCTGTATTACTTATAGTCAAGGTAGGAGGATGCCCTTTGTGAGTCGTAATTTCGGGGAGCGCAGTCCTTAAATGTATTGGTATTTATTTGTAATAAGTATTTTAATTAAATTTTATAATGATGTACCTAATTTTTTATGTTTTAATTAATTTTGATTTGCGAAGGTACTTTGAAAATACTTCAAATGACTAATTAGAACTTTATATTTTGAATCCGAAAATTATAATTTAACCAAGACTAAAATTATTATTTCTATGTCCAAAACCTTTTTTGTAACGGTTGTCCTCTCGAATGGTAGGGATAGCGCGGCTCGGGTAATGCTGATGACGTCCACATCTAGGTGTGCGCGGGGATCGAAAGAAAGCTGAGCTCGCATTGTTTAGAAAAAAAAACACAGATCTCGTGCTCTACACGACCATCATTGACATTGAAAATGCAACAGAGACCTATGAGGACATGTCGAATTTTTCTAGTATATTCACCCCTCTACGGTGTTGGCCACCGTCGTTTCATCAATTAGAGAAATATCCTCGCATTCGAAAGAAACATCTTTACAAATGTTTGACTATAGATTAAGATGAAACAGCCATCTCATTCTACTTTTTTTTAAATTTATTTTTACATTTTACAATGCTATTTTTATTATGTGATAAATATTTAACAAGAAAATTTAAAAAAAAAACATCAGGGCGACATGAGACTAGTTGCTATTTGTTTAGTATATTTTCTTGTTTAATATTTATCACATAAAAATAGCATTGTAAAATGAAAAAAAAGTTATAATTGAAAATGCACTTAGGCAGACTTTTCATTTTGTACGATGCCTAGTCTACCTAATAGACTTAGACCTAATAGATTTTGTATCAATAAAGGTAAAAATTACGCCATGTAATTTTGAACTCTAAATAAATATTCTTAAGACTATTTTTGAAAGAAAATATTTTTTTGTTTACCAAGTTTAGTAGCTCACTCGGTTTGGAATGGATCTTGAATCTGAGTAACTTTGCGTAAAAACACAGGTTAACAATTTCACTAGGACCATATGGTTCGTATTTGTCTCAAATAGATGTTTTTGTGTCGCCTATAAGGACAATACCTGTTTAACAAGGCCAAACAATTATTAAGCAATTTCTGAGTCTCTACTGCTTCGGGATCTATTCAGAGAGGTTTCCCTCTTGTCCTTACACCTCTTTTTTTTTTAATAAATAATTTCAAATTTAAAATGTTTCGAGACAGATATTAACCTAACCCTAGGCAAGTTAGTACATCAGGCGCAAGTGACGTATTCACTCACCACGCAATCCGCCACGAGTTCGAGCTTTTGGATAATTAGTGTCACAAATGTATGTTTTTAACATATAAAATTTAATTAATAAAAAAAATACGTTAACTCTACAAAAGACCTGTAAGGATAATTATTATTGTTTTTTTAATAATAGTTCAAGAAGCAATAGAGACTCATAAATATTTCACAAATAAATACTTACTCATATTTTATGATTTTTTAATTTTTGCATTATCAATGCTACTTTTATACTTATGATAAATTTTAAATTGAATAGAAAAATATTGGAAAAAATCAACTCGGCCACAAGTGAATTCTCAGACGGGTCTCGAACCCACGACCTTTGGGATTTCGGTCCAATGCTCTAACCACTGAGCTACCGAGACTTATATAGATACTCATAGATACTCTATGAGGTACTTATTTATTTCTTATAAGTATTTAGTTCTGTAAAAGATAGTTCCTACCTAATTTATTAAAATAATAACGTCATAATAATTTTGAAGTAAGTGACAGTGACAATGCTGTATTTAATTTCCGCTCTCATATTTCCGAATGTTTGCGTTTTTTTACTGTAAATTCTTCTTTTCTTAGCGTATCGATGGCAGACACTAAAGTACACGAAAGGAGTACGAAAGGAATTTGGGTCAAAAGAAATTGGGATGCACGAAAGGAGCCTCCCCACAGATGTACCTCTCGCCTCTGTACATCGGGCGCATTCTGTAAAGTCCGCGGGATCTAAGCTGTGCTTTGCATTTATGTGATTGCACATAAATGCAAAGATATGTAGATATCGTGTAAAAAAACAAAAAGCAACAGGTGTTGCTACTAGTACATATATACTACTAGTACACTCACACAAACGCAAAGCTCAACTTAGACCTCGCGGACTTGCAGTTAGCAAATCCCCTAAAGATAACAGGCAAATCCTTTCCCCACAAAGGCAAACGTACAATAAATTAATATTAGGTGAGTTAAATTCTTTAAAAAAATATACAAAAAGTATACTCACAGCTATGCTTTTGTCAATTAGATAGAACAAAACTGCGATGACACCTACAGAACTGAACCGAAGACCGCACAATCTTCTCTGCATGATGGGATATTATATTAGTTACTTTCGTTTTATTTACAGTGGGTTCTGCAGCACCTGTAACAACATATTATTTGAGTTTATTAATAACAATATCGAAAGTCCTCCCAATTTGTGATCTGCCAGTAGGGTTAATAATAAATAGTTAAAATAATAAACAAATCAAAATATCGATTGAAATAAAACAACATTAGACATTTATTATGGCAACAATATTATTATTGATTTGATATTTTCAAATCAATAATAATCGTTGCCATATCGTATCCGAACGAAAAAATAAATTAACATAACGATGGCAGACTTATAAGTAGCCAGTCATCCCATGACCACGGCAGCTTAAAAGGTGCCGAAACGTCGGGAAAATCAAAAAGCCCCTAAAAACACAAAAAAAACGGACAATTAGATTTTTTATTTCAATGAACAGTGCGCGCCAAAACTTAAAATCAAAATATCAAATCAATAATTACTGTCATAGTAAATTTATTAACTTTTAATTAGTGATTGTCTAACTGTATCAAAAGAAAAAATAAATTAACTTTTCGATGGTCGACTTATAAGTAGCCAGTCATCCCGTGACCACGGCAGCTTAAAAGGTGCCGAAACCAAAAAACCTTAAATACGCGGACATTTCGATCTTACAAATTTTACTAAATGTGTACAGTCGAGGAATTTCCCGGTCGACCAGTAGAGTTTTTTGGGAAAGGGATTTCCGAAAAGTAATATACTCGTATATCCTAAACAAATAATTAATTGTTCGAATGAAATACTTTACCTACGGTAAGTACATTATTTTTCTTTTTTATTTGTTATACAATCATATTTTTCTAATAACATGGAAAAAAAACAATTACTAACTTTCACCTCCTGATTGCCTTTTTTATGTTTCTGCTTGAAAATATTTTTTCTTTACTAACTTCGCGTGTCTCAAAAGCCAAATTTCCAAAGCCATAATAACTTTCTCACTAATTTCAGTCAAAAGTACTTTCATTTACTACTAATTAAACCGCTCAAGGTTAGAATTAATATACATGTATATACAATCCATGTGAAGTGTACAATTATACGACATAAAAGAACAATGAAGACTAAAAAAAAAGTATAAAGTCTAGTTTATCGATTGTTCCTACAATTATTGAGTTGCAATTTTAATCTGTGGGATACGGTGATTGGTCAATCAATAGTCTGATTCGAAATGACGTTTTAATTAAGAATTTGATTGACTTACATACTTACATTATGACTTAGCCTTTTTTTCGGCCGGAATACCATGTTTCTGGTAGGAACTTAGGCAAATGGCCACAATTTCGTGCTAGAACGTTATTTCGTTTGTTTTGTTTCTGGCGCAAATACTAAGGAAATTAAATATTATTTTTTGAAATTTTTCGTTACTACAAAATCTCTCTTATTTCAACTGTCTAAAAAATCAAGTACCAACATTTTGGCGACTAAACTTAGAACAATGCGTCGTCCGAAACTTACAGTCAGCCACAAACTGCTGTGAGGCCTGCGTACGAGTATCTTCCTTGTTACCATAATGTTAGCACTCGAAGTTCTTAAATTTACCGAAAGTCAATTTGAATAAAAAAAATAACAGTGCTAATCTGCGTTCCTTAATGATTGATTTGACATAAAAAAATCAGCGGGTTGCACTCCGGGAGTGCCGGCAGAAGTGAAAACCGCTTAAACGAAACAGCAGGCACAGGCATACATTTTCGTCGCGCGGTAGCAAGAGAGGGGGATATTACTTCCTGCGGTCTACTCTACCTCCGTCTTACGAACTTTCGATCAGGGTCACGTGTCCTGACGCGACTTTAACATTTTTTACCCATCCCAAAAATTTAAAATTCTGATGTGTACAATGCCGATAAATAAGTTTTCACTTCAATAAATATTATAATAAATATTCGGTTATATGAAAGCAAAGAATTCCTTTAAAATTGCAAATAATCAACTCACGAAATAGCGGTCATATTATTTTTCGAGTGTCACTGCCGAATCAGGGATATTCTAGATAAAAGTTTATTGCTTTATTATATATATATATATAATATTTAAGATATTTTTTATGTAACTCAAATAACTAAAAATGCATTTTCGTAAGTTTCGTAAGATCTTAATTCGGTATTTATGTATTATTTACAAGAATTCTCATAATATGAGTTTGTAGTTGACCTAAATTTACATTTTCAAGGTATATATATATATATATAAGATATAGGATTTTTATCCAAAGTTTTAAATAAAAGAGATATTGATTTTGTTTTAACTTTAAAGTATTAAGAGCATTTTAAATTAGGTTTTTTATTGTTATTTTTAGCCCCAAAGTAAGCACTGTAAGGCTTGTGTTATGGGATACTAGGGTAACGGATATAAATACATATAATTATACATATATAAGTATTTATGTGTAGAATTGTATGTAAACGTCCATGACTCAGGTACAAATGCTCGTATTCATCATACGAACATGCCCCTACCGGGATTCGACCCCGGGACCTCAGAGTAAGCGACACCTTCAAACCGGTGTACGTACCACTCTACCACGGAGGTCGTTAAATCCATTGATAGATTTTTACTGTCTGCTCTGGAAATCAAGCAGCTTCCGCCGGCGCATTCTTGGTCACCCATCCCTTTGACTGACCAAAGCGAAAATCAACAATTGCAAACACCAAATTACTACCACTTTTTTTTTTAAACCATTGATTGAAGCAAGCCAATGGTAAACATCTGCACCCGAACTAGGAAACCTGTATCTCAGGTGCAGTGCTCTTACTCTCACTATGTACAAAACAAGGTTTAACCAGAGAGGCAAAATGGTATAAACTAAAACTAACAAAAAATGTCAGAATCAAAACTAAACCTTAAAGTTAGATTATAATAATATGTAGTGAACCTCTCACGGTGAGTATAATGAATATGAGTGAGTGTGTGTGGAGAGGGTGTGTATATTGTTAAGTCATAATGAAATGGAATTATTTGAATTTATTAAAGAATCTTATATTCGTTAAAGGTACCTAGCATAATTATATATTTTTGTCAGTAATGAATTATTTATCTATTTTAAAAATTAACTCGGTTTCGTCGTAACTCAAGGTTTTCAACCAGTCACAAAAACAATTTTTGAGTTGATGCATGTTTAAGTTATATATATATTGTTAATTTTGTTTATTTTATTATATATAAAAGGTCCAAGAAAGTTAAAGAAATTTTGGCCAAAGTGATGCTTTGCAAAAAATGTTGGGCATACATTATAATTTGTACGTTTTGAAGTTAATAAATTTTTGTCATATTTTAGCAACCACTACACTTTACTTGATATTATCGTTCAAATTCTCAAAGTGTGAACACAATAACAAGTATGACCAATATTGTGGGAAGAGATTACTCTGTGTACAATATAAGATTACTATAATTTAGTATAATGTGCAAGGCCGTACGCACTCTCTCACGAAGTGAAGATAAAAATGATGCAACTATTGGCAATTACATGACGACCTGTTTGGCGCAGGGGTACTAAGCTTCTGCGCTAGAGGTCCCGGGTTCGATCCCCGGACAAGACAAATATTTTTGCACATGAATTTACAAAAAAAAAGTATAGAAGTAAGTATGTTGATCCGTTATCTAGTATCCATAACACAAGTTCTTCGTGAAGCTTAACGTGGCTAGATAATTGGTGTGATTGTATGCAATTATTTAATTATGAATATGTTTATAATTATAACTTTTTAATTTAGCATTTCACAATGCTATTTATATGTGATAATTATTAAACAAGAAAATATACTAGAATAAAAGCAACTAGTCTCATGTCCATGCCCAATGCACTAACCAATTATGCTACAGAGACCTATGAGGACACGTCGATTTTTTTTAGTATATTAACCGTTCTACTGTGTTGGCCACCGTCGCTTCATCAATGAGAGAAATATCCTCGCATTCGAAAGACATGAGACTAGTTGCTTTTTTTTCTAGTATATTTTCTTATTTAATAATTATTAATATGTGTAAACCACGTTCGTTTTGAAATTGGCTGTAGTTATAATTTAAATTTAAGTGATGATAAAAAAAATATATGCAACTGGGTAAGTCTTACACCCATATTCTAAGTCGTTCCTCCAAAACTTACTCGTCCTCGACTTAACGAAACCTCATTGAAAACCTCTTCAAAATACTCCTCGAAATCGGTATTCTAAGTCATAACTCCGTAAGGACCTGGAGGGGCCAAAGAGTACGTAGTCACTCCGTGTTAGGCCTAGCGCACACTACCATTTTTACCCACGACGAGGTTGAGTGGAGTGTAAAAAGTTTTGGAGGAACGACTTAGAATATGGGGGTTAGGCTTCATGATACCTGATGTTAAGACTTGAAAAGGCTGAAGATGGAAACGAGCCTCTCTCGGAATCATCAAACACTAAGGAACGGGCTAAATCTCTAACTACCGGAATACAACAATGCTGAAAACATTGTTGTTAAGTATGACGTCAGACTTAGATAAGATAGTGGTAGCTAGCCAGGCGGATTTACAGCAATTCCTACCACCAACAAATTGATGGTGGGATCGAGCTTCTCCCGGTAGTATATTGGTAAATATCCGCAGCGTTAGTTCCAGAACTTTTAGTAAAACCACAGAATATATATTAGTACCTTACGGTACAGAAAATTCACTCCCGAGTTTAGGTATGATAAACGCAAGCGTCCGGTCACCGGACTAGTCTCAATCAACAGCCCTAGCAGATTGAAGCGAGACGGCAGTCAGTTATTGTACTATGAACGCTATACGCAATGCAAAAGGTTGAAATTAGGTTGTTTTCCAGAATAGTAGGTAAATATCTCGGGAATTTTGCGCCGCTTGTATGGAACTGAGACAGGCCTGGTAAAATAGAAGTTTACTTCTAAAACCTTTATCCCTTTTATGTCTCATTCGATTCAGGATCCTCTCAGGATCAATTTAAGTTCTGTAAATTTATTTCGTTAAGTACATATTTAATTAGATAAATGGAATAAACGTTTTTGTGAACGAAAAAAGTTTAAAGAACCTAAATTATTATTGTTCTTGAGTTGCCCATTATCGAATAAGATCAAAAAGGGGGGTTATCGATAGTCGATTCCTAATGCGGTGAGCTACGAAATAAGAATCCATTATCAGCCTGTGGACGTCCACTGCTGGACATAGGCCTCTCCTAGCTCACGCCTATTGTGGCGCTCATAGGAGACTATTAGCCTACTGCTACCACGCTGGCCAGACGGGTTGGTAGAGGGTTTGTTTCAAGTTTTCCTTCTCTCGCACAGGTGAACAATGCGTCGAGCCTCTTAGTCGACTCTGACGACATCCCAGGCATGTAAGGGATTACGAATATTATTAATAAGTTTTGCATTTTTAATGCTATCTTTTACGATTTTTGATAGAAAAGATATTAGACATTATTGACTTGGCTCACAAGTTATTCTTAGACGGGATTCGAACCCGTCCAGTGTGCCGAAAACCCGAAGTTCCCGCTTGATAATAACTTTTGGGCCGAGCCGATTTTTTTATCGATTTAATATGCCTCATACACATTTGTATGTAAATTGTGCTTTCAATATCCGAAAAACTGTTTTTATTGAGTGAACATTGCGCGCCAAAATTTTAAATGTCACTCAATGCATTTCTCAAATTCCTTACAGCTCTACATTATACAAAAGAAAAAGTAAATATAGTTTAATAAGTTTTTTAAGCACAAGTTAAGTTTAAATTAAGCACAAGGCTTAAGCTTAATAACTTATTATTACACAGCACCATTGAGAAACTTAATTATAAACGAAATTGTTTCATGTTGAAACTATTCAAGATTACGTTTTGCGAGTTACTTCTTTAATCATCTTACTAAATTTCTGAACTATTGTGAAAGAAGGTGTCCTTAAATTTTTATTGACATCATCAACAGCAATTTTTAATTTTCGTTAGTGTTGGTACCTGAGGGCCTACTCTTTAAGACGCTTTACGGACAAGTACGTACTTTTTGTTATAAAATTATAGGACCGGACAGTTAGATGTTACAAATCTGGTTATAAAATATATAAGGTGTTAATTTAGTTAGTGCCGATCGAGCAGGGATTGCCCAGGTCAAGGATATATAGAACACAATATTGGCATTTTTTTTTTAAATATTTTTATTTATTGTTTTTCTGATTTTGAGCGCCGACTCAAATAGCTAAATCACCCATTTCCCTGGTTACTTACTTAAAACAAATTTGGTTTTAGGTTTGGTTTTGCTTACGCTTAATATTCAATAGGTATCTAATACTTAAAATATGGAAGTTAAAATAAATTTTAAAATTTAAATTAAAAAAAGATTTATTCAATTTTTTTTTTGTGTAATCTGTGTTCTATATATCTTTGACCTGAGCAGCCCCTGCTCGATCGGCACTTACTAAATTAACATCTTATATATTTCTTCATACCTTTATCTAGATTTGTGAAGTTGCAGAAACACGATTTTATGGTTTTGCCTCAACACCTTTTCTTTTCGAAAAGACCCCTAGAAATACGAAAATTCTTGTAAGATTTTGATTTTTTTCAACTTGTCTTGGCTACGTGCATTTTTAAACACTTTTTCAGAACTAAATGAGGTCCTTACTAATTTGAAAAACTTTTGTAAATTCTTTTAACAGTTTAAGAATAATGTAGCTTATATTATTCCAATGACAAGCTTTGGGCATGCACGAAAAACTATTGAAATAGCATCGAGTAAGTATCGAGCACGTAATGTCAAAAAATGTATAGGAAAATGTAGTCCCGTTTACGTTCGGTAGGAACGCTGCTCAATATATCATACACTAGCGGATCCTCGCGGTTTTACCCGCGTGGTTCCCGTTATCCCGGGAATATCGGGATAAAATATAGCCTATTTCACTCGGGAGAAATGTAGCTTTCTAATAGTCTAAGAATTTTCTAAATCGATCAAGTAGTTCCTGAGATTAGCGCGTTCAAACAAACAAACTCTTCAGCTTTATAATATTAGTACAGATTTTTTGTATGTATGGATGCATCGCATTGTATGGATGCGAAACGTGGACGCTGACCCAAAGAGATAAGGAACGACTAGAGGCCTTCGAGATGTGGTGTTGGAGAAGAATCGAAGGAATTAGCTGGACTGAAAAGAAGACCAATGAGGATGTACTGACCATGATTGGGGAGGGAAGAAATTTACTTGGGGAGATTGGGAATAGAAGGGGAAAGATGCTGGGCCACCTGTTACGACATGACAGTTTCATTATAAACATACTGGAAGGGAAAATGGAGGGAAGGAGACGGAGAGGTAGACTTAGAATGAGCTATATTTCACAAATAAAGGAGAAAGTTAATGTTGTGTCGTACCAGGAGGTGAAGTCATTGGCAGGAAAAAGACAGGAATGGAAAATACTCCACCGACAAGAGCGCAGCTCTTAAATTTAAGAAGAAGAAGAAGATTTTTTTACTTTACTTCCTCGATACTTACTTGAAAGTTATTCGTTCTCTATAATAGGTGAACGGGATATTCAATAAAACAACTGGATATTCAGTAATTCCGCATCAATTAGTGACATGGGCTCTCGTCGCATTGCCGCCATTAAGAGTGTCAACTAGACAGTTGCCATCCACAGACTAGCACGCGTGTCATTTATTAAGGCATATCTTTTTATGTGAGGAGGAGTTTCACCCGAGTTCTTTTCGTAATAACACGTGTTGTGAGGCTCCGTTTTTAACTCTATCTACCGTATAATTTCTATATATAACAAAAAAAAACTGCGTTAAAAAAAACCGACTTCAAAAACTAAAAAGCAAAAAATAAGCATTTTGGAGTCGGTGTCAGTTTTTTTTTTACTTTTTAGTGTCTGTAATAGGCTGTTTTGTAAACTAAAGCAGGGTTTTTCTAGATTAGATAAGGTTTCATATACATTATAAACAAAATTATCGTAAATACTACATCGTCCAAGTCAACAATGAAATTAAATATATAAAAATGCTCATAACATAAAAAGTACTGGGTCAAACGAAACCAAATTTTTATGGGACCAATTGGCAACTATTCTGCATCGAACAAAAAATAATCATGGAAATCGGTTCAGAAATCTCGGCGTAATCGGTGTACATACATAAAAAAAAACCAACCGAATTGAGAACCTCCTCCTTTTTTGAAGTCGGTTTTATCTTAAATTTTTTCGTGAGCACGCCATTAATTAAGAAAGAAGAAGATGTTTATGTGAGGCAAGGATCAGCTAGTTTGTAGTAATTCGTACTTAGGATGATTTCAAAATCTTACGAAATCAAAATTTTTCCTACGCTTAGTTAAAAGCACTAATCAATACATATCCGTAACCCGTATCTATCAATCCTATACAATACACAGACAGACAAAAAGACTTGTTTGTTATTAAATACGCGCAAAAAGTGAGCATTCAACGCAAAACAATTATGTCTGGGAAACGCCAGTTAGATAGGAAATTACTGATTGTAGTGAAATGGTGGTGGATTTTGAACCTTATTTGCTTGATAATTTGTTTAAAAAGCTACTTTCGCAATGGTCGGTCACGGGATGGGTGACCAAAAATGCTCATGAGCTCCTCGGTGTTTCGGAAGGCACATTCAGCGTTGGTTGGCTGCATTTGCAGTCGTATCGGGCCCGCATTGAGAAATTCCTTAGCGCGGTGGTTCACGCGTCAGGCCTGCAACTTTAGTGATAGTTGGTCAGAGGATGGGTCACCAAACGTAATCTTGAGCTTCTCTGTGCTCTCGAGAGCAGTTTAGCAGTAGCGTCGGCTGCGTTTGCCCTCCTTACCAACCCAACCCTCAGTGTCCAATGGGCCTGCCAGAAGACAGCACAAATAAAGATTGTGCGTGACCGACCCTGCAGCAGTGGGGAGATTTTGCAAGTTGATGATGCAATAAAAATTTACATCTTTCATTCACAATCACTCGTTTTTTTTATGAACGACGGTGAGACTCTTAGCCTTCATCATACCTGATGGTAAGTTTTGATAAGGCTGAAGATGGTAGCAAAGTCTCTCGCGGAATCCTCAGTCACTGAGGAACTAGCTATCTTATCTCTAACTGCCGGAACATAACAATGCCGGTGGTGGCTAGCCAGGCGGACTTATTACAAGTCCTACCACCAACCAAACCGAATACAATATGTACCCCCACCTGGGGATGGAACCCGGGACCCCTGGGTCTGATGCCGATGGTTGTACCACAAGACCACAGAGGCGGTCTTACTAAGGCCAAAAACTTGTGTTATGGACACTAGATAGCGTAAAATAAAAACATTTTATAAAAAAAAAACAAACCGACTTCAAAAAGTAAAAAATAAAACTTTTGGAGTCGGTGCCAGCCAAAGCATTCTACATTGCACTTCTATTAACTATATTTTTTTTGGCCTTAGCTAACTAGCACCGACTCCAAAAGTTTTATTTTTTACTTTTTGAAGTCGGTTTGTTTTTTTTTTATAAAATGTTTTTATTTCAGATTTTTTTGTTACATTATGTGCCGTTACTTACACTAAAAATCAGCCCATACACAACAATGATGTCATCTAGGTATACGACTACTTGCCAAAAGGTATTGATATTTTTCAGGATTATGAAAAAACTACTAGCCAGATCTTCGTAAAAATTATATGGGACCTCACATAAACCATTTTCTTCCAGATAAAAAAAGAATTTTAAAAATCTGTTAACAACTGGCGAAGTTATGGTGGAACATACATAAAAAAAAAAAGTACAGTCGACTTGAGAACCTCCTCCTTTTTTTGAAGTCAGTTAAAAATACTTTTTATTTTGCGATTTTCATTAATTTTTCAAGTGACTGATAGAATTATTATACTAGGATTGAATAATCAGGCCCTTATAGTTTTGTGATTCTAAAATTTAACTTTTCAGACACTGGATTATGAGACATGATAGATTTTACTTTGTTCTCTGGACATCGGTATCCGATTCGGGTTTGACGAATAGCCATAAATAATGTTAATGAATAGCCCGCATCCATGCTTAGTGCATTGGGCCGGACTCTCAAGGATTCGAAAGGTTTGAATCCCGTCAGGGCGACATGAGACAAGTTGCTTTTTTCTAGTATATTTTCTTGTTTAATATTTATCACATAAAAATAGCAAAAAAGTTATAATTTGATGGCTGTTTCATCTTAATCGATAGTCAAACATTTGTAAAAATGTTGCTATCGACTGCGAGGATATTCCTCTCATTGATGAAACGACGGTGGCCAACACCGTACAAAAGGTGAATATCCTAGAGAAATTCGACGTGTCCTCATAGGTCTCTGTAGCATAATTGGTTAGCGCACTGGGCTGGACTCCCAAGGATGCGGGTTCGAATCCCGTCAGGGCGACATGAGACAAGTTGCTTTTTTCTAGTATATTTTCTTGTTTAATATTTATAATATATGTAATGTCTAAGTAGCCATGCATTATTTGTAACAAGTGTTATCAGATACTTGGTAACCAAATACACCACAAACAACTTGTTGCAATGCGGCTAACCTAACTATCACTAGAGAAATGTCATTGTGACATGTTGCACTATTGTGTAATTATCACTTGCGGTATGCGTGTAAAACATCCGAAACCCGACCAGAGGGAAAGGTGCTTAGCTTTATTGATTGAGTTGAAATTTTTTGAAAAAGTATTAAGGCGTTCTTAATGTTTGACGAATACTAAGTCATTTTATTCTATTCTATTCTATTCATCCGGTGCTTTGCTGAAAAACGGTCACCAATCCAAAACCCGACCATTGCGAAACTCGCTTAGCATTTTTGATCGCTTAAAAACTATAGAAAGATAGCCATCTAGTGCCATCTGCTCAATGGCTATGTTCAACATTCACTGGTTGGTCATTGGGGGCGTATTGCGAAATGTTCGTTTACGACTCGAAATCAACATAACAATAACTGGTTGACCTTTGAAGTACAGCATCAGATAATCGGGTAATTATATTAAATTGCCGTTTTATTTTTATGCAGTGCAGAATGTAAGTGAGATCTCACACTAGGCGATTGTTTTGCAGCCAGTAGGCCTAGCACGATAAACTTTCGAGTAAGTGTCGAAGCGTATATATATGGTCAAAAAATTTATGACAAATTGAGAAGCGTTATTACGGACGTAAACGGAACTACATTTTCCTAATAATTTTTTGAAGATACGTTCTCGATAGACCTATCTTCTTTCTAACCCTTAACCAGCGGGCCCTGTTTCATAAAGCTTGACAATTGTCTACAATTTGTCAAATATGCTCGAACTTACTTTTTTGTCACTGATCTACGTAATTTTGACCTTTGTAATCACTGCAGAAGATAGGTTTTCTATAAAAATCAATCATACATTATAAATCTCCCTTTTTCCATATTCTATTACGAACTCTTTTGACCATGTAAGAATTTATAAAATAAAATTAACTGTCACTCCTCATCCTGACACAGACCAAGGATGCCAATAAAAAATGTGCGACAATTTGACAAATGTGTCAGATTTTCCGATTACAAATATATCAGACCAAATGTTTTATGAAACGCTAAATTATAGAATTGTCGCGACAATTTGACAACTATATCGGCTTTCCAATAGCACCAAATCTTTTATGAAATGTACAATTGTCAAAATGTCACCTGTCACCGGTCGCTGACAATTTTAATCTTTATGAAACAGGGCCCAGAAAGGAGCATTGTTTTTAGGGTTCCGTACCTCAAAAGGAAAAAACAGAACCTTATAGGATCACTTCGTTGTCTGTCCGTCTGTCAAGACGTTTTCTCAGGAACGCGTGGAGGTAATCAAACTGAAATTTATATCTAATACTCAGGTCTACTGTCCCTTGGAGCTGGAAAAAAAATCAAACTTCTAAGCCAAAGCAATCAAAAGATACGGCCGTTTATGCCGCAAATTTCCGCAAATTTTCGAAACTCGCACGGGAATCAAAACCTACAGGGTACTTCCCGTGAACTTAGAATCTTGAAATTTGGTACGAAGTAACGCCGTATAGTACAGATAAAGGAAAAATTGCGAAAACCGTAAATTTTTTATTTTTACCTACAGGTTTGTACGTAACCCTCGGTGCGCGAGTCCGACTCGCACTTTGCCGGTTTTTTTGGTTCTGGACACCAAATAACTTAGCTCTTTTTAGTAGTTTTTTTCCACACTCGTAGCTCGATAACGCTGTCATTGTTCCGCTTATAATAGTTGGTTAAATAAGACATCATCATTGCCATAATAAAATAATACAAGAACCAAAAGATGTGTTCAACGGTGAAAATAGCGTGTTTTCCATTGGGAATTGAGATTGCCGTAAAAGTTGTGTTATTTCAATGAACAGTGCACGCAAAAACTTATATTGTGTTTGATTTACAAAATGTTTTTTTTTATTATTTTAACATTACAATGCTTATTTATGTGATAAATTATAACTAGAAAAATACTACAAAACAATGGCTTTAAGCGATTTGTGAGATGAAAAATGTTTTCTAGCATTTTTCTGATAAAAAATATCTTATAAAACTACGAGTATTAGAAAAAATACTATTACCGATCTTGTTTATTTCAGAAATTAGTCGTTTGTTAATGATGTAACTTCATTCCATCAATATGAATCAATCACATCAATATCTTTAGTAACGTTATGTGTTTGCTTACTTTGCATTGCTTTCTGCCATTCGCGTGTTTAATATCTTCCTAGTTAGACTTCCTAAATTTCTAAACGCAACTTAAAACGTTCGGTTTTTGTTGTTATGTAAATAGTTCATTAGGCCATTTGTTAAATGAAACATTAATATTAGCTTTGAAATTTTTATTTATTGTGACTACTTCTGCTTATTTATTTTTTATTTTATTTTGTTTCTTGTAAACCAACAGTGTTATAAATAAAATTAACAAAAATTATGTAAACTATAATAGTAAGACCTATTACAGGTTTCTATAAAATTTAAGCCAATAACTCAAATAGAACAAAAAACAACGACACAAAAATATCAGCCTAGCTAGTAAACATTGTGTGTGCGTGTGTGTATGTGTGTGTACGTGTATGTATGTGAGTGTGTGTATGTCTGGATATATTTCGTAATAGAGTTAAATATTTAACGTAACGTAATATGTTCGTAATAGAGTAAACATGATATCAAGCAAAATTATATCAAAACTTATATGAAAATCCAACAAATATGAACGCAGATGTTGGTTTAAAGTTAAACGATGGCAATGTAAATAATACAATATTTATTTCCTATTTCCAATTAATTAATTATAGTCGACTTATCATTGAAAAATATATTTAATTGTTACCGTACCTTTGATGGTTTTGGGACCTTAAATTATTAAGTATTTATTTATTAATTTATTTATTGATTGTGACTACTTCTGCTTGTTTATTGTTTTGTAGTCAATAATATTAGAGTTAACTTTGAATGTATATCAGTGCTTAGTATAACTTAAATAGTAGCGTTTCTATAGCTCCGTAAATAAATAATAAAAAAATCTGTTTCTAACTCTTAATAGTAAATTAATAAACAATATCCTAATAAATATTAAACGAGAAAATATACTAGAAAAAAGCAACTAGTCTCATGTCGCCCTGACGGGATTCGAACCCGCATGCTTGGGAGTCCAGCCCAATGCACTTACCAATTACGTTACAGAGACCTATGAGGATAATGTCGATTTTTTCCAGTATCTAGTATGAAACGACGGTCTCTGTAGATCTGGTTAGTGTATTGGGCCGGACTACCAAGGACTCCCACTTCCAAGGTTTGAATCCCGTCAGGGTGACATGAGATTAGTTGCTTTTTTCTAGTATATTTTCTCGTTTAATATTTATCACATGAAAATAGCATTGTAAAATGCAAAATATAAATATCCTAATAAAATATTTTAATGAGATAATAGTCAGTGCGTGATTGATTTGAATCCGTAAGAATTGGTTATTTTTTAACCGACTTCAAAAAAGAAGTTATTAATTCGTCGCATATACTTTTTATGTGTATTCACGTGTGTGTTTGTGTTTTTTTATGAGCAACGGGGAGTCTCTTAGCTTTTATCATACCTGATGTTAAGTGTTGATAAGGCTGAAGATGGAAGCGAGCCTCTCCCGGAATCCTCAATCACTGAGGAACTGGCTATCTTATCTTTAACTGCCGGAACACAACAATGCTGAAAACATTGATGTTATGGCGTCAGGCTTAGATAAGATGGTGGTAGCTAGCCAGACGGACTTACAACAAGTCCTAACACCAACCAAACCGAATACAATATGTACCCCCGCTGGGAATCGAACTCGGGACCCCTGGGTCTAATACCGGTGGTTGTACTACTAGACCACAGAGGTGGTTAAAAACCGATTAATAACCGATTGAAATGATTCAAACGTTTTAATATAGGGTTTGGTTCCATGTTGGGCCTTCATTGTCACAGAGAAGCTATATAATAAACGTTTGGTCACCCATCCCGTGATCAACCAACCAATTGATCTGATTCTGAAATAAGTAGCATAAGACGCTATTTGGAAAAAGTGCCTATGTACTTTTTAATATATAACAATAGGACGGTTAGAGATGTAACAAATCTGGTAATAAGGTATACATTTCTTCATACCTTTAACTAGCTTTGTAGTGTACCAGAAACACGATTTTTAAATTTAACCTCGCCCGTTTTTCTTTTCGAAATGACCTCTTGAAATTACGAAAATTTTAGATTATTAATTATAATATTATCAAATTACTTTCTCTGTAAATATTTATCTATCATTATAATACCTATGTGTGTCCATTCTTTTCATGCACCCACTCCTCTAATATTATATCTATCTATTTCTTTCTCTCACCCAAGGTTGCCTGGAAGAGATTGCTATGTAGCAATAAGGCCGCCTATTGTGTGTTTTCTTTGTTGTAATTTGTTCTGTATTCTGTATGTTTAATCGTGTGCAATAAAGTTTATTTTATTATTATTTTCATTACTATCATCTCAGACGTATAGAGCCTTAACCACTGACGCATATCAGAACTAACAAAGTTATAACAAATTTGTAACTGAAACAAAAACAAATGATCATGTGATGAAAATTTGTTTTCATCAGCGGTCACCATCCAACGAGTGACCTTTGCGAAAGTTGCTTAACATCTAAAACTGCTAGACCATATTAACCGTTACTCTACAAAACTCGCACAAGTAAAATTTTAATTGTTCTCTAACGTATTGTCAAAAACTACGGAAGCAAATTTAACAGTAAGTCATAAAAGCAATTTTTTATCTACATTTAAAAAACGTATGTTTAATTTTGCATTGTGTTTTGTGTTTTAATTGTATTGTTTTACATAAAACTATCATTTGGAATTAAGTAGATCACGTTAAAAACATATCGTTTACATTAATTAAAAATTATTTGAATAAAAATCGCTGGCTGGCTGTAATAAACAAAAATAATTAAAATTAGCCCAGTCTTAGAAAAAAGATTAAGAAGTTATTTAAAAAAATAAAGTCAGCCATTAAAAAACATAACCTTATTTGAGGCAGAAAGAAACTGAATAATAACACATGTGGTCTAATGGTTAGACCCACTGGTATCAGACCCAGAGGTCCCGGGTTCTAGTACCATGCTGTATTCGGTTTGGTTGGTGGTTGGACTTGTTCAAAGTCCATCAAGCTACATTGTCTAAGTCATCATATTTAACAGAAGTAGGTAACAAGTCGAATCAGCCAGCATGTATGAAGCTCAAACTCAAATAAATATTTTTCATTTTCAGGCGTAAGCAAAATAATCGATGCAAAATCATAAAACCGTGCTTATGAAACTTTACAAATTTAGATAAAGGTATGAGAAAATATACCTACATTATTCTCTCATTGATGAAACGACGGTGGTTAACACCGTAGAAAGGTGAATATACTGGAAAAAATCGACAAGTCCTCATAGGTCTCTGTAGCATAATTGGTTAGTGCATTGGGCCGGATTCCCAAGTCAGGACATGAGACAAGGTGCTTTTTTAACCGACTTCAAAAAAGTATTTATTATGTATTTCTACCATAACTTCGCCAGTTGTTAACAGATTTTTATAATTCTTTTTTTATCTGAAAGAAAATGGTTTATGTGTGGTCCCATATATTTTTACGAAGATCTGGCTAGTAGTTTTTTCATAATCTTGAAAAATATCAATCACCTTTTGGCAAGTTGTCGTTTACCTAGATGACATTGTTGTGTATGGGCTGATTTTTAGTGTAAGTAACGGCACATGATGTACTTAAAAAATCTGAAATAAAAACATTTTATAAAAAATATCGACCGACTTCAATAAGTAAAAAATAAAACTTTTGGAGTCGGTGCTAGCTAAGGCCAAAAAATATATAGTCAATAGAAGTGCAATGTAGAATGCCCTGGCTGGCACCGACTCCAAAAGTTTTATTTTTTACTGGTCGATATTTTTTATAAAATGTTTTTATTTATATTTTTACTTTTTAATTTTTTTTTATAAAATGTTTTTATTTAGTATATTTTCTTGTTTAATACAAAAAGTTATATTTGACGAACTAATCTGTAAGTGTCCGTATTTGTTGGATTATTAGGGATTTTTTGATTTTCTCGACGTTTCGGCACCTTTTCAGCTGCCGTGACTGTCCTCATCCCGTGACCACACGTGTGTAAAAATACGGACAATTACAACTAAGTTTGTGAAATATAGCGCGTTTGATATCCGTAAAAGTTGTTTTATTTCAAGTTCGTAGTTTTTCCGTATAGCTCCTTAAATAAGTTTTTTTTGTCGTACAATATTATTTGCCTACGACCAAA
Source organism: Chrysoteuchia culmella (assembly GCA_910589605.1). Lineage (NCBI taxonomy): Eukaryota > Metazoa > Arthropoda > Insecta > Lepidoptera > Crambidae > Chrysoteuchia > Chrysoteuchia culmella. Next base: position 1,483,773 of record OU342669.1, read on the forward strand.
CAGGATATCTCTTAGCCTAGTCACTAAAATACTGGTTGCAAAAAACTGATCAGCTTTAACAGAAGTAACGAAGCATTAACATACACAACGCACACAAACACACACTCACCTTCACAATATGTCCCGACCTAATGGAAGGGCGCTGTTGATGGTACCCGCGTTTCATCTGAGGGTGACGGCTGAAAATCGTTGTTTTTGCTGACCGACAAAAGTCACACACCGAGCCTGGACCCTACTTGCTGCTGCACACACGTGCATTCCCTTTTTTCTGTTTGTCCGCCTTCTGATTTTTAACCGCCTCCGTGGTCTAGTGGTACAACCACCGGTTTAAGACCCAGGGGTCCCGGGTTTGATTCCCAGCGGGGGTACATATTGTATTCGGTTTGGTTGGTGGTAGGACTTGTTGTAAGTCCGCCTGGGTAGCTACCACCATCTTATCTAAGTCTGACGCCATAACAACAATGTTTTCAGCATTGTTGTGTTCTGGCAGTTTGAGATAAGACAGCCAGTTCCTCAGTGACTGAGGATTCCGGGAGAGGCTCGCTTCCATCTTCAGCCTTATCAATACTTAACATCAGGTATGATGAAGGCTAAGAGTCTCCCCGTACTTCATAAAAAAAAAAGTCTTCTGTTTTTGTTAATATTGTAAATGTTGTTTTTTTTTTTAATTTTAAATTTTCTTTGTCGTTTCATTTTTTTTTCTATTTCTGAATAATGCTAAGAATATATGTATGTGTGTGTGTCTTAGCAAAAAAAACTTTTTATCTATCTATCTAAAAACGGCATTTTCAAATTAACTTATAGTGGTCAATAAAATTAATAAGTAACTCTAGTGATTGATTTCTTTTACTATTGGTTAATTATCTCAAACTATATAAGAACTAAGGGAAACTAAGTGGCGTTGTGGTTAGCGCGCTCGACCTGCGATTGTAGAGGTTAATCAACTTTCACAATAGTTGGTCACGGGGATGGGTGACCTAAACATTACTATCTCGAGCTCAAGAATATTAAGGCGGTACCCCCACCGAAAGTGGCGCCGCGTTGAATTTTATTTAATATCGTAATTCTAATACACAATTTTAATAAAACTTTACGTGGAATTTTTAGAGCCCATAGTCTAGTATTTTTAGACGGTATCATTACATTCCCTCGTAGTCACTGCTAGAAGTAGATAGCAAAACTGCTAAAAGTGGCCGTTTTTGACACATTTGCTATCTACTTCTACGAATGACTATGACGAGATGTAGCGATACCTTCTAAAAATACAAGACAATGGGCTCTAAAAATACCATGTTTAGTTTTATTAAAATTGTGAATTAGAATTACGATATTACAGAATATATTAGATTATACAGAACACATTTGTGAGGTACTTATACTTAAAGCTGTACGGAGTTTACCCTTTCTACCCATTGCAGTACCCAACGTTATTCGTTTTGGGTATGGTAGGGTACAACCAACTTAGTGTAAGGAGAGAACTCAGACTGGTTACATATCTCTTTACAGTTCTTAGGGGCAAGGTAAATAATGCGGAAGTGTTAGGGATGATGCGTATTTGTGTTCCCAATGAATACAGAGGGCGAAGGCGTCGACCTAATCTACTTGTGGTGCCTAGAGCTCGCACCAACTTACTACGCGAGTCCCCACTGTCGCGCGCCTTTCGCACTGTCAACCTTATCGATAAGAAAACGGATTTGTTCATTTGTTCTCTGAGTGAATTCACAAAATTAGCTACCTTGATACTTTGTTATTATAAGTCATAGGTTGTAAGTTAAATGTAGTCATTATCATAAATGGTAACAAGAATGCTGTAACTATCGCATTGGGTTACATAGTGCCTGTAATGATAGTTATAAGTTTTGTGTGTAAATAAATAAATAAATATTAAATAAAATTCAACGCGGCGCCACTTTCGGTGGGGGTACCGCCTTAAGCCGCTGACCCAGCTGCATTTTCAGTCGTATAGAAAATTCAATAGAAAATATTAGAAAAAGCAACTCGGCCACAAGTGAATTCTCAGATGGGACATTCTCCCATTTTTCTATTTAAAATTTATCATAAGTATGTAAAGTCGCCTAAAGCTGGCAATAGACGTCCGATTTTGCTTCCGATTGTCTGATCAGACAATTTGATCGGATTCACTCAATACACGTCCGATTTTCGCATCCGACTTTTTCTAAACTCAATCTAAAGAGTAAAATAATATGCGCTAGAGATTCAACTAGCAAATCGGAAGGAGAATCGGACGTATATTTCGTCTCTGTACAGAAGTATGCATACAGCGCCTTCAGACAATTGGATAAGACAATAAAATCGTAAACGCGATCCGATCCGACTGCCGGATGTGTATTGAGTGTTCAAACAAATGTATGGCACGAGCTCCTTCCGATTGTGTGATCAGGCTATCGGAGAGAAAAATCTGACCTGTATTCCCAGTCTAAGGCACAGAGATAAAAACCTACTCTGGATAAGGATCTTTTATTATTTTTTCATGTCTCATATTCTGAAAGTAACTCATAACTTGCCTAAAATGCGGGTTGAAAGTGATATGTGGCGGCCCTAGGGCTGTAATAAATTTGAAAAGAATAGGGGGTGTCATGTCAAATCGATATCTGTAATCTCTTTGGACTTTTATTTACCAAAGGTATGTAGGCAAAGGCACAGAAGCTATACAGCTTATTTTGCAACATTATAAAATAATTAAAATCGTAGAAACCTTACAAAATTTTTTTTAGAATATTCTGTTTGTTTTTACTTTCCTCATATTCAAAATGAAAAGTAGAGTGTTTACTTCGGGTGTATGGACCCATAACAGTCTCGACCTATCGGCGCCCTCACTTCGTTCGGGCGCCAAAACACTCGACTGTTATGGGTGTCATACAGCCCTTGGTAAACAATCTACTATTTTTAACTCAGAAGTTTTGTTTACTATCCAAATAATAAAATTAACTTTTCAAAAGTACAGTTATATAACAAGTAACGAGACACCCACGACAATCCCTAGAATTGCTAGCTTTTCTTGTTATTCTCATTACCTAATGAACTCCCATCTTATATATCACGTGATATTTTATGCTCGTTTTGACACCTTTACACGACCTGTTTGGCGCAGGGGTACTAACCCTACCTTCTGCGCCAGAGGTCCCGGGTTCGATACCCGGACAAGACAAATATTTGTGTGCATGAACCTGTCTATTTGTCTTGGTCTGGGTGTTTAATATGTATATTATGTATGTATTTACAAAAAAAAAGTATATAAGTATGTTTATCCGTTATCTAGTATCCATAACACAAGTTCTTCATGATACTTAACGTGGGCTAGATAATTGGTGTGATTGTATGGTTTTTTTTTTTTTTTTTTTTTTTTTTTTCACCGCTACTTTGCTCTTGGCAACAACCGTTGCCAAAACGTGGGATCGAACTTTGCTTCTGGCAACAATCGTTGCCAAAAAGTATTTTTTTGTAAACGACTTAATACTGTATTTTAAAGTGGTTAAAGTTCATTTTAAATTTTTGTAAACCATAGACGATTAGATTAGCTAACTTCAGAGCACAAGTTTGCCACCATAAAATAATATTTTTACTATGAAATTAATTTGTGAAGTTCGAAGTGTGGGTCAGGCGGCCATTTTGTGATTTTTCGTGATTGTGAGTCGTCGCGTGCTTTATTAAAAATGCCGTAAGTATTTTAATTTATTGATTTTTACTAAAGCTAGGGTATTAAATTAATCTAGAATACCTGTTTTATATAATTTCAATATTGTATTCAATGATATTTTAGGCGAAATGTGCTAAAAAAAAATTTAATTATTTAATTAAAAATTAAGTTTAACTTAAATAAAAAAAAAAACATTAATTCTCTTGTGACTTATATCTCAGGAGTTAGTTAACTTACAGAAAACTTTTATTAACATTATTTAAAGCTGATAAACTGGCCATTATCTATGTGGTTATATTTTTGTTCTAGGTACTAAAGTTTTTGTGCAAATCGGCTATGATTGCCCGTCCAGATTTAGTGGTGAATTGTGCAACTGCTCGTAGATAGTTTTTTTTTTAATATTTTTTTTACAACAATCAGTATTATTTCTGATTAAATAGAAGAAATAACTATTGTTCTTAACAAAAAACAGTAAAAACAATATGGTTATCGCTCAAAATTTTTCACAATTTCATGTTATTCGACTGAAACCGGAAAAATACGCTCAACCTTATCTTTAGTCTCCTATAAAATAATTATACATTTAACTTTCCTCGAAAAAACTATCGTTATTTTATTCCCTATTTTATCGTCTGCACAAAACTGTAAAATAAATTATGATAGGCCACTTGGATTGATTGTAAATCGACTTTTAATGAGGGCGACCGCGCCGAGTGAAATGTGTCAAATTTCAAAAGCAAAGTTCGCGAACTTTTTGCAAATCTAAAGCAAATCACTTCAGTAACAGTATTTAATGTAAAAATTTTAATGTGCTTCGATGTCGTATCCACTGTTGTATTGCTTTTTAGGGTTTTGAAGTAAGGTCAATAAGGAACCCTTATAGTTTCATGATGTCTGTCTGTCTCTCCGTCTGTCCGGCCGTCGGTCTATCCGTCTATCCGTTATTAAAATTCTCGGTCTCTGCTAGTAGACGGACATTCTGAAGTTTTTGATTTTAGAACTAAGGTTCGAGTTCACTAAATGATTAACCGACCGATTTATGATAAACCTCAGTTAAATGTCATTGCATTTCAATCGTTTGTTTAAAGTTTAAAAGGGTTGTAGGTCTAGCAGGAAAAACTTAGGTACAAGTATCGAGAAGACGTATCGTAAAAAAAGTATGACATATTGAATTGAGCAGCGTTCCTACCGTACGTAAACGGAACTACAATTTCCTATATATTTTTTGACGATACGTTCTCAATACTATTTCGAAGAATGTTTGCCCTACAGATCCATGTTTTAAGCCATCATTTTCCATCCGAGAGTTGCTGGATTCTATAGGCTTTTTCATAATCAATAGTCAAAACATTTGTCAAATTATTTCTTTCGAATGCAAGGATATTCCTCTCATTGATGAAACAACAACGCTGGCAGTGTAAAAAGTACAAACATTTACGTAGCTATATCCATAAGTTATGATTTTTCAGTATTTGCATTTAATAATAATAATAATAATAATTGCACACCTACAATCGCACCAATTATCTAGCCCACGTTAAGTTTCATGAAGAACTTGTGTTATGAATACTAGATAACGGATAAACATACTTTAACACTTTTTTGTAAATACATTATTATACATATTAAACACCCAGACCAAGACAAATAGACATGTTCATGCACAAAAATATTTGTCTTGTCCGGGGATCGAGCCCGGGACCTCTGGCGCTGAAGGCGGGTTTAGTACCCCTGCGCCAAACAGGTCGTCATCATTTACAATGCTATTTTTATACTTATGATATTTTTTTTATAGAAAAGTATGGAAAATATCGACTCGGCCACAATGAAATGTCAGACACCCAAACCGCCAAATAACCAAAGGTACAAGGTTCGAGCCCTGTCTGAGAACAACTTGCGGCAGAGTAGATTTTTCCAATATTTTTCTATTAAAAAATTATCATAGATATCCATAAGTTTCAGTAGTTCAATTGAAAGAAAACTGCAATGTTGCGGGTTCGAGTCCATGAAGACGTCTAGAATAGAACCTAAAGGCATTTTTTCTAGTACGAAAATCTCCACTAACACTTTTAATCCATCTATTGCAACAGGACACCGGTGTCCAGAGAACAATCGGAGCCTAAAAAATTATTTTAAAAGTTTTGTTTTCATAAGTATCAATCTTTACTATCACTACCTATTTTTCATTTAAAGTTCATGATTTTTTCCCAAAAATAAAAAAATAAAACATACCCTTTCACAGCACTATAAATAGCAACAATGCACACAAGAGTCACACAACACGGTAATTTTAATACTGGCAGTAACTTGCACGCTCGCAGTCTTTATATAACAATGCAATAACGTGGATACGACATGTAATAAATATGAAGAGATAATTTCGCGGATTATTCACGGGTGTTTTGGGTATAATAATAGTTTATTTGACAAACAAAATATGTTAGGTCAATGATTTTTTATAGAATCATTGTGTTATGTTAGGTATTTGAAATTTAACACTTTCTTTTATATGATACATTTCATCAAAAGTATTGGATATTAAACGATATATTTAAATATTTAATTTTTATTTGACGTCGATATTTTTTATAATTTTGTTATTAACATAATTAGGTTTGATATATAAAAAAAAATTAACACTGAAACAAAAAATGACAACTTATTTTCCTTATTGTTCAAAAATATTGAACACTTTTTAATTAGCCGTTGCTCGACACATAGCCGTTTTTCTAATTTGATATGTTAGATTTTCCCCCTTTTCATTATTATTAACTGTTAGCTTATTAATATAATTAAAACTCGCTTTTAAATAATTCATATAGTAGTGAGAATGACTAAGACGCAGTGTATCTGTTATTAAATTTATTATATTTTTAGGAGTATATACTAAGCATATCTTTTTTCACGAAAGTGTATATTAATAACGCCAAAAAATTGCTAAAATAAAACTAGAAGTGTGTGTGCTAGTCTAAATGTATTTTTTTTCTCTTCAATCTCATAGAGTATGGTGTCGTTGGATAGGTCTTTTAAAAATATTGAAGGTTTTGTAGTGCATTTAGTGAACTTCAAAGGAAAACTATAACTGCTAGACATACTTTACAGGTTAACGAGCATTTGTCGATTTGTCATAAGTACAAATTCCATTGAATAGATAGAGATATAGTAGTTGGTACAAGTATTGTCAGAGAATAATTAATATAAATATGACCATTGAAAGCGTAAAGGCTAACTACGGAACCCTACACTGCGCTTGGTCCGACAGCACTTGACTATTTTTTGTTTAAAAACCTCTGATTCCTCTGTACCCATTGTACCAGCTAGAAAGAAGGCGTTCTAATGATGATCTATCTTTCTGCTATGTTTTTCTAGGTGGAAAAAGACCTGTGCCATTTTACTTCAAAATTGGTTAAACAAAACACACACAAACACACACACAGATACGTAGTTCAACACACAATATTTTGTTTTATTTGGTTCCTTAATATATTTACTAACTATTAACTATTTTACTACATAAGTTAAGTTAAATAATCATATTACTAGTTAGCAACCGTGTTAAAATTATATTCTTAGTAACTTAATAATAAATCGCTTTAGTAGAATTATGTTCCGGTATATAATCATGCCTAGGTATATAATTATATGACGGCTACATCTATGTTACTGCGACATATATGTTTATTACAAATATTATTCTACATTTTATTAGAATTATTAGACTATTACACAAACTAAACAAACTTTAAAGTTTTATTTTTCAAAGCAATATTGTAACAGGCATATCCTCACTATGATTTCGTGTCTCCCACGATAGTTGCACCACGTAAAGTAATCCTTCCCTACACTATAGCTAGATAGTAAACGAGAGAAAAATTTACATTTACGCAAATTTTAACTCTAAAAAGTATTAAAAAAAACCCTACTAAATGTAAAAGTTAGGATGTTTATTACTTAAATTAATCACGTCGGCGTCTCAGCCACATAACACCCACTGCTGGGTATAGGCCTCCCCAAATGGGAGGGTTTGATATAATCACCACGCTTGGCAGGCGGGTTGGCGATCACAGTATGGCCAAGTTTGTAGGAGAGGCTACTGCCCGTCTCCTGAAGGCTGAGTCCCTTAGTCGCCGTTTACGACACCCACGGGATGAGAGGGGGTAGTGCTATTCTAAGCCGAAACTACACAGCTAAGTATTTTACCTAATTAATCACATTAAAACGGCTAAAGGTAATATTAAATTAAAGTTAATAGTGGGTTAAACAGACATTCAATACATTTTATACGATACATCCTCTAGTCTGCGTGAAATAGAAAGAGATTTCAAATTAAAAAAAAATGGACTTAATTAAAAGTTTTTTTTATGAGCAACGAGCAGACTCCTAGCCTTCATCATAACTGATGTTAGGTATGGATAAGGCTGAAGATGGTAGCGAGCCTCTCCTGGAATCTTCAACTATTGAGGAACTGGCTATCTTATCTCTAACTGCCGCAACACAACAATGCTAAAAACATTGTTGTAATGGCGTCAGACTTAGATAAGATGGTGGTAGCTAGCCAGGCGGACTTATACCAAGTCCTACCACCAACCAAATCTAATACAATATGTACCCCCGCTGGCAATCGATGTCGGGACCTCTGGGTCTGATACCGGTGGTTGTTACCACTAGACCAAAGGCGGTTAAAAAGTCAGTATCATCTTAATCAGATCAGCTGTTTTCGAGTTACATGTCACATATTTCGGCATAATAAAAATTTTGTGGAAACAATTGATAACCTCTTCAAAACAAAAGAGCAAAAATGTCAATAAGAAAAAATTAACCGCCTCTGTGGTCTAGTGGTAACAACCACCGGTATCAGACCCAAGGGTCCCAGGTTCGATTCCCAGCGGGGGGTACATATTGTATTCGGTTTGGTTGGTGGTAGGACTTGTGAGTCCGCCTGGCTAGCTACCACCATCTTATCTAAGCTTGACGCCATAACAACATCTAAATTATTATCTAAATCTAAGGCAACAACAACAATTTTTTTAGCATTGTGTTCCGGCAGTTAGAGTTAAGATAGCCAGTTCCTCAGTGGTTGAGGATTCCGGGAGAGGCTCGCTTCCATCAATACTTAACATCAGGTATGATGAAGGCTAACACCCATATTCTAAGTCGTTCCTTCAAAACTTACTCGTCCTCGACTTAACGAAACCTCATTGAAAACCTCTTCGAAATTCTCCTTGAAATCGGTATTCTAAGTCATAACTCCGTAAGGACCTGGAGGAGCCAAAGAGTACGTAGCCACACCGTGTTAGGCCTAGCTCACACTACCATTTTTACCCACGACAAGGTTGAGTGGAGTGTAAAAAGTTTTGGAGGAACGACTTAGATTATCGGGGTAAGAGTCTCACCGTCATGAATAAAAAAAATCTAAAAATATTTTTTGTTCCTGTAATAAGCTCATTTGAATAAAGAATATTTGGATTTTTTTGACATCCTTTTTTGAAGTTGATTGCGGTGGGCTGAAACTGAACCATGTTTTCGTTAGATAATCACTTCTTCTTCTTCTTATCGAGTGAGGATTAGTGACCACCTCTGGTGTCAAGGTCAAGTGTCGGATGGGTGACCGTAACAGTAGCATTATAACTAAGCGCTTCCGTGCTTCGGAGGGCACGTTAAACCGTCGGTCCCGGCTGTTGTTCAGATTTCCACCTGTTTCGGTCTCTTCGGAATTCTTTATGCAGTGTCAGGTTAACATCACGAGAGGACTGCCAAAACCACTTGTCGTGGTAATTTGATCAGAAGCTCGAAAATTTCTATAGCAATGGGATCATGTCCCTACCCACAAGATAGCAAAAAGTTATCGAACAAAATGGCATCTACATACTTTAGTTAAATGTAAATAAACTATATTAAAAATTAAACAAGAAAATATACTAGAAAAAAGCAACTAGTCGCATGTCGCCCTGACGGGATAGTATATTTTCTTGTTTAATATTTATCACACAAAAATACATTGTAAAATGCAAAATTAAAAATGTATATTAAAAATGTTTTGACTTTTCTTAAAAAATGCGAAGAAACTTTTTCCTCAACCTATCATAATTATAATTATATAATTGTCATACATACAAACACTATGAAAATCAAAGGTATTTTTGCACACGAAAAATTAAAGTGGCATTTTGGGTAGGTGTAAGTAACGGTAGTCAAGTGTATACACCTTATTTAATATAATAATAATAATAATAAAAGAAACTTTATTGCACACGATACAAAAACAAACACATACCTACAGAGAAAATGACAAAAAAAGAGGGACACACAAAAGGTGGCCTTATTGCTACATAGCAATCTCTTCCAGGCAACCTTGGGTGAAAGATGGAACCCTTCATGAGCGAGTTTGACTCGCACTTGCCGATTTTTTAAATAAAGCTGTACCTGAAAATGCGGTCTAATAGGTACTTCATTCATAAGGGTTCAATCTTGAGGGTCCAGTGGGTACTACATCAGCCAAACTGTTGCTGTTGTCTGTACTTTGTCTAAAAGACTCACGAGAGTGATGTGACCTTTCCGAGTAATTTATTATTAGCTCCGAGCGAGTCGTCGGTCACGAGAAACAATTATAAATGACCCTTACGATTTTGGACCCAATGGTTCAGTGGTACTGACCATGATTGCTCAGGAAAAGGTCGTGGGCCCGCCGTTCGGTCACAATGCGGGTACAGTTTTTTTTTCACCTTACACGCTTGGAAAAGGAGGATTTGTTTTGCAATTTGCGGCCTAGCGCGGTAAGGACCTACAAATATGTCATAACGCGTTCCGAATCGCACTATTGACTTATTTGTTATTTGCAGGTTTAGTCTACGAGTTCAGTGTTTAAGACGTTATATATGACTGAAGCGAAACGGATTTCGCAGATTAGGCGTAAAAGCCTGAAAATCACTAAACTATCTAACTAACTTGACCTGTATGTACGTTACAACTTGCAGTAGAGTACAATCTTTTAATACGAGAAATGTTATAATAAATGGTAAGTCTTCTATATGAGTTGAAAATTGTTTCCATCGTCAGCCTGTGGACATAGGCCTCTCCTAGCTCACGCCTATTGTGGCGTTCATAGGAGGCTATTAGCCTACTGCTACCACGCTGGCCAGACGGGTTGGTAGAGGGTTTGTTTCAAGTTTTCCTACTCTCGCACAGGTGTTCAATGCGTCGAGCCTCTTAGTCGACTCTTACGACATCCCAGGCATGTAAGGGAGTGGTGACACGTGTATTCTTAGACCGTCACCACACGGAAATTGTTTACGGTTAGGATAACCATAAAATGTATATTAGTTTTTTTTGTGATGAAAATTGATCTTACCCATGTGTTTTAGGTCAATTACCAATTTGACGACTCTGTATGAAATAAAAAACAGCCCTTGACGAGTTTCTTGCCGGTTCTTCTCGTTACAAAGTCTCCCGCCGTAGGATTTGTGAACCGATGTTGTAGCTTCTTTGACGTCCATAAGTGCTACAACAGCCTAGACTGAATAAATGATATTGAATTTGAATTGAAACTAGCTAAGTATCATTGCTGTTCAATAAATAAACCAATTTCCAATAGTAAATGTAACCTTATTTGAGAATAATCTTGAATTTTCGTTTTTTTTTGGGTTTTTTAAAACAGAAAGTGTCATGACAACATTTAAAAATCGTGTTTCCGAAATTTTGCAATTTTAGATAAAGGTATGAAGAAATACATATTTTATTACCAGATTTGTAAGATATCTAACCGTCCTACAGTTTTGTGACAAAAAAATACTTACTTTTTTTGTAAAGCGTCTTATGCAACTTTCACGATGGTCAATAACCGGATCAGATAATAGAAGACTTTTTTTTCAATATTTCCAATATTTTTGATCGTTATCAGCCATTTTTAATGTCCCCACTGCTGGGGTACTGGCCTTCCTTATGGATGGATAAGGAGAACGGGCCATGACCCACCACGCGGGCCCAATGCGGATTGGTGGGTTTTAACGACTGTAAACGCAGCCGGGATCAACGGCTTAACGTGCCTTCCAAAGCACGGAGGAGCTCGAGATAGTAAATTTTTGGTCACCCATCCCATGACCGACCATTGGTAAATTTGCTTGACCTCAACAATCGCAGGCCGAGCGCGCGAACCACTGTTCCACGGGCTCCTCAAATATTTTTGATAACCCATCCGATTTTCGACCATAGCAATGGTTGTTTATCTACACAATGCTTGCAAAAACAGAGCGAATGAAGAATACAATTAAACATAATTTATTTATGCAATATTCAATGTTTTAACTGTAATTTAGTAGCAAAGGTTAATAATAAACTAATTTGCTCTAAGAAAATTATTTCGCTGACTAAATTAGTTAATTTAATAAGTAATTTGAAGAAGCGAAATTGGATTTCAAAACAAAATATTACAAACTTTGTTAGAATTTCATCTGCGTATTATAAGCGTGATGACTGATGAACATAATTTTGTATTTGTTCTGTGTGTGGGTGTAAAGAAATAGCAGACAATACCACACTTATTGATTTGATTATAAAGTGCGTAAGCACTAATATGAGGTCGTCCGGCAGAAGACCAAAGTGACAGACATTGTCCGTCAATGTAGCAAACTGAAGAGGCAATGGGCTCACATCAGTCGTAAAGCCGACGAGCGTTAGAGCAGACGGGTTCTCGAATGGAGACCACGTCTCGGTAAATGTGGTGTAGGACTCCTGCTAGATGGACCGACGACCTGAGAAAGATTGGGGGTAGTGGCTGGATGAAAAAGGGGGGCGATTGTGTCTTGTGGCGCACCTTGCGGGAGGCTTACGTCCAGCAGTGGACTGCAATAGCGCTGAATGATGAACCACTAATATTACGGATATCAGATAAAGCACAGGTATAAATAATAAAACAGATAAAACAAATGTTCATCACGTAAATACTAATATTAATTATCCAGTTGGGAATAGAACGAACAAACGCAAAAATCCATTAATTCCACTAAAGTTATTTTGTTTGAATATTAATTATGAGGTTAAGGAACTAATGATAATCAGCAAAAACAACTTGACAGACTGATCGTATTCGATCACGTTCGTTAAGCAAAGTTCGGCCCGGTCAGGCGTCGGATGGGTGACCGAAAAGTGGCATTATAACTGAGTGATTCCGTGCTTCGGAGGGCACGTTAAACCGTCGCGTCTGTCCCGGCTATTATCATTTGATTACAGTCGTTAAGCCAAGTCAGAGGCCTTAGGCGGCTTGATAAACTCTGACACCAGAGGTGGCCACTAATCCTCATACGATAAGAAGAAGACTTTGACCGTGGATGAAACTTTTGGCACGCAAGGTTACACTTGTACCGTCTATCTCGATATAGGTCTGTGGTAGTAGTACATAGTCGTAGTAGATAGTCGGACTTTCAACAAGTCCTTTCTACCATCAACTAAATGTGTATGTCGCAGGATAATTAGGTAAATCGATTTTTTTACAAAGTCCTAGGGATATTGCGAAAACACGGATAATGAGACAATGGTGTTGTCATTTCTCTCCTACTGAAAAAAGATATGATTTTTGCGATAAAACTGGTTGCCTTAGTAAGATTACGAAAAGAATCCCTGGCTATTATGAAATAAGAACACTGATTGGCGTCCAAAACAACATCTTCTCTGATTGGTTGACGACTTGACGTTTCAAATGTCAATCTATTCTCAGACCAATCAGAATAAGAGTTAGCAAGCAACCAAAAATTAAGCCAATCCGAGTAAAAAATATCCAATGTTACTAAAGCAACCAGTATTTTTGCAAAACCCTATCTTTTTTCAGTAAGATTGAGAAATGTCAACACCATTGACGACCTGTTTGGCGCAGGGGTACTAAGCCCGCCTACTGCGCCAGAGGTCCCGGGTTAGATCCCCGGACAAGACAAATATTTGTGTGCATGAACATGTCTGTTTGTCTTGGTCTGGGTGTTTAATATGTATATTATGTATGTATTTACAAAAAATGTACATAAGTATGTTTATCCGTTATCTAGTATCCATAACACAAGTTCTTCATGAAACTTAACGTGGGCTAGATAATTGGTGTCTTGTATGCAATTATTTATTTATTTTATTTATTTATTGTCCTAATTATCCGTGTTTTTGCAATATCTCTAGGATTTTTGCGAAAATTCTATTTATCAAATCCTCCTACGACATACATATACAAGTTTCGTCCACAGGTTATACTTTAGATGCCCGCGTTTCAAGTCATTTATTTTAACCACAACAAAGATGAAAGATAATAATAAATTGGACCTAATTTTTCACACAGATGACATAAAAATATGAATGTTCAATTGTAGATTAAAAGTGATAAATGTTAAAGAGCAGTTGCTCAAACAATTGTTTAAAAATATTTCAAGTTGTGTGGGATAGGTCGGCAACTTTGTAGTAATATTTTGAAGGTGATTTACTTAATATACCTACCTACCTTAAGTATTGATCATTATCAGGTACAGAAGACGGCGTATTGTGCGTGATTTGTTGGTAAAGTCAAATTCAATATCATTTATTCAGTCTAGGCTGTTACAAGCACTTATGAACGTCGTAGAAGATACGCCATCGGTTCACAAACCAAGCTGGTCAGCCCTTTCGGCTGTTTTAAACCCCCGACGCAAAAAGAGAGGTGTGTATCTGTCTGTCTGTCTGTTTGAGGCCACGCAGCTCTTTTTTTATTTGAAAGCTGGCGTGATCGAAATATAGTTTATGAAGATCGTTTAGCCGTTTGAAGATCATCAGCTCATTTTCTACTTTAACTTTAATTTTAATTACCTAAATGGACTGATGGCATTCAAGCATCTTAGCAGATCTTCAAAAATTGTAGCTAAGAACTGTCTTGATTATATCAGCTTTAAAATAATTAAAAAAACACATCCAAATGGGTCCGTCCGCTTAGGAGCTACGTTGCCTCAAACAGTCACAGATGTATTAACGGGTCATGGACATGTTCGCTCGCCTTTTTTCCACTCGACTTTATTCAAGCTCGACCTGACGAAGCGACCAGCACGGTCTGCAGAGTACCCAACTCCTTGATGACTTACAGCACACATATCGTGTTTAGGCTCGTTGAAACGGTCTTGGTGAGAGGATAGACATACAGTTAGTGACTTTGACCTGAGTTTGGGCATCGGACAATTAATTAGGGTAAATACATACTTAAATTTTATTTTTAACTTTTTAAGAGTATTTTTTGTGATGGGAGTTTTTTAATATTCAATTTCATTTTTGTTGGTCGTGGGACTTGTTCTAAATCCGTCTGGCTAGCTACCACCGTCTTATCTAAGCCTGACGCCATAACAACAATGTTTTCAGCATTGTTGTGTTCCGGTAGTAAGAGATAAAATAGCCAGTTCCTCAGTAATTGAGGATTCGCGGAGAGGCTCGCTTCCATCTTCAGCCTTATCCAATCATATCAATACTTAACAGCAGGTATGATGAAGGCTTAAAACTTTTTTTTTTTATTTTAATACCGACTACTTGCCAAAACAGTCAACTATATTATAATTAAATGTTCTGTACCTGATAAACGTGAATGATTAAAATCGGTTGACAACAGACGTCGTTATATTAAAACATACATAAAAAATATATTTATACAGTCAACTTGAGAACCCCTCCTTTTTGTCTATTAATAAAAATAGCATTGTAAAATGCAAAATTAAAAAGTTCAAAATTAAAATCCAATATTAATTTTCATGAAATTTCTTTCTTTTCACTGTTTTCAAAGTTTTTGTATTTCCTCTCGCCTATTACGTAAGATTCTCCGATATTAAATCCGCATTCGGTTTTACTTATATTGTAAATAGCTTCCGACCGCGGTTTCACTCGCGTGGTTCCCGTTCCCGTGGCAATATCGGGATAAAAAGTTATTTATTAAGTTAATAGTAGATTAGTAGCCAAGGGCTGTAAGGCATCAATTGCAGCCCGAGATATATATAGTTCGAGGGTGCAATTGATGCTTACACCCGAGCTAACTATTCTGCTTTACATCTCGATTGTGAGGTAAGTAGAAAAAAACCGGCATTACAAGAATAAAACATTTTATTTGTCGAAATTTATAGTGAAATGAGAACAAACCCAAAACAAACAATATTTAAAGTAAAAGTTTTCTATTCCCGCCTTTTTTCAATAAAAAGAATCAAGTAAAGAACTTTTTAATTTTTTTTTTAAGATCGAAATTGAGCTTCGCCGTTCGATATTTTAAATTGATGACTGATAGCAAAGCGACCTCTTTGGTCATTGGGCTGAATGCATGATGTCTTTGCCAGTATGATGGTTAGATGTACGCGAACTTTTTGAAAGAAAGAAGTGTTTTTTTTTTTTATTTCTTACCGCTGTAGGGCTTTTCTAGCTACATTATTACCCTAGAGTGCTAATTAGTCACCTACAATATATGTTACTATCCGTCCTTACAAACTCTATGCCAAAACTCAAGTAAATTGGTTGCTCTGTTCGGGCGTGGAAGGACAAATAAGCACACTTTCGCATTTTTAATATTAGTTTTTTTATGAACGACGAGGAGAGTCTTAGCCTTCATCATACCTGATGTTAAGTATTGATAAGGCTGAAGATGAAAGCGAGCCTCTTCTGGAATCCTCAATCACTGAGGAACTGACTATCTTATCTCTAACTGCCGGAACACAACAATGCTGAAAAAAATATTGTTATGGCGTCAGACTTAGATAAGATGGTGGTAGCAGCCAGGCGGACTTACAACGAGTCCTACCACCAACCAAACCGAATACAATATTTACCCCCCCGCTGGGAATCGAACCCGGGACCCTTGGGTCTGATACCGGTGGTTGTACCACTAGACCACAATGGCGGTTAAAAAAGGTTAAAGTTATGATACTGATGTAGGTAAGTATGCTATATTACTGTAAAGTTTCATCTAAATCCGTTCAGTAGCTTTTGAGTGAAAGACTAACAAACATACATACACCCATCCTTCCAAACATCCACACAAACTTTCGCATTTAAGTATAATATCGATTTCGAATCCGATATTATTAACCTCCTTTTTGAAGTCGGCTTAAACTAATCTTATTCTTCGACCAGTAGCTGTGACCCTGTTATTGGCAATCATTAATATTCACTAATAATCGTTTGTCCGTCTGTCGTAATGTTCGTAATCTCTATGTGTATCAACATTGTAATTGAGAGTTGACGGTATCTACGAAATAAGAATGTAGAGCGAAAATCTTGATACTTTAGAAGTAAAATAATATAGTAAAAACATTTTGAATTTCGCTGTTTTTTAAAGAACTTAAATTAAATAATCTTTTCAATGATAAGTGCGCGCCAAAACTTAAATAATCTTTATTGAAATTAGTATTAAGTATTAAATCATAATTTTCTTTCCTTACGACGTATTCAAGCTAGAAATAAGCATTTTTTGTATCATCATTGTATTAGGTACTTTATTCAATACAGAATTTTAAAAAACAATATAAACGAACTACAGACATTACGCATTATATCATAATACTTCATTCACAAACATAACCAATAGCTTAGTATCGTAATAGTCTAGTATAAACATAACAATAGTAAATAAAAATTTATCTTTTATACTTTCGATAATAGCTTTACCATTAACCATGCTTTCTTTTATCTTTTGTGATTTGTATAATATAGTGTTTTAACGTTAAATGTAATGCTTCTTTCTAGTATTATGCGAATACTATATAATAAAAATTTATGAAGGTTGGCTTATGAGTTGAGAGTTGATTCTGTGTCGATTGGATTTGTTTAATCTGTAAAACAGAATTAACAACGAATTTCTTTATTATTTAGAACCGATGGCCGTTGGGGCGGAAAGGTTCTGGAATGGCGACCGCGCACAGGACGACGCTCCGTGGGGGCCCCACCAGGTGGACCGACGATCTGGTGAAGGTCGCGGGAAGCCGTTGTGGAGATCCTTGGGGAGGCCTCTACCCATTAGTAGGTGTCATGTGGCTGAGAAGACGACGACGATGACGTATTTACAGTAAATTAATTCGATTAATTGTAATAAAGCAATTTTTTTATCATGTTATATCACTTAAACAATGTCGAAATGTTGTTGTTATGGCTACAGATATAGTGGTAACTAGCCAGGCGGAGTAGGAATAAGTCAGACCTACCACCAACAAGACCGAATACTTGAACCTAAAATTAACTTCTAGATCTTTTTGGATGGTGTTACTACTGACTGGGGCCACAGTGGCGGCTTACGGTTCCTCTAAAAGGGCCAGGCGTTTCCCCGTTGTGTGTGTGGAAAAGGCTTCTTTTATATCTATATTTCAAGTCTACATTGTTCTTATAAGTAGTCTTACATAACTATCTTAATATCAGTGAATATCACGCATTAGTCCAAATATCAATCACAACAAATCGGTATAGAGACCCATCTTGTATTGCAAGCAAATTGTTGTAGGAATTGTTGTTCCTTTATTATTATTATTTTTTATTTATTAATTTTCTAATACAGTTTTAACAATTACAATAACATTTTACAGTTTATACTTTCTTATCGATCTACTTATCTTACAAGTTTGTAAATATTAACGTAGGTACTTCGCATATAAACCATAAACGCTATTGCAACACTGAGTTTTATACCTCTACCCTCCATAGTAGTATAAAACTGTTTCACGGTAGAATAGTCTCCTCCTCTTGAAAAGAGAGGTTCTGATTTTAAAACACTTTTCCACGCTAGGCCGCAAAATGCGACTTTCCACGCAGAAATTGAATGACAAAACCAACTTTTACGAACGTGTGAGATGGAAATAACTATTGATAAAGCCCTGTCTACATTAGTACAGTAAGCAATATCTGTATCGTCGACATACCTACGTCTGTGAAAACTACATTAGTCCAAATATCAAACACAACAAGTCGGTATATAGACCCATCTTGTATTGCAAGCAAATTGTTGTGGGAACGAAGATTAACCTTGCGTTTGAGAAATGTAGCAGTGGTGCAAGATGTAGAAGTATTGTCTGTGGTCGAGGTAGAAAGGTGGGCCTTTGACTAATTTAGCCGTTAACCCGTTATTGTCATCAAAGTAAGACCTTATAACATATCCTACTAATATTATACATGTGAATGTATGTCAGTTTGTTTGTTTGTTTATGTCTTTGTTCGTCTTTCACGCAAAAACTACTAAACGGATTTGGACATCTGTCAAATTGGACCAAAAACCAAAAATGGCCAACGAAAATAAATGGCATATTATTTTTGTAAGCAGTGTTACGATATTTTTTTGTTATGACGTCTACAGTGTACGATTTGTGGCCAAGCATTTATTGAAGTTTGTAAATGTTAATATTTTTCGTGTAATTTCGGCCACGAAACGAATTGACCACGAAATAATGTAGTCGGATAACAGAATATCGTTTATTACATTAAGATCAGTTCTTTGTAAGCATCATAGTATTATGCGACCCACGTACCAAAAATAAGAATAATGATATTTTCAAACTTGCATAATTGCTTGACCCCTAATCTTATGTTGTTGACGTCCTAACAAAAAAATATCGTAATAATGTTTACAATAATTTGCGATATTTCGATAATTTTACATAAGATTACTATTATATTTTGTTTTTTTTAATTTTCAATGCTATTTTTATACTTTTAAAATGAAAAATATCGGAAAAAATCAACTAGGCCACAAGTGAATTTTCAGATGGAACTCGAATCCACGACCTTTGGAAATCCGGCCCTATGCTCTAACCACTGAGCTACCGAGGCTTCGAGGTTAGCGCATTGGGCCGGATTTCCAAAAAACTATTATAATTCTAAAAATACTGAAGTCAAAATAAAAAATACGGAACATTATAATATTAATACTGCAATAAAAATGATTATTATTATAATTTTTTTCACTATTCTTTAGCCGTAAATTCCATTAACACATACATGAACCGGCGGGTGCCCTTTCGATCGCATAATGTTTTCAGTTATAAAGTCGTTTGGCATAACAGTTTTGGCATAAAGTCTTTTCGCATAATTAATAATAAGCAGAGTTTTATGAACGCAGAATGGTTTCATCGGCATAATTCTTACTTACTCTAATTTACTTTAACATACATATAACATTTAATAACCATAAAATTTAAGGGCATAATTGTTATACGTCTAAAGACAATCTATAATATAAAAATGAATGAAGTCAATGAATGAGTGAAATCATTGTGGAGTTCTTCGGGTGGGGGCTATACCCAGGATGCAGTGGGCGTCATGCGGCTGATATGATGATGATAACAAAAATTAAAGATCTGGTCTCTACACCTGATGTGGAGCCTACACCTAGAAGCCCTTTTGTGGTATAAGAGATACGAATATAGACACAACATTTAATAATTCTGAGGCGGTAGGAAGTTCGCCGGATTCGCTAGATTATCATAAAATATGAAATGCATAATAGATTTATCCCAATACCATCTGAAACCATCAACAATTAGGAATAAAAGTTTATATTTAAGCTAACGTGCTTGTGAGGGAATTAAGCGCCGATCCCGACCACCCGTGGTCACCTTGCCGTGGTACTTGTATGCCTAATAGGTCTAGTCTGATTGAAATAAAACAACTTTTACGGATATCAAACGCGCTATATTTCCACGAACTAAGTTGTAATTGTCCGTATTTTTAGGTTTTTTAGGGGTTTTTTTGATTTTCCCGACGTTTCGGCACCTTTACAGCTGCCGTGGTCACGGGATGACTGACCACGGCAGCTGTAAAGGTGCCAACTTAGTTCGTAGAAATATAGCGCGTTTAATATCCGTAAAAGTTGTTTTATTTCAATGAACAGTGCGCGCCAAAACTTAAGATGTACGTTGATGTAGTCTGATTTGATTTTATTTTATGTCTTTGATTTTAATTGCTGTTTATTATTTTTATTGTAATGTGTTTTTTAATTTTGTTTCCCGTTTTTTATTTCTATGTTTATCATTAATATTTGTTTTAACGAACCCGCTGTTAATTTGGCTCGCAGTCCCACCAAAACGGTACCGACGGAAGATCAGCGCTGACCAAAAGCCTTGCATTATGCTGAGTCGGGACCGTTTTGGGACAAACGGTTTTTCGTCTTTTATGTGTTTTTGTTTTTATTCGGTTGTACTGTCTTTTGTGTGTCCCAAATAAACTTACTTTTCTTTCTTTCTTTTTTTCTAATACTAGAGTGCAATTTAAAGCCCGGAGGCGAGTAGGGAAATCAGCCCGTCGTAGCAAAATTATATGCATCCGATTATCGGATCACTGGTCCTCCTTATCTATCCATAAGGAAAGCCAGTGCCCCAGACATGACATCAGGCTCATGAACAGCGCACACTTGACCGGATCTTTCCATAATAAATCATCTATTTGTCATCCACGCGAGGGAACTGCAGTAAATATGATTTTTAATTGGATAATCCTATCTTGATAACTGCCTGAAGTGATTAAAAACTTATTAAGTTAGAAAACAATATCATTATCTACAACTGCGTTAATGCGAGCATAGTTGTATATTTTTTGTATCAAGTTTATTTCTTGACTAGCTTCCGCCCGTGGATTCACCCGCTTGGTTCCCGTTCCCGAGGGAATATCGGGAAAACAGTAGCCTAGTTACTTTCCGTCCTTTCAACTATTTTTAATCCAGTTCAATGATCTAACCACTGAGCTACCTAGCGATGGCTGGTTCATGCGTCATGCTCGAGAATGGGTGCCGCCAGCGGAAATGGGTCTACTGCAGTCTGCTTGTCTTAACGTTGTGCTTAGAACTTAAATATTTTCATCTAAAATAAATAAATTGCTATCGACCTGTATGTACGTCACAACCTGCAGTACAGTAACCTTGTTATGCGAGAAATGTTATTATGCAAGTCCTTCCTTGCGAGTTGAAAATTGTTTACGGTTAGGATAACCACAAAATGTAATATTATAATTAGTATTTTCTTTTCGTGATGGAAATTGACCTTACTGATATGTTAAGGTCACTTTTCAATTTGACGACTCTGTATAAAATAAAACAGGGAGAAAAAAATAGACCTTGACGAGTTTCTTGCCGGTTCTTCTCGTTACGCGGTCTCCCGCCGTAGGGTTTGTGAACCGATGGCGTAGCTTCTTCGACGTTCATAAGTGCTTGTAACAGCCTAGACTGAATAAATGATATTGAATTTAAATGTAGTAGTTATGATAAACTTTAAATAGAAAAGTATTGATAACAAAATCTCCCATCCCATATGAGAATTCACTTGTGGCCGACTTTATTTTTTCCAATATTTTTCTATTTAAAGTTTATCTTATATTTAAAAATAGCATTGAAAAATGCAAAAATTCTAAAATCATAAATTATTGGCTCTTGCATCTTAATCGATTGTTAAACATCTGAAAAGATGTTTCTTTCGAATGCGAGGATATTCCTAGCATTGATGTGACAATGCTGGCCTACAGCGTATAAAAAAATATAAAAGGTCGTGGGTTCGTGACCCATCTGAGAATTCACTTGTGGCCGAGTTGATATTTTTCTATTTAAAGTTTAGCTATACTGTAGTCATCTTAATAAGATTTGCTCCGCCTTAATGCTAGCTAATATGTAAAAACTTTTTATAAATAAAATGAAAACCGACTTCAAAACACTAAAAAGCGAAAAATAAACCTTTTGGAGTCGGTGCAAGCCAAGGCAAGAAAAATAAAATAGTAGGCCCGCAAAGTAGAATGCTTTGGTTTTCATTTTTTTATAAAAAGTTTTTATTTCACAGTTTTTAAAGGAAGATAATATCATGTCATCCAAGTAAAAAATATGAAATGAAATATATAAAAATGCTCAAAACATAAAAGTACTGGGTCAAACTAAACCAATTTTTTATGGACCAATTGGCAACTATTCTGCATCGAACAAAAAAGAATCACGGAAATTGGTTCAAAAATCTCGGCGTAATCGGTATACATACATAAATATATATATATATATATATATATACCAACCGAATTGAGAACCTCCTCCTTTTTGAAGTCGGTTAAAAATGTGACCAGCACCAAACTATTTAGTAATCTGTGCCAGCACTGTTGGATTTATAATGATTGTATCTGAATACTTTCACTTAGTTGTATAATTGATATATTAAGAATCTGTCTGTGGTCCTTAAAATAAATAAGAATAAAAAACAGCACCATGCGCTATATTATATCACGTGATATAGCGGTGTTCACGTTAGATGTACAGATCACGTGTTAAGCCATGTCTTGATTTAATCCACATCTTATCAACGTGCATTAATTAATCAATGTGATTATTTTCCATTAATTGGAATGCTGTCACGCAAAAGAATTGATAGATAATTATATTCTGCTTAGATGGTTCGATTCATGTGTAAGACATAATATACCGTTTTTTTTCTTTGTGTCTGTTAAGGGGAGGTAATAATGAAAGAATATTTTTGAGGTTTTTTTTATTATTATTTTAATTTTATCAAGTCTTACACCCATATTCTAAGTCGTTCCTCCAAAACTCGTCCTCGACTTAATGAAACCACATTAAAAACCTCTTCGAAATACTCCTCGAAATCGGTATTCTAAGTCATAACTCCGTAAGGACCTGGAGGAGCCAAAGAGTACGTAGCCACTCCGTGTTAGGCCTAGCGCACACTACCATTTTTACCCACGACGAGGTTGAGTGGAGTGTAAAAAGTTTTGGAGGAACGACTTACAATATGGGGGCTAGTGTCGTTTATTACGATATTAAACCTACCTAAGCAATGAAAAACGAAGAAACCAAACTTAAAATAATATCATCATCATCATCATCAGCGTGTGGACGTCCACTGCTGGACATAGGCCTCTCCTAGCTCACACCTATTGTGGCATTCATAGGAGGCTATTAGCCTACTGCTACCACGCTGGCCAGACGGGTTGGTAGAGGGTTTGTTTCAAGTTTTCCTTCTCTCGCACAGTTGATCAATGCGTCGAGCCTCTTAGTCGACTCTTACGACATCCCAGGCATGTAAGGGAGTGGTGACACTTGTATTCTTAGGCCGTTCACACGCAAACACTGGTGCTATAGCGCTGTCTCGGTCCCAAACATAGTCGAGTATAAACTGACCATGGAAAAGGAATCTTATTCGATAAATATTAAACAAGAAAATGGAGAGAGGCCTATGTCCAGCAGTGGACTGCGACAGGCTGATGATGATGATGATGATGAAACAAGAAAATATACTAGAAAAAAGCAACTTGTCTCCTTATGGTAAATTTTTAAATAGAAAAATATTGGAAAAAATTAACTCGGCCACAAGTGAATTCTCAGACGGGAATCGAACCCGCGACCTTTGGAAATCCGGTCCAATGCTCAAACCGCTGAGCTACCGAGACTTGCGAACCACCGTCGAAATTCTCCAATACTTTTATATTTTTTAATACGCTGTAGGCCAGCGTTGTTACATCAATGCTAGGAAATCCTTGCATTCGAAAGAAACATCTATTCAGGTGATTAAGATGCAACTGCCAATAATTTATGATTTTGTAATTTTTGCATTTTTCAATGCTATTTTTTTTCTATTTAAAAATTTACCATAAGTATAAAAATAGCATTGAAAAATGCAAAAATTACAAAATCATAAACTTGTCTCCTGTCGCCCTGACGGGATTCGAACCCGCATCCTTGGGAGTCCGGCCCAATGCACTAACCAATTATGCTACAGAGACCTATGAGGACACGTCGAATTTTTATATAATATTTTATATAATATAATATTCACCGTTCTACGGTGTTGGCCACCGTCGCTTCATCAATGAGAGAAATTCCTCGCATTCGAAAGAAACATCTTTACAGATGTTTGACTATCGATTAAGATGAAACAGCCATCTAATTATAACTTTTTAATTTTGCATTTTACAATGCTATTTTTATGTGATAAATATTAAACAAGAAAATATACTAGAAAAAAGCAACTAGTCTCATGTCGACCCGTCAGGGCGACATGAGACTAGTTGCCAAAATTAAAAAGTTATAAAAAGGAATCTTAATAGTAGGTTGATAACGTTGAAGTTGCGTTGAACGAAAACGCCGTCGGCTGTCAAAGTGAAGTTGACAGCGATGCCGACGGCACTTACGCGGTAGACCCACTAATCGCGGCGCTTAATGAAAATGTCTGTTTGTTCACACAATTTACATAAAAATACTCTATATCCGTCATTTTTTATTCATGACATATATCCTCTAATTTATTACAAGTTGTAATAAATTAGAGGAATGTTTGTAAAAGTAATCAAAATATTTAACACGTCTTAATATAATTGTAATGACTATTTTTAAATTAGTCGTTTTCTGTGTTGAAAACTGGCAACACTAGGCAGCCCCACCACCGTTTTCTACCGATAGGTGGAGTGGGGTGGTGTGGTGGGGATGAGGCCAGGTGAGCGGGTTTTCGGGACGGAGAATTCATTCTTTTTCAGAGCACGGAGCAGTGAAGATATCTAAAAAAGTTACTGTATCAAGGTGTGTCTTTCATGAATAAAAGAAGATTGAATCTGGAGTCTGAGTTTTATTAAATAATATTATGCTGCTTGAGTTTGAAATAATATGCCACTATTAAATAATAATAAATTTTAACAGGGCCCGTATTCAATATGACCACTTACCGATTCCTTGCTCAAACCACGCGAATGTCGTATTTGGTTTCAATATTTTCAAAATGCGTTTTCTCTATGACACTTACAAATTTTTAAGTTATTTTACTTGTTTAATAATTATACAACTTGTGACTTTCATGTACTTGTACAATTATTCTATAATTTGCCAGTATCATGGAGAAAACGACTTTTGAAAATGTCAAAACCAAGTACGACATTGGCGTGGTTTGAACGAGGATTCGCTAAGTGGTCATAGTGAATAAGGGCCCTGAACTGAAACTTAGAGAATTTGTGAACAACTGTCCTTCTTTTAAGCCCTAACTAAGCAACAAAACGACTTGATTTTTGGCAAATAGTTTATTGAAAGGATGGAGATAAGGAGTAACAGAAGTATATTTAAAATTTACCATAAGAAGTATACATTTTTCTTATCCCGGTGTTTCCCCGGGAACAGGAACCACGTGGACGAAACCGCGGATGGAAGCTAGCCGTCAATGTTTTCAAGACGTTTTTAACCGACAAGAAGAACAGGCGCAAGAAAACTTTGGTTTGATTTTACAAACATTCTTTCCATAATTTTTACTTTTTTTATGAAGTACGGGAGACTCTTAGCCTTCATCATACCTGATGTTAAGTATTGATAAGGCTGAAGATGGAAGCGAGCCTCTCCCGGAATCCTCAATCACTGAGGAACTGGCTATTAAAGAAAAATAAAACGTACCCTGTTTTTCTCGAAGGACCAAAATGTACGAGTTCCGCTTAGTTGACCACGGACCCCGTACAGGAAGAAGTTGATAGTTGTAGTTGAAGGTTTGTAGTTAGTTGCTGGCTTGAAGTTAAGTTGTTCCCGTAGTGGAGATAAAGGAAAGAAATCCTTCACTATTTACTTTTATTCACGTAGTTAGTTATATATAAGTTTAGTTTTAGTTAAAGTAGATGGGTCTTTCCTCGACCGTAGCCGATAATAATCTCCGAAAATAATATGTTACAATTAAAAGGTAAATTAAAGTTGCTGACGCGCGACCTAAATTAGGCGTTAACGTGCGGTGGAAAAAATGTGCGGTGTAAGACCGTACATTATCATTAACTGCCGGAACACAACACTGCTGAAAACATTGTTGTTATGGCGTCAGACTTAGATAAGATGGTGGTAGCTAGCCAGGCGGACTTACAACAAGTCCTACCACCAACAAAACCGAATACAATATGTACCCCCGCTGGGAATCGAACCCGGGACCTCGGGTCTGATACCGGTGGGTGTACCACTAGATCACAGAGGCGGTAAGACTAAAGTGCAAGTATTATTAAATTAATGTGTGTCATTTATTATTATATTATTATTATTAACACGCCTGATTAATTGTTTGTTTATAAAACGCTTGTTGTTGTCTTTGCTACTAGATATAGCTCAGGCGTTAACGAATTGCGGTTGCTATGAATAATTTTAAAGGCGTTAAACTCCAAACGATGTGCCTGAAATTTATATTTTGTCTTCTTATTGTTCTTTATTAAATTTTTCTCTGTAATCAAGCCTTATCTTAATTACAATCACAGCTTATTCTATTAGTTAGTATAGGTTAATGAAATCGGCCATTAGTAGTCATAAAGTTTTGGTACTGGTCAAAGGTTCCATTCCAGTTCATATAACAAAGGATAGTATTTTAAGCGACAGACAAAAAAAAATTTTAGTGATAAAAATATTAAGTGACTTATGTCCGGTTTCAATAATCTATCCCTAACAAGAGGTAGGCATATCTTGGTTACGTTACTTAGCAACCGCTGTTATTTTGAATTATTTTAGGCTGATTAACAAAAATATCTAGGCAACAAAGCTCTAGTAAGCCTATCTCTTACTGAGGATAGGTTATTGAAACCGACCGTTAGTCGCCAATGTAATTTTTTTTTTTTTTTTTTATACTAGGAGAATTATATTTTATTTTTTTTTATACATTCCTCGCCCCCAGGTGCAGGGGCGATTCGAAATGTTGGACTCACCTGGGCGGGTACTACCAACTAAAACTCCTAGTACTTGCCCTCCAGGCCGTCATTGGTCACGGGGGGTAGGGTTCGCAATCACCCCTAAAGACCAGGCTGCCGTGGCCCGGTTACCCGGGCCCCCTCACGGCTGGAAGATGGCCGAGCAAGTTTAGCCATCTTCCCAGACGGTGGAAACCGTGCAAGGCCGGCGATGGCACACCCACCAACGCCAGCTTGGTTTCTTTATAAGGGAATGAGGCGATCATACCGTCGCCTCCTTCCCCTTAGCCGCCTGCGACGGATTCGGGCCGCATGGGCGTCCTGCTCGCGAGCCCTCTCCGCTGTCTCCTTCTGGAGGATCACATCCTCGCAGAAGGAGACTGCCGCCTGCCACGATCTGTCACTACCCAGCATCTTACTGACGATGCTGGGTAGGGAGAGATCCCCTCCGCCAATCTAACCTAACCTAAACCTACTTATTCCGCGACTAAACCTACAATTTTAATATTCTATCAATTAAGTAAGTTTTATACGATCCGTTTATTATAAAGTCAAAGTCAAAGATTTTTATTCAAATGGACTTATAGATAAGTGCTTTCGAATCGTCTAATTTTTTTTCGTACCAGCCATTCAGGGCATCTTCTATCTAACTGATAAGAAGAACGTCGCTAGAAACTTATCAGCTTTAACAGCAACAACATTTACAAAGGAACATGTCGTTGCCAAACACATATCTACTATCTTGAAACATATTTAATACTAGAGGCCGGGCGCGGTTTCACCCGCGTGGTTCCCGTTCCCGTGGGAATTTTGGGATCATTTATAGCCTATGTTACTACTTGGGGTCTAAGGATTCTCTATACCAAATTTCGTTAAAATCGGTCCAGTAGTTTTTGAGTTTATTCGTTACATACAAAAATACAAATCTTTCCTCTTTATAATATTAGTATAGATATAGATATATATACTAGCGGACCTACTCAACACGCTCACAAAATTTCATGAGAATCGGTCAAGCCGTTTCGGAGGAGTATGGGAACGAAAACTGTGACACGAGAATTTTATATATTAGATATATAGTATAGATAAGAGGAAAATTTTCTCATACTCAGTTATTAGAATATTTTCCTTTATACAATTACAACAGTCATGTTTTATGTTAGTATCACTTCCATGAACAAACATTTTGGTCATTCAAATAATATATTCCAATAACATATGCATTTTCTACAATTACTCGTCTGAAAATCTGTCTGCTACCGTATTATGTACTACAACTAGCGGCCGTTCGCGGTTTCACCCGCGTGGTTCCCGTTCCCGTGGGAATATCGGGATAAAAAGTAACCTATGTTACTCTCAATCTTTTCCACTAAATCTATACCATATATCAACTCGATTGGTTGCTTAGTTAGAGCGTGAAAGAAGGACAAACAAACGCACTGTCGCAATTATCATATTATAGACCGATAGGGATGAGTTTTGAGGTTTCAAAAATATTAAAGTTCTTGATTTTTGGTATACAGTTCCAGGACCATTTACTTAACCTAATATATGATTTTGTGTCATCATAGGTGCAGGGATAAGTATATATTGACGTTTTTGTCTTTTCTGTCATTATCGGCCGGAAAGAAAATTAGAGACGATAATTTTACTTTCATGGGGATTAGAAAGTCGTAAACGATGTACACGAGGTTTTTGTGTCATCTCTCTCCACGGGAATACTGTTATTTAACCATTACCTAAGATGTCGCTTCAGTAGCTCAAAAGAATATTAGAGTTGGTGAAATTAGTGTTATAAGTTTTAGATCAATGGTATCTTTTGTTTATAATGTTTTGTGTCAGATTCCTCCATGGCATTTTCAGAAACTTTCTTTTTTTTGTTCAAAACGCTGTAAAAGTCACAAAAGAAAATTCAAGTTATTAGAGTTTATGTTTTTATTATCTTTATGATATAACGAAACACTATTCAAAATTTGTGTCGTTTTTATCCATGGAATCTTATATTATTAGATTCAGTTTAAATCCGGAACATTTTGAAATTTGCCGCTAAGAGCAAGCGCATGGGACGCGACGCGACACGCGAGCGGTGTGTGTGACCTTGAGAGTCTTGCAAATGTAAAGCCGTACGTGCTGTTGACGGTACCTACATTGCTAGTCAAGAAGGTACCTACTTAATTATTTTTGAGTAAGTTGATGACCAGACTAAGATG
The DNA here is from genome assembly GCA_910589605.1 of Chrysoteuchia culmella. Lineage (NCBI taxonomy): Eukaryota > Metazoa > Arthropoda > Insecta > Lepidoptera > Crambidae > Chrysoteuchia > Chrysoteuchia culmella. Next base: position 1,513,254 of record OU342669.1, read on the forward strand.
TTTTTTAGAAGTAGGTAAACATTAAATAAAAAGCAAAAAAAGAAAACAGGATATATATCTGATCAAGGCAAGTAAGTAATTATAATTTGTTTTTACTTTATACCACCTCAAGTGCCACTATACTAAATGACAGCCTTTCTGATTGTTAAAATTGAAATTAGAAATCATGCACCCACTGTCAATCACTCGTTTAATACATTTTGTTTTATAGTTTTGCATTTCTAACCCATTCATTATTATTAATGAGTACCAAGAATACTGGTTCTTCTATACGATGGTACCGGTGTCAGTTAATTTGCGTCAGTCCTGGGAGTCCCGGGAAAAAAATTGAACTTTGAATTCCCGGTACTTTTCCCTATCTCGAACTCATTCATTTCAATATATTTATATTGAAGTTTACTATTAATAAGAACCGGTTCTGCGATACCATGTTAAAACCGGTGCCAGTTTATGTGCCCCAGTAAGTACCGTATCGGGAATCTCGGGAAAATTCGTAACCAGGAGTTCCTGGGACTATGCCCTAGCATTATTTATCGATGTTATATAAACATTATCTGACTTCTGACCTTTCCTTTGGCTAGCCATATTTGCATTGCAATCTCCTGAGATCGGAAACTTTCCGGTTTTGGGGGGATAGTGGAGACAGGTTCATTTGCCCAGGTAGCTACTAATTAAGCATCTTATCGTTGTTCACAAGTATGGAGAAAATTGAATATCGGGTCCATCATTCAATGCCTTCCTAGCAAATAAAATCCAGTATCCAGCCGTAGGGCTTGTGAGCCGATGGCGTAGCTTCTTTGACGTTCATAAGTGCTTGTAACAGCATAGACTAAATAAATGATATTGAATTTGAATTTAAATTTGATGCACGAGCCCCTACTGAACTGGTTCATGAACCTGTCTCCGCAGGCAGACTCTTAATAGCGCAATACAACTCTGCCCCCTTGTCATGTAACCCAAAAAGCTTCAGTTGACGACCGAGCAAGTCTATAGCTTTTATTGATATAGATGTAGAATCGTTAAATGTTTCGCCCTGGCCTTTAGTGAAATAGCCAAGCCAATGCTAACTTACATCTTGTCCCTAATTCCCTAATTCGGTTGTCGGCTGAGGCTGTAAGATTAACAGGATAAGAAACAGGTCAGTCCTTTCAACCTGAATCTTACTTTGAGGGATATGCTTGCTGATCATGCGTGTCATTTTCAATAAGATTCAACTTTTAATATTTCATTAAAATTTTAATTAGCATGAAAAAAGCTTTGCTTTACTGGCAAAGGTTTTTTACGCTGAAATGGTTCCTCCAACTATACCAAACGCAATCTCAGTTGTTTTCGAGAGTCATAACGAGTCGTCTAGCTCGCAGGTTCGACGACTTCCTCACGAACAAGCCGGGTTCTGAAAACGCTTTAGCACCAAATACCACATCCATACGCTTCGGCAGGTTATACAGAAGACCGAGGAGTATAATTTGCTACTTTGCTTGGCGTTTGCGGACTATAAGAAAGCCTTCGATACGATAGAGAACTGGGCGGTGCTGCATTCTCTCCAGAGGTGCCAAGTGGACTATAGGTATTTCGAGGTGTTGAGGTAAGTAATACGAACATGCCACCATGTCGGACCGATTACAGAACCAGAACACAAATCCCATCCAACTTCAGCGAGGTGTGAGACAGGGAGACGTCATTTCTCGGAAACTGTTCACAGCTGCGTCGAAGGATATCTTTAAGCTCTTGGACTCGAAAGGACTCGGCATCAACATTAATGGCCAGTATCTGACACATCTTCGTTTAGCCAATGATATAGTCCTTGCGGCTGAGACCTTGGAAGATCTGAGCACAATGCTCGAAGATCTCCGTAGTGCTTCCCAAACATTGGGTCTTAAGATGAACATGGAAAAGGCGAAAATCATGTCAAATTCGCATGTTATACCCACTTCAGTTCACGTTGGGAACCCTATACTCGAAATGTTGACCACTACGTTTACCTTGGACAGACAATTCAGTTAGGTAAGTCCAACTTCGAGAAAGAGATCTCCCGTCGAATCCAACTCGGATGGGCAGCATTCAGGAAGCTCCGTAAAATCATCGCGTCCAACTTACCGGAGTGTCTCAAGACGAAAGTCTATGACCAGTGTGTGTTGTCAGTGATGACTTACGGTAGTCAATCGTGGTCGCTAACTATGAGTATGCTCGGCGTTTCCCTACGTGATCGAATCTGATATGAGGAGATCCGTAGGAGAACTAAACTGATCAAAGCAACAGACATCGCTCGAAGGATTACTCGGCTGATATGGCTGTGGGCGGGGCACATAGAGAAGAACCGATGGCCGCTGGGGCGGAAAGGTTCTGGAATGGCGACCGCGCACGGGACGACGCTACGTGGGTAGGCCTCCGACAAGGTGGACCGACGGTCTGGTGAAGGTCAAACTAAGCCGCTGGATGCGGGCAGCGCTGGACCGATCGTTGTGGAGATCCTTGGGGGAGTCTTATACCTAGCAGTGGGTGTCTACGACTACGACTACGACTTGATGATCGAAGTTTAGATCCAAACATCTTTATCTTTCAGTTTAGACGTTTCTTGTCGGATCGCTGCGGTGTCGAAGCGGTGCATTTGTCGTTTTGCGCACGGACGGTCGTTTGTTTCCATACAAAGCGCGCGGTGCGGTTACAGTGCGGCGTCGGTATCTATCTATTTTTGTGGCGGTACCGACGCCGCACAAAAGATATTTTTGTTATAAGCTTGATTGCGAGCTTAACGCTTTATTATCTGATATATTTCGGTCTGAAATGGACAGCTATACTCTTCCCCTGCCATTAGACAAGCATAAATACGAATATGTATTTAGTTGGTAAGGTATTAATGAAGTACCAGTAAATAAATAGTCTGACTTACGTGGACTTGCATATTGTCCAACCTTACACAACACATAAAATAACAGTACACTGAAGGAGAAAGATTCACACACAAGCACAGAGAGACTTTTTTATATGATAAATAAAAAAATAAAAACTACCGAAAAGCGATAGGTACCTGTAAGTAAAAGTGAAAATCTACTAAATTACTCATATAGGTATAATATCTGCTCTGCTATGCGACCGACGACCCGGTCATTCTTTCACTTGCATAAAAGTAACAGTATTGAAAATTAGATGTGACCTGCGTCTGCATAGTAGATTAACGCTTAATATAGACTGTGATGATAATCTCTACATAACCAACGACGGCGTGTGTTCTTTCGTTCATCAATTCAATCCTTTCCTAATCGATCTAATCACGGGATAATCTAATTACCTATTATAGTAGGTACCGAATATAACCCGACTGAGACGGACGCCGCGATGTCACGGTCCACGCGTATAGGTAGGTCGACCGCGCCGGGCTTGCCGCCTGCGCTTCGTTCGCATCGCGCGCTATGTACCTACTAACTTCGTGCGCTTTTTTGTATTTTTTTCTTAATTAATAATGCCGTGCATTAATATGACACCAATTCACACTGTCCATCAATCATGCATTTTTAATATCAAATAAGTAAATTCTAATAATTGTAATATTTTTTTAAAGCACTTATAGCTCGGACTAACAAAAAAATTGAAAATACTAAAATCCCGTGCCTGAATCTGGCACAAATTTATTTCATGGGTTTATTTAAGTAATCTGCAGATTATGGTACTAGTTATTTAAACTCTAATTTTTGCCTTAGTTATTAATGTACTGACTTTAAGTCACTTTCCCCTGGACGAATGTGACACAAACTAGGTTTGTACACTACGCAGGCTATCTTTAATTCAATACCATTGCGTTTTTTAACTTGAAATCAATTTTGTAAGTTTTTTTTTGGCGCGCACTGTTATTGAAATAAAACAACTTTTACGGATATCAAACGCGCTATATTTCCACGAACTAAGTTGTAATTGTCCGTATTTTTTGGTTTTAGGGGTTTTTTCATTTTTCATTATTCGTAATTGTATTTAACCTGTAAGCAGGCGTGCACATTTCTATCAGGGTACATGCTATACTTACAAAATTAAATGTCATGTTAAATGTCAAAATTCATGATCAATTAATAATGTTATAGATGGTACTTACACGATAGACAAAATTATTTTTCAAAATCCATATATTGTCTTTAAAATCATTTTTCATTTAGCCATTTTGTTAGGTATATTTTGAACATATTACCATTAAGTATTTTAATATTCTCAGATAGTTTGTTACAAATTTGTATATTGTAATAAAGAATAAATAAAATAAAGAATAAAAATCACATTGTATAAAATATAGTTCAGATGTATACATATTTGCATTTGCATAGTTGCAACACAATACAAAGTCTGACCGTAACAAAGTGTTTTACTCTCACAATATCAACCTAAACCGGGCATCGAACCTGCTCGCTGAACCATAGTGAACCATCACCATCGGATGGGCGACGTGTTACCCATGCGTGACTACGTATGTACATGCGGGACGGAGTGGAGGTTGCTCTACTTTATTTAACCGTCAAACGTCAACTTCAAACAAACGTCAACTTCAAGATGACATTAGGGAGCGCGCGGCTGGCCGGCGCGCGATCCCTTTTCACTTCACTATCTGTTTTTTTTATATATAATCTAATCTAATATAGTTCAAATGTGCAATCCAAATCATTTAAAATACATAGACTTTGTCAAATCAACAGTGCTCAACTCTTTTCGCTCCACCCCAGCGTCAACACCGAATTAAAAAAAGAAGTATGTTGTTTTTCAAACTTCAATCGCGAAAGTTCCCGAAAGAGCCGGTGGTAAGTTTAAGGCGTTTTATTACTCTCACAGTATCAACCTAAACCGGGCTTCGAACCTGCTCGCTAAACCATAGTGAACCATTACCATCGGTTGGGGCGATGTGTTACCCATGCGTGGCTGTACGTACATGCGGGATGGAGTGGCGGTTACTCTAGCATTTTGATTATTACCACAGTGTATAGTACATACAATATTAACTTGAAATGATAGTAAAATGATACTGATATGAGATGATAATTCGGGGATGTTAAATTAAACTGCCCGTGTAGAATTCCGTAAACGCACTAACTTTATTACGCGATGCAATTCAGTACACAAAATAGTGCCGTAAGCATACGTCAATGAACTGCATTAGTTCGACCTTATTTCTGTATTAATAAAAAGACATAAAATTACATCCTGCCCTCTTTAAAGATGGGACAGTGGTGACATGCATGATACAGTTACAACAAAAAACATTAATTTGCTAATAATAGATTCAAACAATATTTAAATTGATAGTTACACTAATATAGTTACCAAAAAAAACATTAAAATTATTAACTATGTACCAAATTTCATCCAAATCCGTTTAGTACTTTCGAAGCCTATTCAATGCAAACAAACAATCAAATCTTTCCTCTTTAAAATATTAGTATAGAAAACCGTCAAGAGGGTCCAAAAGTCTTTGTTATTCGGGACGCACTACCAAGCTCACTAATCACTGCGTAAGCAAGGGTGAAGTTCGCAGATAACAGAAGCCTTAAGGATATTATATTATTAGTACTAAAACGTACAGATGGTCTTCCGAGTGGGCCGAGCACTGACGGCTATTAAAATGAGTCTAAGCGCGGAATAAGAGAGAGCTCCTTGCTAAATACATGTACAATAGAGTAACTTCCCGGTTGACCAGTAGAGTTTTTTTGGGAAACGTTTTCTCGGAAAGTTCTTAAGTTAAAGAAATAATGTAGTATTTTAATGAAATACCTTTTTATATTCTATAAGTTGTAAACTTTTTCTGTATAACTATTACTTTTTAAATAACGCTCCCTGAAAAAACTCTACTGGTTAAGAAGTTACGCGATTGTACACGAATTTATTATTATACTGGACATTGGCGAAATCCAAAAGGGCACCACCACTACATACATAAATAAATATTTCTTACACTCACACCAATTAACCTAGCCCCAAAGTAAGCACTGTAAGGCTTTTGTTATGGGATACTAGGGTAACGATACTGTATACATATATATATATAATATATATATATGTATATAATGTATACATATATATATACATATATAATATATATATATATATATGTATACATTATATATATATGTCGGGTCGGGATGTATGGACGTCGAGCGTAGCGCATAGGAGAATGCTATTATAACTTACTACGCTCGGGTGTAATCGGAGTGCGGTGCAACAGCGAAAAAAACGCTAGAGGGTATCTAGCGGGACAGTCTGGCTGGAGGCACGACGGACGGCGAACGCTCGCAGGTGTCGCACGCGCATTCCGAGAATACCGCGTCCTACCTACATTTTGATTTGTGTACCAATAACTGTTAAGTTGGAGTTTAAGAATTTATTTTGTTTCGGTGATTGCGATTTACCGATTATACGTGTTTTGTGATCTTAAAGTGACTGTTTAATTATTTTCTAACGCCCGCATGTATGACGATGATATTATTAACCCGCATCTCGGTCCATCCCCGACATCAGAAGTGGGATCGAGAACAAAAGAGGTCGAATGCTATGATGGCGCTGGAAGCTCTAGGACTACAACGACGGGGAAATGAGTAGACGTGTGCTCGGTCAGTGCGCCCACCGGTCGTCGTCTTGTGATATCCGGTCAGTACCTTGTATTTCATTATGAGTCTCGTGCTGAATGGTCATTGATTTAATTGTCAATAGCTTCTAAAGCGGTAAACATTTTAAAGATATTGTTGTTATGACAGGCATTGGTCAGAGTAGCGTGGAGAGCAAAAATAAAATTTTGTGAAATGTAAGTGGCGTTACTCTTGATATTAAATTTCATGTGATGCCTGCCTGACAATGATTAAGAGGTTTTAAGCAAGGCGTTGTTCTAAATATGACAAATGAGTCACTAACTTTCAACAAATTGCCATTTTTCTTTTGAGAGTCACAGGTAGAATCACAGGTAGAGTTATTGGTAGAGTCACATAGAGTCACATAGAGTCACATAGAGTCACATAGAGTCACATAGAGTCACATAGAGTCACAGGTAGTCACAGGTAGAGTCACAGGTAGAGTCACTGGTAGAGTCACTGGTGGTGTCACTGGTAGAGTCACATAGAGTCACAGGTAGAGTCAATGGTAGAGTCACTGGTGGTGTCACTGGTGGAGTCACTGGTAGAGACACTGGTAGAGTCACTGGTTGAGTCACTGGTAGAGTCACTCGTGGAGTTACTGGTAGAGTCATTAGTAGATTCACTGGTAGAGTTACTAGTAGAGTCACTATTGGAGTAACTGGTAGAGTCACTGGTGGAGTCACTGGTAGAGTCACTGGTAGAGTCACTGGTGGAGTCACTGGTAGAGTCAGTGGTAAAGTCACAGGTAGAGTCACTGGTAGATTTACCGGTAGATTTACTGGTAGAGTCGCAGGTAGAGCCACAGGTAGAGTCACTGGTAGAGTCACAGGTAAAGTCACTGGTAGAGTTACTGGTAGAGTCACTGGTAGAGTCACTGGTAGAGTCACTGGTATAGTCACTGGTAGTCACTGGTAGAGTCACAGGCAGAGTCGAAGGTAGAGTTGCAAGTAGAGTCGCATATAGAGTCACATGTAGAGCCACATGAAGAGACTTAGGTAAAGTCACATGTAGAGTCGGATATAAAGCTAGAAATAGAGACACTAAAATCACCAATTATTAAGTCCAAAGCAGGATTAGTGAGTAGAATAGACTCTTGCTATTTATTTACTACATTGGACACTGATTGTTCTTCTGAAAATCAGCCTCAGTTGTTTTCTTTACTCAACGAGTTTAAAAGTGAATTTATTAGTGGTACTTCTAATTTAATGGCGAAGACTAGATTAGACTAAACGATCCCAATAAAACAGTATGTAGTCGACCCTATAGATTGAGTCCAAGTGAAAGACAAATAGTGAGCGATACGATTGAATGCTCGGTAGCTCAGTGGTTAGGGTAGTGGGCCGGATACACAAAGGTCGCAGGTTCGAGTCCTGTTTGAGAATATGTAGACAATATTTTTTTCTTAAAAAAATAATAATCATAAGATTGAATCGAGCTCTTACGAGCGAAGGTTATTCACTCGAGCAGTTCGCCTTTTGCCAGTCCTATTTTCCTGGCTAAAAATGGACGGCTCGAATCGAATGGTAGTCGACTATCGAGAGTTGAACGATAACACCATCGTTATCGCTGCCGCTAGTTGCAGAGTGCTGGTTAAGCACTGTATTTTGCTGCCGCGGCTAAGTGTTAGTTGCAGAGTGCTGGTTAAGCACTGTATTTTGTTACTGCTGGTTAAGTGGTAGTAGCAGAGTGCTGGTTAAGCACTGTTTTTTTTTCTACCGCTGGTTAAGTGGTAGTCGCAGAGTGCTGGTTAAGCACTATTTTGCTGCCGCTGCTAAGTGGTAGTTGTAGAGTGCTGGTAAAGCACTGTATTTTGCTACCGCTGGTGAAGTGGTAGTTTCAGAGTGCTGGTTAAGCACTGTATTTTGCTACCGCTGGTTAAGTGGTAGTTGTAGAGTGCTGGTAAAGCACTGTATTTTGCTACCGCTGATTAAGTGGTAGTTGCAGAGTGCTGGTTAAGCACTGTATTTTGCTACCGCTGGTTAAGTGGTAGTTGTAGAGTGCTGGTAAAGCACTGTATTTTGCTACCGCTGATTAAGTGGTAGTTGCAGAGTGCTGGTTAAGCACTGTATTTTGCTACCGCTGGTTAAGTGGTAGTTGTAGAGTGCTGGTTAAGCACTGTATTTTGCTACCGCTGGTTAAGTAGTAGTTGCAGAGTGCTGGTTAAGCACTGTATTTTGCTGCCGCTGCTAAGTGGTAGTTGCAGAGTGCTGGTGAAGCACTGTATTTTGCTACCGCTGGTTAAGTAGTAGTTGCAGAGTGCTGGTTAAGCACTGTATTTTGCTGCCGCTGCTAAGTGGTAGTTGCAGAGTGCTGGTTAAGCACTGTATTTTGCTGCCGCTGCTAAGTGGTAGTTGCAGAGTGCTGGTGAAGCACCGTATTTTGTTACTGCTAGTTAAGTGGTAGTTGCAGAGTTGCTGGTTAAGCACTGTATTTTGCTACCGCTGGTTAAGTGGTAGTTGTAGAGTGCTGGTAAAGCACTGTATTTTGCTGCCGCTGCTAAGTGGTAGTTGCAGAGTGCTGGTTAAGCACTGTATTTTGCTGCCGCTGCTAAGTGGTAGTTGCAGAGTGCTGGTGAAGCACTGTATTTTGTTACTGCTAGTTAAGTGGTAGTTGCAGAGTGCTGGTTAAGCACTGTATTTTGCTGCCGCTGCTAAGTGGTAGTTGCAGAGTGCTGGTGAAGCACTGTATTTTGTTACTGCTAGTTAAGTGGTAGTTGCAGAGTGCTGGTTAAGCACTGTATTTTACTACCGCTGATTAAGTGGTAGAGTGCTGGTTAAGCACTGTATTTTTCTACCACTGGTTAAGTGGTAGTTGCAGGGTGCTGGTTAAGCACTGTATTTTGCTACCGCTGGTTAAGTGGTAGTTGTAGAGTGCTGGTAAAGCACTGTATTTTGCTGCCGCTGCTAAGTGGTAGTTGCAGAGTGCTGGTTAAGCACTGTATTTTGTTACTGCTAGTTAAGTGGTAGTTGCAGAGTGCTGGTTAAGCACTGTATTTTGCTGCCGCTGCTAAGTGGTAGTTGCAGAGTGCTGGTGAAGCACTGTATTTTGTTACTGCTAGTTAAGTGGTAGTTGCAGAGTGCTGGTTAAGCACTGTATTTTGCTGCCGCTGCTAAGTGGTAGTTGCAGAGTGCTGGTGAAGCACTGTATTTTGTTACTGCTAGTTAAGTGGTAGTTGCAGAGTGCTGGTTAAGCACTGTATTTTACTACCGCTGATTAAGTGGTAGAGTGCTGGTTAAGCACTGTATTTTTCTACCACTGGTTAAGTGGTAGTTGCAGGGTGCTGGTTAAGCACTGTATTTTGCTACCGCTGGTTAAGTGGTAGTTGTAGAGTGCTGGTAAAGCACTGTATTTTGCTGCCGCTGCTAAGTGGTAGTTGCAGAGTGCTGGTTAAGCACTGTATTTTGCTGCCGCTGCTAAGTGGTAGTTGCAGAGTGCTGGTGAAGCACTGTATTTTGTTACTGCTAGTTAAGTGGTAGTTGCAGAGTGCTGGTTAAGCACTGTATTTTGCTGCCGCTGCTAAGTGGTAGTTGCAGAGTGCTGGTGAAGCACTGTATTTTGTTACTGCTAGTTAAGTGGTAGTTGCAGAGTGCTGGTTAAGCACTGTATTTTACTACCGCTGATTAAGTGGTAGAGTGCTGGTTAAGCACTGTATTTTTCTACCACTGGTTAAGTGGTAGTTGCAGGGTGCTGGTTAAGCACTGTATTTTGCTGCCGCTGGTTAAGTGGTAGTTGCAGAGTGCTGGTTAAGAAATTATTTTGCTGCAGCTGGTTAAGCACTTATTTTGCTGCAGCTGGTTAAGCAGTAGTTGCGGAGTGCTGGTTAAGCACTGTATATTGCTGCCGCTGGCTGAGCGGTAGTTGCAGAGTGCTGATTAAGCACTGCGTCTAGCTGCCGCTAGTTAAGTGGTAGTAAGCACTAAGTTTTAGTGCAGCTGGTTATGTTGTGTTCGCAGAATGCTAGCTAAGCATGACTAAAGCTGCAGTGGCTAAAAATCAAGTTTTACTGTCGTTTGTAAAGTTGCAGATGTGGAGCACTGCCAGGTTATTTACAACTGTAAATTTCAGATAGATGGTGAAGTTATGGTGATTCAATTTGTGTTAAAAGAAATGTTGTAACTGTGACCTTAATTTAGTTTCTAGCTAAAACTTAATTTCATTGTTGACCCCGCTAAGTTGTTGGTCAGAAAGGCCGAACAGCTAAGTTACCCATGTTGCTAGTCTTGTTCAGCACCGTCATGCAGAGACGCATGACTGGTCAGAATGGCCGTGTCGGGTCGGGATGTATGGACGTCGAGCGTAGCGCATAGGAGAATGCTATTATAACTTACTACGCTCGGGTGTAATCGGAGTGCGGTGCAACAGCGAAAAAAACGCTAGAGGGTATCTAGCGGGACAGTCTGGCTGGAGGCACGACGGACGGCGAACGCTCGCAGGTGTCGCACGCGCATTCCGAGAATACCGCGTCCTACCTACATTTTGATTTGTGTACCAATAACTGTTAAGTTGGAGTTTAAGAATTTATTTTGTTTCGGTGATTGCGATTTACCGATTATACGTGTTTTGTGATCTTAAAGTGACTGTTTAATTATTTTCTAACGCCCGCATGTATGACGATGATATTATTAACCCGCATCTCGGTCCATCCCCGACATATATATATATATATATAAACATCCAAGACTCAGGTACAAGTGCTCGTATTTATTATACAAACATTTGACCCTACAGGGATTCGAACCCAGGACCTCAGAGTAGGCGACATCTTGATACCGGTGTACTTTCCACTCTAACACAGAGGTACAAGGAAAAATATTTATTATTCTGTATTTTTAGTGATAGAGTAACCTTCTCTACCCGTTACGCATGGCGTATTCCACACAGTATTGTGCGAGATATGCACACACACGCACTTACACTCACACACACAACACACCTTCACGTATCAAACATAACAGGTGAACACTTAAAACAATATACAAGATGATATCTGTTTCAACTTAATTGTTTTAAAAGGTGTAACACACTTTTTTATTACTATAAAAAAGTGTATATTATACGAGTAAATATATTGTTTTTATTCGTGAAAATAATTGAAGTGCAATGAATACTATTCTCAATGCTCGAAAAAGTTAGAGGTGGTCACTTATACAACATTTTACCAAGTAATTGACCGGCCGGTTAACGCGATCCTTTTTTTTATATTTTTTTTTTCATATTAAAGAAAGAAAGAAAAATATTTATTGGTACCACACAACGATACACAGGTGGCATTACAGAAAAGATAAAGTCAAAGTCAAAGTCAAAGATTTTTATTCAAATAGACTTATAGATAAGTACTTTTGAATAATCAAAAATTTTTATTCCCTACCAGCCATTTAGGACATCTTTTAACTGATAAGAAGAACGGCCGCAAGATAAAAAAAGCTATCACTGAAAACGCACACTGCGCATCATCGCATGATGCCAAAATGTCAAGCTCAGTATAAAGAAGCAAGCTGGGACTGCTACACTGAAATTCTGCATGTAAAAAAAAATACCAAAAAAATATTAAAATTACAAAAAAAAACATACGAAAACAACACAACATACTAATCTGTGTTAAACTATATTCAGAACTATAGAATTGAAAGGGACAGAACGACGTTTTAAACAAGGGCTCTCTAATCAACAGTTGGTTCAATAAACTATTAAAATTTCTAAAATTTAGATCCACATAATATAAAAGACATCAACGCACAAAATAATTTTTTAAACGACTTCGTAACAAAACATACAAAAAATAAGGTTTTTATTCAATAAGCAAATGAAAAATGAATTAAAGGATGTATTTACAGTTGCAACAACCTGTAGAAATTATTGTCACAATTTAATTTGAGTCTTGTCGAAAAAATTCACTTCCTTTCATTTGAAAAGAGAACATACTCTATAATTTCTTATCACTGCTCTACCTTCTATGACTAATCTACAAACTAATCTTTGCACTCAAAATTCAACTTACACCACTCTAACACGTTGTAATAAAGCACATTTTCATTTGACACATTTGCAAGTATCTTTGGGTAAGGATTCGAAGTGGCCAGTATTCAAAGACCTACCCCTACTCCCTTTTTTCGAACATCAATGGCGTGAAAAAAGAAAACCTATAGTAACACATGGGTCAAACAAAATTGGATGGATAGCGTTCCGATTTTGAAAACTCAATTCGTTCGTTTAGTATTCACATTCGCGCGCCACACCAAGGCAGACGCGCGTAACGGCCATTTTGAATTTAACATCTTTATTTTTTGAAGTTGTGCGTTCCGATTCACGTGATTTTTAACAAGTTTGTTTTAGTGATTGGATTTAAAACTTTTCGAGTATATTTGTAAGTTGTTTTCATTTATTTATGATTTTCTGGTGTCAAATTACTTGTGTTTATAAAAAAATTAACATAATATACGTACGTCATGTGAAGTTCATTTATAGATAAGTTAGTGGAAAGATAAGATTTAATCAATGTATTGATAATTTTACGGAAAATCACAGAATAAAGAGGTTTGCACGAAAATTAAAATCAACCTAAAAACAAATACACATAAAAAATTGCATTAACAATATGAATCTTAATCTAGCTGTTACAATGCCGGTCTTATCAATTAAAGCGATCTCTTCCAGATAACTTACATTACCTACCTATGAAGAAACTAACTTGTATCGTTTGTTTTTTTAGGACTTTTTTAAAAGATAAAGTAAATCAATTCAATCTTATTTTAAGTGGCTCTACGGATATAAGGATTAATTTTATGGTGATAGCAAAAACTTTATCTGATAAATATGACTCAATAGAATTTATTGTGAGAAATCACTAGCTTTCGGCCGCGGTTTCACCAAACAAACAAACACACTTCCCCATTTCTAATCTTCTTCTTCTTCTTATCGAATGAGAATTAGTGGCCACCTCTGGTGTCAGAGTTTATCAAGCCGCCTATAAGGCCTCTGACTTGGCTTAACGACTGTAATCAAATGACAACAGCCGGGACCGACGGTTTAACGTGCCCTCAGCACGGAAGCGCTCAGTTGTAATGCCACTTTACGGTCACCTATCCGACACCTGACCGGGCCGAACTTTGCTTAACAAACGTGATCGAATACGATCAGTCTGTCAAGCGCGGCCATGAGCGCTTCCCCATTTATAATATTAAGTTAGGATTAGAATATTGTCTTCTTGCCAGTGCAAGGGTTAAGTAGCTCATCGGATATTGGGATTAATTTTATGACGATAGCAAAAACTTTATATCTGATAAATAATTATTTATAAGATAACGTGTTAGTTAAGTTGCTACCTTTTCATCAGCTATGTTTAACGTCCCCACTGTTGGGCACTGGCCTTCCTTAAGGATGGATAAGGAGAACGGGCCATGGGTTTTAACGACTGCAAATGCAGCCGCGACCAACGGCTTAACGTGCCTTCCGAAGCACGGAGGAGCTCGAGATAGTAAATTTTTGGTCACCCATCCCGTGACCACCGACCATTTCGAAAGTTGCTAAACCCCAACAATCGCAGACGGCGCGCGAACCACTGCGTCACGGGCTCCTCAACCTATCAATTTGATACCTATTGATTACTAAAATTCAACAATAAACTTATATTTTGATTCTTCATAAATATCTTTCCGCAAAAATAACTCGTTTTTTTAATACGATAAAAAAGTAACGACTTTTTAGTTCAACGATAAAATGGCTGCATGTACAGTCAACAACACGTCAGGCGTTATATAACTGTCAAATTTCTCCAACCGATTTTGAACTTTAAGATGAAAGCCGTTGAGTTCAGAATTGTCTGTAGAAATTTGACATTTCAAAAGCCGACGTTGCTGTTGACTGTACCTAGTATACAATTATATATTATTATGTTTGTACAAGTGTAGATAACAAAACAATTTGTTTAACTAAATAGTGCAATTTCTTGGAAATGTTTGAAGGAAAATTGTATTGAAATAATTAAGTCGTCGTCGTCATCATCGTCTCAGCCATATGACAGCCACTGCTGGGTATAGGCCTTCCCCAAGGATCTCCACGACGATCGGTCCTGCGCTGCCCGCATCCAGCGGCTTCCCGCGACCTTCACCAGATAGTCGGTAAACATTGTCGGGGGCCTTCCCACGGAGCGTCGTCCTGTGCGCGGTCGCCATTCCAGAACCTTTCCGCTCCAACAGCCATCGGTTCTTCTCGCTATGTGTCCCGCCCACTGCCACTTCAGCTGAGCAATTCTTCGAGCGATGTCAGTTACTTTAGTTCTCCTACAGATCACCTCATTTCTGATTCGATCACGTAGGGAAATGCCAAGCCCTCTCCATTGCACGCTGGGTGACCTTGAGCATTCTTATCAGACCCATAATTAGCAACCACGCCATTAAAAGACTTAAGTATTAAATAATAAATAAATGAATAGCATACAAACACACCAATTATCTAGCCCACGTTAAGTTTCTTAAAGAACTTGTGTTATGAACTATATAACGGATAAACATACTTAAATACTTTTTTTGTAAATACACACATAATCTACATATTAAACACCCAGACCAAGACAAATAGACATGTACATGCACACAAATATTTGTCTTGTCCGGGGATCAACCCGGGACCTCTGGTGCAGTGCAGGCGTATAACATCTTTATAATAATTTTTACCCACCTCTGTGGTTTAGTGGTACAACCACGCACCGGTATCAGGTTCCTGGTACCAACATACTGTATTCGGTTTGGTTGGTGGTAGGACTTGTTGTACGTCCACCTGGCTAGCTAAGCTACCACCGTTTTATCCAAGTCTGACGCCATAACAACAATGTTTCCAGAATTGTTGTGTTCCGGCAGCTAGAAATAATCTTCATATTCTTCACATTTAGCCTTGTATGGTGAAGCGTCTGCCCGTTTATGTATAAAAAAACATTATTCGATATTCTATTTGTCTATCAAAACATGCGCTGGAAAAATATTTTGATTTAAAGTGCAATCAACTGTACAAAAATTATCAATTAAAAATTGACTGATCGAAGCTAGATAATTGATTAATATCGTCTTTAATTCTGAGAATATCTGTTATATCATTTCAATATCTATTATTTTATCATAAAACTTGTGAGTTTCTTTATACGGACTCGCTAATATCTGAAACAATAGCTACGTACCATATTGATCATTTTTAGCATATTCATATTCAATTAACATTGACATCTCTATACTGCAATCACACTTCTCTTGTTAAAGAAGCTACGCCATCGATTCACAAAAAAAAACAAAATAGCGCTGTTTCATACAACATTTTAATTAAAACTTATTGATTTTGCATATTACAATGCTATTTTTATGTAAAATATCCCGTCATGTCAGGGCGACATGAGACATGTTGCTTTTTTCTAGTACCTATATTTTCTTGTTTAATATTTATCACAACATTTTAAGTAAAATGTATGTTACAAATTTTCGACTTTTCAGGCTTGAATACTAAAAGTCGTTTTAAAAACGGTTTTTAACATTGTGTTTTTTTTAATTTTTTGTCAGACTGAATACACTGGTTATCTAAATCAGTGGCGAAGGGTTCATACAAACCGATTACTATCGGCTTCCCTTTTAGAAATCCTACCACACCGATTCACCGTGCTATTAAGAGATTTTTGGATAAATGTTTGGTCTGACTTACTGTATTTCGACATATTAAAAAGTCGTTAATCATAATTTTACAATGCTATTTTTATGTGACTAAGAATCCGGCCTAATACACTTACCTAACCTAACTAGTGCATTGGGCCGGATCCCCAAGGATGCGGGTTCGAATCCCGTCAGGGCGACATGAGACAAGTTGCTTTTTTATTGTATATTTTCTTGTTTAATATATGCTTCATCATCATCAGCTTGTGGACGTCCACTGCTGGAGATAAGCCTCTCCTAGCTCACGCCTATTGTGGCGTTCATAGGAGGCTATTAGCCTTCTGCTACCACGCTGGCCAGACGGGTTGGTAGAGGGTTTGTTTCAAGTTTTCCTTCTCTCGCTCAGGTGTTCAATGCGTCGAGCCTCTTAGTCGACTCTTACGACATCCCAGGCATGTAAGGGATTGGTGACACGTGTATTCTTAGGCCGTCACCACACAGAAAATGCACATGCTTGTAGTCACAGATATAATACTATAATAATACTGTTCATTCCCACCTCTATACTATACACTAATCTATATACTTAATTCAGGTTCGCAAAATTTGTGACGACTCGATAGGGACTTTGGCGCGTAGTACGCGGCCGAGTAAGGTATCAAATTAAAGGTACTCGAGTCTATTTGTTCCGAAAACTATAAAATATACAAAATGTTAAACGTGATGATCACAAACTGCAATTAAAAAGTGTCATTATTTTCGCATAATTTGGATTTTTTCGTCGATCGACGAACCCGACTATCGGGTTGTAACCGCCCTAGTTATTATATATTAGGGCTTATGGGAAAATAATAATATTTTCCTTGCAAGATATTTATTGACTAGAAAAATTGTTACAAAAAGAATCAACTATAACTTCAGCCATTTTAGGGTATATCTATACTAATATTATATAGAGGAAGGATTTATTTGTTTGTTTGCATTGAATAAGCTCCACTACTGAACGGATTTGGATGAAATTTGGTACACAGATAGTAGATAGCCTGGTTATGAACATAGGATACTTTTTATCCCGATATTCCCACGGGAACGGAAACCACGCGAGTGAAAAATGCTCAAATGTTTGTTTACAAACATTCTTTCCTTAAGATGGCAGGAGTATATATGTAATAGTGTCCATTTTTAAGAACGACAGGAAGACTCTTAGCCTTCATCATACCTAATGTTAAGTATTGATAAGGCTGAAGATGAAAGCGAGCCTCTCCCGGAATCCCCAATCACTGAGGAACTGGCTATCTTATCTCTAACTGCCGGAACACAACAATGCTGAAAACATTGTTATTATGGCGTTACATTTAGATAAGATGGTGGTAGTTAGCCAGACGGACTTAGATCAAGTCCTACCACCAACCAAACCGAATATAATATGTACCTCCGCTGGGAATCGAACCCGGGACCCCAATTTAATCTTAAAAGGCTAAATAGAGACAATCATTTTACGGACATCGGTTAAAGTATTCAGCAGACGAATTCGCGACCGTTAGTTAAATTTTATAAAAATCGTGGTTTTATGTATTAAAAAAAAGCGTTCGTACGGACAATAATAGCACGAAGTCACGAATGATTTTATTGTTGTAGATCACGCTTATAACTGTTTATAGCTAGTTAGTTTGATAAAAATGAGGTAAAAATAAATTGTGTATCAATATTATTGCCATTTGGGCAATAATATGGTAGAATGGGCAAGAAAGAAAGGAAGAAAAAAATTTGGATTTGAAAACTTCAATAGCGGCGTTGTGCACATCAGAGTTTTAAAATTATGGGATGGGTAAAAAATGTTAAAGTCGCGTCAGGACACGTGACCCGAATCAAAAAATTCGTAAGACCATTTACCGTTGACCTAGTTAAAATTACATAAAGTTTCACACTTGAAAGATCCACGTATATTAGTTAATAACAACCATTATATAATGATCTCTCATTACTAACAACTTTCATATTGATGCCAGGTCAGTTTTAATGGATATACCTGCCAAATCAAGTTGGTCTCCGTTTTCATCAACTTTTTATGAAGTTGTGGTCAAGATATAGTGGATTTTGATCGTTATTTTCGTTTAAGCGGTTTTCACTTCTGCCGGCACTCCCATAGTGCAAGCCGTTGTTTTTTTTATGAAGAGGCTCGCGACAGCCAGTCATACAGTCAGTCTTCCATACAAACGTGAAACCAATATAATTTAAAATTTGAGCATGATTGACTGTACTTTTGATGTTATTTGGATTAAGGCAGTATTTGACGACTACGACTACGATTTAGTATTTTTTATCTGAAAGAAAATGGTTTATGTGTGGTCTCATATAATTTTTACGAAGATCTGGCTAGTAGTTTTTTCATAATCTTGAAAAATATCAATCACCTTTTGGCAAGTAGTCGGTTACCTAGATGACATTGTTGTGTATGGGCTGATTTTTATTGTAAGTAACGGCACATGATGTAACTAAAAAATCTGAAATAAAAACATTTTATAAAAAAAAATTCAAACCGACTTCGGTGCTAGCTTGCTAAGGCCAAACAAATATATAGTTATTAGAAGTGCAATGTAGAATGCCCTGGCTGGCACCGACTCCAAAAGTTATATTTTTTACTTTTTGAAGTCGGTTTGAATTTTTTTTAAAAAATGTTTTTATTAATGGTCCGAAACAGCTCCACTTTCAACATAATTCTTCCGCAACCCAACCTAGATTTTAAGTCCCACAATTTAGTATTTTTTATTATATTCAAATCATTTCCGTATGCGTAAACGCACCTGTTTCAATTTTTAACGGTCGAACCATCTGTTTTAAAGACTGTTTGGGGTGTGTGAGACAGGTGAATTTAAAGACGGCATGGATAACATTATAAATTTGTCGATAGTAGACGTGATATCAGTTTTTTTTATTGTTTTATTTTACCCTGTATGAAATAAAACAGGGAGAAATAAACAGCCCTTGACGAGTTTCTTGCCGGTTCTTCTCGTTACAAGGTAGGGTTTGTGAACCGATGGCGTAGATTCTTTGATGTTCATAAGTGCTTGTAACGGCCCTAGACGACGACTAACGACCTTTTCAGGTGTTTGACGATCGATTATGATGTAACAGCCAATAATTTATGATTTTTGAACTTTGCATTTTTCTATGCGATTTTTATACTTGTGATTTTAAATTTTAAATAGAAAAATATTGGAAAAAACAACTCGGCCACAAGTGAATTCTTAGATGGGACTCGAACCCACGACCTTTGGAAATCCGCTCCAATGCTCTAACCAACGAACTACCGTCGAAATTCATAAAGCATTTCTTGTAATGTGAACAAGCAGATATAAAAGTTACGTGGGAAGGTACACATTAAAATCTATATTTTTTATAAGGATATTGTACACTTGACATTTAAGGGCGGTTCACCCTCTGCTAACCACCCCCGCGTGACGAAGAAATACCTATTATCTTCCATTAGTATTTGTATAAAGTCAATAAGTAAGGTCGTTTTTTGTTATTAACTTTTGTGTTCATAACTTAAATAAATGTTAATACTGGTTTGTACATTTTATACGAAAACCCTATACTTGCTTGCTCAGTTGAGCTCAGTGGGGAAAGCGTTCGACCACAGACCTACGCCGAAATAGACGCTAAGTGTGCCTACCTTGCGTGCCAAAAGTTTGATCCACGGTCATTCCGCTAGAGACCATTCGCATGACAAATAAATACACGCGTCATTCAGAAACGAAAATGGTTAATTGTGCAGGGCCCTTAGCCAAAGTAACAATTCAAAAACGATAGCGAAGTTCGAAAATAACTAAATGTATGGGATTGGCGGATTGGCATAAGCCGCGCTAAATCACGTGGTCTTACCGCAAGTTAATTGGCGCATATAGACAATAACGAGTCGAATTATTGTTTCGCTACATAACGATGTTACTTTGTCTACGGGCCCAGTGCGTGCTTTCTTCCAAGAGCTAGTCAATAACATTTTCATGTCTTATATTCTGAAAGTAACTCATAACTTGCCTAAAATGCGGGTTGAAAGTGATATGTGGCGGCCCTAGGGCTGTAATAAATTTGAAAAAAGAATAGGGGGTATCATGTCAAATCGATATCTGTAATCTCTTTGGACTTTTATTTACCAAAGGTATGTAGACAAAGGCACAGAAGCCTATACAGCTTATTTTGCTACATTATAAAATTATTTTGTAATATTTTATTAAATATATTTTTTGAATATTCTGTTTGTTTTTACTTTCCTCATATTCAAAATGAAAAGAAGAGTGTTTACTTCGGGTGTATGGACCCATAACAGACTCGAACTATCGGCGCCCTCTCTTCGTTCGGGCGCCAAAACACTCGACTGTTATGGGTGTCATACAGCCCTTGGTAAACAATCTACTATTACACATCACTAAACCTCGCTCGGTAATGTCATCGTAGGTACGAAAAATGCGACCCGCTAGGTTCTCATACAGTTTGAAGCGCTATTTTCGTCTATCTCGACATAGGTCTGTGCGTTCAGCCTACAATTGTGGCTGTTAAACAACTTTCGCAATAGTCAAACACAGGATCGGTGACCAAAAATTTGGCATTACGAGTTCCTTCGTGCCTCGAAAGGCATGTAACGCTGTAAATCCTACCTCCTATGTCACCAATGATGAAGGGACTGACTTTAGTTTGAAAAACATCGTGAAAAAAAGGAAGTTTCCAAGACTTAGAAAATTAAAACGAAAATAGTCATTAAAGATAAATTACTTTATCATAAATTAGATATCATAAAAACATAACAAAATCATAATTTAATCGCTACTTTAAGACTTATCTTCAAATCAAATCAAATATAATTGATTACGAATCTATATTTTA
Organism: Chrysoteuchia culmella; assembly: GCA_910589605.1. Lineage (NCBI taxonomy): Eukaryota > Metazoa > Arthropoda > Insecta > Lepidoptera > Crambidae > Chrysoteuchia > Chrysoteuchia culmella. The sequence continues at coordinate 1,534,366 of OU342669.1, forward strand.
TTTAACTACATATGTTTATAGTATGTATGTTATATATTATAATCTGAAAATCTAAATTAATGGTAAAAAATTACTTAAAGTTCTTGTAAAAAAAGTACACACAAATATGGCTGCCCTAGGATAAAATAGAGAAAGAAAGAAAGAAACATTTATTGACCATGCACACAAGATAGAACATAATTACTGTGACTTTTTAATTTTGCGTTTTAAAATGCTATTTTTATGTGATAAATATTAAACAAGAAAATATACTAGACATATACTATACATCCCGTCAGGACGACATGAGACTAGTTGCTTTTTTCTAGTATATTTTCTTGTTTAATATTTATCACATAATTACTATACTTACACAAAACGATAAGAAAGGAAAAAAACAGAAGGAAAACAATATAAGGTTTTCCAATAAGGACGGGTCGATGTTGAAATTGAATAAATTAAGCTCTGTGAGAGATATCTTTATTTGAAAGGCCCATCTATGGCAATTTGAGTGAAACATGACATCGCCCAAAGTTCCGCCGCGGCTTCTCACGGTGGTGGCATGGATCCGAGAGGTCTAATTTCCGATGATTTTGCCGCATAAACCTGGCTGAATTTGAGCGATAACGTCGGTTAAGCTGACTTTGAGGGTATCAGACGATTGTAGCATAATGGTATAGACCTACGATTTCAGCAAACCTCACAAAGAAGTCCAGTGGAGTCAAATTTTGGAGTGGCCTCCAAAACCTCCTCCTTCACAAAAAAATAAAGTTCCACCATATTGTTCATGTAGAATTTCCATTGTGGCGTATGTTGTATGGCACACAGGGCCATCCTGTTAGGCCCACAATCGTCTACATTCATTTTGTTAAGGTGGGTCAAAATCACTGATCTGTAGCGATCGACATTGACAGTGATGACCTCACCAACGTCGCTTTCGAAAAATAAGAACCAATTACGCCCCGGCCCAAAATCCACATTAAACAGAAACTTTTTTGTAACTCTATCACCAGGTGAATCTAGTGTGAGTTGACATCGTCCCACATACCCCAATTTTGCTTATTAATCTAGCCTCATGATGAGTGCCATGATCCTCATCATGATGAAGATGATTTTTCGCCTGAAATTTGTATTTTTTCCACAAGCTCTTGGAGACCCAGTTACGGCCCAGCGGCGGATATTTAAACTTTATTACACACCATAGTAATTGTCACATTAGGCATTTCCTTAAAAAAAGGAAATTCATTAATACTTAGTAGAAAACGAAAAATATGTCGCGTAATTCCGCAAGAAAAAATGCAGATGCAGCCCAGTGACACACCTTGCACCTTCACCGACTACTCTACACGTGTTTCGCCCACACACGGAGCATCCTCACCGACTCGGTGCTGAGATTGGCACGGTCTAACAACTCCTGAGGATGCTCCGTGTGTGGGCGAAACACGTGTAGAGTGTAACAAGGTGCAAGGTGTGTCACTGGGCTGCATCTGCATTTTTTCTTGCGGAATTACGCGACATATTTTTCGTTTTCTACTAAGATATGGATTTCCGCCAAGTAACGCCTGATTTTATCAAATAATTCATTAATACCTCACACACAGCTTATTTTATTGGAAAATCCTATATAAAGACCGAAGTATTATTTTATGAAACAAAATCTAATAAAACCTCATTCATGACAAGGTATGTTAACAGCTACTGATAAGAAATGATAAAAGTGACCTTGCTAGCGTAAAATGATATATCTTACAAGCACTGATAGAAACACGATATTATTAAAGATATTAATTAACGAAGAACTAATATTAATTAATTTTATTATCGACTAGCTCCCGCCCGCGGTTTAAACCGCGTAGTTCCCGTTCCCGTGAGAAATTTGGGATTAAAAATAGACTATGTTACTATCCGACCTTTGAACTAACTCTATGCCAAAAATTAAGTAGATTGGTTGGTTTGTTAAAGAGCAGTGGTTCTCAACCTTTTAGTCAGGAGGGACCATTTAACAAAATTTCTATCATGCCGTGGACCACCAAGCAAATTAATTGGTTTGAAGATAATATACAAAACAAGTACCGCTTGCCAAAAATAAGTTTAAGCATTGTTTGTTACGCTGGCTTATCGAAAACAACTTTTACTCTGTAAGAGAATACTTAGACTACAAACAAGTTAACAATAAATTTTGAGGACATTGACTCAAGAATATGACCATAAAAATGTAATTATATTGTATTCATTTCTTTTTTTCATATACTGACACTATCACGAGTTGGAATTTAATTAATATTTAATAATCTGACATTGTACAATTGAAATGAATATATAATTTTTGCATGCCTACAATATTTAAGGTAGAATACAGTAAACACACATTGTCATCCATCTCAATGAATCACACTGTATTGAGCAAATAAATAATTTCTATTTCTAACACCTAAATGTGAATCAATGAAAGTTTATTGATAATGATAAATAAAACTACGCATAAAATTACTCAATGCCGATTTGTCGACTCGCTTTAACTTACCGGTACCGGACTTATTATTGGATGACTCTTTGGACCACTAGGTATGCTTCCAGACAGGGTAGCATGAGCGCCTCGACTCGTTGTCGACCCTTTTCTCGTGATGTCTGTCCCGCTTATATCAATAAGCGGGACAGCCACAACAAAGGATGGGATCAACAGCAACTCATCTAATAAATGTAAATTTTTCTTTATGTCTTAAAAATTTGCAAGCGTCCTGACATCTGATGTAGGCGTTTTCGAGTGAATTACCACCTACAACAAGCGAAAGTATAACCACAACAAATAAATTCGACAGTCAATTTATACTTATAATAATATCAGAAAGCTATTTCAAATGCATCTGAACGCAAGAAATATACGTTAAAACGTAAATATTACGTAATTGGTTTGAAGATAACATACAAAACTAACACCTAAATGTGAATCAATGAAAGTTTTTTGATAATGATAAATAAAACTACGCGTAAAATTACTCAATGCCGATTTGTCGACTCGCTTTTACTTACCGGTACCGGACTTATTATTGGATGACTCTTTGGACCACTAGGTATGCTTCCAGACAGGGTAGCATGAGCGCCTCGACTCGTTGTCGACCCTTTTCTCGTGACAGCCACAACAAAGGATGGGATCAACAGCAACTCATCTAATAAATGTAAATTTTTCTTTATGTCTTAAAAATTTGCAAGCGTCCTGACATCTGATGTAGACGTTTTCGAGTGAATTACCACCTACAACAAGCAAAAGTATAACCACAACAAATAAATTCGACAGTCAATTTATACTTATAATAATATCAGAAAGCTATTTCAAATGCATCTGAACGCAAGAAATATACGTTAAAATGTAAATATTACGTAATTGGTTTGAAGATAATATACAAAACTAACACCTAAATGTGAATCAATGAAAGTGTGGTTGATAATGATAAATAAAACTACGCATAAAATTACAGTAGACCACAGTAAACACACATTGTCATCCATCTCAATGAATCACACTGTATTGAGCAAATAAATAATTTCTATTTCTAACACCTAAATGTGAATCAATGAAAGTTTATTGATAATGATAAATAAAACTACGCATAAAATTACTCAATGCCGATTTGTCGACTCGCTTTAACTTACCGGTACCGGACTTATTATTGGATGACTCTTTGGACCACTAGGTATGCTTCCAGACAGGGTAGCATGAGCGCCTCGACTCGTTGTCGACCCTTTTCTCGTGATGTCTGTCCCGCTTATATCAATAAGCGGGACAGCCACAACAAAGGATGGGATCAACAGCAACTCATCTAATAAATGTAAATTTTTCTTTATGTCTTAAAAATTTGCAAGCGTCCTGACATCTGATGTAGGCGTTTTCGAGTGAATTACCACCTACAACAAGCGAAAGTATAACCACAACAAATAAATTCGACAGTCAATTTATACTTATAATCATATCAGAAAGCTATTTCAAATGCATCTGAACGCAAGAAATATACGTTAAAACGTAAATATTACGTAATTGGTTTGAAGATAACATACAAAACTAACACCTAAATGTGAATCAATGAAAGTTTTTTGATAATGATAAATAAAACTACGCGTAAAATTACTCAATGCCGATTTGTCGACTCGCTTTTACTTACCGGTACCGGACTTATTATTGGATGACTCTTTGGACCACTAGGTATGCTTCCAGACAGGGTAGCATGAGCGCCTCGACTCGTTGTCGACCCTTTTCTCGTGACAGCCACAACAAAGGATGGGATCAACAGCAACTCATCTAATAAATGTAAATTTTTCTTTATGTCTTAAAAATTTGCAAGCGTCCTGACATCTGATGTAGACGTTTTCGAGTGAATTACCACCTACAACAAGCAAAAGTATAACCACAACAAATAAATTCGACAGTCAATTTATACTTATAATAATATCAGAAAGCTATTTCAAATGCATCTGAACGCAAGAAATATACGTTAAAATGTAAATATTACGTAATTGGTTTGAAGATAATATACAAAACTAACACCTAAATGTGAATCAATGAAAGTGTGGTTGATAATGATAAATAAAACTACGCATAAAATTACAGTAGACCACAGTAAACACACATTGTCATCCATCTCAATGAATCACACTGTATTGAGCAAATAAATAATTTCTATTTCTAACACCTAAATGTGAATCAATGAAAGTTTATTGATAATGATAAATAAAACTACGCATAAAATTACTCAATGCCGATTTGTCGACTCGCTTTTACTTACCGGTACCGGACTTATTATTGGATGACTCTTTGGACCACTAGGAATGCTTGAAAAGGGTAGCATGAGCGCCTCGACTCGTTGTCGACCCTTTTCTCGTGATGTCTGTCCCGCTAATATCAATAAGCGGGAAAGGCACTGAATTTGCTCGAGAAAAGTCCCGACAAAGCTTTGTCGAGGTGCGCATGCTACGCCTGCAGGGTGGTCCGCGGACCACCGGTTAAAAAAGAGTGTTAGAGAGCGAAAGAAGGACAAACAAACACACTTTCGCATTTACAATATAATAATTGGGAGTTACGTTTTAATATTATCTGTCTCTCATACTGGGAAAGAAAGAAAAACATAGAATGCTTTATTCTCTTATCCTGTCCATCCTAAGGTTGGAAGAAATCGCTTTTAGTGATAATGCCGCCAATTGTATGTTTCTCTTTGTTTGTTTTTTTTTTCATTCTAAGTTCTGTGTGTACAATAAAGTATAAATAAATAAATAAATGCGTCACTGGAAACTTTCCAGTGCAGATAGTAAAACCCTGCTACAAATTATTTCACCTTGCCTTTCCGGGCTTCGTCGTCTCAGCCACATGCTGGGTATAGGCCTCCCCCAAGGATCTCCACAACGATCGGTCCTGCGCTGCCCGCATCCAGCGGCTTCCCGCGACCGCGCACCAGATCGTCGGTCCACCTTGTCGGTCTACCCACGGAACGTCGTCCGGTACGCGGTCGCCATTGCAGAACCTTTCCGCCCCAACGACCATCGGGTCTTCTGGCCATGTATCTCGCCTACTGCCACTTCAGCTGAGCAATCCTTCGAGCGATATAAATTGTATTATGGATATAAAATTATCTGTCATTCATGCTGGACTGCGAGCGATTGAAAAACAAAGAATGCGTCACTGGTAGCTTTCCAATGCAGATAGAAATACCGTATCACTTATTTATGGTTTTTATGTTTTTGCCCTTTTTATGCTATCAGTCAAAAGACTTGAAGTCTCGGTAGCTCAGTGGTTAAAGCAGTGGGCCGGAAACCCAAATGTCGGTCAAAAGACTTGAAGCCTCGGTTGCTCAGTGGTTAAAGCAGTGGACCGGAAACCCAAAGGTCGCCGGTTCGAGTCCCGCCTGAAAATAACTTTTCGAACCGAGTTGATTTTTCTAATATTTTTCTATTAAAATTTATCCTTACATACCATACCTTGGGGTTTACCTGTTTTTTTTTATAAGCACTCATAATTAAAATAAAACAACTTTTGCGGATTATTTAAAGCGATTTTTTTTATTTAGGATATTGAAACATATGATTCTTATTCGAAAGCTTTTTGTGCTAGCGCCCTGTAAATAATGTTTTGACAGCCACCAAGTTTCAATCTTAACATCAAGCAAGCGTAAAAAATAACAATCATTTTTAAACCTGCAGTTATGACTCAGTTAACTAACAATATAATTCACTGCATCGCTCGTTTAGAAACTTAATTCGTCCGTTCTAAACGGCTTCCTGTTAAATTACGAAGCCATATAGTGTTGAATGAACACAATCTGTGCCAAAGAACTGAAAAACAAAATATACCGCTATCGAATCCTAAGTTATATTTTAAATGTTAATGTGTGTTTCTTTGTCCTTTCTTGACGCCGTAACTAACCAATCGATTTGATTTTTGGTATATAGTTAGGGCTAGTATTTAACCGATCGACTTAAAATCTTTTTGAGCAACAAAAATACTAGGTGGGACTTAGTCGCCAATCTAACGTAACCTAAACCATTTTTTTCCGCTGCCAACCTATTATTTCTGCTACCCCAACCTAATAATTTTTAGTCGCCTGGTTTATTATATTCCTACAGTTAGTTGAAAGAGCGGAAAGTAACATGGGTTACTGTAGACGACCTGTTTGGCGCAGGGGTACTATCCCCGCCTTCTGCGCCAGAGGTCCCGGGTTCGATCCCCGGACAAGACAAATATTTGTGTGCATGAACATGTCTATTTGTCTTGGTCTGGGTGTTTAATATGTATACTAAGTATGTATTTACAAAAAAAAAGTATATAAGTATATTTATCCGTTATCTAGTATCCATAACACAAGTTCTTCATGAAACTTAACGTGGGCTAGATAATTGGTGTGATTGTATGCAAATATTTATTATTTTTTTATTTATTATTACTTTTTGCCCCGATATTCCCACGGGAACGGGTACAGCGCGGGTAAAACCACGGGAACCTAGTAGTCGACTATCACACATCATTTGACGACCTGTTTGGCGCAGGGGTACTAACCCCACCTTCTGCGCCAGAGGTCCCGGGTTCGATCCCCGGACAAGACAAATATTTGTCTATTTTGTCTTGGTCTGGATGTTTAATATGTGTATTATGTATGTATTTACAAAAAAAAAGTATATAAGTATGTTTATCCGTTATCTAGTATCCATAACACAAGTTCTTCATGATACTTAACGTGGGCTAGATAATTGGTGTAATTGTATGGAAATATTTATTTATTTATTATTTATTTATTTATTTACAAAGGGTCATTTATCATTTATTTGTTTCCGCTAACATTTAAAACAAATCTTTAAAATGGCTCAATAATCATAATAAGGCGTGGTTTAATAAATTCCCACTAAATAGTAAAACTTGCCGTGTGGTGACGTCCTAAGAATTAAAGTATCACCACTCCCTTACATGCCTGGGATGTCGTAAGAGTCGACTAAGAGGTTCGACGCATTGAACGCCTGTGCGAAAGAAGGAAAACTTGAAACAAACTCTCTACCAACCCGTCTGGCCAGCGTGGTAGCAGTCGGCTAATAGCCTCCTATGAACGCCACAATAGGCGTGAGCTAGGAGAGGAATACGTCTAGCAGTGGACGTCCACAGGCTGATGATGATATAGTAAAAAAAAATTTTTAGATAAAATCCATACTAATAATAATTTTATAAAGCTGAAGAGTTTGTTTGTTTGAATGCGCTAATCTCAGGAACTACTGGACCGATTTAGAAAATTCTTAGACCATTAGAAAGCTACATTTCTCCCGAGTGACATAGGCTATATTTTATCCCGATATTCCCACGGGAACGGGCACCACGCGGGTAAAACCGCGAGGATCCGCTAGTTATAGATAAAGAAATAAGTAAATTATTACTCGATTTTTAAAAGGATTCGGAATGCGGAATGTTTTCAGCATTGTTGTTCCAGTAGAGATAAAAGAGCCAGTTCCTCAGTGGTTGAGGATTCCGGAAGAAACGCGATTCTACCGTATGCCTTCTTATTTCTAAGCATCAGGTATGCTGAAGGCTAAGCGTTTTTCTATTGTGGAATATTAAAAAAAATAACAAAGTAAAGTTAGTAAGCGATGAGAACATTATTATGAATCAAAACTTTTTATAAAAAATAAAAACCGACTTCAAAAATCAAAAAGTAAATAAGCCTTTTGGAGTCGGTGCCAGCCAAGGTAAGAAAAATAAAAGTAACAGAAGTGCAATATAGATATCCTTGGCTGGCACCGACTCCAAAGGGCTTATTTATCACTTTTTTATAAAAAGTTTTTTTTTTTCACAATTTTTAATGTTAGAGTAACTTCCGCACTTCGGTTTGACTCAAACTAGTAGTGTAGGCAAGTGTAGTTTGAGTCAAACCGTTTAACCGTACCGAAAGTTTTTTCAAGATATCCTCAAAACTACTGAACCGATTCCAAAATTTCAAAAAATGGGAGCGGCTTGGAAACAAACCCGAAGTTATAACGTTTGAATCATTTCGATCGGTTCGGCGTAATCGAATAATCGGTGAACATACTTAAAAAAAATCGTCATCACCAATTTTTAATGTCCCCACTGCTGGGGCACTGGCGTTCCTTATGGATGGATAAGGAGAAAGGGCCATGACCCACCACGCGGGCCCAATGCGGATTGGTGGGTTTTAACGACTGCAAACGCAGCCGGGACCAACGGCTTAACGTGCCTTCCGAAGCACGGAGGAGCTCGAGATAGTAAACTTTTGGTCACCCATCCCGTGACCGACCATTGCGAAAGTTGCTTAACCTCAACAATCGCAGGCAGAGCGCGCGAACCATGCGCCACGGGCTCCTCGTAAAAAATATATACGCAACGAATTGATAACCTACTTCTTTTTTTTTAAAGTCGGTTACAAATGAGTTCTCCCATGCTGAACTAGTAAGTGATCCATAGATAATAAAAGCACATTAATGGACAGGATTGATTCTAAAACTAATTTGTGATGGGTTGGCAATCTGTGACTATTGTTTCCATACATGTTTATTTATTTATTGAAAAAGATTCACCAACGACATATCTTTACACATTTGAATATAAAAAAAACCTGACTAGGCCAAGAGACATGCCATTACAGGTGAAAACAGCATTTTTATTTTCTTATTTACTAGAAAGTATAAATTTAATAACAAAATTGAAATTAGAAATAGAACAGGACCTCTATTTTTGAATCACACGTCGCGCGAGTGGCGAGGCGATCAGACGATTAGCGACCTTGCGTGCGTGGACATGGCACGCTTTTCGCTTGGCCCCTCGCGCGCTCGCGTTGGGAGGCGGTACTACAGGCGAAAGCGAAGCTATGTATATACGGGCAAGGTCGCTTTTACGGAATACGGAAACTCAAACGTCGCACGAAAATCAGTAGAATCCTCGAGACGAGTGAATAAAAAATTAGAGCTCCAGATAACTTATAAGAACTATACTACTACTGTTACTACTGTTAGACTACAGAACACAGAAGGTCTTTATGGTAAATTTTAAATAGAAAAATATTGGAAAAAATTAACTCGGCCACAAGTCTTGTGTTCAATGATTAGACCCACGGACAGACCTATAACGAGATAGACGGTAAAAGTGTACCTACCTTGCGTGTTAAAAGTTTGATCCACGGTCAAAGTTTTACGACCTAAGTCAGTCCGATTGAGACCATTGCCATGAAAACACACGTCAGTCAGAAACTAAAATGATTAATTGTGCAGTGCTTTCTTACAAGAGCTCCTCAATAACATTTACACTTCACTAAATCTCGCTCGTGAAGTCATCGTAGGTACGAAAAGTTCGAAACTCTAGGTTCTCATACAGTTTGAAACGCTCTTTTCGTCTATCTGTCTGTAATATGTAGCAAGATTGTAGATTTGTGTTTGGCAACGACATGTTCATTTGTAAATGTTGTTGCTTCTGTTAAAGCTGATAAGTTTAAAGTTAAAAGATGTCCTGAATGGCTATAGGAAAAAAAAAATTTGACGATTCGAAAGCACTTATCTATAAGTCTATTTGAATAAAAATCTTTGACTTTGACTTTGACAGACTGCACGTACATAAAGATGTACTGTAAGCTCTAAAGAGTGTTATTTTAACATTATGTGAGCTACGTGCAAATCTGCGAGCAAGCATGTTCGCAATTATATCTTTTTAAAATGTCATACGAATTTTAACATTATAGTGCCACATTCAAGAAAATATGTTTCTTTTGTTCCAGGTATTATTCGGGAAAATGTGGGTGAAAAGCTGAAAAACGTGTGACCTGTGAATGTTGTGTTGAATAGTATAGTGATGTAAAAAACAGTGTTGTGTACAAAACAAAATGGCGGAAAGTGAAGGACCAGTCACTGTGGATGATTTGCCTATCGCCTTTCAGGTGAGGTTTAAGCGATAATACTTATTATTTAATTATTATAAAACAGGTCAAACAGTGGACCAGATGGGCTAGCACGAAAAGCTTTCGAAATAGTATCGAGGACGAGTCAAAAAATGTACTTATAAGAAAATGTACTTCTGTTTACGCCCTGTAGGAACGCTGCACAATATGCCATTATGTCAATTATGTCAAATTTTTGACGATACGTCCTCGATACTTATACGGCAGTTTTACGTGCTAAGCCAAAATAAAAAAAAGTAGAAATCCAAAGTCTATACTGACTTTACTGAGACTAAAATAGTGGTAGAGTGGACTATTATACGAGAGAAGTTATATATAGACTGTGCTTTTAGGTATGGTGTTTTTTTTCTACAACTTATAAAGAACTAACGGCCGCTCGCGGTTTCAACCACGTGGTTCCCATTCCCGTAGGAAAGTCGGGATAAAAAGTATCCTATGTCCATAACCAGGCTATCTACTATCTGTGTACCAAATTTCATCCAAATCCGTTCAGTAGTTTCGGAGCTTATTCAATTCAAACAAACAAACAAACAAATCTTTCCTCTTTATAATATTAGTTTCAATAAAGATAAATGCAAAATGTAAATCCAATGTTTTAGTGCCTAAATTAATACTGTGTAATAATAAAAAAATACACCGTAATTATTTTCTTGATGACTGTACAAGGGACTACCGCGTAGCGGGTTAAATCAATTAACATCAATTTGATGAGACATCTAAGTACAGTCCGACAAGTTTATAATGAACGCGGACGGGGGCGCTGTTACTGACAAAATTGACGTAAACACAAGATGGCGGTGTTAGTTAATTTTTGCCACGTTCATTAAAGACCTTATCGTAAGTGCGACAAGGCTTATAATTGACGCGGGCAGAGGCGCTGCAGAACTGTCATTATTGACATATCATGTTAGTTCCTCTTTTTACCACATTCATTAGGTATAAGCCCTGTCGCACTATATTAATGGATGAGGAAGCGCTCATGGCCGCGCCTGACAGACTGATCGTATTCGATCACGTTTATTAAGCAAAGTTCGGCCCGGTCAGGTGTCGGATGGGTGACCGTAAAGTGGCATTATAACTGAGCGCTTCCGTGCTTCGGAGGGCACGTTAAACCGTCGGTCCCGGATGTTGTCATTTGATTACAGTCGTTAAGCCAAGTCAGAAGCCTTATAGGCGGCTTGATAAACTTTGACACCAGCACCCTGACCCTGGCATAGCTTGTGCTATCGCTATTGCTATCGATTTTTCATTTGTTTTATGTACGCTAGTAGCTAATACTATAAGCAAGTTATATGATTTTTTTCATAGTTGTACTTTAAAAAAAACCTGTTGAAAAGAGCTGTCAAAAAATAAATTGACATTTATTTCTTTTATTTTTCACGTATAAAATATCAATTAAATTATAGGATATACTCCCACTCAAACTACGTAGTTGTCATTTTATTTCGATGCTTTAGCTGCTATGGTTTAGGAGATACACGAGTTTGAAAAAAAATGTTTCTAAAACTCATTTTTGACAGTACCTCTGTGACAGTTCAAGATAGAGGGCTAAAAGTTGGGGTGATTACTAGTTGTGAGGGGACAAACAATTGACATTCACCAATTCAACTATTCCTCACAGGGGCCACACGTCCTTCCTTAGCCTGCTAAGCCCTTTCATAATTATATTATGTCAACGGGAAGTGCCCTATGAATTTTGATTCCCTTGAGAGTTTCGAAATCCGCGTTTTTTGCAACATAAACGGTCCTATCTTTTTTTCACGTTAATTTACAAGTTTGATTTTTTACCCGTTCAACAGACTGTTGACTTGAATATATGATTTTAATTTCAACTCGATACCTCCACGCGTTCTCGAGATAAACGAGGACGGACGGACGGACAGACGGACCATAAAGTGATTCTATAAGGGTTCCATTTTTCTTTAAAGGTTTGGAACCTTAAAAAGGACTATAACAGAATTAAGACAGCAGATATTACACATCTGAAAAAATACTTATAGAAACACACATTGAATACATTTTCAGATTTTTTTTTAACTCCTATGTAAGAATATGTAATAAAAATTGTATAATCAGTTATTAATCTTACCGGTAAAAACGTAATAGGCATATAAAAATATAATTACAGATTTACTGATAAATTGGGTTATAGGAAGTTCGCATTGCGTATTCGCACGATACATCGTTGTAATCAATTAATATACTTCAGTGGGCCTACCAACGTCTATTAGAAACCATCATGTCATTAGAACGTTTTGTTTGCGTTTTATTTTTATTGAAGTGGTCACAGATACACTTCACACTATCGAGGCGATGGTTGAGCGGAGACGTGACAAAACTTCCATCAAAAAACAAGCTACTTAAGGTATTTTAAGAGATTAGTAGTTCAAAATAGGATCATCCATCATCAGCTTGTCGACGTCCACTGCTGGACATAGGTCTTTCCTAGCTCACGCCTATTGTGGCGTTCATAGGAGGCTATTAGCCTACTGCTACCACGCTGGCCAGACGGGTTGGTAGAGGGGTTTGTTTCAAGTTTTCCTTTTCTCGCACACGACAGATATATGGATTTTCATACAAGTTTTGCCGACCGCTGCTCGCATGTATGTGGCCAGTACAACAATATCGATTTATCTCAAAGAGGGTTGTCAAAATAATGCTCATATTTCCAAGCATGTTTGAGAACAATATATATAATTTCATACCTTTGTCTAGATTTGTAATGTTTCAGAAACATGATTTTATGATTTTGCCTCGACACTTTCTTTTCTCTCTCTCTCCTCGAAAAGACCCTCAAAAAATACATATTATTCAATATTATTCTCAAATGGGTTTTAATAATAGTATTGGATATTAGCTTCGTCGTCGTCGTCTCAGCCACATAACACCCACTGCTGGGTATAGGCCTCCCCCAAAAGTGGGGTTTGCCATAATCGCCACGCTTGGCAGGTGAGTTGGCGATCGCAGTATGGCCAAGATTGTAGGAGACGCTGCGGCCCGTCTCCTGAAGGCTGAGTCCCTTAGTCGCCTTTTACGACCCCCACGGGATGAGAGGGGGTAGTGCTATTCTAAGCCGACACTAAGAAAGAAAGAAAAGAAAGAAAAATATATTTATTTGAGACAAACACGATAATTATACATAACAATAATACAAAAAAAAATGCACAGGTTTGTCCCAAAACACTACACAGCTATATTGGATATTGACTTAATTTATAGAAACCAGTAATATTTAGAATTGTGTAGTTACATTTCTCTTTAATCGCTAATAGTTATTTACTACGAAGTGATATCGTGGAGTTTTCGGTTGCAGCTAGTTATTTATAACAAAAATCCATAAATTTTAACGTACAGTTGTGTCCACAAATTAGTAATGCAACTAGATCGAGGTTGCGAGGAAGCGGATGTGACGTCACCACTTTGTGTGTGGTCACAGACCATGATCGATCATCACGGTGATTATCTATGAAAAACCGTGAGTGATGAGTTGTTTTTTTTTCTATAAAAAGGTTTTCTATTAGCGTGTAGGAAGCAATAATGTGAGTACAACAAAATTAAAAAGAATTTGATTGAATCAATCCGAGGGCTTATTCGTCGTCTCGGCGTCTCAGCTACATAACACCCACTGCTGGGTATAGACGGGTGAATCTACCGCTGTTTTGAACGCCGTCATTGTCCTCAACATATTTTCATATTTTTTGAGTATGTTAGAAACCATATCCGGTGTGTTTGTGACAGATGACAAGAGAGTTGCATTTTGATTATAAAATTGTTACGGGGTAACTCTGCCCAAAAAAATAGTAATAATATTGCAGTACCGTGTCATTATTACGCCATCCTGACCCACATCTGTTTACAAGTAATAAAATTTTGTCCTCGTGTCCAGTTACGAATATAGGTCCCAGACGAGTAGCGTTTAGCAGCATAACCTTTATTATTTTCGCACTTACGCATGACACTTTATATGTTGAGGACAATGACGGCATTCAAACCGCCCGTAGATTTATTTATTTATTTTTATTTATTTATTTATTACAAATTGCGGTACATGCGACTTAGTGACTAAACAAAACATGCAAGCACCAATGTATCGCATGCACCTCGAAAGGCACTGCAACGAACAGGAGAGGGGCAGACATTTAGAAACTTTTTTCCTCAAAGTATTCATTAATGGAATAGTAAGCTTTTCCTACAAGCAGCTTTTTCAAGGAGCGAATGAACACACCGATATCCGTTTCGGCCTTCAGATACTCTGGCAACTTATTAAAGATTTACCCAGGATATCCACAACGATCAGTCCTGCGCTGTCCGCATCCAGCGGCTTCCCGCGACCTTCACCAGATCGTCGGTCCTCCTTGTCGGGAGCCTACCCATGGAGCGTCGTCCTGTGCGCGGTCGCCATTCCGGAACCAATCAGACGGCTGGTTATCCACCGAAAACTTGACTCAGTTTCAGTTTGGTCACTGTTGTGGCTGTGATACAGTATGACAACGTGACAGTCATGACAGCGGGAAACTGGTTGCTATACAGGATGGAAATTTAAAACAGGGCACGAAAAGCAGATATCTTAACCGTTGTAGCTGCATAAAAACGATCTTAGGAAACCATCCTTAACTTTTTGAGAAATATTGAACTGCATTCACGGATTTAAAAAAAAAGTTTTTTTTTATGAAGTACGGGGAGACTCTTAGCCTTCATCATACCTGAAGTTAAGTATTGATAAGGCTGAAGATGGAAGCGAGCCTCTCCCGGAATCCTCAATCACTGAGGAACTGGCTATCTTATCTTTAACTGCCGGAACACAACAATGCTGAAAACATTGTTGTTATGGCGTCAGACTTAGATAAGATGGTGGTAGCTAGCCAGGCGGACTTACAACAAGTCCTACCACCAACCAAACCGAATGTACCCCCGCTGGGAATCGAACCCGGGACCCCTTGGTCTGATACCGGTGGTTGTACCACTAGACCACAGAGGCGGTTGTAAGTAAAGTACAGTCAGCAGGTAAATATATTTTTTTTAACTTTTTGATACTAATCGACCCTGTTCCTTATGAGGATCAAAACGGTCTAATACACCAACGGCGGTATGAGTACCAGAAAAATCAGAAATCGCCAAAAAGTATTTTCCACAGAAAAAAAGTTCCGTCACGAAAGGTACTCGTCGGTGAAGCGGATATGGCGCGCGGGAGAAGCGTTTTTGCGTTTTTCGCGATTTCTGACTTTTCTAGTACTCATGCTTCAGTTGGTGTCTTACCCCCATATTCTAAGTCGTTCCTCCAAAACTTTTTACACTCCACTCAACCTCGTCGAGGGTAAAAATGGTAGTGTGCGCTAGGCCTAACACGGAGTGGCTACGTACTCTTTGGCTCCTCCAGGTCCTTACGGAGTTATGACTTAGAATACCGATTTCGAGGAGTATTTTGAAGAGGTTTTCAATGAGATTTCGTTAAGTCGAGGACGAGTAAGTTTTGGAGGAACGACTTTGAATATGGGTGTTAGAGTGTTTTGATCCTCATGAGAAACAGGATGGATTGGCATATTCTTTTTTTAACTGATTATATTCCTTCTGGCTGTACATTTTTAACAAAATCCATGAATGCAGTTCTATATTTCTCAAAAAATTAAGGATGGTTTACTAAGAACGAGCCCTTACTGTCCCTTGTTAAATTTCCACCCTGTTTAAGTGATTTTTTGTTAAATAATCAGCCTGGTAAAATGCCCCTAAAAAAGTATGGCGAAAATATACCTACAGCTAAATAAATAAAATACACTGTCTACCTCTTTTCGCAGGCTTTATCTCTTAAAACTAACCGCTGAGACTCATAAGGAGGTACTTAATTCAAAATTCAATATCATTTATTCAGTCTACGCTGTTACAAGCACTTATGAACGTCAAAGAAGCTACGCCATCGGTTCACAAACCCTACGGCGGGAGACCGCGTAACGAGAAGATTCCGACGACTACGAAAGACTCCTTACTAAACGCAATTTCAAACTTCCGCTGCCTTCTGTGAAGACGACACTTACCAAACGTCTAAGTTATGTCTAAGTTATTTTAGAAAACCCTTTTGTGCAATAAAGTCCTTGTGCAACATTTTCAATTTGAATCACCGAAATGCCAGAATGAGACTTGAAACTGAATTGATGAATTGGACTTACCAGGATAGAGGTTTATTAAAATATCTGTCTGTTGTTATCTGTTAACACTATTATTAGGAATTTAAATAATTGATTACATTATTATTATGAATTTTAATTATGAATTAGCATTTTAAATTAACTAATATTTAATTATTAAATTGTTTTTGGTACCGCAACCTCGTTAACTTCTACCCAAGTGTGGAAGACTTAGGAAATGTAATGTTTTGGAAATAATATTTTTTATGTTTATTTCATTGATTTCTTTGTCATTCAACACTGTTTGTGTGTTCAAAATAAAATAAAGAAACAAAATCACCTTATTAATATTCACATTATTATAATTATCAGCTATTTTAATGCCTCCTCTGCCAGAGCACTGGCTAATCGTATTCGATCACGTTTGTTAAGCAACTTTCGGTCCGGTCAGCTGTCGGATGGGTGACCGTAAAGTGGCATTACAACGGACCGCTTCCGTGCTTCGGAGGGCACGTACCGTCAGTTCCGGTTGTTTTCATCTGATAACAGTCGTTAAGCCAAGTCAGAGGCCTTATAGGCGGCTTGATAAACTCTGACACCAGAGGTGGCCACTAATTCTCATACGATAGGAAAAAAAAGAAACGAAAATGGAACACAAAAATTAAACAAGAAAATATAATAGAAAAAAGCAAATTGTCTCATGTCGCAGGGACAGTCAGAGCGACATGAGACAATAGTTACATTTTTTACTATATTTTCTTGTATATTATTTATCACATAAAAATAGCATTGTATAATGCAAAACTAAAAAGTAAGAATGGATCATACGGTCCTAATATCGATTAGTGGGTTTTAACGACTGGAAATACGGGACCAACGGCCGTCTGAACCACAGACCTATATCAAGATAGAAGAAAAGAGAGACTTTATGAGAACCTAGCGTGTCGATTGAAATAAAACAACTTTTACGGATGTCACCTTTTCAAAAACCTCTAAAAAAAACAAAAAATACGGACAATTACAACTTAATTCGTGAAATAAAGCGCGTTTGATATCCGTAAAAGTTGTTTTATTTCAATGAACAGTGCGCGCCAAAACATAAGATGTACCTAGCGTGTCAAGTTTTTCTTACCTACGTTGACGTCATGAGCGAGATTAAACCCCATATTCTAAGTCGTTAACTTTTTACACTCCACTCAACCTCGTCGTGGGTAAAAATGGTAGTATGCGCTAGGCCTAACACGGAGTGGCTACGTACTCTTTGGCTCCTCCAGGTCCTTACGGAGTTATGACTTAGAATACCGATTTCAATGAGGTTTTGTTAAGTCGAGGACGAGTAAGTTTTGGAGGAACGACTTAGAATATGGGTGTTAGTGACGTGCAAATGTTATTGACGAGCTCTTGCAAGAAAGCACTGCACAATTAACCATTTTCGTTTCTGATTGATGCGTATTTTCATGGAATTGGGCACAAGCGGACTGACTTAGGTCGTAAAACGTTGACCGTGGATCAAACGGTCACGCAAGGCGGTACAGTTTTACCGTCTATCTCGATTTAGGTCTGTGGTCTGAGCTCAGTACTGATACGCAGAGTGCAGATTTGTAATTGGGCTTTTAAAAGACTCTGCTGGTCTACCGGTAGCTTCCACGATTACATAACTATCACGTGACTTGAAAACTGCACATATTTTACCTTTTTAGACTTCTAAACTATGCTATGCATACGATAGTAGAAGTCTTATTTGCTGACCCTGTCCGTGTGTGCGCATAATTCAATCTCGAGAACTACTATAGCTAGAAAGCCGAAATTTTCTGAGGTGATACATAGCCATGTCAAACCTCTAAATACGGAGTTTAGAAGTCGTCTGATGCCTTCGCTACGATAGTGAAGGGCGCCGATCTTTTTTATATGCGCCTCTTGGTTTGACAATACTTATATGTGTATGTATTTAAGTACACTTTTTGGCATTGTGTTATTGCTTTGCTTGCGACCAAACGATGACAGGGACGCAGCTGAAAATCAGTGTCTGGTTCCTTGGAACCATTAACACTGAGCTGAGTTCCTTTTCAGACTGCCGCTGCTGCACACTCCGGTATATTCTAAGCTGAAGATCTTAGTTTTAAGTTTTGTTTGTTTTCTCTTTTAGAGTCAAAGTCAAAGATTTTTATTCAAATAGACTTATAGATAAGTACTTTCGAATAGTCCAACATTTTTTTCCCTACCAGCCATTCAGGACATCTTTTAACTGATAAGAAGAACGGCCGCAAGAAACTTATCAGCTTTAACAGAAACTTTAACTTTAGAGGCAGTACTTAAGTAATGCCTCTCAAATGTATTTTGGTTGTTATGTGTTGTAGTGGTTTCTGAATAAATATTTTATCTATATACCTATCTAACTGTCGTTCGTTTGGTACTAGAAAGTGATGTACTAAATTAGGAAAACTCGACTAATACGACTAATAGTTATGAGTATGGATTGTTGCGCAACATATCGCGACATTGCTGTAGAGAAAGTATTGACACATAGTCGATAAAGCGACTTTAGTCTGCAAGTCGCCGTGACTGGCAACTTAAGAATATATTTCAATTCAGCAACATTTTGAATAGGTACAGTCAACAGCACGTCAGACTTCAAATTCGCAAAATAAAAAACTATAAAAAAACCTTCAATATTCTTCTATAAAGAGGATGTATACCTCATTCAACTCGATTTAACCGCCTCTGTGGTCTAGTGGTACAACCACCGGTATCAGACCCAGGGGTCCCGGGTTCGATTCCCACCGTATTGTATTCGGTTTGGTTGGTGGTAGGACTTGTTGTAAATCCGCCTAGCTACAACCATCTTATTTAAGCCTGACGCCATAACAACAATATTTTCAGCATTGTTGTGTTCCGGCAGTTAAAGATAAGACAGCCAGTTCCACAGTGATTGGGGATTCCAGAAGAGGCTCGCTTCCATCTGCAGCCTTATCAATACTTAACATCAGGTATGATGAAGGCTAAGAGTCACCCCGTACTTCTTTAAAAAAAAAAAAATCTTAATCCTAACTAATAATATATAATTATGCGAAAATATGTTTGTTTGTCCTTCCAACGCCTTATCTAAGCAACGAATCGACTTGATACTCTATACCAAAAATCAATTGAAAGAGCAGAGAGTATTTATTATAACATTTTATCCCGATGTTTCTACGGGAACTAATACCACCGCTGTGAAACTGTGTGAACCTAGTAATTGATATTTTGTTAATAGAAAATTATTATACTTCCCTATAATCGTTAAACAAGTAAATATACTAGAAAAAACCAACTTGTCTCATGTCGCCCTGACGGCACTCGAACCCGCATCCTTGGGAATCCAGCCCAATGCACTGGACCAATTATGCTACAGAGACCTATATATATACTTGTTTAAAATTATCACATAAAAATAGCATTGTAAAATGCAAAATTAAAAAGTTATAATTAGATGGCTGTTCCATCTTAATCGATAGTCAAACATCTGTAAAGATGTTTCTTTCGAATGCGAGGATATTTCTCTCATTGATGAAACGACGGTGGCCAAAACCGTATAAAAGGTGAAATTAATAGAGAATTTCAACGTGTCCTCATAGATCTCCGTAGCATAATTGGTCAGTGTATTGGGCCGGATTCCCAAGGATGCGGGTTCGAGTCCCGTCATGGAGACATGAGACAAGTTGCTTTTTTCTAGTATATTTACTTGTTTAACAATTATTACATAAAAGTAGCATTTAAAAAAAATGTTATAATTATATATCCCGTTAAATTATATATACCGTGTGAGAATAACTTGTGATCTGATTAGATTTTACTGATATTTTTCTATTAAAATTGTATCTTTAAGCTTAATATATCATATCAAAATGCTTGAAAACACTAGGCATTATAATAATAAAAAAACTGACATTCAATAGAACAATTCTTCCGGTAGACACGTCTGATTTTTTATGAAAATTCACTACATATTAATAAAAGGCTAGGAATATCAATCTAACCTAACGTAATACTCATTGCATATAAAAATATAAGTATTTTGGACAGCATTTTTTTATTGGTCTAGTTTATGTTCTAATATATAAAATTCTCGTGTCACAGTTTTCGTTCCCATACTCCTCCGAAACGGCTTGACCGATTCTCATGAAATTTTGTGAGCGTATTGAGTAGGTCTGAGAATCGGCTACTATCTATTTTTTATCCCGAAATTCCACGGGAGCGAAGCCCCGGGGCACAGCTAGTTACTTAATAAAATTGACCGTCTCTCTGATTCCAGGTCAAATACTTAGGCCAGAGCGACGCGCGAGGACTATGGGGCATCAAGCACACCAGGAAACCTGTCGACCTGATGGTAGCTGCTGCCAAGGCTCTGCCTCCTGGTAAGAAAGAATTTTTGCTTATCACTTTTAATTTTGCATTTTACAATGCTATTTTTATGTGATAAATATTAAACAAGAAAATATACTAGAAAAAAGCAATTTGACCCATAATTTTTAAAAATATCAATTACAAATTGTATTTAATAATGAAAATTAGTAGAAAAACAAGAAACCGTTAAATAATGAAATCTTATACTATAACAAAAATACGCCGTCCAACTCACAGCCGCGTCTCATAGTACCGAGAACACTGGCACTGTTGCCCCGCTGAATGCAAAGACTCAGCCGCTGGACAAGATAGGCACCAGCTCTCAGGTCTCCTGAGGCGTGGACCAGTCTTATGGAAAGATCTTTAATAAACTAAATTCATTTTGTTACAAGCACTTATGAACGTCAAAGAAGCTACGCCATCGGTTCACAAACCCTACGGCGGGAGACCTTGTAACGAGAAGAACCGGCAAGAAACTCGTCAAGGGCTATTTTTTTCTCCCTGTTTTATTTCATACAGAGTCGTCAATTTGTCTCATGTCGCCCTGACGGGAGTATATTTTCTTGTTTAAGATTTTTTGCCTATGAGACTTGACTTATAATAGGATTCTATCCGTCTTTTGCTTCTAAGTCTTGGTTTTGAATATTAGCTACTTCTCAACTCCTCCAGTTTATGAGATCAGCCACTTGACTATATAAGGTAAAGATATCTTTCAATACAGTCTATGATAGTTATCACCACTACTATTTGTAACTATACAAGGTGGAAAAAATCTATGGGCTCTGGAGCGGAATTACCTTAAATTTACTGAAAGGAAACATTCATTTATTTTCAAAAATAAGTTAAATTGCATTCAAAGATTTTTGATAAGTCACTGAAATAAAAAAATGCACTTAGTGCTTTTAAGTACCAACCGATAGTCTTAAGTATCAATAACAATAAAATTTTAAAACTGAAACTTTGTGTGTTAAAAAAAATAAGTTCAAAAACTAAAACCCGACTACTGAAAAATCTCGCTCTAAAAAGTATGAAACAAGAGAATATTCTCAACTGAAATTGTCGTGGTCGTATGCTACTTGCTCTAACAAAACAATACATTCTAGGGAAAAGTTACTTATTAGATTTTTTGACACATTATTTTTGATTCGTATTAAAATAGTTTTTTTTTTTTAATAAATACTGATACTACAACAGAGCGTTTTATTGAAATTAACCTTTGATTCCGTCTTTAGTCGTATATGTTCTACTAACAAATCCTCTGCAATAGAAAACGGGAGCTGGCAACCCTTGTTGTGACTGGTTGCCAGTTTAAGGTTTAAGGTCCATGCAACAGCTGAGCTTTCCAGTACCAAGTAAAAGCCTATCTACGTACAGGTGTTACGTCCCGGCTACTCCATCTTACCATCTTACCTGAGAGCATGCTTGCACAAACCGGTTTGCGCAGGAAGGATGTAGCGGATTGTCCCGGCTATACGCTTCGTTTTGCCTACGTCATCATAAAAAAAAGGCAAAATTTCATTTTTTTTTTTAATATATGCATTTCTTTTTACTGCTTTCTTCATTTCTATAATAAACTTGGAAAATTCTTTGCGCAGCATATTGAAATTGGTTTTTTTAAGCAATTCCGTTCTTACAGTGTCAATTTATTTATTATTAGGACGAAGTATCATGTCGCGAAGAGGCCCAGACAGCGGGCAGACTGTCGGTCTAAGGGGTAGTGTACCACCCTGATCCCCCATGGCCTGCGGCAGTGTGATGGCAAGCAGTGAGGGGTTTAGCTGGTAGCTACCCCCCCCCCCCCACTACGGGCTTCCCATCCAGCCTTTCGAGGCTGAATGGGGGACTGGGAGGCGGTGGTCCCTCCCTTCTCCCGTCCTTTCGAGATCGGTGGGGGGATGGGAGCTGGTACGATCCTACCCCGAACCCCCGCCGAGCCTACTAGGCTTGACGGGGTGTCGGGGGGCGGCGAGGGATAGGGTGCTGGACTCGCGAGTCCGGTATTCTAGGTGAGCCCAGCATAACCGTTTGGTATGCGTAAAAGCATTCCTCTCACTCAAAACAAAAAAAAAGGGATGAAGTATCATCGTCCTCTAATGTTTATTTCAAAATAAGGAACACTACCCTTATCACCAATACTAAAGGCTGAATGTGAGGACGTCCTTTAAAATAAAAGACATCTGGCAACCCTAGTCACCTACTTATTGTTTCGGACAACCAATGCCGAATGTGTACTTGGTACTGGAAAGTAGTACATTGAATAGGAGAATTAACATTATTATTTCTCAATTTCCAGGTCAAATTCTACCAATAGTGAAGCTAACAATCTCCGTAGACGGCGTCCATCTTGAGACCATAGACCAAGGGACTCGTCGAAGCGAGTTCGATCACATGGCTGTGTTCTTCAATATCGAGTCGATATCATATGGTGTCCAGGACCTGGTTTACACGAGGGTCTTCTCGATGATCATTGTGAAGGATAACGCGGATGTTAAGGGGTTGAATCCTTTTGAGTGCCACGCGTTCGTTTGTGAATCGAGGTAAGAATTGTCTACTATAAAGTCAAAGTCAAAGATTTTTATTCAAATAGACTTATAGATAAGTACTTTCGAATAGTCCTACAATTTTTTTTCCCCTACCAGCCTTTCATTGAATTCACATGTGGCCAAGTAAATTTTTTCCAATATTTTTCTATTTAAAATTTACCATAAGTACAAAAATAGCATTGAAAAATGCAAAAATTACAAAATCATAAATTATTGGCAGTTGCATCTTAATCGATCGTTAAACACCTGAAAAGATGTTTCTTTCGAATGCAAGGATATTCCTAGCATTGATGTGACAACGCTGGCCTACAGCGTATTAAAAATATAAAAGTATTGGAGAATTTCGACGGTGGTTCGCAAGTCTCGGTAGCTCAGCGGTTAGAGCATTGGACCGGATTTCCAAAGGTCGCGGGTTCTATTCCCGTCTGAGAATTCACTTGTCGCAGAGTTAATTTTTTCCAATATTTTTCTATTTAAAATTTACCATATGAATTTTTATTGTTAAATACTGTTTTGTTTCATACACTTGAGATGTATATTAATCTTATCATTTCACTATCATAAGTATTTCACAACAAATTCCACCATTCGACCTTATCTATTTAGCTCGTGGGAAGCTCTCAAAATCTCAACAACCTTGCTTATGTGGAAGAAAGAAACTAACAACTTATTATGTTGTACAAAGATTAGTATCATACTTAATTTATGCGTTTGGACATTTATGTTGGTAGTATTACATTGGCCTGCTATTATTGAGGTTAAGCAACTGTCGCAATGGTCGGTCACGGGATGGGTGACCAAAAATAAATTATCTTGAGCTCCTCCGTGCTTTGGAGGGCACATCAAGCCGTTGGTTCCGGTTGCATTAGAACTTAACCGTCTCTGTGGTCTAGTGGACCAACCACCGGTATCCGACCCAGTGGTCCCAGGTTCGATTCCTAGCGGGGGTACATATTTTATTCGTTTTGGTTGGTGGTAGGACTTGTTGTAAATCCGCCTAGCTATAACCATCTTATCTAAGTCTGACGCCATAACAACAATGTTTTCAGCATTGTTGTGTTCCGGCAGTAAGAGATAAGATCGCCAGTTCCTCAGTGATTGAGGATTCCGGGAGAGGCTCGCTTCCATCTTCAGCCTTATCAATACTTAACATCAGGTATGATGAAGGCTAAGAGTCTCCCCGTCGTTCATAATAAAAAAAGTTGATAACACTCACTGATCCGTATTCGGTCTGCGTTGTCTGTAAAATGCAGTCAATACCATTCGAAGGTACTTACTCGAGATCATTAAAAAATATGAATTGAATGGAACGGAATACATACCTCCGTTGTTTATGACATTTGTAGTCAAGCATTTGCTTTAGATAAAAATCTCCGTATCAGATCAATGTACAAACAAGGAGTTTCTCGGTCGAAAAGTAGAGTTTTTTGAGAACCGTTTATACGAAAAGTAATAAAATAAGGTTAAAAAAGAAATAATTTACTATTCGAATGAAATATCTAATGTTCTGTTATTTGTGATGTAACTAAACGTTTTATATAAATCTATTGGCATTTTGAAATAATGCTCCCTAAAACTCTACTGGTCTCCCGGAAAGTTGCTCAATTGAACCGATGAAAAGATTTTGAAAGGTTTTTTTTTTCTTATTTCAGAAACGCAGCAAGAAGGCTGACATACTCATTGGCAGCTGCTTTTCAGGATTATTCCAGAAGAGTGAAGGAGCTGCAAGCGTCAGATGGTAAAAAAATTAAATATCTTTATTAATAAATAAATAAATAAATATTTCTTACACTCACAACAATTAACCTAGCCCCAAAGTAAGCACTGTAAGGCTTGTGATATGGGATACTAGAGTAACGGTATATATACATATAATTATACATATATAAGTATTTATGTGTAGAAATATATATAATCGTCCATGACTCAGGTACAAATGCTCGTATTCATCATACAAACCTTTGCCCTTACCGAGATTCGAACCCGGGACCTCAGAGTAAGTGACACCTTACGTACCACTCTACCACGGAGGTCGTCAATATTATTGGCCATTGGTTATTTCAATTCAATATCATTTATTCAGACTAGGCTGTTACAAGCACTTATGAACGTCAAAGAAGCTACGCCATCGGTTCACAAACCCTACGGCGGGAGACCGCGTAACCAGAAGAACCGGCAAGAAACTCGTCAAAGACTATTTTTTTCTCCCTGTTTTATTTCATACAGAGTCGTCAAATTGAAAAGTGAGCTTAACATATCAGTAAGGTCAATTTCCATCACAAAAGAAAATACTTATTATAATATTACACTTTTTGGTTATGGTTTGATTATTTTTGGTTATTATAATATATATTATAGGTTATTTTACACAGCGATGCCTTTAAAAAAACATCTTAAAAACAACAGACTTGTCTTCTACTATTCTGAGATAGGATCCGAATCCTCAGGAATCTTTTTCGAGATTTTCTGTAGATTTTTCGCTCACCATCTTCAATTAAAATATTTATACAGATGACATTTTTCATTAAGTTCCACAAGAGGTAAGTAATTGAACTGACCTTTGCATAAATAAAAAGGTGCTCGCGTCGAAATCCTTAAATATTTTGCTTAATTATTTTTTTATGAAGTACGGGGAGACTCTTAGCCTTCATCATACCTGATGTTAAGTATTGATAAGGCTGAAGATGGAAGCGAGCCTCTCCCGGAATCCCCAATCACTGAGGAACTGGCTATCTTATCTTTAACTGCCGGAACACAACAATGCGAAATTTTATTTGGCTACGACATGACTATGACTAACGGTCGTTTTCAATAACGTATCCTCAGTGAGAGATATGCTTACTAGAGCTGTGTTGCCTAGATATTTTTGTTAATCAGCCCAAAATGACCTAAAATAACAGCGGTTGCTAAGTAACGTAACTAAGATAGGCCTATCTCTTGTTAGGGATATATTATTGAAACCGGCCGTAAGTAAATGTCAATTTGTTTCATGTTATTGGGATAAAACATAATGTCCAGGGACTATAAAACAATTGTTTTGAAAGAAATGCTAACCTTATACTATCTATATTTATTTAAATAGTCTATACTTATGATTGCCGTGTGGTGATGGTCTAAGGATACACGTGTCACCACTCCCTTACACGCCTGGGATGTCGTAAGAGTCGACTAAGAGGCTCGACGCATTGAACACCTGTGCGAGAGAAGGATAACTTGAAACAAACCCTCTACCAACCCGTCTGGCCAGCGTGGTAGCAGTAGGCTAATAGCCTCCTATGAACGCCACAATAGGCGTGAGCTAGGAGAGGCTTATGTCCAGCAGTGGACGTTCACAGGCTGATAATGGATACTTATGATAAATTTTAATTAGAAAAATAAAAAAAAAAACAACTCGGCCACAAGTGAATTCTCAGATGAGACACTTGTGGGCGAGTTGTTTTTTTTTTCAATATTTTTCTATTTACAATTTATCATAAGTATAAAAATCGCATTAAAAATGCAAAATTTCAAAAATCATAAATAGTCTATTTAACCATTATTTACCAAATTGAATTTGTAATGATTGTAAGTAATGATTTTACTGTTTGACTTTTATAAAATAAAAAATCAGTATATTTTTTTTTGTCTCTTATATCAAGTCATATTGTAGACTCATGTCTTTAGTAATTCATGTGTAGGTTTAAATAAATGCCGTAGCTTCTGTTAAAGTTCATAAACGTTTCTTGTTCGTTTTGATTACAAACTATGAAACTAATTAATTTCTATTTTCTCTTCTGATGGGAATTTTCTTTAAGTTTCGCAGATTCTTGGGACTTCGTACGGAGACTTTTAGCTGGGGACAAAACAGGTCCATTCCATTGTTTAATTTACTATCCAGTCTTCTTCATTGTCTTTGTCACATTTCAATCTATGAAACTCTGAGGCTTTTCTATGAAATTTTCACAATTTCGATGTCAATGGGTAGACAAAACACACTCGAAGCTAAATCTGTTGGTTTGGTCGATTACTTGTCAAAATAACAAGTAGGACAGAAGACCCGGTTGTGACCATTTTTAAGATACAAATAAGTTAAATATTAAATAAAAATGGCCACAACCGGGGCTCAGGACGGCCAAAACCAGATCTTATTTTAAAAGAACGACGGGGAGACTTTTATCCTTCATCATACCTGATGTTAAGTATTGATAAGGCTGAGGCTGGAAGCGAGCTTCTCCCAGAATCCTCAATCACTGAGGAACTGGATCTTATCTCTAACTGCCGGAACACAACAATGCTGAAAACATTGTTGTTATGGCGTCAGACTTAGATAAGATGGTGGTAGCTAGCCAGACGGAATTAGAACAAATCCTTCCACCAACCAAACCGAATACAATTTCGAACCCGGAACCCTTGGGTCTGATACCGGTGGTTGTACCACTAGACCACAGAGGCGGTTATCTATCGGCGGTCTACTACCTAAATTATTGTCGGCAGTGTATTTTTTTTCCTAAATGTTGGCTTAGTTCTATTTTTCTAGTCTAGATTTTTCATTAATTGTTCGTTCTTATCAGTTAAAAGATGTCCTGAATGGCTGGTGGGGGAAAAAAATTGGACTCATGATTTTTTATTTTTGCTTTTTCAATGCTATTTTTATACATAAGATATAGTAGATTATTTACCAAGGGCTGTATGACAACCATAACAGGCGAGTGTTTTGGCGCCCGAACGAAGTGAGGGCGCTGATAGTTCGAGACTGTTATGGGTCCATACACCCGAAGTAAACACTCTACTTTTCATTTTGAATATGAGAAAGTAAAAACAAACAGAATGTTCTAAAAAAAATGTTTGTAAGGTTTCTACGATTTTAATTATTTTACAATGTAGCAAAATAAGCTGTATAGGCTTCTGTGCCTTTGCCTACATACCTTTGGTAAATAAAAGTCCAAAGAGATTACAGATATCGATTTGACATGACACCCCCTATTCTTTTTTCAAATTTATTACAGCCCTAGGGCCGCCACATATCACTTTCAACCCGCATTTTAGGCAAGTTATGAGTTACTTTCAGAATATGAGACATGAAAAATTTTAAATAGAAAAGTATTGGAAAATACAACTCGGCCACAAGTGAATTCTCAGATGGAACTCGAGCCCACGAGGCACGTCCTTAGGAAATCCGGTCCAACGCTCTATTGGATTTATATTAAATTTACATAAAAAATTGGAATATTCGAAAGCACTTATCTATAAGTCTATTAGAATAAAAATCTTTGACTTTGTTTGCAATTGTTTATATCTACATGGTTATTCCGTCAATGTCATTTCAGACGTTTGAAGAAAATAATTATTCTTCTCCTGACCTATATCCAATAATGTAGGGTATAAATAAATAAATAAACAATTGCATTCTATCACACCAATTATCTAGCCCACGTTAAGTTTCACGAAGAACTTGTGCTAAGGATACTAGATAACGGATAAACATACTTATATACCGTGCAATTTTTTTATTGACCCAAGCTTAAGGGGAAGGTCATGTTAAGTGTTTAGAATAAAATGAATAAGGAATTTAATTTTTTTTAAATATTTTAATTATTTAATTTTTTTTTTTATATTTTATCGACAATCATTCGGATATAATACCCAACAACACCAAAAATAAAAAAATAAAAGCAAAAAACAAATTAAATAAGTAAAAATACTAAAACAGCTGATCGCCGCCGGCGCGGTAGGTGCTCGCGCGGTCACTAGCCCGCGACGCGACATGTGTCGACCCCGCACAACCACACGCTCGCATGTGCCTTCTGACTACCGATCCATTTCTACAACTGAGACGAACACCGTAAAAGTTCAAACGTTTGTTTATAAAATAAATTTTATAAAAAAAACCTGAATGTAAGTAAGTACTTACAAGCAACTAACCTGGTGTTTAAGGTAACTAAACATTGTATGTAAACTGTCCATCAATTTCGGCTTTATTCTCAAAATCCTATATTTTTTTTTATTTACTCTTGATGTGCTTAGAAGTTACGCACAGGAATCTGCATGCAGGATGCATACAAGCAAGCGCCAGCGACGGACGCGAGTACATAAATCGTATCGTGCCGCTCCGTTTCTTAGCAATTCTTCCGCTCAAATGGTACACCTACAGACTATTGTAACATTTAATAAATACATTTCGCCCTTTTTTACTATAAACTAATAGTACCTAGGCAAGCAGCTGCGATACTGAAATAAAATTACTGTTACGAATTAAAATGCTCACAAGTTTATAATACATTTAAATAGCAAATTGGTGTTTTAGAGTTTGGATACATGTTTTTAATCAAAGTAATAATAAAAGACTATTCAACGATTTGCATTAACGCTGAGCCTACCCTTCAATAGATAAGTGACACGTCGTCAGATACTTCTTTTTGAGTGTATTAAACATTACTATACTACGCTTATTGTTATTTCATAAAATAACAAAAACCTGGATTCTTTAGTAGAAGTTTAAAAGTAAGATTTAAATAAAACCAAAGACATACAAAACGAATAATCTAGCATACCCAGTGCTAGCGCTCCCGCGCATAAATGCCTGCCGACAGAATTGTTGTCTAAATTGACGGTCCACAAATACCTGATGAGTGTGATTGAGACTTGCGCTTGTGTGTACAAAATTCCAATACACTGACATGCTTAATAAATAATAAATTTGAACGGACTAAGATTTGGAACTTAGCAGCAAGTAACTTTCATAACAAAATTATTTGTTATGAAAGCCCAGAGCCCGTATATTACCCACGTAGCAGTTTGAGGGTGGGTCCAAAACTAGCTTCATCCTATTAAATAAAAAAGGGTGGGTCCAGAATTGGCACCATCCTTCCAAGGAATAATTTAAATAAGTTTAATTTAATTTGAATTCATCAACAAAAATAGGTACAGCATTTAAACACAGTTTTTTTTAAACAAAACGCAATTAATTACTTAAATTATGTTTTATTTCAATAATGGTACGCACAAAAAAATTATAAGTAAGATGCATTCATGTTCTCTTCTAAAAGTCATAGCGTAATTAAAACTTTCAATCGTTAATCATAATGCAGTGTAGGTGTACTGATTCTTTGCGTTTTGCCGGTGCGCCTGCCGAAAGGCGGCACGGGGCGGCGGCATGACTTTGTGTCAAAGTACCACAGTGAACAAAAATGACCGTTCTAATAAGGGTGCATACATACTTTTCGATGAACTGTGTAAATTCTGTAATTCAACTTTCCTTTCTAAAGTTCAATCTCGAAAATAAAATAATTTATTGATAGACATTATTAGACACAAGCGGCCGCCCGCGGTTTCATCTGCGTCGTTTTCGTTCCCGTGCAAATATCGGGATAAATAGTATCCTATGTTCTACTATCTCTGTGCCAAATTTAACTTTTGTTACTCTTTCACGCTAAAAGAAATCTTAGCGTGAAAGAGTAACAAACCAACAAACTGACATACTTTTGCATTTATAATATTAGTAGGATTTAAGCAAAAGTAATGGTACGGGTTTGTTTTTGTTGCTCAATTTGCAATTTGCAGACCATTATCCAAAGTCGGACTAGGGACAAAGAATACTTTCCCCATTGAAACAGAACCACGTGGACACAGCCACTGGATGAAATATATAATAATAATAATTTTCGTATAAAAAACATGTGAGTATATCGCAATGCTATCTGCATTTAGTAAATTTTTGATAGTTGTTTTTTTTACTTTTCTTAGGTACCTATTTTACTTATCACTATCCGGCTATCCGCCCTAGAGAATCATAGTTAAAGAAGAATACGATACTAGTAGAAGAACTAAAACTCTGCCCCTAAAAGTTAATTTCTATTCGTAGTAAGCAATTAATTTTTTACTGATAAAAAAAAATGCTTTGTTGATTTGATATTTATTCAATTCGATATGAGTTGAATGAACAGTGCGGGCCAAAACTTAAGATGTACTTAGTGTGAATTAGGCCTAACGCACAGAATAAAAATAATTATATCGCGCTCTGATTTTATTTATTCAGTTTGCATTTGCATGTTACTCTTGCTTGTCGCGCGCGTTTGCAAACATAAACATGCCTCGTCGGTATACCAACCAGGAGTACCTGGAGATGGTCATTTGTTATCGGGAAAGCAATGAAGTGCTTAGAGCTGCGGTGCACCTCTATCATGAAAGGTTTGGTTTGGTGTACGAGTCGAGCATCGCACAATTTTGAAAGCTGTTTCTGTATTTCGTGTTTTAACTACTTATTTCAAGATAACCTAAGAATTCTAAAATGATAACGTTATTCAGGGAAAAAAAGTCATGATTTAGTTATTATTGCATTAGTTCGTCATTCCAAAGCCTGTTAAGTGTGATGGAAAGTTATCACCTTTCTAGTGTTATTAATGAAAGAAGTGTTGAAGGAGACTCGTTCGACATTAAGTATGTAAGTATTTAAACTGAACCTACACAGTTTAGATTTTAAATTGGTATTTCTATTTTATCTCGAAAGTCGTTTGTAATTATGAAATTTTTTGTTGATGTTGGTTTAAGATAAAACGCAACTTTCCCACGTAAGTAACAGTAGGTAGGCAGTGAGATCGTTAAGTTAGAAGTAGCAAACAGTGGTTTTGTTTGACTATTTGGGTTACGTTTTAATAAGTATCCGAAAAATCAACGATTACATTGTTTTGACAAAATAAAAAATTGGTAATAACTTTCCGAGAAAATAACAGTAGGTAGTACGGTTGGTACTGTGATGTGACCGTAATCGTAAGTTGGTTTTATCAACAGACGTTTATTTATTCATTAACTCGTTTGAAAAATTCTTTCATTTTGCTTGTCTCGTCTCAGTTGTAGAAATGGATCGCTAATCAGAGGGCATAGGAGAGCGTGTGATTGTGCGAGGTCAACACAGGTCGCGCCGCGTCGGCGATCAGCTGTTTTAGTATTTTTACTTATTTAATTTATTTTTGCTTTTATTTTTTTATTTTTGCCTTTGTTTGGGTTTTATATCCGAATGATTGACGATAAGTTATAAAAACAAAAATTATTAAAAAATAAAAGTATTTTTAAAAAATAAAATTCCTTATTCATTTTATTCTTAACACTTAACATGACCTTCCCCTTAAGCTTGGGTCAATAAAAAAATTGCACGGTATATACTTTTTTTGTAAATACATATATAATATACATATCAAACACCCAGACCAAGACAAATAGACATGTTCATGCACACAAATATTTGTCTTGTCCGGGGATCCTCTGGAGCAGAAGGTGGGCTTAGTACCCCGGCTTCAAACAGGTTTAAAAGGATATGACCATAGGAGATTTAATTTATCATATGATTTTTTGTTATTGATCTTAGTTTTTTTCTTTTCAGACCCTGACTATAGACCTCCAAATCTGAAGAAAAGGTTCGCCATAGACCTTCGCACTCCTGAAGAAATAGAAGCCGACTTAGAAACAGAGGCTTGACAAAAAATATATTTATTAATTTTATTGTACAGTCAGCGGCAACTACAGTTATACCATCATCCATCATCAGCCTGTGGACGTCCACCGCTGGACATAGGGCTCTCCTAGCTCACGCCTATTGTGGCGTTCATAGGAGGCTATTAGTCTACTGCTACCACGCTGGCCAGACGGGTTGTAGAGGTTTGTTTCAAGTTTCCTTCTCTCGCACAGGTGTGCAATGCGTCGAGCCTCTTAGTCGACTCTTACGACATCCCAGGGGGGCAATTCTCGCGCTGAGATATGTCGAATTCAACATTTTTCAAACCATAATTTCTTTATTAAAAATGTAAGTAATATCTTTACTACGGTCATTATACTTTAGTTTCAATGATCTTTGACAATCCTATAATGCTGAAGATTGTTTTCTGTGAGTTTTAAATATAGATTTATGGCTCCAAAAATGTCGAATTCGAGATGTCGAAGGCGCGAGAATTGCCCTGCAGGCATGTAAGGGAGTGGTGACACTTGTATTCTTAGGCCGTCACCACACGGCGCCACACGGCATATTGGCATAGTTATACAATATGTCGAATTTCTCCCGACAATTCCGAACTTAACGGCTTACGTCTTAAAGTTCCAAGTCAATTGGAGAACTTTGACAGTTTTTTTTAAGCCAGACCTGCTGCTGGCCGTACTAAAACAAAGTGAGCAACAGAAAATACTAAGATGGCATCTAAATGTACTAAGAAACTCAAACTCATAACATTTATTTGACACAGACAATGGACACAACATAAATAACAATATTCGATAGAATCAGGCGTTACTTGGCGGAAATCCATATCTTAGTAGAAAACGAAAAATATGTAGCTTAATCCAATACCAGCACCGAGTCACCGTGTCTCGGTGCTGGTATTGCAGGGTCTAAAAACTCCTGAGGATGCTCCACGTATGGGTGAAACACGTGTAGAGTAGTCGGTGAAGGTGCAAGGTGTGTCACTGTGTTGCATCTGCATCGGCGGTGCATCTTGCATGTAAGTTTTTCTTGCGGAATTATGCTACATATTTTTCGTTTTCTACTATTATATAACAATGACAATTTTAAAAGACATAGGCATAAGCAGCGCCATCTAGTGAACTTTATTGACATCTTGTGGTTTTTACAACAGTATTTTTGAGATTTCCTGAAAAATACTGCAATGATTTCGAAATTTTCGAAAATGGGACCCACTTGGGAACACACCTGATCTAATTTGAATCATTACAATCGGTCCAGCCGTCTTCGAATAATCGATGTACATACATTAAAAAAATGTATACGCGACAAATAGATAACCATCCTTCTTTTTTTTATTTTGTTATATCACAGTCTATTTATCTTCTCTTCCCTAGTTCTTTCTTATTTTTTTTTTATTATTGATGGATAGGTAATACGCTTGACCGCTATCTTGCCTGATGGATAGCAAAGATGCGATCTAGGATGTAACGCGCTTGCCTAAAAGATACCTATTCACTCGTGACTTGAAGACTCGTATGTGTCAGGAAACACAGACTCAGGCAAAGAGTTCCACTCTTTGGCGGTGCGGATGATAAATGTCGAGTCAAAACGGTTAGAGCGAATCATGGGTAGTATATCAACCATACGGTTGTGGCAATTTAAAATTATTCCCGTGTATTAACATCACTCTCATAGGGACTCCTCACGATGTCACATAAATTTAGCATTGGTTGGGTCTGATGTTCACCGAAAACAATAGCGATTCGTGACAGGTTTCCAGTTTCAGTATGTGCCCTGGGGGGAGAGAGAGATTCCGTCGAGAGTAACTCAAGTTCACATCAGGAGGCCTACTCTCTAAGCCCGTCAACTAAGATACGGGCCCCCGTCTGTAAGTTTCCCGAAACTACGGATGGAGCATACTCTCTATTGATTTCGGATGAAACGTCGTCGTCGTCGTCTCAGCCAATATCAAAACGTATTCTCATTCAATCTCAGTTCGGGTCTCCGAACTAATAAGCTGTCCGTAGGTGATACGGAGTAGCAAGCATCCGTAACTTAGGCCGAAACTACGGGTTTCGTGCTTAGAGAGTAGACCTCCAGGATCGACGATATGCCAAAACGGTATAGCAACCGTTTTTAAAGTACCAAAATAACAGTCTCTCGACGTCGATTCGATCCTAATGTGAACTCTATTCCGTCCAGAATAAGGTGGCTGATCTTTGGTAGGCTTTTACCATCTGTACTGGAAAGCCAGCCGCTGGCACATTAGCTATGTTTTTTCTTTTACTCCCAGTCCAGCATGGAAGAATTCTGTTCAAGTATTTTCAGATGCCAACTTAGTATTTTTGTTAGTTACTTAAGATTTACACAGAACACAAGAAAAAAGTTAGAAATAGTAAGTTGGCTGTCACGCGTTTCACCCTTGCGCAGAATACAAATGCAGTCCATAGCAGAACTGGACCTCTATTTTTGAATCACTCGTCGTGTGAGTGGCGAGGCGAACGAGGAGGAGATCACGCGATTAGCGATCTTGCAAGCGTAGACATAGCTTTTCCATTCGCCCCTTGCGCGCTCGCGTTGGGAGGCGGTACTACAGGCGAAAAGCGAAGCTATGTATATACGGGCAAGGTCGCTTTTACGGAATACGGAAACTCAAACGAGACGAGTGACTCAAAAATAGAGCTCCTGTACTAACTAAATGAGTGACATGCTACTTCTAACTTTTCTCTTGCGTTCGGTTAGATTAGTTTGGTGATAAGTAAACCAAATACAACCCAAGTTATTTAAGAGTTATTATTGTGATGTTTTGCGTTTAAAAATACTGTAAAAACTATAGAATCAAGTTTAATACTGTTACCAACACGACCAAGACAATTAGGCGCATGACAGGAATGCGGTTTTGCACTTTTGGCACCTGCAGCTCCTTCAGCTCCAGCACTTCTCCTAATATCTAATTTATTAGCGCTACAGTGATTAACTGATTGATTACCGTTTCTTGAAATTTTGGTTTTTAGTTAGATTTTTTAAGTTTTTCTCAGCTGTCATGCGCCTAATTATTGTCTTGGTCAGATAGTAACTTTTTAATTTTGCATTTTACAATGCTATTTTGATATGATAAATCTTAAACAAGAAAATATACTAGAAAAAAAGCAACTTGTACGATCCGGCCCAATGCACTGGGAAACCTCAAGGATGCGGGTTCGAATCCCGTCAGAGCGACATGAGACAAGTTGCTTTTTTCTAGTATATTTTCTTGTTTAAGATATATCGCATAATTATTGTGATTCTTGTATTTTATGCTAATTATTATTTACAATCGCTTTGACATTTTCTCGCGTAATGAAATTATAGGTACCATCATATTTTTCTTATACGCAGTTTAGAATTTGTTTACACAATAGAAGATTTTTTAAAGTATTTAAATTTATTTAAATTATATCTTTCGTTTAATGTTTTTTTATCATTTTGAAAAATCGGCGTGCCTCAAAATACATACGAATGTAAGTGTTAATAAAATATTGGTCTTCATATAATACACCAAAGCATTATTTTAAGTGTTAGATTTAAGGAAAATGTAATAATATAATTTTAAATTATGTAGATTTTATTTAATATAATATTTTTTGTTTTTATTTTACACGGGAAAATAACATTTCTTTTTATAATAACTAAAGAGTAACATGTAGTTACAGGTAGGCAGAGTGCGTTTCATCCTAATTCCCTTTTTTGTTAGGTTGGTATCCCTGTCGATTTCTGTCAAAAGGTTATGTTAATTTAAGATTATAATTTGATGCAGATATTTTAAGTTTTGGATTATGTGCTAAAATCATGCTCAAAAAATTTGAAAGCGGTGAAAGAAAAATGGTTTTGATTTGATGTTTCTAACATATTCGCGCCTTCTGATGTACAAGGGTACCAACCTAACAAAAAAGCAATATAGGATGAAACGCACTCTATAGGCGGAGTTAGCACTCCAAATACCTACTTCAAGCCAAAATTCAATGTAGCGTCATCTCACTCTCTAGAGAGTTTTGTCTCTGTAAGTCGACAGTGTCTGCCATGTTTACTGCACTTTCGATTTTGAAAAGAAAAGAAAAATGGGTGGTGAAATTAATTAAATGATTGCATAAAATTGTTGAACTTTGTGGTGGAAGTAAGTAGAGTCCAAATTGCTAACTTATTCTTTCACGAATAGTGTTAAATAGGAAAACAAAAATAAATAGAAAGAGACAGAATTCTCTACAGAGTGAGTTGATGCTACATTGAATTTTGGCTTTATATGGGTGTTTAGAGTATTAGCTCCATTTATACATATAAATTCATGGTGGCTAACAACTAGGCTTTTCTTATGATAAATTTAAATAGAAAAATATTGGAAAAAAAATTAACAAGTGAATTCCCAGATGGAACTCAAATCCTGGTCCTCTCTGGGACTCTGAGACTGAGAATTCACTTGTGGCCGAGTTAATTTTTTTTCCAATATTTTTCTATTTAAAATTTATCATAACTATAAAAATAGCATTAAAATGCAAAAATTTCAAAATCATAGGCTATTATTCCTTTTCTCCCTTTTTTTCTCTTAAAATTTTGTTTTTTATGTTTTTTCAAATACAAAAAAGTACATTCCAATTACTATACTTAAATATTTGTAAATATAAATAAAAGTTATAATACATTAATTAAGGTTATAATTTAACATAAGTTTAGGTTTATTTATTAGGTACTGTATTATTTGATTATTAAAATTATACGATTGTTGTGAATACTGTTGTTTTCATCCTCTTAAGATACGGATGACTAGGAACTATGTCCTGTTTGCTATCTAAAATTTTAGGATGGTTGGATATGTTACAAATCTGGAAATAACTGCACGACCTTGTTCCTCCAGCCTCTTTCCACCATCGGGGTACCAGATGCAGGTTAGCTTACCACTAAGGGGTGCATACCACTCTGGTCCCCCGTGGCCTGTGGCAGTGAGAAGGCAAGCAGTGAGGGGTTTAGCTGGTAGTGCCCCCCCCTCCCGGTCCTCCGGTCTGTCTTCCGAGACGGACTGTGGGGTCACGAGGTGGGCGTCCCTCCCCAGTTCCGATCTCCCATCCGGCCTTTGGCCCGGTGGAGGATCGGGAGTGGGTGACTCCTACCCCGTAACCCCGCCGAGCCTATTAGCACTCTACGTATCCCCATTTGTGCAGGTTGTGCTTGCAGCGGCCAACCTTAACGTTTAACGATCTCCAGATTGGTCAAGGTAGATTATTCCCTGGAGCGTTTCCTCGATGAGAACGTCCACTGGTAGAGGGTTGTGTTGTGTGATTGTTACATGTCCAAATTTAAATGTCGAAAAAATGCGAAAATTCAAGATTATGATCTCAAATGGGGTTACATATACTATAACAAATAGATTTAACTAGTGGACACCAATCGAAGAGTAAAGTAATTATAAGGGAAACACCAATTATACTTAGCATCGCGTAGTTTCATTTCTCTTTAATCGCTAGAGTTATTTATTACGAAGTGATTTCGTGGTTTATTCGCCTAAACTGCAAAATAGGTCCAGCTCCCGAGCGCGTTTTTTTCATTACTATATCGCTTCAGTTGTATAACGCCTTAATATTATAACAGTGAAAGTTTGGATGCTTGGATGTTTGGGTGTTCAGATGTTAAGTTTGATAGTCAATTACGCGATAACAGATTTTGATGAAATTGGACTCACAGGTAGTGTGTTTTATCACGATAGTTCAAATAGTCCTGATAGGCTTCATGTGCATCAAAAGGAGTACCTTTTTATTTTATTTTTTATTTATTTATTAGCACACAGAACAGATTACAATAAAAAAAACCATAGACAATAGTACATTTGAAACAAAGAGTAAAGTAATTATAGATGACCACCTGTTTGGCGCAGAGGTACTAACGCCGCCTTCTGCGCCAGGGGTCCCGGGTTCGATCCCCGGACAAGACAAATATTTGTGTACATGAACATGTCTATTTGTCTTGGTCTGGGTGTTTAATATGTATATTATGTATGTATTACAAAAAAAAAGTAAACAAGTATGTTTTCCGTTATCTTGTATCCATAACACAAGTTCTTCACGATTCTTAATGTGGGCTAGATAATTGGTGTGATTGTATGGAAATAGTTATTTTATTTATTTATAGATTTGAAATAAGTATAGTTCTAGATCATAATTCCGAGCTTATGCATGCCTAGTACCTAGTTAGCTTCCAAAAAAAGAAACAAATTTAAGAGATTGCTACTTAAAATAACGAGGGAAAGAAGGCATTGTTTATAAACAGGCTTAAGATCGAATTAAGTTAAACATAATTTAAACTAAAATACACAGGACAGACAAAAACAATACAATACCCACCTCAATTAGGGGCCCAAGTCTGATAACGCGTTAGTCACAATCGTATTCCAATGCTGTTTCAATAGTTGTGCTGTTTTACACAGTTCTTGTTACAACACAGTGTAAATAAACACGACTACTGAAACACAATTGAGAGACGATTATGACAAAATCTTAGCAGAATTGACCCCATGGTGAACAGAGGGCTTAAGCGCTTTTCAGACTACGCTATAATATATGCCATGGGAATAAGGTTAAGAATTAAACTCTATTCGCAAACTGCGGCGTAAGCGAGTAAGGTGAAAAAACTTACACTAAGCACTCAGAAGTGAACTTGCAACTGTCGACGGAACTGATGCAGTTATGTTGCAGATATCGATGTCTCGGTTAGTGTCAAGAACCTTTTTATGTACATTGGGCCTATCGGGACAAATCTTCCATGACATAGTTCAATATTTAAAAAAATGGTGACCCATCCCATAACTAACCATACTAAGCCTTCCTTAACCATCGACATCACAAGAACACTTACTTCTTTGATTAAAAGCTCTTCATCTTGCCAGGTAAAAATAAAACATCAACTACATTAAAAACTTTTTACTGATCTAATCTACTTATTTCGTCTAGCACTTTCAAGATGAATACGAATTCTTCTTTAGTTCTAAGGACCATCTTCTCATGCCTTTCTATATATACAGGATAACTCTTCTCTAACCCATCATTAGCTGCTTCTTCTAGCAAACCGAACAATCTCGTAGTTGTTATGTGAAGAAGCAATTCTAAAACTTGTTTATCTTCCGCATCTCTTAGGTATAATTCTTTGAGATTTTGGAACCATCTTTGCTTTTTGTAATTGGTGATTTTTGCTATGCTTGCTAAGGCTGTGTGTAGCTGAAATTATAGAGCATTTTAATCTCATCATCATGATAATACCATCAGCCATTTATATCCTCACTGCTGCTGCGACAGGCAGATTGGTGGTAGATTTTTTTAATGAACTGGATGAACTGTACTTACGGGTAGACTCTTAGCCTTAATCTTACTTGATGTTAAGTATTGATAAGGCTGAAGATAGAAGCGAGCCTCTCCCGGAATCCTCAATCAGTGAGGAACTGACTATCTTATCTCTAACTGCCGGAATACAACAATGCTGAAAATATTGTTGTTATGGCATCAAACTTAGATAAGATGGTGGTAGTTAGCAACCAAAAACGTGTTGTGAAACCTCCTAGCTAAAGTCTAACGCCACAACAACAATGTTTTCAGCATTGTCTCCCCGTTATTCATAAAAACAAACCAAAGTAGGTAACTTAAGTAGTATATCCCGGGATATGTAGAGGAGAGCAGCTGCTAGTTGAAAATTAAAAACATACTTACATCATACAAACCACCGCCAAGTTTAACCAAAAACGCCTGAACATCAACCAAGCTTTTTTTATTGTGCAGCTGTTCTCTCTTCATCAACCATACTCGATGCAACAGGCCTTTATCCTTCAGATATTCCTTCTTCCTGTGCTTATTTTTAGGTAACAAGTTCTTCCTATCGTCGTCTTCTTCTGACATATCTCTCAAAGGTTTCATCTCATCTGCAGACGCTTTTGATGTCTCGAACAAGTATTGGAAATATTTAAACAACTGCAGATCGGAGTGGTGTACTGTTTCGCCGTCTCGCAAAACTTCCCTGGGAACAATATTATCACATAAAAATAGCATTGTAAAATGCAAAAGTTATAATTAGATGGCTGATTCATCCTAATCGATAGTCAAACATATTTCTCTCATTAATTAAACGACGGTGGCCAACACTGAAGAATAGTGAATACTAGAAAATTTCGACGTTTCCTCATAGGTCTCTTTA
Source organism: Chrysoteuchia culmella (assembly GCA_910589605.1). NCBI lineage: Eukaryota > Metazoa > Arthropoda > Insecta > Lepidoptera > Crambidae > Chrysoteuchia > Chrysoteuchia culmella. Next base: position 1,575,449 of record OU342669.1, read on the forward strand.
GCATAATAATTGGTTAGTGCATTAGCCCGTATTCCCAATGATGCGGATTATACACAGGTAGTAGATAGCCTGGTTATGTAATATAGGATACTTTTTATTCCGATATTCCTACAGGAACGGTAACCACGCGGGTGAAACCGCGAGCAGCCGCTAGTTCATTATAATTTAAACAAGCTACACCATCAGTTCACAAAACCTATATATGGTGGGTTTGTAACGAGAAGAACCGGCAAAATACTCGTCTTTGCAGAAATAATAAGCACATATTTATACGCAAGGAAGGAAAAAAATAAAGCAACTTACGATAAATCTAACAATTTGTCCAAAGCAGCTTGTATATCGACAGTTGTGCCCAACCAATCATATTGGCCCAAAGCTTCGTTCCCCGTCACAATCATGTCCTTAAGAACATTGCAATAAGGTACAATTTCAGCGTCACGTACAGTTCTGGTTAGAGGAACATTGTATTTCTGCAATTCGTCTATGTAAAGGAAAGCGTCGGTTGGGTATACACTAACTATATCTTGGATTGTCCCCCGTTTTGGTCCCTCTGGTACACCTTCTTCTAAGTCTGGTTTTACTCCTATAATTGGTGTTAGAGAAGCTACAGGATTTACTTTAGGATCCTTTATAGGCCCTACCTCGCCTTCCCGCATAGATTGTTGTTTACTCCTTGTATCTTCAAAAACGTTACCTGGAAGACAAAAAAAATAGGTTTTTACTATCTGCACTGAAGAGGTAGCAGCTAAGTAGCACATTCTTGTCCACTCCCAGTCCAGAATTAGGAACACTTACAAAAAGTTTTTTTTTAATTCACATTACATAAACGCGTACTTATAAATAAGAAATAAACTTGTTCACTTGTCGATTACTGGAAGAAATTGTAAAAATTTCATTCAGAAATTAGATTCTTTCGAATGCAAGGATGTTCTTCTCAGTGACAAATCAATCAGTCTCGACTTTATAGACCCTATATTCCGAAATAAGACTGTTCAATTGGTAGAGAGCAGTGGACCACAAATAAAAAAGGCTTCGAGTTCTCTGAGCGATTTGGAGACGAGCTGTTTTTTTTTAAATAATATTCAAATTATTAAAACACATTTACCTGGTCCATGCAACCTTTCTTTTCTCTTGTTAGGTTGTTCTGCAAGCCCGAAATAGTAATCAATCGCAATTTCTTCGTCTTCCTCAGGTGCTGAATTTCTTTTACTTTCTTTGTCTATATCGCTATCCGGGATTGGATCACGAGATCTGAGGATATTTTCGTCAGAAACGGGATGTTCAGTAACATTTTTCAAGGCCGGTACATGACCAAATATGTGGCGAGCGTACAATATTCGTTTTATTGCCTGTTTATGAGATTTTGCTGCACCACTTGTCATTACTTTAGTGGCATGGTCATCATCATCTGTGTCTGGAAATAAGTCGTAAGTTTTTCTACTATATTTTTTCTTTCGTTTTCTCATCGAACGACCAAAGTAATAATCCATGTCTAAGTAGTCATCTGGGTTAAAATATATCTCAGTGAATTTAGGACTTTTGATGACCAATGGCATTTTTAGTTTGGATCTAGGTTTGGATATTCTTGAAGTATATCTTTTCTTCTTTTCAGGTTTTCTATTGAATTTGAATTGTCTGAGTATACTATCGTGTTTTTTATCTTTTACTTTTGTGGTCCTATCAATATTTTTTTCTAGTGATCCATTGATTTCTTCTAGGTCATTATCATCTTCGCCATAATTGGGGCCAAGTCTGTTATAAGAGTTGTAATAGACTTGTTCTGGTGCATAATTATAAACAGGAACGTAATAAGGTTGCTCTTCGTTAATGGGTGTTGGCCTTCTTTTAGTTCTGATGACCTTCTTTGATTTCTTAACGAATGTTGGTTGATCTGCAGCTGCAAAATTTGTTATATCATGAGATAAACTAGATTTTGATGCTTTGCTGTAAAGGAACTAGATAGATGAAATAAAATGAAATATTTGTTTATTTTCCCATCACAAATAATAGAACTTAAGACTAGTTGACATTATAGGTTACGAATATACAGGGTTTCTACCATTTGTAAGGGACAGGTGCTTGAAATAGGTTTTAGAAATCGTAACCTACAGGTCGCCAAGCCCACTAACAGACAACAGATTGACCTATAAATAATATAAGTGGGTGTAATATGACAGTACACGTCGTAAGTATAGAATTTCAGTGTAAGTAACTTAAAATACAAAACAAAGTAAGCTAAACTATATAAATATCTATAATAGATAACCCAAAGCTAAGACATGTGTTTGAGTGAGAGCATGTGTGTGTGTGAGTGAGGTCGTATGTGTCGTATGAGTGGTTTGTGTGTGTGCGTGTGGGTATGGATGGTATACGTTACGATACGATCCATCATTTCTTAATCATTAAAAGATAACCTTAGTAATTTCATTACATAGTAAATTCAATTACAATATATGTATTTAAAATAAATCAATTTTTCCGGATATTAAACGCGCTATATTTGACGAACTAAGATCTACTTGTCCGTATTTTTACGTTTTTTAGGGTTCCGTACCACAAAAGGAAAAAACGGAACCCTTCTAGGATCACTTCGTTGTCCGTCCGTCCGTCCGTCCGTCTGTCAAGACCGTTTTTCTCAGGAACGCGTGGAGGTATCAAACTGAAATTTATATCTAATACTCAGATCTACTGACCCTTAGAGCTGTGAAAAAATCTAACTTCTAAGCCAAAGCAATCAAAAGATACAGCCGTTTATGCCGCAAATTTTCAGGAATCAAAACCTACAAGGTACTTCCCGTGAACTTAGAATCTTGAAATTTGGTACGAAGTAACGTCTTCTAGTACAGATAAAAGAAAATTTGCGAAAACCGTAAATTTTTAGTTACATCATATAATAAAAAGTATTTTACGGAACCCTCGGTGCGCGAGTCCGACTCGCACTTGGCCGTTTTTTTTAGGGGTTATTTGATTTTCCCGACGTTTCGGCACCTTTTCAGCTGCCGTGGTCACGGGACGACTAGCTACTTATAAATATTGAAAATTGAAACAGGTACGTAGAACGTGATAGGTATTTCACCTCCCTAATTTCTCAATATTTATAATGCATCGCGAAAGTTTAAAAGTGAATATGGGCACTTATAAGTCTACCCTCGAAAAGTTAATGATTTTTTTTCGTTTGGATACGGTAAGACATTTACTATTCAGGCTAACAGCTTTCGTTACAGAAGTTCCGATAACGTTTATAAGTGACTAGCGGATCCTCGCGGTTTTACACGCGTGGTGCCCGTTCCCGTGGGAATATCGGGATAAAATATAGCCCACGTCACTCGGAGAAATGTAGCTTTCTAATGGTTTAAGAATTTTCTAAATCGGTCCAGTAGTTCATGAGATTAGCGCATTCAAACAAACAAACTCTTAAGCTTTATAATATTAAGTATAGATTTTAAGTCAAAGTCAAAGTCGTTACTAGGATTTCTTTTATATTTTCTAAATGAATTATCCCTGTACCTCATGCAACGTAACAAACCTGACTTGATCCATGGTTCCTTAATGGTTTTTCTTTTAGGTGATTTACGGTGTTTAACAGAATCCTTATGGCATTTTGCAGATGGGAGTCAAATAGATTAGTTGCTAGTTAGTATCATCACAATCAAGAATAGGTTGGAAGTCAATATTACTGATAATTTTGTCGAGTTTCTCAAAGTCGATACATAAGTTATAAAACAGGAAGCTTCTAGTTTCGTTTTGAGGATAATGTGGTCATGTAATAGCATGTAACGTGATGAGAGGGATCGGTGAATCCAGGTAGGATCTAGACACTAGGCTTTATCCGTGTGATCTTTGCTTTAGTAGACTGACTAATATTTTTTATACCTCAGCCATGTTTATACTTCTAGCAACAACAGGGACGTGAATTAATTATTTAAAAAAAGTGTTATTCCTAAATTCTTGGAAGTAACAGTACTTTAGTATAAAAGACAGTATTTTTATTGATTCCTTATAAAAACATGCTTTATAAAACATCAGGCTCCTACTTTATTTTATGTTCTTGTTACATCCTCTAATAATTATGAAGATAACGTTTAACCTACTACTTACGTATTTCATAAACTTCGTAAGGTTTTTTAATCGCAAGCGGCTTCATATTCAGCAGTGCAGGTTTAGGTTTCAAATTATGATCCTCCTCATCTTCTTCTAACTCTTCTATTTGAAATTGTAAGCCACTTCTTAAAGCTTTCACTAAATTATTAAATATTTTCCCCTCTGTTGTGGCATTTGTATTGTTAACAGAATTTGATTTATTAATGGATATTAAGTCTTCTGAAGATTCATATACTGTACTGTCAGTATTAACTGGATGAGCAGTGAATACAGCTGGTGCTTCTGTAGTACTACTAATGACTATGTCAGCATTAGATTCGTTGCTAAGCTTTGTGTCGGCTTCTAAGTTATTGTTATCTTCTGTTTCGTTTACTAATCTACTACTGCTTATTGGTTTTTCGCTAGTTAGTGGTATGTCTGTTGTTATTGTAATTTCAGTTTCTGTTCCAGTTGTTTGTGTAGGTTCTTCACCAATTTTGTCATCACTTGCTTTGATTTCTGAAGAATTTTTCTCATTTATTCTTTCTATTGTATCAGCCGCTCTTAAATATTTTGGCTTTAAGGTCTTAGTAGCGTTGGTAATATTTTTAAGTTCTAACGTCACCAGTTTTGTCATGGTTGTTGTCGCTACAGTAGTGGTTTCTGCTATTTTACTAGACGGCTTTGTTGTAACTGCGACAGAAGATGTAGTAAGTGGTACAAATGTTGTTTCGTTTTCATCATCATCATCACTATGCACTTCAACACTTCGGTCTTCTTCTTCAATTGGTGCAGTAGCACCATTCGAATATGACCCTGGTTTCGGTGACTCTATGCTACCTGAATCATATTTGCTCTTTTCATTATCTGAATCTTCACCAGGGTCGTAGTTTGTTATAACGGTGTGGCTTCTCACGTTTCTTCTCAAAGCATCTGAACTTCTTCTTAAGCCTTTAACTTGAATATCAGTTTCATTTGAAGATTCTTCGATTAACGCTTTCGTTGTTGTAGCGTCAGTTTTGTCATAAATCACTTGTACTGGTATCTCATCTTTTTTCTTATCTTCATTTGTTTTTTCCACTACACTGCTTCTTCGGAGTCTTTTACCACTTCTTAAAGTTAGATCTATGTGACCTCCTGTTTCTTCGGATTCAGATTTGGTATCATCTTCATCTGCCCTAATGATTTCAGTAACGCCTACTTTATCTTGGTTAACTTCTTGATTGCGTCGCAGGTTACGAGATTCTTCAGCCAATATTCTTCTCACGAAATCACCATGTTCTTCCAACTCTTCTTCATGAACTTCTCTACTCTTTTCAGGTGTAGCTTTACTTTTAACTTCTTTTAATAAACGCCTAGCTACAATATCCAAAAATGCTTGTTTCTCTGATTCCGGTAGTAAATCTATATATTTTTGATCATCATCTGACTTTATAAAGGTACATTTCATAAGAATTACCAAAAATATAAAATTCATTTTCGAAATCTATGCCATTCTTTACAGAAGCTTCATGGTTAGGAAATGACTTCGTTAACTGATAAAACATTTCCTTTCCCAATTGAGCGTAGAGCATAAAATTGATGGTCGCAGTGAATAATTTAATTTCAAATTGAAATGATAGCTACAAATCTTTTTGATTACAAAGATAATACAACTCACATATTACATTCTAGACGAAGAGTGGTTACTTATAAACAATTTGTCACTTTATTTAATAATCAATGAATACTGTTCCATGCACAGATAAAACATTAAGTTATTCATCATGATTGGGATGATTTTTTTAATCATTACTAGGATAAAATACTTTGATATTATCGCTTTTATTGGATTTAAACCTTTTACACACACTTTGATTTTAGAATTTTGTGAAATTTACTTTTGAATGCGCTTTTTGGGATTGTAACAAGGTCTATTATTTCCGCCTGTATTTGCTCCCCGTTGAAACCTACCAATCCGCATTAGCCCGTGTCGTGGGTAATGTCCCAATTTCCTTGTCCACTCATAAGGAACGCCAGTGCCCTAGCAGTGGGAGTCCCCTCCTAATAAAAATGGCTGATAATCATGATGATGATAAAAAATCCAGGTAGTATACTGTCGACAATTAAAAAAGACATAAATAGTACATTATTGCAAAGGCCGTGAAATTGGCAATTGCAGGTCGAGTATGAGTTTGAAGGCCAAGCTGTAGGCGAGGACTTCACTAATACGAGACAGGCAATTGCCATTTCCGCCGAGGCATATATAGTGCTTTTCTCAAAATAATGCAGGGAAATAAAACATACTTTTTATATTATACATTTAATAATTATTAAAAGAATGGATTTATTTATTTATTTATTTATTTATTTATTTATTTATGGTATACACAACAGATAACAGTCAATAACAACATGAAATGAGAGCAATGCAAGTTTCGAACAAGACTGACATCCAAATACGTGTACACACAGAAAATCATGCGATGCGAAAACATAAGAAGAAAAAAAATAAAAAATAAAACATAACTACAATAAACATTGACAATAAATTTCCTCTAAATGATAAATATTAAACAAGAAAATTATACAAGAAAAGTATTTCTATAAATGCAATAGAATTTACATTAATCAAATAACATAAGATTATAGAATTACGGTAAAAATTAATTAACATACAGTGATTATCTATGATTATTAGATTACATTATACAATTATAGGATACATATAATTTATAAAAAAATAATTTATACAGTGATCGGAAACATAAACTTGATTGAAATAAGTTATTAAATAATCAAGGAATTTGAATATTATTAATATGAAGTTAAAAAAAATATCTTTTTTGCTTGAGTCTTAAACACAGTGATTTTGATTTTCTTTGTCCGTAAATTCGATACTTCGCGTGTTCTTTTTTCGAAAATAATGACAACATTTCCATGCATGTTTGAGAAAAACTTTATAACATATTTGCTCGTAAAGGGTCTCTTATTGCACCAATTTCAATATCGTAATTTATCTCATTACGCACTTGTGCGATAATGTAATGTAAAACGCACGGTTTATCAAGATGCTCAGTCTAAAACGAACGGTATTTTTTAATCTTAGCAAAGAGTTTTATGTCAATAAGAGGTCAAATTTTTTTGAATAAAATTAACTTTGGGAGATAAAATATAATAAATAAACATTTAATTCTTTAATTTAATACATTTTGAGAGTAAATTACAACCATTTAACTGTAACAAAAACACAAAAATTTTAATTTACTTTATTAATAATACTGGCTGTTTTTATGCCTTTGCCTTAAAAAAAAACGCTGATGCGCGCGCATCGTTAATTTGTGAACAAGTAAAAATTATTCCGCGCGCTTTTTCTTTTCGCTGTATTGTTTTTATTTTAAAATGTCGTCAAATAGTGATGAATTTATTAATTCGACACCGCCAGAAGTCTCAGAGGCTGCGAAAAAGGCTACTCTCACCCCCATATTCTAAGTCGTTCCTCCAAAACTTTTTAACCTCCACTCAACGTCGTCGTGGGTAAAAATGGTAGTGTGCGCTAGGCCTAACACGGAGTGGCTACGTACTCTTTGGCTCCTCCAGGTCCTTACGGAGTTATGACTTAGAATACCGATTTTAGTATTTTGAAGAGGTTTTCAATGAGGTTTCTTTAAGTCGTGGACGAGTAAGTTTTGGAGGAAGGACTTAGAATATGGGTGTAAGCCTCTTGCCCGAAAAATCTTACTTATGAAAACAAGCAAAGATGCAAATTCATATGGTAAATTTTAAATAGAAAAATATTGGAAAAATTAACTCGGCCACAAGTGAATTCTCAGGCGGGAATCGAACCCGCGACCTTTGGAAATCCGGTCCAATGCTCTTTAAAATTTACCATAAGTATAAAAATAGCATTGAAAAATGCAAAAATTACAAAATCATAAAAAAAAAAATGCAAATTCATTTTTAGAAAGTGTGTTTTTAGCCTGTTTCATTTAACTTTCTCAAAAATATAAGTCAAGCTCATTGTGGTGATGCACTGTGAAAACAAAACATGGTATTGATAATTGTTCAAATGTTTATAACTGCTTTAACAAGTGATTAAAAATTTATTCGTTTAGGAAAGTCTGAGTTTTATTTATTTCCTCGCAAATATGTTATAAACCGTCGTATAACATACGTGCGCTTTGATAATTACAGCCCCTGCTTGCTTGTAGTAGCAATATCGCCTCGGCTGTAATTTTCAACTTACCGCACTAATATCATAATGTACTATTATCTGAATGTCGGTTTATTACCTTTCTACGTCTCAATAAGTCTACTATATTCATTTATTTATTGTAAGTATTTATTGCAAGTACAAATGTTTAACTGTAAGGGCGTAGCGAAACAATAAAAATTTTACATTTTGAAGCTAAAATTAAATTTTGAACACATTATAAAATTTTTGGTTTTAGATTTGGATGAAATTTGGTACACAGATAGTAGATCGCCTAGTTATGAACATAGGATACCTTTTATTCCGATATTCCCACGGGAACGGGAATCACGCGGGTAAAACCGCGAGCGGCCGCTAGTAATATTAAAAATGCGAAAGTGTGTTTGTTTGTTTGTCCTTCCTTATCCCGATATTCCCATGGGAACCATGAAGGTGGAACTGTGAGTTTTTTATTTGAGTGAGGGCAAAAGCAGTCTTTAGGCATGCTGCTTACTGGCTCGATATGTTAGACTCGGTTAGCATGGCCCCATTTAAAGGGGCGCAGCTATCCCTTGCCCACCCGGCTGCCCCATCGATACCAGAGGGCACGGCGGGAGGGCTGGGCGGTTCCTACCCCTCCCCGACCACTCAACCAGCTCGAAAGCTCGATGGGAGGTCGAGGAGAGGGAGGGACCACCCCTCTCCAGTCACCCATCAGGCAGTCCCCACGTGGGGAACCATTGGATAGAGGAAACGAGATACCACGATAGACCACTACCAACTAAACCCCTGACTACTTGCTCTCGTGCCGCCGTTTAGTCACGGGGGGTGCGTGTCACCCCTAAGACCCGGCGGCCGGCCCGGCTATCCGGCCCCTCGCGGCTGGGAGATGTCCGAGACCGCCTCTGTGGTCTAGTGGAACAACCACCGGTATCGGACCGGTATCAAAGGATAGGGGTCCCAGGTACGATTCCCAGCGGGGGTACATATTGTATTCGGTTTTGTTGGTGGTAGGTCTTCCTGTAAGTCCGCCTGGCTAGCTACGCCTCTAAATGAGATTAAATAACTTTTTGACAGTTACTTTTTGAGAGAACTTTTACATGAACATGTTTTTGGTGAGATTTGTATTGACATGTCACATGACATAAGCAATCGTTTTAAAGTGGTTTCATCTGTGGCCGTAATTTTGAAAAACAACCGTACCATTATCAACCGTACCGTAGGTATACCAAAATCCCCCCTTTTGCATAGTGACAGTTTCGTCGTCATCAGCCATTTTTCATGTCTCCACTGCTGGGGCACTGGCCTTCCTTATGGATTTCATTTTGGACTATTCGAAAGTACTTATCTATAAGTCTATTTGAATAAAAATCTTTGAATTTGAATTTGAATTTGATGCATAATTAGAACGGGTCATGACCCACCTCGCGGGCCCAATGCGGATTGGTGGGTTATCAGACAGACAGACTGATAGTTATAACCTGATTTTAATAAAGTATACATTTTATCCCGTTATTCCCACAGGGGTAAAACCGCGGTCAACTGAAAGGATTATAAATAAAAGAAATAAAATGAAATAATCCATTTATTGCATCTTTACCTTCATATTTACAATGCACCTTAAAACTATTAACTTACAAAACTTTTCCTTCATCAAAAGTCTAGACATCAGCTTTAAACCTAAACCCGCCTCTTCTAGACTTCTTTCCATACCAATCCATACTTCTTTCTTCAAGAAGTCTTTCTTCAGCGTCCATTTCAAATCTACTCTCAACTTCTTCTTCATCAGGTTCAATTTCCTTTGCTTCATCAACTAAAACAGGAACGATTTCTTCTACAACCGGCTCAAATAGTTCATCAACTACTTCCATTTGATCAATTTTCTTCATCTCATCATCGACAACGTTTTGAAGGAGATTCTGAACTATGATGTTCTGCTTTCTTTGCACTGGTCTTTTTTTATTTCTTTTTGATTTTTCTTCTTTTATTGGTTCTACTTGTTTGTCAGGGGCCTCCATATTGTCTTTGTTGTCATCAGATATTTTGCCAATCTCCATGTTGACGTAATAAAACATTTCGGATTCTTCGCAAGGTACGGAATCTCGAGGTCTTGTGCAGACGAGGACTTCCTGCAAAAGAAATAAGATTTTCTTGATTGTTTCATGTAATTGCAACAATAAATAAATAAAAAAGCGGGGTATGTAAAAGCACGGAAAGAATTATAAATATTAGTCATAAAGAAACATACATATCGCACTTTGAAGATTTTAAGTTTATTATAAATTCATAATTACCTAACCAAAGCCATCTATGTATAGTTTAAGAGTAAAAAGTTTAGGTTACATTATTGTGATGACAATATGATGGGATTGTGTTGATATATGAAAGGGAGTGAATTAGTGATGACAATGATAGATTGCGTACGTAGCGATTTTAAGACTAGGTGGATGAGGGGATGACGAGTGGCAGAATAGAGTAGAGGGGAAGGACGTACTGCGCCAACACCAATAAAATTAGGATAAAGTAAAAATGGTGAGGATGAATTAGATATGGATTTCCACCAAGTTCGAAAATACTTTTGCAACCTTAGGATTAAGGTGATGATGTTCGACAATTATGCAATTCCGTCAGGCCTGATTGTATCAAAATAGTTCTGCATCAGAGTATTATGGACACATTTAGACCCGACGTGCTATTGACTCTTCTTAATTCGTACCTGGTTGAATATAGTCTCGTTCGGGCAGATGAAACTCCACCTGTAGGTCACGTTTCTACCGCTGGGTGTTTGTGATGGAAGACACACGTGGAAGATCTGGCATTCGTTGTCAATGTCAGCGTAGTAACCGTAGGTACGGTTTTCACAGCTGGAAAAAGAAAGGGCTAAAGTCACAAAATGATATCTTTATCTTACTTACAGCGGGGAAAAGCTTAGCCCTCGCCATCGTCGTCATCGTCATCAGCCATTTAATGCCCCCAATGCTGGGGCAGTGGCCTTCCTTAAGAATGGATAAAGATAGTGGGCCATGAGCCACCACGCGGGCCCAACGCGGATTGGTTGGTTTTAACGATTGCAAACGCAGCCTACCAACGGCTTAATGTGCCTTTCGAAGCACGGAGGAGCTCGAGATAGTAAATTTTTGGTCATCCGTCATGTGATTGACCTTTGTGAAAGTTGCATAGCCACTACAATCGCTTGCCGAGCGCGAAACTCAGCGCCACCAAAGGCTTGATCAAGGGGGCAGGGAGGGGCAGCTGCCCCACCCCGCAGCAGCGACGCTCTTGAGCGCCACCAAGCGCATAGAATAAATAACGTCAGGATATACATGGCCCTTGACTTAAAAAAACTCAAACTTAATGTTGTTAATTCAGTTAAGACTGCTACAATCAGTTATGGACGTCAATAAGCTACGCCATCGGTTCACAAACCCTACGTTGGGAGACCTTGTAACAGGAAGAACCAGCAGAAACTCGATAAGGGCTGTTAAAGTTGAACTTAAAATGTTGAAGATCCCTGGTCTATAGATTGATTCCAATTTCACTGAAAACAAAACTGCGATGAGAACCAATGATAACTTACCTAAATGTATCTGTGATATTTTCTCTTATAGAAGATGCGTTGGCAGGTAAATTCAAAGAATCCGCTCCATTTGTTTCATTTGTCATTGCCTGAAACAAAAACAGAATCAGTTACAATTTTAAATATATACTTGTACGTTGAAGAAACTTCCATCATCAGCCTGTGGACGTCCACTGCTGGATATAAGCCTCTCCTAGCTCACGTCTATTGTGGCGTTCATAGGAGGCTATTAGCCTACTGCTACCACGCTGGCCAGACGGGTTGGTAGAGGGTTTGTTTCAAGTGTTCCTTCTCTCGCACAGGTGTTCAATGCGTCGAGCCTCTTAGTCGACTCTTACGACATCCCAGGCATGTAAGGGAGTGGTGACACTTGTATTCTTAGGCCGTCACCACACGGCACAGAAGAAACTTACAAAAAGCGTGGCTGCAAGTTATTTCCATCTCGCGAAGGTTTATCTGGAGGAATGATCTGTACATCGTCATCAGCAATTTAATGTCCTCACTGACTGCTGGCCTTTCCTATGTATGGATAAGGACGATGGGCCATGACCAAAGACCTATTTCGACATAGACGATAAAAGAGCACCTACCTTGCGTGTCACAAGTTTGATCCACGGTAAAAGTTTTCCGACCTAAGTCAGTCCGCTTGAGGTGTCATGTCATTGTCATGAAAACACGCGTCACTCAGAAACGAAAATGGTTAATTATGCAGTGCCGTCTTGCAAGAGCTCGTCATTAACATTTCTATATCACTAAATCTCGCTCGTGACGTCATCGTAGGTGCGAAAAATTCGACACGCTACGTTCTCATACAGTTTGAAGCGCTCTTTACGTCTATCTTGATAAAGGTCTGTGGTTAAACGCATTGGTGACCGGCCGCGTGCTCTCGCGTCATCGACTTTTGAAGTGAAAAAACTTCTATAGCGGCGTTGTGCACATCAGTTTTAATTTTTTGGGATGTGTAAACAATGTTAAAGTCGGACACGTGACCCTGATCGAAAATTCGTAAGACCATTATAACTTTTTAATTTTGCATTTTACAATGCTATTTTTATGTGATAAATATTTAACAAGAAAATATACTAGAAAAAAGATCCCGTCAGGGCGACATGAGACTAGTTGCTTTTTTCTAGTATATTTTCTTGTTAAATATTTATTCGTAAGACCATTTTACTGTTGACCCATTTTGAAATTACATAAAGTCTCACACTTGAAAAATCTACGTACTTATTAATAACCACCATTAATAACAACCATTATAATTATAAAGTTCTCTCATTACTACCAACTTTATAACATTGGCATTATAACTGAGCGCTTCTGTGCTTCGGAGGGCACGTTAAACCGTCGGTCCCGGCTGTTGTCATTTGATTACAGTCGTTAAGCCAAGTCAGAGGCCTTATAGGCGGCTTGATAAACTCTGACACCAGAGGTGGCCACTAACCCTCACTCGATAAGAAGAAGACTACCAACTTTCATTTTGATGCCAGGTCAGTTAGGTCTGTGCTGCTGGCTTTTCCTATGGATGGTAAGGACGATGGGCCATGACCACGCGGGCCTAATGTAGTTTCATTGATGATAACGGTTGTCAATGTTTTCGGTAACATTTCAAAACACGAAGAATCGAGAGATAATAAAATGGTCCCCCATCCCATAAGCGATTATTGTAAATGTTGCCAACCACTCATACAACGTAATGGTTCCACATCAAAAAGTATTATCACAAGTTCTTAACAATGAAAGTAATCTTGGGCTAGGAAATTGGTGTTAAAAATTAGGTACCTATTTACAATACGACTGGACTGCCCCCTAATAGTCTTATTTCAAAATCTATCACAATCCCTTTCAAAGGTATTGTGATTGTGCTAGTGATTTATGGAATTGTGTAACATATAGTCCCTGGCAATCCCTTTCGGAATGAGTTATGTTTTAAATGACACTTCTCCAAACATTTGAAAGATATTTTCGTGAGTCACTTTGCTTAGAAAGTTCAATTTCGATCATTCAATACCTTTCAAAACGCGTCCGGATCACAATCCCTATCAAATGTCAAATACCGGCCAGGGCCCTGTTTCATAAAGCTTGACAAGTCTACAATTTGTTAACTATGCTCGAACATACTTTTGTTATCATTGCAGAAGGTAGGTTCTCTATAAAAAGCAATCATACATTATAAAGGTTTCTTTTTCAAAATCCTATTACGAACTCTTTCGATCATGTGAGAATTTATAAAAGAAAAATAACTGTCACTCCTCATCCTGACACAGACCAAGAATGTCTATAAAAAATGTGCGACAATTTGACAAATATGTCAGATTTTCCGATTACAAATATATCAGACCAAATGTTTTTTAAATGTTAAATTGTAGAACTGTCGCGGAAATTTGACAATTATGTCGGCTTTTCATAAAGCACCAATGTTTTATGAAACGACAAATCGTCTAATTCTCACCTGTCACCTGTCGCTGACATTTGTAATCCTTATGAAACGGGCTTTGAAGTATGTAAATATCTTTCAAATAACGAATTGAAAGAGATTGCGATAGATTTTAAAATTAGACAAAGTAACCCCGTGTGGTGACGTCCAATACAAGTGTCACCACTCCCTTACATGCCTGGGATGTCGTAAGAGTCGACTAAGAGGCTCGACGCATTGAACACCTGTGCGAGAGAAGGAACACTTGAAACAAACCCTCTACCTACCCGTCTGGCCAGCGTGGTAGCTGTAGGCTAATAGCCTCCTATGAACGCCACAATAGGCGTGAGCTAGGAGAGGCCTATGTCCAGCAGTGGACGTCCACAGGCTGATGATGGATGATAGCCCCTGGTTTTATTGGGATCTTTACTGTCATAAGATGTTATAGGTAGGTAGTTTCTCCTTTATTCCACGCAAACCGTTGAAAGTTTTACGTTTTAATGAAATATTCGTTGAACATTTTGATTCTTTCTTACCTTAAGGAATATTTGTACATTTCTCGTCTTCAAGACATCGATTTCCTCAGCTGTTACATATGCAATGCTGAATATAATTACTAAATATGTTGTGATGGAAGCCATGGTTTATTCAATCTGTAACTGACAATCCAAAAAAAAGATGTTTATTGATAAATATCAAACAAGAAAATATACTAGAAAAAAGCCTGCCAATATTAAAGAGATCTGATTTAATACTGGATTAAAAAAAAATAGAAATGGTTAAATGAATATAACTTTTATGATGTACGGGAATTGTTTGACCTAAAGCATGAGCAGAATAAATAATAAATAAGTTTTAGCTTCACTATTTATGAAGTAACGTTGTAACATTGTACGCCTTTAAATAGGTCAATTGTGAGAGGCTTGCTAAAATAATTTTAGTTTTTTTAACCCTAGATAGCTAACGTTCGTCAAAATGACGAGCATCCGATATACATTGCTTAATTTCTCTTTTATTGTTTTATTAACACACCCGCGGTTTCGTGCCAACTCAGAACCCAGTTGATAACATAGAGTGGCGGTCTCATCTCAAAAAAAAATGTATGAAAACAAAAAAAAATTATGATTATGTAATTTTTGCATTTTTCAATGCTATTTTTATAGCATTGAAAAATGCAAATCGATTGCTATTCATATTGCTATTCATTACTCGGCCACAAGTGAATTCTCAGACGGGAATTCACTTGTGGCCGAGTTAATTTTTTCCAATATTTTTCTATTTAAAATTTACCATAAGTATAAAAAAATTGAGTTCCAAAAAATTTTAAATATGAATATTCTTAAAAATAGCCTTTAATTCATATCCCTATTTCTATAAACATACTAAAAGTAAAGAAAATATTTAAAAAATAAACATTTAAATGTTTATTTTTTAATATTTTAAATCAAAATCGTCAAAAGTCGAATGGTTACCTTATCAGAGTAGTTCAGCAACGTTAGCTATCTAGGGTTAAGACCTGTTACCACAATTAGAACAATAGATTCTATCAAAGAAGATAGAAATATCTTATTTATTTATTTAAGCAACACACATCAAAATAGCATTGTAAAATGCAAAATTGAAGAGCATACATTTATCATTGGTCTTCGCGTTGTTACAACTAGATACCGAGATTCATACAAACAACGGATCAAAAAAGTGACCACGAATTTTGACGCTTTTTTTCAACCGTCTGACTCGGTTGCTAGGGATGATTGTTGATGCCGTATGCCGTTGTCACAGTGGACTGTGCCGTTTGTGGCAGAGTAAAACGGTCAAGAGCTAAATGTATAAGGGTGATATGTAATTGTAGCAACGCGAAGACCAATAAAAAATCAATGGTATCTACATTGATCTGGACCTCTATTTTTGAATCTCGCGTCGCGCGAGTGGCGAGGCGAACGAGGAGGCGATGATGCGATTAGCGACCTTATAAGCGTTGACATAGCACGCTTTTCGCTTTGCCCTTCGCGCGCTCGCGTTAGGAGGCGGTACTACAGGCGAAAACCGAAGCTATGTATATAAGGGCAAGGTCGCTTTTACGGAATATGGAAACTCCGTCGCACGAAAATCAGTAGAATCTACGAGACGAGTGAATCAAAATCGAGCTCCTGAAGCTCTGACATTGAGGCACAGTAGAAACAAAAATAGCTTCTTCGTGTGAAAACTATTTTATTACAAAACTTTACAGGAGATCGTTTTCAATTTGTACATATAGGCCAGTTATGCATAACGTAGAAAAATTTACGCTGAAATCGGAAACAATCTGATACACCTGCATTTTTGGTATCATTGTTTGGGTCCATCTTGATAGTATTTATCCAAGTTTGCAGCATTCTAAAATGTGAGCTCGCTGAGTTAGGACAAATAGAAAATTTTCGACCAAAATATCAGGTATATTGGGTATCGCCGCCGCCGGGGAAATTAATCGGTAATTCTCGACATTTGGCATTCTTCGCATAATTACTGTAGCATATTTTATTTATCGCTTATTTTACTTGAAAACACTAAAATATGAATCATAAATTAAGCTACAAAGCAATAAAAATGGTTTACTAATGTATACCCGAATTTCGATTGCAATATTTTCTTTTGACATAATTTCATTTGCCATAATTCCATTAGAAATAAAGTTTCTATTGCCATAACGATCAAATTACATAAAATTGATTGCTATAATTTCATTCTTTATGAAGAATATAAATAGCTACTTTATTCCATAATTTTATTTGCTATACATTTAATTTTCAATATCTATACTAATATTATAAAGAGGAAAGATTTGTATTTTTGTATGTAACGAATAAACTCAAAACCTACTGGACCGATTTTGACGAAATTTGGTATAGAGAATCCTTAGACCCCAAGTAGTAACATAGGCTATAAACGATCCCAAAATTCCCACGGGAACGGGAACCACGCGGGTGAAACCGCGCACGGCCGCTAGTTTTTAATATACATAACAATAATTTACCATAAAACCTATACTTAAAATAATAATTAATGGCTTAACAATTTGGTTCCCCTAATTATTAAGTATATACGATTATTTTGTTATGCAGCCAGGCATGTGCAGCATGCAAGCAGGCATGCAGCATGCAAGCAGGCATGCAACATGCAAGTCTTCTGTCACGGCTCCGGCGCTGCGGGGTTCCGGCGGTCCCACGCGTACTTATCGTCACAGATGGCTCGCTCATTGCCACCTGCTCCTCAGCACGCGAGCCGCCTTACCTCTTCGCGCCTTCGCGGCTCTAAATTACACTCTAGGGGTAGGGCATACAAGACTACGGGCAGTCAGTGTCAACTGAGTCGGTTTTGAATATAATTCGTTTTTTTACTAATTGGTTATCTACATAAAGTTAGGTAAAAATAATTTGACGTGTATTATTATGTCAAATAAAGATTATGTCGAGTGACATTTATAGTTTCTAATAATTATATTATTAGAAACTATAAATATTTGTTAAAATGGCATCTGATTTAATGGCAAATGAGAGTTATTGCTAGTAAATGATTATATCATGCGTTATTAGTATAAATGAGAATAATGCAAACGAATATTATGACCGAGGATCATTATGTCAAATGAAATTATTGCAAGGAATATTAGGAAAAACAAGACAATATTAAAATCAGGTGATAAGGAGAAATTACACTAAAATTACTAGAATTCTATTCTACTATGTGTTCATCATCACATTTTACACAGTTACACATATTATGCTAATCTAAATTTAATTTTAAGTCAGAAAAATGAAAAAAAAACAGCAAAAATATTCCTACAAACTATCATTTAAAAACCTAATTATCTTGGGATCTATTAGACTTAGTCCTAGAAAATTGGATTAGGGCTTAATGAGTCAGGAATTTTGTTGAATTTAAAAACGAAAAAGTGACCTTTCTCTCAGAGCCTTCCTACCTATGTCGCATTTTTTACACAAAACTAAAAAAAAAACAACGGGTTGCTCTCTGGGAGTGCCGGCAGAAGTAAAAACCACTTAAACGAAAATAAATATCAAAATCCACTATATCTTGACCACAACTTCATAAAAAGTTGATGAAAACGGAGACCAACTTGATTTGGCAAGTAAATCCATTAAAACTGACCTAGCATCAATATGAAAGTTGGTAGTAATGAGAGATCTTTATATAATAGTTGATATTAACTAATATTCGTAGATCTTTCAAGTGTGAGGCTTTATGTAATTTGAAATAGGACAACGGTAAATGGTCTTACGAATTTTCGATCAGGGTCACGTGTGCGACTTTAACACTTTTTACCCATCCCAAAAATTTTAAACTCTGATGTGCACAAAAATGCGGTTTTTCAACAATAACTCAGCGCATTTTACAAAGCTGTAAATATCTAGGTGGACCGAAACACAACACCTTACCAAAAATGCAGGTGTATCGGAATTTTTCCGATTTCGAATGTAACATAGGACTGGTCTAAGATAGAATAGAATTATAACTTTTTAATTTTGCATTTTACTATGCTATTTATATGTGATAAATATTAAACAAGAAAATATACTAGAAAAAAGCAACTAGTCTCATGGTACATGAGACATGAGACTAGTTGTTATTTTCTAGTATATTTTCTTGTTTAATATTTATCACATAGAATATAACTTATTAATTTGTAGAAACATATTATGATACGTTTTTAAGAAAATTCTTTCTGAGCGGCTGTGTATGGCAAAATTTAATGGTGATCAAGTTCATACCTATACTAATATTATAATGAGCAAAGGTTTAATTGTTTGTTTGTTTGCATTGAATAGGCTCCGAAACTACTGCACGGATTTGGATGAAAATTGGTACACAGATAGTAGATAGCCTGGTTATGAACATAGGATACTTTTTATCCCGATATTCCCACGGGAACGGGAACCACGCGGGTGAAACTGCGAGCGGTCGCTAGTGATTTATAAGTTATCTGTTCTATCTTATTTCAACTATTTCAATCTAATTTGTAAATAATAAAAAAAATGCTGTAATTATTTACCTGTACAGGCATGTTTATTGGCCTAGTCATGTTTCTATGATTATATTTAAATGTGTAAAGATATAAAATAAATAAATAAAAATCGTTAAAATATATATGTTATAAGTACTTTAAATTCAAATACAATATCAGTTATTCAGTCTAGGCTGTTACAAGCACTTATGAACGTCAAAGAAGCTACGCCATCGGTTCACAAACCCTACGGCGGGAGACCGCGTAACGAGAAGAACCGGCAAGAAACTCGTCAGGGGCTGTTTTTTCTCCCTGTTTTATTTCATACAGAGTTGTTTACATTTTTTAGGTAACTCATATAAGTCATATCGCATTAACGCAGGTACTTCATGAAAACAAATACAGAAGGCAAGAAAAAATATGTATAGAAAAAATCTCTTACCTTTTAAATTAAAAACTTAATACTTTATATTTTCTTAAAATCAACACCATCACAAGAACCACTTCAATTTTTTTTTTATTTATAAACTTTTTTATTTTTTTATTAATTTAACTGCACCAGTTCGCCAAATAAATGGGAATGCGAATATTTTCGTGGCATAACAGTCTTTTATAAACATTGGGAGAGACGGAGCTATCTCCGGAATCGCCAATGAAGGATTAGGTACCGTCAGCAAAAAAAAATAAGGTCCCATAGATTTATTATTGGTTTCCACGTTGCTACAACTAGATACCACCCTAATACATTTAGCTCTTGGCCGTTTTACTCTGCCACAAACGGCACAGTCCACTGCGACAACGGCATACGGTATCAACAATCATCCCTAGCAACCGAGTCAGTTGGTTGAAGAAAAACGTCAAAATTTGTGGTCACATCTTTTGATCCGTTGTTTGTATGAAGCGTGATGTTTAATTGATTGATTAATCTATGTTTTGAGCTTTATTCAAGATGACATTTTCATAGCCCTCCAATACTATAACTATTATAACATTAAACACTTTTGCGGCCAGTCACCTGCCTTACACGTCACGGACTGCTGGATCAGCCGCCGAGAATGCAGCTGGGCAAAAACATTCTAAGTATGTGACTTTGAAACAAAATTACTTTTTTTCCCTTTGCGGTAGAAACCTCTGGCGTGTGGGGCTCAGAGGCGATAGCTTTTATTCGAGAACTAAGAAAAAGGTTAGTTCAACGTGGACAAGATCGCCGCAGTGGGTCATACCTGGTTCAAAGGCTTTCCCTGGCAATACAGCGCGGCAACGCAGCCGGTATTATGGGAACCTTTGACGCGCGGCGGCCTTTTAGACTAAGTTTTTATTGAATTTTTATACCTTTTATTTTATTTAATAATAAATAACAAGGTTACAATTACAAAATATATGTAGATATAAGCACATCTTAAGTTTCTTCGCGCACTCATAATTGAAATAAAACAACTTTTGCGGAAATTTAGTGCGATTTATTTACCCGAAATATATATTTGGTACTATAATTTTTCGGTTTTTTTGGTTTTCCGACTTTTCGGCACCTTTTCAGTTGCCGTGGTCACGAGTTGACTAGCTACTTATAAGTCTACCTTCACAAAGTTGATTTATTATTCCGTCCGGAAACGATTAGATAATTACTAATTAAAAGTTAATAATTTTTACTATGGCAACAAATATTGAGTTTAATATTTTGATTTGTTTACTATTTAAATTATTTATTATTAACAAAGGAAAAAACTAATGATTCTACTGGCAGTTCACAAATTGGGAGAACTTTCGAAGAAAGATACTGCCGAGAAAACTTCGAAAGCACACCGACCTCCATCTTTATGTTATTTATCTACAAAAAGAGCTAACCGTATATGTAGATAATTCCAAACCAATATTTTTAATATTTTAAACTTTCTTGCTTATAATCACTATTACTATTATGAAATATCGGGGACTATACGTCAACAAACAATTACTTAAATAACTAAAGAAACAAATAATTTATGGATAGTGTACATGATTTTTTTGCTAACCTTACTGGTTTGGCACTTCGGCTGGCGATGTGACTTGAAATCATTATTAGATTTTACATTCTATCACATCTTGATAATCAAACTTATCTAGAAGACATCTAGAGTATATCTGAATGACCTAAAATGGCATCATCATACACTTTTAACGTCTCGTCTCCATATGTAAGATGCTGGTGTGGGTCTGGTGCCTTCTGCGTAGAGGTGGGTTTGATTCCCGTACAAGACAAATATTTGTGTGTACCTTGGACGAATTTCGTCCAAGGTGTGTACATTTCTAAGTATTTGTCTTTGTCTAGGTGTTTATTATGTAATTAATGTGTAAGTATAATCGAATCAAATGAGGAGATTCGCATAAGAACTCTTCTGTGGCGGCACCTACCTGACGCCCACATACTACACCGGAACATACCTACCGTGTCAACAGATGGCGCTGACAGCAAGTCAGTATGGGAAGGAACAACACATATGGAAACTTACATCGCGCTTACAGAGTTTCACCAGTCGCTTCACATATATACCGAGTCCGACGCACATCAGTCGGAGCGTCCGGAAGACCATCACTACACGGGCCAAGAAACGGCAGAAAGCGCTGCCCCGTCATATTGTGCCCCCACCACGTCCCCAGCCCACCTTACCCACTCCCCCAGACCCCTCTCGACCCTCGACCTAAATTATAACCCCTACCCCCGATTGTATAAGTCGTGGCCCGTTCGCAGGCGCTCGCTGGGCCTCCCCCATTATGGGGGTCTCACCCGGTGCGGCAGACCGCGCAAGGGCCGCGCCTCAAACTCCGGTGGGGGCACTCTACATCGTCTCATGACGGCCGCTCAAGCGGCATCCAACACCAAGGGGCAGCGACCCCTTGAGAAGAAGCCCGGGGAAGGAGCTATCGCTCGAGCCCGTACCAGTCTCAGAGGCTGAATAATCCCGACCATCAGTCGGAGAGCGATCCCCGGACTATCAACACCCAATCCGGAAGAGCTCGCTCTTCGACCTTGCTGCAAGTGACTTTTAAATACCTCCATCATCATCCCAACACTACTTAAGCCACAGACAGATTACTAAATAGTACAAGTCTTAAGCCAATAGATATCACTCGGAATTCGGAAGGCTGATTATTATCAAACGAAACCTCAGTTCCGTTTCAGGTTCATCGCTATTGTGGCTGTCAAACAGTATGAAAATGTGACAGTAATGACAGCTAAGAAACTGGTTGCTATACACCAGCCATCTTACGAAAAGAATTTTCATTATTATTTCACAAATACGTTATATATCAGTTAACTAATACCATACCGCTTATAACCGTGGAAAATATTGAAAATAGAGACTCTCCAGAGTATTAGTACGTATTCATTCTGAAAAGATTCCAGTTAATCAAAACCCATTCATTACTCACAATAAGATTTAAAAGTTACGATTCATAATCAGTGTATTATTGCAAAACGATATTATCGCTAACGTTGCGAACTTATCGTGGTACAGGGGAAAAAAAACTTACCGCAAAACATCATTCATAGATTGCCAGAAAGAGGTTCCGAGTAGCTCCGAAAAAGATGAGCGGTACTGCAGTTGTTTGCATTACATTGAATTTACGATTAAGTTGGTAAGAAAAAATTGAAAAGTAAAGATTTGGTTTTAATGAGTTGGGACCTTAATGATTCAATCACTAGTGACATAAACAGCCTCCGTTTTTTATATTATCCCCGGTTCTAGGCCCCACACTGTATCAAACTTTGGCATCATAAGTGAGCTATTTAAGAAGTGCATTCAATTCTAAAACCTGTAATACTTCACTTTTAGGTTTTGTCTTGTTATTGAAATGTTAAGGAATTTGATCCATACAGCCGGAAAAGTTTTGTTTATTGTGGCATATTTTTTAAGCTATTTATTTTTGTTTTTATTGGTTTTTTTACTTTCGTGTTTTTTTTTGTCTCCGTATCGGATTGCCAAACCGGTCACGACGGAAGATCAGCGCTGGTCATAGACCACGCATTATGCTGAGTCGTGACCGTTTTGAGAAAAATTTCATTGTTTTTATTTTTAAGAATGTTTTTGTGTTGTGTGATTTGTTATTTGTTTCAAATAAAATCAATTTTCTTTCTTTTCTTTCTTTCTTTTAATAAAAAAGCACTCTTTAGGTTAAGTATTAGTGGTTTGTTAAGAAACATTCTTTCCGTAAAATTGCTGAAGTATGGTGATTTTTTGTTAGATAATCAACCTGCGGAACACATCGAGAAGAACCGATGCACGTTGGGGAGAAAATGCGAAGTTCTGGAACGGCGACCGCGCACCTGGGCCTGTAGGCAAAATAGCATAGTTATGAAATAATTTCGTTATCGTCTACGTAAGACCACATGATTTAGCGCGGCTTATACCAATCCGACAATCCCATACATTTAATTATATTCGAACTTCGTTATGGTTTTCGATTTGTTACTTTTTAGCCTACCTCAGTAGACATTCCGTAAGCCGCCACCGGCAAGTTAGACAGGCGATCTACTGCTTGATCTCGGCCCCTCCTTATACCTATCTTTAGCAATCATATAGAAATAATTGCTCTACGTCACGTATCACCATACATAGCAAGCTGACTACCATTACATTACAGTGCTGTCTCTAGCCAACAAAAGATGAACTATAATGTGCATTCATTTCGCACACATTAAGTTCCTGTTATTGCTACCAAATTGTTTATGGCGCTAGTGTGACAGCAAAAAATGCATTCGAATTTTCAATCAGCGAGCTATTGTCCGTCCGAATTTTTACGTTCTGCGTCTATCGCGCGATGTGTGCACGATTGCTATTGCTAATTCGGCCGATCAATCGATCCAAATAAAAAAACAAAAATTTGAAGTATTTGACCTCAATATATGACAATAGGTTTTGGCGGGCGAGTGCGAAATAATTATTATCATTGCTTAGCAAATCTCATCTGTATTCTGTTCTTGTGCCAATAACGAATTGATGTGTTTTTCACACGGGTACAATGAACTTTGGTATAGTATTTTATAGACATTGTTTTGCTATTACTATCATTGATAGATTAAAGTAACCGTTATACATTGGAAAGTCAATTTCTACTCACTTATTCCGAACCTCTAAAGAAAAAATCGCCCAAGTGCAAGTCGAACTGCACATGAAGGGTTTCGTCTCTCACCCAAGGTTGCCTGGAAGAGATTGCTACGTAGCAATAAGGCCGCCTATTGTGTGTATTATCTCTTTATTGTCATTTCCTCTGTATGCGTTTGTTTTTGTATCGTGTGCAATAAAGTTTATATTATTATTATTGCCAAAATGCCACTATAATTTTTCGCCTGCAAAAATAACTTTAATTTTTTATAGTGTTTGTATGAATGACAAAGTTATATTTGCGGTTTTGGAAAATGTGCTATAGCTCTGAAACTACTAAATATATTTCGTTCAAACCAATTTTCGTTGAAATTTTTTATAAAGATCTACATGTTATTCTTTTTTTTTTTGATTTTCACTTTTATATTTTAAAAGTTAGAGGGGGACACACATTTTTCCACTTTGGAACTGTATAACTTTCAAACGGTTGACTTTGAGAAAAAACTGTTTTAGAAGCCTCAATGTAATTTTTAAAGATCTATCTAATGATATAGTATAAGTTTACCCACACGTATAGGTTTGGTGAAAAAAAAAAGAATTTTCAGTGTCAGTTCCATGTATGGGGAGCCCCCCCTTAATTCATATATTTTTTTTATTTTTGTGTAAAAACCGTAAAGCGGTTTACAGAATACATCTACCTACCAAATTTCAACTATGTAATCCTCATAGTTTTGGTATAAAGTGGCTGTGACATACATCGGATTGGGCGAATCTATAAGGGTCTCGTTTTTTGCCTTTAGGCTTCGAAACCCTCAAAAAAGGAACCCTTATAGGATCAGCAATTTGTTGTCCGTCTGTCCGTCCTTCTGTCCTCGTTTATCTCGAGAACGCGTGGAGGTATCGAGTTGAAATTAAAACCTTATATTCAGGTCAACAGTCTGTTGGAGGGGTACAAAAATGAAAATTGTAAATTAACGAAAAAAAAAGATAGGACTTCCTCAAGGGAATCTAAATTCATAGGGTACTTCCCGTTGAGCTATAACTATACATACCTATGTATGTATACATACATAGGTATACAAAACCTATACATTTGTAATTAAATCATAAAAATATGGTCGTTACTTTCGGAGACTGAATTTCGGGAAAACTCGGGATCGCGTTTAGGTATCGAGTTGAAATAAAGACCATATTTTCACGTTAACAATCTCTGTAGGCTGTGAAAAAATCAAACTTCAAAATTAACGTTAAAAAAGTATTTATGCCGCAAAAACGTATACTTCGACACTCTCAAGAGAATCAAAATGCATGATAATATACTTTTGGTTGACCTAGAACTATGAAATTTGGCTAGTAGTGTCGTCTTTTACTGAAAAATCTGAAACTAGACATTTGTAATTATATCATGAAAAATTTAGTCTTAAGTTTTGTAAACTGAATTTCGGGAAACTTCGGAAAAAAACTGCGAGACTCATTTCCGCTCAGGCCGGGCGCGGTTTCACCCGCGTGGTTCCCGTTCCCGTTGGAATTTTGGGATCATTTATAGCCTATGTTACTTCTTGGGGTCTAAGGATTCTCTATACCAAATTTCGTCAAAATCGGTCTAGTAGTTTTTGAGTTTATTCGTTACATACAAAAATACAAATCTTTCCTCTTTATAATATTAATACTAGAGGCCGGGCGCGGTTTCACCCGCGTGGTTCCCGTTACCGTGGGAATTTTGGGATTATTTATAGCCTATGTTACTACTTGGGGTCTAAGGATTCTCTATACCAAAATCGGTCCAGTAGTTTTTGAGTTTATTCGTTACATACAAAAATATTCCTCTTTATAATATTAATATAGATTATTATATAGTATATATAGTATAGATGTACCTAGGTAGCAGTGGCGAGAGGTCAAAATATGGCGAATGTAAGCCGAACCTAAAATTTCTTCCAAAAATACTCTCAACTGTATGGTGGACCAGGGGACAGGATTTCTAAAAGGGGAGCCGATTTAAATCGGTATGCTAGGGACCTACAAATCTGTGCGGAACCCTCGGTGGGCAAGTCCGACTCGCACTTGTCCGGTTTTTTTAATCCTTAAATTGATTTAGTCCGTTTCAAATGACGCGTTAAAAAACACATCTACCGTCTAAATTCCCCGTAGTAGAGAAGTTTAGTGCATTACCTTTCATTTTTGATACAAGTATGAAACTTGGCACAGTTGTTCCCTGGGCCAAAATAAGCCGATTAAGATCGGTAGCCCCCGGTAGCCCTTCTGGCCCCGGAGAGGGGAGGCCAAAGTACCACTCCACCCAGCTTCATTTAAAAAATTATAACTTTCCATGTTTAGCTAATAGGTCAAGTTTGGTATCATTTTCGTATAATCGATGACGAGGAATTCATTTCTGGTGTAAAAAAAATGGAATTTCTCAACTATTTCTTTAAAAACTACACTTTATTCAAAGTTTTAAATTATATTTTTTATTCTTTAAGTCATTGTAATTAATAAAGTAGTGATTTTTATTTGCAAACAAAAAATAAAACAATAAAGCCTATTTAATGGAGATTGAAAAACTATAACTTTTAAGTTCCTATACAACCACTAAGTGAACAAAAAAAAATTGTGAACGTCGCGCGTCGGCAATTTTTTTAAACCGCTAATAACCGAAGAGTTCATTATGTGATGTCTATCCAATTCGATTAGTATGAAACCTGGCATAGTCGTTCCCTGGGTCAAAATAAGCCGGTTAAGGCGGTACCCCCACCGAAAGTGGCGCCGCGTTGAATTTTATTTAATATATAATACTAGACTATGGACTCTAAAAATTCCACGTTTAGTTTTATTAAAATTGTGAATTAGAATTACGATATTAAATAAAATTCAACGCGGCGCCACTTTCGGTGGGGGTACCGCCTTAAGGTCGGTAGCCTGCGGGGCCCTCCCTCTGTGCCGGAGGCGCCCGGTCAAAGTAACGAACCGTCTAACTACATTCCGAAAATTACAGATGTCCATGTTTAGCTAACAGTATGTACTATTAGTATTCTGTGCTAATAGGTCAAGTTTGGCGTCATTTTCGTATCAATCGATGACGAAGAATTCATTTCTGATATTAAAAATGCTATTTCCTAAAACGTTGCATTATTCCATTTTTGTTTTTTTTTACTCTATCATTGTAATTAATAAATTAGTGTTTTTGATTGTAGGAATAATATAATATTTTAGTGTAACGTCATTGTAATAAAAAAGGAGGGGGGGGGGAATCTACTTACAAAAATATGGATATAAAATGAAATGAAAAAAAAAATACATCAAAATACTTCTTGGTAACGATTTTGATAGGAACTTAATACTTATTAACTTAGTAGAAAACGAAAAATATGTCGCGTAATTCCGCAAGAAAAAATGCAGATGCAGCCCAGTGACACACCTTGCACCTTCACCGACTACTCTACACGTGTTTCGCCCACACACGGAGCATCCTCAGGAGTTGTTAGACCGTGCCAATCTCAGCACCGAGTCTAAAATTGCGGTGCTGAGATTGGCACGGTCTAACACACACACACATAGCAGACATAGCACACTTTTCGCTTTGCCCCTCGCGCGCTCGCGTTCGGAGGCGGTACTACAGGCGAGAAGCGTAGCTATGAATATACGGGCAAAGTCGCTTTTACGGAATACGGAAACTCAAACGTCGCACGAAAATCAGTAGAATCCTCGAGACGAGTGAATCAAAAATAGAGCTCCAGAATGCGCTCTTCGGTTGTTACCGTTCAAAATAAATTATAAGATTATAATAAATTAATAAAAATAAATTGGATAAACAGTATCCTATGTTCATAACCAGGCAATCTACTATCTGTGTACCAAATTTCATCCTAATCCGTTCAGTAGTTTCGGAGCCTATTTAATGCAAACAAACAAACTAACAACCAAATCTTGACCCCCTAACCTTCGAGTTACTTCGTAAATATATTTTTGCCAAAAACGGTTAATCTTCAAACTGCTTATAAATCAAGGTGTCTGTACGTGTGTGTGACAGTACCGAATTGTGACCTAAAAGTTTCGCCGACCAGTGTACGTGACCGGAATTACTATATAAGCGAGTTCTTTTAACCGACTTCAAAAAAATAAGGAGGTTATCACACATACCTATATAGAGATAGACGAAAAGAGCGCATCAAACTGTGTGAGAACCTAGCGTGTCGAATTTTTCGTACCTACGATGACGTCGCGAGCGAGATTTAGTGATGTGTAAATATTTATGACGAGCTCTTGCAAGAAAGCACTGCACAATTAACCATTTTCGTTTCTGAGTGACGCGTGTTTTCATGGCAGCACTGGTCTGAAGCGGCCTGATTTAGGTCGGAAATCTTTGACCGTGGATCAAACATTTTACACGCAAGGTAGGTACACTTTTACCGTCAATCTCGATATGGTCTGTGGGTTATCAACTCGTCGCGTAGGTATTTTTTTATGTATCAACATCAACATCATCAGCCTGTGGACGTCCACTGCTGGACATGGGCCTCTCCTAGCTCAAGCCTATTGTGGCTTTCATAGGAGGTTATAAGCCTACTGCTACCACGCTGGCCAGACGGGTTGGTAGAGGGTTTGTTTAAAGTGTTCCTTCTCTCGCACAGATGTTCAATGCGTCGAGCCTCTTAATCGACTTTTTATGTATATTCACCGATTATTCAAAAACGGCTGGACTGATCTGAATGATTTAAACGCTATTACATCAAGTTTGTTCCCACATTTTGAAATTTTAAAATCGGTTCAGTAGTTTTCAGGAAATCTTGAAAATAGTGTTGTTTTTTTCAATTCAATTCATTTTATTTTGCTTGAAAAGTGGTACATATGTTCTTACAGAAAATTTCATTAGAATCACACTAATCACCAGACACTGGCATGCAAAATTAATTACATAGCATACTAACACATAATTCAATTATAAATTCAATAATAAAATATACAGCAGGTCAGTCAACTATTAAATAAAATACAATTACATAAAATGTCAAAAATATTTGGGTTACTTAAAGTTGTGGCTTGAAAGTGTTGAAAAACTCGTCAACAGAATAAAAACAGTTTTGTATCAACGAACTTTTTAACTTATTCTTAAAAGTTACAGCAGGCAGATTTTTCATATCGTCATTTAATCTATTATAAGTTGTGATTGCCATACAGTATGCATTTCGATTGTAAAGAGCAGTTGTTCTAGCGGGCTGAACAAGTTTTGTCACTATTTACATTAATGACATAATCATAGATGACAAGTTCATACGATAGCATAGATACCTATCATAGCATTGTAAAATGCAAAATAAAAAGTTATAAACTTATACTTAGATGGCCGTTTCATCTTAATCGATAGTCAAATATCTGTAAAGATGTTTCTTTCGAATGCGAGGATATTTCTCTCATTGATAAAGCGACGGTGGCCAACACCGTAGAACGGTGAATATACTAGAAAAATTCGACGTATCCTCATAGGTCTCTGTAGCATAATTGGTTAGTGCATTGGGCCGGACTCTCAAGGCTGCGGGTTCGAATCCCGTCAGGGCGACATGAGACTAGTTTCTTTTTTCTAGTATATTTTCTTGTTTAATATTTATCAAGTTCATATGAACTTGAAATTGTACCGCCGCCTTTATTACGTCACAGTTTCTACCCCCACCATTTGCGCGCTTGACATCTTATATACAGGATGGAAATTTAAGACGGGACAGTAAGGTACCTTAACCGTTTTTGCTACATGAAAACGGTCTTAAAAAAACATCCTTAATTTTTGAGAAATATTGAACTGCATTCAAGGATTTAGAAAAAAAAAAAAAAGACGGGTTGCACTCCGGGAGTGCCGGCAGAAGTGAAAACTTGATTATTAACGTTGAGCATGTTTGATATTTTGGAATGGTTAGGGAATAATTTTGCACCAATTGCTTTATCAGTATAAAAGTACTATCATTTATGTGGTAGAATACAATATTCATTTATTGCGCTATCGTACACAAACATGACAAACCATATTAAAGTGAACGTTAAGTTAGGTAATAAGATATAAGAAAACATTAGTTATTATAGAGAATCGAAAAATATATATTGACAATAAAACAAGAGACAAGTAAAAGACATTATCAACAGTCTGTCGCTAAGCAACCGAGACCATAGTCAACCTGTCACCTCAACATTCTCCATCCGTCCTACGCTTTTTCGATCAGGTCACGTGTCCTGACGCGAGTTTAAGATTTTATACCCATTACAGAAAAAGTGCTCAACGCCGCTAAAGAAGTTTTCACTTCAAAAATACAATCAGAAGAAAAATGGTCAGTTTGATAAAAAAAAAATATGCCAATCGATCCTGTTTCTCATGAGGATCAAAACACTCTATGACACCAACTGAGGTATGGGTACTAGAAAATCCAGTAATCGCGAAAAACGCAAAAAAAAATTCACACACACGCCGCCGTATCCGCTTCACCGACGAATACCTTCGTTATACGTGGAAATACTTTTTCGGGATTTATGACTTTTCTAGTAGGTACTCATACCTCAGTTGGTGTCTTAATCTGTTTTGATCTTCATGAGAAACAGGATCGATTGGCATTTTTTTTTTTAATTGATCAAAAATCGTATTCTAAGCGTCTTTGGCTTCATGGCCGGCCTATAATTGTATGGTACAAGTATAATGAAGGCGTTTCCCAGCTGAATTAGGTCAAATTATGGTTGCCTGGAAGAAGTTGCTTTTTGATAACGATAAGGCCGTCAATTATCAATATTGAAGTGAAAACATCTTTAGCGGCGTTGTGCACATCAGAGTTTTTAATTTTTGGGATGGGTAAAAAATGTTAAAGTCGCGTCAGGACACGTGACCCTGATCGAAATTTCGTAAGACCATTTACCGTTGACCTATTTCAAATAACATGAAGTCTCACACTTGAAAGATCTACGTGTATTAGTTAATAACAACCATTATCTATAGATCTCTCATGACTACCAACTTTCATATTGATGCCAGGTCAGTTTCAATGGATTTACCTGCCAAATCAAGTTGGTCTCCGTTTTCATCAACTTTTTATGCAGTTGTGGTTAAGATGTAGTGGATTTTGATCGTTATTTTCGTTTAAGCGGTTTTCAATTCTGCCGGCATTTCCAGAGTTCAACCCATTGTTTTTTTTTTTAAATAATATTTTATGGACATGCTCTACTAACTTACTTATTCTGTAAATTACCATACGTTAGGTGTAGGTCATATAAGGAATATTTTTTATTTCTTTTATAAAAAAAATCGTTGCAACGAATGAATTAAAAAAAAACCTTAGTTAAATCACTATCTCTTACGAAGATAGTAACGAAATGACGACGACCTGTTTAGCGCAGGGGTACTAAGCCTGCCTTCTGCGCAAGAGGTCCCGGGTTCGATCCCCGGACAAGACAAATATTTGTGTGCATGAACATGTCTATTTGTCTTTTCCTGGGTGTTTAATATGTATACTATGTATGTATTTACAAGAAATATAAGTATGTTTATCCGTTATCTAGTATCCATAACACAAGTTCTTTATAAAACTTAACGTGGGCTAGATAATTGGTGTGTTTGTTTGCAATTATTTATTTATTTATTTAAATTATCTCTTTACTTTAGATTCAGCTCAAAACCTAGGCATATCAAATGAACGCGTGCTGAGAATCTAGAATTATTCTGTACGCGGATGTCAATGTCCTAGGTTGAAGCGAAATTTTACATAATATTGTTGATTTTGGAGTACATCTCCATTATACAATCTTTATTCCATTATAGTATACTCTATTTCTTTTATTTATATCATGTACATCTATATCAACTATCCTTCCCATAATTGCACCCACTCCCCTCTTGTCCTCTTCGCTATTATTTTTCTAACCAAGGTTGCCTGGAAGAGATTGCTATTTAGCAATAAGGCCGCCTTTTGTATGCTTTCTGTCTGTTTTTGTTATTTCTTTATTGTTTGTCTTTGTGTCTGTTAAGCACGGGGCTTAATAATAATAAAAAATATTTCTTTTTCAATAAAATTATAATTTACTACCAACGTGACATTTTCTTCTTAGACAGCAAAACAATGACGTAAACAATCAAAAAGTAAAAAAGAGTAAAATTCATAAAAAAGGTTTGCGTCGGCAACACAGCCGCCCCCGGTGTCGAAGACACCGAACTAACTACATGCCGACCCTTGTATGGACGACTAAGCAAATACTAAGTTGCCAGGTGGCTAGAAATGCGGCTTTGTACTATACACGATGAAGGGGCGGCTAGGCTGCCTTTGACAGATTGGACAAAACCACTAGTCGGCGCACTGGGCGCTTGAGCACGCCGGTGCTCGTGCGGATTTCTACAGATCGGACCACACCGTCCTTTCCAGGGAACGTTTTGGCAACGCGCCCTTTAGGCCAGGTTCCCCGGGGCAAATTTCCATCCGCTACGAGTACCAGGTCTCCTTCACTAACTGGACGCGCTGGGCCAACGTTTGTTCTAGGGACCAACGTTGGTAAGTATTCTTTGACCCAACGTGACCAGAAGTGATCCGCAAGCCGAAGTCCCTTCTTCCAACGGGCCCGCCGAATCAAATCGTCATCGGTCACATTAGCGACCCGAGAATACGGTGAGGAGGCACCAAGAAGAAAATGAAATGGCGTTATCGCCTCGGGTGCTTCCGGATCGACAGCGACATGAGTCAGCGGGCGAGAATTTACAAGGCCCTCCGCTTCGGCCAGCAAGGTGGTGAGAACATCTTCCTTGGGAGAGCGCTGATGAAGGGTGGCCGTCAAAGCAGTTTTGACTGTCCGAACCAGCCGCTCCCATGCCCCGCCCATGAAAGGTGACGCCGGGGTAATGAACTTCCACCGAATTCCGCGTTCTGTTGTGAACTCCGCTAAAGCAACTGCCAGGAGTCGATTGGCACCCACAAAGGCCGTTCCGTTGTCGCTCCAGATTGTGTTCGGAACTCCTCTTCGAGCGATAAAGCGTCGCAGAGCCATTATTGCGGAATCCGCAGACAAATCGTTGACGACTTCTAGGTGGACTGCGCGTACTGTGAGACATGTAAACAATGCCACGTATCGCTTCTCAGTGTGGCGTGCTACCGTGATGGTAAGAGGTCCGAAATAGTCAAGCCCGGTGAAAGTAAAGGGCCTGCAGTGGGAGGCCAATCTCTCTGCCGGTAGATCGCCGATCGGTGGCGTGCACGGCCGTTCCTTAGCAAGTCTGCATGTTATACACCTGCTGGCCACCTGTCTGACGGCTGGTCTAAGTCCGACGATGTAGTACTTCTGCTTAAGCTCATTCACGACCAGCTCGTTGAATCCGTGCGCGGCCCGCTTGTGGTGATACGCTATGAGCAGTTGGGCGATCCGTTCTCTTCCGTCTAGTATGGCTGGTTGGTTGGACACGCTTCTATCTTCGGCGGTCGTGATTCTACCTGAAAGGCAGAGAAGGCCGTCTTGGCACAGTTGCAGCGTTAGCCGTCGGAAGCGGTTTCCGTTCGGAAGGCGTTCTCTGCGTAAAATATGGGCGTATTCCTTCCCGAATGTATTGAGCTGGGAGCGGAGAAGAAGAAGACGTTCGGCCTTTTCCAGGTCTTCCGAAGTAAGCGGAGCGAGGGCCGAGAGGTCTAAAGGGGAACAGGGACCACGGTTTGGGGGTAAAACTACTCTACAACTCGACATGAAAATATTAGCGCACTTTAGAGTACGCGCTGTTGCACGCAAAAGGCGTAACCAGCCGCTAAATCGAGAAGCGTCCGCTACTACCGGATTAGGTAAAGCCGGAAATTGTAGGCTGGTGCAAGCTACCGATTCCAGGCAGAAGGCAGAGCGGGAGCCCTTCATCTCCTCTGGAACTGGCGCAGGTGTGATCGATGGTTCCGGGGGCCAGTCAGCTGGAGGCAAATTGAGAAACGATGGACCCGAGAACCATCGAGAAGAGGTCTCAAACTTTTGGGAAATTCGCGTCGCATCGTCGGCGATGTTAAGTGCAGAGGGCACGTATCTCCAGTCCGCGACATTTGTGATCTCCGAGATCTCTCCCAATCGGTGCGCTACAAAAGTTTTATAAGAGCGAGCGTCGCTCCGTAGCCATTTTAGAACCGTTAGGCTATCCGACCAAAAGAACGTTTTATCCGGTTTTCGGACATGGGCCTCCACTACATAGGCCGCGAAACGGGCGGCTATTAATGCCGCTTGTAGTTCGAGGCGGGGAATAGAGAGGGGTTTGAGAGGAGCGAGCCGAGCCTTGCCGCCGATCAAGCTGAGCATCACGTCCCCGCCTTCACACTCAAATCGCCAGTAGGCGACACAGGCGTACGATAATTCACTAGCGTCGGCGAAGACGTGAAGCTCAGCGCAGTGAGCTGACTTCGAGCGCAGATAGTGCCGCGGTATGCTACCGTTCAGCAGGTCGGAAAGCTCGCGTGACCACCTCTCCCACTCCATGACAAAACGAGGTGGCAGTTCGTCGTCCCAATCGATTCCTAGCTTCCAAGTTCGCTGGAAAATGACTCGTCCTTTAACCACGACCGGGGTTAAAAGGCCGAGCGGATCGTACGTGCGCATGAGGTGTGCCAACACTGAACGTTTCGTTAACTTCTTCGGGAGTTCTAGTAAACTATTACGTGCAAATTGAAGCGTGTCAGTGTTGACATCCCAGATCACACCCAGGATACGGACGACGGGTGGGGGAGAGCTAGGAGCGAGTAGGTCTGGTGGGAGACCAACGAGGGCCTCTCTGGAGTTTGAGATCCACGATCGCATCTCCAGAGATGCTTGCGCGTGTACGTGTACGATGTCGACCGCCAGACGTGCTGCCTCCTCGGTAGAATTAAGGCTCCCCAGGTAGTCATCACAATAATGGTTTCCGATTATAGCATCAGCTGCATTCGGAAAAAATGCTCGATGCTCCTCTGCGTTACGGTTTTTCAAATAATTGGCCGTACATGGGCTAGAGGTAGCACCAAATATCATAGAAGCCATTCGGTACTCCCGAATAGGCCGAGAGGGATCGGGGCGCCAGAGAAATCGTTGAGCGTCGCGATCCTCTTGGCGAATTTTCGTTTGCGGAAACATCTCCCGGATATCCGCATTTAAAGCGACTCGTCCTTCACGGAACCTCATTAAAATCGACAGTAGAGGTTGCAGGAGGTCCGGCCCTGGCAAAAGCAATGAGTTTAGGCTCACTCCCGAACATTTAGCCGCGGCGTCGTGTACAACTCGAAGCTTTTTCTTTTGCGGGTGAACTACACCGAAATGAGGCAGGTACCAAACCACGCCGGTGCCTATGGGTTTGCCATCGCAAATTTCCGCGTAGCCCTTCTCAATCATGGCATTGATATTGTTTCGGTATGCCTCGGCGTAGGCTTGATCCCTGCTCATCTTTCTTTCGAGGCTGAGAAAGCGCGAGTGAGCTAACCCGTAACTGTCAGGGACGGAGCCGATATTCGGCTTCCAGATCAACCCGGTCTCGAACCTGCCCGAAGGAAGCCTGCGTGTGGTATTTTCTAACGTGCGGATCGCTAGCTCATCCATGGGAGAGTGATAAGTTTTTGTAGAAATACCTATCGAGTCTACACGAAAATACTCCCGGAGCTGGGCGTCCAAAGAGGCATCGCCAGAATCCACGTCATGTTCGCTGACTGAGCAATGGTTCACGAATGCTGTCGGTGAAGATTTACTTTTTAAGGAGCCATATAGGACCCAGCCAAGCGACGTCAGTGCTGCTACAGGCTGTGTGCGCGTGCCTCGCCGAATAGTGAAAGGTACTGTTAACTCCCAATTATCCACACCGATTAGCAGGGTAGGACACGCGTCTTCGTAACAGACCTCATCGCATATGTCAGTTAGGTATTTTAGTTGTCTGACCTCAAGCTGTTCGACGGACTGGCTCTTTAAATTGAGATTAGGTATTGCCCTGACGCCTCTGAGGTTGTAGGATTCCGACGCGTGCCGACCTTTTATCTCGACGTCGATGAAGCTTACCTCCGTCTCGGTTGTCATGCCTCCTACGCCCTCGACCCTTATTCTACTTCTACGACCCTCAACCCCGAGGGCTTCAGCAACGGATGCGTCTAAGAGAGTTGCCGTGGACCCGTCATCCAACAGGGCGTGCGTTTCAAAGTCACCCTTGGGGCCGTAGAGCGTCACCGGCACTATCTTTAAGAGTGGTCTTTTCGAACAAGGTGACCAGTTGTGAGCGACTACGACTGAAGTATCTGAGCAGGGCAATGACGAAGGCGCAGGCGCAACTTCCTCCGCAACATGGGCTACTTCTACTCGAGGGACCCTATGCAAAAGAGTGTGATGAGAGCACGGATATTTGCAGGGCCTTTCCTTACAGGCGAACTTTCTGCACCTTTTATATTGGTGGGAGCCCTTTTCAAGGCACTTGTGGCACACCTTGCTCTCATGGACCCATTCCCACCTTTCGTCCTCGGAGAGAGCCTGAAATCTCTTGCACTCCCTTACATAGTGTCCCTTCGAGCAGAAGAGACATCGAGGAATAGCGATAGGGGCAGACCCCTTTACTTGGTTAGA
The DNA here is from genome assembly GCA_910589605.1 of Chrysoteuchia culmella. Taxonomy (NCBI): domain Eukaryota; kingdom Metazoa; phylum Arthropoda; class Insecta; order Lepidoptera; family Crambidae; genus Chrysoteuchia; species Chrysoteuchia culmella. Next base: position 1,612,322 of record OU342669.1, read on the forward strand.
TGGGCGCGAGACGGGGGTGGCTATGGCGGTGTGGCATGAAACCTTTGTTACCAACTTGGGGCGCTCGAGGACACCGTATTTGACCCGTTGATCGGCCTCACACAAAAGAAAATCGGCTAACAATTCTAGCTTGTATTTACAATGGTTCTGCTGTTTCGCAAAGTAACCCCAAAAGGCACGTAGGATGGGCGTCAACTTAAGCAAAATTTCGTCGCAAAGCTCGGGTGAGGCTAAATATTCCGTTCGATTAAGTAACTTGACCACCTGTAAGCAATGCGAAACCTTTAGCGCGAAGGAGTTCAACTCCTTGGCGCTGTCACTAGATAGCTTAGGTAGAGCGCGCAGAGTGCATAACTCGGCCAAGATGATTTGCTCCGGCCGAGCAAAGGCGGTTTCCAAGTGACGTATAATGTCTTGGGGGTCCCGCGTGGCGGCCAGCATTATGGCGACAGCGTCACGCGCGGCCCCGCGCAGCGCAAAGCTCAGGCGCGCAATATTTTCTGACGGTGACAACGACGGGCTGGTTTCGCCATAGACCCTTTTGAAAACGAGCCAGTCTGTCGGCCGACCGTCAAAAAATGGCAAAGGACTCACCTTAGAGTTTCTGGCGGCCTTAGTGGCCGCGGTCGCAGCAATTTCGGCGAAGGCCTCCGTAAAACGTAATGTATCGGTTTTTGAGCTATCTTTATTATCTTTGTTATAAAAATTTGCGTGGTGAGTGCCTAATGTGTGACGCGGTGCATAGGAGGGGGCCGTCGCCGTCGGCACCGGCTGCTCGGATGTAGCAGCTACGAAGTGCGGACCACAGACCACCTCGGGTCTTGGAAGTGCAGACGCGCAGGTAGCGCGCACGTAGTTGCACGGCATGGGCGCGTGAGTGGCGCCACTGGGCCCTAGCGGGTGCATAGCGGGCGGTGCAGGCGCGTGAGTGGCGCCGCCGGGCCGTGGTGGGTGCGTAGTGAACGCCGGCTGCGTTAGCGTAGCAGATATAGGGCATCGACTATAAACGACCTCTGGCCTCGGAGGTGCGGGCTCTTGAGCGGAACTGCACGAAAAAAGCATAAAATTAGACACATCGTTATAAATTGGCGAAGCGTTGGTAGTATCAATGCGATCCTCCAGAGGGAATCGCATTGGTGGTTGGTGGTTGTAACCAATGCGATCCTCCAGAGGGAATCGCATTGGTGGTTGGTGGTCCTCAAACCCGGCGTAAGAGTGTGCTCGGTTAGAGCACGGATGCCGTGCCGACGGCGTGGGAGCCCGGCTGAGGTTCGATACAGCGTGAAGGGTGCCTTTGGGCTCCGAGTTTAGGCGAAGCGATGGCGCTAAGGGGGGCTGTATCGAAATGGGCTCAAGAGATTGGCCTAATGAGCTTATGTCAACCTGGGCGGTTACGAGCCTAGATGGGCCGGGTAATAAAGGAGAGGCGTCAACTTGGGGCGTCGCGCGCGCCTCTAGGGTCGCGTTGTACGGCACCGTGTCACCAACCTGTAAAAAAGGTAAGTTAGAATAACCTTGGCTAAAGACAGGGTTAACTACGGCGGCATTCCCTTGGGTAAGAAGAGGGTTACCTACAGTAGCGTTCTCTGGGTTAGAAGGAGGACTAATTACGGCGGCATCTAACCACCTATCGACTGTAGAGCGTCGGCTAGACTGAGAGCTGCGACTGGAAAGAGCGGCTATTTGAGCTTCTAGCTCTTTTTCAGAAGCTGCACGCTCTGCGGCGGCGATTCTAGCTTCGCGAACGGCGATTCTAGCGTCGCGAACGGCGATTCTAGCGTCGCGAGCACTTTCTTGCTCGCTTTCGAAACGCTCAATTTCTACAAGCCGTTTAGCGTGTTCCGCTTCTAGCGCTAGTCTCTGAGCGGCTCGAGTCGATGAAGTTGTAGAGCATCTGCCTGTACTATCCTTTCGTTCTTGGTCGGTCTTTGCCATTGAGCGGGTAAACATTTTTGTAAATTAAATTGGAATACTTACCGGTCACGCAAGTACTTACTGATCCTTAGTCACTTCTGACACCACTTGTTAAGCACGGGGCTTAATAATAATAAAAAATATTTCTTTTTCAATAAAATTATAATTTACTACCAACGTGACATTTTCTTCTTAGACAGCAAAACAATGACGTAAACAATCAAAAAGTAAAAAAGAGTAAAATTCATAAAAAAGGTTTGCGTCGGCAACAGTGTCCAATAAAGTGTTTTTTTTATTTTATTTATTATTATTATTATTTATTTTGACGACTTCTATGGTGGAGGAGTAGTAAGTATATTATAGCAGAATCTAATGTAATACCAAGAAATTTAGTGCTCTAAAATCACTCGACTACGTATACCTCTGTTGTCTAGTGATACAACCACCGATATCAGACCCAGAAGTCCCGGGATCCATTCCCAGCGGGGGTGCATATTGTTTTCGGTTTGGTTGGTGGTAGGACTTGTTATAAGTCCTAGCTAGCTACCACCATCTTATCTAAGTCTGACGCCATACCAACAATGTTTTCAGCATTGTTGTGTTCCGGCAGTAATAGAATAGAATAGAATAGAATAGAAAATATTTTATTAGTCTCCTAAACACAATGGAAATTAACAAAAGGTTACAAACAAAACATACAAACAATAATAATTAATAAAACAGAAAGAAAAAAGAGAAAAAACACATAAGTTCAATATCAGACACTAATGAGGACACTGCCTCAGCGATGTTGCTGTGCCGTCCAAAAAACTGCACAACACGCTGTTATTCTGGCAGGGGCCTCGGGAGAGTTTTGGTTATATCACAACGTGTTCTATACTAAAAATTATATTAAAAAAATAAACTATTTTTATACACTATATTACATCTATAGTGATCTGTGGCACATGTCAATGTCATGAGGCAGTAAGAGATAAGATAACCAGTTCCTCAGTGATTGGGGATTCCGGGAGAGGCTCGTTTCCATCTTCAGCCTTATCAATACTTAACATCAGGTATGATGAAGGCCAAGAGTTTCCCCGTCGTACAAAAAAAAATAGATGACCCAATAAGGAACCTTGGAGCAGGGCCATAACAATGGGGGGTCCAGTAGATACAGTATTATTTTTATAATCACTTTCTGTATGGTGTGACCACTATACATTTTAGATGTAGGATGTGCAGGAGAGAAATCACGGGATTTCTCTGCACTCCTGCAGAGTCCTACATCTCAAAGTTAAAGTAAAAGATATAGGTAGTCACTGAAAATCCGTAAAATATACAAAAATGTTATGTTGAGTTGGTTGTACTCTTCTCCATAGCAGTTAGTTTGCATATGTAATTATAAATTAAACTAGGGCGGTTACAACCCGATACTCGGGTTCGTCGATCGACGAAAAATTCCAAATTATGCGAAAATCTTTAATTGCAGTTTGTGATCATTTTGTATATTTTATAGTTTTCGGAACAAATAGGCTCGAGTACCTTTAATTTGATACCTTACTCGGCCGCGTACTACGCGCCAAAGTCCCTATCTTTTTGCGAAAATTTTTGCGAACCTGAATTAAGTATATAGATAAAATAATTATTTAAACAACACGCGGCCACAGAAATGTAGGGCGCAGCGTAAGCTAAATAAAATATTAGAGTGGGTAGAACAATTTAAGACTGTACATTACTGAATCAAGATACTTGGTCTCGGTCATCTGCCAGCCATCATTCATCTCAGAAGGAAAAAAAGCTTAATTTAGAACTTTTTTACCAGAATGTTCGCGGATTAAAGACAAAACTAAACGTTTGGAGAACTAATTTGATTTTAATGGACCACGACATTATTGGAATCACTGAAACATTTTTAGATGCATCTATCACAGATAACGAATTAGCATGTGCTGGATGGACAATCCAGCGGCGCGACCGCGGTACACTAGGCGGTGGTGTTCTTCTTGCAACGCGTGCAGGTATTACCCTGCAACGTTGTAAGGACCTTGAGACTGCATATGGTGAGGATCTGTGGGCCTCTTTTTGCATACATGGTGAAACTATTTTTATTTGTGTAGTGTACATAAGTCCTAGTTCTAGAGATGATGTATATTTTAACTGGTTTTGTCAAGTAGAAAGTATAATACATAATTTAAAAGGTCATGTCATAATCTTAGGCGATATTAATTTAAATAGTGCCTCTGTCGATGTAAATAATTATTATTGCTATTTTCTGTCATATTGTGGTCTGAAAGAGATGAATGAAATCTTTAATAAGCGTGGAAGTAAATTAGATATTGTTTTGGTCCAGGAAAATGCTATTAAAGCTGAAGTAAACACATCACATACAGACGGTATAGTTCCTACAGATGCATATCATCCTCCGTTAGACATTTATTGTAAGATCTCAAAACGCACTCTTTCCTCCCCTAAGCTTGAACCAAGTAATATATGTCCTTATAAAGATTGGAATTTTGCTAAGGCTGACTATTCCCAAATTGCTGAGCTTCTTTCAACCACAAATTGGGATTCTGTCACAAATGTGAAGACCGTTAATACTGCCGCGAATAACTTTTATGAAATTATGTATACAATATTTGATTCCGCAGTGCCTAGGAAGATAAGGTCGAATAAATCCACAAACCGTTATCCACCATGGTTTAACCGCGGTATCATACAAGATGTCAATCGCAAAACACAACTACACCGTGCCTGGAAACTAGGAAAGTCAGAATACACAAGGAAATCTTATACTGATCTAAGAACTGGTCTTAAAAAACGCATTGACGAAGCTTACCAATCCTACATACAACGTATCGAGAGCAACTTAAAAAACAAGCCAAAACAATTTTGGCACCACGTTTCTAGCCTGAGATGTAAAGGTGGATTCCAATCTGAAGTGTCGCGTAATGATGTGACTTATAGTGGAGTACAAGCTGCTGACGCTTTTGCCGAATATTTTTCTAGTGTTTTTCAATGTAGTAGCCCTATATTAGATAGTAATAATATTGAGCGTACAACAAACTCAACAAGTCAACTAGATAGTGCTTACATAGATATCGCCTGTTTCGCTGAAAACGATATACAAAATGCCATTAATAAAACTAAGGCGGGTAGTTCTCCTGGTCCAGATGGCATTCCACCAGTACTTATAAAAAAATTCGGAAACATACTTGCGAAACCACTTTGTCATATTATTAATATAGCTATTCAGACCGGTGAATATCCTGCTCAATGGAAAATATCACGCGTGACGCCTATTCTGAAATCTAACGGCAAGATGTCCATTGAAGACCATCGCCCTATAGCTGTCTTATCAGCTCCAGCTAAATTATTTGAACGTGTAGTGCATGATCAAATTTATAGACAAGTCAGCACCTACCTTTGCAATGAGCAACATGGCTTCAGGAAAGGAAGGTCAGTTGATACCAATCTTCTATCTACTGTTGAATACATTTCAAACAGTATGGATAATGGCCATGAAGTTGACGTTGTGTACTTTGATTTCCAGAAGGCGTTTGATAAGGTTGATAACGATATCCTTCTAGGCAAACTAAACGACATTGGTTTTTCTCCTCGTTTACTACATTTATTTGCAGATTATCTCCGTGATCGTCAACAATATGTAAAATTTGGCTGCTTTACTTCTAAACCTTATCACACGCGTTCTGGAGTTAGCCAGGGTTCTATACTCGGTCCTCTTTTATTCATTATCATGATTAACGACCTTGTAAAGGTAGTAAGAAATGCGAAGTGTATTTTGTACGCAGACGACCTCAAGTTGGTTTTTGAAATAAAGAAAGAAGAAGATAGTCGCTTGCTACAACAGGATATTGACTCTGTGTTTAATTGGGCTGAAAGAAATAAATACTATTTAATCCTAAAAAGTGTTGTGTAATGACCTTTGGAAGAAAACAAATAAAAGCATGTCGCCAATATGTACTGGGCGATGAAAATCTAATACATGTGGAGTCAACAACGGACCTAGGTGTTATGTTCGATCCCAAATTAACATTTCATAATCATATAATATCCTTAGTAAAAGAAAGTTTTAGACGTTTAGGCTTTGTTTTACGAAATTCTCGTGATTTCAAGAGTCCTCAATTAATCAAGCTACTTTATTACGCACTCGTTCGCAGCAAACTCGAAGCTGGTAGTTCTGTCTGGCACCCCCATGAAAGCACATACACTTTGATGGTCGAGAAAGTCCAAAAGGCATTTCTTAGGTACTTATATAAGCGCAAGTATTCATACTATCCCCGGTTATATCCGACCTTATTTATTCTAGGCACTCTTGGCTTGAACTCTCTTAGAACACGCAGAGCAACAAACCAAATTTTATCAGGTTTAAAGATTCTGCGGGGCAGTATTGACAACACTGAGCTGCACAACAAACTTTGCCAACTATATGTGCCCGAACGGTACACACGACGCCGTGCCGGGCGTCCCCGCCACTTGTTCGTGACGCCGCGCACACGCACAGTGGCGCGTGCACAGTCTCCTCTCTGCCGCATATTGACAGATATTAATAAATTCCTAGCTGACCAGCCTGTCCAGCCAGAGTGTGATGTGTTTATGGATGAATTGAGATTTATCTCACGAGTTTGTTTACAATTTTGTGAGAAATCTGAACCCAAATCCACATGTGTGTAATATTTATTTTGTGTTAATATTTTCATTTCCGTATTATCTTTCTGTTGTGTACTAGTTACTGTAAGTGGCAATATTTGCCGTTGTAATATGCCGTTGAGATAAATAAATAAATAAATAAAATAAAATAAGTCTCGGTAGCTCAGCGGTTAGAGCATTGGACCGGATTTCCAAAGGTCGTGGGTTCGATTCCCGTCTGAGAATTCACTTGTGGCAGAGTAAATTTTTTCCAATATTTTTCTATTTAAAATTTACTACAAGATACTTGGGTATTTAAGTACTTCGGTGTTTTCAATCAAAGCAGTTTCAGTGCGATGGAAACGTACTTTTTAATTTGCAACCCAGTCACGCAATCTCCGTGCTTCAGAAAAACATCTGGATTGAACGAGGTATTTCAAAAATACTATGTACCTAGGTCTACCTACCTGGAAATTTATCGGTTCTGCCAAAGAAGTTATGTGGGAGACAGACGTTAGTACAGTCTAGAGAAATATAATGTCAACAATGTATACTCGTAACTTTGTCATATTGCAATAATTGTTCCCGGTGTTTCAATGCTTGTATTGTATACTGTTGTGTTGACATAATTATGGCTCGTGATTTGACTGGTAGTCAAGCCTGTTTCACTCCCCGTGTAGGTTCGAAAACATACCTACGCGCGGCGGCAACGCCGGCGTTGCTAATCTAGCAGGGACTCACGAGCGAGCAGTGACGAACGCGCGAGTATTTTTTGTCGCCCTAGTTTACCTATTTTAAAATGGAGAAACATAAAAAGCATCGCTTTCTAATACTTACCAATTTTGTAATACTACTTTACGGTCACCCATCCGACACCTGACCGGACCGAACCTGCTAGGCGATTGCGTAAAGTCACTCGTATTCATTTGACAGTTCATATTGACATATATGATACATTTCATACAAATTGCAGCCGATCGAATACGATATGAACTGTCAAATGAATACGATTACCTTACGCAATCGCACCCCTGTGGGGCTATCGCGTAAAAAATATGGATATGGACATGGGCTTCATTTGACAGTTAAATGACCATATATGGTAATTTTATGAGCTTCAACTGTCAAATGAAGCCCATATCCATACCCAGATTTTTTACGCGATAGCCCCCCTGATCTGGTGGAATACCATCAGTTTGTCAAGCGCCGCCATGAGTGCTTCAAATATTAAAATAAAATAATAAATAAATCTTAAGAAGGCAACCCTAGTGGCGTCAGAAGGAATACGAGCTATGTGATAGAAAGAGACGCAAATTATAGGTGAATAAAAGTCTAGGTATTGAGCGCAGTGCGACGTGAATTGCACTTTATTGCGTCTTATCAAAAGTAGCTATTTGTTTGATTGGGTTTGCAGAGTGAACTTTCTGTACTTGAGTTGTACAATGCGACAAGGCTAACAATGAACGTGGTATATAGGAACTAACGTGAAACGTCATTTTGGACATTTGTGCATTTGTGTTTACGTCAGTTTTGACAGTAACAGCGCCACCGTCATAAAGCCTTTTCAAACTGTACATGAGCCCATGGCGCAGTGGTTCGCGCTCGGCCTGCGATTGTTGAGGGTTGCAACTTTCGTATAGGTCGGTCACGGGATAGGTGACCAAAAATTTACTATAGAGCTCCTCCGTGCTTTGTAAGGCACGTTAAGCCGTTGGTCCCGGCTGTATTGCTCTTGGCTATAATTACTTATATGACATGACAGCAGGTTAGACTTTGAGAACGCCCGCAATTATGTCGCTCGTAATAGTATCGGTTTACGCGGAGAATTGGAAAAATTACGCATTGTAGTCGGTACATAGGTACTTTTATTTGGCAAATGCCTACTTAGGAACGCAAAGCTCTTGACGTTTCTCGTAGGAACCTCTTGAACATTTTATATACCTGAATATTTACATTTTAAGTATAGGTGAATGTACATAGGTACCTACGAAAATAATTAATATCATGTAGGAATTTTATAGAAATATGCAATACAATCATTATTCGGAATACCTAATTTCATTACTTCTTACAGTAGTAGTTTTTAAATTATATTAAACTAGCTGTTACCCGCGACTTTGTCCGCGTGGAATCCTTTTATACATGTATTAGTTTTCCGCCCGCGACTTCGTCCGCGTAGATTTTACTTTCCCCTTAAGGGAAAATCCTTTCTTACCTATCTACATGCCAAATTTCAACTCAATCCGTCAAGTACTTTGAGCTCTGCGAATTTGAATAGAATTTCGAAAAATCCTCCGGTTTGGGCTGTGCGTTGATATGTCAGTCAGTCAGTCAGTCAGTTTCTTCTTTTATATATTTAGAAGATGTTTCTTGAAACAAAAACATCAGTCATTAATGGCTTCGGTCAAAAGTTGAGTCGGATTACAAAACATTTAAATTTAAAAAAAATGACAACTAAAAATCGGAATTTAAAACCTTTGTCAACCGTGTTTCGGTGTAAAGAAAATTATGGAAAATAAAAAGCCTAATAATAATAAAATAAGTCACTTTTACTTTGAAATTAAAGGATTTTTCTTACAAAACTCCATCCCCCTTTTCACCACTTCGGGTGGAATTTTCAAAAACGCTGAGACAGGTAAATGTTTATTTTTAATCCTTTACCTAAATATAAAATTTGAAGATCCTAACTCCAAAACTGACGGACTTATATACAAACTTTCATCCCCTATTTCACCCCCTTAGGGGTAGAATTTCGAAAAATCCTCCCTTAGTGCACCCCTAGACCTCACAAGGAAACTATGTGCCAAATTTGAAGTCTCTAGACCTAGCGGTTTGGGCTGTGCGTTGATATGTCAGTCAGTCAGTCAGTCAGTTTCTTCTTTTATATATTTAGATTAAAGCCTGTCTCAAAATACGAATGTCCAAAGCTGTAACATTCTCAACTCACTTTAAAAAAAAATGTCACCTTCTGTTCTGTCATAGAAACGTCAACATTTGTTTATCAGTGATTGTTTCGTGTAAGATTTTTCACGAATAATTATCAATAATAAATACTCATGAAATTGTGATAATAAACAAAAATGAGTGATAAAGAAGACGGCTATTGTCGCCTCTGTGCCGAACCAACGCCGAATAGTCAATTAATCACACCAGAATGCGATGTCGGTGTCAACTCAAAAATTACAACAAAGATGCAATGGATAAACGTTGATACCTCATCAGATAAACTGCCGACAACAATCTGTTTCTCATGTTTCGACTTACTGGAACGTACATGGTCGTTTTTACATAACGTGCGCGTGGCACAAGAGAAGCTAAACAATTTATTTTTGAAGAAGAATGAAGCTTCTGATTCAGATACAATCAAACCAGAATCGGTGGAAAACAATGATATTACAGGCCAACCTGTCAATACTGATTGGGAGGACTTCGAAGATCCTAAACCTGAGGTAAAAGACGAATCTCCCCTTGAAAATTTACATGTAATAACTGTAGATCCTAATAGCTTATTAGATGTGGACTTTAGCATAGTGAAAAGTGAACGGATGTCTGATATTGACTGTGACAATGAAGGTTTTGACTCCACTGATAGTGATATTCCATTAAGACTGGCAGTAAAGAAAAAGAAGTTGAAAAAGAAAAAACATTTGTCAGAAATACCTGATTTAGATAACGGTTTAGATGTAAAGCCTCTGACTTGGGATGATTATATGTGTCGATGTGCGAGCTGTGATGCTCAATGCAAGAATATTGCATCATTACGTCTCCACTCCGTTCAGATACACTCATGCTGCTGCGCCTTTAAATGTTCTGATTGTAACAAAGTGATACATAGTTTCCGTATGTTCGTAAACCATGTACGGATGCATAACAAATTGCTCAGATACTGTTGTGAATTCTGTAATAAACGGTTTACTAGATCAGCTTATATGAAAAAACATTGCAATTTAGCACATAGAGATAACTATTTGTGCGGGAACTGTGGTACTATTTTCGACACCCAAGAACTGATGAAAGAACACATATTATTATATGCTAAAGGTGTAAAAAAGCGTATAATTAAAAGAGAAACTTTAGAAACCGACTTGAAATGTCATGACTGCAATAAAGAGTTTAAATCCAGAAGTAATCTTCAACAACATAAATTAGTTCACACAAAACGTAGTAGAGACTTTTCATGTCACGTCTGTGGTAAAATGTTTTTCACTAAAGGCACTTTGAGCACTCATATGACGACACATGAAGAAACAAAGCCATTTAAATGCGAATTCTGTTCAATGTCGTTCCGAGCTCGTGGCAATCTCCAATCACACATAAGTTTACATTCCGGAGCTAAACCGTTTGTCTGTGAACAGTGTGGTAAAAGTTTTAGAGTGAAACGGCATTTGAAATCACACTCCATTGTACACACAGACTTAATGCCTTATGTTTGTGAGTATTGTAACAAGCAGTTCCGTTTCAAAACCCGTCTGAATCTCCATTTAAGACAACATACGGGTGCCAAACCGTATACTTGTATTTATTGTCAACGGGACTTTACAAATGGTTCAAACTACAAGAAGCATATGAAACGTAGACATAATATTGATACGTCCAAACAAAAATTTCCTCAAGTCAAAGTAAGTACGTCAAATATTGAACACAGTGAAGATATAAGCGTGTCTCAGTCATGAGGTTTTGTAACCTGTAAATTGTATAACAATAAAACTATGTAATTAGTAATGTATGACTTATAAGAAACAGTAAATAAAATATGAATGCAAGCCATTTTTAAGTTGTTCTCCCTTTCTTTTTATTTAAATATTTATTTTGATAAAATATAACTTTATCTATATACTTAATTCAGGTTCGCAAAATTTGTGACGACTCGATAGGGACTTTGGCGCGTAGTACGCGGCCGAGTAAGGTATCAAATTAAAGGTACTCGAGTCTATTTGTTCCGAAAACTATAAAATATACAAAATGTTAAACGTGATGATCACAAACTGCAATTAAAGATTTTCGCATAATTTGGAATTTTTCGTCGATCGACGAACCCGAGTATCGGATTGTAACCGCCCTAATAAATAATTAATAGATCTTTTACTTATGAATTTGTATAAAAAAAAAGATATTGCTTATAATTTAATACTTAAAACTTATCACTTCTTTCATTTCAAACATTATGAAACAAACAAGTGAATAATTTGCTAGCATAATCTCATATAAAAAATCTTAATTAAAATATTCCGTCTGGTGACGGCCTAAGAATACAAGTGTCACCACTCCCTTACATGCCTGGGATGTCGTAAGAGTCGACTAAGAGGCTCGACGCATTGAACACCTGTGCGAAAGAAGGAAAACTTGAAACAAACCCTCTACCAACCTGTCTGGCCAGCGTGGTAGCAGTAGAATCTCCTATGAACGCCATAATAGGCGTGAGCTAGGAGAGGCTTATATCCAGCAGTGGACATCCACAGGCTGATGATGGATGAATTAAAATATATAACAAGATGGAGGTAATTTTGCTAACAAAAAATGGGTACTAATTTTCAAGCAATTTTTCTAGTTATTAAACAAGAATAGTATTTGAATGTTATGTTGTATTTTACAATACAATTTTTAATGCGATTAAACAAGAAAATATATTTGATAAAAAATCAACTTGTCTCATATCGCTCCGATGAGACTCGAACCCGCAACTTTTGGGTATCCTGCCTACTGCTCTAACCATTGAGGCATTGAGCTACCGAGACTTGCAAGAATTACAGGTAATCTTATTTTAGGTATTTACTTTTCGTTGACCATTAAAAATGTAATATGAAGTACAGTCAACATCACATCGAGCTTTACAATTTCAAAGTCAAAGTCAAAGATTTTTATTCAAATAGACTTAAAAGTGCTTTCGAATAAGTAGTCCATTTTTTCCCTACCAGAGAGCGCTCTTGAAATAGAGGTGGTCGCTTGAAATAGAGGTGGTTTTCAAAGTGCAAGTTGCATTACGACGTGCAATTACATTACCTCTATTTGAGGCCTGTTGCTCCAGCAGTTTTTTTATCGACTTTTTTTTTATTTATTTAGCAGTCTAGTAAAGATAATTTTTTATTTCGAGAAAATGACATTAATTCCTACACTCAAATGAGTAGGTACATACTATGTAATAGTAATCTATTATAAAAATGTTTATAAGTGTCTACATGAAAACGAACTTTTCAATATTTCCTCGGGACTAGGTGTATGTGGTAATACCCGTCGTTTTTCCAATTTCCATAATAGGTACTAGTTCTTAAGCTACTATACTTTGGTATTGGAACAATGTATGTGATGGTGTGCAATATTATTATTATATTATTATTATTATGTAATGTAACACATCATACTCATAATAATTATAAACATGAAACAGTTAAATTTAATTACTTATTAATTTACTTAGTTCATAAACACTTTTTAGTCGACTGTATCTGGTACAAATTACTTTTATTGCGATGAAATCGGCTGTTATAACTTAATTGAAAATCGGGGGCCTCCACCACGGGGGCGTCACACAACGGGGGCGTAACCCACGAACCCATATTTTTTTAAGTATTCCCCAAAATTTGATTGCAGCTTATTTTTTTAAATCCGTTATAGTTTATAATACTTCTATCTTAAAAACATTTAAATCTACACGAGTGATTTTTTTATACAAACCAAAGAGTAAAGTAATGTAAACACGATATCTATAAAGTCACCCCAGTAATAGCAAAGGATTTGCAGCAAAAACATATAAAGTGAAAAAAAAACAAACAACTAAACAATAAATAAACAAACGGTGATTTTCCATTAAAATGTGACTTAAACGACTATAATCGAAAATAGAAATTTTGATACGTACATCTTATGTTTTGGCGCGCACTGTTCATTGAAATAAAACAACTTTTACGGATATCAAACGCGCTATATTTCCACGAACTAAGTTGTAATTGTCCGTATTTTTAGGTTTTTTAGGGGTTTTTTGATTTTCCCGACGTTTCGGCACCTTTACAGCTGCCGTGGTCACGGCAGCTGTAAAGGTGACCACGGCAGCTGTAAAGGTGCCGAAACGTCGGGAAAATCAAAAAACCCCTAAAAAACCTAAAAATACGGACAATTACAACTTAGTTCGTGGAAATATAGCGCGTTTGATATCCGTAAAAGTTGTTTTAGAAATTTTGACTTAAATAGTTTTTTTTATTATCAATTTTTGCGTATTTGGAGCAGGCGCATTAATTCTACAGACCATTTTTTTAAATATTATTGTCTTATTTGATTATATTTTAAAATATAAAAACAATAACCGCAAATAATGTTCAGACAAAGAAATCGCCACTGTATGATTTAATGTGATTTTAATTTATTTTGACTGGACTATAGTTTGATAACGTGTCACTGCCCCGAGGTAAGCAAGACAGCATCATGCGCCATACGTCGTCTCAGCCATATAACACCCACTGCTGGGTATAGGCATCCCCAAAAAGGGGGGGTTTGTCATAATCGCCACGCTTGGCAGGCGGGTTGGCGATCGCAGTATGGTCAAGTGTGTAGGAGACGCTGCTGCACGTCTCCTGAAGGCTGAGTCCCTTAGTCGCCTTTTACGACACCCACGGGATGAGAGGGGGTAGTGCTATTCTAAGCCGACACTACACATACAGCGCCATACATATCGCGTGATTTAGCGGTGTTTATGCTAGGGGGGCTATCTGAGGAGATGTTCCTGAAAGTTATGGAAGTTGTGAAGGTTATCTGTGTGAGAAAAAGACGTCAATTTTGTAGGAAACTAGCGGCCGCTCGCGGTATCACCCGCGTAGTACCCCTTCCCGTGGGAATATCGGGATAAAAAGTATCCTATGTTAATAACCAGGCTATCTACTATCTGTGTACCATACTTCATCCAAATCCGTTCAGTAGTTTCGGAGCCTATTCAATGCAAACATACAAACAAATCTTTCCTCTTTATAACATTAGTTTAAAAGACCTAGGTAAAGCTTGATTTAACATTATTATGTTTGACAATGTACTGAGAAAATTTCTGTCAGATAAACCATTTTATAACTTAAATGATATTTTAATGTTTTTTTTTTTAATTATTAGTAATTTTATTGCAGTCGTTAATCCAATTTTATAATGCCAAAATTTTGATTTATTTAAGTATGTTTAATTTAATTCACTACTCAATAATTCAAGAGTGCCTCGGATGAGGTCATTATGTTCACTATATTCCTAATTTTCATTGTTGCAAATTTGTAACATTATGTATGTGAATAAATGAAAAAATGAATATAATTAGCAATGTTTAGCTACTGAAACTGAATTCGTATGTACAGTCAAAAGCACGTACGGTTACATTTGCACGAAAATCGCCGCTATTACGAGCGACGTTAGGGCGCTCTCAAGGTCAAAGTGTAAAGTGGTCAAATGCCTGCCCAGTTATTACTAAAAAAAAGGCCTAGCTGCTGTTACTGATTATTTCATGTATTTATTAAATACGAGGCCTATCAAATTATATCGCTTTTAAATGCATTTTACAAACTACTGGCTTGTAGGTACTGGGTTTCCGTTCCCGTGGGAATAGAGATGGGCAAAGGACTGGGTTTAAACCCGACTACTGCATTTAAACCCAATAAAAACCCACATTGTGTGTTTTTTTTTTTTGCAGTTTTTTTTGTTTCTATTGATATTTCAAATGTGACGTTGCTATGGAAACAACTTCTTGTTAAATCAACACACACAAATATACTGTATAGGTACATACATGCATTATCACAAAAGTAGAATTTCTTTAATTAAAATCTGGTCAGATATTTTTTGCAGTTTTTTTTTACGACGGGGATACTCTTAGCCTTCATCATACCTGATGTTTAGTATTGATAAGACTGAAATGGAAGCTAGCCTCTCCCGGAACCCTCAACCACTGAGGGACTGGCTATCGTATCTCTAACTGCCGGAACACAACAATGCTGAAAACATTGTTGTTATGGCGTCAGACTTATATAAGATGGCGGTAGCTAGCCAGGCGGATTTACAACAAGTCCTACCACCAACCAAACCGAATACAATATGTACCGCCGCTGGGAATCGAAGCTGGGACCCCTGGGTCATATACCGGTGGTTGTACCACTAGACCACAGAGGCGGTTGAATAATCAGCGATCTGATGTTAATTATTAGTGGTTCAGGATTGTTCCGGAATCCTCAACCACTGAGGAACTGGCTGTTAGGCTCTTCGGAAGTGGACTGTATTTTAGATGGGTCGATATGGAAAACACTTGACTTGAGACACGAATTTATTTTGACTCAATTTAAATACAACAAGAAAATATTGCGTTCGGTATAAGATGGACGAAGACAAACAAAAAAAAAGGGCCTACAGTGAGATATGTTGCTCTATATAGGAAACGGAAGCTAGAACATTATTATTCTAATTCTATGTGGCCTGTAACACTGGCTATCTTATCTCAACAACGCTGAAACCATTGTTGCTATGGCGCCAGACGCTGATAAGATGGAGGTAAATACTGTTTACCCCATCTGTTTGTTTTAAGTCCGCCTGGATATTTTTCACTACATAGACAGGCGGGCATAAACAAACTGGAACTATATTATAATACTACCTTTTGCCCGCGACTTTGTTCGCGTGATTAAGATTCAATCCCCTTTAGTGGAATTGTCAAAAACTTTGAAACACATAAATATTAATGTGAAACCGACACCCTAAATTTGAAGATCCTAACATCGAAACTGAGCGGATTTTCATACAAACTTTCATCCCCTATTGTACCCCCTAGGGGTTGAATATTGAAAAATCCTTTCTTAGTGCTCACCGACACCATGAAAGGTATCTACCCTCCAAAAATGGTGTCTCTACTTTTAGCCGTTTGGGCTACACTAACATGACAAGAATCAATAAATTTTTTAAATCAATCTAAATCAATAATTTAGAGTTTTTCTAGTACACAAGTTCAACCCATTTTTCCCCCTTCGGGGGTGGTATTGTCAAATTCTCTAAGACACATAAATATTAATGTTAAATCGACACTCTTTATGTACACAAAATTCGAAGATACCAATTTCGAAACTGAGCGGATCATCATACAAACTTTGATTCCCTATGTTACCCCCTAGGGACTGAATTTTGGGAAATCCCTTCTTAGTTCATCTACCCTCCAAAAATGGTGCCTCTACTTTCAGCCGTTTGGGCTCTAGTCTCATGCCAACAATCAATCAATTTAGAATTTTATATTATATAGATATAAGTAGGTAGCCTCACTGGGAATCGAACCCCGGAACGTGTCTCTAGTCGTGTTCATTAATTGCTAACTTTTACGGATTGGTGACTTCTTTTGGATTTTCCGACGTTTAGCCACTTTTTCAGATGCCGTGGTCACGGAATTGTCTATTACTAGCGGCCGCTCGCAGTGACACCCACGTGGTTCCTATTCCCGTGGGAATATCGGATTAAAAATATGTAATGTGGGAATATGTAATGTTCATATACCATTAGGTGAATCATGGCTGTACCCTTTTTATATGTGAAATCTTGTAATACCCATGCTTATGAACTAATAAATGATTGATTGATTGATTGATTGATTGATAAAAATCCTATGTTCATAACCAGGCTATCTACTATCTGTGTACCAAATTTCATCCAAATCCGTTCAGTAGTTTTTGAGTTTATTCGTTACAAACAACTATTCAATGCAAACAAACAACAAACCTTTCCTCTTTAGAATATTAGTATAAATAAGTAGATATGTAAGTAATGGTATTTACAAACAATATACCATTACTAAATACAAATCTATTATTTGATTTGACTGATGAGTCGTCGTCTCAGCCACATGACACCCACTGCTGGGTATAGGCCTCTCCCAAGGATCCCCAAGGATCCCCCAAGGATTAATAGCTATCTCAGTGACAGGCAACAAACCGTTAAAATTTCTACAGCTGTGAGTGATAGTAAAACATTTGAATACGGCGTCCCGCAAGGGAGTGTTCTTGAACCCACTCTTTTTATAGTTTATATCAATGATATCATAAATTCTGTGCTCAAGAATGGTAGAATTTTGGCTTTTGCGGACGATACAGCTCTTATTTTTACTGGCGGTAGTTGGAAGGAGGTGTTTGCTGATGCTCAGACTGGTCTTACGAACATAAAAAATCAACTAACAGCTAATTTATTGACCATTAACACTGATAAAACTAAATTCATGACTTTTACTATAACGGAACAGACGCAACCGTGCTCTAAATCCTTTTCCATCAAAGTGCATCAGTCAAAATGGTAATTCGGCGCTTAACGGTTGTAACTGTTCAAATTTAGAAAATGTTACTACACTTAAATATCTTGGCATTACATTAGACTCGCTCCTTACATTTACACCTTATATTAAGATATTGTCACAAAAACTACGAAGGCTTACAGCAATTTTCAGGAAAATCAGACATATTGCTAATAAAAAACTATTGAAAACTTTATACTTTGCAATAAGTCAGTCTGTATTGACCTATTGTATTGGGGTCTGGGGAGGCGCACTCAAAAGTAACCTTTTACCGTTGGAAAGGGCATAAAGAGCTGTAATAAAAGTCATTAATATGTTACCCTTTAGATATTCTACTGTTAAACTGTACAGCGACTTTGAGGTCCTTACAGTTCGCCAGTTATACTTCTTGGAAATAATTTTAAAACAGCACGCAATCCAATATCAAAAAAATTGTAATACTAATCTAAGACGCAGACCATGTATTGTTAGATCTACGTGTAAAACTAGTTTCGCTTACCGGTTTTCATAAGCTGTAGGACCAATATTGTACAACAAAATTATAAAAATTTATAATATTCTTGGCCAATCAAATTACATATGTAAGAATACTTTAAAAAAGTGGTTGTTATTAACACTTGATTATCAGTCAACGGAAGCGTAATCCAAATACAAAAATAATATTGCGGGGATACATATTGTATTCGGTTTGGGTGGTGGAAGGACTTGTTGTAAGTCCGCCTGGCTAGCTACCACCATCTTATCTAAGTCTGACGCCATAACAACAATGTTTTCAGCATTGTTGTGTTACCGCAATTAAAGATGAGATAGCCAGTTCCTCAGTGACTAAGGATTCCGGGAGAGGCTCGCTTCCATCTTCAGCCTTATCAATACTTAACATCAGGTATGATGAAGGCTAAGAGTCTGCCAGAAAAAAAAACAGTTGTAAATGATCTAGCTACATAGTATTCTTGCTCTAAACATAGTAGATCACTTGACTCTAGACTGTCTCACTAGTTTGTGACTAGACAAAGCACTATTTGGAGCGTGACTTGACTCGTGTTACTTTGCTATTGTCATATTGTCCGGCGAGAAAAGAAAATGGCTGCTGTTGTTTGACTTGCGAATAATGAGCGACTGTTTTAAATGTTATAAATATAAATAAAATTGCAATGAATAATAGTTAGTAATACTTATAAAGGATTACATCAGCCCCCTAATTGTCTAATTCAAAATCTATCACAATTGACGACCTGTTTGGCGCAAAGGTACTAACCCCGCCTTCTGCGCCAGAGGTCCCGGGTTCGATCCCCGGACAAGACAAATATTTGTGTGCATGAACATGTCTATTTGTCTTGGTCTGGGTGTTTAATATGTATATTAAGTATGTATTTACAAAAAAAAAGTATATAAGTATGTTTATCCGTTATCTAGTATCCATAACACAAGTTCTTCATGAAACTTAACGTGGGACTAGATAATTGGTGTGATTGTATGCTAATATTTATTTATTTATTCTAATATTTATTTATTTAATTCCTTTCAAAGATATATTGTGATTCTGATAGTGATATAAGGAATTGTGTAACTTATAGTCGAAATCATTTTCCAAACGAATGATGTTTTAAATGACATTTCTCTATACATTTGAAAGATATTTTCGAGTGTCACTTTGCTTAGACAGTTCAATTTCGTCATTCAATACCTTTCAAAACTCGTCCCGATCACAATCCCTATCAAAATGTCAAATAGTGACAGCCTGAAGTATGTAAATATCTATCAAATAACGAATTGAAACGGATTGCGATAAATTTTTTAAATTAGACAATTAGGTTCGCGGTAAGATTAAGGTTTTTCTTTTTGACAGTTACTGTAAATAAATAAATAATTTCATACAATCACACCAATTATCTAGCCCACGTTAAGTTTCATGAAGAACTTGTGTTATGGATACTAGATAACGGAAAAACATACTTATATACTTTTTTTGTAAATACATACATAATATACATATTAAACACCCAGACCAAAGCAAATAGACATGTTCATGCACACAAATATTTGTCGTGCCGGAGATCGAACCCGGGCTTAGTACCCCTGCGCCAAACAGCTCGTCAAACTGTGCTGTATTTTTTTTTAATTTAATTAAAATAAAAAAAATACATATTTTCTTCAAAAGGTACATTTTTTCTTTTGGGGTTAGGGATTCGCTGTCGCCTGGGAACTTCTGTTTTCAGCATTGTTGTGTTCCGGCAGTTAAAGATAAGATAGCCAGTTCCTCAGTGATTGGGGATTCCGGGAGAGGCTCGCTTCCATCTTCAGCCTTATCAATACTTAACATCAGGTATGATGAAGGCTAAAGGCTCCCCGTACTTCATAAAAAAAAACTTTAACTAGGATACCTAGACCTACCTACGTGTGTCACCAATTTTGAGTAAACCTGGATTAGATATTAGATAGAAACGTGGTTTGAAGTATCATCTTTCCCTTAGGGGAACTCAGGTCTCCAATAGTTACTAAGCATTATCTACATGGGATAGATTTTAAAAGACCACAATGCATGGATGTGATACTCACATAAAACATAACTATTGTAAATTGTATAAGAGGAAAATATTCTAATAACTGAATATGAGAAAATTTTCCTCTTATATTAAACTAGAGGCCGGGCGCGGTTTCACCCGCGTGGTTCACGTTCCCGTCGGAATTTTGGGATCATTTATAGCCTATGTTACTACTTGGGGTCTAAGGATTCTCTTTTTATTACCAAATTTCGTCAAAATCGGTCCAGTAGTTTTGAGTTTATTCGTTACATACAAAAATACAAATCTTTCCTCTTTATAATAATATAATATATAGTATAGACTAGCGACCCGCCCTCGCTTCGCTTCGGTGTAATGTGGTATTCGACAGCATGTATTATACATATAAACCTTCCTCCTGAATCACTCTATTTATTAAAAAAAAACCGCATCAAAATCCATTGCGTAGTTTTAAAGATCTAAGCATACATAGGGACATAGGGACAGACAGCGGGAAGCGACTTTGTTTTATACTATGTAGTGATATATTTCAAGATTGTAGATTTGTCTTTGGTAACAACATGTTTCGTTGTAAATGTTGTTGTTTCTGTTAAAGCTGATAAGTTTCTTGCGGCCGTTCTTCTTATCAGTTAAAAGATGTCCTGAATGGCTGGTAGGGAAAAAAAATAGTTGGACTATTCAAAAGTACTTATCTATAAGTCTATTTGAATAAAAATCTTTGTCTTTGATTGGTGACCAAAAATGACTCTACTCGTTTTGCTTTGGAAAACACGCTAAGCCGTTTGGTCCCAGCTGCATTCTGCAGTCGTTAAAAAACTGCGTTAAAAAAAACCGACTTCAAAAACTAAAAAGCAAAAAATAAGCCTTTTGGAGTCGGTGGCAGCCAAGACATTCTACTTTAAGCTCCTATTCTTTTATTTTTCTTGCCTTAGCTGGCACCGACTCCAAAAGGCTTATTTTTTGCTTTTTAGTTTTTGAAGTCGGTTTTTTTTAACGCAGTTTTTTTTTTACTTTTTAGTGTCTGTAATAAGCTGTTTTGTAAACTACAGCAGGGTTTTTCTAGATTAGATAAGGTTTCATGTACATTATAAACAAAATTTTCGTAAATACTACATCGTCCAAGTCAACAATGAATGAAATATATAAAAATGCTCATAACATAAAAAGTACTGGGTCAAACGAAACCAAATTTTTATGGGACCAATTGGCAACTATTCTGCATCGAACAAAAAAAGAATCATGGAAATCGGTTATGAAATCTCGGCGTAATCGGTGTACATACATAAAAAAAAATAAAAAAAAAATATACCAACCGAATTGAGAACCTCCTCCTTTTTTGAAGTCGGTTAAAAACCCACCAACTCGCATTGGAGCCTGTAGTATCCGTCCATAAGGATTCCAGAGACATACTGCAGGCTATCACCCCTACCTGGTTGATATTCCACGTCTGCGTATAAAGCGCTTTCCCTCATCTTTTATTATGCGCACAGCCAGGGAGTGGAATTCCCTGTCTACGTCGGTATTCCCGGGTGCATACAATCCTGTTTTATTTAAAATTCGAGAGAATAGGCTTTTTCTATTCAAGCACGCTCCATTTTAGTCCTCTTCTTTTTTTTTTATTTATTTGTAATCAGGCTCAAATGGCCCATGGACATATACCAACCAGACATACGTAAAATATAAAATAACAAAATTAACTGAATTATTTTACACGTAAAGACGGCGGCGACGTGTTGCGCATTGAGGTGTCCGATAGCCGACCCCGAAACCGCCGGAACAGGACACCTTTGGCCAAAAATCTTCCTTCATGAAGGTCGACAGATGTTCAGTCGGTACCCTCACCACAAATGAGTTAAAGTTCACACTGTGGCGGGACTCCATCCGCTCGACCGTCAGGATGAAATTGGTCTTCGTTCTGATGTACTCCACAAGCCCTTCACATTTTGTGGAGTAATGCAGGTGGGACACGTACAAAAGTGTCGTCGGGACCGCCGGCCGCAGAAGCTGGTTGCATCCGGTCGGGAAGGTGCCACAAAGGTTGCGACGAGTAGACTTTCTTCTTAATCTAACGATTCAGAAGGAGGCCAAGAGTAAACCTAATTGATGAAAAAAAAGGAAGACCTACTCTGTGCTCCAGTGTGGAGACATAAAAACATGAGTGATGGAACATGATGATGAAGATAACTATCGAAAACATCTTATGACTGGAAATAGAAAACACATTCTCATTGAAAACATCTTTAATGTTCGTGGGCCATAGACTAAACAATAAGCAGATAGATTGGTACAGAATCTAAGGTACCTATCGCAAGTCAAATGGTGGACGTAGGTTTGCCTCCCAAAGTTCACCACAAGTAGGGTTACCAGGTGTCCGACTTTGGACTTTTCAAACCTTCAAAGCAAATATAAGTTCATTCATACAAACACTATGAAAAACAAAGTTATTTCTGCAGGCGAAAAATTATAATAATATTTTATCTTCGGAACCCTATGCCGCGCGTGGCCCGACACGCACTTAGCCAATTTTTTTATTTAAGATGATGAATTTATGCAGAAGATATTAAGCTTCATTGTTTCACAAAAAATAATACTCGGTGCTGGGTAATGCACCGGTGCAACAAGTTTTAAATACGCTCCAAGTTGGGATACATTTGCGTAGAGGTAGTCGGTGAAGGTGCAAGGTGTGGTAATGTTATGTATGACAGATCACAGAGGTCTCATTGAGGATTATGAAGATGAAGAGGCGCAGCATGAACGCGTCCTAGAAATAACTTTGATATCGGAATAGGGAGTGGAACGGCAGATCATCGCGTTTTCTCTTCATTAACATCGCGACAATCAATTGTGATTTTGTCTAGTTCTTTCTTCTTGCTCGAAACCAGCAAAGGAGCGTGCTAACTATCATTATTTTAACGCCCACGGCTTGATAATGATGGAAGGTAACCACGAATCTGATGATCGGCACGGGGACTCACCGACATATATGTACATATTTGCGGGTGGGAAGTCCGGTGTATCTTGCATGTGATTTTCGGGAGAAAGTTGGATACTTTTGGTTTCAAATTGCTGGTAATGGTAAGATCTGCCTAGTCTGCCTGGCTTGCTACCATCTTATCTAATTCTGACGCCATAACAACAACGGTTTTCAGCATTGTTGTGTTCGTGATAGATAACATAGCCAGTTCCTCAATGGTTGAGGATTCGTTCAACGTGATTGTAAGAATTGACCGATCTGCATCGGTGATCTATGGGCGTAATGTCGCAGCGCACGCGACGAGCCGACAGATTCCTAACGATCACACACGAGAATATTATTCTCAAGATTTGTCTTATCAAACCACGAAGAAGATTTTATTATTTTGTTTTTTTTTAATTTTTGCATTTTTCAATGCTATTTTAAACTTATGATAAATTTTAAATAGAAAAATATTGGAAAAAATGAAGTCTCGGTAGCTCAGCGGTTAGAGCATTGGACCGGATTTCCAAAGGGCATGGGTTCGATTCCCATCTGAGAATTCCCTTGTGGCCGAGTTTATTTTTTTCCAATATTTTTCTATTTAAAATTATCATAAGATTTTATTAGTCATTGCAGACACAACTTCTAAAACATAGGAATTCGGTATTAACCGTAGTCTTTTCTATATTATATAGACTATAACTTAGTAATAGCTAGTATTATTTGCTATAACTAGTAGTGCTAGTAGTGTCTATAATTTGCTAGCAGCCTCTAGTTACTTCGTCCGCGCACTTTATATTCTTAGTTTGTTCTACAATAAAAATGTTTTTATTCGTGCCAAAGTATAGAAGAAGTATTGTAGTATTACGGGGTTCGAAATTATGTAATATTGGAAGATATATCTGAAGATAAACCGTCTTGGCGCGTGCCCCTCCCTTGCAATTCAGTCGTGCTCATCAAACCATGCAGAAAACAAAAGCGACGGATACACTCCTCCAGTCTACTACAAGAAAGAGGACAGTACAGTTTTCTGATCAAAATTCCCTATTATTACACTAAAATTGACCAAAAAAACCCCAAAAATTATCACAAAAACTCTTTCGCCGAACGGTACAAAATATTAAAAAGTTACAAGTGTCAAAATTGCCGCCAAAAGTCGACCGCGATTCTAATTACGCAACATACGTAAAATAATTAATTCAAATTCATAATGTAAATTTTATTGCGTAATTTTGACGTTTAAATATGTTACGACATTTGGTAAAGCAAAGAAAGCATGCGTGAACTAATTTGAATAAATTATAGTGTCTCAAGGTGTGATAGAAGACTGAAAGTTTACTTTTTTAAAATGAATGCAGGCAAAGGCGCTTCAGTATGCATACTTATTGCTTTCTTCACGAGGTATGCGTGTTCTCAAGATTATTTTCGAATGGTAAGCACATTTAAGTATTTATTAGATATTATCTGTAGCCGTTGAGTGTAAAACAGTAATTATCGTGTCTCGTTTCAGTATTTAGAAGAGTAATTAAAGTAGTACCCTTTTTAATTGGCTTTATCGGTTAATTTATACGCATGTAGGTTTTTTCTTAAAGTAGGTAAGTAGGAAAAAGTTATGTATGTATCAGATATGTAAACATTTGTACGTCGAAGTATGAGTCGAATACTCGACTTGCGAATTAAAGTCCCAAATATTCAACAAAAAATTCAGTTTTGTGCAAAGTAAGGAAAAAAAATCACTTAAGCCGGTTTCCTACAACTTTATATGGAATGAAAATTAATTATTTGTTTCACGGAAATTTTAAGAAATCAATAAATGTTTTCAGTTGTTTTAAATGCTAATTGGTTAGTTGAACATTTGACCTCGCCACCAACACCCAAATATTTGCAGAAATACACATACTTTTTTATTTAAAAGACCGTGAAGTGATGATACGACTAGTCAAAAATACTTTTGACCGGAAATGAGTTCTGATTGTAGCATACACCGAAACAAGAAGATGTTGAATTGAAATGTTTGTCTGCATGTCAGTTTGTTTTTTTATTGTTTTTACACTACTACTGACAAAAACATAATATTATCCCTCGGGGTCAATTTTGCAAACGATAAATCGTTTTATGACTGCACCAACCCTTATAACATTATTGTTTGAGATGACAACGTCAAAACGTTTCACATGTAAAATACGGGACATCGCGTCCATAGTAAATTTGTATTAAGAATTTGGAGCGCAATATTTAGGCGGTCCCACCGAAAGTGGCGCCGCGTTGAATTTTATTTAATATCGTAATTCTAATACACAATTTTAATAAAACTAAACGTGGAATTTTTAGAGCCCATAGTCTAGTATTTTTAGACGGTATCATTACATTCCCTCGTAGTCACTGCTAGAAGTAGATAGCAAAACTGCTAAAAGTGGCCGTTTTTGACACATTTGCTATCTACTTCTACGAATGACTATGACGAGATGTAGCGATACCTTTTAAAAATACAAGACAATGGGCTCTGAAAATTCCACGTTTAGTTTTATTAAAATTGTGAATAAGAATAACGATATTAAATAAAATTCAACGCGGCGCCACTTTCGGTGGGGGTACCGCCTTAATAAAATTATATTAAATCATTTAGACCTTAAATTGAAAATGTAAGACGCACAACTTATAGACTACTTATCAGACATTAAGTAAAATGGTTTTTACATAATAATTAAAAGGAAAAATCTACTAAATCTAGTAAACGCCAACACTCTTTATTGAAGATTTTGTGCAACTTTAGATGAGTGCAATAAAAAAACTGTGTCCTTTTTTCAAAATTTGGCCTCACAAACAGTGTACTACATGACCGGAATGCGGTTTTGCACTTTTAGCACCTACAGCCCACTTCTATCAACACACTTCTCTTATTATCTGATTTATTAGCGCTACAGTGATTAACTGATATCTATATACTTAATTCAGGTTCGCAAAATTTGTGACGACTCGATAGGGACTTTGGCGAGTAGTACGCGGCCGAGTAAGGTATCAAATTAAAGGTACTCGAGTCTATTTGTTCCGAAAACTATAAAATATACAAAATGTTAAACGTGATGATCACAAACTGCAATTAAAGATTTTCGCATAATTTGGAATTTTTCGTCGATCGACGAACCCGAGTATCGGGTTGTAACCGCCCTAGTTTTCATTAATATCATGTAAAGCGTAACTGTGCTTTTTCGCTAAATAGGTCGGTACACTCTAAGTATCACAGTCTATAGTAATTAAAACCTCTTTTCTTATAAACTCTCTTATAATACACTCACCGGAACATTCAACCGCCCACCCCGTTATTTTCATACAAACTATTGCAAACATGCTCGCTATGGAAACGGGAAGAGATTTTTATGGTAATAGAATGCTTAAACATTAGCATAAAGGAGGCGTAGCACGAATAACTTTCGAGGAAGTAAAGTAAAAAAATGTATGACATATTGAGCAGCGTTCCTACCGGACGTAAACGGAAATACATTTTTTTTAACCGCCTCTGTGGTCTAGTGGTACAACCAGCGGTATCAGACCCAGGGGTACATATTGTATTCGGTTTGGTTGGTGGAAGGACTCGTTGTAAGTCCGCCTGGCTAGCTACCACCATCTTATCTAAGTCTGACGCCATAACAACAATGTTTTCAGCATTGTTGTGTTCCGGCAGTTAGAGATAAGATAGCCAGTTCCTCAGTGATTGAGGATTCCGGGAGAGGCTTGCTTCCATCTTCAGCCTTATCAATACTTAACAGCAGGTATGATGAAGGTTAAGAGTCTCCCCGTCGTTCATAAAAAAATAATAATAAAAAAAAATCTTTTTTGACATTACGTGCTCGATACTTACTCGATACTATTTCGATAGTTGTCGTGCTTGCCCTACAGGGACCTTACCATCAACTGTAATGCAATTAATTGTAGGTTGTGAGAGTGGGATGCTGCCATGTGAAAATAACAGGGTGCGCGGTTCAATGTGCCGGTGAGTGTATTATCAAGAACTGCTTAAAAGAGCAATGAAACTCGATTGCAAAAAGATTATGACAAAAATACTTTTTTTAGGCAAATGAGTGTTTCCTGATACTTAAAATTGGGAGCCCTTCAAATCGCGTAAGAATAAGTATCTTCTAGGCAAGCGTGTTTCATCCAAGATCGCATCGTCGCTCGCTTACCATCAGGCGAGATAGCGGTCAAGCGCTAAACTATACACTATGATTAAAAATCGTTTAAAAAAATGCATTATAAAAATAGTTTTACCCCCATATTCTAAGTCGTTCCTCCAAAACTTTTTACACTCCACTCAACCTCGTCGTGGGTAAAAATGGTAGTGTGCGCTAGGCCTAACACGGAGTGGCTACGTACTCTTTGGCACCTCCTCCTCCTTACGGAGTTATGACTTAGAATACCGATTTAGAGGAGTATTTTGAAGAGGTTTTCATTAGGTTTCGTTAAGTCGAGGACGAGTAAGTTTTGGAGGAACGACTTAGAATATGGGTGTAAGTCATCTTATGATTTTTATTTTATGAGCGACGAGGAAACTCTTAGCCTTCATCATACCTGATGTTAAGTATTGATAAGGCTGAAAATGGAAGCGAGCCTCTCTGGCTATCTAATAAGATGGTGGTAGCTAGCCAGGCGGACTTACAACAAGTCCTACCACCAACCAAACCGAATACAATTTGTACCCCCGCTGGGAATCGAGCCCGGCACCACTGGGTCTGATACCGGTGGTTGTACCACTAGACCACAGAGGCGGATAAAATACATTACTCAACCAATATATATGATACAACCAATTAGATATTTTAATGTAAAAAAACGCAAGTCGAGACTCGAATCCTGTCCGTTCCGCTACCGTGCGTCACCTAAGCACATATTGTGACAATTTTAGCCAACCTTCACGGTGTGAATATAATTAATGTAATTTTCTAAGATTAACTTAATATGTAACGGAAAAAGTTAATCAACGTTAAACAAGTTAGCAGCGCCTGCTAGTTAGCAGGCACAAAATAGACTTCTAAACCACGTGACAGTTGTTATTGTTTTGTAGTGTAGAAACTAAAAAAGTACATTTGACACATGTCCAAGGTGTCCTAAACTCATTCCCGTTGACCGTTTGTCTCTATCTCTTATGGTTTCTGAGATCTCGATGCGTACATACATACGTACGTACGTACGGACGGACAGAGAGGGATTATAAGACTTTTCTAAACTTTAGAGTTTAGAAGTCTAAAAAACTTGATGATTCGTCTAAAACATTGGTTCCGAACCTGGGATGGGGGTACCAGGTGATGAATAAACAGAAGAAAAAAATAGGAGATTGACATGAGATGCGCGTTGAGAGTCTGACATAACCTTCGACACAGCCGGCTGTGGGGTATCCAATGCAGGATTCACCACCTCCCTCCCCCGCATCCGGAGGGTTGCCTTTAACACGGGAAAGGCACAAAAAAAAAAAAAAGATCATCTGTCGGACCGCGGTCCCCGGACTACCAACACCCAGTCCGGATGAAGAGCTCGCTTTTCGACCTTCCTGCAAGTGGATTACCATCAACCACCTTTTCCATACAACCTCCACCTTACATCTCTTCAAATCTACTAGCTTCCGCATGCGGTTTCACCCGCGTGAATCCCGTTCCCGTGGGAATATCCGGATAAAAAACCTACGTTACTCTCCGGCGGTTCTTTCAATTACCTCTATGCCAAAAATTAAGGCGTCCACTCTTTGGCGGTGCGGATGATAAATTTTAATGTCCAATCAAAACGCTCAGTGCGATTTTTAACTCAAGCTGGTCTGCCAACCCTGCAAAGGATTTATATTGTGAGGTTATGTAGTCTTCTTCTTCGTCGTCACGATCTTTGCAGAGTGACCGTGATCATCACATTTACAATCCGTCACCTTTCCTAAATCGGTTCAAGTCACAGACCTATGTCGAGATAGACGGGAAAGACATAGCCTTTTTTAATCCACAACAAGTGATTGAGCTGCCTTTGCATAAATTTAAAATATTATATGTTAAAAAAACGCTCTTAAGCAAAGGTTATTACAAGGTAGATGACTATTTAAAAGACCAAAATGCATGGATGTGATACCAACATTAAACATAACTATTGTAAATAGTGTAAGAGGAAAATATTCTAATATGAGTATGAGAAAATTTTCTTCTTTTATTAAAAATATTTCAAGATTGTAGATTTGTGTTTGGCAACAACATTTTCCATTGTAAATGTTGTTGTTTCTGCTAAGGCTGATAAGTTTCTTGCGGCCGTTCTTCTTATCAGTTAAAAGATGTCCTGGATGGCTGGTAGGGAAAAAAATGTTTAAAAATTTGAATAAAAATCTTTGACTTTGACTTTGACGGTAAAAGTGTACGTACCTTGCGTGCCAAAAGTTTGATCCACGGTCAAAGTTTTACGACCTATCGGTTTATCGGTCTTTTATAGGATACACTTTGGAGAGTGTGCGAGGGAACTGCACGACCTTGTTCCTCCAGCCCTATTCCACCATCGGGGTACCAGACGCAGGTTAGCTTCTCACCCATACACACATTCCAGCGATCCGTACCATGCCCTTTGCTGACACATTTCTAATGCGAACCGTTAAAGAATGGAATGCGCTGCCTGCTCATGTGTTCCCCGATTCCTACAACCTTGGTAGAGACCAAGGAATAGAGATTTCCTGGGCTAGCATGTTACACCTTAGACCATATCCTGTTCATTAAGCACGATGGTGGTCAAATGCCTGCCCAGTTGCTTGTAAAAAAAAACCTTTATCAGCCCGCTTGAGATCATTGCCATGAAAACACGCGTCACTCAAAAACGAAAATGGTTAATTGTGCAGTGCTTTCTTGCAAGAGCTCGTCAATAACATTTACACATAACTAACTCTCGCTCTTATATCTCTCGTCGATATCGTAGGTATGAAAAATTCGACACGGTAGGTTCTCATACAGTTTGAAGCGCTCTTTACGTCTATCTCGATATAGGTCTGTGGTTCGCCGCATTGGTGACCGGCCGAGTGCTCTCGCGTCATCGACTTTTGAAGTGAAAAAACTTCTTTAGAGGCGTTGTGCACATCAGAGTTTTAAATTTTTGGGATGGGTAAAAAATGTTAAAGTCGGTTCGAAAATTCGTAAGACCATTTACCGTTGACCTATTTCAAATTACATAAAGTCTCACATTTGAAAGATCTACGTATATTAGTTAATAATAACCATTATATAAAGGTCTCTCATTACTACCAACTTTCATATTGATGCCAGGTCAGTTTTAATTGAATTTCCCTGCCAAATCAAGTCTCCGTTTTCATCAACTTTCTATGAAGTTGTGGTCAAGATATAGTGGATTTTGATCGTTGTTTTCGTTTAAGCGGTTTTCACTTCTGCCGGCACTCCCAGAGTGCAACCCGTTGTTTTTTTCCGTCGCTCCATGTGATCTTTTAACTATTTACCTAACTAGATTTTTAAGATAATGTCAATGTCCCTTTTAAAAATGTAGTTGCATTAAAATTTCTATTTAACGAACCGCCAACAAAATGTTTTCTAATAGCCATTGTTCTATTATGCAACTGGGTCTATAGTAAAAGTGACAGGGTATGTAATGGTGAAACAATGAGGATTTTAATGTGCTTCCAATTAAGCGGTCAGGGCTTCTGAATGACTGAAACATTGTAAAAATAGGTCGTTGTCTCAGCCACATGACACCCACTGCTGGGTATAGGCCTCCCCCGAGGATCTCCACGACGATCGGTCCTGTGCTGCCTGCATCCAGCGGCTTCCCGCGACCTTCACCAGATCGTCGGTCCACCTTGTCGGTGGCCCCCCACGGAGCGTCGTCCGGTACGCGGTCGCCATTCCAGAACCTTTCCGCCCAACGACCATCGGTTCTTCTCGCTATGTGTCCCGCCCACTGCCACTTCAGCTGAGCAATCCTTCGAGCGACGTCAGTAACTTTAGTTCTCCTGCGGATCTCCTCATTTCTGATTCGATCACGCAGGGAAACGCCGAGCATAGCTCTCTCCATTGCACGCTGAGTTACCTTGAGCCTCCTTATCAGACCCATAGTTAGCTACAACGAAATGTGAAAATAGGTATAAGTACCTAAAAGAGAGCAAGGAAAACTTATCATTTTTTATGAACAACGGGGAGACTCTTAGCCTTCATCATACCTGATATAAAGAATGGTTTAAGAATGGTGGTGGTAGGACTTGTTGTGAGTCCGCCTGGCTAGCTACCACCATCTTATCTAAGTCTGACGCCATAACAACAATGTTGTCAGCATTGTTGTGTTCCGGCAGTTAGAGATAAGACAGCCAGTTTCTCAGTGGTTGAGGTACTGGCTATCTTAAGTACCTAAAAGAGAGCAAGGAAAACTTATAATTTTTTTATGAAAACGGGAAACTCTTAGCCTTCATCATACCTGATATAAACAATTGTTAAAGAATGGTTGGTGGTAGGACTTGTTGTGAGTCCGCCTGGCTAGCTACCACCACCTTATCCTAAGTCTGACGCCAAAACAACAATGTTTTCAGCATTGTTGTGTTCCGGCAGTTATAGATAAGATAGAAAGTTCCTCAGTGGTTGAGGATTCCGAGGCTCGCTCCATCTTCAGTCTTACCAATACTTAACATCAGGTATGATGAAGGCTAAGAGTCTCTCCGTCTTGAATTAAAAAAAAATAAAAAAAATTGATAAGGCAGTAGATGGAAGCGCGCTTCTCTCGGAATCGTCAACCACTGAGGAACTTGCTATCTTATTTATTTATTTGGACAACCAATAAGATCATACATCTTAAATTATAGGGTTTACAGCCAGTGGTTTCAAAAATTGGTGCTGTCTTAATTAAAGGTTGCCACGGAAAATAGACTTGTTAAAAGAACAGTTGCAATCATAAGCCGTCCCTTTATTTTAAAAATAATCAAAATTTTAAGATATTTTTTAGAGATTTATGATAAATTTTTAATAGAAAAATGTTGGAAATAGTCAACTCGGCCACAAGTGAATTCTCAGATGGGACTCGAACCCACGACCTTTGGAAATCCGGTCCAATTTCCAAAGATCCTTTTCGGATTTCCAAAGGTTAGAGTCCCATCTGAGAATTTACTTGTGGCCGAGTTGAATTTTTCCAATATTTTTCTATTTAAAATTTACTAGGGCTGTTACAACCCGATACTCGGGTTCGTCGATCGACGAAAAATTCCAAATTATGCGAAAATCTTTAATTGCAGTTTGTGATCATCACGTTTAACATTTTGTATATTTTATAGTTTTCGGAACAAATAGACTCGAGTACCTTTAATTTGATACCTTACTCGGCCGCGTACTACGCGCCAAAGTCCCTATCGAGTCGTCACAAATTTTGCGAACCTGAATTAAGTATATAGATCATAAATCTCATACATTTTTACTTTACTTTCTTGATACTTACACGAAAGTTATTCGTGCTAAGCACAGACATAGATCTAAATTATCATATTTAGATCCATAGAGAGGTGCTAGGCCTACAGATATCAAAATGAAAAAGTTATAACTTTTAAACTTTGCATTTTACAATGCTATTTTTATGTGATTAATGTTAAACAAGAAAATATACTAGCGACGGTGGCCAACACCGTAGAACGGTGAATATACTGGGAAAATTCGACGTGTCCTCATAGGTCTCTGTAGCATAATTGGTTAGTGCATTGGGCCGGAATCCCAAGGATGCGGGTTCGAATCCCGTCAGGGCGACATGAGACAAGTTGCTTTTTTCTAGTATATTTTCTTGTTTAACATTAATCACATGAAAAAGTTACTCAGCATTTTTACTGAGCAATAGCAGTCAATGCGATTTCGCTCGGCTCGCGTGGTTATTTGTCAGTTCAACATACATAATGGTACTTGTTAAGGGGCTGTACGACTAAAGCGGGGTAGCAATGAGAAATAATGTTTTAGCATCGCATGAATTTCTGTATGCACACGTATTTGGATGTCAGTTTTGTTCGAAACTTGCATTGCTCTCATTTCATGTTGTTATTGACTGGCATCTGTTGTGTTTTTTTTTTCTATGAACGACGGGGAGACTCTTACCCTTCATCATACCTGATGTTAAATATTGATAAGGCTGAAGATGGAAGCGAGCCTCTCCCGGAATCCTCAAGCACTGAGGAACTGGCTATCTTATCTCTAACTGCCGGAACACAACAATGCTGAAAACATTGTTGTTATGGCGTCAGACTTAGATAAGACGGTGGTAGCTAGCCAGGCGGACTTACTACAAGTCCTACCACAAACCAAACCGAATACAATATGTACCCCCGCTGGGAATCGAACCCGGGACCCCTGGGTCTGATACCGGTGGTTGTACCACTAGACCACAGAGGCGGTTAAAATAATATACCATAAATAAATAAATAAAAAGCGACGTGCACGGCGACACCGATTTTGCAGAATAGGCGAAAAAACTCCAAAAAATACGAAAATCTAGTTTTATCTCAAATGGGGCTATATTTATATAGGAAATTGGTTTAATTAGTAGACAACAATAATATCAAGTATCGTGTATTTTCATTTTTTTTTTAAATCGCTATAATTATGTACTTATTAGTAAATCTAACAATGCCTTTTAATTCGTCATTTGAAAAATATTTACATACTTCAGGCAGTCACTATTTGACGTTTGATAGGGATTGTGATTGGGACGCGTTTTGAAAGGTATTGAATGAACGAAATTGAACTGTCTAAGCAAAGTGAGACATGAAAATATCTTTCAAATGTATGGAGAAGTGTCATTTAAAACATCATTGGTTCCGAAAGGGATTGCAACTATAAATTACACAATTACATAAATCACAACACAATCACAATAACTTTAAAAGGGATTGTGATAGATTTTGAAATTAGACAATTATGGGGCAGGGGACTAATTGTCTTATTTCAAAATCTATCGCAATCCCTTTCAATTCGTCATTTGAAAGATATTTACATACTTCAAACCGTCACTATTTGACATTTGATAGGGATTGTGATCGGGACGTAATATCTCTAACCGTCCTATAGTTTAATTCTACTGAAGTTTTAATCCAGCTCAACTTTATGGTTGCCTGGAAGAAATTGCTTTTTAGCGATAAGGCCGCCAATTGTTCTTCTTTTAAAAAAATACTTTTATAAACTATCATGGTGTACAATAAAGAATATTTTATCTTTATCTTTATAGTTTACATCGAAAAGTCCATACTTTTCCGAGTATCGCCTTAATAAAATCAAAGTTATGCAAAAAGTCGTTGCTCCCTGCACATTTGCATTTGAACTACGTAAATCGGGTAAGTTCAAGCCTGAAAATGAGAACGAAATTGATTTAAACTCAATTTACCTGTTACAAGCACTTATGAAAGTCAAAGAAGCTTCGCCATCGGTTCACAACACAGACATAGATTCGCCCGGACACTTAAAGGTCGTGGGTTCGAGTCCTATCGGAGCTAGTTGTGAGACGGGTCGACTTTTTCTAAAACTTCATTTTAAATTTTTTCGGTAATACAAATTTCATTGTGAATGCAAAAAAGTAAAAATAAAAATAATTTGAATTATAACCTTGTTAAAATTTTGTGATTTGGAAAGTTTTTACCGATTAATTATTAACTAAAATGACTTGCATCTAAAATACATGAATGTTGCAACGCAGATCGACTAAAGAATACTTTAGTCGATCGACTTAACATTAGCACGGAAAGAGATTTCCCATCACTATTAGCGTAGACGTCATTATAAGTACATAAAAAGTGGCACGCTCGGTTTTCATACAAATCGCGGTACTTGCGTCGTCTATTTAGATCTATGTCTGTGGTTCACAAACTCTACGGCGCTGGTGGAGACCTTGCAACGAGAAGAATCGGCAAGAAACTCGTTAACTGTTTTATTTCATTCGGAGTTTTAAATTGAATAATGATCTTAACACATCAGTAAAGTCTCCTTCCATTACAAAAGTAAATACTTAATAACTTTGTGTATGGTAATAATCATAATAACAGGTAAACAATGTACCTAATGGAAATACGCAAACCGAATCTTTTTTGGGATCGCTTCTCCCGATGGTGTCTCGGAACTAATTAAGGCGCTATACGACTGAAATGAGGTAATAATGAAAAAAGCACGCGCGCGGGAGCGAGACCGATTTTGCAGATTAGGCGGAAAAACCACGAAATCACATCGTAGCAGCGATTAAAGAGAAATAAAACGACGCTATCTATACTAATATTATAAAGCTGAAGAGTTTGTTTGTTTGAACGCGCTAATCTCAGAAACTACTGGACCGATTTAGAAAATTCTTAGACCATTAGAAAGCTACATTTCTCCCGAGTGACATAGGCTATATTTTATCCCGATATACCCACGGGAACGGGCAACACGCGGGTAAAACCGTGAGGATCCGCTAGTGCTAAATATTATTGGTGTCCAATAGTAGAACAAATTTCCAATAGTAAAATCGGGGAGCTTTCCGGTTGATCAGTAGAGTTTTTTTAGGAAACGTTTTCTAGGAAATTACTAAGTTTAAAGAAATAATTTATTATTTAAATGAAATACCTGTTAATGTTCTATTATTTGTGATATACGTTTTTTTTATATCCTTTACTTTTTTAAATAATGCTTTGGTCAACTGCATGTACCTATATGTCCCCATTTGAGAATAATCTTGAATATTTTTAATCAAGTAAATATACTAGAAAAAAGCAACTTGTCTCATGTCGCCCTGACGGGACTCGAACCCGCATCCTTGGGTATCCGGCCCAATGCACTGACCAATTATGCTACAGAGACCTACGAGAACACGTTGAAATTCTCTAGCATATTCACCTTTTTAATTTTGCATTATAAGTTATAAGTAGATGGCAGTTTCATCTTAATCGATAGTCAAACATCTGTAAAGATGTTTCTTTCGAATGCGAGGATATATTTCTCTCATTGATGAAACGACGGTGGCCAACACCGTAGAAAAAAGGTGAATATGCTAGAGAATTTCAACGTGTTCTCGTAGGTCTCTGTAGCATAAAGTGCATTGGGCCGGATTCCCAAGGATGCGGGTTCGAGTCCCGTCAGGGCGACATGAGACAAGTTGCTTTTTTCTAGTATATTTACTTGATTAAAAATTATCAAATAAAAATAGCATTGTAAAATGCAAAATTAAAAAGTTATAAATAATCTTGAATGTTCGTATTTTTTGGGGTCTTTTCGAAAAGATAAAGTATCGAGGCAAAATCATAAAATCGTGTTTCTGAAACTTTACAAATCTAGATACCTACAGCAGACAGATCGACCGCCTAACGGTATAGCATTTGCTATCGCTATAGCTATCAAACTTCAAACTCTCATAAAACCATACGTACTTACATCTTATGTTTTGGCGCGCACTGTTCATTGAAATAAAACAACTTTAACTTTTACTTGCGAAAATCAAAAAACGCCTAAAAACCAAAAAATACGGACAATTACAACTTAGTTCGTGGAAATATAGCGCGTTTGATTTCCGTCAAAGTTGTCTCATAAATAAAACCCTATAAGGTTTTTTTTCTAATTCTTACATAATATTTCTCCTTTGAGGGGTTTGAAAAATCGATAGCTATAGCGTTAGCACGAGCGGTAGGGGTGCTGGGGCCCGATTCTCGCGCCTTCGACATCTTGAATTCGACATTTTTGGAATCAAAAATCTGTATTAAAGGCTCACTAAAAGCAATCTTCGACATTATAGGATTATCAAAGATAATTAAAATTAAAGGATTTTGACAGTTGTAGAGATTTCACATAATTTTTAATAAAGAAATTAAGAATATAAATATGTCGAATTCGACATATTTCAGCGCGAGATGTGTAACATTTCTTAGCGTCATATAGCTTTTTATCAAGGAGTACCTTTTCTGTATATCGTCTTAAGGGATGATC
This sequence comes from Chrysoteuchia culmella, assembly GCA_910589605.1. Classification (NCBI taxonomy): domain Eukaryota; kingdom Metazoa; phylum Arthropoda; class Insecta; order Lepidoptera; family Crambidae; genus Chrysoteuchia; species Chrysoteuchia culmella. The sequence continues at coordinate 1,649,543 of OU342669.1, forward strand.
TCAATTATCTGAATCGTGACTACTGTCACGAAAATGCGCGTCAACCTTGCAGAAGAAGATTAAACGACGCACAGCCATATCCATCTTGATGACATTGTTAACCGACCTTGCAGTTATGAGCCCGTGACGGACGGACGTTGGACAATTTTTATTATATTTAATGACATAAGGACATGGAAAAACACTGCTGTATAATGTCTTTAGATGTTATGTGTCCTAATCCTAAATAGTCAAAGTCAAGTCTAAGTCAATATCATTTATTCAGTCTAGGCTTTTACAAGCACTTATGAATGTCAAAGAAGCTACGCCATCGGTTCAGAAGCCCTACGGCGGGAGACCGCGTAACGAGAAGAACCGGCAAGAAACTCGTCAAGGGCTATTTTTTTCTCCCTGTTTTATTTCATACAGAGTCGTCAAATTGAAAAGTGAGCTTAACATATCAGTAAGGTAAATTTCCATCACAAAAAGAAAATACTAATTATAATATTACATTTTATGGTTATCCTAACCGTAAACAACAGACTATTTGATAATGCGAAAAATAAAGTGTCAATTACTGTTATCAGTATAAATTAATGGTTATTTAATAACGTAAGTTGAAAATAATAATAACTTTATTTAAAAATCCGTAAATAAAAATGCATTTTTTAAACGTTTTTTACGTGACATAAAACGCTCCTGATTCGTCGAGTTTATGATGTCGTCACCTGCTTGTAAACCTCGTTTGCCTACGTATGTGGATGATATGTCCCACAGATCAGAATACAGGCAAGTGACGTCACCGACCCCATGCGCCATATTGTCAAAGTAGCGTTTTGGCGCGCTATTTAAATATTGAATTGATATTTTTCAGCAAATATATACCAGAATCAAAAAAACAAAGAACTTATATACTCCATAGCTGATACATTGTTACATTACAGGTAGGTACGGGACTACTGCCCTGAAATAAATTTGTGTCCTTGGTTACACTCGCGTGGTTCCCGTTCTGATGGGAATATCGGGATAAAAAGTATCCTATGTTCATAACCAGGCTATCTACTATCTGTGTACCAAATTTCATCCAAATCCGTTCGATAGTTTTTGAGTTTATTCGTTGCAAGCAAACAAACAATCAAATCTTTCCTCTTTATAATATTACTAGCGGATCCTCGCGGTTTTACCCGAGTGATGCCCGTTCCCGTGGGAATATAATATAGCCTATGTCACTCGGGAGAAATGTAGCTTTCTAATGGTCTAAGAATTTTCTAAATCGGTCCAGTAGTTCCTGAGATTAGCGCGTTCAAACAAACTAATATTAATAACTAGCTGTTACCCGCGACTTCGTCCGCGTGGAATCCTTTTATACATGTATTAGTTTTCCGCCCGCGACTTCGTCCGCGTAGATTCTACTTTCCCCTTAAGGGAAAATCCTTTCTTACCTATCTACATGCCAAATTTCAACTCAATCCGTCTAGTACTTTGAGCTCTGCGTTGATAAGTATATCAGTAATTTCTGCCTTTTCTATATTTAGATTATTGTCTGGGATGGAAGTACTATGGCCGATAAATGTATAAAGTACTTACCTAACGATTTGTTGGCTTTATGAGGTTGGTCAGTTGTAGTAATAATTAACAAAATTCAGTATACATTTTGGGAATCGGCAAAGCTGTTGAATTTTATTTGTATTTGTCAAAAATACTGATCAAAGATTTTCACAAAATATGGGTTTGTTTATTTGTTTTCAAATTTGGCACATAGGTTTCTTGTGAGGCTAGACCTCACAAGAAACCTATGTACCAAATTTGAAGTCTCTAGACCTATCGGTTTGGGCTGTGCGTTGATATGTCAGTCAGTCAGTCAGTTTCTTCTTTTATATATTTAGATAGATAGATTGAATGAATTGATAATATTGGAAATATGTTTCTAGAAACTAAATCATCAGTCATTAATGGCTTCGGTCAAAAGTTGAGTGAGATTACAAAACTTTTAAAATTTGAAAAAAAATTACAACTGAAAATTGGAATTTAAAACCTTTGTCAATCGTGTTTTCGGTGTAAAGAAAATTATGGAAAATAAAAAGAGGCTAAATATTTTCGGGAAAGTGAAATTCGTAATCTAAAAATTTGAATTCAAGATAGGTAACCCTTTTTACCATTCTAGGGGTTGATTTCTGTAAAATCACAAAATATAGGTTTGTTTATTTGTTTTTAAGTTTCAACCATGCGCCTAATAATAATAAAATTTTTATTTTATTTTATTTTATTTTATATTCACAGGTGAATCAACAGTTATTCTAAGCACTATAACAATTTTAATATGACACAGAAAACCATTAACAGATTCACACTTATAAAAACAACATAAATAGAATAAAGACACCGTTGAGCTACAAGTTCCGTGAAATAAGTCACTTTTACTTTAAAATTAAAGTATTTTTCTTACAAAACTCCAACTCCCTTTTCACCCCTTTGGGGATGGAATTTTCGAAAACGCCGAGACAGGTACATGTTTGTTTTTAATCCTTAACCTAAATATAAAATTTGAAGATCCTAACTCCAAAACTGACGGACTTTCATACAAACTTTCATCCCCTATTTCACCCCCTTAGGGGTAGAATTTCGAAAAATCCTCTCTTAGTGCACCCCTAGACCTCACAATCAGGCCGTTACTATTTGACATTTAATAGGGATTGTGATCGGGACGCGTTTTGAAAGGTATTGAATGAACGAAATTGAACTGTCTAAGCAAAGTGACAGACGAAAATATCATTCAAATGTATGGAGAAATGTCAAATGAAGTGTCATTTAAAACATCATTCGTTCCGAAAGGGATTGCGACTGTAAGTTACACAATTTCATAAATCACTTTAGATTTTATAGATTTTAAAATTAGATAATTAAGGGGATGTTTACTAAGCACGATGGTGGTCAAATGCCTGTCCAGTTATTAGTAAAAAAAGGTACAGCCGCGAGCAATGACATGTATATGTCGCAGCTAACTATTAAAACAGCCGTTCAATTGGACGGCTAGGCCTTTAATTAAACGCCGGCATTCAATGAACTGGCTAAGGGACAACTAGCCAAGACGTTGAATGAAACATTTAATGGCTTGGCTGAAGCTCATATTTAGCCGTCTCATTGAATGAGATGTCATTATAGAATCAAACTATCGGCGGTGTAATATGATATTATGAGGCATATTTTTAGCACACATTTTTATTAAATTAATATTGGTATTAAAAAAACACTATAAGTTATGTTGAAACGAAAAAAAGTACATAAAGTTGCCAGCTGATGCGAGCTATCTGACGCCATATTTGTTTTGAGATTACCAGCGCCCCAGTGACAAAAAAGTTAAACTAAATTTGAATCACGTGGCTGAATTAACTTCAGCCATCTTCAAAGGGCTTACTTACAATAAGCCAACTTGTTGAACGTTAAGTAATCCTAGTTAAATTACCGATCGGCCTAGGCGTTCAACTGAATGCTGGCGTTTAAGGCGCTACTCGGAAAAAGTATGGACTTTTTGATATAAAACTATAGCACGGTTACAGTTGTTACAAATCTTGTAATAACATATATATTTCTTCATACATTTATCTAGATTCGTATAGTTTCAAAAACAGGATTTTTTGATTTTGCCTCGACATTTTTTCTTTTCGAAAAGACCTCTAAAAAATACGAAAATTCAAGATTATTCTTAAATGGGGTTTCTTACACTAATGGAAATTGGTTTAATAAGTGGACACCAACAATATTTAGGATCGTATAGAAGCATTTTTTTTAAATCGCTGTAGTTTTTTAATACGAAGTGATTTTCTGTTTTTTTTGCCTATTCTGCAAAATCGGTCTCGCTCCCGTGCGCGTCGTTTTCTCATTGCTATATCGCTTTAGTGTATTTTTTTCGAGTATCGCCTTAATAAACCGGCAGCCCTTCACACACACTTTACAATCTTATCGCATTGTAATTTGACAAAGTTGCTTAGCGTTACTATATCATTGCACGTGACTGTACCTACAGTTAAGGAGTAGTTAGAGGTGAAAGTTATAAAACAGTAATATTTATACCGTGACACGAAAAAGTAGGTACAGTTACAAAGACACTCAGCACACAATTTGTCAAGTAACGGCGTACGTGGCCCTTCAAATGGTTTTGAGTAAATTACTCTCAATGCTCTACTTACATATACTAAAATTAAGATAGGTAAGTATATAGGTACATTCGCGAAAGGGATTGTTTAACTAATGTATAGTCAACAGCTCGTCAATCAAAAAGTTTTTTTATTTGTGGACTGTATAGCGGCTACCGCGGCGGTTTGTGAATTAAGGTTCAGAAAAAAATGATGTGGACCCTAGATATTATGGAGAGGGAAGGGGACTCACCGAGCGCGGTTCGATTCAGCTTCTGGAGTATCTTGCCTTCAGCTGCACTTCAGGAAACGCCACTCACTGTCTCACACATGCCGGATGGACAGGAACCCTAGGCCTAGGTTACTCTGCCGGCCGGCTAAGTTACACACACTTTAGAACACTGAATCACTCATTACACAGCTTATAATTAATTCAAGCTGCGGTTAATGCATTTTATCTTAAACTAGCTGTGCCCCGGGGCTTCGCTCCCGTGGAATTTCGGGATAAAAAATAGATAGTAGCCGATTCTCAGACCTGCTCAATACGCTCACAAAATTTCATGAGAATCGGTCAAGCCGTTTCGGAGGAGTATGGGAACGAAAACTGTGACACGAGAATTTTATATATAAGATTATATCAGGAGTCGCACGCACATCATGGCGACGCGGCTCGGTCGTCGAAACGGAAGGAACTCACACGACGAATCACGATGCACTCTGCACTTGCTTGATTAGGAATTTAAAATAGGGAAGCCGGAAATGGCGTAATCAATTTGTTTATTGCATTTTACGATGCTATTTTTATGTGATAATTATTGGCTGTGTAGTGCCGGCTTAGAATAGCACTAACCCCTCTCATCCCGTGGGTGTCGTAAAGGCGACTAAGGGACTCAGCCTTCAGGAGACGGGCAGCAGCGTCTCCTACAAACTTGGCCATACTGTGAACGCCAACACTCCTGCCAAGCGTGGCGATTATGGCAAACCCTCCTTTTGGGGGAGGCCTATACCCAGCAGTGGGTGTTATATGGCTGAGACGACGACGACGACGAAATATTAAACAAGAAAATATACTAGAAAAAGCGACTTCTCTCATGTCGCCCTGACGGAATTCGAACCCTTATCCTTGGGAGTCCGCCCAATGCATACAATAATGTTTAATGCATGGGCCGGACTCCCAAGGATGAGGGCAGGAGCGCAGTATCTCTGAGGAGGTTTTAACCGCCTCTGTGGTCTAGTGGTCTCCTACAAACTTGGCCATACTGCGATCGCCAACCCGCCTGCCAAGCGTGGCGATTATGGCAAACCCCCCCTTTTGGGGGAGGCCTATACCCAGCAGTGGGTGTTATGGGGCTGAGACGAAGTATTTATAATTCTAATCTTATACTTTTATTTTTTCAGGGGGTGAACACAAATTCTAATGAAGCCATGCAATTTTTAAGAGAATATGACAGAGAAGCTTCTGGAATGTGCTACAGGTATTTATTTCTGTTATCAAAAAAGAAAAAAATACTTTATTGCACACGATACAAATACAGACATATACAAAAAGAATGACGAAAAAGAACAACACTCAATAGGCGGCCTTATTGCTACATAGCCATCTCTTCCAGGCCACCTTGGTGGTGTTGGTGGGTGTGCCATCGCCGGCCTTGCACGGTTTCCACCGTCTGGGAAGATGGCTAAACTTGCTCGGCCATCTTCCAGCCGTGAGGGGGCACGGGTAACCGGGCCACGGCCGCCTGGTCTTTAGGGGTGATTGCGAACCCTACCCCCCGTGACCAATGGCGGCCTGGAGGGCAAGTACTAGGAGTTTTAGTTGGTAGTACCCGCCCAGGTTAGTCCAACATTTCGAATCGCCCCTGCACCTGGGGGCGAGGGATGCGTAAAAGCATTTCTCCTAGTATAAAAAAATAAAAAAAAATAAAAAAAGGCCACCTTGGTGGTGAGAGAGAGAGATATATATAAATAATAGGATATAGGGGAATGGGTGTGTAAAGAGGTTAGTGAAAAATATAGTTATGTACTAATAAAATAAATACCGAAAGACGCTAATAATGATAAGTTTTAAGCAAGAGAAAGGTAATGACTTCTGACTGAGAAAGAAGAAAGAAAGGTGAAGCATTCTTTCAGATAAGGTGGAGAATAGAGTAGAGGAGCTTATGAGTGTGTAAGTCCCTGCGCCGGCGAATAGGGAGCCAGTTGAGCCATTTTTTTAATATATTTTTTTATGAACGACGGGGACACTCTTAGCCTTCATCATACCTGATGTTAAGTATTGATAAGGCTGAAGATGGAAGCGAGCCTCTCCCGGAATCCTCAATCACTGAGGAACTGGCTATCTTATCTCTAACTGCCGGAACACAACAATGCTGAAAACATTGTTGTTATGGCGTCAGACTTAGATAAGATGGTGGTAGCTAGCCAGGCGGACTTACAACGAGTCCTTCCACCAACCAAACCGAATACAATATGTACCCCCGCTGGGAATCGAACCCGGAACCCCTGGGTCTAATACCGATGGTTCTGTGTCTCAGCCTCATAACACCCACTGCTGTGTATAGGCGATTTTGACGACCTCCGTGGTAGAGTGGTGCGTTCACCGGTTTCAAGGTGTCGCCTTCTCTGAGCTCCTGGGTTCGAATCCCGGTAAGGGCAAAATGTTTTATGCAAATGTTTTGAGAGAGAGAGAGAGAGAGAAATATTTTATTAACACGAAAGACCATAATACAAAGTACACACAAAAACATGAAAACGATACAGATTAAAAAGCAACACAAAAACACATTACAAATAACACAAAATACAATACACAAAATACACAAAATACAGGTCAATAGGGTCCCCGCCTCAGCATGTGTTGCCATGACACTAGATGTGTCACGGCAACGCTGGTATTCTTATCTACGTCTGACGCCATATCAACAATGTTTTCAGCATTGTTGTGTTCCGGCAGTTAGAGATAAGATAGCAGATAGCCAGTTCCTCAGTGATTGAGGATTCCGGGAGAGGCTCGCTTCCATCTTCAGCCCAATACTTAACATCAGGTATGATGAAGGCTCAGAGTCTCACCGTCGTTCATAAAAAAAAAGGAAGACGCACGCTCAGAAACTCTATAAAATATAAAAGTATTGGAGAATTTCGACGGTGGTTCGCATGTCTCGGTAGCTCAGCGGTTAGAGCATTGGACCGGATTTCCTAAGGTCGCGGGTTCGATTCCCGTCTGAGAATTCACTTGTGGCCGAGTTAATTTCTTCCAATTTTTTTCTATTTAAAATTAACCATAAGTATAAAAATAGCATTGAAAAATGCAAAAATTACAAAATCATTAACTACAATATTTTTAGACTTAAGATATGAGTAACTATCTCTTTCATTCTCTGAACAGCATGAAAGAGAGCCACAATTAAATAAATAAAACGTATTCCTACATTCCAGGGTCACCATGTCCCAATGGAAGTTCGTGACCAACATCACAGAATACAACCGTCGCAGAATGCTCGAAGAGCTGGCTCTCAGCTCCAAGTTCGAGAGGCTATCATGGAGGAAGGCGGCAGCTTACGATGCGACCAGGTTACCTGATCCTCAGGGGAGGAGGCAGCTGATGAAGGTGGTTCAGGCTAGCCGAGCTGCATTGCCTGATGATAAGTTCACTGAGGTAAGGACTCAAGTCTATTATAGTGTAGGATGCCATTAGACTAGGTGGAGCGATTCACTTTGCAAAGTTGCTGACAAGCGCTGGGTGAGAGTAGCCGTAGATCCTGATAAGTAGCATGGTTTGTGTCTATCTAGAGGCCTATGTCTAGCACGACACTAACATGAAAACCTGATGATAAGGTCACTAAGGTAACGAAATGACGTTATAAAGTAATGTTCAGGTTCGAACCAACGACCTTTGGCGCAGTGGGCAGGATTATAACCATTGTGCCATCGGTTGCATCAAAATCCCTACATCAAATTGAGCTCTTGAGAAGTCAAATAGTTGACCAGTTTCTAGTTGATCGGTTCCATCGATAAAAATGGAAAAAGTGATTGGTTTAGCTTTATAAAAATCTCTTACTAAGAGCTAGCGTAGACGACGGATAACGGAGGACTTTTTGTCCGCGACACGTCTTTATTGTTAACCAAATAAGATTGAACTTAGATCGCGTATATTCATGAAAAGTACGCGATAGTCCTCGTTATATATTCAACTTTATGATCTTAGTAATAAGGTCGTGTCGCGGACAAAAAGTCCTCCAATGTCCGTCGTCTGCGCAGGCCCTTACTAAAATTGTTGCCCCACATGGCGCAAAAAGATCTAGGCACATTTTTGTAACACCTTCTTTACTTTTATGGATAGCAATAAATTATTGATTGATATTGTTCATTGTTCACAGCTCCAACAACTGATAACGGAAATGAAAGAGCTATACAACTCAGCCAAAATATGCCCATACGGGCAAAAGCCTTATGACCCTCACATCCCAAGAATGCCGTACAACCAAGAATCAACAAACCAATACCAACTGGCCAACCAGCCTTACCAACATTACCAGTCTGTAGAAAACACAGAATACCCCAACTACTGTGATATGCAACTAGATCCAGAGATCAACAGGATTTTGGCTCACTCTAGGATTGATAGTGAGCTGTTGTACGTTTGGAAGAGTTTTAGGGAGCAAACTGGACCGAAGCTCAAGAATCGCTTTATGAGATATGTGCAACTGGCTAATCAAGCTGCTGTAGCTACTGGTAAATATATAACATACACATACATACAGTGGTGGTTTCATAATTAACGACACTCGCCAATTTTCATACAATCGAGGTAACTTTGGAGCCTTGGCTCTCTGTCAAGGGTTGATCGAGCTGTAATCAGATAATGGTCATCCAGGGAGTAAATAGAGGAGATCCAGATTGCTTTACGCACCCAAATGACCTGATCAACATTTTAAGAGATGTATAATATAAGACAAGCTGTTGTATTAACGCCAGTGTGTCAGGGATATTAGCTTTACCAATACTTAGCTGTTAATTAGCGTCATCAGATATTGCAAATATCCCTGGGACACAAATCTTGCCTGTTAACCCCTAACAATCACTCTTGACAGAGTGGTCCTGGTTATTAATGATGCATTTCTTTGGATAACGCCGCCCTTGCGATGCATTTTAATTTTTCGCGGTTTTCCGATTGCGTTGCGATCCAAACTTACCATTCGAACAAAAGATTCAAACTAACCATACCGTAATCACCAAGGTTTCCGCGACGCCGGTGATCAAATGCGAGCAGCCTACGACGATTCCTCGTTCAGGACAAGTGTCGAAGAGGTCTACAACCAAGTGGCACCGCTATACAAGCAACTCTTCACATACGTGCGAAGACGTCTCGTACAAAGATATGGAGAGACGACGGTGAGGTCGGATGGGCCTATACCTGCTCATTTATTGGGTAAGACTTTTTATCATATCCAAAAGGAAGTTACTGTGGGGTCAAATGAGCTGAGTGGCTTCGAGGAAAGGATGATGGATGGCTGTGCCTTGTACCAACATGTACCACCGCTGGTAATCGAACCCGGGACCTCTGGATCTGATACCGGTGGTGATACCACTAGACCACAGAGGCGGAGAGGAGAATCTTATTTATTTTTTTTGATCCTCAGGCAACATGTGGGCACAGAACTGGAAATCAATCATGGATCTGGTGATGCCTTTCCCGCAGGCACCTAATGTGGACGTGACTGCTGAGATGCTGCGCCAGGGATTCACACCATTAAGGTAGAGCTTGAAGAACGTAATTCCTTATTTAAATTGCAAGCTCAATCACCCGTTTACACAAAACTTATTTTTATGTACGACGGGGAGACTCTTAGCCTTCACCATACCTGATTTTAAGTATTGATAAGGCTGAAGATGGAAGCGAGCCTCTCCCAGAAACCTCAATTACTGGGGCACTGGCTATCTTATCTCTAACTGCCGGAACACAACAATTCTGAATGTGGCAGACTTAGATAAGATGGTGGTAGCTAGCCAGGCGGACTTCCTACAAGTCCTACCACCAACCAAACCGAATACAATATGTACCCCCGCTGGGAATCGAACCCGGGACCCCTGGGTCTGATACCGGTGGTTGTACCACTAGACCACAGAGGCGGTTCTTGCCCGTACGTTAAGAATAACCTTAGTGGATTTTAAAAACGTCATATGCTAATTTTTTTTTATTAGTATTAAGGAACATAAGAAGTATTCGGCGATACTAATCTTGCAATACCTAAAGATTTCTGTTTCTATCAAATTTAGTGCAAATGGGTGTAAATCATTTATTAATTTATGATTAATTTTAAATAGAAAAATATTGGAAAAAAATTAACTCGGCCACAAGTGAATTCTCAGTTGGGAGTCGAACCCACGACCTTTGGAAATCCGGTCCAATGCTCTAAACACTGAGCTACCGAGACTTGCGAACCACCGTCGAAATTCTCTAATACTTTTATTTTTTTTATACGATGTAGGCCAGCGTTGTCACATCAATGCTAGGAATATCCTTGTATTCGAAAGAAACATCTTTTCAGGTGTTTAACGATCGATTAATAAGCCAATAATTTATGACTTTTGCTATTTTCTAGCTATTGACAGTAAATTTCAAACGCATTTATTAAGTCTAGGCTATTTAATCAATTAAATTTAAACGATTTTTATTGTCCTGTCGCTTCAAATCATAAGTCTAAAAAATACGCAATCATTTTTAAGAGCTCCTCAAAATTAACAAGCATTTGAGTTTGCTTTCTTTTTATGGCAGAACCCTGAACTAGTTGATGATGCTAAAGACTATCCACTTTGTACCCAGAATGTTCCAAATGGCGGAAGAGTTCTACACCTCCCTAGGTTTAAAGCCAGTCCCTCCAGAATTCTGGCGCGGCTCGATGTTAGCGCGGCCGCAGCGCAGTGTGCAGTGCACTGCTAGTGCCTGGGACTTCTGCAACCGGATTGACTACAGGTATTCACTAAAGTCTAGCCCTTAGCTGGTTCTAGTGCGATCACAATTGAGTACAATACAATAAATGTTACATTGGCGCCTACAATTTATTTTTAGCAAATACTCACGGTCGCGTTTCTCTTTTATTCCTACGTAAGTACAGGCCGCGCCAAACTTTATTGCGAGTCCGAAGTTGGTCGCAAGACGCGTCGTAGTAGCGAATTTTGGGTTTCAGTGGGAAGCAGCGGGACGTAATGCTGCGCAAGTAAGCACTCGCAGCTAACTTCGGACTCGCAATAAAGTTTGGCGCGGACTTTTCAGCAATACATGAAATGATTTAGAGAAAATAAAAAAATATTTTATTACGATCCAGCCTTTTAACGCTTGTTAATCTCATCATCATTGTTCATCAACGAGTCACATCATACCTTAATGAGTCACATTTACTCGGTGTCCCCGAAGGTGAACATTACGCGTTAGGTAAAAAGTTTCTCAACCTGTTGCACTCTAAACAAGGACTTTTAGTAACCTCTCATAACATCTAAAATAGCTTATGATTTTTGAATATTTGCATTTTTCAATGCTATTTTTATACTTGTGATAAATTTTAAATGTGCCGTGTGGTGATGGCCTAAGAATACAAGTGTCACCACTCCCTTACATGCCTGGGATGTCGTAAGAGTCGACTAAGAGGCTCGACGCATTGAACACCTGTGCGAGAGAAGGAAAACTTGAAGCAAACCCTCTACCAACCCGTCTGGCCAGCGTGGTAGCAGTAGGCTAATAGCCTCCTATGAACGCCACAATAGGAGTGAGCGAGGAGAGGCCTATGTCCAGCAGTGGACGTCCACAGGCTGATGATGATGATGATGATGAAATTTTAAATATAAAAATATTGGAAAACGTCAACTCGGCCACAAGTGAATTCTCAGATGTCGCATCTGAGAATATTTTTATATTTAATATTTATCGTAAGTCTAAAATAGCCCCTGGTTAATGGAGAACCAGCTTGTTGATTATCTAACTCTGTTGCTTACAGATTTTGATTTAAATTTATTGAAAGTGCAATTACATTGCTGCTTTAGTAAGATAGTTGTCACATTGATTTTTACTAAAGCAGCAATGTGACTGCACTTTTAATCAAACGTTGATAGAAACAAGTTACATGATCAGGAGGCTGATACTTTCACCTAAAAATTTTCCATACCTTCGGGGTGTGAGTCGTTGGGAATTATTTTTATAAATCGTTCTCCCAACGAGTAACACAAGATAGCTAGAAGACTAGCCCCTTAATTGTCTAATTTCAAAATCTATCACAATCCCTTTTAAAGGTATTGTGATTGTGATAGTGATTTATATAATTCTGGGGCCCTACCGCGTAAGTGTCGTCGGCATCGACAGCGACTTCATTTGACAGATGGATGTGACACATTGCTCTTAGTCTTTGGTAAGTTTTCATTTGTGTCAAAAAGAAGCAGCAATGTGCCACATCCATCTGTCAAATGAAGCCGATGACACTTGCGCGGTACGGCCCCTGTAACCAGGGGCGTGCATTCCATATAGGCAATTAGGCAGTGCCTACCTCATTCAAAACCTAAATAAATATACAATAAGTGTTAAAGTTATTTTATTTTAGTTTAAACTTCTATTCAACACTCACCCACTAAGATATTGCTTACGCTAAATACTGAATACCTACCGATAGGCAGTTTCGCAATTGCCTACTCGAAACAAGCAGCGTTTCATACAAGAATACAACATATTTAGAAAAAGTATTGCTCAAGTATAAACCGCCCATGGCAAGAAGGGCGCTGTTTGTACGTGTAATGTTCTAGCTTAAACTTCCGGAATATATCAGTATAAAGTAAGCATGCCTACCTGACGAATGAATTTGGTCGCAAATTATTTTGTTGAGGAGTTATTTTAAAACTATCATATTTCTTAAGATATTCATTAAAATTTAATGATGTAAAGGACAATTTTGTTCAAAATTAAATACTTGTGATGATTAACGTATTTATTTAGATAAGAATTAATATCATGTTTATGAAAACAGCTTCTCAAATAATACATTAGTTTAGAACAAATTTTATTATGTGAAAAATGGTTATAGTGAGTTAACCATAAAACATAGACATATGCTGTCGCGGACTTTTTTTTAGAACTTTTGATGGGGAATAATTTCGTCATACATGATTTTTACATAACTTTAACTGTTTACACACCGTCCGCAACGGAAGCTCCCAAAACTAATATTTTTTTCCCGTTTCTGTAACGTTTTACATTAATGCTCTGTAGGCTTATTACGAGTTTCGCAAACTCGACGTTACAGTAAACGTTAATGTAAAATGTAGCTCTGTCTCTTTCATATTTAGCGACTGTTTTACCGACATGAGCAGTGTATCCGATAGTCTACGCTCACGAGTCCTGTAAATGTCATGTTAAGCAATCTCGTAATAGGGGTACTGCTCTTATTAATCGTAACGTGATATTAAATATCTTATTACCTTCCGAGATAAATGGACTATCCAGCACAAAAATAATTTTTCAATTCGAACTAGTAGTTCCGCAGATTAGCGTGCTCAAACAATCAAACTCGTCAGCATTTTAATATTCCTACTAAATATTACGAACCTTATCATTTATGACTAGCGGCCGCTCTCGGTTTCACTCGCCGCGTGGTTGCCGTTACCGTGGGAATATCAGGATAATTATAAATATTTGCATACAATGTGGTTTTCTGATATATAAGCTACATTGCTGTAAAGTTTCATCTTAATCAGTTCAGTAGTTTTTGAGTGAAATAGTAACAAACATTCCTCCATCCAAATATCCTCACAAACTTTCAAACTTATAATATTCGGTAGCAGGATAGGATAAGTGCAAAGTTACTAGTTAGATCTACAGTGCCTACTACGCTGGAAAACCAATGCACGCCACTGCCTGTAACATATAGTTGCAATCCCTTTCGGAACGAATGATGTTTTAAATGACACTTCATTTGACACTGCTCCATACATATGAAAGATATTTTCGAGTGTCACTTTGCTTAGACAGTTCAATTTTGTTCATTCAATACCTGTCAACCAATACCGATCACAGTCCCTATCAAATGTCAAATAGTGACGGTTTGAAGTATGTAAATATCTTTCAAATGACGAATTGAAAGGGATTGCGATAGATTTTAAAATTAGACAATTAGCCCTGATTTTGCTAGTTAATCTGTGACTCGATGGGGTTTTTCCCATCGAGTATACGCGTTGTCGTTATGGTGTAACTCGTTGAGGACAAACGCCTTTTAACGGTAGTAGTTGTGCTTCTATGAATATAATTGTTTCAGAATAAAACAATGCACGGAGGTGACGATGCAAGACCTGATATCGACCCACCACGAGATGGCGCATATCCAGTACTATTTACAGTACGCCGAGCAACCACAGCTGTTCAGGGATGGCGCAAATCCAGGTATAACGACGATAAGAAATGTTAAGCAACCTTCGCAGAGGTTGGCCATGGGATGGGTGACCAAGAATAAAATTGAATAACCTGATATTTATGTATGTTTAAGTACTTTCACTGTGTTCAAAGGTTCAGCATCCAAAAATGAAATTATATTACCTGTATAAAAAAGAAAAACATAGGAACACAGCCAAATTCTTTCTTAAATACTTGTAAAAAAAATTTTTGGAAGATGAAAAGACCTCTCTTTGGAGCCCTTACTCCGAAACATGATTTTGTCTACTTTTCCTAGGTAGGCATTTTTCAATTCTCTCGCCCTTAATGTTTCCTCTTGTGTGTAGCAAGTATTTACTTCTTCTTTTTTCTTTCTTTCTTATCGTATGAGGATTAAGTGGTCACTTCAGGAGTCAGAGTTTATCAAGCCGCCTATAATTAAATAAATAATAATAAAATCATTTATTTCGAGCTTCTTGGGCTCAGATGGTTAGTAACAATGATACTTATAGACCTAATGTTAGTATGACAAATTACAATTTACAACACCACAGCACTAAACATTTATATGTACATGGACCATACAGCAATGGTTGATGTACCGGCAGTCTAGCCTGCTCGCGACCATGTTTAGGACGCTATTGGCGCTGGCCCGGACCCGGCGCACCAGGGACGCGCACCGCTTGCGCATGATGGTGTGGAAGCAGTCCACACGAGCCTTCGCGAACATCCCCGATGCGCTACAGAACCGAGGCAGCCCCAACAGCGCCCTAAACGCATTATTGTACTGAATACGCAAAGCGCTGTACTGTCTCTTCGTGTAGTCAGCCCACAGACTGCTCGTGTAAAACGAGGTGCAGTAAGCTCTGAACTATAAGGCTTCTGATTTGGCTTAAAGACTGTTATCAGATGACAACAGCCGGGACCGACGGTTTAACGTGCCCTCCGAAGCAAGGAAGCGCTAAATTGTAATGCCACTTTGGGGTCACCCATCCGATACCAGACCGGACCGAACATTGCTTAACAAACGTGATCGAATACGATCAGTCTGTCAAGCGCGGCCATGAGCGCTTCCATGATTGTTTACTATGAACCTTTTAAAGACTTTAGTTTTGGTTTCAGCTTTCCACGAAGCAGTATCCAATGCTGCTACTTTGTCTGTTTACAACCTACAGCACTTACAAAGAGTGGGGTTATATCAAAACAAGTAAGTATGTTTTAAGATTTGACGACCTGTTTGGCGCAGGGGTACTAACCCCACCTTCTGCGCCAGAGGTCCCGGGTTCGATCCCCGGACAAGTCAATATAAGTCAAATATTAGTGTGCATGAACATGTCTGTTTGTCTTGGTCTGGGTGTTTAATATGTATGTTTTACAAAAAAAAGTATAAAAGTATGTTTATCCGTTATCTAGTATCCATAATAACGCAAGTTGTTCATGATACTTAACGTGGGCTAGATAATTGGTGTGATTGTATGGAAATATTTATTTATTTCTTAAGATTTTTGTTTTTTCGCATTTTTCAATGCCATTTTTATACTTATGCCGTTTTCATCAAAGTTTGATTGAAAGTGCAGTTACATTTTTGCTTTAGTAAAAATCAATTCGACAACTTTCTTACTAAGCAGCAATGTAACTGCCTTTTCAATCAATTTTAATCAAAATCTGTTAGCAACAGAGTTAGATATTCAACTAGCAGGACTTAAAGTCACATTATCTACCTATAATATTAAACTCAGACTTTTTATGATTCTAGAACCCATGATCCTTACGAAGTAAGCATGAATTTCCTGATGAGTATGGCTTTAGAGAAGGTGGCATATCTTCCCTTCGCTTTCATGGTTGATCAGGTGAGTTCAATGATGTTATCAGACATTTTAATGTCTCACTGCTTGGGCACTGACCTTCCTTATGGAAGGATAGGGAGAATGGGTCATGACCAACCACGCGGGCTTAATGCCGATTGGTGGGTTTTAACGACTGGAAATGCAGCCAGGACAAACGGTTTAACGTGCCTTCCGAAGCACGGAGGAGCTTGAGGTAATACATTTTTGGTCACCCATCCCGTGACCGACCATTGCGAAAGTTGCTTAACCTCAACAATCGCAGGCCAAGCGCGCGAACCACTGTTCCACGGGCTTCTCCGTTCAATGGTCTTAAATTACTTCATCACTCCATCGCACCTAAAATTATGCTGTCTTGCTAATATAAATGGAATAACAGGGAGATAAATAAAAAAAAAACAGTCCTTGACGAGTTTCTTGCCGGTTCTTCTCGTTACAAGGTCTCCCGCCGTAGGGTTTGTGAACCGATGGCGTAGCTTCTTTGATATACACAACTGCTTGTAACAGCCTAGAACGATATTGATAAATGATATTCCTCTTATATTAAATATATTTCAAAATTGTAAATTTGTGCTTGGCAAAAACATGTTCCATTGTAAATGTTGTTGTTTCTGTTAAAGCTGATAAGTTTCTTGCGGCCGTTCTTCTTATCAGTTAAAAGAGGTCCTGAATGGCTGGTTGGGAAAAAAAGAATTTGGACTATTCGAAAGTACTTATCTATATGTCTATTTGAATAAAAATCTTTGACTTTGACTTTGATATTAAATTTGAATTTATGTTGCAGTGGAGATGGTCGGTCTTCGAAGAGGGAGTTCAGAACATGAACAATAGGTGGTGGCAGATGAAACTTAGGTATCAGGTGAGAATAAAACTAAAACCTAGATCTTCTACCAGATTCTTCTTTAACCACTTAGTTGTTTTTTTAGTAAGTATAAAAATCTCAATAATGATATCTTAATATCGTAAATGCAAAATTATAAACCACAATATGTCAACTAGGTATTTTTTTTTCGAATGCGAACGAATGCTAAATGCCATAGACATTTTAGCCGACAATAAAGTATTTTTTTTATTTTTCCCATAGTTTTTCATACCGCCGATTCAAAACAGGAGATATTTTAACTGACAAGAAGAAAGGGGACAAGCATTGTTACTATATTTGTATACTTAAAGCAGATAATTATGTTTTTCACAGTGCCCGAGCTCGCATTGTGAAAATTTGGGAAAATTCCGATGATGTTCTATTCACAAAGAAAAGATTTAAAATTTGAATAAGTTTTGGTCACAGATTTCAACGCAAATTTCTATGACCCTGACATATCTATATATAAATATCACTGGGCACACGAAACTTTTTCTGTTCTAACACGTTCTAACAGAATCGCAGTGGCACCTACAATAGTTATTTGTTATGCAAGGCTGGAAAGTTGGTTATTTAGCTGCGAGTTACCTCTATTGAAATCTGAGCAAGTGAAGGATTCTAGGATTGAACCACGAGCGTAGCGAGTGGTTCAAAGATTGAATCCTGAGCGAAGCGAGGATTTCAAAGGTACAAGACGCTAAAAACTTTTCTGCCGAGCGCAACACACAATTTTTCACCTCACAACAGCGAGGAACATTTTATGATTGTTTCCGCGGTCAACTTCCGGTAAAAAATTCTTTAAACATAAAGTTTAATCTAAATATACCATAATCTCGTTGTTTTAATGATATAAAAAACTAAAATAATAAAAAAGGGAGTATTATAGTTAACTCAAAGTTATTTAAAGTTGGAATATATTGTTACTTATTAATAAGAATAAAAACGATTCCGTAAATGTTGACACTAACATGAGGTACAAGACAAAGACAATTTAAAAATAAAGATTTATGTCACAGTCCGAAATCCAATTATAGGTTGTGAAATCTTATTATAACAAATAAAATTCTTATAACAAATAGTTTAATCTTATTGTTATTGTTTTTATGATTCAATGAACTAAAATAATATAATAAAACCAAAACGGAGTATTATAATTAATATAAAGCTATTTAAAATAAGAATCAAATATAACAAAAAAGTCAATAGTCCGTTATGACATATTTTTAGGTATTCAATTAAAAAAGTACTTTGCCGCGCTAGGCCGCAAAAAGCGATTTTCCACGAATAAACTGATTGACAAAACCTCCTTTTCAGAGCTTGTGAGGTGAAAATAAACATGTTGTTACCAAATATAATAACAAAACAATGTTTCATTTTCTTTTATTTTATTGGTTTTTGCATTTTTCGATGCTTTTTTCATACTTATGATTTTTTTTCTAATCAGAATTTATCGTAAAAATAATGTTTCAGGGTGTGATCCCGCCGATGCCGAGATCAGAAGCTGATTTCGACCCCGGATCTAAGTACCACATAATTTCTGATCAGGTAAGTCAATAACAAATCATTATGATATCAAATATGGTTAGAAATTGTCCGGCAACAATAGTCACAGGTTGCCAGTACATCACATTAGTTTTTAGGGTTCCGTAGCCTAATGGAAAAAAACGAAACCCTTATAGATTCGTCATGTCCGATGTATGTCACAACCACTTTTTGAATATACTAAGCACATCTTAAGTTTTTTTTGTATGATAAATTTTAAATAGAAAAATATTGGAAAAGTTAACTCGACCACAAGTGAATTCTCAGATGGGACTCGAACCCACGACCTTTGGAATTCCAATCCAATAGACTTTGTAATTAACACTTTTGATTTGATCAAAAAATCTGACCAAGACAATAAGCCGCATGGCAGCTGAGAAAAACAAAAAAAAAAGAAGTAAAACCAAAATTTCACAAAGCGGTAATGAATCAGTTAATCACTGTAGCGCTAATTAATCACATAACAGAAGTGCGGTGATAGAAGTGGGCTGCAGGTGCCAAAAGTACAAAACCGCATTCCTGTCATGCGCCTAATTGTCTTGGTCGTGTAGTAACATGAACTCCCTTCTTTCTTCCCCCAGGAATACATAAAGTACTTCTTAGCGACGATTCTGGAGTTCCAGATCTTCGAGCATCTGTGTATCGCGTCGGGTCATTCAGGGCATCTGCACGAATGCGATATATACAGGAGTAGGGACGCTGGGAGACTGCTCAGGTAAAAAACACAAATAATTTGTAATAACTTCTTCATAACCTCACACGTACATACAATCGAGAAAGTTGAGGGTAGACCGCGTAGTTTTTAGGGAGCGTTGTTTATAAAGACGTTTCCCGAATAAAACTCTTTTTTATGAACGACGGGGAAACTAACCCCCATATTCTAAGTCGTTCCTCCAAAACTTTTTACACTCCACTCAACCTCGTCGTGGGTAAAAATGGTAGTGTGAGCTAAGCCTAACACGGAGTGGCTACGTACTCTTTGGCTCCTCCAGGTCCTTACGGAGTTATGACTTAGAATACGATTTCGAGGTGTATTTTGAAGTGGTTTTCAATGAGGTTTCGTTAAGTCGAGGACGAGTAAGTTTTGGAGGAACGACTTAGAATATGGGTAATAAGTATTGATAAGGCTCAAGGTGGAAGCGAGTCTCTCCGGGAATCCTCCTTTCCTCAATCACTGAAGAACTGGCTATCTTATCTATAACTGCCGGAACACAACAATGCTGAACTAATGGACTCTATTACTGGATTACTCTACTGGTAAACCGATAACTTCTTTCTGGTTAAAATGACGTATAGATCAATCGTACCGATTCCCATGCTTTTAACACCATTTGCAGGATTTCACTATATTTCGTTATTAAATTAATAATTCATTAATTTTTAACAAAAAAGTTTTTTACTTAAATAAAACCATGTACAGTCAATAGTACTGTACGGCTTTTATTTAAACTACAAATAACCCCGCTATTACGAGGAACATAAGGAACATCCCTGAAATCCCTGAAAAAAAACAGCCCTTGACAATTTCTTGCCGGTTCTTCTCGTTACGCGGTCTCCCGCCGTAGGGTTTGTGAACTGATGGCGTAGCTTCTTTGACGTTCATAAGTGCTTTTAACAGCCTAGACTGAATAAATTATATTGACTTTGAC
Source organism: Chrysoteuchia culmella (assembly GCA_910589605.1). Taxonomy (NCBI): domain Eukaryota; kingdom Metazoa; phylum Arthropoda; class Insecta; order Lepidoptera; family Crambidae; genus Chrysoteuchia; species Chrysoteuchia culmella. Next base: position 1,669,957 of record OU342669.1, read on the forward strand.
TTTGAAATCATGATGTAAAAATGAGTCTACAACAACGACCAACCAACTACCGTCACAAGAATAACAATGCAAAATTGGTCCTTCGAGACCGGATATGAATCAGCAACCTACGGACCTGTTAATAAGTAATTGCTGATATTTCAGTGTTCATTGAGGCCGCAGCATGTCACAGAATCGTATTTTATACTAATATTATAAAGAGGAAAGATTTGATTGTTTGTTTGTTTGTTTGCAACGAATAAACTCAAAAACTACTGAACGGATTTGGATGAAATTTGGAACACAAATAGTAGATAGCCTGGTTATGCACATAGGATACTTTTTAGCCGGATATTCCCACGGGAACGGGAACCACGCGGATGAAACCGCGAGCGGTCGCTTGTTTTTTATATTTAGGTAAGTTGACGACCTGTTTGGCGCAGAGAGGTACAAAAAATTCCTTCTGGGCCAGAGGTCCCGGGTTCGATCCACGGGCAAGACAAATATTTGTGTGCATGAACATGTCTGTTTTCTAGATCTGGGTAAAAAAAGTATATAAGTATCTAGTATCCATAACACAAGTTCTATATGAAACGGACTAGATAATTGGTGTGTTTGTATGCATTTTTTTTTATAAGTGGTGACGTGATCATACGAAATAGTATAAAAATATGTTTATTTTTACAGCGAAATCATGCAGCCTGGATCCTCAAAGCCAGCTTCAGAAATAATAAGAACAATGACGAAAGGCAAAACTAACAAGATATCCCCGGAATCTCTCGTCAGGTATCATTTTATCGTCGTCATCAGCCATTTTGAATGTCCCCACTGCTGGGGCACTGGCCTTCCTTATGGATGAATAAGGAGAACGGGCCATGACCCACCACGCGGGCCGAATGCGGATTGGCGGGTTTTAACGACTGCAAATGCAGCCGGGACCAACGGTTTAACTTGCCTTCCGAAGCACGGAGGAGCTCGAAATAGTAAATTTTTGGTCACCCATCCCGTGACCGACCATTTCGAAAGTTGCTTGACCTCAACAATAGCAGGGCGAGCGCGCGAATCACTGCGCCACGGGCTCCTCCTTTATGTTTTATATCAATAAAAAAATAATATCTTTATAATAAATAGCAATAATTATTTGCCAATGTTAAATGTGGATTTCAATGAAAACGCGCGCCAAATCTGTATTTTTTTCTTTTGTATTTTTTCTGTAATAAAAATAAAAGTTGAAGTGTAAATTAATATTATACTAAATTGATTTTATAAAAGTGTCAACACCATTTATTGTAAACCTACTAACTGCAAGTAAAACACCCCTACCGGTCATGTTTGGAGTACCTCAAGGAAGCACACTAGGGTCTACCCTCTTTATAATTTATATGAACAATAATTATAATTTGAATTTGAGAATCTCTACTTCGACCTGTTTGGCGCAGGGGTACTAATCCCGCCTTTTGTGCCAGAGGTCGCGGGTTCGATCCCCGGACAAGACATTTTTTTTCAAATGATTTTTGTAGTTTTGCATTTTTCAATATATTTTAAGATCGTCTCTTTCCAGATACTTCCGTCCACTAGAACTATGGCTTCGCGTCCAGAACCGTGACGAGCCTCTGATAGGCTGGAGCTCCAACTACCATGATGTGGCTTTATTCGCGCCTCAACGCAGCTCGAACTCTAGAGTCACGCCTTGGATCTGCTATTTGGCTCTCACTTGTTTGTTGTTGTAAACTTGTAATAAAATAAAGGTTGTTTTAAGTTTTGCTATAAGTAGTTTTATTTATCGTAAATGTCATAAGAATCCTTAGTATGATCTGCTATGCTAAAGCAATATTAGTTACAAAGATTTCTCTTTCTCATAGCTATTGAAATATCATTACGTTGTGATTTTTTGATTTTGTATTTACAAAGCTAGATGGCGCTTTGTGCAGCCTATAATCCTAGTCTTTAAATCAACGTTAGTTCAATATTGTTGTCATGGTAAGGCCTCAGATCCGTAATGGGCCTCTCATAGGCTGGACCTTATAATTCCACAACGTTGCTTTATTAGCGCCTCAACGCGGCTCGAACTCTAGAGTCGCGCCTCTACTTGGCTTGTTCGCTCTTACTTGTTTGTTGTTGTGAGATAATAAAGGTCGTTTTAAATTTTTGAAGTTATTTTTATTATCTAGAATCTACCTACACTAATGTTGTTGCACACGATACAAAAACAAACATATACAGAGAGAATGACGAAAACTAACAACACACAATAGGCGGCCTTATTGCTACAAAGCAATCTCTTCCAGGCAACCTTTGGGGGGGGGTGAGAGAGATAGAGAGATGTATATAAATAATAGGATATAGGGGAATGGGTGCGTGAAGAGGGAGGAGGAAATATTTAGATAATAATGATAAATTTTAAGCAAGAGAAAGGTACCTAATGAATTTTGACTTGCTCACCGTAAGAGATCGCAGAGTCCCCTGTACCCTGGAAGAGCGTTCCACAAACGAACAGCATGCACAGAAAAGGAATTGGAAAATAAATCAGAAGAGTATTGTGGGAAGTCAAGGGTCAGGTTAGATGAAGAAGGCAAGGTACAGTTTGTGGAAGAAGAATGCAATGAGAAGCATTCTTTCAGATATGGTGGGGGAAGTAGGTAGGAAAAGAATAGAGTTTTTTTTAATGAATGACGGGGAGACTCTTAGCCTTTATCATACCTGATGTTAAGCATTGATAAGGCTGAAGATGAAAGCGAGCCTCTGGCTGGAGGAACTGGCTATCTTATCTCTAACTGCCGGAACACAACAACGATGAAAACATTGTTGTTATGGCGTCAGACTTAGATAAGATGGTGATAGCTAGCCAGGCGGACTTACAACAAGTCCTACTACCAACCAAACCGAACACAATACCCCCGCTGGGAATCGAACCCGGGACCCCTGGGTCTGACACCGGTGGTTGTACCACTAGACCACAGAGGCGGTTAAGAGAGGAGATTTTTAGAGTAGAGGAGCTTAAGAGTGTGTAAGCCCTGCGCCGGCGAATAGGGAGCCAGTTGAGTTACAGTTGTACTATTAAGTATTCTGTGGTTACAGCTTGGTTTTGGGTACTGAACCGATTTTGAAAAATCTTTCACCAGTAGGTACAATCCGGTAACTTCCCGGTTGACCAGTAGCGTTTTATTTGGGAAACGTTTCCTCGGAAAGTACTAAGGTTAATGAAATAATTCATTTATTAAATGAAATATCATGTTAATATTCCATTATTTGGGATGTACACGTTTCCTACATATCTATTATTTTTTTAAATAATGCTCCCTAAAAAAATCTTTACTGGTCGACCGGAAGTTCCCCGACTGTACTTACATAATTCCTGCCTGAGTGGCAATATGCATATATTTTTGGGTTGAGATTAATGGTATAATTAATACACCCAGACGTGGAATAAACACATAAGTTCAAGACATTAATGTTTCTTCGGTTGGGGATTGAACCCATGACCCCTGTGTCTGTACCATCTGAAGCCATCAAAACAGTCAGAAGAATTAAAATCAAACACATCACTTTTTATATTCTTTAATCTTATTTTAACTCAACCACATCAATTTAAGCTGCGCGAGGCGAGCGTCGGCCATTATGATAGTAAAAAAACATCGACGATATCATTTTAAGATTACTGCGAATAAAGGCAAGACTACACATACAGCGAAGCGAAAAGCGAGCGCAAATTAGATTTTAGTTTCAGAGTAACATATCGCTATTCGTAGATGCAAGCGAAGTTGCTAATAACTTCTTTCTTTATTTATTTATGAAAGATAATGTCATTATCATTTATTAAGTCTAGGCTGTTACAAGCACTTATTTATGAACGTCAAAGAAGCTACGCCATCGGTTCACAAACCCTACGGCGGGAGACCGCGTAACGAGAAGAACCGGCAAGAAACTCGTCAAGGCCTGTTTTTTCTCCCTGTTTTATTTCATACAGAGACATCAAATTGAAAAGTGACCTTAACATATCAGTAAGGTAAATTTCCATCACAAAAAGACAATATTAATTATAATTTTCAACTGGCAAAGAAGGACTTATACCACCATTTCTCGCATTACAAGATTACTGTACTGCAAGTTGTGAGGTACATACAGGTCAGTATCAATTTTGGATGAAAATATTGAAGCTTTAAGGGCCCGCTATAGGCCAACGAAAATTTAAAAGATTGCTTTACATGATCGTCTGTAATATCAATATTAATGAGAAACTGAATTTCAAATTAAGATGCAGCAAACTACAGGACTAACACTAGTAACTCAAAAACAATGTTACTCAAAAACCAAATCACTATAATTAACACGATAAACTGCTAGTATTCAAGTAATACATTAAAATAAAGCTTGGAACTTTTTAGTTTAATTACACTATAGATAAGGCAGGGCTTATGTTATATATTTTTTATAAATAACCTTTAAATATCCTTTAAAAAAAGAATTTCCTTCATTTCTTCATTCCGGACCGGCCGAATGGGGCCAGAGAATTATAGCAAATGCATTTACTTTGCAGTTCGCCGTTGCCGTTATTACTTTTGCTTTTGGCCTAGAGCGCGCCCTTAACGACAACATTAAGATAAACAGACTGAAGTAGACCCATTTCCGTTGGCGAGTAAGGTGAAAAAAACTCACATAAAGCACACAGTAGAGTGATTGACAGGTTCTCATGTCAATGTCCGTGAATGGAATCAATACTAACATACTATGGAATGATATTCTGAAATAAATGCTTATATTAATAATACTTACTGAACTCCAAGTGATGATTTGCGCAGATCTACTGCGCAAATCATTACGAAAAAAAACTGCGTTAAAAAACCGACATCAAAAACTAAAAAGCAAAAAATAAGTCTTTTGGATTCTACTTTGAGCTCCTATTCTTTTATTTTTCTTGCCTTGGCTGGCACCGACTCCAAAGGACTTAATTTTTGGTTTTTAGTTTTTGAAGTCGGTTTTTTTAACGCAGTTTTTTTTTTACTTTTTAGTGTCTGTAATAGGCTGTTTTGTAAACTACAGCAGGGCTTTTCTAGATTAGATAAGGTTTCATGTACATTATAAACTAAATTATCGTAAAAATAACATCGTCCAAGTTAACAATGAAATGAAATATATAAAAATGCTCATAACATAAAAAGTACTGGGTCAAACTGAACCAAATTTTTATGGGACCAATTGGCAACTATTCTGCATCGAACAAAAAAATAATCACGGAAATCGGTTCAGAAATCTCGGCGCAATCGGTGTACATACATATAAAAAATATATATATACCAACCGAATTGAGAACCTCCTCCTTTTTTGAAGTCGGTTAAAAACAGTTTAAAGCAGGAATATTTTTACAAAGTGACATTAACACCTGTCAAATTACTCTATGAATTAAAAATCCAACTATACTTGGCAAAATTTGCTATGCCATTCATTACCACGATTATATTTTACATCATTTACAGAAGTATCCAATGACTTTAACCCGCCGTCTCGGTCGCATGGAGTCTTCGAAAGCCCGGATACTAACTAACTAACGAACTTAGTTAACGGTTTTTGTTGGCTAACGAAAACCGCTATATTTTTTTATACATAAAGGATACGTATTTAGGACACATAGTGGCTTCATAAATTAATTGCGCTCAAGCAATTCAGTATGCGCGCTGCCCGTAACAGAAGTTTCATCTGTGCAAGGGCTTTGAAAGACCCCCATGCACGACGACCAAGTTCGACGAATACTGCGGAACGGTGAATTTAAACATAAATATCGCTGGAAATAGACTCTTTTGTAAATAACAATAATACTTCTACTGTGGGTAAATCAAACTGAACTTGAGCCAAGAAATAACTATAATCAATCTTTTCAAACTTTATCAACTCAAATCTCACGAAGTACAATCAGAAAAACCCGCTCCAAGCAAAAAAGTGACGTTTCTCCTCCAGTTATTGTTATTTTTCCCGCTCGCTCGCCGTGACACGTGACAGTGTTGACAATACTTGCTTTTAGTGATAAGGCCGCCAATTGTATGTTTCTCTTTGTTTGTTTTTTTATCATTCTATGTTCTGTGTGTACAATAAAGTATAAATAAATAAATAAATAAATAAATACTTTTTAGTGTGTCCGTGCCAATCAGTGCTTAAACGATTGACTCACATTTGCTGGGACCATGAGATTTAGCTCAAAGCATCAAAGACCCTTTAGAGGTACGACCACTCTTTCTACATATAAATCGTTTTACTGGAACCCCAAAATCAGAGGCAAATGACAAGAAAATGATGTGCATATTGCCCATTGACAGAAAAAAGCTGAACGGCATGTGTTTCGTGACGGATAAACACATGTCCAAAGACCTCAAATGCTATCTACTACCATTGTTGATATGAGAGTAAAGAAGTGCAGAGTGCTTTATTGTTTATGATTTTGTATTTTTTGCATTTTTCAATGCTATTTTTATACTTATGGTAAATTTTAAATAGAAAAATGTTGGAAAAAATTAACTCGGCCACAAGTCTCGGTAGCTCAGCGGTTAGAGCATTGGACCGGATTTCCAAAGGCCGCGGGTTCAATTCCCGTCTGAGAATTCACCTGTGGCCGAGTTAATTTTTTCTAATATTTTTCTATTTAAAATTTGCTTTATTGTTATTTTCATTCTTTACCATTTGATTTATAGGAAAGAAGCAACTCAATTTTTATTTTTATTCATTTCAGAAAATAAAATTATATTTTGATAGTTTTACGATTAGTTTTGTATGAGTTGCCAAAAAATGCAGAATTTTCTTTTTTTTCGTTTTTTGACTCAATAGTATGAAGGTATGAAGTAATATTTTTGATTTTATTCAAAACTTTAATTATCCCTGAAGACAATAAATATAAAAGAATATTTTATTAAATAAAAGTTGTACAATTTTGACTGTCTCAAGTACTGAAAAGCTATTTTGCTACCATTGTTGACAGTATAGAAGTGTAGGGTAGTTTTTCATTTATTTATACATTAATATTTGATTTAATAGAAAGAAGAATCTCAATTTTGTTATTTATATTAATTTCAGAAAAAAATATAAAGTTTTGGTTAGTTTTGTAAAAGTGATGCAAAAATGCATATTTCCATTCATTTTCGTTTGTTAATGTTTTGATTCAATTTTAAAAATTTAACTATCCCTGAAAACATACTTAATATATAAAAACAAATATTTTAATCATTTTAAAATTGTACTATTTTGGCCAATGCTTTCTAAAGACCCCACGCGACCGATAGTGTCACAAAAAAGGCGCGACCGACGCACGGCGGGTTAAATAACTAGTTAGAATTACTAAATCGGGTAGTTATAAAACATTACGTAATTTCTTTTTTTCTCGCCTGATAATACCAACAATACATAAAAGCAGAGTAAAATATATTTTGATTGATACAATTTTGACTGTAGTTATTTCTTATGAGCTCCCTATTATTTATAGCATATCTTGCAGTGACTTGAATCTTAACTTCGCTACTTACTAGTTTGTCTTAATTCAAAAATCTGCCTTGAAAGTGAAGTGTCAAAAGTAAAAGTTAAAAGTGTATGGCAGAGTATGCGATATTTGTATTTTGTTCTAATTGTATTTTTTTGCGAGTAGATTTTGGACTTTTTCGACGGATGTTGTAAATTGATGTTTAAATTAATTATTTCTTACACTATAAAGCTACCTGCTTATAAGTACATCGATAACTAAGTAGTTATGATAATATTTAATTTTTCTTTCATTTTATCCAGAAAATATACAGTACGTACATCTTATGTTTTGGCGCGCACTGTTCATTGAAATAAATCAACTTTTATGGTTATCAAACGCGCTATATTTCCACGAACTAAGTTGTAATTGTCCGTATTTTTAGGTTTTTTAGGGGTGTTTTCATTTTCCCGACGTTTCGGCACCTTTACAGCTGCCGTGGTCACGGGATGACAACCTAAAAATACGGAGAATTACAACTTAGTTCGTGGAAATATAGTGCGTTTAATATCCGTAAAAGTTATTTTATTTCAAAATATACAGTATTTAAATGACTGAGAATCATAACAAACATAACACAATATACACAGTTTTTTGTTTTCGCATATAAACAACAATTTGCTTAGTTGTATTAGGTAAGTAAGCTGTGTAGTGTCGGCTTAGAATAGCACTACCCCCTCTCATCCCGTGGGGGTCGTAAAAGGCGACTAAGGGACTCAGCCTTCAGGAGACGGGCAGCAGCGTCTCCTACAAACTTGGCCATACTGCGATCGCCAACCCGCCTGCCAAGCGTGGCGATTATGGCAAACCCCCCCTTTTGGGGGAGGCCTATACCCAGCAGTGAGTGTTATGTGGCTGAGACGACGGTTAGGTAAGTAAATGATATTATTTTTTGGAGATATTAATTTACTATACTAGTTACTTGCGCATGTATTTATGAATTATTAAGGTATGATGAACCAATTAATGTGCAATGTTTGTTTGTATGGAAGTTGTACCACCACCTACTTGTTACTGGCGTTTGATATACGGATCATCATAAAAAATAAAATATTGTAAACAATATGTTTATTTTCAGATTAAAGTATTTTATGAAACATTTGCTGAATGGTCTCTTTGTCTGCAAGAAGTGTCTCGAGACCAAAATGTTTTTATTTATTTTTCCTGTTGCATAGATGCATTTATTTGCCTATTTATAAAAAATCGCAAGGTATTGTACAAAAACTGTAAATCCGTAACAACTCGGTTAAGACGCTATTTCGAAAAAGAAATGTCCTATTTGGTATAAAACTATAGGACAGTTGGAGATGTTACAAATCTGGTAATAAGATATATATTTCTTTTTACCTTTTTCTAGATTCGTAACGATTCAGAAACACGATTTTATGATTATAATATTTTTATTTTGCATTTTACAATGCTATTTTTGTGTGATAAATATTAAACAAGAAAATATACCAGAAAAAAGCAACTAGTCTCATCCCGTCAGGGCGACATCGACATGGAGACTATTTGCTTTTTTCTAGTATATTTTCTTGTTTAATATTTATAACGATTTTAAAATTTTGCCTAGACACTTTTTTTTTTTTTTTGTTTTATTAGGAATAACAAACATTTACAAAATGAGATTAAATATACTAACTTAAATTAAATCTTACTAATTTTGCAAACAACAACGTTATCCACAACATACATTTAAAGTTTTAGTAGTTTCTAATATAATTATTAAGGTTATAAGTTACATACAATTTATAGATCTTACATTAAAGTTGTATCTAGGTTTTGAAGAAATGAAAGAAATTTCTTTTCGAAATGGACTATTAGAAATTGGTTTAATTAGTGGACATCAATAAGATTTAGGATCGTATAGTTTTATTTTCTCTTTTATCGCTATAGTTATTTACTACGAAGTGATTTAGTATTTTCGCTTAATCTCCAAAATTACTATCTCGCTTCAGTCGAGTAGCCTCTTAAGTAGGAAACGATTATCGGAAAGGTCAGTTAAATATTCGGATCAAGTTTTATTTAAGTACTTGATATCATTTATCTCCCGTCCAGCAGCTCTCTACTGGCTACTGTGGACTCTGTGCGAATCCACCGTCTCTGGCGGAAAGCCAAAAGATCTGGGAAGCCCAGCAACGATCCCGACATCTACTGGCCGATATCGTTACTGTGTCATACCTACCAATTGCTGGAAAGAATGCTAGTGGGACCCTAGCCAAAGTAACAATTCAAAAACGATAACGAAGTTCGAAAATAATTAAAAGTATGGGATTGGCGGATTGGCATACGCCGCGCTAAATCACATGGTCTTACCGCAAGTTAATTGGCGAATATAGAAAATAACGAATCGAATTATCGTTTCGCTACATAACGATATTACTTTGTCTACGGGCCTGAATCGCCTAACCAGTATTATAAACCAAAAGCTCATTACTAAGGAAGCTGGTTTTCGACCAGGTAAATCCTCCTGTAGTCAGTTATCTCACATAACATCTTGAGGACGGGTTTGAGTTAGCTCGAGTCACTGGTTTGGTATTCGTGGATCTTACCGCAGCGTATGACACAGTGAATATAAAACGGCTTCGGTGGAAGGTGATGGAGCTCACTGGCGACCACGCCTTTACACAGCTTCTGAGCAAACTACTGTGTAACAGACGATACCAGGTCCACCTTCCCTCAGAAAAAAGCCGCTGGATATCACTCAAAATTGGGCTTTCCCAAGGTAGTGTGTTTGCCCCCACGCTGTTCAACACCTACACAAACGATCAGCCTTATACCAAACGGTTCATTTATGCCGACGACCTTGCCCTGACATCTCAAGCACCTTCCTTTGAGGAGGACGAAAGGAATCTAAGTGAAGCACTGGAGAGCCTTAGCTGCTTCTATAAACAAAATTCCTTGCGACCAAATCCATCAAAAACCCATTTCACCTGCGCAATCGGGATTCCCGGCGGACACTAACATCCGATGGGAGGATGTCCGGATAGCTCACTGCTCTACACGAAAATAACTCGGTATTACATTTGACTTACAAACAACACTGTATGAACATCAAACAGAAAGTGAGCACTGGGAACAACCTCATCATCATCCAGGTGGGGAGAGTCACTGGAGGCTCTGCGAATAACGGTCTGCCTCTTTATTTTTCAGCTGGCGAGTACGCCAGCCAGGTCTTTAGTCGTTCAGCACACAGACAGCTAATTAACCCTTTCCCGGACACTGAAAGAAAGAAAGAAAGAAAAAACATTTATTAGCCACATACACACAGAAGATACACACACACACACAACAATACAAGGAGCTACAATATTAACATTTAAATGAAAAACAAATTAAGCGTGCAGGGCCAATAAATACCCCGTCTCAGCATAATGCTACTGAGCCACTAATAGATGTGCAAAGTGACCCAGTAGCGCTGTTATTCTGACGGGGTTTACAAAGGACACAGACAGTCAAAAACAAGTAAAATAATAATAGATAAATAACAAAATTTATAAATAAAAATATAAAGCAATAAAATGTATAAATATAAAAAGTCATACAGGTAGATAAATAAAAATATAATATTATGGCATTATGTGCACTGTTGTTTGCCGATGACTCGAAGAAACGACAGTCGGTGATTGGTTGGCAGACGGGACAGATTGATAGACTTATAATATGTCAATGTCATCGCCTCCACACTGAACGGCTATAGCAGTCATAACAATAAAAATTATATTGTGTCTCGTTCACTGTCCGCGAAAGTGATAATGCAGCACTAAACGACACATGCCGAATCATTACGGGCTGTCTACAACCAACTCCCATTGGTTTTCTGTATTCACTGGCTGGTGTTGCTCACCCTGGGGTCCGCAGAGATGTGCCTCGCTCTTTGGAGCGTCCCAAAAAAGAGACCGATCCACGGCACCCGTTACACCACCACGTACCGGTGACCCAAAGGCTAAAAGTCGCCACAACTTTCTCCGGAAAGTTCCTCCCCTGGACGAGGACCCTAAAGAAGTACGAGTAAAGCTCTGGAAGGAGCAATATCCCATAGACTCATTTACTGAGCATGCTGAGGGACTCCCCCCGGTCATGATCTACCCTGGACAAGCAAGTTGGCCGAAGTAGGGAAAATATGCGCAGTGGTTACAGCTCGGAGAGCGCGTGTCTATGTGGTATTTCTCCCCAGACCATGGCACATCTTTTGTCCTGCCCTGCGTGTCATTACACCTGCACACGCGAGGACCTTTACAAGGCCACTAACAGTGCCGTTTCGGCGGCTAAATTCTGATCCTCACAAATATAACCAGACTCGACACTCTAAGAAGAAAACAAAAACAAATGAATTTAATGTAAATTAAATAAATTAAAATTAATTTTCGGAAACTGACTATACGATAAAGCGTTAATTACATCTTAAAAGATGTAAAAAAAATGCACGCTCTGTTGCTTTACCAATTACCTAATTAATTCATAATTGGCGCAGTAATGTTAGTGCTTATTTTTTATTATAATAATGCATAATTAAATAAGTACAAATAAAAGATGAGACTACACAATTTCTATTTTATTTTTTCCTTTTTTTTACAAAACATCTCTTCAAAAAGTGAGAGGGTAAAACGGAACGTAATATCAAAATGGCGACCGCAACGCACGCAGAACACTTACAACTTTCGTTTTGAAATCAAAATGAAAGTTTTTTGAATGGCAAAAGCGCGCGATACGTGTAAACATGGGAGTTCCGTATGAATTTTTAAAATTAAGAACAGAATTAAATAAATAGAATAGAATAAATATATTGAATTGAATTGAATTGAATAGAATAGAAAATTGTTTATTTTGTTGCAACACACATAGGTACATCTGGTATTTTAGACATCTTATAAATAAATTAAATATATCTTACACTCACACCAATTAACCTAGCCCCAAAGTAAACACTGTAAGACTTGTGTGTGTGTAATGGGATACTAGGGTAACGGATATAAATACATATAATTATACATCTACGTAATAAGTATTTATCTCTAGAAATATATAAATATATATATATACGTCCATGACTCAGGTACAAATGCTCGTATTCATCATACAAACATTTGCCCCTACCGGATCAAATTTCGAATCCAGGACCTCAGAGTAGGCGAAACCGGTGTACGTACCACTCTACTACGAAGGTCGTCTAAAGACAAATTTTTTTTCTTCTTTGCGCTTCTTCTGGAATCCATTAAACACTGAGGAACATGCGATCTAATCTCTAACGGATAACGGAATAACAATGCTGAAAACATTGTTGTTGTGACGAAAGATTTGGACAAGGGACGGTAGTTGCAAAGTTAGCAAAATATACTTAGAAGAACAAGTATTTTTTTTATACTAGGAGAAATGCTTTTACGCATCCCTCGCCCCCACGTGCAGGGGCGAATCGAAATGTTGGACTCACCTGGGCGGGTACTACCAACTAAAACTCCTAGTACTTGCCCTCCAGGCCGCCATTGGTCACGGGGGTAGGGTTCGCAATCACCCCTAAAGACCCCCACTGGAAATCGAATTCTTGATCACTGGATCTGATACAGGTGTTGTTTCCATTAGACCATAGATGTGGTTAACGAACTAAGCACTCCATAATGTGTACAATCAGGATACTTCCCGGTAGACCAGTAGATTTTTTTTAGTTATTTATTTCTTTAACCGTATCACTTTTCCCTAAAAATTCTACTGATCGACCGGGAAGTCCTCGATTCTACCGCATCTATACATCAATAAAATTATCAATTACATATATTATATTCGCCTAATGACCCCTAAAATTCAAATCCGCTGATCTGAATCTAGTTTTTTTTTTTCAAACCACCGTCAATCTCGACTCAAGGCCATAAAAAAACTTGATCGCTGTTAGAAGCATCTAAACGATACATTTTACTCATAAGAAATATGTATTGGTAACTTTTATGGCTAAAATAATAGATTGTTTTGGTAATTGCGACCAATTAAGTAACGTTCGAAAGTTATAATTTTCTTGTCGATACAATAAATCATCTAGTTTAGCCGCTAAATTGAGTCAATAACGCCGCCAAATATTAATTCATATAATTTTTTATGTCCGCGTTGTTAGCGCACAGTAGGCCTTGCACGAAAAACTTTAAAAAGTAAAAAATGTTTTTTTTTTTCTCTTTATTTGGGTCAACAAACAACTACATATTACATATAAGGGTTTAAATCATATTTTCTTAGGTAACTTAAACAAATATGCAGTCAAACACGTTAACCACAAGTTACTTTAAAAAATTAAAAAGTTTATAAGACAGTGTGGTGCTAAGCAACAACAAAATATAAAAATACAAAGCATAACTACTTTTATACTAAAATAAAAATAATAATAAAAAAAGACAGAATTACTGCTGAGCCAAACAGAATAAGTTCCTACGTATTTCACTTAATTAAAATTTAACGAACCAGATAAAACAAGCCGGTCAAAATATTGTTTGCCTATACAAAAAAAAAACAATTAGCTAAAATTATATAAGTGATTCCAGTAAGATACGGATGGACCGCTTGAATTCCGCCTCAGAAAGCGAAAATATGTCAGCATCCAGGAACAGCGAATTATAATTTATCAGAGATGCGCTGCAGAGGTAGGTATGACATATTGAGCAGCGTTCCTAGCGGACGTAAACGGAACTACATTTTCCTATACATTTTTGACACTACATGCTCTATACTATTACGATAGCTTTTCGGGCAAGCCCTATGATGGGACACTCTTCCTTACGGATGGATAAGGCAATTGGGCCGTGAGTGACCTACCACGCGGCCCCAAAGCGGATAGATTGGTTCTAACGACTGCAAATGCAACAGCAACAGCCGGTACGACTACAACAGCCGGGACCAACGGCTTCACGCGCTTCCTGAAGCACGGAGGAGGAGCTCGAAATTAAAAAAATGGTAACCCATCCCGTGACCGACCATTACGATAGTCACTTTAATTTATCGCAGTAACCGCTACCGTCGCTTGCTGAACGAGCCACCGAGCCTCCGAGCTCCTCTATTTATTTAGTTGTAACTTAATTGCTCATCTTTGTCGGTCTTTTGACAACTCTTTGAATCACTGACATACATTGATTGACGAATTACTTATAACTCGTATTGTGAACCAGTTACTGCACACAACTTTGTCTGTAGAAATTTATATATACTTCTCTTTTTGTTTTTCTTTTTTTTTGTTTGTTTTTGTCTGTTTTAATTTTATTGTTGTAATTATGTAGTAAAATTTTAATTTAATATTTTATTTTTCTTGCTCTTTTATGCTTCTTTTATCCGTGTGCCTGTGTGTCAATAAAATATTTTTCTTTCTTTCTTCTTTCATATATTAGGGCTTAGTTGTAGTATTATGAATGGAAAAATTAAGAAAAGTTGTCAATAATTATGACATGAATCCCTATGACATTTAATACAATGTTTTAATTTTTTTTTTTTGTATGTGCGTTATTATATATTATTAATTCATATTGACATTTAATAGAATATTTTAGAATTTGTAAATTGACATGACTGTAATTATTATTTTGACATAAATACTATTTTGACATTAATATTAAGTGTTTAGTTTTGATTATTATTAATTTGTTCAAAACCATCAAACAATTATATAATTTAAATAAGTATAGCCATTACAGGCATAGTTAGACATTTAATATTTTACTAAAAATCAGCAAGTAGTTTAATTTTTTTTCCCTTGTGTTCTTTTGTTTTATAACTTGTAAGTTGTAAACAATATTTGCATGGCTGTGTTATGGGTCAAATATGTGAAACTTTAATGAATTATGACATCAATTGTACCATGTTTGTGGCGAATAAATGATTTCTATTTCTATTTCTATGAAAATACTGTTTCACCTGTAAAGGCATGTCTTTTGGCCTAGTCAGCTTAAATATATTAAATTTAAATGTGTACTTAAAAGGATGTGTTGTTGGTAAATCTTATTCAATTAATAAAATAATAAAATCACTGATGCCAACTCAGTGACTAACAAGCTCTATCACCACCTTTCAGTTTCATCTTTTTGTTACGACATTTTAGCTACATCTTATAACTAACGAACTTTGTACAATTTTGAATTTCTTTACAGCCTTTTTCGAGTTGACGCTTCTTTCGGCACTCGTTGCGTAATGCGTAAAAGCCAGCGATTCTTTTCGCAATCTTACGAAGGTTTTTCGCAAAAATCCTATCATTTTTTAGTATCTAATTATCCGTGTTTTCGCAATATCCCTAGGATTTTCGCAAAAAATAGATTTATCTAATTTTCCTGCGACATATATAAGTATATACTATTCTTATGCAAAATCTTTTTTTGAAATCTAAAATTACGCAAATTCATTAAGTCTGAGTGTTAGTTTTACATTGCGTTACATTACATATTTAAATCTCACATTGCTTTGTTATTCGTCAAATCACGATTTCGATTTAGGGTTGGTACTTGTTTAAAATAACAATTTATTAATTTGATTTAAATATTTTTCAACTGAATCCATAATAGGAGTTTCTTAATTTAGATGTCATTAAACACAAAAAGTTCTGTCAAGTGGAAAAATTAAAACAACGATTTATAAACCTCATTAAGAAATGATTTATTAGAAAATTCATCACATTGGTCCGTTCAGCCGAATGAGACCTACTTTCTAAGCCCGTCAACTAAGATACGGGCCCCCGTCCGTTAGTTTCCCGAAACTACGGATGGAGCCTACTCTCTATTAATTTTCGATGTACTAGTTTTGGACAAACGGCACAAACACATTGGGAGAAGGGACAGAGTCAAAACGTATTCTCATTCATTCAAAAACCCAAAAATTCAATATCATTTATTCAGTCTAGGCTGTTACAAGCACTTATGAACGTCAAAGAAGCTACAAACCCTACGGCGGGAGACCTTGTAACGAGAAGAACCGGCAAGAAACTTGTCAAAGGCTATTTTTAGTACGGGTCTTCGAACTAATAAGCTGTCCGTAGGTGATACGGAGTAGGAAACGTCCGTATCTTAGGCCGAAACTACGGGTTTCGTGCTTAGAGAGTAGACCTCAAGGTACGAATGGATGGACAAATTACATATTCGATATGGATGTCTTTTTTTGACATTTCCAGCGACTAGTAAATAGACAAGATGATAATATTAATACTTTAAAATTTTCCGATCACGTGCCTTACCAATTATACTTGTCAAAATTCAAACCCAAACTTGATAACCCTAACAAAGCAATAATCATATTGTAACTAGACCACGGTCTGGTGCCTGAGATAATCAAGAATATTTCTAATTTCTTACACATTATTTAATTAAAAAGTTGTTTTAACACGAATTAAAGTTACGTAACATTACTACCGAAAAGATTTCGCTTTCAGTATCAACTGTATTACACTGAATAATGACTAGATATTATTTCAAACAATTATTTTACATCCATCCATACACATATAGTTAGTTAATAATTATGCTGTATGAGTGTCGTCATCAGCCTGTGGACGTGCACTGCTGGACATAGGCCTCTCCTAGCTCACGCCTCTTGAGGCGTTCATAGGAGGATATTAGCCTACTGCTACCACGCTGGCCAGACGGGTTGGTAGAGGGTTTGTTCAAGTTTTCCTTCTCTTGCACAGGTGTTCAATGCGTCGATCCTCTTAGTCGACTCTTACGACATCCCAGGCATCTAAGGGAGTGGTGACACTTGTACTCTTAGGCCGTCACCACACGGCATGTCATAATACGCCTTAACAATGGAAACAATGTTGCATCTTAATCGATCGTTAAACACCTGAAAAGATGCAAGGATATTCCTAGCATTGATGTAACAACGCTGGCCTACAGCGTATTAAAAATATAAAAGTATTGGAGTATTTCGACGGTGGTTCGCAAGTCTCGGTAGCTCAACGGTTAGAGCATTGGACCGGATTTCCAAAGGTCGCGGGTTCGATTCCCGTCTGAGAATTCACTTGTGGCCGAGTTAATTTTTCTATTTAAAATTTACCATAAGTATAAAAAATAGCATTGAAAAATGCAAAAATTACAAAATCATAAATTATTGGCAGTTGCATCTTAATCGATCGTTAAACACCTGAAAAGTTGTTTCTTTCGAATGCAAGGATATTCCTAGCATTGATGTAACAACGCTGGCCTACAGCGTATTAAAAATATAAAAGTATTGGAGAATTTCGACGGTGGTTCGCAAGTCTCGGTAGCTCAGCGGTTAGAGCATTGGACCGGATTTCCAAAGGTCGCGGGTTCGATTCCCGTCTGAGAATTCACTTGTGGCCGAGTTAATTTTTTTCAATATGTTTCTATTTAAAATTTACCATAAGTATAAAAATAGCATTGAAAAATGCAAAAATTACAAAATCATAAATTATTGGCAGTTGCATCTTAATCGATCGTTAAACACCTGAAAAGTTGTTTCTTTCGAATGCAAGGATATTCCTAGCATTGATGTAACAACGCTGGCCTACAGCGTATTAAAAATATAAAAGTATTTTCCCGTCTGAGAATTCACTTGTGGCCGAGTTAATTTTTTCCAATATTTTTCTATTTAAAATTTACCATAAGTATAAAAATAGCATTGAAAAATGCAAAAATTACAAAATCATAAATTATTGGCAGTTGCATCTTAATCGATCGTTAAACACCTGAAAAGTTGTTTCTTTCGAATGCAAGGATATTCCTAGCATTGATGTAACAACGCTGGCCTACAGCGTATTAAAAATATAAAAGTATTGGAGAATTTCGACGGTGGTTCGCAAGTCTCGGTAGCTCAGCGGTTAGAGCATTGGACCGGATTTCCAAAGGTCGCGGGTTCGATTCCCGTCTGAGAATTCACTTGTAGCCGAGTTAATTTTTTCCAATATTTTTCTATTTAAAATTTACCATAAGTATAAAAATAGCATTGAAAAATGCAAAAATTACAAAATCATAAAAAATTCAAACCGACGTCAAAAAGTGAAAAATAAAACTTTTGGAGTCGGTGCTAGCTAGCTAAGGCCAAAAAAATATATAGTTAATAGAAATGCAATGTAGAATGCCCTGGCTGGCACCGACTCCAAAAGTTTTATTTTTTACTTTTTGAAGTCGGTTTGAATTTTTTTTATAAAATGTTTTTTTAGTTTGCAGTGTCCAGTTAAGGCTCTTGCTATCGCACTTATGTTTGCTCTGCTGAGTTCTAGGAGTTCAGCAGTTTGCTTTTGCGAATAGCCTTCGATAAGAGATTTGGCGTGCACTAATACGCGTGGCTTACTGAGAGCAAAGAATATTTGCGACACTTGAGGAACTGATTATGATGTTTGAATTAAATAAGCTAGATTTTTCCTCGTGATTGTTAAATATGAAAAATACACAGTACAAAACACGTGTTATACGTGTATGATTGTATTTTTAACCCCCGACGCAAAAAGAGAGGGGTGTTATAAGTTTGACTAGTCTGTTTGTGTATCTGTCTGTTGTATCGTAGCTCCCAAACGGATGAACTGATTTTCGTTTAGATTTTTTGTGTCATAGATAATTTTATCCCGAGTGTTCTTAGCCATGTTTCATGAAGATCATCAGCTCTTTTCTAGTTGATGAGGGGATCTGACTAGCTTCCTTATGTCCTATCGATTCGAAATTTGGTACCGTGTTACTTCAATAATATTAAAAGTAAGGTAACAATGACCTGGGGCCGAATCGGCTTCCTTTGACAGATGGATGTGACACATTGCTGCTTCTTTTTGACACAAATAAAACTTACCAAAGACTAAGAGCAATATGTCACATCCATCTATCAAATGAAATCGATGTCGATGCCGACGACATTTGCGCGGAAAACCTCTGATCAGCCGTTTGAAGATCATAAGCTCTTTAATAGTTGATGAGGGGATCTGACTACCTTCCGTATGTCCTATCAGCGGACATTAATAATAATAATAATAATAATAATAATAATAATTTATTTCATAAGATTTGCAGTACATGTACAAATATACAAAATTTGATCTTAATGATTAAAATTTTAAAAGCTTGAAATAAAACTTAAATTTAAAAACCCCCAACACAACAAAATACTCCTAAAATGTTAAAAATAATATTTATTTACCCTAATTACCCCCTTTTTGGGGGAGGCCTATACCCAGCAGTGGGTGTTATGTGGCTGAGACGACGACGACGACGACGACGACGACCCTAATTACTTATTTATTGCGTTTATAATTTTTCACAAACGTCGGGGACCGATATGAACTTATCGCTAGGCACTTGCACGATACTATTCAGCTAATAGCGGTCCCTCGAGCAAGCAAGCAAGCGAACAAGCACTTATGAACGTCAAAGAAGCTACGCCATCGGTTAACGAACACAAACAGCTGACCTTGTAACGAGAAGAACCGGCAAGAAACTCGTCAAGGGCTATTTTATTTCATACAGAGTCGTCAAATTGAAAAGTGACCTCAACACATCAGTAAGTTTACGTTCCATCACAAAGATATTAGTACTAAAATAAAAGTACATTTTATGGTTATCCTAACCGTAAACAATTTTCAACTATACATTATAACATTTAATCGCATTACAAGATTACTGTACTGCAAGTTGTGACGTACATACTATAAATAATAATAAATAGTTATTGCTATAAACTTTGTGTTTTCGATTTCTCTTTTCTAAGACCAGTGAACCAATTCCTTAAAACCTGTTTTGTAATGAACATTAATTATTTACCTCTTTTTGGTATTGAACCGAAAAACCAGTATGATCCAGTTTGCTGAACAGATTTATTAATTCACTTTATAAGGTAAGACTGGTCTAACCATAATTATTAAATCGGTTAATTCAGATAGTATCTATGGGAAAGAAATATAATAGTAATTATGTTTATTTCGTGATCACCAGATAAATATAAAGAAACCAAATTTTTATTTGCTTGAAATGGGGTAAAATACAGAAAACCAAAATCGATTTCAGAAGTGTTTTTTAAACAGAAACTAGGCTCTAGGAAAAAAATCGAAACAAAACATAATTGCAACACAACTTTTCCACTTTCACTGAAACATTTTTAATTTCCTGTGCAAAAGTGCGTAGCTAATATTGCCAGTTAAAAAACTTAATTTCTCTATAATCTTTTTTTTATTAGCTTATTAGCGTCTTCGTGCGTAACATTTAATAACAACCTTAGAGATTTTGACTCACAAAGAATTTTGCAAATCCGAGTTGGTTCGTTTTAGAAATGGGCGAAGTCAAAGGCAGAAGAACATTTTTTATGATTAGCATACCTAGTTATTTTAAAATTTCTAGCTTACAGAAAAAGTAACGGAATATACGGACGAATTTTTTAAAAGAAAATTAATTAATTTAAATAGGTTTTCTTTTATGAATTACGTGGAGACTCTTAGCCTTCACCATACCTGATGTTAAGTATTTATAAGGCTGAAGATGTAATCGAGCCTCAGAACTGGCTATCTTATCTTTAACTGCCGGAACACAACAATGCTGAAAACATTGTTGTTATGGCGACAGACTTAGATAAGATGGTGGTAGCTAGCCAGGCGGACTTACTACAAGTCCTACCACCAACCAAACCGAATACAATATGTACCTCCCGCTGGGAATCGAACCCGGACTCCTGGGTCTGATACCGGTGGTTGTACCACTAGACCACAGAGGCGGTTAAAATCGTTGACGTATCAATGTGTATGTACGAATTGTATTTTCAGAGATGCGAGCGTCTAATCCAAATTAACGAAGTTCAAGACTTAATAACTTTTCTTATGTTAAGCAAATCTTAATTAAATATAGCTTACAATAATAAAAGTTACTATAATGGAAAATTAATACGATTTTACCGTAAGGAAATTATTTTTCTTTCAAATAGTCAGTTTTTCTGGCATAATATTAATTTCATACAAAAAATATCAATTTATCTCAAACTGCTCTAAGCCAGGACTCAAACTCGCAACATAAAGTTGAATTGCGTTTATAATTTCTCGATACAGTTTTCGAAATTTGCTACTTTCATTTCCCATCCATTCAAAATCCAAACCGGTGGTGACAGATAAGTTAAAAAATCTTTTAAAATAGACCAAGAGCTGAATGTATTTTTGTAACAATATCGCAAAGGTATTTTGATTTAACCCTCTCAGGCCCCGAGTTATGAGACACAATAAATATTCCATTATTCTCTGGACCACGACCTGAGGCCTGGTATTAAATGACGAATTAAAAAAAACTGTTTTTGTATAGATATCTATTTCTTTCGCATATATAACAACATTTTTAAGACAAATAAACCAACAAAACTTAAAACATGTTTATGTTTTAGAAGTAAGTAATCAAAATAATGAATTTTAACGGCGTAGAAAAATGAAAAATACCGTAAAGAATGTCAACGTGTTTTTCTTACTGTGGGCACCACCACCACCACCACCACCATTGTGCTTAGTAAACAGGATGTGGTCTAAGGTGTTGCCTAGGAAATGCTTATTCACTCTCGCCTTGAATAAACCAAAGGCGTCAGGGAACACATGAGCAGGCAGCGCATTCCATTCTTTTAGCGGTTCGCATAAGAAATGTGTCGTGTGTTGGCCCGTGTTTTCTAAGACTCGGTAACTCAATCAGAAAAACATTGGAATGGATATCCAAAGATTGTCAGTTTGAATCCCGTGGGGCTACTTGTGTGACGAGTCGTTTTTCTTTGTAATTTTCTAGGATTCTAATTTATATTATCTTAAAGTGTGTTTAAATATTTCCATTCAAACTAAAATCCTTACTCATAAAAAAACGAGTTGTTCAGGAGCTTACAATTAAAAAGAAGTACTTACAAATATTTCTTTATCCTCTCACCATTAAAATAACTAACTTTAATCATGTCAGAATATGAATTCTTATCCCTTGGACTACAACTTCCTAAAATCATAAATAAGTCCTCAATTCTAATAATTGGCGGACCTCTCACACTAATATAATTTAGTTCACTACTAAGGAACACTAATCATAAAAATTTCTAGATCAATACACACTGGAAGTCGTAAGTGGTTGATGATATTATACTCACTCTCAAGATGCACCTTTGATACTTTGCGAACCCCGCAAGAAAATATTTATTTAACCGCCTCTGCGTGTCTCATCATAACAACCACCGGTACCAGATCCAGGGGTCCCGGGTTCGATTCCCAGCGGGGGTACATATTGTATTCGGTTTGGTTGGTGGTAGGACTTGTTGGAAGTCCGCCTAAGTCTGCCGCCATAACAGCAATGTTTTCAGCATTGTTGTGTTCCGGCAGTTAGAGATAAGATAGCCAGATACTCAGTAGTTGATTGGATCGGATTCCGGGAGGGCTCGCTTCCATCTTCAGCCTTATCAATACTTAACATCAGGTATGATGCTAAGAGCAGCTCCCCGTTGTACATACAAAAGGGATTTATGTATATCGAGAGGGTCTATGTATATAACGCATAATTTTTATTTTTAATGAAACTTCCTTTGACCTAGTTAATTGGTGGGGTTCTGAAGATATCTATTTATTGTAAGTATCATAAGATATTTATTTTATTAGTGCTAGCGAAGGCAAGAAAAATAAAAAGTATATAAGTGCAATTTAAATACGTAGAATGCACCATCACTGGCACCGAATCCAAAAGGCTTAATTTTTTATTTTGTTGGTTTTTTTATAAAAAGTTATTTGGATCACAAATTTTAAAGTAAATGACATCATTGCTCACACTCATACATCGGGATTATTCCAAAATGCAATGTAAATCTTTTTCAGTAAATCTTGATACGCCGACTATACGGTTACATATACACATATTGACTTCTTTGTTTGTTATTTTGGGTTGTCTTTGATGATCTGGCGGATCATGGGAAGGAATTTTAATCTAGAGAAATATGGATAGAGAAACTATTGATTGAAACATCAACATAAAACAGATAAAAATAGTAAATAGATAGATGATTATTACACAGAATTGAAAATTATAACATGCTATACACAGACCTATATCGAGATAGACGAAGAGAGCACTTCAAACTGTATGAGAATCTAGCGTGTAAATTTTTTCTTATGTACCATGACGTCACAAGCGAGATTAAGTGATGTGGAAATGTTATTGACGAGCTCTTGCAAGAAAGCACAGCGCAATTAACCATTTTCGTTTCTGAGTGACGCGTATTGTCATGGCAATGGTCTCAAGCGGACTGACTTAGGTCGCAAAACTTTGACCGTGTATCAAACTTTTGACACGCAAGGTAAGAACACTTTTACCGTCTATCTCGATAAAGGTCTGTGAAGCTATATAACAAACACAAAAGATGGCCAATCAGGTCCCTGCCTCAGCTTGTGTTCCCGCTGCACCATAGGTGTAGCAGCAACGCTGGTATTCTGGCATAGCGCGCATGGACACGATGCGAGCGTATAAAATATAAAAACATTTTATTAAAAAAAAAACAAACCGACTTCAAAAAGTAAAAAATAAATCTTTTGGAGTCGGTGCCAGCCAAAGCATTCTACATTGCACTTCTATTAACTATATATTTTTTGGCCTTAGCTAACTAGCACCGACTCCAAAAGTTTTATTTTTTACTTTTTGAAGTCGGTTTGATTTTTTTTTATAAAATGTTTTATATCAGATTTTTTTTGTTACATTATGTGCCGTTACTTACACTAAAAATCAGCCCATACACAACAATGATGTCATCTAGGTATACGACTACTTGCCAAAATGTGATTGATATTTTTCAAGATTATGAAAAAACTACTAGCCAGATCTTCGTAAAAATTATATGGGACCACACATACACCATTTCCTTTCAGATAAAAAAAGAATTATAAAAATCTGTTAACAACTGGCGAAGTTATGGTAGAACATACATAAAAAAAACAGTCGACTTGAGAACCTCCTCCTTTTTTTGAAGTCGGTTAAAAAGAGGAATAATGCACACTTTAAAACTAAAAAAAAACAGACGGTTATGACGGACTTATGGCGTGAGGTGTGAAAAAAAGACGTAACTATTACTAAAATAATCATTACCGTTATGTATATATGACCTATTTTACTCCAATATAAACTTGTATAGTTTATAGCTCATTAAACTTTTAAATTTTCAAAAATTGCTCTAATTGAATAAGTTCGATCAAAAATGTACAGTCAACATTGCGTCAGACTTTGCACCTGCAGGCATCTACATTACATTAACTATTTTTTTTTCTTGCCTTGGCTGGATCCGACTCCAAAAAATTTATTTTTTACTTTTTGAAGTCTGTTTCATAGTATTGCAAAGTAATTCCTAACATTTTTTTTTATTAAAAGATTTTTATTTAAAAAAATCTTGGTTGCATTATGGTCCGGTACTTACTTGCACTAATACATCTTATGCAACGACTACTTGCTAATAAGTAATTGACATTTGCAGGATTATGAAAAACTACTAGTCAGATCTTCGTAAAACACATATCAACTATGTTCTTTCAGATAAATAAAAAAAACAACCGACGAAGTTATAGTAAAACAAGCGGCCACCCGCGTGTTTCCCGTTCCCGTGAGAATATCGGTATAAAAAGTAGCCTGTAGATACTTTCACATAGTTCACTACTTAAAGTATCTACACACCAAATTTCACCCAAATCCGATCAGTAGTTTTTGCGTGAAAGAGCAACAAACAAAATTAGGAGGCTCCCAATGTCAAACTGTACAGACGTGCTGTTGTGGGTACAATGTGAAGCGTAAACCGGAACGCGTTAACCAGTTTTTTTTTCTAACGCTCCATTCAACTCATTATTAGGAATGTATTCAATTCAATCACTAACGCACTTTATAACAGCTCATTGAACTTTCAAAATAATGAAAAAGTCGTTACTTTAGGGTTCAGTATAGTGCATTACTAATTTACTGCCTTATTGAAGCGATGGCTGGTTCATGCGTCATGCTCGTGAACGGGTGCCGCCAGCGGAAATGGCTCTACTTCAGTCTGCTTATCTTAATGTTGTGCTTAAAGGTTAAATATTTTCTTTCTAAAATAAATTGATACTGACCTGTATGTTCCTCACAACTTGCAGTACAGTAATCTTGTAATGCGAGAAATGTTGTAATGTATGATAGATAAGTCTTTCTTTGCCAGTTGAAGATTGTTTACGGTTACAATAACCATAAAATGTAATATTATAATTAGTATTTTTTTTGTGATGGAAATTGACCTTACTGATATGTTAAGGTCATTTTTCAATTTGACGACTCTGTATGAAATAAAACAGGGAGAAAAAAACAGCCCTTGACGAGTTTCTTGCCGGTTCTTCTCGTTACAAGGTTTGTGAACCGATGGCATAGCTTCTTTGACGTTCATAAGTGCTTGTAACAGCCTAGACTGAATAAATGATATTGACTTTGACTTTGACTTATTTAACGTTTACTCAAAACCTCACAACCGCTTGTAGACAACACAGATCTATATCGAGATATACGGTAAAAGTGTAGCTACCTTGCGTGTCAGAAGTTTGATCCACGGTCTAAGTTTCCGACCTACATCAGTCCGCTTGACACCATTGCATTGCCGTGAAAACACACGTTACTCAGAAACGGATATGGTTAATTGTATACCTGAACTCTAGATTTCAGTTCTTGGGTTCTTCTCATCCACTTGACCTTCGCTCTAGCAGTAATCTCATTTTAAAAATTCCCTCCCACACTTCTGGCTTTGTCTCCTACTCTTTCTCCCTTACTGCAATTCGACTCTGGAACGCCCTCCCCTTGGACATTCGAAAAGCCCCTTAGCAAGTTTGTGTTTAAGATACTGGTCCGTGAACACTATCTTAAATCCCGCTGATCCCCTTCATCTCTGATATAATGAGTCGTTATATATTTTATATGTATGTATTTATGCATGTTAAATCTTTATATTATGTAGTATGTTTATGTATTATTTGTTAATTAAATACCCTTAATTAGCTATTCCCACTTTTGTTACAATATTCTGAATGTATGTTTTATAGTACTACTTTATTGCCGATACGGTAGGTCTAACACCTTTTACTGATTGACTGGTAGAGAATGCCTGATGGCATTAAGTCCGCCATTTGCTGTATTTTTTTTATATTGCAATAAAGAATAAATAAATAAATAAATTGTGCAGTGCTCATCAATAATAACTTAAATATCGCTCGTGACGTCATCGTTGGTACGGAAAATTCGACACGCTAGTATCTCATACAGTTTGAAGCGCTCTTTTCATTTATCTCGATATAGGTCTGTGGTAGACACACACAACTTTTCACACACAATTTTTTTATGAATCATACCTAATGTTAAGGCGGTACCCCCACCGAAAGTGGCGCCGCGTTGAATTTTATTTAATATCGTAATTCTAATACACAATTTTAATAAAACTAAACGTGGAATTTTTAGAGCCCATAGTCTAGTATGATTAGTCGGTATCATTACATTCCCTCGTAGTCACTGCTAGAAGTAGATAGCAAAACTGCTTAAAGTGGCCGTTTTTGACACATTTGCTATCTACTTCTACGAATGACTATGACGAGATGTAGCGATACCTTCTAAAAATACAAGACAATGGGCTCTAAAAATTCCACGTTTAGTTTTATTAAAATTGTGAATTCGAATTACGATATTAAATAAAATTCAACGCGGCGCCACTTTCGGTGGGGGTACCGCCTTAAGTAATGATACCGCTAAAGGTGAAAGCGTGTCTCTCCCGGAATCCTCAACCACTGAGGAAGAAATCTTATCTTCAACTGCCAGAACACAACAACGCTGAAAACATTGTTATTATGACGTCAGACTTAGATAAGATGGTGGTAACTAGCTAAGCGGACTTACAACAACTCCTATCACCAACCAAACCGAATACAATATGTACGATGAAGGTATGATGAAGGCCAAGAGTATCTCCGTGACGTTCATTAAAAAAAAATGCTCTGCCCTATGGGTGCGCTTTGTGGAATAATTTTGGTGCGCTTGGAAATTGTCGCGCTTCGAGTAGTACCTCTGTACCCCAACATTAAAATTGCTGATTTTAATGGTGAACATTTTTAATACTTACCATGATTCTGATGTACCACCAGTGTTTAGTGGTTTAACTCACTTCGCGTATGGCCAATGTTAATAATTTTGTTATGTCTATTAATTATTACTACCTAATCAAAGATTTTAATTCAATCAAAGTACCTACCATTAAAGTTTTAATTATTTTATTAAAGTTTTGGTATTCAATATTTTGGTTTCTTTTTGCCATTTTCGATACCTAACCCTAAAAGTGCGTAAACCCAAAAACGAACTAGTTTTCAAAAAAATAATCAAGAGTGAAACCAATTGAAAATACAACGATATAAAAAGACCATTTATAAAAGAGCCCTACTGCCGGTAATTAAAAAACAATTTCATTTATATAAACGTAACGATAAGCAAAGGCAGAGTCCAAGTTATACTGGTCGAATAACCAAGACACATAATAAATATGAACCAATTTACGCCTTCAACTGTAAAGGGCGCTAGTGTCTACGAGAAATTTGAAATAATGTATGGTAAAACCTAGTTCTAAATTCATCCGCACGCATAAGAAGTTTGCTACGTTCAAATAATAATTGCGCGTACAAACTACAATTTCAACAGTCACATAGTTGATTCGGCGGCTTCCGAACGCGCTTCGAAATTTGAAAATATGTATTTACGCGCGGGAGTTTTGACTTTTTTAGTTTTAATAATCTCTTTTGCCAGTTTCGGCGAAGGAGTAGAAGACGTAGGGCTTTTATCTAATTTGGATGAAAATCTTGAGTCGTCAGTAGCTTCGTACACTAATTCTTTTGTTGGGTGGTTAGAGAAATTCAATGACAAACATTTGGGCAAAGGAGATATTGGAAAATTTCTGCACTACAACGATATTAAGCCGAAAATTGAAGAAACAGTCAAACGTGAGTAATATTTCTTTTAATCGAAAATTTATATTTACAAGCGCAATAAGTAGTATTCACATATTTAGGGTTAATGTTTCAATTCCCTTATTTCTAGTTCTCAGTCAGTCAGTTAAATATAATTTTACTATAATCTTTCTACGTTTTAAAAAATAGTAAAAAAAAAGGAAATAACCAATTCCTATAATGGGAATAAATTAAAAACCATTTTATTAATGACACGATATATACATGGCCGATAAGTAGATACAAGTGTTCAATCTTTATATTATTTTTTATTTCGAATGGGTTCGCTCTTGATACTAATCAAGCTTGGAGGCTTAGACAGGATCTACGGTGGAACGAGCTAGGCCAAATGATTATTTATAAATATAAAAAAAAACTTAACGCCTGGTGTCCGATTCTCGCGCCTTCTATTTTTAGAGGCAAAAATCTGTATCGAAAGTTCACTGAAAGCAATCTCTAATGTCGACATTATAGGATTATCAAAGATAATTGAAACTAAATTTTGACAGTCTTCTTCTTCTTCTTATTAGTGCGATAGCGAGGATTAGTGGCCACCTCTGGTGTTAGAGTTTATCAAGCCGCCTAAAGGCCTCTGCCTTGGCTTAACGACTTTAATCAAATGACAACAGCCGGGACCGACGGTTTAACGTGCCCTCCGAAGCACGGAAGCGCTCAGTTATAATGCCACTTTACGGCCACCCATCCGATACCTGACCGTGCCGAACTTTGCTTAACAAACGTGATCGAATACGATCAGTCTGTCAAGCGCGGCCATGAGCGCTTTTGACAGTAGTAGAGATTTTACTAACATTTTTACTAAAGAAATTAAGGATATAAAAATGTTAATTGGACATATTTCAGTGCGAGAATTGCCCCCCTGAACGGCTGAAATGATAGCTATAGATGTATTTAGGCAGAAAGACTAATTATAGTCTAAAATACTAACTACGAGTATATATTAACCGAATCTACCGCCTCTGTGGTCTAGTGGTACAACCACCGGTATCAGACCCAAGGGTCCCGGGTCGATCCCCAGCGGGGGTACAAATTGTATTCGGTTCGGTTGGTGGTAGGACTTGTTGTAACTCCGCCTGGCTAGCTACCACCACCTTATCTAAGTCTGACGCCATAACAACAATGTTTTCAGCATTGTGTTCCGGCAGTTAAAGATAAGATAGCCAGCCCCTCAATGATTGAGGATTCCGGGAGAGGCTCGCTTCCATCTTCAGCCTTATCAATACTTAACATCAGGTATGATGAAGGCTAAGAGTCTCCCCGTCGTGAATAAAAAAAACCTAACTAGTATAAATGCGAAAGTGTGTTTTTCCTTCCTTTACGCTGTAACTAAGCAACCAATCAAGAAGGCACGTTAAGCCGTTGGTCCCGGCTGCATTTGCAGTCGTTAAAACCTTGGACGAATTAAACACGTTAAAACCCACCAATCCGCATTGGGCCCGCGTGGTGGGTCATGGCCCGTTCTCCTTATCCATCCATAATCCAGTGCCCCAGCAGTGGGGACGTTAAAAATGGCTAATGACGACTGACGACTTTCTTGCCTATGCTGTGATAATTAGGAACTCGCTAGAATGCCTATAGTATTTGACCTAGGTCAAGAAGCTAGAGTCTAGGACTCTAGGTCAACTAGAAATCAAACAATCATAAATCATTATCGAAAGTGAACTCACTTCGTTGAGGTAGGTACTTTTTTAGGGTTCCGTAGCCTAATGACAAAAAACGGAACCCTTTAGATTCGTCATGTCTGTCTGTCCGATGTATGTGTCAGCCACTTTATTATTTTACCTCTGTACAAAATAAGACAGGGAAAAAACCGGCCAAGTGCGAGTCGGACTCGCGCACCGAGGGTTCCGTAAAATATTTTTGATTATATGATGTAACTAAAAATTTACGGTTTTCGCAATTTTTCCTTTATCTGTACTATAAGACGTTACTTCGTACCAAATTTCAAGATTCTAAGTTCACGGGAAGTACCCTGTAGGTTTTGATTCCCGTGCGAGTTTCAAAAATTTGCGGAAATTTGCGGCATAACCGGCTGTATCTTTTGATTGCTTTGGCTTAGAAGTTTGATTTTTTCACAGCCCCAATGGACAGTAGACCTGAGTATTAGATATAAATTTCAGTTTGATACCTCCACGCGTTCCTGAGAAAAACGGTCTTGACAGACGGACAGACGGACGGACAACGAAGTGATCCTATAAGGGTTCCATTTTTTCCTTTTGAGGTACGGAACCCTAAAAACACGAGTTTCTGCAAAAGCAGTGGTTCTTAACTGGTAGTCCGCGGATCACTGGTGGTCCCTGGAAGCATCCCAAGTGGTCCACAGAGTCATCCAAAAATAAGTCCGATATCTAGGTAGTAAAAAGAGTCCTCAAATCGGTTTTGAGTAATTTTATGCGTGGTTTTATTTATCATCAGCAACAAACTTTCATTGATTTACATTTAGGTGTTAGTTTTGTATATTATCTTCAAACCAATTAATCTACTTGTTGGTCCACGGCAAGACAGAAATTTGGTTAAATGGTCCCTCCTGACTAAAAGGTTAAGAACCACTGTTTTAAAAAGAAGAAACTTTGTATAGACTTACACCCATATTCTAAGTCGTTCCTCCAAAACTTACTCGTCCTCGACTTAACGAAACCTCATTGAAAACCTCTTCGAAATACTCCTCGAAATCGGTATTCTAAGTTATAACTCCGTAAGGACCTGGAGGAGAGTACGTAGCCACTCCGTGTTAGGCCTAGCGCACACTACCATTTTTACCCACGACGAGGTTGAGTGAAGTGTAAAATGTTTTGGAGGAACGACTTATAATATGGGGGAAAGACTCACGAGAAGAGTCTTTCCGCCACGTTCCACGTTCTCGTGAAATTAATAGGAAATGCGAGGATTTTCCTGTCTTTGACTAAAAGAGTAGCGTTATGCTGAGACGGGGTATTTACTACACATTTTTATTATTTCCTATTTTGTTTATCATGTTCCTATTATGTTATTGTAACTTTTTAATCCTCTTTCCTCGCTTCTGGTCCGTGTGTGTATATCTTATCTCCTGTGTATGTAGTCAGTAAATGATTTTTTTTCATTCTTGCAAAAAAAACGCTGGCTCAGCAGCTCAAGAGAGCATTGGACCGGAAATCCATAGGCAGCAGATTCGAGTCCTATCTGTGATTTGTGCAACATGGAAGAGGAGTCGATTTTTCCTAATATTATAAATACAAAAGTGTGTTTGTTTTTCCTTCCTTCACGCTCTAACTAAGCAACCAGTCTACTTGAAAAGGCTAGTTGAAAAGACGGACAGTAACATAGGTTACTTTTTATCCCGATATTCCCACGGGAACGGGAACCACGTGGGTGAAACCGGGGGAGGAAGCTAGTATAGAAATAAATTCAATTAACTTGGTAATAGAAAAAGCTGATAGTGCAGATGGTGGTGATTCTAGCTAATGAACCCAGGGTCGTAAGTTCGATTATCATCGTGATAAACATTTGTGTAATGAACAATCGGACGCCTGCGGTTTCATCCGCGTGGATCCCGTTCCCGTGGGAATATACGGACAAAAATTAGGCTATGTTTTAATTCAAGCAATCTTCTAGCTGTTTGCCAAATTTCATCCAAATCGGTTTTGTTAGTTTTTGCGTGAAAGAATAACAAAAATCTAATTATCTAAACAACCTAACATCCTCACAAAATTTCGCATTTATAATATAACTAGGAGTAGGGTGTTGGTTTTTTCTGTGTCTGGGTGTTGTCATCAATGTATTTGTACCTTTGTTAGTATTCCAATATCCGTAATCCATTAGACCAGAATATGGTAATTGGATGTGATTCTCCTAATACACACATCAACTGTGTCTAGTGATATTATATTGTATTCTTCATGACTCAAAAACTATCTACAGCACAGAAAAAGTTTGTATGGGGGGAAAGCCTCCTTGGTTCGGTCTTTACAAATTAAAAAAAAACAATGTAAAACATGTTTGATGCATGATTGCATGATAAATCGCATATTGCGTTAGTTTTCTTATAAAAAAAATGGTGCTACTTTTTTTTAATTAAAGGCATTTCAATTATTATTATTTTTATTTTTATTGAAAGTTTGCTTTCTGTTTTATCAAGTCACGTCGACATTTAACCAGTTATGAACAAATTTGAGCTGTAGACATGATTGTGGCATGGTTGTTGACTGACTTGAGTTCACCCTTGAAATTGTGAAAGATTTGATTTATATGTTTGAATTTCAATTGCATCTCAATCACGCCAAACGGTTGACCGAATTTAGATGAAATTTGACATGCAGGTCGTTAATATCCTGAATTAATACATGTTTTCTCGCATGTTGATTATCTAAATGAATGACTGACAGACGTATCGCCATTCCTGAAATATTACTATAATAATATCATCGTCACACTGTCTTGGGATTATGTATGTCTCTCGTTGCTAAGGAAACATTTCATAGTCATTAAGTAGTGTTTGAATATTTCTATAGAAACTAGCGCCACTGGAGACAAGTAAAAAGAGTTTTCATAGAGTTTAGTTACCTTTTGGTCACAAAATATTTATAAATAACACAAAAAACATGAAAAAGTATTCTGTGACCAGAACGTTTTTGTTCCTAAATTGTTCGTCAGAGGCAGTAAGTACTATTATATTTGACAGCAATCTTGTTTAACAGCGAACTTCTCCGTAATTGTGACTGGTCGGGAGTTACATAATCACACTGCTGATATTCTCAGGAGAATAGGAACCCGCGGATTGTCACTTTTTGAAGTGAAAACTTCTTTAGCGGCGTTGTGCACATCAGAGTTTAAAAATTTTGGGATGGGTAAAATATGTTAAAGTCGCGTCAGGACACGTGACCTGATAGAAAATTCGTAAGACGGAGGGAGAGTAGACCGCCGGTGCGGCGTAGGAGAGGAAGTAATATCCCCCTCTCTTTCTATGCCTGCTGAAAATGTATGCCTGCTCCTGCTGTTTCGTTTAACTATTCAGACCACGGGCCATACTAATGACATGCCAAAAAAACCATTTACCTAAAATTATACTTTTCTATAAAAAAAAAATAAGTTACCGTACATACCATATTTTTTCAATCTGTAAACTGTTGATGAATATTTTAACCATATTCAGATACTAAACTAAAAAAACTATAACATCAACAGTATATTTGTTTTATGTGGTTAGAAATATCAAAAAACACATAAACAAAAAAGCAACACCAAAAAAAATCATGATTTTCAAAAATGTCAAATGTCACTTCAAATAAAAGAGTAGATTATAATTTTTATCACAGATTGGAGTATATTTATCGGGCTTGATTCTGAAATCAAGATGTTCATACAAGACTAAACTCATAACTATTAGAAAATTATGGTTTTCGGCTGAAATTCGGAGAGGACACCGGTGTCCGGTCGGGGACCCCGCAACCCGTTGTTTTTTTATGTGCAATTTAGACTAATAAACGAAAGTATTTAACATCCTACTACTAGATGAAAGTATTTTACATCCTTTGTCGGGGAAAAACTAGTTTTTACTAATCTAACCGCTAATCTGCACTTAGAAAAAAAACTAGACCTCATATATTAGTTAATTCTACTTTCATTCACTTTCGTTGCACTTCACTGATTGCCTTGAACTCGTTATGTCCGTCTGTCTGTCCCGAATATTAACATTTAGTAGCTTATCACACACATAACGGAAACGAGAGCAAAAAGTCTAGGATTGCAAAATTGTAGGCTGCTTATTTCTTTTATTTCTGAATTCGTGTTTCGCAATTGTGATCATTATATATATTTTTTGGGTACGATACAAAATTGTAAGCCATTTCATAAGAATTTGTCGAAAAATAAAGATATTTGATGAATTTATAATGAAGATTTTTGTCGGCCTCCGTGGTAGAGTGGTTCGTAGACCGGTTTCGAGGTGTCGCTTACTCTGAGGTCACGGGTTCGAATCCCGGTAGGGGAAAATGTTTGGATGATGAATAAGAGCATTTGTCGTCATTGACGTTTATATATATTTCTACACATAAATACTTATATATGTATAATTATATATATTTATATCCGTTACCCTAGTATCCCATAACACAAGCCTGAGATGGCGCCACTTGCCATGTAAACAACAAGTTCCGCAATAAATATTTACAAAAAAATAGTTAAAGTGAAGTTCCGTGCTGGGAAAGTGCATAATTGTGTTAACAAATGACTAAATATTGTCAATAATTGTTATCCCCAAAAAACCTCAGTGAACAGTGACAAAATCAGTGAAACCATTTTTTGCATAAATACAAAGTGAAAATTCAATTATTAATGCACAATATTGAAATAATTTTATAAACTTATATGTAAAAGAACAGTAAAAATTCAATTAATAATATAATACGTGTAAAAATAAACAAACAGTGCTTAAATTTTAAATATTCAATTACAGCTTCCGTTATACAATTGTAAAAACTGCAAATATAATAACAAATTATATGTGGAGACTTTAACCATTATCAGTGACTTAAGCTATTTAAAAACGTGAAATTGTATTTTTGATAATAATATTGTATATTTACAAGCCTCATAATAGCGCATATTTACAAAGATAATAGAACTCAGTAGCGACATCTAGTGAGCAGTTGTGGAACCAGTGCCAATAATTTACCTTGAAGCACACGTTAAGCACTGTAAAAGCACGCTTTTAGAGCATCACTTTATTTGGTTCTGATCTGAACTATGGCATCTTCAACACAGCAAAAAACCTCTGTTAACAACCGCAAGATGTCGACACCTGTAACTTGTTACAAATGTAAATCAAGAACGGATGTAAAAAATACTATAAAATGCTCAAAATGTAAAAATACGTATGAATTCGAATGTGTAGGATTTCCAGAAAAATTGTATAGAATCATGGATATTAGTAAAAAACAAAATTGGGTGTGTTCAACATGTACACAAAAAATTACACAGAATGCAAGTAAAAGTGACAGAAATGTTACGTTAAGAAGAAATTGTAACTCGAAAAAAAATAACCTGTCAAAAAGTAAATCACCAAATAATAAAGAAACAATAATTAATGACTCGATGGCGTGTTCGACGTCCTTATCTGACTCCGAGTCTTACTATTCTCACACAGTTATTAGTCCTAATATTTCTGTCACATCGGATGACTCATACGTATCAACAGAACGACTCTCAAAGAGTGTAGATCACACACTTTTAAATGATACAACTACAGAATTCGAGCTAAAAGAGGAGATAAACCTTTTAAAAAATAATTTAAGTTCCACTGAGGCGGAGTTGGAAAATACTATTTTAGAGAACGGCAATTTAAAGAAATGTATCATTAAAAAAAATAAAGAAATATTGTTGCTGAAAAGTCTATGTTTATCTCCACAAAGAATAGATCCAAATATTGAAAATAAAAGATACTCTCTGCAATGTTCAGATTTTGCTACTCCGCCTAGAAGCATTTCAACTGATAAAAAGTCAAAATCAACAAATATACAAAACCTTCAAAAATTTATAGAGGACCTAACCCAGTCTCTCAGGAATGCTCAATTGGAAATAGATAACTTGAATAAAGAGATTATTGGACTTAAGGAAAAGCTAAACAACACAAACTCGGTAGCCGAAATGAGCACCAGCTGTTTGGAACTGTCAGATCAGCCTCAAAATGATCACTCGTCTTCTTTTATATCTAATAAAATAAAGAAACGACATAACATATATATAATAGGTGACGAGCTGCTAAGTGGACTATCTTCTATCATGAACAAATCTAGAACTGGGCAGTGGAATGACATTTATAATACTTCAGCAACGATACTCACAGGCGCATCAAGCTCTCAAATACTACCATACTGCGAAAAGCTACAGAAGTGTCTTTCAGATGAAGATATTGTTATCTTAAGCATGGGTTCCCATGATAGCGATTTGCATGTTTTACACTCAAATATCTGCATAGTGATGAACTTGTTGAGAAAATCATTTATATATGTTTTACCTATCAATAATAATCCACACTTTAATGAACATAAATTGTATAAATCTATGGATGTTTGGATAAAACATTTCTCTAACTGTAAATTAATGGATTTGAAATGTGTAACCACTAATGATTATTTAAATAAAATTTGTAATAAAGTTAATATAAACATTGACTATAACAAGTACAAAACGCAATATTTGACATTTAAAAATATATTAAAGTTGACAAATAATTTTAATAAAAATTGTAAGAAAACAGTAAAATGCAATACTCCTAAAAAGGGCACAATACCCTACTATTTTAAGGCTATGTCTACATATAAGAACATAGACAATTCCCAAAGTACTACTACACTGCCGTTGCTTAACAATACGGAGCGCAATACTTTTTTTCGTAAGTAAGAAATTAAATCTATTTGTTGTCTTTCATCAGAATATACAAGGATTGTTATCAAAGAAGGAGGTAATTGAAATCACTCTATCACAAAATCTTTTTGATAGTCCGGACGTTCTTTGCTTCACGGAAACATTCGTGCAAAACGGGGATGAAAAGCATATATTTTTTAAAAATTATACACTTGCCGCTTATTATTCCAGAGACTGTAAAAGGGGTGGAACTAGTATACTGGTTAGAAATGGTTTATTATTCCAAAATTTAACTTTTGGTGACATTCCAGCAGTTGATAGTATTTTTGAATATTGCGCCATTAATATTAAGAATTCTGATATTATTATAGTCTGCATATACAGAATACCAACATCTAAAAAAATTTATATAGACCAGTTTTTTGCCAAATTTGAACTTTTATTATATCGACTCATATCAAAATATCCCAAGAAAAAAATTATTGTGACGGGAGATTTTAATATAAATACTTTAGAGAATGATTACAAAACTGACCGACTGACTGAACTATTAAATATTTATCAACTAACTTCGCATATTACCGAACCTACAAGGGGCAAGTCTTGTATTGATCTAATTATTAGTAATACTGATGATGTTTCTGGCTCAGTTGTTCCATTGTGGCTATCTGATCACAACACAGCACAAATAGTTAGTTTTCCAGTAGAAAATAAAGACATACTACCAAAAAAAACGTATAGTTATAAACGTTGTTACAGTGACGAATATATAAATAAATTTAAATGTTATCTATCACAAATATCATTTTCTGAAACACTTGGTAACCCTGATTTAAATGCGGCTTTTAATGACTTTCATGAACTCTTTCTCACTATTTATAATTCTTGTTTTCCAATACTTAAAATCACAATTAAACAATCACAAAAACAAACAAATTGGATCACAAAAGGACTAAAAAAGAGCTGTAATAAAAAAAGAGTTTATCGATATAAGTATTATAAAAGTAAAACAATATCTGAAAAAATGAAGTACCTTAAATATAATAAATTATTAAAAACATGTATTTCTGAAGCAAAAAGATACAATAATAATAGAATTGTGCTAAGGAGCAAAAACAAATGTAAAGCTACTTGGGATGTAATTAAAAGCGAAACTTCAGCAAAAATATCTCGAGAATATATTCGTGAGATCGTTCATGACGACAATATTGAGACCGATCCAACTAATATTGCTATAGTGTTCAATGACCATTTCACCGATAGTATAAATACTGCTAAAACCAGAGTGGATTTACCTACACAAAAGCAAAGTAATTCCATGTATTTGTCACCCGTAGACGCTAATATAGTTGAAAGGATTATTATGTCATTGAACAACACACCTTCGGTAGGCTATGACGGTATTGCCACCAAAGTTTTAAAAGCATGTAAAAAAGAAATAAGTGCCGTTTTAGTTTATTTAATTAACTTGTCATTTGAGACTGGCGTATTCCCCGATAAATTAAAAATTTCAGTTGTAAAACCTCTGTTCAAAAAAGGGGACAGAAGGTTGATTACAAATTACCGTCAATTAGTTTTAATACCAGTACTTTCGAAGATTTTTGAAAAGGTTATGCATCAGAAACTAATGTCATATTTCAACAAACATAACACTATTAAAAAAACACAATTTGGTTTCCAGAAAGGGAAATCGACCTCTCAAGCCATGTTTGAACTGGTAAATCAGGTCTTACAAAATACTAACAAAAACAGATATACATCGGTTCTATTGTTAGATATGACTAGCGCTTTTGACCTCGTATCACATGATCGCCTGCTCAATAAACTAGAATACAGTGGCATTAGGGGACCTGCTTTAAAATGGATACAGTCTTACTTAAAAAATCGGATGCAGTATGTGGAAATATCATATCTTGATAGTCAAAATGTTTCACAAATAAGCAAATCAAATACAAAAACAAATAAACTCGGTGTACAGCAAGGGAGTGTGCTGGGGCCATTACTATTCCTACATTATATAAATGATCTACCCGATATTGTGCCACACAAAACAGTGTTATTTGCGGATGACGTATCCGTTATAATTACAACTGACAAAGATTCTTCTCTTGACATACATAATCTTGACATTCATAATACATTGACATTACTTAATAGATGGTTGACAGAAAATAATTTAAAAATTAATTTGACGAAAACAAATATAATCAATTTCAATAATTTTAAATTCAGACATGTTAGTATAAATTACAAAGATCAATTAATTTGCGGTAAAAATGAGGTAAAATTCTTAGGTATCACACTGGACTCAAAATTAAATTGGCACACACACACAGAAAAAGTGCGCAAAAAACTAAATTCGTTTTCGTATGCCTTATATAAACTAAGAAAAGTAGCTGGTAGCGAAACATCCATTGTTGCATACTATGCATATGTGGAATCGATACTTCGATATGGTGTCATACTATGGGGAAATAGTACTAATGCCAAACAAGTTTTTATTGCCCAGAAGCGATGTGTGAGAGCATTATGTGGTATTGCTCCAGACATATCATGCAGACCATACTTTAAAAATTTACCTATATTAACATTAGCGTCTATTTACATACTGGAGATAGGAAAATATGTAAAATTAAATTATGAATTGTTTACTGAAGCGAAGGACTTTTACAGGACTAACACCAGAAACCCACATAGACTTATATTCGAGTCTACTCCAAGAACCTCACGCTACCTAAACAATTGTTACGCAATGTGCATTAAAATTTTTAACAAAATACCAGTACATATAAAGGAACTTCCATTGTCTAGATTTAAGTTGACTTTGCGTAAATGGTTAATACAAAATACATTTTATAATATTGATGAATTTATGAACAACGACGTAACTATTACTTAAGATATAAAAGAATGTAAATATTTGTATTTTTTTATTTTTTTATTAGTGATTAGTTAAATATTTGTATGCTGACATGTCCGCTAAATGTGTGTTTCTCAATTTCACTTTCCATCTATGTAATGTACCACATTTATTACAAATAAATTATTATCTTATCTTATCTTATCTTATCTGACAGTGCTTACTTTGGGGCTAGGTTGATTGGTGTGAGTATAATAAAATAATTATAAACAAAAATTGCTAATTGCATCTGATATAGTATCTCTTGTTTTTAATTATTTATGTTGCGATCATAGGTAGAGTTGTTTTTTAATGTTGCTCTTTTTCAGTAAATACGAGAGATTATCGCCAAAGATATTTTTCGAATATTTCCATTTATTAATTATAGTTCATTAATTTTTTATTTTTTTAATGCTTCACTTTTAAAAAGGAAATTAATAGATTTACTTATTATTTTTAAGTTTCGCATTTTCAATGCTATCTTCGTCATCAGCCATTTTAAATGTCCCCACTGCTGGGGCACTGGCCTTCCTTATGGATGGATAAGGAGAACGGGCCATGACCCACCACGCGGGCCCAATGCGGATTAGTGGGTTTAACGACTGCAAATGCAGCCGGGACCAACAGCGTACCGTGCCTTCAGAAGCACGGAGGAGCTCGAGATAGTAAATTTATGGTCACCCATCCCGTGAACGACCATTACGAAAGTTGCTTTACCTCAACAATCGCACTCCAAGCGCGAACCACTGCGCCACAAGCTCCTCAATGCTATCTTGTCTAATTAATTTTAATAGAAAATTACTTATTAGAAAAAATCGACTTGACTCACAAGTTACTCTCAGATGGGATTCAAACCCGTGACCTTATGGTTTCCGGCCCACTGCTCTCGAGTACAGTCTGAGAATAACTAGTGAGATAAGTCGATTTTTTCTAATAGTTTTATATTAAAAATCAAATTAAAACATGTAACATTCCTGTGGAAATGAAAAGATTGTTATATTTATTGTCCCAGATAGTACTTACTCGTAATTTGCAAATCTGCATAGTCATGCAGACAAACAAAGATTTTAATTCGCAAATATAATTCGCAATTTCATTTATCTAATAGTTACCGATGCAAAAAAATACAACTCTATCAAGATGTAATTAAACAAACATATCAATACAACATTTTAATTACAATAAAAAAAAAACGATTTACAGTGATTAACAAAAATAAACCTTAACACCATTCATTAAAATACAATTTCGGAGTATAAAAAATGCTGCCTCGTACTCGACGGGAAACAAAAGCGTCAGATGATACAGATTACATTTCGATTACTTTTTTTACTTTTACCACAGCCTACACTTCGATAAAATTGAGATGTTACTTTTTTAGTTCATGGCTGTGGTAACATGGATTTTAGCCCATATAAGACGGTTACCGCCGGCTGGCTACAAGTAGGTATTCTGCAGATTATAACTTTTTAATTTTGCATTTTACAATGCTATTTTTATGTGATAAATATTAAACAAGAAAATATACTAGAAAAAAGCAACTAGTCTCATGTCGCCCTGACGGGATTCGAACCCGCATCCTTGGGAGTCCGGCCCAATGCACTAACCAATTATGCTACAGAGACCTATGAGGACACGTCGAATTTTTCCAGTATATTCACCGTTCTACGGTGTTGGCCACCGTAGCTTCATCAATGAGAGAAATATCCTCGCATATCGATTAAGATGAAACAGCCATCTAATTATAATTTTTTAATGTCAGGGCGACATGAGACTAGTTGCTTTTTTCTAGTATATTTTCTTGTTTAATATTTATTCTGCAGATGTTTTTTTTATGAACAACAAGTAGACTCTTAGCCTTCGTCATACCTACCTGATGTTAAGTATTGATAAGGCTGAAGATGGAAGCGAGCCTCTATATCTAATCTAACTGCCGAAATACAAGTTTGAGTCTAAAATGACTACCTATCCGATTTAACAAAACGGCTAAGTAACTATGACGTTCAGCCAAGTCGTAAAGAGTTTAAACGAGTTTGCTAGATACCCTTTAGCCATTTCATTGAATGCCAGCATTTCGTAAACGGGCTACCCTTTCGTAAACCAGATGGCTGTGACATATAACTTATTTATTTTATTACCAGAGACTTCGCGATTTTGTTATTGACTCCATAGTAAAAAATCGTCTGGATGGATATTTAGTACCTACCTTTCATGAAAGTTGCAAGTAATTAAAGAATGATGGTGTGTATTACACACTGTGATCCACCAATGGTTACGGCGTTAAATGGTTAAAGAAAAAAAAACTACATACGGTAAAAAACCGACTCCAAATATTAAAGAAGCAAAAAATATGCCTTTTGGTCGGTGCCCGGCAATGCATTCTACTTTGCGCTACAATTCTTATATTTTTCAAGCTTTGGTTGGCACCGACTCCAAAAGGATTATTCTTTGCTTTTTTTGTTTTTGAAGTGAAAACTTCTATAGCGGCGTTGAGCACTTTTTCTGTAATGGGTATAAAATCTTAAACTCGCGTCAGGACACGTGACCTGATCGAAAAAGCGTAGGACGGATGGAGAATGTTGAGGTGACAGGTTGACTATGGTCTCGGTTGCTTAGCGACAGACTGTTGATAATGTCTTTTACTTGTCTCTTGTTTTATTGTCAATATATATTTTTCGATTCTCTATAATAACTAATGTTTTCTTATATCTTATTACCTAACTTAACGTTCACTTTAATATGGTTTGTCATGTTTGTGTACGATAGCGCAATAAATGAATATTGTATTCTACCACATAAATGATAGTACTTTTATACTGATAAAGCAATTGGTGCAAAATTATTCCCTAACCATTCCAAAATATCAAACATGCTCAACGTTAATAATCAAGTTTTCACTTCTGCCGGCACTCCCGGAGTGCAACCCGTCTTTTTTTTTTTTTGTCGGTTTTTTTCCTCTTTATTGTCTGTAATATGTTGTTTTGTAAGATTTAGATTTTATAGTAAGATTATTCTAGATAAGATCGTGTAAATTACATCGTCCAAGTAAACAAAAAAGCGCAAAAACGCTAAAACTACTTGGCCAAACTGAAGTATTTTTTTATGGGACTGACCAATAAGAAGCATAGCAATGGGACCAAACATTTTTCCGCATCAAACAAAAAAAGAATCACGTAACTCGAATCAGAAATCTCGGGGTAATCGGTGTCGTCGTCTCAGCCACATAACACCCACTGCTGGGTATAGGCCTCCCCCAAAAAGGGGTTTTGCCATAATCGCCACGCTTGGCAGGCGGGTTGGCGATCGCAGTATGGCCAAGTTTATAGGAGACGCTACTGCCCGTCTCCTGAAGGCTGAATCCCTTAGTCGCCTTTTACGACATCCACGGGATGAGAGGGGGTAGTGCTATTCTAAGACGACACTACACAGCTAAGGTAATCGGTGTACATACATAAAAATAAAAATAAAACATATAAACCGAATTGAGAACCTCCTCCTTCTTGGAAGTCGGTTAATTAAGTCTTTCTATCTGTACATAACATTTCACGCCTAGGACATTAGTATATTTTTACTCACAAAATTTGTGGTGAGCTGATGTGACATCACCACAGAGCACACTACACTCATTTCTACTATATTTTACACACATACATACACTACACTATTTTTATACGTATTATTCACAAATAATGTATGGTTGTATGTAAGTTTTTTTTATAACTTCGTGAATAACTAT
This sequence comes from Chrysoteuchia culmella, assembly GCA_910589605.1. NCBI lineage: Eukaryota > Metazoa > Arthropoda > Insecta > Lepidoptera > Crambidae > Chrysoteuchia > Chrysoteuchia culmella. The sequence continues at coordinate 1,713,347 of OU342669.1, forward strand.
TACGCATGTAGTAAAGCCAAGCCACATTTTTTTGTATAAGTTGAACGACTAAATCAGATTTTTTTTATATAATTATTCCAAAATATAATACTATGTGCATAAATATAGCGCATTTAGTATACCCTTATAGATATAACTTAATTTTATCATGACAGTTACATTAAAACAATTTTCATTGCTAACTTTTTTTGCTATATGTACACATAAGGACGTACAATAGGCTCCTACTCAATTTAGGCGGTAAATTGAGATGGCATATTTTTTTTATAATGCCGTTGTGCCAAAGGAAACAGCGATAAAGATGATTGTATTTGACTGACAAAAAATGAATTGAAACTATTCCGTGTGTTCATTATCTAAAGCACTTTCTTTTTGAATAAAGAAAAATAACTATAACAATATGGCCGTGAATAACTTCCGGTGCTTGTTATTAAATATTCCTTTTATGTGTGTAGAAAATTGAATATTTCTTTCAATTATCGATGAAAAAAACGCTGGTTTAGATACCTTTATGCTTTATATGTTACTGGATACTTTGACTTTCTTTTTATTTGAAAGAAAGGTGTTTTGTATTGGTGTAAATTGAATGCTGTTTTTCTATATTTTTGAACTTCTTTAGTCAAACAAAGTTTAGGGTTTAAGTAGGGTAAACCAATAGGAGAAGCACGTTGTAAGTAGAGTAAGTATCGAGCACGTAATGTCAAAAAATTTAGGTAGTTCCGTTTACATCCGGTAGGAACTCTGCTCAATATGTCATACATTTTTTTACTTTACTTCCTCGATACTTATTCGAAAGCTATTCTTTCTTGGCTTACTGAGAATAATTGCTCACTGACATCCCAGTGAAAAATATTGCCAGGTGTTAACTTTGTACCGTTATAATTCGTTTAAAATTTACTAATGTGTCTGTGATTTGTAGTGTAGTAGATTTTAAATTGACAAATGGCAACACTGAAGGAAAAAAACATTCTTCTTCTTCTTTTTGTGCAGTGGCGGTGCCCTTTTGGATTTCGCCAATGTCCAGTTTTTGGCTCAGTAATTACGTAAAAAATACATTAATGGCGGATTGTGTCAAGAGGGGTGAATATGTCATTCGTAAATAAATAAGCAATTTTTATAAGGAAGTCCTTATGAAAATTGCTTAGAGGTTCAATTGTTTAATTTTGTATTTCATATTCAACCATTGGTGTATAGTTATGATGAAATCATAAGTATTTTCTTAGTTTTTAATGTTAATATATGTTGAGATTTGATTTTTTGAGGTTATTTTAACTGCGGACAATCACTGACCCTAGATCTGGATATGTTTTGTTACTTACAACCCACCATCATTTTACTAATTACCATGGTAATGTCCATAGTTATTGCCCGGGCAATAACTGTCATGGGCTATTTTTTATAAATGTGTGTTGCCATCACAGGTTTTTTCTCCTATTAAACAGCTTTTAAGATTCGCTGAAATATGTCAAAGGCAAAATATATTTATTCAATTAAAAAAATAGAATTTTTTTTCCCTTACAGACCTATATCGATGTTTTTATGATATTTTTAATTTTTGCATTTTCAATGTTATTTTTATACTTATGATAAATTTTAAATAAAAAAAGATTGGAAAAAATTAACTCGGCCACAAGTGAATTCTCAGATGGGAGTCGAACCCACGACCTTTGGAAATCCGGTCCAATGCTCTAACCGCTGAGCTACCGAGAGCTCGGTGAGAATTCACTTGTGGCCGAGTTAATTTTTTCCAATATTTTTCTATTTAAAATTTATCATAAATATATCTGTGTTTTTCCCACTAACAGACCAGCCAATCAGGACATATTTTAACTCGAAGAATGGCCATAACAAACTTGCCCTTGGAATGCCTTTCTTCATAGACTTTAATAATGGTCAATTTATTGTCATAAATAAATAACTTTCTTTACGAAATAAAGATTACAATTCTAGCAATTTATTATTTCTTGTAAATACGAAAGTTGTTAATAACTAGTGCTTTATAAACCTTATGAATTTTTTTACCGAATAGCATTGCAAATTGAAGTATTTACTGCTATAGTACCCTATTCTATCATTAATAAAATTAGGGTAGAAAATGTACAGCTTTGAAAGTAAGCCATAGCATATTTTGTTTTCAGTAACGCACATCAGAGAGTGACAGAAATTTTTTGCAACTTAAAAACGAATCTGTAGTGACAACTAATGTAAATAAAAAAAAAGATTCCGTCGAATTGAGAACCTCCTCCTTTTTTTGAAGTCGGTTAAAAAGTAGAATTCTGTTGAGGCCGAAGAAAAATATGCTGATTTTAAAGATAATGAAAAAAGCGGTAAATCTTATTCAAACGTACGGGTAGTGAAAACAAAAGTAGTATTGAAAAATGCTTTAGATGTATGATCTAAAGCAAAACACACAATTATGTTTGTGTATTTTTTAGTTCTGAAGATAGTTCTGTAGATCATAAGATAGAAAAAAATCTTCGACCAAAAATACACCTAAGCCCAGAATTTTAAAGTCGCGTCAGTTCGATACAAAAGACATCAACGCGTTCCGCTTATTGTATCCATTTTCAACGTAATGGTGGGAAATATTTTTAATATCTCCAAACTTTAAGAGATGATACGTAGGCCCTTTTGGCCAGCTATTGTTGAGGTTAAGCAACTTTCGCAATGGTCGGTCAAGGGATGGGTGACCAAACAATTATTATATCGAGCTCCTCCGTGTTTCGAAAGGCATGTTAAGCCCATAGTCTTTGGCTATTTTATCTCTACCTGCCGGAACACAGCAAAGAAAACTGTTGCTATTTAGGCAGACTTTGTTGAGGTAGTGCAGCTAGCTAGCTGGATTTAAAACAAGTCCTACCGAGAATCAAACCGAGTACAATTTGCACCCTACCGGGAATCGAACCCGGGACATTTTATTTTTCAGATCAATTAACATTTCATGGATAGTTATTACTACTTACTTTTAATGTGCTGCTTTTTGTTAAGTTTCTTTTTAAACGACTTGAAAAAAGAAGGAGGTTATTAATTCGTCGCGTATATTTTTTTTTATTAATCTATATTCACTGAATACTCAAGAACGGAATAATTAGTGCGATTTATTTACCCGAAATATATATTTGATACTTTAATTTTTCGGTTTATTTGAGGTTTTTTTGGTTTTTCGACGTTTCGGCACCTTTTCAGTTGCCGTGGTCATGGGTTGAAATTCAACCCGTGAGTCAGACAGTCAACCCGTGACCACGGTCAAAAACCTCCAATAAACCGAAAAATTATAGCACCAAATATATATTTCGGGTAAGCAAATCGCACTAAATACTCCGCAAAAGTTGTTTTATTCAATTACTAGCGGATCCTCGCGGTTTTACCCGCGTGGTGCCCGTTCCCGTGGGAATATCGGGATAAAATATATAGCCTATGTCACTTGGGAGAAATGTAGCTTTCTAATGGTCTACGAATTTTCTAAATCGGTCTAGTAGTTCCTGAGATTAGCGCGTTCAAACAAACAAACTCTTCAGCTTTATAATATTATAGTATAGATGAGTGCGCGAAGAAACTTAAGGTGTACTCAAGAACGCCTGAACCGATTGAAATGATTCAAACGATATAACATCGGCTAGTTGATTATCTAACTCTGTTGCTAACAGATTTTGATTGAAATTTATTGAAAGTGCAGTTACATTGCTGCTTTAGTAAGATAGTTTTCACATAGATTTTTACTAAAACAGCAATGTGGCTGCACTTTCAATCAAGCGTTGATAGAAACAAGATACATAATCAGGCGGGTTTGTTCCCAAGTTGGTCCATTTTTTTTTTTTGTAATCGGTTTAGTAGTTTGCAGGAAATTTGAAAAACTGACGTTTTTGTGGTCAAGAGGTTTGACGAAAACCCGTTCATTTTGACTGAAACTTGTAGTGTTGGCAAGTACGGGACTTTTCCGACTTTAAAAAATGTGAAATAAAAAGCTTTATATAAAAAAAAAAGTAAAAATAAGCCTTTTGGAGTCGGTACCGCCCAAGGCATCGATGGTGCATTCTTGAAATTCTACATTGCACTTCTATACTTCTTGCCTTGGCTGGTACCGACTCCAAAAGGCTTATATTTTATTTTTGAAATCGTTTTTTCTATAAAAAAGGTTCTTTTTCATATGTTAATGGTCGTTTACTTGTGTTCTTAACCTGTATCAAATAAATGTTTTGAGTATAAGTATGGACTTCAAAATGTTATACCGGTAGTGTTTCCACGACAGAGGCGTTTCAAAAAACATGAGATACTGGTTTTCCTAATACCTACATTTACTGTGTCAGTGCTTGAAGAATCAGACTCATTACGCGTCCAACACAATTAGGCGCATGACAGCTATCAAAAACATAAAGTAACTTACTGAAAACGAAAACTTCAAGAAGCGCTTTTTAATCACTATCGTCGTCGTCGTCTCAGCCACATAACACCCACTGCTGGGTATAGTCGTCCCCCAAATGGGGCGTTTGCCATAATCGCCACGCTTGGCAGGCGGGTTGGCTGGCGCAGTATGGCCCAGTTTGTAGGAGACGCTGCTGCCCGTCTCCTGAAGGCTGAGTCCCTTAGTCGCCTTTTACGACACCCACAGGATGAGAGCTATTCTAAGCCGACACTACACAGCTAATCTGTATAGTGCTAATCAATCAGTTAATAGGGTAATACAGACAAACGGGGAACAGGCTCTGTAAATACGAAACCGCATTCCTGTCATGCGCCTAATTGTGTTGGACGTGTAATAAGACTAATTGGTTGCTCACAAATAGCCTTCAATATACAAAACTGATTTCGCTTTCAAAATTGCTCATTACCAACTGAAGCAGATGTTAGTTACACACGACAGCAAGTCAGGTTTTACAGTTCGACCTTCAGCCGCCCGTGATAGCCGTAATTTCGTTTTTTTTTTATTTGTACATGGTCAAACATTTGCTCTTTTTGGAATACAAATTAAAGACATAACCTGATTGTCACAAATAATTTTTTGCATGCCAACCTGTATACGACAGAAAACTATTGGATCAAATTAATATTGTTGACTATCGCAATGTACATATGGTTTTCCAGCAAATAAATTATTTCTTTCTTTCTTTCTTTCTTTCTAACAAATTGATTGTCTTTTCCGACACAACTTAAAAAAACTTATCTATTACACCATGGTTTGATGATGATTCTCCAACAGTTCAGTTAAGATTATGGATCGAGTAACATTTTACATTTATTGTTCTTTCTTTTTATGTTCTGTTTTTTTTTTATTATATAACATACTGGAAGGGAAAATGGAGGGAAGGAGAGGGAGGTTTAGACTTAGAATGAGCTATATCTCACAGATAAAGGAGAAAGTTAATGTTGTGGCTTACCAGGAAGTGAAGTCATTGTCAGGAAAAAGAGAGGAATGGAAAATACTCCACCGACAAGAGCGCAGCTCTTAAAGTTAAGAGAAGAGAGGCTTGCTCGTCCCCTAAGTCTGAATCGTTAGATTAAAGAAGAGGCCGAAAATGAAGCGAGGTTGTCAGAAAAAATACATTGCTAACATGTATACTATGTAACGAATGTAATTAATAATAATAAATAATAAATAAATATTTCCATACAATCACCTTACTCTGACCCAATTATCTAGCCCACGTTAAGTATCATGAAGAACTTGTGTTATGGATACTAGATAACGGATAAACATACTTATATACTTTTTTTTTTAAATACATACATAATATACATATTAAAAACCCTGACCAAGACAAATAGACATGTTCATGCACACAAATATTTGTCTTGTCCGGGATCGAACCCGGGACCTCTGGCGCAGAAGGTGGGGTTAGTACCCCTGCGCCAAACAGGTCGTCGAATTTGTTATATTACTTTGTTTTGTTTACGTGGAAACATGTAATTGGTGTATAGAATCCAAAAAGTAATAATTTAGTTATGTATTACTGTACGTTTTTTTATAAAAATAAAATAAATAAATAAAAATACTGCACTTCGGTTGGTGATAGGACTTGTTGTAAGTCCGCCTGGCTAGCTACCACCATCTTATATAAGTCTGACGCCATGACAACAATATTTGCAGCATTGTTGTGTTCCGGCAGTTAGAGATAAGATAGCCAGTTCCTCAGTGATTGAGGATTCCGGGAGAGGCTCGCTTCCATCTTCAGCCTTATCAATACTTAACAGCAGGTATTAGAAGTGGAACGCCATTCAAAGGCTGATGTATAGTGATGTGATAATTCTAATTCAGTATCTCCTCTTGAAGTGATGGATTATATCAATTAGAAACGTTTTGTATAAAAAAACTAGTAACAAATTGAAGTATTTAATTTGAGAAGTCTGAATGATTCTGACTGAGATTAATCAATCATTGAAACTAATTCACTTACGATATCTGCACAAGATTTTTTATGAACGACAAATGATATATTCAACATTTGACGTCACTGTTTTTATGATAGACTAGCTTCCGCCCGCGGTTTCACCCGCGTGGTTCCCGTTCCCGTGGGAATATCGGGATAAAAAGTAGCTTATATTACTCTCCGTCTTTTCAACTAACTCTATGCCGAAAATCAACTCGATTGGTTGCTTGGTTAGGGCGTGAAAGAAGGACAAACAAACACACTTTCGCATTTATAAAATACTAGAGGCCGGGTGCGGTTTCACCCGCGTGGTTCCCATTCCCGTGGTAATTTTGGGATCATTTATAGCCTATGTTACTACTTGGGGTCTAAGGATTCTCTTTACCAAATTTCGTAAAAATCGGTCCAGTAGTTTTTGAGTTTATTCGTTACATACAAAAATACAAATCTTTCCTCTTTATAATATTAGTATAGACTAGCGGATCCTCGCGGTTTTACCCGCGTGGTGCCCGCTCTCGTGGGGAATATCGGGATAAAATATAGCCTATGTCACTCGGGAGAAATGTAGCTTTCTAATGGTCTATGAATTTTCTAAATCGGTCCAGTAGTTCCTGAGATTAGCGCGTTCAAACAAACTCTTCAGCTTTATAATATTAGTATAGATTAGTTAGGATTAAGATAAGTAAGTTATTGATCGCTATCTTATCTGATCGATCTATGGACGCACTCACGCAGAAAAACCAATTGAATCGTGACTTGAAAATATTAGTAGACAGTCTCATTCAAGAAGTTTCACTCTCTAAATACGTTTGGCAAATAGTCGTTTAACTAGATGATATTGTTGACACAGATGTTAATAGACTTCAAAAAACCGGACAAGTTCGAGTCGGACTCGCGCATCGAGGGTTCCGTACAAACCTGTAGGTATATAAGTAAAAGTTCACGACAGTTGAGTCATAGGGTATTTTTATTGCAAAATAAAATTTAAAATTTTCAATAATCTTTTTTATTATATGATGTAACTAAAAATTTACGGTTTTCGCAAATTTTCCTTTATCTGTACTATAAGACGTTACTTCGTACCAAATTTCAAGATTCTAAGTTCACGGGAAGTACCCTGTAGGTTTTGATTCCCGTGCGAGTTTCGAAAATTTGCGGCATAAACGGCTGTATTTCAGTTTGATACCTCCACGCGTTCCCGAGGAATACGGTCTTGACAGACGGACGGACGGACGGACAACGAAGTGATCCTATAAGGGTTCCGTTTTTTCCTTTTAAACCCTAAAAAAGGATGTTCTCAGTTTGAACTGAGAACATCCTTTTTTAGTCTCAGTTTGAACTGAGAACATTGTATGTAATGTATGATATGATGTTTTTCCGCAAAACAATAAGAGATAGCGCAGACGACGGATCACGGAGGACTTTTTGTCCGCGACACGTCTTTATTGTTAACCAAATAGGATTGAACTTAGATCGCGAATATCCATAAAAAGTACGCGATAGTCTGCGTTATATATTCAACTTTATATTCTTAGTAATAAGGTCGTATCGCGGACAAAAAGTCCTCCAATGTCCGTCGTCTGCGCAGGCCCTTAGAGTATAAAAAAACTATACTGTCACCAACTCCAAAAGGCTTATTTTTTGCTTTTTAGTTTTTGAAGTCGGTTCTTTTAAACGTAGTTTTTTTTTATTCAAAGTATTTTATTCCCTCTTTTCAGAGAGCAGAAACATGAAGAAGATGGGCCTAGCCCTCCTGCCACTGATCTTCCACGTTGGAGCAACCTCAACCTGGATGCTGGTGACGTCTCTGCTGGCTGCCAAGTCGGTGGCCATCGGGATAGCTCTGCTAGTCTTCAAGATCGCTGTCAGCTCAGCTAAGGTAAGGAAGCCTTAATACTACTACTACTACTTTAACCGCCTCTGTGGTCTAGTGGTACAACCACCGGTATCAGACCCAGGGGTTTCGGATTCGTTTCCCAGCGCGAGTACATATTGTATTCGTTTTGGTTGGTGGTAGGACTTGTTGTAAGTCCACCGGGCTAGCTACCATTATCTTATCTAACTCTGACGTCATAACAACAATGTTTTCAGCATTGTTACAGATAAGATAGACAATTCCTCAGTGATTGAGGATTCCGGGAGGGCTCGCTTCTATCTTCAATCTTATCAATACTTAACATCAGGTATGATGAAGAGCAAAAGTCTCCCCGTCGTTCATAAAAAATAATTAATGCTAATACGGAAAACGCTTCGCTTTTACCAATTCATCATTCCCGATGATGTTAAGTAATGATAGTGCTGAAGGTGGAATCGGAATCATTAACAACTGAGGAACACAAGAACACTGGAAACAATGTTTTTTATTTTTTATGAACGACGGGGAGACTCTTAGCCTTCATCATACCTGATGTTAAGTATTGATAAGGCTGAAGATGGAAGCGAGCCTCTCCCGGAATCCTCAGCCACTGAGGAACTGGCTATCGTATTTTTAGAGACAAGACAAATATTTGTGTGCATGAACATGTCTATTTGTCTTGGTCTGGGTGTTTAATATGTATGTATTTACAAAAAAATATATATAAGTATGTGTATCCGTTATCTAGTATCCATAACACAAGTTGTTCATGAAACTTAACGTGGGCTAGATAATTGCTGTGATTGTATACAATTATTAAATTATTTATAAAAAATATATCAGAAAAAAGCAACTTGTCTCATGTCGCCCTTTGCTTTTTGCTAGTATATTTTCTTGTTTAATATTTATCACATAAAAAGGATTGTAAAATACAAAATTAAATACTGCTATAAATATATTATTTCTTAAACCTTAGTACTTTCGACAAAACGTTTCCCAAAAGAAGAAAGAAGTTTTATTCGATAAATTGAACATCTGACATCTGATTAAGACCTAACACTTTCAATTTTTTTATGACTCTCAATTAGCTTCAACCAACACTTTCTAATCTAAAATCATCACTCAAGTTATTGACATATTACAAGTAGGCTTTGAAATTCGGTCAAGTGCGAGCGATTAATTTGGAATATTACTTATTTTGTTTTTTTCTTAGCATAAATAAAATCGACTGTAATCAATAAATAAATTTGGAATTTGGAATTTGAATGTCCACAATAGTTTAAAATCGCGTCGCGCGGTCACCGGTGACCGCTTAGTAGTAACTGGGTTAAAATTGAGGTCCGATGGACTGTCCATCATGGACATGTTTTTTTATACAGGGTCGAATTGGTACTTTTATGTAGATGAGGTCGAATCTTGAGGGTCCACTGGGTACTAGATCTGTACAGTCAACACACGTCAGGACTCAAATTTTACACTTGCACCACGAAAGCCGCAACTAGTACGAGCGACAGTGTGTTGTGATGAGAATGGTTCATCAAAACATCCTTTACCGATAGAACGTTTCGCCGAAATCACTCTGGGGCTCTACTTTTGATACACTCGTCTATTTGTTTCTACTGATTTTCGTTCGACATATGTATTTCCATATTTTCGAATCGCTCGGCCGCAACGAGAGCACTACTCATTGCAGTCAAGCGAAATAAAGCTAGCGACGACGCGTGTATAGTTAATATTTCAAATTATATTATACTAGCGGATCCTCGCGGTTTTACCCGCGTGGTGCCCGTTCCCGTGGGAATATCGGGATAAAATATAGCCTATGTCACTCGGGAGAAATGTAGCTTTCTAATGGTCTAAGAATTTTCTAAATCGGTCCAGTAGTTCCTGAGAACAAACTCTTCAGGACGACGAGATAGATTATTGCACCCATATTGTATAATTTCAAAATCTATCTCAATCTTTTTCAAAGGTATTGTGATTGTGATAGTGATTTATGGAATTGTGTAACTTATAGTCGCAATTCCTTTCGGAACGAATGATGTACAATAAAATAAAATGACACTTCTCCATACATTTGAAAGATATTTTCGTTTGTCACTTTGCTAAGATAGTTAAATTTCGTTCATTCAATACTTTTCAAAACGCTTCCCGATCACAATCCCTTTTTAATGTCAAATAGTGACGGCCTGAAGTATGTTAATATATTTCAAATGACGAATTGAAAGGGATTGCGATAGATTTTAAAATTGGACAATTAGCCCCGGTTAGCGTCTATCGTCTATCTCTTAATAATAATCTAAACGACATCCTGCCTTACATATTTGAAATACTTAGATACAAAATAAAACAAGTCATTAACAAAAAAAAACGGCCAAGTGCGAGTCGGACTCGCGCACCGAGGGTTCCGTACAAACCTGTAGGTATATAAGTAAAAGTTCACCCATCACGACAATCGAGTCACAGTTATGGTATTTTTATTGCAAATGAAATTTTAAATTTTCAAATATATTTTTTTTATTATATGATGTAACAAAAAATTTACGGTTTTCGCAATTTTTCCTTTGTCTGTACTATAAGTTAGATATAAATTTCAGTTTGATACCTCCACGCGTTCCTGAGAAAATCGGTCTTGACAGACGGACGGACAACGAAGTGATCCTATAAGGGTTCCGTTTTTCCGTTTGAGGTACGGAACCCTAAAAATGTGGTTTGACTATATAATCTTCTAGTAATTTGAACTCTCGCTAACGACTCTAGTAAGCCGTTGCTATTAAAAAAAAAAGACCACGAGTGTGATTCGAAAAAAAAATGATCTACTTTATAACCAGAAAACGAGTCAATTTAGATGTCTGTGGTGATTGTTTTCACTTTTTTAAATTCTAATGTTCTTCTAATGTTTTTTGAGAAAGTGAAACGCTCAATTTGTTATTTTTTTCTTGTATAATTTCAAATATTTTGACAGTAGTTATACGTGTAATTAATCAGTCGTTTGTACGGATTTTTTTGGGAAAGTCCAAAAGTGATCTTTTCAAATTATGGTATCTCGAAGAGATTACATGCTAATGACATGATACCTAGGTACGATTACAAAAAGTTGGAATAAAAAACGGTCATTGGAGAGAAAGTTCCCGAAACATTGATCATACCTTAGAATTATGTTAATTTGTACGTAAATATCCTAACTTCTATACCAAACGCGATGACTACATTTACAAAACACTATCTAAGACCTACAAACAAACTGATACTACCAACCTCTAAAATGAAACACCACTCTTCTAGCCCATTAGCTATGTCTATAAAAAATTTCAATAGGCTACCGGATTCAATAAAAAATATTAAACACTTTACTAAAAACTTACAAAAAGGTGCTATTATAAATCAGAATATTTAGAAGATAAAAAATTATAATGGCAATTAAAAAATAGTAAGTTGAAAATTATTAATAACATAGACGACACCTGCATGCAAGAACATGGTAACTCAGTTTTTGGCATTTTACAGGAGAGCACAACAAAGATTTAAAAAAATCTTAGCAATTTCGGATAAGTCCTAATGCCAATCGATCTTGACCATATAAGTAAACGTGGTAAGACCTAAGCTCTTGTATCATTTTGATGCCGTAAATGTATATATTTAATTATTAATTGTATATCATTAGTGAGTTACAATAAAATTCTTCCTCATATACTTTGTAAAATTACATTGTAACTCCGAAATACAATCAATATTGTATGAAACTGTTATGTTCGTTAAATTTGAAATTGTTGAATAAAATAATTGTGTCTGAGATACAATGTTTTTAAGACGTTTTACAGGCTGTAGATTTTAAATTATAACGAGTTTAAATACGATGATAAGTGTAAAAAAATCCACATTTTTTGCTTAGTATGAATATCATCTTAACTCAATACTGCCTAAAACTGAGTTACAATGTTCTTGCTTGCAGGTGTCGAATATAAATAAGAATAAGAAAGGTCTTCCCTCTCTCAATTGCTGTGCCTGACAGGGCCCATAATTGTACAATAAATGTATGTAACACCTTTATCACCATTATGGAATGCAATAAAGATATTGAGTATTGATGTGAGCAAATTTTACTCGAAGGATACAATACAAATACACCCTAGCAGAAAAACATCTCTTCTCATCTCCACTTCGGACATCTGCGCATATATCCGCTTTGGTGGAGTCCGGGCCTAAAGCCCGAGACCCCCCCCTTTGATTGGAAAATACAAAAAATCAGTAAACACGGAATTTAAACTAAGTGTTACTTTATAAAAACAAGTGCGCCGCAAGTATGCGTTGCTCTCAGTAAGCCACGAGTTTGTGGCGCTTGCAGTAAAGATGGGCCCTTGGTCGTCGGACACAAAAAAGTTTATGAAAAATATCTCCACAAGACTGGTCCACGCCTCAGGAGAGCTGGTGCCTATCTTGCCCAGCGGCTGAGTGTATGTATTCAGCGGGGCAATAGCGCCAGTGTTCTCGGTACTATGCCACGCGGCTGCGAGTTGAACGGCGTTTGCTTGTTATAGTTAGTTTAAGGTAGTGTAGTATGTTTATATGTTTATTATTAATTTATTTGTATTTAACAATAATACGTGTTAGAATTTTGGTAATATAAATCAGTTTTCGTATGTAAAACTTTTTATTCAACTACTACTTAGCTTACCTCACTGTTTCACTGGCGTGGTTCCCGTTCCCGTGGGAATATCGGGATAAAAAGTATCCTATGTTCATAAACAGGCTATCTACTATCTGTGTACCAAATTTCATCGAAATCCGTTAAGTAGTTTTTGAGTTTATTCGTTGCAAACAAATAAACAGTTAAATCTTTCCTCTTTATAATATTTTTTTATTTTTTTATGAATGACGGGGAGACTCTTAGCCTTCATCATACATGATGTTAAGAATTGATAAGGCTGAGAAGGAAACGAGCCTCTCCCGGAATCCTCAACCATTGAGGAACTGGCTATCTTATCTCGAACTGCCGGAACACAACAATGCTGAAAACATTGTTGTTATGGCGTCAGGCTAGATATACTAGCTTCCGCCCGCGATCTCCCCCTGTGCCCTAAAAAAAATGTGGACTATTCGAAAGTACTTATCTATAAGTCTATTTGAATAAAAATCTTTGACTTTGACTTTTACTTTGCCAAAAATCAAGTCGATTGGTTGCTTAAATAAGGCGTGAATGAAGGACAAACAAATACACTTCCGCATTTATAATATTAAGTATTTAACAAGAAAATATACTAGAAAAAAGGAACCAGTCTCATGTCAAATTCGACGTGTCCTCATAGGTCTCTGTAGCATAATTGGTTAGTGCATTGGGCCGGACTCCCAAGGATGCGGGTTCGAATCCCGTCAGGGCGACATGAGACTAGTTGCTTTTTTCTAGTATATTTTCATGTTAAATATTTATCACATAAAAATAGCACTGTAAAATGCAAAATTAAAAAAGTTATAATATTAAGTAGTTAGGATTAGTCCTATTTAAAAGGTTTAAAGTTAATTCTAGTGTTAGTACCAAAGATTAGTGCGTTCCAACATACGCGACTTAGCTTTTTTATTTCAAGTACAGATGTAGGTTAATGTCAGTAGTTTAACAAGTGAAATATTATTACAAAAAATTGGGGTTCGGTGTCAGTGTACAATAATTCGACTTTGATAAATGTGATCCGTACCGGATACCAATTTAAATATAATTTTGGCCATTTTGCTAAATTGTGTGAAGTCACGACAATAATATATTTTTAAATAAATAAATAGGTGATTGTCTCACGTAGGTATTGTTTTTGCAATTTTATTACCGAGATGTATTTTTAGAAGCCGCAATGGAAGTTTACAAGCTAAAAAAACAGAAAAAGCAACAACTTCTCCTAAAATTAAGTGACAAAGTTATATATACTTTCCAACCGATTCTGTGGTCTAGTGCAGTGTTTCCCAATTAGTGGTACGCGTACCCCTAGGGGTACGTGAGATAGCATCAAGGGGTACGCGAGCAATCTCTTAACTAAGATATTAAATCAGTAAAAAATAATTACATATGAAATATAATGTAATAAAGGGGTACGCGAGTTCGAAGTAATTTTTGGAGTGGTACGTAGTATCAGGCCTGTCTCACTTCCATACAAGCGGCGCAAAATCCCCGAGATATTTACCTACTATTCTGGAAAACAACCTAATTTCAACCTTTTGCATTGCGTATAGCGTTCATAGTACAATAACTGTCTGCCGTACGCTAGCCGAGCGAGTGCCAGCCTATTGAGACTAGTCCGGTGACCGGACGCTTGCGTTTATCATACCTAAACTCGGGAGTGAAATTTCTGTACCGTATGGTACTAATATATATTCTGTGGTAATATAAACTAATTGGGATCCACTGGTCTAGTGGAACAACCATCAGTGTCAGACCCAGGGCTCCCGGGCTCGATTCCCAGCGGGGTACATACTGTACTCCGTTTGGTTGGTGGTAGGACTTGTTGTAAGTCTGCCTGGTGAGCTACTACCATCATATCTAAGTCTGACGTCATAACAACAATGTTTGTACCGGCAGTTAGAGATAGATCCTCGGTGGGTGAAGATTTCGCGAGAGGCTCGCTTCCATCTTCAGCCTTATCAATACTTAAAATCTGATATGATGACGGCTAAGAGTTGTTGATAAAAAAAAGATGTGAGAAAGTTAGTTTTACTTTCTAACATTAAGTTCATCAAAAAGGTACTTAAATTCTTTTAGACTGAACCACAATATTTAAGCTCATCTTAAATTGAATATTATAATGAGACACAGTATACAACCAAAAGAATTTGTTTGTTTGTTTGAACGTCTATCTCTGGAACTCCTGGTTTGAAATGAAAAAATATTTTCGTGTTAGGCTAGCTCATTTATCAAGGAGGTTATGTGCTATATTTAATTATCCCAATCTCCCTACGGATCGAGAACCACGCAGGTAAAACCGCGGGCCGGCCACTAGTATGTTAATAAAATCCGAAACTTGTGTTATTTCACAACATTTGTTTATTTAATTCTCGACAACTTCATAAGTGTTTGTCTATGGGTAGAGTATCTCGTTTAGGATATAAATAGATTGTCCGTGTTAAGTGCCGTAGTGTCAACAAGCACTTTAAAAAAAATGTAATGAGTTGTCAAACCTTTCTTTATACAGGATATATTGACCGATCGTGCAGTCAGGGAACTTCTCGCAGGTTGGTTATCTAACAAAAAATCACCAAGCAACCAGTTTACAAGTTGTCATTACTGTGGAGATCGTATAAATATGTCTCCGCACTACAAGGAGGCCGCTACACCGCCGTTGCTGGCTGGTTTTGTTTATAATAAAATTATGAAGGAGAGGCCCATCATGCGTCGCCTTGTCAAATTAAATATTGATAAAATTGTAAAAATATTAAAATGATTCGATATAAAAACAGTATCGAGTTATACATCTTTTTAATTATAATAGACCACGCCCCCGTTACAAATGGTGGTTTTATCTGACGAGGCGACCGTCCATATCTAAGCACGACGGGCCTCTCCTGCATAATTTTATTAGAAACAAAACCAGCCAGCAACGGCGGCGGTGTAACGGCCTCCTTTTAGTGCGGAGACATATACGATCTCTACTATCACTGTTACCGACAGGCTTGGCTACGGTTTGTTGTTTGTTTGTTTGTTTGCAACGACTAAACTCAAATACTACTGTATGGATCTGGATGAAATTTGATATACAGATAGTATATAGCCTAGTTATGAACATAGGATACTTTTTATCCCGATATTACCACGGGAACGGGAACCACGCGGATGAAACCGCTTGTGGCTGCTAATCATAAATATATATTAGAACATTGATAGTAAAGTATTTTATTTGAAAAATAAATTATTTCTTCGCTCTAATTAACTTTCGAAGAAACGCTTCCCAAAAAAGAACTCTACTAGTCGACCGGGAAGTTCCCCGATGGTACTACAGCGTCAGCTGGACCACTGCAGAGGTCATAGGTTCGATACCCAATCGGCACAAACATTTATATTTGTTCTATGTCTGGTACTTAAGGTGGTACCTTTTTAAGTACAATTTTTTTATTATTTCGCGCTAACAAATAACTGAAACGAGTTAGTTGCGCATGGATTTATGAATAATTAATGTATGATAAACCAATAATTGTGCAATTTTTGTTTGTATGAAAGTCGTAACACCTTCAATGACAACGCGCAACGGAGCGACGCCTTAACCTTCATTATTAGCATGATCACCGAAACCCGATATAAATATAGCGTTGATATAGCGTTTTATCAACACTCAACTGTCAAAATTACAGAATACGGAAAGTCTTAGCCATTTCATTCGATAATTTCAAATTCAACTAATACAAAAAAAACATATAATAGTGATTGTATGGCTAGTTTAGATGTCATTTTACAAAATATAAGTAGACGATTTTTATAGTAATTTACAAATACATACAATAAATCATTTAATATATTCATGGGATCTAAATAAATACAATAGTTTAGGTCTTACCACGTTTATTTAAAAACCGATTGGCATTAGGACTTAAGGGCCCGCTATAGGCCAACGAAAATCAGATTGCTTTACATGATCGTCTGTAATATCAATATTAATGAAAAACTGAATGTCAAATTAAGATGCAGCAAACTACAGGGCTAACACCAGTGACTATGTTGCTCAAAAACACGATTGCATAAAATTTTCTCGATAGAAAAAAATTGCGAAGTTGCCTCCTAAATCCACCTAAATCACTATAATTAACACGATAAACTGCTAGTATTCAAGTAATACATGAAAATTGAAAATAAAGCTTGGAACTTTTTAGTAGAATTACACTATAGATAAGGCAGGGCTTATGTTATATATTTTTTTGTAAATAACCTTTAAATATCCTTTAAAAAAAGAATTTCCTTCATTTCTTCATTCCGGACCGGCCGAATGGGGCCGGAGAATTATATAGTAAATGCTGCCTTATTTCTCATAGAAATAAGGCAGCATTTACTTTGCAGTTCGCCGTTGCAGTAATTACTTTTGCGTTTGGCCTAGAGCGCGCCCTTTTTTTTAATCTTTGTCGTGGTCTCTCTGTGAAACGCCCAAAACTGAGTTACCATGCTCTTCCTTGCAAGTGTCTATTTTATCACAGATTAATACAGTTTTTTTTTTCTTTTCAGGTGGCGTCTTTCTTTACGGCATTGAAGGGCAAGCATCATGAATGGACTCCACATTACGAACATCATGGTATATTTTTAATTAATGCATGAATATTTGCTTGTTAACTTTACACACACACGCATACTTATTTGGTATTTCGAATAAATAGTTAATAATAGGTATTTTACCTATGAGATTGCCGATGTTTTTCTTACTTCTAGAGAAACTCACTGCTTCTGATTAAAAGGTTTAAATAAACAAAGGATATATTGTTAATAAAGGATTAAAATTAACTTCCTGATTTTATAGATAATATAGATCAAGGTCGTAAAACTTTGACCGTTGATCAAACTTTTGACACGCAAGGTAGGTAAAGTCTGTTTTTCTTACTTGTCTTAAAATGTAAACAATCTTTACATGTCTTTTTACAGGTTTCCTTAGAACAAAGAAAAATATTACAAAAATATCTATGTACTCAATAGTTGTTTTGTCATGAAAGGTATAGATTGACATTAACATGTATTTTTTTTCGTTACAATTCAGTAATAAGTCTTGTCAAGATTGTTTACATTTTAAGAGAAGTAAGAAAAAACCGACTTTAGGTACACTTTACCGTCTATCTCGATGTAGGTCTGTGACTACAGCTGTCGACAGGGCCAACTGCAGCTGTCGTCACTAGCCAAAACCAACAAAGAGCCAACCATTGACGACAGCTGCATTTGCCTTTGTCGGCAGCTTGTTCTTCTTATCGTATGAGGATTAGTGGCCACTTCTAGTGCAGAGTTTATCAGGCCGCCTTTAAGCCTCTGACTTGGCTTAACGACTGTCATCATATGACACAGCCGGGGCCAATGGTTTAACGTGCCCTCCGAAGCACGGAAGCGCTCAGTTGTAATGCCACTTTAGGGTCACCCATCCGACTCCTGACCGGACCGAACATTGCTTAACAAACGTGATCGAATACAGCTGCAGTTGTGAGATGTAGGAAGGAGCTTTAAATGACACACAGCAGATTAGCTTGACGGTTTATTTGCCACTGAGATGCACGCGACGCAGCGCGTTCGCGGTAGTTTTTATAACTTTTTAATTTTGCATTTTACAATGCTATTTTTATGTAATGAATATAAAAGAAGAAAATATACTAGAAAAAAGCAACTAGCGCTCATGTCGCCCTGTCGGGCACGCACCCGCATCCTTGGGAATCCGGCTCAATGCACTAACCAATTATGCTACAGTGACCTATGAGGACACGTCGATTTTTTTCTATTATACTCACCTTTCAACGGTGTTGGCCATCGTCATTTCATCAATAAGAGAAAAATCCTCGCATTCGAAAGAAATGCATCTTTACCAGGCCTGTCTCACTTCCATACAAGCGGCGCAAAATCCCCGAGATATTTACCTACTATTCTGGAAAACAACCTAATTTCAACCTTTTGCATTGCGTATAGCGTTCATAGTACAATAACTATCTGCCGTGCGACTAGTCGAGCGAGTGCCAGCCTATTGAGACTAGTCCGGTGACCGGACGCTTGCGTTTATCATACCTAAACTCGGGAGTGAAATTTCTGTACCGTAACGTAAGGTACTTATACATATTCTGTGTCTTTACCAATGTTTTTTGCAGTAGAGTTGTTTTGGGAAACGATTTCTCGGAAAGTACCAGGGTTAAAAAAATAATTATTTATTCAAATGAAATACCTATTAATGTTCTATTATTTGTAGTATAAACGTTTCGTGTGTATTTGTTACTTTTATAAAAAAGCTGCTTAAAAAAACTCTACTGGTCAACCTGAAAGTTCTCCGAATGTACGTATACCTACCTATACACATCAAGTTGCTTTGTCGACAGCTGCAGTTATCACTAATCAATTATTACTTACACTGTGCCAGCATGAGCATGTAAATCCTGCTTTATATTCAAACTTTTTTAGATTCCGACCCGATACATCGGAAACCGGTTGTCAAATTCTTATACTTATAGACTTATACCGTGTGGGGTCTAGAACCGGGGAAAATATTGGAAATAGAGACTCTCTAGAGTATTAGTATTAATTCTGAAAAGATTCCACTTAATCAAAACCCATGCATTACTCACAATAAGAATTTAAAGTTACGATTCATAATCAGTGTATAATTGAAAAACAATATTATCGCTAACGTTGCCAACTTATCGTGGTACAGGGGACAATAAAAAAACTTACCGCAAAACATCATGATATCACTATCCATTAGAAAATTTACCTTTAACTCCTTGAGTAGCAACAGCCCCCGCTATTTCCCACAGCTTAAAATCTCTGTTTCAAATTAATTAAAATCTGTAGTTTATTATTAAATATCGCAATGACAGTTACGTTTATCCATCATGCATGACATGACATTTCAATCAATACCAAGTATACTCTTTGTACCAAGTAGATTCAGCCATGGAATTATTAATTACTAGTACGTAGTACCTATTAATTCCATGGATTCAACGCTTTTTAAATTATGATCTTTTTAAAAAGTTGATCATTGTGTACAAAAAAGAGTAGGTATAATATAAAAGAATAATTTTGATCTGTAAAGTCAGAATATTGTCATGGGAATTTCTCTGGTTTCAGTTTAAATGAATGGAATTGGATTTATTTATACAATTTGTAATTAAATGTGATAATGGCTTTGAGTGCAAAAAAAACCCTCTAGAAAAAAACAATACCTACGTGGATTTATGAAGTGCGATAGTAAGACAGTATTATTTTTCTATCAGCCGACACATAATTGTCAAAAAGACGTTCCGAGTAGCTCCGAAAAAGTTGAGCGGTACTGTTGTTTGTATTACATTGAATTTACGATTGTTAGAAAAAATCAAAAAGTAAAGATTTGGTTTTAATTAGTCGGTACCATAATGATTCAATTACTAGTGACCTATAGAGCCTCCGTTTTTAATATTATCCCCGGTTGTAGGCCCCACATGGTTTAGCAAACGGATAGCAACCTTTTTTCAACGCATCAAAAACATGACACTTTACGCAACGCTAATGAGTATTTTTTTTTTATGCTTGTGGTTACAGTGTTTTTTTGTACTTTCACCACTTGAGTGCAAGTAGGTTACCTATAGATATAGTTTATCTATGGTGTGGTCGACTTTATTGACAGAACCGGCTAAAGGCCATTGAAGCCTGGGCCGGTATAATACATTACCACTGAGCAAGTAATCACTACGTTTTTTATACATTACTGCAGCGACCAGCAAGAGGCATTGATGGACGAACGTATAAATGTGGGCCGTGAGGAAGTGAGGCACACATACGTAAGTCCATCAATGCCTAGTTGTGGCCAAGGATTTTATAGTACTTATCTCAAATAATGCGCGGAAATTAAAACTGAGAAGTATGAACCTAGGCAGAACTTTTTATTTAAATACTTAGTACATTCCCGCGTTACAAGTGTTCATTTGTTTTTTTTTTTCAATAAACAGCTTTCTACTTACAAGCCAGTTCGAAATTTATATAAAATATTTGTTAAGTTACCAATTGCAATATTTCGGATAAAAGATCGTTCCATTTTTAAATTACAGGACAGATATGAGTTTACTTTATGTCATTTATTTGGCCGTTAAACACGACAGATATGGATGTTCATACAACTTTTGCCGGCCGTTGCTCCCATGTATTTGGCCAGTACAGCAATTTCGATTTATCTCGAAGAAGGTTGTCAAAATAATGCTCGAATTTCCCAACAGAAAAGATCTTTTGCTCAAAACTGAAGGAATATTTAATACAAAAATGTTATTATACCTTGAAGGAATTTTTTGATTGTACTTAAAATGTTTATGTTTAAGAATACATACTTTTAAAATATTTAAATTGCCATACCCTTGCAGGGTCATGTTTATGGGTCATTTTTTATGTATTTACCATCTGTAATAACCAACATGTTGCAATAAATGTTATGACTATGACCTGTGAACATATTTGAGAAAATACATTTACAAAACACGGGCCCGATAGCGCAATAGTCTAACCAAGGTCGTTGGTTCAATATCCGGTATCTCAATCATTGATGTGATAAAACATTTGTTCCGTGTCTGCGTGCTGTAAACAATTGTCTATACACCATGATTTTTTTTACTAGACAAACTTACTTAGGGTGGAAGCAATGATATTATATGTGTGTACTTGAAGTAGATATCTCATACGAGCATGCATTGTGAAAATTGGGAAGACCCTATATGGGGTCCGGTTTCCGTGCTTTTTCGTGTATTTTATCCTACTTGTCAGTAAAACATGACAGTTTGTTTGCATTGAACAGGCTCCGAAACTACTGAACGAATTTGGATGAAATTTGGTACAAATATAGTAGATAGCCTGGTTATGAACATAGGATACTTTTTATCCCGATATTCCCACGGGACTGTGAACCATGCGGGTGAAACCGTGACCGGCCGATAGTCTAGTAGAAAATATCATTGGGTGGAAGTATCTATCAATCATCATCATCATCATCAGCCTGTGGACGTCCACTGCTGGACATAGGTATCTCCTAGCTCACGCCTATTGTGGCGTTCCTATGAGGTTATTAGCCTACTGCTACCACGCTGGCCAGACAGGTTGGTAGAGGGTTTGTTTCAAGTTTTCCTTCTCTCGCACAGGTGTTCAATGCGTCGAGCCTCTTAGTCGACTCTTACGACATCCCAGGCATGTAAGGGAGTGGTGACACTTGTATTCTTAGGCCGTCACCACACGGCACGGTATCTATCAATATGAACGTACAACTTTTAATAACTTTACTATACCTACCTAGTAATAAAAAAAAATATATAGATTTTGAATATCAGCGGTTCTGATATCCATTACACAAGTGATTAGTAAGCTTCTTATCTCGAAATATGTTCAATGTATATTATGCGGTGTAATGTTTATTTATCTAAGGGTCTGTATCACAATCTAAAAGTAAGTTCTGAGTAGCTTACTTACGCCCGAAATTAATAACCTATCTGTAGATATGGATAGGGCTATCTGAGATAGTTGCCTAGGATTTTTTGTTAATATGACCAAAACAACGACGGTTACTAGGCAACGAACCCAGTATCCTAGGTAACAATCTCAGATATGTCAATCTATATCAACAGATAGGTTATTAATTTCGGGCGTTATTTCATATCACAACTGTCAAATTATCTGAAAAGTAACCTACACAGCCCCCTGATTACGTAACTTGTTTCTATCATCGTTTGATTGAAAGTGCATTCACATTGCTGCTTTAGTAAAAATCAATGTGACAACTATCTTACTAAAGCAGCAGTGTAACTGCACTTTCAATCAATTTCAATCAAAATCTGTTAGCAACAGAGATAATCAACTGGCCGAACTTACTTTTATAAATAAATAAATAATAAATAAATCCATTTATTTGCAAGAATATGGTGGTGGTGGTTGTTACAATTGGTTCGTTCTGACATATTCTATCGTACATAATGACGACGTGCAAAATTTAAATACTAATTATTGTTACATTTTGGTTAATTTAACATTATACAATATATGAAAAACAAGTTTAATTGAATATAATGCCATTGGTGATGAATACAAATATAAATTACAATACAATGTCCAAGATTATAAGAATATTATATTGTGAAATAGACCATAAGTAATAATGGTTACGGTTTAATTTGCATGTTTATGTTTAAATAAATATCTACTACCCGCCTTTTTCTGAACCATAGACTGAGCTAACAAAATCTTATTTTTTCTTCCATTCCATATTCAAATTTTCAATTTTGGCGTAACTTTTTCTTCGTTTATTTTTTTTAAATTTCGTTGTGGAATGGGTTTTAGTGTAAATATTATTAAAATACACGATCTGTTTTTGTTTGCAGGTCATTACAGAAGCTTTTCAGAAGGTGAGTTTGGCGTAGAAATGAGATTTTGTTAGTAGAACTACAGTTAAATATTATTAGTGTAATTAGTAGAATAATATAAGACACGTAGTTAGTTTAATCTAATTATTTTTCAAGGCTGAGTTATTATAATCTTTCTACAGCATTTTTATGGCCGTGACTAAACTAACTTTGCTGCAAGCTTTAGAATTAAAGTAAAAAGAGCAATCTTCAGCGCTATTTTCTCTTTGAGATTTTTCTTCAATAAAATACTGTAAGCTTTTTGGTCGGTACTATACTTTTTACTGTGGCAACACAAGAAATAATCTAGAGAATTAAATTGTAAGGAGTTGTTGTAATTTTAAATGTAAAGTGTAAATAAATTGCGCGTTAAATATCCGGAATAGTTGATTTATCGATTTAGAAAAATGTCAGCCACTTAGCCACTATCAAAACTTTTTTATTTTCTTCACAATTCTTTTACAACCTCTTTTTCCTCAGGCCCCACGTTCGAGCATACGCCAACGTACCACGAACATCAGCCAACGTACCACGAACATCCGCCAACGCACCACGAACACAGCCACGAGACGCCGTACCACAAGCCGACGTACGTGGAAGCCGAACCTGAGACAATACCCGGCCCATGGTCTCCTGATACGTCATCACACTATGCTAAAACAGCCACTTATAAGAGAGATACGGAACCCTTCACTTATAGTAAGAAAGGGGATTAACATTAGATGATTTATAACGTTTTTTTGTTTAAAACAGTATTTGGTAAACGAATATATTACTTACCTAATCAAGTAAAAGAAATACAACAATAGATATTTTTTCAATATTGAAGAACTTAAGAAAAATTTAATTTACTTATTGACTTATTAAAATCTTCAAAAAAAATCTTAGTTGAAAGATAAAATTGTCTTAATTTGTTTGCTAGATTCTGTTTAAGCAGGTACCTAATACACCAATGTACGACCACCCGCTAACGTACCACGAACGGGTAAGTTCGTGGTCTCACATTATGCTTAAACTGCCACTTATAAAAGAGATATGCAACCTTTTACGTATAGTAAGAAAGCAGATAAACAGATGATTTATTAAGATTTTTATTTAAAACAGAATTTGTTAAACGAATAGGCTAAAGATACAAAACAATTTAGGTTATCTATTTTTTCTTTTATAAACAACTCAGGTCCACTTGCGCCAAGCTAGGTTAACATTTAAGGCGATACTCGAAAAAAATATGCTGAAGCGAGATAGCAATGAGAAAACGACGCGCACGGGAGCGAAACCGATTTTGCAGATTAGGCAAAAAAAACACAAAATCACTTCGTATTAAAAAACTACAGCGATTTTAAAAAAATGCTACTATACGATGCTAAATATTATTGGTGTCCACTTTATAAAACCAATTTCCAATAGTATATGTAACCCCCATTTAAGAATAATCTTGAATTTTCGTATTTTTTAGATGTCTTTTCGAAAAAAAAAAGGGTCGAGGCAAAATCATAAAATCGTGTTTTTGAAACTATACGAATCAAGATAAAAGTATGAAGAAATATATATGTTATTACCAGATTTGTAACAACTGTAACCGTGCTATAGTTTTATATCAAAAAGTCCATACTTTTTCTGAGTAGCGCCTTAACACAGTTAATGCATACAAAAGTAGAGTTAACTCCGGGTTAAATGTGTTAACGCAAATGGGCCTTGGGGTGCTACACATCAAATATAGTGTCTTTGATAAAATCATAATATAGTCTACGACTCGCTTTATATAGTCCTTTATACAAGGGATACAACTTGTTACTTGGATATAGGACGCAATGTAAAAGCACCCTTAGGGCCACTTGCGTCTAGCCGAGTAGCACAAACACTGGGTTAAATGTTAACCCAGCTTAACGCAAGTGACCGTTAGTGCGTTGTCACATGGTCGCCCCACCCAGGGCTTGTATAGCCGGTTAATTTTCAAACCGGTACAGCAACGAATACATAGAAACCGTTTCATTCCGGTTTAACCTTAAAAAAACGGTTTCATGAAAGAGCAATATTAAAAGGGTTTTGAATCAATTAAGCGGTTTATAGAGGTTTTTTCTGCTCTTTATAAGGCACAAGCGGGCGCGTGAGCGGCAATGCGAAAAGCGACCTTCGTCACGTAGACATAAGCTCGGTACTTGCCTGAAATACCGCTCTCCCAACGCGAGCGCGCTAGTGGTAAATCAATTAGCGAGCTTATGTCTACATAGGTCCATTTCAAAGAGTTTGGATTGAACCGGTTTATTTAGGTTTTGGAAGCGCTCTCATTCCGAATACGTCGGAAGAGGTTTTTGCAATTAACCGCGCTTTTTCGAACCTGTTACAAGCAAGCCCTGCCCACCATCAACAGCTCCATAGACTAGACATAGCTATCAGCGGAGCACGGTCGCCGTACATGTGAAAAGGTACTTAGCTTAGGTACTTACTTGCCTTCAACAACAATGTTGAAAATTTAGAATTTTAAGTACTGCCTTTTTATAGAAATATTGTATACTTAGTTCAAAGGTAAAATTGTCTCCATTTTTTGTTTGCCAGATTCTGTTAAAGTACTAAATAAGTACAAAATTATTTATTCCATGTTTATTAATGTTAGAAATTTAGAATTAAGTAATTTATTTACAGAAAAACTGCATAAAGGTTTTTTTTCAAGTCAGACATTAAATGTAATTTATTTATTGAATATTTATTATTAGAATAACCAACTATCAAAATAGCTTTATAATTTTAGACTAAAAGGTACAGTCATGTGCAATTATTTCGAAAACAATAAGCCACCTTGTCTCATTACAATATTGAATGTCATTTGTGGAACTTATACTCCATTAAACTTCCACTAAGACAAAAGATAAACAAATAAACAATGTTTCTTAAACTTTTTTATTAATATTGGTATATAAATAAAATAGTCAAGTCACCTATAAGACAAATTATTGTTGCAAAGTAGGAATGTTATTCAATAAGTCTATTTATTGAAGTGAAAACTTCTTTAGCGGCGTTGTGCACATCAGTTTAAAATTTTTGGGATGGGTAAAAAATGTTAAAGTCGCGTCAGGACACGTGATGATCGAAAATTCGTAAGACCATTTACCGTTGACCTATTTCAAATTACATAAAGTCTCACACTTGAAAGATCTACGTATATTAGTTAATAACAACCAATAAATAAAGATCTCTCATTACTACCAACTTTCATATTGATGCCAGGTCTGTATTAATGGATTTACCTGCCAAATCAAGTTGGTCTCCGATTTCATCAACTTTTTATGAAGTTGTGGTCAAGATATAGTGGATTTTGATCGTTATTTTCGTTTAAGCAGTTTTCACTTCTGCCGACACTCCCAGAGTGCAACCCCGTTTTTTTTTCCAATAAAGAATCAATCAGTTTGGGAATAGCTACAGTTTTAGATGCTTTTAATGTCACTTTTTTAATAGATTTTAGATGCGTATAAAATTAGACCTATTGAAAAACCTTTTTATGGTTTGTTTGGTACCTATTGTCTCAGAGGAAGTTGCATGTATGTATGTATGAATGTAGAGCTTAGTTTCCGTGTGTATAATGCGATAAGATTGTATAATGTATATTTATCGTTTCTCGTGACTGTATTATCTACTAGAAAAGTTCAACTTTTCTAATACTACTATAATATTTCTACAAATATTTTACAGAATGTAGTAAAAATGAAATGCATTTATTAATAAAATAAATATTTATTTTTATATAAAAAATAATGTACAAATTACAAAATGTATAATCGTTATAAAGTTTAATTACCTAATAAAAATATTAATAATGGACGGAATTAAATTTCTCTTACAAATAAATATTTCTTTCTTTTACCTTATCACAGCATTGAATTAAATATTTCATTTTATTTTTGAGCCAAAACAAAACAAGTTCTTTTTATATAGAAACAATTTACAATACTCACACATTTTTGAGGCAAATATACAGATATTTAAAACAATACATCATTTTTTTTCTGGACACAAATAAGTTCTGTCGCAACTTTCTCCACATTTAAAAAATACATACATCATTTATGATTCATTTTTATCACTTTTACAATAAATATTTACATAGTTTTAACTATAATACTCTGAACACATATTGAGATTCATAAAAAGTAATATGCTAACTTCATTTTCTGAAAGAATTTTCTCGTTCGTGATTGGTTGAAAATAAGCCTGATCTTTAGCCAATCACAATCGAGCAAATTCTCTCAGTACTAACTCTCAGTGAACAGACTATATGGCTGATTTTTCAATGTTCAGATAAAATACTATTCCTCTGATAGGTATCATATTATACTGACAAACAGAATAAATATTGTTAACTATTTTCCGCCAGCGGTTTCACGCGCGTGCTTCCCGTTCCCGTGGGAATATCAGGATAAAAAGTAGGCTATGTTACTTACTCTCCTTCCTTTCAACTAACTTTATAGCAAAAATCAAGTTGATTGGTTGCTTAGTTAAGGCGTCAAGATAGGACAAACAAACACACTTATACAGGGTATTAAAAGACCCAAAACGAAAACCACGTATTCTTCCCATCGTTACAATCATTTTCTTGTATGGGGCCAAATCTGGGACCCTGATAGTTTAGGAGTTATTGAGGATCAAAGTCACTATTAATTTTTTTAAGATTATTGTCTCGTCGTCTCAGCCACATAACACCCACTGCTGGGTATAGGCCTCCCCCAAAAGGGGGGGGTTTGCTATAATCGCCAAGCTTGGCAGGCGGGTTGGCGATCAGCAGTATGGCCAAGTTTGTAGGAGACGCTGCTGCCCGTCTCCTGAAGGCTGAGTCCCTTATTCGCCTTTTACGCCCCCCGGGGGGAGAGGGGGTAGTGCTATTCTAAACCGACACTACACAGCTAAGATTATTGTTTAAAGTTACAAAACTGCAATGAATATTTTATGATTTTGTAATTTTTGCATTTTTCAATGCTATTTTTATACTTATGGTAAATTTTAAACAGAAAAATATTGGAAAAAATGAACTCAGCCACAAGTGAATAAAAAAAATAAATAAAAGTATTGGAGAATTTCGACGGTGGTTCGCAAGTCTCGGTAGCTCAGCGGTTGAACATTGGACCGGATTTCCAAAGGTCGCGGGTTCGATTCCCGTCTGAGAATTCACTTGTGGCCGAGTTAATTTTTTCCAATATTTTTCTATTTAAAATTTACCATACGCAATGAATATCAAAACCAATCAAAGAACTGCCGGCCTCCTACTCGTACCCTCTAGACACATGCACAAGTCATTGCACGCGTTTTTTTGCGTGTAAAAATAACACCCATTTTTTTTTAAACGAAAAATAAAAGTCGTTACCAGCAATTATATTCACATATTCTTATTTAATCAGATGTACACTACGCAAATATTACGGCTTCGGTATGGGTCTTTTAATACCCTGTATAATATTACATAGGAATAGGAGGTAACGAATTAAACAGATTGATAGCTTTTATCCAAGGATTGAAAAGTTAGCCCCTTAAAGCATTGCTAGACATAGCAGTAGCCAAAGTTAGACAGAAACACTGCATAACGGTGCGACCGGTTCATTCAGACCCATTCCCATTGGCGACCCTTTTACTGCCGAAATTAATAACCTACTAGACATAAGCGCGTGCTGTCACTTGAGACAAAAGTTTTTCTAACCTATGACCTTGATTAGATCAATTTAAAAATATATATATATTTTTCCGGCCGTCTACATTTTTTTGTGATTTTTTAAGCTATTAGTGAAGGCTGTAGGTGTTATACTCATGGCGCTGGAGGGAACATTAGAATGGATAACACGGGCCTTAAATCAAAAAAAATCAATATCATTTATTCAGTCTAGGCTGTTACAAGCACTTATGAACGTCAAAGAAGCTACGCCATCGGTTCACAAACCCTACGGCGGGAGACCTTGTAACGAGAAGAACCGGCAAGAAACTCGTCAAGGGCTGTTTTTTTCTCCCTGTTTTATTTCATACAGAGTCGTCAAATTGAAAAGTGACCTTAACATATCAGTAAGGTCAATTTCCATCACAAAAGGAAAATACTAATGAAAATATTACATTTTATGGTTATTGTAAACGTAAACAATTTTTAACTGGCAAAGAAAGACTTGTCTATCATACATTACAACATTTACCGCACCACAAGACTACTACACTGCAAGTTGTGAGGTACATACAGGTCAGTATCAATTTATTTTAGATAAAAATATTTAGGCTTTAAGCACAGCATTAAGATAAGCAGACTGAGGTAGACCCATTTCCGCTGGCGGCACCCGTTCACGAGCATGACGCATGAACCAGCCATCGCTTCGCTCAACCATATTTTAGGGAACGTAACGACCCGCCTCACACGACACCGCCGAAGAAACGTTTGAGTGAGCATGACGTACTTCAGGTACTTATGTTAAGCTGCATACTTAAATATAAAAAAACACAATGGCAACAGCAAAAAAAGAAAGATAAAAGTGCCTTAATGTAAGACACAACACAACCTACAATGTCACTAGAAGACGCATCAGCTGGGTCACAATCTCAATCGTATTTAAAGTTAAAAAAAATAAATAAAAAAAAGCTTTTATATATTTGGAATAATTGAAAACATTATTTACCTTTGTTTACTCTGATCAAGCAGTGCCACGCATCTCAAAACATCATAAATAACTTATATAGAGATCTGTATGTATACATGTATAGAGCTATGTACGTATATATAGATAGGGCTATCTGAGATAGTTGCCTGGGATACTGGCTTCGTTGCCTAGCAACCGTCGTTATTTTGGTATATTAACAAAAATATCCTAGGCAACAATCTCAGATAGCCCAACCCATATCTACAGATAGGTTATTAATTTCGGGCGTTAGAAATCCCACCCCAGCAATCCACCAAGTAGATCATATTATTTATTTTTACCAATTAGTTAAATATACGTGGATCCCAGGCAGTTGCAGTGAACAAAATATTTTATTTCCGATATTTATTGTCGTATTTGTGATTTTTTCTTGATCCGACTTAATTTCGACCCGTCGGCACTGCTGCATAACCGACTCATCCCCTTTTCGTTGCTTACTCAGTTGGTTTAAAATGGTTGGTCAGTTCTGACAAACGCATTTTCAAAACATATGGATATTAATAAAAATCATAAAAACATATAATTAAAAAATTAAAGCGTACATCTTGTGATGATATAGTTACATAAATCACATACAAAGAATACTGTCTTTGTTTATTTAACAATTTGCCTGTCCCTATACAACATAGATTTCTCATTGTGTAATGTCCAGCACTTTTTTCTCTAGTTATTTAGAAGGTAGTTTTTTTATTTTATTTAAGACAATGTGCACAAAAAATTGCATTTATCCGGCCACGTCTAGTAGAAATAAGCTTGTAAAATTGCTGCTAATTTTGTTCATATTTGATTCATAAACTTGCCTGTGTCGGTACAGAAAGTGACACGTGTATCATATGTGATTCATAATACAAAATAACTATTATTACAATTTCATATACATAATTTTGTTAAGTACATACCGCAATAATTAATTTTAAATATCGAAAAAATATATCTCAAAATGAACACAATGTGAAAAAGAGATTCAGTAATATCACAATAAATTACAAAATATTGTCGTTTTTAAAAGTCCCTTTTAGTTTGCCCTAATATCGATGGCTTATATTTTGGCTTGATATTTTGAAGAGTAATAATAAGAATGAGTATTTACGATGTCAAAAACATTATACAATACAACAATATATGTAGGTTCTTTTCACAAGTAAAGACTAGTAAAAGTTCGCTTAAGGTGGTACGACTTCTATACAAACAAACATTACACAATTATTGGTTCATCATACTTTAATAATACATAAATACAACAATTAAAAAATTGTACATTCATACATAAAACACGAATATACTAATATCTTATAATTTCAATAATTCTACGTATGTGTGTGTGACCCATCGCATTTATATAGCTCATGTATGAAAGTACATTTTTTTATAATTTCGCGCAAACAAATAACTGAAACGAGTTAGTTGCACATGTATTTATGAATTATTAATGTATGATGAACCAATTAATGTGCAATTTTTGTTTGTATGGAAGTCGTACCACCTTAAGAAACAAGATTTTATAGCACCATACAATAGAAAAATATAATAAAAAAAAAATATTATTCTTCCATCACAAATAAACATTACTTTATACAAGTGCTTGATGTAACGGACAGTTCCTATATTTGTGAGGAACTGGTGCCTAAAATAGGTATCTGCAATAGATACCTGAGCTACAGGTCGGTAGCAGGGATGTTAAGGATATCAATATCCGTAACCGGAAGTATCGGATATCCGAAATAAACAATATCTGTATCCGTAACCGAAACCGAAATAAATGTTTCGGATAATTTCGGATAGGGAGTCTAAATGAGACACGTTACGACAAGTTGTTTTTGTAAAAAACCCACCCAATGATGACCTATACAGGGTGTTAAAAGACCCATAACGAAAACGAAAACCAGGTATTCTCCCCATCGATACTATCATTTTCTTGTATGGGGTCAAACCTGGAAAACTGATAGTTAAGAAGTTATTGAGATTTAAAGTCATTATTTTTTTTTCTAACCTTATCGTATAAAGTAACAAAACGGCAATGAATATCAAAACCACTCAATGATACAGGGCCCCGGTCACCTACTCGTACTCTATAGACACACGCAAAGGTTGTTGCAGGCGTTCCATTGCGTGTAAAAAAATTACACTTATTTTTTTTACGTAAAATAAAAGTCGTTTCCCAACAATAATTTTTACATAATCTTATTTAGCTTGATGTACACTACGCATATATCACGGCTTCGGTATGCGTCTTTTAACACCTTGTATATGAATAAAACCATTTTATTATCTATTTGTATGTTACTTTTGAAATTCCTTAACAATCTAATATGCGTAACCGAAGCTGTCCGAAACTACCGGATAAATCCGAAATAATTTCATATATATATTTTTTTTCCAATATCCGTACCCATGTCTATATCCGTAACATCCCTGGTCGGTAGTAGTATAATATAGTAGAATAAACAGTATACCTAATACATTTATCCTTTTTATTGATCTTAAAGATTTAATTTTGAGTTTAAAAGAAATCGTCTACTTTTTACAAGAAATATAATGATTGGATAGCTTATAAATTTAAATGTGATTCTTACATTGAAGCAGCCGATAAAAATATAATACAAAAATAAGTAATTAAAACAGACTTAAGATACCCTTATCTTCCCAATTCTGCTAATGCTTAGACACAATGGTATTCCAATGGTGTTTCAATGGTAGTGCTGTTTTACACAGTTCTTGTTACAACAGTGTAAATAAACACTACAATTGAAACACCACTGAGAGACGATTATGGCAATAATTTTGCAGAATTGACCCCCAGTGTGCTTAGTGCGAGTTTTTCGATGATTTCGCGTTAGGTTTTATTTCGCCATAGCGTTGGTGTAGTCCGTGGCGTAATCCGCTAGATGGCGGGCCGCAAATTTCAAACCCGTTCACTATCGACCGTGAGTAAAAGAAACTTGCACTAAGCACTCTGTTCAGTTCCAAAAAGACATATATATAGAAACAGTTTAAAACTGTAAAAACTTTTAATTCTTATAATATAGATAAATCATAAAGATTTTAAAATAAATGGTAAAAAAATATCTTGACCTATTACGACAAACACTTTGTCAATATTCGATGAGTTATAGTCTATACCAAAGACAATATTTTGCTTACAATTTTGCAAATTCCTTCACATAGACTCAATAGGCTATAAACCATAGCCATCATAAAAAAACAAAACAAAATCTCCTTACTACATGTGTAAATCTGATAACTTCAAACACACACCTAAAAATATGCACAAAGTAATCAAAATCGAATCGCTAACCAAACCTAATACATTATTTGACGAAAACCAACTGTATCTAACCTTTTTTTTAGTCAACCTCCTTTTATCTACGTTTAACTTTTTAAACCAACTGTCAAAATTTGGCGGGACTTTTTGACATTGACTGTCATACCATTTGCGCGGGAGGTTACTTGACGTTTTCGCCTGAATACAAATGTCAAAATTGCCGCCTTTTTGCAGAGCGGTCTTTAAATCGTTGTCTATGGCTATTGTCTTTGAACGGAGATTGTATGCAATGTCGTTAGTGGAAAGAAGGTTGTTTTTATCGTCTTTTATGTATAGATAAAAGTCTGCTATATCGTCTATGCTTGATACATACCAGTAAGCGTAGATTGCCTGCTGAGAACTGAAAGAAAAATAAAAATTATTTAAGTATTAGCGCCTTTTCATCCATTAACGTTCTTTTTTTACGGATTGAATCTTAGTGGATTGAATTTTCTGAGATGAGTATAATAATGTAATGATTAATTTTAAATAGAAAAATATTGGAAAAAATTAACTCGGCCACAAGTGAATTCTCAGACGGGAATCGAACCCGCGACCTTTGGAAATCCGGTCCAATGCTCTGCCAAGAGCAGTGGATAACTTGTGGCCGAGTTAATTTTTTCCAATATTTTTCTATTTAAAATTTACCATTAGTATAAAAGTAGCATAGAAAAAAGCAAAAATTACAAAATCATAAAAAAATGTAATGATTAATTGATTATGCTATGTGAAGAATAGTTGGGACTTTTCTAGTATAAAATTCATGATATAAAAATAGCATGGTCTAGGCTCCGAATATGCTTTTGTCCCATTCGGTTCCGTCCGTGGGGTCCTAGCGCTATAAGGCTTTTTAAGGAAATAGCAAAAAGATAAGTCGACATCGTCGTGCCTCGTGGTGACGGCCTAAGAATACAAGTGTCACCACTCCCTTACATGCCTGGGATGTCGTAAGAGTCGACTAAGAGGCTCGACGTATTGAACACCTGTGCGAGAGAAGGAAAACTTGAAACAAACCCTCTACCAACCCGTCTGGCCAGCGTGGTAGCAGTAGGCTAATAACCTCCTATGAACGCCACAATAGGCGTGAGCTAGGCCTATGTCAAGCAGTGGACGTCCACAGGCTGATGATGAAGTCGACATCACAGGAGACCGAAGAGCTGGCAGCTACCTCGGACAAAGAATTAGTCTAGCTATTCAAAGGGGGAACGCTGCCAGTATCTTCGGAACCTTGCCTAAAGGGACTTGCCTTGCCTATATTTATTAAGGTTATTATTTTTTTCAATGTATTATGTTTATAATTCTGTACCTAATTTCTTATTAAGTACAGATATTTTATCATCTATACAATAATATTATAAAGCTGAAGAGTTTGTTTGTTTGAACGCGCTTATCTCAGGAACTACTAGATCGATTTAGAACATTCTTAGACCATTAGAAAGCTACATTTCTCCTGAGTTACATAGGCTATATTTTATCCCGATATTCCTACGGGAACGGGCACCACGCGGGTAAAACCGCAAGTATCCGCTAGTCTTGTATAATTGATATTAACCCATATATCCGAAGCATACCTAAAATAGCAATCTAAATGAGAACATTATTTCAATAACACCCAGATACAAAATAAACACAAATATTCGAATCACATATAATGTGTCTCGGTCAAGAATCGAACCCACACGGCCCCAGTCCAAGACCCAGTAGAAATACAAAAAAAAAATTAAAAACCACTTACTATTGTATATCCCTAAACACCAAATCGGGTTCCGTTTCAAAATCAAACACTGCCTCTCCCTCAATCTTGCCATATTCAACCTTTTTATTATCACTGGCAACACTGCCACTACACAACAATCTTTCTTCATCTACCGTCAAAATGGTGGCATCTTTTAAACCGGGTGGTTCCGTACATGTTAAGTTGTATGGAGTGCTTGTTAAAGATGAAGGAGATAACTTGTGTAAGTAGTGTTTTAGGGGTCGGATGAAAC
Source organism: Chrysoteuchia culmella (assembly GCA_910589605.1). Taxonomy (NCBI): domain Eukaryota; kingdom Metazoa; phylum Arthropoda; class Insecta; order Lepidoptera; family Crambidae; genus Chrysoteuchia; species Chrysoteuchia culmella. Next base: position 1,748,566 of record OU342669.1, read on the forward strand.
AGTCGCATTTTAGGCCGTTTCCTGTAAAAAAATTAAGTTAGAAGAGGTACATTAGTAATCTAACTAATCGATAGTGCTTCTACTCATACTAAAACACCACAAGAAACCAAAAACAGTAAAAATAATTATAACCTTTTAATTTTTAACCGACTTCAAAAAAGGAGGAGGTTCTCAATTCGGTTGGTATAATTTTTTTGTATTTTTTTTTTATGTATGTACACCGATTACGCCGAGATTTCTGAACCGATTTCCATGATAATTTTTTTGTTCGATGCAGAATAGTTGCCACTTGGTCCCATAAAAATTTGGTTTCGTTTGACCCATTACTTTTTATGTTATGAGCATTTTTATATATTTCATTTCATTGTTGACTTGGACGATGTAGTGTTTACGATAATTTTATTATAATGTACATGAAACCTTATCTAATCTAGAAAAACCCTGCTTTACAAAACAGCCTATTACAGACACTAAAAAGTAAAAAAAAACTGACAAAAACCAAACCAAGACATTCTACTTTAAGCTCCTATTCTGTTATTTTTCTTGCCTTGGCTGGCACCTACTCCAAAAGGCTTTTTTTTGCTTTTTAGTTTTTGAAGTCGGTTTTTTTAACGCAGTTTTTTCGCATTTTATAATGCTATTTTTATGTGATAAATATTAAATAAGAAAATATACTAGAAAAAAGCAACTAGTCTCATGTCGCCATCCCGTCAGTAAAAATAAGTTTTCAAAATAAAACAAAATATTACATAGCTATATAAACATTTAGTGATAATAAAATGACTAACGCCCGGTTTCCACTGGCGAAACATTTACAAGAAAATATGTTGTAAACGTTATGCGGCCACTGAGAGAATGCATTATTTGACAGCTCCTATCGAGAGCAATTGGTCATCCTCTACGCGGCCGCACTATATCCTCTAAAATGTTTTCTTGTAAATGTTTTGCCAGTGGAAATGGGAGGTTAGTCATTTTATTATCACTAAATTTTTATATAGCTATGTAATATTTTGTTTTATTTTGAAAACAAGAATGGACTTTCATGACAGTATATGGTCTGAAATAAAATGTTACATAACTGTACTAATATTATAAAGAGAGATTTGATTGTTTGTTTGTATGTTTGCATTGAATAGGCTCCGAAACTACTGCACGGATTGGGATGAAATTCGGTACACAGGTACTAGATAGACGGGTTATGAACATAGCATACTTTATATCGCTCATAGCCGCGCTGAACAGACTGATCTTATTCGATCACGTTTGTTAAGCAAAGTTCGTCCCGGTCAGGTGTCGGATGGGTGACCGTAAAGTGGCATTATAACTGAGCGCTTCCGTGCATCGGAGGGCACGTTAAACCGTCGGTCCCGGCTGTTGTCATTTCATTACAGTCGTCAAGCCAAGTCAGAGGCCTTATAGGCGGCTTGATAAACTTTGACATCAGAGGTGAACACTAATCCTCACTCGATAAGAAGAAGAAGATCCAGATATTCCCACGGGAACGGGAACCACGCAAGTGAAACCGCGAGCTGCCGCTAGTTTTTTTATAAACACAATAGTCAAAACTTACCTTCATACATCAAATCAAGCCCTTTCTTTATTTTCCCAATAACCTCAGGTTCAATAGCATTCAACTTGTTCCCTCTCACATCTAGCAGCTTCAAGCGCTTACTGCTCGATATAGCGTCGATAGGTAACGATTCTAGTACGTTATTTTGAAGGTATAACTCTGTTAAGTTCTCTGGCAACGAGAATTTAGCTTCGGCTGAAATTTTGGAAAATATTATACATTTGTTCTTGGTCTCCGCGTTGCTAGACTAGGTACCGCCTATTTAGATCTTGACCGGTTTACCACAGAATATTTAATAGTAACAGAAGTCGGCACTCCTTTGATCTTTTTAGACTAAGTTTACCTATATTTAAAAAGAAATTGTCCTCATTAAGCTAAGTATAAGTATTTTAATTTATAGTCTGCCTGGCTGAACAAGGCACAGCTTCCTTTATAATTCTACTTAATTTTTTATCTAGGCATTTTCTTGTATTTACTAGCTTTAGTAAGATAATATTGTATTGTTTTTTTTTAAGTTAAGGGACGCCTTACGCTCCCAACTGTTCTTTTAACAAGTTTGCTTTCCGTGGCAACCTTTAATAAAGACAGCACCAATTCTTGTAACCACTAGCTGTAACTCCTAGCATTTAAGGTGTATGATCTTGTTGGTTGTCCAAATAAATAAATAAATCTCGCAGACAACATTTTCAACGCATCTGGTGCATTCAAAAATGCACCTTACTGCAACGCTCACAAGAGCACAATTTCTTTGTTTGAATTTACCTACGCCCCAGCTCAAGCGTCAGGGTTGTACAAGCGAAGTAAATTAATAACAACATAATTTTATGAAGCATTTTTCGCATTTACAATGATTGTTTAACTTTAATGTAATGTTGTATGTATTTCTTACTATCTCTAAAGTACCTATTATTAAACTTCAGTATTGCGGCAATTCGAAATCGAACAAACAATTTTAAAAGATATAGTGTCAGAAAACATAAACATTGTGCAGTTAATGTTTCGTTATATTTTGTGAGTAATGTTTTGTAAAATTCATGTTTCGAACTGCACGCGTGTACTCACAAGCGCGGGGCGGCCCTGACTGATTTACAACTCCGAGTTGTAGAGAGCTGTAGGTGCTTATCGCGGTAGGTATAGGCGAGTGACGGAGGCCTGGTTTTATTCTATCACAAAGGGTACAGCTTACTATGACAACGGCATACGACATCAACAATCATCCGTAACAACCGAGTCAGTTGGTTGAAGAAAAACGTCAAAAATTGTGGTCACATTTTTTGATCCGTTGTTTGTATGAAGCGCGGTATCTAGTTGTAGCAACGCGGATATACCAATGATATATATACGTCATTATCATCAACACATAAATAATCATACTTTAAATAATTTAAGTATGTATAAATAGCACAATTCTTCATACATAAATACTAAATTAAATTAGATTGCTGGTACTCGCATAAACACATGCACAAACGCACACACTCTCATACACATCACACACACACACACACACACACACACACATTCACTTATAACACTAACACATATAGAAACGCACATTGTTTAGTTTTTTAAGTTTAATATAGTAATAAGTTTAATTAATATTTTGTATACTGTAAATTGTACACATAAAACATCGTACATATAATATTGGAAGAGCGGAGTCTCCTGGTACAGGTGTTAAACTTAAAAGGAGATTCCAGCCACTAGCTATTGTAACACCAAACTTTTTAACGCAATAAACTTTATTCTTATTCTTATTATTCTTATATATGTATGGAAAATATAATTACATAATATTTGTAATAATAATACGCGGTGTAATAAATCCATGTGTAAAAATTCAAAATTCAATATAATTTATTCAGTGTAGGCTGTTACAAGCACTTATGAACGTCAAAGAAGCTACGCCATCGGTTCACAAACCCTGCGGCGGGAGACCGCGTAACGAGAAGAACCGGCAAGAAACTCGTCAAGAACTGGTTTTTTTTAGGATGGATACATAAAAAAATTAGTAATATGAAGGGTAATTAATTACAGAAAAAACTTTCCAAAATGTATTAAAATCATTTACTAATTTAAAAAAATTATCAAGGTTTTAAATGCTAAAACCGATAAACAATAATTTTAAGGCTGTTAAAAAATCGTTGTAATGTTTTGTGATAATACAATTTAAAGTTACACAAATAATACAGTAATAACATGATAAATAGACCTGTTTGGCGCAGTGGTACTAAACCCACCTTCTACGCCAGAGGTCCCGGGTTCGATCCACGGACAAGACAAATATTTGTGTGCATGAACATGTCTAGTTTGTCTTGGTCTGGGTGTTTAATATATATATTAAGAATGTATTTCAAAAAAAAAGTATATATGTATGTTTATCCGTTATCTAGTATCCATAACACAAGTTCTTCATGAAACTTAACGTGGGACTAGATAATTGGTGTGATTGTATGCGAATATTTATTTATTTTATTTTATTATTTAAATAATAAAATACTTACAAGTTCTAGAGACTAGGTCCTTCAAATTATTATTAGACAGATCTAGTACCTCTAAAGAAGTCATATTTCCCAACACATCTGAAAATATACACAAAATGTCATGATAATTAAAAAAGTTACATGATTTATTATTTACCTCGCGCTCGCTCGGCTCTCGTTATATATATTTAAAAGTTAAAAAAAAATCGTTTCTGGCGCTTCGCCGGCCGCTTATGTAGTTTAATTTACGGCCTTGTGACAGCAGACATTTCAGCTCCTTTATGCGTTTTGTTTCACGTCATTGCATAGACAAGTAATTTTTTTATCTTTACGACAAGTCAATAATGATAATGCGATGTGAATTAGCGTTTCGTTTCAGGTTTTAACCGTTTTGAGGTTAAATAATGTTTTGTGATTTTCTCAAAAACGATACATTACCTTGTAATAAGAGTAGTGTTCGGGAGATGGGTGGACCCCCCCTTAACAACCCTTCCACTACGTATGGTAAATTTTAAATAGAAAAATATTGGAAAAAATTTACTCGGCCACAAGTGAATTCTCAGACGGGGATCGAACCCGCGACCTTTGGAAATCCGGTCCAATGCTCTAAACGCTGAGCTACCGAGACTTGCGGACCACCGTCGAAATTCTCCAATACTTTTATATTTTTAATGCGCTGTAGGCCAGCGTTGTCACATCAATGCTAGGAATATCCTTGCATTCGAAAGAAACATTTTTTCAGGTGTTTAACGATCGATTAAGATGCAACTGCCAATAATTTATGCTTTTGTAATTTTTACACTTTTCAATGCTATTTTTATACTTATGGTAAATTTTAAATAGAAAAATATTGGAAAATATTAACTCGGCCACAAAGGTCGCGGGTTCGATTCCCGTCTGAGAATTCACTTGTGGCCGAGTTAATATTTTCCAATATTTTTCTATTTAAAATTTACCAAAGTATAAAAATAGCATTGAAAAATGCAAAAATTACAAAATCATAAACCCTTCCACTTTCAACCCTTAAATCGTGCCGCACGCTTCTAAATCCAACCCGAATAAATAACATTAGATTTAAAAGTAATACTCACAACTCCTTATATCATTAATGATATTCCCAGCCAAATTCAACTTCTTCACTTTACTAGTACCAAATGTCAGATCGAATGTAATCACCGGAATCTCGTTGTAACTCAAATCGATGTCTTGCAGTCTGTATGGTTTCCAGGGACTCGCGGGGAACATTTTCTTCGTCAAAAATCCGAATTTATTATGACTTAGGTTCACCTGAAAACAATAATAAATATTAAACAAATAAATATACTAGATAAAAGCAACATACCTCATTTTTTTTATGATTTTGTAATTTTTTGCATTTCTCAATGCTATTTTTATACTTATGGTAAATTTTAAATAGAAAAATATTGGAAAAAATTAACTCGGCCACAAGTGAATTCTCAGACGGGAATCGAACCCGCGACCTTTGGAAATCCGGTCCAATGCTCTGTCCAATGTTCGATTCCCGTCTGAGAATTCACTTGTGGCCGAGTTAATTTTTTCCAATATTTTTCTATTTAAAATTTAGAATCAGAATCAGAATCAGAATAATTTATTGCGTTTCATGTGGTACATTTAAGATATTAGAGGTAGTTATTAGTGCATACACATGAGCCCTGTAAGGACATAACAATATTAAATCTAATTACTTAAGATCTAGTTAAAAATATTCAAACAAAATTAAATTAAATTAAAAATATTATCTTTAACGATAAATACACAAACAAAAAAGAAAAACAAAACAGTAAGATAAACATTGGATATTAAATTAAATTATTGCGTATTAAATATTTTCAGTATTATCAAGTTATAAGTTAACTTTTTATTGCATAGGTTTATAAAATTCGTTGAGTTTATAATACATTTCTCTATTAGGTAATTATTTAGACATTTAACATATTTATTATAGTTATCGATTTCTCTAATATAATTTGGTAGGCTATTGTAAAGCTTTATCGCCATAGAGCCATAAACATGCCTCATGTCGCCCTAACAGGATGGGAATGAGACAAGTTGCTTTTGGAAAATAATGGAAAATCAACTCGGCCACAAGTAGGTTTAAGGCCTACAGCGTTTTAAAAATATAAAAAGAATATACAAGTATTGGATAATTTCGACAGTTCAGACATTCAGACAGAATTTCGACGCAATTATTACAAGTATACAAAAAGGTTCGCTACAAATGGTTTTGGGTACACAAAAACTCACCATTTCCAAAGAGAGACAATCGTCTAATAATCCATTTGTTTTATTATCTATCTTTTCTAATAGATTGTGAGATAAATCCAGTCTCCTGTAAAAATTAAATAAAATCGAGATCACCAACTGATAATCTGTTTTTAAAACATAGTTATGTTATGTCCCTTTGATCTTCAAACAAACGACTGTAATACAATGAAATAAACGGTAACAGACCCAGGGGTCCCGGGTTCGATTCCCAAGGGTACATATAGTATTCGGTTTGGTTGGTGTTAGGACTTGTAAGTCCGTCTGGCTAGCTACCACCATCTTATCTAAGTCTGACGCCATAACTTAGGGATAAGATAGCCAGTTCCTCAGTGCTTGAGGATTCCGGGAGAAGCTCGCTTCCATTTTCAGCCATATCAATACTTAACATCAGGTATAATGAAGGCTAAGAGTCTCCCCATACTTCACAATTGAATTGTAATTTTAATAATAAAGAAAGAACAGTATTGAAATAAAACAACTTTTACGGATATCAAACGCGCTATATTTCCACGAACTAAGTTTTAATTGTCCGTATTTTTAGGTTTTTTAGGGGTTTTAGAACAGTATTGTACAGATAGCGGCAACTATGCTTATACAAATGTCAATTTTTTTCAAGCAATTCCGAGCTCAATAGCTAACGTCTTAAATTTCAAAGTTGATTGGAGATATAAGACAGTTTTGTAATACCTAACCTAAGCCCACTAATTGTCTAATTTTAAAATCTATCGTAATACCTTTCAAGTGATTGTGATATCGCTTTATGAAATTGTGTAACATACGAGTCGCAACCGCTTTTGGAACGAATTATGTTTTGGATGGCACTTTATTTAATACTTCTCCAGAAAGATATTTTCGTGTGTTTTATCAGTGACTAGAGGCCGGGTGCGGTTTCACCCGCGTGGTTCCCGTTCCCGTGGGAATTTTGGGATCATTTATAGCCTATGTTACTACTTGGGGTCTAAGGATTCTCTATACCAAATTTCGTCAAAATCGGTCCAGTAGTTTTTGAGTTTATTCGTTACATACAAAAATACAAATCTATCCTCTTTATAATATTAGTATAGATATATAGTATAGATAATGTGGTTCGAGGTGGTGGGAGCCTGGTGACCTGTAACACAGGTATTTTGTACCTAGCTCAGGCATCAGCCTCTCACAAACTTAGATTCCTTATTCCTGTTTTGTAAATATCTTTATTTCAATGCTAAGTTTGTGATGAGAATTAGTAGATTGTTTACCAAGGGCTGTATGACACCCATAACAGTTGAGTGTTTTGGCGCCCGAACGAAGCGAGGGCGCCGATAGTTCGAGACTGTTATGGGTCCATACACCCGCAGTAAACACTCTACTTTTCATTTTGAATATGAGGAAAGTAAAAACAAACAGAATATTAAAAAAAAAAAATTGTAAGGTTTCTACGATTTTAATTATTTTATAATGTAGCAAAATAAGCTGTATAGGCTTCTGTGCCTTTGCCTACATACCTTTGGTAAATAAAAGTCCAAAGAGATTACAGATATCGATTTGACATGACACCCCCTATTCTTTTTTCAAATTTATTACAGCCCTAGGGCCGCCACATATCACTTTCAACCCGCATTTTAGGCAAGTTATGAGTTACTTTCAGAATATGAGACATGAAAATACAATTTATTTTTATTATTATTATTATTTTATTACTTTGCTAAGACCACAGACCTATATCGAGATAGACGAAAAGAGCGCTTCCAACTGTACGAGAACCTAGCCGCTAGGTTCTACCGGTTCTAGGACGCTAGGTCCTAGCTTGTCGAATTTTTCGTACCTACGATGACGTCACGAGCGAGATTTAGTGATGTGTAAATGTTATTGACGAGCTCTTGCAAGAAAGCACTGCACAATTAACCATTTTTGTTTCTGAGTGACGCGTGTTTTCACGTGACTTAACTTTGACTGTGGATCAAACTTTTGGCATGCAAGGTAGGTTTTACCGTCTACAATATAGGCTGTCTATGGCTAAGACGGTTCATTTTCGTTCATTCAATACCCTTCAAAACGCGTCCCGATTACAATCCCTATTACATGACAAATAGTTATGGCGCGAAGCTCGTAAATACCTTTCAAATGACAAATTGAAAGGGATTGCGATAGATATTAAAATAAGTCAATTAGCTTCCTGGTGTTGACCGTTAAAAAAATCGTATACAATTTGGATATTGTACAAACAACTCACCTCAAAGCAACTAGGGTTTTAAACGCCTCATTCTGTACATGTTCCAACATGTTTCCTCTCAAAGACAGGTCCAACAGTTGTTGTAGACCTTGGAACGATTGCTTTTCTATAGAAGCCAACATGTTATTAGATAAATCCAGTTGGAACAAGGTCGGGAGGTTCCCGAAGGCGGATTTGGAGAGGGATGTTAGGTTGTTGTCCTGAAACAAATAATTTAATTTTACAATGAGGTTCGAACTTTATTGCTTGGAGATTGGCCTCATCTAAATCAGTAGTATGAGACGCCATTTTGTTTTTTTTTTCAAAATGACGTAGCAGGATAGTACCTATATTAATGCACAGGGGGGATATAAAGGAACAAACAATGTTATAATATATAATGCCCTAAAGTATCACCTTTGATGCTTTATACATTTTTTTATTATTTATGAATGAATTGTTTCTATAAGATTTTAAACTTTCGCGTTCCATTATAATTATATATTAAAACAACGGGACCAAAACGCGACATTTATTATGTAGTACAATGTACATACAGCTTTACGTTTCGGCTATGTTGCAATAGCCGTGGTCACAAGCAGAGTGGCGGTGCGCGGCGTCGTCTGTTCGGGCGGGCTTGGAGATCTTCAGCCACCCTCATATTGTCAATATTTTTATTTTTATTGTCTTTAGAGATGTCCTGACGGCACACAACATTTACAGTATCGGGGTTTGTTTGAAACGGTAAAACTCGCGGCTTACACTTGTTAATCACTGGATTCCACGCTGATGACAATTTAAATCCGTCCTCCCGATTGAAATTTTTGTACTTCTTGATTTCAATCGCTTCTCGTACCATCCTAGTATGATAATGACGATCGGTGAAGAGGATTTTAGGATCATGCAACTCCATCCAATGATTAATACCAGCTTCTAAAAGATGTTCAGCTACCGCGGATTTACTCGTCTGTCGATTTTTAACAGTACATAGTTTGTAAGTACATAGTTGTACTACATAATAAATGTCGCGTTTTAGTCCCGTGGTTTTAATATGAATTGTTTCTGTTGGACATTTATTATGACATTTATTTTTAATTGAAATTGACATTGTACTTGGTGTATCAATTTTTTTTTTTAGTTTGATTTTATTTTTAATTGGAGTTGACATTGTACTTAGTTAACAATTTTTTTTTTAGTTTGACATTTATTTTTAATTGGAATTGACATTGCAATTTATTTAAGTAATTATTCATTTTTAATTGTTATTATGTAAATTCTATAAAATTAATAATATTCAACACAATATATATTGTATGGAATAAATGAATTGAATTGAATTGAATTTGTATCTTTAACTCCAATCATCTCACTAACCTGACCTGACACACTTTAGGGGCATTATGTTGTATAATTATATGTTAATTTTTACACTTAATATCTATTTACATAGGTATTATAGGTATCATAGGTATATATAGGTTATCATACGGCGCGATTTTGATAAAAAAAAAAAGCCAAAATGGCGGTCCAGTGACGAGGCCAAAAGGATCAAACCCCTAGAAAAATACTAGAATGAAGCGAATCGGCTCATAAGTAAATCTCAGGCGGGACTTGAACCCGCGACCTTTCGAAATACGGTCCAGTTGAAGGGTGAGGCTCGGTAGCTCAATTGGGAAAAAAAACTTGTGAGGCGAGTCGACATTTTCTAGTTCTATATATTTTTTTTCATATACAGTAGCATTGAAAATGCAGACTTTAAAAATCATACATTATTTTGACTTATTTATTATGCTGGATTGTGTTGCAGCATAGAATCAATCTCTTGTCCTTATTAATCCTTTCCCAACTCCCATACATTTCTGAACGCATCATGCCTGCTGTCAACTGTCAAGCAAATGTAACATTACTTTTACATTGCAAATTCTAACCGAGAGATCTTTTCATAGTGAAAAAAACTAAAAAGCAAAAAATAAAATAACTTTTGGAGTTGGTGCAAACTAAGGTAAGAAAAATAAAAGAAGAAGAAAGAACAACAATTATTGGCACACACACAGAGGAAAAAATATAAAAATGTAATTATAAAACAAGTGTACTTACTTATGATAAATTTTAAATAGAAAAATATTGGAAAAAATTAACTCGGCCAAAAGTGAATTCTCAGACGGGAATCGAACCATGACCTTTGGAAATCCGGTCCAATGCTCTAATCTATGCGGATTACCAAAGGTCATGGGTTCGATTCTGGGAATTCACTCGTGGCCAAGTTAATTTTTTCCAATATTTTTCTATTTAAAATTTATCATAAGTATAAAAAAAGCATTGAAAAATTCAAAAATCATAAAAAAAAACAAAAGTGAACTTACTACTAAAAACATTTTATAAAAAAAATTCAAACCGACTTCAAAAAGTAAAAAATAAAACTTTTGGAGTCGGTGCCAGCCACTTCTATTAACTATATATTTTTTGTCCTTAGCTAGCTAGCACCGACTCCAAAAGTTTTATTTTTTACTTTTTGAAGTCGGTTTGATTTTTTTTTATAAAATGTTTTTATTTCAGATTTTTTAGTTACATCATGTGCCGTTACTTACACTTAAAATCAGCCCTTACACAACAATGTCATCTAGGTAAACGACTACTTGCCAAAAGGTGATTGATATTTTTCAAGATTATGAAAAAACTACTAGCCAGATCTTCGTAAAAATTATATGGGACCACACAATAACCATTTTCTTTCAGATAAAAAAAGAATTATAAAAATCTGTTAACAACTGGCGAAGTTATGGTAGAACATACATAAAAAAAAATATAAAAAAAAATACAGTCGAATTGAAAACCTCCTCCTTTTTTGAAGTCGGTTAAAATAAAACTAACTTAGGTCATTTGCGCCAAGCTGGGTTAACGCTAAGACTGCTTAAGATGAAAAAAATAACATAAATAAAAGTTAAATAGTTCAAAGTTCGCTCGTGGCTGCGCTTGACAGACTGATCGTAATCGATCACGTTTGTTGAGCAACGTTCAGTCCGGTCAGATGTCAGATGGGTGACCGTAAAGTGGCATTAAAGTGGCCGTAAAGTGGCATTCCTCCCACTTCACTACGCACTTCCGAGTCAGCAACTATTTTGTTAAGTGACATTTCATCTGACGTCTGTCAAGTGTCAAGCTGGCATTTATCACTGCGTTCAGAAATTACTAACTGCAGTAGAGGAACCATAGACACAAAGGGACAACTAGTGAACTTCTGCAACAAATATGCCTACCTGCTCGGGGTGTAATCATATGGTTGGAAATGATGACTACTCGATGAAGTGTTCTAGGTGTTGTAAAACCTACGACCTACTATGTGCGGGGCTTACTACACAAAAATATCTGGCCCTCACCCGCGACATCGTTAACTCATGGAAATGTGTTGCATGTAGGAGTATGATCCCCAAGTCTAACGACTTAAGTACCCCCGTACGCTCTCTAATGAGTACTACAAATGAGAGCGACGTGATTTCCGAAGCAGCTAATGACACAATTATGTCCGAATGTGATTTTGAAAATGTCACCGTGCGTCGTGGACAAGGTTCTATGAAGTCTAACTGCGTGTGTGGAGATCTAAACTTGCTAAGGAAAGTAATCAGAAATGAGTTGGAAGCTGTAATGAAGGAACCTTTAGCGATGATTTCACAACTTTGTAATTTATCACAGGAACAGAGTATTGCTATTGGAAAAATTATAGGTGCTCAATCATCTGCATTTGAAAGAATCGAAAAACAGGCCCCTGCGACGGCATCGGGCGCTAAAGGCAAGCCGAATGACAATACTAGCTCTCAATCACCTTTATTACAAGACACAGCAGATAAAAACATCAAGCCTTCGGGTTCACGTACTAATGACTTGAAACAAAAGGCCCCTATTAGGAACCGTACGCATGTGCCAGCAAGTCATTTGAACATTACACAAGCGGAAGATTCCATCGCCACCCAAAATATAACGACGGTTACCTCTCCTTATAAAACTGCAGACGAGACTGGTAAGGAAGGATGGACTAAGGTAAGCCACAAGCGAGCTCGAACACCTCTCGGTGTACTAAGGGGTACTGCGGCGTCGGGAAACACTTCACTACGCGCGGCAGAGAGGAAGCGGTTTCTCCACCTCTACTATGTTCAAGAGGGAACTACAGTCGAACAAGTACGCACCCATCTGACTGCACTATGTGGAGAAGACGTCTGTTCCGTAGAGGGTCTGAAAGTGCGTGGAAGCTATGCGTCCTTTAAACTTGGGGTGCCAACCAAGCTTGAAGAGCAAGTTATGTCCACAGATAGCTGGCCGATAGACATCTGTATTAAACCTTGGCGACAGAATTTTCGTGGTAAGCAAGAAACACGATAATAATAAAAGACGATCTAAAAAATTTCAGTTATACTATCAAAACGTGCGTGGTCTCCGTTCTAAAACTGCAATGTTTCGTAATAATGTCAGCGCTAGTAATTTCGATATTGTAGCTCTTACTGAGACTTTTCTGACAAGTTCAGTATACGACGGTGAACTCTTTCCCCCAGGGTATGTAGTAGTCCGCAAGGATCGTGATGGCGACACCGGGTGGGGAGGCGTTCTGCTGGCGGTAAGCGAATGCTATCCGATCCAAGTAGTTACGGACATTGACGGCCTTACGCCAGATAAAGAGCTAATTTGTGTTATTATAAAATATAAGAATGTAAAAATTTTGTGTTGCGTAGTATATTTGCCTCCTGATTATAAAGATGACCAGTATTTAAAAGTGTTGACATGTATAGAAAATGTTATTTGTTCACGTCCTAATATGGATGTATTAATTTTAGGCGATTTTAATTTGAATTCGTGTAGTGCTAATGTAAGAGGTCAATTTGACAACTTCTGTGCATTCTGCCAATTAAGTCAACATAATCATATATTGAATAACCGTGATGGTATGTTGGATCTTGTATTGAGCGAGCTTGTGTCCGGTCAGGTGTCAGTTTTTCTAAACACTGAGCCCTTAGTACCGATAGACAAGTTACACCCAGCTCTCGACATAGTAGTGACACTAAAGTGCAGAATGGAATCACCGGCTCGAGGGACGCAACAACCAGTGCCGGCACCAGCGTCGACATGATCAAACGCCTGTCCCGACTGGGACTGGCACAGGGCAGACTTTCAAGCATTGTACTCTGCTCTAGCCACAATTGATTGGTCTAACTTGCTCGAAAATTTAGATGTGGACACTGCTGTTCAAGTTTTTTATCACAAACTCTACGAATGTATAAATTTATTTGTCCCCGTTAAAAAACATTCTTATTGTAAGAACAAGTTTGTGTATCCGCGGTGGTTCACAAATGATATTATTAAGAATTTAAAACTTAAATATTTTAATTTAAAGAGATATAAAGAAGAAAGTCGGGAACTCAATCTTGAACTATATAAATATTATAGATGGCACACAAAAAACTTAATTGACAACGCGTATCAGCAGCACATTCAGGCTACTCAAAAAAATATTATTGATGAACCAGTCAAATTCTGGGAATATGTGAAAGATAAGAAAAAGGATAGACGTCATATAGATTCATTTATATATGAGGACAAGGTTGTAACAGGTTATGAGGCTGTAGAGGCATTTGCGAGATATTTCGCATCTGTCTTCCTAGATGAGGTACCGCGTTTGAATCCCACCGAAGCTTCTCGAAACAGCCACACAACTGCTGATGCGAGACTAATTTCAGTCCCAGAGTTAACCGAAGTGGATCTGAACAGAGCTGTAAAGCGCCTCAAACCCAAGTCGTCAAGCGGGCCCGATGGTATCCCGATCTTTTTAGTCAAGGATTGTATTTCCATTCTTATGCACCCGCTTTTGCACCTGTTCAATATTTCACTGAACCAGGATCGTTGTCAGTTTGTGCGATTGAGAGGCTATGAATCGCAAAACTACTACACAAGGTCCGGGGTAAGTCAGGGCAGTACGCTGGGTCCAACACTGTTTCTCATTATGGTAAATGACTTACCAGATACGGTTAAATTCGCAGAGTGCCTTTTATTTGCGGACGACCTAAAATTGTATATGGGTGTAGACAGCAAAGCTGATGCTGATGCTCTTCAGAGTGACATCAACGCTGTGGCCTCATGGAGCCAAAGGAATCGTTTGTCTTTTAACACCTCCAAATGTCAAACGATAACATTCACACGAAAACGAAACGTATTGCACACAGACTACGAACTATTTGACACTCCTTTGGAACGAATTGACGAAATTAAAGATTTAGGCATTACGATTGACAAAAAATGAACTTCCATAATCATGTAACAAATATATGCAAATCAGCGAGCCGATTGTTAGGTTTTATTATAAGAACATGCTCCGAATTAGGCAGTTTCGCTGTGGCTAGAGTATTATACAATGCATACGTGCGAAGCAAACTCGAGTACGGGGCGGTTATTTGGGATCCACATGAGGAAAAATATAGTACCATGGTAGAAAAACTGCAGAGAAAATATGCCCGTTGGTTATATAAAAAGTACAATGGATATTATCCTTTTCTCTACCCATCCTTATTCGTCTATGGCATGGTGGGTCTCGATACGCTGGCTTTAAGAAGAAAGCTCCTTCTCGTGGCACATTATCTTTCGGTGCTGTACAATAAAATTGACAGTCCACACGTAGTGGAGAGTGTGTGTCTGGCAGTGCCCCCGCGCACCCCGCAAGGTGCTGATGGGCTTATTGCTCCGCGACGGCGGCCCCGTTTACTGTGCAGGCCGGTCTCGCGCACCCCGCAAGGTGCTGATGGGCTTATTGCTCCGCGACGGCGGCCCCGTTTACTGTGCAGGCCGGTCTCGCGCACCCCGCAAGGTGCTGATGGGCTTATTGCTCCGCGACGGCGGCCCCGTTTACTGTGCAGGCCGGTCACGCGCACCCCGCAAGGTGCTGATGGGCTTATTGCTCCGCGACGGCGGCCCCGTTTACTGTGCAGGCCGGTCACGCGCACCCCGCAAGGTGCTGATGGGCTTATTGCTCCGCGACGGCGGCCCCGTTTACTGTGCAGGCCGGTCTCGCGCACCCCGCAAGGTGCTGATGGGCTTATTGCTCCGCGACGGCGGCCCCGTTTACTGTGCAGGCCGGTCTCGCGCACCCCGCAAGGTGCTGATGGGCTTATTGCTCCGCGACGGCGGCCCCGTTTACTGTGCAGGCCGGTCTCGCGCACCCCGCAAGGTGCTGATGGGCTTATTGCTCCGCGACGGCGGCCCCGTTTACTGTGCAGGCCGGTCTCGCGCACCCCGCAAGGTGCTGATGGGCTTATTGCTCCGCGACGGCGGCCCCGTTTACTGTGCAGGCCGGTCACGCGCACCCCGCAAGGTGCTGATGGGCTTATTGCTCCGCGACGGCGGCCCCGTTTACTGTGCAGGCCGGTCTCGCGCACCCCGCAAGGTGCTGATGGGCTTATTGCTCCGCGACGGCGGCCCCGTTTACTGTGCAGGCCGGTCACGCGCACCCCGCAAGGTGCTGATGGGCTTATTGCTCCGCGACGGCGGCCCCGTTTACTGTGCAGGCCGGTCACGCGCACTGTGCACGCCGCACACGCACCCACTGCACGCGCACTTCGGCTCATTGGGGACATGCTCGCTCAATACTACGACATCGATCTCTTTGCTGACGGTTTAGGAAATTTGATGGCAGCTGCATATCAGTTTCTTAATTGTATTTGACATTTGTTATGTATAATATGCCATTATAATTAAACTTATTTTTCTTTGACATGTAAATCCAATTTATGATAATTCTTTCCTTTGACTAAGTATTTACTGACTATTTGTACAATTTTGACTTTTTGTGTAATCAATCATTAATTTTTGACGTATTGGTATTTAAATTGTTATAGGTTTGTTTGGATGTTAACTTAATGTTTTCTAAATTCAATTATTTTAATCCATCTATATTTACTTCTTTGATTTTTTTCTTTAAATAATTAACGTAATGTAATTATGTCTTTTGTCTGACTTGCCGGCGAGTTGGGTTACTCTGTAAGCCGGCATTGTTTAAATGAATAAATGAATGAATAAATGAATTACAACTGAGTGCTTCCGTGCTTAAGAGGGCACGTTAAACCGTCGGTCCCGGCTGCTGTCATCTGATAACAGTCGTTAAGCCAAGTCAGAGGCCTTTTAGGCGGCTTGATAAACTCTGACACCAGAGGTGGCCACTAATCCTCATACGATAAGAAGAAGAAGTATGCCTTGGCTGGCACCGACTCCAAAAGTTATTTTAATATTTGCTTTTTAGTTTACGCCGCTCTATACGAACCATCAGCGAGCGATTAACCAGCAATACGTACGTAATACCATTTTTATTTCGACGTATCTGCGCGATAATTGCAAATGGTAATAGCCCCGTTGTACTAATCTTGGCACCGTCCAATCATTGGCACATTTACAAAGGTGACTATTGTATTGCCATGATTTTTTTATATTTTTGTTTAAATGTTAAAGTTCCAATGACTGTGTCAAGCTTAGTTTACCTTGACACATATTATATTGAAATAAAACAACTTTTACGGATATCAAACGCGCTATATTTTCGTTCGGATACGGTTAGACATTTACTATGGCACAAATTATTATTGATTTGATATTTTGATTTAATTGTTATTTTAATTATTAAAATAACAATTAGAAAGAAAGAAAGAAAGAAAGAAAGAAAAATTTTATTAAGTGTCACAAGAAATCACACGTATACAATAATGACATAATTGACACATAAAATAATAGTGACACTTAAAAGGTAGTCCACTCAGCATGTGTTGGATGTCGCAGACAGTCCAACGCTGGTCTTCCGTGGCTACCTACCTATGTCGATGAGAGAGCACTACCGGCTACACCATATTATTATAGACATAAATAATAATAGATAAATTAGCTACTTAAATAAAATATTTCACAAGTATAAATTAACAACAATATAATACAAATAAATCGAAACATATTATACACCATAACACAGCGAGAGTAACTTACACACCAATTGAACTTTTTTGTAAATCAAGTAGATACATTTTAAAATTACGTTTAAAAGCCGCAACACTACAGCACTTTTTAAAAGGAGGTGGTATGTTGTTCCAACATTTCGTAGCAGAATAACGGAAGCTGCCACGAAATGCTGCTGTGCTGTGATCTGGGCATACTAAGCGTTGGGTTCTAACATTACGATGGGAAAATGAAAGTTTATTAAACAAGTAATGAGGGCTATGAGTTTTTACAATGCCAAATAGCAGGGACGCAAAATGGTAGGAACGTCTAGATTTCATATTCATAAGATTACTTTTATTTAAATAAGGGGTCACATGGGCTCTACGTGGGATGTGGAAACAAAACCGGGCACAGGCATTTTGAACGCGTTGTATAACTTTTTTGGTATAATTAAAGAGACATTCTCCTATTACTACGTCAGCATAATTTAACTTAGATAGTATTAAAGCTTCACAGAGTTTGATTCGAGTATCAACATCCAAATAGTTGCGCACCCGGTATAAAACTTTGAGCCTGTAGAAGCAAGACTTAACATTCTGGAGGACATGATTGTGAAACCTAAGCCTATCATCAACGAGAATGCCCAAACTCCTAGCCTCTGTTACCTGTTCGACAACTGTTTCTCTAATTTTAATAACAGGATTAAAAAAGTTAATCCTTGCAATCTGAACACGAGAACCTAAAACAATAAACTTCGTTTTGTGTGGATTAAGAAGTAGACAATTTTTAGTTGCCCATTCATTTATTCGATCCAATTCTTCGCCAATACATGCTAAGCTGTTCAAAGTATCCTCAGGCTTAAAGGATAAATATATTTGGAGGTCGTCTGCATATAAATGGTAATTACATTTCTTGATGACAGTGATCAAATCAGCACAATAAAGATTGAAGAGGATCGGGCCCAAAATCGATCCCTGTGGAACACCGCGACCTAAAGCTGCCGTTCTAGAAACTGTCCTCCTCCCATCATCATGAGACAC
Organism: Chrysoteuchia culmella; assembly: GCA_910589605.1. NCBI lineage: Eukaryota > Metazoa > Arthropoda > Insecta > Lepidoptera > Crambidae > Chrysoteuchia > Chrysoteuchia culmella. The sequence continues at coordinate 1,767,091 of OU342669.1, forward strand.
AACAACACGCTGCGAACGGCCACTAAGGTAGCTAGAAAACCATTTTAGAGCGCTGCTGTCAAAACCATAGAAAGACAATTTCGACAACAGGAGGTCATGGTTGATGGTGTCGAATGCGCGGGAAAAATCAAGGAGAACCAAAATAGACCCCTTTCCCGTATCCTGTGCTGCAAGAACATCGTCAATTACATCTAGCATGGCTGTGGCTGTACTATGACAGGCTCGGAATCCAGATTGCTTAGTGGGTAGAATATTATTAGAGTTGACATAGTCCGTAAGCTGCTGGCATACCAGTTTCTCCATTATCTTTGACATGAATGGAAGAATACTAATCGGCCTAAGATCTTTAACATTCAATGGATTGCTTACTTTAGGGATAGGATTAACACGAGCTTCCTTCCACGCATCCGGAAATGTAGCAGATTGAATGGATTTATTAATAACTGCAGTAATAACTTCAAGTGTTCGCGGTATTAAATCAAAATATCAATTTTAATAATTAAAATAACAATTAAATCAAAATATCAATTTTAATAATTAAAATAACAATTAAATCAAAATATCAATTTTAATAATTAAAATAACAATTAAATCAAAATATCAATTTTAATAATTAAAATAACAATTAAATCAAAATATCAATTTTAATAATTAAAATAACAATTAAATCAAAATATCAATTTTAATAATTAAAATAACAATTAAATCAAAATATCAAATCAATAATAATTTGTGCCATAGTAAATGTCTAACCGTATCCGAACGAAAATAAATTAACTTTTCGAGGGTAGACTTATAAGTAGCCAGTCATCCCGTGACCACGGCAGCTGTAAAGGTGCCGAAACGTCGGGAAAATCAAAAAACCCCTAAAAAACCTAAAAATTACGGACAATTACAACTTAGTTCGTGGAAATATAGCGCGTTTGATATCCGTAAAAGTAGTTTTATTTCAATGAACAGTGCGCGCCAAAACATAAGATGTACGTATGTGAAACATATTATATTATAAACTAATATTATAAAGAGAAAAGATTTGATTGTTTCTATGTTTGCATTGAATAGGCTCCGAAACTACTAATCGGATTTGGATGAAATTTGGTACACAGATAGTAGATAGCCTGGTTATGAACATAGGATATATTTTATCCCGATATTCCCACGGGGACAGGAACCACGCGGGTGAAACCGCGAGCAGCCGCTAGTTAGAAATAAAATAGTGTTTCTCCCACTTACCTGTAAATATAAATATTGCAAACTAGTCAGCGTATTCAACGTCTCCCAAGGCGGTATACTAACGCCATTGCTCGACAAATCCAGTGATTGTAATGTAAGTAAACCACTGAAACTGCTGCTATCTAACTGGTCGCCCAGCTGGTTGTTTGACAGGTTAAGTCGGAGTAAAGCGTTCATAGAAGGCCACGTGTTGGCCTTGATTGAGGTTAGACTGTTGTACGCGAAGTTGAGCTCTCTGCCAGAAAGAAAAGGTTGAAAATTAGTTGTGATCACATTTTTGTGGACAAATTTCGGTGGATGGAATTTTGGTGGTCAAATTTAGGTGGTCGAAATTTCGGTGGTCGAATTCCGGGGGCCGATATTTCAGGAAAGAGGCTAGTATAAGTTGAATTTGGAGGCTAATTGTCTAATTTTAAAATCTAACGCAATCCCTTTCAATTCATCATTTGAAAGATATTAACATACTTCAGGTTGTCACTATTTGACATTTGATAGGGATTGTGATCGGGATGCGTTTTGAAAGATATAGACAGTACAATTTCATTCATTCAATATCCAGTTTTGGGACGAAAACCATGCAAACGAAGTTTGTATGAATGACAAAGTTATATCTGCGGTTTTTGGAAAATGTGCTGTAGCTCTGAAACTGATAAATATATTTCGTTCAAACCAATTTTCGTTAAAAGTGTTTATAAAGATCTACAGCATATATTTTTTTTTTATTTTTCACTTTCTTATTTTAAAAGTTAGAGGGGGAGGGGGGGGGACACATTTTATCACTTTGAAAGTGTATATCAATCAAACGGTTGACTTTGAGAAAAAAACTATTTTAGGAACCTCAATGTAATTTTTAAAGACCTCGCTAAAACCGCGAGCGACCGCTAGTCAAATAATAAAAGGAATATCCCATAAGTTTTCCTATATAAGATGAGTACTATATAATGAAAGCAACTTACCCCAAACTAATAGGTATCTGGAATATCCTATCCAGCTGATTGTGACTGATATCCAGGACTCTACAGCTGGCTAGTTTTGTCAGTCCACCTCGAGACGCGTCTCTCAACAAGTTGTGAGATAAATCTAGTTCTAGTATTGTGTAGATTGTACCGAAGGTTGAAGGTTTGATTTGCTCCATGCTGTTATGGCTTAGGTTTAGGTATCTGTGGGAAAAAGAGATTATTTTATTTAAGCGTTAAAAAAACAAATTTTGGTATGCGAATGAACCTAACAAAAAATACAACGGGTTGCACTCTGGGAGTGCCGGCAGAAGTGAAAACCGCTTAAACGAAAATAACGATCAAAATCACTATATCTTGACCACAACTTCATAAAAAGTTGATTAAAACGGAGACCAACTTGATTTGGCAGGTATATCCATTTAAACTGACCTGGCATCAATATGAAAGTTGGTAGTAATGAGAGATCTTTATATAATTATTATTGTTATTATTAACTAATATTATACGTAGATCTTTCAAGTGTGAGACTTTACATAATTTGAAATAGGTCAACGGTAAATGGTCTTACGAATTTTCGATCAAGGTCTCGTGTCCTGACGCGACTTTAACATTTTTTACTCATCCCAAAAATTAAAACTCTGATGTGCACAACGCCGCTAAAGAAGTTTTCACTTCAAAAACTCGACCTCCATCTTTTGATTATCAAAAGAGCTAACTGCATCATAAGGTCTCGTAAGGGCCGGTTTCACTACTAACAGACAAGTTCTGGGGATCTACACAGGGCGCTATTGCAATATAATAGCCCGTGGCGCAGTGGTTCCTGTGCTCAGCATGCGATTGTCGAGGTTAAGTAACTTTCGCAATGGTCGGTCACGGGATGGGTGACCAAATATGTATCATCTCGAGCTCCTCCGTTTTTCGAAGGGCACGTTAAGCCGCTGGTCCCGGTTGCATTTGCAGTCGTTAAAACCCACCAATGCTTCAACCACCAGGGGAGTTACTCTTGACGGGATCGCGTTGAGATCGAGATTGAATGTCAATAATTATTACTGATTTTCGACGTTGATTCGATTTTAAGTGCCGCTAAAATCGATTAATAGAGTACATAGTTACTTTATTTACTAATTTCAAGTATTAAGTATTAGTTTAATTACTTATTTTTAGTCATAATTACTGATGTTTGACATTAATTCAATCTCGATCTCATTGTGATTTCGACATCTCGAATTCGGCATTTTTGGAACCATAAATCTATATATAAAACTCACAGAAAACAATCTTCAACATTATAGGATTGTCAAAGATCATTGAAACTAAAGTAATATGACCCTAGTAAAGATTCTACTTACATTTTTAATAACGAAATTATGGTTTGAAACATGTCGAATTCGACATATCTCAGCGCGAGAATTGCCCCCCAGGCCCCCAATCCTCGCGCCTTAGACATCTCGAATTCGACATTTTTTGACGTCAAAAATAGGTATTAAAAGCTCACTGAAAGCAATGTTCGACAATATAGGATTATCAAAGATAATTGAAACTAAAGGTTTTTGACAGTAGTAGGGATTTTACTTACATTTTTGTTAATGAAATTAAGGATATAAAAATGTCGAAATCGAGATGTCGAAGGCGCGAGAACCGCCTCCCAGGAGGGCAATTCTCGCGTCTTCGACATCTCGAATTCGACATTTTTGGAGACTTAAATCTATATTTAAAACTCACAGAAAACAAGCTTCAACATTATAGGATTGTCAAAGATCATTGAAACTAAAGCATTATGACCATAGTAAAGATTTTACTTACATTTTTAATAAAGAAATTATGGTTTGAAAAATGTCGAATTCGACATATCTCAGCGCGAGAATTGCCCCCCAGATCTTTATACTAATTGCTTATGAAAAAAAAAACTCATGGTAAAGGGGCAGATCTTGGGTTCGATTTCGAACAAAACAAACATTTATAAACATATCTATGTTGTAAAATTATCAAAAAAAACAATAATTCACCTTAAAGAAAACAAGTTTTGGAAGACGGCATTGTAAATATCAGACAAGTTGTTGTAAGACAAGTCTACTGTGTGTAACTCATACAGTTTAGGGAACGCCATCTTTGGTATACGAATGATGTCGTTGTGGGATGCGTTGAGTACTCTTATACCTGTCATGTTGTGTATTGGTATCTGCAAAAATAAATAGATATTAATATATAGGGTGTTTTTATTCTATGTGCCCAAACTTAAGGGGGAGGTTGTGTTATGTGTTTAGAACAAAATAAATATTTCCATACAATCACACCAATTAGCCCACGTTAAGTATCATGAAGAACTTGTGTTATGGATACAAGATAACGGATAAACATACTTATATACTTTTTTTTTGTAAATACATACATAATATACATATTAAATATCCAGACCAAGACAAATAGACATGTTCATGCACACAAATATTTGTCTTGTCCGGGGATCGAACCCGGGACCTCTGCCGCAGAAGGTGGGGTTAGTACCCCTGCGCCAAACAGGTCGTCAAAATGAAGCGATACAAATTTTTTTTACTCAAATAGTTCTTTTGTCATCGTAGCGCTGCGATAAGCTGATAGCCCTGAGCCGAGCTTGGTACACGATCAATAGTTATTTTTACTATTATTGATATTATTTTAGGTTTGTTTTCTTTGTTTTTCATTGCTTATGTAGGTTTAATATCCTAATAAACGACGCTAACACTTGATTAAATAAAAAAAGAATTTGAAAAATTTCGTTTTTTTTTCTTCATATTTTTGTTTGAAACACGTAACACTACTTATGGTAAATTTTAAATTGAAAAATATTGGAAAAAATTCCAAAGGTCGCGGGTTCGATTCCCGTCTGAGAATTCACTTGTGACCGAGTAAATTTTTTTCAATATTCAGTATTGAAAAATGCAAAAATTACAAAAATCATAAATTATTGGCAGTTGCATCTTAATCGATCGTTAAACACCTGAAAAGATGTTTCTTTCGAATGCACGGATTTTCTTAGCATTGATGTAACAACGCTGGCCTACAGCGTATTAAAAATATAAAAGTATTGGAGAATTTCGACGGTGGTTCGCAAGTCTCGGTAGCTCAGCGGTTAGAGCATTGGACCGGATTTCCAAAGGTCGCGGGTCCGATTCCCGTCTGAGAATTCACTTGTGACCGAGTAAATTTTTTCCAATATTTTTCTATTTAAAATTTACCATAAGTATAAAAATAGCATTGAAAATTACAAAAATCATAGAAAAAAACGTAACACTACCTCCAATTTAACTTTAGGCACAAATAAAAAAACACGGTATATAATATAATTAGCATACTCCCCACCATGTTGCCGTTATTGCGTCATTCGCTTATAAAAACAGCGCGAGCTGTAGAGAGCTCATTTGTTGAATTGAATTTATTTTCTTTATTTTATAGATGTCATTTTGGGTGCCACACACACTCGTGGAAAAAAACTTATGGGCCATGGAGGGGAACTACCTTAAATCATCTAGTTAGCTCATTTTACTGAAAGGAAACATCCCCTTTATTTTTTAAAAGAAACTGCATTCTGAGATTTGTGTACATTTCAAAAGATCCTTGAATAAAAGTGCTTTATCCACCCCATTGAGTTTATAAATTGAGTTTTCATGAGTTTCCTTTAATTTAATTTACTGTGTTTGTTAGAAAGAGTTTAACTGTTTGATTGACCCTATCGATTGATGGTATAAAATTACAGAATGTTATTTTTACATATTTTAGCTGGTTCGATTCCTGGGTGTGGGAAGCGTATTTTTTTATATGTCCCAATGCAGTAGTTTTTTTTTTATGTACAACGGTGAGACTCTTAGCCTTCATCATACCTGATGTTAAGTATTGATAAGGCTGAAGATGGAAGCGAGCCTCACCCGGAATCCTCAATCACTGAGGAGCTGGCTATCTTATCTCTAACTGCCGGAACACAACAATGCTGAAAACATTATTGTTATGGCGACAGACTTAGATAAGATGGTGGTAGCTAGCCAGACGGACTTACAACAAGTCCTACCACCAACCAAACCGAATACAATACCCCCGCTGGGAATCGAACTCGGGACCCCTGGGTCTGATACCGGTGGTTGTACCACTAGACCACAGAGGCGGTTAAAAAATAATGGAATGTTTCCTTTCAGTAAAATGAGCTAACTAAAAGATTAAAGGTAGTTCCGCTCCAGAGCCCATACATTTTTTCCACCCTGTATACAAAGTCCGACGTTCATCAGTCGGACCGCTGTCCCCGGACTACCAACACCCAGTCCGGAGGAAGAGCTCGCTATTGGACCTTCCTGCTAGTAGCTTACCATCGACCACCATTTCCATACTTCCACCATCATCTCTACAGTAGCCGACACCAGGTAAGTGGCCAAAACCAGAACCACTACCTTATTGCCATAAGTGGAAGTGGTCAAAATTGGGTCGAAGGCCAAAATCGGGCTAATGGCCACAATAGGCTATTTGACAATGCGAAAAATAAAGTGTCAATTACTGTTATCAGTATAAATTATGAGTTCAAAAATGTTTTTTATTAACGTAAGTTAAAAATAATTAAAAATTTATTTAAAAATCCGTAAATAAAAATGCATATTTTAAACGTTTTGTCACGTGACACAAAACTCTCCTGATTCGTCGAGTTTATAATGACGTCACCTGCTTGTAAACCTCGTTTGCCTACGTATGTGGATGATATGCAAAATACAGGCAAGTGACGTCACCGAACCCATTGCAGCGCCATATTGTCAAAGTAGCGTTTTGGCGCGCTATTTAAATATTGAATTTTTAATTTGATATTTTTCAGCAAATATGTACCAGAATTTAAAAAAAACAACCTTTACTGGGTTCCTTAAACTCCACTACATAATATAAAATGGATTTTCAAAACCTGTCAAATAGCCTATTGGCTCGGGGACAAAACTGAATCAGCTGTCAAAATTAGATAAGCGCCAAAAGTGGATCAGGTGCCAAATATAGGCCGACCGTTCTTCTTATCAGTTAAAAGATGCCCTGGCTGGTAGGAAAAAAAATTGACGATTCGAAAGCACTTATCTATAAGTCTATTTGATTAAAAATCTTTGACTTTGAACAAATTTGGCACAGTAGCCAAAAATGGATCAGCGGTCAAATCTTTAAAAATAAAAATAAACTACATCTTACCTGACCCAAATCGGTAAATCTATTATAGGAAACTTGCAACTCCGAAGCATAAGTATTCTCATCAAACGCCTTCTTATTGATCTCAGTCAAGTTGTTGTAGCTCAGATCCAACAGGGTCATGTTGTTGCAGTTCTGGAAGGCTCCGGGTTCGATTCTCGATAAGGCATTGTGCGATATGTTCACCACAGCTAAGTAGAGGTCAGTGAACGCTTGCGAGTCTATAGTTGTTATGTTGTTTTCGGCTAAGTTTATAAGCTGAAATAAAAAAATAAATATTGTTAAATTAATATACAAATACTGTAACGATGCCATTTCGTTCTAGCCTTATGGATGGATAAAACCTCCATAATGGCTGGAAACTCCGTAGTTTAACAATATGAAAATACAGAGATATAGCAAAAGGCCTAGTTATAAATACTTAATCTAAACAATGAGTAAAAAGTAGGTAGTTATGCTTACCCCGATACACGGGTTCCTGATGTAATATTAAAAATATATTATAAACTCAACTGTAAGGATGTGCCCCGAAAGAAAAGCAAATTTTCGTGTACTGGGATTTATTGTTCGGTTATCACAGGAAGAGGTTCGCAGACAGAGTGCGGGCTCGTGGAGCGGGCCCATATTCATATTCAACTAATTTACCGCAGGCGCCATCTGGCGTTTTCTTAACCACTAGCGCGCTACGGTTGCGCGATAAACGTACAAAGATCAATGAATAATAAACTACGACGTTGTTCAAGCCATCGTTAGATGGCGCTGTTTTACATCAACTTTAGATAAAAAATGGTTTAATAACCTCCGATTAGCTTGCTGGTTTCTGTAAGATTACGTCAAAATGAGCTGAACAGGGCTAGTGGAACGGAGAAATTTTGAATTTAGACAGAACAGATAAAAATATAATTTGATTTCCATAGAGTGAAACTACGGAGTTTCCAGCCATTATGGAGGTTTTATCCATCCATAAGGCTAGAACGAAATGGCATCGTTACAATACCGGGGCGGCCGGCGCAAAAAAATCCTGAAGGCAAATACGAAGGCACCTGTCTCACCGCGGGCGAGTGAGCGAGTAAATATAGGCTAATTTTTAAACAAGTAAATATACTAGAAAAGAGCTACTTCTCTCATGTCGCCCTGACGGGACTCGAACCCGCATCCTTGGGGTTCCGGCCCAATGCACTGACCAATTATGCTACAGAGACCTACGAGAACACGTTGAAATTCTCTAGTATATTCCTTTTCTACGGTGTTTGGCCACAGTTGTTACATCAATAAGAGAAATATCCTCGCATTCGAAAGAAACATCTTTACAGATTGAAATAAAACAACTTTTACGGATATCAAACGCAATATATTTCACGAACTAAGTTGTAATTGTCCGTATTTTTAGGTTTTTTAGTTTTTTCTTTTGTTAATAATAAATATTTAAAATAATTATTAAATCAAAATATCAAATCAATAGTAAAATTGATGCCATAGTAAATGTCTAACCGTATCCGAACGAAAAAATAAATTAACTTTTCGAGGGTAGACTTATAAATAGCCAGTCATCCCGTGACCACTGCCGTAACGTCGGGAAAATAAAAATACGGGCAATTACAACTAAGTTCGTGAAATATAGCGCGTTTGATATCCGTAAAAGTTGTTTTATTTCAATGAACAGTGCGCGCCAAAACTTAAGATGTACACACGTATACGTACATACGTATACGTGCATAGGTATCTTTACAGATATTTGACTGTCGATTAAGATGAAACAGCCATCCAATTATAACTTATTAATTTTGCATTTTATAATGCCATTTTTATCTAACTATGGGCTATTTTTAACCGACTTCAAAAAAGGAGGAGGTTCTCAATTCGGTTTGTATATTTTTTCTTATTTTTTTTAGCATTCTACTTTGCGGTCTTACTATTTTATTTTTCTTGCCTTGGCTTGCACCGACTCCAAAAGGTTTATTTTTTGCTTTTTAGTGTTTTGAAGTCGGTTTTCATTTTTTTATAAAAATATTTTTTCTAGCTCAAGAAATGTACAAAAGATACATTGTACAGCCTGGAACATCTAGAAGTCGACCTTAGTAATTTTGTTCCTAGCTATATCTACAGTGTCTATTCTGGGGACGTAAAAACGAAACTCTTTTTAATTAAATCAAACCAAATTTCTGTCTTACCTTGCAAAAGGACTAATAATAACATCCTACAGCTATACCAACGACAAAAAATTGGACTCTAAAAGATCCTACTTCAAAAGTGCCAAAAATAAAATCTCCGGTCACCGATCTTTTTCCCGACCACTCCCAACGTTGGTTAACTTTATTTATCGCTCTTACCTCAGCGTATTTGACAGCCTGGAACATCTGGAAGTCGACCTTAGTGATCTTGTTCCTCGCTAGATCTACTGTACCGATTCTGGTGACAGCTGAGAATGTGCCTCTACCGATGTCGGCGATTTGATTGTCTTGAAGGAAAAGCCGTCTGAAATAAAACATGTGTAAAAATATTTGTTAATTTTTAACCGACTTCCAAAAAGGGGGAGGCTCCCAATTCGGTTGGAATGTTCTTTTTTATGTACGAGTATTTACACCGATTACACCGAGATTTCTGGTCCGATTTACGTGATTCATTTTTATTAAATACAAGTACAAATACAAAAAAAATTATTTGGTACCAAGCACAGGACATTTTACAAATTAACACTCTATTTTACTCCTAGGTATAACAAAGACATGCGGTACAAAAACATGAAACATTTGAAGATATAAAAGTACAAGGAATTTTGTGTCCCACGTCAGTACCAAATGGGTCCAGTTCAGCATTGATTCAGCGAAAAGGCTGACGCTGATTTTCAACTGGATCCCAAAAAAAAATTTTTATTGACACGTGGACGTCAATGTGATAATTAAAAAAATATAAATATATACTACGGCAAAGATATTCAATAAATAGTTAAAAAGAGGATCCAAAAACGTAAATGAGTAAACTAATAAATTTAAAAAGTATATAAATAAATAATATAAATAATTGCATACAAAAACAACAATCATCTAGCCCACGATAAGTTTCATCAAGAACTTGTGTTATGGATACTAGATAACGGATAAACATACTTTTTTTTTTTTTTATATATATATAATATACATATTAACACCCAGACCAAGACAAATAAAATGCACACAAATATTTTGTCTTGTCCGGGAATCGAACCCGGGACCTCTGGCGCAGAAGGCGGGCTTAGTACCGGCGGGTTTATTTTATTTTAGATGCTGTTCTCAATGTAATAATTTTCACTCACCAGAAACTTTAAGAAAAGTTTGTGGAAAGTTTTTTACTTTGTGACACAAACTGTCACTGTCAGTTGTGTGTCACAGACTAGTTTAATTAGAGTTGTGCTTTTAGTCCATAGATATGTTGTGTTGGTTGCGTGTTTTTAATTTGTTTTTGTGTAAGTGAACTTTATTTTTTCTATTTAAAATTTATCATAAGTATAAAAATAGCATTGAAAAATGCAAAAAATAAAAAATAATGAATTTTATTTTTTAGTTTTGTTTTGTTTATTTTAGTTAATACTTTTATCTTTCGTTATGGTTGTCACTGCTGTGTCAAGCAGAATATCAGTGCAGCAGGCCCAGCTTGCTGCTTATACTGAGCTTGGCACAGTTTGGCGACATGCGACGATGCGCAGTGTGGGCTTTATATGTACTAGGGCGGTTACAACCCGATACTCGGGTTCGTCGATCGACGAAAAATTCCAAATTATGCGAAAATCTAATTGCAGTTTGTGATCATCACGTTTAACATTTTGTATATTTTATAGTTTTCAGAACAAATAGACTCGAGTACCTTTAATTTAATACCTTACTCGGCCGCGTACTACGCGCCAATGTCCCTATCGAGTCGTCACTAATTTTGCGAACCTGAATTAAGTATATAGTTTTATTTTTTTTAATCTGTATCTGTGTATCGTCGTGTGGCTGTCAAATAAACATTTTTCTTTCTTTCTTCTTTCTTTCTTTCTTACCCCTGCGCGAAACAGGTCGTCAGTATATAAAATAACAACGGATAAATAAATTACATATACTACAGTATTCAGCAACAGACTGGCATATCCCAGTTCGATGCGGGTTAATAGCCGTTTGGTCCCATAAAAATTTTATTCAGATTGGTCTAGTAGTTTTAATTTTCTGAGCATTTTTGTTAACTTGGACGATGTAATTTTTACGATACTTTGTTTTTTATGTACAGACAACAGCACGTACGGCTTTACATTTGCAATACGAAAACAGCCGCTATTCCAAGCGACGTAAGGGCGATCTCTGGGTCAAAGTGTAAAGCGGTAGCTGCTGTTGACTGTATATGAAGCCTCATCTAATCAAGAAAAATCCTACTATACAAAACAACCTATTACAGACACTAAAAAGAAAAACTATGCCTTTTGGAGTTAGTGCCAGCCAAGGCATTCTTATTTTATTTTAGTTTTTGAAGTCGGTTTTTTTAACGCAAATTTATTTAAAAAAAAATATACAGAGATTTGATGAGAAAAATCGACTGAAATAAAATATTAAATAAGTAATAATATTTGTTCGTTTTTAATTTATTTATCCTTAACACTATTATATTGCGGAAATATCTCTGTCTGTCTGTAAGGATGTGCCCTGAAAGAAAAGCAAAATTTTCGTGTACTGGGATTTATTGTTCGGTTATCACAGGAAGAGGTTCGCAGACAGAGTGCGGGCTCGTGGAGCGGGCCTATATTCATATTCACCTAATTTACCGCAGGCGCCATCTGGCGTTTTCTTAACCACTAGCGCGCTACGGTTGCGCGATAAACGTACAAAGATCAATGACTAATAAACTACGATGTTGTTCAAGCCATCGTTAGATGGCGCTGTTTTACACTGTCTAACTCTAACCATTCTCTATTGATTAAATAAAAATATAATAAAAACACGAAAAATGCTTTGGTTCTTGTCCCCCTTCCCTCTAAATTCAAATTCAACTAAAGTAAATAAGAACACATTGATAGGAAATAAATAAATAAATATTTCCATACAATCACACCAATTATCTAGCCCACGTTAAGTATCATGAAGAACTTGTGTTATGGATACTAGATAACGGATAAACATACATATATACTTTTTTTTGTAAAAACATACATAATATACATATTAAACACCCAGACCAAGACAAATAGACATGTTCATGCACACAAATATTTGTCTTGTCCGGGGATCGAACCCGGGACCTCTGCCGCAGAAGGTGGGGTTAGTACCCCTGCGCCAAACAGGTCATGAGAGAATATGTATGAGAGTAGATAAAGTAGTGTATGAAAGTAGTGTATGAAACCCGTTATGAAACACACACTCGTGTATAATAACCCTCATTATGCAACAGAAAACTATTGTGAATGACACAGAGGCAAAAACGCTGAGATAGGGTTTTATTGACCCAACACAATTCTTCTTAGTTATATTTTGTTGTGATTTTTGTATTTATCCTTTTTTTTCTCCTCCTTTCTATTTTCATTGTCTGTATCGTACGTGTGTGTGTGTCAATAAATGTAGTAATGTATATCTTTCTTTCTTTCTATTATTATTCAATCAGTGTATTCTCTAACTAGGTACCAAATACACTCGGGTGCAAAGAAATCGCTCAGTATCGTTATTTTCATACAAACATGCTCACTTCACGGCGTAATAAATAAAAAAGTATTTGTATTTCTGTAAAAAATTGTGTGTCGGTAGCGAGGTCAAATGTTCAACAAAGCAATCAACATTTAAAACAACTGAAAAAACTTCTTGATTTCCTAAACATTCAGTGAACCAAATATTTAGTTTTGATTTCATATAAAGTTGTAGGAAACCGGATTGAGTGAATTTGTTTTTCTTACTTTGCTCTTATCTGAAGGTTTTCTTGAATTTTCGGAACTTTTATTCGTAACTCGAGTATTCGACTCCTACATCGACGTATACATTTTCACATAACTGATTATACTTTTCAAATAACGAGAGTGTAAAGTGAGCATGTTCGTATGAAAATAACGCTACTGTGCGATTTCTTTGCACCCGAGTGTATTACAAACATATTTCTACTTTATGATTTTGTAATTTTTGCATTTTTCAATGCTATTTTTATACTTATGGTAAATTTTAAATAGAAAAATATTGGAAAAAATCACCTCGGCCACAAGTGAATTCTCAGACGGGAATCGAACCCGCGACCTTTGGAGAGCATTGGACCGGATTTCCAAAGGTCGTGGGTTCGATTCCCGTCTGAGAATTCACTTGTGGCCGAGTTAATTTTTTCCAATATTTTTCTATTTAAAATTTACCATATTTCTACTTTATTTTTTAATTAATAAAAAAAATATTACACTCACCTCAAAAACCGCATCCCTCTAAAGCTGTTGGTATCCAATTTCTTTATCTTATTATTGTCTAAATGTACCACTTTTATAACAGTGTTTCTGGCGAACATTCCTCTGAAAAAAACGGGAAAATTCATTAAAATAAAGGGGTTGTGACATACATCGGACAACATGACGAATCTATAAGGGTTCAGTCTTTTGCCATTACGCTACGGAACCCTAAATAATGGTGATTGAATTGTATAAAAACAAAGAAAGGAAAAAATCAAAAGTGGGAGAATACCATTATTAAGAGCCGGTTTCTGGAAGGTTGGTGGAAGGACTCGTTGTAAGTCCGCCTGGCTAGCTATCACCATCTTAACTAAGTCTGACGCCATAACAACAATGTTTTCAGCATTGTTGTGTTCCGGCAGTTAGAGATAAGATAGCTAGTTCCTCAGTGATTGAGGATTCCGGGAGAGGCTCGCTTCCATCTTCAGCCTTATCAATACTTACTCAGGTATGATGAAGGCTAAGAGTCTCCCCGTCATTCATAAAAAATAGCATTATTATTGTTAGATAATGTAATCTGCAATTTGTAACAACTGTTGTCACACTGTCACATAATCTAATCTTAAAAGCGTGTTGGATGTATGTCTGTTAGCTTGTAAGGCATGTATGAATAAATAATAAAAAAAACAACTTAATGGCCTGCGCAGACGACGGACATTGAAGGACTTTTTGTCCGCGACACGACCTTATTACTAAGAACATAAAGTTGAATATATAACGAGGACTATCGCGTACTTTTCGCGGATATACGCGGTCTAAGTTGAATCTTATTTGGTTAACAATAAAGACGTGTCGCGGACGAAAAGTCCTCCGTTATCCGTCGTCTGCGCTAGCTCTAAATTATAATACAACGATAAAAACAAGTAATATAAACATACCTTGGTATTTCTCCGATTTGATTGTGGCTGGCGTTACACCATCCTAACTTAGTCAAGTCTCCTATGTTGCTACCATCAAGTTTGGTTATCATATTATGACTGAAAAAGAAGTATATCGTCATGAGAAGCTATTTTAATATGCCCACTACTGGGGCACCGGCCTTTCTTATGTAGGGATTAGGAGAATGGGCCATTACCCACCACACGGTCCGACGCGTCGGTAAGGGTTCCGACCAAAATGGTAATTATTAAAAAAAACCGGCCAAGTGCGAGTCGGACTCGCGCACCGAGGGTGCCGTAAAATATTTTTTATTATATGATGTAAGTAAAAATTTACGGCTTTCGTAATTTTTCCTTTATCTGTACTATAAGACGTTACTTCGTACCAAATTTCAAGATTCTAAGTTCACG
The DNA here is from genome assembly GCA_910589605.1 of Chrysoteuchia culmella. Lineage (NCBI taxonomy): Eukaryota > Metazoa > Arthropoda > Insecta > Lepidoptera > Crambidae > Chrysoteuchia > Chrysoteuchia culmella. The sequence continues at coordinate 1,782,171 of OU342669.1, forward strand.
GGAAGTACCCTGTAGGTTTTGATTCCCGTGCGAGTTTCGAAAATTTGCGGCATAAACGGCTGCATCTTTTGATTGCTTTGGCTTAGAAGTTTGATTTTTCATCGCAGCTCCAAGGGACAGCAGACCGGAGTATTGGATATTAATTCAGTTTGATACCTCCACGCGTTCCTGAGAAAAACGGTCTTGACAGACGGACAACGAAGTGATCCTATAAGGGTTCCGTTTTTTTTCTTTTGAGGTACTGAACCCTAAAAAAACAACGGGTTGCACTCCGGGAGTGCCGGCAGAAGTGAAAACCGCTTAAACGCAACAGCAGGAGCAGGCATATACTTTTCGCCACGCGGTAGAAAGAGAAGGGGATATTACTTCCTCTTTTACGCCACGCCGGTGGTCTACTCTCCCTCCGTCTTACGAATTTTCGATCAGGGTCACGTGTCCTGAGGCGACTTTAACATTTTTTACCCATCCCAAAAATTTAAAACTCTGATGTGCACAACGCCGCTAAAGAAGTTTTCACTTCAATAAAAACCGACTTAAAAAATCAACAAGTAAGAAATAACCCTTTTGGAGTCGGTGCCAGCCAAGGCAAGAAGTATAGAAGTGCAATATAGAATTTAAAGAAAGCACCATCGGTGCTGCACCGACTCCAAAAGGGTTATTTTTTACTTTTTTGATTTTTTAAGTAGGTGTTTATTTTTTTTATTCTCTTCTATTTTGTATATATATACTAGAGGCCGGGCGCGGTTTCACCCGCGTGGTTCCCGTTCCCGTGGGAATTTTGGGATCAAAGCTATCCTATCTCTTAAGTTGGACCAGACTGCTCACGGTGCGCCAATTTAATTTAAAATCGGTTAAGTAGTTTAGGAGTCCATCGCGGACAAACATCGTGACAGGAGATTTATATATATTAAGATATATGCATATATATACAAAATAATATAATTAGGGGTAGTTATGTGGTGGTATAGTATTATTTACTTTTTTTTTATCTTAATTTAATGAATAGATTATTATATTTATATATATTTGTTTAAATTTATATTTGTTACTTATTTATCTAAATGCTGCTGGTGTCAATTCTTTAATCCTATTACTTAACAACTCTTGTGTAATAGCACTTTGGTATAAACTTGTCTTTTGTTTTTTCTATTTCTATGGTCATTAAACTCTAACAACTTTTTAAGATAATAATTTGCCATAATTGTTGATTTTCACTGTGGGAAACTTTTTGGCCGAAAATGTAATAGTCTTAGTCTAAGTATGGTTTTTTATTTAACGTATGGCTGTTGTTGTCACTATAAATAAATAAATTATAAAAAGTTTTTTTCACATTTTTTAAAGTAACAATAAGTTCCGCACTTCGGTTTGACTTAAACTACTAGTTTGAATCAAACGGTTAGTGCCAAACCGCTTGACCGAAAAAACATCAGGTTTTTTTAAGATTCCTTGAAAAGTATTGGACCGAATTCAAAATTTATAAAAACGAGACCAACTTTGGATCAACCCCGATGTTATAACGTTTGAATCATTTCGATCGGTCTAGGTGTTCTCGAGTAATCGGTGAACATACAAAAAAAAATGCGACTAATTGATAGTCTCCTTCTTTTTTGAAGTCGGTTAAATATAAACCCTTATGGTGCGAATCAGTTGGAGCTTCAAGAAAAAGTTCTTCTTAATTTTTAGAGAAGTTTTTATTGTAATTACAGATTTTGAAAAAATGTACAGTCAGCAGAAAAATGGGCAGTCTTCAAAAATTTCTTTTTATGCCAATCGATCCATTTCTCATGAATATCAAAACACTCTAAAACACCAACTGAGGTAAGTGTACTAGAAACGTTTGAAATCGCGAAAACGCAAAAAACAAGCGGGTCGCGCTCCCCCGCTTCACCTCTTCACCTGCGAGTACCTTTGTTGCATGAAAGATTTCTAACTTCTCTAGTTTTGATCCTCATAAGAAAAGGATCGATTGACACCAAAAAAACTTTTTAAGCTATTGCATAGCTTTTATCGCGGGCTTTGAGCGCGGCGGCTGAATCAAGAAATTCCGTAACGAAAATAAAACCTAACACCCCCCACTCCGCCTACCATGTAGCTCGGCCGAGCGTTTTAATCTACTCTTTGGTTTGAAGTAATATTAGAAATTTTCGAAAATCGTGATTTTTTGGGATTGTAATACTGCATAAATAAAAAATAAATAAATAATTATAATTGCATAAGTTGATAAAAAATGCTATGCAATAGCTTTACCGCGGCAGTCCCCGAGTGCCACACGTATTTTTTATTTTTCTTTTGACTGTATTTTTTTTAAATCTGTGAATGCAGTTCAATATTTCTCAAAAAATCACAGAAAGAGTCCTTAGAACGTTTTTATGTAGCTACAACGGTTTAGGTACCTGACCTTCATGTCCCGTCTAACTTTCCACCTTTTTATTTTAATTTTTCTGCAGTGTGTATTTTTTTTTCAAAATCTGTGAATGCTATTCAATATTCCTCAAAAAATCAAGGAAGGTTTCCTTAGAACATAGTTCAAAGATAAGTTTCAATATTCCAAGTAGGTCTGATAGACACTTTGCTCCAATTTGTGTACCACTGGTCTCGTCAAACTACCGCCAAAACTCCTTCCTGCTGCGAGCAAGCAAAAGTCTTAATAACTTGTGTAAATCTAAAAATCTTGATATATATCACTCTAGTTTAGCAATTGCGAGGCGCTTATTATGTGAGGATTTCTTTAAGTAAATGTCAATTTAAGTAACTTTAACTAATCACATTATAGGCACTGTCTTAGTTTGTAATAGTTTTAGATTAAGTTTTCCAAGAGCATCTTATTGTCTACACTTAACCATTTAAAATATGTTTTATATACGTGAAGACCTATTATTGCCTTACTGTTTTTATGTCAAAAATCAACTCTGTCTACTCGGTGTTGGTCTTCCAAACATTAAATAAATAAATAAATAAATAAATAAAACGTTTTCATGTAGCTACAACGGTTCAGGTACCTGCCCTTAATTTCCCGAACTGTCCACTTTTTTATTTTTATTTTTCTGCTGACTGTATTTTTTTCGAATTCTGTGAACGCAGTTCAATATTTCTCTAAAAATCACGGAAGGTTTCCTTAGAACGTTTTCATGAAGCTACAACGGTTCAAAGTCAAAGTCAAAGTCAAAGATTTTTATTCAAATAGACTTATAGATAAGTGCTTTCGAATCGTTCAGGTTCAGGTTCAGGTACTTACCTTAAATCCAATACTTCAGTATCTCGTAATCCTTTGAATTGGCTTCTCTTCAAAGTTACAAGTTTATTTCCGTGTAGATCTAAAGTTTTCAATTTTTTCAGATGCTGTGGATAAAAGAAAGCACTTACTAAAACTTTAAAAAGTATATTACATTACCCTCCGTTTTCACTGGCGAAACATTTACAAGAAAAAATATTCCGTCTAATTGAGAACCTCCTCCTTTTTTGAAGTCGGTTAAATACATGTTGTAAACGTATAATTCCTCCTGCCCCCCTATCGCGTAAAAAATATGGATATGGATATGGGCTTCATTTGACAGTTGAATCTCATAAAATTACTTTATATTGTCTGTCATTTAACTGTCAAATGAAGCCCATGTCCATATCCATATTTTCCCCTGGTACAGGTGTTTTTACACTTAACCTCTGAGGGACCAGGGACGTTTTAAAACGTCGCCCATTCCGCGCCGCCAACATTCGGCATAAATTCCCCGTTAATTCAATTTAAACACAGACTACAGTTTTAAAACGTTACCGGTCCTCCAAGGGTTAAAAGGGGGAATCAACAATACCCTGTATTACCCACTTGTTTTTATGAAAATTTTTTTTTTTTCATTTTTTCAATGCGGCCACAGAGAGAATGCATTATTTGACAGCTCCTATTGAGAGCAATTGGTCATCCTCTACGCGGCCGCACTATATTTTTCAACTTGGTTTCTTGTAAATGTTTTGCCAGTGGAAACGGGGGGTAATATAATATACTTAAGGGGGGAATATACCCAGTCATGGATAGCTTGATAGCGAGGAGCCCGCAGTGGTTCGCGCGCTCGAACTGCGATTGTTGAGGTCAAGCAACTTTCGCAATGGTCGATCACGGGATGGGTGACCATATATTTACTATCTCGAGCTCCTCCGTGTTTCGGAAAGCACGTTAAGCCGTTGGTCCCGGCTGCATTTGCAGTCGTTAAAACCCACCAAACAGCATTGGGCCCGCGTGGTGGGTCATGGCCTGTTCTTCTTATCCACCCATAAGGAAGGCCAGTGCCCCAGCAGTGGGGACATTAAAAATGACTGATGTCGATAGTTATTGCACTGGAAAGCTGGGTAAGCTAGCTTAGTCCCGCATGGGAGATTATGATAAAAAGTTCTTTTTTTTAGATTTTTCTAGTAAATTAAGTCTTGTTGGAATATCTTTACACCCGAAATTAATGACCTATCTTTAGATATGGATAGGGCTATCTGAGATAGTTGCCTAGGATACTGGCTTCGTTGCCTAGCAACCGTCGTTATTTTGGTCATATTAAGAGAAATATTTTAGAGCCTAATCCATACTAAATATTGGTTATTAATGTTGGGCGTTAAACGCCTACAAGGTCGTCATAAAAATAACTTTTTATAATCATAAAAAATGTTAGTCATACAAATAATTTTTAAGTCATACCAAATTGGTAGTCATACAAATAACTTTTTGTATTTATGATTTTTGAGTTGAGCTAAGTCTCGGTAGCTCAGCGGTTAGAGCATTGGACCGGATTTCCAAAAGTCGTGGGTTCGATTCCCATCTGAGAATTCACTTGTGGCCGAGTTAAATTTTTCCAATATTTTTCTATTTAAAATTCATCATAACTTTTTTGTAGTCATACAAAAATGGTAGTCATACAAATAAATATTTGTATTTTTTTTATATATATTTTTTTATAATTGTGTGCGTGAACATGTCTATTTGTCTTGGTCTGGGTGTTTTATATGTATATTATGTATGCATTTACAAAAAAAAAGTATATAAGTATGTTTATCCGTTATCTAGTATCCATAACACAAGTTCTTCATGATACTTAATGTGGGCTAGATAATTGGTGTGATTGTATGGAAATATTTATTTATTTTATTTTATTTATTTATTTACCTGAAATGCTTCCACAGGGATATCGGAAATCATTCCATTGGCCAAATGCAGTTTCTCTAAAGTCCCAACAGCGTGGCTGCCGGCGAATATGTCTTTGTCCAATTTGGCCATCTTGTGGCCATCTATGGACAGGATCGATAGGTTTCCTAGAATCTGCAAAAAAATAAAAAGATGAGGAATAATCTTTATTTTTTAAATTTTAGGAACAGGTTTTCCTTGGATTTAAGTTACATAGATATTTATTTATTTAGCACCAACAAGATATACATCAGTAAATACAATAATATAACTCAAATACAAAGTTACAGATCTAAATGCTATCTCAGTTACAGGTACTACACAAATGCATAATGAGAGTAGCCGCTATTTATTTAATACCTATGATAAAAGTGTAATAAAATTTACGAAACGTGTATGAAATTGTAATTAATCGTGATTACGTGTATGAAAATTTACTTTTCTATATTTTGTTCACCGAAATGAGCTCGTACTGAGAGATTCGCTCTTTCCTGTATGGTTGAAGGTATGGCGCTTAGGCAAGCCGTTCGCTCGTCTTTGGCTGAAATTAAAGCGCATAGGCATGTGCATTATTGACGACCTGTTTAGCCCGGAGGTGCGAATGCTCGCATTCTGCGCCAGAGGTCGCGGGTTCAATCCCCGGAAAAGACAAATATTTATGTGCATGTCTATTTGTCTTTGTCTGGGTGATTCATATGTATATTATGTATGTATTTACAAAACAAAGTATGTAAGTATGTTTATCCGTTATCCATAACACAAGTTCTTCATGAAACTTACTTTGTGCTAGATAATTGGTGTGATTGTATGCAATTATTTTATTACTATTTAAGCCAATCACGACACGAGCGAGCGAGCGGTGTCTCTCAGTATTAGCTCGTTTCGGTGAACAGACTATAACTAAAACGAGATTTGTTTTATTTATATATCGCGCGGACTTAGGGTATCGTGTCGTGGCACCCTCTATCGGTATTTTTTATTAATGCAATGTTACTTTCGCATTTTAAAACATAATTATGGATTACTAACGGCCGATCGCGGTTTCACCAGCGTTTTTTTCGTATTTCGACCCATGTTTCTAGAAGAAACTTGTTCACTTACAGATTCTGAGCCGAACTTGGTCACATAAATTTCCTGTATATTTTTCTGCTGTAAGTAGTACTTCTTAGGCTCCAGTGGCCGTACCGCGCAAGTGGCGTCGGCATCGAAGTCGGCTTTATTTGACAGATGGATGTGACACATTGCTGCTTCTTTTTGACACAAATGAAAACTTACCAAAGACTAAGAGCAATATGTCACATCCATCTGTCAAATGAAATCGATGTCGATGCCGACGACACTTGCGCGGTAGGGGCCTGGCTGGCCGGGCCTGGTTATGAGACACAATAGATAAAATGGATTCAGTCAAAAACATACGAAGAAACTGAATCATTACTGTATTGCACTTCATGACTGCTGTAGAATAGGTATATTAATCAACAAACACACACACACACATATGCACACATACACATGCACACACACACGCACACACACACACAAGGAAATACACGTTGCATAACTTTTCTTCTTCTTTATTTGTCTCTAACCTAATTGTTGACAAGTTACTCTAATTGTAAATGTATAAACTACATTCATTAAGAATATTTTCTATCATGTTGTGTTCACCCAGCAGACTATTATATGTCTTTTATAATCATGTTCTGATCCTAAGATTTGATAGAAAGTTACTTATCGTAGGGCTGGGTGAACTGGTAATATCGGTGTTATAAACTTGTACAAGAACGAACCATATCGCCTCTTTGTTTTTCTAAAATAATTAAGCTAAGGAAGAGCGGAGCCCCCAAACACAGGCTATATTCGCTTAAATGGAGGCTCCAATCACCATTTAATTAATGGCAAAGTGTTGTTACTTAATAAAATTTTATTTTATTTTTTTATTTATTTTTTAGATAAGTATTCCATTGTTCTTTGGAAACCGGTGTCCTGTTAGCAAATAACGAACTAAAAAAAATTGTGTAAAAGTCTTTTCCTGGTTTATACTGGTAATGCTATTACCTAGTAACTGTATACTATTCACTTTAGTTTGTACTTAACGGCTATATTATAAATTATTATAAGTGGAAACTCTTTTGGCAAATGTGTCTCCCTAATGTAAGTTATAAATTATGTAATATGTAAGGCTGTTTGTTTCCCAATAGAAAATAAATAAATAAATAAAAAGTAAATGTCTGTCTGATTCATGTAAGTTTAAAATTATTTTTTCAATGGTAAGGTTTGGTTGGTGGTTTGGAGGACGTTTCACCCGCGTGGTTCCCGTTCCCGTGGGAATATCGGGATGAAAAGTATTATATGTTCATAACCAGACTATCTCCTATCTGTGTACAAAATTTCACCCAAATCCGTTTAGTAGTTTCGGAGCCTATTCAATGCAAACAAACAATCAAAACTTAATAAAACAATTACCTTATCTTTAATCTCCACATCAACCAACAAAATTGGTTTATATTCCAGATAAAAAAACATACAGACACACTTTCTTTCACATTTTCAACAATAATTAAAAAAAAACTACCTTAAAAGCCTGCTTAGGAAACTCAACGATATCTGTGTTAAAAAGCCTTAACTCCTGTAAGGTTCTGTTCACACCAGCGAACGCGTACTGGTCGATAGTGCGTATAGGCGTGTCTACAATGTGAACCACCCTTATAGTGGAGCGGTGGAGGAGTGGCCCGTGGATATGAGCTGAAAAAAAATCATTTTACTATGTTATTTTTGTTATCTTCAATGACATTAGTTGCGAAGCTGAAAGTTAACCGGCTTGATATTGGTATGTTTCTGAGTGTTCTATCAAACCCTACATCCAAAGTAGCAGTGTTGACTTACAGGTTCGCAGCACAAAGCATTACTCTTAGAGCAAATAATGTTATCTAACATAATAAAGTGCCTCAATAAATTATAATTACGATGGGGCTGGCATGTAACTCTGTACAAAAGCTCCTAAAAACAATAAAGATTAAAAAAAATAAAAATAATAAAATCTTCAATGGTGACATGAGAAAGCCGGCTATTTAACTAAAAATAAATGTGTATTATTTTATATACTAATGTTTAGCCAGCTTAGATGTAAAAATAATGAGTGGGTCACGAAGAGGCAGTGTGAAAATTACCGGGCCATGGCAGAACAATGTTTGGGAAACACCGTATTAACCACCAGCCATAACCTTTATACTTACAAAATCTCCCTTCTCTTATCTCCAATTTCTCAACCGGCAAGCCCAGTCCTGCTAGATTCCCCAAACCAACGCTCATTATTGCTAACCCTGTGTTTTCACACCTGAAAAACAAACAACACATTTTCAATTCAATTCAATTCAAAGCATTTATTTCGGGCAAAGCCCATAAAAATGTTAGTAACAATATCTTATGACTAGTGTTAGTAAATTACATCAATTAATTCAAATCAGTAGAATATTGTATGAAATCAAATTAAATTTTAACCGCCTCTGTAGGTTTGCGCGCTGCTCAAAACCAGGGGCGGTACCGCGCAAGTGTCGTCGGCATCGAAATCGGCTTCATTTGACAGATGGATGTGTCACATTGCTGCTTCTTTTTGACACAAATAAAACTTACCAAAGACTAAGAGCAATATGTCACATCCATCTGTCAAAAGAAGTCTTATGTCGATGCCAAAGACACTTGCGCGGGAAGTCTCAGTAATAGTAAAACATTTTAGAGACGCACTGTACTTCTTTTTATACGTGCACCCTATGGGTTAATCACACGAAGCGTGCGCTGGGGAACATTTTTATTTCCTTCATTTCTTTATTATCAATGTAAGTAAAATCTCTACTACTGTCACACCCATATTCATAAACAATACATGTCTAAGTAACACTCAAACGAACCAATCATAGAGCTCTATTTACATAATAGGCATCTGTGATTGGTTCGTTGAGTGTTACTTAGACATGTATTGTTTATGAATACGGGGTTTAAAATCCTTTAGCTTCAATTATCTTTAAAAATCCTATAATGTCAAAGATAGCTTTCAGCGAGCTTTTAATACAGATTTTTCGAATAATGTCGAATTCGAGATGTCGAAGGCGCGAGAATCGAGCCCCTGGGGGCCTACCATCAACTGTAATGCGATTCATTTTAGGTTACTTTCAGGAAGTAAGAGCGGGACACCGCTAGACGCGCCATATGGCAGCATCCCACTCTCACACCCTACCATGAATTGCATTACAGTTGATGGTATGGGCTCTGAACTCCTTTCGCGTTCAATTTAATGATGCGTTTAGGACGTGTTGCAGCAGCCTCGCTTCTGCAGCGCATCCGGCGAGGTTATTACCTATCTTTGCAACGGTTTACTAATGTATGCCCGAATTTCAAAAACAATAATTTCGTTTCGCATAATTTTATTTGCCATAATTCATAAATTACATAAAATTTATTGCTATAATTTCATTCTTCATAATCAATCAAACACCATAACAACTTTATTCCATAATTTTATTTGCTATACATTTCATTTTCAATATATTTAATATCCATAACAATAATTTACCATAAAACCTATACTTAAAATAATTTGTATTATTGACTTTAAGTACTAGAATTGTATGCAAACCCTCATGCAGGCAGACATGCATTATGCAGCCAGGCATGTGCAACATGCAAGCAGGCATGCAGCAGGCAAGCAGGCATGCAACATGCAAGTCATCTGTCACGGCTCTAAATTGCACTCTAGGGGTAGGGCATACAAGACTACGGGGAGTCGGGGTCAACTGAGTCGGTTTTGAATATTATTCCTTTTTTTACTAATTGGTTATCTACATAAAGTGAGCTTAAAATATACGTTATAAGAAGTGTTTTATTATGTCAAATAAAGATTATGTTGAATGATATTTATAGTTTTTAATAAGTATGGCATTTGTTAATATGGCATCTCATTTTATGGCAAATGAGAGTTATGCTAGTTAATTATTATACTATGCGTTATTATACTATGCGTTATTATATTAGTATAAATGAGAATAATGCAAACGAATATTATGACCGACGATCATTATGGCAAATGAAATTATTGCAGGAATATTATGAAAAACAAGACAATACCCTTTGCACCAGCAACGCGATAGCAGAAATTGCGCGATAATTGCTTTACGTCACGTATCAACAGTGCGGCCTCTACCGAACAAACGATGATCTACAATGTGCATACATTTAGTTCCTGTTATTACCAACCAAATTGTTTCTGGCGCTAGCGTCATAGCAAAACGCGGCGTCTCACCCTCGCACCTAGGTAGGAGCGCGAGAGAGTGAGACGCCGCTATACGAACCATCAGCGAGCGATGAGCCAGCAATCGCATACGTAATACCATTTTATTTTGACGTTCCACAGCGATCGCGCGATAATTGTTAATTTTTTGGTAATAACCCCGCGTGATGTTTGCATAGGCCCGTGTCGACGTTTTTCATGTTTTCATTATGCGCAAAAGAGCGGTCTCGATGTCACAGCGGATGCGACCTATCCAAAACAGCCTTCTGGTCATGGTCGCAGAGCATACGAATGGTCCCTTTTTGGGGCATTGGCAGTCGCTGCACGTAATTTGTAAGAAACTTATGAAATAGATTAAGGTGGTACGACTTCCATACAAACAAACATTGCACCATAATTGGTTCATCATACCTTAACAATTCATAAATACATGCGCAACTAACTCGTTTCAGTTATTTGTTTGCGGGAAATAATTATGCCATATATCGCCTGGGAGAGAATACAAAAGGTTATGTGAGACTCTCCCGCCGATGGGCCTACCCACTAAAAACCAATCAATCAATCAATCAATCAAATGTTCTTTATTGCGAATACAGGTTTACATAAGTTCATACATCTCAATAAAATTGGCCAGCCGTATTCTGCCTTTTTGACATGCAACATTAGGTAAATGAAAATCTTAATAACAATAAAATAATAATACTTATTAAATTTAAATTGGTAGGTAAATAATGTCTTAAACCTAAAATTCACACTTGACTTTTTCAAACTAATGTCACAAAATACAATACAGAAAAATGAAAAAATAAAAAATAAAATAAAATATGTCATGTTGATTTCAATAATAATAAATACCACCGTGTCCTTCTTCCCATAGTGTCTCGGCCATGGCCATCGTTGTAGCATTGGTCCATAGCATCCATCCATTGGTCCATCCTCGGGATGCAGAAACTACTTCTACGTCAGAATTACAGTTTACCAGCAAACAACCGCTCCTCTAATGCAGGGCAGCTGCCCCACCCCACCCGTACCTCGCTATGCCCATGCTGTGCCCCAGCAGTGGGACATGAAAACATGATTGATAAAGTTCTTTTATTACCTGACATAAAGACCAGCATCTGACCCCTTCTCGCACACACACGGGTGTATCAGAAGCTTATCGGTGTCTTTCGGGCAAGCGTAAGCCGGCCCTGGAGGTATATACTCCGTATACAAGCATGGCAGGGTTACCAGTACTATCAATAACGTGGTCCACTTAATCATGGTAGGTTGGTGATCTGAAAGGAAGGTAAAAATTTGTATTTTAGTCCCACGAATTCGGGGTGTGGGAGGGGGGAGGAGAAGCGGTGTGGGGAGGGGAGCTCATCCTGAAAAAAAAATTGTTTAGGAGTCAAATACTTTCCAAGAAAAATTAAAATCAAGGAGATTTCTAGACAGCTTACAACCCATATTCTAAGTCGTTCCTCCAAAACTTACTTGTCCTCGACTTAACGAAACCTCATTGAAAACCTCTTCAAAATACTCCTCGAAATCGGTATTCTAAGTCATAACTCCGTAAGGACCTGGAGGAGCCAAAGAGTACGTAGCCACTCCGTGTTAGGCCTAGCGCACACTACCATTTTTACCCACGACGAGGTTGAGTGGAGTGTAAAAAGTCTTGGAGGAACAACTTAGAATATGGGGGTTAGACAGCTGTAGAGGCCCAAAAAATCTTTTATTTCTCAGTAGATCTATTTAACAAAAAAATAGTGAAAATGTCAACTAATCACCTAAAAACATAGGAAAAACAAAACTCCAGGATTTTTTTTCCTACAAAACTACAAGCCTCCTAAACCTAAAATATTGCAGGAAGTCTTCTTATGATAAATATTAAATAAGTTAAAAGCAACATGTTTCATGTCGCCCCGACGGGACATGAGACAAGTTGCTTTTTTCTAGTATATTTTCTTGTTTAATAATTTATCACATAAAAATAGCATTGTAGAATGCAAAATTAAAAAGTTATAATCTTCTTATATTTAGATCTTTCTACCATAAAATTACCAACATCCAAATTGTGGGAGTATGTACTAAATTTAAGCTGAAAGGAATTTCTTAAGATTTATAAGAATAAACGGCTTTCGGTATAGTACCCAAGAGATGACAAAAGACAAAGGAGACGCAAAATGAGACGATGGGAAGATGACATTCGTCTCACTTTATTATTATTTGAGGATTTAGGGGCTTTGCAACCCTGTTGAGGGCTGTAGTCACTGCGACCTAAGAGATCTATTGTAACTCGCCACCTATTTATAGTACCTCTTTTAGCCCGGTTGCTTCCAGAAAGTCAAGAATCTTCCTAGCTTTTAGAGATTTTAGTTCCTCTGGGTCGATGATGTGGCGACCCAGGTGAATACTGTGTATGTGCATAAATGGCCCGCAGTCACACAGAAGGTGCTTTGGTGTCTCCCTCTCCTGTTCGTCTTACTTTGGGACCATGCTGGACAAGAGTGGCCAAAGACCAAATTCAGTAAAGAATGTTGGAGGAGGCCTATGCCAAGAGGCACACCGAGTTAAGAGATATTCTATTATATTCATTGAAACTGTCACATAGATAAAAAAAAGTAAAATAACAAAATCGGAATAAATGGCTTAATTATTATTATAGTAAAAATTGTCTAATTTTAAAATCTATCGCAATCCCTTTCAATTCATCATTTGAAACATATTAACATACTTCATACTATTTGACATTTGAAAGGGATTGTGATCGGGACGCGTTTAGAAAGATATTGAATGAATGGAAATGAACTGTCTAAGCAAAGTGACACATGAAAATATCATTCAAATGTATGGAGAACTGTTGAGTAAAATGACATTTAGAACATAATTCGCTCCGAAAGGAATTGTGACTATGAGTTACACAATTCCATAAATCACTATCACAATCACAATACCTTTAATAGGGATTGTGATAGATTTTGAGATAAGACAATTAGGGGCTGGTTGTGCAGTAGTTCGCGCACAGTACAGCACAGTTTCTCTTAGGAAATTGGTGATTATCTGTTTTTAAAGAGACAGAATAACCAGAAATAAAGTATCATGTAAGTTATTTTAATACCCTTAGAAAACAGGTATTGCTTAGATCATTTTTACTTATAGTCTTTAGATTTGATATTATTGTCACAGAACTGGGATTATTACAATGTATACTACACAATTATCATTCAATCACGCAAAATCAAGCAATGTTCTACTCAAGCAAGGCAAGTACATTCATGACAACACGAATAAAAAATACTGTAAGTTTTAGAAGGTCATAAAAACCAGTTGTGTTTGCGTGTAAATTATAAGGTGCTACATTATTTAATGACGTGATTATACCAATTTAATCACATTTTAATTACCTACTACAATACTTAAAATAGTAATAAATTCTCGACAAAATTTCGCATTCAAAAACTTTGTAACGCAAAAGTTAGGATACTTTCACCAAAAGAAAAACCAATAATAACCAATTACCTGTCAATAACCATTGATCCATAGTTGATTACAGCAAATCCTGCAGTTTGTTTGTTAGTTTTCGACGATTGTAACATAATAATTGCACAAGAACTGACGCAATTTCTATTCTGCGAAAAAACTGCACAACCTACCCCTCCATCACTCACGTAAAACTGCTGATATTTTTTTCGCAAAACCAAACCAAACGTCAAAATAAACACGGCTTCGACTTGTGGTTTTTGAGACTACAATCGCGGAATCGCTAGTGCACTTACTTGTTTGAGCTATTAATGCTCCCAAAAAATGTATTTACAGTCGGATTTTTAATTCAGTAGAATGATGTGACAGGTTGCCAACCAATGTCACTTAATAAAAATAAAGCTGAATAAAAAATATTTAAACAATATAGCTATAATGATAATATTGAATTTGTAAGCCTTAATGAAATCAATACTTACTGAACTGGAACTGGATCTGCCCAAATCATTACGAAAAACAGTTGAAAGCTGGATTATTATTACAAAGTGAAATTGTCAAATTTCTATACTGAAATCCGGCGGCTATAACTTAGACTATAATGAATAAAGTTTTCTCTTTTTTCGAATCTCTACTTTGAAAGTATCTAAAATTAGCGCTTATTTAAAAAAAATATGTCAGATGTCTCGGCTCGGCTTAGTCCGAAATCAATAAAAATTTTGATCTCTACAACAATGGCTCGTTTACATGGCTTACACCTACTGTTTAGTAAGACTGTAGACAGCTACTCGAAATACTCGAATTGTCTACTCATATGCCAGTAGCTTGATTAGCCTTGCCGATCTATACGATGATAGTAGCTAGCTGCCCAGTCTCATCTCATGTCAGTTGTCACCTAGGCACAGGCCATGCCATTTTTATCTTTCTTTTCTTAATCTTAATAAAAAAAAATACTTTGCACTAACCATTATGACGTTCTTAAAATTAACAAGCCTATTCTTAACTTACGGGCCCATTATAGTGCCTAACTAATGCTTAATTAAGCCATTCTTAAAATTAATGTTTAAAAATTGGAATAGCCTCAGGCGATTTCCAAGTTAAGTGCAAATAGGAGTTGGTCTTCTTCAAAGAGTATGAAATTACGTCTTCTTCTAATCTTAATCTTCTCTATGAATGCTTTCTTTCTATGTTCTCTAGCTAGGTCGGTATATGTCGGTCGGTCGGTGTATGTTCTTTATCTACGACTTTGACGCAGTGGTTTTGACGTTACCAATTGCATTTCATAATTTTTGAGAGTAATCTGAAGTCAAAAAATTATCCAAGATTTTAAATTAACACAACAAAATGCCACCAAGACATAAAAAACCTATTAATGAAAAATTTCGATGTGATGCTGTTGAAGGAGAAAGATTTCATGCACAAACCGAAGAAGTGTTCAGATACAACTGGTGGGAAGTGTTCTGCTTCCCATACATTTTATGTGCAAGGTTTTGGGACTGTTGTGTGTCATTATGTGCTGGTACCAATCAATGCATGGTCTACTGGATGGTCATACAATGGGTAGTCTGCAAGATCACAAAAATTACCACCCCGAACGCCATAATATTCCCTTATTATTTCTATGTATTCTGCCAAGTCTTTTTATTGACAGCATTTTTTCTTTATTTATGGGTGCTTCTTGGTAACTCTCTAATCATACCATACTTTAAGGCCTATTATACTGCCTTGATGGAAGATGACGAGGAAGAAGAAAATAAAACCGTTACTCGACTCTCCTTCAGGAAGTATTGTTTTAGAAAAGGAGAAATATTTGACAGTACAATAGATGCTGATTCGCATGCCGAAGTTTTAAGGCCCAGGATTTTCCCACTGTTTGCAATTTTAACGGATTTTTTATTTGGACAAGTTTTTCATTAAACACTTTGAAAATACAAATTGTATTTGCCTTATAATCTCCCTGTAAATCTTTTATGCGTGTTTCCTCAGATTCCACAGTAGTACCATGGTAACATTGGTAACTAGTACAGTGGGTGGGGTAATCCATGATGGGACTTTACTGAGATAGGTATTTTCCCAGATGTTCCACTTCCATTAAACTACGGTTCTACTGGATAATCCTAATGGTTCTGCCAACTTGATTTTTTGGATTTAAAATTCCAGTGTGATATATATAATACTAACGTCCACCCGCGGATTCACTCGCGTGGTTCCCGTTCCCGTGGGAATATCGGAAATAAGTGCCTATGGCCACAGACTCCACAGTCTGTATTTCCTGACACTTACATTTGGGGGTCTTCAAGTCACGAGTGAATAGGTATTTTCTAGGCACGTTACATCTTAAATCGCATTCGCTTTCCATCGGGCAAGATAGCGGTCAAGCGCTTTACCTATCTAATAATAAAAAAAAACAAAAAAGTTAAGTATATTAGATGATTAAAAACAAAAAATAGCTCATATTGACATTAATATTAATAATATGAAAACGTGAGTTAATAACTCACTCAACTAACTAACTACTCTTACGTTTAGACGGACACGCCCGTTCGCAAAATGTCGCTTCATCATTCACAAAAGGTCCCTTTCGCAAAATGATCTTGTAAATTAATAGCAACACTGTTAATTTATGCACGGAATAGTAGAAAGGTATTTTTTCGTCAGTCCACCCTAAAAATGGCGAGTGGTCTGTAATGTCATGTGTGTTGTTCCAATTTTCAGTTCACAATTTTTTTATAACTTTGATTGTTAACCGGTTCAACTAGTTTATATCTCGTGAAAAATAGTGAAGGAAAAATTGTTCTTGCAAACAGCATTATTGATTTCTACTGGTAAGTGATTCGCATTTTTTTTTTAAAGTGAAACTCGCACAAGGTATTTTTATTTCACGTAACATTTACTTTCCTGCTAATTATTTAAAATTTTTATGCTCATAGACTGATGCTTTTGTTTCCCGAATTTTTCAAAATATAATTCCTCTTGTTACTTAACGGGAATTTTGATAAAATATTTATTTTGCGAATACTTTTGAGAGTAGGTCAAAAAACTAGGTCAGGAGATATTTGTAAATATTTTTGCAAGATAAACACCGGTTATTTTGAGTACTTATGTCGTTTAAATAACTGTGGATTTATCGCCGTTAATTTATTAAGAAGTGATTCTTTCTAATGACCTACTATGCGAAATCTTTGACCTTCTTTGCAAACTTTCGAAATGAGTAACACATGCAAAAACTCTCTGACCAAAAACCAAAATTTTAAAGCAAAAAAATATGGATTGTCTAAAATTATAATTATAGTCATCAAATTCAGAAGACCCAGCTTAGATCCTAAGTAACAGGTATTAGTTACTTCCAATCTCAAGTCTTGTACTTTAGCTTAATACTTTTGTATTAAAGGTACGGTGCCTTGGGTATAGTTAATCAATTCTTTTTTTTTATATTAACTGGGCAGGCATTTGACCACCATCATGCTTAGATCCAAAGTAACAGGTATTAACAATTAACTATAACTAATCTTAATATATATAAATCTCCTGTCACGATGTTTGTCCGCGATGGACTCCTAAACTACTTAACCGATTTTAAATTAAATTGGCACACCAGTCTGGTCCAACTTAAGAGATAGGATAGCTTTGATCGCAAAGTTCCCACGGGAACGGGAACCACGCGGGTGAAACCAAGCCCGGACTCTACTAATATTATAAATTCAAAAGTGTGTTCGTTTGTCCTTCCTTCACGCCCTAACTAAGCAACCAATCAACTAGATTTTTGGCATAGAGTTGGTTGAAAGGACGGAGAGTAACATTGGCTATTTTTTATCCTGATATTCCCACGGGAACGGGAACCATACGGGTATAACCGCGGGCGGAAACTAGTGCATAATAATTTAAGTAAAGTAATGCAGATATTTACTTCCCTGCAATTTTTTACTTGCTAGAAATTAATAACCTATCTGTAGATATGGATTGAGCTATCTGGGATAGTTGCCTAGGATATATTATACCAAAATAAAGACGGTTGCTAGGCAACAAAGCCAGTATCCTAGGCAACTATCTCGGATAGCTCTATCCATATTTACATGTAGGTTATTAATATTGACCGTTGAACACTACACTCAAAACTCCTAAGTTTCTTCTTGTAGTAATAAATAAATAAATTTATAAATGCATGGAATCATGCATTGATAATGTTCATCAAATAGTTAATATTTATGAGATCTTAAAATACACTGTAATATATATTTATAATGTCATTATTGTCCCATCCATAAAAATGTATCAGAAATCTAATACAAATAGATAACAAAGACTTAATACACATTGCAATTTCCTTAATTAAATATTTGAATGTGTTTTTAAATAACCATTAACTATAACTTAAAATAATTATTTCTATTTTTATCACTGGGTTTTCCTCAATCAAAATTTACTTTTAAGTGTAATTTATATTATTTTTGAGATTCTTTTAGGATGTAGTTTGATGATTGATCTTACACTAGAAAAAAGCAACTTGTCTCATGTCGCTCTGACGGGATGGGGACATGAGACAAGTTGCTTTTTTCTAGTATATTTACTTGTTTAAGATTTATCATTTTCTTGGTTAAGTTTTATCACATTAAAATAACATTGTAAAATGCAGAATTATATTTTTTATTTTGAATACCTTTAATTTAGTACTACAATTATTTGGTATAATTTCACTTGGCATACTACGAAGATGACAGAATTTAATTTGGAATAATTTCATGCTAGGTGCATGCTAACTCTGCTGGCCAATAATTGAACTAGAGACACTAGTTTTGAACTTGATGTAAGTAGCAAGCAAGCACGCTTGGCAGCATATCCATAATCATAAAAAAGCAGAATCATCATTTGGCAGAATGTTTGTGCATTATAATTCTATTTTTGTCTTTTGCCTAATGAAGATGCAGCCTTACAAAATCGAGTTTTGAATGTATGACAAATGAGTGTATGTCAAACAACTCTCTGCGAAATGAGGTTTATGCCAACCGTTGATATGCAGAATAAAATTATGACTTGAAAAGTTCTGCCAAAAAGGGTAGACCCCTCCCGCTGCCGCGCCGCAGAGTTTGTGAACCGATGGCGTAGCTTCTTTGACGTTCATAAGTGCTTGTAACAGCCAGACTGAATAAATAATTTCGATTTTATTTTTATTTTGATTAAACAACCTCTGTTTAACTTATTATTTGACTACGTATTTGGCGCAGGGAAAGGGATACCTGCTTTCTGCGTAGAGGTCTCGGGTTTGATTCCCGGACAAGACTAATATTTCTGTGGATGAACATGTCTATTTGTCTTGGTGTGTGCATTGAATAATATATATTATGTTTGTATTTACAAAAAGTATATATATGTTTATCCATTATATATATATATATTATATATAGTGTCCATAATAAAACTTACCTTGTGGTATTATTTTTCTATTAATTCAGATATTATTTTCCTGTGACATTACTTGGGCTGTGAAATTACCCGATATCTCTTCCTGTTCGGTCTAAAGAATCACTTATGTGATGTTCCCCGATTTAAATCTTGAAGTTTACATATGAATGCTCGTCGAATAACAATTGTGTGTGACGACGCAATGACGCCAGCGCTGCATTTAAAGAAGCGCTGATTTAAAATAAAGATTTATCTATTGCAATGTTTGCCGTGTGATGACGGCCGGGCCTAAGAATACAAGTGTCACCACTCCCTTACACGCCTGGGATGTCGTAAGAGTCGACTAAGAGGCTCGACGCATTGAACACCTGTGCGAGAGAAGAAACACTTGAAAGAAACCCTCTACCAACCCGTCTGGCCAGCGTGGTAGCAGTAGGCTAATAGCCTCCTATGAACGCCACAATAGGCGTGTGCTAGGAGAGGCCTATGTCCAGCAGTGGGCGTCCACAGGCTCATGATGTGTATTGCAATGTTTAATGCTTATAGTGTTTTTTTTACACACACCGCTATATCACACGTCATAATATAGCACCTGTAGCCCTGGCCCCCTAGCATGAACACCGCTATATCACGCGATATGGTATAGCACATCATGCTATCTTGCTTACTCCGGTACGATGTGAGCGGAACAGTGACACCCTTTTTTTATGAATGACGACGGTGAGACTCTTAGCCTTCATCATGCCTGATGTTAAGTATTGATAAGCCTGAAGATGGAAGCGATCCTCTCCCGGAATCCTCAGCCACTGAGGAACTGGTTGTCTTATCTCAAACTGCCGGAACACAACAATGCTGAAAACATTGTCGTTATGGCGTCAGGCTTAGATAAGATGGTGGTAGCTAGCCAGGCGGACTTACAACAAGTCTATAGGTATCGAACCCGGGACCCCTGGGTCTGTTAAAAAAATAATCTTATACTCGGTTATTAGAATATTTTCCTCCTACACAATTTACAATAGTTATGTTTTATGTTAGTATCACATCCATGCATTTTGGTCTTTTAAATAATTATCTACCTTGTAATAACCTTTGCTTAAGAGTGTCTTTTTAACATATATTTTAAATCTATGCAAAGGCAGCTCATACTTTGACAAAATGACGCATGTGCATTTGATTGCAGAACTGGTTTTTTATGGACAGTATTCCATAAAGACCCCAACACGTATATCGAGATAAAAACATAAAAATAAGTTTTCCTAGTAGTTCATTAAGTTGTAATATTTTTTATATTGTTCATGTAACTAGTTTTTTTTATATGAAATTTGGTAATTTTTTTGTGTCATCTAGTTAATCTATCTATACTAATATTATAAAGAGGAAAGATTTGTATTTTTGTATGTAACGAATAAACGCAAAAACTACTGGACCGATTTTGACGAAATTTGGTATAGAGAATCCTTAGACCCCAAGTAGTACTATAGGCTATAAATGATCCCAAAATTCCCACGGGAACGGGAACCTCGCGGGTGAAACCGCGCCCGGCCTCTAGTGCTATATATATAGATACAATGCTGACGCAGACACGCATTTTTTGTACTTGTAACTTGTTTTTTATGTGATAAATGTTAAACAAGAAAATATACTAGAAAAAAACAACTAGTCTCATGTCGCCCTGACGGGATATCCTGTTGACATGAGACTAGTTGCTTTTTTCTAGTATATTTTCTTGTTTAATATTTATCACATAAAATAGCATTGTAAAATGCAAAATTAAAGAGTTATAAGTAATTTTTTGTTTATTCTTCTGTCTGTTATTGTGCCAAGTAAATAAAAATAAAAAATAAAAAATTGACGAAAAGAGCGCTTCAAATTGTATGAGAATATAGCGTGTCGCATTTTGGCACCTACGATGACGTCACGACCGAGATTTAGTGGTATGGAAATGTTAGTGACGAGCTCTTGTAAGAAAGCACTGCACAATTAACCATTTTAGTTTTTGAGTGACGCGTGTTCTCATGGCAATGGTCTCAGGCGAACTGACTTAGGTCGTAAAACTTTGACTGTGGATCAAACTTTTGGCACGCAAGGTAGGTACACTTTTACCTCTATTTCGATATAGGTCTCTGAGATAGACAATAAACGTTCATGACTCAGCTACAAATGCTCGTATTTATCATACAAACATTTGCCCCTACCGGGATTCGAACCCGGGACCTCAGAGTAGGCGACAACCTTGAAACCGGTACTTACCACATTACCACGGAGGTCGTGAAATTTATATACTAGCTTCCTCCTGCGGCTTCACCCGCGTGGTTCCCGTTCCCGTGGGAATATCGGGATAAAATGTAGCCTATGTTTCTCTCCGCCCCTTTCAACTAACTCAATGCCAAAATCAGTGGTTGCTTAGCTTAGTTAGGGCGTGACGTAAGGACAAACAAACACAGTATTGCATTAATTTATATTATTAGTTAGGATTAGGATGTCCTACCACCAACCAAACCGAATACAACCACTAGGGATCGAACCTGCCGGCCTAGCATGAGCGGCTTTTATCGACTATTGACGCATGATAAAGATCCTATATCTCGCTTACACCTTAGTGGGGTAAGCAAGACAGCATGACGTATCATATCATATCGCGTGATATAATGATGGTCATGCTAGGCAGGCAGGGGCTAATTGTCTAATTTTAAATCTATCGCAATCCCTTTCATTTAGTAATTTGAAAGATATTCAGGCCGTCACTATTTGACATTTGAAAGGGATTGTGATCGGGACGCGTTTTAAAAGGTATAGAATAAACGAAATTGAACTGTCTAAGCAATATGGGAGTTTCACCCGAGTTCTTTTCGAAATAACACGTGTTGTGAGACTCCATTTTATCTCAATCTACCATACAATTTATATAAAAAAAATATATATATGTAAATGAAGCTCTTTCTTTCTTAATTTAATTTAAAATCTCCCGCCTATTATCTTTGACGTTACACATCATAGTATTACCTATGGTGACAGCACGGTTGTTCGTTCTCTCTGGTATAATTATAAATAATAATAATTGTTCATTTAAAAAGATCATTTGAAACAATAGCTTTTAATGTTGTTTCTCTTTACAGGTTAGTAAATAACTGATTTTGTATCTATTTAAGTAGAAAATGTGTTTGCAAGGATAACTTGTAATGTTTCATAAAAATAAAATTTCTCTTTACAGAGCAACAACTTTAGTTTTTTGTTCCATTAAACAACATATTACATATATTTAATAAACACTGGATATTGGCGAAATCCAAACGGGCACCGCCATTAAGTAAGAAGAAGAAGTAAGCAATATGACAGACGAAAATATCACAATCACATTACCTCGAAAGATAGATTTTAAATTAGACTATTAGGGGGCTGGACCTCTGGATCTAGAGGCCTACTCTCTAAGCCCGTCAACTAAGATACGGGCCCCCGTCCGTATGTTTCCCGAAACTACGGATGGAGCCTACTCTCTATTGATTTCGGATGTACTAGTTTTGGACAAACGGCACAAACACATTGGACACATTTTAATTAAAGAGGAAGAAAAGGCGACGATTTGTGCATTCCTCAACAAAAACTCACAATACATGCAAAAAACTCATTTTGTATGGCAATACGACTGTACAATAAATTGCCGAATAATATTAAGAGACTGCCCCTAAATAAATTCACGTCCTAATTGTAAAAACATATTATTGTATAAATGACTATTTGAACGATACAATCATTAACATTTAAAAAATTAGAAGGAACTTTAATATATATTTTGTCGCACCTGTTTGGCGCAGGGGTACTAAGCCTGCCTTCTTAAATTTGATTAACTCTAGAATTGACATATTTATCAGTTCTTTGTGTGAGTTTACCAAGATGGCGCTATTTGTAATATGTTATAGTAATGATGACGATTTGTGAGATTTTTATTTTCCTTTTTTTTTTCTAGAATGTATTTAATTGAATCTACTTAATGTAATCTTATTAATAATAATTTTATATAATTCAACAATTTATGTAATCTTTATGAGAATTTATTTAAATTTGGATGGTATGAATTGGTATGGTAAGTAATTAATTTTGTAATAATAATAATGTTTAATAATTTTGTTTGTTAATGTAAGTATTTGTATATGAAATAATGTATTAATTTAATGAATATTGTGGCTTCTCTATTGCATTAGGTCATGACCTGTAAAAATAGTGATAAGCTTATGCGAAATAAATAAATAAAAATAAAATAAATTCTGCGCCAGAGGTCCCGGGTTCGATCCCCGGACAAGACAAATATTTGTGTGCATGAACATGTCTATTTGTCTTGGTCTGGGTGTTTAATATGTATATTATGTATGTATTTACAAAAAAAAAGTATATAAGTATGTTTATCCGTTATCTAGTAACCATAACACAAGTTCTTAATGAAACTTAATGTAGGCTAGATAATAGGTGTATAAAAAAAAAAAAAAAAAATTGTAGTTATGTTATGATTGACTATTGAATATAATTTCTGTCATTTTTACGTTAATCACATTGACATCCACAATTTAATTATTGACTTATTGTTAACTGTATTTTTATTAATTGTATCTGGATTATTAGCATTTGTAATAACTTGTATCTCTTTAACAAAATATTTGCACGTCGAACCTCTCGACAGAATATGTTGGAAACCTAATTATAACAACTTTGTATTACCAAATTTTATGCAAATAAATAAATGAGTAGGGACAATGTCAAAACGTATTCTCATTAATTCTTAGTTCGGGTCTCGGAACTAATAAGCTGTCCGTAGGTGATACGGAGTAGGAAACGTCCGTAACTTAGGCCGAAACTACGGGTTTTTAACCGACTTCAAAAAAAGGAGGAGGTTCTCAAGTCGACTGTATTTAAAAAAAAAAAAAAAATATGTATGTTCTACCATAACTTCGCCAGTTGTTAACAGATTTTTATAATTCTTTTTTTATCTGGAAGAAAATGGTTTATGTGTGGCCCCATATAATT
This sequence comes from Chrysoteuchia culmella, assembly GCA_910589605.1. Classification (NCBI taxonomy): domain Eukaryota; kingdom Metazoa; phylum Arthropoda; class Insecta; order Lepidoptera; family Crambidae; genus Chrysoteuchia; species Chrysoteuchia culmella. The sequence continues at coordinate 1,806,488 of OU342669.1, forward strand.
TTTACGAAGATCTGGCTAGTAGTTTTTTCATAATCCTGAAAAATATCAATCACCTTTTGGCAAGTAGTCGTATACCTAGATGACATCATTGTTGTGTATGGGCTGATTTTTAGTGTAAGTAACGGCACATAATGTAACAAAAAAAAACTGAAATAAAAACATTTTATAAAAAAAAACAAACCGACTTCAAAAAGTAAAAAATAAAACTTTTGGAGTCAGTGCTAGTTAGCTAAGGCCAAAAAAATATAGTTAATAGAAGTGTAATGTAGAATCCAAAAGACTCCAAAAGTTTTATTTTTTACTTTTTGAAGTCGGTTTGATTTTTTTTTATAAAATGTTTTTATGTGCTTAGAAAGTAGACCTCCTGATACCGATGGTGTCATAAATTTTTGTCACTCATCCCGTGACCATTGCGAAAGTTGCTTCACAGCTACGACCACGATTACTGGGCTACTCTTTTCCCCATAATAATAACCTTAAAATGTAGGCCACATCTAAAACATCGATATCAAAACCAGTTTTCACACGAATGTCGTGAAATCAAACAACTAGTTTTCAAGGTTAATCAAATATGGTAAAGCGATCTCGTCTTGTGTAAATACGTTTCTCTGTCTGTCAATCAGTCAGTACTTAGGGCCTAGGGTTGCCACCTGCCTCTTCCTGAATTAAGGGCTACCAACGTCTAAAATACGGGTTTTTTATTTTTTTACGGGAGACATTTAAAACAGTAGTGTTTTAAGAAAATATTTTTTCCCCTTTATACTAATTGTTTCAATAAAGAGCTTTTAAACACTCTTCAGTTTAAAAAGCAATTGTACAAAAATATTTGCATGTAAAAAAAGTACACATTGCGATTTTAAAGCTCAAAGCCAAAAACCCTCAATATGCGCCAGCCAGCGTGAGAAAACGTCAGCTCAGCATTTGGTTTCGCCTGCCAGCTCTTGGCTGAATTAGTAAAAAAAACGGGATCTTTTTTACCCCGTATTTTATTTTCGCAATTACGGGTATTTGTATTATCGATGCTTGAAAAACAGGGTAACCCGTAAAATACGGGGCATCTGTACGCCTAGCACGAATAACTTTCGAGTAAGTATCGAGAAAGTAAAGTAAAAAAAATTATGAGATATTGAGCAGCGTTCCTAACGGACGTAAACGGAACTACATTTTCCTATACATTTTTTGACATACGTGCTCGATACTTTCTCGATACTATTTCGATAGTTAGTCGTGCTAACCCTGCTGGCAACCCTATTAAGGCCATCATAGCAAACATGCTACTTTGTGTGGATCTGCGATTTAGCGACTGTACCTATCGATGTAGTGTTGCGTTTTGTCATGAACGTCAAGATGACGGGACCCCGCCAGGTTTTTCGAATACCATGTGTTTAGGATTTATAACAATAAACAAATAACGGTCCAAACGTAGTCGTACTATTAAGAAATTAAACTCGTAAAAATATGGTAAATTTTTAAATAGAAAAATATTGGAAAAAATTAACTCGGCCACAAGTGATAATCGTAAAAATAGATTTAAGGTATTATTAAAAAACGCCTGCTGCAAAATATATTAATAAATAATAATAATTACTATATAAACTAGATTACTAGATCAATAAACAACTATATTTTTAGTTGCATTTATTTATTTCATTACAGCTGTATAGAGTAGGTAATAATAAATATATCATAAGTATAAAAATAGCATTGAAAAATGCAAAAAATTAAAAATCATAAAATGCATACAGTCACTTTATTTATTTTAATTATATCTATTATTTTTAGGTAATATTACTTACTAGACTTAAGCGCGTGCTACGCACGTGTACTCACTGGGGTCACTTGAGAAAAAAGTTTTTCTGACCTTTGACCTTGATAAGGTCAATTAAAAAAATATATATGTTTTTCCGGCCGTCTACATTTTTTTTGTAATTTTTGAAGCTATTAGTGAAGGCTGTAGGTGTTATACATGGCGCTGGAGGGAACATTAGAATGGATAACACGGGCCTATATAGAGATAGATAAAAGAGACTGAAGATCCCACAGACAAACCGACTAGTCGGTTTTGCGGGACTACTATTGTAAAAAGAAAATTGTACGCTCCTTGTGTTATTATTAAATAAATTAAATAAAAATTATAAATACCGTGATAAATATTATTTCATCAATGAGAGGAATATCCTCGCATTCGATAGAAACATTTTTACAAATATTTGACTATTCGTTTAAGATGAAACAGCCGTCTAATTTTAACTTTTTAATTTTGCATTTTACAATGCTATTTTTATGTGATAAATATTAAACAAGAAAATATACTAGAAAAAAGCAACTTGTCTCATTTCGTCCTGGCGGGATTCGAACCCGCATCCTTGGGAGTCCAGCCCAATGCACTAACCAATTATGCTACAGAGACCTATGAGGACACGTCGAATTTCTCTAGTATATTCACCTTTCTACGGTGTTCGCCACCGTCGTTTCATCAATGAGAGGAATATCCTCGCATTCCATAGAAACATATTTACAAATGTTTGACTATCGTTTAAGACGAAACAGCCATCTAATTATAACTTTTTAATTTTGCACTTTACAATGCTATTTTTATGTGATAAATATTAAAATAAGAAAATATACTAGAAAAAAAGCAACTTGTCTCATGTCGCCCTGACGGGATTCGAACCCGCATCCTTGGGAGTCCGGTCCAATGCACTAAAAATTATGCTACAGAGACCTATGCGGACACGTCGACGGACGGTGGCCGTGGGTTGTCCCCACATGCCTGGGATGTCGTAAGAGTCGGCTAAGAGGCTCGACGCATTGAAAACCTGTGGAGAGAAGGAAAACTTGAAACAAACCCTCTACCAACCCGTCTGGCCAGCGTGGTAGCAGTAGCGAATAGCCTCCTATGAACGCCACAATAGGCGTGAGCTAGGAGAGGCCTATGTCCAGCAGTGGACGTCCACAGGCTGATAATGGATGGCTTGTCAGATTTGATATAGTAAATTCTGGATTAGCGGTTTATCGCTAGCCAGGCAAAAATACTACATAACTCACACTTCAGTGACAGACAAACAAAGTGCGTAAGACGGCCAAAGTACTAATTTCTCGCACGCAAGCATTGACGTTACGTTTACAGGCTTTGCATAGAATTCTAACATTATAAATGCGAAGGTGTGTTTATTTGTCCTTCCTTCACTTCTTAACGCAACCAATCGACAGTCAGGCGACATGAGACTAGTTGCTTTTTTCTAGCATATTTTCTTGTTTAATATTTATCACATAAAAATAGCATTGTAAAATGTAAAAATGCAGTTATAATATAACTAGATGGCTGTTCGATAGTCAAACATTTGTAAAAATGTTTCTTTCCAGTGCGAGGACATTATTCTCTCATTGATGAAACGACGGTGGCCAACACCGTAGTATGGTGAATATACATACATACATACATACTCGTATATAGAAAAATTCGACGTGTCCTCATAGGTCTATGCTTAATTGGTTAGTGCATTAGGCCGGATTCCCAAGGATGTGGGTTCGAATCCCGTCAGGGCGACATGAGACAAGTTGCTTTATTCTAGCATATTTTCTTGTTTAATATTTATCACATAAAAATAGCATTGTAAAATGCAAAAATGCAGTTATAATATAACTAGATGGCTGTTCGATAGTCAAACATTTGTAAAAATGTTTCTTTCCAGTGCGAGGATATTATTCTCTCATTGATGAAACGACGGTGGCCAACACCGTAGAATGGTGAATATACATACATACATACATACTCGTATATAGAAAAACTCGACGTGTCCTCATAGGTCTATGCTTAATTGGTTAGTGCATTAGGCCGGATTCCCAAGGATGTGGGTTCGAATCCCGTCAGGGCGACATGAGACAAGTTGCTTTTTTCTATTATATTTTCTTGTTTAATATTTGTCACATAAAAATAGCATTGTAAAATGCAAAAATGCAGTTATAATATAACTGGATGGCTTTTCGATAGTCAAACATTTGTAAAAATGTTTCTTTCCAGTGCGAGGATATTATTCTCTCATTGATGAAACGACGACGGTGGCCAACACCGTAGAATGGTGAATATACATACATACATACTCGTATATAGAAAAACTCGACGTGTCCTCATAGGTCTATGCTTAATTGGTTAGTGCATTAGGCCGGATTCCCAAGGATGTGGGTTCGAATCCCGTCAGGGCGACATGAGACAAGTTGCTTTTTTCTATTATATTTTCTTGTTTAATATTTGTCACATAAAAATAGCATTGTAAAATGCAAAAATGCAGTTATAATATAACTAGATGGCTGATCGATAGTCAAACATTTGTAAAAATGTTTCTTTCCAGTGCGAGGATATTATTCTCTCATTGATGAAACGACGGTGGCCAACACCGTAGAATGGTGAATATACATACATACATACTCGTATATAGAAAAATTCGACGTGTCCTCATAGGTCTATGCTTAATTGGTTAGTGCATTAGGCCGGATTCCGAAGGATGTGGGTTCGAATCCCGTCAGGGCGACATGAGACAAGTTGCTTTTTTTTATTATATTTTCTTGTTTAATATTTGTCACATAAAAATAGCATTGTAAAATGCAAAAATGCATTTATAATATAACTAGATGGCTGTTCGATAGTCAAACATTTGTAAAAATGTTTCTTTCCAGTGCGATGATATTATTCTCTCATTGATGAAACGACGGTGGCCAACACCGTAGAATGGTGAATATACATACATACATACATACTCGTATATAGAAAAATTCGACGTGTCCTCATAGGTCCGGATTCCCAAGGATGTGGGTTCGAATCCCGTCAGGGCGACATGAGACAAGTTGTTTTTTTCTATCATATTTTCTTGTTTAATATTTGTCACACAAAAATAGCATTGTAAAATGCAAAATTTAAAAGTTATAACCAATCGATTTGATTTTTGTCATAGAGTTAGTTGAAAGAACATGGAGTAACATAGGCTACTATTTATCCCGATATTCCCACGGGAACGGGAACCATGCCGGTGAAACCGCGGGCGAAAGGTAGTTTTATTATAAATAACTACATTACATAATAGTAATTTTAAACATATTTAATAAATGTTGTGTATACCTATTATTGGCATGCATGTAAGAATTGTACCCCTAGCTATAATTTATAATAACAATGTTTATACATGTTATGCTGTTGGTGTACCTAAATAAATAAATAAATAAAAAAATAGTCATTCAATCAATACAGTAGCAAATTAATTTATTTATTTATTAATAACAGTGTACTACTGGCTTACACTTTGCCCAAAACGCCAGCAAGTTAGGATAAGTACATTATTATTCGTAGTAAATGATTTTAAATTGCAGATTATATATAGGGGCATTCTACATTGCACTTCTATTAACTATATATTTTTTTGGCCTTAGCTAGCTAGCACCGACTCCAAAAGTTTTATTTTTTACTTTTTGAAGTCGGTTTGAATTTTTTTTTATAAAATGTTTTTATTTCAGATTTTTTAGTTACATCATGTGCCGTTACTTACACTAAAAATCAGCCCATACACAACAATGTCATCAAGGTAAACGACTACTTGCCAAAAGGTGATTGATATTTTTCAAGATTATGAAAAAACTACTAGCCAGATCTTCGTAAAAATTATATGGGACCACACATAAACCATTTTCTTTCAGATAAAAAAAGAATTGTAAAAATCTGTTAACAACTGGCGAAGTTATGGTGGAACATAAATAAAAAAAATAAAAAAAAAACAGTCGACTTGAGAACCTCCTCCTTTTTTTGAAGTCGGTTAAAAAAATGACAATGATAAATAATTATAAAATTTACACAATACTATTTGTCAAAGAGGCATCTTGAAAACTATGTCAAAAAATAATAATATTAAAGAATACAACAAAGAAACATTAGAATACAAATGTTAAAATCGTCTATGAACTATATTAAGTACCATCGCAGCATGTCAAAAAGAATTATTGATTAGGGAAAAATATTAAAATATAAATGTCGATAATAAATGTGAAAATCATCTATGAACTAAGAAATAATCGCAGTATGTCAAAAAAAATATGGAGTAAAGAAATTAATATTAAAATACAAATGTCCATAATAAATGTCAAAATCATCTATGAATAAAGTACAATCGCAGCATGTCAAAAGGAATTACATAAATAGAATCAATGAATGAATGAAAATATTCTTTATTCAATTGAGAAAATATTACATGCATTTTTTAAGGGTTGTTCCATAGTCATCCCATAACGTCTCACAAGCATATTAATTCTTAACTCATCCCGAATTGTGTTCTTAACTCATCCCACTCATATATTATTAAAATTCGTATCTCATCCCAAATTAATTCCTAACTCATCCCACGACTGTAAGTATCAAGAAAATGTATTAAAAAGTATGGTAAAATTGCTTATTAATTATATAAGTAATATTTTTTGTCAGTTTTGCCCAAAGCAATAGCACAGTATAATAAAGAGTACTCTATAGAAACCCTTGTGAGTCAGGCAAAATTTTCGAGTAGGTATGGCGAGAGCGATCACGCCTGTCTGTCTATGTGAAAAAGCACTATCTTTATTTAATCGCATGTTTATTTTAACACTTTAATAAACGCTTAAGGCTAGTTCTTCGGGCGGTTTGAACGCCGTCATTGTCCTCAACATATAAAGTAACATGCATAAGTGGGAAAATAATAAAGGTTATGCTGCTAAACGCTACTCGTCTGGGACCTATATTCGTAACTGGACACGAGGACAAAATTTTATTACTCTAAAAATATATAAATATGTTGAGGACAATGACGGCGTTCAAACCGCCCGAAGAACTAGCCTTAAACCTGTAATATGTTATATTCAATGGAAAGTACGCGTCGAAATTTAAAATGTGCCTTTTTTAGTCGAAGAGGCTCATCTCCTTCAAGGTTGCATGTTTGGATTTGCGAAACAATGGCGTAACTGCGGTGTTAATGAAGCAACAATGTCATAATTTTGTTAACCGACTTCAAAAAATAAGGAGGTTATCTATTCGACGCCTATTATTTATTGTTTTTTAATTTTTTTATGTATGTTTACCGATTTTACGAGAACGCTTGGACCGATCGAAATGATTCAAACGTTATAACATCGGGTTAGATTCCAAGTTGGTCCCATTTTTTGAAATTTTGAAATCGGTCTATTAGTTTTTAAGAAATCTTGGAAAAACTGTCGATTTTTCGGTCAAGCGGTTTGACCAAACAGTATTTGCCTACACTACTAGTTTGACTCAAACCGAAGTGCGGGACTTATTGCAACTTAAAAAATGTGATATAAAAAACTTTTTATAATTAATTGTGATAAATTTTAAACAGTTTTGTTTTTTTTTTAAATTAACTCGGCCACAAGTGAATTCTCAGATGGGACACGAACCCAAGACCTTAAAAAATCCGGTCCAATGCTCTAACCGCTGAGCTACCGAGACTTGCGAACCACCGTCGAAATTCTCCAATACTTATATATTTTTAATACGCTGTAGGCCATCGTTGTCACATCAATGCTAGGAATATACTTGCATTCGAAAGAAACATCTTTTCAGGTGTTTAACGATCAATTAAGATCAACAGCTAATAATTTTTAAAACTTTTTATGAAAAAAATGCATTTTTTATTACACGCGTGGCGGGAGCCACACGGAGCCAGTTTGGAACTCCTATTCCCGTGGGAATATCGGGATAAAAATATCATCATCCATCATCAATAATCGTCGTCGCTCATGTTCTATTAATATGACGTATCATCCAAATCATCCGGCCAATCCAAACCGCTCGGCCGTTTTACTCGTGATGACTGGATAGTCTGATCAGACAATCGGAAGGCGCTCGTGCCATACATTTGTTTGCATACGCAATACACATCCGATCCGATAGTATAGTCGGATCGGACGTCCGAGTCGGAAAGAACGCTATTTACGTATTTATTGTCGTATCCAATTGTCTGAAGGCTGCTGTTTGCATACTTCTGTACAGAGGTGAAATAGACGTCCGATTCTCCTCCTGATTTGCCATTTGTCTCTAGCGCTTATTATTTTACTCTTTGGATTGAGTTTAGAAAAAGTCGGACGCAAAAATCGGACGTGTATTGAGTGAATCCGATCAGATTGTCTGATCACACAATCGGAAGCAAAATCGGACGTCTATTGCCAGCTTAAAGCGATCTCGTTTTGCATGGAAGCAAACTTTAAACCGCGAAACAAAAACAAAAAGCAAATATTAATTTGAGCTCTGCTATTATGTATCAAACAGCTGTTTTTTTTCTCGACATCAAGGTTGCCGCCATACAAAAAGTTGTTCCGGAAACAATATAATGTATAATAATAATGAATAAACTCAAAACACTTGTAAAAATTAATAAAATAAATGGTTTTAAATAAACTAGTAGAAGATATGTCTCTTCTCATTATTCAATCATATCATAACGTATAAACAGTTAGTAAACATTTGTACGTCGATGTATGAGTATGAGTCGAATACTCGACTTGCGAATAAAAGTCCCAAATATTCAAGAAAATTTTCAGTTTTGTGCAAAGTAAGAACTTTTATTTTTGTAATATCTTTTCATGGGTAAAAGTTATAATTAGATGGCTGTTTCATCTTAATCGATAGTCAAACATCTGTAAAGATGTTTCTTTCGAATGCGAGGATATTTCTCTCATTGATGAAACGACGGTGGCCAACACCGTAGAACGGTGAATATACTAGAAAAAATCGACGTGTCCTCATAGGTCTCTGTAGCATAATTGGTTATAGTGCATTGGGCCGGATTCCCAAGGATGCGGGTTCGTATCCCGTCAGGGCGACATGAGACTAGTTGCTTTTTTCTAGTATATTTTCTTGTTTAATATTTATCAGTCTAGGCTGTTAACAAGCACATGAATGTCAAAGGTTCACTACGGCGGGAGACTTGTAACGAGAAAATCCGTCAAGAAAATCGTCAAGGGCTGTTTTTTTACCCAAGTCGTTCGTTAGGCTACTTTCCATTACAATTATTCCTATAATCTAAACCATAGGTCTTCAACGCGCGGCCCGGCATTAGATTCCATCCGTCCTGTGACCGACCAATCTTAAAGTTGCATAGCCGCATAATGAAATATTTTGCTTGGGTTGTGGCCATTGACTTTAAAAAGATTGAAGAAACCTGCTCTTAACCATCCTCTTTTGTCCCCAGGTATAAGCTGTGTTAACAGCTGCTACAGTAGATATGCGCGTCTGGGGTGCCCATGGAGAATTCTGCGCGCGACACCAATGGGAGGTAATAGTGGCAACACTGGCCCTCCTAGCCTGCGCTGCGAGCGTAGAGAGGCACGGCTCAGGATCCAACTCCGAAAGATGTGCTGGCTGGGCCAGAGCATGCCCAGGCTTAGAGGCAGAGTACCAAGCGGCTGATGCCGTTATAATGACAATAGTCCGCTGCGGAGCACTCCTCTACGCTTACTATCAGATTTCCAACCTGCAGAAGATCGCTTCAAAATACTTACTCATAATCGCAGGGGTGTTTTCAACATTCGCAAGCTTTATTTTCACTTCTGCCTTAGCAGGGCTGTTCTGGAGTGAATTGGCTAGTGTCAAGGATGCACCGTTTTTGTTCCTATTAGTCGCAGATGTGGCGCGAGGAGCGAGGATGGCGAAAGCCGGTTGGTGTGCTGGTGAAGACCAAGGGAAGAGGGTGGGAAGAGCTCTAGCCTTGTTAGGACCTACAGCGACGTTAGATACTTTACTAGCAGTACTTTTAGTTGGTGTAGGAGCATTATCGGGTGTTCCTAGACTAGAACATATGTGCAGTTTCGCGTGCCTCGCTTTGCTTGTGGATTATTTAGTATTCGTCACGTTTTACCCTGCCTGTTTGTCGTTAGTTGCTGATTTTGCATCGGGGAGGAAGGATATTGTGAGAGACAGTCCGTTTTCTGAAGAGGATATGAAGCCGAATCCAGTAGTTCAGAGAGTGAAAATGATTATGGCGGCGGGGTTGTTATGTGTTCATTTGACTAGTAGATGGCCTTGGAGTTCAGACAGTGGCATAATTGAAGGGCCTAACGATAGTATGACTCCAGCTACACATGATAATGTGTTACTCCATTCGTACGTGAAATGGTTTTCTGTCAGCGCTGACTACATAGTCATAGCGACGCTCCTTTGCGCTTTAATCATCAAGTTTATATTCTTCGAAGAGCAGAGGAATTGGGTTATAGATATGAACGATATGACGGTAAAAGAGGTTGTTCAAAATGATAAAGAGAATGCGGTGTCGAGAAAACCGCTGTTTTCTGTTGGTGATGATTCCGGTTCTGAAGTGTCGACGCAAACTGAATGTACGTCTTCTTTGGAGGAAGATCTGTGGCCTACATTGTCTCCGAGCTCTTCGGCGGCCAAATTAAACGCTAAGAAACGTCCAATGGCTGAATGTTTAGAAGTCTACCGCTCGGAAGGTGCTTGCACATCTTTAAGCGACGAAGAAGTGATCATGCTTGTGGAACAATCACACATACCGTTGCATAAATTAGAAACTGTATTGGGAGACCCGTTGCGAGGGGTGAGATTGCGACGACGCGTAATTGCCATGAGATTTCAGACTGACAACGCTATAAAACAACTGCCTTATCTAAACTACGATTATAGTAAAGTACTGAATGCTTGCTGCGAAAATGTTATTGGTTATGTTGGTGTACCGGTTGGGTACGCTGGTCCTTTATTCGTTGATGGAAAACCTTACATGATTCCTATGGCAACGACAGAAGGGGCTTTGGTCGCGTCAACTAATAGAGGTGCTAAGGCTATCGGTCCTAGAGGAGTGATAAGTGTCGTCGAAGATGTGGGAATGACGAGAGCACCTGCTGTAAGACTACCGAACGTAGTTCGGGCGCACGAATGCCGTCAATGGTTAGACAATAAAGACAACTACGCTATAATCAAAGAAGCTTTTGATTCCACATCAAGATTCGCGAAACTGCAAGAAGTCCATATAGGTGTTGACGGTGCAACTCTCTATTTGAGATTCCGAGCGACAACTGGTGATGCTATGGGAATGAATATGGTATCCAAAGGAGCAGAGAATGCGTTAAAATTATTAAAGAAATACTTCCCTGATATGGAAGTTATTTCTCTGTCTGGAAACTACTGTTCGGATAAAAAAGCAGCAGCAATAAATTGGGTAAAGGGTAGAGGAAAGAGGGTAGTTTGCGAAACGGTTATCTCGAGCGAGAATTTAAGGACCATCTTCAAGACAGACGCAAGAACTCTAGCTAGATGCAACAAGATAAAGAATTTATCTGGTTCAGCGCTTGCTGGGTCTATTGGAGGGAATAACGCTCACGCGGCTAATATGGTAACGGCCATTTTTATAGCTACAGGGCAAGATCCAGCCCAGAATGTGACTAGTAGCAATTGCTCTACTAGCATGGAGGTTTACGGGGAGAATCGCGAAGACTTATACGTGACTTGTACAATGCCTTCTTTGGAAGTAGGCACAGTTGGAGGGGGAACGGTTTTGACAGGACAGAGTGCGTGTTTAGAGATTCTTGGAGTCAAAGGGGCAGGGATGCGCCCAGCTGAAAATTCTGCTAGACTAGCCTCCTTGATTTGCGCCACAGTTTTAGCAGGAGAACTAAGTCTAATGGCAGCCTTGGTCAATTCAGACCTTGTGAAGTCCCATATGCGACACAACAGATCTAATATTAATGTACAGAACACTTCTAGTGTGGAGCTACGTTCCATAGCTTTAGAAGTGCCGCGGTTATAACAGTTGTTACTAAATTTAGAGTTTATTTTAAATGTAGAGGCTTAACGTTATTAGCATCACAGTAGTACTACATTTAGAGCTGGTAATAACAATACTTCGGTTATTCGATTAGGTTGTGCTCAGTTAGTGGCTCATAAGCAGAAGAAGCTAATATCAGCAAACTTCAACGAAAAAAACTTAGAAGAATTGTTTTTAGGGTACCGTACCTAAAAAAACGGAACCCTTATAGGATCACTTTGTTGTCCGTCTGTCCGTCCGTCTGTTTTTGTTTATCTCGAGAATGCGTGAACGCATCGAGTTGAAATTAAAACCGTATATTTAAGTCAACAGTCTGATGATGGTGTAAAAAAATCAAACTTGTAAAATACCGTAAACAAAAGATAGGAAACTTTATGTTGTAAAAAACGTAGTTTTCGACACTCTCAAGGGAATCAAAATTGACATAGAACTATGAAATTTTGTAAGTTATATTGTCCGTTACTACAAATACAGGCAAAAAATTTTTGTAATTAAATCATAGAAATATAGGCTTTAGTTTTGGAAACTCAATTTTGGAAAAAAAACTCGCAAATGTGCGGAGTTATCGAGTTGAAATTAATACCATATATTAAGGTCAACAATCTCTTGAAACTGTGAAAAAATCAAACTTGTAATTAACGTAAAAAAGTAGAGCCTTTTGTGCCGCTAAAACGTTTTCTTCGACACACTTAAGGGAATCAAAATTCATAGGGTACTTCCCGTTGAACTATAAAATTTAACAAGTGATATCGTCTTTTACCACAAACACACGAAAATTCAAAAATATATACATTTGTAATTAATTCATAAAAATATAGTCTTAAAGTTTTGGAAACTGAAAATCGAGAAAAAATCGGAAAGAACTGCGAGTCTAGATTCCTGAATTTGTAATATTATGTAGCTAGGTACCTAAAAATTTGTGCGGAACCCTCGGTGGGCGAGTCCGACTCGCACTTGTCCGGTTTTATTTCGATTGATCGTTAATATTGTTCGAAAAAATGAGAAACGAAGTGTTGCCACTTCGATTTTTTCTATTTCAAAGTGCTTTTTATGCCGCCTTTGCGGTTCTGAGGTGCATGAGGCAAGTTTGCGAATAGAAATAAAAGAAAAAAAACGCGCCGCTCGCTGTCGCTACATGGATCTCACTGGTTTTCGCTGTAGTCCGAGCCTAAAAAAGTAGCAAGCGCGTGTAGCGGCCGCGGCGCGTGTCTGTGTGAGTGCGTTATTTCGGCCGTCGCGTCGCGTTGGTAGGCAGAGCAAAGACTGTGTTAACGCAATGCTCGAAGCTAGTGTGCACCGCCAGGTGGTGCTTGCCTTCCGGTGCAACTTCAGACGAGTCATTATTACGGACTCATGACGTTAAACGTCCGTATTCATGACCAGTACCCCTATTACGAGTTTGCTTAACATGACATTTACAGGACTCGTGAGCGTAGACTATCGGATACACTGCTCATGTCGGTAAAACAGTCGCTAAATATGAAAGAGACAGAGCTACATTTTACATTAACGTTTACTGTAACGTCGAGTTTGCCAAACTCATAATAAGCCTACTGCTGCGACATGCATATTTATTTTCAAGTAATTGTTTTTGAGAAAGTTTGCTGATATAGCATCTTGTGTTTATGAAGATTTATATTTTCAAAGTTTGTGCTATTGTTTTGTAATAAGGTAATCTGGTAATTATTAAAGTTTATTTTCTTTTTCTGGTCTAATATGCAGTTTCATAATAGCTAAATTTGATGTAACTAAATAATAAGATAACTAGGACAAAGATCAATAACTTGTACAGAATATGATAATAATTCAAAGTAGGTAAGACAAAAATAAAATCACAAAAATAGTGTAGAAAAGTTATGATTAAAAATAAAATTTTCGTCATACTTATGTTTAGTATAAGCACATTTAAAATGTATTTCGAAATGTAAATTTAACAATCTTTAAAATATGTTAATTTTATACATGCCCATGTAGTAAGTAAATGTTAAAAATATTAGATAAAGAGTGAACGAAACGCATAAAATTAATGCCTTATTTATATAGCATAGCTTTCATCGGGTCTTTTTGAGAATAATCGCTGGATTTAACTATTCACTTAAGAGTTTGTTTTGAGTGAGTTTGAATGATCTAATATGTTTTAATTCTAAATCAGATTTTGGTATGTAGAAATTATAGCTAATAACTTCAGATCATGTCAGCATTCAAATAAATAAAAAAACCGGTCAAGAGCGAGTCGGGCTCGCGCGATTACCAATATACAGACCGAGGGTTCGGTACCATCATAGGGTATATTGTCCCCATACATCGACATAGGTCGAGGTCAGTTTACCAAAAGCAAACAAGTATTTGGGGGGGGATATTTTTTTTACAATTTTCATCAAAAGTTGAATACTATGCGGCCTAAAACAGAAAAAAAAATTGAGAATGTGCCGTAGTAGCCCCACTTCGGATTGTCCCTGATATTTCGGCGAACTTGCATGCGCCACGATCATGGTCACGGAGTACCGTTCAGCGCGTAAATCCCCGGGTCGACCACCTTTAGGCGACATTCGCGTGCGCTCGGTTTTACAGTCGTATAGGTCAAAACGTCACCCATTGATAGCCGTAATGATTTTGCGCGGCAAATGGGCCTACCGGCAAGGTCCGTGATTGTAGCTAAGTACCTATTTTAACCCCTGTATTGTTCGCGGGGTCTAAGCTGAGCTTTGAATTAGTGTGAGTGCACATAGATGTACTAGTATGAAGACCTGCATGCGTAGCATGAGCACCTCGATGAAGCTTTCTCGACACTTTTCTCGGGCGAGCGTATTGTCTGTCCCGCTCATATTAGTACGGTATCATCGCGAGATAAGCGTCGACAGTGAGTCGCGGTGCACATGCTACGCTGGCTGTTGCTTTTTTGTTTTTTTACTCGATACCTACAAACTATCTATGTGCATTCACACAAATGCAAAGCTCAGCTTAGACCTCGCGGACTGTACTACCAAGCAGACATTATCCTATTCTAATTAATATTATGCGAAAGTGTGTTTGCTTGTCCTTCCTTCAGGCCCAACTAAGCAACAACTTAACAAGTCGACTTGATTTTTGGCATGGAGTAAGTTGAAAGGACCGAGAGTAACATAGACTACTTAATCCCGATATTCCCACGGGAACGAGAACCACGCAGGTGAAACCGCGGGCGGAAGCTAGTAATTTAAATCGATAAAAATTCTAGTGTCTCGTTCATTGCCACCGAAAGGTTATGCCATGTTAGTATGAAAACTCCAATGAGTATCTGACAAAATGTGACGCAAATCAAGTGGTGTCGCGGTTCGTCGCTTAAAATACATATGACCTTCACTCGAAATGAACTATCTTGAGAAAAATAATAATTTCCAGACTGATAAGTCTTTTGACTAAATGTTAAGGATAATTAATACTTAAAAGAGTTCACTGACCTTTTGACGCAGTGCTTCTGATCATGATTGTGTTTTGTTTTTTAATCTACTACGGGCTAACGCTAAGCCTTCATCATACCAGCCCCCAGATTATGTAACTTGTTTCTATCAACGTTTGATTGAAAGTGCAGTCACATCGCTGCTTTAGTAAACAAGATCGGCGCCCTTCACTATCGTAGCGAAGGCATCAGACGACTTCTAAACTCCGTATTTAGAGGTTTGACATGGCTATGTATGTATCACCTCAGAAAATTTCAGCTTTCTAGCTATAGTAGTTCTCGAGATTGAATTATGCGCACACACGGACAGGGTCAGCACATAAGACTTCTACTATCGTATGCATTGCATAGTTTAGAAGTCTAAAATCAATTTGACAACTATCTTACTTTATTAAAGCATCAATGTAACAGCACTTTCAATCAATATCAATCAAAATCTGTTACCGTTGCAACAGAGTTAGATAATCAACTAGCTGAAGTAAAGAAATGATGCTGAAAGTAGAATCGCGAGTCCTAGCTGCCTATTCATAACAACGCTGAAGACATTGTTGTTATTGCGACAGACTTAGATAAGACAGTGGTAGCTGCTAGCTAGTCGGTCATCACCACCAACTAAGAAACAGTATACAATATGTACCATCACTGGGAAACTTTTTGGATCTGATACCGGTGTTGTTAGGTACCACTAAACCACAAAAGGCTGTTCATGTGCTGAACATGTTTCTGTCTGTGTATGATTGTTATTATCTGTAAATCTCTATACTTAGCTCTAGAATAATATTAATTGGTTTCGAAGATTTGAAAACTGTTTATTATTTTAACTGTTTCTCTCTACTGTTTGCCTTTAAGCTCTTTTATAAAGTATCTTCTCTATATATGTCTGGTATTACATCGTATTATTGAGCCAATAAAGTTGAAATTTAGAATCTGCGTTTTATGAATGAAATGAATGAGGGCTTCCAATTAAACTTGAAACAGAAAAGCAATAAGTAATCTCGAAACATAAGCAAAAGGTTTTTTTTAGAAAAGGAAGAAAGTAGAAAATGAAATGTATGGTCTGCTTCTGCGTTTTACGCAAAAACGCGTTACAAATTCTAACATCTTGTGTTCTGTGACAATAATAAAGAAATCCCCCTTTTTTGACGACCTATTTGGCGCAGGGGTACTAACCCCCGCCTTCTGCGCCAGAGGTCCCGGGTTCGACCCCGGACAAAACAAATATTTGTGTGCATGAGCATGTCTATTTTTCTTGGTCTGGGTGTTTAATTTAATTATGTATGTATTTACAAAAAAAAGTATGTTTATCCGTTATCTTGTATCCATAACACAAGTTCTTCATGATATTTAACGTGGGCTAGATAATTGGTGTGATTGTATGAAAAATTGCTATGGAAAATTATTTTAAGTGCTAAGTTAAGATAATAATCTAATCGCGTCCGTATGTTTTATCTGTACTAATATTATAAAAAGGAAAGATTTGATTGTTTGTTTGCATTGTATAGGCTCCGAAACTACTGAATGGATTTGGATTAAATTTGGTACACAGATAGTAGATAGCCTCGTTATGAACATAGGATACTTTTTATCACGATATTCCCACGGGAACGGGAACCACGCGGGTGAAACGGCGAGCAGCCGCTAGTAATGTATATTTTGAAACGCAAGAAATTTCAACTTCATTAGCTTCGCCTTGAATAAGCTTTATTTTATTTATTAATGACTAAAAATCTAAGATTAGATACTTCTTGTTATTGACAAAATGCTGTGTACATTAATTGTTATTTAAATGAAATGATAGTTAATAATAATTATAATCCTAATTAAATTTTGTGGATTGGGTTCATACACTGCGTTTTCTGTTAATTATTTATTAGATGGTAGGGACCAAATATGAGTGTGAATATATTTATGAAACCGCTATAATAAATGTTTTTTTTTTTACTTATACAGTTTTTTTTTTGTGTTTGTACCTACCCTACTATTTTGTTTGTTGGATTTGGTTACCATTAAATATAGGTGTAGGTAAGGTAAGGTAGGTATTCAATAAATCAATCAAATCAAAATCTCTATTTGTAACAACATGTGGTATAACATTGGATAGTTTTAATTTATTTTAAATGTCTACTTTTTCTTTTTAAACTGTATCAGCCCAAAAATCAGCTACTAAGACTGCAGCATCAGTAGCCTCCATGAGTTCCTCCTGCGTGCAGCTGTACGGACACGCAGGACACGACATCAAGTGCGCCATCGTTTGGGGGACGGCACCGCACCTACACTCCAAGTTGGAGCCGTCCAAAAAACCACACCAGTAGGCTTATTACGAGTTTGGCAAACTCGACGTTACAGTAAACGTTAATGGAAAATGTAGCTCTGTCTCTTTCATATTTAGCGACTGTTTTACCGACATGAGCAGTGTATCCGATAGTCTACGCTCACGAGTCCTGTAAATGTCATGTTAAGCAAACTCGTAATAGGGGTACTGACCATGTTGTCTTTGCTTCGACCGACACTGTTAAAATTAAACGATGTACAAATATTAATGTCAAATTGGGAAACGAATAGATTTAAAAAAATATGTTATGATATTATTACAATTGAATGTCAATTTATATTAACTGTCAAAAAAAATACTATTACTTACATTATTATTAGTTTATTCGATCATTGTTAACAATATATGGTTAGAAAAAATTAAAAGTGTTAGGTAAATAGAACGTCATGCTTACATACCTACATATTAAAATTTATCATTTAAATAGTCTTGAATGGTACCTATAATAACCATTCTCGATAAGAAATTTGTGCAATATATATTTAAATTTGTAAAATGGTAAATTTTTAAAACAATCTGGTTACTTATTAAATATACGAATACACACACAGTATGGACCTTTACTATGTAATACCAGTTTTTGCGGAGGACCATTCAGTTTTGTCCGTTTCGACCTGCATTTTTTTTAATACTTCACAATTTTTCTTAAAAAATATGTGAATATTTATATACAAAATCACATCTTCTATCTAATATATAAAATTCTCGTGTCACAGTTTTCGTTCCCATACTCCTCCGAAACGGCTTGAGCGATTCTCATGAAATTTTGTGAGCGTATTGAGGTCTGAGAATCGGCTACTATCTATTTTTTATCCCGAAATTCCACGGGAGCGAAGCCCCGGGGCACAGCTAGTATTTCATATAAATACAAGCATGGTAGTGGAAGTAGGTACATTTATTATTGTTTAATTATACTGTCTTTAATTTTCAATAAATTAGCTTAGATTAGGTATAATAATATCAAAACTACATCCCACGTCACTGTGTAAAAGGTACCAAACTGACAGTGGCCTTCCATATAGATGGATAAGGAGAATAGGCCACCACGCGGCCCATTGCGGATGGGACAACCGGGAACAACGGCTTAACGTGCCTTGCGAAACACGGAGGAGCTCGAGATAGTAAGTAAATTTCTGGTCACCCATCCCGTGACCGACCATTGCGAAAGTTACTTAACCTCAACAATCGAAGGCCGAGCGCGCGAACCACTGCGCCACGGGCTCCTCGTATGTAAACATGTGTACAATTTCGTAAGACAAGTTTTTATAAGTTTACGCATTAAAGTCGTCAAAAATGAATGCGGTTGCGGCCTTCTGTAGGTACATCCTGCTTTCACTTGCGATTTCCTTGGCGGACCGCCTTTACAAGGTCGCGTTAATAAAACAGGATGAAATCAAAGGTTTTATAATCGAAAATACTAAACTAACTACATATGGGCCGGTTTCACCACCTAATGATAAGTCATGGTTATGTGTATGTGGCAGATAATCTGACATTAATCATAAAAGCAATATCAAAAATTTTGGATTAACGAACGACGGTTAAAACGTAATTGAAAGAGGATAAAATAATTTTAAAACGCCCGACTTCTTTATCCGTTGGGCTGCCATTAAATGAACTAGGTAGTTTTGCAGATATTTTCTTGGAGATTTTTAGTGCTATACTAACTTGGACGAATTAATTCGTCCAAGTATACTAACGATGAAATTTAAAATGGTTGATTGGCAATCCCCGACGTATAATTAAGTCGGGCGTTTTTAAATGTCTTGGTTTGACATGAAATCTCTTACCTTTTTCGGCGGTGGAATTGTGTTGCGAGACATTTTTTTTTATGTTTTTGATGGGATATAATTTCTTTTTTAACCGACTTCAAAAAAGGAGGAGGTTCTCAATTCGGTTGGTAAAATTTTTCTTTTTATTATTTTTTTATATGTATGTACACCGTTTACGCCGAGATTGTTGAACCGATTTTCGTGATAATTTTTTTGTTTGATGCAGAATAGTTGCCAATTGGTCCCATAAAAATTTGGTTTCGTTTGACCCAGTACTTTTATGTTTTGAGCATTTTTATATATTTCATTTCATATTCGTTACTTGGATGACACGATATTATCTTCCTTTAAAAACTGTGAAATATAAACTTTTTATAAAAAAAAAAGAATTCTACTTTACGGTCCTACTAATATATTTTTCTTGCCTTGGCTTGCACCGACTCCAAAAGGTTTATTTTTTGCTTTTAAGTGTTTTGAAGTCGGTTTTAATTTTTTTTATAAAAAGTTTTTGTAGGTAATCCTCCTCTTTTTTTGTAGTCTCATCACAATTTGTAGTGTAGTATCGCTCGTACGTATTACCACTTAGCACATTATTTTAGCAAAAAAACATGACTTCCGTTTCCGTTTTAGAATACACTCGCGGTATCAAATTCAGTGACTTTTGTATTTCCGGTTGCTATTCCCGTCAAATGACCGACCTTTCCCCGGAACAACATGGCGCCAATCCTTCATTTAGTTTAGAGTTAAAACATGAATAAATGGAACTGATCTTTTCCGTAAGGGTGATTATTTTAGTTTACAAAAATCCGTAGGGAGGGTGGGAACACCTGCTTATATCTTCGGACGAATCCCTTGTATAATTCTGATAGAACTTCACGTAAATACAGGTAAGTTCGTTTAATCATCAATTATACTTTCTTCATTCGTTCTCGATATTAGCATTATTCATAATCATAACTTGTAGATGTTTAGAAAAAACAATAAACGGGAAACATCATCATGAATCAAATGAATTGTTTTATTTTGAACAAAAAATAAAGAAAACATTATTTTTAAACTTATAGTAAATTTTAAATAGAAAAATATTGGAAAAGATTAACTCGGCCACAAGTGAATTCTCAGACGGGAATCGAACCCGCGACCTTTGGAAATCCGGTCCATGCCTATAGGCATTATTTCATCAATATCGGTCAACTCTATCAATAAAATGTTTATCTCTCTCTCTCTCTCTCTCTCTCTCTCTCTCTCTGTCAAAAGTAATTAAATTAATTTTAAAGAGAGGACGGACGGAACCCATAAAGATTCGCCCAAATCGATGTATGTCACAGCCACTTTATTCCAAAACTATGAGGATTACACAGTTGAAACTTGGTACGTAGATGTATTCTGTAAACCGGTTTTGGCAAATGTGCTATAGCTCTGAAACTGCATAATATATTTCGTTCAAACCAATTTTCGTTGAAAGTTTTTATTAAGATCTACAGCATATATATATTTTTAATTTTTTACTCTCTTATTTCAAAAGTTAGAGGGGGGGGGGGGCACATATTTTTTCACTTTGAAAGTGTATATCATTCAAACGGCTGGCTTTGAGAAAAAACTGTTTTTGGAACCTCAATGTAATTTTAAAGACCTATCTATAGATACCTCACACGTATAGGTTTGATAAAAAAAAACAGTAACAGGTCCATGTATGGGGAGCCCCCCCCTTAATTCATATATTTTTTATATTTGTGTAAAAACCGTAAAGCGGTTTACAGAATACATCTACCGACCAAGTTTCAACTGTGTAATCCTCATAGTTTTGGAATAAAGTGGCTGTGACATTTTACCACTTTGGAAGTGATATCTTTCAACCGGTTGATTTTGAGAAAAAAACTGTAATAGGAAATTCAGTGTAATTTTTAAAGACCTATCTATAGATACGCCTCAAGTATAGGTTTGATAAAAAGAAGCACAATGGGCATACCATAACCGTTGTAGCTACACGAAAACGTTCTTAGGAAACCATCTTTATTTTTTTGAGAAATAATGAATGAAAAAAAATACAGACAGCAGAAAAAAAAACTTTTTGATGCTAATCGATCCTGTTCCTTATGAGGATCAAAACGGCTAAGACACCATATCTGAGGTATAAGTACTAGAAAAGTAAGAAATCGTGAAAAAGTATTTCCATATATTCGCTAAGAAAATAAGTTCCATCAACGTAGGTACTCGTCGGTGAAGCGGATACCGCGGCGTGTGGCGCGAGCGCGGAAAGTGTGTTTTTTTGCGTTTTTCGCGATTTCTGACTTGTCTAGTACTCGTACCTCAGTTGGTGTCTTAGAGTGTTTGATCCTCATGAGAAACAGGATCGATTGGCATAAAAAAGAAAAGATTTTCGAAAACTGACTATTTTCCTGCTAGCTGTACATTTTTTTTCAAAATCCGTAAATGCAGTTCAATATTTCTCAAAATAATAAGGATGGTTCCCTAAGAACGTTTTCATGTAGCAACAACGTTTACTGCCCGTCTTAAATTTCCATCCTGTATAATCCGCGAATCTTCTGGGGATCAGGAAAAAGGTACGTAGCCTTTGTCAGGGATAGCGAACCAAATGGCACGCGACATATTATTTTGGGCACGTCACCGACATCTTACAACCCTTATAAAAGTAATTTAATTAGTCATAGTAATCTGCAACAACAGCAGTCACACAAAATTTTACTTTATCTGAAATTACGCTACCTACCTAATTGAAACAGTGCAAAATGGCTTTTTTGTAGTAAATAAATAGTTAATAATATTTATTAGGTAAGTATTTTTATTTACCTAATAATCACTAATTCAAAAATATTTGATGGCACGTCTATGACCTCATCATTATACTCTTTGTAAAATAAGTTGTATAAAAAAATGAATGCGGCCTAAACGTTCTAAACGCCTAAAAAAATTGTAAGAGCAATCAAATGATATTTGGCTTAAACTGATACTTTTTCTTCAGGCGCTTTTCTGATGAATATATATTTAACAATTTTAATTGAAATAATAGTTTTAAGAGCTAGCGCAGACGACGGATAACGGAGGACTTTTTGTCCGCGACACGTCTTTATTGTTAACCCAATAAGATTCAACTTAGACCGCGTATATCCGCGAAAAGTACCCGATAGTCCTCGTTATTTATTCAACTTTATGTTCTTAGTAATAAGGTCGTGCCGCGGACAAAAAGTCCTTCAATGTCCGTCGTCTGCGCAGGCCATAAAAGTATAATAACGATCCAAACGTAGTTGTACTATATCGTATTAAAATTTGGTGTGTATAGTTTAAGATCACATGAGTTTTCAATAGTGGTCCCGCCATTTTTATATCAAAATAGCGAGACCACATTCTTTGTAGAATTTTTTGATATTTTATGAGTGTAGAATTTTTCTATGAAAGTATAAATTAGTAGATATATTGTTTTAAATCCTAAACACATGGTATTCGAACAACCTGGCGGGGTCCCGCCATCTTGACGTTCATGAGACTCTTAATGATTTGCTTGATAATGCTGGAGATGGAAGCGAGCCTCTCCCGGAATCCTCAATCACTGAGGAACTGGCTATCTTATCTCTAACTGCCGGAACACAACAATGCTGAAAACATTGTTGTTATGACGTCAGACTTAGATAAGATGGTGGTAGCTAGCCACACGGACTTAGAACAAGTCCTACCACCAACCAAACCGAATAGATGTAAGCTGGGAATCGAACCCGGGACCACTAGACCACAGTAGCGATTGAAAGTAGCATTAGTTCGGTTAACCGGACTAACAACCGAATTATATATACATAATAGTAGCAACAGTACGGTGATTTAAATTAACCGTTTTATTAGTTTATACTTTTATGAATATAATAATAAATTATAACTATTAATATTAGTCTAAGACTATTTTTTTATGAAACAGGCCCCAGGATATAGAAATGAAACAAATTCAATTTATAAATATAATAATATTTATTCCTTCTGACGAGTCATTTCTTTACAAATTAACAAAATTGGTTCCGCAACAGTATATACTAGATCACGGCCATTCTCGCAATATTTACATACACCACTGTACTTTAGAAATAATAGAGATCTTTATACAAACAAAAAACACCGCGCAGCAAAAATAAACATTTAACTATTTATTATACAATTCATATTGCATGGTTACATTCAAATTTCAATTATTTCACGTATTTTCGCGCGAAAATTAGTAAATTCTCCCGCTTACTAAAAAAATCGCTGTGCGGTGTTTCACGAATGCAATAGCTACATCAAAGTATATAAAACCACTACAACGCGGCCTATATCTTTGTAGAAAGCCATAACATTCAATACTAACTAACGCGATAAAACAACCGACGTTAAAAATAACCTTTTCTAAGATATTTTTTTAAGGTCAGTGTTGCCATATCAAATTCGAGATAATCAACCCTGTTAGTCTTTGAGACTGCAGTGAAATACAGAGAAATATTTAATTTTAAAGAAAAATAAATTAAGATAAAGATTTCGAGATAAGGATCACTAACGACGTAGTTTGAAATCTCTGGATTTCAGTTTCACAGAGGTGTTGTTCTTTTATTTTAATTAAAATAAATCAAAGAATTAATATTTATATGATTTCTAACGAAATCATTCAATAATATAGTTTTAAAACATCTGTAGATTCTGTAGTAAAAGTACTTTAGTTTTACTCGAAAACTTCAAATTGGTAGTTTTTTCACCATTTTTATGTTATCAGCATCACAAAGTAACAATGTAATTTGAACAATTTCAGCTACTAATCCATTAATTATATTGTAGGTCCTTGTAACACATAAAAAGCTGATATTGACAGGCAAATTATGTTTCATAATTCGGTGACTGGTTTTGTGCATTTGTTTGAAGCTTTTTATGTTACAAACATAATGTAAGTAACAATCAAGAACCAAAGTCTAGGTTTACATTTTCAGATATTAAGTAATTAATGTCTTGTTATTAAGTAGTGATTTGGTATAACATACGTTTCAGCGCACATTCTAATGTTTGCTTGAAAAGAAATCGTCAAATGTATAAAAAATAAATAAATCACGAATTCTCAGAATCATTATGTATGTATTAATTATAGTCTTTTCAGTTATGAATTCCGTTTTATTTGTTGAAAAAGATTATTTTACAAGGACTATTGAATTATTGTGAATTATTGTAAAGTCCAACAGAGAAAAACTTGTGCATTTAGTTGAATGATTATAACAAAATAATTAAAAAGTTTAAGAACAATACATATATATTTTCAGTGATATTTTGTTAATTCAAAATATTCTTTGAGCGTATATTAAAATTGAAATGTTAACAAAATACACAGCTGATATTAATAACCAGAAATTGACAAATTTCAATGGAATAAATACTTAAAGTAAAGGCGGCTCATATAGAACTAAATTAAATTAATACATTATAACCAAATTTTAATTTTCAACAGATTTCAGAAACATCGGTATTGTAATGAAGTATAGACATGTAATTTTAAATTAGGATTTTCCGTTTTAGATAAATGCTACTAGTTATTAATTGAGAAAGAACTTTCTACTACTATTTCTTTTAGATTTTGATGATGAAAAATAAAACTTTAGTTTGCAATAAATAGTTCAACATTCGTATATTTCAATAACTGCATAAAGAATTGCCATATTTATACACAATTCTTTCACAGAAATGTTGCCAGACTTTCAGAAACAGAAACTACTAAGTTGAATCACCACCTTTCCCAAGAAAAAGGGTTTATATTTCGATAAAACTTTACATTAAAATTTTGACAGATCTTCAGAAACTATGTCTCCCAAGAAAATTGACACATTTAGACACAATTTTCATTAAAATTTCAGCAGATTCTCAGAAACTACTAACAGAACGGTTTTACTCCCGAAATCGTATTTGGACACAATTTTCACACAACTATCCTCTATCTTCCCAGCCATTCCCTGAGACGAAGCCTCCTTCTGGCATGTAACCTCGCATGCGAAGCCCTAGCTGCAGCTAAGGCCCCGCTCCTATACAAACTTAGGGGTCTAAAGGACAGCAATCTCAAGTCATCGCTCAAATGGCACTCCGTATGGTCGTGTAGTTTAGGTGGCTTGCGTCTTGAATGCGTGTGAGTGACATTCCCAGGAGCTGTAGTGGCAATATTATGTGTGTATCCTGGACCGCATTTTCTGGCGTTTCTTGCTAAAAATACGGGTTTGTTTGTCGGCGTGTTTGTATGGGGAGTGGTGTACCGTTCGGTGTATAGAGACCAGGCGGCGGCGCGGGATACTATCGCTCGGGGGTTCCCGTTGTTAGTTCGCTGTTGCTGAAAAAAAAAAGATTTATTAGTGAAACGTTTAAAAAAAATAACGGGTTTGGTCTTGATCCAGTTCGAGCCCGAGGGCATGACTGGATCTACGACGGAGCTAACCCAGAAGGTGCCTATTCATCCTGGTTTTAAAAAATTACTTTAAAAATTTTAGCTTATTACATTTACAATGTCTATTTTTATAATCCCGTTCCCATGGGAATATCGGGATGAATAGTACGTTTTAATCCAGCCTATCTCTGTGCCAAATTTTATCCAAATCCGTTCAGTAGTTTTAGCGTGAAAAGAGTCAGAAACACACAAAACAAACTGACATACTTTCGCGTTTATATTATTATACTCCAGCCATTTTAAGGAAAGAATGTTTGTAAACAAACATTGGAACCCCCCGTAATTTCCACAAATACGTAATATTCCATTTAACTAATGCCATATGTCAAACTTTGAACGAATGAAGTGAACATATTTAACTTTGAGGTTTAAATTCAAAGTCAAAGATTTTTATTCAAATAGACTTATAGATAAGTGCTTTCGAATCGTCCATTTTTTTTTCCTACCAGCCATTCAGGACATCTTTTAACTGATAAGAAGAACGGCCGCAAGAAACTTATCAGCTTTAACAGAAGCAACAACATTTACAAAGGAACATGTCGTTGCCAAACACAAATCTACAATCTTCAAACATATTTAATATAAGAGGAAATTCTTTCCGTAATGTGGCTGGAGTATACTAAGATTATTTCTAAAGTGACGGCCTTAGATAAGATAGCGGTAGCTAACCAGGCGGACTTACAACAAGTCCTACCACAAATCAAACCAAAAGCAATATGTATGCTCACTGGAAATCGATCCCGGGACCTCTGGGTCTGACACTGGCGGTGTTATCACTAGACCACAGAGGCGGTTAAAATGTGGCATATCGTTGAGGTGTGTGTTTAAGAGTAATGTTTTTTGATACTAATGATAAATTTTAAATAGAAAAATATTGGAAAAACCACTAAGTGAATTCTCAGACGGGAATCCACTTGTGGCCAAGTTGATTTTTTGTTTAATTTCAATGCTATTTTTCAGTATAAAAATAGCATTGAAATATGCAAAAATTCTACAATCATGAACCTTTGATGTTCCGCCAACCCCATAACGAAATATGTATGTTATCATCATACATTCATTGATGCTATAAATTCCTTGCAAGGCTCCCTTCATTTCACACCTCAACGACGCCGTATTTGCATTCATCATCAGTCATTTTTAATGTCCCCGCTGCTGGGGCACTGGCCTTCCTTATGGATGGATAAGGAGAACGGGCCCTGACCCACCACGCGGGCCCAATGCGGATAGGTGGGTTTTTACGACTGCAAATGCCGGGGGTTGTAACCTATCCTTGCAACAGCGACGCGACAGCAGAAATTGCGCGATAATTGCTTTACGTCACGTATCAACAGTGCGGCTTCTACCGAACAAACGATGAACTGCCATGTACATTCATTTAGTTCCTGTTATTGCTACCAAATTGTTTTTGGCGCTAGCGTCATAGCAACACGCGACGTCTCATTTTCGATTTGACTTTCCGCAGCGATCGCGCGATAATGCTACTTTTTAGGTAATAGCCCCGCGCGACCAACGGCTTCACGTGCCTCCTACTAGCTAGTAAACTTTTGGTCACCCATCCAGTGACCGACCACTGCGAAAGTTGCTTAACCTCAACAATCGCAGGCCGAGCGCGCTAACCACTGCGCCGCGACGGGATCCTCACTTGTAATCTAACTATAATATTATAAATGCGAAACTGTGTTTGTTTGTCCTTAATCAAGCAAGTAATCGACATAATTTTTGGCATAGAGTTAATTGAAAGGACTATAGCAATCTGGATCTCCACCATTAACTCCTTGGATGACCATCATCAGATCACAGCGTGGTCAATTCTTGGCAGAGAACCAAGGCTCCAAATTGCTTAATTATGTGACCACCAGGTCTGTGATTAGTAAATTATAGTTAGTTACCTGCGTAGGGGATAATCTCGCGTCGAGCGGGGGCGAAGCCCTAGGTGGAGGGCCCTCTAGCAGCTCGAACGATACTCGACACTCGTCGCCGCCGTACTGTACACAAGACAGACATATTTATTAGTTATTTGTTGTTTTACATAAATTATTGCATACAATCACACCAATTATCTAGCCCACGTTAAGTTTCATGAACAACTTGTGTTATCAACATGAATACTAGATAACGGATAAACATACTTGTATCATTTTTTTTTTTTAATATATACATAATATATACATATTAAACACCCAGACCAAGATAAATATACATTCATGCACACAAATATTTGTCTTGTCCGGGGATCGAACCCGGGACCTCTAGCGTAGAAGGCGGGTGTAGTACCCCTACGCCAAGCAATTATTCGTCGATGAAGTGACAATACCTCCTAACTAACATTTTCTCCTCCTTTTTGAATGTGACAGACATAAAATTAAAGTTTATGTAAGCTAATGCTTCTTCTACCGGATTTTTCTTTTTAAATAGATATTAAAACACTGTGGAAATAGGTCCTATACGCAAAGAAAATATTTACATGATCATAATATTCATTCATAAAAAATGGTAGTTAGGAGGTATTGTCACTTAATCGACGTATTGTTCTAGTTGATAAAATCCAGAAATCCATTGAATTTGCAATGGTTTTTTTATGAACGACACGAGGAGACTCTTAGCTTTCATCATATCTGATGTTAAGTATTGATAAGGCTGAAGATGGAAGCGAGCCTCTCCCGGAATCCTCAACCACTGAGGAATAACTAACTGCTGAAACAAAACAATGCTGAAAACATTGTTGTTATGGCGTCAGACTTGGATAAGATGGTGGTAACTAGCCAGGCTGAACTGAAGTCTTACTATCAACCAAACCGAATACAATATGTATTCCCGCTGGGAATCGAACCCAGGACCCTTTTTTTTTTTTTTTTTTAAATAACCTTCTCACTGCCAATGGCCACGGGGGACCAGGATAGTATGCACCCCTTAGACCGGCAGTCCGCCCGGCCGTCCGGGCCTCGTTGCGGCTAGAGATGGCCGGGCAAGCGTGGCCATCTCTCAGACTGGTGAGGGGGGACCGTGCGATGCGGGAGACGACCGAAAGGTCGCCTCCCGGATCGCACCACCCCGCGAACCCAGGACCCCTGGGTCTGATATTGGTGGTTGTACTACTAGACCACAGTAGATGTTGTGCACCTTTGTAGGTGTTGTGGTCCCAGGATGATGAAGCTTTTTTTTCCAACAATTTCGTCAGAATTTCAGCATTTTTGCGTCATTTTTCAAGTCTTTTTTTTCATCAATTTTGACCGATTTCCACTATTTTAGCGTCATTTTAGTTCTACAAGTGACCATGTCGTGACCAAAACCCACCATTTCGAGGTCGTTTCTTCACTAATTCGCTCCTACTTCCCCACCAACTTCGAGACCGAAAGCGACCATTTCAGCAACACTTTCGTACTAAATCCCCCTATCTTCAGACTCACCACTCTGACGAGGAAGGCGTTGTGTTCGTAATTTGTCCAAGCTCTATTACTAGCTACTTCCCCACAAAGTGACAATTTCGTGAGTAAACCCCCCCATTTGTTGGTCGTATCCCCGCACTCACCACCCGCACGAGGAAGGCGTTGTGGTCGGTGCGCAGGTAGCCGGCGGCGCGGCGCGACCATCCCGTACCTAACCCCCGTACCCCCGCACTCACCACCCGCACGAGGAAGGCGTTGTGGTCGGTGCGCAGGTAGCCGGCGGCGCGGCGCGACCATCCCGTACCTAACCCCCGTACCCCCGCACTCACCACCCGCACGAGGAAGGCGTTGTGGTCGGTGCGCAGGTAGCCGGCGGCGCGGCGCGACCATCCCGTACCTAACCCCCGTACCCCCGCACTCACCACCCGCACGAGGAAGGCGTTGTGGTCGGTGCGCAGGTAGCCGGCGGCGCGGCGCGACCATCCCGTACCTAACCCCCGTACCCCCGCACTCACCACCCGCACGAGGAAGGCGTTGTGGTCGGTGCGCAGGTAGCCGGCGGCGCGGCGCGACCATCCCGTACCTAACCCCCGTACCCCCGCACTCACCACCCGCACGAGGAAGGCGTTGTGGTCGGTGCGCAGGTAGCCGGCGGCGCGGCGCGACCATCCCGTACCTAACCCCCGTACCCCCGCACTCACCACCCGCACGAGGAAGGCGTTGTGGTCGGTGCGCAGGTAGCCGGCGGCGCGGCGCGACCATCCCGTACCTAACCCCCGTACCCCCGCACTCACCACCCGCACGAGGAAGGCGTTGTGGTCGGTGCGCAGGTAGCCGGCGGCGCGGCGCGACCATCCCGTACCTAACCCCCGTACCCCCGCACTCACCACCCGCACGAGGAAGGCGTTGTGGTCGGTGCGCAGGTAGCCGGCGGCGCGGCGCGACCATCCCGTACCTAACCCCCGTACCCCCGCACTCACCACCCGCACGAGGAAGGCGTTGTGGTCGGTGCGCAGGTAGCCGGCGGCGCGGCGCGACCATCCCGTACCTAACCCCCGTACCCCCGCACTCACCACCCGCACGAGGAAGGCGTTGTGGTCGGTGCGCAGGTAGCCGGCGGCGCGGCGCGACCATCCCGTACCTAACCCCCGTACCCCCGCACTCACCACCCGCACGAGGAAGGCGTTGTGGTCGGTGCGCAGGTAGCCGGCGGCGCGGCGCGACCATCCCGTACCTAACCCCCGTACCCCCGCACTCACCACCCGCACGAGGAAGGCGTTGTGGTCGGTGCGCAGGTAGCCGGCGGCGCGGCGCGACCATCCCGTACCTAACCCCCGTACCCCCGCACTCACCACCCGCACGAGGAAGGCGTTGTGGTCGGTGCGCAGGTAGCCGGCGGCGCGGCGCGACCATCCCGTACCTAACCCCCGTACCCCCGCACTCACCACCCGCACGAGGAAGGCGTTGTGGTCGGTGCGCAGGTAGCCGGCGGCGCGGCGCGACCATCCCGTACCTAACCCCCGTACCCCCGCACTCACCACCCGCACGAGGAAGGCGTTGTGGTCGGTGCGCAGGTAGCCGGCGGCGCGGCGCGACCATCCCGTACCTAACCCCCGTACCCCCGCACTCACCACCCGCACGAGGAAGGCGTTGTGGTCGGTGCGCAGGTAGCCGGCGGCGCGGCGCGACCATCCCGTACCTAACCCCCGTACCCCCGCACTCACCACCCGCACGAGGAAGGCGTTGTGGTCGGTGCGCAGGTAGCCGGCGGCGCGGCGGACGGCGGCGGCGGCGCGCGGCCCGCGCATGCCGCCCGCGCACAGCTCCGCCGCGCGCACCGACCACGGCTCCGACACGCAGTGCTGCAGCTGCCGACAATATGCATTCATTAAAGGCGCGCTCTTTCTACGAGAAATAAGGCAGCGTTTACTATATAATTCTCCGGCCCCATTCGGCCAATCCGAAATGAAGAAAATTCTTTTTTTAAAGGATATTTAATAGTTATTTGTTATGCAAGGCTGGAAAGTTGGTTATTTAACGGCGAGTTACCTCTATTGAAAGCTGAGCAAGCGAAGGATTCTAGGATTGAACCACGAGCGTGGCGAGTGGTCCAAAAATTGAATCCTGAACGAAGCGAGGATTTCAAAGGTACAAGACGGTAAAAACTTTGCCGAGCGCAACACACAAATTTTCACCTCACAACTGCGAGGAACATTTTATGGTTGTTTCCGCAGTCAACTTCCGGTAAAAAATTCATTAAACATAAACTTTAATCTAAATATACCTTATTCTCGTTGTTTTAATGATATAAAAAACTAAATAATAAAAAAGGGAGTATTATAGTTAATACAAAGTTAATCCAATTATAGGTTGTGAAATCTCACCCAGCCTAATATAAAATTCTTATAAAAAATTGTTTAATCTTATTGTTATTGTTTTTATGATTCAATGAACTAAAATAATATAATAAAACCAAAACGGAGTATTATAATTACTTGAAAACTATTTATAATAAGAATCAAATGTAACAAAAAAGTCAATAGTGCGATTCGGAACGCATTATGACATATTTTAGGTATTAAATTAAAAAAGTACTTTGCCGCGCTAGGCCGTAAAAAGCGATTTTCTACGCCTAAACTGATTGACAAAACCTTCATTTCAGAGCGAGTGAGGTGAAAAAGGTTATTTTTTATTTTTATTTTTTTTATTTTATTTTACTTGAAAAACTAACAGCATTAAAAATATTACGGTAATAATAAAACTATAGTACAAAACATGCCTTAGACAGTTTTCACTTATAGATGATGATCCAAAATCTAAATACATTTGATAGTTATTAAAACATAATACAATTTGATGATTGGTGTTCTAAATGCCATATTTTAGTCTCAAGGGACTGGGTGCACAATTTTGAGTTTAATTAAAACATAAATAGCTAATTAATACTGTACCCATATAGGTTATTTACAAAAAATATATAACATAAGCCCTGCCTTATCTATAGTGTAATTATACTAAAAAGTTCCAAGCTTTATTTTAATGTATTACTTGAATACTAGCAGTTTATCGTGTTATTAATAGTGATTTGAAGGCAACTTCGCAATTTTTTTCTATCGAGAAAATTTTATGCAATCGTGTTTTTGAGTAACATAGTCACTAGTGTCAGTCCTGTAATTTGCTGCATCTTAATTTGAAATTCAGTTTTTCATTAATATTGATATTACAGAAGATCATGTAAAACAATCTGATTTTCGTTGGCCTATAGCGGGCCCTTAAGGCGCTACCCGAAAAAAGTATGGACTTTTTGATGTAAAACTATAGCACGGTTACGGTTGTTACAAATCTGGTAATCACTACATAGTATAAAGCAAAGTCGCTTCCCGCTGTCTGTCCCTATGTATGCTTAGATCTTTAAAAATACGCAACGGATTTTGATGCGTTTATTTTTAATAGATAGTGATTCACGAGGAGGTTTATATGTATAATAACCTTCAATATAGAGTAGACAAATACTGTAATTTTTGAGGTTTCTAATGTGATGTCGTAAATGATCACATTGTTTCCGCTTGCATTGCAAACGCAGGCTGAACCCCACGAGATTTATCAAAATAATGTACTTTAAAAAGGTTGAAAAGGTCTACAGAAAACTCCGCGGTGGTTTATGTTTATCTCTTATGGATAACCCACAATAGCATAAGTCGTGTAGTCCACGCGGGCGAAGCCGCGGGCGGGAAGATAGTAACGTATATATTTCTTCATACCTTTATCTAGATTCGTATAGTTTCAAAAACACAATTTTATTATTTTGCCTCACCTGTTACAGGCATTTATTTGCTTACTAGGTGGTTCCAATCACTTCTGAAAAATCAAATGTTTAATGCAAATAAAACTTATTCTTATCTTACTTTTTCTTTTCGAAAAGACCTCTAAAAAAAATACGAAAAGTCAAGATTATTTTTAAATGGGGTTACTTACACTATTGGAAATTGGTTTAATAAGTGGACACCAATAATATTTAGGATATTTAGAATTTTTAATACGAAGTGATTTTGTGTTTTATTTTGCCTAATCTGCAAAATCGGTCTCGCTACCGTGCGCGTCGTTTTCTCATTGCTATCTCGCTTCAGCATATATTTTTCGAGTATCGCCTTAACGTACAGTCAACTTCATAATGGTGGCTTCACACATAGCTATTTGGAGCCGTTCAAGTATTACGTAAGCAGATTTCTTGCAATTATTAACCCACCCCTCCCCCTCGTCAGCAAAAGTAAGCAAAGCTCTCCACCCTCCCCCCTCCTATGCTTACGTAAACATTGGTACAATTGATCGATTTATGAGCAGCAGTTATAAGTCTAGAAATAAGGAATAGGTTTGGAATAGAGGACTGTAATCCCCGCCAATGCATTTCGTTTTCTGCATAGACAAAGTGTGGGTTGCGATATGTGTAAAAAAAAGTAAATAATTACTGCTGACGTAATCACTATCTAGATCCCCATGTCAATTACGTCATGCACGAAATGAAAAAGATGGGTAGAGAAAATAAGCAATAGAAAATACCTAAAAGAACCGTAACACCCCTAAGTAGCGTTGACATTCCTTCACTAACAAGATATTTTTGATAACTCTGAGGTCCTAGATACCATTTCATAGTTATTCGCGAATAAATAATTGGTCATCTTAACACATTACATATCATAGGAATTGAGTTTTTTAGATAATATTGATCACTTTAGACGGTACAACAATAAGATAAACTACTAGCGTATATAAAATTTCATGTGTGTCCCCTAGATAAATGTTTAGTTCTATAACGCGCCGACAGATGGCGCTGTCTTCAAACGTACAATGTGTAGACTGCGGTGTTAAGATTTTTGTGCATTTACATAAGATGTTAATTGTTTTTGTTAATAGATGAATAAATTGGGTCACAGACCGAGGTCGGCAGATCTTAATTGATCATAGCGCTCATCCGGTTGTGAAATGAAGGGTCCTAGTTTTTTTTTTAATTTAGAAACCCCTTTATCAACCCCCAGAAAATGAGGTAACTCTCTCAACATATAAATAAACCTCTATGGAGGTTTAACAATAAATTTGATCAGTCTTCACACTACGATCTTTATGAGGCTGACTGAGTACATCTTAAGTTTTGGCGCGCACTGTTCATTGATATACAAACAACTTTTACGGATATCAAACGCGCTATATTTCCACGAAGTAAATTGTAATTGGAAGAAAATTATCTAGGGCCCAATAGGGAAGGATAAAAGATTTAAGATTTTGCCATCTAACACACTTTTTCACGTTTTTTTCGTAACTTTTGCCATTTTATCTATAACTAGCGGATCCTCACGGTTTTCCCCGCGCGTGGTGCCCGTTCCCGTGGGAATATCGGGATAAAATATAGCCTATGTCACTCGGGAGAAATGTAGCTTTCCTGAGATTAGCGCGTTCAAACAAACAAACAAACTCTTTAGCTTTATAATATTACTAGAGGCCGGGCGCGGTTTCACCCGCGTGGTTCCCGTTCCCGTGGGAATTTTGGGATTATTTATAGCCTATGTTACTACTTGGGGTCTAAGGATTCTTTATACCAAATTTCGTCAAAATCGGTCCAGTAGTTTTTGAGTTTATTCGTTACATACAAAAATACAAATCTTTCCTCTTTATAATATTAGTATAGATATGTAGTATAGATTTCCTCACCTGTCTAACACAATGCGACACCAGTTTATCCAGCGTGTAAGCAGGATAAGCTCTGATCCCCAACATCTCTCTGGCCGCATCCTCGTAAGCGGCCGGCTCGGTGTTTCCGTCCAACACGCCTTTCACCAGTTCTAGTAGGGCTCCGTAGTATTCTGAAGGGGAGGACACTTCCGCTGGGAGATCTGTGAGACGAGAAGTGGGTTAGGAATATTTGTATTCTGGTTAAAAGATATATTTATATTTGAATTTTACTGCGATTTTTAGGGTTCCGAACCTCTAAAGAAAAAAAGAGGAACCCATATAGGATCACTTTGTTGTCCGTCTGTCCGTCCGTCATCGATTATCTCGAGAACGCGTGGAGGTACCGACTTGAAATTAAAACTATATATTCACGTTAACAATCTCTTGAAGCTATGAAAAAATCAAACTTCAAAATTAACGTTAAAAAATGTAAGGGCATTTATGCCCGAAAAACGTATACTTCGACACTCAAGGGAAAATTCATAGGGTACTTTCCGTAAACCTAGAACTATGTAATATTGTCTTTTACTACAAGTACAGGAAAAAATCTCAAAACTAGATATTCGTAATTAAATCATAAAAAAATATGTTTTGTTTTGGAAACTGAATTACTGACTTTCGCATATTGTACGGATAACCGTACGATATGCGAAAGTCAGTAATTCAGTATTCTAGGTGAGTCCAGCATAAGCTGGACTCACCTAGAATACCGGACTCATGAGTCCGGCACCCTATTACTTTCCTCCCCGCGATTCCTCGCCGAGCCTACTCCGCTCGGCTCGGGGTAGGGTCGAACCAACCCTCGAAGGGAGGGAACGCCGCCCCCAATTCAGCCTCGAAAGGCTCAATGGGAGGGATGCTGGTGGGCCTGGTGTCCACATCCAGCGGAGCCATTCTCCTAGCTGCTAGCACAATGTCATACACACAGACAGACTCACTGTTGGGCTTGAGCCGCAGCGCGGTGGCGACGCTGGTGGGCGGCGCGGCGGCGAGCGCGGCGGCGGCGCGGCGGGCGGCGGCGAGGCGCTGGCACAGGATGCCGTGCAGCCGCAGGAACAGGTACCACGACGACGTGCACACGAACCGGGCCTCCTGCGGCATGGATCGCTCTCAATTACTCTACACTTGTACTATTTACTATTCTGTACCTACACTTTTAATTATTATCATTAATTCATTTAGTTAATTAGTTAAATGCACACTTCTACTCATGCATTATTATTAAGGCGGTACCTCCACCGAAAGTGGCGCCACGTTGAATTTTATTTAATATCGTAATTCTAATTCACAATTTTAATAAAACTTGACGTGGAATTTTTAGAGCCCATTGTCTTGTATTTTTAGACGGTATCATTGCATTCCCTCGTAGTCCCTGCTAGAAGTAGATAGCAAAACTGCTAAAAGTGGCCGTTTTTGACACATTTGCTATCTACTTCTACGAATGACTATGACGAGATGTACCGATACCTTCTAAAAATACTAGACTATGGGTTCTAAAAATTCCACGTAAAGTTTTATTAAAATTGTGAATTAGAATTACGATATTAAATAAAATTCAACGCGGCGCCACTTTCGGTCAGGGTACCGCCTTAAGTTACTACTAAACTAAAACGCTGTTTGTAATGAAAATAGTACTTTTAAATTTAATTCTCCTTTTCTAATGTTATGCTAATCTTAAACATATTATATCACTTTAATATATGTACGGTCTGTTTACCCTACATAAACGGATTGTTACCGGTGAATGTTAAATGTTAAGACATCCCGAAAGATCCCGATCGCGGTCGATGATAAAAATTATAAGAAGTTGTTGTTTCAATGAGTAATTTATTGCTACTGATTTTATTACAATTATTATAATTGCCGATGCATATCAAGTTTCGCGACGAGCGCACCGCTCTTACGTTAGCTAAATAGTAATACAACACAAATGTACGGGTTTGCTCGTACAATATATATACTTCATATGATGTGGAGGGCTGATAGCCTGAGACACAGGTATTACCTAGTTCAGGTAACAGTCCACCATAATCTGTTAACTAAAGGTCACTGTAAAAATTGTATTTTGTTAATTGTTATGATTATGGTGAGGATTAAATGATTTATTGTTATTATTATTATTAATTACGCGGGTCGATCTACGGCCGGTTCGAACGCCGCCAATGTGCTCAAATATATAGTGTCATACATACTACACGACCAGAACAGTAGGCTATTTGACAGGTTTTTAAAATCCATTTTATATTAAGTAGTAGAGTTCAAGGAACCCAGTAATAGTTATTTGTTATGCAAGGCTGGAAAGTTGGTTATTTAGCGGCGAGTTACCTCAATTGAATCCTGAGCGAAGCGAGAATTTCAAAGGTACAAGACGCTAAAAACTTTTCTGCCGAGCGCAACTCACAATTTTTCACCTCACAACAGCGACAAACATTTTATGGTTGTTTCCGCGGTCAGCTTTAAACATAAAGTTTAATCTAAATACACCTTATTCTTATTGTTTTAATGATATAAAAAACTAAAATAATAAAAAAGGGCGTACATATTATAGTTAATTCAATGTTATTTAAAGTAGGAATATATTGTTACTTATTAATAAGAATAAAAACGATTCCGTAAATGTTGACACTGACATGAGGTACAAGACAAAGACAATTTAAAAATAAAGATTTATGTCACAGTCCGAAATCAAATTATAGGTTGTGAAATCTCACCCAGCCTAATATAAAATTCTTATAACAAATAGTTTAATCTTATTGTTATTGTTTTTATGATTCAATGAACTAAAATAATATAATTAAACCAAAACGGAGTATTGTAATTAATTAAAAGCAATTGCAAATAAAAATCAAATATAACAAAAAACTCAATAATGCGATTCGGAACGTATTAAGACATATTTTTAGGTAAGTATTAAATTAAAAAGTACTTTGCCGCGCTAGGCCGCAAAAAACGATTTTCTAAGCCTAAACTGATTGACAAAGCCTCCTTTTCAGAGCGTGTGAGGTGAAAAAGTTGTTTTTTTTAATTCTGGTACATATTTGCTGAAAAATATCAAATTAAAAATTCCATTTTTAAATAGCGTGCCAAAACGCTACTTTGACAATATGGCGCTGCAATGGGGTCGATGACGTCACTTGCCTGTATTCTGATCTGTGGGACATATCATCCACATACGTAGGCGGACGAGGTTTACAAGCAAATGACGTCATCATAAACTCGACGAAACGGGCTTCTTAAATCAATAAAAAAAAAACTGTTGTCTGTAAACTCGGTTTACTGACGATAGTTGAACGTGACAACGTCATAAGAAAATAGTGATGACACGCGGACGCATCGCTCACTCAAGTAGGAGAGAGACAGATGTCGAACGCTGCCGAACACTGAGGCCAATTGTGCCTCTTTGTCGCTCGTTCCGCGCTCTCGCTTGCACTTCAAGCCTTAAATGGAACGCCTCAGAGCGAGGTAACGCCGCATGAGTCATGTTTTTCGTGCGTGCAGCCAGCTTCATC
The DNA here is from genome assembly GCA_910589605.1 of Chrysoteuchia culmella. Classification (NCBI taxonomy): domain Eukaryota; kingdom Metazoa; phylum Arthropoda; class Insecta; order Lepidoptera; family Crambidae; genus Chrysoteuchia; species Chrysoteuchia culmella. Next base: position 1,844,908 of record OU342669.1, read on the forward strand.
GAATTAGAAGACATTGTCACGTCAAAAAAACTTGAGAAGTGTCAAGGGACACCCGCGTGCTTTGTTCAAAAGTAGGTAAATAACACAAAAAGTATCGTTACAACTTTTAGTCTTAATTTTTTCCGTCTAGCCCCCTTTCGCAACGCGCGATAAGGAACTTGGTTCCAATAAAAATAATCTTTATTTTTCTCATACACACGTCACATAGTCTTAACGTTAACTACAGAAACACATTTCTTATTGGCTACATGTAATATGAGAACTGGTGCCCGAAGAAGGAAAACCTGTGTTACGGGTCGCCATGTCTCACCCCCTGGGGGGTTTACAAATATTAATAAAACTGTGTCATAGGACTTAAAAACGGGGCGTGTATATATAAGAAAGACAAAACAAAATAACAAAAAAGGAAAAGTGGAAAGTACCTCTCGGTGAGTTAGGTATGGGAGTGCATCCCGTGGCAGTTTCTGGTCTGCTATTGGGCGCGTCCCCAGGTGGTGGATAGGGGAATGGCCTCTAGATATAGGGGCTACCGGCTTGCCGGCGCGAACCAAAACCAGAGCGGTGAGCAACCGCTCTCGAACGGTTGCGGAGGTTTGAGAGGGACTACGTGTCTCTGTGTTTACACGGAAACGGAAACCTCTCGGATAGTACGCGTTTGATTGTGGAAATCTGAGAGGGAATACGCTCTATGACTTACATAGAGGCGGAAACCGGAAGAAAGTACACACGAGGGTAGCGAAAGTCGCTTAGAGGCGGACGCTCGAAAACAGTGAGCACTGAGGGATAAGCGCGAGAGGCGCGCCTAGTTTCCCTTGGAAACTCACTATTCGAGCGACAATGTGGAAACCTGAGAGGGACTACGCCTCTATGTCTTACATAGAGGCGGAAACCGGAAGTTAGTACACACGAGTCTCTTAGTGGCGGACGCTCTGAGTGAGACAATGGACTAAGGTGACGCAAAGTGTGCGGTGAATCCGAAAGCTTATGTCTCTCTCATTCGAATGCGGAGACCTGTAAGGACTACGCGTCCATATGGAGGCGGAAAATTATGGGTAGTACGCTGTAGTGGGTCCCGAGCTCGGTAGGGAGACCTTGCTTTTAAGTTTATGGACCCCAAGCTGGTTGGTGCGCATCCGTGCAGTGCGCTTTCTGGCGTTTGGGAGAAATCCCATGGGATGGCAGAAGTAGTTTCTGCATCCCGAGGTGGGCTTGCTTCGGCGAGCAACCCAGTTGAGGCTAATGGATAATGCTATAGCGATAGCCATTGCCGAGACACTATGGGAAGAAGAACACGGCGAGTGGTTTTAGTGGGTAGGCCCATCGGCGGGAGAGTCCCACATAACCTTTTGTTTGCTCTCCCGTGCGACATAGGTATGCGTAACGCATTTTCCACTCGTTAAAAAAAAGAAAAAAGGTATGGGAGTGCATGTATGACTATGTGTGTTGAGAAGGTATGTTAACCTTCCAAAATATGATAAACGTACAATGAATAAATTGAAACAGAAATTATTATATTAATTGTTATTATTATATTATTATTATCCTTAGCACGCTTAAACAATTCGGAATGCTGGTTAACAAATTTAAAGGCTTCTAAAATGTACATACATGGAACTGTTAGCAATCCTAGTTTAACAAACAACGGTCTGCAAGATTCAAAGGGGCCTTTGCCACATATAGCGCGTATGCACTTTTTTAATGACCTAATATATTGCTCAAAATTACGCGGGTAAATCTACGGGCGGTTCGAACGCCGTCATTGTCCTCAAAATATAAAGTGTCGTGCGTAAGTGCGAAAATAATAAAGGTTATGCTGCTAACCTTACCCCTTACGTTACAATGGCCATGCAAATTCAAATCTGGCGTTAATTTTGGGATGTTGGGGCGTTACCTTATTAATTATCGAATAAACATTTCCTAAAAAAATCTACTGGTAAACCGGGAAGTCTATCTACGTGCCTAATTTCATCTAAATTAGTCAAGCCGTTTTTGCGTTATTCCATTCGTTACAATTTTACAATTATACCTCTAACAGCAATTATCTAATTTGAGAGACATCAGTAGGAAGGCAGCATGCTTGTATCAACACGAGTATTCTGTTGATTGCACATCGCATGTGTTTCATCATTGTCTCACTAACGCATCCTTTAATTTTACAACATAATCAAAAAACGTACTAATAAAATACACACTAATCAACGATAAGTTGAGGACAGTATTTTTCGGTATGACTTTATGCTCTAGCCATCCATCCATCATCAGCCTGTAGACGTCCACTGCTGGACATAGGCCTCTCCTAGCTCACGCCTATTGTGGCGTTCATAGGAGGCTGTTAGCCTACTGCTACCACGCTGGCCAGACGGGTTGGTAGAGGGTTTGTTTCAAGGTTTCCCTCGCACAAGTGTTCAATGCGTCGAGCCTCTTAGTCGACTCTTACGACATCCCAGGCAACTAGCCTATACTACAGCCAACTTAGTTTTTTTTATATATTTATATTTATTATCAGTAGATACTCACATTAGGCGGATGATCTCTGTAATCGTCTTCAATGTCTCCTTCCATCTTGATGTCTTTAGATTCTTCATTACTCCCTCTCTTCACAACGTTCGCCGCGTTTACGCACTCTATAACAAAGGAGCATAAGGTTCATTTTATGTTGCGGTGTTTATTTTAATGATGCGGAAATATGGGTCTTAATCAATCTTGTTGGAATTAAAAATTAGGTAAAGTTATAATTTTAGTGTCAAGCCATTATCATGAATATTTAAAGCTCTATTTAAATAAAATTAAAGACAAAAACTTCTATAATTATTTCTAAGCAGGGTAGTTTTAATTTAGAAAACGATATTATCACAGACTTATATCGAGATAGACGAAAAGAGCGCTTCAAACTGTATGAGAACCTAGCGTGTTAACTTTTTCGTACATACGATGACGTCACGAGCGAGATTTAGTGATGTGGAAATGTTATTGTCTAGCTCTTGCAAGCAAGTACTGCACAATTAACCATTTTCGTTTCTGAGTGACGCGTGTTTTCATGGCAATGGTCTCAAGCGGACTGACTTAGATCGGAAAACTTTGACCGAAGATCAAACTTTTGCACGCAAGGTAGGTACACTTAACAAGGTAGGTCTATTTCGATAGGTCTGTGGCTATAGTTATGGCTAATTATGGCATTATTGTCAAGAAAGGGTGTCACAGAAGAAATGTAACAGAGACATCAGTAGGAAGGCAGCATGCTTGTATCAACAATGAAATTCTGTTGATTGCACATCGCACGTGTTTCATCATTGTCTCGGTAACTAACCAATTTCGATTTTAGTGCAGAGATCATTACGACTTTGGTAAGGACATAAAATAACTTTAGAAACAATAGTAGGTCTATTTATATTTATCATAAGTATAATAAAATGCAAAAATTAAATGCATAAATTATTGGCTGTTACATCTTAATCGATTGTGAAAGTTATGAATTTTAAATAGAAAAATATTGTAAAAAGTCAACTCGGCCACAAGTGAATTCTCAAATAGGACTCGAACCCACGACCTTTGGAAATCCGATCGTTAAACATTTGAAAAGATGTTTCTTTCGAATGCAAGGATATTCCTAGCATTGATGTGACAACGCTGGCCTACAGCGTATTAAAAATATAAAAGTATTGGAGAATTTCGACGGTGGTCCACGTCTCGGAAGCTCTGTGGTCTAGTGGTTACAACTACCGGTATCAGACCCAGGGGTCCCGGGTTCGATTCCCAGCGGGGGTACATATTGTATTCGGTTTGGTTGGTGGTAGGACTTGTTGTAAGATCGCCTGGCTCGCTACCACCATCTTATCTAAGCCTGACGCCATAACAACAATGTTTTCAGCATTATTGTGTTCCGGCAGTTTGAGATAAGATAGCCAGTTCCTCAATGACTGAGGACTCCGGGAGAGGCTTGCTTCCATCTTCAGCCTTATCAATACTTAACATCAGGTATGATGAAGGCTAAGAGTCTCACCGTCGTTCGTAAAAAAAAAAAAGTTGAATTTTTCCAATGTTTTTCTATTTAAAATTTATCATAGGTCTTAAAAGGTAATTAAAAGGAAGTTAATAGTAGTATGGTAATTAGTATACAAACCATATGTATAAAAATGAATGCTTACCCTTGCTGTCTGTATTATTGTTGTTTTTCGGTTTGTTTTCTTTATCGTTCTTGTGGTTTCTGCTGCTCTTGTCTGAATTGTTGTCGGACTCCGACGACTGTTGATACAAAAAGATAAGAGTGAAGTAAATATTATTTTTTATTTATTGAAAGTGCAATTACATTGCTGATTTAGTAAGATAGTTGCCGCATTGATTTTTATTAAAGCAGCGATGTGACTGCACTTTCAATCAAAAGTTGATAGAAATAAGTTACATAATCAGGGGCATAATTGATTTACGGCCGGTTTCAATATTCTATCCCTGACAAGAGATAGGCCTATCTTAGTTACGTTACTTAGCAACCGCTGTTAATTTGGATCATTTTGAGCTGATTAACAAAAATATCTAGGCAACAAAGCTCTAGTAAGCTTAACTCTTACTGTAGATAGGTTATTGAAACCGACGCTTAATCCATATTTGGTATACTGTACACAGACGTGGCCCAGCTAGCCTAGCATGAGCGACTTTTATCGACTCGATAGCTCGATAACGTATCACTGTCTCGCTCACATCGTAACGGGCTAAGCAAGACAGCATCATGCGCCATATCATATCGCGTGATATAGCGGTGTTCAAACTAGGGGGACTTCATACATTTTTGAACATCACCTTTGCATTAAAATATAGCATATCCGCCCTAACTTTGCAAGCTAGGTCTACACTGCTCTTACAGAACCACTAGTATAAAAGGCATGATTGTAATGTATTTATGTATATTTTACCTCTGGCTTCTCCTGCTTGACGGTGGAATTGACAGGTTTCTCTTCAGCGTCAGCCGGACTGCCTGGACTGGGCGGCTCCTCCTTCTCTTCTGTTGGAGAGGAAATAATTTATGATTGATTAGCGCTTCTTGAAGTTTGGTTTTCAGTAAGTTATTTTATATTTTTCATAGTTATCACGCGCCTAATAGTGTTGGACGCGTAGTACTGAATATATTTATGAAGGCATTACTTCAAAACGTCATTTGATCTTCTAAGAGACATCAGTAGGAAGGCAGCATGCTTGTATCAACAATGAAATTCTGTTGATTGCACATCGCACGTGTTTCATCATTGTCTCTAGAAATAATTTTCGTTTTAATTTAATTCACATTGTTAAGGTAGCGTTTTTTATGTTTATAACGACATTCAGACAGACACGAGACCAGAATTTGCTTTGTCCTTGAATATATGAACATGTGAAGTGTGTATTTGTGTTGCTACAAAACCTGCCCCCTAATTGTCTAATTTAAAATCTATCATAATTCCTTTCAGAGGTATTGTGATTGTGATATTTTCGTCTGTAATGTAATTTAATAATCTTAGACAGTTCAATTTCGTTTAATTTATACCTTTTAAAACGCGTCCCGATCACAATTCCTTTCAAATGTCAAATAGTGACGGCCTGAATATTTATTTATTTATTTATTTATTTAGACACAATAACAGTCCACAAACTTAGATTTACACATACAATCCAGTAATACTAAAAATAAATGTTAGTTTGGAATCAATAACAATTGTGCACAACATTGATCAATATTAGTTAATTAAACAGCAGGTTAATTATATATTTATGTAGGTTAAAACAACAAACAAATTACAAATTAATTTTAAAAACAGTTAAAAAATTAATACAATAATAAAAAAAAGAAATTAACGGGACCTAGTTGGAAGACTTCAAATAAAAAATGAATGATTTGAACGTTTGATGGAATATATCAACTTCAGCATTGAGCTCATTGTAGTTTCTACACATGCGATACAGCGGATCCTTGTGCGATACATTGTACGTCATCATCATATCTTTTAAATTACAAATTGAAAGGGATTGCGATAATTTTAAATTAGACAATTAGCCCCCTGGTCTAAAGTTACACCTTGTTTAAACTGATGGTATCTCGGTTTTCCTTTGATTAAACTCAGTCTAATGGCTGGTTTACACAGTGCGAGCTAGCGTACGAGTCAGCCTGCCGAGTAGCTGCACTGCAGTAACTCGAACTGTTTGGACGTAACTTATGAGTAACTCGTATTCGTAGTTGGTCAGTAGCTCGCATCCGAGTTACTACAACATTTTTTGTTTTCACTCGCCTGCTCGCCCGGCAGCAACTCGCACATGACAGCGGCTCGGCCGTCGCTCGCATCGTTTGGACGCGTTCGGCAGTAGCTCGCAAGTGCCAGCCGAACAGTTGTGAGTGGATCCCGTGTTTTTTTTTGTGTGCTACGCCTACGTACGAAATCGAGTTCGAAATGGCTGCGGATAGATGGTCTTCTGACGATAATATTTCATTCATGAAACTCTACAGACATAATATTCCTGACATAATATTGTTGTCATAGATCGTAACACCGTTTTTTTTATTAAAACAAGTTCACTCGACATCGCGACTCGTCTCGGACTGGGCAGTAGCTAGGTGTCGTGTAGACAGCTAAGGCGAGCCGAGCTACGGGCGTACGAGTAGACAAACCGAGTAGCTGTCTACTGGCAAGGCAGCAGCTCGCACTGTGTAAACCAGCCTTAATTTTAGTCTACATTTTGTATAACACCATATGTGTTTTCGTGTATTTTAATTTTATAATTTACTAGCGGCCGCTCGCGGTTTCACCCGCGTGGTTCCCGTTCCCGTGGGAATTTTGGGATCATTTATAGCCTATGTTACTACTTGGGGTCTAAGGATTCTCTATACCAAATTTCGTCAAAATCGGTCCAGCAGTTTTTGAGTTTATTCGTTACATACAAAAATACAAACCTTTCCTCTTTATAATATTAGTATAGATCTCATCATAGTCCCTCTTATCATCAGATAAGGGTTGTCGCGGATGGTTGAACAGATCAGGGAGGATCTGCCTCAACAACTACTTGATTCTGCTCTTCTCGGCCTTCTGGATGGCGGTCTATTATTATTGTAAATAGATGTTGATCATCTTACTATCATCCACCTCATCATCAGATAAAGGTTGTCGCGGATGGTTGAATAGATCAGGGAGGAACTGCCTCAACAACTGCTTGATTCTGATCTTCCCGGCCTTCTGGATGGCGGTCTATTATTATTGTAAATAGATGTTGATCACCTTACTATCATCCACCTCATCATCAGATAAAGGTTGTCGCGGATGGTTGAATAGGTCAGGGAGGAACTGCCTCAACAACCGCTTGATCCTTCTCTTCTCGGCTTTCTGGATGTGTTTATATGTATTTTAAAGTTATTTTTATCGTTACATTTTCTTACCATCATCTCTTTCATCGTCGGATAGAGGTTGTCGCGGATGGTTGAACAGATCAGGGAGGAACTGCCTCAGCAACTGCTTGATCCTCCTCTTCTCGGCCTTCTGGATGGCGGTCTGACGGCGTGCGTGGTGGATGAGTAGCTCGGTGCAGTCGCGGAGAATTTTGATGGCTGGTAGAAGCAAATATAATGTTAATTACAAGATAAAAAGTTTGTTTTATGAAATACGCACACGTTTAGATTATCTATGTGATAATTTAAAACAAGTAAATGTACCAGAAAAAGTCTCATGTCGCCCTGACGGGACTCGAACCCGCATCCTTGGGAATCCGGCCCAATGCACTGACCAATTATGCTACAGAGACCTATGAGAACACGTTGAAATTTCTCTAGTATATTCACTTTTCAACAACGGTGTTTGGCCACTGTTGTTTCATCATAGAGAAATATCCTCACATTTGAAAGAAACATCTTTACAGATGTTTGACTATCGATTAAGATGAAACAGCCATCTATCAGGCACAGCTATTCCGTCAGGGCGACAGGAGACAAGTTACTTTTTCCTGGTATAATTTTAACCGCCTCTGTGGTCTAGTGGTACAGCCACCGGTATCAGACCCAGAGGTCCCGGGTTCGATTCCCAGCGGGGGTACATATTGTATTCGGTTTGGTTGGTGGAAGGACTCATTGTAAGTCCGCCTGGCTAGCTACCACCATCTTATCTAAGTCTGACGACATAACAACACAATGTTTTCAGCATTGTTGTGTTCCGGCAGTTAGAGATAAGACAGCCAGTTCCTCAGTGATTGAGGATTCCGGGAGAGGCTCGCTTCCATCAAAAAATATTTACATGGTTAAAAATTATCACATAAAAACAGCATTGTAAAATGCAAAATTAAAAAGTTATAATTAGATTATCTATACGTACATCTTATGTTTTGGCGCGGACTGTTCGTGAAATAAAACAACTTTTACGGATATCAAACGCGCTATATTTCCACGAACTAAGTTGTAATTGTCCGTAATTTTAGGTTTTTTGATTTTCCCGACGTTTCGGCACTTTACAGCTGCCGACCTTTAGATTATCTATTTAATATTATAAATTAGAAAGTGTGTCTGTTTGTCCTTTCTTCACGTCCTAACTAAGCAACCAATCAAATTGATTTGTGGCATAGAGTTAATTTAAAAGTCGGAGAGTAACATAGGCTATTTTTTATCCCGATATTCGCACGGGAACAGGAACCAGGCGGGTGAAACCGCAGGCGGAAGCTAGTTTAGTATAAACCACAGTTACTGTTGACATAAAGACCAAATAATATTAGGTCTTTAACTATGAAATTGCCGATTTGTATGAAGATTTTCAAAGAAAGTTCGTTTTCCATACTAACAATGTTTGTTAGGGCCTGCGCAGACGACGGACATTGAAGGACTTTTTGTCCGCGACACGACCTTATTACTAAGAACATAAAGTTGAATAAATAACGAGGACTATCGCGTACTTTTCGCGGATATACGCGGTCTAAGTTGAATCTTATTTGGTTAACAATAAAGATGTATCGCGGACAAAAAGTCCTCCGTTATCCGTCGTCTGCGCTAGCTATTATAGTTACTACCGCAAGTGCTAATGCCACAATTTTTTAATAGACAATCATTGTTTGAAGACTAAGCAATCTAATGCTATATTTATATTTAAAAAATCATGAATAACTAGCGGATCCTCGCGGTTTTACCCGCATGGTGCCCGTTCCCGTGGGGAATATCGGGATAAAATATAGCCTACGTCACTCGGGACAAATGTAGCTTTCTAATGGTCTAAGAATTTTCCAAATCGGTCCAGTAGTTCCCGAGATTAGCGCGTTCAAACAAACAAACTCTTCAGGTTTATATATTATTATTATATTTATAAATTATATTAAACAAAGTAGTAAATTTTGCTAACAAAAAGAGGTATTTTTTATCGTATAAGAAACGAAAATAATAACCATGAGATTAATTATTCTTGATCATTATGATCTTAATCTTATATATAAAATTCTCGTGTCACAGTTTTCGTTCCCATACTCCTCCGAAACGGCTGGACCGATTCTCATAAAATTTTGTGAGCGTATTGAGTAGGTCTGAGAATCAGCTACTATCTATTTTTTATTCCGAAATTCCACTGGAGCGAAGCCCCGGGGCACAGCTAGTTTAATATAAAATCAAGCAATAAATTTATCTTTTAATCACAGAAGTAGGAAGGTTCTCTACAAGTGTAAGAAAAAAAACGGCAATTTCATACTTAAACCCCTAATAATAGGGGTTTAAGTATGAAATTGCCGTTTTTTTTTAATATAAATTTACCTTCCTGTCGACTATGCATATTATAGTCCACAACCAAATGCGGCGCCGGCCTTCTCGCGGCGTAGGCACTTTCCACCTCATTGAACAAGGACTTGGATCTCATCGCTTTGAGGTCGTTCTGCTTGAAGTTGATGCCTTGGTGGTCGAGGGATTTAAGGTAGTACTTCTCGTTCTGTTCCCGCCATTGCTTGTTGAAGCCCTGGAAATTATTATTATTATATATATTATATATTATTATTATATATATATTTAGAGGCCGGGCGCGGTTTCACCCGCGTGGTTCCCGTTCCCGTGGGAATTTTGGGATCAAAGCTATCCTATCTCTTAAGTTGGACCAGACTGCTCACGGTGTGCCAATTTAATTTAAAATCGGTTAAGTAGTTTAGGAGTCCATCGCGGACAAACATCGTGACAGGAGATTTATATATATTAAGATTATGTATTATATTTAACACGCAAGAAACATTAATAAATATGAAATTGTGTTCCTTTTTTACTGTTAATCCACTTAACAGTTGGTCTAGTGGTACACCGGTATCAGACCCAGGGGTCCCGGGTTCGATTCCCAGCGGGGGTACACATTGTATTCAGTTGTATTCAGAAACTCGTCAAGGGTTGTTTTTTTCTTTTTTTACCATAGAGGACTATGTGTAAAGACATATTTATGTTATTTGAATTATCAAAAAAATTATTATTTTTAGTAAATGACTTGTTTCTATCAATGTTTCATTGAAAGTGCAGTCATATTGCTGCTTTAATAAAAATCAATGTAACAAATATCTTACTAAAGCAGCAATGAAACTGCATTTTCAATCAATTTCAATTAAAATATGTTAACAGAGTAACGGTCGGTTTCAATAACTTATCTACAGTAAGAGATAGGCTTACTAGAGCTTTGTTGCCTCCATATTTTTGTTATTCAGCCCAAAATACCCCAAAATAACAGCGGTTGCTAAGTAACGTAACTAAGATAAGCCTACCTCTTGTTAGGGATAGATTATTGAAACCGGCTGTTAGATAATCAAAGGGACGGACTTACAACAAGTCGTATCACCAACCAAACCGAATGGCAAGCATACAACACCTTAGACCACATCCTGTTAACTACGCACGATAGTGGTCAAATGCCTGCCCAGTAATTATAAAAAAAAAACAATACAATATAAAGCCCCGCTGGGAATTTTTTTATTTAGGTCGGAGCAAATTACTCTACCTCCACCTGATGTTAAGTGGAGTTAGAGTCCAGACGCGAAGATAGCTGGTGCAGCAGATCAAACTGCCACATCAGCCACCTTCACCTTGCCGGCCTGCTAAATGCTTCTTCACGCCTCGTTTAAAGGACCCCGGGTTGTAGGAAGGAGGGAATACGTGCGCAGGCAAACAATTCCATTTCCATTCCATCGCCGGGAATCGAACCCTGGGTCTGATACTGGTGGTTTGACCACTAGACCACAGAGGTGGTTTGTTAGAGGCGTTATATTTATATAATGAACAAGATCTTACCTTCTGAGCCTCTCTCCACTCCTCCTCCTTCGCCTTGAGCCTCCTCAGCACGACGGGCACGGCCACCACAGGGTTCTTCTTCAGCCCCGCTATTATATCCACCGCCTACCGACAAAATGCAAACATTATTCGAAACCGATGTCTGTCTGACACATTAACAAACCAGTAAGGAAGACAAATCTGTAATATTTTGTTTAAAAAAACCATACTGAAATTTATTGGGGCAAATATTAAATTAAACAAGAAAATATACTAGAAAAAAGCAACTGGGGGCCAATTCAAAGTCAAAGTCAAAGTCAAAGATTTTTATTCAAATAGACTTATAGATAAGTACTTTCGAATAGTCCAACATTTTTTTTTCCCTACCAGCCATTCAGGACATCTTTTAACTGATAAGAAGAACGGCCGCAAGAAACTTATCAGCCTTAGCAGAAACAACAACATTTACAATGGAACATGTTGTTGCCAAACACAAATCTACAATCTTGAAATATATTTAATAAAAGAAGAAAGAAGAAATTCTGCTAATGCTTAGTCACAATCGAATTCCAATGGTGTTTCAATGGTAGTCCTGTTTTACACAGTTCTTGTTACAACAGTGTAAATAAACACTACTATTAAAACACCACTGAGAGAAGATTTTGACAAAAATTTTGCAGAATTGACCCCCTGGTCTCATGTCGCCCTGACGGGATTCGAACCCGCATCCCTGGGAATCCGGCCCAATGCACAAAATAGCATTGTAAAATTTACATATTAATTAAAAAGTTATAATTAGATGGCTGTTTCATTTTAATCGATAGTCAAACATCTGTAAAGATGTTTCTTTCGAATGCGAGGATATTTCTCTCATTGATGAAGCGACGGTGGCCAACACCGTAGAACGGTGAATATACTACAAAAATTCGACGTGTCCTCATAGGTCTCTGTAGCATAATTGGTCAGTGCATTGGGCCGGACTCCCAAGGATGCGGGTTCGAATCCCGTCAGGGCGACATCAGACTAGTTGCTTTTTTCTAGTATATTTTCTTGTTTAATATTTATCACATAAAAATAGCATTGTAAAATGCAAAATTAAAAAGTTATAATTTATTGGGGCAGTATTTAGAAATCAAATTAAAAGTTGATGATATTCTATAGCCAGCCTGCTCACTAAAAATTAAACGAATTTAACGTGGTATAGAGATTAACAGACCAGCCCCCTAATTGTCTAATTTAAAATCTATCACAATCCCTTTCAGAGGTATTGTGATTGTGAAATTTACGTCTGTCATATTGCTTAGACAGTTCAATTTCGTTTATTCCATACCTTTTAAAACGCGTCCCGATCACAATCCCTTTCAAATGTCAAAAAGTGACGGCCTGAATATCTTTCAAATTACGAATTGAAAGGGATTGCGATAGATTTAAAATTAGACAATTAGCCCCTTGATAACATTTAGGATAAATTTTGGTTGTTGGTAGGATTTGTTGTAAGTCCGCCTGGCTAGCTACCACCATCTTATCTAAGTCTGACGCCATAACAACAATGTTTTCAGCATTGATGTATTCCGGCAGTTAGAGAGACTCTTAGTCGTCATCATACCTGATGTTAAGTATTGATAAGGCTGAAAATGGAAGCGAGCCTCTCCCGGAATCCTCAGCCACTGAGGAACTGTCTGAACACAATGATGCTGAAAACATTGCTGTTATGGCGTCAGACTTAGATAATATGGTGTTAGCTAGCCAGACGGACTTACAACAAGTCCTACCAGCAACCAAACCGAATACAATATGTACCCCCGCTGGGAATCGAACCCGGGACCCCTATGTCTGTTTCCGGTGGTTGTTACCACTAGACCACAGACGCGGTTAAAGGGTCTGTTCTACATTACACCTTATAAGAGACATCAGTAGGAAGGCAGCATGCTTGTATCAACAAATATATTCTGTTGATTGCACATCGCATGTGTTTCATCATTGTCTCCAAAAATAGTTTTGTTTAAAAAATCTGTCGATTTGCTAATATATGTATTATTAGTATGATGGCTTATATCTTTATTTTAATGATATTAATGACCTACGTTATTAGAGTATGGGTGTTACATGACATGATATGATAATGAATATTTTCGAAATAAACCAACCACCTTCTCCCCGTAAATTGTATAAACTGTTTCAGAATTTTGCGCAAAAGACTGGCGACATTATGACATTTGCTGGTGTTTTTTTGATTATGATGTTATTTTAGTAACTAATCTCAGTGGCCACTTCTAGTGTCAGAGTTTATCAGGCCGCCTTTAAGGCCTCTGACTTGGCTAAACGACTGTTATCAAAGACAATAGCGGAGTCTGACGGTTTAACGTGCCCTCCGAAGCACGGAAGCGCTCAGTTATAATGCCACTTTACGGGCACCCATCCGACACCTGACTGGGCCGAACGTAACGAACGTGATCGAATACGATCAGTCTGTCGATGAGCGATGAGTAAGTAATGACCTAATGACATGTTAAATATATAGTAGCGTCTTACGTTATATGATATACTAAGTTATGCGTACAACCTTCTTCCCGTATATCCGTTGCAGCGCCCTCTGGTGGGTCGTGTCACGTGTCATTACGAAAAATTATAGTGTTTTTGTATAAAATACAAGAAAGAAGGAGCATTTAGTATTCAAAAAGTGTCGCTTTAAAAGCAGACAATCATGTCAAAGAGAAGAAATCCAAAATAGCCAAAAAAAACAGCTTCAGTGTTTTGCGCAAAAGGATGGCGACACAAATATTTTTCTTGTGTGTTATGATTATGATATATTAGTAAGTAAATAGGTAATTTGATGAGTGTTAGATGATATAATAAGTTATGCGTACCACCTTCTCCCCGTATATCCGTCGCAGCGCCCTCTGGTGGATGGTGGGCGAGTGCCCCCCCAAGCAGTCGTCGAGGCGGTATCGGGCCGCGTCTTCAGGCGACATTCTTGTCAACTTCTTCTGGACTCCTTCTAGGACTCTGATGGTGGACGCGTTGGTTTCTATTACTACGTCCAGCTGGAGAAAAAAATATTGATTAGTTTTATTTTAGAAATATCAGGCATAGGTCTGAAGAAAGGGAGAAAAGAAATAAGATAAAGGACTATGTATTTGTCACTAAGTGCCGTGTGGTGACCGCCTAAGAATACGCGTGTCACCACTCCCTTACATGCCTGGGATGTCGTCAGAGTCAACTAAGAGGCTCGACGCATTGAACACCTGTGCGAGAGAAGGAAAACTTGAAACAAACCCTCTACCAACCCGTCTGGCCAGCGTGGTAGCAGTAGGCTAACAGTCTCCTATGAACGCCATAATAGGCGTGAGCCAGGAGAGGGCTATGTCCAGCAGTGGACGTCCATAGGCTGATGATGATTTGTCACTAAAGGGTGGGCAAGGTATCTAGAAATATTAGAGATATTTTGTCTTTGATTTTAGATTTAGAAAAAAAAATGTTCTTTCTCCTAATTGAATATTGTTAACCTATTTTAAGTAACATCTATTGTGCACCTATGAAATGCAATAAAGTATTAAATATTGAGTAGATACTAAGTTGCTTAAACTAAATTGATCTGTATAAATAAGACTATTGATTGGTACCATAAAAGTACAGGTCACTATTTTTCTTTTAATTTAACCCGGTTCAATTCTCGGGCAGGCAAGTCATTTCACAAAAATATTTGAACGAAGGATTACTTATTTTTGAAAATAATGAAATGTTTCCTTTCAATAAAATGAGCTAACTAGGATTTAAGGTAGTTCCCGGGTCCAGAGCCCATATATTTTTTCCACCCTGTATATATTTTTTTAATACGCGTGGGGTATCTACAGATAGGTCTTTAAAAATAACACTGAGGTTTCAAAAACGATTTTTTCTCAAAGTCAACCGTTTGAAAGATGTACACTTCCAAAGTGGTAAAATGTGCCCCCCCTCTAACTTTGAAAGTAAGTGAACAATGTAAAAAAATATATGTTGTAGATCTTAATATTAACTTTCACGAAAATTGGTTTGAACGAAATATATTTAGCAGTTTCAGAGCTATAGCACATTTTCCAAAACCGCAAATGTAACTTTGTCATTCATACAAACACTGAAAAACAATTATTTTTTCAGACGAAAAATTTAACTGGTGTTTTGGACAGGTGGGTAATCGGCAGTCAAGTGAATACCTAATTTAATATAATAATAATAATTATTATTATTATTATTATTTTCGAACAAAGTTACAATACTAACAGTCAGTTTAGAACATAAATTATTATACGTACATCTTATGTTTTGGCGCGCACTGTTCATTGAAATAAAACAACTTTTACGGATATCAAACGCGCTATATTTCCACGAACTAAGTTGTAATTTATGATTTTGTAATTTTTGCATTTTTCAATGCTATTTCCAGTCTGAGAATTCACTTGTGGCCGAGTTAATTTTTTCCAATATTTTTCTATTTAAAATTTACCATAAGTTGTAATTGTCCGTATTTTTAGGTTTTTAGGGGTTTTTTGATGACGTGGGGAGTCATCCCGTGACCACGGCAGCTGTAAAGGTGCCGAAACGTCGGGAAAATCAAAAAACCCCTACAAAACCTAAAAATACGGACAATTACAACTTATATCGTGGAAATATAGCGCGTTTGATATCCGTAAAAGTTGTTTTATTTCACATAAATTATTGTCATCGCTTGCTCCTACGGAACCCTTCATGTGCGAGTTCGACTCGCAATTGGCCGATTATTTTATTTTATAGTGACATTTCACATGCCCTTTGTTTTGCAAAACGGAAAATCAACATTGTATACGACCATCTGTAACGAACTCTGTTTTATGTGAATAAACTGATTTGATTTATAGTTTTTCACTACCAGTCCAGCATTGTTAAACTATGACAGTCTTTTACATTTGACATGCGTTTCAGAAACTGGTGATAAAATTTTAATAAAATCAAAAGACATCAGTAGGAAGGCAGCATGCTTGTATCAACACGAGTATTCTGTTGTTTGCACATCGCATGTGTTTCATCATTGTCTTTCACAACTAATTAAATAAAAGTGTCATTCTGAAAAATTCTTAACAACAATACAAGGTGCAAAAGAATGCAAAAAGGAGCAATTGTTTTGCTCAAATACAGCAAAGTTTTCAATAGGATATTGATGACAAGCGCAAAGTAAATTATTAATGTGCAGGATGATGTGTGTGGAGCAACACAAGCAGCAGACCGAACAGGAGGTGTATTCACAGGTGATTACACTTAACCGCCTCTGTGGTCTAGTGGTACAACCACCGGTATCAGACCCAGGGGTCCCGGGTTCGATTCCCAGCGGGGGTACATATTGTATTTGGTTTGGTTGGTGGAAGGACTCGTTGTAAGTCCGCCTGGTTAGCTACCAACATCTTATCTAAGTCTGACGCCATAACAACAATGTTTTCAGCAATGTTGTGTTCCGGCAGTTAGAGATAAGATAGCCAGTTCCTCAGTGGCTGAGGATTCCGGGAGAGGCTCGCTTCCATCTTCAGCCTTATCAATACTTAAGAAATACAAATACAAAATTCATCAAAAAAAATTACATGTCTATCTATATGTCTTGGTATGTTACTATTCTAAATTGATGTATGTATTTATTTACAAACAAAAATAAAAGAAGACGCTATTTATTATTATTAATTTCAATAGTATTTAACATTGCCTTTAATTTTAACATTATTGAGCATTCTTTTTACACCTTGTAACACCGTGACGCTGATATAAAACTGTATATTTACCTCAAATCGCTCATCTTCGCATCGATAGATATACTCCTCGTACTGAGTCTTCCGTGAGGTCACGAAGGTCGAGTCCTCGCTCCAGGTCGGGAACGACACCCAGGTATCGTTCAATACCTGGAAACAAGAGGGAAATTAATAACACATGTTAGATTTATACTAGAAAAAAAAACTCTATATATAAGGCTCGTGTTATCCATTCTAATGTCTCCTCCAGCGCCAATAGCTTCAAAAATCACAAAAAAAATGAAGACAGCCGGAAAAATATAATATTTTTTTTTAATTAACCTTATCAAGGTCAAAGGTCAGAAAAACTTTTTTTTCTAGTGACCGCAGTGACCCCAGTACCCCAGAGACTACATACTGCGCCTAGCTACAAATTGCACACGCTTAATTCTAATCTAATTATAACTTTTTAATATAGCATTTTACAATATGCTATTTTTATGTGATAAATATTGAACAAGAAAATATACTAGAAAAAAGCAACTAGTCTCATGTCACCCTGACGGGATTCGAACCCGCATCCTTGGGAATCCGGCCCAATGCAGTATTGTTTTCTGTTGCAGTACAGTAATCTTGTAATGCGAGAAATGTTGTAATGTATGATAAGTCTTTCTTTGCCAGTTGAAAATTGTTTACGATTACAATAACCATAAAATGTTATATTGACGACTCTGTATGAAATAAAACAGGGAGAAAAAGCAGGCCTTGACGAGTTTCTTGCCGGTTCTCAGGGTTTGTGAACCGATGGCGTAGCTTCTTTGACGTTCATAAGTGCTTGTAACAGCCTAGACTGAATAAATGATATTGATTTTTAATTTGAATGCACTAAGCAATTATGCTACAGAGAGCTACGAGGACACGTCGAATTTTTCTAGTATATTCACCTTTCTCGTCTCTCTACGTGTTTAGTTGAGATTTGAATAGTGGCGAGGAGTCAAAATATGGCGAAGGTCGGCCGGAGACAAAAAAAAACTACAAATCACTGTATAATATCATAACCGCCTCTGTGGTCTAGTGGTACAACCACCGGTATCAGACCCCCTGGGTCTCGTCGGGGAGGCTCTTAGCCTTCATCATACCTGATGTTAAGTATTGATAAGGCTGAAGACTATTCGACAATTTTTTGGACTATTTTGGACTATTCGAAAGTACTTATCTATAAGTCTATTTGAATAAAAGTCTTTGACTTTGACTTTGAAGATGGAAGCGAACCTCTCCCGGAATCCTCAACCACTGAGGAACTGGCTATCTTATCTCTAACTGCCGGAACACAACAATGCTGAAAACATTGTTGTTATGGCGTCAAACTTCCTACCACCAACCAAACCGAATATAATATGTAGCCCCGCTGGGAATCAAACCCGGTGGCTGTACCACTAGACCACAGAAGCGGTTAACATTTTTATTTTGAAACAAAACCTACCTCTTTACAAAGCGCCGTTCGTCCGGAACAACGTCTCGCCGCAGCGTCTCTTGGTAGAGCGCAGTAAGAAGTTCCTAGGCGTTTGCAAGTTGACAGATCTGAAACAAATTTATATAAATAAATTATTATCATCTATACTAATATTATAAAGAGGAAAGATTTGTATTTTTGTATGTAACGAATAAACTCAAAACTACTGGACCGATTTTGACGAAATTTGGTAGGTATAGAGAATCCTTAGACCCCAAGTAGTAACATAGGCTATAAATGATCCCAAAATTCCCACGGGAACGGGAACCACGCGGGTGAAACCGCGCCCGGCCTCTAGTATGATATAATCACAGACGTATATCGAGATAGACGAAAAGAGCGCTTCAAACTGTATGAGAACCTAGCGTGTCGACTTTTCCGTACCTACGATGACGTCACGAGCGAGATTTAGTGATGTGGAAATGTTATTGACGAGCTCTTGCAAGAAAGCACTGCACAATTAACCATTTTCGGGTCTGAGTGACACGTGTTTTCATGGCAATGGTCTCAAGCGGACTGACTCAGGTCGCAAAGTAGATACACTTTTACCGTCTATCTTGATATAAGCCTATGATCATCTGATATGATATAGATGAAGGAGTCCGTGCCACAGTGGTTCGCGCGGTCAGCCTGCGGTTGTTGAAGTTAAGCAAATTTCGCAATGGCCGGTTACGGGATCGGTGACCACAAATTTACTACTTCGAGCAACTCCGTGCTTCGGAAGGCACGTTAAGCCGTCGGTCACGGCTGCATTTGCAGTCGTTAAAACCCAACATTCCGCATTGGGCCTGTACTAATCTCAATAAGGCCAGTGTCCCAGCAGTGGGGACATTAAAAATAGCTGATGACAATATGCATCTACTATTCATATCTGCACGCCATACTATAATCCCTTGCGGGGTTGTCATCAGTCATTTTTATATTATTATTTTTATTACACTGCTGGAGCACTGGCCTTGCTTATGGCTGGATAAGAACGGACCATGACCCATATATAATAAATTACCTAATGAATTTAAACAATACCCATTGCACGCATTTAAACACAAACTAACGACGTGGCTTATTGATAAATGTTATTACACTATAATTGACTACCTCACGGATAATAACGTTAATTCGGTACTTCGCTTGTAATGGTTGTGACTTGTAATCTGTTATAGTTATTTCATGTAACCTAAACTTGTGACATTTTGCATGCTAAATAAGCAAGATATGTTAAGCTACTTTTAACAATTATGATCATGTACCACCATGTCTTATGCAAATAAACCTATTCTATTCTATGAAATAATACTGACGACCTGTTTGGCGCAGGGGTACTAACCCCACCTTCCGCGCCAGAGGTCCCGGGTTCGATCCCCGGACAAGACAAATATTTGTGTGCATGAACATGTCTATTTGTCTTGGTCTGGGTGTTTAATATGTATATTATGTATGTATTTAGAAAATAAAAAGAAAGAATATAAGTATGTTTATCCGTTATCTAGTATCCATAACACAAGTTCTTCATGATACTTAACGTGGGCTAGATAATTGGTGTGATTGTATGGAAATATTTATTTATACTGACCTATATCCATAGCAGCGTCTCCCAGCGGCCGATCATGTCTCAACTGAGCGCCGAGCGGGCCCAAAGGTTCGTAGCGAACGCTCTTTTCGAGCGGGCGCTCGCGATCGCGTTCGCGTGAATGCTCGCGCTCGCGGTCGAAGCTGAGGAGGCTGTTCGAGCTGGTGAAGTTGCTGTTGTTGAAGCCTGGGGAGATATTGTTAATTTTACTAAGAGTTACTAAGAGTTTTTAAAATCTATCACAATCCCTTTCAATTCGTCATTTGAAATATATTTACCAGGCCGTCACTATTTGACATTTGAAAGGGATTGTGATCGGGACGCGTTTTGAACGGTAGAGTGCGTTTCATCCTATATTCCCTTTTTTTGTTAGCTTGGTCAAAAATGTATGTCAAAAAGGCGAATGTGTTAGAAACATTAAATCAAAACCATTTTTCTTTCACCACTTTCTAATGTTTTGAGCATGATTTTAGCACATAATCCAAAACTTAAAATATTTGCATCAAATTATAATCTTAAATATAACAAAACGGAGACGGAAGAAGACGACAGTGAAAGAAAGAAGAATGATATTGGAAAAAATTAACTCGGCCACAAGTGAAATCTCAGACGGGAATCGAACCCGCGACCTTTGGAAATCCGGTCCAATGCTCTAACCGCTGAGCTTAATTTTTTTCCAATATTTTTCTATTTAAAATTTACCATAAGTATAAAAATAGCATTGAAAAATGCAAAAATTACAAAATCATAAAAGAAAGAAGAATGGTTTAAATTTCCGCGTCATAATCGATCCATTGCTGGACCTTTAATAGCATGGTTTTCACGCGGGGACACTTGGTGGAAATAGCACGATGGAGAGTGCCCGTAGAGTGATTCAGTATATGCCTGACACACTACACATATATTAGAAAGGGGGTAGAGCTAATACCTATTTGACAACCCTAGTGCCCTAACAACCCTAGCCCTAACCATAAGTTTAATATATACACATATAAATAGTAAAGGATACTTGTACCAGTCGACCTAAGGTAACAAGTGGAAGTTGGAAGGAATCAGGAAGGATTGGATTTTCTCACTGCCAGTCAAGCAGGCTCACAAGACTGATCAGATATCTGACGGCTAAAGGAGTCTTGGCCGCAGTGAGAGGATTTGTCGATGGTCGATCTGTCAACTGACAGTGCCTTCCATTTGAATTGAGTATTGTGCGTCTTGCAGTTCTTCTGACAGAAATCGACAGTGGTACCAACCTAACAAAAAAGGGAATATAGGATGAAACGCTATTGAATGAACGAAATTGAAATGTCTAAGCAAAGTGACAAACGAAAATATCTTTCAAATGTATTGATTTTTTTTTTTATTTTTTTTTATGAACGACGGGGAGACTCTTAGCCTTCATCATACCTGATGTTAAGTATTGATAAGGCTGAAGCTGGAAGCGAGCCTCTCCCGGAATCCTCAATAACTGAGGAACTGGCTGTCTTATCTCTAACTGCCGGAACACAACCAACGGTACGTACATTTTTACCGTCTATCTAGATATAGATAAGTATGTGGTGTTAACTAAATGAGTACAAATTCATACCTGCAGGCGAAGGAGCGGGGGAAGGCGGGCCCAAGAAGTCGTGCAACCACCGCTGCAACTCTGGGTGGCGAGTGAGGAATGGGCCCGTCACCATGAGGAGTTCTGATGAGGAGATAATCTCGTTCGTGAACAGGAGGAGGCATCTGTTGACAAAAACGGACGTAAATAAATAAATATCACCAGGGCTACTCCACGCGTGGGAATGAAATTGTCCAAAAACAGTTGGACAGATTTGGATTAACACACCGATAGTTTATAGCCTGGATTGAAACATATGATAAATTTTAATCCCAATGTTCAAACAGAGTAAACTGCTAAACCACTAGTTGGGTTATATTTAAATATGTATTAAAAACGAAAACACGGGAATAAACTTTAAAATAACGCGATGTTAATAGATTAGTTCTACGGAATTGTATTGTCTCTTTCAGCATAATCTATGTCCTTGTTCCGCCATTTTCTTGTCTTCTCTAGTATTGTCTATGATCCTAGTTCCGCCATTTTGATATTTTCTCCAACATGTAACATTTTATTTTATGGAATTCAAATATTTAATTGAAATAAAAGCTTGACCATATCCTTGAAGTAATAATCGAATATTATTTCTTAACAAATACACTAAATACACTCACAATAATGCGATGGAAATGGATTACGAAATGCACTAAGTTCTTCTGATAACTCGTTCCGCCATTTTTATGCACGGTCATACCTGTTATTATCTATTAATCTGTGGTCTCTGAAGCTCTTTTTAATATTTACTCAAAATAAATTATCAATTGAGAAGAAATAAAAGCACGATCGCTTTAATTCATTATTATCAAATCAAAATTAAAAACACAAGCTCAAAAATAATCTAAAACAAACGCGATGAAAATGGATTTAAAAACTTGAACAACTCACCTCAAGAAGTTGTCATAGACATGTTGCGACCTCAGAGCCCGTCTTGCGCGATCAAAGAAGCTGTGGTCATGATGAGTGGCGTATTTAGCCACAATGGCGTAAGCTCTTTTTAATATTTACTCAAAATAAATTATCAATTGAGAAGAAATAAAAGCACGATCGCATTACTTCACTATTATCAAATCAAAATTAAAAACACAAGCTCAAAAATAATCTAAAACAAACGCGATGAAAATGGATTTAAAAACTAGAACAACTCACCTCAAGAAGTTGTCATAGACATGTTGCGACCTCAGAGCCCGTCTTGCGCGATCAAAGAAGCTGTAGTCATGATGAGTGGCGTATTTAGCCGCTTCTGCGTATGAAACATCGCGGACGGCTGCACCCGTCAATCCGGAGACACGAGACTTCTTGGGGGGCGGAGCGCCCGATGCTGTAGGATAAAAGTTAAATTATTATTGAATGCCTCGCATTACTAGGAAACACTGTGCGATTCAGATAAGAATAGGACGGGCCGTTGGCTTACATCAGACGCAAAAGTACCGATTGCAAAAAAAAGTATTAATTCATCGATGTAACACATTTTTTTTACAGATAGGACTTCGCTGAAGTCGACTTTACATAAAGTCAAAGTCAAAGTCAAAGATTTTTATTCAAATGACTTATAGATAAGTACTTTCGAATAGTCCAAAATTTTTTTTCCCTACCAGCCATTCAGGACATCTTTTAACTGATAAGAAGAACGGCCGCAAGAAACTTATCAGCTTTAACAGAAACAACAACATTTACAATGGAACATGTTGTTGCCATGTACAAATTTACAATTTTGAAATATATTTAATATAAGAGGAAAACGGATAACGAAACTATTGTCATGCATTAGTGTCATGAAATTAATGTATGCATTGTGAAACTTGATTTGTACACGTTCATTTGTTGATGAAAATTAGTGTTGCGACATAAATTTAATGCCACTAGTTTAGTAATACATACTTTAACGAATTTTTTTTTTATTTTATCCTGATTTCTTTTTTTGCATACCGTACTAAAGTGAAGTTTGTTTGACAGGATGACGTCACAAAAAGGCGCATGTTTTATTCTATTCTTGTTAAAATGGCATAGTACATGTAGTTTGTTTTTATTTATATTTTATCTTGAATGGATTCGCCCTTGATTCAACTTTAGGATAGGAGTAAAGCGAAGAGGTTCGTTTTGCTGTCTCTACCGCATGCTTCGCATTTTGTAGTAATTTTGCAGTTATATTTATCGTTTTTATTGAAATAGGATAATAAATTCATGCTTAAAACTTATTAAATCTTTATTTCTCATGATGTAACAATTACAGGAGAAATTGACAGTTAACTTAAAGCGATTTTCGGAGTTTTTTGTTTTAGAATAAGATATTTTTCTATATTAAACAATGATAATTCAAAATTTTGAAGCCTCTACAAATTATACGACTATATAAGAGATATCATTATATTTTTTTTTTATTTCTCTTGTTTAGAACAGTAGTTTAATCCAGGTACTCAAAAAAGTCCCTTCGCGCATTTTATAAAAATCTTTCTCTGCTTTGGCTTTCATTCAAAAGTTAAACAAAATTTACGTTAAACTTGTAAGTCCGCCTGGCTAGCTACCACCATCTTATCTAAGTCTGACGCCATAACAACAATGTGTTCAGCATTGTTGTGTTCCGGCAGTTAGAGATAAGATAGCCAGTTCCTCAGTGATTGATTCTGGGAGAGGCTCGCTTCCATCTTCAGCCTTATCAATGCTTAACATCAGGTATGATGAATAAATAAATAAATATTTGCATACAATCACACCAATTATCTAGCCCACGTTAAGTTTCATGAAGAACTTGTGTTAAGGATACTAGATAACGGATAAACATACTTATATACTTTTTTTTGTTAATACATACTTAATACTTATACATATTAAGACATTCAGACCTGGGGCCCAATTCTGCTAATGCTTAGTCACAATGGTATTCCAGTGGTGTTTCAATCGTAGTGCTGTTTTACACAGTTCTTGTTACAACAGTCTAAATAAACACTACTATTGAAACACCACTGAGAGACGATTATGACAAAAAAATTGCAGAATTGACCCCCTGTTCATGCACACAAATATTTGTCTTGTCCGGGGATCGAACCCGGGACCTCTGCGGGGTTAGTACCCCTGCGCAAAAAAGGTCGACTAATGAATGCAAATAGTCTTCCCGTAGTTCATAAAAAAAAGAATAAAAACACTGCATTGTCTCCCAAAATAATTTAAAACTGCCCTGCATACTTACGTAGCTGATTGGATGAGGAGAAGCTGGGCGATCGCTTCAGGTGGGGCGCTGGTGGGGCGGCCACCGACGGGTGCTTGGGGGCCGGCTGCGACAATACATCATAGCACGTTACTGCAGCGGCCAGCCAGAGGGCATTGATGGACCAACGTGTCAATGTGGGCCGAGGCACACATACGTAAGTCCATCAATGCCTAGTTGTACATTTCTCAAATAATGCAAGGAAATTTTCGAAATCAGGCGAACAACAAACAACAATATTTTTTCCCGCGTTAAAGTGTTAATTTGTCGTTTTATTTTTTCTAAAACCGCTTTCTATTTACAAGCGAGTTCGAAGTTTAAATAAAACCTTTGATAAGTTACCTCCTTGGTTGCCATATTTCGGAGTAAAAGATCGTTCCATTTTTAAATTACACGACAGGTATAGATTTTCATACAACTCTTTAGGTACGGTATTAGTAAATTGTTTACCAAGGGCTGTATGACACCCATAACAGTCGAGTGTTTTGGCGCCCGAACGAAGTGAGGGCGCCGATAGTTCGAGACTGTTATGGGTCCATACACCCGAAGTAAACACTCTACTTTTCATTTTGAATATATAATAATTTGAAATGTTACAAAAATAATTATAATGTAGCAAAATAAGCTGTATAAGCTTCTGTGCCTTTGCCTACATACCTTTGGTAAATAAATGTCCAAAGAGATTACAGATATCGATTTGACATGACACCCCCTATTCTTTTTTCAAATTTATTACAGCCCTAGGGCCGCCACATATCACTTTCAACCCGCATTTTAGGCAAGTTATGAGTTACTTTCAGATTATGAGACATGAAATAGTACATTACTACAGCGGCCAGCAAAAGAGGCATTGATTGTGGACGAACGTGTAAATGTGGGCCGAGGCGAGGCCGAGGCACACAATCGTAAGTCCATCAATGCCTAGTTGTGGCCAAGGCTTGTATGGTACTTTTCTCAAATAATGCGCGGAAATTAAAACTACTTTTCAAAATCAGACGAACAACGATATTTTTTCCCGCTTTAAAGTGTTCATTTGTTGTTTTTTTTTCCAAAACAGCTTTCTATTTGAAAGCGAGTTCAAAATTTAAATAAAACCTTTGATAAGTTACCTTTTTGGTTGCCATAGTTCGGAGTAAAAGATCGTTCAATTTTTAAATTACACGACAGATATGAGTTTACTATGTGATTAATTTGGCCGCTAAAACCGACAGATATGGATTTTCATACAACATTTGCCGGCCGCTGCTCGCATGTATGTGGCCAGTACAGCAATATCGATTTATCTCAAAGAAGGTTGTCAAAATAATGCTCACATTTCCAAGCATGTTTGAGAAATAGATATATAGAAACGTTTATTTCAAAACTAATAGAATATTAAAAGGTATTTCTTTTCAATACTAAATTATTTTTTATAACTTTAGTACTTTCCGAGAAAACATTTCCCGAAAAAACTCTACTGGTTTTTAGAAATTTTCAATTGTACATATTGTATTCGGTTTGGTTGGTGGTAGGACTTGTTGTTAGTCCGCCTGGCTAGCTACCACCATCTTATCTAAACCTGACGCCATAACAACAATGTTTCCAGCATTGTTCGTGTTCCGGCAGTCAGAGATAAGATAGCCAGTTCCTCAGTGGCTGAGGATTCCGGGAGAGGCTTCCATCTTCAGCCTTATCAATACTTAACATCAGCACGCCAACCGCCTAACGGTACAGCTTGTGCTATCGCTATAGCTATCGATTTTTCAAACCCCCTACAAGGGCTCTCGCTGACGCTATCACTTTCATACTAAAAATGCAATAGTGAATCCAATAGATGAATAGAAATGGAGGAATTAGACAACAGCTAAGCTCGTTGAAGGGTTTTATTCCGTACTATTCCGTTACGCGGTCGGGGTGCTGGTATCATGAAGGCTAAGAGTCTCCCAGTCGTTCATAAAAAAAGTATTTTATGAAGTACAAAATTTATTTAAATATAAATAAATAAATATTTCCATACAATCACACCAATTATCTAGCCCACGTTAAGTATCATGAAGAACTTGGGTTATGGATACTAGATAACGGATAAACATACTTATATACTTTTTTTTGTAAATACATACATAATATACATATTAAACACCCAGACCAAGACAAATAGACATGTTCATGCACACAAATATTTGTCTTGTCCGGGGATCGAACCCGGGACCTCTGGCGCAGAAGGTGGGGTTAGTACCCCTGCGCCAAACAGGTCGTCAATATAAATATGAATAACACATTTATTGCTTAAATAACACTTCAACTTACCTGCGAGAGTATATTATGCGTGAGAGCTGCGTGTGTGGCCAACGGGGGGGAAGCTGATCTCTCTGGCTCTCCCTCCACGCGGGGCTACGGACAAACGGATTGGTTCATTTATTATGTTCAATATAAATATATAAATACTAACGGCCGCTCGCGGTTTCAACCTCATGGTTCCCGTTCCCGTGGGAATATCGGGATAAAAAGGATCCTATATTCATAACCAGGCTACCTACTATTTGTGTACCAAGTTTCATCAAAATCCGTTCAGTAGTTTCGGAGCCTATTCAATGCAAACAAACAATCAAATATTTCCTCTTTATAATATTGATTTAAATAATTATTTCATACACTCACACCAATTAACCTAGCCCCAAAGTAAGCACTGCTAGCCTAGCATGACCAACAAAACGCGATATGATACAGCGCTTTAACGCGTTTAACCGTCAAAAGACAAAGGGTTTTGACGTTTGAGTGTGGATAAAACGCTATATCATATCGCGTTTCGGCGGTCATGCTAGGGGGGCTGTAAGGCTTGTGTTATGGGATACTAGGGTAACGGATATAAATACATATAATAGGCTATTTGACAGGTTTTGAAAATCCATTTTATATTATGTAGTGGAGTTTAAGGAACCCAGTATCATCCACATACGTAGGCAAACGAGGTTTACAAGCAGGTGTCGTCATTATAAACTCGACGAATCAGGAGCGTTTTGTGTCACGTGACAAAACGTTTAAAAAATGCATTTTTATTTACGGATTTTTAAATAAATCTATATACTTAATTCAGGTTCGCAAAATTAGTGACGACTCGATAGGGACTTTGGCGCGTAGTACGCGGCCGAGTAAGGTATCAAATTAAAGGTACTCGAGTCTATTTGTTCCGAAAACTATAAAATATACAAAATGTTAAACGTGATGATCACAAACTGCAATTAAAAAGTGCCATTATTTTAGCATAATTTGGAATTTTTCGTCGATCGACGAACCCGAGTATCGGGTTGTAACCGCCCTAGTTTATAATTATTTTCAACTTACGTTAATAAAAAACCATTTTTAAACTCATAATTTATACTGATAACAGTAATTGACACTTTATTTTGCCTATTATACATACAGTGGTGGTCACATAAGTAACGACACTCGCCGATTTTCATACAATCGAGGTAACTTTGGAGCCTTGGTGCTTCGCCAAGGATTGACCGAGCTGTGATCTGATGATGGCCATCCAGGGAGTGAATGGAGGATATCCAAATTGCCATACATACCAAACTAATCTGATCAAGCAAGGTAGGTAAACTTTTACCTTCTATCTTATATATAAAATTCTCGTGTCAGTTTTCGTTCCCATACTCCTCCGAAACGGCTTGACCGATTCTGATGAAATTTTGTGAGCGTATTGAGTAGGTCTGAGAATCGGCTACTATCTATTTTTTATCTCGAAATTCCACGGGAGCGAAGCCCCGGGGCACAGCTAGTCTTATATATAAAATTCTCGTGTCAGTTTTCGTTCCCATACTCCTCCGAAACGGCTTGACCGATTCTCATGAAATTTTGTGAGCGTATTGAGTAGGTCTGAGAATCGGCTACTATCTATTTTTTATCCCGAAATTCCACGGGAGCGAAGCCCCGGGGCACAGCTAGTCTCTATATATTTCTATGGGACTAACTTTAAGATCGACATAAAGGTACTAGGAGAGGATGTTTGGATGGACAGATGTACGTTACTCTTTCACGCAAAAACTACTGAACCGATTTGGATGAAATTTGGCACTCAGATAGAAGATAGTCTGGATTGAAACAGGTATTTTTACTCCGATATTCCCACGGGAACGGGAACAACGCGGGTGAAACTGCAGGCGGCCGCTAGTATTTCTATAACGTCATCAGCCATTTTCAATGTCCACACTGATTGGGCACTGGCCTTCCTTATGGATGGATAAGGAGAACGGGCCATGACCCACAACGCGGGCCCAATGCGGATTTGTGGGTTTTAACGACTGCAAATGCAGCCGGAACCGACGGCTTAACGTGCCTGCTCGAGATAGTAAATTTTTGGTCACCCATCCCGTGACCGACCATTGCGTAAGTTGCTTAACCTCGACAATCGCAGGCCGAACGCGCGAACCACTGCGCCTAGGGCTCCTCATTTCTATAACAAAACGTATGAATAGAACTTCTTTCTTACCTGTACCGGTGGTGGCGTTCTGGCATGATAGTGCGTTGGTTTAGTGACGGCCTTAGCGTCAGGCAAGAATTGGCCGAATTCTGCCAACAGATCATCTTGATTCTCGAATAACTTCGCCACCTGGCAACAATGAAAATACATTGAAGGTATAAACATACAACTTCATAACAGAGCAACCATCTAGGTCAATATATATAAATAAATTCTAAATTTAATTACTTTTCCACTAACATAATACAAATTACGGTGGTTTCTCAACTTAAAAATGAAAGAAAGAAAGAAAGAAACACATTTATTGACACACACACATACGATACAGACAATAAAGTAGAAAGTATAAAAAAAGTATAAAATTAATAAACACAACAAAATATAAATAATAGGAAGAATTGTGTGGGGTCAATAAAACCCTATCTCAGCGTTTTGCCTCTGTGTCATTCACAGGTGGGCCGAATGAACACAGAGGCGCTGTTATTCTGACAGGGTTTGTAAGAAAGGAAGATGACAAGAAAAGGCATAAATAAGATATATACAGACGACGAGAATACTTATAATACACAATAATACATAAACTTATAAAACTAAATACTACAATACATATATACTACGATTGATATTTTGGATAGGCAGAACGCTCACAGCACTTTGTCACATGATGCAGCAAAAATATTTGCTTGACTGACAACTGACAGTGACAAATGTTGGTTGGACACGTCAGAATTGCCACGACTTAAAAAATGTGCCACATGGAGGTTTTTTGTACAATGGAGTTTACAACTTTACAAAACGTAATCAAACACAATCAAACACATGCAAGCAATTCGGTTACATGCCGCGGATGGTGCTCATTCCAGAGTAACCGCTGGAAATTAGAACCCGCCCCACGGTAGCCGGACATGACGTACAAACCTGATGTGAAAAAAACAACGGTAAGTTGGAAAAAAATATACATCAGTTAACAAAGATTGTGAGAGAATGGGGCCTGAACTGAGCGTAAAGCCTATATCCAAAGGTATCCAAATAAATTGAGATTACCAAAGATGAGTACGGAACTCAGGTCAAGGAGTTGTTATCCTATGGCTATTAAAATATTTAATTGTATTCCTAACGACATTAAAGATCTGTCTCTCAATCAATTTAAAACCAAATTAAAGTCATGGCTAGTGAAAAACTGTTTTTATAATATGAATTTTTTTTTTTAATTTAAAATGTAAAATAATTTAAATAATATCAATGATATTAGATTATGATATATTGTAATGGTACCTATCTAATAATGTTGACATACTATATAATAATTATGTTATTAATGTTTTGCATGCCAGCTCCTGGTGAATGATTGATTCTTATCGTAAAAAAGTAAAAAATAAGCCTTTTGGAGTCGGTAACAGCCAAGGAACTCTACATTGCACTTCTATTACTTTTATTTTTCCTACCTTAGCTGGCACCGACTCCAAAAGGCTTATTCTTTAGAGTGATGTTTATACACTCACCAGCACTCTAATGGTTATTTTCAAACAAACAACTTTGCCACTCTATACATAAAATTATCAACATATGCCTAACACAAACACAAAGCTAACAGCTGGCACCAAATTCTATATATTTTTTTCACTTCAGTCCAGTGTGGGGATAATGGTGATGATGATGATCTATGTATGTACGTCTGGACTCTTAGCCTTCATCATACCTGATGTTAAGTATTGATAAGGCTGAAGATGGATGCGAGCCTCTCCCGGAATCCACACTCACTGAGGAACTGGCTATCTTATCTCTAACTGCCGGAAGACAACAATGCTGAAAACATTATTGTTATGGCGTCAGACTTAGATAAGATGGTGGTAGTTAGCCAGGCGGACTTACAACAAGTCCTACCACCAACCAAACCGAACACAATATGTACCCCCGCTGGGAATCGAACCCGGGACCCCTGGGTCTGATACCGGTGGTTGTACCACTAGACCACAGAGGCGGTTAAGTGTAATCACCTGTGAATACACCTCCTGTTCGGTCTGCTGCTTGTGTTGCTCCTTCCCGTCTCTATGGCCGCGTTGATAAGCGTGCAGGATCTCCAGAAACCGCTTGTACTTGTCTGGTTGACGGGAGAATCGGGACTGTGGGGAGAAAAACATGATTTAATATTTATTGATATATATCTATACTATATCTATACTAATATTATAAAGAGGAAAGATTTGTATTTTTGTATGTAACGAATAAACTCAAAATCTACTGGACCGATTTTGACGAAATTTGGTATAGAGAATCCTTAGACCCCAAGTAGTAACATAGGCTATAAATTATCCCAAAATTCCCACGGGAACGGGAACCACGCGGGTGAAACCGCGCCCGGCCTCTAGTTAATCATATGATAGAATCAGGCGTTACTTGGCGGAAATCCATATCTTAGTAGAAAACGAAAAATATGTAGTTTACCTTAATCTTGTTAACATATTCAATAGCATGGTTGAACTCCACTGGTTGTCCAGGAGGAGCGGTAGAATGTGGACAATTCCCAGGTGTTGCAGCTGTGCCACCTGCAGACGAATGTCGACTTTAAGTGTGGAGTAATAGAGGTGATTATGGGTTGTGTGGAAGGTGGAATCTCAGAACTCTTATAGAGCAGCCGCTAGTTTTTATCATTAGAATCGAACGGTAATTAGTTTCATCATGTTAATTTGTTGTTTTCTCTCAAACAAATGTGGACTCTAATTGTAAGGAATAGAGGTGGTTACGGGTCGTGTGTAGAGGGAGAGTCAGAACTCTTATAGAGCCGCCGCTAGTTCTTATCATTAGAATCGAACGGTAATTAGTTTCATCATGTTAATTTGTTGTTTTTTCTGTGACAAATGTGGACTTTAATTGTAAGAAATAGAGGTGGTTACGGGATGTGTGCAGTGGGAGAGTCAGAACTCTTATAGAGCCGCCGCTAGTTTTTATCATTAGAATCGAACGGTAATTAGTTTCATCATGTTAATTTGTTGTTTTCTCTCAGACAAATATGGACTCTAATTGTAAGGAATAGAGGTGGTTACGGGTTGTGTAGTGGGAGAGTCAGAACTCTTATAGAGCCGCCGCTAGTTCTTATCATTAGAATCGAACGGTAATTAGTTCCATCATAGGAACAATCGGGGAACTTCTCGGTTGATCAGTAGAGTATTAAGTTATTAAGTATTAAGGTTAAAGAAATTATTTATTTATAAAGTGAAATAACTATGAAAGCTCTATTATTTGTGATATAAACGTTTTCTATAAGTGTATTACTTTTTAAGACAACTTTCCCCGACTGTACCTTAATAAATAAATAGACATTTCAAATCACTCACCACTATTATGATGTATAGAAGCCGCTTCAATCTGCTGATGAGCTTGTGAAATATGATGCAATGTGTTAGCCGGCGGCGCAGATACAGACAAATTGTGGACTATTGCACTGCTTACGGACCTAGGACAATTTAAAGCGTAGTTTAGTATACTGAATACCCTTTAAGATAAAGTTTGATAAAAAGGTAGTTATCAGAACTCTTATAGAGCAGCCGCTAGTTTTTATCATTAGAATCGAACGGTAATTAGTTTCATCATTAAACAAGAAATGTTTTAGGTCAAAATTAACTTAAAATAAGCATTTTGTAGTGATCTGTGCCTACCCCCTATTTTTTTACCATTACGTACATTTTAGCTGTCAAAAAATTGGACGCAAGACATCAGCTGGCAACAGCTGTACCCTGGATAGATACCCAAAAACTACATGAGAAACTCGAGCGTCCTCTAAAATACTACTCGCGAGGACGTTAAAATGTCCTTCTTCCAGTCCTAAAAAACGAGCAAACTGGTAGCAAGCTCGACGACGAAATTCCCCATTATTTATCCTAAATCTAGAGACACTTGGAAATCATATTTCCAAGTGTCTCTAGATTTAGGATAAATAATAAAAGCCTTGTGATATGCGTTAACCTAAAATAATCTTTTAATGGACAAAATTGAGAGTCATTAATTGATAACAAGTGTATAGATCACAGACCTATTCGAGCGCTTCAAGCTGTATGAGAACCTAGCGTGTCGAATTTTTCGTACCTACGATGACGTCACGAGCGAGATTTAGTGATGTGGAAATGTTCTTGACGAGCTCTTGCAAGAAATCACTGCACAATTGACCATTTTCGTTTCTGAGTGACGCGTGTTTTCATGGCAATGGTCCCAAGCGAAGTGACTTCGGTCGGAAAACTTCGATCGTGGATCAAACTTTTTACACGCAAGGTAGGTACTTTTACCGACATAGCTCTGTGCCTCTGACAGCCGACATCTAGGGATACCTAAATAAAAATGTGTGATATTATGCAGTGTAGTGACGGCCTAAGAATACAAGTGTCACCACTCCTTTACATGTCTGGGATGTCGTAAGAGTCGACTAAGAGGCTCGACGCATTGAACACCTGTGCGAGAGAAGGAAAACTTGAAACAAACCCTCTACCAACCCGTCTGGCCAGCGTGGTAGCAGTAGGCTAATAGCCTCCTATGAACGCCACAATAGGCGTGAGCTAGAAGAGGCCTATGTCCAGCAGTGGACGTCCACAAGCTGATGATGGTGATGGATAGATGCCCTAAAATAGTCGCCTAATTTACGACATCTCGAGACAACTAATAGCTGTGTATTACATTCTACGAGTGTGGATGTATAATCATAATCATTTATTTGCACTTGTTTGTATATAATATATACTCACTGATGCGGCACCGGCAGCAACTGCACCAAATGTGGCTGCGGCTGTGGAGGGGGCGGGGGAGGGGGGATCCCCAGCAGCACGCCGGGGCCCCCCGCCAGCCCCCCGGGGGACGGCATCGAGACCGATACCTGGGGAAAACAATATTGTGTAGTCTTGGAGCAAAATGGCTAGTGTGTTAGATAATAAGTTTGGGGTTATAGTTTGCTTGATCTATACTTATCATTATCCAAAGTAAGAAAAAATATATTTAGCCGCCTCTGTGGTCTAGTAGTACAACCACCGGTATCTGACCCAGGGGTCCTGGGTTCGAGTCCCAGCGGGGGTACATTGTATTCGGTTTGGTTGGTGGTAGGACTTGTTGTAAGCCCGCCTGGCTAGCTACCACCATCTTATCTAAGTCTGACGTCGTAACAACAATGTTTTCAGCATTGTTGTGTTCCGGCAGTTAAAGATAAGATAGCCAGCTCCTCAATGATTGAGGATTCCGGGAGAAGCTCGCTTCCATCTGTTCTTTTCGAACAACAGATTTAACATCTGATAACACAGTCTATCATCCATAAAAACAAATGGATTTGAATGTTTTTGTATGACGGCTTGCCTCCCAAATCCGTAGTATGAGACGTCATTTGAAAAAAAAATCAAAATGTCGACGCTCGATAAAACCTATATAAATGAACAGGAGGCACACAAAGGAACAAATTATCAATCTTTTTACGTTAACTATTAATCAAAAGTACAAAGAAAAATACTATTATATCATTGTAACAAAGTCAAAGTCAATATCATTTATTCAGTCTAGGCTGTTACAAGCACTTATGAACGTCAAAGAAGCTACGCCATCGGTTCACAAACCCTACGGCGGGAGACCGCGTAACGAGAAGAACCGGCAACAAACTCGTCAGGGGCTATTTATATAACAATATAACAAACTAAATATAACATCATAACAAGTATAAGATCAAAGCAAACAAATCAGAACTCTTATAGAGCAGCCGCAAGTTTTTATCATCAGAATCGAACGGTAATTAGTTTCATCATAAAGTAGTTGTTTCTTATACTTCATTCAACTTACAGAAAAAAAGTTTTTAAACAAATTTTCGTATTTCTGGTAATTAGTCCCTTAATAACTTTTAGATAATTTATGTCATATATTAAACTTGGATAACATAAGTATCAATGTTGTGCACATATTGATAAAATTCCAATTATATTTTAAGCGCGAAAGTTAGTGAAGATGTTTGGATGAATGTTTATTACTCTTTCACGCAAAAACTACTGGAAGGATTTAGATGATACTTTACAGTCATAAAGCTCATACATCTCATACATTATTTTGTATTATATGGGGTAGATAATTGGTGTGATTGTATGAAATTGGTATTTTTTTAAATTATTATTTATTATACAACCGTTTTGTGATTTTTTTACTATTGAATATTAATATTATTATTAAGTAAATTAATGTTTTCCAGGATGTCTTGGGTAAAACTGTAAGTCCTGAGAATAAATAATAAAAAAACGGTTGCACCACGGGAGAAAACCGCTTAAACGAAACAGCAGGAGCAGGCATACATTTTCACCGCGCGGTAGAAAGAGGGGGATATTACTTCCTCTCCTACGCCGCGCCGGCGCGGCGGTCTACTCTCCTTCCGCCTTACGAATATTCGATCAGGTCACGTGTCACGCGCCTTTAACATTTTTTACTCATCCCAAAAATTTAAAACTCTGATGTGCACAACGCCACTAAAGAAGTTTTCACTTCGAAAAAAATATGAGAATAGAATACAATACCATCATTTATTTGCGTTTGATATGGGGTAACAAAATAGGCTACAATTTATCCCGATATTCTCATGGAAACTATGTGAGTGAAACCGCGAGCGTCCGCTAGTAAAAAATATATTTTGAGATCAAGTATAAGTGGTTTGTTTAAAAACATTCTTACCGTAATATGTCTGAAGATAAGATTTAAAACAATACAAATTATTTTGGTGTTAATAAACATTATTTATTCATACCTGTCCATTGCTCTGTACTTCAATCTTGTACCCGGGTGGCAAAAAGGTGTTGAATCCAACAATCAACTCGGGGTGGCCTTTGAACAGGTTCGATACCCGGGTGATCACACCTGGGGTGTCAATGCTGCAACAAAGGAGATAGATTTTAATATAGGGCTAACTGGAAATCCGAAATAGGAGACATCTTAGGCAGGTGGTAGGAGTTGTTGCAAGTCTGACGCCATAACAACAATGTTTTCACCATAACACAAGTTCTTCATGAAACTTAACGTGTGATTGTATGAAATTTATTATTATTATTATTATTGTTGTGTTCTTGCAGTTAGGTAAGAAAGCCAGTTTCCTCAGTGGTTGAGGATTCCGCCTAACATCAGGGTCCCTACCGCGCAAGTGTCGTCAGCATCAACATCGACTTCATTTGACAGATGAATGTGACATATTGCTCTTAGTCTTTGGTAAGTTTTCATTTGTGTCAAAAAGAAACAGCAATGTGTCACATTCATCCGTCAAATGAAGCCGATTTCGATGCCGACGCCACTTGCAAAAAAAAAACCCAGAAATAAAACAGAAAGAACACCTTATAGCGAACACAATAAGGGCCGTTGTAGCTAAATCGGATCAAGTGACTTCAGACAGAACATCTATATACTTAATTCAGGTTCGCAAAATTAGTGACGACTCGATAGGGACTTTGGCGCGTAGTACGCGGCCGAGTAAGGTATCTAATTAAAGGTACTCGAGTCTATTTGTTCCGAAAACTATAAAATATACAAAATGTTAAACGTGATGATCACAAACTGCAATTAAAGATTTTCGCATAATTTGGAATTTTTCGTCGATCGACGAACCCGAGTATCGGGTTGTAACCGCCCTAGTATAATAGTAACTGATGTTGCACTCCTTTAACCTCGAAGAAAGCCGACATTTTAATAGCATCCGGTGCATTCAAAATTACACCTTACTACAACGGTCACAAGAGCGCAATTGCTTTGTGTTCAGAATTTACCTACGCCACAGCTCAAGCGTCAGGGTTGTACAAGCGAAGTAAAATAAATACCAACATATTTTTATGAAGCATTATTTGTATTAGCAATTGTTTAACTTTAATGTAATGTTGTGTGTATTTCTTACCATCTCTAAAGTACCTATTATTAAACTTAAGTGTTGCGAAAATTCGAAATAGAACAAACAATTTTAAAAGGTATAGTGTCGTCGGAAACATAAACATGGTGCAGTGAATGTTTAAGATTAATGTTTCGTAATATTTCATGAGTAAGTATTAATGTTTTGTAAAATTCATGTTTCGAACTGCACGCGTGTACTCACAAGCGCGGGGCGGCCCTGACTGATTTACAACTCCGAGTTGTAGAGAGCTGTAGGTGCTTATCGCGGTAGGTATAGGCGAGTGACGGAGGCCTGCTTCAGACTCTATCAATCTCCTGTAGCACTCATGGCCGCGCTTGATAGACTGATCGTATTCGATCACGTTAGTTAAGCAATGTTTGGCCCGGTCAGGTGTCGGATGGGTGACCGTAAAGTGGCATTATAACTGAGCGCTTCCGTGCTTTGGAGGGCACGTTAAACCGTCGGTCCCGGCTGTTGTTAGTCGTTAAGTAAGCCAAGCCTTAAAGGTGGCCTGATAAACTCTGACACTAGAGGTGGCCACTAACCCCCATACGATAAGAAAGAAAGAGTAGCTATCAAGTGGTGATGAACCTAATTATTGGATAACCTACTTTTTGGAATATTTAAGTGACAAATATAAAAGAAATTCCTCTTGATTCAAAGCCTTGTAGCAAACGAAATAAGAAAGTGTGACGTCATCAATCATCTTCGATAGCCATTAATGTCTATCAAGGTACCCCAGTCTCTATCAAACTCCTTCACTTGATAGCAATTTTATTGCCATCTATTGTTGAACCCCCTAAATCTGACGGAATAACACAAATCACACCTTAAAACGTAGGCAATAAGACTCACGTTTGGCTTTTAAACTCCTTCATGATGTCTAAGAAGTCATTGTAGACTTGTGGCTGGGCGTTGAACTTGTATTTCACTTGGTCGAGGTACGACAAGGCATCTTCGACCTTAAGCCGTTGGAATTGGGCTGCAGGTTGCGTGGGAGAGCCGCTCGGGAGCGGGTGGTGCGCGTGCGAGTGATGCTCGAACAACTGTGGGTAAGGCTCGTTAGACGTCTGTGGACAAGTAGGGTAGGTATAGATCATGTTGTTAAGTGTATTTCATGATTATGATACATTTTAAATAGAAAAATATTGGAAAAAATCAACTGAATTCTCAGATGGGAATCCGGTCCAATGCTTTATTTTTCTACCAACAATAAAAAAATTCTATTTCAAATTTATCGTATGATGTAAGTGGTTGAAAATGCATAATTAGTAGATTGTTTACCAAGGGCTGTATGACACCCATAACAGTCGAGTGTTTTGGCGCCCGACAGAAGTGAGGGCGCCGATAGTTCGAGACTGTTATGGGTCCATACACCCGAAGTAAACACTCTACTTTTCATTTTGAATATGAGGAAAGTAAAAACAAACAGAATATTCTAAAAAAATTTTATAATGTAGCAAAATAAGCTGTATAGCTTCTGTGCCTTTGCCTACATACCTTTGGTAAATAAAAGTCCAAAGAGATTACAGATATCGATTTGACATGACACCCCCTATTCTTTTTTCAAATTTATTACAGCCCTAGGGCCGCCACATATCACTTTCAACCCGCATTTTAGGCAAGTTATGAGTTACTTTCAGAACATGAGTCATGAAAATATAGTTTACAGACAACAACTCTGAACTGAACATAATTTTTTAATAATATAAAAAATGCGAACGAAATTTGAGCACAGCTACTGCGGCATCCGTTTACATCTATACTAATATTATAAAGCTGAAGAGTTTTGTTTGTTTGAACGCGCTAATCTCAGGAACTACTGGTTCTTATTGAATAATTATTTTTGTGTTGGATAGTCCATTTATCGAGGAAGGCTTTAGGCTATATAACATCACGCTGCGACCAATAGGAGCGAAGCATCAGTGAAAAATGTTGCAAAAACGGGGTAAATTATCCATATTTGAGGGCTTCCGTTGCGTGCGCTGCGTAAACGGCTCAAGTTACGCAAAAAATATGAATGAAAGAATTATTACTCTTTATATGATCTAAAAAAATGTCCGCGACAGTATATGTCTATCTTTTTTCTGAAGTCATTTTACGGTACCTAATTCCTTTGACATATATTTTATTTAAGAACTTCTTAATCGCGATCATAATACAGAAATTGACGCGGACGAAGTCGCGGGCAACAGCTAGTTAAAATATATGCAATGACTGACCTGCAGCCTTACCGCCTAACTGTATTACTATTAACCTTTCTGGTAATATATTTTATATTAGGTGTTATGTGTATTTTTATATAACGACCACCCTTAGCAGCGGCGAATATTGCAAGTGTTGACGTTTTGTTGACTGTACAAGCTTTAGAATTGGGTCCATATTGGTACCTATTACCTATGTATTGAATACAAAAAAGTTTTCAGTAAAATGTTCTTCTGTAAAATATGTAGATATGTGTGTGGGTGTGAGAGGTGTGTATGTGAAAGGTGTGTGTGCGTGTGTGTGAGAGAGTTGTGTGTGAGACAGAAAAGTGTGTATGAGATGGAGAGGTATGTGTGCAATAGAGGTGTGAGTGAGAGAGTGAGGTATGGGTGAGTGAGAGAGAAAGGTATAAGTGTGTGCGTTAGTGAGTTTGTGTGGGTGTGTGTGAGAGAGAGCGAGAGAAAGAGTACTGACCTTTAGACGAGGTGGAGGTTGCTTAGGCGCGGCGTACTGCACAGCGCCGGCTTTTAAGTAGTTGATAACAGGAGCCCGAGGGCCGCCTCGAAAAGCCCCCGCTCCCACGCCCACGTTCACACCGCCTACTGACAGCATGGCTGTCGCTCCTGTAGGAAAAACTAGTAGTTATAATAGGTCCTACAAATGGTATACTTGACGACTGTCATAAGCTTGCGTAAGTACACCTGAGAGTAAGTGTGACAACACTTGCATAAGTGTCACAACTGTGAACACCAGAAACCGCTGTCTGCTCGCCACGAATTTTTGTAGACGCTTATCTCGCGATGTCTGTCCCGCTCACAGACCTATATCGAGATAGACGAAAAGAGCGCTTCAAACTGAGAACCAGCGTTTCGAGTTTTTCGTATCTACGATGACGCCACGAGCGAGATTTAGTTATGTGTAAATGTTATTGACGAGCTCTTGCAAGAAAGCACTGCACAATTAACCATTTTCGTTTCTGATTGAAGCGTATTTTCATGGCAATGGTCTGAAGCGGACTGACTTAGGTCGTAAACTTTGACAGTGAATCAAACTTTTACCGTCTATCTCGATATATGTCTGTGGTCCCGCTCCTCTCCTATCAATACGATGTGAATGGGACAGACTCTGCGCTTTCGTGACAAAAATGTCGAGAGTTTTGACGTGGTGCGCATGCTTAACTGCTGAGCGTATGTTTTTTTATGAGCGTCGGGGAGACTTAACTTCATCATACCGATGTCAAATATTGATAAGGCTGAAGATGGAAACGAGCCTCTCCCGGAATCCTCAATCACTGAGGAACTGGCTATCTTATCTCTAACTGCCGGAACACAACAATGCCGAAAACATTGTAGTTATGGCATCAGACTTAGATTTGTGGCAGACAACAGTTACACAAGTGCCACAACTATGGACGGGTATATGTAAATGTCTTCGTGAAGTATAAGTAGGCATAAGTCTTCAACGCTCAAGTATACCGTACCGTTACATGTGTGGGTTATAAAAGGCTTGGCGTTAACAGATTTATATGAACAAAAGGTGGATAGCTTTTAGCTTTAACCGCCTCTGTGGTCTACTATTAACACCACCGGTAACAAACCCAGAGGTCCCAGCCTCGATTCCCAGTAAAGGTTGAAACGTTGATAGATTTTAGCTTAAACGGCCTCTGTGGTCTAGTGGTAACACCACCGGTATCAGATTCAGTGTATTCAGTTTGGTTTGTGGTAGGCTAGCTACCACCATCTTATCTGTGTCTGATGCCATAGCAACAATGCTTTCAGCGTTGTTGTCTATATGGATGTCTAAGCTAAGATAAGCTTACCAAGTATTTGCTGAGGTTGTGCTGACTGCGCCAACGTGTGCATGTTGCTGGCTCCTGCCTGCTGAATCTGTGAACAAAACGAACTATTAATTTATATTCTGCGACATTTTCTCCATCTTCTTAACCGACCGATTGACCGTCTCACACTCAATATTGTTTATTCAGTCTAGGCTGTTACAAGCACTTATAAACGTCAAAGAAGCTACGCCATCGGTTCACAAACACAAACGGCGGGAGACTGCGTAACGAGAAGAACCGGCAAGAAACTCGTCGAGGGCTATTTTTTTCTCCCTGTTTTATTTCATACAGAGTCTTCAAATTGAAAAGTGACCTCAACATATCAGTAAGGTCACTTTCCATCACAAAGA
Source organism: Chrysoteuchia culmella (assembly GCA_910589605.1). Taxonomy (NCBI): domain Eukaryota; kingdom Metazoa; phylum Arthropoda; class Insecta; order Lepidoptera; family Crambidae; genus Chrysoteuchia; species Chrysoteuchia culmella. Next base: position 1,886,467 of record OU342669.1, read on the forward strand.
AAATACAAAAACAAAAGTACATTTTAAAGTAATCCTAACCGAAAACCACTTTCAACTTGCACAGAAATTCAGTAGTAGGTATTCCAAACGACATACATTTCAAGCATTACAAGACTACTCAGTATTGCAAGCTGTGACGTACATACAGGTCAATAACAATTAACTTTAGATGAAAATATTTAAGCTCTCAGCACACCGTTAAGGCTTATGTTATCAGCAATATATCTCAAGATCAACAATAATATTTATTTTTATTTATTTATTAAAATTTTAACAATATTAATACATTATAACATTACATGAAAACAGTGTCACAAAAACCTGTTTAGGTTTAACCTTACACTGTTTGGTTTCGTCATCTTGTACAATCATTTATTATAATTAATTAAAATAACTATCAATATTTTTTGTAGGGTATGCATTTATAATTTTCCTTATTACAATACAACGTAAATATTTCTACCTGCCTAGTCCAACCATCGCACAAGCGTGCAGCGGCGCGTACCCACGGGTGGAATTCTAAGCATTCATGCATTATTGAATAAATTCAATCCTTTTTTTTTTTTTGTAATTGGCATTATTGTATATTATTCATTCAAAGTATATAAATCAATATTACTAATTAAATTAATTGAGTATTTATTACTATTTTATTATATTTAATGTTTTGTTATTTAGATTTATTAATTTATTAAACATTTGAGAAATTGACATTAATGTATAATATTACGCATTCAAATTATATAATTATATCAATTGATGTTAATAATTAAACTAATTACTACTTAGATACTAGTACTTAGATTGTTTTTTATCATATTTGATATCTCAAGAGTAATTATGTCATAATTGTTATTATATATTTTAATGACTTCCGGTGCACACTACTTAAACAGGTTTTTTTAAATTTATTTTGTAAACTAAGTAAATAGATATTTAATTTAATGGATGTCGCATTGATACTGGCCTTGCCCGGGTTACCTACTCTAGCTCGAATGACAATTCGCCGAAGTTCATTAGCTCGATGTCAATAGCTCGAATGCTATTAGCTCGTCGTCGGTCTTCGGCTCGACGGCTCATTTCATTACCTCCAAAATGTGTTGATAACTTGATACTTTAGTATACAGTATAATGAGAGTGCAAAATGCTTAACATCATTTTACGAATCTATATTTAAGGATTGTTGGTCTAAAATTTGATTTATATTTATTAAATGTCACATCAAACCACAATACATTGATTTTGATTATTTGTTGTTGTTTAATAACTCAGAAGAGTCATGTTTTATTATGATTTCTTTATAATTTGATTCATTATTACTCTCTAGTACCTACTCGAACAATCAATAGTATCATCAATTTCGAGGTAATAATCCATCGACGAAATGAGCCGTCGAGCCTAAGACCCGTCGAGCTATTGATCTTTCGTCCTAACGACCCTTCGAGGTAGTGACCCTTCGAACTATAGACATCGAGCTAATGATCTTCGGCGATTTGTCATTTGAGCTAGAGTAGGAAACCTTACTGAACCAGGAGGGTTTGCGTGTACGATCACCACCTGGGAGAAATATTTATATGATGAACATTTTCTGTTTGTGTTGTGTCTGCCTAGATGTTTTTATATACGTATATTTTTTAATACCACAATTGGTTCTGATATCCGTAATTCAAGAGCTTAAACAACGTAATTCAGAATTCAGAAAGTGTGTTATGTGGTCTACTATTTATTTGACCTCACTAGAACAATAAAGTTTAAATATACGTAATAAAGAGACAAGAGAACGAAACAAAAAAAAACAAAAAAAGAGATCGCCCTTATTATTATTAACTAGCGGCCCGGCGAACTGCGTACCGCCTTAGAATTATTAAATGTAGGTACCAATCTTAAATTTTTGTTATCATCATCATATTAGCTGCACGAACGCCCACTGCCTGCTGGGTATATTATACTGTAGCAGTTTTCCACAAGTCTGGTATGATTCCAGTGTCAAACGATGTTTACATTAAAACAGATAAAGATTCGCAGATATCATAATTCTTCAAAATGGAAACAGGGATTTCATCAGGCCCTGGTGAGGCATCAATTTTCATTTCCTTTACAGCGGCCTGCATTATCACTAGTAAACGAAAAATCTTCTAGTGACTTTGTGATGCGGAAGACGAAAAATCTTCTAGTGACTTTGTGATGCGGAAGCATGGATTTAAATTTAGGAGTTCGCCGGGTGGTTCTTTCTCAAATACTTTTGAGAATTGATCTGCAAAAGCTTTATTAGCCACGTAATAAAGATAATTTTGCTCACAAAAGTCGAGCATCAGAGGACAATAAGAATAATATAAACAGATTTCTGTCAATACATAAAAAAGCTTTGATCTTTAGCCAGTAAGCGCACTGAGTCAGATTCATAAAAATACGAGGCGTGGCTCAGAAATAGCCTTTCCGTATACAAGTCATGTATTTCGACCTTGGTTTATTTATAGAGTAACTTTTTCGCGCATTGCACGCAAAAATGTTGAGAAATCTAAGATATTTCGCATACTTTCCGACTGTGGTCTAGTGGCGACACCATTGGTATCAGACCCAGAAGTCCCGGGTTTGATTCTAAGTGAGAGTACCTTGGTGGTAGGACTTTAAGTCCGCCTGTATAGCTACCACCATTTTATCAGTCTGTCGCCAAATTAACAATGTTTTCAACATTTTGTGTTCCGGCAATTTAATAGATTATTTTGGACGGGGGGACGCCAACATAGCTGGATGGGCGATCAGTCTCCCAAGCTAGCTCCCTTCTTCTTATCGAGTGAGGATTAGTGGCCACCTCTGGTGTCAGAATTTATCAAGCCGCCTATAAGGCCTCTGACTTAGCTTAACGACTGTAATCAAATGACAACAGCCGGGACCGACGGTTTAACGTGCCCTCCGAAGCACGGAAGCTCTCAGTTGTAATGCCACTTTACGGTCACCCATCCGACACCTGACCGAGCCGAACTTAGCTTAACAATATCTTTATTGTGAAATGTACGTATACAAATTTTAATGTTGTTGTTAGGTTAGTTTATCAGTTTCTCACTACATTTCTACCTTTGACAAGGTATACAATATTGCAGTACAGTGAACATTTTCAATTTATATAAAATTAAATAAGTACTTATAAAATGTCAAAAATATTAAATATCACAATTGATTAATCATAATGTCATGTTTAAGTACAATAATGCAGTAGGTATAAATCAACAATAAAATATCAGATTTAATAGAATTTTAGTTATCAATGTCAAAAATTATAATGTCACGATTATGATTAATATAAATACGTAGGAAATGTTTACGGAACTTTATTAAAAAATGTTACATAAAACGTTTATATCACAAATCATCATCAGCCTGTGGACGTCCACTGCTTTACATAGGCCTATTGTGGCGTTCATAGGAGGCTATTAGCCTACTGCTACCACGCTGGCCAGACGGGTTGGTAGAGGGTTTGTTTCAAGTTTTCCTTCTCTCGCACAGGTGTTCAATGCGTCGAGCCTCTTAGTCGACTCTTACGACAATCCAGGCATGTAAGGGAGTGGTGACACTTGTATTTTTAGGCCGCATATCACAAAAAATAAGACCATTAATAGGTATTTCATTTGAATAGTTAATTATTTCTTTAACTTTAGTACTTTCCGAGAAAGGGTTTCACAAAAAAAACTCTACTGGTATACCGGGAAGTTACCCGGCTGTAGAACTTACAAGAAGCCTGACTATATGCTGAATTGTTGTAAGTCCGCCTGGCTAGCTACCACCACCTTATCTAAGTCTGACGCCATAACAACAATCTTTCCAGCATTGTTGTGTTCCGGCAGTTAGAGATAAGATAGCCCGTTTCTCAGTGATCGAGGATTCCGGGAGAGGCTCGCTTCCATCTTCAGCTTATCGATACTTAACATCAGGTATGATGAAAGCCGAGAGTCTCCCCGTCAGTCATAAAAAAAAATGTCACTGCGCCACGGGCTCCTCTCGGCTTTAGCCTTAACCTTGCTTATCAGGTACGATGAAGGCTACCATTTCCCCGTTGTAGATTGGTTCTTTTTTTATTGTCCGACTAAAACGTAAAACATTAAGAACGCCCAAACCAACCCTATTAACCTATTTTGATTGAAATATATAATAGGTTAACGAAGGATAAAATTAATTTATGGTCACCCATCCCAGAATAGACCGTAGCTAAAGTGGCTTAACCACAGTAATCGAACGAACATCTGTATACCGACATATTATAAATAGCTATAAATAAAACAACTTTTACGGATATCAAACGCGCTATATTTCCACGAACTAAGTTGTAATTGTCCGTATTTTTAGGTTTTTTAGGGGTTTTTTGATTTTCCCGACGTTTCGGCACCTTTACAGCTGCCGTGCTTTACGGACAAATACGGACAATTACAACTTAGTTCGTGGAAATATAGCGCGTTTGATATCCGTAAAAGTTGTTTTATTTCAATGAACAGTATAAATAAGATAAACCGTGCAAGTAAATATGGAGGTTATCAGCGACAGTCAGTACGTAAACATGCATAACCAACGTAGTTTCATACACGGTAGGTTATATACTTGACTTGGAGTGAGACCAATTATTATTGTGGCAGATTTCTACCATTTTAGGCAGATTCGGCGTTTGAATTTTAAGTCTGGCAGATTATGTCGACGATTTCAAAAAGTGGCAGAATTTGGCAGATTTGAAGGAAATTTTTAAAACACAAAAAATTGTAAAGATATATGATAAAATTTAAATAGAAAAATATTGGAAAAAGTCAACTCGACCACAAGTGAATTCCCAGATGGGACTCGACTTGAAAAGATTTCCTTCAAATCTGCCAAATTCTTTCACTATATGATTATAATTTACTAGCGGACTCTCGCTGTTTCACTCGCGTGGTTCACGTTCCCGTGGGAATATCGGGATAAAAAGTATCCTATGTTCATAACCAGGCTATCTACTATCTGTATACCAAATTTTATCCAAATCCGTTCAGTAGTTTTGGAGCCTATTCAATGCAAACAAACAAACAATCAAATTTTTATAATATTAGTATAGGTAACTATGAATAACAATTAATCTGTAATATGGTTCATATTGTCATTGATGTAACTGATCTTTAGTTTCTTATTAAGTAAATTGTAGTAGAACTTCTTCAAATTCCAAGAGGTTGTTTTATCGGTCATTGGAGATGGAATATTGGTTTTCTGGTGGTTTGGCAGATTTTGTGTCAGTGCCAGGCAGATTCGCCATTGAGTTAATGACATTGCTGCTAGATTACACCCACGCCACGCCTAAGACATTTAGAGACGAGTTCACCAACTATCGATTAGTTAATCCTGGTTTAAATATCGTTCTGTGTCTGTAATCTTACAAACAACTGAAATGCAACGACACTTGAAAGGCGTTTAACGGTCGGTTTATTAGTTGAAGAATTTTTAAAATGAACAGGTAACAGACAGTTACTTTCGCAATTATTTTTATGTTAATTATTTAAAGCTAGCGGTTTCACTCGCGGTGTTCCCGTTCCCGTGGGAATATCGGGATAAAAAGTATCCTATGTTCATAACCAGGCTATCTACTATATGTGTACCAAATTTCATCCAAATCCGTTCAGTAATTTCGGAGCCAATCCAATGCAAACAAACTAACAAATAAACAAACAAACAATCTTCCCTCTTTATTATAATATTAGTATAGACAATTAGAAAACGTTTGTTCATATTATTTACACACATTGACTTTTTTTTAAATTGTTTCACTTTGTTTTTATTGTGTGTTATTAAGTTAGTACAGACACGCCTATAATAAGGTTTCATAACAGATATTTTCCTTGTGAATATTATCTTTTGTTTACAAATAACTTGTTGAATCATACTGTCAAGTCATTTAAAGGTTACAAGGTAACTATTTTAATAGAAAAACTGTAAAAGTGTCTAGAGGTGACTGATTTAACGACACGGTCATCTTTGTTGACGGATTACTAATAGAATATAAGAAAATATAAAAGCTTTATTTACTTTACTTGACAAACAAATCTATACTTTAGCCAATCTAAGAATGTTTCAATTGAATCATAAAAAAATATACACAGTCGACTTGAGAACCTCCTTTTTTGAAGTCGGTTAAAAATATAGGTGTTAAACTTCATCAAATTTTCCCAGAAATCAACATACCCTATTAGTTTGGTAGATTTTACAAACATTTCCTTTCAGCATTGTGCTATGTTCCGGCAGTCAGAACTTAGGTTCATAAGTGGCTTAGTTCTGGGCCACAAAACTTTAGTGTCTGCCAGCGACACGCTAAATAGAAGAGAAAAGTTATTTCCCCTTTATTTTTTTATTTTATTTTTAATGTACGACCGTGAGACTCTTAGCCTTCATCATACCTGATGTTAAGTATTGATAAGGCTGAAGATGGAAGCGAGCCTCTCCCGGAATCCTCAGCACTTGAGGAACTGGCTATCTTATCTCAAACTGCCGATACAACAATGCTGAAAACATTGTTGTTATGGCGTCAGGCTTAGATAAGATGGTGGTAGCTAGCCAGGCGGACTTACAACAAGTCCTACCACTAACCAAACCGAATACAATATGTACCCCCGCTGGTAATCGAACCCGGGGCCCCTGGGTCTGATACCGGTCGGTGGTTGTACCACTAGACCACAGAGGCGGTTAAAGTTAAAGTTATTAACCGCCTCTGTGGGTGTCTGTGGTTACACGACCGGTATCAGATCCAGATGTCTCGAGCTCGATTCCCAGTTTGATTCCATTTGATTTTTATATTTGAACATCATCTATTACCATTGAGTCAGCGTAGAGAAGTAGCGGATCTTCTTCCAAAATTGTTATTACCGGTGTATTTGACAGTAGTGAGCTTTTGTCTCAAGTTAAAATGCAAGTCCCAGTTCGCGCAAATTGCAGGAGAAATTACCTAAAATTCCATACCGATCCAAGTGCGACAAATTATGGACAAAATAATTTTTTTAATAGAGTAGTTAGTCATGGCGTGGTCCACTTATAAAATCTGTTTTGACTTTTTTGAAGACTAACTCTAATTTGATGTGAATCTTTCTTCTTCTTATCAATGTTTTGATATGGGTATTTTAATTACTTATTTATCTATACTTAATATTATAAAGCTGAAGAGTTTGTTTGCTTGAACGCGCAAATCTCAGGAACTACTGGACCGATTTAGAAAATTCTTAGACCATTAGAAAGCTACATTTCTCCCGAGTGTCATAGGCTATTTTATTCCGATATTCCCACGGGAACGGGAACCATGCGGGTAAAACCGGACTACGACCGGCGAGGATCCGCTAGTGTTTTCATAAAACTCAAAATTGGCACCCAGTCCCTTGAGACTAAAATATTGTTTTTAGAACACCAATAATTAATTTGGATCAACATCTACAAGTGAAAACTGTCTAAGGCATACTTATGGTAAATTTTAAATAGAAAAATATTGGAAAAAATTAACTCGGCCACAAGTGAATTCTCAAGACGGGAATCGAACCCTCGACCTTTGGACCGGATTCCAAAGGTCGCGGGTTCGATTCCCGTCTGAGAATTCACGTGTACACATAAGTATAAAAATAGCATTGAAAAATGCAAAAATTACAAAATCATAAAAAACTAGATATAGTCCTATTATTACCGTTGTATTTTTAAATGCTGTTAGTTTTCCATGTAAAATAAAATAAAATATTTGGTTTGGCCGGTGCTATGACTTGTTCTAATTCCGCATGGCTAGCTACCACCATCTTATCTAAGTCTGACGCCATTACTGATCCGCAGCATACTTGTGTTCAGGCAGTTAGAGATGAGATAGCCAGTTCTGAGTGGTTGAAGATTCCGGGAAAGGCGCGCATCTACCTCCAGCCTTGCCATTACTTAAAGCAGATACGATGAAGGCCTAGCGTCTTCCCGTGGTTCAAGCAAAAAATCCTGGAGGCGGCAAGCGTTAGTAAATTTCGCATTTTCGCACTGTCAACCTTATCGATAAAGAAACGGATTTGTTAATTTGTTCTCTGAGTGAATTCACAAAATTAGCTACTTTGATACTTTGTTATTATAAGTCATAGGTTGTAAGTTAAATGTAGTCTTAACCATAATTGTAACAAGAATGCTGTAACTATCGCATTGGCTTACCTAGTGCCTGTATGATAGTTATAAGTTTTGTGTGTAAATAAATAAATGTGTACCAAATTGTATTTTATAACCACGCCCTATGCTTTGGAAGACGCCCAAACGTGAACACCTTAAACGGTCTCATCCTTTGGCATCGAACCAAGATAAATACAATGACCACAGACCCATATCTAGATAGACGGTAGTGTACCTACCTTGCGTAGTCATTTTGATCCGCGGTCAAAGTTTTCCGACCTAAGTCAGTCCGCTTGAGACCATTGCCATGAAAACACGCGTCACTCAGAAACGAAAATGGTTAATTGTGCAGCGCTTTCTTGCAAGAGCTCGTCAATAACATCTACACATCACTAACGGCCGGTTTCAATAATCTATCCCTAACAAGAGGTAGGCATATCTTGGTTACGTTATTTAGCAACCGCTGATATTTTGGGTTATTTTGGGCTGAATAACAAAAATATCCAGGCAACAAAGCTCTAGTAAGCCTATCTCTTACTGTGGATAAGTTATTGAAACCGACCGTAAATCTCGCTCGTGACGTCATCGTAGGCACGAAAAATTCGACACGCTAGGTTCTCATACAGTTTGAAGCGCTCTTTTCGTCTATCTCGATATAGGTCTGTGACAATGACAGTGAGACTAAATCTCTGGGGAGGTCTGTGGCACGGTGACTAACGCACAAATACTATAGAAACTAGTTGATACACGTCGCTTTTGACGCTTATGATACACTAGCGGCTACGCGCGGTTTCAACCGAGTGGTTCCCGTTCCCGTGGGAATATCGCGATAAAAGGATTCTATGTTTTAATCCAGGCTATCTTCTAACTATGTGCCAAATTTCATCAAAGTCCTTTAAGTAGTTTTAGCGTAAAACATTTTTATTTTTGCATTTTACAATGCTATTTGTATGTGGTAAATATTAAACAAGAAATACACTAGAAAAAAGAAACTTGTCTCATCAGGGCGACTAGGAGTTAAACTCAATCGTTCCATAAACTACGATAGTTTTTGTATATGGTAAGATATTACCCATAGTTATTTTATAACATAAAAACTAACGGTAAGCGATAACTACAAATTCTACTAATGTCATAATTTTAAACCACCCCCACTGTCGGTTGTTTTGACTGCCGCTAAATCTGTAATTTGACTGCTCGTTAAAGTAACCGCTGCTTCAACAACGCTTTTAAATTTGTCCGCCGGTTAATTTTACTTTAACCATAATTTAACCCTAAAGTTATCGTAACCGAGCTACGAGCAACCGGACACATTTTCAACCTTGACAAATTATCACATGTATATTTAAAAAAAAAACATTATTTCTCTAGCAATTTTCTTAGCTTGGTTTTAAGATATTTCTAAAATTATGTCATCATTGGAAAGAGGTATGTTTCTATTTTGTAATCACGTAATTGTTACCTTAAAAATGATATAGGAAATCGTAAAAAAAAATTAAGTAATTTCTTAAATACAAAATATTTTTTATATCTACAGGCTGGTTCAGTTCTCCACTATGAATATGATATGTATATTCATAAGATCCTCAACTATGACAGAAAGCAGAACTGTATGCTTTAATTGGCCAATTAAATTGTTCAATCATCAAGAAAAAAATTGGGATAGTAAACTTTTCCTTATTATTTTACATCGCATGAAAAAATATTTTTATGAACACAAAGTCTGGTTAAATGCATCATAGATGTCTGTTATTATACAAATTATATTGACGACCTGTTTGGCGCAGGAGTACTAAGCCTGCCTTCTGCGCCAGAGGTCCCGGGTTCGATCCCCGGACAAAACAAATGTTTGTGTGCATGAACAATGTCTATTTGTTATAATTTTTTTCTTAAAAAAAGCAGTTCTAGTATATTTTCTTTAAAAATAGCATTGTAAAATGCAAAATTAACAAGTTATAATAAATATGTCTATTTGTCTTGGTCTGAGTGTTTAATTAATGTATATTAGGTATGAATAATCGTATATATGTATGTTTATCCGTTATCTAGTAACCATAACACAAGTTCTTAATGAAACTTAACGTGGGCTAGATAATTGGTGTGTTTGTATGCAATTAAATATTTATTTATATATAGGCAAAATCATTGTTAAATAATTTTGTCCAGCTCTTTGTATGGGGCGGCCACACTGTGCGTTGGTCCAGGCGCCTTTTCGATCGTTAACACCTGCAAACTGGCACTGGACCCGCGTGGCTCACGATGGCCCATTCTCCTTCTCCACCCATAAGATTTGGTTTTATACTGCGAGCTGCGTGTTATTTAATGGTTTTCCCAACATTTTTTCATAAGGGGAGACTCTAATCTTTCATCATACCTGATGTAAAGTATTTATACAGCTGAAGATGGAAACGAGCCTCTCCCGGAATTCTCAAACACTGAGGAACTGGCTATCTTATCTCTAACTGCCGGAACACAATAACAACAGCCTCGTCCTTCTGGGTATGGAGTTGTCAGACCTCAACTTCGGAACCAGCATCGAGTAAAAGCTGGGCGTCCTATTTATGGTCAAGCGATATTTCACGCCGGGACATCTTCCAACTCTCTCTAAAGCTCAAGTCCGATCTTGCATGGAATATTGCAGTCACCTATGGGACAGCTCAGCGAAATACCAACTAACTGCACTGGACAGGATCCAACGCAGAGCTGAGAGGCTAATTGGCGTCAAAGAACTGGTGAAGAGCAAGTTCCACACCCTAGCTCACCGCCGCAAGTTGCCTGTCTGTCGGTCATTTACAGACTGTACTTCGGAGTGTGCTCAGGAGCTGCATGAGCTCATACCGCCTTCCCTCTTCTTCCGTCGGATATCCAGACGCACTGCCGGCTAGCACCCTTTCTTGGTGAATATTATAAATTGTCTAAATGTCGCACAAAGCGCTACTCAACGTATTTTATATTGCGCAAAGCAAAGGAGTGGACTCCCTCCCTGCGTTTGTGTTTCCGAGTACTTATAAATCTTCCATCTTCAAAGCAAGTGTGAATAGGCACCTTCTGGGTTAACTCGCTCCATCGGTGGATCCTGTCTTAGCTTAGCTTGATTGGGATTGAGTTCAGAAAAAACCCATTCATAGCAAAAAAAGAAAGTTAAAAACATTGTTGTTATGGCGTCAGATTTAGATAATATGATGGTAACTAACCAGGCGGACTTACAACAAGTCCTACCACCAACCAATGGGAATCGAACCCGGGACCCCTGGGTTATACCCCTACCCCTGATACCGGTGGTGGACCTAGACCAGCGGTTATTTAGATACATTCCCAAGGGCCGTGCTCAAGGATTCTATCATTCCGTGGGAATATTGAGATAAAAAGTAGCTTATGTTTTAGTCCACTAAAACATAAGCAATTTTAATAAAACTTTACGTGGAATTTTTAGAGCCCATTGTCTTGTATTTTTAGAAGGTATTGCTACATCTCGTCATAGTCATTCGTAGAAGTAGATAGCAAATGTGTCAAAAACGGCCACTTTTAGCAGTTTTGCTATCTACTTCTAGCAGTGACTACGAGGGAATGTAATGATACCGTCTAAAAATACTAGACTATGGGCTCTAAAAATTCCACGTAAAGTTTTTTAAAATTGTGAATTAGAATTACGATATTAAATAAAATTCAACGCGGCGCCACTTTCGGTCAGGGTACCGCCTTAAGCTTATAAAATTAAACAGTTGCATAAAGGATATCAAAACAAACTCCTGTAAAAAGGACAAAAACTCCAGCCTAAAAAAAGACAAAGATATTTTCCATTTCTACGCAGTATTATCTCTTCAAGCTTACGCAAAAAACCCAAGGTCCTTTGCTGTATTATATGAGCAAAAAACTGAATCTGAATTAGAAACAAGGATTTTAAGCCACGGTTTAAAGACGGTACTAAGCAACTCTGTTTGTTGCTTAGATGTTTAAGTTTTAGTTTTAGTTATTTAATAAGAAAATAAAAAATGCTGTATTAACCTGTAATGGCATGTCTTTTGGAATAGTCCGGTTTTAATTTTTAAATTCAAATGTGTAAAGATATGTCGTTGGTGAATCTTTTTCAATAAATAAATAAAATATTTTGTTCGTCATCCATCAGCCATTTTTAATAGCCCCACTGCTGGGGCACTGGCCTTCCTTATGGATCATAAGGAGAACGGGCCATGACCCACCACGCGGGCCCAATGCGGAATGGTGGGTTTTAACGACTGCAAATGCAGCCGGGACCAACGGCTTAACGTGCCTTCCGAAGGACAGAGGAGCTAGAGATAGTAAACTTTTGGTTACCCATCCCGCGACCGACCATTTCGAAAGTTGCTTAACCTTAAGGCCCCAGTTAGACGACGCGATAATTTTCTTGCGGCCGCCACGCGATAGCCGCGTACTGGCCGCGTACTTGTTTTTTTTTCATAGCAACGTACAAAGTCATAGCAGTTACCAAACCGCGCGGCAGCATTTAAACAGTTTTTTTTTTAAATACATTTTAAAGGCTAAACTGTTTTTTTTTATATACAACATTAACTTAACTGTATTTTTTATTTATAGTTTTTTATTCAGAGTTGCACATAATTAATTTTACTACAACCTGAATCAAGAAAACGGTACCTAAGGCACGAGAAATGCAACCAAGAAACCAGTTCCGTAACCCATCTCCTGCCACACCTCTGTCAACACCTCTTAGCTTACCTGAGCGGGCTGAGACGTCATGGCGGCTGGCTCATCGGGGCCGAGCCGCGTGACGGCGGCGGTGCGCTTCATCATAGCTCACAGGCCCATCACACGATCACCTGGAATTCAACGAACAGAGAGTTAGTTGTAGGTAAAGTGTAAAAAAGTTTGTTTTCTTAGCGGTCATTAAATAGGTTGGTATATTTCAGCCAGTATTAAGTATTCTTCTTCATTTGGTAAAATTTTTTAAAATATTTAACACCAAAAGAGTTTTTTTTTGTAATTTCTGCAGTGATATTCTTTTCAAAGTCCGGTAGCTGAGAGAATTCACCAATATTAAACTTTCAGACCGCGGATTATGAGACAATAGATATCCATTGTTCTCTGTACACCGGTATCCGGATCGGGTTTGATGAAATAACATGATAATAGTATGATAGATTGTGCCAGTTCTCTATAATATATCTGTAGTATAATAGTCAATAAAGTTATTTTGGAATTTCTTAATTTTCCAGTGAATCTAAAATATTACTTTACTTAGTAGATTTAATGAATTGACAATTCTGTCAGACACACATTTCATTTTAACATGTACGGTGACCATGCATGCACGCACTGTCTCTGTAATGTATGAACTCCATTTCTTTGTTTAGGTAAGCAAAGGTTTCTCCATTTTACATTGTACAGTATAAGTGTGTGTATGATCATTTTCGGCACGCCATAAGCCGCGGGGACACTATGACGCTTCCAATGATCAAGTTGCTATTCCCCCCTGTACGCAGTGGTTCAAACCTATGAAGGTATGCCACGGGAATGGGGGGATTTTTCCCTAATCTCTGGAACAGATTTTAGTTTTAGAAGTAAATCTGACAACCTAGTGAAATCAAGTAAGACTATAAGAAGTATATATTTCATTTAATTTGCACTTACTTAAGGTCAGTTGCACAAAATTTTAGCAATAAATATTATGACTAAAAGTTTTATGTTTCATATTGCATCTCAGTAATCGATAGGTTTACAAAAGTATTGATGTTCAGATATTTTCGATAACTATCAGAAAATAACAGCAGCCACCTAACATCTGCTTTTTTCTCTCCAGAGGGAAATGCCCCTGCATACCTCACTGAATACCTGTACAAGGAGATATGCACAGGCAAGTCCACCTTGACATGGGGCTCGACCCACTAAAACCCCCTCCATGCATGGTGCCCAGCATCTAGGTATGCCCAACCCTGTATGCTAATTCTAAAGTACATCTATACTAATATAATTAAGAGGAAAGATTTGATTGTTTGTACTTTGTTTGTTTGCATTGAATAGGCCCTGAAACTACTAAACGGATATGGATGAAATTTGGTACACAAATAGTAGATAGCCTGTTTATGAACATAGGATACTTTTTATTCAGATATTCCCATGGGAACGGGAACAACGCGGGTGAAACCGCGAGCGGCCCCTAGTGATATAAAATTACAGGATTCAAGGAAAAATATGGGGCAATGTGATGTTTGAAGTGTCCATCACATAGCACAAGAGCGTTTCGAGGAAGCTTTCGATACTACGCGATTGGAACAATATTCCTCCGCCTATTAGGAATTCCAAAAGGTTTTACACTTTTAAAATCTCGTACAAGAAACATTTACTGTATACACAAAAGAATAGCTAAGTGTGAACGTCAGCTCGAAATGCCGTATATTTGGTTACATTAAAAATTATAAGATTATTTAAATTTTAACTGTTCTCTTATGTTTATGCTTTATTTATTCTATTTTAATTTGCGTTGCTATTTTATGTTTTAAAGATGTTATATTCAATGACGAAAAATTTTGTTTATATAGTGTCTTGCATGTTTCTTTGCTCTCTAAAGGCATCTGCAGAAAACCAGTGCCGTGGTGACGGTAACATTATCATGGCTTATACTGAGCAGAGGCCTATTTGGTACATAGGTTAATATTCTTTTTTTTATTTTTTATAAAAATGTTTTTGTGTATGTTTTACCTGTACCAAATAAACGCTTTCTATTCTATTCAATGTGTTAATATTCTTATTGCATTTATTTTTTAACCATCAAGTGTCATGGATTAAAATAAAGGACACGGTAAAAAATTACAGGTTGGAAAATGGAATGTCTTGTCATATAATAGTCAGTTGGTCCGCCTACTAGCATCTGACCGAAGCCTACATATCTCTCATTGAAGATTTGAAAAATATACTATATTACGGAGATTATAAATGAATAGTGATACCATGGATGGAATAAAGTTCAAAAATGGCTTCTCATTTAAATGTCATGCAATCCAAATAACATTATGTGTGTGCCAAGGTTGCGCTTTCAGTCATTACCTTGAATATTTATCAAAACACTTATTGGTACATAATAAACTACTTTGTTGTAAAACGGATCTTATTAGTAACCGGTAAAGAGCTTCTGTATTGTGAATATATGTGCTGATCTTTAGGCTTATGTCTATTTGCATTTTAAAAACATTTGTCAATGGAATGGATGGTATTCGATTTCGCTTTGCTGTCAAGTTAGTGTTTGGTATTAAGGTTTTTTTTATTGACATTTTAAGTTATGATGAGATTCAACAATTTGATATTTCTGAGAATGGAATCAACTGTAATAAGTTACTTGATGACAAAGAGAGAACAAGTAGAATTGATGCATTAAAATTGAAATTGAGTTAAAACATTGATTCAATTTATTGTTTTACTAGTTGCTGCCCACGGTTTCACCCGTTGTTCCCGATCCTGCGGGAATATCGGGATTAAAAGTATCCTATGTTCCTCTCCAGGCTTTCAAGTATCTGTATCCTAAATTTCATCAAAATCCAAAACACTTTCACATTTATAATATTAGTAGGATGGTTAAACTTAAATTAAAAATATTGTTTAAAACATTTCTGTGGGTATGTATCTTTTTTATTACTTGAAAAAGAAAAACATATTATATGTATAACTTTTTAATTTTGCATTTTACAATGCTATTTTTATGTGATAATTTTTAATCAAGTAAATATACTAGAAAAAAGCAACTTGTCTCATGTCGCCCTGACGGGACTCGAACCCGCATCCTTGGGAATCCGGCCCAATGCACTGACCAATTATGCTACAGAGACCTACGAGAACACGTTGAAATTCTCTAGTATATTAACCTTTTTCTACGGTGTTGGCCACCGTCATTTCATCAATGAGAGAAAATATCCTCGCATTCGAAAGAAACATCTTTACAGATGTTTGACTATCGATTGTATTGGGCCGGATTCCCAAGGATGCGGGTTCGAGTCCCGTCAGGGCGACATGAGACAAGTTGCTTTTTTCTAGTATATTTACTTGATTAAAAATTATCACATATTATATGATTAGGCTTATCTAATCACAGATATTGTGCATCAATTCTATAGACAGATATATATAAAATAAAGATGTCTTTTATAAATAAAGAATTATGTAAGTATTGTTATGTAAATACCACAATGTGGTTTTTTTTTAGAGAATTACAACTTTATTTTACAATATTGGTTCAAAGATGTTATTTGAACAAAGATATTTTTCAACAAGCAGAAATACTGCTGCCAGTTTAAGACAGAATATTTTGCTTTTAAAATTTAAAAGCAAAATATTCTGTCTTCCTATTACCTCTTGAATCATGAATAAATGTTTTTAAATCTTTCAAAGTCATTTTTTTTTATTCAAATAGACTTATAGATTAGTGCTTTCAAATAGTCAAATTTTTACTTTACTTTTACCACTGATGACCGGTGTCCGCACTAGACCTTTCGCACTGAACTATTTTATGCAGCTTAGATTTGATTTTAGTGAAGCTGCGAAAAGGACAAAAAGTATTTGATGAGTTAATTCATTTATTACATAATTTGTAGCACAGTGTTTTGTTTTAAGTTTGCATCATTCAAACTTTGAAAACAATTGAAGTAACACTTTGAATATAAAGTTTAGATAATTTTAATAGAAGTATTATCACAGCTGTATACTTTATACTGTAGCATTATGTTGCAATGCCATGCCAACAGAATTATAAATGAAGGAGATTGATTTAATGCCATTACGAAGTAATTTCATGTGAATATTTTATAGTTGTTTGGTATGTTATTTTTAATAAGTAGTGGTCAAGATATAAAATCAAGTAGATAGGTTCGAAATTTATGTAAGTCAAGTAAATCATCACCGAGTTTAAATAAAAAATTAAGGAAATCAGAAGTAATTGGAACAACAAACAAAGAGGTAATTTGGTACGAGATGACGAAATAACCTAAATGTGAGCAACATTTTACACAGATGAAGAGATTACGTAACACGAATGCAGATGCAGTAATAGATAGTGTAATATCGCATAGAATACCTTTTTATTGTGTATTTTCTATTCGTCCGGGGACAACACGTAAAATGGATACCTGTGACGTCACAACTCACAACGGAAGGCGTCGGTTGTAGTAATCAATGATTCCTCAAGCACAACTTGATTACAGTCTGGACGGTTTACTTGCGTAATATTTAGTTACCAACCAGCGTATTGAAAGCCACTCACGTTCAATTTGGAATTTATACACAGCAAGACGTATACGGCAAGCCAAGCACAGGTTTCTTTCAGAAACCGGTCCCGCGGCGGGCACGGGCACGATGACACAAACTCGCACTTATTTATAGCGGAAAACGTACACAAATCGATAACAGCACGGCTAGAACTACATCGGACGAACGGGCGCGAAATGCGTTTCGTGATACTTTCATTTCATCTCGTCTCCGCCACTTGGCAACGAAAGAAAGAAAAAAAAACATTCGCTTTTTTTTGACAGTTTGACAGGCCATGACAGATTAGCCAACATCCCGCCTTTTTTAAGGGCACGTTCAGAAACTTGTAATTTGAATTAACCAGTTACAATCCAATGTCCGCACAACGAAAATGTTATTATTATTTCAACTGTGAATCATAGCGAGCGGATCTCTTTTGAAGAAAACGTTAAGTTGATTGAGGATATTCGTCTTTCTGAGTACAGTGGTAAAGTCCGATTTACAGTGGGTCGGCGGAAACGAGGACGGCAGCGCGGCGGTATTCGTCACCGACGTAGAAAATGGCGACTAAATACCAACAATTACATCGCATGATGAACGTGAATAATACGAATCGATGTATTTCAACTTTATTGGGAAACCGTAAAACGACCGTGTCAATGTGGCTTTGCGATGCAAGCTGTGCCTTATCAAATTAATGAGAACAGAGATAATAGCTTGTTCCAGACAACTGATAAAAAAATAGGAAAATTATTACATACCGCTGAATTTTTGCGAAAACGTGAAGTTTTCTTCAATTCCACGTACTAATAGCTTCTCCAGAGTCAATAAACTGTTTCAAGACAAGGGTTTTTGATAAAATCGCGTCAAGACACGCTCCGTGCGAGCACATTCGTGCTCCTTCAAATAGCGCAGCGGCGCAACTTTTTCGAGCGCGGCGTCAACACGGTCAGGTGGGCGAGGTTGCGACACTGCCATAGCGCAGTCTCTTTCACGCGCTTCTCGCTCTATCGCGTGGCGCTCTGTCTCACTCGCACTCACGGCTAGAACGAAGCCCGGACAAGAGGGACGAGCGCGGTCCCCTCCGCGAACGAACGTCGCGCACCGAGCTGCGCGGCCGACTGACTGCGTTGAGCGCCTCCAACCACCCAGCCCTGCGGCCGGCGATCGAGCCCGGAGCCCTGCCTCGGAGCGGCAACGTCGCCATCAAATAATAGCGAGCGAAACGGACGTGCCGCGATATGAAATGCCACGAACCTCCACGGAGGTGGTGGACCAAAACAAATCTCCTTTCTCTAAAATTATACAACAGTTGCGACCGAGAGCGCAACCGAACGTTTGTATCTGCTTCCCGCCAAAATCTACGACTTTCTACGTGTAAAGGTAAAAAGAAAAATGTGCGATGACCTAGATGCGGCGTTGAACAGAATTATAATACATGGTGGCGGGCAGGTTTCGTGTTTTGCAGCGGCAACTACCTAAGTCAACGATCGGCAAGTGTTGATGTATTGTATAGGTGTGTGTCCCTGCCCCCTTGAAAAGAATCGGGAATGGTTGCCTTGGCGACATAGGGCGCCTGAAGCTTGTTATGCGGAGGGATAAGATAATAAAGGGGGAACAGACAATTTAGAATGTGAAATCATTTGAAACATAACAGTTGTTAACTAAGTAACCCGAGCAGTTAGACTTTATGATCAGCAAACGCTTTTTGGCGAGAGTAGTTTTTGCTCAATCATAATGTCCAAATTAGTAGAGGAACTGAATAGTTAATTGCTATGGAGAGAGTATTCAATGAAGGACCAAATATAAAAAAACAAAGGAAGTGTAATTGCCAATTTATTTGCTATTCAATGAGACAGAGTAGAATGTGATGCCTGATGTGATGATATACACCTTGAAGCCAAAATCTTCAATTCTAAAATAAAAATAAAAAACTAGATAATTTGATTAAGAGGCCATAACAAATTAAAATTCAGCTTTGATCATCGAAACTACTGGGCAACTAAGAATAACTAAATACATAGGTACTAAATTATTGCTCTCAAAAAATTTATAAAGATCAAACCATTTTAGGTTGAGAAATTGTTGTTCTCTAAGTAAATCCAGTGCAGTGAGCCAAATTCGATTTTAATGACGATGACAACATCGAGTATGTAAATGAAATTGAATAACAATTTCACAAAGAGAATGAATACTAAAAAACCGCTTATTACCGAATTAGTTTCAAAATAGACCTATAATAATAAACTTGTCAATAGATCTTATACCATTTACCTCCAAAGACATTGGAGTAATGGATTTTCTCTGAGTCCTTTTTTGTTGGGTAAAACGAAAAAGAGACCCATAAAAATTCGGTCTGTCCAACATATTTACAGTCGAGGCAAGTGGACTAACGAATAGCGTTTAAAACAAGCAAACCCAAAGAGGAAGTAATGCTTATCAGCTTCACTGATAATTCAGACTTGTTTTTTTAACGAGAAACGTAATAATATTCCTATACAGAAATAGGACACAGACATTCTGTTTACAATGAATTATCTCAAAATTGGATTTAATATTTTAACATTCTGATCAAAAACAAATGAATAAATTTTAGATATTACCTAAATAGGGTCATGCATTATACTATATTCTGTGGTCATGCCTTATCCAATTGGGAACAGAGATTCCATTTTTCCATGCATTACTCTCATCAGTCATCACATACCTCATACGTCCATGCCCAATAATGTCCATTGTGGTAAATTTTATCAGGATGGCGGGCTATCGCGTAAAAAATATGGGCATGAGCTTCATTTTACAGTTCATCATCAGCCTGTGGACGTCCACTGCTGGACATAGGCCTCTCCTAGCTAACGCCTATTGTGGCGTTCATAGGAGGCTATTAGCCTACTGCTACCACGCTGGCCAGACGGGTTGGTAGAGGGTTTGTTTCAAGTTTTCCTTCTCTCGCACAGGTGTTCAATGCGTCGAGCCTCTTAGTCGACTCTTACGATATCCCAGGCATGTAAGGGAGTGGTGACACGTGTATTCTTAGGCCTCACTCTCGATTAGCAATTTATCTTTTTGACGACAATCTCCGCTCTAGACGGCCAAGCCTTATCATCTCTTTCTCATTTATTGCTACTCTATCTCTTACAAACGACATTTTCTCTTCTCTTATTGTCACGACATCTCAATGTCATACCAGCAATACTCCTCAATGCTTTTATGCCTCATTGCTATAAGTTTTATTTCTCATCATTTTCTAACCTCTACAAGGCCTTTGGAGAATTTAACCATTTAAAACTTTGAAGAATAATGGTAGCAAAACAAACTTAATATTGCTATTGTTATTATAATTATGTCAATTCAGCATCAAAAATTAACTATTTAAATAAATAGAGACATCGAACGGTTTACTCATGCTATAATTAAAATCTTCCAAGCATAGACAACGAGGCGAAGATTATATAAAAATAGACCAGTACAAAATAGATGCCACACCACACTATATTTTAAACGCACTGAAAATCATTCAACTCGTTAACAAAAGGCACCTTGCACGTAATAAAAGATCTAAAGTACTTTAAAAAATGATCAAAGTATACGAGTTGCCAAGATATCCAATATAATCAGCCATAATTATTTGCAAACAAAAATACCGCCAATTTCAACGCAAACATAATAATATCCGAGCCTGTTTATCAATGATTAGCGTAAAAGATAAATGAGCACAGCAATGATCGAGGTTTGGACAAAAACAAACAAAGATAGCCAACCATCACATAACTTGAGACTGAGAGACTGCTACCGCCATCTATCGGCAACTAAGAGAACTAGCGTTGGAAACAAGATAAAAAAAAAAAAAAAAAAAAACAACAATTTTATATTGATTGCAAAGCCAGTTTGTTATGTGTTGTGTGTAATAAATGAATAATGGCAATTACCTACATGGAGAATAAAAAATAAAGGTAATAAATACAAGACATGACTTTGTAAATAATAATACTTTATTTATATACAAATGATTTCATTCGCTATAATATAGGTATATTTGTTATGGTTATAGTATATTTATTAGCAAATATCACATGTTCGTTGCATACATATCACATAGGTGTATTGTTTACAACTGCCGCAGCAGGAATGACGTAATTCTTGTTGTGTATCTAAGTTTATCCCACGTCCTACCCAACCAAGCCATTTCATGTACGAATAATGAAGAGTGTTTGTACATTCGTGCATTTGTGTGCTCGCACACAAACACAACCGACGGGTCTCTAAAGTATTAACCTCAATTAACTTCGCATGTGTGAGTGGCTGCAAGCAAAGCCACCAATTATTAAAATTTAATTACGGCACGAACCTAAATATGATCGCGTATTTGAATCTATTTTATCGAGCATTAAAATTATCCATTGTTAAAAGGCTGAGCGTTTAGCCTTGAAACTTCTTATCTGCTGCTTACAATTATTACAAGTGTGCGCGACGTTGCCAACATTCAGCGCGCGGTACTGCGTCGTAATTTCACAAATCGCCGCCATTTTGTTTTCCTTTATCAGGTGCAACTCGTGGCTGATGATGACTTGATGAAAACGACTTTTTTTGTAATAAGATATTTCCTTTCCTACTATTCAAATGTTGTAACAAATGTAGTAAGAATAGGCAAGATTCTTAGCTTCCCACAATGAAACGATCTAGTTGCGATTACGTAACCTGAAAGAAATGTACCTACTAGGTCCGATGCATTCAAATGATCATTTACACGAACATAACACATTGTATCCTAGTAGCGATATGGATATGCGAACGATAGGTGTCTAGCTAGATCATCGAGATAGCAAGTACAAATCGGTTAATGCACTGCATATCCATAGCTACTTATGTAGGTGTCGGCGCAATATGGTTTAGATACGTACATTGAGCGGGTCGGGAGCAAAGGTCGGGTGCGAGGCGATCGCCCCGAGCTCCCAGGACAACTCTCCGGCCGACCCACAACTAGATACATCACAAAATCGGACATTTTTAACGCAAATAGCACAGTATCGATCACGCACAGACGCCATTTTGAACCGACACTGAGCTCGAAGGAGCGCGCGACGTTGCCACGTTGCACGGCTCCGAACCACGGCTATTTCTGGCGCACTCCCCCCGCCCCGCGCCCGCCGGAGGTCGGCAAACAGAGCTCCACAAAACATGATTCGAATTATATCAGCCACTTCGCGTATTTAAAACCTTATTGGAAAAATGAAAATAACATCTAGTTGGCTTCGGAAGGGGGGGCTGGGAGAGGGCGAGGGCAGTTCCTATTATGATAAGATAGGTGTATAGAGATAATGTGTAGATGTAGTGTGGAACGCCCGGCTTTCACCGCGGGGCGCGGGAGGGCGCGGCCGCGCAGGCTCGAGCAGACATGTGCCATTGGCCACCGCGGAGATCAATAGAAAACAGCGACGAGGACAACGACCCATATAACATAATATGCTCTATACCCAGGCTACTACGGCTCATTTTCCCTCAACTGACACTATAAACAAACTACCACACGACCACAATGACGTCCTCCACGTAGATACGCACAACTACATGCTACGAAAACGACGCTCAACTCGCCTATAGATGTATAGGTACAAATCATCATGTATTATGGCACTTTTAAAAGAGTCGAAATTCCTGTGCCTCGGCGCGCCCAGCGCTCCCTGTCGAAGGACAAAGGGCTCATTTCACACGGAAAACAAAGGGAAACGCCGGCTACAGGATAATAACAACTTTTTTATTATTTATAAGTGAATCTGAATTAACTGAGCAAGTGATTAACCGGGCAATGCGTTGCCAAGTCGTCTGCTTAGCCCCGAAGAGAGCGCGCGGTCTACAAGTTATGAAATTCAGATTCATTCAACTACACTTGTACCTACACTTTCTGATAACATTTTTGTTGAATAATTGATCACACTACATGAAATTTGATTTCTGAGAGGCTTGATTTTTGATAAGACTCCGTATGGAGCTGTACGTCTACATACAATATGCTACCACTAAATACTTTTTCTATTGATTGGAAGCTGTATTCATGTTATAAGCGATCAGAATCAACATTTTAGGTAGATAAAAAGCACTGAATAGGAAAAGACGCAGTCTGTCAACCATTCACTTACCTGTATTTTTACTCGAAATTTGATTCTTTCTTCACAATATTCACTGAAACGTCACTGCAGGACGTCGGGAACAAGAATATTAAGGTATTTTGAGAATTTTAAACGATTTGATATGCACAAAATAATTATACATTACGCGAAGCAAACGTCTGACACGCAGTTAGACCGAATGCGAACTGTTGGTTTGGTTTCGTTTGGGTCGTTTGACGGGTGGGAGACGGACGGGCGGAAAACCGGAGAATGGGCGAGGGAGTCGGAAAGGGCAAAATTTTTGTAATTAAAGACGATTTCTTTTACTAAAACAAAAAATCTAAATATCTATATTTTCTTAATTAATTTTTTATATGAATAATTTTTTTATATTTGTATTATGGATGGTTCTAGTGACTAAATAGTATTTGGTTTGGTATAATCATGATAATCATTTTCCTGTTTTATGTCAAAAAAACGAATGACATCCTATGTCGTTCCGTTTGACACTAATGGTTTAGATCTTAGCTTTTTTAAATCTTAGTTACGAAAGAAAATTAAACTGGAGAATAATTGAATATATAAATTATGAAATATTGATTTACAATAAATATGTTTCAATATAAAGAATTAATAACTGAAGACTCTTTTTTAGTTTCCAAAAAAAATTGTTCTCATTTCTGGAGAATGAACAATTAAGATTTTACTTTGTCATCAATTTATAAGAATTAAAAAAAAAACACCGGCCAATCGCAAAAGAGTGCGTGTATTTTGACAGAAAGATAAACTTCTTTACACGTCGAAAATATTTCTTCGCACATTATAATCAGTTTTCTTTGAAAAGGCACATTACTCTGACTAGAATTTAAGAGATTCCTTAAAAAATGAAGTGCTCACTCTTCTTTTTCTCTTTTGCGGTTTTATTATCTGTAGTAACAGCGAGAATAGACCCCAAAAACTTGAAATGTTTAGGTTTGTAGCTATACTTCTTTCTGGTATAAAATAACTAGTAAAATTATGATTCAAGGTAATAATAAAATTTGCAGTGTGCCGACAAATCTTCGAGGAGCTTGACGTTGTTATCAAGACCACCGATAAATGGAAAAAAGTAGATGTAAGTAATTCTGACCATTATATCAAGTAAGTTTATCATAAGCAATAAATAACTATGTTTCACATAAAGCAAAAATTAATGGTCAAAATATTATTTGACGATAACTATTAAACGCTTATCTCAAGCTGGTAGATCAAGCTCTTATAATCTTCATCATATCGGCTCCTTGCCTTCTTCTGGACACTCCCTAAGATCTCTGTAATGTTTTGGCAAAATTAAACCTTTCAAAATTATATTAGTCTACACCTCAACTATAAGTAGTCTTATAACTTTTTAAAACTTCTGTTCATTCCTTGCAGAAGTTTAGATCTATTTGAACATATTACTTGTACTAGCAATACTAATCTATGGTTTAATAACTTATCAAAGTTTAGGTTAAGCTTCCTTATCTTATGGATAAATTATCCTTTTAGGGATTTTTAACACACTCAGCGCCAGTGTATACTTAACTATACACCATGGTACCTCTACTCCACGGCCGGTGTATCTTTAATTATACATCCGACACAATCATATTCAGGGGCCGGTGTATAGAAAACTATACACCTTTTTATACATTTTATAATGCGATTCGATAGGGCTGGCCCTGGAGAATACGCTTATATTTCTGGGTTGGGAAAATGTTCAAAAATAAAAAAAATATGTCAAAAAATTTGAGAATGTTCATTTTTGTTTACCTTTACAGTTATTCAAGGTTATTTTATGTCACTTATGAGCTGATTAAAACAATTACGGCAGCAAAACCATTTGCAAATATTACACACAGTTTGCACTTGGGTGGCGTACTTCCTCTTTCCTTTTTTACCTAATCATGTGGTGTATCATTTAAGATACACCTGGCCTGGGAACGTAAATTTCGTCTAAGATTAATTCCCAGGCTGGTGTATCTTAAAGTATACACTTAAAAATAGGAGGGTAAAAAAAATAATAAAAAAGAAATAAAAATTCTGTGCATATTTTGTAATCATTAGAAGCCATTATTGCAATAAAAAGAAAAAAACATGTCCATGACATTCAACCAAATGGTCGTTGGCGCTGAGTGTGTTAATATAATGCTTCAAGAATAAGAACACCATGTTCTCTTTCATTAATCTCTTGTAAGAAAACAACAAAGTTGGGAAGTTTTTGAGTATTCAGATGAGATAATGGTTTGTCAACAACTGTAACAATAGAATTTACTTACAAAATACACAACAACATTCTTCTTCTAAGTTAAGAGTTCTAGATGGTTGGTAGTGAAAAACTGACAATTGAACCCTAGAAGGCTAATGTTGCATGAACTACCCTGATAAGCTAACCATCGGACTTTTGAAGTTTGTAACTTTTACATGAGGAGCCCATGGTGCGTACCACAAAGAAAATCAAGGTATAAACTTGAAAACGTGCTTTTCTCACCGGGCAAATTCTCTATAAACCGTGTCTCTTTCACTACGGGACGTTGGCAGAATTTCTGTGGAAAACGGAAGAAGCCTAAACTATAAAAAAAAAAAAAAAAAACCCATGGCGCAGTGGTTCGCACGCTCTGCCTGCGATTGTTGAGGTTAAGCAACTTTCGCAATGATCGGTCACGAGATGGTGACCAAATATTTACTATCTCGAGCTCCTCCGTGCTTCGGAAGGCACGTTAAGCCTTTGGTCCCGGCTGCATTTGTAGTCATAATACCCACCAATCTGCATTGGGCCTGCGTGGTGGGTCATAGCCCGTTCTCCTTATCGATCCATAAGGAAGGCCAAAGCAATACAAATAAAAATAAAACAATAAAAAATGGCTGATGACGATGACAAATTTTTATATGTATATTTTACTCCTTTTCCAAAACATTTTCTTTACTTTTATTCTATTTAAAAAAAAAACGGAAAATAATTAGAGTATTTTAAAGAACATTTTTGAGATGAGACCACCACATAATGCAGTCAGCTGGGTACTGAGTTAGCGTG
Source organism: Chrysoteuchia culmella (assembly GCA_910589605.1). Classification (NCBI taxonomy): domain Eukaryota; kingdom Metazoa; phylum Arthropoda; class Insecta; order Lepidoptera; family Crambidae; genus Chrysoteuchia; species Chrysoteuchia culmella. The sequence goes on from OU342669.1 coordinate 1,912,972, forward strand.
AAAACGCGAGTGTGTAGAGAGAAATAAAGCAATAAATAAATAAATATAAATATTTCCATACAATCACACCAATTATCTAGCCCACGTCAAGTATCATGAAGAACTTGTGTTATGGATACTATAAAACGGATAAACATAATTATATACTTTATTTTGTAAATACATACATAATATACATATTAAACATCCAGACCAAGACAAATAGACATGTTCATGCACACAAATATTTGTCTTGTCCGGGGATCGAACCCGGGACCTCTGGCGCAGAAGGCGGGGTTAGTACCCCTGCGCCAAACAGGTCGTCGAATATAAGCAATACTTATCAGATGCTTGTCATTTTGACTAATGTTAGCTATCTAGGGTAAAAAATGCATTATGAAGTTCATTTGAATATTTTTTTTATGAATGATGGAGACTTTATTGATAAGGCTGAAGATGGAAACAAGCCTCTCCCAGAACCCGCAACCACTGAGGGACTGTCTATGTTCTAATTTCCATTAGTTTAGTCTGAATTTAGGGGAATAAGTGTGAGGGGAATGGAGGGGGGTATCCCCCACCAAAGCATTTGACCCGGAAATGCATTATTTTTTCTCTCCATCCCTCTCACATCCATTATTAACTCAAATAAAGTAAATATGAGCCACAGGATATCTTACCTTTATCTGACGGAACACATTAATCCGCCAATCAATTTTAACCGCCTCTGTGGTCTAGTGGTACACCGGTATCAGACCCAGGGGTCCCGGGTTCGATTCCCAGCGGGGGTACATATTGTATTCGGTTTGGTTGGTGGTAGGACTTGTTGTAAGACCGCCTGGCTAGCTACCACCATCTTATCTAAGCCTGACGCCATAGCAACAATGTTTTCAGCATTGTTGTGTTCCGGCAGTTCGAGATAAGATAGCCAGTTCCTCAGTGGTTGAGGATTCCGGGAGAGGCTCGCTTCCATCTTCAGCCTTATCAATACTTAACATCAGGTATGATGAAGGCTAAGAGTCGTCCCATCATTCATTAAAAAAAAACCTTAAATCATTATTGTTATGGCATGAGAGTTAGATAAGAAGTTGGACTTATAACAAATCCTACCACCAATCACAAATACAATATGTACCCCCGCTGGGAATTGAACATGGGACCCCTGGGTACTATTAGACCACAGAGGCGGTGAATACAGATTATTTCATTAATTAATTAATTGAGATTATATAGGACAAGTTCATATCATTATTGAATAGAATAGAATTGTTGAATTATTGAATAGAATCATTATTGAATGACCTACGGAGCCGAAACGTGGAACATGACGGTGAAACTGGCCCACAGATTACACGTCGCTCAGCGAGCTATGGAAAGGTCGATGCTGGGGATCTCGTTAAGGGATAAAATCCGAAATGAGGTCATCCGGCAGAAGACCAAAGTGACGGACATTGTCCGTCAATGTAGCAAACTGAAGTGGCAATGGGCTGGTCACATCAGTCGTAGAACCGACGAGCGTTGGAGCAGACGGGTTCTCGAATGGAGACTACGTCTCGGTAAACGTAGTGTATATAGGACGCCCCCCTGCTAGATGGACCGACGACGAGAAAGGTTGCGGGTAGTGGCTGGATGAAAAAGGGAGGCGATTGTGTCTTGTGGCGTACCTTGGGGGAGGCTTACGTCCAGCAGTGGACTGCAATAGGCTGAATGATGATGATGATTGAACAGAATAGAATAGAAAAGCGTTTATTTGGTACAGGTAAAACAAACACAATAAATTTTTAAGATAAACAAAGAATAAATAAATAAATATTTGCATACAATCACACCAATTATCTAGCCCACGTTAAGTTTCATGAAGAACTTGTATTATGGATACTAGATAATGGATAAACATACTTATATACTTTTTTTTTGTAAATACATACTTAATATACATATTAAACACCTAGACCAAGACAAATAGACATGTTCATGCAAACAAATATTTGTCTTGTCCGGGGATCGAACCGGACCTCTGGCGCAGAAGGCGGGGTTAGTACCTCTGCGCCAAACAGGTCGTCAGAATATGTACCAAATGGGCTTCTGCTCAGTATAAGCCATGATAATGTTACCGTCATCACAGCACTGGTTTTCTGCAGATGCCTGGAGAGAGTAAAGATAGACGCAAGACACTATATAAACAATATTTTTCGTCATTGAATACAAAATCTTTATAATATAAAATAGCCGTCGTCGTCGTCTCAGCCACATGACACCCACTGCTGGGTATAGGCCTCCCCCAAGGATCTCCACGACGATCGGTCCTGCGCTGCCCGCATCCAGCGGCTTCCCGCGACCTTCACCAGATCGTCGGTCCACCTTGTGGGGGGCCTATCCACGGAGCGTCGTCCGGTACGCGGTCGCCATTCCAGAACCTTTCCGCCCCAACGGCCATCGGTTCTTCTCGCTATGTGTCCCGCCCACTGCCACTCAGCTGATCAATCCTTCGAGCGATGTCAGTAACTTTAGTTCTCCTGCGGATCTCCTCATTTCTTAAATAGCAAAGCAAATTAAAATATTGTTTGTAACACTGCTTTCAGGTCGGTAACTTTAGGATGGATGCCAGTGGCAATACGATGCAAGACAAAGTGCCCGCTCACCGGTCAGCTGTGTACATCTCCGAAGTGATTGATGACATATGTAAGTTAAAGTCTTGCCACCTAGTTTTTTCTCTTTAAGGCGGTACCCCCACCGAAAGTGGCGCCGCGTTGAATTTTATCTAATATCGTAATTCTAATTTACAATTTTAATAAAACTAAACGTGGAATTTTTAGAGCCCATTGTCTTGTATTTTTAGAAGGTATCGCTACATCTCGTCATAGTCATTCGTAGAAGTAGATAGCAAATGTGTCAAAAACGGTCACTTTTAGCAGTTTTGCTATCTACTTCTAGCAGTGACTACGAGGGAATGTAATGATACCGTCTAAAAATACTAGACTATGGGCTCTAAAAATTCCACGTAAAGTTTTATTAAAATTGTGTATTAGAATTACGATATTAAATAAAATTCAACGCGGCGCCACTTTCGTGGGGGTACCGCCTTAATATGTTTTCTCTTGATCCTAATCTTCTTATTTCAACAGATGTCTGCATTTTAATTAACAAAAATAATTGGGAATAAAGGTTTCTTGTGTATCCAATCGATTCATTAGTTGTGATTCATATTCATCACCATACTATAATGATTGAGGAGCCTCTCTTATGTTGACTCTTTTGAAAATCTGTCCGCCCGGTCATAGCGCCCAGACCGTTTAACCGATTCTAATGAAACTTGGCACATACTTAGACATCAACCGTACCTAGGAGGTGACAAAAATTCGATGTCCTACCATCACCATAACCTTAGCTTTTGGCGCCAAAGAAGAGCCAAATTCGGTTTTTAGGGTTTTGCTCGAAAAGTATAGGCTTTTGTGCATCGCGATACATTACCAATTTGACCAGAATGTAATTTTGCGTTTAATGCAACAAACCGCGTCTAAATCCGTCATGTCCTCACAGAGTTATGCCGACATAAAGTTGTAAAAGCTCGCGGCGCTCCGCCTCTCTTGGGCTCCAAAGCGCCACCGAAGGTGGTGCAGTTTGGAGCCGTTCCTAGTTATAGATGATAGAGATGATATTTTCTAAACTCATCCAAAATATTTTTCATCCCTTCTATTTGAAAAGTGTCATTTTGTTCCTCAATAAGCGGGAGCAAAGTAGTTCTTTTCTGTATGAGAGTTTTTAGTGGGCAGGTGTGATTTGAATTTGGAACATGAATCGTCCATAGAAGTCGGACTCAAGTTGTATGAATTATTGGCTACTGTACAAGCACGGGAAGACTCTCGCACTCTCAAACACGCGTTTTTAGCGTCTTGTACCTTTGAAATCCTCGCTTCGCTCAGGATTCAATTTTGATTTAATGAACTAAAATAATATAATTAAACCAAAACGGAGTATTATAATTAATTCAAAGCTATTTAAAATAAGAATAAAATGTAACAAAAAGTCAATAGTGCGATTCGGAACGCATTAAGACATATTTTTAGGTATTGAATTAAAAAAGTACTTTACCGCACTAGGCCGCAAAAAGCGATTTTCTACGCAGAAACGAATGACAAATCATCCTTTTCCGAGCGTGTGAGGTAAAAATAGTTATTTTCACCTCACACGCTCTGAAAAGGAGGTTTTGTCAATCAGTTTAGGCGTAGAAAATCGCTTTTTGCGGCCTAGCGCGGCAAAGTACTTTTTTAATTGAATACTCAAAAATATGTTTTAATGCGTTCCGAATCGCACTATTGACTTTTTGTTACATTTTATTCTTATTTTAAATAGCTTTGAATTAATTATAATACTCCGTTTTGATTTTATTATATTAGTTAGATCATTGAATCATAAAAACAATAACAATTAAACTATTGTTATAAGAATTTTATATTAGGCTGGGTGAGATTTCACAACCTATGATTGGATTTTGGAACGTGACATAAACCTTTATTTTTAAATTGCCTTTGTCTTGCCTCATGTCAATGTCAACATTTACCAAATTTTTATTGTTATTTATATGTAACAATATATTCCTACTTTAAATAACTTTGAATTAACTATAATACTCCCTTTTATATTATTTCAGTTTTTTTATATCATTAAATCAACGAGAATAAGGTATATTTAGATTAAACTTTTTGTTTAAAGACTTTTTTAGCGGAAGTTGACCGCGGAAACAATCATAAAATGTTCCTCGCTGTAGTGAGGTGAAAAATTGTGTGTTGCGTGCAGAAAAGTTTTTAGCGTCTTGTACCTTTGAAATCCTCGCTTCGCTCATGATTCAATCTTTCAATCCTAGAATTCTTCACTTGCTCAGCTTTCAATAGAGGTAACTCGCCGCTAATAACCAACTTTCCAGCCTTGCATAACAAATAACTATTGCTCCCTTGTTTGTAATACAATATTTATTTTTATTCCTAGGTAAGAAGATGGATGACTACGTCAGGGTATACTACAAGTCAACTGGCAAGCTAGCCATCCTTCAACTGATCATGGCTAACGGAGGCATGAACCCGGAGTTCTCCAAGACCAAGTTCGTCACCGATGATGACCTGAACAAGAGTTTAGAGTATTATGTGAGTTGGTTTACTGTATTTTTTAGCTGGAACAGTAATATCATGTTTTGGGGCCAGTTTAAAAAAACTTTTTCTATTATAGAAATATCTTGGTTATGTTAAAGCAACCGCTATTATTTTATTTATTAGCAGGCAAGCAGTTGATTCAACTGATACTGCCTGCATGTATCATAAAATTTTTAAAAAAAAATTATAAAACATAAATACAAAATTTAAAGATCCTAACTTCAAAACTGACGGCCTTTCATACAAACTTTCATCCCCTATTTCACCCCTTACGGGTGGAATTTTGAAAAATCCTTCCTTAGTGGATGCCTATACTGTTATGGTATCTGTCTCTGTGTGTAAAATTTCAAGTCCCTAGGTTTCCCTAGTTTGGGCTGTCCTTTTATTTTTGTTTTTTGTGTATGGAAAGATACACCAACAATATAATATATGCAACATTGTTCATAATAATTATACAAAAGAGAACAATTGGCTTACATTTATACCTATTATAGGCGTACACAACATTTTAAACTGTAATTCGTCGTCACACCCACATAACACCCACTGCTGGGTATAGGCCTCCCCCAAAGGGAGGGTTTGCAGGCGCGCTTGGCAGGCGGGTTGGCGATCGCAGTATGGCCAAGTTTGTAGGAGACGCTGCTGCCCGTCTCCTGAAGGCTGAGTCCCTTAGTCGCCTTTACGACCCCCACGGGATGAGATGGGGTAGTGCTATTCTAAGCCGACACTACACAGCTAAAACTGTAATTGCCTCCTATAATATCTATGCTAACATGGATTTGAGAAAAAAAATAAGAGAAAAGGAGAATTTATGGCAACTTAAAGATACTTCTTTTAAATTTAGGTAGTAGAGTCCCGAAAAACATCGCGAAAAACATGCGTTGTTATATCAGTCAGTCAGGAATTGAATTTTGTAGTAATATAGATGGTAGCACATTTTAGACTGGTTAGAAAAAAAAAATATCTAAATTACAAAAATACTCAGATGGGATTAGAGATGTGCCGTTGCCGGCAATATTGCCCTTAGTGGGAATATTGCCGGCAACGCTGCCGGCAAGATTGCCCTAAGTGGAAATTTTGGGGAACATTGGCTAAATATGGGAAATATTGGATAGATTTTACTACCTATCTCATAAAATAAAGGTATCTAAGCGTGTTAAATAAGATCTATTTAAAAAATATATATCCTATATACAAACTGCCAATGTTGCCGGAATATTACCGGCAATATTGACGGCAATATTGCTGGCAAAATTGCCCAAGTATATTTTTTATACTAAATTTCTTGCGTTAGGAGTGAAATAGTTACAATTTCAAATAGGTAATGTGAAAGAAAAAACAATTAACACTTTTATGGTAAATTTGTTTATTCCAAACCACACAAATGATTACAAATAAGGTTTTATTGATATAATTACTTTGACGAGATTTATCAGACTTATTGATTACAAGTTTACATTGATTTTGTCAGTTAAAATTAAAATAAAAGAGTTAAAATATAAATTAACGATGAATATAGAAAATAACATGGTTTTCCACTTTGTAACAACTTTAATTAAGAGATAATACCTAATCATGTTCATCAATAATCTGTTGAAAGCAAGGCTAAAGACCCGAGAGCCAAGCTTACCCGACACTTCACCGAAGATATCCTGGACGTCAGCCTGTACGAGATTAGTATGGCTTTCAAACAGCTCAAAAACAACAAGGCGGCGGGTGATGACGGAATCACTACAGAACTTCTGAGAGCGGGCGACAAGCCGATACTCAAAGTCCTCCAGAAACTTTTCAATTTCGTCATTGTTGAGGGCAAAACGCCGAGGGCATGGAATATAAGTGAGGTGATTTTGAGGTGTTCTTCAAAAAGGGAGATAACACCCGTTCATCTCACTTCTAAGCCATGTCTATAAGTTGTTTTCGAGAGTCATTACGAATCGTCTCGCTCGCAGGTTCGACGACTTCCAGCCTCCCGAACAAGCCGGGTCCCGAAAAGGCTTTAGCACCATAGACCCCATCCATACGCTGCGGCAGGTTATACAGAAGACCGAGGAGCATAATCTGCCACTTTGCTTGGCGTTTGTGGACTATGAGAAAGCCTTCGATTCGATAGAGACCTGGGCGGTGCTGCAGTCTCTCCAGAGGTGCCAAGTGTACTATAGGTATATCGAGATGTTAAGGTACTTATACGAACATGCCGCCATGTCGGTCCGATTACAGAACCAGAGCACAAGTCCCATCCAACTGCAGCGAGGTGTGAGACAGGGAGACGTCATTTCTCCGAAACTGTTCACAGCTGCGTTGGAGGACATCTTTAAGCTCTTGGACTGGAAAGGACTCGGCATCAACATTAATGGCCAGTATCTGACACACCGATGATATAGTCCTTATGGCTGAGACCTTGAAGGACCTGAACACAATGCTCGAAGATCTCCGTAGTGCTTCCCAAAGAGTGGGTCTTAGGATGAACATGGATAAGACGAAAATTATGTCGAATTCCCATGTTGTACCCACTCCAGTTCACGTTGGGAACACTACACTCGAAGTTGTTGACCACTACGTTTACCTTGGACAGACAATCCAGTTAGGTAAGTCCAACTTCGAGAAAGAGATCTCCCGTCGAATCCAACTCGGTTGGGCAGCATTCGGGATGCTCCGTAAAATATTCGCGTCCAACTTACCGCAGTGTCTCAAGACGAAAGTCTATGACCAGTGTGTGTTGCCAGTGATGACTTATGGTAGTGAAACGTGGTCGCTAACTATGGGTCTGCTAAGAAAGCTCAAGGTCACCCAGCGTGCAATGGGCTATGCTCGGCGTTTCCCTACGTGATCGAATCAGAAATGAGGAGATCCGTAGGAGAACTAAAGTAACTGACATCGCTCGAAGGATTGCTCAGCTGAAGTGGCAGTGGGCGGGACACAGCGAGAAGAACCGATGGCCGTTGGGGCGGAAAGGTTCTGGAATGGCGACCGCGCACAGGACGACGCTCCGTGGATAGGCCCCCGACAAGGTGGACCGACGATCTGGTGAAGGTCGCGGGAAGCCGCTGGATGCGGACTGCGCAGGACCGATCGTTGTGAAGATCTTTGGGGGAGGCCTATACCCAGCAGTGGGTGTCATGTGGCTGAGACGACGACGACGAAGTCCAACTTCGAGAAAGTGATCTTCCGTCGAATCCAACTCGGTTGGGCAGCATTCGGGAAGCTCCGTAAAATCTTCGCGTCCAGCTTACCGCAGTGTCTCAAGACGAAAGTCTATGACCAGTGTGTGTTGCCAGTGATGACTTACGGTAGTGAAACGTGGTCGCTAACTATGGGTCTGACAAGAAAGCTCATGGTCACCCAGCGTACAATGGAGAGGGCTATGCTCGGCGTTTCAATACGTGATCGAATCAGAAATGAGGAAATCCGTAGGAGAACTAAAGTAACTGAAATCGCTCGAAGGATTGCTCAGCTGAAGTGGCAGTAGGCGGGACACAGCGAGAAGAACCGATGGCTTTTTTTTCTATAAACTTTGTACGTTATACTTTCACATTGCTCCTCCAAAATTTATTTGGATGTGGTGTTATGCAGCACTCGACCAATTTCGCTCAAAGCTTGATGTACTAAATGTATTGTCCCATAGTCACCTTAAACCGACAACTATTCATCATGAATGCGACAGACCTATGTAGGGGATGCCTGGACGCAGAGGAAACAGCCGCCCACGTGATCCTGGAGTGCGTGGGTTTGGCCGCAAAACGGGCAGAAATCCTCAAAGACGTGAGGTCGCTCCTAGAAGCCTGTGAACGCCCCAGGAGGCTTCTGCGCTTCTGAAAGGAGCTGGGATTGACTAGCCATACCGATGCTATGTTCACGCACAACGGACCAAATGGGAGTCTAAATGCGGAGAAAAGAGCCAATCACCAATACCAATACCAATAATAGTCACCTTCCAATTTAGTTATCCAATGCACAACAGATTTAATAATATCAAAATGTTTATATATGTTTGTCCAAGTATTCTCATCTAAAAGCATTGTTTTAAATTTTTGCATCTCTTTATTTTCTGTATTAACAACCATTATTTGTAAGACTATTTTTAACTGCATAAAATTGTTTAGATACTTTTTAAACCGAGAGTTTCGATTACCGTCATAATTTATGAAGTAGAATGAAATAATGTTTTCGATTATTTTTTACAGTGTAGTGGAATAACTAATTCTAAGTTTATTTACTTAACAATCAGAATGTTTATATAATAAAGCTATTTAAATGGATTGGCAATATTGCCAATGTTCCCGGCAAAATAGAATTTTACCGGCAGTGGCAAGATTGGGAATATTGCCGGCAATGGGTAATTTACCACTTGGCACATCTCTAGATGGGATTGGAAATCACGACATTTAATTAACATTCTACTTGAAAAATATTAACAAGAAAATATACTAGAAAAAAGCAACTAGTCTCATGTCGCCCTGACGGGATTTGAACCCGCATCCTTGGGAATCCGGCCCAATGCACTTCCTTGAGATTCCCAAGGATGCGGGTTCAAATCCCGTCAGGGCGACATGAGACCAGTTTGCTTTTTTCTAGTATATTTTCTTGTTAATATTTTTCACATAAAAATAGCATTGCAAAATGCAAAATAAAAAAAATAAAAAGTTATGACATTCTACTTGTTACAGTGTGAACGAATGTTCGAAGAGAACGAAGATGAAATAACAGACTTGTACAAAAACAGGCCGGAGGACGACGTGATGCCGGACGCTGAGAAAGCTGTAAGTATTAAATTAACATAGTGGTTTTTAAAGAATAACGGGAAGACGCTTAGTTAGTATGATGAATTATGTAATGACTAGCCGCCGCCCGCGATGGTTCCCGTTCCCGTGGGAATATCTGGATAAACAAGTATCCTATGTTTATAACCAGGCTATCTAATATCAGTGTACCAAATTTCATTGGTTTCAAATCCGTTCAGTAGTTACGGAGCATGTTCAAAGCAAACAAACAAAGAAACAATCAAATCTTTCCTCTTTATAATAGTACTAGAAGCCGGGCGCGGTTTCACCCGCGTGGTTCCCGTTCCCGTCCGAATTTTGGGATCAATTATAGCCTATGTTACTACTTGGGGTCTAAGGAATGGGCCACAAGTGAATTCTCAGACGGGAATCGAACCCGCGACCTTTGAATCCCGTCTGAGAATTCACTTGTGGCCGAGTTAATTTTTTTCCAATATTTTTCTATTTAAAATTTACCATAAGTATAAAAAGCATACTAGCTGTTGCCCGCGGCTTCGTCCGCGTCAATTTCTGTTATTATGATCGCGATTCAGAAGTTTTTAAATAAAATATATGTCAAAGGAATTCGGTACCGTAAAATTACTTCAGAAAAAAGATAGATATTATACTGTCGCGGACATTTTTTTAGATCATTTATAGAGTAATAATTCTTTCATACATATTTTTTGGGTAACTTGAACCGTTTACGCAGCGCACGCAACGGAAGCCTTCAAATATGGATAATTTTCCCCGTTTTTGCAACATTTTTCACTGATGCTTCGCTCCTATTGGTCGCAGCGTGATGTTATAGCCTAAAGCCTTCCTCGATAAATGGACTATCCAACACAAAAATAATTATTCAATTCCACCCAGTAGTTCCTGAGATTAGCGCGTTCAAACAAACAAACTCTTCAGCTTTATAATATTACTAGAGGTCGGGCGCGGTTTCACCCGCGTGGTTCCCGTTCCCGTGGGAATTTTGGGATCAAAGCTATCCTATCTCTTAAGTTGGACCAGACTGCTCACGGTGTGCCAATTTAATTTCAAATCGGTTAAGTAGTTTAGGAGTCCATCGCGGACAAACATCGTGACAGGAGATTTATATATATTAAGATAGTATAGATATGCGAGGAAATAAATAAAACTCGGACTTTCTTAAACGAATACATTTTTAATCACTTCTTAAAGCAGTTGTAAAAATTTGAACAATTTGTAAAATTTATTATAACGTTGCCAGTTGGCATTTTTAATGTTGTCAAGTATTATTATTATCTCCCAAAGTTAAATTTATTCATAAAATGTTGACCTCTTTTCTGACATAAAAGCTCTTTGCTAAGATTTAAAAAAGTACCGTTCGTTTCAGACGGAGCATCTTGATAAACCGTGCGTTTTACATTACAATAACGCACAAGTAATGAGATACAATACGATATTGAAATTGGTGTAATACGAGCCATTTACGAGCAAATATGTTATAAATTATATATTACGAGCAACCCGTGTGCGCATAATGCGCAAAAAACACATTTTTTATATTCAATTTAAAAATCCATTAAATCCGGTTTAAATCGCTCTAGATTTGAGTTTTTGCTAAATATCTCGACTTATCCGACCACTACAGACAAATACCTTTCTAACGGTGTATTGCACTTGATTGTGCGACTTTTAGTTTAGGAGGAGAAGCGGCTTCACTGCCGTATTATATATATAGATGATGGTTATTAAAACGCAACTTTCAAACACACAACACATTTAATTAACATAATCTTTACCCTTAACAGAAAACATCAAGTACAACTTCAAAGAAAATTAATCGAGAATAAAACAACCGTTTCCGAACGCAATAATAAATCAACTTTGTGAAGGTAGACTTATAAGTAACTAGTCAACCCGTGACCACGGCAACTGAAAAGGTGCCGAAACGTCGGAAAACCAAAAAACCTTAAATAAACCGAAAAAATATAGTACCAAATACATATTTCGGGTAAATAAATCGCACTTGATATTCCTCAAAAGTTGTTTTATTTCAATTATGAGTGCGCGAAGAAACTTAAGATGTGCTTATGTGAATAAAACGGTATTAAAATAGAATTAAAACAGTAACCATTACGGAAGAATGAAACAGTAATTATTAGGGTAGAGTAAAACAGTATTAAATCACTTGGCTTGTTAGACCTCTAAATAAAAATGAATCAAGATAAAACAGTATTAAATTAAAATAGAATAAATAATATTTAAGTAGAATAAAACAGTATTAAAGTACTTAGCTTTTAGACCGCTCTGCTCGACTGACCACAGAAGACTGTTCCTAAAATATGTCCCCCATGCTCAAAAGGAGCCAAAAGAGGAGGGGGATTTCCATTTTTAACGACCAATCCGCGTTTCTTGACAGATCTGCTTCAACCACACCAAGTACTGCGAAGACTGGATGATCCCCAACGAGGAGGACACCACCTGGACTGAGGAGATGGAGCGGGAGTATGTCAAGGTATGGGATTCACTATCTTATTATTACACTTTATACACAACTTAAAAAATTACAATAAATAGTATTGATGAATCCGTTCTATAAAACTATTCATAAAAATGGTAGCTTCTTTGATGTTCATAAGTGCTTGTAACAGCCTAGACTGAATAAATTATATTGAATTTGAATATCTCAATATAGGTCTGTGTTAAAACCTTTTTCAAAAACAAGACTTATACAATATTATACCACTAAATATCGGGTTATAAACAGTGTACACTGTAACCTGCAAAAGTTGTTTTATTAAAAATTTTAAATAGTTTAAAATAAATATTATTTCTTACACTCACACCAATTAACCTAGCCCCAAAGTAAGCATTGTAAGTACATCTTATGTTTTGGCGCGCACTGTTCATTGAAATAAAACAACTTTTACGGATATCAAACGCGCTATATTTCCACGAATCCGTGGCTGTAAGGTGCCGAAACGTCGGGAAAATCAAAAAACCCCTAAAAATACGGACAATTACAACTTAGTTCGTGGAAATATAGCGCGTTTGATATCCGTAAAAGTTGTTTTATTTCAAAGCACTGTAAGGCTTGTGTTATGGAATAAATAAATAAATAATTGCATACAAACACACTAATTATCTAGCCCACGTTAAATTTCATCAAGAACTTGTGTTATGGATACTAGATAACGGATAAACATACTTATATACTTTTTTTTGTAAATACATACATAATATACATATTAAACATCCAGACCAAGACAAATAGACATGCTCAAGCACACAAATATTTGTCTTGTCCGGGGATCGAACCCGGGACCTCTGGCGCAGAAGGTGGGGTTACTACCCCTGCGCCAAACAGGTCGTCAATACGAGATACTAGTGTAACGGATATAAATACATATAATTACACATATATAAGTATTTATGAGTAGAAATATATATAAACGTCCATGACTCAGGTACAAATGCTCGTATTCATCATACCGGGCTTCGAACCCGGTGGTGCGGGTAAAAGTACTTATACTATTTAAAATTGAATTTGTGCGCTGGTAAAGTAATAGTGGACTGTATTTTTTTGAGTTGAGAGTTAAATAATGCAAGGCACTTGTAACAACTATTTAGACGGAATTCAGCTGTTTTAGGTAATTATGGAAATGAGAGGAAACAGCTGAAAAATAAGGAAATATACATGCACTTACGTACTCGTAGAATAGCTTCAGTCCTGGATGAAATTGTGCAGCACTTCACACCACGTGGCGGTAGCTTTCAAGTGTCCATTCGACGTAGCTAAGCTTTTATTACACTTGTCAGTTTATAAATATTGCAGACACAATGGTTTTCACGTATACGTAGAAAGTTCGTGTAAAATTGTAAAACAATAAAAAAAATCCCAATAAAAATATAGGGAGCGGTTGCACACGCGCGTTGACAATCAATATTCGCGATCGAGAGAGAGACCGACGAGACGTCATCGGGTGCGTATACGCATCTATATTTATGTGCATGTAAGGTGAGGAATGTAGGTAAGGATTATGTAGCCGTTACAAGTGCCAATAAAGAACAAAATAAAAATAATTCTTATTTATTTATTTATTTATTGGGCAGTCAACAAAAACATGTACTAACAATATGTAATAAATTAAATGTAGAATCTTAGTCTAAGTACAGTTTCTAATTATAGACAGCCACGGCATGCAATTACGAACTTCAAAAAATAAAAATAAAAAAGACAATGTAAAAATCCAATACATGCTGCGGAAGGTTAAAATCAGGTTGTTACAAAATCATATAATTTAATTTAATTTAATTGGGGTTTACGTTACGTTATAACGATAACCAACACCCGGGACCTCAGAGTCAGCGACACCTTGAAACGGTGTACGTACCACTTTATCACGGAGGTCGTCGAGTTTGTTTACATAGATTGTTTTGTTCCCACAGATCCACGGCCCCGACCCGTACGGGTTCGGCGGTTTGGGCGGCTTCGGCGGCGGCGGAGCCCCGCCTTCTTTTGGGGCTAACGATATCGAGGAGGAGGACTTGAACGCTGACGATGACAGCGATGCTAAAGTTGAACTGTGAGGTGGAAAGTTGTAGTCGCAGACAACAGAGATTAATAGACACCGCTTCAGTGAAAAAAAAATTAAATGTCTTTAAGTATTCAATATTATGGCTAGCGCAGACGACGGATAACGAAGGACTTTTTGTCCGCGACACGTCTTTATTGTTAACCAAATAAGATTGAACTTAGATCGCGTATATCCATAAGAAGTACGCGATAGTCTTCGTTATATATTCAACTTTATGTTCTTAGTAATAAGGTCGTGTCGCGGACAAAAAGTCCTCCAATGTCCGTCGTATGCGCAGGCCCTTACACTTTTGAATTGTCAGTTTTGCTCTACTACCCGTTTCAGACTCTTTTAGCTGGCAAGAAAAAACGAGCTAAATAGTACATTACTGCAGCGGGCAGCAAAAGAGGCATTGATGGACGAACGTGTAATACGTAAGTCCATCAATACCTAGTTGTGGCCAAGGCTTGTATAGTACTTTTCTCAAATAATGCGCGGAAATAAAAACTACTTTTCGAAATCAGAGGAACAACGAACAGCGATGTTTTTTCCCGCGTTAAAAGTGTTCATTTGTTGTTATTTTTTTTTACTAAAACAGCTTTCTATTTATTTGATAGAATCAGGCGTTACTTGGCGGAAATCCATATCTTAGTAGAAAACGAAAAATATGTCGCGTAATTCCTCAAGAAAAAATGCAGATGCAGCCCAGTGACATACCTTGCATCTTCACCGACTACTCTACATTTTTTCTTGCGGAATTACGCGACATATTTTTCGTTTTCTACTAAGCTTTCTATTTGTAAGCCAGTTTGAAATTTAAATAACATCTTAACAACTTATCAGTTCTATGCATTACAGTCAATGAACTCCAATAATGAAAATGACTGGAATTCGTTACCCCCAGATGTATTTCCAGAACATTCCAATTTGAGCCTCTTCAAAAGTAGAGTGAATAGGTACTTGTTTGACAAGCATGCTCCATTTTAGGCCACAGCTCGCTTTCTGTCAGGCCAGTTTGTAGCCAAATTAATGCCCATTTAACTTGTAAGGAATCGCTAAGAATTGGTAGGATGGATAGCGGCTAGTTTTTTTTCTCTCGTTCGTAATAAAATTTTAATTAATAACAGAATAATAGCACATTACTGCAGCGGCCAGCAAAATAGGCATTGATGGACGAACGTGTAAATGTGGGCCGAGGCACACATACGTAAGTCCATCAATGCCTAGTTGTGGCCAAGGCTTGTATAGTACTTTCTCAAATAATGCGCGGAAATTAAAACTACTTTTCGAAATTTGACGAATAACAAACAAAAATATTTAATTCCCGCGTAAAATTCAAGTTTCAAGTGTTTTTTTTTCTAAAACAGCTTTCTATTTGCAAGCCAGTTCGAAATTTTAAAATTAAACCGTTACCTCCTTGGTTGCCAAATTTCGGAGTACACGACAGATATGAGTTTACTATGTAATTTATTTGGCTGCTAAACACGACAGATATGGATTTTCATACAACGGTCGCTGCTCGCTTGTATGTGGCCAATACAGCAATATTTATCTCGAAGAAGGTTGTCAAAAAAATGCCCATATTTCCAAGAATGCTTGAGAAAAGGCATAATATCAAGTGCTACCAGTATCTATACTTGGCAAACAGGTGACTCTACCAATGCAGTGTCTATTGAGCTCTGTTATCTGTGTATGTAGTTTAAGTTCAGAAGGAATGTTTGTAAACAACTGATATTCGATATATCAAACATTTCAGTCACAAAATGGCGCCCGGACAATACTATTCTTATATTAATCGCATTGTAGATGTTTTGGGATTTTAGATTAGAAGGAATGTTTGTAAATAACTGTGGTATACGCTGTTGCAACAAATTGGTATGAAATATTTTTCTCATTATAAATAAAATCAACCGCCTTCGTGGTCTAGTGGTAACAACCACCGGTATCAGACTCAGGGGTCCCGGGTTCGATTCCCAGCGGGGGTACATATTGTATTCGGTTTGGTTGGTGGTAGGACTTGTTGTAAGTCCGCCTGGCTAGCTACCACCATCTTATCTAAGCCTGACGCCATAACAACAATGTTTTCAGCATTGTTCGTGTTCCGGTAGTTAGAGGTAAGATAGCCAGTTCCTCAGTGGCTGAGGATTCCGGGAGAGGCTCGCTTCCATCTTCAGCGTTATCAATACTTAACATCAGGTATGATGAAGGCTAAGAGTCTCCCCGTTGTACAAAAAAAAACTCCCGATAAATTTTGGTCGGTTTCGGCGGTGCCGCCTCGCCTTCCTTTGGTGCTATTGATATCGAAGAGGAGGACTTGAACGCTGATGATAAAGCTAAGGATAAGCTGTGAGGTTGTATGTAGATTTTGGGACTTTAGAAAGAATGTTTGTGAACAATAATGAGGATAGCACGAAAAGATTTTGTTAGAGTATCGAAAAACCGATTTTAAAAAAGCAAATAACATTCTTTTGAGTTTATGCCAGCCTAGGCATCGATGGTACATACAATTTTATACTTTTTTTTTGCTTTGGCACTCTGGAGTAATCGGTTTTTATTTTAGATAAAAAGATTTTAATTTCACCTTTTTTTTAATTGGATATTCTTAACGCTGATTGGCTTAATTTTTACATGCTTGCTAATTCGTATTCTGATTGGTTGCTAGTTTTACTCTGAAGAATTGAGGGATTAAATCATCAACATGTAAACCAACACAGTCCCATATCGAGATAGACGAAAAGACCGCTTAAACTGTATGAGAACCTAGCGTGTCGAATTTTTCGCACCTACGATGACGTCACGAGCGAGATTTAGTGATGTGGAAATGTGACGAGCTCTTGCAAGAAAGCACTGCACAATTAACCCATTTTCGTTTCCGAGTGACGCGTGTTTTCATGGCAATGGTCTCGAGCGGACTGACTTAGTTAGGTCGTAAAACTTTGACCGTGGATCAAACGTTTGGCACGCAAGGTAGATACACTTTTACCGTCTATCTCGATATGGGTCTGTGTAAACCAATCAGTTTGGCACCAAGGAAAAATAAAGCCTGTCAGATATTCAATGTTACTAACGCAATTCGTATTTTCACAAAAACTCTAGTAAGATTGAGAAATGTCGTCACCATTATATAATTATCCGTGATTCTGCAATATCCGTAGGATTTTCGCGAAAATTCGTTTTATCAAATTATCCTACGACACCTACATACACTAAAAATCGGTCTCTAAAAACAAATCATCTGTGTAACCATTACGATTAAAAAAATGTTACTTTAATGTTTAGGATTATTATGGGAGTCTCAAATTTTTATATGAGAATATCCTGAGAATAATCAAATAAACTAGGGCGGTTACAACCCGATACTCGGGTTCGTCGATCGACGAAAAATTCCAAATTATGCGAAAATCTTTAATTGCAGTTTGTTGTCATCACGTTTAACATTTTGTATATTTTATAGTTTTCGGAATAAATAGACTCGAGTACCTTTAATTTGATACCTTACTCGGCCGCGTACTACGCGCCAAAGTCCCTATCGAGTCGTCACAAATTTTGCGAACCTGAATTAAGTATATAGATAATTGAGAAAATGTTTTCAGAATCATTATAAATTAATAAAATAAGGGAAACCACTTAAGTTTTGTTTACAAACATTCGTTTTGGAATTAGTTTTATTACTAAGGTCTTCTTCTTCTTTCTTAATTAATGGCGTGCTCTCGATAAAGTTCGCGAAATTTGCCAATGTCAAGTAAATATATTTTGTAATATATAGAAATTGTACGGTAGATTGAGTTAAAAATGGAGCCTCACAACACGTGTTATTACGAAAAGAAATCGGGTGAAACTCGATTACTAAAGTCAGATTTTGAATTCAGTAGAGTATTTTGACAGGTGTGACAAAGTCACTTTGTAAAAATAATTCTGCTTTAAACAGTTTTTTTGTAGGTTTTGATTTGCTCAGATCCAGTTCAAGTTCAGTAAAGATTGACTCCATTCACTTACACAAATTCGATATTAATATTATAGCTACATTATAAAGCAGCATTATTTCTACAAAATGACATTTGGCATCTGTCAAATTACTCAATAGAGTTGCGAGTAGTGGTTAAAGTTTCACCCGAGCTCTTTTCGTAATAACACGTGTTGTGAGGATCCATTTTTAACTCAATCTACCGTACAATTTCTTTGTATTACGAAATATATTTACTTGACATTGGAAAAATTCGCGAATTTTATCGCGAGCACGCCATTAATTAAGAAAGAAGAACTGTTTTTCATTTCTACAAAATGACATTTGGCATCTGTCAAATTACTCTATAGAGTTGCGAGTAGTGGTAATTGGGTTAACTCAATAGAATTAACACTAAGCGGTCTCCGGCGACCGAGTTCGACTTTGCGCGCTACGCGACTTTAAAATCTGTTGTGCAAATTCAAATTCCAAATTGATTTAAGGCTTAGATTCGATTTTATTTAAGCTAAGAAAAAAAACTAATGACAAAAGATGTTTTGATGGGTTTAAGATCAGACTTTATATCGAAATAGTTTCTATATCTAAGTAACTAGCTAAATAGTTACTAGTGTTCCTAAATAATAGTAGGAAATGTTGTTTCTTGTTTTAGATGATGTGTGTAGCGAGAAATAGTGTTTCGATGACAAAATATTATTATGTTTTACTAGACAAGTCCAATAGAATATTTGAATTTAACAGAAATGATTGAGAAATTACTCATAAATATCAACACCATGACACTGCGTTTATATATACATCTAAATATATTAAAATATAGCTTTTTTACAAACAATATATGAGAATGTATGAAATCATTATCTTCCTGTTTACAATTAATAGAATGTATTTTTCCACAATTTATATATATACACACAAGTGCCAAAATGTATGAACATTCCATTATTTTTAATTTCCTAATATATACAAAAATGTGCCTTATTTTATGTAAGATAAAACTTGATTTTGTATGAATGGTGATAGCAATTTATGTATATCGTGACAATAATGTTATTTCGTCCCATCGATTCATAGAAATATGTAAACACCTATAATTACTATGTAATAAAAGGGAAATTAGCAAATATTCAATAGGTATATCTATCAAAATTATATTATAGAATATTATTTTAATTGTTGTCTGAAAAGATAAAATTGTACTTAAAAGTTATGTAAAATGAGTGCAATAATATATTATTATTTAAATAAGGTTTTTTTAAATAAAAGTATCACAAATGGTAAAGTGTAATAATTTGAGAAATCAAGTTGTTATAAGAAAATTATAATTTTGATTTTGTAATTATAAGAAACATATTTCAGTATTGTTCAGTAATCCAATGTCTAACTCAATAGAACGACTAATAGATGCTATAAAAACGCTCAATATAATATTATGTATCTAAATTTTTTCCAAAATTTTAAACAAAATTCATCAAAATTGGGTTAAGAGTGAAAATTGTAACATACAGAATTCCTTTCGCATCTATTTAAATAAAAATGAATCAGCGAAATGTGTGTAAGTAAGCAAATTCTTATTTTGTTGTGTTCGTTATTGTCAGGACAAGGGGTTTGTATAGAGGTTTAAGATTATTCCCACGGGAACGGGAACCACGCGTGTGGAACCGTAGGAGGCCACTAGTTAGTTATAATAGAAAGGATACTGGCATTGGATACTCAACAATACTGTTATTTTAAATGACTTAAATGTGTCAACATTGTCCAAGTATGGATTTTGTAACAATATGTTGTGAGATTGTGTGATTTATTGGGTATTAAATAATTTGTTTTGAATACAATTGTTTTATTTGTTATCTACAGATAGGGGATTTGCGAATAGGCGGGTTGCCTTAGTAAGATTGCGAAAAAAATGGCTGAATATTATGAAATAAGAACACTGATTGGCTTGTTGGACCAACCAAAACAACATCTTCTCTGATTGGTTGACGACTTGACGTTTCAAATGTCAATCCATTCTCTCACGTGTAGTAAACGTTCTGTGAACCAATCAGAATAAGAGTTAGCAAGCAAGCAAAAATTAGGCCAATCAGAGTTTAGAATATCCAATGTTACTAACGTAACCCGTATAGCTAGCGCAGACGACGGATAACGGAGGACTTTTTGTCCGCGACACGTCTTTATTGTTAACCAAAAAAGATTCAACTTAGATCGCGTATATCCATGAAAAGTACGCGATAGTCCTCGTTATTTATTCAACTTTATGTTCTTAGTAATAAGGTCGTGTCGCGGACAAAAAGTCCTTCAATGTCCGTCGTCTGCGCAGGCCAGTATTTATACAAAAACCCTATCATTTTACTAAGATTGAGAAATGTCAACGCCATTTTCTAATTATCCGTGTTTTCGCAAAATCCCTAGGATTTTCGCGAAAATTCTATTTATCCTACGACATGTATGTATGTAAATAGTCTAAGGCAGAAATAAAAAATATTTCACTAAAAAATATATTTATTCCTATATCACATTAGGCAAGAATATAGTAAGGTACAGTAAGAAATTATATTAAACACTAACATATTACACATCTATAATATAATACAGAAATTATTTTACATCAAATAAATTCGTACCATCGAACATCGCTTAAATGAGCACAACTATACACAGCACTATACACAGACGGGCTATAACACAGAACACAAGAAATCTTTTGGCGCACAACACTCCATTACCCTTTAAACGATTTCGAATTTGTTCACTTGTCTAGGCAATTTGGTTGTTTTCGAGGTGATATTTCTTTTAGTAGTATAGTATAGTATAGCCTGTTCACGGAAACTAGCTAGTACTGAGATAAGTCGCACGTGATTGGCTGATGAATCACGTGCGACTGATGAAGCGTTCATGGCCGCGCTTGACAGACTGATCGTATTCGATCACGTTTGTTAAGCAAAGTTCGGCCCGGTCAGGTGTCGGATGGGTGACCGTAAAGTGGCATTATAACTGAGCGCTTCCGTGATTCGGAGGGCATGTTAAACCGTCGGTCCCGGCTGTTGTCATTTGATTACAGTCGTTAAGTCAAGGCAGAGGCCTTATAGGCGGTTTGATAAACTCTGACATCAGAGGTGGCCACTAATAGGATATTGGACAGGTTTTGAAATCCATTTTATATTATGTAGTGGAGTTTAAGGAACCCAGTAAAAGTTGTTTTTTTTAATTCTGGTACATATTTGCTGAAAAATAGCAAATTAAAAATTCAATATTTAAATAGCGCGCCAAAACGCTACTTTAACAATATGGGGCTGCAATGGGTTCGGTGACGTCACTTGCCTGTATTCTGCATATCATCCACATACGTAGGCAAACGAGGTTTACAAGCAGGTGACGTCATTATAAACTCGACGAATCGAGAGCGTTTTGTGTCACGTGACAAAATATTAAAAAAATGCATTTTTATTTACGGATTTTTAAATAAATTTATAATTATTTTCAACTTACGTTAATAAAAAACCATTTTTAAACTCATAATTTATACTGATAACAGTAATTGACACTTTATTTTTCGCATTGTCAAATAGCCTATTCTCACTCGATAAAACGCGATTTATATTCAGCCAATCAAGAGCGAGCAAATTCTCTCAGTAGTGGCACGTTTCCTTGAACAGACTATAAATGTTACATACTCCATCTACTCTATTTCTTGTATTCTATGGCTGGAACATACACTCAAATCAAATAATATTATCATAATGGGTATAAAGAATGTGATGAGATATAGAATCGGGCATTATTTGTCGGAAATCCATATGTAACAAAATATATCTAGCTTTCGAATCTCGGTATTGCACGGTGACAAGGAAATAGTAGATTGTTTACCAAGGGCTGTATGACACCCATAACAGTCGAGTGTTTTGGCGCCCGAACGAAGTGAGGGCGCCGATAGTTCGAGACTGTTATGGGTCCATACACCCGAAGTAAACACTCTACTTTTCATTTTGAATATGAGGAAAGTAAAAACAAACAGAATATTCTAAAAAAAATTTTGTAAGGTTTTTACGATTTTAATTTTTTTATAATGTAGCAAAATAAGCTGTATAGGCTTCTGTGCCTTTGCCTACATACCTTTGTTAAATAAAAGTCCAAAGAGATTACAGATATCGATTTGACATGACACCCCCTATTCTTCTTTTTTCAAATTTATTACAGCCCTAGGGCCGCCACATATCACTTTCAACCCGCATTTTAGGCAAGTTATGAGTTTCTTTCAGAATATGAGACATGAAAAACTTAATTATTGGCTCTATGCTTTCCGTCAGTTTTGAATGCCGGTTCTTGTCATTTAATGCCGGATTTCTATAAAAGACTAACCGATTGTTTTGGCTACGGATAGTTATTTTTTGACATATTCTCCATAGAAGAAATGTCAAAATTTTACTGACCGTAGCTAAAACAATCCGTTTGTATGTTATATTATATTACTAGTAATCTTTAAAGAAAACTCAAAATGACGGGCATTCCCTTGACATGACAACAATCCATATGAAACAACTGGATAATCACGATCCACTGACACGCAATCCTTCGGTTTTACTGAGAGGATACAAACAAAGCCCGCACCGCGCAAGTGGCGTCGGCATCGAAATCGGCTTCATTTGACAGATGGATGTGACACATTGCAGCTTCTTTTTGACACAAATGAAAACTTACCAAAGACTAAGAGCAATATGTCTCATCCATCTGTCAAATGAAGCCGATGTCGATGTCGAATGACCAGGAAAGATTTATGATAAATTTTAAATAGAAAAATATTGGAAAAAGTCAACTCGGCCACAAGTGAATTCTCAGATGGGACTTTACTGGGAAGTCACTTGTGACCGAGTTGACTTTTTCCAATATTTTTCTATTTAAAATTTATCATAAGTATAAAAATAGCATTGATTTTTTTGTGATTTTTTTGCAGCGAACGGATTGTCTTTTTGATAAATTCACACTAAAGAACGTAGGGTTGCAGTCAGTTAGTGGCCTCAACAGTTTTATTTTATCCCGTCGCTTTCCGTACGGATTATACGACAAACCTGAGGGAAAGAACAGTAATGGATGGCCCGTTCACCTTTATATCGCGTGATATAGCGATGTTCATGTTGTGGGCTAGATATTTTTGTGTTCATAGGAAACCTCATATTTGTATTTAATTTAAGTGAATGTTATTATTAGCAAGCCTAAACTTAATACACTAATATACCATTAAAAAAAAACCAATATGGAAATCCTATTTAATTTGCTGTCTGTACACTAATTATTATTTAGTATCTTAATCTAATCTAATTAAGCTATTTTATTACACTGACAAGCAATGAAAAAGTTCCACCCACAATATGCCGACAAACACGTTAATATCTACTAAGACATAAATCCTAGCTTCATAAATTAAAATTAATTAAAAATCACACATTAATATTCTGATGCGCTGTTAAATGTACTTCAATATTGCAGACGGCGTCATAGTGACAGCACCAAATTACTATTTAGGAGTAATTTGGTGCTATGTCACTGAAACTTTTTCATTGCTCGCGAGTGTATTATGAATTGGAATTGAGAGTTTTTTTTCTTTGATTTGGTCCCACACAGTTATTCATAATTTCTTTAAAGTATTTCAACTTAACAAAATATCCAAAATCAGTATGAAAACATTGTTTTATATAGGTACAAAACTGTTATATAAAAACCATTTCATTATATCCATAAGACTTTGAATTTCTAAAACACTTAATATACACATATTTATTATAATTGAAATAAATCATATTAAACGTATTTATACAAATTTTATACCAATAACATAATTTTGCATTTGTATACAAGTAAAATCTTAAAGACTACTACAATAATAATAATATTTTTTAATAAGAACGAGAATCATATCCTAAAATATGTATTTGAGACAAGATATTTATGTAAGTAATCTAAAAATATATAACTACACTATGTACTTCGCTAAACATATATTTTTATTTGCAACACGAAACAAATTCCGGAATCAGGGAGCTAATAGGCTATTTGACAGGTTTTTAAAATCCATTTTATATTATGTAGTTAGTAGAGTTTAAGGAAGTTGTTTTTAATTCTGGTACATATTTGCTGTAAAATATCAAATTAAAAATTCAATATTTAAATAGCGCGCCAAAACGGTACATTGGCAATATGGCGCTGCAATGGGGTCGGTGACGTCACTTGCCTGTATTCTGATCTGTGGGACATTCATCCACATACGTAGGCAAACGAGGTTTACAAGCAGGTGACGTCATCATAAACTCGACGAATCAGGAGCGTTTTGTGTCACGTGACAAACGGATATTTACGGATTTTATAAATAAATTTATTATTATTTTCAACTTATGTTAATAAATAACCATTTTTAAACTCATAATTTATACTGATAACAGTAACTGCCACTTTATTTTTCGCATTGTCAAATAGCCTAATCCCATTCAATTCGTAATTTGAAAGATATTTACATACTTCATTCAGACATTTGAATGGGATTGTGATCGGGACGCGTTTTGAAAGGTATTGAATGAACGAAATTGAACTGTCTAAGCAAAGTGACAGACGAAAATATCTTTCAAATGTATGGAGAAGTGTCAAATGTAGTGTCATTTGAAGCATCATTCGGTTTGAAAGGAATTGCGACTATAAGTTACACAATTCCACAAATCACAATCACAATACCTTTGGATTGTAATAGATTTTGAAATTAGACAATCAGGTAGATAATAAAACTAATATAAATAAGGTAAGTAACATTGGAGTTAATAAGCTAATGCAAAACTCAGCTCGATGGTTCTAGCATTGACCCGGACTGCCAAACGTCGAGAGTTCAAGTCCCGTCTGAGCGATATGGCGACTAGTTGATTTTTTCTAGTATAAAAATACTTAAAAAAAAACACCGACTCTCAAAAGTAATAAAATAAACCTTTTGGAGCCAAGGAATTCTACATTGAACTTCTATTACTTTTATTTTTCTTACCTTGGCTGGACCGAATGCAATAGGTTTTTTTATTTATCTTTGAAGTCGGTCTTTATCATTTTTATAAAAAAAAAAAGAATTTCACAATTTTTATAGTTAGGATAAGTCCCGCATTTCAGTTAGACAACTATTAGTTTGACTCAAACCGCTTGACCGAAAAACGACCGTTTTTTTCAAGATTTCTTCAAAACTACTAAACCGATTTAAAAATTTCAAAAAATGAGATATATTTGGGAACAAACCCGATGTTATGACGTTTAAATAATTCCGATCGGTTCAGGAGTTCTTGAGTAATCGGTGAACATACAAAAAAAAAAAACTAGCGGTTTTACCCGCGTGGTGCCCGTTCCCGTGGGAATATCGGGATAAAATATAGCCTATGTCACTCGGGAGAAATGTAGCTTTCTAATGGTCTAAGAATTTTCTAAATCGGTCCATCTAATAGTTCTTGAGATTAGCGCGGTTCAAACAAACCAACTCTTCAGCTTTATAATATTAGTATTAGTATAAATATACGGACGAATTGATAACCTCCTTCTTTTTTTGAAGTCGGTTAAAAATATCAAGAACTAGTCGGCATAAATTCATTAAATTATCAAAATTTTAGGTAATCCTTTGTATTTTAAGACGTTGAGTTCAGAATTGTCTGAAGAAATTTGTCATTTTAATCATGAATCGGATAATGAATCTTACTGCATTAGAATAAACCTACGTACATCCTAAGTTTTGGCGCGCACTGTTCATTGAAATAAAACAACTTTTACGGATATCAAACGCGCTATATTTCACGAACTAAGTTGTAATGGGAGGTTTTCTTTTTGAGTATAAAAAAAAGTAAATTTTAAATAGAAAAATATTGGAATAAAAAAGACGGGTTGCACTCCGGGAGTGCCGGCAGAAGTGAAAACTTGATTATTAACGTTGAGCATGTTTGATATTTTGGAATGGTTAGGGAATAATTTTGCACCAATTGCTTTATCAGTATAAAAGTACTATCATTTATGTGGTAGAATACAATATTCATTTATTGCGCTATCGTACACAAACATGACAAACCATATTAAAGTGAACGTTAAGTTAGGTAATAAGATATAAGAAAACATTCGTTATTATAGAGAATCGAAAAATATATATTGACAATAAAACAAGAGACAAGTAAAAGACATTATCAACAGTCTGTCGCTAAGCAACCGAGACCATAGTCAACCTGTCACCTCAACATTCTCCATCCGTCCTACGCTTTTTCGATCAGGTCACGTGTCCTGACGCGAGTTTAAGATTTTATACCCATTACAGAAAAAGTGCTCAACGCCGCTAAAGAAGTTTTCACTTCAAAATTAACTCGGCCACAAGTGAATTCTCAGACGGGAATCGAACCCGCGACCTTTGGAAATCCGGTCCAATGCTCTGAATAAAGAGCATTGGACCGGATTTCCAAAGGTCTATTTAAAATTTACTATAAGTATAAAAATAGCATTGAAAAATGCAAAATTACAAAATCATAAAAAAAAGTAGTTTCGAAGAACTCTAGATGGCGCTGAACTGGCTACGTTACTAGGTGCCAAAGCCAAAAGACTTGAAAAAAAAAACGATGGCTTGCACCCATTGCGCTTCCCGACTAAAAATATGCCTTCATTTTTGGACAAATCCACGAGGCAAAGACTTTTCTTTTTCTCTTGGGACATTTTTTCTCTGTTTAAAAACCATAAAAGGACTAAGTATCTATTTTTTTATTTTTCTTTATTTATTCACTTGGTATTTAACTCACAAATTATATCTTTGTTATGGCAGAATGAATGAGATTTTTTAATGTACGTTTTTTGTTTTACGATCTCGAAGTGAAATAATCGAAATGATGTGACGTTCCGTTCCTTGCTGTAACGTACCAAGTTCAGCGCCATCTATACAGCGAATACGGAAGAATTAAAAAAAAAAGACCTCATTGTCCGTATTTTTAGGTTTTTTAGGGTTTTTTTTTTATATTTTCCCGACGTTTCGGCACCTTTTCAGTTGCCGTGGTCACGGGATGATGTGACCATCCCGTCCGTATATCCGTAAAAAGTTGTTTTATTTCAATGAACAGTGCGCGCCATAACATAAAATGTACGTATTTTCTCACACGCTTACGCCGAAGTTTGCGAATAGAGTTTAATTCTCAACCTTATTCCCATGGCATTAAGGCTATCTATCAAAATTTTACTCACACGCGATGGTGACATTTGGACATTTGCAAACTCACACAAGGCCCTCAGAAGCTAGCTTTTAAATTTTAAGTGTATTTTATGTTTCTTTTATGTCTTCTTACGGGGGTGACATAGTCAGTGTGTGACAAATCCCTCTTTCTCAATAAAGAAAAAAAAAAACAACGGGTTGCACTCCGGGAGTGCCGGCAGAAGTGAAAACCGCTTAAATGAAACAGCAGGAGCAGTTACATTTTCGCCTCGCGGTATAAAGAGAGGGGGATATTACTTGTCTCCCACACCGCGCCGGCGGTCTACTCTCCCTCCGCCTTACGAATTTTCGATCAGGTGACGTGTACTGACGCGACTTTAACATTTTTACCCATCTCAAAAATTTAAAACTCTGATGTACAAACGCCGCTAAAGAAGTTTTCACTTCAAAAATCGTCCCTGTGCCATATAAATATATAAGTACACAACTATAAAGTACACAAGTACTGTCAACAACACATATTCCGTTGCAGCTCGCCGTGAGCTATCGGCTCCGAGTTCCATGCGGGTAGTTCTACTTTACCTGTCACTTGCTCTTCTGTTGGGGTACCTTTAAAAAAGAAAATAAAACATGTTTAAATATGAAGGTATGTACTAGCGACCGCCCCTGGTTTCACCCTTGTGGTTCCCGTGGGAATATCGGGATAAGATGTGTCCTATGTTAAAATCCAGGCTGCCTACTATGAAATGTTATTCGGCCCACCTGTGAATGACACGGAGGCAAAAACGCTGAGATAGGGTTTTATTGACCTCACACAATTCTTCTTAGTTATATTTTGTTTATACTTTTTCTATATTTTCTATTTTTATTGTCTGTATCGTATGTGTGTGTGTGTCAATAAATGTGTTTTCTTTCTTTCTGTCAAGTCCACAGACCTATAATAGAGATAGACGAAAAGAGCTCTTCAAACTGTATGAGAGCCTAGCGTGTCAAGTTTTTCGCACCTACGATGACGTCACGAGCCTGTGGACTGTGGACGTCCACTGCTGGACATAGGCCTCTCCTGGCTCACGCCTATTGTGGCGTTCATAGGAGGCTGTTAGCCTACTGCTATCACGCTGGCCAGACGGGTTGGTAGAGGGTTTGTTTCGAGTGTTCCTTCTCTCGCGCAGGTGTTCAATGCGTCGAGCCTCTTAGTCGACTCTGACGACATCCCAGGCATGTAAGGGAATGGTGACACGCGTATTCTTAGGCCGTTACCACACGGCCAAGCGAGATTTAGTGATGTGGAAATGTTATTGACGAGCTCTTGCAAGCAAGCACTGCACAATTAACCATTTTCGTTTCTGAGTGACGCGTGTTTTCATGGCAATGGTCTCAAGCGGAGTGATGTAGGTAGTAAAACTTTGACACGCAAGGTACACTTTTACCGTCTATCTCAATATAGGTCTGTGGGTCAAAATATGGTGAACGTAACCCCGAAAAATCCACTAATCAGACAATAATAAACATGGGAAATTCAACATTTTGTTCATATGATGTATTAATGAAATTAGCGGTGGCGCCATTAATCCTCACTCTCAGCGAAGGTTATAGCACCTTCTAATAAGTTCCGGATAGCTTGTTTTTGCTAACAGGGCAGTGGAAACAGTGTCCTGACTAAAATGGAGTATCAATTGTGTCTCGTAACTCGAAGTCTGAGAGGTTAAATGAATGATCATTTGACATCTGTTGAAAATATGTTAAATGGTCTGCCATAGAAGATACTAGCGGCCGCTCGCGTTTTCACCCGTTCCCGTGGGAATATCGGGATAAAAAGTATCCCATGTTCATAACCAGGCTATCTACTATCTGTGTACCAAATTTCATCCAAATCCCGTCAGTAGTTTTTGACCTTATTCGTTGTAAACAAACAATCAAATCTTTCCTCTTTATAATATTAGTATAGAGAACGAGGAGACCGTGGCGCAGTAGTTCGCTTGCTCGGCCTGCGATTGTTGAGGTCAAGCAACTTTCGCAATGGTCGGTCGCGGGATGGGTGACCAGAAATTTACTATTGACCTCCTCCGTGTTTCGGAAGACACGTTAACCTACGTACATCTTATGTTTTGGCGCGCACTGTTCATTGAAATAAAACAACTGTCATCCCGTGACCACGGCAGCTGTAAAGGTGCCGAAACGTCAGGAAAATCAAAAAACCCCTAAAAAACCTAAAAATACGGACAATTACAACTTAGTTCGTGGAAATATAGCGCGTTTGATATCCGTAAAAGTTGTTTTATTTCAACACGTTAACCTGTTGGTCCCGGCTGCATTTGGATGTAAAAACCCATCAACCCGCATTGGGCCGCGTGGTGGGTTATGGCCTATACTCCTTATCCATCCATAAGGAAGGCCAGTGCCCCAGCAGAGGGGACATTAAAAATGGCTGATGACGATGACGACCAACGGGGAGACTCTTAGCCTTCATCATACCTGGTGTTAAGTATTGATAAGGCTGAAGGTGGAAAAGCGTCTCTCCCGGAATCCTCTACCACTGAGGAATTATGAAACCGTTATATAATGAGGGGTATTAAACACGACGACGATAATAATGGTAAGAAAATGAAAATTGTTTATTAGTGATTTAACCCGTGTTCTCGTTCCCGAGGGAATATCGGGTTAAAAGGTGGCTACAAACTTTTTAGATAAATGGACTCTCCAATACAAAAGTATTTTTTTTATATAAAGATTTTATCGTTTGTTTGTTTGCATTGAATAGGCTCTTAAACTACTGAACGAATTTGGATGAAATTTGGTACACAGATAGTAGATAGCCTGGCTATGAACATGGGATACTTTATATCCCGATACTCCCACAGGAACGGGAACTACGCGGGTGAAACTGCGAGCGGCCGCTAGTACATAAATAAAGTACTATAATTAAATAAATAATTGCATACAATCACACCAATTATCTAGCCCACGTTAAGTTTCATGAACAGCTTGTGTTATGGATACTAGATAACGGATAAACATACATTAATATACTTTTTTATTAAATACAAACATAATATACATATTAAACACTCAAACCAAGACAAATAGACATGTTCTTGCCCACAAATATTTGTCTTGTCCGGGGATCGAACCCGGGACCTCTGGCGCAGAAGGCGATTTTTTTTTTTTTAATAACGGCAGGTATTTGACCACCAGGTTTAGTACCCCTGCGCCAAACAAGTCATCTATTTCATCACCTACCGTTGCCATCGTCGTCGTGGGCGTCGTAGGAGCGCATGGCGGAGGTGGTGGCGGACAGCGCCAGCAGCGCCGTGGCCGTGCTGAGGAACACGCCCTCGATGTTCTGTAAGCAAGGAATTACACTCGTACCTTAGACATTTTTAAACAATTAATGGCCGAAAATACTACAGTCTTCGCACCCAATCAACCGAGGGGGTAATTGTCAAAATTTAAAATCTATCGCAATTTCAATTCAATTTGTCACTTGAAATATATTTACATACTTCAGGCCGTCACTATTTGACATTTGATAGGGATTGTGATCGCGTTTTGAAAGGGATTCGACTGCTGGGTATAGGCCTACCCCAAAAGGGGGAGTTTGCCATAATCGCCACGCTTGGCAGGCGGGTTGGCGATCGCAGTATGGCCAAGTTTGTAGGAGACGCTGCTGCCCGTCTCCTGAAGGCTGAGTCCCTTAGTCGCCTTTACGACCCCCACGGGATGAGAAGGGGTAGTGCTATTCTAAGCCGACACTACACAGCTGAAAGGGATTGAATGATCGAAATTTTATCTAAGCAAAATGACACACGAAAATATCTTTCAAATGTATGGAGAAGTGTCATTTAAAACATCATTCCTTCTGAAAGGGATTGCGACTATAAGTTACACAATTCCATAAAGCACTATCACAATCACAATAACTTTGAAAGAGATTATGATAGATTTTGAAATTAAACAATTAGCGGGCTATTCCTTGCAACAAACTGGCATACCCCAGACGTACGACGACTTTTAATTATTTGCAGGATATAGGGGATATATGCAGCTCCAGTTGGAACTGTAGTCACTGCGACCTATAAGATCTATTGTAACTCGCCACCTTGTTATAATATCTCTTTTAGCCTGGCGGCCTCCAGGAAGTCTAAAATCTTCCTAGCTCTGAGAGATTTTAGTTCCTCTGGCCGAATTATATGCCGGCCCAGGTGGATACTGCATTTGTGAACTAGGGGTCCGCAGTCACATGGGACATGTTTGGGTGTTTCTCTCTCTAATCCGCAGTAACGGCAAACGTCAGTATCGCTCAATTTCATGTGAAGGTGGTGCCTTTTTAGTTTGCAGTGTCCAGTTAATGGCCTGCGCAGATGACGGACATTGAAGGACTTTTTGTCCGCGACACGACCTTATTACTAAGAACATAAAGTTGAATAAATAACGAGGACTATCGCGTACTTTTCGCGGATATACGCGGTCTTAGTTGAATCTTATTTGGTTAACAATAAAGACGTGTCGCGAACAAAAAGTCCTCCGTTATCCGTCGTCTGCGCTAGCTCTAAGGCTCTTGCTATCGC
The DNA here is from genome assembly GCA_910589605.1 of Chrysoteuchia culmella. Lineage (NCBI taxonomy): Eukaryota > Metazoa > Arthropoda > Insecta > Lepidoptera > Crambidae > Chrysoteuchia > Chrysoteuchia culmella. The sequence goes on from OU342669.1 coordinate 1,945,121, forward strand.
ACTTATGTTTGCTCTGTGAGTTCTAGAAGTTCAGCAGTTTGCTTTTGCGAATAGCCTTCGATAAGAGATGTGTACTAATCCTGGTTGATTTAACCAGTTTACGACGACTTACCTGATCGTGCAGTGCGGAAGTCTCGCAGTAATTAGCTCCTATAGAGGCTGCATAGGCCGCTGCGTCGGCGCGTGCCACCGCGCGACAATTGTCCAAGTCACACTTATTTCCCACCAGAGATACCACCATCTCTTCTGGTACATTGCTGGAAGGAAATGCTAACAATTTAGTGCAGTCTTCTCTTACAAATCAAATTATTTTATTTGCTATAGTACATGACTGCCGCGGTCTATAATGACTACTTTGCTGGTCGCGCTGATGAGCACTTGATGGACGAGCTGAGATACAGCGAGGACAGCAAGGGCTGCAATGATGGCCAAGCTGGAAGGCCTAGAGCGTAGCTAGGCTAGATGAAGGCAATCATAGCGTGACCAGCGAAGCAGTCATTGTGGGCCAAGGCTTGTATAGTGCTTGACTCAAAAATGCAAGTAGATACCTAATCTAAATAAAATCAGCAAGTAATTTAAATAAAAAATATATTAATTAACTAGAAATTTAATTAAAACGACAATTATGAAAAGTACAGTTACTAAAATACAACACCGACTTTCCCGGTTTGATATTACTAATAATTTGCGATAATTCTAATGCGGTGTTTGACTGCTGTATTATTTCATAATTTTTTTCTTCATGTTCTTAGATGTTGAAGCTTCCTGGAACTCGTAAGACGTTGTTCGTTTTAAGTTCGAGTTCGTTTTGAGTATACATTACATTCAGTTAACAATAAATTAACATACAAAAATATTCGTTTAAAATTCAATAATCACTTCATACATAGCCTCCTATATCTAACAAGCCGTGTCATGACGCGGAGCGGCAACGTCGCAGTGAACCGCCTCTGTGGTCTAGTGGTACAACCACCGGTATCAGACCCAGGGGTCCCTGATTGGATTCCCAGCGAGGGTACATATTGTATTCGGTTTGATACGTGGTAGGACTTGTTCTAAGTCCGTCTGGCTAGCTACCACCATTTTAACTAAGTCTGCCGCCATAACAACAATGTTTTCAGCACTGTTCTGTACCGGCAGTTTGAGATAAGATAGCCAGTAAGTTCCTCAGTGGCTAAGGATTCCGGGAGGGGCTCGCTTCTATATTCAGCCTTATCAATACTTAACATCAGGTATGATGAAGGCTAAGAATTTCCCCGTCGTTCATATACAAAGAAAAATATAATAAATCTAAAGAAAATAAACAATAAAATATTTAGTTCAGAGACGGTTTGAGAAACTTGGCAGTTTTGTAAAGAATGTCCTGCTGTTGAAAGAAATAAAGGTATATTAAAATATATAAATACATTCTTCACCTCTGCAGCTCTTTCACCCATCCCTTGATGGCCTGGAAGCTTGCAGCGCTGGTGATGTCAAACACGAGCAACGCTGCGTTAGCGTTGCGGTAGTACATGGGGGCCATGGAACGGAACCGCTCTTGGCCCGCTGTGTCCCACACCTGGGAAAGAAAAGAACACATCGTCAAGCATTTAGCCCATTGAGGGCACAGGGATTTTGTTACAAATAACAATTAGAATAAGAAAATCCATGGGTCATAGCATCTTTCCTTTTTCGCTGAGGCGAGGATCGTTTATTTTACACAATAATAAGAAAACGTGCTTCGCTGCTAAATCGCTTCCGTGGCTCTTCAAACGGCATCCTGATTGCGTTAGCCGAACGGTGGGACTATCCTCTGCTGGAACCGTCAGTCACAGCCTTAGTCACCGTTCAGTCCAATCAGTCACCGACCACATTAGTCAGTCATTGACTGACGTAAAACTGACAGCAAAACCTCCTAATGGACGCCATAACATAAACGATTACTGCTGATCTTCAGTATTAGCGAGATGTTTCACGAAGTATGAGTTGTTATCTGATATTTATTAAATTACCTGGAGCTTAACCCTGGAATCGCCGACGCTAATGTTGCAGGTGAAGAACGACGCGCCGATGGTGGGCGATATGTGCTTGGAGAACATCTTGCCGATGTACCGCACCACCAGGCTCGTCTTGCCGACACCTGGAACGTATGACCATTTATGATGTTACCACAGAATGACACACACACACATCAGCCTGTGGACGTCCACTGCTGGACATAGGCGTCTCCTAGCTCACGCCTATTGTAGCGTTCAAAGAAGGTTATTAGCCTACTGCTACCACGCTGGCCAGACGGGCTGGTAGAGGGTTTGTTTCAAGTTTTTCTTCTCTCGCATAGGTGTTCAATGCGTCGAGCCTCTTAATCGACTCTTACGACATCCCGGGCATGTAAGGGAGTGGTGACACTTGTATTCTTAGGCCATCACCACACGGCACAAACAGAATTAACAACCATAGATTTATTAAGTCTCCGCGTTGCGACAACTAAGTACCGCGCTTCATACAAAGAACGGATCAAAAATTTGGACGTTTTTCTTCAATCAACTGACTCGGTTGCTAGGGATGATTGTTGATGCCGTATACCGTTGTCACAGTAGACTGCCGTTTGTGGCGAAGTAAAACGGTCAAGAGCTAAATGTATAAGGACGGTTTCTAGTTGTAGCAACGCGGAGATACCGATACGCGGAACCTATGCTAAATCTATGTATATGTCGTAGGAGACGTAGAATGATTTGATACATAGAATTTTCGCAAAAAAGCTAGTGATGATATTGCGAAAACGCGGCTAATTAGACAATGGTGTTGACATTTCTCAATCTTACTTAAAAACACGGGTTGTGTTAGTAGCGACCTTGCATTGTAGACATATTCAATTCAATTCAAGTTCTTTATTTGCAAAACATGTGGTTTAACAGAGTTATCAGAGTTTGGAATGCAAAAGAACCGTAACATGTCTGCCATTACAAACGGCGTGCAAATGTTTGAAAAAACTTAAATTATTAACAATAGCTGATTGAAAGCAAAATAATTAATTAACATTACAAATCATAGAACTGTCATAATTATAATTATATAATGTCAAAAATGTTTAAACTAATAAAAATGCATATTATTATTACAATATAATTAATAATTAAAATGTCAAAATATAAATAACTAAGTAATTGTTGTGTCACTTAAAAAATCGGAGATACAGTAATAATTTTTCATCAATAATAAATTCCTTAATTTATCTTTAAATTTAAATAGCGCTAAACTTGTTATCTCAGATGGAAGTTTGTTGTAAATACGAATAGCCATGCAATAGGAATTTTTTGAATATAATTGTAGTCTTTGGTATGGTATTCGTAATTTATCTCCACTTCTGCCTCTATGGGTAAAGTCTTATTAGTATTAAATAAGTATAATAGGTTGCTTTTCGCTTTGTCCCTCGCGCGCTGGCGTTGGGAGGCGGTATTACAGGTGAAAAGCGAAGCTATGTTTATATATACGTGCAAAGTTGCTATTACGGAAGTAAGGAAAATACGGAAACTCAAACGTCGCACGAAAACCAGTAGAAACCTCGGGACGAGTTAATCAAAAATAGAGCTACTGATCGCCTCGCCACTCGCGCGATTAGTGATTTAAAAATATAGGTTCAGGAGCGGAGTCATTTACTGAAAAAAATGATATGAATATATTAATTATACTACAAGTACCTACAACAGTCGGAATTTAATAAACGGTCTGATTATTTCCACCTTACTTCCAAAGCTGATAATCCTATGATCTTAAGCCTCAGATTAACTTATTATAACACCCTCAATCATGTAATACATCACAGGTCTATCTATCGTGGCTACTGTATTGATAACGGAGAGTAATACAACGATAACCAGATAAAATACTTCAATAATTGATAACCTGGTATTGATAGTAGGGTTGCAAAGATTTTATGAGAAAAAATAATAAATAGGATATCTTCAGAACTGGAGTGAGTGTATCTATGTTATTTTCATGATTATTTTCGCTTTGCTACGCTATCAATTAAATTATTATTCAATAATGGGAACTAGGCGTTAGTAGCTTCACATTCGACTGAATTCCTAAGTTGCCTAATACATGTGAATGCGTCCGTAACGTTATACTATTGAACCGCATTGAACTGGCTCAGCGGTGCGTTGGACCGTGGAAGGAAGGCTATTGCGTTGTACTGGAATGTCTTGGAGTCTATGATATTGGTTGAATCAATAGTTAAATCACAGACCTGTATCGAGATAGACGGTAAAAGTGTACCTACTTTGCGTGTCAAAAGTTTGATCCACGGTCAAAGTTTTACGACCTAAGTCAGTCCGTTTGAGACCATTGCCATGAAAACACGCGTCACTCAGAAACGATTTTTTTTTACAGCGATGCAAATGGGTGAAAACTCAGCGATACCTTTACTCCGAAAGTAAAGCGCTGATTTTCAGTTCCCACCCTAGAACATAAGAGCGCGCAAAATAATAATGTTTTTATAGCTCTATATAAAATAAATTATTAAATTGAAAATAAATATAAAGTACTTCCCGTGAAGTTTGCAGTCCTATGCGTATGGTTTGCTAATGGAGCTCGGGTTGATCTAGCAACACCTGTACCATATTTTTCATGAAATGTGCTATGATTCAATTTGTTATATAAATAATTTGGGTTTTTACATTTCATCAAGTCAAACATTAGCATAGCCATATGTAAACGCCTGCGTGACACCATATTCAGCATAGATGCCCTATTTAAAAAAGGCGAGACATGCGTACATGGAGGTATATCAAAGCAGAAACGGGCACAAGCGTTTTGTACACGCTGCAACATCCTTTGCGTTTTATATGTTAGTCGAGGTCCATACAGTAAATCACCATAATTGAGCCTAGAGAGAATCAGAGACTCATAAAGTGTTATTCGAGATTTCTCTGAGAGGTAATTTCTTATTTTGTAGAGTACTTTGAGGCTACTGTGAGTACTTTAAAATTGTTAATTGTGCAATGTTTTCTTGCAAGAGCTCGTCAATAACATTTACACATCACTAAATCTCGCTCGTGACGTCATCGTAGGTACGAAAAATTTGACACGCTAGGTTCTCATACAGTTTGAAGCGCTCTTTTCGTCTATCTCGATACAGGTCTGTGCTTTTGGTGCTCAATGTTAAGTATGACGGGGAATCTCTTAGCCTTTCTCATACCTGATATGAAGTATTGATAAGGCTGAAGATGGATGCGAGTCTCTCCCGGAATCCTCAATCTCTGAGGAACTGGCTATCTTATATCTAACTGCCGGAACACAAAAATGCTGAAAACATTGTTATTATGGCGTCTAGCCAGGCGAACTTACAACAACTCCTACCACCAACCAAACCGAATACAATATGTACCCCCGCTGGGAATCGAACCCGGGACCCCTGGGTCTGATACCGGTGGTTGTACCACTAGACCAAAGAGGCGGTTGCTCTAAGGTGCAGCTTGAGCGTAAAATGTTCAAAGATACCTCAACGACGCCACATTGGTTGAATTGAAGCTGTTATCCGGAAACTTCCCGGAGAAAAATAGTGACAGTTTCCGAATCTGCATTAGTAATCTAAAATAAATTGATACCGAACTGTATGTACCTCACATTTTGCAGTACAGTAATCTTGTAATGCGAGAAATGTTGTAATGTATTGTATGATAGACTAGCGGATCCTCGCGGCTCTACCCGCGTGGTGCCCGTTCCCGTGGGAATATCGGGATAAAATATAGCCTATGTCACTCGGGAGAAATGTAGCTTTCTAATGGTCTAAGAATTTTCTAAATCGGTCCATTAGTTCCTGAGATTAGCGCGTTCAAACAAACTCTTTAGCTTAATAATATTAGTATAGATCACTAGCGGCCGCTCGCGGTTTCACCCGCGTGGTTCCCGTTCCCGTGGGATTTTTGGGATCATTTATATACTACTTGGGGTCTAAGGATTCTAGTAGTTTTTGAGTTTATTCGTTACATACAAAAATACAAATCTTTCCTCTTTATAATATTAGTATAGATAAGTCTTTCTTTGCCAATTGAAAATTGTTTGCGGTTACAATAACCATAAAATGTAATATTATTGTTAGTATTTTCTTTTTGTGATGGAATATTACCGTACTGATATGTTAAGGTCACCATTAAATTTGACGACTCTATATGAAATAAAACAGGGAGAAAAAAACAGCCCTTGACGAGTTTCTTGGCGGTTCTTCTCGCTACAAGGTCTCCCGCCGTAGGGTTTGTGAACCGATGGCGTAGCTTCTTTGACGTTCATAAGTGCTTGTAACAGCCTAGATATAGACTTTGACTTTTAAGGAAAAATTACAACGGTGCATGTTGTTATGTGCATGCAGTGTTATATGATGCCAAAACTGGTCTCAGCTCAGTATATGTGTCGTAGGTCGATCGTTTAACTGTGCCGATCAAGATCTGCCTGGGCACATCACGATACGCCGGCATTTCTTGATTTGCCTGTCTTCGACCCGCCATATCGTTCAGAGCACGTTTGACGATTAGCCCGGCCACTTTTGGGCAAATCAATTCCCGTGTGTGACTAAATTAAAAGCAAGTAAGATGTAATTGGCACACTTAAAAATAAATATCAGAATATGATTCCTTAAAAAAACTTAAAATTTGAAACAGTACTTACACAAATCTGTATTTTAACGCTGTTAAAATCTTAGTATCGTTAGAATGCGTGGCCAACTTTTTATTGGGCATATCATGAAATCACGGCCAAATCACATTGTGATGTGCCCAGGCAGATCTCGATCGGCTCAATTAAAACGATTGGCTCACGACATATGCAAAAGAGATTTGCTATACTGGAAAACTGCTGTACTGCTGAGTACAGTAATCCATGCTTTTCTATGTGTATGTATAATGTGCCTGTTTCTAGCATTCCAGTACAGATACTGAAAGAGTAAAAGCTTGTCAATGGACAGGGCATATTAGAAAACTATTATTAAACTATTATATTAGAAACTGGAGCCCCCATTATTATGGGCGTGCCACAAGGTTCAATATTGGGCCCTTTGCTGTTTTTAATTTATATTAACGATCTCCCTCATTACACGAGTAATTTATGTGAGACAGTACTATTTGCAGATGATACATCTTTAATTTTTTAAATTGATAGAGGAAACAATTGTTCTGACGAAGTAAATAGTGCTCTCTCTCAAGCCGCACACTGGTTCAACAGTAATAATATGTCTCTTAACCCTACTAAAACCAAGTTTGTTAAATTCTCATTACCTAATGTAGTGCAGGTCGATATGCATATCAATTTGAATGGGAATGTAGTAGAGTTAGTTGAGAGTACAAAATTTCTTGGCATTACATTGGATTCAAAGCTGAAATGGGACCCACATATTGAAGCCTTGTCGAGTAGACTTAGTTCTGCGGCTTTCGCAATAAAGAAAATAAGGCTCTTAACTGATATTGAAACGGCAAGACTAGTTTACTTTAGCTATTTTCAAAGTGTAATGTCCTATGGCCTGTTGTTGTGGGGCTCAGCAGCTAATATAGAAAATGTTTTTATTCTTCAAAAAAGAGCTGTGCGCGCCATTTACTACCTTCGACGGAGAGATTCTCTTAAGGATTTGTTTAAAGAGATTAATATACTAACTTTGGCGGGACAATACATCTATGATAATATAGTATATGTAAGGAAACATCTTGATTTAGTTATTAAGCATAGCGATGTCCATAATGTTAATACTAGAAATAAGAATAAGCTTGCCGTTCCAAAATTTCGACTTGAAAAATGTAGATGTTCGTTTTTGGGGAAAGGTATAGCTTTTTTTAATAAAGTTCCACAACAATTGATTGAGCTGCCTTTGCATAAATTTAAAATATATGTTAAAAAGTCACTCTTAAGCAAAGGTTATTACAAGGTAGATGATTATTTAAAAGACCAAAATGCATGGATGTGATACTAACATAAAACATAACTATTATAAATTGGATAAAAGGAAAATATTCTAATAATTGAATATGGGAAAATTTTCCTCTTATATTAAATTTATTTCAAAATTGTAAATTTGTGCTTGGCAACATGTTCCATTGTAAATGTTGTTGTTTCTGTTAAAGCTGATAAGTTTCTTGCGGCCGTTCTTCTTATCAGTTAAAAGATGGCCTGAATGGCTGGTAGGGAAAAAAAATGTTGGGACTATTCGAAAGTACTATCTATAAGTCTATTTGAATAAAAATCTTTGACTTTGACTAATCTATACTAATATTAGTAAGAGGAAAGATTTGATTGTCTGTTTGTTTGAATTGAATAGGCTCCAAAACTAAAGGACCGATTAGAAAAATTCTTTCACCGTTGGGAAGCTGCACTATACCCGAGTAACATAGGCTATATTTTATCCCGCTATTCCCACGGGAACGGCAACCTCGCGAGTGAAACCGCGGGCGGCCGCTAGTAATACCTACTCATGCCAAACAAAGTCGTAGTGCGTAGAGAGCCTTAGGACCTTGGACGAATTAACCGTCCAAGCTTAGGACCGATTACGCAAAAGAGGATAATGTACGCCCAATAAACACATTAACAGATCAATTCTCGTAATATTTGAAAGAAAGAAAAAATAAATCTTTATTTGATACACACAAACAAAACACTTTCTTATGTTACTACTTGCTGTGTAGCGTCGGCTTAGAATAGCACTACCCCCTCTCATCCCGTGGGTGTCGTAAAAGGTGACTAAGGGACTCAGCCTTCAGGAGACGGGCAGCAGCGTCTCCTGCAAACTTGGCCATACTGCGGTCGCCAACCCGCCTGCCAAGCGTGGCGGTTATGGCAACCCCCCAATTTTTTTTGGTTACCCATCCCGTGACTGACCATTGCGAAAGTTGCTCATTCGCTACAAACGAGCACTGCGCTGCGCTGCGTCTCCGAGCTTCTCACTTCCTTTAAAACCTTTACCGGTGATGCCGAAATGTCGGCAAATCAAGAATCTTAGTTATTAATAAGCTAAAACAATAATGTAAGCTGTAATCTATGAGTCTTTCAATACCTATCGTATTGATAAGAAATTATCAAATATACACACACATAATTAATCAATAGGTTATTTTGTTGCAGATAAGAGGGTAATGCATTAAAGAAGATCAGTCAAATCCCCAACCACAAACCCGCGTGGTTTTTGGTTTGCTATGATGAAAAATATCTATATACTTAATTCAGGTTCGCAAAATTTGTGACGACTCGATAGGGACTTTGGCGCGTAGTACGCGGCCGAGTAAGGTATCAAATTAAAGGTACTCGAGTCTATTTGTTCCGAAAACTATAAAAATATACAAAATGTTAAACGTGATGATCACAAACTGCAATTCAAGATTTTCGCATAATTTGGAATTTTTCGTCGATCGGCGAACCTGAGTATCGGGTTGTAACCGCCCTAGCTGCATTGATATGCAAAGTAAAAAAAAAAAAAATGTACCAAAAAGCAAAAGTGCCAGTCAACGAAAATAAATTGCACATTATTATACTAAACAGTGTAACGATTATTTTTTGTTATGACGTCCACAGTGTACGTTTAGTGGCCAAGCATTTATTCAAGTTTGAAAATGTCATTAGTTTTGGTATAAATACGACCACAAAACAGATTGATCACGTAATAATGTAATCGTTTAACAGAATATCGTTTACATTAAGATTACCGCACAAGTGTCGTCGGCATCGACTTCATTTGACAGATATGGATGTGACATATTATTATTCCTATTGCTCTTAGTATTTGGTAAGTTTTCATTTGTGTCAAAAAGAAGCAGCAATGTGTCACATACATCTGTCAAATGAAGCCGATATCGATGCCGACGCCACTTACGCGGTACAGCCCCAGGGACCCTACCGCACAGGTGTCGTTGGCATCAACATCGACTTCATTTGACAGATAGATGTGACATATTGCTCTTAGTGTTTGGTAAGTTTTCATTTGTGTCAAAAAGAAGCACAATGTGTCGCATACATCTGTCAAATGAAGCCGATTTCGATGCTGACGCCACTTGCGCGGTATGACCCCAGTTCCTCATCAGCATCATAAGCGCCTCACGAACGTCCCTCCCACTGCTCCGTTCCGTTTAGTGGTCGTATTTATGCAAAAAATAATGACACATTCAAACTTGAATAACTGCTTGGCCACCTACTAATCATCGTACACTGACGTCATAAAAAAAATGATTGTAACACTGTTTAAGAGTCATAATGTGCAATTTATTTTCGTTCGCCAGCACTGTTACTGTTTTGGTCCAACAATGCATGAAAAGTGACTGATCTAATTTATCATAAATTTGACTAGTGGCCACTCGCGGTTTTACCAGCATGTTTCCCGTTCCCGTGGGAATATCGGGATAAAAAGTATTCTATGTTCATAACCAGGCTATCTACTATCTGTGTACCAAATTTCATCAAAATCCGTTCATTAGTTTCGGAGCCTATTCAATGCAAACAAACAATAAAATCTTTCCTTTTATAATATAAGTATTGGTTATCATTTCATAAAATGTGGTATCAAGGCTGTTGAGTTTGGAATTTTCTGAAGAGATTAGACATGTAGTATAGGTAAGCCATAGCTGATGTGTACTGACCCTACATTCAGGTTTATTATTTCATGTTCAGTACTTTTTCTAAGGGTTTTTTATGTATCTTTTTATATAAAATAAACAAAAAATTAATAGGTTGGGGTAGCAAAAATAATATGTTGGCAGTGGAAAAAACAGGTTTAGGTTAGATTGCTGATTAAGTCGCCAATCTTTTATTTTGCTACCACAATATTTTTTTTAGAATTGTCACTTTAAATAGGTATTTGCCAAATGAATTTGTGACAGCTGCCCATCACAATTTAAAAAATATACATTGTACGTACATTTGTCATTGTCTGCCCGTCACTTCTTATCTTTGAATTTCAATCTTCAATATTGAGTAGTATAATGTAAGCATTGGTTAAATGCATACTCTATATCCATTCATTGAATACTCAATCATGATCGATCCAATATCAAATCTGTGCTCATCTATCATTTGGCAACCAAATCAACAAGCATGTAATATTTTACAGAATAAATGGAGTGATTTAAGATTTTAAAATTTTGAGACAGGACAACATTTTTTTCAGACCGAATCTGTCTCAGTAGAACTTGTAAGAAGAGTTGATTTTATCTGTTATTTTTCTTCCTTTCTTTCCTGAAAGCTTGCCTGCGCAAACCGGTTTGTGCAGGCAAGCTTTCTGCAAGATGGAGTGTGTAGCCGGGGCATCAAAACAACTTTTCTTACTTTATTTATAAAGAAAGAAAGCATTTTGTTGATAGGAACATATTTCTATCTCTGTTGCTTAGATTAAAAAGTAGTACATTAATATTGTTATAATTAAATACATATTTCTAAATTTACTGCAGGAAGGAAAATAGTAGAGAACAAATTGTTCCTATAAATATGACTTTTTGAATGGATTTGTTGGTAATTTGAGTGAATTACAAACCTTCCTACCTACTATCCTTATAATATTATAAATGCGCATGTTTGTGAGGATTTATGTTTGTTACACTTTCAAAAAGTACTGAATGGATTTTGATGAAATTTTACAGTAATAAAGCTAAGACATCAGAATAACACATAGGCTACAATCTATTCAGATTTTCCAACAGGAACGGGAACCACGCCTGTGAATCCGATACCAAACCTTTAATTGATACATATTATAAGATACATAGGTTTATTTACCACTCTGATAACAGTTATCGGTCAGAGTGTATCTCATAATTATGTCACTGGAAGAATGGCTATTATTTAAGTAATTTGAGCTAAGGAACCGGTTTTCCTTGCATTTGTTACGAAGTAGACGAAATAAGTTGTCTTTTGAATTTTGACTAATAGAAAATATAATGAAGACTTCGTAACATTTTAATGAGTACCTACTACATATTTCATACGTATTTAATAGTAATATAACTACAGTGCCTATCTTTACTTTCCTGTTACGGAATACGGATCGGTATCTAAAAGAATTTACGTACCTTGCGATCCTAAAACTACGATTTTGGCTTCAATAACCTTCATTTTATATAATTAACACATAAAAACAACACAAACACTGAATTTATGACTACATTTTATTTTTGTATAAAATAATACAAACAAAACAGAAAATGAAAACACTATGAACGCACGTTGTCACATTTTTATTGAACTGAACAACTGAATTGATTGAATGAATGAAATGTCAAATGAATATTGATGAATGATTGATTGATTTGTCATTTTTCTCAATCGATCGAATGAACAAAGTAAATGAATGATAATCTTACTATGATGAAATATCAACTGAAATTGGTAGGATAATATAAATATTATGCATGCTCTAAAGAGCATGCTTTTAAATTTATAAAGTGACATCTATGATTTTTTTGTAAAAGCTTTACCTTAGAAGCAAGTGCTGCTGTAGTACTCATTTAGTGGATAAGATGGTGTTTCTGTTTTTTATTTTGATTCAGTAAACCGCTTTACGAATTTTACACAAAAATAAAAAAAAAATATGAATTACTCCCCATACATGGAACTGACACAAAAATTTTTTTTTTCATCAAACCTATACGTATCTATAGATAGGGCTTTAAAAATTGTATTGAGGTTTCTAAAACGATTTTTCTCAAAGTCAACCGTTTGAAAGATGTATACTTCCAATGTAGTTAAATGGTGGTTAAATGTCACAGCCACTTTTTTCCAAAACTATGAGGATTACACAGTTGAAACTTGGTCGGTAGATGTATTCTGTAAACCGCTTTACGGATTTTACACAAAAATAAATGGAATTGTTACAGAAAAATGATTTTTTCATTAAACATTTTCCAAAATATAACTTTGTCATTCATACAAACACTATGAAAAACAAAGTTATTTTTGCAGACGAAAAATTATAGTGGCATTTTGGCAATCATAATAATAGAAACTTTGTTGCACACGATACAAAAACAAACGCATACAGAGACAATTACAAAAAAGAGGAACACAATAGGCGGCCTTATTGCTACTTAGCAATCTTTTGTTTGTCCCAAATAAAAATAAACTTACTTTCTTTCTTTCTTTCTTTCAATCTCTTCCAGGCAACCTTGGGTGAGAGACGAAACCCTTCATGTTCGGCTTGCACTTGGCCGATTTTTTTATGTATGCACTCGTAGTAGCGGTACGTACATAATTTATTATGATTATTAGTGCACTAACTAAAAAGATTATATTTATTTGTAATTAAGGTGAAATATATTTCAGTATGTTTCAAAGATGGAAGCAAAGCACCAACACCGCAATGCGGTTTTTAGAGGCAGCTTTTGCTTGTAAGTTTCTAAATGTTGGTTGGAACCATCTACCTCCTCCACTGAGACCTCTAACTGGATAAAAATAATAATAATTACCTTTTTAAAATAAATTACGTTTTATTTGCTAGAGCTCCAAAAGATCCATTCGTAGCGACACGTTAAACCCCTCACAGCTAGAGTTTTTATTGTGATAAATATTACACAAGAAAATATACTAGAAAAAAGCAACTAGTGTCATGTCGCTCTAACGAGATTCGAACCCGCATCCTTGGGAGCCCGGCCCAATGCACTAACGAATTATGCTACAGAGACCTACAAGGACACGTCGAATTTTTCTAGTATATTCACCGTTCTACCGTGTTGGCCACCGTCGCTTCATCAATGATAGAAATATCCTCGCATTCGAAAGAAACATCTTTACCAATTTTCCTTTTCTTACAGTTCCAGGAACATTCCAGATTTTCCAGGTTTTTTGACGCTGGAATGAACTGGATAATTAATTTAAAATCTCAAGTCTTATATGTAAAATAAATGTGACCGAATGAAAAAAAATGCCTCATTTATATTGTAATGATTTTAGGCACGTTCCAGTTTTTCCAGATTTTCCAGGCTATCCTACTAAACGGAATCTTTCGGAATATGTGTATATGTTTCGGAATCCATCCGGGATGACACTCAAAAAAGTCTCCGTTTAGTACTTTGAAATGTCCGGGTCAAAACCTAATTTGATTGTGGGTATTTATAGTCTTTCGAGATGTTCGCCTACATACCTACTCTGTGGTCAAAAGGCAAAAAAATCTTTTCATAAAAATTAAAGAGCAATTTGCCGAAGAAATCATTATTTAATGTCATCACCATATTTAGCGTCATAAAGTACGAATATAATAGCCATTTATTTGGAGTCATAAAATATTTACGGCGATATACTTAGAGAGATGATGGATCATTAAATATTATGGAGTTTTAATGATCGATATTGGACTTAACGAGAAGTCTATGTTTGTGATGGCAAATTAAATGTTATTTGCAGTTTATTTCTCGTGCATCCATAAAATATTTTCTTTACATAGTGGTTCGCTCACAGTTTGACCAGCGTGGTGGCCGTTCCCTTGGGAATAAAATATATCTTTGTTTAATCCCGGCTATAAACTATCTGCGTGCCGAGATTCATCCAAATTGGTCCAGCCGTTCTTTAGTTTTAAATGGTGTAATTGAACCGAGGTTAACAAATAAATAATAATATGTACAGCTACTCGAATCTTTATTTATTCAAAAAGAGAAGTGTTAGGTAATTTTGGCGCAGGGGTACTAAACCCCACCTTCTGCGCCAGAGGTCCCGGGTTCGATCCCCGGACAAGACAAATATTTGTGTGCATGAACATGTCTATTTGTCTTGGTCTGGGTGTTAAATATGTATAATATTATGTAAGTATGTATTTACATAAAAAAGTATATACGTATGTTCGTCCGTTATCTAGTATCCATAACACAAGTTCTTCATGAAACTTAACGTGGGCTAGATAATTGGTATGATTATACAATTATTTATTTATGTATTTAATTTAAATAGTGTTTTTAAATGTCATAACTTTCCTAGCATTCACTAAGATATTCATCGCTCTTGTCTCTACAGTTTATATAGTACCTTAAGGTACCTACTAAACTGTATAGAGGTTAACCTCTGGTGGAAAAGCACCTTATTGAAAGAAATTATCAAAATCAATATCCAACATCAAAATAAGCATTAAAAAACAGGGTGATAATTTTAACAAAAGCATCAATAACAGAGAGGCGGGAAAAATAATCCAATATGGCCGATTTGCGCGCGCTTTCCCGTGGATTTGGCGCCATTACAATATCTGAGGATACGCCATGTGCAATTTTCCATTTTCTTCACTTTTCTTTCTTATGTGAAGGGAATAAAGTCTGTTATTGGTTGTGCCGTGATTTTTTAAAGTGGTGTATGTATGAGAAGCCAGCCACAAGTCAAGTTGCAAATCGGGGAACATTATACAGATTAAATTTTCAAAGAAATGTATGGAGTTGATATTACTTTTCAGTCATATACTTATAAATTAATAAATACATATCAGAATATCGCATAAATTATGATCCGATTTGGAGATACAAACAGATGTATTTGGTACATGAATCAGAACCACCAACGAAAATGTAAAAAAATTACACATCCTGGGCCAATCGTTGAATTGGGCCGATCGAAATCTGCCTGGGCACATCACGATGTCCTTCAGGAGACAGATTACATCGACGTGATCGAACGTGACGGGAGGCAGCTTATTGAGGTCTCTCGCTACTAACGTAGGCACGTCATCAGGATGATCTCCTGCAGGCTCTTCTGTGTCCCGTCATTCCTCCGGGACACCATCTGGTCACTCTTGCCGAGAGATTCGTACAGCAGCTCATAGCGAACAGCGGCACTTAGCCGCGTTACGTGATACGTAAAAATAATTAAGCACACGTCTGCACCGTTCCACATCGAACACAGTGACTGAATTGACCAAACTGACTTTTAAATTATGTAATTATATTATTAGGCAATTATATTATGCGGCATTTGGCCTTCCAGCACAATTTGGTAAAACAACTGCCCTCCTTTAATGAACGTTTATGTCACTTCAATATCCTTAGTTTCCTGAAGACACATATCATGTGATGGTAGAATGTACCCGAAACGAGGACATTAGAAAATTGTTCTTTGGAAGTAAATTAAATACGATCGGCTATTGTAATATTATCCTAACAGATCCTTTATCTGACAATGCAAAAAATATATATAAGATTGCTAAAATTTGTTGTGAAAGTAGATCATAAGATTATTTTGTTACTTAGATTTAAGAAAATGTAATTGAGCGACATGTTCACTCAGTGATCAAGCTCATTAAATAAAGTAAAAAAAAATCCTTTGTTTACAAAAAAGAAGGCAGTTGTTAGTTCAATTATTTTTGCATAAAGTCATCAGTGGCACTTTAGACTGTAATTATCTTTTACATAAAATAAGATTTTCTGTACCCCGTAAACTTGTCAGATTATCACGTTTTAAATTACTTTCACCAAAGTCATTTAAGACTAATTTGGGTCATTTTTCTCCTATAGACAGAATGCAAAGTCAGTACAGAATACTTTTTAAAAACTCTGATTTAGATATCAACTCCAGATTTTCCGAGTTCAAGAGAATGTTATTGGAAATTCTGTCTACTAAGTAACTTACACATATAATAAGTGTTTTTTTTGTTTATATAACTTATTTACATAACTTTTTGATTTTCATGAACTGTTTCATATACTGCTTTTTGTGAACGTAACATGCCGTGTCAGTTTGTAACTAAGGCCACACTACGTGTCTTTTGTACCCGATCATGTTTTTCACTTATGTATAAGTGTGAGTCTTGTAAACTGTCCTTTTCTTAAAAATAAAATAAAAAAAATATTAGGATACACATGCTTACCTTATAGATGAATAAGTAGACCACCTCGCGAAGTGTGTCATGGCCCATTTATGGCACACTACGTGGGCCCCATGCAGTTTGGTATTTGAAAAAGAAAACAAAATCGCAAATAGCAGCTCTATATTACATATCCATTCAGCGGCATCCCTCCAAGAAATCTCGTTGAATCCGATCTTTTACATACATAGAAAGCTGTTTTACATATAAAAGCTATTCGCCTAACATACACAGCCGTTAAGCCGACGGAATCGCTGCTGGCGCCATAAATTAAAGGCAGAATGAATCAGTGTCATTTGCTTTTATTTTTTTTCTACTCATTAAGGAAATTTTGGCGGTAATTTTGATTGGAAGGGATATTTGGAAAAGTATGATTCACTTAGTGATTTGACGACTTCCGTGGTAGAGTGGTACGTACACCGGTTAGAGGTGTCGCCTACTCTGAGGTCCCGGGTTCGAATCCCGGTAGGGGCAAACGTTTGTATGTATGATGAACACGAGCATTTGTACCTGAGTCATGGACGTTTATATGTATTTCTACACATAAATACTTATATATGTATAATTATATGTATTTATATCCGTTACCCTAGTATCCCATAACACAAGCCTTACAGTGCTTACTTTGGGGCTAGGTTAATCGGTGTGAGTGTAAGAATAGTTATTTGTCATACAAGGCTGAAAAGTTGGTTATTTAGCGGCGAGTTACCTCTATTGAAATCTGAGCAAGTGAAGAATTCTAGGATTGAACCACGAGCGTAGCGAGCGATTCAATGATTGAATCCTGAGCGAAGCGAGCAAAACTTTTCTGCCGAGCGCAACACACAATTTTTCACCTCACAACTCAGCGAGGAACATTTTATAGTTGTTACCGCGGTCAACTTCCGGTAAAATATTCTTTAAACATAAAGTTTAATCTAAATATACCTTATTCTCGTTGTTTTAATGATATAAAAAAAAAAAAATAATAAAAATGGGAGTAGGTATTATAGTTAATTAAAATTTATTTAAAGTAGGAATATATTGTTACGGATTAATAAGAATAAAAACGATTCCGTAAAATTTGACACTGACATGAGGTACAAAACAAAGACAATTTAAAAATAAAGATTTAAGTCACAGTCCGAAATCCAGTTATAGGTTGTGAAATCTCACCCAGCCTAAAATAAAATTCTTATAACAAATAGTTTAATCTTATTGTTATTGTGTTTATGATTCAATGAACTAAAATAATTTAATAAAACCAGAACAGAGTATTATAATTAATTTAAAGCTATTTAAAATAAGAATCAAATATAACAAAAAATTACAATAGTCCGATTCGGAACGCATTATGACATATTTTTAGGTATTAAATTAAAAAAGTACTTTTCCAAAGTAAATTTATGAAAAGAGATTTTGAAGAAATTGATGAAAATCGCGTGATGGAGAACAATCATCCAAACCTATGTTAGTTACATGTAAACCTACGTGTTGTAAGATAAAATAATGAAAGTGAGCTAAAAATGAAAAGAAAATCTAATTATTTACCTATTTACATATATTAACCTAGATGGCATTTTTAGCGGATTGACCAAATCCGAATTAACTTTAAATCAAAATCTAAAAAGTTCGTAATACAAATGTGATGAACTTAAAACAAAAAATACAATGTTTAAATTACAACCTCATCAACGCATTTTTTCTAATCCGCCTGAGGCGGATTCACATTTTTGTGGTGTGGTGTGGTGTGTCGTGACGCGTAATGACGTCATCTGATGCGTATCCAAACTATACATTCTTTATGGCTAGAATCACATTCTTCTCGTGTGTCGCCTCGACATAACACACCACAATAATGTGGATCTGGCCATATAAAATACATAGTTTTGATACGAATCAGATGACGTCATAACGCGCCACGACACACCACACCATAAAAATGTGGATCCGCCTCGAACTCATTACCATTAGTACTAATTTACCATAGACTCTACCATAATTTTCCTCTCGATGGGACACGACGACATTACCCACTCAGCTCGGTACCAAATCGTCCGAAAATGTTTATGATACATTAGTAGAATTACGACAGCAAATGTAATCCCAACAAATATGTTAAGTACATTGTAAGAAATGGGACTAATTTAGATAAAAGCCCGCGAAATGCGAGCAAAGTGGTCGTAACAGTAAACGTGGCTATAAATTCGATGCAGCGCCATCTATACGAAGGCGGCTCATGTTGTATTCATGAGATTTGTTACTAGATGGCGTTAGTGGTGATTTAATTTTCGCTTCGGTGCGCCAAAGTTTGGACGTTAGGGTTAACTGTCACTGTTAAGACGATACTCGACTCGAAAAAATATGCTGAAGCGAGATAGCAATAAGAAAACGACGCGCACGGGAGCGAGACCGATTTTGCAGATTAGGCAAAAAACACAAAATCACTTAAAAAACTAACTACAGCGATTTAAAAAAAATGCTTCTATACGATCCTAAATATTATTGGTGTCCACTTATTAAACCAATTTCCAATAGTGTAAGTATATTTAAGAATAATCTTGAATTTTCGTATTTTTTAGAGGTCTTTTCGAAAAGAAAAAGTGTCGAAGCAAAATCATAAAATCGTGTTTTTGAAACTATACGAATCTAGATAAAGGTATGAAGAAATATATATGTTATTATCAGATTTGTAACAACTGTAACCGTGTTATAGTTTTATATCAAAAAGTCCATACTTTTTCCTAGTAGCACCTTAATATTAGTGAATTCCTACATTTTGTACAGTCAAGCAAGAGCAGCTACGCCTTTACACGTTGACCTTGAGAGCACCCTTACGTCGCTAGTAATAGCTGCGGTTTTCTTAGTGCAAATGTAAAGTCGCAGCTGCAGCAGCTGTTGAATGTTGACTTTTTTGACGATAAAAATTACGACAAATAACTAACAGTCGTCCCCTTAGTGGTAAAACCGATTATCTGCACTTTTTTTTTTTTTTGCAAAATTTTGTTATAATAAATTCTTTTGTTATATTTTGTTATAATAAAATTTGTTATAATAAATTCTCAAAAACACATAGTTAAGGTGTATATTACCTTGCCATCTTGACAATAATTTGAGAATTTATTATAACAAAATTTTGCAAAAAAAAAAAGTGCAGATAATCGGTTTTACCACTAAGGGGACGTAACTATATACTAACCAAACATTGATGTGATATAAAATGCATAAGTGCTATATAATATTTAATACATACATTTTTTTATTATTTATTGATTATTAGATTCTGTGTTTCAAATATTTATTTTTTGCCTTTTAAAGACATTGACATATTTAAATGAGAATTATGACTTATAGGTAACTGTAAAATTTTATTACTTAATTTAAATAATGCATAATTTTTATCAATAGTAGTATTATTTTAATAGTTTAATTGAACTGTATAATTTTAATTACTATTATTACGAGTATTGTAGAATATTGTAATTGCTATGCTCTTGCAGGGTGTCACATGTTCTGTCCTGAAAAATGTAACATCTTTATTCCAAAATAAATAAATAAATACATATAAGGTCTTGTACTACACTACAGAGGGGACGGAGAACAGTAATTGCAAATCTGAAATGTATTTCTATTTTCCAAGATTTTATCTTGGAAAATAGGTTTGTTTGTACTTGAATCGTACTTCAAAATTGCTTTTCTACCGAAACCATGATTTTCTGTAAAACATACGTTTATTTTCTAAGAAATACAAGGATGAATATTTTCCCACCTTCCTTTTTTACCGTAGTGGAAGTATAAGTAATAGAAGTGTAGTATTACAGCTGTGTAGTGGCTTAGAATACTAAACTAAAACTAAAACTAAGGGACTCGGCCTTCTGGAGACGGGCAGCAGCGTCTCCTACAAACTTGACCATACTGTCAAGTCAAGTCAAGCCTGCCAAGCGTGGCGATTATGGCAACCCCCCCCCCCCCCCCCCCCCCCCCCATTTGGAGGAGGCCTATACCCAGCAGTGGGTGTTATGTGGCTGATACGACGACGACGAGAAGTATTACATCTTCTTTAACCGACTTTCAATAATGGTTTGGATAATTACGCATTTAGCCAATGTCAAGTGAATATTATATTACAATATTGTAGAAATTGTACGGTATATTGATTATTATGAAAATAACTCGGGTGAAACTTCAAGTATGTACAGTTTTTATCACAAATAATAGAACATTAACAGGTATTTCATTTGAATAATTAGTACTTTCCGAGAAAACGTTTCCCAAAAAAAGTCTACTGGACAACCTGGAAGTTCCCCAACTGTACCTACTTTGATACATAAAACCATTTGGTAATGAAATGACAATTATTAATATACCTAATTGTTAGATCACTACATAGTATAAAGCAAAGTCGCTTCCCGCTGTCTGTCCCTATGTATGCTTAGATCTTTAAAACTACGCAACGGATTTTGATGCGGTTTTTTTAATAGATAGAGTGATTCAAGAGGAAGGTTTATATGTATAATAACCTTCAATATAGACTAGAGAAATACTGTAATTTTTGAGGTTTCTAATATGATGTCGTAAATGATTACATTTTTCCCGCTTACATTGCAAACGCAGGCTGAACCCTACGGGATTTATCAAAATAATGTACTAAGTATTTGTACACCTTGAAAAGGTCTACAGAAAACTCCGCGGTGGTATATGTTTATCTCTTATGGATAACCCACAATAGCATAAGTCGTGTAGTCCACGCTGGCGAAGCCGCGGGCGGGAAGCTAGTGTGTTATGTAGAAGGCTAACATTATGATAGTTTGTAGTTGTATCGTCGTCATCAGCCATTTTTAATGTCCCCACTGCTGGGGCACTGGCCTTCCTTATGGATGGATAAGGAGAACGGGCCATGACCCACCACGCAGGGCTAATGCGGATAGGCGGGTTTTAACGACTGCAAATGCAGCCGGGACCAACGGCTTAACGTGCCTTCCGAAGCACGGAGGAGCTCGAGATAGTGAATTTTTGGTCACCCATCCCGTGACCGACCATTGCGAAAGTTGCTTAACTTTAACAGTCTCAGGCCGAGTGCGCGAACCACTGCGCCACTATGAAATTATTTATTTAATAATTAAATAAAGAGTTAGATTAATAAGTTGTAGAGAAAAATTGAGTTTACCCATTATTTACTGTGTGACTTGACGTAATGTTACGCTAATACGAGCTACGGAAAGTTCATTATGCTACGAGGCTACGAAGCTGCGACCTATATGCTACGAACTACGAAGTGTATTTTTTCCCGATGTCGTCATCCGTAAAAGTTTTTTTATTTCAACAAAAAAATCATATTAAAATAACACTGTGTCTTAATAATTTTTAAACGACTTAAAAAGGGAAGGAGGTTCTCAATTCGATGTATGTAATTTTTTTTATGATCATCTTAACATTAATATTGAATTAAGTACAAATTTTGTTGTTTCTTTAGGTATTTTTTTTCTTGCGAGATGGTCCCGTAGTTGTCTTTTTAATCAAAACTGGGGTCAGAAGTACGGGTTCTAAATCAAAACAACAAAATTAAGTTTGTTCGCCAAGTAAATTCAATTAAATATTTTGTTGACAAAATATGTAAAAAATTAGCAAGTGCGAATGACTTCTTATTTAAAACTAAGATCTCTTGTAATTAATAAGCCTCTAGCATCCGTTTACTGTGTCCATTCAATTATTAGCTACGCTGTGACAGTGTGGGGTAATGCATCAGATATTGAACAAGTGTTGATCTGCCAAAAAGATCCTTATAAATCATTAACGGCCTCAGAAAGTATACGAATACAATATGTACCCTCCGCTGGGAATCGAACCCGGGACTAGTGAACTAGACCACGGAGGTTTGTTTGCATTGAATCCGAGGCTCTGAAACCACTGAGCGGATTTGTATGAAATTTGGTACACAGATAGTAGATAGCCTGGTTATGAACATGGGATACTTTATATCCTCGAGCGGCCGCTAGGATGATCATAAATTGTTTAGTTGATTGATAGTGCTTGGTAGATTATAATTGTGATAAATATTAAACAAGAAAATATACCAGAAAAAAGCAACTAGTCTCATGTCGCCCTGACGGGATTCGACCCCGCATCCTTGGGAGTCCGGCCCAATGCACTAACCAATTATGCTACAGAGACCTACGAGGACACATCGAATTTTTCTAGTACATTCACCGTTCTACGGTGTTGGCCACCGTCGCTTCATCAATGAGAGAAATATCCTCGCATTCGAAAGAAACATCTTTACAGATGTCCTCATTGGTCTCTATAGCATAATTGGTTAGTGCATTGGACCGGCCTCCCAAGGATGCGGGTTCGAATCCCGTCAGGGCGACATGAGACTAGTTGCTTTTTTCTGGTACCTATATTTTCTTGTTTTTTATCACATAAAAATAGTATTGTAAAATGCAAAATTAAAAAGTTATAATTAGATTATAATTATTAATATTAGAATTACTATTGAGACATAAAAACATATAATCAAAATTAGAAACTGTCTTTAAAAGATTATGTCTTTTATCGTCGGTGTTAGCCAGATTAAGAAAACTAAAATTATAAAAGTGCAAAAGTACATAACGCATCATAGATCTTAGTAGAACACGAAAAATATGTCGCGTAATTCCGCAAGAAAAAATCTCAGCACCGAGTCGCTGCTGAGATTGGCACGGTCTAACAACTCCTGAGGATGCTCCGTGTGTGGGCGAAACACGTGTAGAGTAGTCGGTGAAGGTGCAAGGTGTGTCACTGGGCTGCATCTGCATTTTTTCTTGCGGAATTACGCGACATATTTTTCGTGTTCTACTAAGATATGGATTTCCGCCAAGTAACGCCTGATTCTATCAAATGCATCATAGATCATCACCTTGCCTTGGCTGGCACCGACTCAAGAGGCTCGAAGAAAAAAAATTACAAAAATAAAAACGGACTTCAAAATGTTACAATACTTACTTTTAGGAGTCAATTTTTATTTTCCTATATTTTTTCTATTGATATACTTCTATATTCCGCTACCTTACTATAAGTCTACATAAACAATGTCACAGGCTACCAGGAGGGCAATTCTCGCGCCTTCGACATCTCGAATTCGACATTTTTGGAGTAAAAAATTGTATTAAAAGCTCAGTGAAAGCATCTTCGACATTATAGGATTATCAAAGATAGTTGAAATTAAAGGATTTTGGCAGTAGTAGAGATTGTCAATTTTTATTCGAGCTGTCGAAGCCGCGAGAATCGCCCTCCAGTAGCCGTAATATAACCGTGCCGGGTGCACGCTTTGTCATAAGCGGAGCGATTGTCGGCACTCGCCGAGCGGTGTTGTCTGAGGCGCGAGCGGCGCAATCATGCGGGCGACGATGGAATAGGGTGGATATGACACGTTACTTTGGTTATTGTTATAGTGCTAAACTTAAAAGCACAACAATGTAATATATATACGTATACAGATTATCATGATGATATTATTCTACATGATATCATAGCCAAAAGTTAATAGTTAAGTCGTAATTATATATTAAAACAACGGGACTAAAATGCGACATTTATTATGTAGTACAACTACGTACTTACAGCTTGACGTTTCGGCTTCAGTCTGCTTGTGACCACGGCTATTGCAACATAGTTGTACTACATACTAAATGTCGCGTTTTAGTCCTGTTGTTTAATATATAATTATAATGGAACGCGAAAGTTTAAAATCTTATAGTTAAGTCGTAATCACACAATATTTTACCATTAATATACAATAAAATAAATAAAAAACTTGATATACATCCACTAACTATTTCTAAATGTAAAATTATAACATCTACATGGCTGAAATCACTCACGTATGACCAAACGGAAAGTTTGTTGCAAGTTAATAAATGAGTAAAACAAAAAGTGTATAACTAGTATAATAACGTAATAACGACATCTCAACACACAAGCACACATGCATACACTCACGCTCGTTCATACATACAGACATACACACACACACACATACATACACACACACTCACACACACACACACACACACACACACACACACACACACACACAAACACCACACATATACATGTGCTGTAATTATTCCATCCTGTAATCTTCTAAAAGTAATGGACTTTATTTGATGTATCTTTAAGGGGGATAGGCGCTGAATGCCGTAACACAGGCGTATGCCTAGCTCGGCAGCAGATGCTTACCTGTTTATAATAGTATTAGTCCTAATTTAAGAAGAACATAACTGTACACTATGTTAAGAGTTTATGAATAAATTTACTTATTATTTATTATTATATTTATTATATTAAATTCAATTTTAAACTCCTATTATTATTATTGTTTTGGTTCGCATAAGTTTAAAATAATTGTGCATGCTGTTTACGCTATTATTGGATTAAAGTCTTGTCTCATATATTTAACATAGATTATGTTTTGTAATGACTTTAATCTGTAAGTGTACTTACAACAAATAAATAAATAAATATATAACAAGCCTTAGATAGTGTTTCAGACTTAATAATTGGCACTGCCGAGTTGAATATTTAAAAAGTAAGCTTTTATCTTTCGTTTGAAGCTATGAACGGATGTTAAAAGACGAAGGTGTGGATTGATGGTGGTCCATATTTTTGTGGCAGTGTATTTGAAACATCCTTTGTAAGAAGTTGTATTATGAGAGGGAACAGCAAGACGAGATGACCGGACGCTATAGCACCATGTGCTTAGCCACCTCTGTGGTCTAGTGATACAACCAACGGTATCAGACCCAGGAGTCCCGGGTTCGATTCCCAGCGGGGGTACATATTGTATTCGGTTTGGTTGGTGGTAGGGGGACATGGTGTAAGTCCGCCTGGCTAGCTACCGCCATCTTATCTAAGCAGTTAGAGATAAGATAGCCAGTTCCTTAGTGGCTGAGGATTCCGGGGAAGCTCGCTTCCATCTTCAGCCTTATCAATACTTAACATCAGGTATGATGAAGGCTAAGAGTCTCCCCGTCGTTCATAAAAAAAAACACCATTGTACCAAGATTATTATTGCGAGCCAAGTTATATCTAGAAAATAGACTAGAATAAAATCAACTAGTCTCATATGGTTCAGACGGGACTCGAACCCGCATCTTTTAATCCCAATTGGTCACATGAGCAAAGGCCCGGTGGCCCGGACTCCCAAGGGTGCGGGTTCGAATCCCGTCTTAGCAATATGAGATAATACGTACATCTTAAGTTTTGGCGCGCACTGTTCATTGAAATAAAACAACTTTTCCTGATATAAAACGCGCTAAATTTCTCGAACTAAGATATAATTATAATATATTTTTTTATGTGATAAATATTAAACAAGAAAATATACTAGAAAAAAGCAACTAGTCTTTTTTCTAGTATATTTTCTTGTTTAATATTTATCACATAAAAATAGAATTGTAAAATGCAAAATTAAAATATTATAATATTTTTTTATTTTGTTGTTTAGTATTAAGGACAGTAGTGATATTTTATTCTGACTTCATATATTTCAACATTTGACATTTACTTTATTTGAATTTTCATGTATATTAAAAAAAAAAAAAAATAGACAATAATCACTTTTTTATTTTTAATTGGTTAAGTTTACATATTCAAATAAATGTAATTGTTTGATTTTTTTTTTATGAACGACGGGGAGGCTCTTAGCCTTCATCATACCTGACGTTAAGTTTTGATAAGGCTAAAGATTGAAGCGAGCCTCTCCCGGAATCCTCAATCAATGAGGAAAAATGACTGTATTGCGATGTTACGTCCTAATTATTTGTATACCTTATCATTTAAGGTGGAAATGTAGTGATACACTAACAAAATTGACAACTGGCATCATTGTAATACTAATACCTAGCACAGACGACGGATAACGGATTTTGTCCGCGACACTTCTTTATTGTTAACCAAATAAGATTGAACTTAGATCGCGTATATCCATTAAAAGTACGCGATAGTCCTCGTTATATATATTTAACTTTATGTTCTTAGTTATAAGGTCGTGTCGCGGACAAAAAGTCCTCCAATGTCCGTCGTCTGCGCAGGCCCTTACAGTCTGCATTTCACAAATAAATAAAACAATAATAATAAATAAATATTTGCATACAATCACACCAATTATCTAGCTCACGTTAAGTTTCATGAAGAACTTGTGTTATGGATACTAGATAACGGATAAACATACTTATATGTTTTTTTTTGTAAATACATACTTAATATACATATTACACCCAGACCAAGACAAATAGACGTGTTCATGCACACAAAATATTTGTCTCGTACGGGGATCGAACTCGGGACCTCTGGTGCAGAAGGCGGGGTACCCCCGCGCCAAACAGGTCGTCAATCATTCTATTCTATTCTAATTGTCCGTATTTTTAGGATTTTTTAGGGGTTTTTGATTTTCCCGACGTTTCGTCACCTTTTCAGCTCCCGTGGTGAATAATATCCAGAAAAGTTGTTTTATTTCAATATGAGATTAGTTGATGTTTTTTCTAGATTAATTTAATAAAACATATAACCTTATCCACATTACGTAGTCACCCACAAACGAGCAATCAGCGAGCGATCGCCAACACGACAATACCCCCTCCCCTCCTTGATTCCAAATTCAATTTGCACCAATCAACGGGAGCCGTCTTCCCGCCTTCCGCTCCAGGGAAAACGTGTTCTGTTCACGTTCTAGCTTTTTTTTTCTTTTGCTGGACTTTTCTTTTTTTAGACGTGGAACAGTGTTTTGTACAGCCTTGTTTATAGTTTTTAAAGGGTTTCGTAGTTTGATTGGGATTTATTTTGTGTTCACAATGATTTTCCTAAGCTTTTTTATCTATGTAAACAAATAAATGATAAATATATATTGTTAAATAAAACGTTATTTACTGGCCGATGTAAGATTTTGAGTATTCGATTTTTTTCCGATATTTTTGTCACTTTTGGGATGCCGGATGCTAAGGGTTAACTACCTGTTAATTCAGAAGAATTAGCAATCTAACCTAATCTCACTCTTAACTAGTATTATAAATGCGAAACTGTGTTTGTTTGTCCCATTGCACGCAGTCAAAGGCTTTTGTGTAATCGATAAAGCATAGGACCACGGATAAGAATCATCCCAACATCACACCGTCATCCCGGCGGATGGCTGCCGTCATCCCGTGACCACGGCAGCTGAAAAGTTGCTCAAACGTCGGGAAAATAAAAAATCCTAAAAATACGGACAATTACAACTTAGTTCGTGAAATATAGGGCGTTTGATATCCGTAAAAGTTGTTTTATTTCAATGAGAATTCAAATAAAGTAAATGTTAAATGTTAAAATATATGAAATCAAAATAAAATATCACTACCTGTACTGTACTTAATACTAAACATCAGTTTTTTTTTAATTAAAAATGGAAAATTAATAAACATGTCAAATTATTTCAGGGATTTGTCATCTAGAAATTCCTTTACCGTGTAATAAGTTGTGTCCTTATGTAATGTCACAAGACATTTTTTAAATTCTTTATTCGTAGGTTTTTAAGACCAGTAGGTATTTTATTAAAGATTTTATGAGCCATTCCAAATAAGCTAGAACTAGAACTTCAGTCGTATATCGCCTTAAAGCGTTGTGGTGGTACCGGCGGCATTTTTAGTCGCTCACCCTCCAATCAGCTATGGAATTGCGTAAGCTAATCGTATATTTATTCATTTGACAGTTTAGTATGTCATTAGTGTTAAATTCCAGTGATAAGGAAAACTTGAAACAAACCCTTTACCAACCCATCTGGCCAGCGTGGTAGCAGTAGGCTAATAGCCTCCTATGAACGCCATAGTAGGCGTGAACTAGGGGAGGCCTATGTCCAGCAGTGGACGTCCACATGCTGATGATGCCAAAAATCGAGTCGATCGGTTGCTTAAGACGTGAAGGAAGGACAAACAAACAAATACACATACTTTCGCAATTATAAGTTAGGATTTCCCTCCAAAATGTCTCATTAATTTTCAAAATGGCGCGCTGTCAGCTGAAAGGCGAAAAGCGCGCGCTCCCCGCGGCCCGTAGCCGTAGTGTCGTTACAAAATCAAATATCAAATATTGATATTCACTCCTCGATTCTGTTCTGTTTGAGGTGCGAGATCTATTTGCAGTTCCACTTGGGAATTCAGGAGTTACAGTTTACGATTACCATAGATTCAGATGGTTTAGTATTACATTTATCTATTTTACTATTGGTCGGTCGTCGTTTTAGCTGTGTGGGTCCCGTTCCCGCAAGAATATCGGGATAAAATGTATCCTATATTTCAATCTAGTTTATAAACTATCTGTATGCTAAATTTCATCCAATTTCGTTTTGCCGTTTTCGCGTGATTGTGTAATAAATATCCATCATAACATGTAAACTTCCAAAACTTTCACATTTTTTATGAACACCGAGGAGTCGGAGCTTTCATGATACCAGGGGCCCAAGTCTGCTATTTTACAATAAGCGACCAAATATTTCCATTCTATCGACATCCTATATTGACATTACATTTTCATTTTGCTAAATTTTGTATTCTGCTAAAAGTTTTTAAAGTCTCGATATAATGTCGATGGAGTGCTAGTTTAATGGAAATGGAATGAAGAAAATACCGTTTGCTTCATCAATTACAATTCCATTCAAATAAAATTGATCGCAGACTACCGAAAAGATCAATAGTAGTTCGATGAAGTGTCGGTGGAGTGTCGATAGAATGGCTTCGGACTTAAACAGTAAGAGAATACCAAATGCCAAAAACCATTCAACTGAGACACGATCGACACTCTATTGCGACTCCATTGGTGTATTCTTAGTCACAATGGTATTCCAGTGGTGTATCAATGGTAGTGCTGTTTTTCACAGTTCTTGTTACAACAGTGTAAATAAACACTACCATTGAAACACCACTGAGAGACGATTATGACAAAAATTTAGTAGAATTGACCCCCAGATGTTAAGCAATAAGGCTGAAGGTGGAAGCGCCTCTCCCGGAATCCTCAACCACTGAGGACTTGCTATCTTATCTCTAACTGCCGGAACACAACAATTCTGAAAACATTTTTGGACTGCTACAAGCTCTACCAACAACCAAACCGAATACTATAATATGTCCATCCATCCATCCATCATCAGCCTGTGGACGTCCACTGCTGGACATAGACCTCTCCTAGCACACGCCTATTGTGGCGTTCATAGGAGGCTATTAGCCTACTGCTGCCACGCTGGCCAGACGGGTTGGTAGAGGGTTTGTTTCAAGTTTTACTTCTCTCGCGCAGGTGTTCAATGCGTCGAGCCTCCTAGTCGACTCTTACGACATCCCAGGCATGTAAGGGAATAGTGACACTTGTATTCTTAGGCCGTCACCACACGGCAGGCACATAATAAGTACAGTCCGGAACATCCCGGTTAACCAATTGATTTTTTTTTAGGTAGCTTTTTCTTTTCAAAATGACCCCTAAAATACCAAAATTCAAGATGATATTAAAATGGATTTTCTAACATATACTATTAGAATTAGTTTAATTAGTGAACAACAATAATATTTCTCTCAAAACGGTCCCGGCTCAGCATAATGCATGTAATGCATGGTCTACGACCAGCGCTGATCTTCCGCCGGAACCGGTTTGTTGACTCCACTACACGTAAACACACAGATAAACAAACAAACTAACACAAAAACGATTAAAACAATGAGACAGAAAAAAAACCAAACCGACAAGGGAGGTGTGTGTAAACGTTTCTGAAAAAACTACTGGTCAACCGGGAAGTACCCCGATTGTAGTACATAGTATGAGTACATCGGTGATGGGTTGGTGTTAAACTAAAGGTCCCGAGTTCGATTTCCAGTTGGCGTATTACTACGTACATCACATCACAGATATTACCTCCTTATTTTTTTTGCTACCAAAGTGTAGTACTTAATATGATTGTACTATGAACGTTCCGTTACACGCAGACAGCGATAGTTCGATACATCAGTAATTCAGCAGTCTGGGAGTTGTTTAGACAAAGACCATCAATCACGGAGAGGCGCCGCCCACGGCCGTATGCGTAGGATGGACCTGAATGACACCTTTTAAAAGGGAACTTATTTAATGAAGCAACAAAAATACTAATATAACAAAAGCACGAAGTTATAATCCAACTAACCAACCATCATCAGCCTGTGGACGTCCACTGCTGGACATAGGCCTCTCCTAGCTCACGCCTATAGTGGCGTTCATAGGAGGCTATTAGCCTACTGCTACCGCGCTGGCGAGATGGGTTGGTAGAGGGTTTGTTTCAAGTTTTCTTTCTCTTGCACAGGTGTTCAATGCGTCGAGCCTCTTAGTCGACTCTTACGACATCCCAGGCATGTAAGGGAGTGGTGACACTTGTATTCTTAGGCCGTCACCACACGGCACCTTATAATATTTCATCAGATTGTAGATTTTGCTATTTTTAAATGTTTACTTTGTACTTATATTTTTCGGCATTTTTTCCCATCTTGGTGTCATCATATTTCTTGTGGAGACACCATCTTGGGTCTAGGTATTATCTTTTTGGCATCATTTTCTATCGTGAGGAGAACACAATTTTCGGTGCCCTTCGACACGCCTAAAATTATTAGTCCTAATTTCATCTCGCCGTCTTTCATTGGCCTAAAATTGTTAAGCACAATTATTGTTTAGCACAATACATTAGTTCACATTAATTGTAGTTTGACCTAAATGCTAAAATCCCTAATAATCAAAACCTACTAATATTAGGAGTCTTAAAATGTATTAGAATATTATATCTTTTGACATAACAATTACTATGCATACGTACTTTTATCCCTACTTTAGTTTTAAATACTATTCAGTGATAGTAACGTAAAAAAGACACTACGCAGTCTTGTATGCCCTACCACTAGAATGTAATTTGAGCCCGCGTTAGGCGCGGAGGGGCAGGGCGGCCCGCGAGCTGAGGAGCAGGTGGTAAGCAAAAAAACTGCGTTAAAAAAAACCGACTTCAAAACTAAAAAGCAAAAAATAAGCCTTTTGGAGTCGGTGGCAGCCAAGACATTCTACTTAAAGCTCCTATTCTTTTATTTTTCTTGCCTTGGCTGGCACCGACTCCAAAAGGCTTATTTTTTGCTTTTTAGTTTTGAAGTCGGTTTTTTTTAACGCAGTTTTTTTTTTTACTTTTTAGTGTCTGTAATAGGCTGTTTTGTAAACTACAGCAGGGTTTTTCTAGATTAGATAAGGTTTCATGTACATTATAAACAAAATTATCGTAAATACTACATCATCCAAGTCAACAATGAAATGAAATATATAAAAATGCTCATAACATAAAAAGTACTGGGTCAAACGAAACCAAATTTTTATGGGACCAATTGGCAACTATTCTGCATCGAACAAAAAAAGAATCATGGAAATCGGTTAAGAAATCTCGGCGTAATCGGTGTACATACATAAAAAAAAAATAAAAATAAAAAAAATTATACCAACCGAATTGAGAACCTCCTCCTTTTTTGAAGTCGGTTAAAAACTATCTGCGAAGATAAGCTCGCGTGGGACCTCGCAGCTCCGGAGCCGTGACAGAAGGCTTACTTGCATGCTTGGTTGCTTTGCATGCTTATTTGCAATGCATGTTTTTTTGCATTGCATGTTTGCTTGCATGCCTGATTGCATGCCTGCTTGCTTGATTGCCCGCCAAATTAATGCTGGTGTTATGCGTGAATTAATTCATCAACTTTTTTATAAGGAAATGTTTAGGCGTAACGTTGTTGTGCGAATCGTAATTTAGTACTTGTAAACAGTAGGGATTATGAATGGTTTTGCCTAATGATGAATTTGGAAAGCAAAAATGTGGCGGAGAAAATTAGGCGAAGTGAAAATAGGCTTAAGTAATTTAGGTAATTTGAAAATGGTGCGAAAAAATTTTAGGCTTATAATAGGTGTTCTAAAGGCCATTAGAACTTGGAACTTACTAACTAATGGTTGTTATTAACTAATATACGTAGATCTTTCAAGTGTGAGATTTTATGTAATTTGAAATAGGTCAACGGTAAATGGTCTAACGAATTTTCGATCAAGGTCACGTGTCCTGGAGCGGCTTTAACATTTTTTACCCATCCTAAAAATTTAAAACTCTGATGTGCTCAGCGCCGCTAAACAAGTTTTCACTTTAAAAAAATCGAAACTCAGGTTAAATAAAAGAGATTTCAACGTCTGCACTATGAATACGGGTCAATTCCGTTTTCTCAAGAAAGTCAGACGGGGCTGGCGATACCACCATCTCTTTCTCTCGGACGTGCCGAGAATACGGAATGAAGTGGGTTTTTCAACGCAATCTATACTCGAGAAAATATGTAGGGTGACTATGAGTTTCAATAAAAAAATAGGACAAAAGAAAGATTATTTTAAATCGATTGATTAAATTAAAAATGAATTACTAAATTAATGTAAACGTTCTGGTTCATTTGATTGAGCAAGTGGTACTGCTATAAGGCTAAAAGCCCTTCTCATGTAAAATCTCGATCCAAAACACAATAATTACAATTATATTATTATTTAATCTGATTCTGTATGTAATTCTAATCCTTACTAATGCTAACTAATATTATAAATGCAAAAGTGTGTTTGTTTGTGAAGGAAGACCTTCACGCCCTAACTAAGCCACCAATCGACTTGATTTTTGGCATAGAGTTAGTTAAAAAGACAGAAACTTATATAGACTACTTTTCATCCCGATATTCCTACGGGAACGGGAACCACGCGTGTGAAACCGCGGGTGGAAGCTAGAAATACATAGATAATTCATGTATTAAGGTTTCTCACTGTTGCCACTTTGTGAAGCGATTGCGTAGCTTCTTTAAATTTCACATGACTATGGACTGGCTTCTAACAGACCAGACTGAAAAAGTATTAGTTGGTACAGGTTTGACGACCTGTTTGGCGCAGGGGTACTAACCCCACCTTCTGCGCCAGAGGTCCCGGGTTCGATCCCCGGACAAGACAAATATTTGTGTGCATGAACATGTCTATTTGTCTTGGTCTGGGTGTTTAATATGTATGTATTTACAAAAAAAAAAAGTAATTATGTATGTTTACCCGTTATCTAGTATCCATAACACAAGTTCTTCATGATACTTAACGTGAGCTAGATAATTGGTGTGTTTGTATGGAAATATTTATTTATTTATTTATTAGTATAGAATTTTAGTAATCTAGCTGAACTTCGATCATTTCATGCTAACAAGTGTGTCAGATTCATGAGGCCAAATTATTACGTTATATCTCGATTCAAAGATTTTTCAACAGTGTTCTTCATTATGTCTGCTGAATTTTATCCTGATTCCTGAACCTTCCTAAATCACAGTCACCGTATAAAAACGCCCGCCCCCATAATTGGCTACAGTGAGCAGTAAGCGATCCATTTTGGGCTAGTTATTGACTGTTATCTGTACCAAAACTTGGAACATAAATCACGAAAGAATTCTGATATCATTAGTGACAGAAAATATGGAGTTACTAAAACTACTTGGCGTGATGTTATGCCTGATTTACACGGGTCAAGTACAGTGGTGAGTGGCGAGCGCCTGGGCACTGAAACAAAAGACAGAGCCTGATTCTAT
This sequence comes from Chrysoteuchia culmella, assembly GCA_910589605.1. Classification (NCBI taxonomy): domain Eukaryota; kingdom Metazoa; phylum Arthropoda; class Insecta; order Lepidoptera; family Crambidae; genus Chrysoteuchia; species Chrysoteuchia culmella. The sequence goes on from OU342669.1 coordinate 1,979,492, forward strand.
ATGGGTCCACCGTCAAGTGTCAAATTGACTCGCCATTACAAGACGTCATATGAATCTGTTTAGTACTAAAGAAAACAAACTAAACATAACATAAAAATAGCATTGTAAAATGCAAAATTAAAAAGTTATTAAGTAGATGGCAGTTTCATCTTAATCGATAGTCAAACATCTGTAAAGATGTTTCTTTCGAATGCGAGGATATTTCTCTCATTGATGAAACGACGGTGGCCAACACCGTAGAAAAAGGTGAATATACTAGAGAATTTCATAATTTCAGTGCATTGGGCCGGATTCCCAAGGATGCGGGTTCGAGTCCCGTCAGGGCGACATGAGACAAGTTGCTTTTTTCTAGTATATTTACTTGATTAAAAATTATCACATAAAAATAGCATTGTGAAATGCAAAATTAAAAAGTTATAAAAAAAAACAAATATATCCCAATTTGAGCAGAATTATAAATTAGAATGGTCTTGTCTTGTCACATACTCCAAAAACAGCTCTATATTTAAGAAGTTGCCTTTTTATGACTATAAAAATTTACAATAATTTACCATTTGGCATAAAAGAATCACGGACATTTCAAATATTTAAATCAAGGTTGACAAAGTTTTCAGTTGACCATAGATTGAAATAAAACAACTTTTACGGATATCAAACGCGCTATATTTCCACGAACTAAGTTGTAATTGTCCGTATTTTTAGGTGGTCACGGGATGACTGACCACTGCAGCTGTAAAGGTGCCGAAACGTCGGGAAAATCAAAAAACCCCTAAAAAACCTAAAAATACGGACAATTACAACTTAGTTCGTGGAAATATAGCGCGTTTGATATCCGTAAAAGTTGTTTTATTTCAATGAACAGTGCGCGCCAAAACATAAGATGTACGTATGTTGACCATAGATTTTTTAGTGTTAAGGATTATTTGGGACATAAATGTAATGTAGTAGAATGTATCTTTTAATAGTACATTAAGATATAAGTGCGGTAAGTTGAAAATTACAGCCGAGGCGATATTGCTACAAGAAAGCAGAGGCTGTAATTATCAAAGCGCACGTATGGCATACGACGTTTTATAACATATTTGCGAGGAAATAAATAATACTCGGACTTTCTTAAACGTTGTAATTTATTGTCAAAATTAATAAAATTAATTAAATGTTTATTTTGTCTCCCAAAGTTAATTTTATTTATAAAATGTTTACCACTTTTCTGGCATAAAAACTCTTTGCTAAGATTTAAAAAAGTGCCATTCGTTTTAGACGGAGCATCTTGTTAGACCAAGCGTTTTACATTACATTAACGCACAAGTACGTAATGAGATACAATACGATATTGAAATTGGTGTAATAAGAGACGTTTACGAGCAAATATGTTATGAATCTATTTTAATCAATCTGATATTCTCATTAGATCTAGTATGTTAGTAATCAATATTGTAATTTAAAGTTTTAATTTGTCATTCTCATCCCATTATTATGCGCGAAATATGCTGATTATTATTTTTGATTTAAAATCTGTATTTACCATGTTTCAACGTGAATAAATGATTTATGATTTATGATCGTACTTACTCACTGTACTTATAAAATTTGCTGAAGACTTAAACCTACACGGGTCAAGTCTTTACCGGGCATTAGACTCGGTTTAATTATGCCGTCTGTTTTGGTGCGAAATAAAACGTAAGTGGACTGTATTAAATAGGTTATATAATGATAAAGTTCTAAATTAGTGGTAAGCAAAACGGTACAATGGACGCGACGTTTGCGTGGCCGGTCGATCGCGAAGTGCCGAACGGGCCGCGGAATCCCCCGCTCACCGCTCAGCTAGCGACGTGACGTTTGTGCGTTTGCGCATGAACATCTTCCCGCCCGTTGACATCTTCCAGTGGAAGAGGGCAAATATTGTTCGACCCTCTCGTGATGACGCCCTTCTTGGTCTTAATGTCAGCCACCCTTGAAACGCCGTCGCTGCCAGGATAGACCTGCACCACGCGGCCCAGCATCCAGACTAGAGGAGGTAGAGCCTTGTCGCGGACCAGTACTAGCATTCCGGTGGTTAGTAGTCCAAAAGAAGTCGACCATTTCGTTCGCTGCTGCAGGAGAGATATGTACTCATTAGCGAATCGCTGCCAGAAATGTTGTCGAACATAGTCTATCCTCCTGTGCCGCTCCAAACTGCTGATGGGTCTTTCTGACGCCTGCGGACACGGTATAGACGTGAGAGGTCGTCCAATTAAAAAATGTGATGGGGTAAGGGCTGAGAAGTCGGAAGGGTCTGAGGAGAGAGGAGTTAAAGGACGGGAGTTTAACACAGCCTCAATTTGACACAGACAGGTTGCTAGTTCTTCATATGTGAAATGGGTGAGATTTAACAACCGCCGGAGATGGTGTTTTGTGGACCGAACGGCGGCTTCCGCCAGGCCATTAAAATGAGGAGAATATGGAGGAGCGAACTCAAATTTGATGCCCTGTTCAGCAATTTCAGATGCAACATTGATACCGGTCATAAATTGTTGCAATTCATTATTGGCTCCAACGAAATTGGTTCCATTATCTGACAATATACTATATGGTTTGCCACGACGAGATGTAAAACGATTTAGCGCTGCAATAAAAGCCTCTTTTGTGAGGTCGGTGACGAGCTCTAAATGGATCGCTTTAGTTGCATGGCAAACAAATATGCATGCGTATGACTTTGTGAGCTTACAACCTCGACCTTTCCGGTCAGCTATGAGTACTGGGCCAAAGTAGTCAACACTAGAATTATAAAAAGGGAATTGAAGGTTAGTTCTAGTGGTAGGAAGTTGACCCATTACGGGTTGTAAATTTTGACATTTAAATCTAAAACATTTTACACATTGTCTGACTACAGCCTTAGCAAGGTTTGTTCCACCTAAAGGCCAATAATTTAATCTAATGTTTGCCAATAACAATTGTGGACCGGCGTGTAACAATAGTTTGTGCTGCATCCGAAATATAATTTTTGTCAAATGATGTTTACTACACAGTAATACGGGGTGTTTTGTATTGAAATCGTATGGAGAGTTATCTAATCTACCACCAACGCGTAGTAACCCTTTTGAGTCTAGGAATGGTAACAAAGACGACAAACGATGCTTTCGCGGTAAACCCTTCCCAGACTTTAAAAGCTCGTATTCCTTCGGGAACATTTCCAGTTGGGCACTGTGTAGCAAACATGTTAATGAGTTATCTAATTCATTACCAGAAAGTTCGCCATATAATTTATTTTTACTATTTTTTAAGTTAAATACAAATCTGTTAATATATGCAACAACTCTTTGAAGGCGATCAAAACAAGAATGGTAATGAATTAATCTTTGAACTATTGATCTATTTACGAATGAATCATCTACAAGCATACAATCTACAAGCACACTATCTACAAGCGAACTATCTACGAAGTGTGATATCACTTCAGGTAGATCCTGTTTCACGCTATTGCAGGGCATTTTAGGCCAACCACTAACGCAGTTTTGTAAAAAGCTAGGGCCTGACCACCATAAAGAGCAGTCGCCGATTATATCGGCCTTCGCCCCGCGAGAAACAAGGTCCGCCGGATTGTCTTTCGACGGTACATACCCCCACTTGTGACCGACAGTGCTTTCTTGGATTTCGTCCACTCGATTACGCACAAAGGTTTTGAGCTGATTTGGTGGTGTATTAAGCCAACCAAGTACAATCATGGAATCAGACCAAAAGAAACGCCTAGCGATAGGTAGTGTTAGTGATTCCATTACCGTAATACACAGTCTCGAACCTAGTAGTGCTGCACACAGCTCTAGGCGTGGGACTGTCATTGCTTTTATCGGTGCTACACGGTTTTTCGAAGTAAGTAGCTGAATTTTAGGGGAGCTATTTTTATCTATTGAGCGAATATAAATGCAGGCGCCATAGGCCTTTTCAGACGCGTCACAAAAAACGTGAAGTTCGTGCTCAACAGCTGACTGATTTGAAATCCAGCGGGGAATTTTTAAATTATTTAATTTAGGAAGTGTCAATACAAATGACGACCACAACTCATTTATTGCTTGACTAACTTCATCGTCCCAATCACACTTTTCTACCCATAATTGTTGCATAATGATTTTAGCTTCAACAATACAGGGACCCACTAGCCCTAAGGGATCATAAATTTGGCTAATAACTGACAAGATGTGTCGCTTTGTAACCCTTTCTGCAAAAGGTATATTAATTGAAAACGACAGTGTGTCCGAATCACATAACCAGTGCAACCCCAAAGTTTTAGCTGATCTATTGTGATCTGAAAGATCTAGGGACGTGGACGTATTATATGTATAGGAATCACCTAATATTGCTTTTAGAATTTCAGGGCTATTTGACTGCCACTTTCTTAAAAAAAAGTTTGCGCCTGATAAAATGGAAATAATTTCTTTAACTAGGTCTATCGTCTCAGGAATGCTAGACCCTCCGCCCAAATAGTCGTCCACATAGAAATCGCGGGATATAGCAGATTTTACATCGTTTTTTGAAGTACTATCCGCTAAGCTTACGAGGCATTTCGTTGCCAGGTACGGGGCCGACGCTGTCCCGTACGTGACAGTATTGAGCTGGTGCGTTTTCAAAGGCTCAGTAGGATTTTTGCGGAAAAGTATTTGCAACAGTGGTCGCTGTGAAGGAATCACTTCGATGCAGCGATACATTTTTTCTACATCCCCTGAAACGACATACCTATGCTGGCGAAATCTCAAAAGAATAGATAGGATGTCTTCTTGAACTTTAGGGCCTATCATTTGGGTTTCATTTAGTGAGACACCAGAGGAGGTAGGGGCAGAAGCGTCGAATACACATCGTAACTTCGTTGTTAGGCTATCTTGTTTTATAACTGCGTGATGTGGGATAAAATATTCTATAAAATTATCAGAATGTGGCTTTAAAGTAGTATTAATTTCAGTCATATGGCCGAGTTTTTCGTACTCTTCCATAAAATTTACGTATTGCTTTTTAAATTCTGGGTCACGTTGAAATCGACGTTCTAAAGACAAAAAACGATTTTTAGCTAAATTATATGAATAACCCAGTACATTAGGGTCAGTCTTTAAAGGCATGGTTACGGTGAACTGACCATTATCTTTTCGAAAGGTATTCTGTTTAAAGCTAAGTTCACAAGCTCTCTCTTCTTGAGATAGCAAGTGCTTAGAGGAAATTGAATCTAGCTCCCAAAATTTTGACAAGTCAGGTGTGTCGATGGGATTACTAAAATTACAAAAGTGTAAGCTTTTTGCAAGAGACGGGCGTGTCTGAGGTAACTGAGGCACAGGCCCAGACACAATCCATCCGAATTTGGTTTCACATAATTTAGGCATTTGTTTACCTAAGTCGATAGTGTAATTGCTAATGACACTCCAAAACACTTCTGCACCCACTAAGATGTCAATAACAGACGGAATATTAAATGAAGGGTCAGCTAAACAGATAGTTGACGGAATAGGTATATTCTCCATATTGACAAAGGAAGAGGGCAAAATTTTAGTTATTTCAGGCAGAATTAGGCAGTCTAATTTAACCTTATAGTCACCGTTAAAAGACTCGATAATGAGATAACAAGACTGTGTACTACAAGAAGACTGTTGGTTGATACCTGTCACAGTGGAGGTCGTATTACGTCTGGACAAACCCAATTTGGTGCAGAGGCTCTCCGTAACGAAGTTAGCCGTGCTGCCGCTGTCGAGCAGCAGCCGAGCGTTGACCTTGACTCCGCTTTTGCTCAGCACTCGCACAATAGCTGTGGACAGTAACACATTGGGTGTACTAGTAAAGTGTTCCGTAGTGTTTGCAGATAGGACACTGTTAGAAGTGTTTGTGGGCAAGGCAACACTATTAGAGGCCGAAGGCATTGGGTCTGGGTAAGGCTGTTCAATCAGATCTACATGTAAAAGCGTATTATGTCTGGATTTACAATACTTGCAACCAGATAATCGACATCTATTTGCAGTATGACCTAACCGAAGACAATTAAGACAAACCTTCAATTCCTTCGCTTTATTAACACGAGACTCAATAGGCAAGTCTCTAAATGTATCACAAGTGTATAAAAAATGTTTTTTAGAACATAAAGGGCACTTTAGATTAGTTTGTAAGTTTTTATTGTTATTATTTTGTAAATAGTTATTTGATGTATGATTATTTTGTAAATATTTATGGTGTTTATTGTTATTTATGTTTTCTTCAGTGTTAGTTAATATAAATGACTTTTGTTTTCGTAATTGTGTGGTTTTGTTTGTATTTTCCAAAGTTTCCATTAAACCTGTTCTATTAGAAATAAGTGTAATAAATTGTGCTAATGTAGGTGAGTCAGACAGTGCATTGCGATACTCTTCCCAATGTCTATTTGTAACGGAGTCTAACTTTCTGGACATCATAAAAATAATAAGAGTATCCCAATGCTCGGTGGGCTCCTTTAGCGATTTAAGGACCCGGATGTTCTTGTTTATAACATCGATAAGTCGCCGCAAAGAAGTCGACGATTCGCTTAACACTGGTTCCAAATCAAAAAGAGCCTGGACGTGGTTGTTAATTAGAAGACGATTGTTATTATTTGATAGAATCAGGCGTTACTTGGCGGAAATCCATATCTTAGTAGAAAACGAAAAATATGTCGCGTAATTCCGCAAGAAAAAATGCAGATGCAGCCCAGTGACACACCTTGCACCTTCACCGTCTCGGTGCTGAGATTGGCACGGTCTAACAACTCCTGAGGATGCTCCGTGTGTGGGCGAAACACGTGTAGAGTAGTCGGTGAAGGTGCAAGGTGTGTCACTGGGCTGCATCTGCATTTTTTCTTGCGGAATTACGCGACATATTTTTCGTTTTCTACTAAGATTGTTATTATATCGGTCACACAACAAATCCCACGCAATTAAATAATTTTCGCTGTTAAAATCAATGTTTTTTATTACTTCAGACGCACGACCTTTAAGCGAAGCACGTAAGTAGTGGAATTTGTTGATGCGGTCGATGCAATCGTTATTATGTATAAGCGATATGAATGTGTCCCTAAACTCTAGCCAGCACTGATAACTACCATCAAAATGGGGTAAATCAATTTTTGGTAAGCGTACAAAATTATTTTTAAACGATGCACCTGATTTAGAGCACGACTCCGAAGCCTCTCGATCCGCGTCATCAGCATCAGCTGATTTCAGACGGCTCCGCGCTTGTGCAAGAAGCGAATAGTATCGCTCTTCAAACAAAGCACGCTCTGCATACTCGTCTTCAGGCATGTCTGACAACAGCTCGATTTCCACCTGCAATGTGTCGAACAGATCATATAAGGCTTCAAATTTGGCAAAGCGACCCTCCAAATCTAGGCATTGCAGATTTGTAAACGTCTTTGAAGATCCTAGAATACTAATATAGTTACTAAAATTTGTTAATTTGGCTTTCATACCACTGCGTTGCTTAATGAGTTTGTCTAAATTATTCATGATGTACGAAAAAAAATCAATAAAAAATAATATGTAAAAGAAAAGATGAAATCACTTTAATGGTAATAGCAATAAGGCTTAAAAACGTCTAATTCGATTATCGATAAATGCAAATCGATGAACAAAGCGGTATCGCACAGCTGATGCGAAACAAAAGAACCGTTATCTCTCGGCAAAAAAATGCATCAGCCGGTCGGTCGGCCGGTAAATGTCAAAGGTGAATCGATGAATAGCGGTGATATTTACGAGTGCAATATTGATGCGGCTAATGACTATAAACTATTATAAACACAAAATTAACTGGGCAATCAGAATTTCATATGAAAAAGCTAGCAACTTAAACTGACTGTTCAAAATGGCGAAGATTGCGAAAGATTTTGGATAGCATTTGGAAAAGATATATATTTGGAAACACACCAATAGATTCAAAAGAAAGGAAAGCGGAAAGGATATTAATTGGAACGACTCACAGAGGTCCTTAACCGTTCTTCAGATGTTTCTTCGAAGTAGATGGATGACTCGGCGTATAAAGTCGACACGGTGCGCGTCGGGTTCAAAGTCCAACAAAGTGCCACTTAGAACTTTAAAATGTCTTCTGGTCTTCAAAATCGCAGTGAATGGACCAATGTTTTGGTGCGAAATAAAACGTAAGTGGACTGTATTAAATAGGTTATATAATGATAAAGTTCTAAATTAGTGGTAAGCAAAACGGTACAATGGACGCGACGTTTGCGTGGCCGGTCGATCGCGAAGTGCCGAACGGGCCGCGGAATCCCCCGCTCACCGCTCAGCTAGCGACGTGACGTTTGTGCGTTTGCGCATGAACACGTCTTTGTATTCTTTTTGGACTTCTAAACTCTAAAGTTTAGAAAAGTCTTATAATCCCTCTCTGTCCGTCCGTACATACGTACGTATGTATGTACGCATCGAGATCTCAGAAACCATAAGAGATAGAGACAAACGGTCAACGGGAATGAGTTTAGGACACCTTGGACATGTGTCAAATGTACTTTTTTAGTTTCTACACTACAAAACAATAACAACTGTCACGTGGTTTAGAAGTCTATTTTGTGCCTGCTAACTAGCAGGCGCCGCTAACTTGTTTTTATATACGGCGGGGAAAAGCTTAGCCTTCATGCTATGGTGGTAGCTCATCTGGTAATCATAGAAGTCCTACCACCATACCAACCATACCGATTTTTTTTTCATTATTTTTTATGAACGACCGACGGGAAGACTTAGCTTTCATCATTCCTGAAGTTAAGTATTGATAAGGCTGAAGATGGAAGCGAGCCTGGAATCGTCAACTACAGAGGAACTGGCTATTTTATCTCTAACTGCCGGAACAAAACAATACTGAAAACATTGTTGATTTATAGCGTACCCGACTGTACATATAATATGTGAAAAGAGCGCTTCAAACTGTATGAGAACCTAGCTTGTCCACTTTTCGTACCTACGATGACGTCACGAGCGAGATTTAGTGATGTGTAAATGTTATTGACGAGCTCTTGCAAGCAAGCACTGCACAATTAACCATTTTAGTTTCTGAGTGACTCGTATTTTCGTGGCAATGGTCTCAAGCGGACTGACTTAGGTCTTAAAATTTTGACCGTGTATCAAACTTTTGGCAAGCAAGGTAGGTACACTTTCACCGTCTATTTCGATAGGTCTGTGGCTATAGTTATGGCTAATTATGGCATTATTGTCAAGAATGGGTGTCACAGAAGAAATGTAACAGAGACATCAGTAGGAAGGCAGCATGCTTGTATCAACAATGAAATTCTGTTGATTGCACATCGCACGTGTTTCATCATTGTCTCGGTAACAAATCAATTTAGACTTTACATCAATCAATTTAGAATTTACACTTTTATCTATCTCTATATAGGTCTGTGCTAAAAACACAACACATAAATATGAGAGCCTGGCCCTCGTCGTTACCGAGAGAGTGGTAGCCTATCCACGTTTGAAACATGGTTGAATCCCGCCTTTTAGCCAACTTCACCAGAAGGAGATTGGAGCTGCAACGCACGCGTCTAACGAAGCGCTGCGTAAGCGCATCACAGCGTAAAAACAACGGGTTACACACCGGGAGTTTCGGCAGAAGTGAAAACCGCTTAAACGAAACACCAGGAGCAGGCATACATTTTCGCCGCGCGGTAGAAAGAGAGGGGGATATTACTTCTTCTCTTACGACGCGCTGGCGGTCTACTCTCCCTCCGTCTTACGAATTTTCGATCAGCCCCCTAATTGTCTACTTTCAAAATCTATCACAATTCCTTTCAAAGGTATTGTGATTGTGATAGTGATTTATGGAATGTTTTAAATGACACTTCATTTGAAACTTCTCCATACATTTGAAAGATATTTTCGTCTGTCACTTCGCTTAGACAATTCAATTTTGTTCATTCAATACCTTTAAAAATGCGTCCCGTTCACAATCCCTTTCAAATGTCAAATAGTGACGGTCTGAAATATGTAAATGACGAATTGAAAGGGTTTGCGATAGATTTTAAAATTAGACAATTAGCCCCCAGGTCACGTGTCCTGACGCGACTTTAAATTTTTTTACCCATACCAAAAATTTCAAACTCTGATGTGCACAACGCCGCTAAAGAAGTTTTCACTTCAAAAATCGGTTACTATTGCATTTGCAGTAGTCAATACATATCTAATTTTGGATTTATCTGTTCGATTGATTTCAATCCATAACTAATTTTAAATTATTCAATGTCTGTAATTCGCAGCTTAGGACATTCTTAACGAAGTTTTTATAACTTTTTAATGTTGTATTTTACAATGCTATTTTTATGTGATAAATATTAAACAAGAAAATATACTAGAAAAAAGCAACTTGTCTCATGTCACCCTGACGGGATTCGAACCCGCATCCTCGTGAATCCGACCCAATGCACTAATCAATTATGCTACAGAGACCTATAAGGACACGTCGATTTTTTTTGCATTATATTATTGTATGTACTTTCTCAAAAGGGGTTTGGGAAATTGGGAAATAAAATACAATCATAATAAATGTAATAAAACTTCAAAAATTTAACATAGTGACTATAATATATTTTGTAAATCTGGCCTTAAATTAAACACTTATCCCTCGAGATCTAGGTCTTAAAATTATATCACCTTACAACTATAGTATACACATCAGATTTGTTATTATTACAACATTTTAATACGACCATTATTACTATACATGGTGGCACCAGTATTGCAAGGTATATGAACAACGTACGTATATGAACAAATTATAATAAATTTCAATTTGTTGGTTATTTGGTGACCACGGTATTTTAAAAAGGCGCCGATACATCAAAATATAAAAAATAGCACACAGTAGTTATAAAACCAATATAAAAAGCTCGTTTTGATCTATAAAAGTTGTTTTTTTTCTCAATGAACGTAGGGCGAAAACTTAGATATAAAGTGACCACGGCTCTTACAAATGAGCGGAAACGTCCGTCCAATAACACTAATCTTAAAACCAGTGTTTGATAAATAAAGAAAACTCGAAGAAATTATTGTTTGTATGAATCGCTATACTAAAATGCGTTTTTTTTACTATTTGTTTTATAGTTACTGTGAGTTACCTATTTTAAGTATTTTTTTGAATTTCCCGATGTTTTAACATCTTTTTGCGTAAAAGTTGTTTATATAGCCTGGCATTCCGTAATACATATTTAGCTAGCTCAGATGCCAATTACCCACAATGTAGTACTTATACTGTACGTATATAGCTAGCATATGTTTTTACATTTGTTATTTTTGTGTTTATAGATTGTGAGAATAAAATAAATATATTTATTATTAGTATTATATAAGTTAATGAAGTATGATTAATAATTAGGAATACTTATAAATAAATCTTCAGGAGTGGATAGCTAAAAGTGTTAAGTTTTCTGTTATTTATTATTCTACACTGGTGCCTTATGTTAAAAAACATAAAAACATTTATTATCAGAAAAGTATTACAGCGTGGTGAATTACAAATAAGTGTGTGTCCACAAAATGTCATTAGATTTAAAAAATAAGAGCTTTTTACAAGAAACTGTACATATTCTCTTTTAATCACTTAATTTAGATGTGTTGTGTGTCTTCATTTCTCTGATTCAAAATAACAAAGACAAAATATTCTGAAGGCATAACTTTTTTTAAATTCTGTTTTTGCGGATATTTAACACAAAACGGTTAAAATAAAATACATTTGTATTTGTTCCGTGTCTGGATCTTTTTAAATATTACTAATTATTTGTAGTACTTTCCTAGGATCTGATATCTGTATACCAAGCAGTTAAGTTATACATGTCGGAATGAAATCACTGTTGGAAATATTTTTTGATAAAGTTTATTGGTTTCTAGTTGCAGAATATATTCGAACAAACAATCACAAAACACGAATTAACTAATATTTAAGTTTTTTTATCACAGAACATAAACAAATAGGTAAGAAGAAGCAATATATTTTTTGACGCTGATGGCAACATGCCTGTTTCCGAAGTGTCACTTTTTTCAGTACTAGGTAAATGCAAACATGCTCCTTCTAACCTTTTTATGTGTTCTATGTTTTATAATATACTTGTATAATACTGATTGGAAGATGCCTTGTGTAAATACATATTAAATAAACTCTTACATAATAATACATTCAACAATACAGTCAAAAGCACGTCATGCTTTACATTTGAGCTGGGAAAACCAATGCTATTACGAGCGAGATCGACCTAAGGGCGCTCTCAAAGTAAAACTGGTCAGGGGGGCCATTCTCGCGCTGAGATATTATGTAGAATTAAAAAATTATTATTAAAAATATAAGTAAAATCTCGACTACTGTCAAAATCTTTTAGTTTCAATGATCTTTGACAATCCTATGTCTCGAAGATTGTTTTCAGTGAGTTTTTAATACAGATTTTTGGCTCCAAAAAATGACGAATTTGAGATGTCATATAGCGAGAATTGCCCATCGAACCTCTGCTAATGTATCTCATATACAGTGAAAAAATGAAACGATTGAGAATTTACCACCCCCTGCTGTGGTGTGAATGTGAGTGGTGTGGTGTGTACACCAATTATGACTATGATTGATGTTGTTTTCGTAGTACAGCTGTCAAAAATAATATGTCACCGACAGTACACACTGTTGTAGGTATGTTGAATAAAAAATTTAAAAACCTAAAACTTATCGTTAAGTTGCTAGTAACATTTGGCTTGTTTCAGTTCTTGGTACTTATTCAAATTAATTGTACTTTATTTCATTTGAATTTGTCAAAACGGTAAAAATTAAACTTTTTGTTTGTCATTTTGAATTACAGATTGAAATATGACAACTTACGTACATCTTATGTTTTGGCGCGCACTGTTCATTGAAATAAAACAAACTTTTACGGATATCAAACGTGCTATATTTCCACGAACTAAGCTGTAATTGCCGTGGTCACGGCAGCTGTAAAGGTGCCGAAACGTCGGGAAAATCAAAAAACCCTTAAAAGACCAAAAAATACGGACAATTACAACTTAGTTCGTGGAAATATAGCGCGTTTGATATCCGTAAAAGTTGTTTTATTTCAATATGACAACTTTTCCGTTTTTTGATTGCACTACATTTACCCGAAACATATTTGGTATATATTTTTGGGTTTTTAGGTTTCCCGACGTTTCGGGACCTTTTCAGTTGCCGTGGTCACGAGTTGTAAATATAGTGCACTTGAAATCCGCAAAAGTTCTTTTATTTCAATTATGGGTGCGCGAAGAAACTTAAGATGTGCTAGTATCATATATTTTATTATTTTATGTATTCATTACGAGTAGACCCAAAAATGTATTTTAGTTCTTCCGTGCTTCGGAAGGCCCTTTAGGCAGTAAATTTCGACTGCATTTGAACTAGTTTACATCCTTCAATTAATAGTAGTAGCTAGTTATATTCGTCGTTAGTACTTCAATTCATTGGAAATCATCAGTCAAAGGTATATACTATTCTGTTTACCGTTTTCACAAATTCTTTTGAAATGAGTTTCCTAAATAATATTTTACACAGGGTTTGTAATATTTATATTATACCTATTAACTATTTATAAATTACACATAATTTATTATTTATAAACTATTTATAAACATGTTATTTCACTGACTATTTGAGGATTTATTTACAAAATAATTTTTATATTTTTTTACCGGACTCAGTTAAATAATAAATAATGGTCACCCTACTCCTAAATTAATATTTAAATAAGCGATTATTTAAAATACTTTTTATTATAATTTAACTTATTTACAAAATTAAAACGATAACAAGTTAAAAATAGCCGAAAGAAAATAAGAATTTGCAATAAAAAGTACTTTTACTTTCATACCACATAAGGCCTAAACATATCTATGCCGGATCGGCCATCTTGACTCATTACGACCAACCCTCTTCTATTGTTTTCCAAATTGGAATTAAAATTAGCGGCAGCCATCGCCCTCTCTCTTTCTAGCGCGATAATTCTCTCCCTGTCCAACATTGGGGGCGGTTTGACAGATGTCAAATCAGCGGCGGCCATGTTTTTTTCTGTTTCGACGGGAAGTGGGACCTCCTTGGGTTTTGTTTTTTCTTCTGGCTGGTGGGCGTGTGTGTCCTTCTTGGTGTCTTGTTGGGCCTTTTTGGACCGTTTCCACTTCATACGTCGGTTTTGGAACCATATTTTTACCTGTGGACAAAATAACTTATTAATTAGGATTTAAAATTTGAGTTTACAATGGATAGTTATTTTTATTTAGCGTAAAAGTTATGCTTAAATAACACACGCTGGCTTCTTATTGGCTGACAGCGAGAAAAAGTTAAAAGTAGGATTATTTCACATGTCTTGGTAGACCAAATGGAAAAGCATTGGAGCGGACGTCCAAAGGTCGTGGGTTCGAGTCCCGTTAATAGACGTAGATTACTAATTTTTCCTATCCATATAATTCGTCATCTTTTGATTGATAGAATATGTGTAAAATGAAATTCATCATCCTTACTTAATCTAAATATATAAAAGAAGAAACTGACTGACTGACTGACTGACTGACTGACATATGAAAACGTTTAGCCACTTTTTATTTTCCATAATTTTCTTTACAGGGAAACACGATTGACAAAGGTTTTAAAATCCAATTTTTAGTTGTCATTTTTTTTTTTAAATTTTATATGTTTTGTAATCCCACTCAACTTTTGACCGAAGCCATTAATGACTGATGATTTAGTTTCTAGAAACAGCTTCTAAATGTATAAAAGAAGAAACTGACTGACTGACTGACTGACATATCAACGCACAGCCCAAACCGCTAGGTCTAGAGACTTCAAATTTGGCACATAGGTTCCTTGTGAGTAGGGGTGCACTAAGAGAGGATTTTTCGAAATTCTATTCAAATTCGTAGAGCTCAAAGTACTTGACGGATTGAGTTGAAATTTGGCATGTAGATAGGTAAGAAAGGATTTTCCCTTAAGGGGAAAGTAGAATCTACGCGGACGAAGTCGCGGGCGGAAAACTAATACATGTCTAAAAGGATTCCACGCGGACGAAGTCGCGGGTAACAGCTAGTAACTAATAAAAGATAAGTGACCATAAAAAGAACCTAATTAGAAATTAGTAAAGTAAAAGTAAGCTAAGGAACTAATGACCATTCAGCCTTAACTAAAGCTTCCGAATCACTAAAACCACTTGCAATTCCGCACAGACAAGTAAGGGTGCAGAAAGATTAATATATTTAAACCCGTATAAACGCCCCAAGCAATAATCTTTATAGCTTGCGTTTTGCCGCCCCTATAATCTTGTCCCCACATTTATTTAACAAACTGATCTTTTCACTTCACTAAACCCTTCTAACTAGACCATAAGGTTCATTTTTCTATGTCTAAATGAAAGTTTTCGTTTTTGGTCGTACGTAGAGCTGGTGCAGATTTGTTACGTAAATCCGTGGATTCCTCAAAGTGACAAGTGTTTTGCGACATTTGGCAAGTGTCAAAAAGAGGTTGTTTTTGATGTCGTATTTGCAAAGAGTTGATGGCCACATTTGTTTTTTGTTTTTAGGGTTCAGTGTCCTGTTAGGTACTTTAGTTTTGTCAGCTTTTGTAGTATGATATAAATAAATGATGATGGGATTTTCCTAATTTAGTTGTGAATAAATATTAAACAAGAAAATATACTAAAAAAGCAAGTATCGCCCTGCCTGACGCTTTTTCTAGTATATTTTCTTGTTTAACATTTATCACATAAAAAAAGCATTGTAATGCTACATAAAAGTAGTTGTGAATGTTATTGTGCATCAAGGCAACAATTAAAAAAAAGTAAAAAATGGTGAGTGTCTCATAAAAATGGAAAGGCCTTTCGTTTATTATTACATCATCGCAAAAACATTTTATAGCCTGGATTAAAACATAGGATAGATTATATCCTGGTAAAATTTTCCACAAGGATTTTCCAAACATCTATGCGGACGAAGTTGAAGCTATTCAAACATCCTACTAATATTATCAATGCGAAAGTATGTCAGTTTGTTTGTTTATTTGCTTGTAACTCTTTCACGTAAAAACTATTGAACGGATTTGGATGAAATTTGGCGCACAGGTAGAAGATAGCCAGTAGGACTTGCATGAGTGGCTTTTATCGACCCGATAACTCAATAACGTGCCACTGTCCCACTCACAACGTAGCGGAGTAAGCAAGACAGCATGATACGCCATATCATATCGCATGATATTTCTTTATTTTCTGGGAAACAAACCGCCTATTATATCTAACTAATATTATAAAGAGGAAAGATTTGATTGCTTCTTTACATTGAATAGGCTCCGAAACTACTGAACGGATTTGAATGAAATTTGGTACACAGATAGTAGATAGCCTGGTTATGAACATAGGATACTTTTATCTCGATATTCCCACGGAAACGGGAACCACGCGAGTGAAATCGCAAGCGACCGCTAGTAAACATATAATAAATTAGTTATAAAGTCGTTTAGCATATAATATTTTTGCATAAATTATAATAAGCAGAGTTTTATGAACTAGGAATATATACATATCTATGAATAATACCGAACATATATATGAATGGTTTCATCGGCATAATTCTTACTTTATCTATTACCTTTAACATAATTTTAATGATCATAATTATGTTAAAGATAATATTAATAATTAATTAAAGGGCATCATTGTCATACGCCTAAAGGCAATTTATCATAAAAGACGAAACGCATAATGAATTTTTCCATAACTATATCCTCTTTAACCAATAACAATTAAGAGTAAAAGTTTATAGTTAAGTTAGCATGCTTGCTTTGCATGCTTGCTTTGCATGCTTGCTTTGCATGCTTGCTTTGCATGCTTGCTTTGCATGCTTGCTTTGCATGCTTGCTTTGCATGCTTGCTTTGCATGCTTGCTTTGCATGCTTGCTTTGCATGCTTGCTTTGCATGCTTGCTTTGCATGCTTGCTTTGCATGCTTGCTTTGCATGCTTGCTTTGCATGCTTGCTTTGCATGCTTGCTTTGCATGCTTGCTTTGCATGCTTGCTTTGCATGCTTGCTTTGCATGCTTGCTTTGCATGCTTGCTTTGCATGCTTGCTTTGCATGCTTGCTTTGCATGCTTGCTTTGCATGCTTGCTTTGCATGCATCATTATGCAACAGAATATGGACCCGTCTGCGAAATGCTATTCAAGTAGTTATTTTTGTCAGCTTGGATACTTTATGGGATGTATTGTAATACCGCCCTAAGAATTAATTCTCTCTCTCTCTGTTTCATGTGCTTACCATACCTGCGTCTCAGTCAGCATCAGGCTGGTGGCCACCTCGAACCTCTTCGGTCGGGACAGGTACTTGTTCATGCGGAACTGCTTCTCCAGCTCCAGGAGTTGTTGGGAGGTGAACGCGGTGCGCGGGCGGCGGGTCTTGCCGAGCAACGCGTGGGGTGCTCCTGTGGACGAAATGGGTGGATTAAAGTGTGTGAGGAGAGAGTGAAATGGACTTGAAATAATCTACCTCATCCTCTTTCAACCAGCTCTGGTGGTCTAGGGGTAACACCTACACCACCGGAATCAGACCCAGAAGTCTCTGGTTTGATTCCCAACGGCGGTACATATTGTATTCGGTTGGGTTGGTTTTTTCCATTATCTTAACAAAGTAATATGACGCCACAACAACAATGATCTCAGCATTGTTGTTTTCCAATAGTTGAGGATTCTGGGAGAGCGTGCTTCCACTTCAGCCATGGCATTCCTTAACATCGTATGACGAAGACTAAGCGTTTTCCCGTTGCAGGTATAAAAAAATCTTATAAATATTATAAATGAATTAAACTAAAATGTAGTAAATAGTAATATAGCAACTTTAAGGTGGTTATTCTGGAAAAATACTTTGAAAAGCTCTATCATTCGATTTGTATAACTAGCGATAACGGATAACGAGAAATCTGTCCTAATTCGTCCCCAATATATACTTTAATTAATATTTCCATTCGTATTAACAATAACAATCAACGAAATGAAATCGCGTTAGTGTATTATAATATAACAAACGTGCCGCCTCACCACTATCGATAAGCCAATAATAATTATCAATTAGAATAAGCCCTGCAACATTTGGTGTTGTTTGCACAACGCGATAAACGCTCGGTTGGAACGGAACGCATCTGTCACTTTTGGCGGCAAGACCTGTCCACCGTGACAGATCGTGGGTTCTTTAAAAGGGGCACTTTGTTGGTGCTATTCGCTAATTGGCTTAATCGAATGGAAATTTTTATTGGTCGATGTAATTTTGTTAAATGGTTGTTGATTTAGGGGGGCTGTTGTTGAGTGTAATTTGGCAATACTTTTATTTCAATGCTATATTTCATGTTTTATTGCTTTCTTATATTAATTTGTAAAATTATGTGTATCAGGAATAGGTGGTGCATGTTTTTGTGGCTGCTATTTCAAGGATCTTCCAATAAGAAGGTCTTTGCATGTTAGATTATAATTATTTTTAAGTTTTATGACGTATGTATGCATGTTTGTTGGCCAGAAACTTTTAAACTAATTTTAATTCGTTCTTCCGTTTTTATAAGTTTCAGTAATCTTGTCGGTTTGGTTGGTGGTAGGACTTGTTGTAAGTCCACATGGCTAGCTACCACCATCTTATCTAATTCATGTAAATCTGACGCCATAACAACCATATTTTCAGCATTGTTGTGTTCCGGCAGTTAGAATAGAATAAAAACCATTTATTAACAACACACACAAAAAACAGTAATACAATGAGATAAGTAGGTACCTACTTAATTAAGACAAAAAAACAAGAATTATATAAGGTTACTAAGAAACAAAACAAAATAAGTACCTTTTTTTATTTTTTTTATGAACGACGGGGAGACTCTTAGCCTTCATCATACGATCCTGATGTTAAGCATTGATAAGGCTGAAGATGGAAGCGAGCCTCTCCCGGAATCCTCAATCACTGAGAAACTGGCTATCTTATCTCTAACTGCCGGAACACAACAATGTTGAAAACATTGTTGTTATGGCGTCAGACTTAGATAAGATGGTGGTAGTTAGCCAGGCGGACTTACAACCAGTCCTACCACCAACCAAACCGAATACAATATGTACCCCCGCTGGAAATCGAACCCGGGACCCCTGGGTCTGATACCGGTGGTTGTACCACTAGACCACAGAGGCGGTTAAGTTAAGTAAACTTTACTTAAAACTAATAAATAACTGTTGATTCGACTTCGATTTGTTAGATTAAAGTTAATGATTTCAAATGTGGTTCTTATTGTACAGTTTTGAATTGAGTTTCTTGAGAAAAAGTAATATTTCAAGAATCCCTAACACACAAACGCACTAACAAATAATTTTTCATTTTTAATAGTTATAATTATATGATAAATTAATAACGAAGAAATCAACGATTGCTTGTTACTCTTATTATTATTATTTTCTGTAATATTGTTACTTTTAAAATATTTTCTACCGACAATACGTTCATACCTAGTGAGGAAAACCTGTTATTGGCCATACTTCTATTAACTTAATTTTGTTATATACAATTAGAATACGCTGTTGATTTTCTAAGAAAATAAATAAATAAACCGTGCTTTTTAGATTTAAAGGTACCACGTAAAACACTGATCGGAATTTTGATAAAAAAAGACATCAAAAAGAACTTTAAACTGTAATGCAGGTTGCTCTACCAATAATCTTTGTTTACCGCCTTCTAATAGACCGTTGACAAAATAAAACAGATACGAACGAAGGGTCCCAGTAAAGTCACGTACGGTCAACAAGAAAGTACTAGTTATTGATTTTTGATGTCGGTACTTAAGCACGCAGCCATATTTGATTTGTGGACGGTCATTTTTAATGTAGTTTTAAACTTTTTTCGAATATTTGTGTTGAGCGGTGGTGCTTTGGAATTTATTATAACTGTTGCTCCATGAGTAAGCAAAACAGTTATAATAAATCCAAAATTTCCATGTTAACTGTGTAATTTCGACTACAACACATCTCAATATTTTGCGAGCAAAGTTAAGAATTTAAAAAATTATAAACGCGCGTCATTTCACTATTTTCAATTATACCGTGACCACGATCCAAGGAAAGGTATCGAAACGTCGGAAACCTCAAAAAACCATATTGACTCTAAAACACGAAACTGCTGTAACCCACAAAATGCAATATGTTCATCAGAACCAAAAAACTTTTCAGTTTTCAGAAAAACTCGGTCCTACGGTCTCAGAAATTCTTTATTGATACAAATCAAATCAAATCAAATCAATATCATTTATTCAGTCTAGGCTGTTACAAGCACTTATGAACGTCAAAGAAGCTACGCCATCGGTTCACAAACCCTACGGCGGGAGACCTTGTAACGAGAAGAACCGGCAAGAAACTCGTCAAGGGCTATTTTTTTCTCCCTGTTTTATTTCATACAGAGTCGTCAAATTGAAAAGTGAGCTTAACATATCAGTAAGGTCAATTTCCATCACAAAAGAAAATACTAATTATAATATTACATTTTATGGTTATCCTAACCGTAAACAATTTTCAACTAGCAAGGAAGGACTTACATTTAAGATTTCTCGCATTACAAGGTTACTGTACTGCAAGTTGTGACGTACATACAGGTCGATAGAAATTTATTTTAACAGTCGTCCATCACCCACCCGCCTTGTTGTTCTTCATGTGTTTGAGAGCCATACTAATCTCGTACAAGCTGAGGTCCGCATATCTTTGGTATAGTGTCTCTAAGCTGTCTCTGTCTGTAAGCTTGACTCTGGGTTAAGACCCCTGCGCCTTGCTTTCTACAGGTGTCTGCGTGGAATATAACTGCGCATAGAAACTCTCGATCTCCATCAGGATTTAAGGCTTCGATGAAGTGGTGTGACTGTCGTCAACTGAGCTTCGTCATACGTTCATTCTGGGTTTACGCGATTGAGCCAAAGCTCGAATATAACAATGCCATGCTTACGTACTTAATAATCAATATTAAAATACTTAATGGTAGGTAATATGTTCAAAAGAGACCTAACCAAATGGCTGAATGAAAAATGTTTTTATAGTGTAAGAGAAACATTACCACATATACCACAAATATTTTCACCACTACTACAGAATATATGTTAGTAACCATTACCAACATATTAAGATCAATAATACAGGGTGTTAAAAAAACCATAACGAAAATTAAAACCTCGTCTTCTCCTCATAGTTACTATCATTTTCTTGTATGGAGCCAAATCTGGGAACCTGATAATCAAGGAGTTATTGAGGATCAAAGTCGATATTTATATTTAAAGATTATCGTTTAAAGTTACAAAACCGCTATGAATATGATAACCAATCAATGAAACTGTGTCCTGGCCGCCTATTCGTACTGTTATAAGAGAATTGAAAATCCATTTTTTTTTAAAGAAATTTTAATTCAATCTAACATTAGTTTGGAAATAGTTCAATGATGTAAATTGGATGTGGCAAGTGACGCGGATCGCGACCGGCGGAGAAATGACGCGCTGCACTGTCTATTGCATAGAATAGAAATATGGTGATTGGGAATAAATATGTACATTCGGGTAAATTACACACAATAAATATCGTCAAAACGAAACTTCACCGAAATAAATGGTGAATTTAGGAAAAGGAACGACCGGTTTTAAGCGAAGTCACGCGTGTCATTGCGTGTAAAAATAACACCCATTATTTGAAAACTGAAAATAAAAGTCGTTTCCCAACAATAACTTTTACACATTCTTATTTAGTTTGATGTACATCAAACTAAATAAGAATGTGCGATCATGTGATCATCAAACGAAATATATGCGTAAAGTGTACACTTTACGCATATATTTCGGCTTCGGTATGGGTCTGTTAACACCCTGTATTTATCTAAATATGTTGGTAGCTAAGGTAAATACCCTGGATGTGGCCATTGACTCAGCTGCTGTTATGGTCACTTTAAAATTTAATCTTCATCATCATATAATATAAGCGTTAAATAAAATTGACCACAATCGGTTTTTTTTTTCTCTTTATTTTTTCTGGGGCTTTTATCCTCATGGATACGTCAGCCCCATCGTATCTTCTCCAGTATCCCACCCAACTACTTAAAATTATATTCTACAATACAAGTCGGTCCAATCGGATTTTAAAGTAGCAACAACTGGAACTTTGGCCACAACCGAGGCTTAAAGTGGCCGCAACCGGGACTTAGAGTGGCCATAGCCAGGTCGTCAACCCTGATTTGTCGTCTGGGAAAACAAAAAGAATTATCATTAATTTTCCATGTGAATTCTGCCAGGCACCGCCTCACAAGCCGAGGGGAACCTGAAACGGTTCCGTACCAATATTTATTTCAGTCACTTGCCACCGTTATAGAGAAGAATGCTCTACAAAGGAGATTTATTTAATACTAGCTTCTGTCCGCAGTTTCACCGACGTGGTTCCCGTTCCCGTGGGAATATCGGGATAAATAGTAGGATAAATCTATGCCAAAAATCAAGTCGATTAAGGTTGCTTAATAGGGCGTTAAGAAAGGACAAACAAACATACATTCGCATTTATAAATTTGTTTAAAATTTCAATAATTTCAATTTCATTTCATCATTTCATGAACCAACGTCAACTTAACTAGATCTGTATATTTTTTTTGTTTTTCAGACTAAAGGCCATTACGTATACATTAATACATAGTTTTGAATTGTATATAATTTTTTTTTATAAATGTTTATAGAAATATTATCTTGACAGGTTTTTGTGAAACAGCGAGAAGCCGCCAGTTCACTATCTATATTAGGACACGACACCGCACGAGTAATTTGTTTTTAGTGGACGAATTCGCGTGCGGAAGCTGCTATATATCAGACAATTCAGGTTGAGGTAGGTAAGTGTTGCAAAAACATGTTTTCGTTTATGTGAATCATGCCGTTTATGTGAATCATCATAAATCACATGATGTGATTCACGGATATCTGAATATATCTGAATGATATCTACTTTCGGATTGATTTATACTGTATTTGTAATGTAGACATAAAAAATTGCCGATTCAGAAATAGGTACTTAGCAATAAATTTAGATGAATAAAGACTTTGACTTCTTTAACTTTGCTCTTTGATTGTAATCTTCTGAACTTAAAAACGCCATTTTAAAGTCCCGATAACTGTGGGTATCCCTCCCCGGAAACAACGGCTGAACGTACCTTCCGAAGAACGGAGAAGCTCCAAATAGTACATTTTTGGTCGCCCATGCCGCGACTGGCCATTGTAAAAGGTGCTACACAATCATTCGCTGATGACTGACCGTTTCGCGAAAGCTGCCAAGCTGCTGCGGTTTCAGCCGCGTGGTTCCCGTTCCCGTGGGAATATCGGGATAAAAGTATCCAATGTTCATAGCCAGGCTATCTACTATCTGTGTACCAAATTTCATTAAAATCCGTTTAGTGGTTTTTGAGTTTATTAGTTGCTAACAAGCAAACAAACAATCAAATCTTTTCTCTATAATTATAATATTAGTATAGAAAAGTCGTCTAGCTGCTAGACTATAGTAATTTGACTATGCCTAATTATACTTATGATAAATTTTAATTAGAAAAATATTGGAAAAAACTCGGCCACAAGTGAATTCTCAGATGAGACTCGAACCCACGACCTTTTGAAATCCGGTCCAATGCTCTAACTACTGAGCTACCGAGACTTAAGTGTCGGTAGCTCAGTGCTTAGAGCATCTAAGAGTCCCATCTGAGATCTCACTTGTGGCCGAGTTAATTTTTTCCAATTTTTTTTCCAATTTTTTTCTTTTTAAAATTTATCATATGCCTAATTTATTAGATTTTGTATAAGTAGAGCACCATTCAATACAGTTTCATCCGTCCTGAGAAAAGATTTACGTACGTCCCCTTCACGGAATACAAGCATTTCATTAGTGGAAGAAACTGATTCATGCCTCTTATGTGTTCGACATAAGGTCCAATTCCTATGAATTTCATCAGCTAAAAGAAAAGCGTTAAAGGAAAATTGGCTTTATTTCATCGTAATTAGGTTTAAATCTGATCGAAATGGTTAGGGAAATATATTATTTCTTTATGGTGACATTGATTTATTAGGGAAATGGGAGAGGAAAACTGAAATTCATATTTTGTTTGCAGAAAACAATCTGATCTTTGACAAAGACATTGTTTTTAGCAGTGATGCTAAAAACACTTTTATTCAATTATTTAATCATTTGCTAACCGGCACCGGTGTCCGGAGAACAATGGAATAAGTATCTATTGTGTCCCTTACATGCCTGGGATGTCGTAAGAGTCGACTAAGAGGCTCGACGCATTGAACACCTGTGCGAGAGAAGGAAAACTCGAAACAAACCCGTCTGGCCAGCGTGGTAGCAGTAGGCTATCAGCCTCCTATGAACGCCACAATAGAGGTGAGCTAGGAGAGGCTTATGTCCAGCATTAGACGTCCACAGGCTGATGATGGATGGATGGATTGTGTCTCATAATCCAGGGCCTGAGATGTTAAAATTAACTTAGATTTATGCACGCGGTAAAGATAATTGTCTTAATGGTAAATTTTAAATAGAAAAATATTGGAAAAAATTAACTCGGCCACAAGTGAGATCTCAGATGGGACTCTTAGATGCTCTAAGCACTGAGCTACTGAATATTTTTCTATTTAAAATTTACCATTAGTATAAAAATAGCATTGAAAAATGCAAAAATTACAAAATCATAAAAAAAAAGATAATTGTCTTTATTGATTTAGCAAAAAATACTATAGCGGAAATACCGGAAAAATCTGATTAAGTACTGAATTTAAAAAAAACCAAACACATTTAAGATTTTCATACAATAATTAAATACTCATATATTTCTAATGTCCGACTCTTCCCATGAATTTTCCAAGAAGTTCCCATTGTAAGCTAGTGAACCAAATTGGATTTTCTAGTATATTTCTAGTTATAAAAATTTACTAATTTCATTAATGGTTGTGAGGTTTTTCTGGTTAAATTAGGTTCTTTTAGTGACAAACTTTTTTATCTGCCACTTTTTACGCGAAAAGAGGTTTGCAACCTTCAACTTTTTTGTAAGTTTTCTAAATCCTGGTTTAAGAAAAGGTCAAAGAAAGTTGCAATTTCATTTGCTAATATTCCTCTCCAAGGGTCAACGGTTTTTTTTTTAAATGATAGAAGACTAAACTTTTTCTAAAATTTTTGGCGCGAAAAAGACCAACAAGTATGCAATCTTCGTCTACATGGAGTCTTTTCACAAATGGTACCAGCCCCCTAATTATGTTACTTGTTTCTATCAACGTTTGAATGAAAGTGCAGTCACATTGCTGCTTTAGTAAAAATCAATGTGACAGCTATCTACTAAAGCAGCAAAGTAACTGCACTTTCAATCAATTTCAATCAAAATCTGTTAGCAACAGAGTTAGATAATCAACTAGCAGGTTACATTTTCTATAATTTTTGGCGCCAAAAGGTCCAAAGAGGTTGCAAATTGCAATTTTCGTCTAAAATTGCTCGCCAAAGGTTATAACATGGCGGCCTTCGTATTGCAAACACAACAATACAGTTATGTCGCGTCGCCGAGCGCAAGGCGGCAATCAGTGTAATTTGATTCCGCCGTCCCTATGTGCTGAGTTGCTGAGTTAAGATATAAAGGCTATATAAGCCATTGTGAGGAGTTTATGAGTTTTAGATAGCTGACGTGGTGGTTTATTGTCATTATGGTGTGGTAACTTCGTTAATCGAAATTGAAATAAAACAACTTTTGCGGAATATTAGTGGTCACGGGTTGTCAACCCGTGACCACGGCAACTGAAAAGGTGCCGAAATGTCGGGAAACCAAAAAACCTCAAACAAACCGAAAAATTATAGTCCATCCATCATCATCAGCCTGTGGACGTCCACTGCTGGACAAAGGCCTCTCCTAGCTCACGCCTATGGTGGCGATCATAGGAGGCTATTAGCCTACTGCTACCACGCTGGCCAGACGAGTTGGTAGAGGGTTTGTTTCAAGTTTTCCTTCTCTCGCACAGGTGTTCGATGCGTCGAGCCTCTTAGTCGACTCTTACGACATCCCAGGCATGTAAGGGAGTGGTGACACTTGTATTCTTAGGCCGTCACCACACGGCCCGGAAAAATTATAGTACTAAATATATATTTCGGGTAAATAAATCACACTAAATATTCCGCAAAAGTTGTTTTATTTCAATTATGAGTGCGCGAAGAAACTTAAGATGTGCTTTCGTTAATCAACTTTAATTTCAATGCAAGATATTTCCTTTTTGTTCAATGCCCTATCACATAATAAAGTGACAACATGAAGAGTGAAGAACGGCTCGCCGTTCTCGACTTTTGCACTTAGAAACACATTTGGCGATTTAGTTTTATTTCTTTAATATAGGTAAGGAAATTATAAGGCTAGGAAAATATTGATATTGAGATATCGCAGCGCAAGAAAAGCCCCCGGTGCGGTCCTCTGATAGCTTTATTAATTTATGTCTTTTTTTCTGTTTAGGTAATTTGGTAAGTGCCACAATAATAAAATGCTATTTTGCAAGTTATGT
This sequence comes from Chrysoteuchia culmella, assembly GCA_910589605.1. Taxonomy (NCBI): domain Eukaryota; kingdom Metazoa; phylum Arthropoda; class Insecta; order Lepidoptera; family Crambidae; genus Chrysoteuchia; species Chrysoteuchia culmella. The sequence continues at coordinate 2,006,031 of OU342669.1, forward strand.
TGCGTTTATTTTAAGTCGATAAGGAATTACAAATCAATTTAAAGTCAGTTAAGTTTCAATATTCAACCATTTTTTGCCGAAATATTTCATGTTTTACAAACCATCAAAACTGCCCCCTGATTATGTAACTTGTTTCTATCAACGTTTGATTGAAAGTGCTGTCACATTGCTGCTTTAGTAAATAGCAATGTGGCAACTATCTTACTATAGCAGCAATGTAACTGCACCTTCAATCAATTTCAATCAAAATCTGTTAGCAACAGAGTTAGATAATCAACTAGCTGAACCTATAAAAGAACCCAAATTAATTAACCTACAAGTAAATGATGTTCAATTTTCGAATGTGCGGTGACCGGCCTAATTCCAATTCCACATGGTTTATGTGTATCTTTTTTATTTTTATGGCTTGGGGTGACTGTCACATTCGCCATGCTTGTTGTTAAAAAAAAACAGATTCACGCTGAGTTTTGTCGAGGGTCGATTTGGGTCGCTAACCTATTTTGAAAAAGATAATTTGATTAATAATTGTTTACTATAGCCAGTGCCAAATCAACGTGCATCATTTTATAGTCCTTATTTATATATTTAATCTTCTTTTTCATATGTTTTATTTAAATTTAAGTTTAAGCCAAGTATAGAAAGAAAGAAAACATTTATTTTAAGTCACATGACAAAACACAGAACTACAACCAATGAAATAAACAATTAGCATACAATCGAAATGATACCGTGAGAAAGTCATGTGACGGAGTTTTACCAGGGTTCTTTTCATAACAACACGTGTTGTGAGACTCCATTTTAACTCAAACTACCGCACAATTTCTATTTAATTTAAAAAATATATTCACTGGACATTGGCGAACTCCAAAAGGGAACCGCCATCACATAAAAAGAAGAATACGAAGAAGTCACGTCAAAACGAAGTCAAAACGCAATGCGTCTAATTCGAATACGGGAAATGACGGTCCGAAGAAGCAGTTCTTAGCAGCACAATAAACTTCGGGAACTACTGAACCGCCTCTGTGGTCTAGTGGTACAACCATCGGTATCAGACCCAGAGGTACCGGGTTCGATTCCCAGCGGGGGTACATATTGCATTCGGTTTGGTTGGTGGTAGGACTTGTTGTAAGTCCGCCTGGTTGGCTACCATCATCTTATCTAAGCCTGACGCCATAACAACAACGTTTTCAGCATTATTGTTCTCCGTTTGACATAAGATAGCCAGTTCCTCAGTGACTGAGGATTCCAGGAGAGGCTCACTTCCATCTTCAGCCTTATCAATACTTAACATCAGGTATGATGACGGCTAAGAGTCTTACCGTCATTCATAAAAAATAAAAATAAAAGATGATGAAAATAAAATACAACTGTAGAAACCTACATTATTCCTGACTTCCTAAGTAATAAGACATTTTGTTTGAGGGATAATTTCATCGCAAAAAGTTTGACGCCATGTGGAGTGATCACGTGGACAGCTAACACATCATTTTCATTAGCCATTTTATGGTATTCTTATGGATGGATATAATATAGAGAATGGATCATGAGCCACCACGCGGGTCCAATGCGGCAAATATAACCGGGATTGGTTAAGATAGCCGGGATCAAGGGTTTCACATGCCTCCCGATTCGCGGAAACATTTATTAAAACAAATAAAAAACAAAATACGAAATATTACAACAATGTGGGTAAGGGTGGGCTAGTCTCTAAAAGAGATCTTTTCCAGCCAATCTAGGACGTGTTAGTTATGGGAAAAAAACTAAATCGACAAAAATCGTCACTTTACACTACAAATTAAATTCAGCACTAAATAGCCACCTGCAGCATTTAATAGTGACAAACATATCACATGTTACTCATTAAAAAACACAACTTCCATTTAAGACTCTACACATCAAGCACTAGGGGTTAAAATCGTATATCAATAGAAGTAACAGTGAATAAACTATAGGAGGGTTATAATCTGGGGTTAAATCTATTGTTAGATAATTTGTTTGTTTGTATGTCACAATTGGCTGGTGTTGAGCCTAATGGCCAGCATGTGCTGGTACTATTGACACCATATTTTAGGGGACAAACCTTTAAAAAAAAGCAGCAACAAGTTATGCTACCACTTTGTGTGTTCCGGCAGTTAGAGATAAGATAGCCAGTTCCTCAATGATTGAGGATTTCGGGAGAAGCTCGCTTCCATCTTCAGCCATATCAATACTTAACATCAGGTATGATGAAGGCTAAGACTCTCGCCGTTGTTCATAAAAAAAAACTTTTGCTAGAAGACCAATAATTACGTATATTTATTTTCGTGGAAATTCTTTGAGATTGACATCATCTGTTACTTCTACATATGTTGATAAGCAAAGACAGTAAAAAATAAGCCTTTTGGAGTCGATGTTTTCCGTATTCAACCCACGTTCATTTTATTCCGCTTTTTACCCAAAAACTAATTCGTTTTCTACCCACGATTTAAGATATAACTAATATATATTTCCGAATACTACACAAAAATATTCCTGTTTCGACCCATATATAATTTGGTAATAATATGGATTATTACCAGATGTTCTACTGACGGCAAAAAGTTAGTTGCTATTTTAAGAAATAATATAAAAAACTATACAAACAATCAGTTGTCTTGTCTGACACTTAATTAATGTTACCATAGACTGGTCACACAGACTAATACTTACATGGTATTTTTTTTTATATTGGTGCTCCTGTGTGATCAGTCATAAAAGGTCATGTTTATATTTGTCATATTGTAGTATATTGTTGTAATGTCCCGGTTAGCATGGCTCTCAGCCCCACCAAAACGGTACCGACGGAAGACCAGCGCTGGCCAAAAAGCCAAGCATTATGCTGAGTCGGTACCGTTTTGGGACAAACTGTGTATTTGTTTGTCCCAAATAAATATAATTTTCTTTCTTTCTTTCAAAAAAGTTAAGGATTCTCTAACTATATTATAAATATTTGATAGAATCAGGCGTTACTTGGCGGAAATCCATATCTTAGTAGAAAACGAAAAATATGTCGCGTAATTCCGCAAGAAAAAATGCAGATGCAGCCCAGTGACACACCTTGCACCTTCACCGACTACTCTACACGTGTTTCGCCCACACACGGAGCATCCTCAGGAGTTGTTAGACCGTGCCAATCTCAGCACCGAGACTCGGTGCTGAGTTTATCCCGATATTCCCACGGGAACGGGAACCACGCGGGTAAAACCGCGGGCAGAAGATTGTTTTTCGTATGTTTTTTTTATTAACGACGGGAAGACTCTTAGCCTTCATCATACCTGATGTTAAGTATTGATAAGGCCGAAGATGGAAGCGAGCCTCTCCCGGAATCCTCAGCCTCTGAGGAACTGGCTATCTTATCTCGAACTGCCGTAACACAATGCTGAAAACATTGTTGTTATGACGTCAGGCTTAGATAGATGGTGGTAGCTAGCCAGGCGAACTTACAACAAGTCCTACCAACAACCAAACCGAATACAATATGTACCTCCGCTGGGAATCGAACCCGGGACCCCTGGGTCTGATACCGGTGGTTGTACCACTAGACCACAGAGGCGGTTATATATATATCGATAAATGGACTACCCAACACTGAAAGAATCATTCAAATTGGACCAGTAGTTCCAGAGATTAGCGCGTTCAAACAAACAAACTCTGCAGCTTTATAATATTAGTATAGATATATAAAAGTAATCATGGTCCTTATGATACATTTTAAATAGAAAATATTGGAAAAAATTAACTCGGCCGCAAGTGAATTCTCAGATGGGAAATCACTTGTGGCCGAGTTAATTTTTTCCAATATTTTCATTTAAAATTTATCATAAGTATAAAAATAGCATTGAAAAATTCAAAAAATCAAAAATCATAAATCATGGTCCTTTTACTACAGAGTAGTGAGACTAGAATTATTGCAGGTACAGATCCCAATTTGGTACTAGTTTATTATATCGACGGTGGAAAACAGAAAGGTCGTATCTCGAAAAAGGTCGTAACTCAACTAAGCATAAGGTAATAATCAGCTTTTTTTTCTGCGTCGATTGATCTGGGTCTCATTGCTCTAGGACAACATAAAATCTGAAAATTGGGGAGTGTTTTTAAAAAGTCTGCAATTTTTTTTGGCGTAACTGCCCATAAAACAGCAAATTTGAACTTTTTAGAGATACGCAAAGTAGAAGTTTGTGTTTAAAAAATAAAGACAGTTACGCGGTCACTGTTTCTATCCACGATATCAGATGCGACCTTTTTGCGGGATGCGTTTTTAAAACTTCTCTATTTACGATAAGATACGACCTTCTTAAAGATAGTATTCTTCAAAGGACAACGAATAATCTCTAAGATACTACAATTTCGTGGGTGGCTTATATCAATCCAAACGCGGTCACGCCCCAATAAGCTACCATAGTTGCTGCGCGGGCGCTGTGGTGAAAGGTTGTCTGTGTTGTTCCAGTAAAATCGTCATGTGAAAACGTTACTGTTTTATTCTAATAATCTAGACTAAGTTATGTAAAATTTTAATAATCAACTCATTATTTCATAATACAGTAATTTCATCAGCAAAATAAAAGATTGTTCTAATTTAGTCTAAGTAATTCAAAATTACACGCAATAAGCAAACATAATTGTATTTTGTTCATGAAATATTTCAATTTATCTATTATTCTTAGTTGTTTTTCGTTTTTATTTAGGTAAGTTATTTTATTTAATTGAAAAAGCTTGTTGTTCTCATAACTAGCTCCGATGGGACTCAAACCTACGACCTTTCACTGTTCGGGCGAATGCTCTAACCACTGAGCTACGTAGTCAGCTCTGATGGGACTCCAACCCATGACTTTTCATTGTCCGAGCGAATGCTCTAACCACTGAGCATTCGCCCGGACAATGTTGTGAAACGGGTCGTTTTTTCTAATACTTCATTTTCAGGCACAGATATGCTGTAGGTACCTACCTATTATAAGTAATTAAATAAGTACTAGAATAAATCAACCTACCTCCTATATTTAAGTTCTTAACATTAGATATATTTTAACTATCTAGGTACGTTTGTAGATTTAACAATCTAATAAATAATCCTTAAAACTATGTTTACAACAAGCTTTTTCAATTAAATAAAATAACTTAAATAAAAACGAAAAACAATAAAGAATAAACTGACAATTTTGAATTACTTAGAATAAATTAGAACAAGCTTTTATTTTGCTGATGAAATTACTGTATTATGAAATAATGAGTTGATTATTAAAATTTTACATACCTTAGTTTAGATTATTAGAATAAAACAGTAACGTTTTCACAAGACGATTTTACTGGAACAACATAGACAACCTTTCACCACAAAAATTGGCAACTTTAAAAAAAATTAACTGAACAAAATGTTTATAAAACGTTCTATGTCATCCGAGGCTAAATATACAGAGGTGACATTACTTGCACTGGAAAAATTTATGTCGCCAAAATATCACCTGTACCCAAATAAATTGCCAATATCAGCTCAAAAATATACCGATCTAAAAAAAATACAAAATCTGTCATACCGGCAGCATACGCCGATAAATATTTAAGTCTTAAATTTAACAGTAAGGTTGTCGATAACCTCCCTGATACTGATGAAGAAGATGTTGTGTGATGATGTGCTTAATTTTCTATTAATTTAATTTTGATTAAATTTCTGATCTTATTTAATTTTAATACTTATTATAATTTTAACACTAAATTTTAATTGGTACAATCATTTTAGGGTATGAATGTGTCCCTTTCTGATCTTTTTCTCTTTGAAATGTCTCTCTTTATCTCTTTGAAACTTCTGATCTCATTTATTTTTAATACTTCTTATAATTTTAACACTTAATTTTAATTGGTACAATGATTGGGTATGAATGTGACCCTTAATACGAAATTTAATGAGATTATACGAAAGTTAATCTGATTATAACTTATAATTTAATGATCATGTGAAGAAAAAGAGTTTTCGTTTTTGTGTGTTTAGAATATTTTTTTTGTTTTTTACCAATAAATATACGTTTGAAAATTCTTGTGACTTTTTATTAAGATCATTAAATTTAAAGAGGTTTACATTACGCCCTATTTTCTAGTCATTGTATGTAATTTTTACGTACTTACACCCCGTCATTTACAGGTAATTAAAAACAAAAAGCAATTACGTCCTTTCTGAGGTCAGTGAATTTATTATAATTGACTGGTTTAGTACAAATATGATGGCAAGATACGACGTTTTTGAGGTATGAAATTTCTATAGACGAAGGTCGTAACTAAAAAAAAACCGACTTCCGGCAATAGGAAATTGTTGGTTTGTAGACAATTTAATTCAGGTTAGAATTATATAGTTATGGTTAGAAAATTACGTTCATACGACGTACCGTATAAAAGATATCACCGAATTCCCATATTTTTTTCGGTTTTTTGGCTCTGGTGTAAAGTTGTGTTTTTCGAGATACGACCTTTCTGTTTTCTGCCGTCGATATGTTTAGATAGAATTACTTTTAAGGTCTCTACAACCAAGTGATAAAATCAAGTGAGTTAGGTGTTCGTAAAATATTCCCTGTTGATGGATTAGAAACCGTCAGCCGTTTGTTTTAGGGCTCAATATTGATTGTGTCCACTTGATAGTTAAATAGATTCTTTACATCACAGCTTTTCGTTGGTAGGGATGGGACAGTGTTAAATACGATAAAAATATAGAATAAAATAGAATTATGATAAAAAATATAAAAAATATCACATATATTAGATTTTTGGATAAACTTATGGTGGAACTTGTTTACAGTATTAGAATCAATAAAGATATAAAATACTAGCGGCCGCTCGCAGTTTCACCGTCGTGGTTCCCGTTCCTGTGGGAATATCGGGAGAAAAATATATGTTGTCCAGAAACCTATTGTTTCTAACCTATGACAATCCTATAATGTTGAACATTGGTTTTCGTGACTTCTAAATGTAGATTTATAGCTCTAAATTTGAGATGTTGAAGGCGCGAGAATGCTGATACGAAACGGAGGTACGGTACGGACAAAATAACATATTTGGATCCACCGTTAAGTATTTTCTTTCACATCTAGTCCAGCGTGGGAGTTTACAACAGTTTTCAAATATGACCGTTATATTGGTTTCACTATTTGATTTGCCCGCATCGTTTATGAGTTTGTAGTCATGCGGTGTGCCTCAAACAACTCGGCAAATAAATACTCAAACATCGGTATAGTTTATTGAACATTATTAACGTATTAGGCCAATAAATGACTTCCACTTTACAACAGACATTTTGCAGTCGACGGACTCTATGGCGCAGTGGTACTGATCATGTCTAAGAGCTTGGGGTCGTGGGTTCCAACTACAACAAAATATATATTATGTAGGTATTTAAGCTGTTATTGTTAGGTATTTATATTGTAGTTATTAGATAATTTATACTGTTGATATTAGGAAACCGTGTGGTGACGGCCTAAGAATACAAGTGTCACCACTCTCTTACATGTCTGGAATGTCGTAAGAGTCGACTAAGAGGCTCGACGCATTGAACACCTGTGCGTGAGAAGAAAAATTTGAAACCAACCCTCTACCAACCCGTCTGGCCAGCGTGGTAGCAGTAGGCTAATAGCCTCCTATAAATGAAACAACAGGCGTGAGCTAGGAGAGGCCTATGTGCAGCAGTGGACGTCCACAGGCTGATGATGGATATTAGGAAATATCCACTCTACCTTAGCCTAAATGGTCGATTTCAATAACCTATGCAATGGCTGTTAATTTGGACTGATTAACAAAAAAAGCTAGGCAACAAATCTCTAAGCTAAGTCTACATCTTACTGAGGATAGGTAGTGGATCCCGACTGTTAGTAAAGGACAGGCCTGTCTGAGATTAGTTGCCTAATTAAACCAAAATAACTATGGTGGCGGTGGGCAATGAAACAAAACCAAGATAACCCTGTATTTGGTTATTGAAACTGGCTCCAAGACAAAGTTTAGGTGGATGAAGACCCGTGTCGATAAAACAATATTTAAAATTACCGATATCTATGTTCCTTCTAAGTGTCCCATCCCTACCCCACGGGGATCTAATTTGGCAAGGGCCCGTCCCTTTGTTTGCGCGAACAAATTGCTGCCTGATAATTGGCTTACTGCTCCCTACATGACGAGGTTGGGCTCCAGTGCTAGCGGTCAATATATTAGTAAGTGCATAGTTCGATGTAAGTAAAACGAAAAGCGCGGCCTTTTTATAGACCTATCAGTTCAATTGTTTCTTAGAGAAGCTCCTTTTAAATAAAAGTATGTTTTAATGTTATTTAAAAAAAATAATATTTAAATCTTCAACAGAGAAACGCTTAGCCTTAATCATGCCTGGGCCCTTAGCCAAAGTAACAATTCAAAAACGATAACGAATTTCGAAAAGAATTAAATGTATGGGATTGGCGGATTGGCATAGGCCGCGCTAAATCACGTGGTCTTACCGCAAGTTGATTGGCGCATATAGACAATAACGAATCGAATTTGTAATGTCGGTTCTTGTATAAGGCAGTATGTCTGCAGACTTCGGTCATTTTAAAATTTCCTTTCATTAAGATATATATATATATATATATATATATATATATATAGATATAAATATATAGTAGGTGAGGTGGATGGGTAGGTACGATGGGTGAGAGCTAGTAGAAAAAAAAATGTAAAGGAAAAGAGATGCTTAATTCGGTGAAAGACTGTATTTAAATGTTTTATTGTGGTGGCCGAAACGGCTCTTCGAACCTTGTTAACTTTACAGGTTTTCATTGTTCAGAGGTAGCATCAGCCTTGGCTTTTAATTTTGGCCATAGTACACAAGGAATATTATCTTCACTGATTTACGTTTTTAATTCAGTGCGAACGCACGTAACGCCCCATCTGTCAGATCGACAGTGACAGGTATGACACTGACAGGAGATTGTCAGATGGTCTGCGATTGATATATGACAGAAGGTCCTTGCTTTTTAAGGTTACTTTAATTATAGAATTTTATTGATACACAATAAAATCATAAACTATATCATAATATATAAAAATTAATGAACGAATAGCTGAAGCCGCAGGTGACGAGACGCATACGGCGCCCCTCCGAAACACCACTCCGCCCGCGAAGCAGAAAATTCAGTACGCTCGGCGTTAGAGGACAGATCAGGGAAGCCCGGGAGTCACCTCCGGCTGTTTTACTACCCTGCTAGTATCAAGCAGTGAAAATATAATCAGAGGATCACACATAGAGCGGTGACCCCATTCCTCTATTAAATTAACCCAAAAAACTAACATTTAGTTTTATAATTAAATATATCCATATCAACAACCACCATTCATTCACATCAGCAAGCTTAGGAGTTCACCCATAGTGTAGCATCATCATCAATTTCTCATCACATTCAATTAAGTTCCATTTCTGATATCCTTGGGCAGGCATTCATGAACCTTCAATTTTATTTAAGATATCACTAAAACAGTAACTTTAAATTAATTGTTTTAACAGTGTACCTATTTTTTATGTTTTTATGTGTTAATTACAGGACACCTTTTTAGTTTTGGTTTGTATAGAGTCAGGATAATAATAAAGATCAATTTACTTGTCACTGGATAATGTTTTGTCTCATTTCCCCGTTGTTGTCCTAGCCGAAAAAGGTAAGTCTATTAAGTAAGTTCCTATTATTATTGAAAATTGGAAAACCACATTACATTTGGCGCCTGAACAGGTTATAGAATGTCCTGATACAGCAAAGCATTTTGTGTTGGTCAATTAGCTCAACAGAAACCCAGGGATATCAGGAATGTTTTATTGACTTTTCAAATTAATTGCATATAAAATTGGAAAAATCTTGTTTAATTTACAGTTAGAAACTAATGTCCACATCTTAAGTTAAATATTTTGTTAGTAAAACATAATTTCTTTATAATTAAGACCTATCAAAGTTGCCTTATTGTTTTTGTGAGCCTGAATGATATCAGCTTAATTGAATGCACATTTTTTCTTTTGTTTTTGCATATAGCATCACTTCAGTTGCATTTTTGGGGCTTATTTACATGACTATACTGGGAAATTGCTACAGATAGTAAAGATAATACTTTTGGACAAGAAACTATAATTTTTAAACAATGTTTTGGCTTAGTTTCACACAAAATTAGTTACACTTGCATTGCACACATAAAAGTCTATTGCTACTACTGTATTATAGCCCTGAATCTCTCAAATAACATTATAAAAGCCTTGTACTTGCTAAAAATTCTCCTTAGAAACATCAATTTGACTGCTGTTAAAGTGCTAGTGACTTGCAACATAAATTTCTCATTGAATTGGGACACTCAAGTGATTGAGCCTTGAATATCCCAAAATTAATCAATAAAGCTTTATCATTGTGCTAGAACTTGAAATTGCAAACACTGCCAACTCTAGTTTCACTGCAAAAGCAATAACAAGTGGAACATACTTACAACATTATATATTTTTTTTAATTATTTGAGAAATTCAGTCTCTCAAAATTTATCAAAAAAAGCTTATCATCTTGCTAAACTCTCCACATTCTAAGCTTCACTTGTACTGCAAAATAATACTTTCATACAGCATAACATAGTTTTGAAAATAGGCACTTGTTTGTTTTATGAGCATCAATTTCATGCTGAAAAAAAAGAATACTCTCACACACACCACTTTCACTGATCTCTGAAAAAGATAAAATACTATTTAGAGATTGGTTATTGCATAATACTGAAACAAAAGTTACATTGGAATTAGCCTGAAAACCTTTGTTTCCAGACTGGTTTTATGTGCTTTTGATTATATTTATTATACACTTGGGTTTTGGGTTAAATTATTAAGGTACTTGTTCTTGATTTAATTTACTACCTACTTTACATAAAGGTTTTAAAAGTTATTGCTACATAAGATTGTTTATAATCTTAGCAAGTTACCTATTTAAACTAATCTATCTTCCCCTCTGCTTTATAACAAGATGGAGGAGGAAAGACCAATCAATTTTCTATTACTGAGGAAGGATGAGTTAGAATATGAAGCTAGGATCCGGGGTGCGGAACCGGCTAGTAAAGTTATTGATCTCCGTGCCCAAGTGAGAAAGCTAAGCAAGGAGCTGCCGTCAGATGAGATAGCTGAAGTAGATCTTGATATAGTTTCTGAATTTCATGCAGTTAAAGATAAATTGGCATATTTAAATGATTTAATTGTGGGTGCCGGGAAGCCTACATGCACACTCAAGTTGCTCAACAGGGTGGAGGCAGTAGCACACCATCTGTACCATAGGCTCAGCCGCTTAATCCCTACTGAAGAATCTCCTGTCACTACTGAGAACTTAGATAGTTTGCGTGAGAACTTAGACCAAATATTGCACAGGCTTGATAACTTCATGTACAACTTCAAGAGTGGGTTGTCACAGAGGCGACACTCTAATTCTATTCCACCACCAATACCAGCAGAGGACATGGCCATAGGTACAGACAGTGTCACACCTCCAACAGTCAGCCCTGCCAAAGAGATTACATATTATAGTAATGGTTCTGGTTCAGCTATCCATAAACTGGGCATCACTTATAATTGAACAACTTGTGTGAAGGCTTTCTTGCAAAGATTAGATGAGCTATGTCGGTCGCGCGGTATCACCGATAGTAAACTATTCAATTCTGCCGCTGAACTTTTTACTGATGAAGCACTGTGTTGGTATCGTGGTATACTCAATGAGGTGAACGATTGGGCACAATTAAAAGACTTATTACTTGTAGAGTATCTGCCGAGTGATTATGATCAGAAATTAATGCAGGAGCTCTTGTCCCGCACCCAGGGTCCTGATGAGAGCATAGTTAATTATTTAAGTATTATGAAAAATTACTTTATTCGCCTATCTACACCGTTATCTGATAAGGTAATGTTAGATATTGTTATGTTAAACATTCAACCGTACTATTCTACGCAGCTTGCACTGGAAAAAACAGACACTTGGGCCGAATTGAAACGCAAATGCAAGCTTGTTGAGGTGGCTAATGATCGCGCACGCAGGTTTACAAATCCTCCAGTAGTTAGTTCTTCTTCTGTGGCTCCTGACCTAGGTTACAAGCCCAAGAGTAGCCGCCCTGCTCCCAAGGTAGCTGCGGTTGAAGCCCCTGAGATCCCCAGTAGTTTTTGCGTGCGTTGCCGGGTGAAGGGGCACAGTTTGAAAAGTTGTACTGCTCCTTTTGTGGTGATATGCTATCGATGCGGTGAAAAGGATGTCACGGCCCGGACTTGTCCTAAATGCCGTCCTGCCGGGAATACTCCCGCTAGGGCCGCAACGATCCCAAAAAACGTAAGCTCGTGAGTCGGTGGTTTAAAACTTCGTCGGAGGAGTGGGCCGAGTGGCTTAATTTTGTAAGAAAATTTCATAAAAATAACTTGTTAGCGAAGATGGCTGCTGAAAAAGTTGTGAATAAAGATGGCTCCATATCAATGCCTGCGTTGTCACATGCTTTTTCAACAGGTAATGCTTCCGGTTCCGGTTCCCCGACTCACGTATGCCAAATATTTAGGGATACCCGTCCTTATCTAAAAATAAGTATATACGACGTAATATTTAGAGGTCTGCTGGATTCAGGCTCGGAAATTTCTATTATTGGTGGGAATGCTTTTAAAAAGTATTTTTGTGATTTTTGCACTATGCATAAATCAACCGATTTAAATATAATAAGTACTGCTAACGGTTCTGCCTCACCTGTCACCGGATACGTATTTCTACCGGTAACAGTAGACGGGCGAACCGCTATTATAAAATTTTACGTAGTTCCTGGAGTCTCCACTGAGTTATTGTTGGGTATAAATTTTTGGAAAGAATTTGAAATAGCACCCGATGTTCTGTCATTATTGAAGAGTAGTGAATTCTTACCGTCTAATCAGTATGTTAGCGCTGTAGCGACAACACGGAAATTTTTATGCGATTTTGACTCGCTTTCTGTTGTGGAGCGCAGGCAGGCTGAAGAAATTATCCGCGAGTTTGAGGAAATATCGAACGTTAAGAAAGGGCTAGGTAGGACACATTTAGTTACTCATAAGATCGATACCGGGGATCATCCGCCTATTAAACAACGTTATTACCCTATGTCTCCGGATAGGTTGGCCGAATTAAATAAACACCTAGATCAAATGCTGGAAGACGATGTGGTCGAGCCGAGCAACAGTGCGTGGAACAATCCGGTTACCTTAGTCCAGAAGGCAGATGGAACAACGCGCTTTTGCTTGGACAGCCGTAAGCTGAATGCAGTCTCTAAACATGATGCTTACCCGTTGCCCTATATAAGTAGTATACTGGACCAGTTGAGTAACGCGAAATACATCTCCACGGTTGATATTTTCTCATCATTCTGGCAAATAAAAATTGATGACCTTGAAAGTCGCGAGAAAACCGCGTTTACCATACCCTCCCGCGGCCTCTACCATTTTAAAGTCATGTGCTTTGGGTTAACTTCGGCGCCGGCTACTCAGCAAAGACTTATGGATCGCCTGTTTGGCCCCGAGTTCGGGAACCGGGTGTACTGTTTCATGGATGATATCGTCTTAATTTCCGAGACCTTTGCCGAGCATTTAGAGCTGCTACATAAAGTATATGAGAAGTTACAGCAGGCCAACTTAACGGTTAACCTAGAGAAATGCCAATTTTTTAGGAAACAACTTAAATATTTAGGACACATTGTTGATGAATTTGGGTTGCGCACCGATCCTGAAAAGGTGAGGGCTATTGTCGATTTTCCTACCCCGACGTGCAGAAAGGACGTTAAGCGCTTTCTGGGTACGGCATCATACTATAGGCGATTTATTAGAAACTTTAGCAACCGGGCGTCGCCTTTAAACGCTCTTACTTCTACTAGAAAGGGGGCTCCTCCGTTCAGCTGGTCACCGGAGGCCGATCGTGCTTTCATAGACCTAAAAGAAGCTCTCACCAAAGCTCCAGTCCTATCGTGTCCCGATTTCACCAAGGAATTTTCCGTTCACTGTGACGCTTCCGACTTCGGAATAGGGGGGACACTTATACAGCTGAACGACGAGGGCGAAGAGCATCCGATCGCGTATTTCAGCAGATCTCTGACATCTGCGGAACGTAACTACTCTGCTACAGAGCGCGAGGCGTTGGCGGTGGTGCAAACGGTTGAACATTTCCGTCCCTATTTAGAAAGCGACAGACCGTTCCGTATAATTACCGATCATGCTAGTTTGAAATGGTTTCTGAACCTCAAGAATCCAACCGGTCGCTTGGCGCGTTGGGGTTGTAGATTGTCTCCATATAACTTTACCATTGAACATCGTAGTGGTGCTCAAAATATTGTACCGGACGCCCTATCTCGGTCTGTGCCTGTTGCGTCCATTGATATATCAAAAATACAAGACCCTTGGTACATAAATATCATTAAACGCTGTACGGAGAAGCCGCGTGCGTGTCCAAATTTCCAACTCATAGATGGTAGGCTTTACCGTTTTACTAAGTCCAACAATAAACTCAGTGGTGACTTTGAGTGGAAAGAGGTAGTACCTAAAGAACTTAGAGAGGATACCATTCAGGAACATCATTCTAAACCTACCGCGGCTCACCTTGGCGTCGCTAAGACTTACAAACGTCTGAAACTACGTTACTTTTGGCCTGGTATGTACCAGGATACAGTCGATTTTATTAAAAAGTGCTCCATCTGTAACGCTTATAAACATAGCTCCCAGGCAACTCCCGGTTTTATGGGAGAACCGAAAATTTGTTGTCGGCCATTCCAGTGCATCAGTATAGATTTAGTTGGTCCACTGCCCCTGTCCCGGCAGCAAAACACATATTTACTGGTAGTTGTGTGTTGCTTTTCGAAATACGTCTTATTGTTTCCGTTGCGTAGGGCAACCGGAAAAGTCATTGCTCAGCGTCTCGAAGACCACGTATTTTTGATACATGGCATCCCACAAACGATAATCTCGGACAACGGCTCACAGTTTATAAGTCATGAGGTACAAGCTCTTTATGCTAAATACAATATACCGCAGGTGCACTTAGGTCCGGTATATTGTCCTCAAGTAAATACAGTGGAACGTTACAATAGAACCGTGATTACGGCAATATCATCTTTTGTGGAGAACGACCATAGAACTTGGGACGTTAACGTTCATAAAATACAGTTTGCTATGAACACGTCAGTAAACGAGTCAACATCGTTCACACCATTTATGTTAGTCCATGGGAGGGAAGCGGTTGCAGATGGAAACATCTATAATGACTATAAGGATATTAACGAGTTAATCTGTGCTCCTAGGGATGCATACGCTTCCAGATTAGGTTACCTCAAAGATATATATAAAAATGTAAAAGAATCACTTTTTAAGGCTCATAATCGTAACATAAAATATTATAATAAAAAAAGACGAGACGTTTCTTTCGACGTGGGGGATTACGTTTGGAAACGAACCTATAAGCAGAGCGCTGCAAATAGATATTTTACTGCCAAATTAGCACCTAAATATGAACGTTGTCAAGTAATTCGGAAGCTTTCCCCTCTTGTTTACGAGCTCGAGGACGAAAGAGGGAAATCGATTGGAAAATGGCATATAAAAGATTTCAAAACCGTAGATGCAGCCAAGGATTAGCTATAGTAAACAATTTTGCAGCGCCAGGGCGAGGTCCGTGTAGGTAGCGTTTTATTTGTTTACAAAAATATTATTACTATTTAAATTAAGCATACGTACATACCTAGATAATCATCAAGGTATGCACTAAATAGACGGAATATTTTTTACTGTCAACACTAATTGTCTTTGGTTTAAAAGACGATATTTTTTTTTCTTTTAAGTGCCACCGTGTGTGGGCGGTGGCAAAGAATACTCACACCGCAGGTCTATGCTTCTTTGCGTGTCGTAAGAGACGACTTACGGAGGCATAGTGCGTTTTGGAAAATTTCTCCCTATTTTATATTTCGGGAAATTTGGGCTGGTCTGCTTGTTTTCTACTATAATAGAGCTCATTAATATAAAAATGTTAAAAGCGACTCGAGCGCCATCTCCCAGGGGAGACATTTACTAAAACGCACTATTATCAGCGCCATCTACCATCTTTGCGGCGTACTAAGCCGTCGTGGCTGTTTACTTTTTAAAATCTTTTGTTTTCGGCTTTGGGTTGCTCCTTTTTCCTTGCGTTGCCTTGGTAAAATATTTGGTTGTTGTTTACACAATTACAACGTGTATACAACAAATGGCCGTCATACAGACGTTCCATTTTGTCAGGGCGCGAGGAGTACCCACTTATATGTCATATTTTACTTTCTATACTATAACTACTGTTAGAAGAGTAGGTATTTTTGTAGAAGTTTTGTTAGGTACTTATCAGTTTTTGTAGTACTTATGTTTTTTTACCTTTTTTTTATAACACTTCAGGCTGGTCGGCCATAATAACGGCCACATATTGTTGTTAGACACTATGTGTTAGCACGGTTCGATAATATCAAATACATATTATGTAACCATCGATTTAATTTCATATTGTAGTAGAAAATACGTTATAGCTGCCTAAGTGGTGCGGCGGAGGGGTGTTTGGACCTTTGGACGAGGCCGTCCAACGAATTCCCTACGTGAATTCTTACGTGGGGGAGGGACTACTGTAATGTCGGTTCTTGTATAAGGCAGTGTTGCGTTGTAATTCTACATAAGTATATCTGCACACTCCAATGTCCTGTACGAACAGTGCTAAATAAACGGTCGAACCATCAACACGGTGTTTTCGCTGCACTCATACCCTGTCATTCGAAAATCAACCTTATTTCAATCTACATACGCATCATAAAGTGGTCCTTCGAGCCGGATTATTCGAGAATTTTAAACAAAAGGCGACCCCAGGTAGCCGGCCGCGCCGAACAAAAGACTACTGATAAGGATTTCTATTCATTAAAATTAAAGATCGATATTTAAAAGTAGTCTTTATTAACAAGTGTGCAAGATTCCAATGCAAAGGGCTATCGAAGAAAAGGAAAGTTGTTTACGCTAAAATCGGAATGGAATTTTTGCGAAGATTATTCTAACTGTCTATACACTTGTGATACTTGTGAGAAAAGTGAATTATGGCAAATAAAAATATGGAACAGTTACTATTACAACTTGAAGAAACAGCTACTTTAATGAATAAAACTCAAGTAAATTTGAAGAAGTGTCCAAAGGCTAGATTAACTAAGGGATATCTACAAACTCGAATACAGTGTATAGATGAATACTGGAAATTGTTTACTTCTACACATCGGGAACTTATAAAGATTACTCCGCGGGAAAAGCGGACGGAGATTCCGTACTTCGTCAACGAGGAATACAGTACTTTCGAAGATGTTTACATCTGTCTCAAAGCGGATATTCAAGATGCCATTTTACAAATGGATTCTTCGCGGTCACCACAGCGATCTCCGCATCAGGCAAAAAGTGGTTCAGCAGACCATGAGCAATCAGATGTACTAACCTCACAAGTAAGGCTACCTAGGATTCAGCTACCTACCTATAACGGGAGTTACGAAGAGTGGCCTACTTTTCAAGATTTGTTCATCAGCTTGGTACATAACAACGCATCACTTTCGAACGTACAGAAGCTTCATTATTTGAAGACCAGCATCGCAGGCGAAGCAGAAGCCCTCCTAAGACATGTTCGTGTAACCGATGCCAATTATGCCGACGCGTGGAACATTTTGAAACAACGTTATGGAAATAAACGTATTATAGTACACTCTCTGTTGAATAGGTTATTTTCTCATAAAAAGGTAAGTGTTCAGTCTGTCAATCTTATAAAAATGTTACTCGATAATACTACCGAATGCATTAATACCTTAAATAACTTAAGTATCAATACCGATTCTTGGGATCCTGTAATTATATTTCTTGTAGTACAGAAATTGGACCCAGAATCCCGTAAAGATTGGGAAAATTCCGCGTATAAAAATGACTCGGATAATTTACCTACGTGGTCTGATTTGAGGTGTTTTTTGGAGTCAAAGTTTCGTACACTAGAGTTAGCTAATCCTACCGCGACGTTATCTTTAGAGAGAATAAAAGACAAAAATATTAGAGAACGTACTTTTCACGCTACAGCTTTTTCTCGTCCAGTAAAACCGTGTATTTTATGCAACGAAAACCATACTTTGTGTCACTGTAAGCAATTTACAAACATGTCGATTATTGAACGGAATAACTATGCTAAAGATAAGAAACTGTGTTATAATTGTTTGTTGACAGGACATTCTATTGTGAGGTGTAGGTTACCGATGTCTTGTCGTATAGGTCACAAACGTCATCATACTCTTCTGCATCTAGCAAAGGCAAAGGAAGGTGCAACGGATACGAGTGTTCAAAATACAAATGCAGAAGGGGATGAAGCCCAAGTAAATACAATGATGACGTCACACTGCAACGATAACCAGGGATACGCTTTATTAGCCACAGCATTAGTTAAAGTCAAGAGTGATACAGGACACACGATATCATTACGAGCGCTTGTGGACCAAGGCTCACAGGCTTCTTTTATAAGCGAACGGGCTACTCAATTACTTCAACTAAAAAAGAAGCCAGCACGAGGAAACATTACTGGGATTGGTTCGACAAAAACAAGAATAAATAGTAGGGTTCAATTTCAAATTGTATCCACATACAATAAGGATTTTTGTATGCAAACAGAAGCTTATGTGTTACCTAAACACTTAACGACAAAATTACCGTCTAAATCAATTCAAATTGGAGACTGGCCGCATCTGAAAAACATACAACTGGCTGATCCAGCATACCATACACCAGCATCGATAGATTTGTTACTGGGAGTTAAAGAATGTGCACAAATATTACAACAGGACCTAATAAAGGGACCTGCAGACACGCCGTGTGCACAGAAAACTGCTTTGGGCTGGATTCTGTTTGGGAAAATAGGAGAGAGGACACATGAAGAACCTGCGCTAATGGTAATGCACCATCAAATTGATTTAGATGAAATACTGAAAACAATGTGGGAAATAGACAATCAAGGTGAAAGAAAATTAACAAAGGAGGAAAAACTTTGTGAAGAAATTTATGATATAACACACAAAAGAAATGAAGAAGGTCGATATATTGTAAACTTACCGTTTAAATCAGAAAAGCAAAATTCACCAGACGGAAACAGCAAGGAAATAGCTTTAAGAAGATTTACACAGTTGGAAAACAAATTACAAAGAATGCCGAAACTAAAGGAAGATTATACAAAGGTTATTCAAGAATACATAAGTTTAAGACACGCAGAAGAAATTCCGAGAGAAGAACTTGAAAAAAGAGCAGTATACTTATGTCATCATGCGGTTATCCGAGAAGATAGCGAAAGTACTCCAACGCGCGTTGTGTTCGACGCATCCTGCAAGGGTACAAACGGCATTTCATTAAACGACGAGTTGCTCGTTGGTCCCGTATTGCAAGAAGATCTCCGCAGCATCATCTTGAGATGGAGGATGCACGCCGTATGCTTTGTGTCAGATCTGAAAAAGATGTATAGAATGATATTAGTAGCAAAGGAGCACGTTGATTTCCAGCGTTTATGGTGGAGAAATGATCCTTCTGAAATATTAAAAGAATATCGCTTACTTACCGTTACGTTTGGCACTACATCGGCACCATACCTTGCAGTGAAGACCCTGAAACAGTTAGCAGAGGATGAAGGTACCAACTTCCCCGTCGCAGCGCGTATGTTAAAAGAAGATTGTTACATGGATGACATACTCTCTGGTTTTGACACTGAAACTGAAGCAATAAAAGCAAGTAAAGAGTTAAAAGAAATACTGAAACGAGGAGGTTTTGAATTACAAAAATGGTCGTCTAATAGTGCAAATTTTATAGAATCTATAGAGCCAGAAAATAGATCAAATAAAGTGCAACTGAACTTAAATATCGAAGGAACTGTGAAGGCATTAGGTATACTATGGAACTTAGCAAGTGACGAATTTATGTACAATATTAACTTACCTCCATTAGCAGAACAAATAACTAAACGAAATGTTTTATCAGATATTCAAAAACTGTTTGATCCTCTCGGATGGATAGCTCCATGTATAATCACAGCTAAAATCTTTATTCAAAAACTTTGGTTAAAGAAAATCGATTGGGATGAGGAAATAGATTCAAAATTAAAAGAAGAATGGCACCACATGAGACTAGATTTTGAAAACGCAAAGGACATACATATAAAAAGGTGGTTAGGAGCATCAACAAAAAACATGAAGCGAATTGAACTACATGGCTTTTGTGATGCCTCTGAGAAGGCATATGCCTCAGTTGTTTATTGCAAAATAATAAATTTTGATGGCACGATAACCACCACACTAGTGGCATCGCGAACGAGAGTCGCTCCTGTGAAATCAGTGTCAATACCACGACTGGAGCTTTGCGGTGCAGTGTTACTGTCCAAATTACTAAAAAACGTAGCAGAGGCAATGCGGATACCTGCGTCACAAATATATGCCTGGACGGATTCATCCATTGTTTTATCATGGCTTAGTGGAGAACCATCGCGATGGAAACAGTTTGTCGCAAATCGCGTCGTTGAAATTCTAGATAATGTCGGCGACAAACAATGGCATCATGTGGCATCAGAAGAGAACCCTGCCGATATTGCTTCCCGAGGCGTTCCGCTCGCTCAACTATACCATTGTAACATGTGGTGGAAAGGACCTAAATGGTTAAAAGAAGAAGAAATACAATTTACAAAGCCAAACACGACACCTGTGGAATTAGAAAAAAGAAATATACAAGTTAATACGAAAATAGAAAACGAAAATACAATCAAATTTGAGAACTTTAATAATTTGAAGGAACTTTTGACAGTAATAGTTTACAGCCTTAGATTTTTACATTTTAAAGGCAACTCAGAAGGAGTTGATAAAGCAATTACAACCGTAGAATTAGATGTAGCTTTGAAAAGGTGTATAAAAATTGCTCAAAGAGATTTTGACGAAGAAATTGAAAGTTTAAAATCGAATAAAAACGTAAAAAGAGACAGTAAATTAAAAACATTAAATCCGTACCTTGATGAAGATGGTATACTCAAGGTAGGTGGAAGATTAAGAAATTCAGTCTTGCCGGAGACCTCCAAACATCCTATAATCCTGAAAAATAAAAATGACTTAACTTACCTTATTATAGCAGACGCTCACAGGAGAACTTTGCACGGCGGAACACAGCTCGTCCTGACTTACCTTCGGTCCAAGTACTGGATACTGCAAGCAAAAAATACAGTTAAAGCTTACATTCATAGATGTGTAATATGCACCACGATGAAAGCAAAGATACAATCTCAACAGATGGGAGACTTACCTCGAGCTAGGACAACACCTGCACGTCCATTTCAGCATAGTGGAGTTGACTTCGCTGGTCCTTTGTATGTTTTAATGTCGAAAGGGCGTGGAGCTAAGCAGCGCAAGTCGTACATAGCCATATTCATATGTATGGCTACTAAAGCCATCCATTTAGAGTTGGTGGGTGACCTTACATCAGACTCATTTATAGGCGCATTTCGTCGCTTTGTAGCTCGTAGGGGCGCTTGCACTCACATATGGAGTGATCAAGGCCGTAATTTTGTGGGCGCGAACAAGATATTGGCGGAAGAGTTCAGGAACGCGAATTTAACACTTCCTGGTGACTTGCAGGAAAAACTTTCATTAGAAGGCACACAATGGCACTTCATTCCGCCATACAGTCCGAATTTCGGCGGATTATGGGAGGCTGGGGTAAAGTCGATAAAATACCATTTACGAAGAATACTTACCACCAGTCTCACCTTTGAGGAAATGGCGACTGTACTGTGTGAAATCGAGGCTTGCTTAAATTCGCGGCCGTTGATTCCAATAGACACCTCAGACCCAGATGCACCTGAACCTTTAACACCCGGTCATTTTTTGATAGGAGAGGCTCCCGTTAACATACCTACTCCTGATTTAAGACTAATTAATGTAAATCGTTTATCTCGTTGGCAAATAACGCAAAAGCTAGTTAGAGACTTTTGGCATAGATGGCAAACTGAATACTTATCTAGGTTACAAACTAGACCTAAGTGGCTGAACAAACAACCAGACTTAAATATTGGTGATATAGTGTTGTTAAAAGACGAACAGTTGCCACCTGGAAAATGGTCATTAGGTAGAATTGTAAACAAACACCCTGGTCCAGATGGTTGTACCAGAGTTTATAGCATTAAAAGTAAAAATGAAATTGTAAAACGGTCAATTAACAAATTGTGTAAATTACCTATAACTAATGATTGAATTTGTAAAAATAATTTGTATTGTATTGCATGACATATTTAAGCAAAAGTGTTTGGTTGGTTTATGATAGTTGTACTTATAACTTGTGTGTGTATGTATAAGATACTGATACTATGCAACTTTTGTTTTTTTGTGTTAATGTTGTTTAAAGTACTGTCGTCCTTTGGGGGGCGGCATGTTGCGTTGTAATTCTACATAAGTATATCTGCACACTCCAATGTCCTGTACGAACAGTGCTAAATAAACGGTCGAACCATCAACACGGTGTTTTCGCTGCACTCATACCCTGTCATTCGAAAATCAACCTTATTTCAATCTACATACGCATCAGGCAGTATGTCTGCAGACTTCGGTCATTTTAAAATTTCCTTTCATTAAGATATATATATATATATATATATATATATATATATATATATATATATATATATATATATATATAGATATAAATATATAGTAGGTGAGGTGGATGGGTAGGTACGATGGGTGAGAGCTAGTAGAAAAAAAAATGTAAAGGAAAAGAGATGCTTAATTCGGTGAAAGACTGTATTTAAATGTTTTATTGTGGTGGCCGAAACGGCTCTTCGAACCTTGTTAACTTTACAGGTTTTCATTGTTCAGAGGTAGCATCAGCCTTGGCTTTTAATTTTGGCCATAGTACACAAGGAATATTATCTTCACTGATTTACGTTTTTAATTCAGTGCGAACGCACGTAACGCCCCATCTGTCAGATCGACAGTGACAGGTATGACACTGACAGGAGATTGTCAGATGGTCTGCGATTGATATATGACAGAAGGTCCTTGCTTTTTAAGGTTACTTTAATTATAGAATTTTATTGATACACAATAAAATCATAAACTATATCATAATATATAAAAATTAATGAACGAATAGCTGAAGCCGCAGGTGACGAGACGCATACGGCGCCCCTCCGAAACACCACTCCGCCCGCGAAGCAGAAAATTCAGTACGCTCGGCGTTAGAGGACAGATCAGGGAAGCCCGGGAGTCACCTCCGGCTGTTTTACTACCCTGCTAGTATCAAGCAGTGAAAATATAATCAGAGGATCACACATAGAGCGGTGACCCCATTCCTCTATTAAATTAACCCAAAAAACTAACATTTAGTTTTATAATTAAATATATCCATATCAACAACCACCATTCATTCACATCAGCAAGCTTAGGAGTTCACCCATAGTGTAGCATCATCATCAATTTCTCATCACATTCAATTAAGTTCCATTTCTGATATCCTTGGGCAGGCATTCATGAACCTTCAATTTTATTTAAGATATCACTAAAACAGTAACTTTAAATTAATTGTTTTAACAGTGTACCTATTTTTTATGTTTTTATGTGTTAATTACAGGACACCTTTTTAGTTTTGGTTTGTATAGAGTCAGGATAATAATAAAGATCAATTTACTTGTCACTGGATAATGTTTTGTCTCATTTCCCCGTTGTTGTCCTAGCCGAAAAAGGTAAGTCTATTAAGTAAGTTCCTATTATTATTGAAAATTGGAAAACCACATTACAAATTATCGTTTCGCTACATAACGATGTTACTTTGTCTACGGGCCCTGATGTTGTGATATGATAAGTCTGAAGGTGGAATTCCCGATTCCCGCGCTTAATTCGGAATCTCTAACCAACAGCGCAGAGTTAGGCACATACCTGCATGACAGAACACGACAAATATTTTTGTATCGGTTTGTCTATAAGTAAAAGTTACTAGAAAAGTACCCGCGTTTTCACCCGCGTGGTTTCCGTTCCCGTGGGAATATCAAAATATTCCATTCTTAGTGCTCGCCTACATTAAAGTTCAAGGATCGCTCGTTAAAGGATCCTGTATGCAAAATTTCAGCTTAATCGGTTCAGCCGTTTGGTCTGTGCGTTGTCTGTCAGTCACGGTATTGATTAACTAGTATAGACAATGCAAAAGAGAATAACTTAATCCATTATGATCCAAAATACAAGTTTTTAACAAAACTTATCATAACCTAGATAATTAGAGTGATTGTTAATGCTAACAAGGTGATTGGTAGAAATACGCGTGCTTTCGTGCATTCTACAACATAATCGCAAGGCATAAATACGCCTAGGAAGTGATCCGCCAATGCTAGCGTCGGTCGCGGTGCGGACTGCCTGTAGTGTGTTCATCCTACTTCCTACTAATATTATAAATGCGAAAGTATGTCAGTTTGTTTGTTACTCTTCCAATCAAAAACTACTGAACGGATTCGGATGAAATTCGGTATGTAAGGACTTCAAGTAGTGGACTAACACATAAGCTACTTTTTATCCCGATATTCCTACGGGAACGGGAACCACGCGGGTCGCCGCTTGTATAAAATGTACGGAAATTATTTAAGAGGATTGTTGTCGTGCGTTGCGGTGCGGTCCGCCCTAATATGCGCTTTTAAAATCCTTTATTTATTAAACTCGCTAACACTGACACCCCACCCTTAGGCAACTGAGCAAAACGTTCATAGCTTCAGTTGATTTTTAAATCAAATTTAACGAGAAGAGTTTAGAATTGAACTAATTATGCACATAATTAAAATAATTAGTAGCCGTTTCAGTTAAATGTAGGTATAACGTTTTTACTTTATTGTGTTCTCATTTCGATTTATCAAAGGATTTTTTTATAAATTTTTTATCTATTCTATACAGGGTTTTTTTAACCAGTATCTAATTTTTTTAAGTTTGACTCAGAATCGGTAAGTAAACAACTTTCTCCTAGAAACGATATATATGGCAGAGCTACCGAGATTTACCCCCATATTCTAAGTCGTTCCTCCAAAACTTTTTACACTCCACTCAACCTCGTCGTGGGTAAAAATGGTAGTGTGCGCTGGGCCTAACACGGAGTGGCTACGTATTTTTTGGCTCCTCCAGGTCCTTACGGAGCTATGACTTAGAATACCGATTTCGAGGAGTATTTCGAAGAGGTTTTCAATGAGGTTTCGTTAAGTCGAGGACGAGTAAGTTTTGGAGGAACGACTTAGAATATGGGTGTTAGACTCATTGACTACGGAGACTCGGTGGTTAGAGCATTGGACCGGATTTCCAAAGGTCGTGGGTCCGAGTCCCATCTGAGAATTCACTTGTGGCCAAGTTGTTTTTTCCAATATTTTTCTATTTAAAATTTGTCATAAACTTTTTTCTCAAATATTCCTTTTCTCAACGTAAATATAAAGAAGAAAGAACGAAGATATGCTACGGTTATCAAAACCAGCGAAAGTAATACAATTTTAACCCTTCAGGCGCCGGATTGTCTATAATGTAAGTTTTAATTTAATAGTAATTTGTACTACTGACTGTATGTGTCAAAATAAAGAGAAAAAGAGAAAAAAAATTAAGAGAAAAAAAAAATATGAGACACAATAGATATTTCATTATTCTCTTCTGTGTCCTGCTAAGAAATTACGAATTAATGATATGATGAAAATGAAAATGAAAATGAAAAAATATTTATTCAGTATCTGTTTGACAAAGTTTTCACAGTGGCTGGGGTCTCCTTTTAGGTATAAACCTATGTTAGGAGTACCCCGCTCCTTCTTAGGATTACATAAGATACCTACAAACATACATGCAGTTCCTTCTTAGGATTACATAAGATACCTACAAACATACATGCAGTTCCTTCTTAGGATTACATAAGATACCTACAAACATACATGCAGTTCCTTCTTACGGCCGGTTTCAATAATATATCCCTAACAAGAGATAGGCCTATCTTGGTTACGTTACTTAGCAACCACTGTTATCTTAGGTTATTTTATGCAGATTAACAAAAATATCTAGGCAACAAAGCTTTAGTAAGCCTATCTCTTACCGAGGATAGGTTATTGAAACCGACCGTTAGTCTATTTTTATTTTTGAAAAAAGATAGATAGAATTAATATAAATGTATATTTTACTTCTTATTTTATTATTTCTAGTTTAACATTAGCTTTACATTATCTTGCCAAAATGAAACAATCTATGGGCTCTGGAGAGGATCTACCTTAAAGCTTTTAGTAAGCTCATGTTACTGAAAGGAAACATTCCTTTATTTTTTTAAAGAAACAAAACTGCATTTAAAGATTTTTGAAACAATTTTAAAAGAACCTTGAATAAAGTGTCGTGCTTTGTCCGCCCCATTGAGTTTATAAGTTAAGTTTTCATGTGTTTCCATTAATTTAATTTACTATGTTTGTTTGATGGTATTAAAGTACAGGATGTTATTTTTTTACAGATTTTAGCTGGTTTGATTCGTGGGAGGCATATTAAAAAAAATCTTAGAATGCAGTTTTGTTTATTTAAAAAATAAAATAATGTTTCCTTTCAGTAATGTTCAATGAGCTAACTAAAGGATTTAAGGCCCCTCCAGGGCACATAGATTTTGTCCACCCTGTATAAAGAAGAAAAATAAAAATTATTATGCAAAAAGTACAATGACCCTAAAACTAAAACCTTAAAAATATAATATAAAAACTAAAATATATTATTAAAAGGAGTCCCTTTTGGGCAATTGTAAAAAGTAATTGTATTTAAATATTGAAAATTGAAACGGGTATTAAACGCGTAGAAACGTGATAGATATTTCACCTACCTAATTTTCCCGACGTTTCGGCCAAGTTATATCGGCCGTGGTCACGGGCGTTTAATACCCGTTTAAATTTTCAATATTTATAATGCAACGCGAAAGTTTAAAAGTGTATAAGTAATTGTATTGTTTCAGTTTCATAGGATTTCTTCAATTCTCTCACACTTGGTGTATGGTTACGGTCCATCTTAAGGTACTGTTAAAAAAAACATTTCGTTTCCCAAATAGAAAAACAATCATAGGTACAAATAATTTGATCAATAATAATCTAATATATAAAAGTCTCGTGTCACAGTTTTCGTTTCCATACTCCTCCGTAACGGCTTGACCGATTCTCATGAAATTTTGTGAGCGTATTGAGTAGGTCTGAGAATCGGCTACTATCTATTTTTTATCCCGAAATTCCACGGGAGCGAAGCCCCGGGGCACAGCTAGTAACCTATAAAATTATGCCATCAAATCTATTAACAAATTACAAAAATAATTGGCGTTATAAATTACCCCAAGTATTTGACGTAATCACCCCATTTGTAGGGTGATTCGACTATACAGGTGGACCATATGTGAAGGCAATAACCATAAAATGTACCACTTATGGTACTTATAGTAGGGTGGCGAAAGAGGGTACGATTCGATAGTCGTTTATGCTTTTAACCGACTTCAAAACAGGGAGGTTTTAAAAGACATGGTTTGGGCAGATTTTTTAATGTTTAGAAGACCTAGTACAAATACTTAATTTGTCGGTTTGTTTGTAGCTTTCGAATAAAAATTGGAATATAGGTAATTCATTAACTTTAAGTTAATTATAGATATGTTTATGATCAAGTTATCATGATCATAAATTGTATAAGCATGCAAGTCAAATTAAAGAAAAAATTTAATCATTTGCAATTTGTCACTATTAGATAACTTAGATTTTTACTGTTAGTTTTCTTTATTTTATTCTGTATAGCCTCTAAAAATGCCACGAAACTCTGTAATTGGCTTAAGAGTCTAATAATTATAAGTTACATTAATTGATTTTGTAAATAAAGCTGTTGAGTTTCTAAATAAATAAATAAATAAATAAATACTTTTCTAGTAAGTATCGAGGAAGTACAGTAAAACAATGTATGAGATATTGAGCAGCGTTTCTACCGGATGTAAACAAATCTAAATTTTTCTATGTAGGTAATTTTTTTGGCATTACATACTCGATACTATTTCGATAGTTTTCGTGCTATTATATTGATAAAAATTGTACCTCAAATACTGTATTTTAGGGACAAATAGAAATGTAATTGTTATTTGATTATTGACGACCTGTTTGGCGCAGGGGTACTAAACCCACCTTCTGCGCCTGAGGTTCCGGGTTTGATCCCCGGACAAGACCAATATTTGTGTGCATGTCTATTTGTCTTGGTTTGGGTGTTTAATATGTATATCATGTATGTATTTAAAAAAAGTATATACGTATGTTTATCCGTTATCTAGTATCCATAACACAAGTTTTTCATGAAACTTAACGTGGGCTAGATAATTGGTGTGTTTGTATACAATTATTTATTTTATTTTATTTATTATTCATGTCTCGTTTAGCTTGTGATATTCATTGATTTTAACTGGTTATGAAAAACTGATCGTAAAGTATTGAAAATACAAATTGTATTCTAGTATTGAACAATCACACCTAGGATTTTCAATCGGTAATTGGTTAGTAAGTTTTTATTATTTTTACGATTTTAATTGCAATATTACTGAAAACTATTATGTATGATTTTATCTTTCTTTGTCTGTATTTTGGTTTCATATAATCACGCGCATTATTGAAGTGAAAACTTCTTTAGCAGCGTTGTGCACATCAGTTCTAAATTTTTTTGATGGGTAAAAAATGTTAAAGTCGCTTCAGGACACGTGACCCTGATCGAAAATTCGTAAGACCATTTATCGTTGACCTATTTCAAATTACATAAAGTGAAATCACACTTGAAAGATCTACGTATATTAGTTAATAACAACCATTATATAAAGATCTCTCATTATTACCAACTTTCATATTGATGTCAGGTCAGTTTTAATGGATTTACCTGCCAAATCAAGCTGGTCTCCGTTTTCATCAACTTTTTATGAAGTTGTGGTCAAGATATATGGATTTTGATCGTTATTTTCGTTTAAACGGTTTTCACTTCTGCCGGCACTCCCAGAGTGCCACCCGTTGTTATTTTTTATTCCCGACGGGGAGACTTCATCATACTTCATATATATCAGCCTTTATCATACCTGATGTTAAGTAATAATAAGGCTGAAGAAGGAAGCGAGCCTCTGACGGAATCCTCAACCACTGAGGAACTGGCTATCTTATAAATAAGCATTAGGAATGCAAAATTTTAAAAAGCACAATACAATATTCCTAAAAAATATTTAACTATTTTCGAATCGATCAAAGTATTTGAGTTCCAAATGTCTGAATAACATTTTAAAGTGATAACTGAAACGATTTCACAATAATATGATGTATCGTTGACAAGTATTACCAATTTATAACGATAAGGGACGAATTTATCATTTCAGTACTTTATCGATTGCTCTAAATGTATGATTGATCGATATCAAACGATAATGTAGATCTTTTCTGCAAGTAAAAAAATACAGACTTTAAGATGGAGTTACATTATATTACGTACATAATATTATTACTTACCAAGTTTTAAAAATTTTGCAGTCGACCTGGGGGGCTATTCATTTATTAAATCAATATTTAAAACGCACTGAAAACAATCATCAACATTATAGGATTGTCAAAGATCATTGAAACTAAAGTATTTTGACCGTAGTAAAGTAATATACATTTTCAATAGAAACTATGGTTTGAAAAATTTCGAAATCGACATATCTCAGCGTGTTATAATTGCTACTAATTAAACCAATTTCCATTGGTATATGTTACCCCATTTGAGAATAATCTTAAAATTTTGTACTTTTGAGGGGTCTTTTCGAAAAGAAAAATTGTCGAGGCAAAATCATTAAATCGTGTTTCTGAAACATTACAAATCTAGATAAAGGTATGAAGATATTTATATATCTTATTACCAGATTTGTAACATCTCTAACCGTCCTATAGTTATATAACAAAAAGTACGTACTTTTTCTGTATAATGTCTTAATAGAAATAAAAGAAAATCCTAGTAGGTTATGGAAAATCACACGTCACAACTTGTCATTTATTTAAATGATAACGTGACAAATAGAAAATCGATATCTCAAACCGAGAATAAATCATACTAGTTATTTACTTGTCAAATGGAAGTGTATGACATTTCCAATCCATTAACATTCAAATCTTGATGATAACACAAACATAATAATAATACTGTTTATATCAATTTATTTTGCTCCGATATTTTTGTGACGTAGGAACGATAAATAGTAGGTAAATGTTTGGTCGAAGAGGCCCGAACAGCGGGCAGACTGTCGGTCTAAGGGGTAGTGTACCACCCTGATCCCCCATGGCCTACGCAGTGTGACGGCAAGCAGTGAGGGGATCAGCTGGTAGTACCCCCCCTCAGGGCCCCCCATTCAGGCTCGGCGGCGAAAAGCGGTGGTCCCTACCTTCTCCCGTGCTCTTACTGAGCTTTCGAGCTTGGTGGGGGGACGGGAGCTGGTTTGATCCTACTCCGAACCCCCGCCGAGCCTACTAGGCTTGACGGGATGTCGGGGGGCGGCGAGGGATAGGGTGCTGGACTCACGAGTCTGGTATTCTAGGTGAGCCAGCATAACCGTTTGGTATGAGTAAAAGCATTCCGCTCACTCAAAACAAAAAAATAAATAAAAAGGTAAATGTTAGGCACAAAATGCAATATACGAGGGGTATTCATTAAGTTATGACAATACCATATTATATGTCATTATATAATATATATAATGACATATAACTCTTTGGTAAGCATAAAAAGAAATACTAACAGGCATAGCTCATTTATTAATAATATTAAAAAAGAAAAACTTTTCGATTCTCTCTTTTTTTTTTGGATGTTGTTTTGTTTCACCAGGATACCGCCCCCGTGCACAAGTCCAAAGTTTCGATGGCTGCCATTAAAAGTGCTGGGTTTGAGTTGATGGAGCACCTGCCGTATTGACCGGCCCTCGCTCCTAGTGATTTTGATCTGTTTCCCCGATTAAAGGACCTCAGAAGTCAGAAATTTGATGATGATGACGCATTGATCGCTGCTGTACACGTTTTTAAACAGTCAGGACGAAGATTTTTTTCATAAAGGAATTTTAAGTTTAGAAAATAGATATGCTTAGTTTTTACTCCTAAAAGGTGACTATATATTGAAAAATAAAATAACATTTAATAACAGTTAACTGCGTCTTAGTCACACCCTTATTCTAAGTCGTTCCTCCAAAACTTACTCGTCCTCGACTTAACGAAACCTCATTGAAAACCTCTTCGAAATACTCCTCGAAATCGGTATTCTAAGTCATAACTCCGTAAGGACCTGGAGGAGCCAAAGAGTACGTAACCACTCCGTGTTAGGCTTAGCTCACACTACCATTTTTACCCACGACGAGGTTGAGTGGAGTGTAAAAAGTTTTGGAGGATCGACTTAGAATATGGGGGTTAGTCATTCTCACTACTTAATGAACACCCCTCGTACATGTATGATAATAATTTATGAACTATAATTACACATGTAATTAGAGTTCACGTTATTGTAATTAAATTATTGTATAATCTATACTATATCTTTAAAATCTTAATGGTGTTCTGATATGACATTTTGTGACAAGCTTTGTATTCCAAAGGCGTTACGTACACAGACCTATATCGAGATAGACGAAAAGAGCGCTTCAAACTGTATGAGAACCTAGCGTGTCGAGTTTTCGTACCTACGATGACGTCACGAGCGAGATTTAGTGATGTGGAAATGTTATTGACGAGCTCTTGCAAGAAAGCACTGCACAATTAACCATTTTCGTTTCTGAGTGACGCGTGTTTTCATGGCAATGGTCTCAAGCGGACTGACTTAGGTCGTAAAACTTTGTCTGTGGATCAAACTTTTGGCACGCAAGGTAGGTACACTTTTACGGTCTATCTCGTTATAGGTCTGTGGTTACGTACCTACTTAGCAAGAGGCTCAAAATTTGCCCGGGGGGCACATCATTATACATCATCAGCCTGTGGACATCCACTGCTGGACATAGCTCACGCCTATTGTGGCGTTCATAGGAGGCTATTAGCCTACTGCTCCTACGCTGGCCAGACGGGTTGGT
The DNA here is from genome assembly GCA_910589605.1 of Chrysoteuchia culmella. Lineage (NCBI taxonomy): Eukaryota > Metazoa > Arthropoda > Insecta > Lepidoptera > Crambidae > Chrysoteuchia > Chrysoteuchia culmella. The sequence goes on from OU342669.1 coordinate 2,038,171, forward strand.
AGAGTATTTGTTTCAAGTGTTCCTTCTCTCGCACAGGTGTTCAATGCGTCGAGCCTCTTAGTCGACTCTTACGACATCCCAGGCATGTAAGGGAGTGGTGACACTTGTATTCTTAGGCCGTCACCACACGGCCCGGGGGACACATCACAGGTAAATGTTTGTATGATGTCGAGCATTCTTACCGGAGCCATGGCTGTTTGTAAAAAATAAAATATAATACTCTATGTTTAAATTAAATGTATTTCTATCCGTAACCCTAGTGTATCAAAGTCTTACAGCCAGTTGCACCAAAATTTTATTTTATGAATAAGAAGTCGTCGTCGTCGTCTCAGCCATATAACACCCACTGCTGGGTATAGGCCTCCCCCAAAAGGGGGGGTCTGCCATAATCGCCACGCTTGGCAGGCGGGTTGGCGATCGCAGTATGGCCAAGTTTGTAGGAGACGCTGCTGCCCGTCTCCTGAAGGCTGAGTCCCTTAGTCGCCTTTTACGACCCCCACGGGATGAGAGGGGGTAGTGCTATTCTAAGCCGACACTACACAGCTGAATAAGAAGTACATAATCGTATTTGCATTTTTTTTTTTATTCACGACGGGGAGACTCTTAGCCTTCATAATACCTGATGTTAAGTATTGATAAGGCTGAAGCTAGAAGCGAGCCTCTCCCGGAATCCTCAGCCACTCAGAAACTAGCTATCTTAGCTCTGCCGGTACACAATAATGCTGAAAACATTGTTGTTATGGCGTCAGACTTAAACTAGATGTTGGTAGCTAGTCAGGCGGACTAACAATAAGTACTACCACCAACCAAACCGAATACAATATGTGGATTACATATTGTATTCGCTGGGAATCGAACACAGGACCCCTGGGTCTGATTAGACCACAGAGGCAAAATGCATGTCAAATGCTGTCAAATCCCATATTTTTTTTTACCTTGGAAGCGTGAATAGTTCTTTGGTGCAACCGGCTGTTACGGAGGGCTGATTATGGTGGTCAAATGCCTGCCCAGTTACTTGTAAAAAGATCTCGGTTCTGTTTCAGTTTTCTCGCTATTTTTTTGGCTGATAAGCAGTATGAAAATGTGATAGTAATGACAGCGCAGAACCAGGGGCTAATTGCGCCAGAGGTCCCGGGTTCGATCCTTGGACAAGACAAATATTTGTGTTCATGAACATGTCTATTTGTCTTGGTCTGGGTGTTTGATATGTATATTGTGTGTATTTACAAAAAAAAGTATATAAGTATATTTATCCGTTATCTAGTATCCATAACACAAGTTCTTCGTGAAACTTAACGTGGGCTAGATAATTGGTGTGATTGTATGCAATTTTTATTTACTTATAAATTTTTTCATTTTAATTAATTAAAAAACTACACAAAATTAAAATAATTGTTTGTTAATCAGCCTGCGCTTCTTACTTTGAGACTAGGCTTATTGGTGTGTATGTAAGAAAAGTTTACATCTGTCCTGCCTGACCATCGTCCGACTATAGTTCATTCATACAAATCACCATGCACAGATTATCGAGGTGTATATTTGCCCATCACACCCTTTGTTTACCCTCCACACATGTCACACTGGCCCCTATTGTTATAGGATTAAGATCAACTTTCAAATGGCACATTGTTTAAATACCGTATTGGGGCGACCGGGCTTACTTGTACTGAATGATACATTATAGTGGTACATTTGAAAAACGTCTAGTTTAACCATAAACATGATATTCAGTGGACTATTTATATATGAATATAAAATATTTATATATAATATGAATATTTTCCTCTTATATTAAATATATTTCAAGATTGTAGATTTGTGTTTGGCAACAACATGTTCCATTGTAAATGTTGTTGTTTCTGTTAAAGCTGATAAGTTTCTTGCGGCCGATCTTCTTATCAGTTAAAAGATGTCCTGAATGGCTGGTAGGGAAAAAAAATGTTGGACTATTCGAAAGTATCCTTATCTATAAGTCGATTTTAATAAAAATCTTTCACTTTGACTTTGACTATGGGTACAGTCGGTGAATTTCCCGGTTGAGCAGTAGTTTTTCAGGCTTTATTTAAAAAAGTAAAAGATATATAGAACACGTTTATATCACAAATAATATACCGTTAATAGGTATTTCATTTGAATATTTAATAATTTCTTCAACCTTAGTACTTTCCGAGAAAACGTTTCCCAAAAAATCTACTGGTCAACCCGGATTATACCTACTGTTTTTTTCCGTGAAATTCTTTTTTTTTATGAACAACGGGAGGACTCATTAGCCTTCATCATACCTGGGGGTCAATATGCAAAATTATTGTCGAAATCACTGAGAGACCACAGTGGTGTTTCAATAGTAGTGTTTTATTTACACTGTTGTAACAAGAACTGTGTAAAACAGGACTGCCATTGAAACACGATTGGAATCTACACTAAGCATTATATTATTTATTTATTTCTGCAGATCAGAGTTCTAAAGTTCTGGGATGGGTAAAAAATGCTACAGAGATCTATGAGGACACGTCGATTTTTTCTAGTATATTCCCCTTTCCACCGTCGTTTCATCAATGAGAGGAACATCCTCGCATTCGAAAGAAACATTTTTACAAATGTTTGACTATCGATTAAGATGAAACAGCCATATAATTATAACTTTTTAAATTTTGCATTTTACAATGCTATTTCTGTGACAAATATTTGCTATGTATATAATATATAGTTATATTATAAATATATAGTTGCTTTTTTTCTAGTATATTTTCTTGTTTAATATTTATTACAAAACTTTTTGAGCTAAAGAAATAATGTTAGCCATCGGATAGAGAGATAGTGATAGTTTAAAATATTATTTTTCATCCCATCTATTCGAAAAACTAAATCTACACTAAGCATTATATTATTTATTTATTTCTGCAGATCAGAGTTCTAAAGTTCTGGGATGGGTAAAAAATGTTAAAGTCGCGTCAGGACACGTGACCTGATCGAAAATTCGTAAGACGGGGGGAGAGTAGACCGCCGGCGCAGCGTAGGAGAGGAAGTAATATCCCCCTCTCTTCCTACCGCGCGGCGAAAATGTATGCCTGCTCCTGATGTTTCGTTTAAGCGGTTTTCACTTCTGCCGAGCCTCCCGGAGTGCAACTCGTTGTTTTTTATTTATTTATAACACTTTATATGAATTTCCGTTCATCATCAGCCATTTTTATGCCCTTTATGCATAATGAATTGGTCTTTCTTATGGATTAATAAGGCGAACGGGTTTTAAAGGGCTACGCGACTGAAGCGAGTGAATACTTTTTAAAGTAGGTTTGATTTTTAACCGACTTCAAAAAAGGAGGAGGTTCTCAATTCGACGGTTTTTTTTTTTAGTTTTTTTTATGTATGTTACGAGATTACTCGAAGACGGCTGGACCGATTTGAGTAATTCTTTTTTTGTTCGAAAGGGTATACTTCCTATGTGGTCCCATTGTCATCATGTCAGGATCTGATGATGGGATCCTGGAGTAATCCAGGGAACTCTTCAAATATTATAGGGACTCCTATAGCGATTTCGGTGTTTTCTACAGTAACTTATGCATATGCTTCCGGAATGCACCATTTGGTGAAGTGGAACTGATGATGAAGACCACAAATGGTCATCGGAACTATTAAATACTTAGCATTTCACGGCAGCTATACGATTACTTTAATGTAGTTCATAAGCAATTTATGCTCGACTCAATGCATGTGATGACGTGCAACTGATGATGAAGTATCGGGAGAACTCCTCAATAAGTAACGTCCCTGCACCGGGAAAAAGCAGCATTTTGTAAAAGGTACAAGGCACCGTAGGCACGGGATCTTCTATCTCTATAAATTGTGAAATAAATACTTTTTATAAAAAAAAAAACCGACTTCAAAAAACTAAAAAGCAAAAAAATAAACCTTTTGGAGTCGGTGCCAGCCAAGAAAGAAAAATAAAATAGTAGCACCGCAAAGTAGAATGCTTTGGCTGGCACCGAGTCCAAAAGGTTGATTTTTTGCTTTTTAGTTTTTGAAGTCGGTTTTTTTTTTTTATAAAAAGTATTTATTTTACAAAATTATTACAAAACTGATCAAGAGACATTCAGTTACCATCCACAAGAAGGTTCTGTGCCAAAGACACCCACGATTCCACATTATCCATCCTTAAGGAAATCTACAGAAATTGTAACATAATAATTTGTGTGATGATGATGAAGACCTGAACATGCCGGTCCTTGCGAGCCACTCCAGCTGCAAGTGATGCAAAAGGCGGGCAGTGGCGTCCCAGGGTCAGCGCCCCGGGGTCAGCTGGGGGTAGCTGAATGTGGCTGCTACTGACGCTGTTGTTGATAGCTACTAATCCGCTTAGGGTCTACGTTGTGGTTTTCACTTATATCCATCCATACGGGTTCTGTCCCAAATAAGGATACAGGTAGAGTAATCTGGATTAGGCTCAGTCATGGCCAATCCTCTTTATCCATCTATAAGAACGTCTGTGCACTAGATACCCAACAATCCGCATTGGACTCACTTATCCATCCATAAAGAAGGCCTATCCACTAAATACACATCAATCCTCTAATCCTCTTCTCCTTACTCATCAGGAAGACCTGTTCCGGTGCTGTGTCAATTGGTCTTCCTCATTGAAGACCTGCGGGCCTACCGCCATCTCTTAACGCAATATTGTTTAATGTCAGTTTGTATCGGCGCAATGTTGTTATATGTCATATCGTACCGCGAACCTCTTAAAACAAGCTGGTCTTTTGACGGAAGTTTTGTGGCGTCATAGCTCAATTATTCACTCAAATATGTTTTTTATCAATCAAACCTACTACGACGTCTTAGGTCAAATAAAGTCAAGTTTGCAATTTAAACAGTATTGAAACAAAAGGAAAACAAAACGTTTTTACGACATGACGGTTTCTAAAAGATGGCGGTAGGCCTGCAGAACCCCTGTAGTAAAACCATAAATACATGTCTGATCGACTTACCTCCTAACTCTGGTATCCTGTGGTAGAACATCCCAGTCCTGGCGAGCCACTCGAGCTGCATGTGATGCAGTGCGCGGTCCCCCGGGTGGTGGAAGGCGGACGGCAGGGCCCCGGGGGGCAGCGCCCCGGGGGACAACTGGGGGTAGCTGAACATGGCAGCGGACTGGGCAGCTACTAACGCTGGGTTTTGGGGTAGGAGCCCAGGTTTTGGGATTATACCTGTGGGACAACAGATGTGGTAATAAAGCTATTTAAAAGTTAATATTGATGGAATTCCTGTGAAGGAATTCCTTCACCATTATGTCAGGTTAACAAATGTTAAATCTATACTAATCTATTATAGTAATATTATAAAAAGGAAAGATTCGATTGTTTGTTTGTTTGTTTGCATTGAATAGGCTCCGAAACTACTGAACGGATTTGTATGAAATTTGGTATACAGATAGTAGATAGCCTGGTTATGAACATAGGATACTTTTATCCCGGTCGCCGCTATTAATATTATAAAGAGGAAAGATTTGTTTGTTTGCAACGAATAAACTCAAAACTACTGGATGGATTTGGATGAAATTTGGTACACAGATAATAGATAGCCTGGTTATGAACATAGGTTATGATCCCGATATTCTCATGGAAACGGTAACCACCGGGGGTGAAACCGCGAGCAGTCGCTAGTTCGTTCGTTAATAAAATCAGTGGCCTGCAAAACTTTGTGAATATAAGTCTATATTTTGTAAGCTTTTAATATCAACTTTCTTTAAAGCATAATTATATTATACGTACGTCTTAAGTTATGGCGCGCACTGTTCGTTGAAATCAAACAACTTTTACGCATATCAAACGCGCTATATTTCACAAACTAAAAAAACGGACAATTACAGCTCAGTTCGTGAAATATAGCGCGTTTGATATCCGTAAAAGTTGTTATATTTCAATGCAAAAGTATATTGCTCTAGCCTTTCTAATCCTTTTCATATCGAAAATTCAATATCTTGCGTACTAACACGACCAAGACATTTAGGCGCATGACCGGAATGCGGTTTTGCACTTTTGGCACCTGCAGCCCACTTCTATCACCGCTATTTTCCTATTATCTGATTATAATAGCGCTACAGTGATTAACTGATTGATTACCGCTTCTCAAAATAATGATAAAAATTATTAATTTCATTTACATGTCCCGAAATTACATAAAATACCAACGTACGCTGAGAAAAAAAAATAAGAAATACATATCGATAAAACAAAAATACAGAAAAAACACAAACAAAAAGTAGACATACAATAGGCGCCCTTATTGCTACCTAGCAATCTTTCCAGGCAAGCTTAAATATTGTTTTTAGTTAGATTTTGTAATTTTTTCTCAGCTGTCATACGCGTAATTGTTCTGGTCGGATAGTAATGTAACGGGGGCGTGCTCTTTATAATAAAAACGATGCTTAATATCGATACTGTTTTTATATTCAGCAATTATATTAGTTTTTTTACAATTTTATCAATATTTTTTATTTGACAAGGCGACCGTGCATCCAGCCAGCAACGGCGGTGTAGCGGTCTCCTTGTAGTGCAGAGACATATTATATGATCTCCACAGTACCTAAGTACTTTAAAAGTAAGTAAGCAACTAATTCGTCCTAAACTAAACTAATCAGTCCCATCTGAGAATTCACTTGTGGCCGAGTTGACTATTTCCAATATTTTTCTATTTAAAAAATTTATCATAAGCAACTAAGTTTTGAAGGCCAGTGTAGATTGGCGAGTTTCAGCAATTTCTCGTTCAAATGTCGATTATTGATGCAATGGTACTACTAGTCTGACCAACGGGTTTTTATCGAGTGGCAAATTTTTTTTTATCAACAAGTTCTGTAAGCGTACTTTTTTAAAACTTATTTATCGACCTAAATAAAGTTTTTTTTTATTTTATTTAAAAAGTATCACAAAACTATAACTGTTTATTTTGCATTTTACAGTGCTAAAAATTAAACAAGAAAATATACTAGAAGAAAGCAACTAGTCTCATGTCGCCTTGACGGGATTCGAACCCGCATCCTTGGGAATCCGACCAAATACACTAACCAATTATGCTACAGAGATCTATGAGGACACGTCGATTTTTTCTAGTATATTCCCCTTTCCACCGTCGTTTCATCAATGAGAGGAACATCCTCGCATTCGAAAGAAACATTTTTACAAATGTTTGACTATCGATTAATATGAAACAGCCATATAATTATAACTTTTTAAATTTTGCATTTTACAATGCTATTTCTGTGACAAATATTAAACAAGAAAATATACTAGAAAAAAAGCAACTAGTCTCATGTCGCCCTGACGGGATTCGAACCCGCATCCTTGGTAAAAGGCCCAATGCACTAACCAATTATGCGGGTTCGAATCACGTCAGACTAGTTGCTTTTTTTCTAGTATATTTTCTTGTTTAATATTTATTACAAAACTTTTTGAGCTAAAGAAATAATGTTAGCCATCGGAGAGAGAGATAGTGATAGTTTAAAATATTATTTTTCATGTCTCATATTCTGAAAGTAACTCATAACTTGCCTAAAATGCGGGTTGAAAGTGATATGTGGCGGCCCTAGGGCTGTAATAAATTTGAAAAAAGAATAGAGGGTGTCATGTCAAATCGATATCTGTAATCTCTTTGGACTTTTATTTACCAAAGGTATGTAGGCAAAGGCACAGAAGCCTATACAGCTTATTTTGCTACATTATAAAATAATTAAAATCGTAGAAACCTTACAATTTTTTTTTTACAATATTCTGTTTGTTTTTACTTTCCTCATATTCAAAATGAAAAGTAGAGTGTTTACTTCGGGTGTATGGACCCATAACAGTCTCGAACTATCGGCGCCCTCACTTCGTTCGGGCGCCAAAACACTCGACTGTTATGGGTGTCATACAGCCCTTGGTAAACAATCTACTATTTCATGTCTCATATTCTGAAAGTAACGAATAACTTGCCTAAAATGCGGGTTGAAAGTGATATGTGGCGGCCCTAGGGCTGTAATAAATTTGAAAAAAGAATAGGGGGTGTCATGTCAAATCGATATCTGTAATCTCTTTGGACTTTTATTTACCAAAGGTATGTAGGCAAAGGCACAGAAGCCTATACAGCTTATTTTGCTACATTATAAAATAATTAAAATCGTAGAAACCTTACAAAAAGAGAAATTATTAATATATATAAAAGTAAATTTTTGGTGTTTTTATTTTTGTAACATTTTTCTTATTAAATATTTTTTTAGAATATTCTGTTTGTTTTTACTTTCCTCATATTCAAAATGAAAAGTAGAGTGTTTACTTCGGGTGTATGGACCCATAACAGTCTCGAACTATCGGCGCCCTCACTTCGTTCGGGCGCCAAAACACTCGACTGTTATGGGTGTCATACAGCCCTTGGTAAACAATCTACTATTTCATCCCATCTATTCGAAAAACGCTGATTGATTCGCCTATAAGTGCGAGCAAAGTAAGTCTTTTCTCCAAGAGACTTTTTCACGGGGCAGTTATGAGATTTGAATTTCGAACATTAACATCGTCCCTTAGTGCTTCGTGACCAAAGAGATCGCACGAAAATAGTGTATGAAAAAGTCACTGGCCGATTATTAGCATACTGGCGCGTGCAGCGCCGCAAAAGAATAAAGAAAAACGCGCGAACTACGTATTACCCTTGTATTGGACTTTATTTGAGTAAACAGTGTTTTGTGATATTTGCAGTGCAATAATTGTGAAAAATGAGTTCCACAAGCAGCGACAGTTTTTTTTTAACTCTGACTATAACATTTCAAAATTGCACAAATCTTCAAATATTAATATTAATTTTTAAGCTGTTTCTTTATATATTTTTTAACATTATAACATTATATTGGTTTTTAATATTTTTTTTATAAATACATTCATTAGTTGTATCAAGAAACGCCTCTTATTTCTTTTTCTCACAGACGGGGATGAAAAGTAGAGTGTATCACTCGGCCGCAAAATATATTTTTGGCTCGGGCGACGTACTTTGAATCCCTCGCTACGTTCAGGATTCTACTAAAGAATCCCTCGCTACGCTCGGGATTCTACTCTAGAATCCCTCACTTCGCTCTGCATTCAAAAAAGCGCCCTCGCCGTAAAAATATTATTTTGCTCCCTTATGGTACAATCTACTATTTAAATATCCGCTAAAATCTTAGATACAAAACTTTTGCACCAGGAACTGGGATTTTTATGTGTTGGATTTGGGCCGTCTCCTTTCTACAATTAGTACTGAATAAAGAACTTACCAGGTCTATAGCTCTCATACTCTTCATTCCCCCCCTCCACACCAGGAGAAATGGGGGGGCTGTAGCTCCCTGACCTATTCCCATCATCAGACCCTGGACTTCCACTCCTAGGCGAGCTCTGCCCAGACCGCGGACTATCCGGTCTATTCTCAAAACTTTGCCCCTGAAATTTGTCTATGGTGTTCTGTTCAATCTGCGAATCGTAGTTGTCACTGTCAAATCGGTTTAAATAGTTTTTATTCTGAATTAGCGCCAAATACTTCTGCTGCGTCATTCGTTCTTGAAGAGTTGTCTCTGGTTCGATATGACGGGAGAGTAAAGCGTCGATGCAAAAAGATTTTTTGCTCTGGTTTATTATTGTTTTGTCTTCGTCTAATTGCTTGTAGTATTTCATGTTTTTTGGACTGTTCGAGGAGCTTCGGTCTTGCTCGTCGATGTCTAAAGGGCGATCTTGGTCGCTGGAGTCTCTCCGGTACATGTGTGTCAGGATTTGGGAGGACATTGTCGGTTTTCAAGTCTGGAAAGAAAGGCATTGTTAGAAGCTATGAACAACGGTCAGGTGCTGCCTTCATCATACCTGAGGGCCAAGTGTGAGTTTGCAAATGTACCATCGCGTGAGAGTAATATATTGACAGATAGCATTAATCTTATATATAAAATTCTCGTGTCACAGTTTTCGTTCCCATACTCCTCCGAAACGTATTGACCGAATCTCATGAAATTTTGTGAGCGTATTGAGTAGGTCTGAGAATCGGCTACTATCTATTTTTTATCCCGAAATTCCATGGGAGCGAAGCCCCGGGGCACAGCTAGTAATAAATAAAAACTAAATTAAAATTACTTTATTTCAGACTTAGAGGTCCATATACTATATACATACTATAGTTACAACTTACATACTATGTCAGTCAAAATAAAAAATCATTGAAATCTTAAATCCTAATGCTAAATCCTAAACCAGATATCAGCCCCCCAAGTCACCTAAAAGAGAATAACGGCTCGTTTCATCACCGACGGATAAGTTCTGATATTGCAGATATTTGGCAGATAATTTGACAGTTGTAACATGAAATATGTGTCAAATTCCGCCAGATAAGCGTTAAGTATATTAATAATTAAACAATAATATACAGGGATGAAAAACTCTATGGGCCCTGGAGAACTACCTTAAGGGCCTGTTTCACAATCTAAAAGTAATTTCTGATTAGCTTACTTGGCTGATGATTTGACAGCTGTGATAAGAAAAATATGGCAATTCATCTGCCAAGTAAGCTACTCAGAACTTACTTTTAGATTGTGAAATAGGCCCTAAATCCTTTTAATTCCAATAGTTAGCACATTTTCTGAAAAGAAACATTCCTTTATTTTTTTAAAGAAACAAAACTGCATTTAAAGGTTTTTGAAAAAATTTTCAAAAGAGCCTTGAATAAAAGTGCTTTTTCCGTCCCATTGACTTTATAAGTTGAGTTTTCATGTGTTTCCTTTAATTTAATTTACTATGTTTGTTAGAGAGAGTTGATCCTTTTGATGGACCCTATCGATTCATGGTATAAAATTATTTTTTTACAGATTTTAGCTGGTTCGATTCCTGGGTGTAGGAAGACTATTTTTTTAAAACTTGGAATGCAGTTTTGTTTCTTTGAAAAAAATAAAACAATGTTTCCTTTCAGTAAAATGAGCTAACTAAATGATTAAAGGTGGTTCCCCTCCAGGGCCCATAGATTTTTTCCACCCTGTATATTATGTACATTTCATATCAATGGCCTTTGCGTCTATTGCAGACGATTCACAGCAGTGCCCGAAGGAAACTTTACGTGGCTTAACAAACCGATGCAAGAGCGGCATACTCACCCACAAGCTAGGCGGTAAGTTTACGGCTGATGTACAAATTTGATTTAACTCTCCCAAAATACGAGTATATTTTCACAATTTGAGTAGCATTTCTGGCACCTTCATTAAAAAAAGTCAGTCACCGCCGCAAAGTTGCATGACTATCGGTCTTTTATAGGCTACACTTTGGAGAGTGTGCGAGAGAACTGCACGACCTTGTTCCTCCAGCCCCTTTCCACCATCGGTGTACCAGACGCAGGTTAGATTATCACCCGTACGTCGTTGACATTCCAGCGATCCGTACCAAGCGCTTTGTTGACACATTTCTAATGCGAACCGCTAAAGAATGAAATGCGCTGCCTGCTCATGTGTTCCCCGATTCCTACAACCTTGGTCTCTTCAAGGCGAGAGTGAATAGGCATTTCCTGGGCAAGCATGTTACACCTTAGACCACATCCTGTTTATTAAGCACGATAGTGGTCAAATGGGCAGGAGCCTAGTTAATTGTAAAAAAAAAGTTCTACGGATTCTGGGTTCCGGGATGTCCGATTCGATCTCTCACAATAAAAATGGTATTGTAATAATAACTATATTCGCGCATTATATTTTTACAATAAAATAAGACTTTAAAATATTTCAGATTGGTTTTTTAGTCACGAGACGTTGGACGTACTTATAAGTTGACTGGTGGAGAAGGTCATTATGCATTAAGTATGCCAATTATCATTACTACATAAAATATGGAATAAAAAGAAATGTATTTTATTTTGAAATTCCTTTCAATTTATGGAAAGCAATGAGTATGTAATGCGTTGATGTCTTTCCCATGTATGATATTATGTTTTTCAATGCATTAGACTTGAACGAGATAGATTCATATCACCCAAAGTAAGAAAGATAATATTTAAAGTATTTAATATTATTGTATTTATATTATTTAAACTTCAGAATACCAGTGTTGTAGTTATATTTACTGATTTTTGTCAATCAAAATTAATTAAGTGTTATACTTCTGATAAGCACGTTTGTTATGTACCCACGTGGTTCCGGGTTCTAAGAAAATATCGGGGTTAAATATACCTATCTAATATGTTTTTATCCAGGGCCCATATTCACTATGACCAACTACCGATTTCTTTCTCAAACGACGCCAATGTAGTATTTGTGTGGCACTTACTCCATTGCGCGTAAAAAATAAAACCTATTTTTTACTAAAAATAGAAGTCGTTTTCCAGCAATTATTATTACATAATGTTATTCATCTTCTTCTTCTTATGGAGTGAGGATTAGTGGCCACCTCTGGTGTCAGAGTTTATCAAGCCGTCTATATAGCCTCTGACGATTGTAATCAAATGACAACAGCTGGGACCGACGGTTTAAAGTGCCAACCGAAGCACGGAAGCGCTCAGTTATAATGTCACTTTACGGTCACCCATCCGACACCTGACCGGGCCGAACTTTGCTTAACGAAAGTGATCGAATACGATCAGTGTGTCAAGCGCGGCCATGAGCGCTTCAATTATTTAGATGAATGTACACTACACATTTTAAAATACTTTTAGTTTACGTAACGTTAGTAATAGTTAGTGTTATTACAATGGAGTGAATAATCATAATCATAATCATAATCACAACATTTATTTAGTACAGGCGAAGGACATAGAAGTGATATTAACATAATACAATAAAAAGGATACCTACTTAACAAAAAAGAAATACTTAATTTTAAGTTACAGTATTGAATAAATTGTCCCACGGCTGCACTAAAAGGGACCTAGTTCAGCATTGTGTCAGTAGTACACTGACTCTGGTTTTCAACTAGACCGCTTTTAGTTTATTGACACCTGGATGTCATATACATAAAAATGTATAAACAATAGTGCAGATGTGCGATTGTGTGTGTGGTTTTGCATAGGTATGTTTGAATGAGAATGTATGTGCATGTGTGTGTACGTGTGAATGTGTGTTTTCATCTCTGTGCGTGCGTGTGAAAGAGTGTTATTATATCTGCGCGTGTATGCTTGATACTAAAACAATGTCTAACCAAATAACGCCTAATTTGAGATCTGTGCTAAAAAATGTATTAGAATTATTTTAGGATATAGGGGCTATGCAGCTCCAGTTGGAACTGTAGTCACTGCGACCTATAAGATCTATTGTAACTCGTCGCCTTGTTATAGTATCTCTTTTAGCCTGGCGGCCTCCAGGAAGTCTAAAATCTTCTTAGCTCTGGGAGATTTTAGTTCCTCTGGCTGAATTATATGCCGGTCCAGGTGGATATTGCGTTTTTGAATTAGGGGTCCGCAGTCACATAGGAGATGTTTGGGTGTTTCTCTCTCTAATCCGCAGTAACGGCAAACGTCAGTGTCACTCAATTTCACGTGAAATTGGTGCCTTTTTATTTGCAGTGTTCAGTTAAGGCTCTTGCTATCGCACATAAGTTTGCTCTGCTGAGCTCTAGAAGTTCAGTAGTTTGCTTCTGTTCAGCAAAGTTCAGAAAAGCCTTCGATAAGGGATTTGGCGTGAAAAAAAAATTAAACTCTGTTTCAAACCTTGTTTAATTGTTTAAACAGTGATACACCCATATTCTAAGTACTCCTCGAAATCGGTATTCTAAGTCATAACTCCGTAAGGACCTGGAGGAGCCAAAGAGTACGTAGCCGCTCCGTGTTAGGCCTAGCGCACACTACCATTTTTACCCCTCGTCGTGGGTATTGGAGTTGAGTGGAGGGTAAAAAGTTTTGGAGGAACGACTTAGAATATGGGGGTAAGTCAGCCATACTCAACCTTTTTTTATAGGGGCCGCATACAGGTTTCAGTCCCGGGATCCCGGGCCGCAAGTAATAAATAATTAGGTATTAATTAAAACGTAATTGCAAGTTAACGAATTATTTACTTTAATGATAAAAAAGAATTTTAACACAGATATTTACAGATAACACGGACAATTACAACTTAGTTCGTGAAATATAGCGCGTTTGATATCCGTAAAAGTTGTTTTATTTCAACTAATTTGTAACTTCCAGGTGGGCCAATCAAAAAGATCCGGCGGGCCGCAGGTTGAGTATAGCTGGTATAAGTAAACATAAAACATTGTATTAAAACATTGTCTAAAAAAATTCGTTAGAGAATATTTTAAGTTGTGTGTAGTTTTTTTAAATACCAACATACAACTTAACTACTATACATCCAAACATACTAAACGTGGTAGCTAGCCAGTCGGATTTAAAACAAGTTCTACCACCAACCATACCGAATACAATATGTAGGGACCGATGGGAATTGGGAATCGAACTCGGGACCTCTGAATCTGATAGCAGTGGAATGTTATCACTAAACCATTGCAGCGGTTCACATTTTAATTGTATATTTTCGATTTGCCTATCTAGCCGGTAAATCCTTAAAGTGCATGCAAAGCATTGACGACCTCCGTGGTAGAGTGGTACGTACACCCGTTTCAAGGTGTCGCCTACTCTGAGGTCCCGGGTTCGAACCCCAGTAGAGGCGAAAGTTTGTATGATGAATACGAGCATTTGTAACTGAGTCATGGACGTTTATATCTATTTCTACACATATACTTATATATGTATAATTGTATATATTTATATCCGTTACACTACTATCCCATAACACAAGCCTTACAGTGCTTACTTTGGGTCTAGGTTAATTCGTGTGAGTGTAAGAAATATTTAAGGTGGTACGACTTCCATACAAACAAACATTGCACATTAATTGGGTCATCATACCTTAATAATTCATAAATACATGTGCAACTAACTCGTTCCAGTTATTTGTTTGCGCGAAATTATTAAAAAAATGTACTTTCATACATGAGGAATATAAATGCGATGAGTCACACACGCATACGTAGAATTATTGAAATTATAAGATATTAGTTTATTCGTGATTTATGTATGAAATTACAATTTTTAGGGTTCCGTACCTCAAAAGGAAAAAACGGAACCGTTATAGGATCACTTCGTTGTCCGTCCGTCGTCCGTCTGTCAAGGCCGTTTTTCTTAGGAACGCGTGGAGGTATCAAACTGAAATTTATATCTAATACTCAGGTCTACTGTCCCTTGGAGCTGTGAAAATATCAAACTTCTAAGCCAAAGCAATCAAAAGATACGTTTATGCCGCAAATTTCCGCAAATTTTCGAAACTCGCACGGGAATCAAAACCTACAGGGTACTTCCCGTGAACTTAGAATCTTGAAATTTGGTACGAAGTAACGTCTTATAGTACAGATAAAGGAAAAATTGCGAAAACCGTAAATTTTTTGTTACATTATATACTAAAAAATATTTTTGAAAATTTTAAACGGAACCCTCGGTGCGCGAGTCCGCCTTGCACTTGGCCGGTTTTTTTTTATTTGTTCGCGCAAACAAATAACTGAAACGAGTTAGAATTATTAAGGTATGATGAACCAATTAATGTGCAATGTTTGTTTGTATGGAAGTCGTACCACCCTAAAGGTCACCTTTCACTAGTAGCACTATATAACTTTGACATTAAAACGAGTTAATAAAGTCAGCACGCGTCGGTCACTTGATAACGAATTGAATATTAATATAACGATAATGGAACTTTATGAACGATTATTATCGAAAATTATTTTATCAAACACTCCAGTACTTATCTGGCAGTTTATTAAAAATTATGTTTAGTTAGTGGTTCATAATTGTCGGTAACTAACAGTGGCAGTACTTCCATAAACTATAAAGTTATTGAAGTGAAAACTTCTTTAGCGGCGTTGTGCATATCAGTTTAAATTTTTTGGGACGGGTGAAAAATGTTAAAGTCGCGTCAGGACACGTGACCTGATCGAAAATTCGTAAGACGGAAGGAGAGTAGACCACCGGCGCGGCGTATAAGAGGAAGTAATATCCCCTCTTTCTACCGCGCGGCGAAAATGTATGCTTGCTCCTGCAGTTTCGTTTAAGCGGTTTTCACTTCTGCCGGCACTCCCGGAGTGCAAACCGTTGTCTTTTTTTAGGAGGCTTTATTTAATAAAGTAAAAGATATATATAAAATGTTTATATTACAAATAATAGAACATTAACAGGTATTTCATTTGAATAAAAAAAAAATCTTTAGCCTCTAGTAGTTTCCGAGAAAACGATTCCCAAAAATATGTGAATATTTCACCATGGTTAGTAATTTTGTTCGGTTTTTTAAACATACGTAGCCACTTGATTTGTTATGTTGATATGTTGATAATTTTGTAAGTACTTAGGCTTTTTAAAATTATGTTAATGGAGTATGTAGTGATGATGATAGTGTACTAACAAACTATACTGGTTTCTGTTACACTAGATAGCGTAAGAAATAAAAATGTAAATTTATTGTTTAATAAATTTAAAAAAAGAAACTCTACTGGTCAACCAGTAATTTCCTCGATACATAATAATATTACACGATCTCTATCGAAAAGTTTATCTTTGTCTCTACATACGTACACAGCTATTTTTAAACTATCAAATTTTTTTAAGTTCGACTGCATGAACACCGCTATATCACGCGATATGATATAGCGCATCATGTTGTCTTGCTTACTCCGCTACGATGTGAGTGGGACAGCGACACGTTATCGAGTTATCGAGTCGATAAAAGCTGTTTATGCTAGGCCTACAGAGCTAGCATGGGCTGGGGATAAAAATTTGTCCACCGGTTATTTCCACTGACAAGGGATAAAATTATTTTATCCACCTGCCAAAGCACGGCAACAGGGGGAAAGAGAATTATATCACTTTTTGACATTAGACGTGGATACTCACCCTCCGCCTATCTACAGCATGGCGATCAGTGGAAGAGAAAAATCACAGATATTTTGACATAACAAAGGGAGAAATTTGTCCTCATCTTTAGATGGTGGGTTTGTATATCTCTTGGAATAAATATAATTAGTTGTAATACAAAAATGTCCCGTGCTTACTGGAGCTTAGTGTTGTCGTCGTAAAGGGAAAAACAGTAGTAAAAACACAAAAATAAATAAGTACTTACTTGATAAATATTAAACAAGAAAATATACTAGAATAAAGCACCTAGTCTCATGTCGCCCTGATTCGAACCCGCATCCTTGGGAGTCCGGCCCAATGCACTAACCAATTATACTACAGAGACCTTACTTTTTAGCACTCATTATAATATTATGTATGTGTAATAAGATTTTAAGGATAAAAATGACAGAGGGGAATAGTATTTTGTCCTCTCCCCGTGGATAAAATGTCTTCGGCCATGCTAGCCCTGCGGTCTACTCTCTAAGCACGAAACCCGTAGTTTCAGCCTAAGTTACGGACGTTTCCAACTCCTTATCACCTGCGGACAACTTATTAGTTCGGAGACCCGAACTAAGAATGAATGAGAATACGTTTAGACATTGTCCCAACTCCCAATGTGTTTGTGCCGTTTGTCCAAAACTAGTACATCCGAAATCAATAGAGAGTAGGCTCCATCCGTAGTTTCGGGAACTTACGGACGAGGGCCCGTGTCTTAGTTGACGGGCTTAGAGAGTAGGCCTCCAGAATCAGTAAGTGAACAACTCGAAATACTACTCAATTGACATGATTTCATTTATACAAAAAATAATAAAAAAAAAATGTTCTCTCACACAGATAAATACTTAAAACTAGCAAAATCTTAAATAGGTACAGTGTTTAATTTATCTATGTAAGAGACTGGTTTCTGCGCTAGGAAAACCTGTATGACAGATAACCAGGCTCTCCATCACTGGACCTGGTGTACAAAAGTACCTTAATATTTATTTTTATGACAAATATATATTTTTTTCTTTTTGTGAGGAACTTATGTAATATTTATATTTATAACAAGGTAACATCTTAAATCGAAAACTTTTTCGAGATTTTTCAATTTCTAACGCCATACGTATTTTTTCGGATTGTTTAATCAATTATTTAACGAAATATTTGGAATAAACCCCGATTTGTCGTGATAAAGGATAATGATAATGACATTCCTTTTGCTTATAAAAATTGTCTTATTAAAAATCATTAAAAAAAAATCGCTGTCAATGTAGTCAAAGAGTATGTAACAGTGCATTTCAATGAAATGAAAATAAAAAATAAACGATAAAATGTGTCAAAACGGATTGAAATATTTCAGTTTTGAGTGACAAAATTGCAAAAGGAAAAAATGTAATTTCTAAATAGAAAATAAAGACGTAGGACAATTTTTTTGAAATGATGTCAATTATTTTGACTTTCGATACTAAATCGATGGCGTGATCAGTCTGATTTGTATGAAGAATCGATTTTTTTTTCATATTTCGACCCGAGTTTCTAGGTGAAAGTTGTTTACTTACAGATTCTGAGGCGGAATTAAAAATTTTTTTTGGAAAAAACAACTCGGCAACAAGTGAATTCTCACATGGGACTCGAACCCATGACCTTTGGTATCCGGTCCAATGCTCTTCCGGATGTCCAAAGGGCGTGGGTTCGAGGCCCATCTGAGAATTCACTTGTGGCCGAGTTTATTTTTTTCCAATATATTTCTATTTAAAATTCATCATTAGTATACTTAAAATTAAAAAATCAAGAACTTTAAAATTTTGGATACTGTTTAAAAATATATATATATATATTTACTTTTTGTAGAGCTGTGAAGTTTTCAGAGTTTTCTTTATTACCTACCAAAAGAATATGGTTATATTTTCTTTCTATTTTTAGTGTAGTTTAGTTATCGCAAAAAAAATATAACTATAAACAAAAGTAGTGAAAAACGGAAAAAGCCATAATTAAAATAAATAAACGAAAGTAACAAAACGTCACCAAAAAACATTTAATAACTTTTTGTAAGTATTTTGTTTGTGTTATATTTATAATTTTTTTAACTGTGCAATTTAACGAAATGTTTTTCAAAAAACTGCGTTTATTTGTTTTTATCATTACTTTTTTAAAACAATAAATCAATGTGTCTAGTCTATTGCCAAAAAGTAAACAGTAGAAATAAGTTAACTCACCTACTTCATAAAAAAAGAAAAAACAAAACAGAAAACTATTCAAAACCACTTCACTTCAAAACTCACTCGCGACGCGATCCAATTCGAATTTTCAAAATTGGAACGTACAGATACTGCGCGCGCGAAGTACTTACTAACAACTGAATTATTTTATTAACGCGCCAACTGAGCGCCCATTATGATCCCATATTGTACCGTGTGTGAACAACGGAAGGCGGTACTACACGACCAGTTTACATTGACTCTTAAAAGGCAAGAAAACTCTTTACGGAAAAGCTCTTTTTGAACTGGTTGTTATACCACGCCCCACCTCCTTGCTCGTCGTCTCGTTCGTGTTTCTATCTCTTTCTGCTTCAAAGCAAATTATACGCATGAATTGTCTTTTCTCTCGCCCGTCTAGTACAAACCACGATAGTGAATTTTGGCTGTTTGCAAAGAGTTCGTTTGCTATTAAGTATATTTTTTCTTTGTTTTTTTTTCAACACGGCAAATGGCGGTATTTTAGCTGTAGGTAATTTTGAGGTTATTTTTATGTTGGAGTCGACGTGGGTTTTATTAATTTGTTATTTATGAATTCGTTTTTTAATATTTTCTTTTCTGATTGCTGTGTATGAGGTTGCGAGAAATAATCTCTACAGTCTGGGTGTTTTAATGAAGTATTTTTTTGAGAAAAAGATGAAGAGATCATACGTTTTACGACTAATAATTGTTAGTAATAGTTCCGCGTTTTTGTTCACGTAAACATTGTTGTGATTGTGAGTCCTTGTGACTCCTATTCCAGTCCAGTGCCTTCAAGATATATTTTCACTTCAAAATATCTCATAGAACATAGGAAAGAGATTTTAAGAAATTAGAAATAATAAAAAGATGGCTGTGGTGCTTCGCCACCCTTTTGTTTGCGCTTATCACGAATTATAATCTAACTTTGTACAATTTTGAAATTATTTAAGTTGTCACAGATACGGGCTTATTTTCCCGAGTGACATAGGCTATACTTTATCCCGATGTTCCCACGGGAACGGGCACCACGCGGGTAAAACCGCGAGGATCCGCTAGTTAGGTATATTTACAAAATGACATTGGCACCTGTCAAATTAAACTAGTTTTGTTGTTTTAACAGAGTTCTTTTCGTAACAACACGTGTTGTGAGACTCCACTTTGAAGGTTTAAAATAAACCGATCGACTAAAAATTACTAAATTGAGCGACCGGTCAGTTTCAATAATCTAACCGTAGTAAGAGATAGGCTTATCTTGGTTATGTTACTTAGCAACCGTTGTTATTTTGGCCTGATTAACAAAAATATCTAGGCAACGAAGCTCTAGTAAGCTTATCTCTTATTGAGGGTAGGTTATTGAAACCGACCTTAGATATTAGGTTTTACTAAAATAGGTTAGGTTAGGTTAGATTGGCGAAGTCACCATCCTATTATTTTTACTACACCAAAAATATTTTTAGGCGACTCAATCTACCGACAATTTCTATTTATAGATATATAAAAAATATTCACTCGACATTGGCTAAATGCGTAATAATTTATTGCGAAACGGCCATTAATTAAGGAAAAAAACTTACTGAATTAAAAAACCGACTCACGCCCGAAAATAATAACCTATCTGTAGTGTAGATATGGATTGGGGATAAGTATATTTTTGTAAATATCTTCTATTTCTAGTATTTTTAGACGGTATCATTACATTCCGTCGTAGTCACTGCTAGAAGTAGATAGCAAAACTGCTAAAAGTGGCCGTTTTTGACACATTTGCTATCTACTTCTACGAATGACTATGACGAGATGTAGCGATACCCTCTAAAAATACAAGACAATGGGCTCTAAAAATTCCACGTTTAGTTTTATTATAATTGTGAATTAGAATTACGATATTAAATAAAATTCAACGCGGCGCCACTTTCGGTGGGGGTACCGCCTTAACCAAAATAACGACGGTTGTTAGGCGAAGAAGCCAGTATACTAGGCAATTATCTCAGATAACCCTATCCATGTCTACAGGTAGGTTATTAATTTCGGACGTTAATAGGATAATAAGTAGACGATCACCTTGGTAGAGTCGCTTGCAGACTGTTTTCATAGTGTGATATCACTGATGTCCTGATGTTCGATTCTATCCCTGGCTGGTTCAATGTACCTACCTAGTACTTCTAAAAATGTTGTGAAAGTTTGGGAGTTGAAGTTCTTCTTCTTCTTCTTATCGAGTGGGTTAGTGGCCACCTCTGATGTCAAAGTTTATCAAGCCGCCTATAAAGCCTCTGACTTGGCTTAACGACTGTAATCAAATGACAACAGCCGGGACCGACGGTTTAACGTGCCCTCCGAAGCTCGGAAGAACTTTGTAATGTCACTTAACGGTCACCCATCCGATACCTGACCGGGCCGAACGTTGCTTAACAAACGTGATCGAATACAATCAGTCTGCCAAGCGCGGCCATGAGCGCTTCAGCGCGGATTTGAAGTTGAAGTTTGTTTGAACGGATTTGAATAAAATTTTGCCTCAAGACTGACTATGACTCAAAAAGGACACTTTTTATCCTATCCTATCCTCGTCACTGGCCCTCCTTGTGGATGGATAAGGAGAACGGGCTATGACCCACCACGCGGGCCCAATGGATTGGTGGGTTTTAAAGACTGCAAATGCAGCCGGGACCAACGGCTTAACGTGCCTTCCGAAGCACAGAAGAACTCGAGATAGTAAATTTTGGTCACCCATCCCATGACCGACCGTTGTGAAAGTTGCTTAACCTCAACAATCGCAGCTCTGTATGTACCTAATATAATAAAACGGAGAAAAAATCAGCCTTTGACGAGTTTCTTGCCGGTTCTTCTCGTTACGCGGTCTCCCGCCGTAGGGTTTGTGAACCGATGGCGTAGCTTCTTTGACGTTCATAAGTGCTTGTAACAGCCTAGACAGAATAAATGATATTGAGTTTTTAAAAGAACGGGCAAAGTCGCGGGGCCTAGCTAGACTAGGTAGCTAATGAATAAAGCACTTGAGTAAATCTCAACTCATCTCCGTTGTAATGTCGGACTCAAATAATTTAGTGACGTACTCTCTCACTTAAAATGATGTTACCGCGTTGTTGTTTCGAGCAAGCGGGATGGCGATATAAGCAGGGTTGACAGTATAAAAAATGGTTTTTTAATTTTTTTTTTTAATTAAAAATAGTTTTCGTAAAAATAATGATACCATTAGTATTTGCAGAGTAAAAAAAAAACGCGTAAAATATTAGTTCCTTTTTATTTAAATTAGTTGGGTAGAAACTTTGTCAAAGATAGATACGGATTCTGGATCAAAAAATAATATTTTTTCATAGTTATTAATCAATACACGTACCTAGTGCAGACTGCAGACTTAAATAATATTTACAATAAAGCATAATGCTTTATTGATAAATATTATAAACTAGCGGATCCTCGCGCTTTTACCCGCGTGGTGCCCGTTCCCGTGGGAATATCGGAATAAAATATAACCTATGTCACTCGGGAGAAATGTAGCTTTCTAATGGTCTAAGAATTGTCTAAATCGGTCCAGTAGTTCCTGAGATTATCGCGTTCAAACACACCAACTCTTCAGCTTTATAATATTAAGTATAGATTCAAACATTGGTTTTTTTTATAATATTTGCATTTTAATTTAAAGGAATAGGCAGTTTATTTTCAATGTTTGCTATGTGTGCAAAATGTTTAATTATAAATCAAGAATTGATACAATGTTTTCATTAACGATTCATTATTTCAAAAAGGGTAAGAAAAAAACGGGTTACAAGAAAAATAAGAGTTTTATTATTAACTTATAAAAAAAACCTTTTGACAGCCCTATAATATCGCGATTTGTTAAAAAGAGATAGCATCACATAACTTTTTGTGCCCAGCCATTGTTTCAGAGGGGCGGGAGTGAAACTTTTTTGGCCAATCAAATGTCGCGAGGGGAAGAGACAACGACAACTTTTCCTTAGCGAAGAGCGAGATGAATGCTTGACATATTTATGTCTTGGATGAATAAGTTCGGATATCTTAGCTGGCAGTAAATTGGTTTGCTTGATGTTATAGACAGGTTAAGTACTTGTGACGACATGTTTTGCGGTGACATTTGACATATATTTTATCTATCTAGTTAATTCAGGTTCTCAAAATTAGTGACGACTCGATAGGGACTTTGGCGCGTAGTAAGCGGCCGAGTAAGGTGTCAAATTAAAGGTACTCGAGTCTATTTGTTCCGAAAACTATAAAATATACAAAATGTTAAACGTGATGATCACAAACTGCAATTAAAAAGTGTCATTATTTTCGCATAATTTGGAATTTTTCGTCGATCGACGAACCCGAGTATCGGGTTGTAACCGCCCTAGTAATTGTTGAATTTTTGCATTTTTCAATGCTATTTTTATACTTATGATAAATTTTAAATAGAAAAATATTGGAAAAAATTAACTCGGCCACAAGTGAATTCTCAGATGGGAATCGAACCCATGAGAGACCAGATGCATTGGACCGGATTTCCAAAGGTCATGGGTTCGATTCCCATATGAGAATTCACTTGAAGCCGAGTTAATTTTTCTATTTAAAATTTATCATTTGACATATATTTTTATTATTCCCAATTTATAGACCACGTTAGATTGACGACCTCCGTGGTAGAGTGGTTAACGTTTCCGGTTTTACTGTGCATTTATTTCAACAATCGGCTCGGTTTTAAAACGTAAAACCTTTAAAATGTTTAAACTTCAAACAAAAAGTCAGTAAGTTATTATGATGTAGGTTACCTGTCTTTTCAGCTAGTTAGGTTAATGATTCGTGTAGAGAAAAAAAGAAAACAAGCAAATTAAAAAAAATCACGTCTGTTGTATGGGAACCCCCTTTAATATTTATTTTATTCTGTTTTTTTAGTATTTGTTGTTATAGCGGCAATAGAAATACATCATCTGTGAAAATTTCAACTGTTTATCATGGTTCATGAGATACAGGGTGAACGACGGACAGACGGACAAACGGACGGAAGGACAGCGAGTAGTCTTAGTAATAGGGTTTTTTTTATTTTATTCAAAACGAGGAGTGATGTTAAGTATTGATAAGGCTGAAGATGGAAGCGAGCCTCTCCCGGAATCCTCCACCACTGAGGAACTGGCTATGTTATCTCTAACAGCTGGAATCGAACCCGGGCCCCTGGGTCTGATACTGGTGGTTGTTACCACTAGACCACAGAGGCGGTTAAAACTGACGATCCTGTCCCATTTTACCCATTAAGTACGGAACCCTAAAAAAGATAAATAACCTATTCCGATTAAAACCTCATTCGTCAAACTCTTAATTCTCTCTCCGCACTCGACGACGAAAAACAAAAATGGCGTCCGTTATTTATTGGCAAAGTTTCGCGCGCAAATTGGACTCGCGTCGAATAAATACGATTATAATGCTTCACAAATTGTCCTGGAGGGGGTCAGATTAATTTCAGCGGACAATTTTAGGGGACGCTTGCCTGACTAATGAATAACATTAAAGTTTCTGTTCTGTTACCAAGTTTGGCGCCATTAATGCCATTGTAGCTAATTGCTGTTTGCTCTTTTTTTGTTTTTTATTATTGGCTATGGGATATTTTGTTATTTTTTATTATTTTAATGTTTGGGTTTTTGATTATGAGTATTAAATACTGAAAAACAAGTGATAACAATGTTTTAATCGCAAGCAGAATCTGTAGAAATAATCTTATCGCTATAATAACGATCGAAATTGAAATCCACCTCTAAAACACAAAGAAAATAAGAAGGTCTTTTAAATGAAAGTTCTAGGTTACAGTATAATTATTTACAGAGGTTGCTTTTTCGATTTCCACACACTAAAAATATTTGTGTGTACATGTCTTTTTGTCTTGGTCCGGACGTTTCCTATATTTATGTGTGTATTAAAAAAATACGTCGTCGTCGTCGTCGCAGCCTCATAACACCCACTGCTGGGTATAAGCCTCCCCCAATGATCTACACAACGATCAGTCCCTGCGCTGTTCGCCTCTAGCTGCTTCCCGCGAACTTCTCCAGATCGTCGGTCCACCTTGTCGGGGGCCTACCCACCACGGAGGGTCGTCGTCCTGTGCTGGAATTGAATGAGATTTGACATATATATATATATATTTTTTATATAAAAAAAACAGAAAATGGGCTCGCTCGTATTAAAAATCCCAAGGTATTCGAGATACGAATCACAATAGGGGGGCGATTCTCGCGCTGATATATGTCGAATTCGAAATTTTTATGTCTTAATCTCTTTGGTTATATAAAAGCTTTTTTTTATGTATTTGTTTAACTTTAATTACGATTGAGATTGTGACCCAGCTGATGCGTCTTCTAGTGACATTGTAGGTTGTGTTGTGTCTTACATTAAGGCACTTTTATCTTTCTTTTTTTGCTGTTGGCATTGTATTTTTTTATATTTATGCAGCTTAACATAAGTACCTGAAGTACGTCATGCTCACTCAAACGTTTCTTCGGCGGTGTCGTGTGAGGCGGGTCGTTACGTTCCCTAAAATATGGTTGAGCGAAGCGATGGCTGGTTCATGCGTCATGCTCGTGAACGGGTGCCGCCAGCGGAAATGGGTCTACCTCAGTCTGCTTATCTTAATGCTGTGCTTAAAGCCTAAATATTTTTATCTAAAGTAAATTGATACTGACCTGTATGTACCTCACAACTTGCAGTGTAGTAGTCTTGTGGTGCGGGAAATGTTGTAATGTTTGATAGACAAGTCTTTCTTTGCCAGTTAAAAATTGTTTACGTTTACAATAACCATAAAATGTAATATTTTAATTAGTATTTTCCTTTTGTGATGGAAATTGACCTTACTGATATGTTAAGGTCACTTTTCAATTTGACGACTCTGTATGAAATAAAACAGGGAGAAAAAAACAGCCCTTGACGAGTTTCTTGCCGGTTCTTCTCGTTACAAGGTCTCCCGCCGTAGGGTTTGTGAACCGATGGCGTAGCTTCTTTGACGTTCATAAGTGCTTGTAACAGCCTAGACTGAATAAATGATATTGACTTTGACTTTGACTTTAGTAAAAATGTAAGTAAACTCCCTACTACTGTCAAAATCCGCCAGTTTCAATTATCTTTGATAATACTATAGAGCATTGGACCGTATTTCCAAAGGTCGCGGGATCGATTCCCGTCTGAGAATTCACTTGTGGCCGAGTTTATTTTTTCCAATATCTTTCTATTTAAAATTTACCATAAATATAAAAATAGCATTGAAAAATGCAAAAATTACAAACACATAATACTATAATGTCAAAGATTGCTTTCAGTGAACTTTTAATAGAGATTTTTGGCTCCAAAAAATGTCTAATTCGAGATGTCGAAGGCGTGAGAATCGGGCCACTGGGTTTTTGTGCGTTCGACATGTGAACTGTCAATGTCAAGTGGAACTTCAAGTACGAATTTTTATAAAATACTAGAGGCCGGGCGCGGTTTCACCCGCGTGGTTCCCGTTCCCGTGGGAATTTTGGGATCAAAGCTATCCTATCTCTTAAGTTGGACCAGACTGTTCACGGTGTGCCAATTTAATTTAAAATCGGTTAAGTAGTTTAGGAGTCCATCGCGGACAAACATCGTGACAGGAGATTTATATATATTAAGATGTGTCCAAAATAACTGTCTCAAAAATGACTGCGTATGTGAGGCTGAATTGTGAGAGAGTTAGAATTTGGTGGTAACATGGCTGATGTTTGAACGTTTGCAAACGATTTTTCGAAAGTTTTGTTTACATCACGAGGACATTTGTTGCATTTCTCCAAATGTTCTTTTATCCGAGTAGCATTTGTATTTTTATACTCCATATTACAAAATATAAATACCACATGTTTGCTTTTATCATTTTCAGGTTATACACGCGCGAGTAGTCAGCCGGATGAATTCAAGTCAACTGGGGCCCGATTCTCGCGTCTTCGACATCTTGAATTTGACATTTTTTGAAGTCAAAAATCTGTATTAAAAGCTCACTGCAAGCTATCTTCGACATTATGGGATTATTAAAGATAATTAAAACTAAAGGATTTTGATAGTAGTAGAGATTTATCTTACATTTTTACTAAAGAAATTAAGGATATAAATATGTCGAATTCGACATATTTCAGCGCGAGAATTGCCCCCAGAACTGATCACCGTTTGCTTTTATCGCCTTTGCAAATATCGCCGCACAACACAGCAAAATATGGTCAATGGTCATCGGCAGCGTCGCATAATGGTTTTTCATATTTACGTGCGCTAGATTAAAAACTAAATTAAAATTTAAAACTTCATATTTCGCCAGTAATTTTACCGTAATTTATACAAATTACCCGTATTTTACCGGCGCTTTTGGTAAAATTATGTAATTTTGCAATGATACTCTCAAGCGGACTGACTTAGGTCTTAAAAGTAAGTAAGTAAAGTAAGTTTTGTCATCACACGACTGTACGCGTTTCTCTTTGATTGTTATTTTGTTTATTTTCTTTCTTTTTTGTTTAATTTGTACTTTTTCATACTTCTATGTAATATGTTTGTGTTAATGTGTACCTTTGTGTGATGTCAAAATAAATATTTTTCTATTTCTATAACTTTGACCGTGGATCAAACTTTAGGCACGCAAAGTAGGTACACTTTTGCCGTCTATCTCGTTATAGGTCTGTGGTGGGTAGGCTGGGATTTGTTCTTTGTTATTTTAACTATCTATAAATATTTCTTCTTTCTCCACTTTCTTCTTTCATATGTCGTCGTTAGTGATTCACCTCCATACACGTTCTTTTCCGCTGTTTCGAGCCGAGTTTAATACAAATATAGTTTTTTTAAATATTTTTAAATATTCATTATAATCATTTTAGATACTTTGCAGTTGTAGTTATGATTTATACTTACGATCATCATCATCATCAGCCTGTGGACGTCCACTGCTGAACATAGGCATCTCCTAGCTCACGCCTATTGTAGCGTTCATAGGAGGCTGTTAGCCTACTGCTACCACGCTGGCCAGACGGGTTGCTAGAGGGTTTGTTTCAAGTTTTCCTTCTCTCGCACAGGTGTTCAATGCGTCGAGCCTCTTAGTCGACTCTTACGACATCCCAGGCATGTAAGGGGTGACACTTGTATTCTTAGGCCGTCACCACACGGCACCACTCGGCACGTATATATATGTATACATATATTTTTATTAGTATAATATTACATTATAATAGCAAATAATTATGTGTACATATAACATTATTTAATATAAATTTATTTTTGCTATTGTTTACATACATTGGTGACACAGTTACAGATATACATTTTCTATGATTGGTTCTGCCATTCCTCTTGTTTTATCTTATATTTGAATTTACTCCCTTGTTAAATTTTTAGCTTTTTAATTTTTAGTTAATTTTTAGTCTTTGGCTTTTTTAGTTTATCTTTTTCATAAAATTAATAATATTTTCACCTCACACGCTATAAAATAAATTATTTTTACGTTTTATTCTTATTATAAATAACTTTGAATTAATTATAATACTCCGTTTTGGTTGTATTATATTATTTTAGTTCCCTGAATCATAAAAACAATAACAATAAGATTAAACTATTTGTTATAAGAATTTTATTTATATAGGCTGAGTGAGATTTCACAACTTATGATTGGATTATAACTTTATAATTTTGCATTTTACAGTGCTATTTTTATGTGATAATTTTTAAACAAAGTAAATATACTGGAAAAAGCAACTTGTCTCATGTCGTCATGTCTGACGGGACTCGAACCCGCATCCTTGGGAATCCGGCCCAATGCACTGACCAATTATGCTACAGAGACCTATGAGGGCACGTTGAAATTCTCTAGTATATTCACTTTTAAAATGCAAATGATTTACTAATGATACTGATTATTTAAGGTAACTCGCCGATAACTTTCCGGCCTTGCATAACAATAGTTTTTTGTTATGCAAGGCTGGAAAGTTGGTTATTTAGCGGCGAGTTACCTCTATTGAAATCTGAGCAAATGAAGGAGCCTAGGATCAAAGTTCAAAACAAGTTTGGTTCAAAGTTTGAATCCTGAGCGAAGCAAGGATTTCAAAGGTACAAGACGCTAAAAACTTTTCTGCCGAGCGCTAAAACGTAGTGATTACATACTTTTACATAATTTTTCACCTCACAACAGCGAATGTTCCTAGGAACATTTTACGGTTGTTTCCGCGGTCAACTTCCGGTAAAAAATTCTTTAAACATAAAGTTTAATCATAAACTTTTATGATATAAAAACTAAAATAATAAAAAAGGGAGTATTATAGTTAATTCAAAGTTATTTAAAGTAGGAATATATTGTTACTTATTAATAAGAATAAAAATGATTCCGTAAATGTTGACACTGACATGAGGTACAAGACAAAGACAATTTAAAACTAAAGATTTATGTCACAGTCCAAAATTCAATTATAGGTTGTGAAATCTCACCCAGCCTAATATAAAATTCTTATAACAAATAGTTTAATCTTATTGTTATTGTTTTTATAATTCAATGAACTAAAATAATACCTATAATAAAACCAAAACGGAGTATTATAATAATTTAAAACTATTTAAAATAAGAATCAAATATAACAAACAAGTCAAAAGTGCGATTCGGTACGCATTATGACATATTTTTAGGTATTAATTTAAAAAAGTACTTTGCCGCGCTAGGCCGCAAAAAGCTATTTTCTACGCCTACACTGATTGACAAAACCGCCTTTTCAGAGCGTGTGAGGTGAAAATAACTATTGCCTGTAAGAAAATTGTACATGTGGTGAAATTCTATATGTATTTATAAGTGAATTTAAGCATTTTTATGGTAAAAATGCTGTTGAGTTTTCAAATAAATTAAATAAAATAGTAACATTAAATCTGCCGTCTTCAGTACACCCCACCAACCTGCAGTATTTACGATCGGGCCGTGCGACCGCGGCTTATCGCACGAACAAACAAACAAACATATTAACACTGATAGCGCGATGTGGGAAAACCGTACGCTAATACTAACATTCACTTAATGATAAATTAAGCTGTGTGAAGTTCGATCCATTGCCATTAAAAAAAACGAATAAAATGTATACTTCAGCCATTAGGAACGAATGTTTGTAAACAAATTGTCAATACTTACCTCCAAAGTGGTTTTTTATTACGTGTTTTAGAAATATGTGCACTTCGTAACTAGATTACTTATTATAACTTTTTAATTTTGCATTTTACAATGCTATTTTATGTGATAAATATTAAACAAGAAACTATACTAGAAAAAGCAACTAGTCTCATGTCGCCCTGACGGGATTCGAACCCGCATCCTTGGGAATCCGGCCCAATGCACTAACCAATTATGCTACAGAGACCTATGAGGACACGTCGAATTTTTCTAGTATATTCACTGTTCTACGGTGTTGGCCACCGTCGCGTCGTTTCATCAATGAGAGAAATATCCTCGCATTCGAAAGAAACATTTTTACAAATGTTTGACTATCGATTAAGATGAAACAACAGCCATCTAATTATAACTTTTTAATTTTGCATTTTACAATGCTATTTTTATGTGATAAATATTAAACAAGAAAATATACTAGAAAAAAGCAACTACTCTCATGTCGCCATGACGGGATTCAATCCCGCCCAATACACTAACCAAATTATGCTACAGAGACCTATGAGGACACGTCGAATTTTTCTAGTATTTTCCGTCGTCGCACCGCGGCACCGTCTCAGGGCGCTATGATGAGACTAGTTGCTTTTTTCTAGTATATTTTCTTGTTTAATAGATTACTTATGTTGTATTAGTTAACTGAAATGAATTTTGTGGCGCGTTGCCGTAGAGACAATGGGCCCTTGGTCGTCTGACGCCAAAAAGTTTATTAAAGATCTTTCCACAAGACTGGTCCATGCCTCAGGAGACCTGAGAGCTGGTAAGCATCTTGCCCAGCGGCTGCCTTTGTATTTAGCGGGGCAACAGCGCCAGTGTTCTCGGAACTATGTCACGCGGCTGTGAGTTGGACGGCGTTTTTTTGTTATAGTATAATTGATTATATTATAACAGTTCATAGATTTTTCTACTAATTTGTAAATGATCAATTATAATAATCACTGAAATATAATATATTTCTGAAATAATTACGAAAAATGCTCAAATATTCGTTTACAAACATTCTTTCCGCAAGATGGCAGGAGTATAGGTCAGCAGGAGCATAGGACGACCTGCACCCCGACCGCCTAACGGTAAGGCTTGTGCTATCGCTAATGTTAACAATTTTTCAAAGCCTCTACAAGGGCTCTCTCTGACTCTATCACTTGCATACTAAAATTTTAATAGTGAATCCAATAGATGAATAGAAATTAGGAATTAGAAAAAACCCTATCGTTGAAGGGTTTTATGAGAGTTTGAAGTTTGATAGCTATAGCGATAGCACTAGCTATACCGTTAGGCGGTCGGGGTGCAGTTTGGCGCTGGGGTACTATACTCGCCTTTTGCGAGGTCCCAATGTAGCAATATCGCCTCGGCTGTAATTTTCAACTTAACGCACTTATATCATAATGTACTATTACATAACTGTTGATACTTTTTGAATAATGAGACTGAAAATTGAGCATGTTTGTATAAAAATAACGCAGTGGCCCGCTTTATTTGTCTGCGAGAGTAGTATTTTCTAATAAAAAATCATATTGTACATATTGTATTCGGTTTGGTTTGTGGTAGGACTTGTTGTAAGTCCGCCTGGCTAGCTACCACCATCTTATCTAAGTCTGACGCCATAACAACAATGTATTCAGTATTGTTGTGTTCCGGCAGTTAAAGAGAAGATAACCAGTTCCTCAATGATTGAGGATTCCGAGAGAAGCTCGTTTCCATCTTCAGCCTTATCAATACTTAACAGCAGGTATGATGAAGGCTAAGAGTCTCCCCGTCGTACCTTACTTGAATCAGTGCTAGAAAATAAACACTTGAATGAATTAATAGGGCATTCATATAATACCTATTGCGTTAGCTCCGTTTTTAGACCCTCTGCATTGGAAACATTTGCTCCCAGTCCAGCATGAGAGAAATATGGAGATATGCCGCCTTTTTTATTTGTACAACGGATTCCTAATACTCCAAATATTAACTATTACACTTGTATTATTGAGAAATAATAATAAAATAGGACGTAGGCGATAAGATTGCCAGTTTATCTGGCGACAAACACATCTTGTAGCATCTCGCTGAGTCATTTAGTAATTTCCCGCTCATTTGTAGCATTTCGACATCTGTCAAACTGCGTGACAGCTGTCAGATATGACAAGTTAAGTATGAATTATTTGCTTTTTAACCGCGATAAAAGTAATTGGGTGTGGTGGATTTTTAGTCTACTGAGGAGGTGTGTTTTTTAAATCTTAAGATAGGTAACTGTTTTCGTATTGTAACAAGGGTTTTGTAATGACAAGGGTTTCGGAACAATGGCCGATAAAAATAATAATTTGGGCAGTAAATTGCTTATTTTTTTCGCGATTTCAGGGTTACTTTCATACAAAAAGTTGTTTGTAATGATGATTTTTGCAAATGGTTTTGAGTGAAGATAAAATGACGTTGCATACTTATACGTAGGTAATGTATTTTATTTATTTATTTTTCATCAGACTACGATGGTCATATACATTTAAATTAATCATATACACATTATTTATGAAACTTTTTTTTAAGTAAATTGACGACCTGGAGCTCTATTTTTGATTCACTCGTCTCGAGGTTTCTACTGATTTTCGTGCGACGTTTGAGTTTCCGTATTTTTCGTACTTCCGTAATAGCGACCTTGCATGTATATACATAGCTTCGCTTTTCGCCTGTAATACCGCCTCCCAATGCGAGCGCAAGAGGGGCAAAGCGAAAAGCGACCTATGTCTACATAGGCCAGGTTGCTTTTTGCCTGATCGCCTCCCCGTTCTCCTTGCCACTCGCGCGACGAGTGATTCAAAAATAAATGCCCTGTTTGGCGCAGGGGTACTAAACCCGCCTCCTGCTACAGAGATCCCGAGTTCGATCCCCGGACAAGACAAATATTTGTGAGCATGAACATGTCAAGATGTTTCTTTCGAATGCAAGGACATTCCTAGCATTGATAAATGCAAAAAAAACAAAAATCATAAAGTATATAAGTATGTTTTTAACCGACTTCAAAAAAAAAGGAGGAGGTTCTCAATTCGACGGTTTTTTATTTTATTTTTATGTATGTTTTACCATAACTTCGCCAGTTGTTAACAGATTTTTATAATTCTTTTTTTATCTGAAAGAAAATGGTCCCATATAATTTTTACAAGGATCTGGCTAGTAGTTTTTTCATAATCTTGAAAAATATCAATCACCTTTTGGCAAGTAGTCGTTTACCTAGATGACATTGTTGTGTATGGGCTGATTTTTAGTGTAAGTAACGGCACATGATGTAACTAAAAAATCTGAAATAATTTTTTTTATAAAAAAAATTCAAACCGACTTCAAAAAGTAAAAAATAAAACTTTTGGAGTCGGTGCTAGCTAGCTAAGGCCAAAAAAAATATAGTTAATAGAAGTGCAATGTAGAATGCCCTGGTTGGCACCGAGTCCAAAAGTTTTATTACTTTTAGAAGTGGGTTTGAATTTTTTTTATAATTCCGTTATCTAGTGTCCATAACACAAGTTCTTCATGAAACTTGACGTGGGCTAGATAATTCGTGTGTTGTATGCAATTATTTATTTATTAATTAAATAGCTTAAAACTATGTATCTCTTAGTAGAATTTGATTTAACACCTGTGTTGATTTGGTGGCACACGGTAGCGTCCCTCTGAAGCGCCTGTATCCCACGCCCTGCGGCCAGAAGTCCTCCCTCATGAAGAGTTCTAGCCTTGATGTCGGGACATTTTAATAAAAATGTCGGTTATTTAACTTAAAGTTACTAAGTGCCGAGTGGTGACGGCCTAAGAATACAAGTGTCACCACTCCCTTACATGCCTGGGATGTCGTCAGAGTCGACTAAGAGGCTCGACGCATTGAACACCTGTGCGAGAGAAGGAAAATTTGAAACAAACCCTCTACCAACACGTCTGGCCCGGGTGGTAGCAGTAGGCTAATAGCCTCCTATGAACGCCACAATAGGCGTGAGCTAGGAGGCTTATGTCCAGCAGTGGACGTCCACAGGCTGGTAATGGATGGATGAACTTAAAGTGAGTTAAGTTAAGTTTAACTGATCAACACCACCGATATCCGAGCCAGAGGTATCAGGCTCGATTCCAGTGGGGGTACATTTTGTTTTCGGTTCAGTTGCTGGCAGGACATGTTCTTAGTCCGCCTGGCCAACTACCATACCACTATCTTAACTCAGTAAGTCTGTTGCCATAACAACAATGTTTTCAGCATTGTTATGTTTCGGATAGTAACTATCCGTTAGCCAATTCCTCAATAGTTGCAGTCAAGTTTTTATTCTTCTTTTTATGACGGTTAGCTTTTGGATTTCGCCAACAGGTTTTTATTATAAATGAGGAAGGTATGGTGAAGGCTAAGCATCCTTTTGTTGCAGATAAAAAGAAACAAACAGTTAGATAAATCATCACCATGGGGCGTCACAATCAAATTGTATAGTCAGGATTTAATGTCTCGTCTACATTTTACTGAGTTTCAATTATTATCGCTCCATGCATTTTGGACTTTCACAGATAAGATAAATTCAGCAAACATTTTATAATCTCCCGCTTTTATAATCTGTGGAGTGACATGTGTCAACAGAATAGATAATTACAGGTTTCCCACCCTCGTTTATCGATTAAATATCGATTTGAAAAAAAGGTATGTTTTTCAGTAGGTATTTTAATATTTTAGAATGAATTTTAGCAAACATTTATGTACGTTTTTTTTCGAACGACAGCGAGTCTCTCAGCCTTCATCATACCTGATGTTAAGTATTGATAAGGCTGAAGATGGAAGCGAACCTCTCCCAAAATCCTCAGTCACTGAGGAACTGGCCATCTTATCTCTAACTGCCGGAACACAGCAATGCTGAAAACATTGTTGTTATGGCGTCAGAATTA
The DNA here is from genome assembly GCA_910589605.1 of Chrysoteuchia culmella. Classification (NCBI taxonomy): domain Eukaryota; kingdom Metazoa; phylum Arthropoda; class Insecta; order Lepidoptera; family Crambidae; genus Chrysoteuchia; species Chrysoteuchia culmella. The sequence continues at coordinate 2,073,301 of OU342669.1, forward strand.
GATAAGATAGTGGATAAAAACTGACCAGATTGTTGGCCCCCCATTTGGAGACAAGACTTAAAGTCGAATTTATCAGTACAACCATGGTCTCTCTGAAAGAACGGTTTTCCTCCCTGCTGGCTTTACCGCTGGATAAATATCTCTCCGTAACTGTGCTGTCGTCTGCATACCCAACAGTACCGGACACAATCAGGTCATTTATATGCAGCAAGAATAGAGTCACGGAGAGAACAGATCCCTGAGGAACTCTGGCATCAATCCTTGAAGTCAGAGGAGCAGCCGTCAACGACTACTCGAATCGACCGTGTACTTAAAAAAATCGGAGCTCCAGTCACTAAAGTCAGCAGAGATACTGTACGAAGGGAGTTTTCCTAACAAGCTAGCGAGCTAGCTAGAGGGGTGCCGGTCGAAGGCTTTCAAGATGTCCAGTCACACCATGAGAACTGTGACGTATTTTCGATAGCCTTGCCCCCACAATGCATAACGTACACTAGAAGATCTCCTGTTGAGCGACCTTAGCGAAAGTCACTTAGTATGGATGCCGATCAGGATCGGCAGAGGCTGAGGGGTCATTCGAGGAAAAACACAGTTGTTGCCACGGGTAAGACGCAAAGAAATGTCGTATTTCGTCCCAATCTGCTGACTCGTATCACCATACTCGCCTCGTGCCCCAGGGGGTTACATCGTGAGAAGATCAACTCGGATTTTACCACACTGAGGCCTGAAAAGCCCAGCGGGGTTGAGACTGACACGGAGCGTCTGAGTGGGTTTGTTCAGCAGTAGGTCTAGGCAGTTGGGCGTATGGCCATCACTCGCCAGGCTCGGTGGCGCATTCCGGGATTTTTCGCAAGTTGGCGGGGCAGCCTTTCGCACGTGGCTGCACACTACTGGGCCCCGTATATAAGCGACTGCGGTCGGCAATGATTTCAAAGTAATATATAAGTCAATGGCGTTCGGCCAACAGCAAGACCGTGCTTCAGATCCCGTTAGTCTCCAAACTGAGTCTCTTGGTACGATATCGCTGAAGATCCAGCACCGTTATCTTAAGCAGCGCAACTGACCACCGAATACTTCCCAGTGGCACTGGTTCTCCCGTACTCCAACGGAACGCAAAAACTGCTTGGCGTCGGTTTTTAACAGGACAGGTAGCAAAACCAGGTGACTTCGCAGGAAGCCTATCACCGCGGAGGGATCTCGTAGCAATAATATCATCATATCATATCAATTGAATCAAAAAGTAGAGTCAAAAGTATGGAATTCTTGGGGCTTTTTCTGGGGGAGAGGGGGCAGAATCCTGAGAATCCTGAGCGAAGCGAGGATTTCAAAGGTACAAGACGCTAAAAACTTTTCTGCCGAGCGCAACACTTTTTCACCTCACAACAGCGAGGAACATTTTATGGTTGATTCCGCGGTCAACTTCGGGTAAAAAATTCTTTAAACATAAAGTTTAATCTAAATATACCTTATTCTCATTGTTTTAATGGTATAAAAACTAAAATAATAAAAAAGGGAGTATTATAGTTAATTCAAAGTTATTTAAAGTAGGAATATATTATAGGAATATAGTAGGAATATATATTGTTATAAAAACAAGATTTTAACAGATTTTAACAGATTTTAACAACAATTAATAAGAATAAAAACGATTCCGTAAATGTTGACATTTCTATGTAGTTTAGAACAGTGTCACTAGTGTCAGTGTCAGTGTTACAGAATTTGCTTTGAATTTTTTGAAGGCAAGAAAAGTAACTAAAATCTAATTCCATAGGAAATAGACAAATGAATGAATTGTCAGGAAATTCACTTAGTGATATCGCATAAGCGCCCTTTTTAGTCCCTCTGTGCCCCAGCGGTGCTGAAAACAAAGATGGCCGCTGATGATGAATAGAGTAAGTATCTATCTATTGCTCAAAACCTTTTCAGTAGCCAATGTAAACATTATGCGATCACTTTCCCGATATCAGGCTTATCACTAATTGACGTTAAGTGACTTTAAGTGTAAGCAAATAAACCTGTTTAGTTAGACATTGAGGGAGCCTAGTTTTTTGCATAACTTTTGTTTGAACCATGGACGCCGATAAAGGGAAAAATAAAGTTTTTCTTATAATAATAACTGGGCAGGTATTTGACCACCATCGTGCTTAATAAACAGGATGTGGTCTGCTCATGTGTTCCCCGATCAAGACGAGAGTGTATAGGCATTTCCTGGACAAGCATGTAATACCTTATGCTTGCCCAGGAAATGCCTATTCACTCTTGCCTTGATCGGGGAACACATGAGCAGGTAGCGCATTCCATTCTTTAGCGGTTCGCATAAGAAATGTGCCAGCAAAGCGCTTGGTACGGACCGTTGGAATGTCAACGACGTACGGGTGATATGCTAACAGGCATCCCGTGACCACGGCAGCTGAAAAGGTGCCGAAACGTCGGGAAAATCAAAAAACGGACTAGATCGTGAAATATATCGCGTTTGATATCCGTAAAAGTTGTTTTATTTCAATGCTAACCTGCGTCTGGTACCCCGATGATGGAACAAGGTTGTGCTGTTCTCTTGCACACTTTCCAAAGTGTATTTTATAAATTGTGATAAGATAATTAAACAAGAAAATATACTAGAAAAAAGCAACTAGTCTCATGTCGCCCTGACGGGACATGGACGGGACATGGACCTGACTGGACAAGATGGGACGGACAACTGCTCGCCACTCTATGCCAAAAGATTTCGAATCCATAAAAGTCTTCGTCCACTATTGCCACGCTGCAAAGCTGGAACTCGAAGTGGTGTGCTAGAGTGAAGATCGACTTAATGTTAACTTCTCCTCCCAGTTTGCTCACTCACTTACAATAATTGGTGGTCAGATGAGTATTTGAACCATTTCCATAACCATTATATTGGGTCTCCTGGCGATATTTTGTAGAAAACGGTCATGTCCAAGAGTGGTAACGCGTTTTCTGCCAGAATGCCATTCTGCAACATCTATCGTGACACGATAACGTGACCATAATCTCACGTTTTGATGGGTTCGAAGGGTCAATTCAAGTCAGTCAACAATCATGCGTTGGATAGCGCCAGCTTTCAACAAGCCTGCAGCTCTAATTAGCTTAACTAGTTAAATGTCGACGTGGCATGATAAAAAACAAAACAAACTTTCAGTTAAAATAAAAAAAGAGAAAACTCCTTTAATTTTCAAAAATAGTGCTGGTTTGTTTATAAGAAAAACTAACATTTTGCGAAAGTTATATTCAAATTATCATGCATTTTTTGTATTACATTTTTTTTTTATTTCTAAAGGCGGAACTTAAAAGGGTTTTTCCCCCATACAAACTTTTTCTGTACTGATAGTTTTTGAGTTATGAAGAATTTAATATAATATCCCTAGACAGAGTTGATGTGTGCATAATGGGTGGGTAACTCAAATTGGGATCAAGTCCCGTCTGGAAACAACTTGAGGTCGAGTCGTTTTTTTCTAATAGGTTTTTTTCACCGACTTCCAAAAAGGAGAAGGTTCTCAATTCAGTTGGTACCTATGTTTTTTTACTTTTGTTCGATGCGTTTTTTATGTAGGTATGTGTATGATTTCTGAACAGATTTACGTGATTCTTTTTTGTTCAATGAGGAATAGTTGCCACTAAAGGTCTCCAATTATTGTAATTAAGTATATGAAAGTCATTATTATTATTTTTAATTTACTTTAAATACGCTTTATAATTATGACCCAGCTGATGCGTCTTCCAGTAACATTGTAAGTTGCGTCTTACATTAATGCACTTTTATCTTTCTTTTCATTCTTTTTTTTTTGTTGCCATTGTATTTTTATATTTATCACTTTAACATAAGTACCTTAAGTACGTCATGCTCACTCAAACGTTTCTTCGGCGGTGTCGTGTGAGGCGGGTCGTTACGTTCCCTAAAATATAGTTGAGCGAAGCGATGACTGGTTCATGCGTCATGCTCGTGAACGAGTGCCGCCAGCGGAAATGGGTCTACTTCAGTCTGCTTGTCTTAACGTTGTGCTTAGAGCTTAAATATTTTCATCTAAAATAAATTGCTATCGACCTGTACGTACGTCACAACTTACAGTACAGTAACCATGTAATGCGAGAAATGTTAAAATGTAAGTCCTTCCTTGCGAGTTGAAAATTGTTTACGGTTAGGATAACCATAAAATGTAATTATTATAATAAGTATTTTCTTTTTGTGATGGAAATTGACCTTACTGATATGTTAAGCTCACTTTTCAATTTGACGACTCTGTATGAAATAAAACAGGGCGAAAAAAATAGCCCTTGACGAGTTTCTTGCCGGTTCTTCTCGTTACAAGGTCTCCCGCCGTAGGGTTTGTGAACCGATGGCGTAGCTTCTTTGCCGTTCATAAGTGCTTGTAACAGCCTAGACTGAATAAATGATTTTGAATTTATTAAATTAAAATTGTAATTAGATTATGTGCCCTTAGATCATGATCAGGTCACAAAGTTTTGGTTTGCAATCTAGCTCCTAGAATATTTTGTTACTTTAAGTTTATGCTTTGATTATCAACTGCATTGTGTCCTTACTTTGCAAATAAATAAATAAATTTAGTCCCATAAAAATGTTGTTCAGTTTGGCCCAGTAGTTTTTATTTTATGAGCTTTTTTGTTAACTTGGACGATGTAATTTTTAAGATACTTTGTTTATAATGTACATGAAAGCTTATCTAATCTAGAAAAATCCTACTGTAGTTAACAAAACAACATACAACTCTTGGCTAGCCTTGGCTGGCATCGACTCCAAAAGGTTTATTTATTGCTTTTTAGTTTTTAAAGTCGGTTTTTTAAATTCTGTTAAAGTTTATCATGCATTAAGAATATAAAATTTAAAATGCTCAATAGTAAACGTCTACCAAAGTTGCAAACCCACAGTTTCGGGTTAAAAGAGTCCGCATTTCGTTTTGTTCGTTAAAATATCTATTGCCATGCGATAATGATAATGACACGTTATCATTTTACTGCAATATGGTAGCACTTACTGTCCATTAAATGATAAATTGTGTACACATTAGATTATATCGGTGACGCAGGGGCTGAACAGTCGAGTGACCCGATGGTAGAGTGGTTAAATCTTACCTGCTGAGCCGATAAGTAATCATCATCATTTTAGGCCTTTTCTTCAACCAATTTGGTGTAGGTACAGTCAGGGTACCGGGCGACCGGTACCTTGACTTCTAAGCTTTATTTCAAAGAGTTCTAGATTTACAGAAAACGTTTTTATCACAAAGAAAATAAAAGATCATTAATAGGTATTTTCACCTCACACGCTAGGAAAAAGAGGTTTTCTCATTGAATTTCTGCCTCAGAAAATCGCATATCCCGGCCAAGGCCGGTAAAGTATTTTTTTAATATAGAAAGAAAATACGTCACAATGCGTTTCGAATCGCGCTATCGACTTTTTATGTTACATTTTATGCTTATTTTAAACAACTTAAAATCAATTATAATACACCGTTTTGGTTCACATAATTACTATAGTTCCTCAAATCATAAAAACACGTAATTAGTAACATTTTTGATTTAACTATTTGTTATAAGAATTTACAATTTACGGTGGGTGAGATTTCACAACATATGGGTGGATTTCGGAACGTTTATTTTTAAATTGTCTGTGTCTTGCACCTCATATCAATGTCAACATTTACCGAATCGATTTTATTGTTATTATAAGTAACAATTTATTCTTTTGAGTTAACTTTGAATTATCTATAATAATACCTATTTTATTATTTTAGTTTTTTATATAATTAAAACAACAAGAATAAGGTATTATATTACATTAAACTATTTGTTAAAAGAATTTTTCACCGGAAGTTAGTCGTGGAAACATCCTAAAAATTTTCCTCGCTGTTGTGTGGTGAAAAGTTTTAAGAGTCTCGTACCTTTGAAACCCTCGCTACGCTCAGGATTCAATCTTTGAATCCTTCGCTTGCTTAGAGAGGTAGCTCGCCGCTAAATTCAACTTTCCAGCCATGCATAACAAATAACTAAATAGATGAAAATATTTAAATTCTAAGCACAATTTAATTACTAAAAACTAGGATTCGTAGGTAATAGAAGACCGATTAAAAAAATACCTGCAATGAAAGTAAGGAAAAAGTAGTAATTTTATTGAAAAAAACGTACTCATACATAACTATACCCTGAAAGTTCCACTTTGAACTAGCAGCTCTAACACAAAACAAACTTCAACTCAAAACTCTGGGCGGATATGATTATGGCAATTATGTCCTATGAGAAGGACAGTTGAGCCATAGTCAAGGACGAGTCATAAAAGCTCTGGGGGGCGATTCTCGCGTCTTCGACATATCGAATTCAACATTTTTCAAACCATAATTTCTTTATTGAAAATGCAAGTAAAATCTCTACTACGGTCAAAATACTTTAGTTTCAATGATCTTTGACAATCCTATAATGTTGATCATTGTTTTCAGTGAGTTTTAAATACAGATTTATGGCTCCAATAAATGTCGAATTCGCGATGTCGAAGGCGCGAGAATTGCCCCCTGGGCGCTACGAGGGTACTAGTATAATCGCAGTCTTAAGTCATACTTACTGCCAGTTTTTGGACAGGCGAAGACACTAAAGTCATACTGCCAGTTTTTGAAAGGAGTAAGCTAGCGTTCCACAGAACCACAGTCGGTCGTTACATAGATTATATAAAGGGAATCGAGCAACAATACATAGAGCGGTGTAAGGAGGCGCGATTAAAACAATTAGGCGGGAGTGAAACGGAGAGCGGTCGGCGGCGGCGTAGGCCATGGGCGGCGGCGGGGAAGGTGAAAAAAAGAATAAAAAATACCGCATCAAAATTGGGCCAGTTGTTTAGGACTTATGTTGCGTCAGACAGCAGACAGACATATACACACACACGTCAAACTTAAAACACCCCTCTTTTTGCATCGGGGGTTCATAAACAACTTTTTTTTTATGAAGTACGGGGAGGCTCTTATCCTTCATCATATCTGATGTTAAGTATTGATTAGGCTGATAATGGAAGCGAGCCCCTCCTGGAATCCCCAATCACTGAGGAATTGGCTATCTTATCTTTAACTGCCGGAACACAACAGCATTGTTGTTATGGCGTCAGACTTAGATAAGATGGTGGTAGCTATAGCCAGGCGGACTAACAACAAGTGCTACCACCAACCAAACCGAAATACAATATGTACCCCCACTGGGAATCGAACCCTGGGTCTTATACCGATGGTTGTAACACTACACCAGAGAGGCAGTTAAAAACATATAAAAACATTGCAACATATTATGCACCTCAGATGCTTTACCAACTCCCCAAAGGATTTATGGTGTCTATTTTATTATGGTTTGCATAAATGTCTTCTTTGTTCATGGATCAATTTTTACTGTAAGTAAGTATGGAACTCATAACTTTATAGAAATGCAATAAGGACAGCTTATTTTTTACTTTTTTAAGTAGTTTTTCCACAAATCGTCTCTTCTCACAGCTCATGTCCTCGCGCGGTCGGGCGGCTAATATGGCGGGTAATGGCTCCCCGGGCATATCTTAATCAATTGATTTTTAGTGTAAGTTCCGACCTACTGGACTTTTCGAACTATGTAGAAGTGCAAGTGGCTGGTACCGACTACAATCTACTTTTTGAAGTCGGTTTTGACGTGAATGCTTTGAACGTCTTCCTCATCATATCGGCACGGCATTCCGAACACAAAATAGGAGCAAAAAGTCGTCGCGTTGTGGAAACCCGTAGTGAAAGAAGAAGACCGGCGAGTTTTCTAGAAAAACTATGTTTTTATAAAGTTTTTCTAAATCGCTACCGCTTATGGCTTGTGTGGTCGCGCGGGCGGGCGGCTAATTTGGCGGGTAATGGCTCCCCGGGCATATCTTTAATCTGATCGCTAATTGGATGGGGCGCAGGCACGGACTCGGGGAGGGGGTTGGTTTTTTTTACTTTTGGTAGGAAGTTTCCATATTCCACCTATCCCATCTGGCCATCCCACCTAGGTGAGATTTTTGTGTTTTGAACAACACAGTTGATTTCAGCGTTCGGGCTCGGAGGGCCTGGCAAAATGCAGAAATGACCTCCTTTTTGGCTGCAGTTTGTTCAGCTTCAGTTGCAATTTCAGACAGTGCATCTATAATACTTAGTTTTAGCCATGTTTTAGCATGTTTTGGTTATAAATATTAAACAAGAAAATATACTAGAAAAAAGCAACTTATCTCATGTCACCCTGACGGGATTCTAACACGAATGAAACGACGCACGGTGGCTTACACCGTATAGAGGTGAATGCACTAGAAAAATTCGACGTGTCTTCATAGGTCTCTGTAGCATAATTGGTTAGTGCATTGGGCCGGATTTCCAAGTATGCGGGTTCGAATCCTTTAGGGCGAAATGAGAGCTAGTTGCTTTTTTCTAGTATATTGTTTAATATTTATCACATAAAAAAGGCATTGAGAAATGCAAATTTAAAAAGTTTTAACAATTTAGTTAGTTTTTAATTTATCTTTTTTGACAAAATTGTTAATTTGTAAACTGTCTTACGTAAGAGTATGTATCCGAAAAAATTTTTTCTATTCTATTCTATTAACTGAAAAAACGACCTGTTTGACGCAGATGTGCCTTCTTCGTAGAATAACGGGTTCGATTTCGAGACATGACAGATAATATGTCTGCGTGCATGAATTTGTCTATTTACCTTGATCTGGATGTTAAATAGGTATTTTACCGATGTACCTATGTGTTTCCAAAAAATAATCAAGTACTTAGGTCGATGTACTTACCTTACGTAAGATAGGAATCGAACCGGCAATCTCGTTAGTTTAAAAGTATGTTTATTGAAGCGTGGATGTGTACTGTCTGCCAATGATAATTGATGATAATATTCTTTAGTTTTTGACTAATTTCTTAATACTTGATTGAGTTGAGTCTGAGCAGCGGCCGGCAAAGCGCCAGAAACATTTTTTTAGGAAGTAACTTCTATTTTTTTTTTAATGTAAAATTTACTTAAATAACACTTTTTCTAATACTCTTTTAGAAACTTTAAAAATTCGTTAAAAAAAAGTATGCGTTTCCGCGTCAAATGCTTTAGGTGCGGACACCCCCCTCACTCCCATTTTCCTAAATTCAGACTCAACTAATGGAAATTAGAACCGCATCAATCATTGCATAGGGCTTTCAGCATTGTTGTGTTCCGCCAGTTAGAGATAAGATAGCCAGTTCCTCGGTGGTAGAGGATTCCGGGAGAGTTGCGCTCCTATCATTACTTAACATCAGATATTATCACAGACCTATATCGAGATAGACGGTAAAACTGTATCTACCTTGCGCGTAAAAAGTTCGATCCACGGTCAAAGTTTTACGACCTAAGTCAGTCCGCTTGAGACCATTGCCATGAAAACACGCGTCACTCAGAAACGATAATGGTTAATTGTGCAGTGCTTTCTTGCAAGAGCTAGACAATAACATTTCCGCATAACTAAATCTCGCTCGTGATGTCATCGTAGATACGAAAAATTCGACACGCTACGTTCTCATACAGTTTGAAGCGCTTTTTTGTCTATCTCGATATAGTTCTGTGGATATTATGAAGGCTAAGAGTCTCCGCGTTGTTCATAAAAAAGGAGCCGATTTTGTTGCGGAATACACGCGCATTTTTTATGTCTTCTGCAAGGTAGGACTACATTTCTCTTGCTGATCTAGCCTTCCTTCTAAGCATAGTAACAAACAATACATTTTTTTAAAATTTAAGACAGGCCGTGTAAAAATTAGGGAGCCAAGCAATGCTGTAAATTTTTGCTGTAATAATTTCAAATGACGTCAAATCTTAAGACAGCATTACGTTACGACGGCGAACTGTGTCTGAATTTTTATTTAAGTAATAGGCATAGGCATATAAGGGTGCCGTTAGTGCGAGCGAGAGGATGCGATCACCCCGGTAGGTGTGAGGGGGATAAGTGCGGCGGTAACGTTAATCAAGTCCCTGTTGTTCCCGATGAGATGACAGGGACGGATTTAGGGATAAAGGTTTTGGAAAGATAGCCAAAATAAAATAAAAAAAATATTTGGGAAAATCTTGACTGAATTGTCTCAATCATTTGGTTGGTGGTAGGACTTGTTGTTAGTCCGCCTGGCTAGCTACCACCATCTTATCTAAGCCTGACGCCATAACAACAATGTTTTCAGCATTGTTGTGTTCCGGCAGTTCGAGATAAGATAGCCAGTTCCTCAGTGGCTGAGGATTCCGGGAGAGACTCGCTTCCATCTTTCAGCCTTATCAATACTTAACATCAGGTATGATGAAGGCTAAGAGTCTCCCCGTCATTCATAAAAAAAAACAAGTACCTGTTACCTGTTAGTAAAATTAATTTTAAAAAACAAGTCATCCATCATCAGCCTGTGGACGTCCACTGCTGGACATAGGACCTAGGAGAGCTAGGTCACGCCTATTGTGGCGTTCATAGGAGGTTGTTAGCCTACTGCTCCCACGCTGGCTAGACGGGTTGGTAGTGGGTTTGTTTCAAGTTTTCTTTCTTTCGCACAGGTGTTCAATGCGTCGAGCCTCTTAGTCGACTCTTACGACATCCCAGGCATGTAAGGGAGTGGTGACATTTGTATTATTAGGCCGGCACCACACGGTACAAAAAAACAATACCTACTAAAAACCTGTTCAAACCCATTAGATATGTTTTGCTTATTTAGGAGTACCTAATTAAGAAAAACACAACTCTAACTGGATTGATAGTGGACCTTCCTTCCTCTTCTTCTCATCAGTAGGTAATATAGAAACACTGCGTTATTTTTAAACAAACATACTCACTTCACGGTCTAATAAATAAAAAAGTATCTAAGTGTTGATAGCGAGGTCAAAAGTTCTTAACCGAAGCGCTTTTCAGACTACGCTATAATATATAGCATATAGCTTATAGCTCATAGCACAAAGATATCGCTCACCATACATTTACTTAGAACACGTTCACACTTAGCTATAATAGTTATTTGTTATGCAAGGCTGGAAAGTTGGTTATTTAGCAGCGAGTTGCCTCTATTGAAATCTGAGCAAGTGAAGGATTCTAGGTTCAAAGATTGAATACTGAGCGAAGCGAGGATTTCAAAGGTACAAGACGCTAAAAACTTTTCTGCCGAGCGCAACACACAATTTTTCACCTTACAACAGCGAGGAAAATTTATGGTTGTTTCCGCGGTCAACTTCCGGTAAAAAATTCAAAGTTATTTAAAGTAGGAATATATTGTTACTTATTAATAAGAATAAAAACGATTTCGTAAATGTTGACACTGACATGAGGTACAATACAAGACAAAGACAATTTAAAAATAAAGATTTATGTCACAGTCCGAAATCCAACTATAGGTTGTGAAATCTCACCCAGCCTAATATAAAATTCTTATAACAAATAGTTTAATCTTATTGTTTTTATGATTCAATGAACTAAAATAATATAATAAAACCAAAACGGAGTATCATAATTAATTGAAAGCTATTTAAAATAAGAATCAAATATAACAAAAAAGTCAATAGTGCGATTCGGAACGCATTATGACATATTTTTCATCCTAACCGCTAGGCCCTAAACTGATTGACAAAACCTCCTTTTCAGAGCGTGTGAGGTGAAATATATATTATTGGCTTACTATACGCTATCTAAGTAAATGTATGGTGGGCAATATCGTTGTGCTATGAGCTATATGCTATAGCATAAAAGCGCTTTACCAATTAGCATTTAGAACAATTGAAAACATTTCTTGATTAATACAATTTCAGCGAAACAAATGTTCAATTTTCATTCCATAAGTATAAAGTTGTAGGCAACCGGATTGAATGAATTTGTTTTCCTTACTTTGCATTAAAATAAGTTTTTTTTATTACTGTTGGAGCTTCAATTCACAATTTGATTACCTACTTATTCGACTCATACATCGACGTACAAATGTATACTTATCTGTTTAAACTCTTCGAATAATGAGACTGGAAAGTTAGTATGTTTGTATGGAAATAACACAGTGTTTCGATTTTTCTGATGAGAAAAGTGTATTACTTATATAAAATAGACCTACATACTGTCTTTGATAAATTTTAAATAGAAAATATTGGAAAAAATCAACTCGGCCACAAGTGAATTCTCAAATGGGACTCGAACCCACGACCTCTGGAAATCCGGTCCAAGACTCTAACCACTGAGCTACTGAGACTTCAGTCTTACATACTTTTCTATTATGTTTATATGATCTGCCGTGCGATTTTGAAACAAAATCTGCGATCATTATTGGTGAAGACCTGGGACCCAATTCTGCTAATGCTTAGTTACAATCGTATTCCAATCGTGTTTCAATGGTAGTGTTGTTTTACACAGTTCTTGTTACAACAGTCTTAATAAACACGACTATTGACACACCATTGAGAGACGATTATGACGAAAATTTGCAGAATTGAATGTTTCGACCATGATTTTGAATCCAAAACTTTAAAAGTCTGCTTTGAATTCTTATTTTAAATTAACCTAACCTTTTGGCAGAAATCGACAGGGGTTCCAACCTAACAAAAAAGGGAATATACGATGAAACGCACTCTAATAACTTGAAGACTTAATATCCGTTCTGTCTGTTCTGAGCAGCTTAGAAGGAGCATGTGCATTTGGAACTAAAAAAAGTACCGGCGCCTCTAAAACAAGCACTTTGCCATGAAAACGAAAATGTTAGCCCTGCTTCAGCGCTTTGCACAAAAATGTGGTGGTAGTAACTATAGGTAGAGTAGGGTAGGTGCACCAGTGAATGAACACCCTCCAGTGAATGAACTAAGTTTTTTAATACAATAAGAAAAGTGAAGATTTTGCGTGAAGAAAAGAAAAGTGAAGAGAAGTGAACATTTTATTAACTAAAAATGGTCAAACAAACATTTGTAGTTACAAATTACAATATGATGTCTGTTTGAAGTGTGCTGATAATTTATAAAGTTCAAGAATCAAGATTGCCTTAAGGATTCATTCATTGGTGCACCTATTATCTCATTTCTGTAGTACAAGTTTAACAAACTTGTGTCTCTTAATCGACTGCTTAATTAATTGTAGGATATAGAGGCTACGCAGCTCCAGTTGGAACTGGTCGCTGCGACCTATAAGATCTATTGTAACTCGCCACCTTATTATATTATCTCTTTTAGCATAGCGGCCTCCAGGAAGTCTAAAATGTTCCTAGCTCTGAGAGATTTTAGTTCCTCTGGCCGAATTATATGCCGGCCCAGGTGGATACTGCGTTTGTGAGTTAGGGGTCCGCAGTCACATAGATGTTTGGGTGTTTCTCTCTCTAATCCGCAGTAACGGCAAACGTCAGTGTCACTTAATTTCATGTGAAATTGGTGCCTTTTTAGTTTGCAGTGTCTAGTTAAGGCTCTTGCTATCGCACTTATGTTTGCTCTGCTGAGTTCTAGGAGTTCAGCAGTTTGCTTTTGCGAATAGCCTTCGATAAGGGGTTTGGCGTGTACTAATCCTGGTTGATTTAACCAGTATTTTTTTGACTCGCCAAGTAGGTTGCCCTTAAGAAGTTGCATGGCCTGTTCCTTTGAGATACCACAGAAAGGCTCTGGACCTAGCTGTTGGCCCTGAGCGAATCGACTGCTTACTACATCAAATAGCAATATTCGATAGCATTGATAGTTGAATATCAGAGTGCTTAGTGCGAGTTTTCTCATCTTACTCGCTTACGCCGCAGTTTGCGAATAGAATTTACCTTATTCCAATTGTAATAAGGCTATCTGTCATTTTACTCTCACGCGATGATAACGTATGGACATTTGCAAACACACATAGGGCGTAGTGCCTTCAGCTCGTACTAGCGGTACTGTGGTAGGTAGTAGGTACGTGACCTTTCAGACTGTAGGTTCCACTGCTAAGTTCCACTAATGGTTTCTTGTTTAATATTTATCACATAAAAATAGCATTGTAAAATGCAAAATTAAAAAGTTATAATTAGATGGCTGTTTCATCTTTATCGATAGTCAAACATCTGTAAAGATGTTTCTTTCGAATGCGAAGACATTTCTCTCATTGATGAAGCGACGGTGGCCAACACCGTAAGAACGGTGAATATACTAGAAAAATTCGACGTGTCCTCATAGGTCTCTGTAGCATAATTGGGCCGGACTCCCAAGGATGCGGGTTCGAATCCCGTCAGGGCGGCATGAGACTAGTTGCTTTTTTCTAGTATATTTTCTTGTTTAATATTTTCCACTAATGGGTTCAACAAAATTTTCAAATACTCTTGTCTCCACTACATAATAATGGTGGGGCTATTAGGATGTGCAAATACTTATATCTCCACTTGTGTTGTTAAGATACTGGCCATCTAATGTACTGGCATATAAAATATAAATGATTGATAGCTGTCATAGTTATCATTGACACTGATAGGTGACACGTTAATTTACTAGTGAATTGGAGTTGGAGTAAATCTAAGAAAACCACGGATGACTGTTTACGTCAAAGAGTAAAGTAATGTTTACGTTATATTAATAGAAAAGGTAGAAAAGTATTGGTACATGATGGGTATCAGTATATAAGCTTTTTTATTTATTTATTTATGTTTCCATACAATCACACCAATTATCTAGCCCACGTTAAGTATCATGAAGAACTTGTGTTATGGATACTAGATAAGGGATAAACATACTTATATACTTTTATTTTTGTAAATACGTACATAATATCCATATTAAACATCCAGACCAAGACAAATAGACATGTTCATGCACACAAATATTTGTCTTGTCCGGGGATCGAACCCGGGACCCCTGGCGCAGAAGGTGGGTTAGTACCCCTGCGCCAAACAGGTCGTCATGTAGTTTATAAAAGCTCAAAAACAAGGTAGATTTGCAGGCGGAAAAAATTTGTACAAAAATCACATAAACCGTCAAATAATATATCTTCCAAGGTACTAGCTAACATTTTACAATCTGGACTTTTGTTTAAGGGTGAAAAGATAGAGAAGTTAACTGAACACTCGCCTGACTGTTTACCAGATGTAGCAAAGAACTCGGTGGATTTGATAAATTAAAACACACATAATAGGCTAAAATCTTTAATATTAACAACAATATACTCTACATGTTAAATAAACGTCCATATACAAATTGCTTCCTACCAACTTTGGGAGGAGGAGATGCTTGCCATTTTTGGGTACGAACTGACATAAGTGACGCAAAAAACATTGTGACAAATCCAGTGAAGGGAAGGATTCGACAGATTCAGAAGTAGGAGGTGAAATTCGATGTGTTAATATAAAATAGGAGATTCAAAAACGAAACGAAAATAAGTTAATTATAAACTACCAAAACAATTCAACATCATAAAATTAAATCTTTTTAAGAGAAACTGATAAAATCGTAATGGGTTTACCTTTTTAAATTCACAGATAACTCTTTGACTACTTATTTGTAGGTTCATTTGAAAAAGGTTCTTGACTTCAGACAAGTATGATTAAAAAAAACATTTTTTTTTTCTATTTCACAACCTGAAACCGCATATGTAAATTATTCTGCTTTAATAGCATAAATCTAAATCAATAGGGTTAATGGAATTAATGTTTAGCTTTTAATTTTTTTGCAATATGAATGAACATTTCCAGACTCTAAGGGGAATTAAAGACCTAAAAAAAACAAGAAAAGTCAAAGGACAGGTCAGATGTCTTATACTATGAACAATTATTACTATAATAAGAATTTATTTCAAAAACACATATCTACTTTATATGTACAGTAAACAGGTTATCAAGATTTTCACGTTTACTTAATATCACCTTTATTGCGAAGGCAATAAGGGCGATTTTTAGTAATGCAAGTGTTTTACTTGAAATTCTGTCAATTGTACTATGGCAGGCGACTAACATCAATTTGTTATGATTATAGGCTGTAATTTTAATATGTTAATACAATCTAAGGGCATAATATGGTCTTTATTGATAAAGAAATAAGGTTGATTTTATTTGTATTGCTTTTAGATAAAGACAATTTCGACTTTATGGACATAATAATAGATGTTAGAAAAGATATAAAGATATGTTTTATTTGATGGCTACACTCAAACAGCATACGTTGATAAAAACAATTCTCAATGATCATTTTGAATGCAACAAATATTTTGAATGCAGTTAATACAGGATCTTAAAATCCGGCCTGTGATCATAACAGATAAACATTTATATTAACAACAAAACTGCGCTTATTTTAAAACTGGTTTATTTTTTATTACACTATTACTTTTAATCTATTTTTTATGTTAAACGTCAAGATATGTATGTATGAATAAGTGTTAAGACTTTAACAACACTATTTTTTTATTTCGGATTTGTCACAAAAGGGTTTTTTTAACCAAAAAGTTAAAATTATTTACATTTTTAACTAGACATAAATTTACTATTTTTTTAAACCAAAAATTAAAAGAACTGATGTTGCGGACTTTTTAAATCAATTTAAAGGATGCGTCACTTATTTTCAGTTGTTTTTTCGTCATAAGTATAATTATTTATACATTTTTTTTTGTTAAAAACGACAAATAAACACGTCTCGAAGGGGGGCTTAAACTAAAATTATTAATAAACATTTAATCACTGTTTTTAACATACATTTTTGGAACTGGTATCATTTAGTGCACTTGTTAAGTACAGAAGGCAACAAAATGTCAAATTGAATTTCAGATTAGTTTGGTAATGTCAAATTCAATTTTAGATAAGTTTGGTAATGTGAAATTGAATTTCAGATAAGTTTGGTAATGTGAAATTGAATTTCAGATAAGTTTGGTAATGTGAAATTGAATTTCAGATAAGTTTGGTTATGTTGCCGATTGAACGTGAGCACCAAATCCGTTTTTTTGCGTTTGGGTGTTTCAGGTTACATTTTATGTAACACAAAACTAAGTAGCTCTGATAAAACTTGCAGATTCGATGAACTTAAGAGAGATTTCGAACAGAACGTGCAAACATATTTGGTAACTTACAAATTATCACATTTCTTGCTATAAGCATTTGAGTTGCCTGTGGACCATGAGTTTTCCTTTTCGTTTACTGAACAGTCCCAAGCAGTGACATGTATATGTCGCAGGATAATTATATCGATTTTTTGCGAAAATCCTAGGGATATTGCGAAAATACAGATAATTAGACAATGGTGTTGTCATTTCTCAATCCTACTGAAAAAAGATAGGATTTTTGCGAAAAAACTGGTTGCCTTACGTAAAGAATCGCTGGCTATTAAGAAATAAGAACACTGATTGGCTGGTCGGACCGTCCAAAACAACATCTTCTCTGATTGGTTGACGACTTGACGTTTCAAATGTCAATCCATTCTCTCACGTGTAGTGAACTGTCTGAACCAATCGGAATAAGAGTTAGTAAGCAAGCAAAAAGTAAGCCAATCAGGGTAAAGAATATCCAAAAGTAACTAAAGCAACCCGTATTTTATGTTTAGTATTACTACTAAATATTTACAATAGATGGCGCCTCACGCCTCTCGACCTGTACCCCTATTACGAGTTTGCTTAACATGACATTTACAGGACTCGTGAGCGTAGACTATCGGATACACTGCTCATGTCGGTAAAACAGTCGCTAAATATGAAAGAGACAGAGCTACATTTTACGTTAACGTTTACTGTAACGTCAAGTTTGCCAAACTCGTAATAAGCCTACTGATTTGCCGCATCAAAGTCACGAATCTTGTCGGCTCCGATTAAGTTGTGATTAAAAATCATACAAAGCTAATTGTGTAATCGAATCTTAGCAAAAGTTCACTATAAACTGAGGTATCCAGTGATCCAGTGTTTTCTTCTTCTTATACCTATAAATATTCAAAATTTTGCAAAAACCCTATATTTTTCAGTAAGATTGAGAAATGTCAACGCCATTGTCTAATAATTCGTGTTTTGCAATATGTCTAGGATTTTTGCGAAAATTCTATTTATCAAATCCTCCTACGACATATACACTTTACAACCTTATCACATTAACGCACACGGAAACAAAGCCATCTCTGTCCACAAATGTCATTCAATATTGTAATTTGACAAGGTTGCTTAGCGTTACTATCTCATTGCACGTGACTGCATAGTAAACGAGATACATTTAGTACGAGAATCTGTAATACGCCTCTAATAGCGAGTAGCAGAACTACAGATTCTCACGTACAGTCCCATTTTCAATCAGAAACTCACGGAAGGCCCACTGTACTTTTTTAGCTTAGGGACAACACATTTTATGACTTATGCCTTTTTAAAAAGGTCGATTTTAATAATCTAACAGTGGTGGTCACATAATTAACGAGCCTATCGATTTTCATACAAACGAGGTTACTTTGGAGACTTGGTTCTCTGCCAAGGATTGACCGAGCTGTGATCTAATAATGGCCATCCAGGGAGTGAATGGAGGAGATCCAGATTGCTACACCCCCAACTGATATGATCTACATTCTAAAAGATTTAAAGATCAAAGTGTTCCGTTTCAGGAATTCCATACATTTTTATGCTATTTGTGCGGTTTTTTTTAAACATATCAATACATCTCTTAGAACGTTTATCAGGTCAGTTGGGTGTGTATAGCAATCTGGGTCTCCTCCATTCACTCCCTAGATGTTCAATTTCAGATCACAGCTCGGGTTACTGTCGTTAATTATGTGCCCCACCACTGTATATGCTTATGCGCGTTTTATTGAATATTCTAATATGTTTGCGCCGATTTGTTTAAATACAAAATACTGTCATAACAGGAAAAACATTGAAAATTAGAAAAACTATATAATCTTACAACAATATACAACTTAATAGTTAACAATTAAAGGACAATGTGTGGGCGAAGAGAAATGCGAATATATTTTTTTACAGTTGTAATAATTTAATTATAATTTAAATACATAATGTATTGTCATATTAACATCCCACTTCGCTATAAACAAAAACGATAACACTAACTAAAGAATATAATCGTCACTTCCGGTTTTCGTCGACAGAGAGCGCCACTTACGCGCATTTCATAAATTATTTATTTATAGTAAAAAAGTAGATATCACTACACCTTAGAGGTTTCACTTTATTTATAAAAAAATGACTAGTTTCGAGTTCAAAGTGAGATCTCGGCGCGGTGAAGCTCGCGTCGACTTTTCGTACATTAGTTGGGGATTCGCTAGTTTTAAAAGCACGCCGATAGATGGCGCTGTTTATACCGATGTAGTAGTTTCACTACTTGTTGATAGATGGCGTTGAAATGTGCTAGAATTTCTGTCAGAGCCGGAACTTTCAGATTTAAATAGAGTTGTAATATGAATCGATGACAATGGTATTTCACATAAACAATTTTATTATACTATAATCAAGCAACTAGAATCCAATTTGTTTTGACATATTTTGACTATAGTTGCTTTTTGCTAGTATAAAATTGGTCTAACAAGTGTTGTACTTATTTGGTGTACAATAACATAACAAACTTTGAACAAACTAATACTCTTTAATATTGCTACTGTTTAGATTAACGATTCTACTTGGCAATAAATGGCGATAAAATAGACATTTGACTGTGTTTATTGTCCATTAAATTCATATCAGATTCAAAATCAATATAAATAAATGTAACTTTTATCTTAGATAGAATAATCACATATTAATAAACTTTTCTATTTTACGCCATCTAGTGAGTAAAAGCAATAACTCTCAGCTTTAATAATAAATAACAATGATTATGCTAACTAAACATTGGAACTAACAATCAAAGGTCCACGAAATATAGGGGTCTCATTCTCACATCAAAGGTGAGAAAGAGAAAACAGTAGTAAAGAATATTTATGAATCTAAGTTAACGATATGTCCTTGTTTTAACATCGTAGTGATTATTTGGTATAATTATGTAAAAAAAAACTGTAATGTGATATTTATAATTTTAATTCATATTAAATCAGAAATCATTGCAGTCTCTTTACTATTGTCAATTATACCAAATAATGTCCACAAATTGTCAATTTATTGTGATGTTTTAACGAAAAATCCGAATCGTCGCTTTAAAGACAATTTTATAATAAAAATATTATGTTTATACATAATTAAATACAGAAAAAGATCCGAGTGGATTCTTTTGTCACAATTTCAGTAAAACAATATTATGTAACAGTTTTACAAATTATTACAATAACAACGCCATCTAGTGACGAAAAAATAAACCAAAATATATTTTAATTTATTTATGTATGTAATGTTTCCGTTTTCAATACGTCGATAAATCATTAAAGGTTTACAAGTCCGAGATTTTTCCACATCATACTTTTTAATTTATGTTTAACTAGCGATTGCTCATGGTTCACCCGCGTTGCTCCCGTTCCCGTGAGAATATTGGAGAAAAAAGTATCCAATCTTCAAAGCCAGGCTATCTACTATCTGTGTACCAAATTTCATCTAAATCAGTTCAGTAGTATTTGAGTTTATTGGTTGCAAACAAACAATCAAATCTTTCCTCTTTAAAATATAACTATAGATAATATTTTTATAAGGAAAGATTTTACTGTTTGTTTCCATTGAATAAGGTCCGAAACTACTGAACGGATTTGGATAAAATTTGGTACACAGATAGTAGATAGTCTGGTTATGAACATAGGATACTTTATATCCCGATATTCCCACGGGTACCGGAACCACGCCGGTGAAACCGCAAGCGGCTGCTAGTAGTATATATAGTATAGATGTAAATGTCGCTCTGGGTCTTAAGTTGTATGAATTATGTATTTTACATTAAGGGCGACTTTCACCAACTGCTACTTAATACGATAAGCGCTAAATATATTGAAAACATCACTGTCACTATTTTTTTTATATTGAACGCCGGGGAGACTCTTAGCCTTCATCATACCTGATGTTAAGTATTGATAAGGCTGAAGATGGAAGCGAGCCTCTCCCGGAATCCTCAATCACTGAGGAACTGGCTATCTTATCTCTAACTGCCGGAACACAACAATGCTGAAAACATTGTTGTTATGGCGTCAGACTTAGATAAGATGGTGGTAGATAGCCAGACGGACTTACAACAAGTCCTACTACCAACCAAACTGACTTCAAACAAATGACCGTATGCAATGCTATTTTAAATATGTCTAACTTTAGGGGCGTTGATAAAAGTCGCTCTAACGTCCGAAATTAATGACCTATCTGTAGATACGGAATATTTTTGTTAATATGACCAAAATAACGACGGTTGCTAGGCAACGAAGCCAGTATCCTAAGCAACTATCTCAGATAGGCTTATCCATATCTACAGATAGGTTATTAATTTCAGCCGTTAATCAATTGAAACACTCTGAAATCGCGAAAAACAGCTGTTTCATACATTTCAGCAAGTTCACATAAAAGTTTGTATGAAACATCTGTTTTCCCGATTCCAGGGTTGCTCCCATACAAAAAATTGTTTGTAATGATGAGTTCTACAAATAGTTTTGTGGTTTTGAGTAATTATAAGATAACGTTGGTCCCCGTTTCCACAGCGAAACATTACAAGACAATATGCTGTAAACGCATAATGCGGCCACTGAAAGAATGCATTATTTGACAGCGACATCGAGAGCCATTGGACATCCTCTAAGCGGCCGCATTATGTTTTCTTGTGAATGTTCTGCCAGTGGAACTGGGGGTTTTTATATTTTTTATTATTGCATACAATGGTATTTTTATGTGATAAATTCTAATCCAGAAAAATATATCAAATAAAATCAACTAAGGCCCGGTTTCACCAACAACAGATAAGTTCTCGATAGCTTAGCACGCAGATAATTTGACATATAAATCTGAAATTTTGGCCGCGCACTGTTCATTGAAACAAAACAACTTTCCGGATATCAAACGCGCTATATTTCACGAACTAAGATCTAATTGTCCGTATTTTTAGTTTATTATGGGGTTTTTTTATTTTCCCGGAAAAGTTTTATTTCAATTTGACATATTTTTATTGTTATTATTTTTGTCTTGTGTAACGAAGCACGGAGGAACTCGGGATAGCAAATTTTTGGTCACCCATCCCGTGACCGACCATTGCGAAAGTTACTTTACCACAACAATCGCATGCTGAGCGCACAAAGCACTGCGCCACATGCTCCTCTATCTATCTATATACTTAATTCAGGTTCGCAAAATTTGTGACGACTCGATAGGGACTTTGGCGCGTAGTACGCGGCCGAGTAAGGTATCAAATTAAACGTACTCGAGTCTATTTGTTCCGAAAACTATAAAATATACAAAATGTTAAACGTGATGATCACAAACTGCAATTAATTTTTCGCATAATTTGGAATTTTTCGTCGATCGACGAACCCGAGTATCGGGTTGTAACCGCCCTAGTATATATCTATATCTATAGACTGTGTTACAACTGTTGAATGATCTGCACAATCCCGAACTTATCCGTCAGAGGCCAAGGAGAGTAGAAAGGAAACCGGCCCTAATAATAATAATATAATAATAACAGGGGAGACTTGTCTAAGCCATATGGAGATAAACTGATTTGTTAGTATATTTTTCTTGTTTAAAAGTAATCACATAAAATACCGTTTTATACAGAGAGACAGAGCGACGACGGTCTATGTTAGTAGGTATATATATTATTGCTATTATTTGTCTGTATGTGCGTTTAGCGTCTAGGGTTTCTCATATCCGGGTTTGGTCGTCGTGGGTGGTTTAATACTGGGAACAATTGTATTATATTATTATTATAAGAATATAATATATTGACACTGCAAAAAAACGTTTAAAGCAGAATACACAGAACCTACAGAAAAAAATATAACTTTTTAATTTTGCATTTTACAATGCTATTTTTATGTGATAAGAAAATATACTAGAAAAAAACCAACCAGTCTCATGTCGCCCTGACGGGATTCGAACCGGCCCAATGCACTAACCAATTATGCTTTTTTAAGTTATTTAGATCTCTTAGGGTTCGAATCCCGTCAGGGCGCCATGGATAAGACTGGTTGTTTTTTTCTAGTATATTTTCTTTTTTAATATTTACTACAGAAAAAATGATTGTAAACAAACCGCCTCTAGTTAACCTCAAAAGTTATTGCACGTTTCTTAAATAAATAAGTTGCATACAATCACACCAGCTATCTAGCCGAAGTGAGTTTCTTGAGAACTTGTTGTATAGGTAAATATACTTTTTTTTGTAAAACATACATGTTAGATATGTAAATAAATATGTACACGTCATTAATACCTTACATAGTTTATCCAAGTATGATAATATTGTATTTATGTAGGTAATTATTTGCGATCAGGATCATAATGTGCCTTTCCCATAATGTACCTCGGTTTCAAAAGGTCCCTTTCCCGAAATGTCCCTTTTCCAAAAGGTCCTTTACCGAAATGTCCCTTTCCCAAAATGTCCTTTACCGAAATGTCCCTTTCCCAAAATGTCCCTTTCCCGAAATGTCCCTTACCCAAAAGGCCCCTTTCCCGAAATGTCCCTTACCCATAAGGTCCCTTTCCCGAAATGTCCCTTACCCATAAGGTCCCTTTCCCGTAATGTCCCTTACCCAAAAGGCCCCTTTCCCGAAATGTCTCTTACTCAAAAGGTCCCTTTCCCAAAATGTCCCTTACCCAAAAGGCCCCTTTCCCGAAATGTCCCTTACTCAAAAGGTCCCTTTCCCAAAATGTCCCTTACCCAAAAGGCCCCTTTCCCGAAATGTCCCTTACTCAAAAGGTCCCTTTCCCGAAATGTCCCTTTCTCAAAATGTCCCTTTCACAAAACGACCCTTTTCCGAAATGTCTCTTTCCCGATTTTTTTTTATTGAAGTCTGCCTTACACAATAAAATAAAAACCGATTTCAAAAGTAAAAAAAATATCCTTTTGGACTCCGTGCCAGCCATTTCGGGAAAGGAACATTTTGAAACTAAGGGACATTATGAACCTGGGGGCTAATTGTCTAATTTTAAAATCTATCGCAATCCCTTTCAATTCGTCATTTGAAAGATATTTACACACTTCAAACCGTCACTATTTCACATTTTATAGGGAATGTGATCGGGACGCGTTTTGAAAGGTATTGAATCAACGAAATTGAAGTGTCTAAGCAAAGTGACACTCGGAAACATCTTTCGGATGTATGTGAATGAAGTGTCATTTAAAACATCATTCGTTCCGAAAGGGATTGCGACTATAAGTTACACAATTCCATAATTCACTATCACAATCACAATACCTTTGAAAGGGATTGTGGTACATATTGAAATTAGACAATTAGGGGGCGGATCGATTATTTGTAATGTAACGTAAGTATTTGCGGAACAACGAGAAAAGTTTTGTTTAGAGCTAGCGCAGACGACGGATAACGGGGGCTTTTTGTCCGCGACACGTCTTTATTGTTAACCAAATAAGATTCAACTTAGACCGCGTATATCCGCGAAAAGTACGCGATAGTCTTCGTTATTTATTCAACTTTATGTTCTTAGTAATAAGGTCGTGTCGCGGACAAAAAGTTTTTCAGTATTTACCTGGGTGTACCGGACCAGGAGATCGTCTGCACCATGATCCTGGTGACATCTAAACAATAATAATAACAATTATTAATAATAACAACTATTAACTACAGAGACCTATGAGGACACGTCGAATTCTTCTAGTATATTCACCGTTCTACGGTGTTGGCCACCGTCGCTTCATCAATGAGACAAATATCCTCGCATTCGAAAGAAACATCTTTACAGATGTTTGACTATCGATTAAGATGAAACAGCCATCTAATTATAACTTTTTAATTTTGCATTTTACAATGCTATTTTTATGTGATACATATTAAACAAGAAAATATACTAGGAAAAAGCAACTAGTCTCATGTCGCCCTGACGGGATTAACTAGTCACCCATTCGTCCTTGCAGGGTACTAGTGACAACCCACGGTTTCACCCTCGCACAGTTCCCGTTCCCGTAGGAAAGTCCCTCCGTATCAGGACGAAAATTTAGTAAATAATAAAATAAATATTTCTTACACTCACACCCTAGCCCCAAAGTAAGCACTGTAAGGCTTGTGTTATGGGATACTAGGGTAACGGATATAAATACATATAATTATACATATATAAGTATTTATATGTAGAAATACATATAAACGTCAATGACTCAGGTACAAATGCTCGGTATTCATCATACAAAATTTGCCGCTACCGGGATTCGAACCCGGGACCTCAGAGTAGGCGACACCTTGAAACCGGGTCCCACTCTACCACGGAGGTCGTCAAATAGTCCTTGTGGGATAAACAATATGAAATAAAAATTACTAATAATACGTTTGAAATTTCAAATCGTCATAGTAGTAGAACGTCTGAAATGAAAATGTGTGCTAAATTTCATTAAAATACGTTGAGCTGTTTTTGCGTGTGTGAGTAACAAATACTTATACTTTCACATTTATAATACTAGCGGTCGTTCGTGGTTTCTCCCGTGTGCTTCCCGTTCCCGTGAGAATATCGAGATAGGCCATACTGCTGCATATAACTGCCTACTGCGTCCCAAATTTCATCCAAAACTGTTCAGCCGTTTTTGCGTGATTGAGTGATGAACATTCTTTTATTTTTTTATTAATGACGGGGTGACTCTTAGCCTTCATCATACGTGATGTAAAGTATTGATAAGGCTGAAGATAGAAGCGAGCCTCTCCTGGGCCCTGTTTCATAACGATTACAATAATTGTCAGCGACAGGTGACAGGAAAATTTGTCGATTGTACGTTTCAAAAACATTGGTGCTATCTGGGTACTATAGGAAAAGCCGACGTAATTGTCAAATTGTCGCGACAATTCTACAATTTAGCTTTTCATAAAACATTTGGTCTTACATATTTGTAATCGGAAAATCTGACATATTTGTCAAATTGTCGCACATTTTTTATAGGCATCCTTGGGCTGTGTCAGGATGAGGAGTGACAGTTATTTTTCTTTTAAATATTCTTACTTGATCGAAAAAGTTCGTAATAGGATTTTGAAAAATAAAACGTCATAATGTATGATAGCTTTTTATAGAAAACCTAGAAGGTAGGTTTTCTATAAAAAGCTATCATAACAATGATGACAAGCAATGATGACAAAGGTCAAATTTGGCTTAGATCAGTAACAAAAATAGTAGGTTATTAACCAAGGGGATAAAGCAGTGTCTTCTGTCGCGGGTGACGATTTGAATCGCGGTTTACTCCCGAGCGTAGCGAGGGTGTTAAAAACTTAAATCACGAGCGAAGCGATGGATGTAAGACGAGTCCTGCGTGTAGCGAGGGATTTAAGTTCACCCAAGACTAAGACAGCTTTATCACCTAGGAAAATACTCTACTTTTCGTATCATTTGCGAAAAAATTAACACAATAATAATATGAGATGTATTTGAAGAAAACAAAAACGCGGCAAATTCCTAGACTAATATTTTTTTGTCGGAAAAGCAAAGGCATCAAGCTCATACGGCCTAGTCAGTTTTCGTAATTTTATTTAATAATCATAACTGCATAATAAATGCGTATTCCTTTTTCAAAAAGATGTGTAATGGTTTATATACAAACTCAATGGTGTAAACACAGATGAAGTTCAGTATAAATTTCGGTAAGTATTCCAAATTTAAATCACATTCTTCCCCTAGAGGATGAATAAAATTCAGTACAATTTTCTTTCCCTGTTTTTAACAGATTAAAAATGACTATTGTTATGTTCGCTTTTTGTGGCATAGAATGTCACTTTTTTGAGCAAGTGGTACGAAAAAGTATATTCGAGCATAGTTGACAAATTGTCAACTTGTCAAGCTTTATGAAACAGGGCCCTGGAATCCTCAGCAACTGAGGAACTGGCTATCTTATCTCTAACTGCCGGAACACAACAATGCTGAAAACATTGTTGTTATGGCGTCAGAGTTAGATAAGATGGTGGTAGCTAGCCAGGCGGGCTTATAACAAGTCCTACCACCAACCAAACCGAATACAATATGTACACCCGCTGGGAATCGGACCCGGGACCCCTGGGTCTGATACCGGTGGTGGTTGTACCACTAGACCACAGAGGCGGTTACGTCCAAACTTTTCTCGAGTGTATCTGTGGTATAGCTTTTATTCCCTACACTATAAGGTCCAGCTTACCTGTCTCAGCAAATACGGTGGTCGAAATTGCAATATATTCCGGTTCCGTTCTGGAGGCTTATTGTCTCGCTCTAACCGGTCGTCTCTCTCTCGCCTCCTGTAGTCCGGACGGTATTGATATTCGCGGCGGTCTTGGTCTAGAATATAGGAAGAATTTATGATTACTTTTCACTAGAAAATAGTAAATAAATCGACCCATTTTATAAGATGTTTCTAGTATTAAATTTTATTTTAAAAAGCGCTGTAAATGTAAAATTTTAAAATCACAAACGACAGAACTTATCAATTCAAACCAAAAATAAAAAATATTTATATGTTTCTTTCGAATGCAAGGATATTCCAAGCATTGATGTGACAACGCTGACCTACCTATTAAAAATATAAAAGTATTGGAGAATTTCGACGGTTGTTTGCGAGTCACGGTAGCGCAGCGGTTAGAGCATTGGACCGGATTTCCAAAGGTCGTGGGTTCGATTCCTATCTGAGAATTCACTTGTGGCCGAGTTTATTTTTTCCAATGTTTTCTATTTGAAATTTATCATAAGTATAAAAATAGCATTGAAAAATGCAAACATTCAAAAATCATAAATTATTTATTTTATTTAACTAGCATTGCCCGTATGTTTTAATTGCGGTGTCTTGTGTTTTGTACACATTTAAAGGACCGCAGACTTCCGGAAGTTCCGGAAAAAATGGGTCTTGCTTGACAGACAGACCCGTTACGTTTTTCTTTTTGTGGTACGGACCCTTAAAACGACGCAATAGTAAAGTTAAACGACTTAGACGAAAAGTGGACTATTTGAGTCGTTTAAATAGTGGACGAGTTAGAAATATGGACGAGATAAGGAGTGGACGAGTTAAGAATATGGACGCGTTAAGAAGTTGACGAGTTGGAAATATGGACGAGTTAAGAAGTTGACGAGTTGGGAATATGGACGTGTTAAGAATTTGACGAGTTAGGAGTATGGTCGAGATAAGAATTGGACGAGTTAGGAATATGGACAGGTTAAAAAGTTAACGAGTTAGGAATATGGACGAGTTGGGAAGTAGACAAGATAGGAATTGTAGGGGGACGAGTTAGGAAGTGGACGAAGTCGTTCTGAAGGGAATCATCCTAAATGAGAAAGACTATAGTGGCTATATGTAACAAAAAGTTTTATTAAATCCGTTCAGTAGTTTCCGAAATAAGCGTGTAAATAATTCTATAACTGTTTTGACGTCGTCTCCAATTAGTTTTATAACCGACTTCAAAAAAGGAGGAGGTTCTCAATTCGGTTGGTATAATTTATTTTGTGTTTTGAAGTCGGTTTTCATTTTTTTTATAAAAAGTTTTTGGTATATATTCAATGTTTATGATTTTTGTAATTTTTGCATTTTTCAATGCTATTTTTATACTTATGGTAAATTTTTAAATAGAAAAATATTATTATTATATTAATCGCTGGTTCGATTCCAGTCTGAGAATTCACTTGTGGCCGAGTTAATTTTTTCCAATATTTTTCTATTTAAAAATTTACCATTATTCAATGTCTTTTGTATATTCAATTCTTTTTTTTGTTTTGTTTTTCATTCATACTTTTTTTAGTCTTATTATATGTATAGATAGGATTTTAATTCTACTTACAATGATTAGTCTTCGCTTGCATACTCCTTATAGAGTTGACAATCGCCCGTGCGGCGGAGCTTAGTTGTGTTTCGTCATTGGAAGGTGCTCTAAAACAAATAAGTAAAAACATAACACTTCTTTTGCAGTCGGGTCAATCTTAATATATATAAATCTCCTGTCACGATGTTTGTCCGCGATGGACTCCTAAACTACTTAACCGATTTTAAATTAAATTGGCACACTATGAGCAGTCTGGTCCAACTTAAGAGATAGGATAGCTTTGATCCCAAAATTCCCACGGGAACGGGAACCACGCGGGTGAAACCGCGCCCGGCCTCTAGTATATTATAAACTAATACCTGTCCACGGTTTTAGCCGCGGTTTCTGCCGCCTAATTGCCTATTTTTTATTTTATTATTATTGTAATGCATGTTTGTTTGTTTTTTTTTGCATGCCCTGCCCGGGCGAATGTGTATCGCACTCTTTAATGTCATGTCAACTTCAATGATGACCTGTTTGGCGCAGGGGTACTAAACCCGCCTTCTACGCCAGAGGTCCCTGGTTCGATCCCCGGACGGGACAAATATTTGTGTGCATGAACATGTCTATTTGTCTAAATTAGTAGTACCTAATGTCTGTGGGTGTGCCTGGTGACCTGTAGCTCAGGTATCTATTGCAGATACCTATCAGGCACCTATCAGGCACCAGTTCCTCACAAATATAGGAACTGTCAATTACATTAAGCAATTGTCTATATAATGTTATTTGTGATGGAAGAATAAATCTTTTTTTTATTTTTATTTTTATTTATTTATTTGTCTTGGTCTGGGTGTTTAATATGTATATTATGAATGTATTTACAAAAAAAAAAGTATATAAGTATGTTTATCCGTTATCTTGTATCCATAACTCAAGTTCCTGGAACTTAGTGTGGGCTAGATAATAGGTGTGATGGTATGGAATTTATTTTTTTATTTATATTTATTTATTTATAATGTGGTACACATTCTAGAAAAATAAATATATTCTATTCTATTATATTCTAAAACATAGGCATCTACATAATTATCAATCTTCATACTTATTATCCTTATATTACCACGGGAACGGGAACCACGCAGGTGGAACCGCGGGAGGCCGCTAGTTTCACAAAAAGGAGACGATCCGGTAGTGGCTACTCTAAGTCCCGGTTGTGGCCACTCCAATTTAATCCTCATTAACATGGTCATAACTACTTTGTAACGATGCCATTTCGTTCTAGCCTTATGGATGGATAAAACCTCCATAATGGTTGGAAACTCCGTAGTTTCACTCTATGGAAATCAAATTATATTTTTTTATCTGTTCTGTCTAAATTCAAATTTTCTCCGTTCCACGATCCCTGTTCAGCTCATTTTGACTTAATCTTCCAAAAACCATCAAGATGAACAGAGCTTATTTAACCATAACCATATTTATCTAAAGTTGTGTTAATAATATAATTCTCATAAATACATCAGGAACCCGTGTATCGGGGTAAGCATGACTACCTACTCTTTTACTCATTGTTTAGATTATTTATAACTAGGACTTTTGTTATATCCATGTATTTTCATTTTGCTACAGTTCCTTATTTCTAATTACTATAAATAAACAAGTCGCCTGTAGAACAATACTTTTATTTCATCAAATGAGTGCGGCGGTTCCGAAGTTCTGGCGGCTGTAGTGCTGCCGGACTAGGAGCCCCGCCACAACTTTATTATAATTAAATTATATTTATGATACTAAGATGTATTGCTGTATCATGTAAAAGCATATAAATGGTCACAAGCCTTAATTGCTCTTGAAACCATATCTTTAAATAAATAAATACCGTACAAAATAAATTGGATGAACTTTGTATGATACTCACACTTGCACTCTATCAATTCTGCCATTGACTTGACTGGGATAATTCCCTAATATCCCGTTCCCGTTGTTCCTCCTCTTCCAGTCTTCCCGTTTGGTCCTGTCTCGGTCTCGCGTGTTCAGTTGGGCCATCTGGTCCTTGATCTGTTGGATTTTGGCCGCTATCTCGTTGGAGTCCCTACGGCTGGGCTGGGAACAATATTGTAAATATAAATATAAATATTTCCATACAATCACACCAATTATCTAGCTTACGTAAAGTTACACGAAGAACTTGCGTTATGGATACTAGATTAGCGGATAAACATACCTATGTACTTATACATAATATACATATTAAACACCCAGACCAAGACAAATAGACATGTTCATGCACACAAATATTTGTCTTGTCCGGAGATCGAACCCGGGACCTCTGGCGCAGAAGGCGGGGTTAGTACCCCTGCGCCAAACAGGTCGTCAAATTATTAAGTTATATGTATAAGTAACAAGTTTTATTACATACAGTTACAGAGTCGTCAAATAAAATAAAAACCGGTCAAGAGCGAGTCCGACTAACGCACCGAGGGTTCCGTATCATCATACGGGGTGTTAAAAAACGCATAACGAAAACAAAAATCACGTATTCTCCCCATCGTCATTATCATTTTCTTGTATGGGGTCAATCCTGGGAAAGTGATAGTTCAGGAGTTATTGAGAATCAAAGTATTTTTTTAAGATTATCGCTTAAAGTAACAAAACCGCAATGAATATCAAAATCGTTCAATGATACGGTCGCCTACTCTATAGACACGCAAAAGTTATTGCACGCGATCCATTGCGTATAAAAAGTAACACCCATTTTTTTAAACCAAAAATAAAAGTCGTTTCCTAGCAATTATATTTACATAATCTTATATCGTTTGATGTACACTACGCATATATCACGGCTTCGGTAAGGGTCTTTTAACACCCTGTATATAAATATTTTGGGTATGTTACATTAAGACCAATCCTTCAAAAGTAAGATAGATTGCGGATTGGCGGACAGGCGGACAGGTAGGGCGAAAAGGCGGCCAGTTTATGATATCTGAAAAAGTATGCTATTTAGAGATATAGTTTAACATGAGTTAGTCGCACCATAAGGGTTCCTTTTTGCCATTTTGGTACGGAACCCTAAAAAGTTACTTTTTTATTATAATCCAACAGATGTTAAGTAGCGTAACCGACATTTTATGAAATACTAAAAATTTTAGGAATAGAGTGTATGTTATGTTCTAATCCAGGTTATAATAATTATAACCTGGATTTTTTTTAAATAATTTGACACGTTATAATTATTATAACGTGTCAAATTATTTTTAACCTGGAATTGAAACATAAGATAAATTACGCGCTCGCCACAGTTACTTATTACAGAAATACTCACATTATTATCAACTAGCTTCCACCCGCGGTTTCACATCCCCGTGTTCGTGAGTGTTCGCGAACTTGCTCGCGTGCGCGTTCGCATGGATGTTCGCGTTCGAGCTACTCCCACTATTACTTATTTTAGAAATACTCACATTATTATCAATGCTATGTGTTGACGCCGCTCGATTCTCATCCCCATGTTCGTGAGTGTTCGCGAACGTGCTCGCATGCGCATTCGCCACGCTGTTGCTTCTGGACGGCGGTTTCTCTACCATTCCGTATACTGGCTGGCAGATTGGGTACGGTTGGGGGATTACCTATAGAAATTCCAAATAAATAATAGTTAAATCTAACTACAGTAAAACACGTTTATTAACGTCCTTCGCAGAGAAGGAGTAAGAGCAGGGTCTTTGATCAATGTGTCCTACCAGTCATGACGTACGGAGCCGAAACGTGGAACATGACGGTGAAACTGGCCTACAGATTACACGTCGCTCAGCGTGCTATGGAAAGGTCGATGCTGGGGATCTCGTTAAGAGATAAAATCCGAAATGAGGTCATCCGACAGAAGACCAAAGTGATGGACGTTGTCCGTCAATGTAGCAAACTGAAGTGGCAAGCTGCGTAGTCTCCGCTTAGAATAGCACTACCCCCTCTCATCCCGTGGGTGTCGTAGCTGTGTAGTGTCGGCTTAGAATAGCACTACCCCCTTCATCCCGTGGGTGTCGTAGCTGTGTAGTGTCGGCTTAGAATAGCACTACCCCCTTCATCCCGTGGGTGTCGTAGCTGTGTAGTGTCGGCTTAGAATAGCACTACCCCCTCTCATCCCGTGGGTGTCGTAGCTGTGTAGTGTCGGCTTAGAATAGCACTACCCCCTTCATCCCGTGGGTGTTGTAGCTGTGTAGTGTCGGCTTAGAATAGCACTACCCCCTCTCATCCCGTGGGTGTCGTAGCTGTGTAGTGTCGGCTTAGAATAGCACTACTCCCTTCATCCCGTGGGTGTCGTAGCTGTGTAGTGTCGGCTTAGAATAGCACTACCCCCTCTCATCCCGTGGGGGTTGTAAAAGGCGACTAAGGGACTCAGCCTTCAGGAGACGGGCAGCAGCGTCTCCTACAAACTTGGCCATACTGCGATCGCCAACCCGCCTGCCAAGCGTGGCTATTATGGCAATGGGAGGCCTATACCCAGCAGTGGGTGTTATGTGGCTGAGACGACGAAGTGGCAATCGGCTGGTCACATCAGTCGCACAACCGACGAGCGTTGGAGCAGACGGGTTTTAGAATGGAGACCACGTCTCGGTAAACGTAGTGTAGGACGCCCTCTGCTAGATGGACCTGAGAAAGGTTACGGGTAGTCGTATGTCGCAGGCACCACCATCTTATCTAAGTCTGACACCATAGCAACCATGTTTTCAGCATTGTTGTGTTCCGGCAGTTAGAGATAAGATAGCCAGTGAGTGAGGATTCCGGGAGAGGCTCGCTTCCATCTTTAGCCTTATCAATACTTAACATCAGGTATGGTGAAGGCTAAGAGTCTCCATCGGTTATTAAAAAAAAATGTAAGTATGTGTGTGTGTATGTAAGGTACTTACCGGCGGGTACAGCACATTGTACTGGTACATGTTCGGGTACATTGGGTACAATTCGGGCACCATCAGTTTTGGTGGTATAGGCATCATTGGAGGTTGCCATTGCACCGCATCTTGGTACTGAAAAGAAAGGATGCTTTAAAAACAAACTACGTTTAAAAGAACCGGTTTAATCGCCTCTGTGGATTCTTCCGGATCTTCCGGATTCGGTTCCCAGCGGGGGTACATATTTTATTCGGTTTGGTTGGTGGTAGGACTTTAGATATGATGAAAGGCTAAGAGTCTCACCGTCGTTCATAAAAAAAAACCGGTTAGGTAAACGGTTATTCGCCAAAACATAATTTATATTTTTTAGGATTATGAAAAAACTATCCTTCCTGACCGCTCTGTGGAGAGCATACAGCTCAGACTGAAACACCGTGCAGGTTTGGTCGAAGCTGAACTTTTCGTTCGTTGTTTCTCTGCCGTCTTCCCAAAACTTTTAGAATGAAGTAGTTTTTAAGATGTTTTTAATGCTTAATTGTTGTTTCTGGTTGCTGGGAATCAAACCTACAACATCTAGCCCCGTAGACATACCAAAACCTTTTGCTAAATGCAACAAATACTTTCCTGAAAACCGCATCAAAATCGGTTCAGCGAAACGCGAGATAATCGCGGACAAACAGACATACATACAGGTCAAAATGAGAACTTTTTTTTAAGTCGGTTACAAATGTCTATTTTCGCGTTTCCTAATTAAATAACAAACCATCAACTAATGTAACACTTCTTTCATTTGGCCTCAAAAGCATCTAAACAAGAAATAACTAAGCTTTTCTTTCCTTTAGAACGACTTTGTCCACTTTCCTATCTCGTCCATTTCCTAACTTGTCCACATCCTAACTCGTCCACCTACAATTACTATCTTGTCCATTTCACTTGCCACTTAGTCATAAGGCATAATCTTGTCAAACAAATATGAACCTAACAGCCTAGAACATAAGCTGTACTCACCAAATTTCGTATATAGTTGGTACACCAAATATATATATCGTGTATAACACAAATTTTGACAGTCAAAAGTCTACCTTACAGCCTACAACATAAGGTGTACTCACCGGCATTTGTATGTGTTGCAACATCACGTTTCCTACTGGATACGTTGGTAGTACTTGGGGCATCTCTACTTGGCCGTAAGGAATGTTGTAACTGTCATAGAAATAGTTAAATGTATTACAAATAAATATTAGGACTTTTTTGCATTTACAATCAATCCTATTTTTATAGCATGACAAAATTAGACTTGAAAATGTACTACAAAATTCGTTTATGTAATAAACTATTAACAAGAATATTCACGGCTATTTTTTATACAATATAAAATTTTTTAACTTATTAATTTTGCATTTTACAATGCTATTTTTATGTGATAAATAATATATCAAAAATGTTAAAGTTCGACTAAGAATCGGTAAGTGACGAACTTTCTCTTAGAAACATACGAATTCGATCACGTGATCAGTCTTGGAGAGGGTTATGCTCGGCGTTTTCCTACGTGATCGAATCAGAAATGAGGAGATCCGTAGGATAACTAAAGTAACTGACATCGCTCGAAGGACTGCTCAGCTGAAGTGGCAGTGGGCGGGACACATAGCGAGAAGAACCGATGGCGGAAAGGTTCTGGAATGGCGACCGCGCACAGGACATAGCTCCGTGGGTAGGCCCCCCACAAGGTGGACCGACGATCTGGTGAAGGTCGCGGGAAGACGCTGAATGCGGGCAGCGCAGGACCGATCGTTGTGGAGATCCTTGGGGGAGGCCTATACCCAGCAGTTGGTGTCATGTTGCTGAGACCACGACGACGATAAGTCTGATTTTTATGAAGAGTCGAAATTTTTTTTACTTACATATTTCGACCCATGTTTCTAAGAGAAAGTTCTTCACTTACCGATTCTGTCAAAATATTTTTTTTTAGGTATTGTTTAAAATAACCGCGTATAATAAAAATAATCGACTGGTATTGTATCGGTCAGACGACGTGGCGACGACGGGACGATATAAAACAATTTGATTTTTTCTTGTATTAAAATCACATACGTAAATAAATAGCATTTTAATATATTATAATAGCATTGTAAACTGCAACAATTATAATATAAATATATAATAAATTACAATAACTCAGTCTCCACATCACTCACACGGGATTCGAACCCGCAAAGTTGAAAGGTTCAACCCAATGCTCTAAAAAAATTAACGTGTCCTTACAAGACTTGTTAGTTCAACTGATAATAATGTCACAACTAACTGATATTTAAGAAAGAAAGGAAATTAATTTATTTGACACTAGCGGCGGCTCGCGATTTCACCCATATGATAAATACAAGGACAAAAAATAATATACAATCCAATTTAATAATTTAATGTAAGCCATATTTTTTTTATAAATAAGCTGGAAAATTACAAAATAAAAACAAGTTTAAATTAAAGAAATGAAAATCGGCCTATCGCACATAAAGGGTTCCACCTCTCACCCAAGGTTGCCTGGAAGAGATTGCTATGTAGCAATAAGGCCGCCTATTTTGTGTTCCTCTTTTTGTCATTTTCTCTCTATGTGTTTGTTTTTGTATCGTGTGCAATAAAGTTTCTATTATTATATTAAATACACCTACCCAAAATGCCACTATAATTTTTCGTCTGCAATAATAACTGTTTTTCATAGTGTTTTTTATGAATGACAAGTTATATTTGCGGTTTTGTAAAATGTGCTATAGCTCTGAAACTGCTAAATATATTTCGTTCAAACCAATTTTCGTTGAAAGTTTTCATAAAGATCTACAGCATATATATTTTTTTAGATTTTTCACTTTATTATTTTAAAAGTTAGAGGGGGGGAAAGTTACGTCTTTCAAACGGTTGACTTTGAGAAAAAATCGTTATAGAAACCTCAATGTAATTTTTAAAGACCTATCTATGGATACACTACACGTATAGGTTTAATGAAAAAAAT
This sequence comes from Chrysoteuchia culmella, assembly GCA_910589605.1. Lineage (NCBI taxonomy): Eukaryota > Metazoa > Arthropoda > Insecta > Lepidoptera > Crambidae > Chrysoteuchia > Chrysoteuchia culmella. The sequence goes on from OU342669.1 coordinate 2,109,901, forward strand.
AATTTCGGTTTCAGTTCCATGTATCACTATAAATGGATCTGAAATTGTTTTTTGCCCACCTTAATATATATATATATATATATATATATATATATATATATATATATATATATATATATATATATATATATATATATTACTTTTGTGTAAAAACCGTAAAGCGGTTTACAGAATACATCTACAAAGTTTCAACTGTGTAATCCTCATAGTTTTGGAATTAAATGGCTGTCATACATCGGGCAGACAGACATGACGAATCTATAAGGGTTCCGTTTTTTGCCATTAGGCTACGGAACCCTAAAAATGACCTAATTCTTTCTTACATGCGTGTGTTTGTATGTGAAATATATGTTTAATAAATACCTTCTCATAGTGTTGGGATCGACGCACGCGCCGCACTGAGCTGCGAAGTCTACTGCCGCGTATGGGTAACTAGGATCTGTGAATAAACAATAATATATAAATATATATATATTTTATGAACGACGGGGAGACTCTTAGCCTTCATCATCGTCGTCGTCGTCGTCTCAGCCACTTAACACCCACTGCTGGGTATAGGTCTTCCCACAAGGGAGGGAGGGGGATGCGGGGCGGGGGTTGCCACGCTTGGCAGGCGGGTTGGCGATCGTAGTATGGCCAGGTTTGTAGAAGACGCTGCTGCCCATCTCCTGAAGGCTGAGTCCCTTAGTCGCCTTTTACGACACCCACGGGATGAGAGGGGTTAGTGCTATTCTAAGCCGACACTACACAGCTAGCCGACACTACACAGCTTCATCATGCGAAGCGAGCCTCTCCCGGAATCCTCAGCCACTGAGGAACTGGCTATCTTATCTCGAACTGCCGGAACACAACAATGCTGAAAACATTGTTGTTATGGCGTCAGGCTTAGATAAGATGGTGGTAGCTAGCCAGGCAGCTTACAACAAGTCCTACCACCAATTAAACCGAATACAATATGTACCCCCGCTGGGAATCGAACCCGGGACCCCTGGGTCTGATACCGGTGGTTGTACCACTAGAACGACACGCTAAAAAGAAGAAGTGGCTGAGGATTCCGGGAGAGGCTCGCTTCCATCTTCAGCCTTATCAATACTTAACATCAGGTATGATGAAGGCTCAGAGTCTCTCCGTCGTTCATAAAAAAAATCTATGCTCTCTAAAAAGTTGATAATAAAAAACAAAATAAAAAATTATAAAAAAAGACACGAGGGTTATACGTTCAGATATTCTTATTCGTATTGTATTTAAGATCTGTCAAAATCTTAATCCAACGTGACAGTTACGTTTAGACATTTTGAAATGCACACTAAGACCTCTGTTTTAAATAAACAAAACAACGGGTTGCACTCCGGGAGTGCCGGCAGAAGTGAAATCCGCTTAAAATAATAAAAACTTTGAAATAATTAATTTAATTACAACTATTATAAAGTTATTTATGAATAATGAATCTACAATATAAACGCCATCTGGTACCGTAGTATGAAACTCTAATTCTCTCTCAAGGCACCAACTCAATGTCATCAAGTATCAAAAACTTAGTGGCAAATATATCTAGATGGCGTTGTAATGAAAGAAAAGAATATTCCTCCCTTGAAATTAAAACTGACCTGGCATCAATATGAAAGTTGGTAGTAATAAGAGATCTTTATATAATGGTTGATATTAACTAATATACGTAAATCTTTCAAGTTTATGTAACTTGAAATAGGTCAACGGTAAATGGTCTTACGAATTTTCGATCAGGATCACGTGTCCTGACGCGACTTTAACATTTATTACAAGTCCCAAAAATTAAAAAATCTGATGTGCACAACGCCGCTAAAGAAGATTTCACTTCAAAAAGAAATTGCTTACCGATTCTGAACGTAGGTTCTTGTGGCGGTGTGGTATTTAGTTTGTGGTCTTCTGTGCCTTGGATCATTTGGTTGTGGTGGTACAACGGCTGTAATGTTGGATCCTGTATTGGATAAATAAATAATATATCAGAAGACATCATAAAAACAAAGATATACTATCTAATAATTGTGCTATTTAATGATTTCTGAATTTTCACATTTTTCAATGCGATTTTTTTTACTTATGATAAATTTTAAATAGAAAAATATTGGAAAAAAACAACTCTGCCACAAATGAATTCTCAGATGGGACTCGAACCCACGACCTTTGGAAATCCGGTCCAATGCTCTCCCCACTAAGCTACCGCGACTTGCGGATCACCGTCGAAATTCTCCAATATTTTTATATTTTTATACGCTGTAGGCCAGCCTTGTCACATCAATGCTAGGAATATCCTTGCATTCGATAGAACTTCTCTTCAGATGTTTAACGATCGATTAGGATGCAACAGACAAAAATTGAGGATTTTTGAATTTTTGTCACAATATGAGCTTGTATGACATACAGTGGTGGTCATATAATTGACGACACTAGTCGATTTCCATACAATCGTAGTAACTTTGGATGTAATTGTACACATGAATACTTGATATAATAAGTTGAAGCATATACATTGGTGGTCACATAATTAACGAATTAACGATTAAGTAACGACACTGGCCGATTTTCATACAATCGAAGTAGCTTTGGAGCCTTGGTTCTCTGCCAAAGATTGACTGATCTGTTATCTGATGATGGCCATTCAGAGAGTGAATGGAGGAAATCCAAATTGCTATTATACCCAGCTGATCTGATCAAAATTCTAAAAGAGGTAAATAATCAGAGTTTTCATTTTCAGGAATGCCATAAGTATTTTTGCTACTTCCGCGTTTTTTTAAACATACCCATACATCTCATAGAATGTTGATTAGATCAGTTAGGTATGTATAGCCATCGGGATCTCCTCCATGCACTCTCTGTATGGTCATTATCAGATCACAGCTCGGCCAATTCTTGGCAGAGAACCAAGGCTCCAAAGCTACCTCGATTGTATGAAAATCGGCCAGTGTCGTTATTTAATCGTTAATTCGTGAATTATGTGACCACCAATGTAAGTGCTTCAACTTATAATATCATGATTGATTACATACAATATGAACTGTCAAAGGTATAATATATATAACATAAATAAATATAAATATTTCTTACACTCACACCAATTAACCTAGCCCCAAAGTAAGCACTGTAAGGCTTGTGTTATGGGATACTAGGGTAACGGATATAAATACATATAATTATACATATATAAGTATTTATGTGTAGAATTACATATAAACGTCCATGACTCATGTACAAATGCTCGTATTCATCATACAAACATTTGCACCTACCGGGATTCAAACCCGGAACGTCAGAGTAGGAGACACCTTGAAACCGGTGTACGTACCACTCTACCACGGAGGTCGTCGTTAAGGTATACGATCACTTTTACGCAATAGCCTAGCTGATTCCGAGATTAGTAATTTAAGCACTTGTTTGTGTTACGGATTTAACGGTTCTTATCTAAATTAACGTTTTTTAACTTATCGTTAATAATCCGAATTGACATGATTTTAATAGTTAAAACTATTAACGATTAATAATTAAAGTAATTACTAATTTTCATCTGAATTGACGATTTTAATGTTAATTAACGGTTATTAACGTCTATTAACTCACCATCCTATACTGGTTCATGTATGGGAATCCCTGTTGCATGGGTGGGTACGCCATATTCGTCAACGATACGGGTCCTGCATGACAATATTAGAAAATATGATTAACTAGACTTAAGCGCGACTTAAGCGCTACGCACGTGTGCAATCCGTCGAAAAAGTCTTTCTGACCTTTGACCTTGATAAGGTCAATTAAAAAAAAAAGATATATTTTTCCGGCCGTCTACTTTTTTTTTGTGATTTTTGAAGCTGTTAGTGAAGGCTGTAGGTGTTATACTCATGGCGCTGGATTAGATTTTTATTAGCATTAGAATGCATAACACGGGCTTTATGTATCACATCATCAGCCTATGGACGTCCACTACTGGACATAGGCCTCTCCTAGCTCACGCCTATTGTGGCGTTCATAGGAGGCTATTCGCCTACTACTACCACGCTGGCCAGACGGGTTGGTAGAGGGTTTGTTTCGAGTTTTCCTTCTCTCGCACAGGTGTTCAATGCGTCGAGCCTCTTAGTCGACTCTTACGACATCCCAGGCATGTAAGGGAGCGGTGACACTTGTATTCTTAGGTCGTCACCACACGGTTCGCCTTATATATGTCGCAGGATAATTAGGTAAATCGTTTTTCTGCGAAAATCCTAGGGATATTGCGAAAACACGGATAATTTAGACAATGGTGTTGTTATTTCTCAATCCTACTGAAAAAAGACAGGATTTTGCGATAAAACTGGTTGCCTTAGTAAGATTACGAAAATAATTCCTGGCTATTATGAAATAAGAACACTGATTGGCTGGTCGGACCGTCAAAAACAACATCTTCTCTGATTGGTTGCCAACTTGACGTTTCAAATGTCAATCTATTCTGTCACGTGTAGTAAACTTTCCAACCAATCAGAATAAGAGTTAGCAAGCAACCAAAAATTACGCCAATCAGGGTAAAGAATATCCAATGTCAGTAAAGCAATGTTTTTTTTGCAAAAACCCTATATTTTTTCAGTAAGATTGAGAAATGTCAACACCATTGTCTAATTATCCGTGTTTTTGCAATATCTCTAGGATTTTTGCGATAATTCTATTTATCAAATTCTCCTACGACATATATCGTCGTCGTCGTCGTCTCAGCCACATGACACCCACTGCTGGGTATAGGCCTCCCCCAAGGATCTCCACAACGATCGGTCCTGCGCAGTCCGCATCCAGCGGCTTCCCGCGACCTTTACCAGATCGTCGGTCCACCTTGTGGGGGGCCTACCCACGGAGCGTCGTCCTGTGCGCGGTCGCCATTCCAGACCTTTCCGCCCCAACGGCCATCGGTTCTTCTGTCCCGCCCACTGCCACTTCAGCTGAGCAATCCTTCGAGCGATGTCAGTTACTTTAGTTCTCCTACGGATCTCCTCATTTCTGATTCGATCACGTAGGGAAACGCCGAGCATAGCCCTCTCCATTGCACGCTGGGTGACCTTGAGTTTTCTTATCAGACCCATATATAGAGATATAAAATAAAGTAAATCCTACTACAGCTTGTTCGGGGAGACGAGCTATTACTGAGCAGTGGCGAAGCGCTCACACCGATACCCAACGGCTTCCCTTTTAGAAAACCTGTCTCAGCAATACACCATGCAGGAGGCTAATAGTCCAATTTTAAAATCTCGCAATCCCTTTTGTAATGATCTATGGATTCGGTTCGGGTTAATCTGTTCTGTGTTGGCGCCGATCGGATGACAGCGGCTGTCACTGCGGCTTTTTGCGGTCGTGTTGAATAGAGGAAGTACTTTATTACGCGTCGTCTTATTATTCTCTTCCCTTAATAATACCAACATGCAGGAACATTACACCTTCCAATTCGTCATTTGAAAGATATTTACATACTTTAAACCGACACTTTTTGACATTTTTTAGGGCTTGTGGTCGGGACGCGTTTTGAAAGGTATTGAATGAACGAAATTGAACTGTCTAAGCAAAGTGACACACGAAAATATCTTTCAAATGTATGGAGAAGAGTCAAATGAAGTGTCATTTACGGTCGGTTTCAATAACCTAACTGCTGTAAGAGATACTAGAGCTTTGTTGCCTAGATATTTTTGTTAATCAGTCCAAAACAACCCAAAATAACAGCGGTTACTAAGTAACGTAACCAAGATAGACCTATCTATTGTAAGGGATAGATTATTGAAACCGGTCGTTAAAACATCATTCGTTCCGAAAGGGTTTGCGACTATAATAATAATAATAATAATAAAAACGCTTTATTGCACATGAAAGAAACACATAGACACATAAAAGACAGTAGAAGGAAAACGTACAAAAGGCGGCCTTGTTGCTAAGTAGCAATTTCTTCCAGGCAACCTTGAGTAGAAGAGTAGAAAGTAGATAAAGACAAAAAAACTATAAGTTACATAAATATAAATAATTCCATAAATCACTATCACAATCACAATATCTTTGAAAGGGATTGTGATAGATTTTGAAATTAGACAATTGGATGGGCCGGGAATAAGATGGGAAAATACCTTCGATAACTTAATGGCGCTATAGCGTATTTTTAATTTTAACACATTTATAGAATAATTTGAGATAGATCTGCGCGCGCGCACGTGAGCCGGTTCGATCGCCAATCGAAGAAGTTTTTTTTTCTTAGGAAGGGGTAGGGGTCAGGATTCGTGCGTTTCGTTTTACGTTCATAGATAAATAATGTTTGTATGATTCATGCGTGATTTGAAAAATAATATAATATTAATTGAATTTTAAAAAGTATTATATGGCGCAGCCAACAATTAGGGGGCAGATCATAATAAAACTGTCATTAATGATTGTCTTGATTAATGAGGCAGTTGCAAAGAGAGCCAAATGTTTTATTTTCCATGTCTATTATTGTCTGAATTGTGGATTTTTCTTGGTCCGTATTGGAGAGAATTTTCTCTCTTGTGATTGGCTGAAAGTAAGGCGCTTTGCCAATGCGTCTTAACTTTAGCCAATAACAAGCGATCAGCCCCTTAATTGTCTAATTTCAAAATCTATCGCAATCCTTTTCAAAGATATCATGATTGTGATAGTGATGTATGGAATTGTGTAACAAAGTCGCAATCCCTTTCAGAACGAATGATGTTTTAAACGACACTTCATTTGACACTTCTCCATACATTTTAAAGATATTTTCGTCTGTCACTTTCCTTAGACAGTTCAATTTCGTCCATTCAATACCTTTCAAAACGCGACCCGATCACAATCCCTTTCAAATGTTAAATAGTGACGGCCTGAAGTATGTAAATATCTTTCAAATGACGATTTGGAAGGGATTGCGATAGATTTTAAAATTAGACAATTAGCCCCCAGATTGCCTATGCGCTTCATCTTCAGCCAATCCCGAGCGACCAAATTCTCTCAGTACTATATAATATAATAAATGTGAAAAAAGTTTGGATGATTGTTGAAATGTTTAGGGTTCCGTACCCTTATAGAATCACTTTGTTGTCCGTCTATACGTCCTTCTGACGCCATGTATCTCGGGAACGCGTGTTGGTCTCGAGTTGATATTAAAACAATATATTGAGGTCAAAAGTCTGTTGAAGCTATCAAAAATTCAAACTTGTCTATTTCGACACTCTCAAGGGAATTAAAATGCATAGGGTTCTTCCCGATGACCTAGAACTATGAAATTTGGCAAGTAATATCGTCTTTTACTTAAAGTACAGGGAAAAATCTGAAAAAAAAATTACATATTGTACCTACTTAAGATTTTGCTAGTTTTAAGTTTTTATCTATGTGAGAGACAGGTTTCTGCGCTAGGAAACCTGTATGACAGATAATCAGCCTCTCCATCACTGGACCTGGTGTACAATAGTACCTTACTATTTACTTTCATAACTTTTTTTTTGTGTGACAAATAAAGATTTTTGTAATTGTAATAGTGGATTGTTTTAGAAATATTATTACTAGATCTAATCCGCCATAGGATAAGAAAGAAAGAAAGAATAAATAAGTGTGAAGAAATCATAAAAACTTACGTATGTGTGGATCGGGTAATGGTACCGGTGTGGTTTTAGCCGGCATCGGTTGTTGGTTCATATCTTGTTGGTAGCTGTGTATTGGTGGGGAGATTACCTGAAAGATAATTATTTACTTGGTAAAGAAGTTTGCAACTTTTGGCCTCGACCCCGGTCCGCCATTTTGTTTTTTTTTCAAAATGGCGTCTCATAGTAATATTGCGGACTGGGACGAGGCCAGCCACTATACAAAAAATAATTGATATTAATAAGAATAAAGTAGGGTATGAAAGTTCATACAATAAACTGTGAGAAACTATCAGAATTTACTTGTTTTTTTAAAACGTACCTCCTCATTCTTCATTTGTCCATAATTTTGCTGATAACTCTCTTGACTGTCATGATTAGTCAATTTACCACTCCTTTGAGTCTGATTGGCTTCAAACGGCCTGTGATTCGTTGAAACTTCGTAAGACTGCCTTTGATTGGCCGAAACTTCGAAAGGCGGCCTCTGATTAGATGAAACTTCGAAAGGTTGTATCTGGTTGGCTGAAGCTTCGTAAGCTTGTCTCTCATTGGCTGTCGCTCCAAATTGCGGTATCTGATTGGCTTCAAAGCTTTCATAGTTTTCGTAACTGTCGTTTTCGTACGTTTGCGATTTTGTTTCAAATTGTACGTTTTCTTGTATGTCTTCTTTACAGTCTGAATATGTTGTATCTGGTTGTATGTCTGTCTGTTCGTAACGGGTTTTTGAAGGGCTTGGAGGTGGTTTTTGGTCGGTTGTAATCTGTAGAAAATATAATAAAAGTTTTTGGTTGACTAATCACAAATATTTTATTTCAAAAGCAAAGGGGTATTATATTCCTAAGGGTGCTGGGTCAAGTCCCGTCTGAGCAACATGAGACCAGTGTTGTTTTTCTGGTTTTTTTTCTTATTTATATTTATTAAATTAATTAACGTTTTACATAAACGCTTTATAAACTTGTCAAATTTCTTTGATCATCTACAAAATTAATATTTGGTTTGATTAACTTTTAGAATGGATACAATGAACAAGAATGGGCGAATTGTCCCAAGTGATGTAACCTTTTGAGTTATCACATAGAATAATTCATTGTATGACAGTCAAGCTGAATTCTGCGTCAGAAACAAACTACACAGGTTTGAAGATCCTTAAAATAATAACGCAGTTTTGGCGTGTTTTTACTGTACTTGCTTAGAGAGCAGGGGCGTGCATTCCATATAGGCAATTAGGCAGTGCCTACCTCATTCAATACCTAAATAAATATACAATAAGTGTTAAAGTTATTTTATTTTAGTTTAAACTTATATTCAACACTCACCCACTAAGATATTCCTTACGCTAAATACTGAATACCTACCGATAGGCAGTCTCGGAATTGCCTACTCGAAACAAGCAGCGTTTCATACAAGAATACAACATATTTAGAAAAAGTATTGCTCAAGTATTAACCGCCCATGGCAAGAAGGGCGCTGTTTGTACGTGTTAAACTTTCTAGCTTAAACTTCCGGAATATATCAGTATAAAGTAAGCATGCCTACCTGACGAATGAATTTGGTCGCGAATTATTTTGTTGAAGAGTTATTTTAAAACTATCATATTTCCTAAGATATTCATTAAAATTTAATGATGTAAAGGACAATTTTGTTCAAAATTAAATACTTGTGATGATTAACGTATTTATTTAGATAAGGATTAATATCATGTTTATGAAAACAGCTTCTCAAATAATACATTAGTTAAAAACAAATTTTATTATCTGAAAAATTGTTATAATGAGTTAACCATTAAACATAGACATATGCTGTCGCGGACTTTTTTTTAGAACTTTTGATGGGGAATAATTTCGTCATACATGATTTTTACATAACTTTAACCGTTTACACACCGTCCGCAATGGAAGCTCCCAAAACTAATATTTTTTTCCCGTTTCTGTAACGTTTTACATTAATGCTCTGCTCTTATTAATCGTAACGTGATATTAAATATCTTATTACCTTCCGAGATGAATGGACTATCCAGCACAAAAAGAATTTTTAATTCGAACTAGTAGTTCCGGAGATTAGCGTGCTCAAACAATCAAACTCGTCAGTATTTTAATATTCCTACTAAATATTACGAACCTTATCATTTATGACTAGCGGCCGCTCTCGGTTTTACTCGCCGCGTGTTTGCCGTTACCGTGGGAATATCAGGATAATTATAAATATTTGCACACAATGTGCTTTTCTGATATATAAGCTTACATTGCTGTAAAGTTTCATCTTAATCAGTTCAGTAGTTTTTGAGTGAAGTAGTAATAAACATTCCTCCATCCAAATATCCTCATAAACTTTCAAACTTATAATATCCGGTAGCAGGATAGGATAAGTGCAAAGTTACTAGTTAGATCTACAGTGCCTACTACGCTGGAAAACCAATGCACGCCCCTGTTAGAGAGGCAGTCGTATAGGAACCTATACCAACAATAGGAACTGTGCGTGTGATTATGAGTTACATTTGGTATCAGGGATTTGCAAGGCACTCTCAAAATGTTCAAAGTTCGGCTGTATTTCTGGATGATATATTCAATATTGATTGACTGAGATGAATCCACTTGTCTGATAGCTCCCCCAGAAATCCGTAGGGCCATATTCTTAATGAAAACAATATATCATGCACTTAAAGTTAAACTAAGTTGAATACTAAGAAGAAGCGGTGTTCCCTGATACAGGCATTTATATGTCTAAAAGGGGACTCCAGCAACAAAATTGTAGTTTTATTTTAAATGTAAAATAAATGTTTTTTATATCATTTTTTATAGTAAGCTGCATGGTCGCATCATTTTATCGATGCCTGAAATTCTGAGGGTTGGGAAAACTATGAGAACCGTAGTGCAGTATCCCAAAGAGTTGGTCTTAGTGATGAGAAGTAGACTGTCGGGATGCTTCTTAAATAAATATGGATAGAACGAAAACCACTGCCAATGCCTATGTTGTAACTGCTCTATGATTCATTGACAATCTCAAGCAATGATTCAAAAGTAGTTTTGACAAAATAGAACTCATCCATCCTCCCATCATCCATCATTAGCCTGTGGACGTCCACTGCTGGACATAGGCCTCTCCTAGCTCACACCTGTTGTGGCGTTCATAGGAGGCTATTAGCCTACTGCTACCACGCTGGCCAGACGGGTTGGTACAGGGTTTGTTTCAAGTTTTCCTTCTCTCGCACAGGTGTTCAATGCGTCGAGTCTCTTAGTCGACTCTTACGACATCCCAGGCATGTAAGGGAGTGGTGACACTTGTATTCTTAGGCCGTCACCACACGAACTCAATGAAATTCAATTCGTATAAGAATTTCGAATGATTCAAAAACACATCTCCTGTTCATGTGGGGTTTTTTGGGTAATTCCAACTTGGATCGTGGTGGTGCTGCCCCCAACCGATAAAATGATGGTAAATAGCGCTAGGCACAATGTGTTCTAAAGGACCAATCAAGGCGTTACCCCAACACGGCCCAGAGAAGTCGAAGGCGCTGAACGCTGAATTCAGCAAGGAGGTCCTAATCGGCATCACCAATAAACATAGTAATAAAAAAACACGGAAGAAATCAACATACAAATATTTATATAATATTATGACACACAAAACATTCACGTACACACATACACCACACACACACTAACACACTTACACACACACACACACACAAACACATACTAACCTTTACAAAAAAAAATGTAACTTTAAAAAAAAAAATGTTACTTTTAAATAGCTTTCCATTTTTTTATATTAGTTTTGGTTTTTGTTAACATAAGTTATAATAAGTTGCAAGGGCATTGAGCGAAGCGCCCCAACACAAGTATTTTAAAATTACTAACTGGGGTTGTTTCATTATATGTAAATAATGTATGATTTGTGTTAGTAAAGACATTTCTTTTCGGTCAATCGTAGAAGCGATCGGACGTGTTATTAAATAAATGTAATAAATTAATCAATCTATTGCAAATCTGTGACCTAGTTCTACATAACACGGAAGAGATACATATCTGTGTCAGTTCAAAACTCTTATTAGTTTATTTTAATTATATTATTGGTGTTGTTTATAATGATAAGTGAAATTTAGTCATATAGAAAATGGATAGTCCGTTTAATCGGAGTGCGCTTACGCGTCGCAGCCCTCCATCCACGCCCACTCCCCAGTCGCCCGCCCGCGCCCTGCAGGAAGATGAGCCCCCCGAAGTTGTGTCCACGCCGGAAATCCAGGGTTGGATGAAAACCATTGAGCAGTGCTTGAATGAAGTGTGCAGTATATCAGGCGATGGAAAATTAAATTCGGAACAAAAACTCCGTATTAACAATCTGTGTCGCAAAATCGCTTTTGTAACGATGTTTTGAAAAAAGTAAAGAAAAGTTACGATAAAAAAGAATTAGAAAAGGCTGGAACTGACAGTAAAAGAATATGGAAGGTTATAAAAAATGTTACTCATATGTCAAAGCAACATGAGTCATCTTCAGGGTTGTTTCAAGAGGGCACGTCACAACTGACATCCGTAAATAGTGCAAATGATTACTTCGTCAACATAGGAAAGTGTCTAGCAAGCAAGGTTCAAAGTCACTCATTTATGTCCCAGTCAAGTATACAGCATAGTTGCGAAAATTCATTTAGATCATTTGTGCTATTGGATACTGATGAAGCTGAGGTGGAAAGAATCATTATGGATTTAAAAGACGATTCAGCGGTTGGATGGGATAACATATCGAATAAAATGTTGAAACGATACAGGCATATTTTGGTCTCACCCCTCACTTACATCTTTCGCAAGTGTCTAGCTCAAGGAGTTTTCCCTAAATGTCTAAAAAAAGCAGTTATTATTCCTGTGTATAAATCCGGCAACAAAGATCAAATATCAAACTATAGGCCTATCTCTTTATTACCCGCCATTTCAAAAATATTAGAAAAGATTATAAATATCAGACTTGTTAGATATTTCGAGAAGTATTCTGTTTTTTCTAGATCTCAATATGGCTTTAGACCCAAATTATCGACTGCCGATGCTGTGCATCAGTTAACTAACTATTTAGTTCATGAACTAGACAAGGGTAACAAGACTTTGGGAATATTTCTCGACCTAGCAAAAGCTTTTGATACCGTTTCTGTACCCATTCTATTGCTGAAACTTGAATCACTAGGTATAAGAGGCAAACAGCTTAAATTATTAACAAGTTACTTATACGAGCGTTCACAATGTGTTAAAATAAACAATGTTATCAGCTCTGATTTGACGAATACTTCCCATGGAGTTCCCCAGGGAAGTATATTAGGCCCTACCCTATTTTTAGTTTACATTAATGACCTTTGTAATCTAAAATTGCATGGCGGAAAAATCATTTCATATGCTGACGACACTGCTCTACTTTTTTCCGCAAGCTCGGAAGAAGAGGTATATGAATATGCGCAACGAGGCTTCAATGTAGTGAATAATTGGTTACAGCAACATCTACTAACATTAAACGCTGACAAAACTAAGTATGTATATTTCTCAATGCGTAAATATAAAACTATTCTAACTAACCCAAAATTGCATGCCCACCGTTGTAAGGACCCTGCTAATCACCGTTGCACTTGCCCAGATATAGGTATTGCTAACAATCTAAAGTATTTGGGTGTCATTATTGACGAAAACCTTTCATTTAAGCCCCATATTGAAGCTTTATGTGGCAGAATACGTAAATTAATATATATATTCAAAAAACTTCGCACTGTTGCAGATTACGCACTAATACGGCAAGTCTATCTTGCCCTAGGTCAATCAATAATAAATTACTGCATTACGTCATGGGGTGGCACGTCTAAAACCTCATTGTTATCAATGGAAAGAGCCCAAAGGGCGGTTCTAAAAGTTGCAACTTTCCGGCCCTACCTCTACTCAACTGAGCTTCTTTATAAGAATTGTAATGTACTAACCGTTAGACAATTATTTATATTGAGCACTATCCTTAAACAGCACACTGCACTTCCCTACAGCACTGAAATTACTAACAAAAGACGAAAAGATAGAGTTTGCCCACAAAATACGGGAATGAAATCTGCCTTCTCTTCCAGCTTTTTCATGTTTCTAGGGCCTTTGCTTTATAATAGATTTAATGCCAAATTTGGTATTTATTCTATTAATTATCACAGCACAAGGAGCATTCTGTATGCAGCTCTTCAAAAAATGTCCTACGAAGACACAGAGAAATTATTGCTTGTGATTAAATGATAAAAAGTTTTTAGTACGTACCTATGATATTTATTTTAATAAGTTAGGTGTATTATTTATATAGTATTATGTTTGTTTGTTTGATCTTGTTAATTAATGATATTGTATTTGGTTGTTTAATTTAAGTATAATGTAAGTCCTTTTTGCCTGAAACACAGGGTATTCCTAGTTCAGGATAATTATATAATTATAGTTTTTGGTAAAAATTCTAGGCTACAAGTTTTTAACACTGTAATGTTTTTTGATTATTGAATAAATTATTTATTATATTATTTATTATTATTATTATATTATTTATTTATTTATTTATTTATACAAAGTGAAATTATTGGCTCACGAAGTTCTAGATGACCTTACGTTATTCATAAAGGAGTTAAAGTTTTTTTTTTAATATGCAGTTGCTTTTATAGCATAAGAGAATATTTTGAAAATAAATACAAGTAACCTAATAATAAGGAAGTGTAAATAAATTTACTTAGTCTTAAGTTAAGTAACATTGCTGTGTCCTTACAGGACGCCACATGTTTACTATGGTGCATTGCTACCTCTGTATTAATCTAAGATTTATGTGGCATGCAATAAAGAAATTTGTAATTTGTAATTTGTAATTCTGTTTTTGTAATCTTTGAAAAATATTTTTTATTACTTCGACGTTACTTAGAGCAATAATATTGAAATTATATTGAAATAAAACAACTTTTACGGATATCAAACGCTACTTATAAGTCTACCCTCGAAAAGTTAATTTATTTTCGTTCGGTAACTTTTCGAGGGTAGACTTATAAGTAGCCAGTTATCCCGTGACCACGGCAGTTGTAAAGGTGCCGAAACGTCGGGAAAATCCAAAAAACCCCTAAAAAACCTGAAAATACGGACAATTACAACTTAGTTCGTGGAAATATAGCGCGTTTGATATCCGTAAAAGTTGTTTTATTTCAATGAACAGTGCGCGCCAAAACATAAGATGTACGTATGTGAACAATTATATATTCGCGATGAGGACAACAAGGACGACAATTGAACACATTTCCTATATGGTTACAAGGGTTGAGTGGGGCAATTTTCATACCAAACTGCCCAAAATTTTCTCTAACTCATAATTTTCTGTAAGCAATAAAAAAAAATCGTTTCATTCTCTTCTGTCAGTTTCTTAAAACCTGAACGGAATTATTTTTGATCGTGCTAAGAAAAATGTGAGGTTCACAACAAAATATTAGTCTGGAAAGAAGAACGGGCGAAAAAGGTCCAAAGTCCACCACGAACGTAACAAAATATGACTAAATTCTCTATTTCTCGATCTTTCTTCTATTTCTCACCTTTTCAGTACTCCTGTGACAAACTTCGTATCGGCGACATGGGCAACAACATTTGTTGCGCGTCTCTTCAGTGGGTTGGCATTCACATTCTGCGAGGAAGATAATGATAAAGGTTCGAATCCCGTCAGGGCGACATGAGACTAGTTGCTTTTTTCTAGTATATTTTCTTGTTAAATATTTATCACATAAAAATAGCATTGTAAAATGCAAAAGTTATAATTAAATGGCTGTTTCATCTTAATCGATAGTCAAACATCTGTAAAGATGTTTCTTTCGAATGCGAGGATATTTCTCTCATTGATGAAACGACGGTGGCCAACACCGTAGATCGGTGAATATACTAGAAAAATTCGACGTGTCCTCATAGGTCTCTGTATCATAATTGGTTAGTGCATTGGGCCGGACTCCCAAGGATGCGGGTTCGAATCCCGTCAGGGCGACATGAGACTAGTTGCTTTTTTCTAGTATATTTTCTTGTTAAATATTTATCAAGATTTATCTATTTTATTTATTTATAGTTCGCGATTGAGGAGCCCGTGACGCAGTGGTTCGCGCTCTCGGCCTGCGACAAAAGGTTAAGCAACTTTCGCTTAACCTCAAGTTGCTTTACCTCAACAAGAGGTTAAGCAACTTAAGCAATGGTCGGTCACGGGATTGGTGACCAAAAATTTACTATCTCGAGCTCCTCCGTGCTTCGGAAGGCACGTTAAGCCGTTGGTCCCGGCTGCATTTTGCAGTCGTTAAAACCCAGCAACCCGCATTGGGCCCGCGTGGTGGGTCATGGCCCGTTCTCCTTATCCATCCATAAGGAAGGCCAGTGCCCCAGCAGTGGGGACATTCAAAATGGCTGATGACGATAGTCTGCGAGTCAGCAACAGATTTTCGTGACCAAGTACCTCTCGCGCTGCGAGTCAGCTATAGATTTTCGTGACCAAGTTCCTCTCGGGTGAAAACTTGAAAGATGGTTGAGAGAGTTATAACATAATATATACCGCCTCTGTGGTAGTGGTACAACCATCGTATCAGATCCAGGGGTCCCGGGTTCGACTCCCAGCGGGGGTACATATTGTATTCGGTTTGGTTAGTGGTAGAACTTGTTTTAAGTCCGCCTGGCTAGCTACCACCATCTTATCTAAATCTGACGCCATAACAACAATGTTTTCAGCATTGTTGTGTTCCGGCAGTAAGAGATAAGATAGCCAGTTCCTCAGTGGCTGAGGATTCCGGGAGAGGCTTGCTACCATCTTCAGCCTTATCAATACTTAACAACAGGTATGATGAAGGCTAAGAGTCTGCCTGTTGTTCATAAAAAGAAAAAACTCCGCTCGTCGGCTGCGATTCGGTTGGTAGGCTTAGCAGCGGTAGCCTCCTGTAGCGGTAGAAATTATTTTTTTCCCTCTCAACATGATAATGAAATGAAAGGAAAACCATGAAAGACAAGATAAGGATTTTTTAAATGTTCACGTGACCAGCTGACGTATTTTCCACCAGTAATATAGGCAGCTGACGATTTTTTTTCTTTGTGATATTTGATTTACTATAATTTGACAAATTTTCAATCGGGAGGAAATGACAGAAAAAAACGTGTTTGGGAGGCAAATAAGGTAAAAGGTTTTTTCAATGTGTTTGGAATGTTTTTTTTTTTGCTTAACCTACAAATCGAACCGCAGTTGACTAGCACAGAGCTTCATGTAATGTCATGTAACTCTCTTAACCAAGTTATCACCTAAGAAGAAATGACCGACCAATTTCGGGCCCTGGACCTCTATTTATTGAATCACTCGTCGCGCGAGTGGCGAGACAAACGGGGAGGCGATCAGGCGAAAAGCAAACTTGCGTGTGTAGACATAGGTCGCTTTTCGCTTTGCCCCTCGCACGCTCGCGTTGGTAGGCGGTATTACAGGCGAAAAGCGAAGCTATGTATATACGTGCAAGGGCGCTACTACGGAAGTACGTAAGATACGGAAACTCAAACGTCGCACGAAAATCAGCAGAAACCTCGAGACGAGTGAATCAAAAATAGAGTTCCTGGACCTCTATTTTTTAATCACTCGTCGCGCCTCAAGCGCTTCGTTTCTACTGATTTTCGTTCGACATACGAATTTCCGTATTTTTTGAATCGCTAACCCGCAACGAGCCCCCACTCACTTGTTGCAGGACCTCTATTTTTGGATCACTCGTCGCGCCTCAAGCGCTTCGTTTCTACTGATTTTCGTTCGTCATACAAATTTCCGTATTTTTTGAATCGCTAACCCGCAACGAGCCCCCACTCACTTGTTGCAGGACCTCTATTTTTGGATCACTCGTCGCGCCTCAAGCGCTTCGTTTCTACTGATTTTCGTTCGTCATACAAATTTCCGTATTTTTTGAATCGCTAACCCGCAACGAGCCCCCACTCACTTGTTGCAGGACCTCTATTTTTGGATCACTCGACGCGCGAGTGGCAAGGCGAACGGGGAAGCGATCAGGCGAAAAGCGACCTTGCTTGTGTGGACATAGCTCGCTTTTCGCTTTGCCCCTCGCGCGCTGGCGTTTGTAGGCGATATTACAGACGAAAAACTAAGCGCAATACGTGCAAGGTCGCTATTACGGATGTACGGAAAATACGGTAACTGAAACCAGGCCTGTCTCACTTCCATACAAGCGGCGCAAAATCCCCGAGATATTTACCTACTATTCTGGAAAACAACCTAATTTCAACCTTTTGCATTGCGTATAGCGTTCATAGTACAATAAGTATCTGCCGTGCGACTAGCCGAGCGAGTGCCAGCCTATTGAGACTAGTCCGGTGACTGGACGCTTGCGTTTATCATACCTAAACTCGGGAGTGAAATTTCTGTACGTAAGGTACTAATATATATTCTGTGCTGAAACGTCGTACGAAAATCATTAGAGACCTCGAGACGAGTGAATCAAAAATAGAGGTCCTGTAGTGCGAAATAAAGCTAGCAACGCGTGACTTAAATCGCATGCGTCAACGCTATGTCATCGAACGATTCAAAAATAGGGCTCCTGGCTCGCAGGCTATTACTAGTTTATGGTAAATTTTAAATAGAAAAATATTGGAAAAAATTAACTCGGCCACAAGTGAATTCTCAGACGGGAATCGAACCCGCGACCTTTGGAAATCCGGTCCAATGTTCTAACCGCTGAGCTACCGAGACTTGCGAACCACCGTCGAAATTCTCCAATACTTTTATATTTTTAATACGCTACAGCGTATTAAAAATATAAAAATAGCATTGAAAAATGCAAAAATTATAAAATCATAAATTATTGGCAGTTGCATCTTAATCGATCGTTAAACACCTGAAAAGATGTTTCTTTCGAATGCAAGGATATTCCTAGCATTGATGTGACATCGCTGGCCTACAGCGTATTAAAAATATAAAAGTATTGGAGAATTTCGACGGTGGTTCGCAAGTCTCGGTAGCTCAGCGGTTAGAGCATTGGACCGGATTTCCAAAGGTCGCGGGTTCGATTCCCGTCTGATAATTCACTTGTGGCCGAGTTCATTTTTTCAAATATTTTTCTATTTAAAATTTACCATAAATATAAAAATAGCATTGAAAAATGCAAAAATTACAAAATCATATATTATTAGTTTGTTTTATGAAACAAACAGCATACAATTCAAATATACTTTATAGGTTGCAACATGTTACTTTTATAATTACGTTTACGGCTTAAAAATGTATGGGATTTGTCAGCGTAAACGCCCTCGCAAATGACTTACACGAAAGCAAAAAACAGTTTCACAGTTTCTACAACAAAATAACATCTTATTTGGATGTGCTATATAAAAAAAAGAAATATAAGCTTTCTATTCATTACATTTTCTGTGTACACCTTAAATTTGAATTGCAATTCAGACTTCAAATAGTCTTGAAATTGGATTAAATAATAAAATTATGTAATTTCATATTTATCTTTGTAATAATTGCAATCTTTCTAGTGTATAAGTATCAATAAGTAATTAATTACATAACATAGTAGAAAACTAAAAATATGTAGCAAATTTCCGCAAGAAAAACTTACATGCAAGATGCACTGCCAACCGTATATAAATGCAGATGCAGCACAGTGACACACCTTGCACCTTCACCGACTACTCTACACGTGTTTCGCCCACACACGGAGCATCCTCAGGAGTTGTTAGACCGTGCAATACCAGCACCGAGTCACTCGGTGCTGGTATTGCACGGTCTAACTGCATTTATTTGCGGGCGGGCGGTGCATCTTCTTTTTTCTTGCGGAAATTTGCTACATATTTTTCGTTTTCTACTAAGATATGGATATCCGCCAAGTAACGCCTGATTCTATCAAATTACATAACATTTTAGAAATGAACTTACCGTTATCAATAAAAGAATGCTGTTTTTCCAATTTGCCTCGCTTCTTTTCGTTGTTTTGTTCAATCTGAGTAGAAACAAATCATTTCATTACGAAACATACGACAGACATTTTTATGACTTTAAAAAAGCCTTTACAAGGCCACTGACAGTGCTGTTACGGTAGCTAAAGTTTGGTCCTCACAAATATAGTCAAAGTCGACACGCTAAGAAGACAATTACTTTAAAATACACATACATACAAAATTAGGGGAACACAAAAAAGGAATGACATCTTCAATGACTTACATTCTTTTTTCAGGATTTTCATTCAAATACAAAGTTTTTAAAACCTACTTTTTATTATTTTTAAGTCTCTTAGATAAATAATATAAGTCATAATGTAAAAAACATATTAAACATAACTTTTCCCTAAAATATTGGTATTTTTTATGTTCCCCTAATTTTGCCGGTGTGTGTCGCAGCCATCTGATTAAATCAGCCGTTTGATTGGAAGGCTAGCCGGCAAATTAAACGCCGGTATTCAGTTGAATGCCTAGGCCGATCGTTGATTGAACTCACTTAACGTTCAACTAGTTGGCTTATTGTAAGTTAGCCCTCTAAAGATGGCTGATGTTAACTCAGCCACATAATTCAAATTTAGTTGATTTTTTTGCTAATGGGGCGCTGGTAGTCTCTAAAGAAATATGGAGTCACATAGCTCGCATCAGCTGGCAATTTTATGAGCATTGTTTTCGTTTCAACATAACTTACAGTATTTTATTAATATCAATATTGATATAATAAAAATGTGTGATAAAAATATGCCTGATATTACACCGCCGGCCACAAGTTTTTACGAATAGTTAGAGTCTATAATGACATCTCATTTAATGAGACAGCTAAATATGACGGTCAGCCAAGTCGTTAAACGTTTCATTCAACGACTTGGCTAGTTGTCCTAAAGCCATTTCATTAAATGCTGGCGTTTATTTAACGGCCTAGTCCTCCGATTGAACGGCTGATTTAATCAGTTGGCTGCGACATATATACAGCGTTATTTTAAAAACTTTTTGTATAGAAGCAAATTGCAAAACAAAAAACAGTTAAACCGCCTCTGTGGTCTAGTTGTACAACCACCGGTATAAGACCCAGGGGTCCCGGGTTCGATACCCACCGGGGGTAAAATTTGTATTCGGTTTGGTTGGTGGTGGCAGGACTTGTTGTGAGTCCGTCTGGCTAGCTACCACCATCTTATCTAAGTCTGATGCCATAACAACAATGTTTTCAGTTTTGTTGTGTTCCGGCAGTTAGAGATAAGACAGCCAGTTCCTCAGTGGTTGAGGATTCTGGGAGAGGCTCGCTTCCATCTTCAGCCTTATCAATACTAAACATCAGGTATGATGAAGGCTAAGAGTCTCCCCGTACTTCATAACAAATATGTTTAATCAAAACTTTTTGTATAGAAGCAACTCTGAAATTGCAGCAGATTATATTTCGCAATTCCAGTGTTGCTTCCGTAACAAAATTTCGTTCGTAATAATGAGTTCTTCAAATGGTTTTAAGGTTTTGACTAAACAAACAAAAACATTTGTTGGGATATTTTAATAGGTTTAACGCCTATTTGTGATTTGTAAATGGCAATGATTCCAGCTGGGTATAGGTATATATATATATATATATATATATATATAGGTAACATAACACCCACTGCTGGGTATAGGCCTCCCCCAAAAGGGGGGCTTTGCCATAATCGCCACGCTTGGCAGGCGGGTTGGCGATCGCAGTATGGCCAAGTTTGTAGGAGACGCTGCTGCCCGTCTCCTGAAGGCTGAGTCCCTTAGTCGCCTTTACGACCCCCACGGGATGAGAGGGTAGTGCTATTCTAAGCCGACACTACACAACTACAATGACAATATAACTATTGATTACAATGTAACCATTGATTTATCTGTAAATATCACAACAAATAATAAATAGATATATAAACAATTGCATACTAACACACCAATTATCTAGCCCACGTTAAGCTTCATGAAGAACTTGTGTGGATACTAGATAACGGATAAACATACTTATATACTTTGTAAATACATACATAGTATACATATTAAACACCCAGACCAAGACATATAGACATGTTCATGCACACAAATATTGGTCTTGTCCGGGGATATAACCCGGGACCTCTGCCGCAGAAGGCGGGCTTATTACTATTTGTTAACTATGGCATAACTGCACCCATACAAACATACACGCATAGATTAACAAACGCATACATACCCCCCCCCCTACCCACACACACAAATACACACTCGCACACACGACACACACACATACATACATACATACACACACACACACCACACATACACACTTACTCACACCAGCAACTAGCAAAACATAATAAACATCACTTTAGCATATTTTCTTTTTATCATGTTTATTGTAATCCAAATGTGTTGTTCACTTAAATTAAAATGTAAAATGTTGTATAAAATGGCTCGAGGATGTGGGAGCCTGATGACCTGTAACACAGGTATATACCTAGCTCAGGCATCAGTCTCACACAAACTGTTATTTTACCATGTTCATGTTCCTATAATTAGATTTTGTAAGTTTGTGATGAGAAAATAAAAGCCTTATTATTATTATTATTATTATTATTATTACCCCTGCGCCAAACTGACATTACCTTGTCATGTATATATGCGGCTGCATCGCACACTACAGGTGGATTGGCCGGATCGAAATGGTACAGGCTGCCGTCCGGGTTGGTTAGAGGGCGACCCGTCTGGAGACAATAGTCAAAATCATAATTTTTTTATTCAAAAACTTATGAATCGTCCAAATCTTGGAAATATTCATATTCTAAAATACAGGGTGTCAAAAGACCCATACCGAAGCCGAGATATATGCGTAGTGTACATCAAACCAAATAAGATTATGGAAAAATAATTGCTGAGAAACGACTTTTATTTGAGTAAAAAAAATGACGTTTGCGTGTGTCTAAAGGGTACGAGTAGGTGACCGGGGCCCCGTATCATTGAGTGGTTTTGATATTCATTGCGGTTTTGTTACTCTATTTTTCTACTATATTCTTAATAACTCCTTAATTATCAGTTTCCCAGATTTGGCCCCATACAAGAAGATGATAGCACCGATGGGGAGAATGCATGGTTTTCGTTTTAGTTATGGGTATTTTAACACCCTGTATTCCATTTATCATTGGCGTGTATAATCTTTTTTACGTGACTAGGGCTGTTATGTTCACACCTCACGGTAATGTATCCGCCCCCCTGATTTTGTAACTTGTTTCTGTCAACGTTTGATTGAAACTGCAGTCACATTGCTGCTTTTGTAAAAAGCAATGTGACAAGTATCTTACTAAAGCACCAATGTCGCTGCAACATGTCAATTTCAATCAAAATCTGTCAGCAACAGAGTTAGATAATCAGCTACCAGGGCCCTGTTTCATAAAGATTACAATTGTCAGCGACAGGTGACAGTAGGTGAGGTGAGGTGGGTGACGTTTCATAAAACATTGGTGCTATATGAAAAGTCGATATAATTCTCAAATTGTCGCGACAATTCTACAATTTAACGTTTCATAAATCATTTGGTCCTACATATTTGTAATCTGACATATTTGTTAAATTGTCGCACATTTTTGATAGGCATTCTTGGTCTGTGTCAGGATGAGGAGTGACAGTTATTTTTCTATTATAAATTCTCACATGATCGAAAAAGTTCGTAAAAGGATTTTAAAGGAGGAACTTTATAATGTATGATTGCTTTTTATAGAAAACCTACCTTCTGCAATGATGACAAAGGTCAAAATTGCGTAGATCAGTGACAAAAAAGGTATGTTCGAGCATAGTTGACACATGGTCGACTTGTCAAACTTTATGAAACAGGGTCCAGATCATCACAATTATAAATAAATAAGATAAATAAATATTTGCATACAATCACACCAATTATCTAGCCCACGTTAAGTTTCATGAAGAACTTGTGTTATGGATACTAGATAACGGATAAACATACTTAATACTTTTTTTTGTAAATACATACTTAATATACATACTAACAACCCAGCCCAAGACAAATAGATGTTCATGCACACAAATATTTGTCTTGTCCGGGGATCGAACCCGGGACCTCTGGCACAGAAGGCGGGTATGGTATTCCTACGCCAAACAGGTTGTCACAATTAACAGTAAACTATGTATAAATAAAGGAGCCCGTGGCACAGTGGTCCCCGCGCTGGCCTGCGATTGTTGAGGTTAAGCAACTTTCGCAATGGTCGGTTACGGGATGGGTGACCAAAAATTTACCATCACGAGCTTTTCCGTGCTTCGGAAGGCACGTTAAGCCGTTGGTCCCGGCTGCATTTGCAGTCGTTAAAACCCACCATTCCGCATTGTGTACGCGTGGTTGATCTTATCCATCTATAAGGAAGACTAGCGCCTAAGGCAGTGACATTAAAAATGGCTGATGACGATGTATAAATAAATAAAACTAAATAGAATTGTATTGATCTCACCTGTGGGTTGATAACGAGAGCTCCTGGCGGAACAGCACCCATATCTGTCACAGCACATACTACTCCACCTTGGAGACATGGTTCTGGACTGGCACCGCCTGTGAACCAGATATAGATATAATAATAATAATAAAGTCAAAGTCAAAGTCAAAGATTTTTATTCAAATAGACTTATAGATAAGTACTTTCGAATAGTCCAACATTTTTTTTTCCCATTCGGGACATCTTTTAACTGATAAGAAGAACGGCCGCAAGAAACTTATCAGCCTTAGCAGAAAGAACAACATTTACAATGGAACATGTTGTTGTTTCTGCTAAATTTAAATCTGTTAAATTTTCTTATACTCAGTTATTAGAATATTTTCCTTTTATACAATTACAATAATGACATACATACAATGACATATAAAATGCAAGCAAAAAGTCTCATAAAATTGATTTTTAGTATGTGACATTATTGCTAAAATGAAAGTTCAGAAAAATACTCAGTGTCTACTTGTATTCATTGTATTGCCAGACTCTAGTATAAAGGTTCGTTAGTCAATAACGCCGTGCCGTGCCGTGTGTTGTACCGTGTGGTGACGGCCTAAGAATACGCGTGTCACCACTCCCTTAAATGTCTGGGATGTCGTCAGAGTCGACTAAGAAGCTCGACGCATTATCACCAAACATTGTAAAATAAGTTAAATAAATAAATATTACCTGTCGGTGACGGTGTGACCGAATCCGTGCTCCTCAAACTGAGAGTCTTGTACCCCGAACTGGACGGCGACAATCTCCAACTACTCGACGCTAGGTCACCTGTGTGATAGAAAATATTGGTTATATGGTGGTGGTATTTAAATTTAACTACATATGAACTTATAGCGGCCGCCCGCGGTTTAACTCGCGTGGTGTGCGTTCCCATGGGAATATTCGATGAACTCCGTGGTACGCGTTCCCGTGGGAATATGCGACGAACTCCGTGGTACGCGTTCCCGTGGGAATATGCGACGAACTCCGTGGTACGCGTTCCCGTGGGAATATTTTACGACCTCCGTGGTACGCGTTCCCGTGGGAATATTCGACGACCTCCGTGGTACGCGTTCCCGTGGGAATATTCGACGACCTCCGTGGTAGTGGTACGTACGTCGGTTTCGTGGTGTCGCCTACTCTGAGGTCCCGGGTTCGAATTTCGGTAGGGGCAAATGTTTGTATGATGAATACGAGCATTTATACATGAGTCATGGACGTTTATATATATTTCTACACATAAATACTTATATACAGTGGACAGTGGTGGTCAGATAATAAGAAACACTAGTCGATTTTTATACAAACGAGGTAACTTTGGAGCCTTGGTTCTCTGCCAAGGATTGACCGAGCTGTGATCTAATAATGGCCATCCAGGGAGTGAATGGAGAAGATGCAGATTGCTAAACACCCGATTGATTGGCCATACTGCGATCGCCACCTCGCCTGCCAAGCGTGGCGATTATGGCAAACCCCCCCTTTTGGGGGAGGCCTATACCCAGCAGTGGGTGTTAACCTTTGGACATACGCCGACAGCCCGGGCTGTCAGGGCTGTCAATCGCTGTACCCGTCTACGGGAATAGACGGGTACAGCAATTGACAGCCCTGACAGCCCGGGCTGTCGAGCGGACGTCTAAAGGTTAAGTGGCTGAGACGACGACGACGAGGAATTGAAATGAAACATTTGTTTCACTGAAAGTTTGGGAAATCAGGTTGTCTTTTAGATATTTTATATGCTCATTAGTAACTTGAACCTTTGACCACGTCGTCGACTTACAAATCTTTGCAATAAATACACAATCTTTTTTTTATTTTTTAGACCATAAAGTGAGCATGTTTGTATGAAAATGAGGCACTGGCTCGCTTCATTTGTCTGCTAGTGTAGTATTAGTTAAAATACTCCTTATGTCTTAAGCCATAAGATCTACATCACCTTGTCTGCTCAACACACGTGGATGCGGATCTGCAGCAGCGTAGCCCCCGAAACTGTGGCTCTTGGACACCGGACCACGGGTCGTTCCCGGTTGGTTACATTCCAGGGAGTGTACCTGTGGATAAAGAGAACAAAATATACGTACATTTTAAGTTTTTTTTAAATAATAACTGGTCAGACATTTGCCCACCATCGTGTTTAAACAGCATTGAACACCTGCGCGAGAGAAGGAACACTTGAAACAAACCCTCTACCAACCCGTCTGGCCAGCGTGGTAGCAGTAGGCTAATAGCCTCCTATGAACGCCACAACAGGCGTGAGCTAGGAGAGGCCTATGTCCAGCAGTGGACGTCCGCAGGCTGATGATGGATAATAGGTAGTGGGGAACTAGTAGGATTTCCTATCCTATTCCTACTAGCCCTACTAATAGTAGTAAAGTCTGTTTTTTCTTACTTGTCTTAAAATGTAAACCATCTAGACATGTCTATTTACAGGTTTCCTTAGAACACAAAACAAGGAAAGATATTACAAATTTATCTTTGTACTCAATAGTTGTTTTTTCATGAAAGGTATAGATTTACATTAACATGTTTTTTTTTCGTTACTCAATAATAAGTCTTGTCAAGATTATCTATATACTTAATTCAGGTTCGCGAAATTAGTGACGACTCGATAGGGACTTTGGCGCGTAGTACGCGGCCGAGTAAGGTATCAAATTAAAGGTACTCGAGTCTATTTGTTCCGAAAACTATAAAATATACAAAATGTTAAACGTGATGATCACAAACTGCAATTAAAAAGTGTCATTATTTTCGCATAATTCGGAATTTTTCGTCGATCGACGAACCCGAGTATCGGGTTGTAACCGCCCTAATAACTTTTTAATTTTGCATTTTACAATGCTATTTTTATGTGATAAATATTAAACAAGAAAATATACTAGTAAAAAGCAACTAGTCTCATTGTCGCCCTGACGGGATTCGAACCCGCATCCTTGGGAGTCCGGCCCAATGCACTAACCAATTATGCTACAGAGACCTATGAGGACACGTCGATTTTTTCTAGTATATTCACCGATCTACGGTGTTGGCCACCGTCGCTTCATCAATGAGAGAAATGGTTAGTGCATTGGGCCGGACTCCCAAGGATGCGGGTTCGATTCCCGTCAGAGCGACATGAGACTAGTTGCTTTTTTCTAGTATATTTTCTTGTCAAGATTATTTACATTTTAAGACAAGTAATAAAAAACGACATTAGAGGAGGATATTAGGCGTGTTACAGTTACAGTTAAACTCATCTCCCACCAACATTGATTTTGCGAAACTTCACTTTGAACTTTAAGCCGTTGAGTTCGAAATTGTCTAAAGAAAGGAGATGGCTAAGCAACTGCCTATAACATGTATATTAATGTCTTACTAGGGCGTAACATTAAAATATTCATATTTTAATTATTTCGAGTTCAATATTCATATACAACTTTCATGAAATAATCAATTTATTAAAAGATTTCA
The DNA here is from genome assembly GCA_910589605.1 of Chrysoteuchia culmella. Lineage (NCBI taxonomy): Eukaryota > Metazoa > Arthropoda > Insecta > Lepidoptera > Crambidae > Chrysoteuchia > Chrysoteuchia culmella. Next base: position 2,137,390 of record OU342669.1, read on the forward strand.
AGTTGGTTTTGATGTTATTGTTTGACAAGAAGAATGTCCGTATTACGAAATCGGTGGGCAACAAACCTTCTTTTATTTTATATTTGTGTAAACTAAAACAACTAATATTAGAGAATTTATGTTTATAAATTATTAAAAAAATATGATTTTCTTCATTTTGTTTGTTCATATCAGATCACCGAAATCACAAAATAAGTAATAAGTTTGGTGGACCTATACAATTCAAATCAATTGACAAGTAATGAGCATCCGTATATGATACGGCTACGTTCAGACGGCATTATTTTACCCGCAAACCACACACTAGTTTTTTTTATAAAAAAAGAGCAGTGGCAATCGAAAATACTTGTCCACATATTCTCCATGTGAGAAAATATCGTGTTTAAGAAATATTTTTCACGTGAATTTTCGAATTTGTCACCTAAGAGGCCGAGTCTGACTGCTTTCAGAAAAAATATTGCTTTGAACGTAGCCTAAATTAACTAAATATAAAACGTCAACCTGACAGACGGAGGAGTTTTTTCATGATTTTATTTTCAAGATTTTAACTGTTTCAAAAGTTCCTGAAAGTTGTTTCATACGAAATACTATGATTCCGCTATCCAGCATTATATATTACTAGGTTCAGTGTAAATACATTGCTAGGCAGTCGTCCATACAAAATTTAGCCATCTCCTTTGACATTTTGTATAAATTTCCGTTCGGATCGAACGCAGTGCATAAACACTCAGCTCTCACTGACCTTAATCAATTTGTTTCTGCCTGCTTCTGGGGTCAACAACTTAACCGGCCCAGCAGTCAACCATGGCCATTGCGTTTCGTCTTGTGAGCAGTTGTCCTGGAACAATCAAGGATATTGAAGTCTTATAACTTTTTAATTTTGCATTTTACAATGCTATTTTTATGTGATAATTTATAATCAAGTAAATATACTAGAAAAAAGCAACTTGTCTCATGTCGCCCTGACGAGACTCGAACCCGCATCCTTGGAAATCCGGCCCAATGCACTGACCAATTATGCTATAGAATATACTAGAGAATTTCAACGTGTTCTCGTAGGTCTCTGTAGCATAATTGGTCAGTGCATTGGGCCGGATTCCCAAGGATGCGGGTTCGAGTCCCGTCAGGGCGACATGAGACAAGTTGCTTTTTCTAGTATATTTTCTTGTTTAATATTCATTACAAAAGTATCCTTAGCAACTATCTCAGAAAGCCCAATCAGATAGGTTATTAATTTCGGGCGTTAAAGATTATAAATGATCATATACAGATACAGCTGAAATTAATAATTTTTTAGAGGTAGTTAGGGCTACCTATATTTTAATGGATGCGTACTATCCTGGTCCCCCGTGGCCTGTGGCAGTGAGAAGGCAAGCAGTGAGGGGTTTAGCTGGTAGTGCCCCCCCCTCCCGGTCCTCCGGTCTGTCTTCCGAGACGGACTGGGGGGTCCCTCCCCAGTCCCGATCTCCCATCCGGCCTGTGGCCCGGTGGAGGCACGGGAGTAGGTGAGTCCTACCCCGTAACCGAGCCTATTAGGCTCGACGGGGTAAAGGGGATGGCGAGAGATAGTGTGCTTGTTCCTAGGTCTTTACCAGGACGGGTATGCTAGGTGACCCCAGCATATCCTCAAGGCAGGAATCTATAAAGACTAGATTCCCCTCACTCAAAAAAAAAAAAAAAAGGGCTATCTATATTTGCCTAGGATACTGGGGGCTAGTTGTCTAATTTTAAAACCTATCGCGCAATCCCTTTCAATTTGTCATTTGAAAGATATTAACATACTTCACCATCACTATTTAACATTTGATAGGGATTGTGATCGGGACGCGTTTTGAAAGGTATTGAATGAACGAAATTGAACTGTCTAAAAGTGACAGAAGAAAATATCTTTCAAATGACAGAGTGTCATTCGTTCGTTCCGAAAGGGATTGCGACTATAAGTTGCACAATTCCATAAATCACTATCACAATCACAATACCTTTGAAAGGGGTTGTGATAGATTTTAAAATTAGACAATTAGGGAGCTGTTTTCTCTTAAAATGGACATGACGAATGACTTACTACCTAGGGATTAAAAAGTTATTTTGGTCCTTTATTTTCGATTCGTTGCTTTATTTTTTTCCTAAGTGTCTGTATATCTATACTAATATTATAAAGAGGAAAGATTTGTTTGTTTGTTTGTAAGGAATAAACTCAAAAACTACTGGACCGATTTTGACGAAATTTGGTATGGAGAATCCTTAAGCTTCAAGTAGTAACATAGGCTATACATTATCCCGAAATTCCCACGGGAACGGAAACCACGTGGGTGAAACCGCGCACGGCCGCGTGTTAAAAAAAACTGCGTTAAAAAAAACCGACTTCAAAAACTAAAAAGCAAAAAATAAGCCTTTTGGAGTCGGTGGCAGCCAAGACATTCTACTTTAAGCTCCTATTCTTTTATTTTTCTTGCCTTGGCTGGCACCGACTCCAAAAGGCTTATTTTTTGCTTTTTAGTTTTTGAAGTCGGTTTTTTTTAACGCAGTTTTTTTTACTTTTTAGTGTCTGTAATAGGCTGTTTTGTAGACTACAGCAGGGTTTTTCTAGATTAGATAAGGTTTCATGTACATTATAAACAAAATTATCGTAAATACTACATCGTCCAAGTCAACAATGAAATGAAATATATAAAAATGATCATAACATAAAAAGTACTGGGTCAAACGAAACCAAATTTTTATGGGACCAATTGGCAACTATTCTGCATCGAACAAAAAAAGAATCATGGAAATCGGTTCAGAAATCTCGGCGTAATCGGTGTACATACATAAAAAAATATATATATATATACCAACCGAATTGAGAACCTCCTCCTTTTTGAAGTCGGTTAATAAAAACGACTGTAATAACAAACTATAGCGTCCAATACGACTTACCTCCGTAAATATCCTCCGTTTCATTCTCTCATAGTCCCTCTCCCTCTGCTCCAAAGACTTGCTCCTCGCGTTAGAAGAAGCGCCTGAGCCTGGCTCGTCCAGTGAATTTGTGTCTCTTTTCAATATAGATCTAAAAATAAAACATTCGAATAAGTCGAGCTGAGGTCATCAGAAAGGGTAAAAATAAAAAATAAAATATAAAATAAAATTTATTAAATAACTGAGAAAAGTTGTACAATATTTGTTATAAAAGTTAAGTCTAAACCACAAAACAATCATTGTTACTATGCCAACAATGGTACTCGTAGTCATGAATAAGGTGGTCATGAGAAAGCAACATTGTACATATTACAGAGATAACAGAGGTACCCGAACTAGGCAAAGCCTGTGTCTCGGGACACCAATTGGTGAATTATAATTAACAGAATTTGCATTTGTATGAATGAGTGATGTACTTAAAAATACTTAATAAAAAAGAACTAAATATAGTGCGTTACATTAAAAAATATAAGAGCTAAGCGTTAGAAAGAGAGGCAACAAATCAATGTATTCGTAGGAAGCGACTGACCTTTAGTGTGAAGGCACTAGAGTTGATACTTATTTAAAGATTTTGCGGAGTGCAATTTTTGTCACTTATTTATTCTGGGGTAGTATTTTACCGATCGACTTTTTTTTTTATGATGTACGGGGAAGTTCTTAGCCTTCATCATACCTGATGTTAAGTATTGATAAGGCTGAAGATGGAAGCGAGCCTCGCCCGGAATCCCCAATCACTGAGGAACTGGCTATCTTATCTTTAACAGCCGGAACACAACAATGCTGAAAACATTGTTGTTATGGCGTCAGACTTAGATAAGGTGGTGGTAGCTATCCAGGCGGACTTTCAACAAGTCCTACCACCAACCAAACCGAATACAGTACCCCCGCTGGGAATCAAACCCGGGACCCCTGGGTCTGATACTGGTGGTTGTACCACTAGACCACGGAGGCGGTTAAACACTGAAAAACTTTTTGAGCGACAAAAATGCTAGGTGAGCGACAGTCGCCAAAACCTATTTTTCCGCAACCCAACCTCGGTTTTCAGTCGCTCATTTTAGTAATTTTTATTCGACCAGTTTATTGTGTTGCTTTATTCTGAGTGTATTTATTGTTAGGTCCTTATTTAAAAAAATGGTATTTTAGGCTGTCTTAAAAAAAGATGCATTGATAAATTCATCGCCTTTCACGTTATTTAGTCAAGGCAAGAAAACTATAAATGCAAAAGTATAATGCACCATCAATGTTTGGATTGCAGCGATTCTTTCTTTATTTGATTTTAACCGCCTCTGTGGTCTAGTGGTACAACCATCGGTATCAGACCAAGGGGTCTCGGGTCCAATTCCCAGCGGGGCTACATATTGTATTCGGTTTCGTTGGTGGTAGGACTTTGCCATAAGTCCGCCTGGTTAGCTACCACCATCTTATCTAAGTCTGACGCCATAACAACAACGTTTTGCAGCATTGTTGTGTTCCGGCAGTTAAACATAAGATAGCCAGTTCCTCAGTGATTGAGGATTCCGGCAGAGGCTCGCTTTCATCTTCAGCCTTATCAATACTTAACAGCAGGTATGATGAAGGCTAAGAGTCTCCCCGTCATTCATAAAAAGAAAACAAAAACAAGATTTAAATTCCAAATAAAATTCGGTTTGAGAAAATACTGCTGCCAGACCTCGTTTTTTTCAGTAATATTAAATGATTAATTAAATTCTTGTATATACTAATATTATAAAGAGGAATGATTTGATTGTTTCTTTGCAACGAATAAATTCAAAAACTACTGAAATGATTTGGATGAGATTTGGTACACAGATACTAGATAGCCTGGTTATGAACATAGGATACTTAATATCCCGATATTCCCACGGGATCGGGAACCACGCGGGTGAAACAGCGAGCGGCCGCAAGTAATATTTTAAAGAGGAAAGAGTTGATTGTTTGTTTGCAACGAATAAAATCAAAAACTACTGAACTGATTTGGATGAAATTTGGTACACAGATACTAGATAGCCTGGTTATGAACATAGGATACTTTTTATCCCGATATTCCCACGGGAACGGGAACCACGCGGGTGAAACAGCGAGCGGCCGCAAGTAATATTTTAAAGAGGAAAGAGTTGATTGTTTGTTTGCAACGAATAAAATCAAAAACTACTAAACTGATTTGGATGAAATTTGGTACACAGATACTAGATAGCCTGGTTATGAACATAGGATACTTTTTATCCCGATATTCCCACGGGAACGGGATCCACGCGGGTGAAACAGCGAGCGGCCGCAAGTAATATTTTAAAGAGAAAAGAGTTGATTGTTTGTTTGCAACGAATAAAATCAAAAACTACTGAACTGATTTGGATGAAATTTGGTACACAGATACTAGATAGCCTGGTTATGAACATAGGATACTTTTTATCCCGATATTCCCACGGGAACGGAAACCATGCGGGTGAAACCGCGAGCGGCCGCTAGTCCTAAATAAATATAGGTAAGGACTCACCTGTGCGGGCTAGGTGGAAAAGTGGCCGTACACCATTGCTTGAAACTTGTACACGGAATTCGCCCGCCGCTTGTACCTTACAACGAAATTAAATACATATCAATATTTGATAGAATCAGACGTTACTTGGCGAAAAGCCATATCTTAGTAGAAAACGAAAAATATGTTGGGGACCATGTTCATCAGATCAGTTGGGTGTGTACAGCAATCTGGATCTCCTCCATTCACTCCTTGGATGGCCGTTATCAGATCACAGCTCGGTCAATCCTTGGCAGAGAACCAAGGCTCCAAAGTTACCTCGATTGTATGAAAATCGGCAAGTGTCGTTAATAATGTGACCACCATGTATGTATAATTTGTGAGTATTTATATCCGTTATGGGATACTGGCCATAACACAACCCTTACAGTGCTTACTTTGGGGCTGTGTCTCGTGTGAGTGTAAGATTTATTTATTATTATTATTTATTTTCTCAAATATTTGGTATGTTAAGCTTTTGTGGAACTGTGAGTCAACACAAAGGGGCTGTAATATTAGGTAGTTAAGAATCTAGCATTGATGTAACAACGCTGGCCTACAGCGTATTAAAAATATAAAAGTATTGGAGAATTTCGACGGTGGTTCGCAAGTCCCGGTAGCTCAGCGGTAGAGCATTGGACCGGATTTCTAAAGGTCGCGGGTTCGATTCCCGTCTGAGAATTCACTTGTGGCCGAGTTAATTTTTTCCAATATTTTTCTATTTAAAATTTACCATAAGTATAAAAATAGCATTGAAAAATGCAAAAATTACAAAATCATAAATTATTGGCAGTTGCATAATCGATCGTTAAACACCTGAAAAGACGTTTCTTTCGAATGCAAGGATATTCCTAGCATTGATGTAATAACGCTGGCCTACAACGTATTAAAAATATAAAAGTATTGGAGAATTTCGACGGTGGTTCGCAAGTCTCGGTAGCTCAGCGGTTAGAGCATTGGACCGGATTTCCAAAGGTCGCGGGTTCGATTCCCGTCTGAGAATTCACTTGTGGCCGAGTTAATTTTTTCCAATATTTTTCTATTTAAAAATTTAACATAAGTTAAGAATCGATTGTATTTGCGGGAATATGTAAGAACTTCCTAACTATTTTAAGGGTGGCGGCTTCTTGCATATTCATGAACGTGGTTGGTCTGAGGCCAAGTAGTTGAAGCGATTTGTGGAAAGAATAATTGGGACTATGTACACTTTGTCTTGTCTCCAGACTCGGGTTACTTCATCTTTTAGGTCAGTGTACTTGTGTATTTTTTCGGTGATAGTTTTTATAATGTTATGTGTGTTTGGCACCACTATGTCTATTAAGTATGTGGTTTTGTTTTGTTTAACCTGCAAAATAATGTCTGGTCTGTTATAATGTATCGTTCTGTCGGTAAGGACAGTTCGGTCATAGTATAGTTTATGCGCGTTGTTTTCTAAAATTGGGCTGGGTGTGTACTTGTAATAAGGTGTGTTTGTGTGAGTTTTGTAACAGTCTGTATTTATGAACAAGATTTTGATGAATGATATATAACTTGTTTGTGTCTGTGAGTGTAATCTGTTTGTGCTTATTATTATTATTATTTATGCGTACTTTAGTGTCGCATAGTAGCACGATCACAGTCACCGGTTTGTCGCATGCAAAATGCAACTAAATAATATATTACCCTGATTGTGGTGTATTTGATGACAATCCGCGGGACTATTACTTAAAAATTAGCAATTATCGCGCAGATATCGCGCGGTCGCTGCGGAACTTCAAAATAAAAATGGTATTACGTATGTGATTGCTGGCTAATCGCTCGCTGATGGATCGCATTGCGGCGTCTCACTCTATCGCGCTCCTACCTAGGCGCGAGAGTGAGACGTTAGCGCCAAAAACAATTTGGGCGCACTGTTGATACGTGACGTAAAGCAATAGGCTATTTGACAGGTTTTTAAAATCCATTTTATATTATGTAGTTGTTTTTTTTAATTCTAATACATATTTGCTGAAAAATATCAAATTAAAAATTCAATATTTAAATAGCGCGCCAAAACGCTACTTTGACAATATGGCGCTGCAATGGGTTCGGTGACGTCACTTGCCTGTATTCTGCATATCATCCACATACGTAGGCAAACGAGGTTTACAAGCAGGTGACGTCATTATAAACTCGACGAATCAGGAGCGTTTTGTGTCACGTGACAAAACGTTTAAAAAATGCATTTTTAAATAAATAAATTTATAATTATTTTCAACTTACGTTAATAAAAAACCATTTTTAAACTCATAATTTATACTGATAACAGTAATTGACACTTTATTTATCCCATTGTCAAATAGCCTATTATCACATAATTTCTGCTGTTGCGTTGCTGTTGCAAAGATAGCCCCGCCAAATCTTTTCTGTTCAAACTTTATTCTAATAACTTAGGTTAAACTTAATTTTTTAATAAATAAGGATACGTATAATTAACTTGTGAAAAGATTAGATTGTTTGTTTGTTTGCAACGAATAAACTAAAACACCACTGAACAGATTTCGATGAAATTTGGTATACAGATAGCCTGGTTATGAACATAGGATACTTTTTATCTCGATATTCCCACGGGAACGGGAATTATCGAGCCGCTAGTAAATAAATAAATTAGCATCAAATTATATACCTGTCTTAGAGACCAATACTGCAGTCTTAGTAGCATGGTCCAAATGATGGCTGAGTTGGAACAAAGCGGCTGCTCGATGAACTAGCATTCGGCCGTACGATGACATCACCGGGAATCGAACCACGCACCTCCTAAGGCAACAGAAATATAAGGTCAACAATTTTTCTATTGCAGAAGACGCCTAAAGTGTAAAGGGTAGTAAATCTTAATATATATAAATAAATCTCCTGTCACGATGTTTGTCCGCGATGGACTCCTAAACTACTTAACCGATTTTAAATTAAATTGGCACACCGTGAGCAGTCTGGTCCAACTTAAGAGATAGGATAGCTTTGATCCCAAATTCCCACGGGAACGGGAACCACGCGGGTGAAACCGCGCCCGGCCTCTAGTACTATAATAAAAAACACCTTGACGAAACACGTCGGCTAGAATTAATAATATAAACCTATAGTTCTAGCCGTAAGTAAGGAGTAGACTAACGCCCGAAATTAATAACCAATCTGTAGATATGGATTAGGCTATCTAAGATTGATGCCAAGGATATTTTTGTTAACACTTTCGCGGACAGTGAACGAGACACAATATAATTTTTATTGTTATCACTGCTATAGTCAAAGTCAAAGTCAATATCATTTATTCAGTCTAGGCTGTTACAAGCACTTATGAACGTCAAAGAAGCTACGCCATCGGTTCACAAACCCTACGGCGGGAGACCGCGTAACGAGAAGAACCGGCAAGAAACTCGTCAAGGGCTGTTTTTTTCTCCCTGTTTTATTTCATACAGTCGTCAAATTGAAAAGTGACCTTAAATATCAGTAAAGTCAATTTCCATCACAAAAAAAAATACTAATTATAATATTACATTTTATAGTTATTGTAACCTTAAACAATTTTCAACTGGCAAAGAAAGACTTATCTATCATACATTACAACATTTTCCGCATTACAAGATTACTGTACTGCAAGTTGTATAGGCGTTGAATGTCCCCAAAAGGGTTAATATGACCAAATTAACGACTGTTGCTAGGCAACGAAACCAGTATCCCAGGCAACTATCTCAGATAGCCCTATCCATATCTATAGATAGGTTATTATTGTCGGACGTTACTGAGATTAGTCGCCTAGATATTTTTGTTAATATGACCAAAATAACGACGGTTGCTGGGTAACGAAACCGAGATAAGCATATCTGTAAGTAGAGATAGGTTGAAATAAAACAACTTTTACGGATATCAAACGCGCTATATTTCACGAACTAGGTATTTTTTTAAGGCTTTTTGATTTTCCTGACGTTTCGGCACCTTTTCAGCTGCCGTGGTCACGGGATGACTGACCATTATGTTATTAAAATTACACATACCCGGTATCGCTGACGAGTGCGTGCAACTCCTTCTCGATCTTGAGCAGAGTCATTCGATCGCGTGCGTTTTTGTTTAAAGTCTCCTTTATGAAGTTCACCAGTTCTGGGCCTGTTGGTTCCGATCTGTCGTCTGAAACAATAACAATATTCGTCGTCAAATTCCTTGGTTGCCCAAGGTCCTATTGCGTAGTCCTACCGGTACCGGCCCGTGGTCCTACTGGTAGGACTACGGGCAATGTTTTTGAAGTGGAAACTTCTTTAGCGGCGTTGTGCACATCAGTTTTAAATTTTTGGGATGGGTAAAAAAAACTGCGTTAAAAAAAAACCGACTTCAAAAACTAAAAAGCAAAAAATAAGCCTTTTGGAGTCAGTGGCAACCAAGACAATCTACTTTAAGCTCCTATTCTTTTATTTTTCTTGCCTTGGCTGGCACCGACTCCAAAGGCTTATTTTTTGCTTTTTAGTTTTTGAAGTCGGTTTTTTTTAACGCAGTTTTTTTTTTCTTTTTAGTGTCTGTAATAGCAGGGTTTTTCTAGATTAGATAAGGTTTCATGTACATTATAAACAAAATTATCGTAAATACTACATCGTCCAAGTCAACAATGAAATTAAATATATAAAAATGCTCATAACATAAAAAGTACTGGGTCAAACGAAACCAAATTTTTATGGGACCAATTGGCAACTATTCTGCATCGATCAAAAAAAGAATCATGGAAATCGGTTGAGAAATCTCGGCGTAACCGGTGTACATACATAAAAAAAAAAAAAAAAAAAAATATACCAACCGAATTGAGAACCTCCTCCTTTTTTGAAGTCGGTTAAAAAAATTAAAAGTCGCGTCAGGACACGTGACCTGATCGAAAATTCGTAAGACGGAAGGAGAGTAGACCGCCGGCGCGGTGTAGAAGAGGAAGTAATATCCCCCTCTCTACCGCGCGGCGAAAATGTATGCCTGCTCCTGCTGTTTCGTTTAAGCGGTTTTCACTTCTGCCGGCACTCCCGGAGTGCAACCCGTTGTTTTTTGTCCGTAGTTCTACCAGTAGGGCTACGAGCAAGTCGCAGCTGCCCGTGGTACTACTGCATAGTATGGTTCAACTGATAGTACCTACCACGGATAAAAACATTGCCCTTTGTTCTAACAGTAGGACTACGGACAGATAGTTAAAGCTTTGCAAAAATAGCCTCAAAAAATACAGTAACAATTATAACAACAACATTAAGGGCCGGTTTCACCACTTACTGATAAGTTCTGGATAGCCTAAAGGGCAAATGATTATTTAAATGATTATTGCAACTGTCAAATAAGCTAACCAGAACACCTATCAGTAAGTGGTGAAACCGGCGGTAAATGTAATTTCGGTCTCGTCAAATTTAAAAATAAGTCAGCCAAGTAATAAAGATCACTTCTCATCACAAAAATATAAAGCAATTTACTCATTGAGTAAATAAACACATTTGCAGATTTACTGTTTAGTATGATCACTAGAACCTCAGGTTTTAAAAATTGTTTCTTTTCAATTCGTTTTGACCCTTATTCGTGTTTAAAATTGGGTTCAAAATCGGAAAGATTTTAAATGACACATTTTTATTGACTTCATAGATATTGAAAAATATAGACTGATCCTAGATTTAATACATTTTATTAATTTCATACATCTACCATACGATATATTTAAAAAGAAAAACGACAACCGATTTTCAACCTAATCTGCAATACATTAAATCCGATTCCATACCTGAGTCCGTTCTGCTTAATGATATGTTCTTAGGTCTGTCTTTTCTCTCTGGACATCTGTAAAAAAAACACATTGTTTTTACATAAAACTTAAGTACAGTCAACAGCAGCAACGTCTTTACATTTGCTCTACGAAAACCGCCATTATTACAAGCGACTTAAGAGCGCTCACAAGGTCAATATTTAAAGCCTAAGCTGCTGTTGCTGTCTGTGCTGGCTGGTAGGAAAAAAAATTGGACGATTCGAAAGCACTTATCTATAAGTCTATTTGAATAAAAATCTTTGACTTTGACTTTGACTTTGTACCTACTTATTTCAAACAAGACATGTCATGTTTGAATATATTATTTTATTTATTAACATCTCTTTGTTGTCTGCAAATATTTAGAATTTTAATGAAGCATTGTTAAATAATAATATTAGTACATTTGACCTTAAAAGGCAATTTTATATTGTAGAAATAACTAAGTAAGAAAAGCACTTTAAACTTAAACGAAGTTATGTTTTTCATTGTGATGTACTATTTATTTTTAACCAGCGGCTGCCCGCAGTTTCTAACGCGTGGTTAGGTTAGGTTAGGTTCTTAGTGCTCGCCTACATTGTTAAGCTTAATCGGTTCAGCCTCAGTTCTGCGTTGTCTGTCAGTCAGTCACGGTATTGTTTTATTAGTATACAGGATGTTAAAAGACCTATAACGAAAACTATAACCTGGTAGTCTCCCTATCGTTCCTACCTATCGTTCCTATCAATTTCTTGTATGGGACCATATCTGGGCAAGGAGGCAGCGCTATGCGCACCTCATTCCGCTGTAGTGGGATCAGATGGAAGGAGGTGGGTGATCCCCACCGTCTGGAGAGATGGCCACACTTGCTCGGCCATCTCTCCGCCGCGAGAGCCTGGGTAGCCAGGCGGGCCGCCAGTCATAGGGGTGATTACCACAAGGGTCCCCCAGGAAGTATGGCGGCGAGAGGGATATCTGGGAACCCGATAGCTAACGAGTTATTGAGATCAAAGTCAATATTTGTTTGATAAATATTAAACAAGAAAATATACTAGAAAAAAGCAACTACTCTCATGTCGCCCTGACGGGATTAGAAGCCGCATCCCTGGGAATCCGGACCAATGCACTAACCAATTATGCTACAGAGACCTATGAGGACACTTCGAATCTTTCTAGTATATTCACCGTTCTACGGTGTTGGCCACCGTCGTTTCATCAATGAGAGAAATATCCCCGCATTCGAAAGAAACATCTTTACAGATGTTTGGCTATCGATTAAGATGAAACAGCCATCTAATTATAACTTATTAATTTTGCATTTTACAATGCTATTTTTATGTGATAAATATTAAACAAGAAAATATACTAGAAAAAAGCAACTCACATAATCAATATTTGGTTTTAAAGATTATCGTTTAAAATTAAAAAAACCGCAGTGAATTCAAAATTGATCAAAGAGACTGGATCCCTGCCGCCTACTCGCCCCCTCTAGGACACGCACACATTGTTGCACGCGATTTTTTGCGTGTAAAAATAACAGCCATTTTTGGAAAACGAAAAATAAAAGTAGTTTCCCTACAATAGGCAATTTGACAGGTTTTGAAAATCCATTTTATATTATGTAGTGGAGTTTAAGGAACCTAGTATAAATTGTTTTTTTTAATTCTGGTACATATTTGCTGAAAAATATCAAATTAAAAATTCAATATTTAAATACCGCGCCAAAACGCTACTTTGACAATGAAAATGAAAAATGTTTTATTATCAGACATAAAGCTTTAACAATAAATTGAGGTTGATTCCTCATTTTAAGTGTGAAAACACTTGTGCCAGGAGAAATCGCTCTCGCGTATCAATCAGTTATTTTATACTTAAAACATATTTTCAAATATCTAATTATCTAGATATATATTACATTAAGTTTCACTCTTGATTCTACAGGTTCTCGCATGGGTGTGTCTGTGTGTGTGTGTGTGTGTGTGTGTGTGTGTGTGTGTGTGTGTGTGTGTGTGTGCATGTGAGTATGTGTTTTATACTATTTCTTTGTGTTATACATTATTCTAGGTAATTATCTAATTTTTACTTCTCAATATGTACAATCAATTTTTCTATTGGCGCTAAACTATCTCTAAACAATATGGCGCTGCAATGGGTTCGGTGACGTCACTTGCCTGTATTCTGCATATCATCCACATACGTAGGCAAGCGAGGTTTACAAGCAGGTGACGTCATTATAAACTCGACGAATCAGGAGCGTTTTGTGTCACGTGACAAAACGTTTAAAAAATGCATTTTTATTTACGGATTTTTAAATAAATTTATAATTATTTTCAACTTACGTTAATAAAAAACCATTTTTAAACTCATAATTTATACTGATAACAGTAATTGACACTTTATTTTTCGCATTGTCAAATAGCCTTTATTCTTATGATGTACAATACGCATATATTACGGCTTCAGTATGGGTCTTTGAGCACCCTGTAGATACTTTGCATGGTTAACTCCATCACAAGTTCTATCCCACTTCGCAGGGCGTCAGGTAATCTTTTATTCAAGTAAAAGAGAAATATTCCAACCAACCTGCAGTAATATGTTTGTTCTTCAACTTCGACGCTTTCAGACTTCCGAAAACTATCGTGACCTGCAGATAAAAAAAAAACTTAATCATCATCCGGCATATTTTTTATTTTTTTCATTCCTTGTCTGTCCTGTATGTTCATTCATACCGTGTTCATACTTTTTCATTCATACTTGTTCATACCTATATTCTCCATGTCATAGCAGTCTAGGCAATCTTCAGAGTTTCCCATTATCATAGACATACCACTTTTAGTGTTTCATCATTCACACTGAGTTTGTACTATGTTCATTCATTCATACTGTGGTAATACTGAGTACAGTCGCGGAATTTCCTCACCTATTACGTTAAGCGCCGTACTTAGGGTTGCATGATTTAAATAACGATTTATTAACAGGACTTTTTTTAAATAAAAATAACGAATATCAATCAAAATCCGAAAAAGGAATTAATTAAAAGCTGGGACTGCATATGAATCGACTATAATGTCCGTAAGCAATGACAATACAAAGTACGATTGGTAAGTTATTATCAACAATTAAATATAAGACAAATTTCTTTTAAACTGAAACCGAAACTCAAACCTCTTTTCAGGTAGATGTGTTTTTTTTTTTGGTGTCGTTGCCAGGACTATACATCAATTTTACCTAAAGAAAGAGTGAAATGGTTCCGTCTAGGGAGACTGATCACCCGTCCGGCCTTGCTGGTGTCCCCTCTCCAAAAATAATAAAAAATAAAATACCTAAAAAAAAATGTTGCCCAAAGTAAAACTCGGGTGATGATCGCAAAACTTAATAAAAATCAAATAAATCACGATTAAAACTGTATTTTTTCTACATTTCTACATCAGTAAATGTCGCTCGTGTAGTCACAGGAAAAATTCGAAACGCTAGGCTCTCATACAGTTTGAAGCGCTCTTTTCGTCTATCTCGATTTAAGTCTGTGGTACATTTATGCTACATGCTCATTCATACCATGTTCATACTACCTACATTTATATTTGTTCATACCTGTATTCTCCGTGTCAGAGCAATCAGGACAGTCTTCAGAGCAGGCGATGCCCGAATCCTGTTTGATGGTGCAAATGTGTCTCCGCCGACGACCTCTGGAATGAAACCCTAATTTTACTATGGGCTGGTCGTCGTCTCAGCTATATAGCACTTACCTCCCGAAAAGGGGGGGTTTGCCATAATCGCCACGCTTGGCAGGCGGGTTGGCGATCGCAGTATGGCCAAGTATGTAGGAGACGCTGCTGCCCATCTCCTGAAGGCTGAGTCCCTTAGTCGCCTTTTACGACACCCACGGGATGAGAGGGGGTAGTGCTATTCTAAGCTGACACTACACAGCTAGCAGCTGGTAACTTGTCACAATTGTTTCCGGACAACACCCTGTGTCCCGGCTACACGCTCCGTATTACCCGAGAGCTTGAGTGCACAAAAATAGGTCGCAGTGACACGGTTCCGACTGGAGCTGCATAGCCTACAACTATTATTATGTAGGTATGTAAAGTTCTACCGTTAAGGTTACTGAAGACTTGAAGTAAGATAGAACGACCCGCGCGGGAGCGACACCGATTTTGCGGATTAGGCGTTTATTTTTAGGGTTTTTGAATTTTTGTCTTTCCCACTGATTTTTTGCGATTTTGGTTCTGAATTGAAGTTTATTGAAACGGTGTCTATTGGGCTCTATCGTCTATGACTAATGCTCAGCGTATGCTGTCGCGCAGACATTTCTGCGCGAAATTGATCAGGAGCTCTACTTTTGATTCACTCGTCTCGAGGATTCTACTGATTTTCGTACGACGTTTGAGTTTCCGTATTCCGTAAAAGCGACCTTTTCGCCGTTAGTACCGCCTCCCAACACGAGCGCGAGAGGAGCAGCGAAAAGCGTGCTATGTCTACGATTGCAAGGTCGCTAATCGCCTGATCGCGTCCTCGTTCGCCTCGCCACTCGCGCGACGAGTGATTCAAAAATAGAGGTCCTGTGCGGCGCAATCCGCAGACATGCGCGCCGTACAGATCTACGTCGCACAGCCCTAACACTCGCCTGCGGTGCGGACAGTGAATGAGTGAGTAACAGTGGGGTAAGAGTGAGTAAAGAACCCAAATCATGTTCCACTCTACAACATTAACACGGATTATGCTAACTCGCCTGCAATGGGGACAGTGGGCACAGGCACCACAAACGCAGGCGACGCGCGGGTTGTTGGATAGAAGGTCAGCTGGGGGTCGTTGAAGCCAACGTCGAGCGCGGAGGCGTTGCTCGGTGTTGTCTGTTTCCCAGGTGCCGCTGGTGATCTAAGGAAAAGTTGACATTATTGTGAAGGTTTTTTTTAAGTTCCTTACCTACCTTACTATTATTTTAGTTGCCTCTAAGAGGCAACACGTATCAGTGACAGTGACCTTTGAGTGAAAAACTGAAAGTTGCTGGCTCAGTAGTCATTCATTAATTATTTTAAGGGCATTTTAATACGTGACCTAGCTCCAAACTAAGCAGAGCTGGTACTTAATAATACTTATGTTGTAGTAGCCAACGTCGAAAGCGTTGCTCACTGGAGTACTAGAGTCGGTCTCCTAGCCCAGGCACCGTTGCTGATCTAATGAAAAGATTTAGCTATATGCCAATGACATTTTCCTAGAAGACATAGAGATCCTAAGCCAACATTATTTAAAACAACGCGCGGGTTAGAAGTTCAGCTGGGAATCGCTGAAGCCAACGTAGGGGGCGCAGGCGTTGCTCGTCGTTGTTTCCCAGGCGCCACTGGTGATCTAAAGAAAAGTTGACGTCAGTGTTTAAAATGTATACAGCCTATTTTGATCCTCAACGGGAAGCGCTTTGCTTTCATCATACCTAGGAAAAAATCTGCTAATATACTAGTAAAAAGCAACTTGTCTCATGTTGCCCTGACGGGATGAGACAAGTTGCTTTTTAGGGTTCCGTACCTCAAAAGGAAAAAACGGAACCCTTATAGGATCACTTCGTTGTCCGTCCGTCCGTCCGTCTGTCAAGACCGTTTTTCTCATGAACGCGTGGAGGTATCAAACTGAAATTTATATCTAATACTCAGGTCTACTGTCCCTTGGAGCTGTGAAAAAATCAAACTTCTAAGCCAAAGCAATCAAAAGATACAGCCGTTTATGCCGCAAATTTCGAAACTCGCACGGGAATCAAAACCTACAGGGTACTTCCCGTGAACTTAGAATCTTGAAATTTCGTACGAAGTAACGTCATATAGTACAGATGAAGGAAAAATTGCGAAAACCGAAAAATTTTAGTTACATCATATAATAAAAAGTATTATACGGTACCCTCGGTGCGCGAGTCCGACTCGCACTTGGCCGGTTTTTTCTAGTATATTTTCTTGTTTAATATTTTTCACATAAAAATTGCATTGTAAAATGCAAAATTAAAAAGTTGCACGCTGAGTTACCTTGAGCCTCCTTATCAGACCCATAATTAGCGATCACGTTTCACTGCCGTAAGTCATCACTGGCAGCACACACTAGTCGTCTTGGGATACTGAGGTAAGTTGGACGCGAAGATTTTACGGAGTTTCCCGAATGCTGCTCACTGCTAGAACAAATCCTATCACCACACACCAGAACTACCAAATATCTCCAGGTGTCACTATCGATCGGAAGAACTACAAATAAATAAAGAAATGTAGGTACCTGAATTTCGACTTGCTGTTTCTTGTCGCAGCTGTCCTTTTCGTACTCATCGCTCAAGCACTCTGCCTTCTCACTTGCGATGTTAATTTTGCTAGACTCTTCCAGCACGGCGGGTGAGGGGGAGATAGTCCGAGGAGGGGATTGAGATTCTCGTATCGCTTGGCTGCGTACGAGCTGCTTCGATTTGAAACTCTGTAGACAAAGACATAGGGTTTACATTACAGTGAATGTAACATCACCAATCATTTTAATGTCCCCACAGCTGGGGCACTGGCCTTCCCTATGGATGGATAAGCAGAATGGGCCACGACCCACCACGAGGGCCCAATGCGTTTTGGTAGGTTTAACGACTGCAAATACAGCCGGGATATTCGGCTTAACGTGCCTTCCGAAGCACGGACGAGCTCTTCCAGTTAATAATTTTTTGGTGACCCATCCTGTGACCGACCATTGCGAATGTTGCTTAACCGCTACAATCGCAGGCGAAGTGTATGAACCACTGGTTCCATCGAGCTCCTGAATCAACCTCGGAGAGTTTTGAATTGATATGTTAAATACTTGAGAACTGGCTGCATAGACGTTCTATAAAACCATTGGTTTTTTGACGCATTTGGTTGCGGGTTCACATTTGAGCTAATCTCGCATTGAATCAAGTGATTCGGTTGTTGGTATTACACGTTTTGAAACAAATCCTGTAGCCCTAGCACGACCGGCGGGGCTATTACCTATCTTTGCAACAGCAACGCGACAGCAGAAATTGCGCGATAATTGCTATACGTCAAGTATCAACAGTGCGGCCTCTACCGAACAAACGATGAACTACAATGTGCATTCATTTAGTTCCTGTTATTGCTACCAAATCGTTTTTGGCGCTAGCGTCATAGCAACACGCGGCGTCTCACTCTCGCACCTAGGTAGGAGTGCAAGAGAGTGAGACGCCGTTATACGAACTATCAGCAAGCTATTAGCCAGCAATCACATACGTATATTTTATTATGACGTTCCGCAGCGATCGTGCGATATCTGCGCGATAATTCGTAGTTTTGAGGTAATAGCGCCGCCGATTTTATCGTCACTCGTTGTTGTGTTGTAGTTGTGATAACGATTAGCGGGGTAAGCAAGACATCATCATATCATGCGTCATAATTCATATAGCGTGATATATCGGTGTTCATGCTAGTGGGTCTTAGCCTCCCACCAAGCCTCCACCGAGCTTACACGCTGGGTGAGGGCAGGGGAGGGGCGTGGGATGTAATGCGTCGCCGATATGTTTGTATAGGCTGAACTCCAGACAGACCAGGGTTGATAAAAATCATGATTTTTTTGTTTCTGACAGTTTTCTTTGATTTAAAAAAAAAATCAAATAGTTCATGATGTTTTGGATTTTTTTGATCTCGCGCTCGCAAACTGTCATAGCGTGTCAATCATCCTTCAAATTAAATCAGTCACTGTTTTCTTGTATTGTTTTCGACATTAGTTGTGTTGCGTTCATTCGGAAAGTGGGATTTGTGTTTTTTTTTGTGTCACTAGAATGACTGGACGAAAGAAGGAATGGTATGGAAGCATTATAACGAAATTCATAATGTAAATAAGAACGGCTGGAGAGCAATATGCAAAAAAAATTATAAGGAGTTGCAGGGAATACCACAGCGATTAAAAGACCATTTTAAGTAATTTTCAGTCAGTTTTTATGGCGTTATTTTATCAATAAGTAACAAAAAAATAACTTGATTTAAATCAAGTGATTTAAAAAAAAAACTTTTTTTTAAAATCATCCCTGAGGCAGACTCCAGGTGAATCCAACATTTCGAATCGCCCCTGCAGCTGGGGGCGAGGGATGCGTAAAAGCATTTCTCCTAGTATAAAAAGAGGGCATTAGGGCATGAGGACATGAGGACGCTCCATATGAGGGCGAAAAATGTGTAGATAAAAAGGTGTATTGCATTTAACCTTTCTTTTCCCACATCTTGCATGTTTTTCTTGCGGAAGTAAATTAAATATTTTTGTTTTCATAGTTATATATAATAGGGTAAATCTTCGGGCGGTTTGAACGCCGTCATTGTGCTCCACATATAAAGTGCCATGCGTAAGTGCGAAAATAATAAAGGTTATGCTGCTAAACGCTACTCGTCTGGGACCTATATTCGTAACTGGACACGAGAACAGAATTTTATTACTCTAAAAATATGAAAATATGTTGAGGACAATGACGGCGTTCAAACCGCTCGTAGATTTACTCAATAATACTCTTACCCTATGCCTATTAAGTTGACTACCGTCTTCTGGAGACATTTTTTCAGCTTCGGCCTTCTCCATTGTATCTGTTGGCACCCTGAAATCAAAATGAAATATCGATTTGGAACTGCGATTTATCAATAATATGTTCGATGAGGCATTGAGTCTTAATATAGGGTGTATTCTTAATTCCAGGAAGTTTTCGAAATTGTTATCAGCACATCTCTTAAACTCATGATCCAGTCGGTCGCCAGGTCACCTTATGCAGGTAACTTGCAGGTAACTTTTGACAATGAGGCGTTCGCCAGGCACCTTATGCAGATGACACGGCACTGCGCGGCGTTCAACTGCGATTTCTCGAGAAACTTGTATGGAGACTATACATAAATTATACATTATACATATGTTATAATTATAAGCATACAAACACACCAATTATCTAGCCCACGTTAAGTTTCGTGAAGAGCTTGTGTTATGGATACTAGATAGCGGATAAATATAGATAATTTTTTTTTTTTTTGTAAATACATACATGATATACATATTAAACACCCAGACCAAGACAAATAGACATGTTCATGCAATATCTATTTCTAAAAAATCATTTTTCAAAAAATGTTACTTTATGTACGCTATGTATCGTATTTTTAATATGTATGTAAGTACGTAATGTAAGTAAGTTATAGATGTATATATAGGTATATTATATTTATATATTTATTAATATTTATGTATTATTCGTTTATGTAGGTATGTATGCATTCATATATGTATGTTTATATTTATCTATAATGTTGTTAGCTTTGTTAATCACTGTCTTTTTATTGTTTTTTTTTCCATTGCCGCCATGATCTCTCCCTTAACATCCTTTCCGGTCGACTGGTAGAGAATGCCTAAGGGCATTAAGTCCGCCATTTGCTGTATATGTGCAATAAGAGTATAGTATGTATAGTCTCTATACAAGTTTCTCGAGAAATCGTGGTTTAACAATGGGTAGTCGCACTGAAAACCGAATTTTTAAATGCCTGGCGATCGCCTGTTTATGCAAAGAGTAATGAAATTCAGAAAACTGAATTAGAATCAAGAGGTCTCACAATAGTCTTGGATCTTTACGCAATGTAAATTCAAATTCAATATCATTTATTCAGTCTAGGCGGTTACAAGCACTTATGAACGTCAAAGAAGCTACGCCATCGGTTCACAAACCCTACGGCGGGAGACCTTGTAACGAGAAGAACTGGCAAGAAACTCGTCAAGGGCTGTTTTTTTCTCCATGTTTCATTTTACAGAGTGTTCAAATTGAAAAGTGACCTTAACATATCAAGTAAGCTCCAATACCCCTCAGATATCTCTATACGCCCACAGGGTCTTTTGATCTTTCAAGACCCTGAGCGCCTAACGTAAAAGTACCAAAATACTCTCACTTCTACTAATGTCACATTTATTGTATTAATGATTATCCTCTTTGGATATCCACTATTATCCCAATTGCTTATCGATAGGCAAAAAAAAGAACAAATTGACATTACATGTTTCATCATTACGCGTATCTTTCATCACTGATAAGGTGACTATTCATTCACAATTTAAAAAAGAATATATAATTAACATAGAAAAATATTGGAAAAAAAATTAACTCGGCCACAAGTGAATTCTCAGACGGGAATCGAACCCGCGACCTTTGGAAATCCGGTCCAATGCTCTAACCGCTGCGCTACCGAGACTTTAAAGACTTTACCGAGACTTTTAAGTCTCGGTAGCTCAGCGGTTAGAGCATTGGACCGGATTTCCAAAGGTCGCGGGTTCGATTCCCGTCTAAAATTTCCCGTCTAAATTCACTTGTGGCCGAGATAATTTTTTCTAATATTTTTCTATTTAAAATTTTCCATAGTCCTTTTTACCTCTTTCTTGTGTTTTGTACTAAAACTTAATAGTTTGTATTTTGTTCGTATTTAACACTTTCGCTGATAGTGAACGAGAAACAATAGATGTTTTATTCTTCTTCTTGTCGTATGAGGATTAGTGGCCACCTCTGGTGTCAGAGTTTATCAAGCCGCCTATAAGGCCTCTCTGACTTGGCTTAACGACTGTTATCAGATGACAACCGTGCCTTCGAAGCACGGTAGCGCTCAGTTATAATGCCACTTTACGGTCACCCATCCGACACCTGACCGGACCGAACGTTGCTTAACAAACGTGATCGATTACGATCGGTCTGTCAAGCGCGGCCACGAGCGCTTTGGGTTTTATTGTTGTAATGTCTATAGCCATTCACTGTCAGCTAACGTGTTAAGCGATCGACTAAAAACTTTTTGAGAGACAAAAATACTAGTTGAGCGATTTAGCCGCCAATCTAACACCTAAACAGTTTTTTCCGCAGCACAACCTAGATTTTTGATCGCTCAATATAGTAATTTTTATTTATATATTTTTTTTTTAATTTTGCATTTTACACATTGGACCGTGGCCGAGTTAATTTTTTTTCAATATTTTTCTATTTAAAATTTACTATAAGTATAAAAATATCATTGAAAAATGCAAAAATTACAAAATCATAAAAAAAAGGACTATGGTATTTATTAAAAGCATTTATTTTATACTAGCCGATCCTCGCGGTTTTACCCGCGTGGTGCCCGTTCCCGTGGGAATATCGGGATAAAATATAGCCTATGTCACTCGGGAGAAATGTAGCTTTCTAATGGTCTAAGAATTTTCTAAATCAGTCCAGCAGTTCCTGAGATTAGCGCGTTCAAACAAACAAACTCTTCAGTTTCAAAATATTAGTATAGATGAGAAGACGAGAAGAGATTCAAAAGCTAATATAAATGGAGTGCTTCCGTGTTTGATGCAAAACGTGACCGATACTTTACTACTTCTTACCTCTTACTTTCTTTTTATTAAAAAAAAAAAAAACAATAGTACCCACCTTTTCCTATTAAAACTCCAAAGGGCTCTTCTAAGTAGATCGTATAGTTTCTTAACATCAATTAAAAACAAAGGGAAAGATTCTTAACACTTTAGAGGAAATTGGACCAATCACGGTATACTCTACAACTACATATAGAAGGCAACTATATTTTTTTTATTAAACTACTCCCTTCAAAAGAGGTTTATCTTCGAAAAAACTTTCTGGGATTAAAGCTTTGTTTTTTTTTAAAGGAATTTTGTTAAATTGCGTGACAGTTCTCGATTCAAAGTTCGAAAGAACACATGTTCGGTAAGTTGGTAAGCTCGTTTTTCTTTTTATTCTTTATGGTTTTATTGTTGTTTTTAACTGTTCTTTGATTATGTGGACGGCGTCTGACGGTGAGCATTTTTTTATATTTAGTTTTTTATTGAGGAAGACGGGCTAGGAGCGTGGTAGGCAGATTTTATGCGGTGCTTCTTTACTATGTAGGACCCCATCAATCTGTAACAAAAGAAAAGTCGATTAGAATAAAAGTAAACATGTGTGTACAGTCACATGCAAAGACATATAAACACAAACCCCCATATTCTAAGTCGTTCCTCCAAAACATACTCGTCCTCGACTTAACGAAACCTCCTTGAAAACCTTTTCGAAATACTCCTCGAAACAGGTAGTCTAACCCCCATATTTTAAGTCGTTCCTCCAAAACTTTTTACACTCCACTCAACCTCGTCGTGGGTAAAAATGGTAGTGTGCGCTAGGCCTAACACGGAGTGGCTACGTACTCTTTGGCTCCTTACGGAGTTATAACTTAGAATACTGATTTCGAGGAGTATTTTGAAGAGGTTTTCAATGAGGTTTCGTTAAGTCGAGGACGAGTAAGTTTTGGAGGAACGACTTAGAATATGGGTGTTAGTCGTAACTCTGTCTCAACGTAAGGACCAGAGGCAATACCGCGCAAGTGACGTCGGCATCGACATCGACTTCATTTGACAGATGGATGTGACATGTGACCAATGGCGGCCTGGAGGGCAAGTACTAGGAGTTTTAGTTGGTAGTACTTCAGGTGAGTCCAACATTTCGAATCGCCCCTACACCCAGGGGCGAGGGATGCGTAAAAGCATTTCTCCTAGTATAAAAAAAAAAAAAAAAAAAAAAAAAAAAAAAAAAAAAAAAAAAAAAAAAAGATGGATGTGACATATTGCTTTTAGTCTTTGGTAAGTTTTCATTTGTGTCAAAAAGAAGCAGCAATGTGTCACATCCATCTGTGTGAATCCATACATATGGGTGTAAGCAATCTTGTCACATTACAATATTGAATGACATTTGGGGACAGAGAGAGCTTTGTTTCCGCGTACGTCAATGCGATGAGGATGTGAAGTGTATACATCTCAATGATCGTGACTGTACATACCCTTACCTCACCACAGCGTAAGAAGGAACTAACAGTGGGACAACTCCTTTGAAACCTCCCGAAATGCCGCTTTTGACAAGACAAGACAGTATTTGAGAGGACATTAACAGAACCACGAACTTGAAATAAAATATCTAAAGCGATCACCCATCAAAAGGCAAGCCATCGCCAACGTTGCTTAACTTTCGTTATCAGCCCTTCAAAGACAAAGCGTAAGGTCGTTTTAACCGCCTCTATGGTCTAGTAGTAATAAAAATCATCATTATCAGACCCAGAAGTCCCGGGTTCGATTCCCAGCGGTTTGTTTGTTTGCTTTATTAACCATGAAAAAAGTTACAAACAGACATAATAAAGATTGTCATTCGGATTTCTAAGGTATTAGCAAGAAACTACAAAAGCTACAGAAGAATTTAAAAAAAAAAACTTAGGCGGTCAGGGTCACCCATCAAAAGGCAAGCCACCGCCAACGTTGCTTAACTTTCGTTATCTCGTACAAAGACAAAGGGTCGCACTGCGCATCTCCGCGCGCATCCGATCTGCCAGGACCACCTATATTCCTGGATGACCTACTGAACCAATTTCAGGTTTGCACCGATCGGCTGAACTATATACGGAAATAAAGCAGTATTTTTTTTAACTAGGTTCTACTCAAATAAAGAGAAAAATGAGGTTAGTACAAAAGTAATGATGCCAGGATTGATTAGGCTGAGGATTATTGATAAAATTCATCTTATTTACCAGATTTCAATAAAAAAACCATATTCTCTTATTCACCAGATTTCAATTGAAAAAACATCTTCTAAAGGTAATTATTTGGTACAGTCACGATAAGTATACACTACAGCTGAAAAGGTGCCGAAAATCAAAAAAACCCCTAAAAAATCAAAAAATACGGACAATTACAACTTAGTTCGTGAAATATAGCGCGTTTAATATCCGTAAAAGTTGTTTTAATTCAATGAACAGTGCGCGCCAAAACGCGCGACTTTATCTACCACCATCACGTATAAAAATGTTAAATTGCAGTCCGCATTATATGGCAATCAAAATTTTTAATAAATTACCACTGACAATACAAAATGACCAAAAATACCCTTCTTTTACACAAAAAATTTAAAAAAATCTTGTTTCACATTGCTTTTACTCAGTAGAAGAATACCTCACTAGCAAATACTGACTGGCGATACATGAATGTAAAATTATTATTTATTAAATTTAATAATATAATCATTTCAAAACCTATAATAATTTAAATTAGTTAAATTTATAAAAAAAAAAATGAAGTATTTAGAAAAACTATCAGATTTATATTAATTAATTATCAATTTATTGTTGTATAAGTATAAAAAATATCCTTAAATTAGATTTAAGTTTAAGCTCTTTTAAAATTTGCTATACCTGTACTAGGTTACTAAGTTGTAAGTTCTCATTCTAATTTAAGTCTATTGTGACACTTGGATTTGCAAATAAATTTCATTTCATTTCATTTACTACCACCCGCGCTTTCAACCGCATGGTTCCCGATCCCGTGGGAATATCGGGATAAAAAATATCCTATGTTCATAACCAGGCTATCTACTATATGTGTACCAAATTTCATCCAAATCCGTTCAGTGGTTTCGTAGCCTTTTCAATGCAAACAAACAAACAATCAAATCTTTCCTCTTTATTATCAGTATAAATGTATTTACACAAAAGTATATCGGTAAGTATGTTTCTCCGTTATCTAGTATCCATAACACAAGTTCTTCATGAAACCTAACGTGGGCTAGATAATTGGTGTGTATTGTATGCAATTAACAAAAAGAAAAGAAAAACCACAGTGTATAAATCGCTAAAGAATAGTCTCTTGTTTGCAGCAAGCAATGCAACAGTCGAAAAAAAACGCTCTGGTTTCCGATTCAGTAAATAATACAAATTCAATTCACTTTTAATAAAGCAATAATAACATCGGCAATTAGGATAATTTTTTAAAATACGATTAATTACTTTATAGACGTTTCCCGAAAAAATTCTACTGGTCGACCCGGAAGTTCCTATCGACTGGAAGAAGTGCCGCTTCATAAAAAAAAGCATGTTCTGCCTCCTCAATACTTAACATCACGTATGATGAAGAACGCTAAGAGCTACTAGTTAGTTTTCTTTGCTAAGAAACTCACCGGTTTTGTAAAAGACATGTTGTCACATTATAAAAAAAAATATCGTCATCAAAAAACAAAAACCTTTTGGAGTCGGTGCCAGCAAGAAATTCTACATTGAACTTCTATTAGGTACTTTTATTTTTCTTACCTTGGCTGGACCGACTCCAAAAGGTAGATTTCTAAAGTCGGTTCTTATTTTATTTTTAAAAAGTTTTTTATTTCATAATTTCTAAAGTTAGGATAAGTCCGTTCGGGTCAAACCGCTTGACCGAATAAACGAGTTTTTTCAATATTTCTTCAAAACCCAAATTTCAAAAAATGGTACCAACTTGGGAACCCGATTGTTATAACGTTTGAATCATTTTGATCGGTTCAGGCGTACTCGAGTAATCGGTAAAAAATACCTAAAAAAAATACTAATTTTTGAAGTCGGAAAATGTAGGGACTGCTCGACTCTGGACGATATTAACATCGTTGCTTCCTTCTTCCTGCGTTGTCATCTGTACATTACGAAACGTGACGTCATTGTTGCGCCGCTGACCCAGATGCGAGGGGTCAACGACCCACATCCCTGGGAAATCGTGAACTTGGGAGAGGTGTATTGAATATGCATCTCGTAGGAAAATGTTCAGAAAAGCTCACTGAAGGAAGCCTTTGATGGTATGGTCAGCCCACTGGTGCTTAGGTCAGGACTTTTTTTTAAGGAGAAAGTAAAATGCCAGCTATAACAAAATGGACCTCTCTCCGAAGATCTACTCTACGTATATATTTATTTTAAATCGTCAACCTAAATACAAAAGAAGATCCTTACACCTTAACTTTGAAAATAAAGGACTTAATCCCTGTTTTCACCGCTTTGGGGTAACATTTTCAAAAACGCCGAAACAGGTTACTGTTTATTTTCAATCGTCGACTTTACTAAATACAAAATTTTAAGATCCTCATACCAAAACTGAGTGACTTTTATTTGTATAAAATCACTCAATTTTGATATTAGAATTCTACCCTTAAGGGGGTGGGTGTGTACTTTCATCCCCTATTTCACCCCCTTAAGGGTAGAATTAAAAAAAAACATTTCTTAGTGGATGCCCACACTGTATAAGGTGCGTTAAATTTCAAGTTCCGAGGTTCAGTGGTATGGGCTGTGCCGTGTGCGTTGATATATCCATGTATGACGACGTTGCGTTGATATATCCTGTCGACGGTACGAGCGAAAAAGACCCAGGGGTCCCGGGTTCGATTCCCAGCCCCGTACATATTGTATTCGGTTTGGTTGGTGTTAGGACTTGTTGTAAGTCCGCCTGGCTTTCTACCATCATCTTATCGTAAGTCTGATGCCATAACATCAACGTTATCAGCATTGTTGTGTTCCGGCAGTTAAAGATAAGATAGCCAGTTCCTCAGTGATTGAGGATTCCGGGAGAGGCTCGCTTTCATCTTCAGCCTTATCAATACTTAAACAGCAGGTATGATGAAGGCTAAGAGTCTCACCGTCGTTCATTAAAAAAAAAGTCTCCAACTTTGAATTTTATATGCACATACGAGGCACATTGATGACCTCCGTGGTAGAGTGGTACGTACACCGGTTTCAACGTGTCGCCTACTCTTGAGGTCCCGGGTTCGAATCCCGGTAGGGGCAAATGTTTGTATGAAGAATATGAACATTTGTACTTGAGTCATGGACGTTTATATATATTTCTTTTTTGAGGGCGAGTCTCTTAGCCTTCATCATGATGTTAAGTATTGATAAGGCTGAATTATATGTATTTATATCCGTTACCCTAGTATCCCATAACACAAGCCTTACAGTGCTTACTTTGGGCACAGAATACTTAATAGTACAAGTAGGTTAATTGGTGTGAGTGTAAGAAATATTTATTTATTTATTCACATTATGTGCTTTGGCCTTAAACTCTACGAGACTCTAACGATATCGAGGAAAAACTACTAAGTATTTTATTTACGTATAAATAAATTACTTTATCTTTACCTCGATCGCAGTGACCCGAAAATGGTAGTACCGAGAACTTTCTTTGATTGAGGTCAAACGAATAAGATGTCACATAAAAAATAGTAAAAGTACAGTAAAATACCGGACAAGTGCGAGTCGGACTCGCCTATCTAGGGTTCCGCACAAAGTAGGTAGGTACATCTAATATATAAAATTCTCGTGTCACAGTTTTCGTTCCCATACTCCTCCGAAACGGCTTGACCGATTCTCATGAAATTTTGTGAGCGTATTGAGTAGGTCTGAGAATCGGCTACTATCTATTTTTTATCCCGAATTTCCACGGGAGCGAAGCCCCGGGGCACAGCTAGTAATATTATAAATAGTTCAGGAATTGAGCCACGGAAATTTTACTGAAATTCAAATTTAAAACAAAAATTTACATTATTTAATTACAAATGTCTAGTTTTCAGATTTCTACCTGTACTGATAGTAAAAGACGGCATTACTAGCCAAATTTCATAGTTCTAGGTCAACAGAAAGTACCCTATGAATTTTGGTACTTGTCAAAGTATACGTTTTTGCGGTACAAATGGCCTTACCTATTTGAACGTTAATGTTGAAGTTGGATTTTTTCACAGCTTCAAGAAATTGTTAACGTGAATATATGGTTTAAATTTTTCTTTAGAGGTTCGGAATCCTAAAAACACGTCAGGCTTCATAACCCTATATGAGCGACGTATAAAGGCTGAAGAAAACTGACCCACTGTCTTGCTAAGCAATAATGTTGTTTTTCAAATGAAATACCAATTTATGTTCTGTTATAGTGATATAATACTTTTCTGCAGATCTTCTATGTGCTTTTTGTAACAACGCTCCTCGAAAACGATAATGATAAAGTTCCTCGATTGAAATTTTTGCATTAAAAGATGACACTTTTTCTTTTCTAAATTGTAAGATTAGTATGGATTACCGACATGGCAACACCAGGAAAATAAAGCTTTTAAACGAAACAACATCCGTTCTTCAACATTGTGTTTTCCTCAAAACCCAGGTTTTACTGACACCTCATAATAACTGAGAGCAAAAGTCCAAATGGAAAACATATCAGGATTGGAGCGAAAAAATAAGTTTGAGTCATAATAAATTAATTTACATATTCGTACATCTTATGTTTTGGCGCGCACTGTTCATTGAAATAAAACAACTTTTACGGATATCAAACGCGCTATATTTCACGAACTAAGTTGTAATTGGCCGTATTTTTAGGTTTTTTAGGGGTTTTTTGATTTTCCCGACGTTTCGGCACCTTTTCAACTACCGTGGTGGTATAATTTACATATTATTGCAAACTATTGAACATAAATATTAAAGACCTGAAAAATAACTCATACGCAGGTGAAATGTCTCCTTTTTAAAACTGATAGGTCCACGGTACATTTTTAATCTCTCATTTGGCTGAACATAAGTGCTTAAAAAATATTTAACAAGAAAATATACTACTGCACTATTACTAACAAACATACTGACGGGATCCCGTCAGGGCGACATGAGGCTAGTTGCTTTTTTCTAGTATATTTTCTTGTTTAATATTTTTCACATAAAAATGGCATTGCAAAATGCAAAATTAAAAAGTTGTAATAAGTTCTTAAGCTATTTATATCGGAATAAGATTTCTTAAGGTGGTACGACTTCTATACAAACAAACATTACACAATTATTGGTTCATCATACCTTAATAATTGATAAATATATGCGCAACTAACTCGTTTAAGTTATTTGTTTGCGCGAAATAATAAAAAAAAATTACATTCATACATAAAACAAACATTACACAATTATTGGTTCATCATACCTTAATAATTGATTAATATATGCGCAACTAACTCGTTTAAGTTATTTGTTTGCGCGAAATAATAAAAAAAAAATACATTCATACATAAAACACGAATATACTAACATTTAATAATTTCAATAATTCTACGTATGTGTGTGTGACCCATCGCATTTATATAGCTAATGTATGAAAGTACATATTTTTTATAATTTCGCGCAAACAAATAACTGAAACGAGTTAGTTGCACATGTATTTATGAATTATTCATGTATGATGACCCAATTAATGTGCAATGTTTGTTTGTATGGAAGTGGTACCACCTTAATATCAGATATTACTTACTAATATTATAAAAGTGAAAGTGTTTGTTTGTTTGCCTTCCTTCACGCCCTAACTAAGCAACTAATCTACTTAATTTTTATCTTAGTTTTTAAGCAACAATCTACATATGCTGCTTTTTATCCCGATATTCCCACGGGAATTTTATAAATACTACCAACGGCATCTATTGTGTGGTAGACGTATTTCCAAAACTACGAGGTGATTCTGATGGACGAAGTCGCGGGCAGAAGGCTAATATAGTATCTGATATTAAGGGCGGGTTTACCACCGACAGATAAGTTCTGATAGCTTAAATAAAAAATGGATATGGATATGGACATGGGCTTCATTTGACAGTTAAATGACCATATATGGTAATTTTATGAGCTTCAACTGTCAAATGAAGCCCACATCCATACCCAGATTTTTTACGCGATAGCGCAGCTGGTATAGATAATTTGTTTTTTTTTTCATAAACAACTATCAAACTAGGTATAGACTTACAGACTGCTAGATAAGCTATCCAGAACTTATTTGTCGGACCTGTGTGAACTTGGCACCAGACTATGTGTCGGTGGTGATACCGGCTCTAAATTATATATCAATATTGTAGGTTATTCATACTCTTTAACCGACTTCAAAAAAAGGAGGAGGTTCTCAATTCGACGGAATCTATTTTTACATAACAAAAAGTCCGCGAAAGTGGAGCTATGCAGCCCACCATTTGCATTACGACACCATCAACGCTGTACGAGCGACTATCTCCTCTAAGTCCTACACCTTAAAGCACACAGTACAGCGGTGCGATGCTATCGCACCTTGCAGAGCTGGCAGTACAAGGTTGAGGTCTGGCGAAGGTCACTGCGGCTTCGCATCAAAACACGTGTAGGCATAGCAGGTTCAATTCCGCAAGAAAACCGACTCGAAAAAAGTGGTTGCCTATTCTGGGGTGCGATTGCGTGCGTAAAGCAATTTGTATGGAATACATACAATATAACTAAATAACTAAAGTTACTGACATCGCTCGAAGGATTGCTCAGCTGAAGTGGCAGTGGGCGGGACACATAGCGAGAAGAACCGATGGCCGTTGGGGCGGAAAGGTTCTGGAATGGCGACCGCGTACCGGACGACGCTCCGTGGGTAGGCCCCCCCACAAGGTGGACCGACGATCTGGTGAAGGTCGCGGGAAGCCGCTGGATGCGGGCAGCACAGGACCGATCGTCGTGGAGATCTTTGGGGGAGGCCTATACCCAGCAGTGGGTGTCATGTGGCTGAGACGACGACGACGACATACAATATGAAGATAAAACTGGGAATGAAAGAAAAACGGAATGGGCAAGCTGACTGAATTCCAAGGCAGATAGTAAGCCTATCATCGGACCCATTGGAAAACTAATCTGGGCGATGGATTGGGAACCGTTTGTAGACGTCTTAGTAGACCAAACTGCTGCACAAAAAACAACGGGTTGCACTCTGGGAGTGCCGGCAGAAGTGAAAACCGCTTAAAATAATAACTTATAATAAAAACTTTTAAATAACTAATTTAATTACAAATACAATAGTTACTTAGGAATAATGAATCTACAATATAAACGCCATCTGGTACCGTAGTATGAAACTCTAATTCTCTCTCAAGGCACCAACTCAATGTCATCAAGTATCAAAAACTTTGTGGCAAATATATCTAGATGGCGTTTGTAATGAAAGAAAAGAATATTCCTCCCTTGAAATTAAAACTGACCTGGCATCAATATGAAAGTTGGTAGTAATGAGAGATCTTTATATAATGATTGTTATTAACTATACGTAGATCTTTCAAGTGTGACACTTTATGTAATTTGAAATAGGTCAACGGTAAATGGAATTTTCGATCAGGGTCACGTGTCCTGAAGCGACTTTAACATTTTTTACCCATCCCAAAAAAATTAAACTGATGTGAACAACGCCGCTAAAGAAGTTTTCACTTCAAAAAATCCTTATTCTGTGGATCCAATCAATGCGAAATGTAGCGTCCGAGTCGTTGAGGTGAGGTTCTATGATGGTTGTACAAGCCACGGTCAGCCGGGACCAATAGTTGGGTATGATAAATGAAACCACGTCAATGTTTTCAAGATGTTTCCCCATAGTTTTCGTAAATATATTTATATTTTTTACATTGTGTAAGAACAACTTCAGAATACTAGGGATTTTAATAAAGTACACGTTGTACAAGTTGCTATTACAATCCTCGAATGGCGCCTAAACAATTGACAAACGCATATTATTCTAAAACAGACGTCGTCGCAGCTCTGGCGTCCAGTACTTTCCTCCGTCTATAGATTATTACTAATTAAATCTAAATACATTGTTAATGCATTTTATTTAAATTATTGAAACATTAATCAATCAACATATACGAATCATAATTATGAGTTATATTTACAATAGAATAGCCCCAAGCCATGCAGTGTAGGCTAACAATTGACTATATACAGGGTATTAAAAGACCCATAACGAAAATGAAAACCACGTGAAGCTACGTAGACCATTAGAAAGCTACATTTCTCCCGATTGCCATAAGCTATATATTATCCCGATATTCCCACGGGAACGGGCACTACGCGGGTAAAACCGCGAGGATCCGCTAGAAGTTTATAATAATAGGGCCTGGTAGTAAATTTGTAAGACTCCATATGTCAGAAATAATCCAAACGTATCATGATCCCATACCATAGACAATAAACTAAGCTATAAAGGTCACGTGATCACGGGCCGGTGCCCACGGCCGCCATTACAGTCTAATCTGGAGCTGTGACGTCAGAAGGGTTGAGAGGGTATTTTTACACATTTGGACAACTGGAGACAGTATATTACGAGACTATATAAACAAAAAGACTAGACGTTGGTCAGGGTGGGAGATTGTGAAGGTTAGGCAGTGATACTGCTTAAGGTGGTACGACTTCTATACAAACAAATATTACACAATTATTGGTTCATCATACCTTAATAATTCATAAATACATGTGCAACTAACTCGTTTCAGTTATTTGTTTGCGCGAAATAATAAAAAAAATGTAAATTCATACATAAAACACGAATATACTAATATATTATAATTTCAATAATTCTACGTATGTGTGTGTGACCCATCGCATTTATATAGCTCATGTATGAAAGTTCATTTTTTTCATAATTTCGCGCAAACAAATAACTGAAATGAGTTAGTTGCACATGTATTTATGAATTATTAATGTATGATGAACCAATTAATGTGCAATGTTTGTTTGTATGGAAGTCGTACCACCTTAAGAAAAGATACCCTCTTTTCTCGTTTCATATGCAATTACGACAATATGGTTGATTGAAATCAAATGGGTAAAAAATGTTAAAGTCGCGTCAGGACACGTGACCTGATCGAAAATTCGTAAGATCATTTACCGTTGACCTATTACATACAAGTCTCACACTTGAAAGATCTACGTATATTAGTAGATAACAACCATTATATAAAGATCTCTAATTACTGTGCACTTTCGTATTGATGCTGTCAGTATTAATGGATTTACCTGCCAAATCAAGTTGGTCCCCGTTTTCATCAACTTTTTATGAAGTTGTAGTCAAGATATAATGGATTTTGATATATATTTTCGTCTAAGCGGTTTTCACTTCCAGAATGCAACCCATTTTTTTTTAAGAATTTATTGTGTTTAAGTACATGAGAGTTAAATAGATTACTTATCTAACCTAATATAGTCATGTCAAGAATTTAGCATCGTTTCTTGGGTGCCATTTTATTATCTCTCTAAAGGAAAGATAATAATAATCCTGTAGAAGCTATAACTTCATTGAATTCAAGAGTCATCATAGATTTATGATGAATTTTCAATAGAAAAATATTGGAAAAAACCAACTCGGTCACAAGTGAATTCTCAGATTGGAGATAAATTGGGATCCTGAGAACGCACTTGTGGCCGAATTGAATTTTCCATAAGTATAAGAATAGCATTGAAAAATGCAAAAAAAAAAACAACGAGTTGCACTCTAGGAGTGCCGGCAGAAGTGAAAACCGCTTAAAAGAAAATAACGATCAAAATCCACTTTATCTTGACCACAACTTCATAAAAAGTTGATGAAAACGGAGACCAACCTGATTTGTCAGGTAAATCCATTAAAACTGACCTGGCATCAATATGAGAGTTGGTAGTAATGAGAGATCTTTATACAGGGTTACAGGGAAAGTCGTACTGAATATTAAAGGACGTTATTATTTAGGTCATTTCTGATGAATTTGATCCTATAATATAGTGTCCGAAACTTAACCGTTATGGAGATATTGATATCTTTAAGTTTTTTTTTAAATATCCCAATTTTTTTGCTTTTTTGCCAATCTTTTTATGATTAAGACTCCTAGGGTTCGTTTTTTTATGTATTTAGTTAGAAGACATGCCAATGAATAAAAATGATCAACAAAAACTCAACCCTCCATTAACAGCTTAAAATAACTGCACGACAACGGTATAAATTAAATAATTTTTGCTAAGTATTCCTAACTTTGAAGCGATATGATAAAAAAAAATTGTATGGATCTTATTCTGCAGATGATTTTAAAAACTTCTACGTCTTCTTAGCTATTCAAAAAGGTATAACACTAGCTATTAAATAGGCAAAACATTGACCAATAACAGTTCAGTTAGCAAAGGCTACATTTTTGGTTTGAGGTATAAATAGCTAAATCACGAAAATAAAACAAAAAAATACTACGGTATCCTACTCGCCGAGTACCTGATATTGGCGTATTTGACAGAGTTTACCGAAGACTACGAGAAACTGGTTCTGTTCAAGTACGACGAACTGACGTGGGACGACCTCGTATTTTTGATGACGACGACGAAGAAAATAATGAAATTCGACGCCTTTTTCAAGCCGACCCAACCACGTCAACAACTGTTGTTGCTCGACGGCTCGGTATTTCCCAGTGGAAAGCCTGGTTCGTAATGCACAGTTCTGGCCAATACCCTTACCATTACACGCCAGTGCACGTAAATGAAGAAGGGGACCCGCTGAGGCGACTAGACTTCTGCAGATTTATGCTAAATGCCGATATTGATGATCCGGCTTTTTTAAAGAAAATTTTGTGGACAGATGAGTCTAAGTTTGACAAAGACGGTATCACAAATTACCATAACGCCCATTATTGGGCTCCCAAAGCGCAAGGTAATCCCAATAAAAAAAGATTAAAAGGATCGCAAAGGAGATTCAGTCTCAACGTGTGGATGGGCATAATTTCTAATTATTTGATAGGGCCATACTTTTTGCCCGATAATTTGAATGGCGAGATGTACGAGAACTTTTTAAGGGAGGAGTTATACTCTTTAATGCTCGATTTACCTCTGGCAATAAGACAAAATATGTTCTTTCAACACGATGGCTGCCCAGCGCACTACAGAAGAAGTGTTCGAGCATGGTTGGATGAAAATTACCCAAACCGGTGGATTGGAAGAGGTGGACCCATACCGTGGCCGGCAAGAAGTCCCAATTTAACGCCGATGGATTTTTATGTGTGGGGTCATATGAAAACCCTAGTGTACGACGAAATGACACCAATCGCAAATATCGAGGTTTTACGACAAAAAATTATTGATGCGGCTGAGGAAATGAGGCGGAGCCTGCAAACATCTGTTGTAAAAAGTAATTTAAGAAAACGAATGAGAATTTGTATAAGAAATAGTGGCGGCCATGTTGAACATGAATTATAAAAATATTACTGATTTTTTTGTTTTATTTTCGTGATTTAGCTATTTATACCTCAAACCAAAAATGTAGCCTTTGCTAACTGAACTGTTATTTGGTCAATGTTTTGCCTATTTAATAGCTAGTGTTATACCTTTTTGAATAGCTAAGAAGACGTAGAAGTTTTTAAAATCATCTGCAGAATAAGTTCCATACAATTTTTTTTTATCATATCGCTTCAAAGTTAGGAATACTTAGCAAAAATTATTTAATTTATACCGTTGTCGTGCAGTTATTTTAAGCTGTTAATGGAGGGTTGAGTTTTTGTTGATCATTTTTATTCATTGGCATGTCTTCTAACTAAATACATAAAAAAACGAACCCTAGGAGTCTTAATCATAAAAAGATTGGCAAAAAAGCAAAAAAATTGGGATATTTAAAAAAAAACTTAAAGATATCAATATCTCCATAACGGTTAAGTTTCGGACACTATATTATAGGATCAAATTCATCAGAAATGACCTAAATAATAACGTCCTTTAATATTCAGTACGACTTTCCCTGTAACCCTGTATAATGGTTGTTATTAACTAATATACGTAGATCTTTCAAGTGTGAGACTTTATGTAATTTGAAATAGGTTAACGGTAAATGGTCTTACGATTTTTCGGTCAGGGTCACGTGTCACGTGTCCTTTTTTTTTTTTTGACGCAACTTTAAAATTTTTTACCCATCCCAAAAATTTAAAACTCTGATGTGCACAACGCCGCTAAAGAAGTTTTCATTTCAAAATATCATAGGTTTTTCTCTCCCCGACATTTGAGGGATGCAACAGCGTTTACCCGACACTGCATTCTCCTCGTACATATTCGGGATGTGTCGGGAGTCGTCGGTCCGGTCACTGGGTCACCCGGTGTAACCGGGACGCCTAGTTCCCTAGATCAATGGAAACGTGACCTTAATGTCCGAGTTATATGGTTCAGAATGCGAGTTTGGTCAACAAATGGAAACGATATTGTTAGGTCCAGATTTATAGTTTCACATTTGGGTAGGTAATTGTTTTTATAGCTTTGTCTTCTTTTATCTACTACTAGCGGCCGTCCGCGGTTTTACCCGCGTGGTTCGGTTCCCGTGGGAAAAAATATCCAAAAAATCCTTCCTTAGTGCTCGCCTACGTCGTAAACAACTAGACCACAGAGGCGGTAGTTTTAATTCAAAGTTTCCATTCGCTTTAATACCTCACTTCGCCGATATCCAGAGGTGTCGGGTTCGGTTTGGTTGGTTCTAGAACTTGTTCTAAGTCAATCGCGACAACAATGTTTTCATTACGTTTGGGTTCCGACAGTTAGAGAAAAGATAGCCAGATCCTCAGTGGTTGAGGATTCTGGGAGTGCGCACTTGCATTACTTAACATCAGGTATGACGTATGATAAACTAAGCCCAAGTGTCTGCCCGTAGTGAAAAAAAATTGACTCCATAACAACAATGTTTTCAGCATTGTTGTGTTCCGGCAGTTTGAGATAAGATAGATTAGTGGCTGAGGATTCCTGGAGAGGCTCGCTTCCATCTTCAACCTTATCAATACTTCACATCAGGTATGTATGATGAAGGCCAAGAGTATCACTGTCGATCATAAAAAAACCTATGCACTTTCGAACCCTTCAATAATACATATATATATATATATATATATATATATATATATATATATATATATATATATATATATATGTAAGGTATATCTTTCGGCTAAAAGCTGAAGTGCGGTTACACCTAGTTTAAACCCAGGGTGCATCTTTGTTCTTGCAATACCAATGCTAAGAATGTTAAGAATGAAAAGATTTTTTGCTCCTGTTCTGTGCGTAGATTCTTTAATTGCAATGATGAGGTAGTGCGCGCGAAAAACAAGTGAATACAAAACACGTCATAATACAGAAGCATGCGTTACACCAGTGACTGATACAACGTAGGATTGTCGGAACGAAATTGAAAAGATCAGTGTTTTGGCACGCGCTTCGTTCAGAGGAAGGAGGTATTTCGGGCAGTGTGACGTCACACCGTGGTTGGATACCGCTACATGGCTGAATGCCGGATGGGACGTGTCAAATCGAGCTTTTACAAAGGGGAAATTAAGCTTTTTTCACCATAAATTCTGTAGCATAAGTTTGAGTTTGTATGCCATTACATGAAAGGAAAATGAGGTAAAAATTACTTTTTTTTTTGGGGGGAAATGGCAATGATAGCCGAGCCTTTTTTCTGAACAACGGAGAGAGAGAGGTTGTAGATGGAAGCGAGCCTCTCCTGGAATCTTCAACCATTGAGGAACGGGCTATCTTATCTCTACCTGCCGGAATACAACAATGCTGAAAACATTGTTGTTATAGCGTCAGGTTAGGTTAGGTGGTAGCTAGCCAGGCAGACTTCCAACAATTCCTACCACCAACCAAAATATCTTGTCGTATATATCCGTCTGAGCGATTAAAGGGTTAATTCCCGACGTTTCAACACCTTTCCGGGTCGTGATAAGATTATCAAAAATGAAACAATAAATTAAGTAACACGCGATGTAAAACGAAAATGTGTAAATAAAAATCCATTAAAGTGTTTTATGATTGCATGATGATGCATTTCAAAACTATTTTCACTTGTGGCAGAGTTGATATTTTGCAATAATGTTTCTATTTAAATTTATTTACCATTAAAATTGTTTTTATCAAGGGGTTTTTAAAGAGAAAAGTACGAAATAAAACAGGGGGAAAAAATACCCTTGAAATCCTAGTTTCTTGTCGGTTCTTCTCGTTAGAAGGTCTCCCCCGTTCTCTCTAGTCTCTCCCACCGGCGCCCATAATATGTGACCTGATGGCGTTGCCTCTTCTCGTTACAATTTCTCCTGCCACGTCGTAGGGTCTGTGACTGAGACCCAAAGGTCCCCTGTGGCAATGAGGCAGTGAGAAGGCAAGCAGTGAGGGGTTTAGCTGGTAGTGCGTCCCCCTCCCGGTCCTCCGGTTTGTCTTCCGAGACCGACTGGGGGTCGCGAGGTGGGCGTCCCTCCCCAGTCCCGATCTCCCATCCGGCCTGTGGCCCGGTGGAGGATCGGGAGTGGGTGAGTCCTACCCCGTAACCTCGCACGAGGCTCGACGTGGTAACGGGGGTGGCGAGACATAGTGTGCTCGTTCCTAGGTCTTTACCAGGACAGGTATGCTAGGTGACCCCAGCATATCCTCAAGGCAGGAATCTGTAAAGACTGGATTCCCTTCACTCAAAACAAAAAAAAAGGGTCTGTGACCCAATGGCGTAATTTCTTTGACATTCACAAGTACTTGTTACAGCCTATGCTGAACAATTGATACTTATTGAGTTTTGAATTGAATTTTATAAAGAACACACGCACCAAGCGCTAATATATTACTCTAATATATTGCGCACAGCAGAGGAGTGGAATTCCCTCCCTGCGTCTGTATTTCCGAGTCCCGTCCGTTTTCAAAGCATGGGTGAATAGGCAGCTTCTGTGTTAGCTTGCTCCAATGTGGATCCTGTCTAGTCCCTGGGTTTGACTAAGATCAAGAGCGAACCTATTCAGAATAAATTAAAAAAACCAGTCAAAACGAACAGATGTGTAATAAATAAACTATGACGTTAAGTAACAAAAATGTTTGCAGTCATAATTCCAGCGGATGCCAACAAATTTTAGTATCACCGCGTGTGTAACATAGCAGACATTTTATATGGATCGTAATACTGATAAATATTGCTTTTTACACTACAAAGGGTAGCTATATGGAGAACATAAACTAATATACTGAGCGCTCAAAGAGACGGGTTCAAAATTGCAAAATACGGCCGAGCGAAAAGAAAAACTATACTCCATAGACAGAATGCACCTGACAGGTTATGTTTGTGTTAGTTCTATTTAACAAGGATTCTTTTTTTACTTTGAATGGGTTTGCTTTTGATCCCAAATTCCCAATCAAGCCCGGAGGCTAAGTCAGGATCCACGATGAAGCGAGCTAACCCAGAAGGTGCCTATTCACCTTTGCTTTGAAGGTGGTCGTGGTCGGGTTATAATTACTGGGATATACAGACGCAGGGAGGGAGTTCCACTCCTTTGCTGTGCGCAATATAAAAGATGTTGAGTAGCGCTTGGTGCGACTTGGAGGAATATCAACCACGAAAGGGTGTAGCCCGCAGAGTGTCTGGATGTCCGATGGAAGAAGGGGGATGGCGGTATGAGCTCATGCAGCTCCTGCGAAGACTCTCCAAAGTATGCCTAGTCTATAACAGACCGACAGACAGGCAACCTTGCGGCGGCGGTGAGCTAGGGTCTGTACCACTCTTCACTTGCTCTTCACCAGTTCTTTGTCGCCAATTAGCCTCTCAGCTCTGCGTTGAATCCTGTCCAGTGCAGTTAGTTGGTATTTCGCTGAGCCGTCTCAGAGGTGACTGCAATATTCCATGCAAGATCGGACTTGAACTTTAAAGAGAGTTTTATCACCGTATAGATTTATTAGGTTCTTTTTCCATAAACGGTGTTTCAAAAGAGACAGTTTTTCTCCATTTTCGCATTGGGCGCAAACTTAATAAAAAAAACTTTATTCGTAACGTAAAAGCGTTGTATACGCATGTTTATAAATATCTGGCAGTCGGGGAATCAGGAAGTACAAGATTCAA
This sequence comes from Chrysoteuchia culmella, assembly GCA_910589605.1. Lineage (NCBI taxonomy): Eukaryota > Metazoa > Arthropoda > Insecta > Lepidoptera > Crambidae > Chrysoteuchia > Chrysoteuchia culmella. The sequence goes on from OU342669.1 coordinate 2,178,036, forward strand.
ACAAAACTTGGCCTTCCTTGTCGTAAAAAAATACCACAGGAATGTATAAATAAATATCAAACAAACTGATCTGACACTTGCTCGGCGACGCCCGGGTCAAAGGGACGTTTGACATCGCGGTCCTGTAACCTACGGCGGGCGGTGAGAGTGCAAGTGAAAAAATGAAAATGAAAATGAAATTTTTCTAATTAAAATTTATCATAGGCTTATTTTTTGTTTTGTAGTTTTTTAAAGACTTTTTAATTTTAACTCTTGCCACTTCAGACTCCAGCTTTTTTTGAGAACATGACCATTTGATCAGTGTATGTTCTTCTGGGTCGTTCACTAAAAGCCCGACCATCCACTTTCTAAACTAAACGTGAAAAAAAAACGCCAGAATCGCCACGCTTGGCAGACGGGTTGGCGATCGCAGTATGGCCAAGTATGTAGGAGACGCTGCTGCTCGACTCCTGAAGGCTGAGTCCCTTAGTCGCCTTTTACGACGCCTACGGGATGAGAGGGGGTAGTGCTATTCCAAGCCGACACACTACACAGCTATTTCACCATTTGTGATATAAACTGTCCTTGTGATATAAACTGTCCCCGACTGTACATATTATCCAGTGCGAAGTCACGGTAAGACCAATATTCTATACGGATCCATAGTTACACAAGTGAGATTGAACTTGGTCCATTTTTTGTCTCTGACGTCACAATACATAAATAGATATTGTTTATATTTCCCAACATCAGTTTCCAGCTGTATAATAGTTTATTTGTTACGGTTCTAGTCCATTAGATTTATTATCTTCATTTATAGTAAACTTTTTGTGTGTTCGGTCTGTATGTGTAACGTTTTGACGTTCGATTTTGCGTCAAACATTCCATACCTACGCGTAAGATTGCCAAGTGTTTTGAGATATGTTGTTATTATTCAACTCTCCCATGCTGCATACGTATCATGCGCACCTCGACAAAGCTTTCTCGACACTTTTCTCTCGCGAGCGCACTGTCTGTCCCGCTCACACCGTACCGCACCGTTGATACAAGCGGGACAGACATAGCGAGACAAGGGTCGACAGCGAGTCGCGGTGCGCATGCTACGCGGGTTGGACTGAGACTACTGAGAGTGATAGAAAAACTTAGAATGTGCACTGGACATCAGATGACAATAGCCGGGACCGACGGTTTAACGTGCCCTCCGAAGCACGGAAGCGCTCAGCTGTAATGCCACTTTGGGGTAACCCATCCGAGATCTGACCGGACCGAACATTGCTTAACAAACGTGATCGAATACTATCAGTCAGCTTTCCAGTAAAAGCAATGATGTAATAACTGTGTACTTAAAGCAGATATGTCAAAGGAGCTCGCATTGTGAAACATTGAGAAGACCCTATATGAGGTCCGATTCAATTTGCTAACTCTTTAGTTTCCGTGCTTTTTCGTGTTTTATGTCGTCATCAGCCATTTTTAATGACCCCACTTCTGGGGCACTGGGCTTCCTTATAGATAAGGAGAACGAGCCATAACCCACCACGCGGGCCCAATGCGGATGGGCGGGTTTTAACGACTGCAAATGCAGCCGGGACCAACGGCCTAACGTGCCTTCCGAAGCACGGAGGAGCTCGAGATAGTACATTTTTGGTAACCCATCCCGTGACCGACCATTGCGAAAGTTGCTTAACCTCAACAATCGCAGGCCGAGCGCGCGAACCACTACGCCACGGGCTCCTCCGGGTGTCTTATGTCCTACTTGTCAATTGTCAATGTTTGCAGACTGCGTCACAGATTTCAACGCAAAATTATTATGAAGGTATTTTTTTTTTATTTGGATCACCAACAAGATTATACCAAACAAAAAGAAGACTCACACATACATTTTGAACAAAGTGAAACCTTAATTATAGGTGACAACAGCATGCATTAAAGACAACCAGCAACCAACAGCTTTACAAAAAAAAAGTATAAAAAAATTATGTCAAAATTAAAACTATGCAAGTTAAAATGTCACAATGGATAAGGTATACTTTGCCCAGACAAATAGATTTTAATTTGCTTAAAGGATCAGCATATATATCGAAGTTAGTAGACTTTGACAGTGAATTATATTGTAAAAACATTATGTTTAAAGGCGAAAATAAACCTAGATTAGATTTTGAACTCTTGGTTACAAATAAATTATAAGTACCTTGATTTTCTTGGCAATTTAGTGGGGACGTTCAAATTAACAATCGAGAGTAGATCAGGACAATCACACATATTATTTGTCAGGTTGTACAAGAAAACACGCTGTGTAGTGTCGGCTTAGAATAGCACTACCCCCTCTCATCCCGTGGGAGTCGTCAAAGGCGACTAAGGGACTCAGCCTTCAGGAGACGGGCAGCAGCGTCTCTTGCAAACTTGGCCATACTGCGATCGCCAACCCGCCTGCCAAGCGTGGCGATTACGGCGAACCCCCCTTTTGGGGAAGGCCTATACCCAGCAGTGGGTGTTATGTGGCTGAGACGACGACGACGACGACAAGAAAACACTGTCTAACATCGCGCGGCGGTCTTTCGTGTTCATATTAAAGTAGCGAAGTCTATCCTCATAGTGATATAGTTTTTTGCGAGATTGAGACTAAAAGTAAGGTGCCATAAAAACATTACACAATATCATTGAGCAAAAGCCTATCAATGAACAGGATAATTATACAGGATGTTCTAATTTTATGTGCCCAAAGTTAAATGAGAGGTTGTGTTACGTCTTTAGAACAAAATGAGGCGCAAACAATGTTTGTTATTCTAGACGACCCAAAAGAAAATTCACGGAAAATTATGTTCGTCAAAAGCTGGGGTCCGAAGTGGCAAGAATAAAAGCTGACTGTGAAGGGACAACATCACCAATGTTAAATTAGTTGTTGAGGTGTGACTTTTAGAGAGGGGTTTGAATCTTTTCCCTCAAGCTACGTCTCATATGCTTTGTCAACTCCGGAAGGGATACATGGAATGAATACAATGCATGGATGTATGAAGGGAATCGTAGATGACGCTAAAGAGTTGTGCGAGGATAGTGGTCCATATTCTGTCACAGCACAAGAGAAGTAGGCATAGACAGGAGTCCTGTGGTCCTGTGGAACTTTATGTCGTTCGATATTCATGACTAACATATGAAAAATAACATTTCACAGAAACTACATCAAATGCCATGTTGGATTGTGACTTAATTATAGTAGTATGTACGTCATTAGTCAATCAGCGTATATTCGGCTGGTTACATCACTAGCGCGTCAGCGGTCAATGTCGACCGACTAGGGAGGGGACGAATTTATCGATGATGACGAAGTCGATGTCAAACTGTAATAAAATTCCAATGTAAACATTAATTACGGGTCGTTGAAAGTCATTAAAAATATAAACATTGGCAGGAAGTTTTTGTCATAAAATAATTACGCAGTTTGTTAAATTAGAGAAAATTGCTTTCAAAACTATCGAGTTGTAAGGGTCAAGGTCATAACACAGGATTATAAAGGTTATACTAAAAATGAATGAAGAACAAAATATTTACGTAGCATTTAAAATTACTTCAACATATAGATAGCAGATATACAATAATTATTACCGTTGTTTTATTTAAGAAAACATGACAAAAAGTGTGCCACCGCGTAAGTGGCGTCGGCATCGCTGTCGACTTCATTTTGATAGCCGACGACTTTTTCGTACAGCGCAACTGCAACGTTATCGTCGTAACAATAAGATTCCTTTTCAATAGTCAGTTAATACTCGACTCTGTGTGTGACCGAGACAGCTCTATAGCATCAGCGTTCGCGTGTGAAGAGTTGCGCCCATTTTCGACGCGTCGATGAAAATTACGCGGTAGCGCCACTGGTGGCATTCCCCAATTAACATGACGTATTGACGTAGACCCAGAAACGACATCTCTGGACAAGGAAGATTAGGAGAGCGACCCTAATTTGATACGAAAAATGTCTGGAAGAAGAAGATTAACATATATCGATAGTAGTACCCATTTTCTATCGACATCACCACATCCCTATCAGCAAAACGGAAATACCGCGTAAAAAGACGTGTGTTGGTCAGCGTGCGTGGGTGTCGCAGATTCTACTCCAAGATTTTAATATCTTCATGGTATCGCACGCTTGATTTCGCTTTTAGTGCCAGTCAGGGATTCACATTTTCTCATGGGAATGCCATCAACCGTTTTAACTGCCGGGTCTACTCTTAAAGTGTCGCTTCATCATTGCCCTGTATTTACATCTTGGAGACTGCCAAATTTGTCAAATTAAACATGTCCCACTTTAAACAAGCGAAGGATGTGTACTTGCGAAGCACACGGAATGGTCATCGACTGGTCTCTGCCACGGTTCCTAGGAGCACCCTTTATCAGAGAAACTGTAACTGGATGTCCATCTCAATTTTCAATAAAATACCTGAAAGTATAAAACAATTACCCTTTAGCAGGTTTAAGACTGCATTATATAACTGGCTTTCTGAGAGGATGTTCTATAGTGTAAAGGAATTCTTGGGTGATAATAATTAATAAACCTACCTTCAACAAAAAGAATTGCCATTGAACATGTGCTGTGCTGCCATGTGCTGTTGGCCACGCTACGTGCCACGTCACATACATACAATAGCACGTGTGAATCAAGTCTCAAACTATGTCAATTGTCGGGAATCATTTATTATAAGTATAAATTTTACTTTTGAACATTTTTAATAGGCTCATTAATTTCCGATTGCAGATTAATTTCCATTTGCAATTTTGACATATCTATCACTTTCACTTATTTTTTTTTTTATTTTTTATTTTTTTTTATCTATATCACAATTATATTGACAAAGGTTTCGAGACTTTCAAATGCACAAAATGTATTTGTATTGACATTGTTGTAATTGTAGACTGACATGAGAATTTAATTGTATATTGAAATTAATTTATTTTATTTCTTATTTGACATTTATTATCATACATTTGTTTTTTATTAATTTATTTCTCGATTTTATTTTATGACATTTCGATCAGTTTCTTAATGTTAATCTAATTTAAATCATTTTATTATATATTTGCATGCTATGTAAAATGGCTAAATAGGTTAAGCTCCATTTTGTTTTCACAATTGTACTAAACAACATTTACTGTAACCCTATTTAGAGCAAATAAAAATATTTGTATTTGTATTTGAAAGTTGGCCATCAGCTCCTTGAATTTGGCTGTGTCCATAGCGAGTTTGAACAACTATTCCATTGTCCTAACGCCGGCCCAATGGCGGATGTTACGAAGCCATGAAATTTTGCGTCCTCCCACTCTGCGCTTACCAGCAATCTTCTCTATTATTATGGTTTGAAGAAGACGATAACTGCCGGGTTGGCACAGGGTTAACACCTTCAGCTCCATGTGTATCATGTACGATACACATTTCTATACTATTTTCTTTTTTTGCAATATTTTGGTGGTATTGGCCACAGATCTATATAGACGGTAAAAGTGTACCTACCTTGCATGTCAAAAGTTCGATCCACGGTCAAAGTTTCCGACCTAAGTCAGTCCGCTTGAGACCATTGCCATGAAAACACGCATCACTCAGAAACGAAAATGGTTAATTGTGCAGTGCTTTCTTGCAAGAGCTCGTCAATAACATTTCCTCATCACTAAATCTCGCTCGTGAAGTCATCGTAGGTACGAAAAATGTGACACGCTAGGTTCTCATACAGTGTGAAGCGCTCTTTTCATCTATCTTGATATAGGTCTGTGGTATTGGCATAGCTCAGCGGCGAGGGTGTTAAGTAAAGCAACTTTGGTCTTTGGTCAATCATGGCACGTGATGGGTGAATAAAATGTTACCATCTTCAGTATCATGCTTCGGAAGGCACGTTTAGCAGTTGGACCTGGCTGTATTTGGCTTCTTTCGAAGATAAAAAAGATAAAAAGAATGGGCCATTGATGACCCAACACGCGGGTCCCATGCGAATTGGTATGTTACGACTGCAAAAAACAGCCGGGACCAACGGCTTAACGCACCTTCAAATTCAAATTCAATATCATTTATTCAGTCTAGGCTGTTACAAGCACTTATGAAAGTCAAAGAAGCTATGCCATCGGTTCACAAACCCTACGGCGGGAGACCTTGTAACGAGAAGAACCGGCAAGAAACTCGTCAAGGGCTATTTTATTCTCCCTGTTTTATTTCATACAGAGTCGTCAAATTCAAAAGTGAGCTTAACATATCAGTAAGGTCACTTTCCATCACAAATGAAAATACTAATTATAATATTACATTTTATGGTTATCCTAACCGTAAACAATTTTCAACTCGCAAGGAAGGACTTACAAACATTTCTCGCATTACACATTACAAGGTTACTGTACTGCAAGTTGTGACGTACATACAGGTCGATAGCAATTTATTTTAGATGAAAATATTTAAGCTCTAAGCACAACGTTAAGACAAGCAGACTGAAGTAGACCCATTTCCGCTGGCAGCACCCGTTCACGAGCATGACGCATGAACCAGCCATCGCTTCGCTCAACCATATTTTAGGGAACGTAACGACCCGCCTCACACGACACCGCCGAAGAAACTTTTGAGTGAGCATGACGTACTTAAAGTGTATACATATAAAAAAATACAATGGCAAAAACAAACAAAAAAGAAAGATGAAAGTGCATTAATATAAGACGCAACTTACAATGTTACTGGAAGACGCATCAGCTGGGTCATAATCAGAAAGCGTATTTAAAGTAAATTAAAAATAATAATAATAATGGCTACTTAATTACAATAATTGGAGAACATTACTTATTTTTATTTATTCTGATCAAGCAGTGCCACGTTCTCAATTCAAAACATCATAAATAACATAGAATTTATAAAATTGAAACAAAAATATAAATATCTCAACACATTTTAACACAATCAGACATGAGCAGACCCATCCCACTGGCAGCACCCGTTCACGAGCATGACGCATGAACCAGCCATCGCTTCGCTCAACCATATTTTAGGGAACGTAGCGTCCTGCCTCACATGACACCACCGTAGAAACACGGAGCCGTAGAAACCCGGAAACTTCCGAAGCACGGAGGAGCTTGAGTAATACATTTCTGGTCACCCATGCCTTGACCGACTAAATTGCGAAAGTTGCATCTACCTACTACCTAGATGAAGGATGGTTATTTTGTCGGATATATTATTATTTTTAAACAAACGGAAGTAAGGTTCTGCTTTTCCTTTACGGAAGGAAACGGTTTTTTAAAAACGGGTTTTCTCTGTTTATACTCGTAATATATAAACGTACTTTTGGCGAAAGTAAACTTTTTTTCTCCGTATTAAAAAAAAAGCAACAACAATTGAATGAATGAATTGGGATTCTGGCTCTGTCCCAAAATAGGGAAGGAAGAATGTCGAGTTTCAAAGTTTGTTTGGATTCAGACATTTTATATTTACAGATATAATTGAAATAATAAAACGTTTATTATTTCGTATTTACAATGGTAATATTCTAGTAATATTGAAAGTTTGGATGTTTCTTACTCGATCATGCAAAAACGCCTGGACTGATCATTATTGTTTTGGCGAAGGATAGCATCGCCTTTTTTGTAGTTTAGGATAGCTTTTATCTCAATTGAATGTTTCCTAAATGATCCTGCGGACGAAGTCGCTAGCAGAAGCTAGTTGCAAGTGCATTTCTTGCTAATTTAGTAGATATTTTGTCTTTTCTTTTATAAAACATGACCGGTAACGATAGCCACCCAATCCATATTGTCGTATGTTAATACTAAGGCTGATTGATAAGTATCCGACACGACGAACTTAAAAAAAGATACGCAAAACTGAACTTTCTATGTCGTGTATTTTCTTAACAATGGAAAGAACGCGCCTCTACACTCGTCTATGGTTGCAGTCGCCAAACTCCTGAATGAATTGCGGTTCGAATTGCTACTGCATCCCCAGATCGCCCAATTCTTATTATTCCCAAACTTGAAGAAAGGGCCAGAGATTTTCAACAAAATATGATGAAGTCATTGTTGCCGTAGATGAGTATGTTGAGGGGTTGGAGAAAACATTTTATCAAACAGGTGTAACGGCATTGGAGAAGTGCTGGATTAATGCATTGAGGTAGAAGGATACTAGGTTGAGAAATAAATTTATTTTAAATGGATTATAAAGATTTTCTTTGTCGTACATTTTTAATTTTGCATTTTACAATGCTATTTTTGTGTGATAAATATTAAACAAGAAAATTAGTAAGTTTCCGAAACGACAAAGAAAATTATAAATATTAAACAAGAAAAGAAAAATACTAGAAAAAAACAACTAGTCTCATGTCGCCCTGACGGGATTCAAACCCGCATCCTTGGGATTCCGGCTGCACTAACCATTTTGATAAATTTTTAACGACTTTCTTGAAGACTTCAAAAACCTCAAGAAGGTTATCAAGAGATCCAGCGCCTATATTTTTATGTATATTCACCGATAACTCGAAGACTGCTGAAGTGATTGAAATGATTAAAAAATAGTACCATTTTTATGATTTTGTAATTTTTGCATTTTTCAATGCTATTTTTATACTTAAGGTAAATTTTAAATAGAAAAATATTGGAAAAAATTAACTCGGCCACAAGTGAATTCTCAGACGGGAATCGAACCCGCGACCTTTGTAATTTCATTTTTGGAAGACCTTTGGAAGAGCATTGGACCGGATTTCCAAAGGTCGCAGGTTCGATTCCCGTCTGAGAATTCACTTGTGACCGAGTAATTTTTTTCCAAAATATTTTTTATTTAAAATGTACCATAAATAGTACTTACCATCTTTTTTAATTTCGAAATCGGTTCATTAGTTTTCAGGAAATATTGAAGATACTTATTTTATTTTTCATGACTCACACAACTTTTTTGAACCAATGTGCAGCAACTTTATTTTTTATTTTTTTTATGAATGACGGGGTGACTCTTAACCTTCATCATACCTGATGTTAAGTATTGATAAGGCTGAAGATGGAAGCGAGCCTCTACCGGAATCCTCAGCCACTGAGGAACTGGCTATCTTATCTTAACTGCCGGAACACAACAATGCTGAAAACATTGTTGTTATGGCGTCAGACTTAAATAAGATGGTGGTAGTTAGCCAGGCGGACTTACAACGAGTCCTACCACCAACCAAACCGAATACAATATGTACCCCCGTTGGGAATCGACGGTACCCCGGGACCCGGGATACCGTCGGTTGTACCACTAGACCACAGAGGCGGTTTAAGGCGATACTCGAAAAAAATATGCTGAAGCGAGATAGCAATGAGAAAACGACGTGCACGGGAGCTAGACCGATTTTGCAGATTAGGCAAATAAAACACAAAATCACTTCTTATTAAAAAACTACAGCGTTTTAAAAAAAATGCTTTTATACGATCCTAAATATTATTGGTGTCCACTTATTAAACCAATTACCAATAGTGTAACCCTTTACAAACGGTAATATACGAGCGTGACGATAAAAAAAAAATTTTTTGGCGCGAAACGGATTCGTTTTTGTGAACGCAACCGGCTTTGCACGATTGTGTGGATACTTGCCGTTAATTTAAACCAAATATTGACTCGTCTCAACCTGCCAGTGGCCGGTGGGCCGGTGTTGAAGATGGCCGCTTATTTTGCCGAAAATGCGTAATCACGTAAGTACATTATTTTCTCACATTTCACATTGCTTGCCAACTTTTTTGTTACAAAAAAAATACGTGTTTGTAATGTTAATTAGGTACAGCGTTTTTCTGTTGCCTACGATCTCGTAAACATTGCTCGTCACGATCGTGACGATTCCGGTTCTTCGCAATAATAACTACTAAAAATTGACATTTTCAAATCATAGTTTTTCATGCTAAACGTAGACTTTAACTTGTGTTATTTTGTTTTTAGGTGCTGTTTTACGGTAGGTACGAAGACATTTTGAACCTCATACAAGATGGGACGACTCTGACATTCAGGAAATTTACGATGGTGGTGGAAATGGTTTTGAACCTGGAACTGTTTCAAGATATACTTAAGTGCTACTGTTTTATATCAAAAAGTCCAGACTTTTTCCGAGTAGCGCCTTAAACTTGAATAGCGTGGTCTGCTGCCTCCATCAGCCATGCGATTCTGTAACAAATCCCGCGATCATTTCGACACCGAACTCGCTCCTAGCTTGCAAACGAATTCGCCTCTATTGCACAATATTAAGGTCGATTGTTATTTGCATGTCTTGAGTGAGTTCGGTCACTCATACTGCAGGTAAGGCAGACGGGGCATTCCAGAAGGTGCGAAATTGTCTGTGAGGGCTTTCCACATTCGCACTATACTGCAAGTGGTAAGGCAGACGTGGCATTCCAGAAGGTGCGAAATTGTATGTGAGGGCTTTCCACATTCGCACTATACTGCAAGTGGTAAGGCAGACGGGGCATTCCAGAAGGTGCGAAATTGTATGTGAGGGCTTTCCACATTCGCACTATACTGCAAGTGGTAAGGCAGACGTGGCATTCCAGAAGGTGCGAAATTGTCTGTGAGGGCTTTCCACATTCGCACTATACTGCAAGTGGTAAGACAGACGGGGCATTCCAGAAGGTGCGAAATTGTCTGTGAGGGCTTTCCACATTCGCTCTATACTGCAAGTGGTAAGGCAGACGGGGCATTCCAGAAGGTACGAAATTGTATGTGAGGGCTTTCCACATTCGCTCTATACTGCAAGTGGTAAGGCAGACGGGGCATTCCAGAAGGTGCGAAATTGTATGTGAGGGCTTTCCACATTAGCTCTATACTGCAAGTGGTAAGGCAGACGGGGCATTCCAGAAGGTGCGAAATTGTATGTGAGGCCTTTCCACATTCGCTCTATACTGCAAGTGGTAAGGCAGACGGGGCATTCCAGAAGGTGCGAAATTGTCTGTGAGGGCTTTCCACATTCGCACTATGCACTCTCCACATATTGAAAATATTGTCACTCAAGTTTTTTTTTCTTTATTGCCGCCAAGATCTCTCCGTTACACCCTTTCCGGACTGGTAGAGAATGCCAGAGGGTATTAGGTCCGTCTTTTGCTGTTGTATGCAATAAATAATTAATAATTAATTAATTAATTATTAACGTCTAATTGAAAGATTACAGCAATATTGTTGTCCGATTATGTTCCCATTTGGAGGAGGAGCCCGTGGCGCAGTAGTTCGCGCGCTCGGCTTGCGATTGTTGAGGTTAAGCAACTTTCGCAATGGTCGGTCACGGGATGGGTGACCAAGGAAGGCCCGTTAAGCCGTCGGTCCCGGCTGCATTTGCAGTCATTAAAACCTACCAATCCGCATTGGGCCCGCGTGGTGGGTCATGGCCCCTTCTCCTTATCCATTAAAATGGCTGACGAAGATGTCCCCTTTTATTGTGCTTTCTGTAAACTAAAGCGATATTTATTTGCTTTTCAGTCATAATATCACATAAAACCTGTAATGAAACAAGCTGACTTTTCAGGCTGACCTTTTCAGGGCCGCTCTGAGTCACAGGTGAATCATACCCTTATAGCTTACGTCGCGCCCCCTAAATTGATGGTTGGCCTATTTCGCTAGTTCTTAGAGTTGTGAAGGCCGATCTACTGATACCGAGCGGGTGGAAGGGGGTAGGTACAGTGAACACAGACGACCTGTTTGGCGCAGGGGTACTAAACCCGCCTTCTGCGCCAGAGGTCCCGGGTTCGATCCCCGGACAAGACAAACAATTGTGTGCATGAACATGTCTATTTGTCTTGGTCTGGGTGTTTAATATATGTATATTATGTATGTATTTACAAAAAAATTGTATATAATATATATGTTGATGAGATGAGAGATGAGATACATGAAAGCTCCGATGACGACCTCCATGGTAGAGTGGTACAATCAGGAAACTTCCCGGTTGACCAGTAGTTTCTTTTGGAAACGTTTTCTAGGAAAGAGCTAGGTAAAAGAAATATATTACACTCACCGTCAGAAAAATCGCACCTCATAAAATCTTACTTTTAAACTTAGCTTAACCTTATTTGGAATCAATTTATGAGGGAAATGTTAGATATCATTTCCCTCATAAATTGATTCCAAAATAATTAAACTTTTTATTTTTTATAGGAATAGAACAAAAAAAATGTTTACAAAACAAATCCACTCCATATTAATGCTTCTTGTACAAAAACAAAATACGTTTTTTTTTATGGGTTAGATTGTCTGTACCAGTTGTATGGCATATTGAATCAAAGGCTCATTTCTCGGAAAATTGCTGTGTTATACTCGTTTTAAGATTTTTTTCCGTGTTCGCTATGGTAGCACTAAATATTGGCATGCTCAGTTTGGTCACTGGTGCCCGGGAACATGCTGTATTGGGTGTGGCGCTGCTGGAACGATGCCTAAATGTATGAACAAATTGTAAACCTAGATTTCTCTGGAACAGTGAATCCTGGAATAGTGGTTTATTTTTTTCCCTTTATAGGGAGATAAGAGAATGCGCGAATGTTATTTTAATACATCAATTAAAGGCGTAAGAGCAAAAACATTTTTTTTTGAGGTTATATTTTTTCGATGCCTATAAAATCCTTAATCCACGATGAAATGTAGAAATTCAATATTTGCCGTGCCTTATGATGCGGGCACTAAATATACAGGCACACTGATCCCAGTAAAAAAATCGAATTCCTGTGTGAAATGGAAAAAAAAGGCAAAAATCTGTGTCTAATCGGATTTATTATAGCTTTTGTAATTAATGAGACAGCGCCACAAAAAAACCCGTATATCTTCGGATCCAGTGGGGGAAAAAAATCAAACGCATTTTTTCCCATCTGGTAAAAAATTGGCCTAAATTGTGTTTTTTTTTTCAAGCAAATCGGAGACCGTGGCGCTGCTGGAACGATGGACACCATCAACACTACACACTAGAAACAAAAAGTAATGAGAATGACATGATATGGTGACCCAGTACCCTAAGGCTGGGAATACACGTCAGATTTTTCTATCCGATAGCCTGATCAGACAATAGGAAGGCGCTCGTGCCATACATTTGTTTGTATACGCCCATTGGGCAAAAGGCCTGTGGCAAAGGCAGCTAAGACAAAAAAAATGTTGGTCACCCATCCCACGCCCGGCCAAAGCGAAATTTGCTTAACCACCATAATCTCTAATAGTTATATAATGCTGCAGTATAATTCTGTGTAAACATTAGTATTCTACGAGTAGATTGTCTAACATACCCTAGACATCACATAAAACTTACAACCTTGACCTTTATTACGACCGTTATAAGAGTGGTTTTTGTTCAGCATGTGTTAGGGTTAAGATGTTGTTGTCAGTACAAGCCCTTCCTTATGGCTGAAAGTTCAAGGTTCTATGAGTGAGTCAGAGCCAGAAGGCAGTTTTAACTTAACATGCTTCCGACCGCGGATTCATCCGCGTGGTTCCCGTTCCCGTGGGAATTCTTCTTCATCGATACACTCTTGGCAGAGCGGTCGTGGTCGTCATGTAGTCGTAGAAGTGGAGGGGGCAGATACAGCACGCCGCACGATGCCTCGCCATTTTTCTCTGCTCAAAGTCATCCTACTGCACTCGTTTATGGACCCGTCCACAATAAATAAATAAATATTTCCATACAATCACACCAATTATCTAGCCCATGTTAAGTATCATGAAGAACTTGTGTTATGGATACTAGATAACGGATAAACATACTTATATCCTTTTTTTTTTGTAAATACATACATAATATACATATAAACACCCAGACCAAGACAAATAGACATGTTCATGCACACAAATATTTGTCTTGTCCGGGGATCGAACCCGGGACCTCTCGCGCAGAAGGTGGGGTTAGTACCCCTGCGCTAAACAGGTCGTCCAATGGACTTGATCTGATCGGTCCAACGCGTAGGTGACCTCCCGCGCGGTCTGGTGCCCTCTACTTTCCCCTGGACGACAAGGCGCTCTATAGACACGTTATCGCGTCTCGAAACGTGACCGAAGAATGTTAGTATACGAGACTGTACAGTGGAGAATAGACGCTGCTTTATGCCGAGTTCTTGGAGTATGGAGACATTTGTACGAAACTCGGTCCATGAAATTCCAAGCATTCTCCTCCAGCACCACATTTCCGGAGCGTTTATCTTCTGCCTTTCCACTTCTCGTAAGGTCCACGTTTCGGCAGCATAAAGAAATATAGGGAAGATGAGAGTGCGCACGAGCCTGATTCCCGTGGGAATATTGGCATAAAAAGTTAGCCTATGTTACTCTGCGCCCTTTCAACTAAATCTATGCCAAAAATCAAGTAGATTAGTTGCTTAGTTAGACCGTGAAGGAAGGACAAACAAACACAATTACGCATTTATATTAGTTATAGGATTAGGATTACGATATACTGCGATGAGGAGAAATTGTGAAAAAAAAATCTAATGTAGGTAGTATAGTATAATCGTAGGTCTTAGGTCACGGTAGGTCTTCGTTCAAAAACCAATATTTTTTACCGTAATGTATGTTCTGCCTCGTTTGATGTTATTGTTATCACTGAAACATGGCTTGTTGAAAGTATTTTTGACGCCGAGTTGTTTGACAATCGCTATATCGTTTTTCGTCGAGATAGGGACTACGCCGCTACTGGATTAACTAGAGGAGGCGGTGCTCTGATAGCGGTGCGCCGCGACCTTCGAGTTGTACCAAAACTGAACTATTGTTCCACTGCTGAGGACTTATGGGTTACTATCAGTCTAAATGATTCCAATTCCGATACAAAGCGTTACACTGATATATACCTATGTGCATTATATTTATGTAAGGAAAACCGTGGACTATCATTTTCTCAGCAACTGAATAACTTCTTGTCATCCCTAAACAACGTTATCATGAGTAATCCGAACAACAAATACGTTATAATAGGCGACTTTAACTTGAGTGATATCAAATGGACACTTAGTCCGAGTGGTGATTTATCGTTTGAGCCGATCTGTTATAGTTCTCATAACGAAACTTTACTGGTCGATGAAAATAATATGTTGGACTTGCGTCAATATAACGGTAATTTAAATACATACGGAAGGATTCTTGACTTAGTGTTTTCTAACATTGCGGTCAATGTAGCCGACATCAGTAGTAATGCGTTGGTACCTATTGATAACCATCACGGTGCTCTCGTGCTTAGTATTCCAGATTTTAATTCTAAACCATTGAATTCTGCACCAAGGTCCAAACTTTTATTTGACCGTGGTGACTATAACTCAATCAATAATGAAATTAGTATAATCGATTGGGAGACAGAGTTTTCTAAACGGGGCTTGGAAGAGTCTGTGGAATATTTTTACTCTATTTTAAATAGGCTCATTTGTACCTATGTGCCTTCTAAAGTAGTAACAAATTCTAAATTCCCGCCATGGTATACCACACCGATAAAAAAACTTCTTAAGGAAAAAAACAAGTATATGCGTAAATTCAAAATATATGGAAACCTTGCCGATCGCCTCTCCTTCGAGACGCTCAGGATCAGGTTTAAATCGTTGGAATCAGCTAGTTATAATACTTATATGCAGTCCGTCGAAGCTTCAATTAACGAAAATCCTAAACAATTTTGGGCACATATTAAATCCAAATCTAACTCTTCACAAATGCCTTCTAGTCTTAAGTACGAAGCATCTGAGTATGACACTGGGGAGACGATATGTAATGCTTTCTCAGACTTTTTCAAATCCTCCTTTCTACACTATGATGGAAATAGTGATACATTACCTCTGATGGGGGACGCCCCTGAGGCATCGAGTGTTTGTAGCTCTAACGTAGGCTCTATTTCAATATCTGAAGATGAGGTATGCAAGTTACTGAAAAGTTTGGACCCCTATAAATCAGCAGGCCCCGATAAACTACCGTCGCGGTTCCTAATCAACTGTGCGCCTTCGATTTCAAAGCCGATCACGCTCCTTTTCAAACTTTCGCTGGCTAAGAGCTCAGTGCCTGCTATCTGGAAACGTGCCTTTATTACCCCAGTGCACAAAAAGGGCTCTAAGACTGAGATCTGTAATTATAGGCCTATATCGAAACTATGTTTGGTTACTAAGATTTTTGAAAAAATAGTGTATGGCCAAGTATATCCAGCTCTAGTTCAAAGTTTGAGTCGTTCTCAGCATGGTTTTCTCAAGGGGCGCTCCACGGTATCTAACTTAGTTCTTTTAAATAATTTCTTAACTGAGGCGATGGATGAAGGGCATCAAGTAGATGTAATCTATACTGATTACAGCAAGGCGTTTGATCGAATCCCGCACACTATTCTACTGAATAAGCTAAAGTTGATCGGTATCCATGGGGACCTACTGCGGTGGTTTGCGTCTTATGTCAGTAACCGTTGTCAAGCTGTGGTCATAAACAATTATATATCTAGCTGGGTTCCAGTTCCAAGTGGCGTACCTCAAGGATCATTGATTGGGCCCTTGCTATTCATTATTTTCGTCAATGATATTGATAAATGCTTTCGATCTTCCAATCTTCTTTGCTTTGCAGATGACATGAAAATTTATGCTAAAATTAAGACCATAAATGATGCTCTTTTATTGCAAAGTGACCTGGAACGTCTTGAAACTTACTGCAATGATCATAAATTAGATCTTAACCCAACAAAATGCACAGTTATGACGTTCAGTAGGAAAAGTAATCTAGTAACTTACTGTTATTCGTTGCAACAGATTAGCTTAATACGTGTCTATTCTATGCGTGACCTTGGCGTAACGCATGACAGTAAGTTGTTGTTCGATGAGCACATTAACCTCGTAATTGCTAAGGCTACTAAAGCACTAGGATTCTTAATTCGAAACTGCAAAGATTTTAAAAGTGCAAAAACATTCAAAATTCTTTACTGTTCACTTGTACGTAGCCACTTGGAATATGGTTCTCAGATATGGAATCCTAGATACGCCACATACATTAATAGACTAGAAAACATCCAGAAAAAATTTATGAGGTATTTATGTTACCGCATCGGAATGCGATACCATTCAAATGATTACCTTCAATTATGTAGTAAACACCATCTTTTAACTCTTGAAAATCGTAGGACCATAGCTGACATCACTTTTCTATTAAAAATTGCTAACGGAACTGTCGATTGCCCCGAGCTCCTATCTTTATTGAGTCTGAATGTTCCAAGCAGGCAGCTACGTCACTATAAGCCAATTTATTTACCACTGTCGAATACTAACTTTAGGCAAAATTCTTTCTTACTCCGTGCAGGCAAGTGCTTTAATGAGTTATGTGGCAAAATTGATGTTGATTTGTTTAACACTGGTTGCGAAGCGGTGAGGCGTAATCTGGCTCTGTTGTATACTGTCTGAGTATTGATGTACGATAGGTATTATTTAAATTGTGCAGACTAATATTGCTGTGTTTTCTGAATCATCTATTCTATATTGCTCTCTTTTGTATGATTATAAAAATGTGTCTTTAGTTTTACCTATTCTTTTTTCTGGTGGCTAATTATGTAACCTAGCTATAAGTGATGGTCGTCGGAACTTGTAGCTCAACGGTGTCTTTATTCTATTTATGTTGTTTTTATAAGTGTGAATCTGTTAATGGTTTTCTGTGTCATATTTAAATTGTTATAGTGCTTAGAATAACTGTTGATTCACCTGTGAATATAAAATAAAATAAAATAAAATAATTATGTACCTATACTAGCGGCCGCTAGCGCTCTAGCGCATTTATATCAGTATGCTCAATTTCCAGTGTTGCCAACTCTTAAAATAAATTTCTGCTATATCTACATTAAAAAAAAGCCAAAATCATGCAAAATTTTTCGGAAAATACTAAAAAAGAAAGCTAACAGAGAAAGAAAGAGTCTTTAATACATCTTTACAATCGTGATAAAGAAGCACCGAAAAAAATAATTTTGTGACACAAATAAAATCTGAAGACCATTGTCTGTATCTTTTTCGATAGATGCAGCCGGAGCGGAAGACATAGATGCATATGCCTCAATTGTCCCTATTTTTCGCAAGATTGGGTCAGGGACCTCGTAGGAGTGAGAGCATTTTTTAACCCGAATTTTACATATAAAATTGCATTTAAGGTCGAAATTGATAAACTGTTCCTTAGAATACTTTGTACCAAGTTAACTTGGCTAAATACACGCTCTACATTTCAAGTGTAAATAAACTTTGCCAGTAAAATGCTAAATAATATGCTATATGCTGAACTAATTTTATGCATGCCAAATAACTTGAAAAAAAATGCTAAATTTTGCTATAAAAATGCTAAATTGGCAGCACAGTCAATTTCATCAAATTTCGTTCAGCAGCTACACATGCTTAAGTGTTGAATATAATATTAGTATTCTATATTTATGGAGCCAGTGGCGCAGTGGTTCCCGCTTGGCATGAGATTGATGAGGTTAAGCAACTTTCGCGATGACCGACCGGTCACGCAGTGGGTGACAAAAAAATTAAGCTATCTTGAGCTCCTCTGGGCTTCGGAAGGTATTTGTAGTCGTTAAAACCCACCAATGCGCATTGGGCCCGCGTCGTGGGTTATGGCTAGGCTTGCCAACCGTCCCGGATTTTCCGGGACGTCCCGCTTATGGGTAAATTTTGAAGCGTCCCGCCGCCACAAATTATTTATGGCTATGAAAGAGGCACCTGGCTTTCTACATATCTTTCAGATGGTAGCTTCGATACCACCTTCAAATGCATCAGCAGATAAAGTATTTCCTTTCTGTGGAAATGCATGGACAGACAGCAGAAATAAGCTGTCTGTCGACCACTTCAAGGCTGAACTACAATGCGAAAAATCGCAAAATAAGTACAGTACAGTTTAAAAAAATAATTAAGATTTAATAGTTTAAAATGTTGGTCATACATACGTTTGTATATTTTTTTTTAATAAGTGATTTTTAAAAAATAGATCTTTTTCTAATAATTTTGTATGTGGTGTGTTGTGTGTCCCGCGCAATATACCCAAGTCCCGGATGTCGAGCTGGGTAATCCCGGAAATGCCTTTTTTGGAGTTGGCAAGCCTAGTTATGGCCCGTTCTCCTTATCCATCCATAAGGAATGCGAGTGCCCCAGCAGTGGGGACATTAAAAATGGTTGATGACGACATATGACACGAAAAAGCACGGAAATTAAAGAGATAGCAAATTGAATCGGACCCCATAGAACTTAACAATGTTTGACAATGCGAGCTCGTATGACATGTCTGCTGCAAGTACACACATCTAATATCATTGCTTTTACTGGAAAGCTGACTGATAGTATTCGATCTCGTTTGTTAAGCAATTTTCGGTCCGGTCAGATCTCGGATGGGTGACCCTAAAGTGGCATTACAATTATATTTATGTGAAAATATAACAGAAAAAAGCAACTTGTCTCATGTCGCCCTGACGGGATTCCGACATGAGACAAGTTGCTTTTTTCTAGTATATGTCGTAGGATGATTTGATAAATAGAATTTTCGCAAACATCCTAGGGATATTGCAAAAACACGGATAATTAGACAATGGTGTGGACCTTTCTCAATCTTACTGAAAAAAGATAGAGTTTATGCAAAAATACGGGTGGCTTTAGCAATATTGGATAAACTCTACTCTGGTTGGCTTAATTTTTTCTTGCTTGCTAACTCTTATTCCGATTGGTTCACAGAAAATTAACTACACGCGAGATAATGGATTGACATTTGAAATGTCAAGTCAATCAGAGAAGATGTTGTTTTGGACGGTCCGACCAGATAATCAGTATTCTTATTTCATAATAGCCAGCGATTCTTTTCGCAATCTTACTAAGGTTCTTACTAAGGCTTAACGTGTCTTCCGAAGCAAGTCATCTAACCCATAACCGACTATTGTGAAAGATGCTGAATGGCTATAAAGACAGTTTCAAACCTCTTGCCCCTTAGCTCAGTGGTCATGGTGATGTGATTGCCACTGCACCATCCGGTCAATCAAAAAGCAACTGTTCATTTGGCAGTAGAAAAGAACAATATGTAGATAAAATACTTTCTGTTTGTATGAAACCATGCTAAATTGTTATTACTAAGAGTTAAAGTGGAACAAAATAGAATCATTTATTGATTTACTGTGACAGATTCATTATTTGCATTTTCAAGTTTTTTTTTAATTTTTCAATGTAAAAAGGAATGTATTTTCCCATTTCCCGACTGGTTCGATTAGTCCACCTGTGACCACAGCGACTGAAAACATGCCGAAACATCAGGAAACCAAAAATCCCTAATAAAGGATAGAAATGAAAGAGATAGCAAATTGAATCCGACACCATATAGGGTCTCCCTAATGTTTCACAATGCGAGCTCGTATGACGTATCTTATTCAAGTACACACTTATAATAAGTACCATTGGGCAAAGCATTAATTTTGGATAACAAATATAGTTTGCTAAATACATAAAGGGTATAAAGAAGAAATATGTATGTGGTGCAATGCTATCTATAAATAAATAAATTATTGCATACAAACACACCAATTATCTAGCCCACGTTAAGTTTCATGAAGAACTTGTGTTATGGATACTAGATAACGGATAAACATACTTATATACTTTTTTTGTAAATACATATATAATATACATATTAAACACCCAGACTAAGACAAATAGACATGTTCATGCACACAAATATATGTCTTGTTCAGAGATCGAACCCGGGACCTCTGGCGCAGAAAGCGGGCTTAGTTCCCCTGCGCCACACAGGTCATCAAAATCTATGTGCGTCTAAGTAGCTAATTTATTTATACATATTAAACATTTGTTGTTTGTAATTCCTTCTTAAAAAATAAACTGTTGTGACATTGTGAGTAAAAATGTCTTGTCACACATTTTGTGCAGCAATGAAAGGGGTAATGACCGAAATGAATAATAAAGAATGTATTCTTACATGCGTTTATATATAAGTCAAGAAAATAGCTTTTTTAAATGAAGGATCCTACAAGGGTCATTAGTTTAAATTGCCACTTGCTAGCAGGACACTGGTGGCCAGAGGACAATAGATTATTAATTGGGTCTCATAACACAGGCCTGAGAGGTCAAATATTGTGGTAGGAAACATAATTATCAAACTCAATTCTGTTTTCAGGTTTATAATACCAAGGTTAAAAGATATGGTTGGATCGTCAAGTTCTTTCTTACAGGTCCACAAGACAACTGTAACATTTGCTTTATTATACAAAAAAATAAATTAAATGCAAACTTTTTGTTGTTCTTTAAGTTTTTTCAAAGACAATATATAGTTAGAGATTGATAGTAAAGTAATTCAAAATATTTCAAGAAAAAAAATGTTATTTAGTTTGTTCAGAAAAACAAATGAAGATAACAAGTTTGGAGAACAACCAAAACATTAATATTATCATTGTTATTCAATAAGGTAGATAGTTAACGATTAAACCGAGAAAAATATAATTTAATTACATTATTTTTATCACATTTTTAAGGTAAGTTGTTGTTGTTATTAATAATAGTTAATTTGGAGATTTTTTGGTCTGTTAATCTGCTGTTTCACTGATAGTGATTGAAGAAAATTCGCAATTTTGATCTTTTAGCAGCAATTGAGCAGCAGCTGCTAGTCTAAGAGCACAACATAATAGGTGAAAAATAAGTAGTTACAAGTAATAAAACTGAAAAATAACTGTACTTACGCAATTTATACGCCTTTCGTCGTGTGTAATTCATCAAAAACAGTTTTAAACACAACTATTAATAGCAACGAATGTCAAAAATAGAAAATTAAACACTCAACACTCGGCAACGTTAACACATTCACATATTTTTCGGAATGTAACAAATTTAACAAGCAACACGTTCAATGCACCGCAGGAGATGAAAATGAAAAGGAAAACTTGCGAAAATCTAAATTTTCTTTCATGAATTTGCTACCACCGTCCGCCACTGGATTTCAGGGTTCACTACTGCATTATCCCCGATGTTTTCGGGCGTGCTATAGTCCGAGAGCACTGGATAAACATGCCCGAAGCCAACACGTCCGTATATTTTCGCAAAATCAACTCGTTTTTACGATATCACAAAATAAAATGATGTGTGAATGACAGAATGTATTTTTGACATGCGCGGTATGACCATCGGAGTGCGAATCAAGTGACATCTGTTTGTCTGTTGTAACATATCTATTCATATGCTTTTATTGAAACAATACTCAGCAATAGATGGCGATTATAGTTTACAGAGGAGAAACAGATGGCGCTATAAATTAATTGTACCTACTAAAACTATTCACCACTAGATGACGCTAAAAACTTTTATCTTTATTTAGGGTCTTTACATCTCACTAATCGATCTATCTTTGGAAATCTTCATACTAATCGGCAATTTCATAGTTAAATGTATACAGCGTCTTAAAATATATTCCTCATTCCGCTAGTTTAGTAGGTACTATTAAGTATTCTGTGGTTTAGTTTAGTAAGGGCCACCGGTTTCACTTTCTTTAAGTTAAAATGTACTCTGTGGGTTTCACCACCGACAGAATGTATAAAAGTTCTGGATATCTATAGCTCATCCGGATAATTTGTCAGTTTTGAAATGAAAAATATCTAATTAAAACAACTTATAGATATCAAATGCGCTATATTTCACAAACTAAGTTATAATTGTCCGTATTTTTAGATTTTTTGGGGTTTTTTGATTGTCCCGACGTTTTGGCACCTTTTCACAACTTAGTTCGTGAAATATAGCGCATTTGATATCCGTAAAAGTTGTTTTATTTCAATGAACAGTGCGCGCCAAAACATAACATGTACGAATAATATTTATTTAAGTATTAATTTTATTGAAAATGAATCCTAATAATATTTTAAATGCGAAATTATGTCAGTTTATGATTTTTGAATTTTTGTATTTTTTTATGCAATTATTGTGCATATGATAAACTGAGTCATATCTCTGTAGCTCAGTGGTTAGAGCATTGGACCGGATTTCCAAAGGTCGTGGGTTCGAGTCCCATCTGAGAATCACTTGAGACCGATTTGATCTTTTCCAATATTTTTTATTAAAAATTTATCATAATTATGTCAGTTTCTTTGCTTATTTGATTGCTTGTTTGTTACTCTTTTACGCAAAAACTAACGAACCGATTTAGATGAACTTTTGCATACAGATAGAAGGTACCCTAGATAGGTAAAACATAGGATACTTTTTATTTCGATATTCCCACGGGAATGGGAATCACGCGGGTGAAATCGCGGGCGCAAGCTAGTAAGAAATATTTCAAATTATCTGCCTCATAAGCGATCCAGAACTTATCAGTGGGTGGTGAAACCGGCCCTTAGATTTTATTTTATATAATTTAATTTATTCAGTGTTGCACATACGTGTAAAAAAAATAAGTAGGTATGCATAAAGTTATTTACATGCACCCAGTAGGGTATGACAATAGTTTGATGATATTACGACAACACCACCCTTTCCTTTACACTAAAAAAACTTCCGTGCGGGCAAATCCGCGGCCTGCCGCTAGTATTAGCTGGTATTTTAACCAAGCTGAATAGTAGGTTATTTAGATGCCTGCGCGCCCAGCCGACTAGGTGGGTGACGTCACTCGTACCTGGCTTTCGAAGAAGGCTTGGCTGCGACGCGGATTCGAGAATATGTGGATGCGGTAAGGAGTCAGTCATGGCCACTTTAATATACTATGCCATTCAAATAAGAATAGGATAAAACATGCGCTATTTTGTGACGTCATTCTGTCAAACTAATTTACTTTAGTATGGTATGCAAAAAAGGAAATCATTGAAAACTAAAAATAAAAAAAACAACGGGTTGCACACTGGGAGTGCCGGCAGAAGTGAAAACCGCTTAAACGAAAATAACGATCAAAATCCACTTTATCTTGACCACAATTTCATAAAAAGTTGATGAAAACGGAGACCAACTTGATTTAGCAGTTTAAAGTTGGTATTAATGAGAGGTTTTTATATAATGGTTGTTATTAACTAATATACGGAGATCCTTCGAGTGTGAGACTTTATGTAATTTCAAATAGGTCAACGGTAAATGGTCTTACTAATTTTCGTTCAAAATCACTTCAAAAATTAAATTAGTTAAAGTATGTATTGTATGTAAACCAATATTACTGAGTGGCATAAAATAATGTCGCGGCACTAATTTTCATAAACAAATGTTTCACAATGCATACATTAATTTCACGACACTATAAAGTTTTGTGAAATTACATTCATCATGCATGACAACCCAGGTAGCACAAACGCTGTGTAATTTTTTTGTTAAATAGCAGAGAATCATTTAAAGGCTGTGTAGCCGCTATTTATAAGAAATGCAGTCGGGAAGAGGCATACTATATGGTTAATATCTTTTATTGATCATAAGCTTTATAAAATAGCGGTGTAAACGTTTAAACAGCGTTTTTAAGTAGATGTCATTTAACAGAGCTTGAAATAAGCTATGTAAACGTTTTCATGACAGTTTTGAAAAGCAATCGTAAAAGAGCTTCTTACGCAGGCATTAAGTTGTTATTTTCTGTATAAACGTGGAGTAATTTACTTTTATAGTGCTTTAAGTACATATACTAGTGTTAAAAATAACGAATACTCAACTTCATACTATTATTATGAAAAAGCACTGTAAGTTACATTTAAAAAGCTTATCGCCACGAGGAATCGATAAAGTGCTGATTAAAAGTTGCCATTATTGTCACTAATTTGCCAGCCGCTATTTATGTGACAAATTTGTTACTTATAGAGCAATAAAACACTGTTAAAATGCTTTACCTAGATAAATTTATAAAGCTTCAAGTGCTTATTTATTTCACCAATAAAATTCAGTACTACCGACGCGACGCACTCGCTCAGATAAAAATGCACGATTTTCATTTTGCTGTTTCTTTGCTTATGTCACAGCTCAAAGCAATTTAGTAACTTCTTTATTGGCTAACAGCAACATAAATGCTAATATCGTAGCGAAGAGCAACGTAAGTGCTCAAATTTAGAATCCTTCATTACAATAAACAGTATTAAATACTTTTTTGTAATATAAACAGCAACGCCATTTTTTTGTAGTTGGTTTTCGCTTTAACAAATATAAAATGTATATTCCTTGGTAATTACTACTAAAAAAGTTATGTTTTGTCAACCAAAAGCTTTGTTTAGCTGTTACAAAACGTTTGTTTACACCATTAATGAAAAATGTTATAATTACTGCTTTTAGTATTTTTTATTTTTATGTATTTATTTCTTTAAATGGAAAAATATTAAGGGCGCATCAAAAATTTACATAATAACATGAGTATCAATTATCAGTAAAATTTAATTTGCATGTGAAATAAGGCTTGTTTACGTGTCACCACCTTCAAAAATATCATAAATTTAATAAGTTCGCTATTAAAGTTGACAAGATGTAAGATGTAAATTGTTAAGAAGTTATAAAGAAAATAATTCGCTTTGTTCGGCATTATATTGCTTCAAGTTGGAAAAACTTACAACTATATAATTTGGACTCGAATAAAAGTTGCTTATCAAGCAATTATTTGACAATTGAAAAGCATCCTAAATAGCTATTTCACAGCTTGTATGCAGCAGACAAATGCTATATAAAGTGCGCCCAAACCAGCTGTATAGAAGTTGTATAGACGTTTACATACACTTTTATCTGATAACCACTGCAGGCAAACCCTGTAACAATTACGTTTTCATGGCTTTTATATCAACTATTTGTGCTACCTGGGAATAGTTTCGCAATGTAAATTAGACTTCAGCGAAGTTATAAACTTATAACATATTTGCGAGGAAATAAATAAACGGACTTTCTTAAACGAATATTTTTTTGTGTTTTTGTTAGAGATAAATGGTTGTAATTTCCACTTGTAATTTCCATTTCCAAAGTTGTAATGGTTGTAGTCATCCCGTGACCACGGCAGCTGTAAAGGTGCTGAAACGTTGGAAAAATCAAAAAACCCCTAAAAAACCTAAAAATACGGACAATTACAATTTAGTTCGTGGAAATATAGCGCGTTTGATATCCGTAAAAGTTGTTTTAATTCAATGAACAGTGCGCGCCAAAACATAAGATGTACGTGTGGTTGTAATTTATTATCAAAATTAATTAAATTAAAGAATTAAATGTTTATTTAATATATTTTATCTCCCAAAGTAAATTTTATTCATAAAATGTTGACCTCTTTTCTGACATAAAAAGTACCGTTCGTTTTAGACGGAGCATCTTGATAAACCGTGCGTTTTACATTACAATAACGCACAAGTACCCACGTATTGAGATACAATACGATATTGAAATTGGTGTAATAAGAGACCCTTTACGAGCAAATGTGTTATAAAAAAATGTGTTAATCGATTAATTAATACGTTTTTGCAAACGGAACTTTTGCGTCTGAAGTTAGCCAATAATAGGTTGGGGAAAAAGTTTCTTCGCATTTTTTAAGAAAATTTAAAACATGATAAATATTTTCTTGTTTAATATTTATCACACAAAAATAGCATTGGTAATGCAAAATTAAAAATTTATAAACTTAAAACATGTTTTTTTTAATACAGTTTATTTACATTTAACTAAAGTATGTAGGTTCCATTTTGTTCGATAACTTTTTGCCATCTTGTAGGTAGGGACATGATCCCATTGCTATAGAAATTTTGGGGCTTCTGATCAAAATACCGCGACAAGTGGTTTTGGTAGTCCTTTCGTGATGTTAACCTAACAATGCTTAAAGAATTCTGAAGATACCGAAACAGGTGGAAATCTGAAGGTGTAAGATCAGGACTATACGGCGGATGCATTAACACCTCTCTTAATTTTTGCTGAGTGGCTAAAGACGTGTGAACTCCTAGAACTCAGCAGAGCAAACATAAGTGCGATAGCAAGAGCCTTAACTGGACACTGCAAACTAAAAAGACACCAATTTCACATGAAATTAAGTGACACTGACGTTTGCCGTTACTGCGGATTAGAGAGAGAAACACCCAAACATCTCCTATGTGACTGCGGACCCCTAATTCACAAACGCAGTATCCACCATGGCCGGCATATAATTCGGCCAGAGGAACTAAAATCTCTCAAAGCTAGGAAGATTTTAGACTTCCTGGAGGCTGCCAGGCTAAAAGAGATACTATAACAAGGTGGCGAGTTACAATAGATCTTATAGGTCGCAGTGACTACAGTTCCAACTGGAGCTGCATAGCCCCTATATCCTGCAATTAATTAAAGACGTGTGAGTTCTAGCGTTATCATGATGAAAAACCACACCCCTTCTGTTAATTAATTCCGACCGCTTTCTCTCAACTTCTTGCTTTGATCTCATCAGTTGTTCGCAGTAGATTTCAGAATAGATGGTCCTGCCTGGTGGTAACAGCTCATAATGAATAATGCCCTTCAAATCCCACCACACACACAGCATCACCTTGTTGCGAGTTAACCCGGGTTTCGCCACAGTCTGTGAAGCCTTGCCTTGCACTTTCTTGTTGTACGTGATCCACTTGTCATCACCAGTTATCAGTATGTTCAAAATGGAATATAATAAACCGGGCGACTAAACATTATTAGGTTGGGGTAGCAGAAATAATAGGCTGGCAGCGGAAAAAAAAATGGTTTGGTTAGATTGGCGATTATGTCGCCAACCTATTATTTTTGCTCTCCCGAAAAGATTTTTAGTCACCACATTAAATATATGCCGTTCAAAATTGGTTCGGTTTCATTACGCCGTAATAAAGAATCGCAAATGAGTACACGTTGGTACATGACAAATCCCAGGTCCCAAGGGTAGTAAGCAGAAATACAAACAAAGTAATAGTACAAAGCATGTATTTATCAAACAATATGAGATTTCAGTGTGTGAGTACCGAACCCGACACAACAGGCATTAAGGCGATACTCGAAAAAAATATGCTGAAGCGAGATAGCAATGAGAAAACCACGCGCACGGGAGCGAGACCGATTTTGCAGATTAGGCAAAAAAAAAACATAAAATCACTTCGTTTTAAAAAACTACAGCGATTTAAAAAAAATGCTTCTATACGATCCTAAATATTATTGGTGGCCACTTATTAAACCAATTTCCAATAGTGTAAGTAACCCCATTTAAGAATAATCTTGAAAATTCGTATTTTTTAGAGGTCTTTTCGAAAAGAAAAAGTGTCGAGGCAAAATCATAAAATCGTGTTTTTGAAACTATACGAATCTAGATAAAGGTATGAAGAAATATATATGGTATTACCAGATTTGTAACAACTGTAACTATAGTTTTATATCAAAAAGTCCATACTTTTTCCGAGTAGCGCCTTAACGTTCACTAAGCTAATTTGAATACATCATCCATAACTGTGATTCAAAACTGAACAAAATATTGAACTATTTTACTTACCTGTTCTTGATGTGCGGTCATGTTGTTCCATTGTATATATGAATTTTAATAGTATTATTTTTATGTTTTTAATTTAGTATTTAATGTCCTATTCATTTATGTATTATTGTGATAATTACACAATTATTTAAACTCAAACTTGTACATGTTCATTAGGTTTCTTTCAGTGATCTCGTGTGGTACCCAAATATCGAGATTTTTTTTGTAGGTACCTACCCTGTTTTTTTTTCAAATGCACCAAAACTGTTTTGTGGTCAATTCCCAGTTCTTCAGCTACGTCGTTACTACTATTATGCCGATCTTGCTCCACTTTAAAAAAAATGGGATCCATTTTATCCATAATGGGGCGACCAGAGCTACGTGCATCTTTGACATTAAAATTTCCGGATTGAAAAAACTTAAACCAAATTTGTGCTACTCTCACAGACACTGCGCTTGCGATGTTTATCGTCCATAAACATTTTTTTCGCGGCTTGCGTTGCTTTTTTACCTTTTTTGTAGTAAAATTTTAAAATGTAGAGATATCGAATTTCTTCATTATATTCACTTATCTTGACAGTAAGAAAACAAATGAAAATCACGTATTTCTAAATTTGAATTTGGAATTATTTTATTTATAATTTAATCTTTTTTGTTATGTATTATAGCTATAGCTACGCGGCTTCACCCGTCGTTAAAAAAAAATATATAAATAATAGGTTTTATAAATAAACTATTGTCTTAACCTTCGAGAACACGTTTTTCGGAAAAAAAACTGCGGGATCTTCTTTTGTACCTTTTCTAGCATGAGAATCTGTCATCACTAGAGGCGCTATACAGATTGCATACCAAATGTCTCCCGTTTACTGTACAGTAAACGGTAAGAAAAACTCATGGCA
Organism: Chrysoteuchia culmella; assembly: GCA_910589605.1. Classification (NCBI taxonomy): domain Eukaryota; kingdom Metazoa; phylum Arthropoda; class Insecta; order Lepidoptera; family Crambidae; genus Chrysoteuchia; species Chrysoteuchia culmella. Next base: position 2,207,226 of record OU342669.1, read on the forward strand.
GGCCCACTGGTCAAGTATTGCCATGCCAATATACCATATCCACTCGTTCCTATTCCTCGCGTCCATCCACGCACGTTCGGGTCATATATATTTTTGGGACAAATACGCTGATTCGATTGGCTCGCGATAAAATGACTTTGGATACAAGGTAAAGTCGCCTTACAAGCCATACACAGACATATACATACATACATACGTAGAATATCCGCTAAAGGCTTCGATCGCTAAGTTTTAAACAAATACCTATGTGGTTAGACTGTCTTGTTTTGCTAATAAGAGGGGAACTATATTTTATATTTTAACACTATTTCAGTGCATTTATTTTTCATCCTACTTATACAAAACATTAATGTGAAAGTTTGGATGTTTGTCACATAAAAATGGCTGAACCAATTTAAATTATTGCAGCCGTTACCAAACCAAACTAAAACCAAATGGTTGGTGGTAGGACTTGTTGTAAGTCCGCCTGGTTAGCTACCACCATCTTATCTAAGTCTGACGCTATAACAACAATGTTTTCAGCATTGTTGTGTTTCGGCAGTTAGAGATAAGATAGCCAGTCCCTCAGTGGTTGAGGGTTCCGGGAGAGGCTCGCTTCCATCTTCAGCCTTATCAATACTTAACATCAGGAATGATGAACGCCAAGAGTCTTCCCGTCGTGAATAAAAAAAAAGGAATTTTGTCATAGATATACATAGGTAGATACTTCTTCTTATCGAGTGAGGATTAGTGGCCACCTCTGGTGTCAGAGTTTATCAAGCCGCCTATAAGGCCTCTGACTAGGCTCAACGACTGTAATCAAATGACAACAACCGGGACTTAACGTGCCCTGCGAAGCACGGAAGCGCTCAATTATAATGCCACTTTACGGACACCCATCCGACACCTGACCGTGCCGAACTTTGCTTAACAAACATGATCGAATACGATCAGTCTGTCAAGCGCGGCCATGAACGCCATAGGTAGATTATAACCTTGGAGATGGATATTTAAATCTAATTGTGTCTCAATTCGAAGAGATCCAATTTGATTAAATGTTTGATTGTTTATACATTTGTTCACGCAAAAACGGCTGAACGGATTTGGACGGAATTTGGAACACAAATAGTGTAGATAGCCTGGATTTTAAACATATGATACTTTTACCTCGATATTCCCACAGGAACGGGAACCACGCGAGTTAAACCACGGGAGGCCGCTAATCTTTTTAAGCGTGTTTTGTTCCTAATAATTACTGCGAACAAACGCTTTTAATTACTTCATTATGGAAAATTTTGCTTGTTTCTTAGCACGCTATAGATATTATATCTATTGATAAGTACTTTGTGCTATATTCGTATTCTACTAATATTTGATATTAATAAATAAATATTTCTTACACTCACACCAATTAACCTAGCCCCAAAGTAAGCACTGCAAGGCTTGTGTTATGGGATACTAGGGTAACGGATATAAATACATATTTATGTGTAGAAAAACATATAAACGTCTATGACTCAGATACAAATGCTCGTATTCATCATACAAACATTTGCCCCTACCGGGATTCGAACCCGGGACCCCAGAGTAGGCGACACCTTGAAACCGGTGTACGAACCACTCGACCGTCTAGGTCGTCAAAATATTTAACTGTATTGAACGTTGAGCAAATTTTAATGATCTCACTCTACAGATTTAAAAATGTCGTAACGAATCCGTAACTTTTACTTAAAAAAACATAGTTACGTAACAAACGGGGTTAATACAGAGATTCTCTGTTAGACAACGTCTAAGAAAATAATAGAGACTTAGCCACTGACCTATAGGCATTTCAGTGGTTATTTTCCGTCTAAAAATTTCTGTCTTTTTTATGAACGACGGGGAGATTCTTAGCCTTCATCTTACCTGATGTTTATTTATTTGGGAACCACCAGGGAAAATTACAATAAAGCTTACAAATATTACAAATTATGGAGATCATTTCAAAATGTAAAATTCTTTTAAAGGTAGCCACATCATGCATTGGAAGTCACTAAGATAAAAATACAAGTAGAGAAAAAAAATGTTAAGTATTTATAAGGCTGAAAGACGGAAGCGAGCCTCTCCCGGAATCCTCAACCACTGAGAAACTGGCTATCTTATCTCGAGCTGCCGGAACACAACAATGCTGAAAACATTGTTGCTAGGCATCAGGCTTAGATAAGATGGCGCTAGCTAGCCACGCAGACTTACAACAAGTCCTACCACCAACCAAATAGAATACGATATGAACCCCTGCTGGGAATCGAATCCGGGACCTCGGATCTGATACCGGTGGTGATACCACTAGACCACAGAGGCGGTTAAAATTTTTGTATACTTTCTATTTATATTAAAATCTATTATACTTTTTGAATTAACGCTCCGTAAAAGAACTCTACGGAGTCTCTCGATTATACCTACCTAAAATTGTTAATAAATAGGTATATCCTTACAAACAGTATTTATTGGTTTCTCCTGTCAAAATGATATCATGGGATAGGAGCAAATACACAATACTTAACCACCTCCTATTTATGAAGTCGGTTAAAAATTGTTGTCGGTATAATCCAAAACATAAGTACATCTTATGTTTTGGCGCGCACTGTTCAATGAAATAAAACAACTTTTACGGATATCAAACGCGCTATATTTCACGAACTAAGTTGTAATTGTCCGCATTTTTTAGGTTAGTTAGGGGTTTTTGACTTTCCCGACGTTTCGGAACCGTGGTCACGGGATGACGGGAATAATCCAAGTTTGGTTTAGAGGTCAACCAAGATCCTTTTCCATTCTATGTAGGTATGGATAATATAAAAAACTGGCCAAGTGCGAGTCGGACTCGCGCACGTAGTTCTAATATTATATCAAAACGGCAAAAAATAAAAACACGTTTATCGTATGGGAACCCCCTTAAATACTTATTTTATTCTGTTTTTTTAGTATTTGTTGTTATAGCAGCAACAGAAATACATCATCTGCATCATCTGTGTAAAATTTCAACTGTCCATCACGGTTCATTCTGGTGACAGACGGACAGCGAAGTCTTAGTAATAGGGTCCCGTTTTACCCTTTGGGTACGGAACCCTGATTAATATCTAGTTATATCGTCAAATGCCCTAACCGTGACCTCATCGAAAAAATCAGCTGATGTCCAAGCAGCGCCATTTGCTTTTTTTTTACATCAAATGCTGAAGAATGCAAGGTCATACCGCTCACCGCGCATGTTATTTTATCGTATAAATTTGAAATTGATTAATATTTAGCCTTTACATATAATACTTAGTTATTTTTATGTGTAAGATAGCATTTTTAAAGTACACTCTACCTACAGCATTATGACGTGTTACATCCTATCCTACTAATGTAAAAGTTTGTGAGGATGTTTGGACGGATGTATGTTTGTTTGTTACTCTTTCACGCAAAAACTACTGAACGGATTGTTATATCTTCAAATAAGAACTCTTGATTAATTTCTTATGGTTTTTATTTGGTATGGACCTTACACCGAACAACACAGGACAGAGAGAGGGAGAGAAGTACCGTGCGAGCGATACATACGAGTATATTTGCTGCGTTTGGCTAAACAACACTCGCCGCCACATAAAATATTACAAATTACTTCCATAGATATAATATAGGCCGAATTAAAACCAGGGATGTTAAGGATATCCATAACCGTAACCGAAACTATCGGATATCCGAAATAAAAAAATATCCGTAACCGAAACTATCGGATATCCGAAATAAAAAAATATCCGTAACCGAAACCGAATAAATGTTTCGGATAATTTCGGATAGGGGCGGAGTCTAAGGGCCGGTTTCAATAATATATCTCTAACAAGAGGTAGGCCTATCTTGGTTACGTTACTTAGCAACCTCTGTTATTTTGGGTTATTTTGGGCTGACTAACAAAAATATCTAGGCAACAAAGCGCTAGTAAGCCTATCTCTTACTGAGGATAGGTTATTGAAACTGACCGTAAATGAGACACGTTACGACAAGTTGTTTTTGTCAAAAACCTACTCAATGATGACCTATAATATACAAATAAAACCATTTTTTTATCTATTTGTATGTTACTTTGAAATTCCTTAAAAATCTAATATCTAACTTCTATCCGAAACTACTGGATAATCCGAAATAATTTCATATCCGTATCTGAAACCGAAATATTTTTTTTCCAATATCCGTTTCAGTATCCATATCCGAAATTCCATATCCGTAACATCCCTCGTTAAAACATAGACTTCTTTTTACGGGAAAGGGGACCACGCGGTAAAAAACGCAGGCGGCCGCTGTGTATACTACAATTAAAATCAACGAGCAACCCGTGTGCGCATAATGCGCAAAAAACACATAATAACATTCAAAAAAGTTTTTTTTTTTTGGTTTTTTTTTTATTTTTTTTATTTTTTTTATTTGAGTTTTTGCTAAATTTCTCGACTTATCCGACCACTTCAGACAAATACCTTTCTAACGGTGTATTGCACTTGATTGTGCGACTTTTAGTTTAGGAGGAGAAGCGGCTTCACTGCCGTATTATATATATAGATTCTATATTTTTTCCTCCTTTCTACAATATTAATTTACGAATTACGTTTTTGGCTCAAACAAACAACAAGCAACGTTTTTTTTTTATTTACGTAATTAATGCTTTTTCAAAGGACCCAAAGGCGCTGTGATATTACTATTTTGCCAGTGGTCGTGGGTTCAATCAAATAAATATTTATGTGGGGACATATGGTTTAAGAACTTTATTTTCCCAAAAAGAATTACAAATAATTCACTTACTGAGAAAACATTATTTTACTAATAATAAAAATATGACCATCATTCAGCCTATTGCAGTCATCATCAGTGGTCTAGACGTAAGCCTCAAAACATTATTAAATTATTTATTTAAAACACTGCGTTAAAATACCGACTTTAAATACTTTAGTGTCTGTAATAGATTGTTTGGTTAACTACTTACAGAAGGTTATTTCTAGATAAGAGGTTTCATATACATTAACAAAAGTATCGAGCGAAATTCGGTAATGATTAAATCGTCCAAGTTAGCAAATATGAAACATATAATGCTCATAAATACTCATAACATAAAAAACTGAACCAAATTTTTATGGGACTAAATGGCAACTATTCCGCATCAAACAAAGAAAGAATCACGTAAATCGGTTCAGAAATCTTGGCGTAATCGGTTAACATACATGAAAAAAAATATATACCAACCGAATTAAGAACCTCCTGTTTGGAAGTCGGTTAAAAAAACAACAATCAAATAGTTTTTTCTCGCTCTGAACTCTAACTTGCTCAGGATTCGAACCCGTAACCAGTTTCAAGCTATACAAATTTTATTTAAGAATAAATTAAGGTGCACCGAAATATTTGACACAAAAAAACGAAGACACTTCGGTATTTTGCGGGCATCCGGCGCCTACGCATCATTATACTTTGTTTGAATGCAAACGTTTGCTATAACTTATAAAGCATGACGTGCTGTGGACTGTACTTAAATTATCAAATTATTTTTTCTCGGGTAAATAATAACTTTGGCTTTCGTCATACCATGTTACCTATGAATGATAAGAGCGTACATTTGTTATTTTTTTTTGTGAACGAATGGGAGGCTCTTAACCTTCATCCCACCTAATGTTAAGTATTGATAAGGCTGGAGATGGAAGCGAGCCTCTCCCGGTATCCTCAATCACTGAGGATTGTTACTGACCTGTATATACGTCACAGCTTGCAGTACTGAGTAAACTTGTAATGCAAGAAATGTTGTAATATACATACATATGTTATGACCTATAGAATATCTACTATTGAATTTATTTGCAAATTGATTTTTTTTTTCGGTTAGTATTACCTTAAGATGTAGGTACTTTTATTTAAGTATTTTCTTTGTGATGGAAAGTGATCTTACTGATGTGTTGAGGTCACTTTTCAATTTGACGACTCTGTATGAAATAAAACGGAGACAAAACAGCCCTACCAACGGCGTAGCTTCTTTGACGGTCATAAGTGCTTGTAACAGCCTAAACCAGTTATAAAACAATATTAAGTTTCGAGTTTTGATAAGGCTGAAGGAGGAACCACGTTTCTCCCGGAATCCTGGACCACGACGGAACTGGCTATCTTATCTTTTTCTTTTATGGAGTACGGGGAGACTCTTAGCCTTCATCATACCTGATGTTAAGTATTGATAAGGCTGAAGATGGACGCGAGCCTCTCCCGGAATCCTCAATCACTGAGGAACTGGCTATCTTATCTCTAACTGCCGTCAGACTTAGATAAGATGGTGGAAGCTAGACAGGCGGACTTACCAAGTCCTACTACCAACCGAAAGTGGTAGGACTAGTTAGATCATCAACAGGTAAACTTTAAATTACAAATCGAAATCCTTCATTTTGTGTCTAGACCTAACTAAAGGTTACTTGTCTGTCTAGGTCAGCGTGGGTAGACGTTTTTTATCATCTGGACCTCAATTTGTGAATCTGAATAGATGGATACAGACAGACCCGATAGTACAGTAGTATAATCAAATCTACAGCGAGGGTTTGAATCCCATCCGAGACTATTCATAGTTTCGTGGTTTCGTCCACAAAAACACAAATATGCTGTCAAAATTTGGTGTTTCGAGATGTTTAGAAGTTGGGCCTAATACATACTACTAACAACAAAATAAAAACATCTTTATTTAAACAGACTAAGTAGTTAGGCGTTTTTGAATTGTCAGAAATTTTAAAAAGTTTCAAGACCTTTATGTCTTTGACTTTTTAACTAAGCAGCCGAAGCCGCGTGCGTTTCCTAGTTTATAATACAAGATCCTGCAGCGTGCCTATAAATCGAAGCAATAATTGATCGGCCTCTGATGAGACGTAGCTATAATGATTACAAACAATTATGTTCTGTAGCCTTGCATTCATCGGAGGTGGGTTAGCGAGGTGACATAGATTAGAAATGTAGAAGCAACATGACGTTTGCTGTTTTCGTTTCTTAGCGAGACTGTCACGTAAAACGAGACGCAAGCATCAAATTCAAATTCAATAACATTTATTCAGTCTAGGCTGTTACAAGCACTTATGAACGTCAAAGAAGCTACGCCATCGGTTCACAAACCCTACGGCAGGAGACCTTGTAACGAGAAGAACCGGCAAGTAACTCGTCAAGGGCTGTTTTTTTTCTATCATCACATCATATCACTTGAAGTTGAAGTTGAAAATTCGAACAATTTGGTACAGATATAGTAGATCTATATCTGTGCCAAATTTCATCCAAATCCGTTCAGTAGTTTTATCGTGAAACAAACAAACTGACATACTTTCACAATTATAATATTAGTTGGATTAACAATCTGTGGATAGTGTGGGTTGAACTTTTGGAAACTGTGTGTGATAATAATGTAACACTTTTGTAATAGTGTTAGTGTCAACAGTTTATTATGCCTTACAATTTATATTACCTAATAATTTAAATGTTTTCACAATTAAGTATATTATTTGCAAAGTGATTCTTTACTTATAGGTATATCTTTGTATATATGTGTGCTTATCTCTGTCGTTTGCTTGCTGCGAAACAAATGAACCTAATAAATTGGTCATAGTTGTTATTTTTCTGCATCCATAAAAAAAATGATGCAGAAAAATAGCAAATACAATCTTGTATTCCAGGTTTCCAAAAACGCATGTTTTTTCTAAACACTTTAAAGGATTACTAAAGGAACTCCCTCAAACCTCAGAGCAGCTTTAGTATTGTAGGCATAATACTATCAAAGTATCTTGATTGTTTCTTCTTTGTATATCGATAATGAGTTGGTATAACAAACTTCGTGGCTTGACATGGAGTTTTAGAAATGTTACTTTACTAACTTTGTTGTATAATAACTGTAAAATATTTATGTTATTCGATTCTAAGTTTCTAACTTCTACCTGAGTAAAGTTTAGTATAGTACCTAGGTCTCTGGCAATATATTTTAGAATAGCTTCCGCTCGCGGTTTCATCCCGTTCCCGTGGGAATATCGGGATAAAAAGTAGCCTGTGTTACTCTCCTACCTTTTAATTAACTCTGTGCCAAAAATCAAGTTGATTGGTTGCTTAGTATGGGCGTGAAGAAACGACAAACAAACACACTTTCACATTCATAATATTATAGTTAGGATTAGGAACGGATTATCGTATTCCGTATTTCGTAACAAATCGTATTGTGATAATAATCCTGAAGTTTAAAATGTTATTATTGACAGCGTAAACCGTGAAAGTAAAATGGTGTAAGTATATTTTTGTTCGAATTGACATTGCTTTTTTCTATACTAATATTATATAGATAGAGGAATAATTTGATTGTTTGTTTGCATTGAACAGTCTCCGAAACTACTTAACGGATTTGAATGAAATTTGGTACACAGATAGTAGATAGCCTGGTTATGAACATAACTTACATTTTATCCCAATATTCCCACGGGAACGGAAACCACGGGGGTGCCACGCGCAAGGTAAGAAAGCTTACTAAATTCCAAGTGAATACGGGACCAGCCCCCTAATCGTCTAATTTAAAATCTATCACAATCCCTTTCAGAGGTATTGTGATTGTGATATTTTCGTCTGTCATATTGCTTAGACAGTTCAATTTCGTTTATTTCATACCTTTTAAAACGCGTCCCGATCACAATTCCTTTCAAATGTCAAATAGTGACGGCCTGAATAACTTTCAAATTACGAATTGAAAGGGATTGCGATTGATTTAAAATTAGACAATTAGCCCCCTGAACTTATCTGTGCTGGCCTGAGCATGTCATCCACGTAAACAGTTGTTCTGCGCTGAACTTTAAACTATTCGAATCAAAGTATTATTGGTGCCCACTAATTAAGCCAATTTTTAATAGTATAAGAACCCATTTAAGAATAATCTTGAATTTTCGTATTTTTAGGGGTCTTTTCGAAGAGAAAAAGTGTCGAGGCAAAAATCGTAAAATCGTGTTTCTGAAGAAATATATATATATTTATTAACGACGGTGAGACTCTTAGCCTTCATCATACCTGATGTTAAGTATTGATAAGGCTGAAGATGGAAGCGAGCCTCTCCTGGAATCCTCAGTCACTGAGGAACTGGCTTTCTCATCTCAAACTGCCGGAACACAATAATGCTGAAAACATTGTTATACGTCAGGCTTAGATAAGATGGTGGTAGCTAGCCAGGCGGACTTACAACAAGTCCTACCACCAACCAAACCGAATACAATATGTACCCCCGCTGGGAATCGAACCCGGGACCCCTGGGTCTGATACCGGTGGTTGTACCACTAGACCACAGAGGCGGTTTTTACCAGATTTGTAACATCTCTAACCGTCCTATAGTTATATAACAAAAAGTACGTACTTATTCTTATATACTTCCCCCCTTCCCTCTACTTCCCTCTAAATTAATCAGTGGCGTCTTTAGTTTTTAAGGTAATTGTTACTAAAGGAATGTCTTCTTTGTATCATTGTTCTAACTTTCATTCGGTAGATAGATAAAATCCTCCTCCCGTTCCAGTATCTTAGGTCGGCTTTCCACGTTCTCTTTTCTCTCTTTGTAACGCTACAGTTTTAAAAATACTTAACAAGATGTTCCAAATATACTAATCGTCCAACATTTTCATGCTTTTTTAATACTCATGTAATTGATAATAGAATCTCGTGCCATTTTCCTCATTTTCTTCTTCTAAAGCAAACTTTTCAAGAACATACAGCCAGACATAGTTTAGTTAGATGTTACAGGATGTTTGAATTACGCAAAAACGGCTGATTAAACTTGGTACAAATATAGTTAATATCCTGGAACTCCTGAATCAAAACAAAGGATAAACAAACATGGTTTACATAGTTTTTATCTTGTCCAAATGTCCACGCGGAAAAAATCGAGCTAATAACATTTTTGTTTCTAAAGCAAACGATTCAAAGACATACAGCCAAGACATATTTCATTTTCAGTTATTTAACATATGACATTTTGCGGCGGCGCGTACGTTACTGGGTGACCTTGAACGCTGACATTTAGGAGAAGGGGTTTAGAGATCCTTGAGCGTAGAGGAAAATTATTTTAATATGGTTTATGGTTATACAGTCTTTAAAGATTTGTTAGCTAATTTTACTGCTACTATTTTACAAAACTACATTGTTTCATCAATAGAGCCTAAATAGGTTTTTTAGGCTCTAGAGGGCTTAGGCTAGAGTCTGAGTCTAAGGGAATGGGTGTGAGGGGGAAGAAGGTGGTTGTCTCACTATCTCCCCACCAAAGCGTCATCATCATCCCTTCATTCTGATTCATATAATCAACATTCAAACCATTATATATATAAAAAAAAAAGACAAAAAAGACTGAAGATGGAAGAGTGCTTCTATAGGCTTCAACCACTGAGGCTATCTTATCTCTAAAATTGCTTAAATTGTGGTAGCTAGCCAGCCGAAATTACAACAACTCCTATTTCCAACTAAACTGGGAATCGAACTAGGGACCTTTAGCTGTGATACCGGTGGTGTTCCCACTAGTCCACAGAGGCGGTTAAGTGTTGCCAGCTTTCGTACGCCAGACTAACACATACTCATCAAAACCACCTACGGAACCCTGCAAAAATAAGGCGCCAAAAATTCGCCCACATACCAAACCACGGTGTCTGTCGCTCGTGGGTTTTTTTTCTATAACGTTTTTAAATCCGGCAACGGTCTAACGTTTCTGCGGCCAGTGCGCGCGCATCCACCAAAGGCGCCACATAATCCTAAATGAATTCGCGACTTCAAAAATCAGCTTCATACGTGGCGCTAGTATCTACGCGTCTAATACAAGTTTTATTTAAATTTTTCACCGTTTACAAAACAAAAGAGGTTGACTGTTTGATTTTAGGAATATAATTCGCAACCTTTTTGCAGCCTTGACGCGTGACGCATGTGTTTTAAAAATTCAAAAAAACATAAAGGAAAGGCAAAGACTTTTAAGGTATACTGCCAGTTCCTAAGTAAATTCCAAATATTGAATTTAAAAAATGGTTCTAATATCTTCTTTTAAAGTCTTGCGACTTACCTTCGACAGATTAAAGTCGTCCCAACCAGTTTTTGAAATTAAAACGATTAAAGATAATACCGAGGACATTTGCATTGATTTTATAATTTGCGTGACGTGTTTATTAGACAAAGATCAAATCAGCATTCAGTTTGGATTCTGTGTCTGTGAATCGGAGACGTGTCTCGGTGTTTTTTTTAAATCTAATATTGGTGTGGCTTACGTCACCGCGAACAGACAGCCAGTTATAGCCAGGTAAGTGTTTATGGATTTTTTTTATTAATTTCTGCTTTTTTATTCCGATGGCGTCAAAGTCAAAGGGACATCACGTTTTTTAAGCTAGTTTTTTTTATCTGTTACCTTTGTTAACTATGTTGCAGACCTGTTTTACCACAATTTATAGTACGACTAACCTATCATTTAATTTAATGTTTGCCTGAATAGCTATTAAAGTTAATTACTTGCGTGGTAGTTAATTATCATAAACTATTCATTTGAAAATTGTGGAAAAATTTTAACCGCCTTTGTGGTCCAGTGGTTTCAACCACTGGTATCAGACCCAGGGGTCCCGGATTCGATTCCCAGCGGGGGTATATATTGTATTCGGTTTGGTTGGTGGTAGACTTGTAAAAAGTCCGTCTGGCTAGCTACCACCATCTTATCTAAGCCTGACGCCATAACAATATTGTTCCGGCAGTTAAAGATAAGGTAGCCAGTTTCTCAGTGATGAGGATTCCGGGAGTGGCTCGCTTACATCTTCGGCCTTATCAATACTTAACATCAGGTATGATGAAGGCTAAGACTGTTCCCGGTGTTTATAAAAAAAACTTTATTAAGTTTAGTTGTTTTAAAATATTTTTTGAAAAGTGTAAAAGTGTTAAGTGTTTGAAATCATTTTGTATAACTACGAACATTAATTTAGGAGAGAGAGAGAAACATGAGGTAAATTTTATTTCACCTTACTTAACATCAATATTAAAAAACGATTTCTTTGAAATTCCTTAATAACTTTAAGGCACATTTTAGATTTAAAAAGTTACATCATTTTCTTTTAAGATTTTTTTTTTATAATATTCTCTTGACTTTTCCACTTAAAAATTCTAGTTTCCACTAGATTTCCGATCACTTCAATTGAGATGTCCAAAAATTTATGAAGTCTGGGCCACTTCTGTGTACAGTATATCAAAAGATAGGTAAAGACATGATAAACAGTTTCTAATTATTCAATTTCTTTAAAATAAATTTGTTTTCTGGAAGGAATAATAAATATTATGCAAAACACACAAACACACACACATCAAAAATACACAACGGCGGAAGATGTTACTTTGTCACTGTCACTGTCAGTCAATAGAATTACAGTCGAGCACAAAGTAGTACTCGAACTCGAATTAAGAAACTTTCACAATGGTCGGTCACGGGATGGGTGACCATAAATTTACTATCTCGAGTTCCTCCGTGCTTCGGAAGGCACGTTAAGCCGTTGGTCCCGGTTACATTTGCAGTCGTTAAAACCCACCAATTCGCATTGGGCCCGCGAGGTGGGTCATGGCCCGTTCTCCTTATCTATCCATAAGGAAGCCCAGTGCCCCAGCAGTGGGGACATTAAAAATGGCTGATGACGACGACAGAGTAGAACTCAATGACAGTGACACTGATCGTTTTTAAGGCGGTACCCCCACCGAAAGTGGCGCCGCGTTGAATTTTATAAGATGAATAAGATTGAATAAGATTTTTAGAGCCCATTGTCTAGTATTTTTAGACGGTATCATTACATTCCCTCGGTAGTTACTGCTAGAAGTAGATAGCAAAACTGCTAAAAGTGGCCGTTTTTGACACATTTGCTATCTACTTCTACGAATGACTATGACGAGATGTAGCGATGCCTTCTAAAAATACAAGACAATGGGCTCTAAAAATTCCACGTTTAGTTTTATTAAAATTGTAAATTAGAATTACGATATTAAATAAAATTCAACGCGGCGCCACTTTCGGTGGGGGTACCGCCTTAACGTCGAGTTGTCAGATTTGACGCCTTATTACAAGTAAAAAATATTGATTTGTATTTATTAGAAAGAAAGATTTTTTTTCTATCTTTGGGGGTGGTGTACATAGACGTGGCACAGATTGGGACATCCTCTCGCGATTTAAAAAAAAAGCCTGTACAAATTCATCAAAATCTGATGCCTGGCTTAGACGTTATAACGAACTAACTACAGCCAGACAGAAGTTTACTTTCGTTATAATATTAGTATGGATTTTATTCTCGTTCGTTGTTACATCTTAAAGTAGTCAGAACGCCACTTTGAATTTTTTTTACTTAAACATATCTATAGCAAAGCATATAAATGTACACTTACTCGAGTTTTTTTTATGAACAACGGAAAGACGACCTTAGATTTCATTATACCTGTGGGCCTACCATAAGTTTTCCTTTCCCTTTACTGTAAACGAGGATATTTTGTATGCGAATCTGTACAGCGCCTCTAGTGGGTAGTAGCAGAACTACAGATTATACAAAATGTCTCCCGTTTATTGTACAGTAAACGGAAAGAATAACTCACAGAAGGCCAGGATCTTAATTATTGATAAGGCTGAAAATAGAAGGAACCTCTCCCGGAATCCTCAATCACTGAGGAACTGGCTACCTTATCTCTAACTGTCTGAACACAACACTGCTTAAACATTGTTGTTATGGCGTCAGACTTAGATAAGATGGTGGTAGCTAGCCAGGCGGACTTACAACAAGTCCTACCAGCAACATTTCCAGTCATTTTCACCAGAGGGGCCCAATTGTCATGCCATCATGGGCCTCAACTGCTTCTAAAACGTCTGAATCAGTTGGTGAAATACTAATTTGGCAGAATCAGCCCTGCGGAAATAAGTACTAATTCTGGAACCGTCTCCCTGTCGCTATCAGAAAATCTCCCAGCAAATATTCCTTTAAAAGGAATGTTCGTGCTTTTCTTTTGGATGGGTTGCGTGCGTAAGTTCGTGGTTTGGGTAATTTATCATCAAGTATGTATGTTTTAGAAGTGAAAACTTCTTTAGCGGCGTTGTGCACATTAGAGTTAAAAATTTTTGGGATGGGTAAAAAAAATTAAAGTCGCGTCAGGACACGTGACCTCGAAAATTCGTAAGACGGAGGGAGAGTGAGCGCCGGCGCGGCGTAGTAGAGGAAGTAATATCCCCTCTTTCTACCGCGCAGCGAAAATGTATGCCTGCTCCTGCTGTTTCGTTTAAGCGGTTTTCACTTCTGCCGGCACTCCCGGAGTGCAACCCGTTGTTTTTTTTGCCTTTTAAAATGCTATTTTAATGTAATAAATGTAAATAAGGAAATACACACAGAATCGGTAAGTGAACAACTTTTTCCTAGAGAGATGGGTCCAAATACGAGAACTTTTTGGACTTCCCATACTAAATCGATCACGTGATCAGTCTGATTTGTATGAAGAGTCGAAAAAAACTTCCCATATTTCGAGCCGAGTTTCTTGGAGAAAGTTGTTTACTTACCGATTCTGAGTTGAACTTAAAAATGTTAGATACTGTTTAAAAATAACCCTGTATAATACTATACTACTTAGTACCATGGAAATAATATATAGGTAATAATGATAAATTTTAAATAGAAAAATATTGGAGAGCAGAGAATATTGAAGCGCACAACCACTGAGCATTGGACCGGATTAACAAAGGTCGTGGGTTCGAGTCCCATATCTGAGAATTCACTTGTGACCGAGTTGTTTTTTCTAATATTTTTCGATTTAAAATTTATCATAAGTATAAAAATAGCATTGAAAAATGCAAAAATTCAGAAATCATGAAGTAATATGTACTTCGTACATCACTAGCACTCATAATAAACCAAAGATGACAGCTTCATATTTAAACTCAATCTAACTAGTAAACTATATTTAAAAAAGGATTTATTTTGGAACAAACAGATTTACAATTTAAAGCGATAATAATGTCTGCGGTTAGTTATTAAAAAACTATGTCGCATCATTAACGCCCTACTCTAGAGAGAATACGGCGTTCCAATTAAACAAAAGATAAGTAATAAAAAAATGAATACAAAACATATCTATATATTATGGTAAGAATCTTAAACAATACAGAACACAGATAGTCTTTTCTATAAACAATTGAGATCAAACTTAAACATACTTACACACATACATCATCAGCCTGTGGACGTCCACTGCTGGACATAGGCCTCTCCTAGCTCACGCCTATTGTGACGTTCATAGGAGGCTATTAGCCTACTGCTAGCACGCTGGCCAGACGGGTTGGTAGAGGGTTTGTTTGAAGTGTTCCTTCTCTCGCACAGGTGTTCAATGCGTCGAGCCTCTTAGTCGACTCCTACGACATCGCAGGCATGTAAGGGAGTGGTGACACTTGTATTCTTAGGCAGTCACCACAAGGCACATACAAACTTACACTATTAATTAATCTAACATTTATCTATTATTTGGACTATAACTATTATTCTATTATTAGGACGACCTGTTTGTGGCGCAGGGGTACTAACCCCGCCTTCTGCGCAAGAGGTCCCGGGTTCGATCCCCGGACAAGACAAATATTTGTGTGCATGAACATATCTATTTGTCTTGGTCTGGGTGATTAATATTTATATTAAGTATGTATTTACATAAAAAAAGTATATAAGTATGATTTTCCGTTATCTACGAGTAGTATCCATAACACAAGTTCTTCATGAAACTTAACGTGGGCTAGATATTTGGTGTGATTGTATGCAAGTATTTATTTATTTATTATTATGCAGATAACTTTAAATGTTTAGTAACAACGAAGAGAGGATCCAATACATCAGTTTTTAGAATAACATCAAAATTGAAAATCATTTATTAAGTCTAGGCTGTTCCAAGCACTTATGAACGTCAAAGAAATCAATCCCTTTTTACCTTCACCTACGTTTATAACACAACTAGCGGCCTCTCGTTTCACCCGCGTGGTTCCCGTTCCCGTGGGAATATCGGGATAAAAAGTATCCTATGTTCATAACCAGGCTATCTACTATCTGTGTACCAAATTTCATCCGAATCCGTTCTGTAGTTTCGGAGCCTATTCAATGCAAACAAATAAACAATCAAATCGTTCCTCTTTATAATATTAGTACTATAGACTATAGATGACACAGTTGAAGGTAGAAGCGGAAAATTATTAATATCTCCACTGCTGGGGCACTGGCCTTCCTTATTGGATGGATAAGGAGAAAACTCATACATCCAGTGGTAACCGAACCCGGGACCTCTGGATCCGATACGTGGCTGTCCTTTAACGCGTTGATGTTTTTTCTAAGAAGAAAAATATTTGCTAAATTTATGAATGGAATATCGGGATGAATTGCAGCTAATTTGTTGTTCTGATGTATGAGGTATATGAGTGTAAAGTTTCATTCCAATCCGTTCAGTACTTTGTGCGTGATAGAGTATCAAACATCCATCCAAACATTTTCAGAAACTTTTCCATATTTATTAGACTAGCGGTCCAAAGTTCACATTTTCCGAACGTCAACGCGATCGAATCCGCGGATGTTTTCTTGCGAAACAATAATTAATAACAGCTGTGAAATCATAAAAGTCATTTGATCTAATAAAACTTAAGTAGTCGCAATAAAAACAAGGATTTCTAGTCTCAAATGAACTTAGACCTTAGGAACTGGTTCTATGACGTAACACTTGGCTAGAAGTCAGACAAAGGAGATACCCTGACAGCGAAGGTCAGACGCATCGAGACTAGAATTATTTGTAACTTTAAATCAGTGCTAAAACCTTCTTTAAAATCCTGTTTGATGATCTTGAAGTTCGTAAAATAGTTCTAAATATATAATTTTAATGGAAATTTCATATTTATATTTTTTTTATTTACAATGCTATTTTATGTGATAATTTTAAAAACAAGTAAATATACTAGAAAAAAGGAACTAGTCTCATGTCCATCCCATCAGGGCGACTGGACTCGAAGCCACCCAATGCACTGACCAATTAGGTATGTTACAGAGACCTATGAGAACACGTTGAAGTTCTCTATATATATATATATATATATATATTCATCTTTTCTACGTGTTGGCCACCATCAATGAGAGAAACATCCTCGCATTCGAAAGAAACATCCTTACAGATGTTTGTCTATCGATAAAGATGAAACAGCCATCTAATTATAACTTTTGAAATGTGCATTTTACAATGCTATTTTTAAGTGATAATTTTTAAACAAGTAAATATACTAGAGAAAAGCAACTTGTCTCATGTCGCCCTGACGGGACCCGAACCTCAAACGCGCTATATTTCACAACATAGTTCGTGAAATATAGCGCGTTTGATATCCGTAAAAGTTATTTTATTTCAATGAACAGTGCGCGCCAAAACTTAAGATGTAAGTACCGAAGTGTGTATTTTTTTGGGTTTCCCAACGTTACGGTACCTATTCAAGAGCCGCAGGTCATAGTATGACTAGCTACTTATAAATATAATAATACACTTCTTTATTCAGAAAAAGGCTAGCATATCCAGAGGTTTCGGGTTCGATTCTCAGTGGGGGTATTTGTAAGTTTAGTTATTGTATTTGGTTTGGTTGTGGTACTTAAAGCAAGTTTCTCAGTGGTCGAGGAACATTCAGCTTTACCTTACTCACAGCTTACAGGTATAAATGAAAGCTTAGCGACGCTGAACATAAATACTTAATTAAATGTTGATATACCTACAATTAAATAAAAATGAATGAATGAGAATTTCATTTACTTAAAGTTCGAAGAAGCTTTTTATGACGAGAAAATTGGAAAAAAATCAACGGGAAATACACGAGTGAAACCGCGAGCAGCCACTTGTAGATGTAATAATAAAAATGAATCGCCGAAATATTAAATTTAATCATAATATTTCTTACAAAGCCTAAAATAAACTTCTCAAAAAACTGGGTTTTTGTATACTAGATGACAAATAAACATATTTACATTTAAAAAAAAATACTGCAAGATAGTTATGTGAAAGGAATAACCTAAAAGAATGTTGAACTAAAATAAATATAGCAAAATATTTTTGCATCGGCCGGGAATCGAACCCGGGCCGCCCGCGTGGCAGGCGAGCATTCTACCACTGAACCACCGATGCTTATAACTGTAACACAAAAATTCTAATGAAGTAAGCAATACAAATACCATTAGAAAGGTAAACGTGACTTAGATATAATGCTCTTATGAAAGATTGTTACGTCATATTATTACAAGTATACAAATTCTTATAATATTGTCAGTTTTACCACACATTATGTTATGTACACTCAACAGCACGTACGGCTTTGCATTTGCCCTACGAAAACCGCCGCTATTCCGAGCGACGTAAGGGCGCTCTCAAGGTCAAAGTGTAAAGGCGTAGCTGCTGCTGACTGTACTTATATTTATACTGTGGTTTTACAACATTTTACAGCCTTACCATAAAACATTTAGGGCTAGTGATAAGAGACTGGAGAAGACTAGAAAACTCTCAGTGGGTTCGGGTCCCAACTGAGAATTCAGTAGTGGCCGAGCTGATTTTGTCCAATATTGTTCTATTAAAAAATTATCATAAGTATAACAATAGCATTTAAATGGAAATATTCAAAATTTATAGTTTATATGACTAGTTTTTGCATGTTAGAAATATTTTTTTCTTCCTTTCTATTGTGTAGCACATTATTTATGTACTTACTTGACTACTAGCTTGACGTTTCAAAACGTGCCGAAACGTCAAGCTGTAAGTATGTATGTGTGCTATATAATAAATGTCGCGTTGAGTCCCGTTACTCTTGTTTACAAAGTTCAGAAGGTTCAAAAAGGGCGCCAGTGGCCTGAGACCTTTGGATATCAGTGGGCCGGATACCCAAAGGTCGCAGCTTCGAGTCCTGTCTGTGAAAAAGGCCGAGTCGGTTATTTCCAATATTTTTCTAATAAAAATTATAAAAAAAATATTAAAGAACTGAAAAATATGCCTGTATCAAAAGATAAGCCAACTGAAAAGATGGAAACCAGATCAAATATAAAAGGCAAATATAAAAAATTTTTTTGAAGCAGGCAGGTTTTTATATTTTTTAATTTATGTACATATTTTTTAATTATATCTTTGTAGTTGTTTATAGGTCATGATATACCTTTTTGAAACCCTTAAGATTTGCCCTTCAATTTGATACCTATATTGAAAGTATTCTAAAAATTTATTTTTTCTTCAATTCAAATACTAACACCTCACAGCCGCTATGTTGGTTTTTTTTAACATCACTTACCTATAAACACTTGGACTGTCAAGACAAATCTTACGATATCTTAATTATAAAGATCCGTCCAACCGTTTCAGAGAAAAGAGGTATAAAGATTATAACATATAAACATACAGACATACAAGAAACGCGCCAAAAACCCTCCTTTGCAGTCGGGTAAAAAGAAGAAAGTCTTATGTATTAAATAAATAAGAGAGTCTTACACCCATATTCTAAGTCGTTCCTCCAAAACTTACTCGTCCTCGACTTAACGAAACCTCATTGAAAACCTCTTCGAAATACCCCTCGAAATCGGTATTCTAAGTCACAACTCCGTAAGGACCTGGAGGAGCCAATGAGTACGTAGCCACTCCGTGTTAGGCCTAGCGCACACTACCATTTTTACCCATGACAAGGTTGAATGGAGTGTAAAAAGTTTTGGAGGAACGACTTAGAATATGGGGTTATTTTATGATTTTCGTTTTTTTGCATTTTTCAATGCTATTTTTATACTTAGGATAAATTTTAAACAGAAAAATATTGAAAAAAAATTTGGTTAGAGCATTGGACCAGATTTCCAAAGGTCGTGGGTTCGTGTCCCATCTGAAAATTCACTTGTGTCCGAGTTGACTTTCCAATATTTTTCTATTTAAAATGTATCATAAGAGAGTCTTATGCCCACAAAAACGAAAGCGCGGACGTTTGCTAGTTCAAAATAGAATCTGTAGTTCCATGACATTTATATAATCAGGTATTTTGTATTTCAATCATGATATTTTGTATAAAAAGCCAAGAAATAATGTAAATCCAAGACATCATTTGACATTTTGAATCTTATCTCTTTGATCTAGAGTTCGTTTTTAAACTCAAGTCGTGTTCAAAACTTAGCATCATCGGAAAAATACCAGTCGTTATTTAAGGTTAGAGTAAAATAAGCTTTTTGTCGTGGTAATAAGATCTAAAATGGATGTGCTTAATAATATTTTAGGTGGAATAAAGGTCAAAATTACTTGTTGATGCTAATTGTATGCAAATAAAGTTATTTAGAGACCAAACTTGTGAGGATATTACACGTGTAATATTTTTATTTTGCTCTGGCAACTTTGTGTTGAAAATATTACATTTGCACCGAATCAGTGTATCCCGCCCCGCCGCGTTCAAGACCTTCTTAGCAATACTGACTTTTTTATTCCTTTGTATAAATATATTGTAAATAGTGTAGAGAAAATTTAAGTTTATGAAACAATACTTTAATTGTTAAGGTAGTATTTTATGTATGTAGTTGTCGCTTTTTTTTTTACATGTTTTTGTCAGGTTTTTTCAATCTATTTTTTCTCTTTGTTATTTATATTGTTGTCAAGACTAAAGTTGAAATTGATTATCTCTTGTATCTACTATAATAATATGTATGCGACTGAAGGACTTATCCAGGTCATGAATAAATTAATAAAAAAATAAAAATAAAAAAAAAATCATTTGCCGCCAATTTTTGATGTAAGTAGTTTTTATTTTATTTCGGGATTTAGTTTTCATTTATTATTATGTTAATAAGTGATGTTACCATAATTATTATTTGTCAGTAAAAAAGGAGGTTTATTCCATTCGATCGAATGTATTTCTATTCTAGTCATACCTACCTCATGTGTAGTGTCGGCTTAGCATAGCACTACCCCCTCTCATCCCGTGGGTGTCGTAAAAGGCGACTAAGGGAGCTTTCAGGAGACGGGCAGCAGCGTCTCCTACAAACTTGGCCATACTGCGATCGGCAACCCGCCTGCCAAGCGTGGCGATTATGGCAAACTCCCCCTTTGGGGGAGGCCTATACCCAGCAGTGGGTGTTATGTGGCTGAGAAGAAAGAAGGTACCTACCTACATATTTCATAATTTCCTGGCTAATATGAGTACTAAAACTGCTAAAGTGTGTTTGAGTGTCCGTCCTTCACGCTCTAATTTATCAACCAATTGACTTGATTTTTGCCACAGAGTTAGTTAAAATGTCGAAGAGTTACATAGGCTACTGTCATCCCGATATTCCCACGGGAACGGGAACCATGCGGGTGGAAGCTACATCAAAAATAATTTCCACTCATATCGCTATAGTTCGTGATTCTGGTTTATTTTAGTTGGTTATGAATTAATTTATGATAACTTTTATTCGAAGATAAAAAAATCTGCTCTTTGAAAAGATTTCAACGCACGTTTATTATAGCGGAAGCTAGTTATAATCATGTATTAGTATGTGTATCCATCATCAGCCTGTGCACGTCCACTGCTGGACATAAGCCTTTCCTAGCTCACGCCTATTGTGGCGTTCATAGAAGGTTATTAGCCTACTGCTACCACGCTGGCCAGACGGGTTGGTAGAGGGTTTGTTTCAAGTTTTCCTTCTCTCGCACAGGTGTTCAATGCGTCGAGCCTCTTAGTCGACTTTGACGACATCCCAGGCATGTAAGGGAGTGGTGACACGCGTATTATTAGGCCGTCACCACACGGCACAGTATGTATATAATATTAATAATATATTAGTGTAGGATATTATGAGTAAGAATCTTGTTCCAATAAGGTAAGAATAGATGAATTCATGATTTTTGAATTTTTGCATTTTCCAATGCAAATTTTACACTTATGATAAATTTTAAATAGAAAAATATTGGCTACCGAGACTACCAGTAGCTCAGTGGTTCTAACCACATGCATTGGACCGAATTTCCAAAAGGTCGTGGGTTCGAGTCCCATCTGAGTTTTCACTTGTGGCCGAGTTGATATTTTCCAACATTTTTCTTTTTAAAATTCATCATAAGAATAGATCAACCCGCGCTCACTTCGCTAGGCGTCAAAATGTTTATTGGTACTGAAATTATCTCACGATCAAAACCTATTCACAAGTGAAAGAATTTGAAAATATTACTTCTTTTAAGCAAACTTTCAAAATTTATAATATTAGTATGGATAACACCCAGACACTGAACAAACATGCAGCCCATCACATAAATTTTAGTCGCAGATAGAGATCGAATCCACGAAACCTAGGTGCTTTAAAACATTTTTACTTATCAAGTATCGCATGGCATGATACAAATAAAAGTGCGTTGAAATCTTTTCTAAGGCCTGTTTTTTTATCTCCGGATAAAAGTTACCAGTTAGTTAATTCATAACCAACAAAAATAAAACCGAATCGCTAATTCTGCTGCTGTCTTTGTCTATACTATAGAATCAATCAGCCAATATTAATATTTCACTATGGTTAGTAATTTTGTTCGGTTTTTTAAACATACGTAGGCACTTGATTTGTTGTAAAATATAAATATGTTGTAGTAAAATAATTTTGTAAGTACTTAGGCTTTTTAAAATTATGTTAATCGAGTATTAGTGATGATGATAGTGTGCGAATAAACCTTTCTGGTTTCTGCTACACTACATAGCATAAGAAATAAAAATGTATTTATTGTTAAATAAATAAATAAAATTAAAGCGGTATAAGCGACATTTATTTTTGGATTTAGCTTCCGCCCGCGGTTTCGGTGGTTACCGTTCCCATCGGAATATGGGCAATTGGCAATATTGGCATACGTTTGTTTAAGAAACTAAATATTATTTAAATACTAATATGTATGTGTTTATGTAGGTAGGTTTCGTATCATACCGGAATGACGCGGCGACGCGAATAAGTAAAAAAGCAACGGGTTGCACTCTGGGAGTGCCGGCAGAAGTGAAAAACGCTTAAATAAACAACGATCAAAATTCACCATATCTTGACCACAACTACATAAAAAGTTGATGAAAACGGAGACCAACTTGATTTTTGCAGGTTAATCCATCAAAACTGACCTGGCATCAATATGAAAGTTGGTAGTAATGAGTGATCTTTATTATAATGGTTGTTATTAACTAATATACGTAGACCTTTCAAGTGTGAGACTATGTAATTTGAAATTGGTCAACGGTAAATGGTCTTACGAATTTTCGATCAGGGCCACGTGTCCTGAAGCGTT
Organism: Chrysoteuchia culmella; assembly: GCA_910589605.1. Lineage (NCBI taxonomy): Eukaryota > Metazoa > Arthropoda > Insecta > Lepidoptera > Crambidae > Chrysoteuchia > Chrysoteuchia culmella. Next base: position 2,230,509 of record OU342669.1, read on the forward strand.
TTCACATTTTTTTACACATCCCAAAAATTTAAAACTCTGATGTGCACAACGCCGCTAAAGAAATTTTCACTTCAAAAAGTGAAATTAGAATCACGATGCGCGTTTAGACAATTAAATACTGCACAATATTTACTTGCTTTTTTATGTTTCTCCATTTTAAAATCGGTGAAGTAGTGACGAAAAAAATGGCGCGTGCGTCACTCAATATGTCATACATTTTTTGACGATACTTTTTCGATACTTACTCGAAAGTTTTTCGTGCTAGGCCTGCCGATGCCGTTTAGACTGAAGCACCTTAAGTCAAATCTTCCGCCTTAGAAAAGATTTCAACGCACTTTTACTTTAGAAGTGATATTTTAAGTGATATGGCGCACTGTATTGTCTTTTAATTAACATTACCTCACCATATTATAAAGATATTTATGAAATATTTTTTCTAAATAATAAGTAAAAAATATATATATTATTACTCAATTTAATTATTACAAAGTGTTGAGACACCCCAGATAGTATATGCAGTGTTGGGGTTGACTCGCTCTTCCCAAGACAATACAAAATATTGAGTAGGTACGTAACTTATTAGGAACAAAAAACAAGACAACTGATTCCAAAGTCTGTGTAATGTGCGTGTGTGTGTGTGTGTGTGTGTGTGTGTGTGTGTGTGTGAGAGTGTGTGTGTGTGAGAGTGTGTGTGCGTGTGTTTTGTGTGTGTGTTTGTGTATGTATGTGCTAAAATAGGAATATTAAGAGGTTCTTAAAAAAGGGGGATTATTTATTTATATTTGTAAAGTTACGTTAATAAGTCAAAAGGTTTACAGTGCTTTCGTAATCTAATGAATTTAACCAGCTCGTCAAGATCCTTTTACAGTTATTTTTATAAATTTTTAATTGCTTATTTACTTTGTTATACAAATTAGATGAACGGGTAGTGTATTGGCGCTCTGCAAAAACTCTGCAAAAAGTATGTACAAACTGAGCTAAAATAAATGGGTTTGTAAACTCGCCATCAACGTTAATTCGTCACCAGATAAACGGCAAAAAATTATAAATAAACTCGCCACTGGTAGGATTTTAAAAATTAATTACTTTAGTGACCTGTGACGAATTTACACACAAATTCCATAATAGTGGCGAATTTACTTTCAAAGTATGGTTTTTTTTAATGTGAGTTTACTTAGGTGGCGAGTTTACAAAATCCAAATAAATGGACCTTTGTGAGAAATACACATACTTTATTTGTATTAAATTTTTTAATTTGTATTTGAGAAGACTAAGAAAATAGCATTTCGTCACAGCAGAAGATTTCCAAAAATCAAAAGAAGCAAAGAAGACATTTACAACCACCGATTCGAAGAAAAAAGACATTTACACCCAACGATTTGAATATAATACCACAGGGACGGTGACCTAGCCTCTCCTTGGCTTTGTCTGTGTGTTTCAGTAGTTTCAGACATAGCCTGATAGAGGTTACGTTTTATCCCTTTTCAACAGCTGGCGACTTGTGCGAGAAGAAAAGGGAAGGCTTAATTTGAAGATAAAGAAGAACTTTGAAGAACGAAGAACTGACTTTGTATAATGATGAACATTATTAATTATAAGCATAAGCATAATTATATAATTTAACCTGTAAAAATCTCTTCATAAAACAACATGTCAATAAACAACAGCTGTTTCATACAAAATTTTAAAACTGCTAAAATGTCCTATTTTAATGATGAGTATGATGGTATTGTATATATGGATTTTAATTATGATGGTATTGATAATGCTCTTAAACGGGCCATATTCTTTTGCAATTTGTTGCTTTTGCAGTTAGCGTATAAATTCAGCGTGAGCAAGATGCATACAGGGTGTTAAAAAAACCCATTACGAAAATGAAATCCACGTATTCTCTCCATCGTAAGTATCATTTTCTTGTATGGAACCAAACCTAGGAAACTGATAGTTAAGGAGTTATTGAGGATCAAAGTTATTTTTTTTTTTAATTATTATCGTTTAATTAAGGTAAATAAATAAATTTCAAATAAATAATTAAGGTAACAAAACCGCATTGAATATCAAAACCATTCAATGATACGGGACTTCGGTCGCCTCGGACTCTATAAACACACAGTAATGTTTCACGCGTTCCATTACGTGTAAAATATAACACTCACTTTTTTTTAAGACTAACCCCCTTACATATAAACCTAGTGTAAGCTTAGAATAGTTATTCCAAGTTTTGTCTCTGTCATTATAATGACATTAAAAACTCGAGCAAAAAACTAAACAATAAATAACTATTTATTTATTTATTTCATAACAATGTTCATTGTGTCGAAATTCATGGTTACATAAATAAAAATTAGTTAACAATTAAACAACAAAAAATTATATAATTAAATTGACACATTTACACATAATATTGTGGACATACACGCATTCGAGATGTTCGATATTAAAAATTTTACGTCAACTTATGATATAATAATAATGTCAACTTACGATATTATAATAATGTCAACATGATTTGTTTATTAATTTTTAAGTCCAATGCATAATAATAAAACTTAAGGAAATACAATACAATACACATAAATACTACTGGCTATTCAAAAAATCATTTATTGAATAGAAGCATTCCTTCAACAAGAATGACTTCAATTTATTTTTAAAATTTGACTCGTACACTGCGCTTTTTAACTCATTTGGCAGTTTATTGAATAAATTCACTGACTGATATTTGGGACAATGCTTGACCAAATCTATTGTGGGAACGATTTTCTGCTTAAACGCTTGTCTTCTCGTTGCAGCCCTAATAATTTTCTCATCGGGATTCTCATATTCTGTTACAGTTTTAGCGAAATGAGAAAGTATAACTAGAATATATAAACTAGGAACAGTTAGTATACCTAGTTTCCTAAAATGCTCCCGACAAGACTCTTGTTGGGGTATGCGTACCATTGTCCTAATTGCTCTTTTTTGTAATATGAAAGCCTTATTAACATTGTAGTCATATCTCCTACCCCAGCAGAATATACTATAACGGAACCTCGATTCTACCAAGGCATAGTATACTAGTTTCAAATGCTTTATGTCTGCTTCATCTCTAAGACTTCGTAGAACGTAGCAGGCTGAACTGATCTTACTCTCAATGTCTTCCAATTCCTGCCTCCAATTTAGTTGGTCATCAAATTTAACTCCTAAAAATTGTGTTGTTTTTACTGATTGAACCAATTCACCACTGAGATTGACATTTAAGGTACTGTGATCCCTAGCGTGAGTTTTGAACAACATGACATTAGTTTTTAGGCTGTTTATCATTAAACCATTTACAGTAAACCAATTTTTCATTGATAGTACTATTTGATTTACTGTTATTTCTAAATCTATTAAGTTGTTATCAGATATCACTGCATTTGTATCATCTGCAAATAGAATTACTTTCACCGATTTATGAGCTGTTGTAATGTAAGTTATCAAGTCATTCATAAAAACTATAAACAGTATAGGTCCCAAAATGGAACCTTGTGGCACACCTATTTCAATATCAATTAGTTTGGATCTGGATACAACTTCACACAAGCAGTCATTTATAGTTTTAATTTCTACATACATTTTTCTATTTCGTAAGTATGACTGGAATAGCTTTAATGCTCTTCCTCGAACACCATAGAACTGCAGCTTCTCTAGGAGTAATTCGTGATTTATTGTATCAAATGCTGAGCTCAAATCGAGGAAAACCGCAGCCACCTTTAATTTTGCGTTAATTTTTTCGGTTACATCATTTAGCAATGCGATAACGGCATCCTGTGTGCCAACCCTATTCCGATAGCCAAATTGATTCTGATGGAGAATTGCGTTTTTACTTAGGTGGGTGACCAATCTTGCCTTAATGAGTTTCTCAAATATCTTCGATTTTGTTACTAATAAGGATATTGGTCTATAATTCTTAGGATCCAACCTTGACCCTTTTTTATATATCGGCACAACTTTTGCTATCTTGAATTGGTCCGGGAAGACCCCTTCTTCAATGCATTTATTAAAGAACCTGCTCAAAGGCTCTGCTAAAACATCAATGTTGTCTTTTATTATTGTTATGGGCACTTCGTCATAGCTAGAGGATGTTTTGGCTTCCATACTCTGAACAATTTTTTCAACTTCATTTGCAGTTGTGGGATAAAATACCATCTCGTCCATTACATAATTTACACTCTGATGTAGATAGCTTCGTGCAGTTTCTAAATCTATTGAAACCTTACTGGCATTAAGTTCAAACTGTTTTACAAATGTATCAGCTATTTCCACAGGTTCAACTAAAATTTTATTATCAGTTTTAATCATGAGTTGACTAGGTATTTTACCAGTCTTATTTCTATGCTTGTTTATTAGCTGCCATATACTTTTTGTCATATTTTTTGAGCGTGCTATCGTATTTTGTATTGTAATTTTTTTGGCTTGTCTTAGAACTCTTCTGTACAGTGTCACATATTTGCTTCTATATCTAGCAATTGAAATATCATTGCCGCATGCCTTTCCTACACAAAGAAACCGCTTCATTCGACTGGACACTTTTATCCCTTTCGTCACCCATCGCAATTCAGATTTACGATTCAAGTTAATTGATATTCTTTCCTTTTTAATAGAGTTTTGAAATGTCGAGCCAAATTTTTTTATAAAGCAATTGATTCCCATGTTATTCCAATCATCATAATTAATTAAGTTTTTTCTAAAAATTAATCTATTCTGTTTTGTAAATCTCCGTTTCGTCACATACATTTTGGGTATGTTGTTAGTTTTTTTATTTTGACATGTCACGTAGACACTACACAGTAATCCAGCGTGTCCATCTGATATTCCGTTGTGATCAATTTCGCAATCTAGTACATTTTCAATCGATATATTAGTTAAAACATTGTCAATACACGAGCGTGAGTCATTTCTTTGAAATGTATATTCAGATACAAGCGGTCTAAAATTATAACAAGTCAAAAGATTCAAAAATTCAGTTGTTTTTTTGCTGTCACATTTAAGGTCTACGTTAAAGTCACCACAAATTAAACACTTCTTGTTGAAAGAATACTCCAAAAGCTTTTCCAATCCTTCAATAAAAGCATCGAAATTTTTATCGTCTGGAGTGCGATAACAGCAGCATACAATAACACCAGTTTCTACATCCTTCACGCAACATATTTCAAAACTATCTCTTTTATACAGCTTTTTCTCAATCGGTATATCTATAGTGTCCCTATCCTTCTTAACCAGTATTACTGTTCCCCCTCTCTTTTTATTTATCCTAGTATTATGAGTAGCAACCTTATAATTATTCATATTGAGCAATTCCACTAATTTTTCATTCATGAAATGTTCACTAATACACAAATAATGAAATTCTGTGCCAAGAGTACTTAAGTATAATTCTAGCTCATTTATTTTATTGCTGATACCACACATGTTTTGATAAAAAACATTAAAGTGCACTTTATTATTAAGCACGAAAAAAATCTTTATTACTATGTATTGGCTGTGTCTGATCTATGACAATTTCCAGTGAGTTAGCGCTGGTTTTACATTCCAAGCTTACACCACGTTTATAAGTAAGGGGGGTTAGAATAAAAGTCGTTTTACAGCAATTATTTTTACTAAGTCTTATTTAGTAGTTTCATGTACTTACACTATGCAAATATTACGGCTTCAGTATGGGTCTTTTAACACCCTGTATATATCCCGGGCACACATTTCAGTACAAAAATGGCCACTAATACTTACCCATCTAGTAACTATTTCAAGGTTAGGAATGACTAAATGATTTTTTTGTTTAATTTTGTAAGCAAGCATAAAATATTTGAGTTATTCTCATAGATGTGAGCAATAGGTGAGTCAGACTGACTTATGGCACATGATGAGTGTAGGTATATGAAAACTATTAGTTAGGTGATGTGTGATTTGTCATACGTTATATTGACCAATGGAAAGTCAACATTATCGTCAGCTAATATGATCGAAATCTGTCGTATGCACTGAGGGAGTTTACGAAGGGCATAAAGTCGACTTTTTTATTTAGCAGAGTAAATTGACAGGTGCCAATGTCACTCTGTAAAAATATTAACCATGGGGCGTTGGGTTCCGAGCGATTTTGTCACCGTTCGGCGCCGGCACTTTTAGGTATCGACGCGTCGTGTGGCAGCGTGACCGCCTTCACTTTTTTGTTTATATTTCTTTTAATTTTCACCTGATTTTGACGACCTATATATTTTTAGAAACCTCGAAGTATTTTCTAAACTCTGAAAGGAATAAATAAAACATACCTCTCTTACTCCATCGTCCATAAACTCAATTTCATCAAGGTTTGAAAATTTTTCTAACCTCAAACTTTGCCGGCACAGAAATCACATAAAACCTCTGCTTATAAGTTGTTATAAATCACATGATTTTGATAACACACCGACTACAGACTAAAGAAAAAAATATAACTCGACACACCATGACGATTCGGCGTCACAAACTGTTTTCAACGTCCAATATTTATTTATTTCTATGAAAGTGACAGCCAATCATAATTAATTATTAGAGAACTTGACAGCAGAATCGATTGATGTGTAACACTTCTATTTGTTAAAATAATCAGATGGGGGTAAAAAATAGACAACGGGCGATATCTCTGGTCGGGACATACGGGATTCCCACCCGGCGGCGGCGCTCGACTCGGCAGTACTTTATTTTTTTGAGAATACCGGGGCTCCCACCGGCGCCCCAAGGGTTAAACACTGCCGGTTCAGTAAGTATTGATTCCATTCACATAAGTACACAAATTAAACACATTATTTTTATAGCTAGAAGATCTTTTCCCTAACGCCTAATAAGTAATATCCTACCTTCGGGTGTGACTCGTTGTGAATTATTTTTATAATTACGACACCTACATGAAAAAACATGGTAACTTAGTTTTTATCATTTTACAGAAAAGCACGACAAAGATTTAAAAAGATCTTAGCATTTTCGGATAAGTCCTAATGCCAATCGATCTTGACCATATAAGTAAACGTGGTAAGACCTAAACTCTTGTATCATTTTGATGCCATATATGTATATATTTTATTATTTATTGTATATAAATAGTGAGTTACAATAAAATTCGTTCACATATACTTTGTAAAATTACATTGTAACTCCGACATACAATCAATATTGTATGAAATTGAAATGTTCGTTATATTTGAAATTGTTAAAAAAATAATTTATATCTGAGATATTAGACGTTTTACACGCTGCAGATTTTAAATTATAACGAATTTATATACGACTAGAGGCTGGAGGAGTGGGAATTTTGGGATCATTTATAAGCCTATGTTACTACTTGGGGCCTAGGATTCTCTATACCAAATTTTGTCAAAATCGGTAAAGTAGTTTTTGAGTTTATTCGTTACATACAAAAATACAAATCTTTCCTCTTTATAATATTAAGTATAAATGATAAGTGTAAAAAAATCCGATAAGATAAGATAAGATAAATGTTTATTTCTATCATATACAGCACACACATTCAATACACAATAATAAAACACAAAAAATAAGGAACAAATAAGATTATATCATCTCAATCTGTGTGCCGCATCGATAGAAAGATGCAAAAACTCAGTGATACCTTTACTTCACAGCAAAGCACTGATTTTCAGAATATCACCTTAACTCAATACTGCCTAAACTGAGTTACAATGTTTTTGCTTGCAGGTTTCGATTTGTTCTCTCAACGAGTAACACTGTACCTCGATGGGATTTTTTTCCGAACAAGTAACAGTGTGATGTTTGGTGTTGGGAACAAACGTCTGCTGTTGGCTGTACAATCAACACAACCCTTGCCTTTACAGTTTCCCCCTATGTCCATAATGCAAGCGTTCTTCTTTTTCTTTTTATATTTATTGACAGTTCCCTTTTGGATTTCGCCAGTATCCAGTATTTAATGAAATATTAAAAATTAATTATAAAAAAATTACGGTAGATTGGTTTAAAATGGAGTCTCACAAAACACGTGTTATTACGAAAAGAACTCGGATGAATCTCCAATGCAAGCGTTAAGGTGGTACGACTTCCATAGAAACAAACATTGCACATTAATTGGTTCATCATACATTAATAATTCATAAATACATGTGCAACTAACTCGTTTCAGTTATTTGTTTGCGCGAAATTATAACAAAAATGTACTTTCATACATGAGCTATATAAATGCGATGAGTCACACACACATACGTAGAATTATTGAAATTATAAGATATTAGTTTATTCGTGATTTATGTATGAAAGTATTTTTTTTTTAATTATTTCGCGCAAACAAATAACTGAAACGAGTTAGTTGCGCATGTATTTCTGAATTATTAAGGTATGATGAACCAATAATTGTGCAATGTTCGTTTGTATGGAAGTCGTACCACCTTAAGGATAACGTTCTGTGGACTGTACAGTTTACTCCCGGGCGGCTCTTCAAGACAAGTCTTATTTGAATTTTAAATCTAATCTGTTGACACATTAGTAATGTTTTATGTACATAACTAGTTTGTCCAAGGACGGATGAGGTCACAGCCTTTATAAAGTATGTATATGTATAGGTACTGTGCGAATAGATTCAAGATTTTGTAAGTGGAAATGTGTAGTTTATAATCCGGTTTCCGGACATCTTAGACTCACCTAACCGATACCGTCAAAATATGATATACATTCATTCATACACTAGCAACCGCCCGTGGTTTCACCCGCGTGGAAAACAAACAAAAACACATAAAAACGCACATTCGCATTTTTATAAATGCGAAAGTGCTCTTTTATGTCCTTTCTTCACGCCCTTACTAAGCAACAAATCTAATTGCTATTTGGCATAGAGTTAGTTGAAAGGACGGACAGTAACATAGCATACTTTTTATCCCGATATTCCCACGGGAACGGGAACCACGCGGGTGAAACCTCGAGCGGATGCTAGTAATTATATTTTCACCTCACACGCTCTGAAAAGGAGGTTTTGTCAATCAGGTTAGGCGTAGAAAATCGCTTTTTGCGGCCTAGCGCGGCAAAGTACTTTTTTAATTTAATACCTAAAAATATGTCATAATGCGTTCCGAATCGTACTATTGACTTTTTTGTTAAATTTGATTCTTATTTTAAAGAACTTTAAATTAATTATAATACTTCGTTTTGGTTTTATTATATTATTTTAGTTCATTGAATCATAAAAACAATGACAATAAGATTAAATTATTTGTTATAAGAATTTTATATTAGGCTGGGTAAGATTTCACAATCTATATTTGAATTTCGGACTGTGACATGAATCTTTATTTTTAAATTGTCTTTGTCTTGTACCTCTTGTCAGTGTCAACATTTACGGAATCGTTTTTATTCTTATTAATAAGTTGCAATATATTCCTACTTTAAATAACTTTAAACTATCATACTCCCTTTTTTATTATTTTAGTTTTTTATATCATTAAAACAACGAGAATAAGGTATAAGTATTTAGATTAAAATTTATTTTTAAAGAATTTTTTACCGGAAGTTGACCGCGGAAAGAACCATAAAATGTTCCTCGCTGTTGTGAGGTGAAAAATTGTGTGTTGCGCTCGGTAGAAAAGTTTTTAGCGTTTTGTACCCTTGAAATCCTCGCTTCGCTCAGATTCAATCCTAGAATACTTCACTTGCTCAGATTTCAATAGAGGTAACTCGTCGCTAAATAACCAACTTTCCAGCCTTGCATAACAAATAACTATTTCTCAAACATGCTTGGAAATGTGATTATTATTTTAACAACCTTATAAGAGATAAATCAAAATTGCTGTACTGGCCAAATACATGCGAGCAGCGGCATAAGTTGTATGAAAATCCATATCTGTCATGGTTTAGCGGCCAAATAAATTACATAGTAAACTCTAATCTGTCGTGTAATTTAAAAATGAAAAGATTTCTTACTTCGAAACATAGCCAAGGCGGTAACTTAACAAAGGTTTTGTTTCAATTTCGTATTGGGGTGCAAATAGAAAGCTGTTTATTGAAAAAAAAAAACAAATGAACGCTTTAACGCGAGAATGTACTATTTAAATAAAAAGTTCTGCCAGGCATGTTTCACTTCCATACAAGCGGCGCAAAATCCCCGAGATATTTACCAACTATTCTGGAAAACAAGCTAATTTCAACCTTTTGCATTGCGTATAACGTTCATAGTACAATAACTGTCTGCCGTAACTGAGTGCCAGCCTATTGAGACTAGTCCGGTGACCGGACGCTTGCGTTTATCATACCTAAATTCGGGAGTGAAATTTCTGTACCGTAAGGTACTAATATATATTCTGTCACAGAATAATATGCCACAGAATTTCTGTGCTTCTGCCTAAGTAGGTAGGTACTACTTAATTCTTCTTTTCATTATGTTGCATGTCTGAAAAGACTAAATGTGAGATGTTGAATGCAAATAAATTATTATCAATTATCAATTTAATTTCCGCGCATTATTGAGTAAGTACTGTACAAGCCTTGGCCACAACTAGACATTGATGGACTTACGTTCGTCCATCAATGCCTCTTTGCTGGCCGCTGCGGTAATGTAGGTACATATTTGACGACCTGTTTGGCGCAGGGGTACTAACCCCACCTTCTGCGCCAGAGGTCCCGGGTTCGATCCCCGGACAAGACAAATATTTGTGTGCATGAATATGTCTATTTGTCTTGGTCTGGGTGTTAAGTATATATATATTATGTATGTATTTACAAAAAAAAAATAAGTATATAATATGTTTATCCGTTATCTAGTATCCATAACACAAGTTCTTCATGACACTTAACGTGGGCTAGATAATTGGTGTGATTGTATGGAAATATTTATTTATTTATTTATTTATATTCTAGTTAGAAAAAGTAGCCTAGCTCTCCGTAATTTTTACTAACTCTATGCAAAATATCAAGTCTATTAGTTGTTTAGTTTGGGCGAGAAGTAAGGACAAACAAACACACTTTCGTATTTATAATATTAGTTAGATTAATTACGATTATTACATCTTATGTTTTGGCGCGCACTGTTCATTGAAATAAAACAACTTCTACGGATATCAAACGCGTTATATTTCCACGAACTAAGTTGTAATTGTCCGTATTTTTAGTTTAGTTTTAGTTTAGTTTCGGCACCTTTACAGCTGCCGTGGTCACGGTATGACTCATCTCAGTCATCCCGTGACCACGGAAGCTGTAAAGGTTATTACTTTATTCTTTGATTCTTACACTACCTTGCTCTGGGAATTAAGATTAAGATATTTCGTACACTCACACCAATTAACCTAGCCCCAAAGTAAGCACTGAAAGGCTTGTGTTATGGGATACTAGGGTCTAAAAAGAGACAGAGGATGTTTTACCCTTGTTAAAATCAAGTTAAACCTGTTCCCTATTTCTTTCTCTAAGCGTTCTTTTTACATGACGCGAGGTTTAACGGATATAAATACATATAATTGTACATATATAAGTATTTATGTGTAGAAATATATATAAACGTCCATGACTCGGGTACAAATGCTCGTATTCATCATACAAACATTTGCCCCTACCGGGATTCGAACCCGGCACCTCAGAGTAAGCGACACCTTGAAACCGGTGTACGAACCACTCTACCAAGGAGGTCGTCGAATGAAAGAAAAACATAGAATTTACCCGCTGCTGTATTTCTTATAATAATATCTATGTTTACAAATATATGATTTTCTAGGGCCCTTAGCCAAAGTATCAATTCAAAAACGATAACGAAGGTCATCAGTAACAGGATAGCTGAATGCTCTTCAAACGTTACGTTAGATTAGAAGCATCTAGATCACGCCAGCTTTCAAATAAAACAAAAACCGCATCAAAATCGGGCAATTTGCTTAATAACGTTGCCTCAGACAGACAGATAGATACCACCTACCTGGGGCCCAAATCTGCTAATGCTTAGTCACAATGGTATTCCAGTGGTGTTTCAATGTTAGTGCTGTTTTACACAGTTCTTGTTACAACAATGTAAATAAACACTACTATTGAAACACCACTGAGAGACGATTATGACAAAAATTTAGCAGAATTGACCCCCTGTATGTAACTGACAAATTTCACAGTTTGGTTACTTTGAACTATATAATAAATAAAAATTCAAAAAACAAAAACAACATATTTGGTAGTACTTTGTAGGAATTATAATTTTAGTGCTTAATTAACTAAAAATATAAATCTTATTTTTTATCAGAACTAGTTAAACTAATCAGTATTCTTTGTTCACAAATTAATATGAATTTAGCTTAAATTTTTACTTAAATTTATAAAAAATAATGTCACCTTAGAATTATTAAATAATAAGTCACTGTATAAGATTTTAAACTTTCGCGTTCCATTATAATTAAATATAATATTATAACAACTACTTACAGCTTGACGTTTCGGCTATGTTGCAATAGCCGTGGTCACAAGCAGACCACGTCACAAGTAGACAGCGTCTGCTTGTGACCACGGCTATTGCAACATAGCCGAAACGTCAAGCTGTAAGTACATAGTTGTACTACACAACAAATGTCGCGTTTTAGTCCCGTTGTTTGAATGTTTAATTATAAGTCACTTTACTTCTCTTTTTGGAAATATGGTCTTATGAAAATTTTAATACAATTTAACGATTCGGTAATTGCGAATTCGCATTATTCGCATCCGAAAGCTGATGCAAAACCTAAAATGGTGCTAGACCCCGCTGGGTCTGCTTTGCTGGATTGCAATCCCTAACTAGAATGGTTTGCCAACCCCGCAAGGGATTTATGGTATTTATGTATGTATGTAAAAAGGAGGCTTGCTTAAGGAAAATTTAGAATTTGTTTTTTTTTTCTATCTGCTGCTGTTACAACTAGATTTTTGAGCCAGCAAAATTTACCAAGGGGAAATGCTCCTTAGGCATACCCTATACCAGTGATTTAGATTCTTTTTCACGACGCGAGCCCCTTAGAATGAAACAATATTTGCGACCCCCTGACCCATTGCTCATGTCCAATTTTCATGTATGTAATTATGTTACAAATATTTAATTAATCCATGCACCATAATCCATAATCGAAAATTTTATTAAACATGATCTAATATAGCCTCTTTGCTTAGAACATAAATACGTACGCACACCCACACACACCACACACACACGCACACACACAACACACACACACACACGCACACACACACACACACACACACACACACAAAACAAGCTCAATTTTGTACCTAGATGTTTCGTTAGTAAATTAATTGTTTATTTGATTATAACTGTACTGGTTTATAATTCTGTACATGTATGCTTTGTTAAGGAAGAGTGACTTCTTCTGGCACAGGTGCCTTGGCACTTAAAAGAGGGAGCCATAAACATTTTTTCATTTTTCATTTTCATTAATAAACATGGAAATCCAACCAGATCCACGGTAGGAGAAATTGATAAACGAACAACAAGCTCATCCTTCGTATTAAGATGGACGTGTCATTGATATAATATATTTTTTGGCTAATTTGTTTGTATTAAAAATACATATGATTTTAAATATTAGTATTGCCTATTGTTTTTTTAAAAAGATCTATCTTTTTAAACTTTAAAATTTAAAAAGATAGATCTTTTTATAATAACTGGGCAGGCATTTGACCACCATCGTGCTTAATAAACAGAATGTGGTCTAAGGTGTTGCATGCTTGCACAGGAAATGCCTATTCACTCTCGCCTTGAAGAGGCCAAGGTTGTAGGAATCGGGGAACACATGAGCAGGCAGCGCATTACATTCTTTAGTGGTGCGCATTAGAAATGTGTCAGCGAAGCGCTGGGTACGGACCGTTGGAATGTCAACGACGTACGGGTGGTAAGCTAACCTGCGTCTGGTACCCTGATGGTGGAAAGGGGCTGGAGGAACAAGGTTGTGCAGTTCTCTCGCACACTCTCCAAAGTGTATCCTATAAAAGACCGATAGACATGCAAATTTGCGACGGTGACTGACCCCCATATTCTAAGTCGTTCCTCCAAAACTTTTTGCACTCCACTCAACCTCGTCGTGGGTAAAAATGGTAGTGTGCGCTAGGCCTAACACGGAGTGGCTACGTACTCTTTGGCTCCTCCAGGTCCTGATGGAGTTATGACTTAGAATACCGATTTCGAGGAGTATTTCGAAGAGGTTTTCAATGAGGTTTCGTTAAGTCGAGGACGAGTAAGTTTTGGAGGAACGACTTAGAATATGGGTGTGAGGCTCTGAAGTTCCGCCGTGACCAATGCTGAGTTTCCAATGAGTTTCCTGGCACGGTTTTCGATCGATTCTAGCTGATACTTTTTTTCCCAAGACCTCACGCGATCCCCCGACAGAGGCATCGCGACCCCCCAGGGGGTCGCGACCTACACTTTGAAAAACACTGCTCTATATGATAGGGTTATGTGTGGATCATTTACACTAATAGGCATACCCCCTCAGTTTTCTAACAACGATAAGCCGCCAAGATTTAAAATAATAATAATTATAATAACGCAAGCCTGGCAAAAGGACCGGGCTTTGACTGAGAAACTCAAACTCTGGCCTAGACTAAACTCTGTCGGTAACTAATGTTGGTTCTGTTATTTCCGTGTCAAGGTAACCCGGTAAGTCGTCATTTAGTCGTAACTTGTGAATTATCTAACGTAATCGATAACACATATATTTGACGACCGGTACCTTTAGCACATCTGGCACTAGCCCGTGGCGCAGTGGTTCACGCGCTCGGCCTGCGATTGTTGTGGTTAAGCAACTTTCGCAATGGTCGGTCACGGGATGGGTGACCAAAAATTTACTATCTCGAGTTTCGCCGTGCTTCGACAGGTACGTTAAGCCGTTGGTCCCGCGGTCCCGCTGCATTAATTTGCATTCGTTAAAAACCTACCAATCCGCATTGGGTCCGCGTCGTGGGTCATGGCCTGTTCTCCCTATCCACCCATAAGGAAGGCCAGTGCTCCAGCAGTGGGGACATTGTAAATGGCTGGTGACGATGACGACCACTAGCACGAACAGCTTGCGTCTTCGTATCGAAACTGTAGTTCCATTTACGTCCGGTAGGAACGCTGCTCAATATGTCATACATTTTCTGACGATAGGTCCTCGATAGCTTTTTGTGGTAGGGATACTGGCGCAGGGTAGGTCACGCAGAATGCAGGTAGGAATACCACCTGCCTTCTGCGTGAAGGTCGCGGGTTCAATCAATCCCCGCACAAGTAAATATTTGTATTAAAATGTCTTCTCTTGTCTTTGCCCCAGCCACTTCCCAAAACATTGTGCTATTTGGCGCACCTTGGAAGCTTACTACTACGTCCAGCAGTGGAATGCGATAGGCTGAATGATGGAGGTATTCCCCGAAAAGCACCCATAGGAAAGAGCATGAAGGAAATGGACAGAAGTTTTAATGCTCATTAGTTTGAAAACCTCTCTGGTAGAGTGGTACGTACACCTGTTTTGTGTGATGTATATGAGCATTTGTGCCTAAGTCATGGACGCTTATATATATTCCTACACGTAAATACTTCATCATCATCATCATCAGCCTGTAGACGTCCACTGCTGAACATAGGCCTCTCCTAGCTCACACCTATTGTAGCGTTCATAGGAGGCTATTAGCCTACTGCTACCACGTTGGCCAGACGGGTTGGTAGAGGGTTTGTTTCAAGTTTTCCTTCTCTCGCACATGTGTTCAATGCGTCGAGCCTCTTAGTCGACACTTACGACATCCCAGACATGTAAGGGAGTGGTGACACTTGTATTATTAGGCCGTCACCACACGGCAAAACTTATATATGTATAATTATATGTATTTCGTCCATTAGTGCGTCCCATCACACAACACAAGCCTTAGAGCGCTAACTTTGGGGGTAGGTTATAGATATATATATATATTATAGACTTTATTATTTTATTATAGGCAGCAGCTTTTCAAGTAAGTATAATAACTCCTGGTTGGTGATGCTGCCCTGGAGCTCTATTTTTGATTCACTTGTGTTGAGGATTCTACTGATTTTCGCAAAGCGAAAAGCGTGCTATGTCGACGCAAGCAAGGTCGCTAATCGCCTGATTGCCTCCTCGTTCGACACGCCACTCGCGCGACGAGTGATTCATAAGTAGTTTGTTTTTTATTTTCCCGTCCCGTCACAATATTACGATTATATAATGATGACTGACACTAACTAGTATTTTATAATCTGCGGTAATACCTAAGACTAATAACGGATGGAAGGAAAATGCAGCCTTAAATGAGTATATAACTAAATATATTAGAATAATTTGAAGCATTTTCAATTCCCCCATTGTCCAGTCAACACTGCAAGAGACACATCAGACGTGGTCTTGGAAAAAGCAAATTGGTAAGTTATCCTACTAATATTATAAATGTGAATAAACGCACTGTACTTTTATATAAACGCACTGTTATAAATGTTATCGTTTACGTTTAAAAGAGTCTTCATCGTCGTCGTCGTTTCAGCCACATGACACCCACTGCTGGGTAGGCCTCCCCCAAAGATCTCCACGACGATCGGTCCAGTGGGCCTACCATGAGTTTCCTTTCCGTTTACTGTACAGTAAACGGGAGACTACAGAACTTCTGAGAGCTGGCGGTAAGCTGATACTCAAAGTCCTCCAGAAGCTTTTCAATTCCGTCATCGTCGAGGGCAAAACGCCGAGGGCATGGAATATAAGTGAGGTGATTTTGTTCTTCAAAAAGGGAGATAACACCCGTTTGAAGAACTTCAGACCCATCTCACTTCTAAGCCATGTCTATAAGTTGTTTTCGAGAGTCATTACGAATCGTCTCGCTCGCAGGTTTGACGAACGAGCCGGGTTCCGAAAAGGCTTTAGCATCATAGACCACATCCATACGCTGCGGCAGGTTATACAGAAGACCGAGGAGTATAATCTGCCACTATGCTTGGCGTTTGTGGACTATGAGAAAGCCTTCGATTCGATAGAGACCTGGGCGGTGCTGCAGTCTCTCCAGAGGTGCCAAATAGACTAAAGGTATATCGAGGTGTTAAGGTACTTATATGAACATGCCACCATGCCGGTCCGATTACAGAACCAGAGCACAAGTCCCATCCAACTGCAGCGAGGTGTCAGACAGGGAGACGTCATTTCTCCAAAACTGTTCACAGCTGCGTTGGAGGATATCTTTAAGCTCTTGGACTGGTAAGGACTCGCCATCTCGCTTGAAACATTCTATAGTAAAACCCGTTCATAAAAAAGGACCAAAAGAAGAAATAAAAAATTACAGACAAATAGCTTTAATCATCATATTTGCCAAAATATACGAAAAGGTTCTACTTGGCAAATTAACTTTATTCATTTCTTCTTGTGGGCTACTTAAATCAATAATGGCTTTAGAGCAGGTAGCTCTACGACTCTTCCAATTAATAAAAGAAGTTACAAAAACAGTTGACTAAGGCAAATTATATATGCACTAGGTATCTTCTTAGATATGAGTAGGGCTTTCGATTTTGTGTCACACTCATTGTTATTAAAAAAGCTAGAACGGTATGGAATAAGAGGATATGCTTTAGATCTGTTAAAAAGTTACCTCGAAGACCGTCTACAAAGAGTAGAAATAACTGGGTTTTCAACCAGCAACAATGATCTGAGGAAAACTTTTGTCTCAGATTATAAGCAGAATTGTTACGGTGTGCCTCAGGGAAGCATTCTTGGCCCGTTACTATTCTTATTATACATTAATGACGGTAGGTCAAATGTTATCGATCAACAATGTATACTATTCGCTGATGACATAACTCTTATGATAAAATCCGATAATAAAAATGACATACAAGATATCGCAAATCGTAATTTAAAAGAAGTGTTAAAATGGCTCGAAATTAATAAACTAAATATCAATATAAGTAAATCAAAAATGATTCAGTTTAAAACTCATAACTCTATACGTAAGCATTTTGACATAGGATATAATAATGATAATATTGATGAAGTGACAGAAACGAAATTTTTAGGGATCTGTATTGACAGTCATTGTAATTGGAAAACGCATATTAGTTTAATGGTTAGTAAACTTGATCGTTTTGTATATGTACTAAACAGAGTGAGACATGTTGCATCAAAGGAAGCTGCTCTCATGGCCTACCATGGCTACGTCTCTTCGGTTCTACGTTATGGTATTGTACTGTGGGGAAACTCAGTGGAGATGCATCGGGCTTTCAAATTACAAAAAAAAATATTAGAACAATTTGTGGTGCTGGCTATTTGGATACTTGTAAACCTCTTTTTAAGTCGTTAAATATTTTGCCCTTGCCATGCCTTTATATTTACGAAATTTGTGTATTTGAAAAAAACACAGTCTTCTGTTTAAAAAAGAATGTGATTTTAATTATAGAGGAAGAAAAGGCGACGATTTGTGCATTCCTCAACAAAAACTCACAATACATGCAAAAAACTCATTTTGTATGGCAATACGACTGTACAATAAATTGCCGAATAATATTAAGGAACTGCCCCTTAATAAATTCAAAGGGAAACTATTTCACGTCCTACGTTCAATGACAATTTAAACGATACAATGATTGACATTTAAAAAATTAGAAGGAACTTTAATATAATATTTGTTGTTATGATTGACAATTGTAATATAATTTCTGACATTTTTACTTTAATCACATTGACATCCACAATTTAATTATTGACTTATTGTTAACTGTACCTATTTTTATTAATTGTATCTGGATTATTAGCATTCGTAATAACTTGTACCACTTCAACAAAATATTTGCACGTCGAACCTCTCGACAGAATATGTTGGAAACCTAATTATAACAACTTTGTATTATCATATCGATACCTTGGGGCTCAAAGGGCGTAACCACCATTTTGGTCAAAATGAGTTTTAAATGCCATCTTATTCAGTTTTTTCTGCGCTATCGAACTGTATTTTTAAAGTTCTCAAATTCGGAAAACAATGGTGAATACGACCCCAAATTTCAAGGCTGGTAATGCAGATTTTTTTGCATTTTTGGACGTAAAAGCAATAATTATTAGGCATCATCAAAGTACTGGGCGTAACGACAATCTCAAATGAAAATGTAGGGCGTATATCTATACGAATCATTGCTTTAATGTGCCTAACATTTGACAAAGCTGTGAAGCTTTGCAAATTTTGTAGCTTAAGGTTAGTTAAACCTTACTGGCTGTGTAGCAAATTGTTAAAAATAATCATTAAAAATAATTTGTAGTTCCAATTAATTTGTCTTAATAATTATTACCTTCGTCAGAACTAGCCAACAATCAAGATTGTTTTGCAATAGTAGCCTTTTACTCTTATCTTCCTTCTAGTAACTAACTATAAAATACTAAATTTATTTTGTCATTCCAAAAGTAAAAAAAAAACTTCCCTACTTATAAATATCAGAATAGAATACAAGCCTCTGATGGACTAAGGGTTGCCAAATTTACCTATTTTATTAAAAACAGTTGAAAGTATTGTAATATAAACCCAAAAAGTTGAATAACTAATAACAGATCGATAAAAACTACAGTTTTCATTTTGAAAGTTGGTGGTTACACTCTGCGTTACTAACGCAGCACTCATTTTATGGGGCATAAAAGACAGCGTTACTAACGCAGCACTCATTTTATGGGGCATAAAAGACAGCGTTACTAACGCAGCACTCATTTTATGGGGCATAAAAGACATTCATGTTGGATTTTGTGCGGCGTATTCACCAGCTAACTTTTTAATTACAAATATTTCTTAAAATGTTATGTTTTAACATTATGCACATCAAAAATTAACGACTTTTGGTGTAAGAATCATATTTATAGGATCAATAACAACAAAGTTGTGATAAATACAAAATTTAAATTTTAGTTTTTTGGCTCTCCTGAAAAGTCGTGTTTTGGTGGTTACGCCCTTTGAGCCCCAAGGTATCGATATTTTAATTTTTAATTTTAATTTGAATAAATAAATAAATCAAATATAAATACAAATAAATACAAATACAAATATGTTTATTCGTCATCACAGGTACACATTAAGTTGACAGGATATTTATAGTAAGTATCACCATGATGTACCAATTAAGGCATACGAATGTGATGGAAAGCATTTATATTTATGTTAACAAAGCTACAATATTAATACAAATAATGTCAAATAAATCATAAGAATACAATTTCATATATCATTAAATTGGAGTTCATCTCATTATCATTATTATCATCAACATTAATGGCCAGTATTAATGACCTTCGTTTTGCCGATGATTTAGTCCTTATGGCTGAGACCCTGGAGGACCTGAACACAATGCTCGAAGATCTCAATAGTGCTTCCCAAGGAGTGGGTCTTAGGATGAACATGGATAAGACAAAAATCATGTCGAATTCCCATGTCATACCAACTACAGTTCACGTTGGAACACTACACTCGAAGTTGTTGACCACTACGTCTACCTTGGACAGACAATCCAGTTAGGTAAGTCCAACTTCGAGAAAGAGATCTCCCGTCGAATCCAACTCGGTTGGGTAACATTCGGGAAGCTCCGTAAAGCCTTCGCGTCCAGCTTACCGCAATGTCTCAAGACGAAAGTCTATGACCAGTGTGTGTTGCCAGTGATGATTTACGGTAGTGAAACGTGGTCGCTAACTATGGGTCTGATAAGAAAGCTCAAGGTCACCCAGCGTGCAATGGAGAGGGCTATGCTCGGCGTTTCCCTACGTGATCGAATCAGAAATGAGGAGATCCGTAGGAGAACTAAGCTAACTAACTACTATTGCTAGCTAACTACTATTGCTCAGCTGAAGTGGCAGTAGGCGGGACACATAGCGAAAAGAACCGATGGCCGTTGGGGCGGAAAGGTTCTGGAATTGCGACCGCGCACAGGACGACGCTCCGTGGGTAGGCCCCCGACAAAGTGGACCGACGATCTGGTGAAGGTCGCGGGAAGCCGCTGGATGCGGACTGCGCAGGACCGATCGTTGTGCAGATCCTTGGGGTTGGCCTATACCCAGCAGTGGGTGTAATGTGGCTGAGCCGACAACAACGACGACGAAACGGGAGACATTTTTTATTAAGTTATTCCATAGCTTTTATAGCGGGCTTTGAGCGCGGCGACCGAACCAAGAAATTCCGTAACGAAAATAAAACTAACAGCCCCCACTCCGTGTCATAGATTTTGGTGGCTTAGTTACGATTGTGAATAACAAAATTGTCAATGATGAAAAAAACTATGAAAATTTGTGTAATATACTTAATTTATTTTTAAAATCTGGTTAGCATTTTTACAGCGACAACTGGATAAAAAATGCTATGCAATAGCTTTACCGCGGCAGTCCCCGAGTACCAGTTCCGAGTTTTTATAAAAAAAAATTACATGAAAAAATTAACAGCATTTAAAAATACAACGGTAACAATAGGACTATATAGTACAAAACATGCCTTAGACAGATTTCACTTATAGATGTTGATCCAAATTAATTATTAATTATTATATTTTAGCCTCAAGTGAGTTAAATTTTGAGTTAAATTAAAACATAAATAACTAATTAATATTACACCCATATCAAAACATTGATAATAAAAAGAAGGAGTCACTTCAAATTAGTTAGTCTTCAAAAAAGTCAAAATAGATTTTATTATTAAAATAAGTGAACCGCGCCATGATAGGTATGTCAACATGCTCAGAATGATTACGATTGAAATTATTAATTACTCTATTAAAAAAATAATGTTGTCTATAATTTGTGGCACTTGGATCGGTAAGGAATTTATGGTAAGTGCTCCTGCAATTTGCACGAATTGGTACAAAGGTCACTAAGTACTGTCAACATTTTGGAAGAATTTAAGATCTGCTACTTCTCTACGCTGACTCAATGGTAATAGATGATGATGTTTGCAGTTATTAATACAATTTGATTTTGTGTTTAGAATTCAAATATCTTAGATTTTTTTTCTGATTTTTTTAAAATCTTATCTATAGATACTCATACCATATTGAGGATTCCATACTTGACTGGCATATTCAAGTTGACTTCTAACTAGAAAACAATAAAGTACCTTCAATAATTTAGCAGATCCAAAATTCTTAGTGGTTCTTAAGACAAAACCCAAAGTCTAAGTTGCTTTGGATGTTATATTTTCCACATGTTTGTCTAGGAGAAGTTTAGAGTCGAGAATTGCACCAAGATCTCTTACATGGTCAAGACGCTGGAGAGCATTTTGTATGCGACTATACAGTGCCTCTAGTGGGTAGTAGCAGAACTCCAGATTCTCATACAAAATGTGTCCCGTGCGCACGCGTCGGTCCACCTTGTGGGGACCTACCCACGGTGCGTCGTCCTGTGCGCGGTCGCCATTCCAGAACCTTTCCGCCCCAACGGCCATCGGTTCTTCTGGCTATGTGTCCCGCCCACTGCCACTACAGCTGCGCTATCCTTCGAGCGATGTCAGTAACTTTAGTTCTCATGCGGATCTCCTCATTTCTGATTTAAAAAAATGTAGCAATGATTGATTAATGGTTCCTTCTTTTTGTTTCAGATTCAATATGAAGATAATTTACCTGATCGTGATCACATTGGCAATAATGTTTTCGTCAATTGCTTTTGCTGGCATTATTACTGTTCTGCCTACCGAAGGTCGTTGTCCTGAGGGTTACCTACCAATAGCAGATCCAAAAACGAATCATGTATTTTGTGTTCTTGATGATGATGAGTAAATAAAATATGTGAATTATTTAGCGCCTCGTTTATTTGGGTTTTTGTAACTTACCGTAAACTCGTCACGTTTTCGTCACGAAAAATTCTTTACATTGAAAATAAATTCGTCCCTACTATAGGTCGGTTAAGGAAAGCTGGCACTTTCACAGTACTCACACTAATGCAATTTCAGAAAACGAATTGACAAATGCAAAATGTTCACTCTATATTAGCAAAACAGTACTGTATCCTTCATACACATAAGTTTCGATTCGGCGTGAGAGAGACTATTCTTGATGGCCATGCAGTGCAACGTCACGCTGCGCGCGCTTATTCACGGACACTACGTGTAAATGAGTTGAACGTGCCAGCTTTAGTTAACCGACCTGTATGATATGTATGTGTAAATTCGTCACAGGTCACAAACCTAAATAATTTTTAAAATGCTGTCTGTGGCGAGTTTACACGTTATTTTTGCCTTTTTTTCTGACGAATTAACTTTTAAGGCGAGTTTACAATAACCCGTTTTTTATTGTTTTTTTGGAGGCACAATTGGGGAACTTATAGTCGAGAGAGGAGAGATTTTTAGAAAGTAATAAGGGCTTCTTCTCCAAAATAACGTTATTCAGTTAATCGCTCTGGTGTGTTTTATTAATCAATAATAATAAGTTTTATATATATATGACACCGTATAAAAATATATTATTTCTTATTGACCTTCTTTTTCTACGATCGGTTTATGAGATATTTATATTTGTCATTTTTCTGACCAGAGCAATCAATATTATGATGGCAGAGCTATAAAAAATTCACTCCTAGGCTGCGCGCATGATAAAAGACGAAGATAAGTGCTTTGTACACAGATGGGGTATATAAACCAGCCGTGCGATTCTGTAATAAAATCCGCGGTCACTTCGACACCGAACTCACACAAGAGGTGCAAATAACAATCGACTTTAACATTGTGCAGTAGAGGCGAATTCGTTTGCAAGCTAGACGTGAATTTGGTGTCGAAGTGATCGCGGATTTTATTACAGAATCGCATGGCAGGGCCCTTAATCATATGACCGCTTAGCGATTCCTTGCTCAAACCACGCGGATGTCGTACTTGGTTTTAACATTTTCAAAATTCGTTTACCTAATGATACTCACAAATTATACAGTTATTGTACAGGTACACGACAGTCACAAACTGTATAGTTATTGAACAAGTAAGATAAATTTATAAGTGTCATAGGGATGGAAACCAAGTATGACATTGGCGTGGTTTGAGCAGGGAATAGCTTAGTGGTCATAGTGAATAAGGGCCCAGGTGCTATTTACGATAATTACACTAGCCTGGATATTCCAAACCTCAGACTTTTTTTTTACAAGTAACTGGGCAGGCATTTGACCACCATCGTGCTTAGTAAACAGGATGTGGTCTAAGGTGTAAGGTAACATGCTCGCCCAGGAAATGACTATTCACTCTCGCCTTGAAGAGGCCACGGTTGTAGGAATCGGGGAAGGCAGTGCATTCCATTCTTTTGCGGTTCGCAATAGAAATGGGTCAGCAAAGCTTGTTACGGACCGCTGGATGTCAACAACGTACGGGTGATAAGCTAATCTGCGTCTGGTAATCTGCGCCCTATGGTGGAAAGGGGCTGGACGAACAAGGTCCTATAA
Source organism: Chrysoteuchia culmella (assembly GCA_910589605.1). NCBI lineage: Eukaryota > Metazoa > Arthropoda > Insecta > Lepidoptera > Crambidae > Chrysoteuchia > Chrysoteuchia culmella. The sequence goes on from OU342669.1 coordinate 2,254,862, forward strand.
AAGACCGATAAACATGCAATTTTGCTGCGGTGACTGAGGCTCTGAATGAGTTTCCTGGCACGGTTTCAATCGATTCCAGAAGCTCTAGCTGATACTTAGCAGAACCATCCCACAGGTGCCAGCAGTACTCCATGCACGGCCGAATTTGCGCTTTGTGTAAAAGAAGCAGCTAATTCGGAGGGAAATAATGCAGAGAGGACTTGCAGCACACTTAGCAATGGAATCGATGTACTAGCCAAAGTTCAGGTTGGAAGACAAGTTTAGGCCAAGAAGTTGCAGACTTTCGGTTATCGGTAAGGATATACCCTGGAAAGTCGGAGTCAGTTGGAAGGAACTCCGTTTTGCGGTGAATAAACAAGCCTGTGATTTAGTAGCATTAAAACTGACAAGATTGGCGTTGGCCCAATCGGAGTCAGCCTCAAGTGGCAGATTCATATGGTCGACAAGGCATTCTCGTCAAGACTGGATTTCATCACTGGTAGCCTTTGCAGTTGAGAGATATCTGCTGGTTAAGGTGGTATCATCTGCATACCCAATGATATCAGACACCTGCAGGTCGTTGATGTGCAGAAGAAACAGTGTCGCAGACAGGACAGATCCTTGGGAACACCTGCATCAAGTTCTTTTAGGTCGGATGATTGACCATCCACTACAACTCGGATGGAGCGATTGCGAAGGAAGTCAGCAATCCAAGTGCAAAGGCGACCAGAGATACCGTATGAGGGAAGCTTAGCAATAAGGCTGTCATGCCAGACCCTATCAAAAGGCTTTGGAGATGTCTAGCGATACGCATGGTTACCTATCTTAAGGTCGAATTTAGTTTTCACCGAATTTAATTTTACCGACAACTTTCCGACTATTTTCGTATCGCCTTTTTTTACTTCGTCGAAATCACACTGTTGTTTCACACTGTATCAGTGGACCTAATATTAATTCGATTTTTTTCGGTTCTCCAACGTCTCATTTGGTCGAAAAACTTTTTACCGAGGTTATGCTTGGTTGCCGTGGACCGCCTCACCCCTCTGCGCTCATACAAGACTGCGTGCAGTCTATCTCTTCATTTTGTTTATTTACCTACATTGTTACGTTGGCATAAAAACATGTATTATATTAACAAATATCGATTATGTCAAATAGTACCTACATAATATAAATATAACATACCTAGTTGCAGTTGCAGCCAAATAATATTCGGTAAAATGTTGTTCTGGTGAAGTGAAAGTATGGCCAAATAAGTTATCTGGCAAATGAAAAAAAGTCAAAAGAGACTTCGACCAACGTAAATCGGTGAATCGTAGTTCGGTAAAATGAGACATATGCCAAATTATATTTCGATGGTTTAAAAATATGGCAAACAAAACAAATAGCAACAAAAACGTCGGTCAACCGTTTTCGGTCAAATGAAATTAGGACAATTAAATTTCGGACTAGTAATCGGTTCCCGTGCTGTATAAATATTTACGCTCATCAATAGTAACAAACTAGGTTACTTAACCAAAGAAGAAATAAAATGTAAATAGATTATAATTTCTCACAAAATGCTTATTTTATTTGTATGGAGAGTAATGTTTATTTATCGGTACCCACATTTTTTTTTCGCAGCATTTCATCAACCAGTATTTTTAATTAAATTTATTTAATTCTCATTACAAACCATTGTCTTATCCCTCAGTACTTAGTCTTTTGTCTTGCCCTGCTTGTCTATCAAACTACACACGCGAAGACCTATATAGCGCTACCGATAATGCGGTCAGTGTCGCGCACTACTGCCAGCGTAGCATGCGCACCGCGACTCGCAGTCGACGCTTATCTCGCGATGTCTGTCCCGGTCATATCAATACGGTGTGAGAGGAACAGACAATACGGTCGCGCGAGAAAAGTGTCGAGAAAGCTTTGTCGAGGTGCTCATGCTACGCATGCTGGTCTCACAATATCTTAAGCCAAAAATTGATCGACACGATAATAATAATAATAAGTAGTACATATTGTACTTAGCAGTGGATATTCCTACCAGGTGTTGTTACACCGACCACATTTGACCATGACCATTTGCCAACTATCCCAGATTTCATTATTTTTTCCGAAATCATTTGAGCCCTAAGTAATAACAGACTAAAATATTTAAAAAATCTGAGGTGATAAATAGTTTCAGGATTATCTGGTTTAAGATGTTGCTCACTTCTTGAGACCGTATCAACTGATATCGCTGTTGAAGTCGGTTTCGATAGCAAAATGCTGAGTGCGAGAGAGACTTTGAGATATCCATAACTTTTTGTGAAGAAAAGGTGGTGGAATGAGACTTCATTTCAGCTGCACACTAACTGAATGTATCCAATAAAAAAACGATAATGGCGCAACGTTGCTACTTTTCGTTTGTGCTCAAGGCTTTTGAGCTTTTTAAAAATGATCTCTTTGTTCTCTTGGACTCAAGCGTGTGCAATGTTGGCCGTTCGGGAGTAATCAAATAAAAGATCTGACTGCGATTAATTATGACATTTATTATGGCTTGCGCCGCTTTTATAGTAGGGAGAGATAAGTGTGTGTAAGTAAATAGGTATTAGTAGGTACACACACTACACGTGTGAAGCTGGTAGGTGGGAGTCCAAAGGTGGGAACAGTATAACATGCATGATCGAGCTTGCGATTAAGCAACGGTTCCAGCGTGGCCAAAGGTATGGTCAGAAGATTATGTTTATATGTCATCGATAAGTGATAGCCTCGAGTGCTACTATTCTCAAAGAAAGTTTTTCTGATCGCGGAAGTTATAATTAGAAATTATGCAGTTACTGTCAATTATTCTATACTAATTACATTTTGTTTTATCGTTTTTCATTTCTAACCCATTCTTTTGAATCGTTTTTACTATTATTGAGAACTGAGAGTACCGGTTCTAGGATACGGTGGTACCGGTACCAGTTAATGTGCCTCAGTACCGGGATTCCCGGGAAATTTCGGAACCGGTAATTCCCGGTTCTATGCCCTAAATAAGATGCAATAGCCAATAATTTATGATTTTTGAATTTTTGCATTTGTCAATGCTATTTTTATTTGTACTAATATTATAAAGAGGAAAGATTTGATTTGCAACAAATAAACTTAAAAACTACTGAATAGATTTAGATGAAATTTGGTACACAGATAGTGGATAGCCTGGTTGTGCCCATAGGATACTTTTTATCCCGATATTCTCACGGGAACGGGAAACTGCGAGCGGCCGAAATATGAAAAAAAAACAAGTTGTTTTTTCCATATTTCGGCCACAAGAGATTTTTTTTCCAATATTTTTCCATTGCACATTTAGCATAAGTTTGAACTACTACTGAACCAATTTGGATGAAATTTGGTAAAAGGCTAGAAGACAGTCTGGATTAAAACATAGGCTACTTTTATCCCGATATTCCCAAGGGTTTTTTTTTATCTTTCTTTTTTTGCTGTTGCCATTGTATTTTTTTTATATTTATACAGCTTAACATAAGTACCTGAAGTACGTCATGCTCACTGAACGCTCGTGAACGGGTGCCGCCAGCGGAAATGGGTCTACCTCAGTCTGCTTATCTTAATGCTGTGCTTAAAGACTAAATATTTTTATCTAAAATAAATTGATACTGACCTGTATGTACCTCACAACTTGCAGTATAGTAATCTTGAAATGCGAGAAATGTTGTAATGTATGATAGACAAGTCTTTCTTTGCCAGTTAAAAATTGTTTACGGTTACAATAACAATAGAACCATATAATGTAATATTTTAATTAGTATTTTCCTTTTGTGATGGAAATTGACCTTACTGATATGTTAAGGTCACTTTTCGATTTGACGACTCTGTATGAAATAAAACAGGGAGAAAAAAACAGCCCTTGACGAGTTTCTTGCCGGTTCTTCTCGTTACAAGGTCTCCCGCCGTAGGGTTTGTGAACCGATGGCGTAGCTTCTTTGACGTTCATAAGTGCTTGTAACAGCCTAGACTGAATAAATGATATTGACTTTGACTTTGACTTTGATAGGGAACCACGCGGGTGAAACCTGTTAAAACCATACATTGATTTTTAACCCCCGACGCAAAACGAGGGATGTAATAGGTTTGACGCGTGTGATCTGTCTGTCCATTTGTCTATCTGGGGCAGGGAAGGTGAACCTTTATACATCAACGTACCACTTTTTCTAAAGAAATGTTTAATGAGTCATAGACAATAATCACATGATTTTGTCATGTGATTATTGTCTATGTCATAAATTTTATCAACTCTTTATTTATTACAATAAAAGGTATATTTTGTAATGTTTCGATTACACGCGTAATTTCACGTAAAACAAAATTAGTGAGAATTCTGTTGTTAAAATACCTACTTACTTCACACTTTTTTCTTGGTGCATTATGAATTTCGTGATCGGTGGCCCAAAATATTGTGTCGCGTGCCACCAACGGGCGTACCATTGGTTCGCAATCCCTGATCTGGGTGGGGCAACGTAGTTCCTAAACGAGTGGATAGATTTTGATGCGGTTTTTTTATCAGAAAGCTGGCGTGATCGAGATAGTTTTAATTAGTTATTTATTAATTTTTTATAATTTTTATTTTTTAATCATTCGGTGATTCAACCGCTTGACGTACGTATATAGTATACAATGTGGAAACATGCAAGCCAATAACAGATTCACACATGTAGCATCAAGATACGGTGAAAAAATTAGCTATGATTAGTATTAACTATAGGAAAATATTAAAATATGTTAGCACAATGCAAAACGACTATGCTATGTTAAACACAAAAAAAATATTAATATAAACGGGGAGCTAAGGCTAGCTTATTCATTTAAAAAGACTCTTACCCCCATATTCTAAGACGTTCCTCCAAAACTTTTTACACTCCACTCAACCTCGTCGTGGGTAAAAATGGTACTTTGGCACCTCCTCCTCCTTACGGAGTTACGACTTAGAATACCGATTTCGAGGAGTATTTCGAAGAGGTTTTCAATGAGGTTTCGTTAAGTCGCGGACGAGTAAGTTTTGGAGGAACGACTTAGAATATGGGTGTTAGCCTTCATCATACCTTTTTTTTCCTGGGGGAAATGCCATCGCATACCCCCCGTCCGGGGAGACATAGGTTATGTGGGACTCGAACCCACTAAAACCCCCTGGGTGTTCCTACCACGCGTTGTGGACGAGGACTACCGGGATAAGGGTAGCAGTCTACCGGGTCTACCCCGCCCCGCGTTTGCTTCCTTGGGTCACCTTCTACGGGTCAGCAAGCTGACCTTGTCTCCCGCTACTGATGAGACGCGTCGGAACACGTGACGCACCCCAGCCACCACGAGGGTAACCTTCATCATACCTTTTTTTTTTATTATTTTTTTTTATACTAGGAGAAATGCTTTTACGCATCCCTCGCCCCCAGGTGCAGGGGCGATTCGAAATGTTAGACTCATCTGGAGTAGCCTTCATCATACCTGATGTTAAGTATTGATAAGGCTGCATGTAGAAGCGAGCCTCTCCCGGAATCCTCAGCCACTGATGAACTTGCTACCTTATCTGTCTTGTTACCTTAACTGTCGGAACACAACAATGCTGAAAACATTGTTGTTATGGCGTGGAATTTTGCTCGGTAACATATATGCTTTAGGAATTTCATTTGTATGCGTTCAATCCCTTTTATTCTATGTAAGTAGCATAACAAGGATCCCAAATTTGCGAAGCATACTCTAGAATACTTCGAACGTAAGCTCAGTATAAAATCTTTAAAGTTTTGACATTTTTAACGTCTCTAGAGCAGCGTCATACAATAAACAATAATAAACAATAATCTTTATTGACAAACACAGACTTTGAATAATACAGTGGACTCCTCCCTTTTAGTTAAGTATAACCTGTGTTGGGAGGGAGCCGCTCTTCAACATAATCTACATTACACCTGTGTTAGAACTAGAATTTTTGATTTTGAAGCTAAAACTTATTCTAAAAAATTTACAAATCCCAAAGCCTTGGAGCCTCTAGCTGTAATGCTATCAACATGTTTTTTTTTAATGTACGACGGTGAGACTCTTAGCCTTCATCATACCTGATGTTAAGATGGAAGCGAGCCTCTCCCGGAATCCTCAATCACTGAGGAGCTGGCTATCTTATCTCTAACTGCCGGAACACAACAATGCTGAAAACATTGTTGTTATGGCGACAGACTTAGATAAGATGGTGGTAGCTAGCCAGACGGACTTACAACAAGTCCTACCACCAACCAAACCGAATACAATATGTACCCCCGCTGGGAATCGAACCCGGGACCCCTGGGTCTGATACCGGTGGTTGTACCACTAGACCACAGAGGCGGTTAAAATGATCCTCGAAATAAATATTAAACAAGAAAATATACTAGACTAGACTAGTTGCTTTTTTTCTAGTATATTTTCTTGTTTAATATTTATCACATAAAAACAGCATTGTAAAATGCAAAATTTAAAAGTTATGATCCTCGAAAGTTAACTTGGATTATTGCAACACTCCTAAGTCCCGTGACAGATCGTTCCTTGGAAGAATAATGTCTCCAATCCGATAATTGTAAGTGATGATTATAGCTTTTCTACTAACGGTAACGACGGAGCACTCCTGAGACTGTTAATCTTGCAATATGACTCGAGGTGGTTCAAATCGTCCTGTAAAGCAGAAACATCACTAGCAGATCTAATAGTCAAAAAGAGCTTCATATCATCCGCGAAACATAATACTTTACAGGATCGTAAGCAGGTATAGTCGTTAAGATAAGCGGCAAAAAGGAGAGGCCCAAGCATAACCCTCGGGTTATAGTTTATGAAGATCCGTTCATCCGTATGAAGATCATCAGTTCATTTCCTACTTTAATTTTAACTAGGGCGGTTACAACCCGATACTCGGGTTCGTCGATCGACGAAAAATTCAAATTTATGCGAAAATAATGACACTTTTTAATTGCAGTTTGTGATCATCACGTTTAACATTTTGTATATTTTATAGTTTTCGGAACAAATAGACTCGAGTACCTTTAATTTGATACCTTACTCGGCCGCGTACTACGCGCCAAAGTCCCTATCGAGTCGTCACAAATTTTGCGAACCTGAATTAAGTATATAGATTGCCTAAATGAAGCGATGGCATTCAAACGACTTAGCAGATCATCATAAAATAGCTAAGAACCATCTTTATTATATCAGCTGTTAAAGCGGTCCCTCGACTTTATCATCGTAATAAACATAATAAATAAGTAATTCCATCATCCATCATCAGCCTGTGGACGTCCACTGCTAGACATAGGCCTCTCCTAGCTCACGCCTATTGTGGTGTTTATAGGAGACTGTTAGCCTACTGCCACTACGCTGGCCAGACGGGTTGGTAGAGGATATGTTTAAAGTTTTCCTTCTCTCGCACAGGTGTTCAATGCGTCGAGCCTCTTAGTCGACTCTTACGACATCCCAGGCATGTAAGGGAGTGGTGACACTTGTATTCTTAGGCCGTCACCGACAATGGCGACGGATTTTTATTATTTATACAATGTATTAAATAATTTATAGATATATGTGAATTAAATTACGTACTCACAGCACACCGGACAAATCCTGGCGATTTTTGGTGCGCTTGTCAACAATGTAAAAGTTTTATTATGTTAAATAAATTGAAAAAAAAACTATTATAAATAATATTAACAATATATTCAATAATCACCTCATTAGATTCTAGGATGGTAGTGAAATACGGTCCCCCCGAAAAGTAACCATGATTTTTCGATACTATTTTTAAACTTATGACAAATTTTAAATAGAAAAAAAATATATATTAAAAGTTTATCATAAGTATAAAATAACATAATTATTTAGAAATTAAGGTTAGGTCGCGGTAGAAAGACAGGAAGAAATATCTCTTTCTACCGCGCGGCGAAAATGTATGCCTGGCTAGTTCTTCGGGCGGTTTGAACGCCGTCATTGTCCTCAACATATTTATATATTTTTAGAGTAGGTAATATAATTCTGTCCTCGTGTCCAGTTACGAATATAGGTCCCAGACGAGTAGCGTTTAGCAGCATAACCTTTATTATTTTCCCACTTATGCATGTTACTTTATATGTTGCGGACAATGACGGCGTTCAAACCGCCCGAAGAACTAGCCGCCTGCTCCTGCTGTTTCGTTTAAGCGGTTTTCACTTTTGCCGGCACTGCCGGAGTGCAACCCGTTGTTTTTTTTTTCATAATAACCCCAGGCATTTGACCACCATCGTGCTTAATAAACAGGATGTGGTCTAAGGTGTTTCATGCTTGCCCAAGAAATGTGATGAATGATAAGATAAGATAAGATAAGATAAATGTTTATTTCTATCATATACAGCACACACATTCAATACACAAGAATAAAACACAAAAACTAAGGAACATATCATCTCAATCTGTATGCCGCATCGATAGAAAGATGCAAAAACTCAGTGATACCTTTACTTCACAGCAAAGCACTGATTTTCAGTTTATGCCTAGTAAGCGCGAATCCACGTCTACGACACAGACGTATGCGATAACTAAAAATAAATGATTTATTATTTAATGATAAGTGATGAATAGGTGCAGTTAATTCGGAATGGAACGGTTTAGAAATGTGATGTCTCATTAGCTATTGTTGTATTTTGTATTTAAATACTCTATCGATTTTCTGGGAAATAAAAGTAATTGCACTTTAACAGTAAAAAGGTTTTATTTTATGAGAACAAATTACAAAAGCACGTTATCGGTTCGCGAGATGACAAGCAAGAAGAAAGTACATTGTTATGGATGCGTTCAGTATTACACGGTTTATGGCTGCATTCCAACATCCTCCCTTGGCCGTAAACCCATCTTCATAGAGCAATAATCAAGCTTCGACTGTGGAGTGCCCTTTGTCAAAGCATCAGCCACCATCTCATTTGTTTGGATATATTTAATGGAAATCTTCTTGAGTTGCAGCTTATCGCGGACAAAATGGTGGCGTATGTCGATATGCTTAGACCTGGAATGATAATTTTCTGAACCTGCAAGTTTAATAGCGCTTTGATTATCACACATAATGGTTATAGGGACAATGGATAAATGAGGCCAAAACTCGTCTTGCATTTGTCTAAGCCACATAGCTTCTTGAGTACAACTTGACAAAGACATGTACTCTGCCTCAGTAGTAGAAAGTGCAACCGTTGGCTGCCGGCGTGAGTTCCACGTAATTGCACCACCTTGATGTATAAATACATAACCAGTGCATGATCTTCTATCGCCTTCATCGCTGGCCCAGTCAGCATCGCAATAGCCAATTAGAGATGTATCTTCATCCCTTTTAAATGTTAAAACATAATCTTCTGTAAACTTTAAATATCGTAGTATACTTAGTAGAAAACGAAAAATATGTCGCGTAATTCCGCAAGAAAAAATGCAGATGCAGCCCAGTGACAAACCTTGCACCTTCATCGACTACTCTACACGTGTTTCGCCCACACACGGAGCATCCTCAGGAGTTGTTAGACCGTGCCAATCTCAGCACCGAGTGAGTAAAATGGCCCCAAACAACCGTATTTAATGCTTCCCACTCCCCCCTCCCCGCCCCCAGTGTGACGCATCGCGACAGAGAAAGTGAGACAGAGTAATAATTATTGAAAATGTTATAATAAATGTAAATTAAATGTAAAAGTATGATTTATATATCGATGAAGGGTTTTTTTTTTTTTTTTTTTTTTTTTTTTTTTTTTTTTTTTTTTTTTTTTTTCCTCCCCACTTCTGCGTATTTGTAGACAAACAAACAGTGATAGGGATTCATAAATAAAAAAAAAAAAAAAAAAAAAAAAAAAAAAAAAAAAAAAAAAAACCCTTCATCGATATATAAATCATACTTTTACATTTAATTTACATTTATTATAACATTTTCAATAATTATTACTCTGTCTCACTTTCTCTGTCGCGATGCGTCACACTGGGGGCGGGGAGGGGGGAGTGGGAAGCATTAAATACGGTTGTTTGGGGCCATTTTACTCACTCGGTGCTGAGATTGGCACGGTCTAACAACTCCTGAGGATGCTCCGTGTGTGGGCGAAACACGTGTAGAGTAGTCGATGAAGGTGCAAGGTTTGTCACTGGGCTGCATCTGCATTTTTTCTTGCGGAATTACGCGACATATTTTTCGTTTTCTACTAAGATATGGATTTCCGCCAAGTAACGCCTGATTCTATCAAATAATCGTAGTATACGTTTCAGTGCAACCCTGTGTTGCATTTCAGGTTTAGAATTATATCTACTGAGTGTGTTTACAGCGTATGAGATATCAGGGCGTGTCCCCTGTGATAGATACAGTAAACATCCAATAATTTCTTGATATGGATAAATATCTGCAATTGAATCTTCTTTCTCATTTGTAATAAACTTTGTTTTTGGATCAATGGGTGTTTTCACAGGTTTACAGTTGGACATTCCATACTTTTCTAATATGTCATGTATATAATTTTGTTGACCAACACTTAAAATTCCATTATTTCTGTCTCTATACACATGTAAACCAAGGCAATATTTCAGTTCACCCAAATCCTTCATTTCAAATTTTGTAAATAATTCAGCCTTTATATACTCCTTTGTTTCAGTACAACTTGTAAATAAAATGAGATCGTCTACATATACAGCTAAAAATGTTATATCTTTATCTTGAATTTTGTAGTAAATGCAGGGATCCAGTAGAGACTGTGTCAAACCAATTTCTTTTAATTTACTATCGAGTTTTCTATTCCATTGCCTGCTGGCTTGCTTTAATCCATATAAGGATTTCTTTAATAAGCAAACTTGTGCTTTATTTTCTTCAAAGTTTGGAGGTTGACTCATGTATATATCTTCTTCAATATCACCTTGAAGAAAGGCAGATACAGCATCCATTTGGTCAATGTTTAGGTTATATTTCACAGCCAAAGAGAACAAATATCGAAGTGATGAATATCGGATTACCGGTGAGTAAACTTCATTGTAATCATATCCTTTTCTTTGTGCACAACCTTTTATTACTAACCTCACTTTGTATCTGGATATATCGCCTTTTTCATCCCTTTTTGTTTTAAAAACCCATTTACAAGCTATGACTTTCTTTCCAGCTGGTAAATCACATAATATCCAAGTTTTATTATTCTGCAATGATATGTATTCTTCTTCCATGGCTTTCAGCCAATGACTGGATTCTGAACTAGACAGAGCTTCCTCCAAAGTAGCGGGATCAGTATTTAGAGCCAACCAAGCATAATAGTTGTAATTATCTTCATCTCTGAAATTTCTCTGTCCTTTTCGGGGTCTCAGGTTCATGAAATGCTTAGGAGGATCATTAATGCAGTCTGTGTTTGGTTCATAGTTTGGATCATGATCTGAGGAATCTCTCATTGAGCTGTCTTCTGCTGTAGCCAAATCATTGTTAGAGTTCTGATTTTCTATAGCGGTTTCAATATTTTCACTTAATGGAACAGGTGATGCGGTGTGTAATTTTGGCAAAGCTACATTTTCATTGCTTTGGCAATATTCCTGAAAAATCACATTTCTGCTTTTAGTAATCTTCTTAGTATGTGGGTCCATCAATCTGTATCCTTTTGTATTTTGACAATAACCCAGAAAAATCATTTCTTTTGCTTTTGGGTCCCACTTTAGTCTCTTCTCCTTCGGCACGTGCACCATAGCTTTACAACCAAATACTCTCAGATGCGAAATTTTTGGTTTCATACCTGTAAGTTTTTCCAGTGGTGTCACATAGTTAAGGACTCGAGTCGGAGAACGATTAATAATATGAGCAGCTGTCTCCACTGCTTCTGCCCAGTACACCTTTGGTAGTCCAGCATCGAATAACATGCATCTAGCACGTTCTGCAAGGGTGCGGTTCATGCGCTCCGCCAGCCCGTTCTGCTCTGGTGTGTATGGAGCAGTCGTCTGATGCTTAATACCCAAACCTGTTAAATATTTTTCAAAAATGTTATTCATATACTCCAAGCCATTATCCGTTCTTAGAACTTTTATCTTTCTGTCAAATTGAGTTTCCATTTCATTTTTATACATTTCAAAAACTTCCTTTACATTTGTTTTAGATTTCAAAAAATAAACATTGACATTGCGAGAATAATCATCTATAAAGGTGATAAAATACTTGGCTCCACCGATTGAAGGTGTCTCCATAGGGCCGCAAAGATCAGAATGGATAACTTCTAGTGGTGCGCTCGCCCTAGAGCCATTATTGTAGAATGGAAATCTGGTCTGTTTGCCTTTCAAGCATGGAATGCAATGATTTTCTGCATCTTTAGTATTCATAAATTTTACACCTTCTGTGTATAATGGTAGCCGGCTCACATCATTATAGTTGAGATGCCCCATTCTCCGATGCCACAGATCAATACTTTGAGTTTCTGATGATGACATGAATGCATTCCCCTTGAAAGTGTTTAGCTTATACATGTTATTTGTTAGCTTGGCTGTTGCAACTAATTGATTTTCCTTATTATAAATATCACATCCAGTTTTATTAAAAAATACTTGACAGCCATTCTTTGCTAGTTGACTAACAGATAACAGGTTAGTACTCAATTGTGGAATAAATAGAATATCTCTCACCTGTATGTGATTTATTTTACCATCTTCACTAATTATGTTCAAATTTACATTACCCATCTGCTGTACGGCGACTGCTGTATTATTGGCAACTGTTATATTATCAATCGGAGCTGCCCTGATATCATACATCCAATCAGAAACATTAGTCATGTGTGAAGATGCTCCGGAATCAACATACCATTCCATTCTATCTGCTTGTTTATGAGAAGCTGAGAAAACAGCAGCAAAACCTTTATCATTTGGTTTTTTCTTATTGTTGCAAAATTTGCTTAAATGTCCATATTTATTACAGTTGAAGCAACGGGGACCTGTTGACTTGTTACTTTTATATTTATTCTTGGGAGTACTACTACTGTGATGTTTTGTATAGAGAACCGAGGCGTTACTGGACTCTTTGATCTCCTGTAGAAGCTTGGTTTTTATCGAGTCCGTACTTATCTTCACCCCAGAACTCTCTAGACCCATGATCATTGGTTTGTATTGTTCCGGCAAACCAGCCAACATTAAAGTTCCCAACCATTCGTCATCAACATTAAATCCAATGTTTCGTAATTTATGAGCTGTAGTTACTATTTTGTTAACATATTCCTCAATGGTTGAACAATTGTCTAACGTAGTATTTACTAAATCACGGAGTAATCCTACTTTTCTTGTTAGACCGGAGTCTTCGAAGGCATTTCGTAGATTTTGCCATACCTCCGCCGAGGTCTTAGCATCTTGTACATGAATGTAATTTATCGGATCTACGAGTAAAATTATCTTCGACTTCGCTTTGACATCAAGTTTTGGGTTAACTGTATGTTTCTCGTCATGCTCGACACAACTCCAAAGGTCTTCATGCTCCAAATAAGTTTGTACTGCGAATTTCCATGTGCTATAATTTTCTCTTCCCAATAATTTGTCAATTTGGACATTTGACATCGCCATCTTTTTTTTTCGATCCAATGCAAATTCGTTTTGTTGCTGAAAAAAATATATATCTTCGCGGAACTTTTTCACTTTAGTACGAACGGATTACTTTTAGCGGCCCATAACCTCTGGGAAATAAAAGTAATTGCACTTTAACAGTAAAAAGGTTTTATTTTATGAGAACAAATTACAAAAGCACGTTATCGGTTCGCGAGATGACAAGCAAGAAGAAAGTACATTGTTATGGATGCGTTCAGTATTACACGGTTTATGGCTGCATTCCAACAGATTTAATAAGGTCTGATTGTTGTGCAGGCATTTTCGAAAAGCCATTGCTCTTTCTTAGACCATACAATGCCCCAACTCTTTACAAATTTGATTTTCCCGACGTTTCGGCACCTTTTCAGCTGCCGTGGTCACGGGATGACTGTAAAGGTGCCAAAACGGCGGAAAAATCAAAAAACCCCTAAAAAAACCTAAAAATACGGACAATTACAACTTAATTCGTGAAATATATCTCGTTTGGTATCCGTAAAAGTTGTTTTGTTTCAATGAACAGTGTGCGCCAAAACTTAAGATATACGTATGTTGACCCACAGATTTAGGTCTCTTATAAAACAAAGCAGATTAACATTTTCTTTCCGAACTCCTTCAATAGCCAGGGAATGTAAGTAAGTACTTTGTTAATTTATTTATTTATTCACATCACCAAACACACATGATAATAATTTACATTTACAAATGACAGAAAGTAGTAACTAATAATAAATTTGCATACATGTGTTAATATGATTCCATACAACCGAACAGTATTCGAGAGTAGACTTTATTTATTTATTAAAACGTATACTTACTAGTTCACAGTTTTCCCAAAGCGCCAGCAAGTCAGAATAAGTACATTATTATTTATAGAAATATAGGAACAAGCAAAAATAAATAAAAAAAACAACGGGTTGCACTCCGGGAGTGCCGGCAGAAGTGAAAACCGCTTAAACGAAACAGCAGGAGCAGGCATACATTTTTGCCGTGCGGTAGAAAGAAAGGCGGATAATATTACATCCTCTCTTACGCCGCGCCGGCGGTCTACTCTCCCTCCGTCTTACGAATTTTCTATCAGGTCACGTGTCCTGACGCGACTTTAACATTTTTTACCCATACTAAAAATTTAAAACTCTGATGTGCACAACGCCGCTAAAGAAGTTTTCACTTCAAAAATGTCAGCAATTAATAGGTAGGTACAAAATTTACACAATACTATTATTGTCAAAAGGCGTCTTGAAAACTAAGTCAAAAATAATAATATTATACATCAAAGAAACATTTAAATACAAATATCAATAAAAAAAAAAACAATAAATACAATGTACTCAATAAACTAAGTATCATCGCAGAATGTCAAAAATAATTATTTATTATGGAAATAATATTCAAATACAAATTTCCATAATGAATGTCAAAATCGTTTACTTCTAACCAAGGAATTACAAAGAAAATCAAATTTTTAGGAAATTAATATCTTCTTCACTATCATAATAATAATTGTCAGTACATAATAATCCCATCTTTATCTGACCCGGAGGACACGACGGGTATTCGGGACCCATTACACCAGCACCAACTAAATGAAGCGATGAAAACATTATTGATAATGCATACACGATCAGGAAACAACGTAAAATAGTCGCCATAATTAATCTGTAACAATAAAATATTACTTTAATAATAAAATACCAATAGAACTTTCATACAATGCAAGGGTGTGTGACATAAGGAACTGTTCTCTGTTCTCGGAAGTGAGGAATATTTTAACTAAGTGGCTGCTTAATCTTTCGTATATTGAAACTGAAGCTCTTCTCGGTCGATGTTTCTAAGTTCTGAATTTTTTGCCTAAATTTTTGCATGTTTTATAGAAATTTAACCATATTTTCAATTGTTAATTTAACTTAAATTTCACTTTGTTTTTCTTTAGTTCAATCAAATTTTTGTCATGCTGTTTCTTTCAGTAGGTGGAAACTTCGGGTCGCAAGGCCAAGTAAACAGTAAATTGGTTGCCCAAGATACAGGCACTGCCTAGTTTGGGGACCTCTGATAAATGTAATGACTCATTCTGCCTATGCACTTTTTAAATTATGTCTTGTACTATTAAGTATTCTGTGATTATGTATGTTTAACAATTGTATTGTAACCTCCTTTGTGCAAATAAATTTATTATTTATTTATTTATTTATTATTATTATACACTCACACTGATTTATTATAAAATAAGCAATGATTATAAATGGTTACATGTATGTAAGCATACATACAGTGGTTGTCACATAAATAACGACACTTGTCGATTTTCATACAATCGGGGTGACTTTGGAGCCTTGGTTCTCTGCTTTCTGGATTGACCGAGCTGTGATCTGATAATGGCCATCCAGGCAGTGAATGGAGGAGATCCAGATTGCTATACACCCAACTGATCTGATCAACATTCTAAAAGATGTAGGGATCAGAGTTTTCAGATTCAGGAGTGCAATACATTTTTATGCTATTGTCGCGGTATTTTTAAACATACCCATACATCTACTAAAATGTTGATCAGGGCCCGTAGACAATCGTTATGTAGCGAAACGATAATTCGATTCGTTATTGTCTATATGCGCCAATTAACTTGCGGTACGAGCACGCGATTTACATTTTACATTTCATTCTTTTCGAACTACGTTATCGTTTTTGAATTGTTACTTTGGCTAAGGGCACAAATCAGTCGGGTGTGTATCGCAATATGGATCTCCTCTTTTCACTCCTTGGATAGCCACAGCTCGGTCAATCCTTGACCACCACCTGTATATGGGGTACTATACTACACCATCCCCATTTGAGAAAAAATAAAAAAACAACGGGTGGCGCTCCGGGAGTGCCGGCAGAATTGAAAACCGCTTAAAATAATAACAAATAATAAAAACTTTGAAATAATTAATTTAATTACAAATACAATAGTTATTTATGAATAATTAATCTACAATATAAACGCCATCTGGTACCGTAGTATGAAACTCTAATTCTCTCTCAAGGCATCAAGTATCAAACACTTTGTGGCAACTGGCAACAATATCTAGATCGCGTTGTAATGAAAGAAAAGGAAATTCCTCCCTTGAAATTAAAATTTACCTGGCATCAAACTAATATACGTAGATATTTCAAGTGTGAGACATTATGTAATTTGAAATAGATCAACGGTATTCCGAATTTTCGATCAGGGTCCCATCCCAAAAATTAAAACTCTGATGTGCACAACGCACCTAAAGAAGTTTTCACTTCAACAAGACTGTTCAAAGCATAACTTTTTGGTCCAAGTAGTTTTTAACTTATGATTTTGTAATTTTTGCATTTTTCAATGCTATTTTTATACTTATGGTAAATTTTAAATAGAAAAATATTGGAAAAAATTAACTCGGCCACAAGTGAATTCTCAGGCTGGAATCGAACCAGCGACCTTTGGAAATCCGGTCCAATGCTCTAACCGCTGAGCTACCGAGACTTGCGAACCACCGTCGAAATTCTCCAATACTTTTATATTTTTAATACGCTGTAGGCCAGCGTTGTTACATCAATGCTAGGAAATATCCTTGCATTCGAAAGAAACATCTTTTCAGGTGTTTAACGATCGATTAAGATGCAACTGCCAATAATTTATGATTTTGTAATTTTTGCATTTTTCAATGCTATTTTTATACTTATGGTAAATTTTAAATAGAAAAATATTGGAAAAAATTAACTCGGCCACAAGTGAATTCTCAGGCTGGAATCGAACCAGCGACCTTTGGAAATCCGGTCCAATGCTCTAACCGCTGAGCTACCGAGACTTGCGAACCACCGTCGAAATTCTCCATTACTTTTATATTTTTAATACGCTGTAGGCCAGCGTTGTCACATCAATGCTAGGAAATATCCTTGCATTCGAAAGAAACATCTTTTCAGGTGTTTAACGATCGATTAAGATGCAACTGCCAATAATTTATGATTTTGTAATTTTTGCATTTTTCAATGCTATTTTTATACTTATGGTAAATTATAAATAGAAAAATATTGGAAAAAATTAACTCGGCCACAAGTGAATTCTCAGGCTGGAATCGAACCAGCGACCTTTGGAAATCCGGTCCAATGCTCTAACCGCTGAGCTACCGAGACTTGCGAACCACCGTCGAAATTCTCCATTACTTTTATATTTTTAATACGCTGTAGGCCAGCGTTGTCACATCAATGCTAGGAAATATCCTTGCATTCGAAAGAAACATCTTTTCAGGTGTTTAACGATCGATTTTTAACTATAAAATTTACACTTCAAACAGACTTTACTCCTATGAAAAATATAAACACGGCTGAATGTATAGGGGTCCCTAGCACCAAGAAAAAATTGAAATTGTAATTATGTGAAACTGTGCACTCATTCAAAAATAATGTAATAATAGCTATGTCTTTCATTTCCGTGCTTTTTCACGTCTAAAACATGGCAAATCATCAAACTGTGAATGTGTGTAGTCTTGACTTTTGGTCACAGATATTATGAAAATTATCATTGGATTGCCTACGGAACTAAATATGACACAGAAATACTGAGATAGCAACCAATGGCTCTCGATAGGAGCTGTCAAATAATACATTCTCAATAGCCGCATAATACGCCGTAAATGTTTCGCCAGTGGAAACGGGCACTTAATTTTTTCGTAAATATGTTGCACGTCGTTATTAAATTGACTTATGTTGTCCAAGTTTTATGTATTATTATGGCATAGCATAAATTAACTAAAAGTTTACGTCGATTTTTTTTTTATTTTTTTTTATGATTTTGTAATTTTTGCATTTTTTAATACTATTTTTATACTTATGGTAAATTTTTAAATAGAAAAATATTGAAAAAAATTAACTCGGCCACAAGTGAATTCTCAGACGGTACTCCACTTGTGGCCGAGTTAATTTTTAGAGTTAAAAATGCAAAAATTACAAAATCATAAATTATTGGCAGTTGCATCTTAATCGATCGTTAACACCTGAAAAGATGTTTCTTTCGAATGCAAGGATATTCCTAGCATTGATGTGACAACGCTGGCCTACAGCGTATTAAAAATATAAAAGTATTGGAGAATTTCGACGGTGGTTCGCAAGTCTCGGTAGCTCAGCGGTTAGAGCATTGGACCGGATTTCCAAAGGTCGCGGGTTCGTTTCCCGTCTGAGAATTCACTTGTGGCCGAGTTAATTTTTTCCAATATTTTTCTATTTAAAAATTTACCATAAATTTACGTCGATTTTTTCTAGTATATTCACCTTTCTACGGTGTTGGCCACCGTCGCTTCATCAATGAGGGAAATGGAATAATAATCCATCCCGTCAGGGCGACATGAGATTGTTGTTTTTTTTTCTAGTTTAATATTAAATTTATCACATAAAAATAGCATTGTAAAATGCAAAATTAAAAAGTTATAAATAAAAGTTTACGTTTTTGTGGAACAATAACGATAAATGCAGGAAATAGTTCCCAATATTTTTTAACCGTTAGTTGTATGGAGTGTAGTCAAAACTCACCAATTTAATTTTTCCTCGACCACGACTGATATACCTCTTGCAGTGTTGACTGGACAACGGAGAAATTGAAAATGCAACGAATTATTTGAATATAAGTAGTTAAATACTTAAATTAAATGCTGCATTTTCCTTCCTTAAATTTGTAATCGCTATATATATTTGAATTTGTGGTATTTTTACCCAAAGAAATTATTCCGCATTCCGCATTTTTTCAATTAAAATTTAAATTCAATACCTATTATTATATTACTGACCCAGGCTTGTTCATCAACGTCGAAAGAAGCTACCTACGCAGGCACGACAAATACTCTTATCTATAATAATAATAAACAAACAACGGGTTGCACTCTGGGAGTGCCGGCAGAAGTGAAAAACGCTTAAACGAAAATAACGATCAAAATCCACTATATCTTGACCACAACTTCATAAAAAGTTGATGAAAACGGAGACCAACTTGATTTGGCAAGTAAATTCATTAAAGTTGGTAGTAATGAGAGATCTTTATATAATGGTTTTTATATACGTAGATCTTTCAAGTGTGAGACTTTATGTAATTTGAAATAAGTCAACGGTAAATGGTCTTACGAATTTTCGATCCTTACGCGACTTTACCATTTTTTACCCATCCCAAAAATTTAAAACTCTGATGTGCACAACGCCGCTAAAGAAGTGTTCACTTAAAAAAATAAATGAATATTTAATTTTCTTACAGTCACACCAGTTAGCCCTAAAGTAAGCATTGTAAGGCTTGTGTTATGAGAATACTAGGATAACGGATAGAATACACATAATAATACATATATGAATATTTTTTTAAGAAATATATCTAAACAGCCATGACTGAGGTACAAATATACGTATTCATCATACAAACATTTGCCCATATCGGGATTCGGACCCGAGACCTCAGAGTAGGCGAGACCTTGATACGTACCACTCTGCCACGAAGGTCGTCGTCTAAACTATGGAGCTCTAATTTTTGATTTACTCGTGGGAATCAAACTTTCAAAAATTCAACATTCAACTACAGTCCTGAAGGAACATGAAAGGGCTCAAACACATCACACATAATAAACCACCCCTGTGGTCTAGTGGTAACAACCACCGGTATCAGACCCACGGGTCCAGGGTTCGATTCCCAGTGGGTAGATATTGTATTCGGTTTGGTTGGTGGTAGGACTTGTCGTAAGTCTAAGGCTGACGCCATATTCAAATTCAATATCATTTATTCAGTCTAGGCTGTTACAAGCACTTATGAACGTCAAAGAAGCTACGCCATAACCCTACGGCGGGAGACCTTGTAACGAGAAGAACCGGCAAGAAACCGTCAAGGACTGTTTTTTCTCCCTGTTTTATTTCATACAGAGTCGTCAAATTGAAAAGTGACCTTAACATATCAGTAAGGTTAATTTCCATCACAAAAAGAAAATACTAACTAAATATATTACATCTTATGGTTATTGTAACCGTAAACAATTTTTAACTGGCAAAGAAAGACTTGTCTATCATACATTAAAACATTTCTCGCATTACAAGATTACTGTACTGCAAGTTGTGAGGTACAAACATTCAATCATGTCAGTATCAATTTATTTTAGATAAAAATATTTAGGCTTTAAGCACAGCATTAAGATAAGCAGACTGAGGTAGACCCATTTCCGCTGGCGGCACCCGTTCACGAGCATGACGCATGAACCAGCCATCGCTTGCTCAACCATATTTTAGGGGAACGTAACGACCCGCCTCACACGACACCACCGCAGCAACAGCAAAAAAAGAAAGATAAAAGTGCATTAATGTAAGACCCAACTTACAATGTTACTAGAAGACCCATCAGCTGGGTCATAAACTCAAAGCGTAATTAAAGTAAAAAAAAAATAAAGAAATATATAATTGGAATAATTGAAAACATTATTTATATCATGTTTACATCGGCGGGAGACCTGGTAACGAGAAGAAACAACAATGATTTCAGCATTGTTGTGTTCTGACAGATAGATATCAGATAGCCAGTTCCTCAGTGATTGAGGATTCCGGGAGAGGCTCGTTTTCATCTTCAGCCTTAACAATACTAAACATCAGGTATGATGGAGGCTAAGAGTCTCCCCGTTGTGCATAAAAAAATCACAACTTTCAAGCCGTGTTTCATAACAAATAACTGTACCAAAGATTCTCCTAGTTCAGGTTTATTTTAAATAAAATGTTTTTAACGTTAACAGTCTTAGTCTGCGTGATAACCAAATTCAAAATCAAACATTAAATAGTTCCTTTTTAGGGTTCCGAACCTCTAACCGAAACCCTTATAGGATCATTTTGTTGTCCGTCTGTCTGTCCGTCCGACCGACTATATGTCGAGAACACCTGGAGGTATAGAGTGGAAATTTAAACCATATATTCAGGTCAACAGTCTGTTGGAGATGTAAAAAAATCAAACTTGTAAATTAGGTTTAAAAAGATAGGGCAGTTTATACACCAAAAAACGTATATTTTGACACTCTTAAGGGAATCAAAATTCATAGGGTACTTCCCTATCACCTTTAACTATGACATTTAGTAAGTAATATCGTCTTTTACTACAAATACAGGAAAATATGTAAAAACTATACATTTGTAATTCGTCGTCGTCGTCTCAGCCACATAACACCCACTGCTGGGTATAGGCCTCCCCCAAGGATCTCCACAACGATCGGTCCTGCGCAGTCCACATCCAGCGGTTTCCAGCGAACTTCACCAGAGCGTCGGTCCACCTTGTCGGGGGCCCGCCCGCCCCCCACGGAGCGTCGTCCTGTGCGCGGTCGCCATTCCAGAACCTTTCTGCCCCAACGGCCATCAGTTCTTCTCGCTACTACGCGCACTTCAGCTGAGCAATCCTTCGAGCGATGTCAGTTACTTTAGTTCTCCTACGGATCTCCTCATTTCTATTTCGATCACGGAGGGAAATGCCGAGTATAGCCCTCTCCATTGCACGCTGGGTGACCTTGAGCTTTCTTATCAGACCCATGGTTAGCGACCACGTTTCACTACCGTAAGTCATTATTATAACTATAATTAAATCATAAAAATATAGGTAGTGTTTAGTTTTGGAAACTGAATTTCGGGAAAAGCTCGGGTACGCATGGAAGTATCGACTCACGTTGACAATCTCTTGAAGCTATGAAAATAAAAAAATCAAACGTCAAAATGAATATTAAAGAAGATAAGGTCACTTATGCCACAAACGTATACTCTGGTACTCTCAAGGGAATCAAAATTAATAGGGTACTTCCCGTTTACCTAGAACTATGAAATTTGGCAAGTAATATCGTCTTTTTTAATACGAATACAGGAAAAAACCTAAAAACTATGCATTTGTAATTGAATCATAAAAATGTAGTCTTTAGTTTCTTTAGTTTCGGAAAAGTGTGGACGTATAGAGTTGAAATTACAACCATATATTCACGTTTACAATCTCCTGAAGCTGTAAAAAAATTAAACTTCAAAATTAACGTTAAAAAAGGTTAGGCCATTTATGCCTCAAAAACGTTTACTTCGACACTCTCATAGGAATCAAAATTGATACTTTCCGTTGACCTAGAACTATGAAATTTGACAAGTAATATCGTCTTTTATTTGTTTCAGATACAATATGAAGATAACTTTTCGGTGTTTCCTGATTCTCTTCAAATTAACAATAATGTTTTCATCGCTAACTTTTGCTCAGAAAATAATTAAAGGCGTTAGCAAACACCACAGCGTCCTGCCAAATATTAATAACTGCTCCAAAAAATGGTTGTGTGATTTGTAATCCTGATCAAGAATAAAACTTAAGTTTTTTTTAACAACAATTAACCTAGCCCCAAGGTAAGCACTGTAAGGCTTGCGTTATGGGATACTATTGTAACGGATATAAATATATTTTTCTACACAACAATACTTAAATAAGTATTGTTGTGTAGAAAAATATATAAACCTCCATGACTCAGGTACAAATGCTCGTACTCGTCATATTATCATAATTTGCCCCTACCGGCATTCGAACCCAGGACCTAAGTGTAGTCGACACCTTGAAACCGGTGTACGTACCACTCTACCACATGACTATAAAACTGCAAAACTGTAGTTCATTTATGGCATTTTCATTTTTAATTTTGCTTTTTTAAGCTATTGCATAGCTATCGCGGGCTTTGAGCGCGGCGACCGAATCAAGAAATTCCGTATTTTATTATTATTATTATTGCAGGGTATAGGGGCTATGCAGCTCCAGTTGGAACTGTAGTCACTGCGACCTATAAGATCTATTGTAACTCGCCACCTTGTTATAGTATCTCTTTTAGCCTGGCGGCCTCCAGGAAGTCTAAAATCTTCCTAGCTCTAAGAGATTTTAGTTCCTCTGGCCGAATTATATGCCGGCCCAGGTGGATACTGCTTTTGTGAATTAGGGGTCCGCAGTCACATAGGAGATGTTTGGGTGTTTCTCTCTCTAATCCGCAGTAACGGCAAACGTCAGTGTCACTTAATTTCATGTGAAATTGGTGTCTTTTTAGTTTGCAGTGTCCAGTTAAGGCTCTTGCTATCGCACTTATATTTGCTCTGCTGAGTTCTAGGAGTTCAGCAGTTTGCTTTTGCGAATAGCCTTCGATAAGGGATTTGGCGTGTACTAATCCTGGTTGATTTAGCCAGTATTTTTTTGACTCACCAAGTAGGTTGCCCTTGAGAAGTTGCATGGCCTGTTCCTTTGAGATACCACAGAAAGGCTCTGGACCTAGCTGGTGGCCCTGAGCTCCAGACCTTGCAAGTTCATCAGCTTTTTCGTTGCCAATGATTCCTGAATGACCTGGTACCCATTTCAGAATAATTTTATTCCGTTGTCCCAGCTCATTCAGCTTATCGACGCAGTCCTTCACCAATCTCGAATGTATGACATTTGAATTGATAGCGTTAAAGAAATTCCGTAACGAAAAAACCTAACACCCCCCACTCCGTGTCATAGATTTTGGTTGCTTAGTTACGATTGTGAATAACAAAATGGTCAATGATGAAAAAAGCTTTATGAAAATTTGTGTGAAAATATAATTTCTTTTTAAAATCTGATACGGCATACCAGATTTTAAAAAGATATAAAAAAAGCTATGCTATTGCATAGCTTTACCGCGGCAGTCCCCGAGTGCCACACGTATTTTTTGGATCAGTTATTAATATTTGACCCACAGGACAAGAACCGTCCTTGGGCAGGACGGTGTGTTTGCCTTTTATTAACCGACTTCAAAAAAGGAGGAGGTTCTCAATTCGACGGTTTTTTTTATTTTTATTTTTTATGTATGTTTTACCATAACTTCGCCAGTTGTTAACAGATTTTTATAATTCTTTTTTTGTCTGAAAGAAAATGGTTTATGTGTGGTCCCATATAATTTTTAGATCTGGCTAGTAGTTTTTTCATAATCTTGAAAAATATCAATCAAGTAGTCGTTTACCTAGATGACATTGTTGTGTATGGGTTGATTTTTAGTGCAAGTAACGGCACATGATGTAACTAAAAAAATCTGAAATAAAAACATTTTATAAAAAAAATTCAAACCGACTTCAAAAAGTAAAAAAATAAAACTTTTGGAGTCGGTGCTAGCTAGCTAAGGCCAAAAAAATATATAGTTAATAGAAGTGCAATATAGAATGTCCTGGCTGGCACCGACTCCAAAAGTTTTATTTTTTACTATTTTTACCCATACTAAAAATTTAAAACTCTGATGTGCACAACGCCGCTAAAGAAGTTTTCACTTCAAAAATGTCAGCAATTAATAGGTACAAAATTTACACAATACTATTATTGTCAAAAGGCGTCTTGAAAACTAAGTCAAAAATAATAATATTATAGAATACATCAAAGAAACATTTAAATACAAATATCAATAAAAAAAATACCATGTACTCAATAAACTAAGTACCAACGCAGCATGCCAAAAATAATTATTTATTATGAAGATAATATTCAAATACAAATGTCCGTAATGAATGTCAAAATCGTTTACTTCTAACCAAGGAATTACAAAGAAAAATCAAATTAGGAAATTAATATCTTCTTCACTATCATAATAATAATTGTCAGTACATAATAATCCCATCTTTATCTGACCCGGAGGACACGACGGGTATTCGGGATCCAACACACCAGCACCAATCAAATGAAGCGATGAAAACATTATTGATAATGCAAACACGATCAGGAAACAACGTAAAATAGTCGCCATAATTAATCTGTAACAATAAAATATTACTTTAATAATAAAATACCAATAGAACTTTCATACAATGCAAGGGTGTGTGACATAAGGAACTGTTCTCTGTTCTCGGAAGTGAGGAATATTTTAACTAAGTGGCTGCTTAATCTTTCGTATATTGAAACTGAAGCTCTTCTCGGTCGATGTTTCTAAGTTCTGAATTTTTTGCCTAAATTTTTGCATGTTTTATAGAAATTTAACCATATTATTGTTAATTTAACTTAAATTTCACTTTGATTTTCTTTAGTTCAATGAAATTTTTGTCATGCTGTTTCTTTCAGTGGGTGGAAACTTCGGGTCGCAAGGCCAAGTAAACAGTAAATTGGTTGCCCAAGATACAGGCACTGCCTAGTTTGGGGACCTCTGATAAATGTAATGACTCATTCTGCCTATGCACTTTTTAAATTATGTCTTGTACTATTAAGTATTCTGTGATTATGTATGTTTAACAATTGTATTGTAACCTCCTTTGTGCAAATAAATTTATTATTTATTTATTTATTTATTATTATTATACACTCACACTGATTTATTATAAAATAAGCAATGATTATAAATGGTTACATGTATGTAAGCATACATACAGTGGTTGTCACATAAATAACGACACTTGTCGATTTTCATACAATCGGGGTGACTTTGGAGCCTTGGTTCTCTGCTTTCTGGATTGACCGAGCTGTGATCTGATAATGGCCATCCAGGCAGTGAATGGAGGAGATCCAGATTGCTATACACCCAACTGATCTGATCAACATTCTAAAAGATGTAGGGATCAGAGTTTTCAGATTCAGGAGTGCAATACATTTATGCTATTGTCGCGGTATTTTTATACATACCCATACATCTACTAAAATGTTGATCAGTGCCCGTAGACAAAGTAACATCGTTATGTAGCGAAACGATAATTCGATTCGTTATTGTCTATATGCGCCAATTAACTTGCGGTACGAGCACGCGATTTAGCGCGGCCTATGCTAATCCGCCAATCCCATACATTTCATTCTTTTCGAACTTCGTTATCGTTTTTGAATTGTTACTTTGGCTAAGGGCACAGATCAGTCGGGTGTGTATCGCAATATGGATCTCCTCTTTTCACTCCTTGGATAGCCACAGCTCGGTCAATCCTTGACCACCACCTGTATATGGGGTACTATACTACACCATCCCCCTTATTTGAGAAAAAATAAAAAATTACGTTGCGCTCAGGGAGTGCCGGCAGAATTGAAAACCGCTTAAAATAATAACAAAAAATAAAAACTTTGAAATAATTAATTTAATTACAAATACAATAGTTATTTATGAATAATTAATCTACAATATAAACGCCATCTGGTACCGTAGTATGAAACTTTAATTCTCTCTCAAGGCACCACCTCAATGTCATCAAGTATCAAACACTTTGTGGCAACTGGCAACTATATCTAGATCGCGTTGTAATTAAAGAAAAGAAAATTCCTCTCTTGAAATTAAAATTCACCTGGCATCAATATGAAAGTTGGTAGTAATGAGTGACCTTTATATAATGGTTGTTATTAACTAATATACGTAGATCTTTCAAGTGTGAGACATTATGTAATTTGAAATAGGTCAACGGTATTCCGAATTTTCGATCAGGGTCACGTGTCCTGACGCGACTTCAACATTTTTTACCCATCCCAAAAATTAAAACTCTGATGTGCACAACGCACCTAAAGAAGTTTTCACTTCAACAAGACTGTTCAAGGCATAACTTTATGGTCCAAGTAGTTTTTAACTATAAAATTTACACTTCAAACAGACTTTACTCCTATGAAAAATATAAACATGGCTGAATGTATAGGGGTCCCTAGCACCAAGAAAAAATTGAAATTGTAATTATGTGATACTGTGCACTCATTCAAAAATAATGTAATAATAGCTATGTCTTTCATTTCCGTGCTTTTTCACGTCTAAAACATGGCAAATCATCAAATTGTGAATGTGTGTAGTCTTGACTTTTGGTCACAGATATTATGAAAATTATCATTGGATTGCCTACGGAACTAAATATGACACAGAAATACTGAGATAGCAACCAATGGCTCTCGATAGGAGCTGTCAAATAATACATTCTCAATAGCCGCATAATACGCCGTAAATGTTTCGCCAGTGGAAACGGGCACTTAATTTTTTCGTAAATATGTTGCACGTCGTTATTAAATTGACTTATGTTGTCCAAGTTTTATGTATTATTATGGCATAAATTAACTAAAAGTTTACGTCGATTTTTTCTAGTATATTCACCTTTCTACGGTGTTGGCCACCTTCGCTTCATCAATGAGAGAAATGGAAAAATAATCCATCCCGTCAGGGCGACATGAGACTGGTTGTTTTTTTTTCTAGTTTAATATTCAATTTATCACATAAAAATAGCATTGTAAAATGCAGAATTAAAAAGTTATAAATAAAAATTAACGTTTTTGTGGAACAATAACGATAAATGCAGGAAATAGTTCCCAATATTTTTTATCCGTTAGTTGTCTGGAGTGTAGTCAAAACTCACCAATTTAATTTTTCCTCGACCACGACTGATATACCTCTTGCAGTGTTGACTGGACAACGGAGAAATTGAAAATGCAACAAATTATTTGAATATAAGTAGTTAAATACTTAAATTAAAGGCTGCATTTTCCTTCCTTAAATTTGTAATCGCTATATATATTCGAATTTGTGGTATTTTTACCCAAAGAAATTATTCCGCATTCCACATTTTTTCAATTAGAATTTAAATTCAATACCTATTATTATATACCCAGGCTTGCTCGTGAACGTCAAAAGAAGCTACCTACGCAGGCACGACAAATACTCTTATCTATAATAATAATAAACAAACAACGGGTTGCACTCTGGGAGTGCCGGCAGAAGTGAAAAACGCTTAAACGAAAATAACGATGAAAATCCACTATATCTTGACCACAACTTCATAAAAAGTTGATGAAAACGGAGACCAACTTGATTTGGCAAGTAAATTCATTAAAACTGACCTGGCATCAATATGAAAGTTGGTAGTAATGAGAGATCTTTGTATAATGGTTTTTATATACGTAGATCTTTCAAGTGTGAGACTTTATATAATTTGAAATAAGTCAACGGTAAATGGTCTCACAAATTTTCGATCCTTACGCGACTTTACCATTTTTTACCCATCTCAAAAATTTCGAACTCTGATGTGCACAACGCCGCTAAAGAAGTGCTCACTTGACACGTTGAGTGCGAAACCAGGTCCAAACATCTTGTACACCTCTCGCTTATAGTGCGACTAAGAAAAGTATGGACTTCCTTGTCACGCGGAAGGCATAACTTTAACTTGGTTCGGTATAGGAAAGAGTACATGATACTCTTACTCAATACTGGAGTTACAGTCACACCAGTTAGACCTAAAGTAAGCATTGTAAGGCTTGTGTTATGAGAATACTAGGATAACGGATAGAATACATATAAATAATACATATATAAATATTTTTTTAAGAAATATATCTAAACAGCCATGACTGAGGTACAAATATACGTATTCATCATACAAACATTTGCCCATACCGGGATTCGGACCCGAGACCTCAGAGTAGGCGACGACACCTTGATACGTACCACTCTGCCACGAAGGTCGTCGTCTAAACTATGGAGCTCTAATTTTTTATTTACTCGTGGGAATCAAACTTTCAAAAATTCAACATTCAACTACAGTCCTGAAGAAACATGAAAGGGCTTCAAACACATCACACATAATTTACCGCCTCTGTGGTCTAGTGGTAACAACCACCGGTATCAGACCCACGGGGCCCGGGTTCGATTCCCAGTGGGTAGATATTGTATTCGGTTTGGTTGGTGGTAGGACTTGTCGCAAGTCTAAGTCTGACGCCATATTCAAATTCAATATCATTTATTCAAGGCTGTTACAAGCACTTATGAACGTCAAAGAAGCTACGCCATCAAAGTCAATATCATTTATTCAGTCTAGGCTGTTACAAGCACTTATGAACGTCAAAGAAGCTACGCCATCGGTTCACAAACCCTTCGGCGGGAGACCGCGTAACGAGAAGAACTGGCAAGAAACTCGTCAAGGGCTGTTTTTTTCTCCCTGTTTTTATTTCATACAGAGTCGTCAAATTGAAAAGTGACCTTAACATATCAATAAAGCTAATTTCCATCACAAAAAGAAAATACTAATTAAAAATATTACATTTTATGGTTATTGTAACCGTAAACAATTTTTAACTGGCAAAGAAAGACTTGTCTATCATACATTAAAACATTTCTCGCATTACAAGATTACTGTACTGCAAGTTGTGAGGTACAAACTAACAATCAGGTCAGTATCAATTTATTTTAGATAAAAATATTTAGGCTTTAAGCACAGCATTAAGATAAGCAGACTGAGGTAGACCCATTTCCGCTGGCGGCACACGTTCACGAGCATGACGCATGAACCAGCCATCGCTTCGCTCAACCATATTTTAGGGAACGTAACGACAAGCCTCACACGACACCACCGCAGAAACGTTTGAGTGAGCATGACGTACTTCAGGTACTTATGTTAAGCTGTATGAATATAAAAAAATACAATGGCAACAGCAAAAAAAAGAAAGATAAAAGTGCATTAATGTAAGACACAACTTACAATGTTACTAGAGCTGGGCCATAAACTCAAAGCGTAATTAAAGTAAAAAAAAAATAAAGAAATATATAATTGGAATAATTGAAAACATTTTTATATCATATTTACATCGGCGGGAGACCTGGTAACGAGAAGAAACAACAATGTTGTGTTCTGATAGTTAGATATAAGATAGCCAGTTCCTCAGTGATTGAGGATTCCGGGAGAGGCTCGCTTTCATCTTCAGCCTTATCAATACTTAACATCAGGTATGATGGAGGCTAAGAGTCTCCCCGTTGTGCATAAAAAAATCACAACTTTCAAGCCGTGTTTCATAACAAATAACTGTACCAAAGATTCTCCTAGTTCAGGTTTAT
The DNA here is from genome assembly GCA_910589605.1 of Chrysoteuchia culmella. Lineage (NCBI taxonomy): Eukaryota > Metazoa > Arthropoda > Insecta > Lepidoptera > Crambidae > Chrysoteuchia > Chrysoteuchia culmella. The sequence continues at coordinate 2,285,167 of OU342669.1, forward strand.
TTTAAATAAAATGTTTTTAACGTTAACAGTCTTAGTCTGCGTGATAACCAAATTCAAAATATAGTAATAATAAATAATAGTTCCTTTTTAGGGTTCCGAACCTCTAACCGAAACCCTTATAGGATCATTTTGTTGTCCGTCTGTCTGTCCGTCCGACCGACTATATGTCGAGAACACCTGGAGGTATAGAGTGGAAATTTAAACCATATATTCAGGTCAACAGTCTGTTGGAGATGTAAAAAAATCAAACTTGTAAATTAGGTTTAAAAAGATAGGGCAGTTTATACACCAAAAAACGTATATTTTGACACTCTTAAGGGAATCAAAATTCATAGGGTACTTCCCTATCACCTTTAACTATGACATTTAGTAAGTAATATCGTCTTTTACTACAAATACAGGAAAATATGTAAAAACTATACATTTGTAATTCGTCGTCGTCGTCTCAGCCACATAACACCCACTGCTGGGTATAGGCCTCCCCCAAGGATCTCCACAACGATCGGTCCTGCGCAGTCCACATCCAGCGGTTTCCAGCGAACTTCACCAGAGCGTCGGTCCACCTTGTCGGGGGCCCGCCCGCCCCCCACGGAGCGTCGTCCTGTGCGCGGTCGCCATTCCAGAACCTTTCTGCCCCAACGGCCATCAGTTCTTCTCGCTACTACGCGCACTTCAGCTGAGCAATCCTTCGAGCGATGTCAGTTACTTTAGTTCTCCTACGGATCTCCTCATTTCTATTTCGATCACGGAGGGAAATGCCGAGTATAGTCCTCTCCATTGCACGCTGGGTGACCTTGAGCTTTCTTATCAGACCCATAGTTAGCGACCACGTTTCACTACCCTAAGTCATCATTTATTGTAATTAAATCATAATAATATAGTGTTTTGATTTGGAAACTGAATTTCGGGAAAAGCTCGGGTACGCATGGAAGTATCGACTTAAAATTCAAACCATATATTCACGTTGACAATCTCTTGAAGCTATGAAAATAAAAAAATCAAACGTCAAAATGAATGTTGAAGAAGATAAGGCCACTTAAGCCATAAACGTATACTCTGGTACTCTCAAGGGAATCAAAATTAATAGGGTACTTCCCGTTGACCTAGAACTATGAAATTTGGCAAGTAATATCGTCTTTTTTAATACGAATACAGGAAAAAACCTAAAAACAATGCATTTGTAATTGAATAATAAAATGTAGTCTTTAGTTTCTTTAGTTTCGGAAAAGTGTGGAGGTATAGAGTTGAAATTACAACCATATATTCACGTTAACAATCTCCTGAAGCTGTAAAATAAATTAAACTTCAAAATTAACGTTATAAAAGGTTAGGCTATTTACGTCGCAAAAACGTTTACTTCGACACACTCAAGGGAATCAAAATTGATACTTTCCGTTGACGTAGAACTATGAAATTTGACAAGTAATATCGTCTTTTATTTGTTTCAGATACAATATGAAGATAACTTTTCGGTGTTTCCTGATTCTCTTCAAATTAACAATAATGTTTTCATCGCTAACTTTTGCTCAGAAAATAATTAAAGGCGTTAGCAAACACCACAGCGTCCTGCCAAATATCAATAACTGATCCAAAAAATGGTTGTGTGATTTGTAATCCTGATCAAGAATAAAACTTAAGTTTTTTTTAACAACAATTTAACCTAGCCCCAAAGAAAGCACTGTAAGGCTTGCGTTATGGGATACTATTGTAACGGATATAAATAAATACATATAATTATACTTAAATAAGTATTGCTGTGTAGAAAAATATATAAACCTCCATGACTCGAGTACAAATGCTCGTATTCGTCATATTATCATAATTTGCCCCTACCGGCATTCGAACCTAAGACCTCAGAGTAAACGACACCTTGAAACCGGTGTACGTACCACTCTACCGCGAGACTATAAAACTGTAGTTCATTTATGGCATTTTCATTTTTAATTTTGCTTTTTTGAGCTATTGCATAGCTTTTATCGCGACACACCCCACAGGACAAGAACCGTCCTTGGGCAGGACGGTGTGTTTGCCTTTTATTAACCGACTTCAAAAAAGGAGGAGGTTCTCAATTCGACGGTATTTTTTATTTTTATTTTTTATGTATGTTTTACCATAACTTCGCCAGTTATTAACAGATTTTTATAATTCTTTTTTTATCTGAAAGAAAATGGTTTATGTGTGGTCCAATATAATTTTTACGAAGATCTGGCTAGTAGTTTTTTCATAATCTTGAAAAATATCAATCACCTTTTGGCAAGTAGTCGTTTACCTAGATGACATTGTTGTGTATGGGCTGATTTTTAGTGTAAGTAACGGCACATGATGTAACTAAAAAATCTGAAATAAAAACATTTTATAAAAAAAATTCAAACCGACTTCAAAAAGTAAAAAATAAAACTTTTGGAGTCGGTGCTAGCTAGCTAAGGCCAAAAAAATATATAGTTAATAGAAGTGCAATGTAGAATGTCCTGGCTGGCACCGACTCCAAAAGTTTTCGTTTTTAACTTTTTGAAGTCGGTTTGAATTTTTTTATAAAATGTTTTTATTTGATCTTGATACCAGCTTTTCAGTTAGCGGGTATTTTTAGTCTTTTTATTTTTTTTTGTGTCCAAATGTGTATTCCACGCCAAGAATTCCGCGAACGTCCGCTGGTTTAGTTAAATATTAAAATTTGTGGAAAGAGTGGAGATTTATTTCATGTGGTTTTCCCTATTATTATGATAAGAAAATCCGTTTTCCTTGGTAAATTACATTTATTCCCTTAATTAATTTTCAACTCGGCGTTAAAACATTTAAGTTCAAAATAAAAATCATTACTTCAAAGTTTAATTAGAGCTAGCGCAGACGACGGATAACGGAGGACTTTTTGTCCGCGACACGTCTTTATTGTTAACCAAATAAGATTCAACTTAGACCGCGTATATCCATGAAAAGTACGCGATAGTCCTCGTTATTTATTCAACTTTATGTTCTTAGTAATAAGGTCGTGTCGCGGACAAAAAGTCCTTCAATGTCCGTCGTCTGCGCAGGCCATTATAGTTATAAAATGTAGTGTTATTACAATGAGACTGCTGTAAAGACGCGATTACACATGGTCTTTTTCGGATGTCCGAAAGATATTACTCGCATTCGGACATTCGAAACATTAACTCATTAGTGGTGAGAGTACCGACTGACCATCTGTAGGGCCTTCATGAAAGAAGATTATTGTCCGAAGGGTTGCCTTGTTTCGGCGGTTTCGGGTTCGGCTACCGGACATGTCTTTACGTGTGCCAGTATTTAATTAATTTGTTATACTATAGGTACGTGGGATAATAAAATAGAACATAACAAAAATGTATTTACAGACGTACATCTTATGTTTTGGCGCGCACTGTTCATTGAAATAAAACAAACTGTGAACTGCCAGTAGTCTTTAGTTTTCTCTTTTCTTAATAATAAAGAATTAAAATATCAATTAAATCAAAATATCAAATCAATAATAATTTGTGCCATAGTAAATGTCTAACCGTATCCGAACGAAAATAAATTAACTTTTCGAGGGTAGACTTATAAGTAGCCAGTCATCCCGTGACCACGGCAGCTGTAAAGGTGCCGAAACGTCGGAAAATCAAAAAACCCCAAAAAAACCTAAAAATACGGACAATTACAACTTAGTTCGTGAAAATATAGCGTATATCCGTAAAAGTTGTTTTATTTCAATGTATTTACAGCTTTTAAAATATCAAAATATACCAATGCACTTATACATTCGGGTGAACCAGCTTTCAAAACATTTAAAAAACGTGTCTTGCGGTTAAAAAATAACCGCCGCAATTCTTCGACGGCCTTCGATAGCCTGCAGTGGGTAATAAAAAAAAAACACATGGAGATAAATTTGGGCTGTACGGAGGATGGGGTAACATTTGTACCCTCGAAGTTGTCAAATAGTCCAGGTGCAGGTAGCAGCTGTGTGATAGCGCGATATTTTGGTGATAAATAATGCCACGTACGCTGCTCCTTGAGCGCTCGCTATCCAACTCCTCGAAAGCTTGAAGCACACAAACTTCGCTATACCATTCACTAGTAACTGTTCTACGGTCATTTAGCGGAAATACTGCTACAGGTTCACTGCGTCGAAAAAAAACCGCTATCATTTTTTTTAATTAACGTTCCGACCGCGAACAACTTTTGTGGGAGAATCGTCCTCTTCAAACACCCATTGCGTGGATTGCTGCTTCGTGAGAGGGTCGTAGCTATATATATCCATGATTCGTCACTTGTAAGTAGGGTACGTTTTGCGAAGTTCCTCCTTCGAACTTTTGCATCATAAATTTGCACCAATCAACACGACGGCATTTTTGCTCATCGGTGAGAGAATGAAGTATCCATCGTGACGTAAGCGTCCTTTTCTGGTATTGGTATTGGGTGAGGGGCTCTTTTCTCCGCATTTAGACTCCCATTTGGTCCGTTATGCGTGAACATAGCATCGGTATGGCTAGTCAAGCCATCCCAGCTCCTTCCAGAAGCGCAGAAGCCTCCTGGGGCGTTCACAGGCTTCTAGGAGCGACCTCACGTCTTTGAGGATTTCTGCCCGTTGTGCGGCCAAACCCACGCACTCCAGGATCACGTGGGCGGCTGTTTCCTCTGCGTCCAGGCATCCCCTACATAGGGGGCTGTCTGTCGCATTCAGACGCAAGCGTCCTTTAAGGTGTTCATACAGCTTGGTGGAAATCGTTTTTTGATTTCCCGACATTTCGGCACCTTTACAGCTGCCGTGGTCACGGGATGACTGGCTACTTGGCGCGTTATATAGCGCGTTTGATATCCGTAAAAGTTGTTTTATTTCAATGAACAGTGCGCGCCAAAACATAAGATGTACGTATACATACAGGGTGTTAAAAGACCCATAACGAAAACGAAAACCACGTAACCTCCCCATGGTTACTATCATTTTCTTATATGGGGCCAAACATGGGAGACTAATAGTTAAGGAGTTATTGAGGATCAAAGTCAATATTTTTTTTAGATTATCGTTTAAAGTTTGAAAACCGCAATGAATATCAAAACCAATCAATGACACGGGGCCCCGGTTGCCTACTCGTACTCTATAGACACACGCAAATGTTGTTGCACGCGTTGCATTGCGTGTAAAAAGTAGAACCCATTTTTTTAACTTAAAATAAAAGTCGTTACCCAGCAATTATTTTCACATAATCTTATTTGGATTGATGTACACTACGCACGCATATATAACGGCTTCAGTATGGGTCTTTTAACACCCTGTATAAAGCGATTACAAATTACAGGAAGGAAAATGCAGCCTAAATTAAGTATTTAATTACTTACGTTCAAATAATTCGTTGCATTTCCCATTTCTCCGTTGTCCAGTGAACACTGCAAGAGGTGTATCAATCGTGATTCGTGGTCCAGGAACAATTAAGTTGGTGAGTTTTTAACCTTACTATTAAACGCCTCTGTGGTTTAGTGGTACAACCACCGGTATCAGACCCAGGGGTCCCGGGTTCGATTCCCAGCGGGGGTACTTATTGTATTCGGTTTTGTTGGTGGTGGGACTTGTTGTAAGTCCGCCTGGCTAGGTACCACCATTTTATCTACGCCTGAGGCGATGTTTTCAGCATTGTTGTGTTCCGGCAGGCCTGTCTCACTTCACTTCCATACAGGCGGCGCAAAATCCCCTAGATATTTACCTACTATTCTGGAAAACAACCTAATTTCAACCTTTTGCATTGCGTATAGCGATCATAGTACAATAACTGTCTGCCGTCTCGCTTCAATTAGGGCTGTTGATTGAGACTAGTCTGGTGACTGGACGCTTGCGTTTATCGTACCTGAACTCGGGAGTGAAATTTTTGTACCGTAAGGTACTAATATACTTATATTCTGTGGTTCCGGCATTTCGAGATAAGATAGCCAGTTCCTCAGTGACTGAATGGCTCATTCAATCTTTGAATCTTTCAATTCTAGAATCCTTCACTTTCTCAGATTTCAATAGAGGTAACTCGCCGCTAAATAACCAGCTTTCCGGCCTTGCTTAGCAAATAACTATTATTTATTATACATGATGGTTGAAGTGATTGTATGAAACATGGCATTAAATATTTTATTAATTATAATTTTAATATAATTTTTGACTACCTGTTTGGCGCAGGGGTACTAAACCCGCTTTCATCGCAAGAGGTCCCGGGTTCGATCCTCGGACAAGACAAATATTTGTGTGCAAGAACATGTCTATTTGTCTTGGTCTGGGTGTTTAATATGTATATTATGCATGTATTTACAAAAAAAAAATGTAAGTATGTTTATCTGTTATCTAGTATCCATAACACAAGTTCTTCATGAAATTTAACGTGGGCTAGATATACGTACATCTTATTTATTTATTTATTTTAATCAAACGGGAGAACCAGTTACATAATTATTAAGTATGTAAAAATTAACGTATATTTTCAAAGTGTTCCAAACATATGGTCATTAATAATTTCCATAGGTGAAAAAAATATGTTTTGGCGCGCACTGTTCATTGAAATAAAACAACTTTTACGGATATCAAACGCGCTATATTTTCACGAACTAAGCTCTAATTGTCCCTATTTTTAGGGTTTTTTTTGATTTTCCCGACGTTTCAGCACCTTTAAAGCTGCCGTGGTCACGGGATGACTCACCCCAGAATCATCCCGTGACGCGTTTGATCTAGCGCGTTTGATATCCGTAAAAGTTGTTTTATTTCAGTGGGCTAGATAATTGGTGTGTTTGTATGTAATTATTTATTAATAAATGGTTATTATTTTGTTTCAGATAAATTATGGCGATTATTTTACGTTGTTTCCTGATCGCATTTGCATTAACAGTAATGTTTTCATCGCTTCACTTGGTTGGTGCTAGCGTGATACTTCCAATGTGTGCTCCTGGTAACATAATGGTAACAAATGGAGATCGTTCAAATTATAGTATTCCATTATTAAGGCGCTGCTTAAGCGATTTCTTTGGTTTCTGAGGGGGTGAGGCAGACGAACGCCGCACACTGGGGCCTGTTCATAAGTGTTGCTCAAAAGTGCCTAAAATCAGCCTAGGCGAAATTGAGATGGCTCTTGGACAGCTTTAATAGTGAAAAGGCGAGGACAGTATTATATCTGAGATCCTGAAAGCAGGTGGCAAACCTATGATAAAGGAGTTCTAAAACATCTTTAAACACCGTTCTCTTTGATAGGAGACATTAAGGAGGAGTTCGTAGTGTTGTTCTTCAAAAAAGGAGACAAGATGCTACTAAAGAACTACCGACTTATTTCGCTACTGAGCCACGCCAACAAGCTGATTTTAAGAGTCATCACGAACCCCCTTGCGCGAAGACTCGACGAATTTCAACCGCCAGAGCAAACCGGGTTTCGAGGAGGATACACCACCAAAGACCACGTCTTCGCAGTGCGTCCAAGTACAAAACCAGCAGACAAAACATATCCCCTTTTATGGAGGTGTGAGACAAGGGGATGAGATATACCCTTGATTGTTTACAAATGCTTTGGAAGATTTGTTTAAAACATATCTCACACTTGCGATTTGCGGATGGATGACTTCGTCATTATGGCCGAAACGATGCAGGATCTACCGCTCATCTTTCAAAACGAGCATCGTTTGCCATACAAGCCGTTGAACCGATAACCGCTGGAGTAAACGAGTTCTTGAATGGAGACCGCGTATCAAACGTGTAGGACACCCTCAGACTAGTGGAGCGACGATCTTCGCAAGGTGGCTGGCAAGACCTGTATGAGAGTAGCCATCACAGATCGTGCTCGGTGGCGTGCACCTGGAGAGACCTATCAGTAATGGACGATGATGGGCTGATGATGATGATAAATGTTAAAACAACTGATTTCTTTTTTTTATGTTTTATGTTTATGTTATGATTAGATTTTCTTCAAATACATTTCAATCAAGTTGGATCAAAGAATCTTAAATAATTCAATAACATAATTAAAACATACATACAACGAATTCAATTATTTTGTATTTTGAAAGTTTTGTAACCATGGACAGAACATTAAATTATTTTAAGTCATTAATAATTTATCTTTTATACGCAGTATCTACATAAAAAAATGTATTTCAACTTTAATAAACTAAAATGATTGTACGTTAAAAAAATATATCATTACCATTTTTATTTGTCTCTTTACCATTCATTTGTTTTCTAACGGGGAATAATGGTAATTAGAAGAATGGTAAGTAGATTCTGAGATATTTTCAATACTACCCGTTCTTTAGCAAACAAATCAAATAAATTTATATGTGGTTTTAACATGAGCACTAATACCTTCAATATTAGTCTATCATTAATTGAAAAATATCATCTACTGACCTTTAGAGACTCGAACGGCAAACAGATGAAAAAAAAGGATAAATGCGAATGCAAACGTATTCTTTGTCAAGGGCCGTGCGATTTGCTCATCTTCAAAGAACTGCCCGACTCCTAGCGAGACTTGATGTCGACGACGCGTCATCGACATCAAGTCTTTCTAGACGTAGCGCGACGCGGCGGGCGTTTACCTAATATTTTGCTACTATTTTGCTTGACACACACTCAATACAAGTTCGTACAAAACATAGGTGTAAAAACAAGTCACAGTTACAAGACCTAAAACTATTTTATTTATTACTAAAACCTAAAACTACAAAACAAACACCTAAACCTATTACTAGACACAAAAATATTTTTTACTTAAACAAACAAAGTTTAGAAAAGTTTTCAAAATCTAGAAGAAAAAGACGAGACCGACACGCTACGATATGAAATCATTGACGCGCACTGAGCAAGTAAAGTACGGCCCCATTCCCGCTACCCGTTGCAAGCCCCTGGGGCCCGATTCTCGCGCCTTCGACATCTTGAATTCGACATTTTCGGAGTCAAAAATCTGAATTAAAGGCTCACTAAAAGCAATCTTCGACATTATAGGATTATCAAAGATAATTGAAATTAAAGGATTTTGACAGTTGTAGAGATTTTACTTAGATTTTTAATAAAGAAATTAATATTATAAAAATGTCGAATTCGACATATTTCAGCGCGAGAATAGCCCCCCTGGGCGTACACCCCGCCCGGCGACGGCGCCCGCGCCGGACCTCTGTGTATGCCGAAAACTCCTGGCGAGAATTTAAGAGCAAATATTTTTCTAAGTGCATGTCTCTTTACATTTTTCAGGCGCTGAAAAACCTGTTTATTTTGATTTTAATAATGATTCATAACATTTACTTTCTTTTTTTTAGGGAACTCTTTAATTCATCTTATGTTCGATTTGTAATTTGAAAAAAATATGCTAGTTACCGCTGAAAATTTCGAGTATTTCGCGACGAAAAAACTTTTTAGAAAAAAATTTTTTTTCTCTAATTTTGCATTACTTGAAATTATTTATAGTGCGGTTACGCTAACTTTAGGGTTAAATTATAGTTAAAGTAAAATTAAAAGCGTTATTGAAGCAGCGGTTACTTTAACGAGCAGTCAAATTACAGATTTAACGGCAGTCAAAATAACCGACAGGGTGGGGGTGATTTAAAATTTTGACATTAGTAGAATTTGTAGTTATCGCTTACCTACCGTTTTTTTAACTTAAAATACACTTTTTAACCGACTTCAAAAAAGGAGGAGGTTCTCAATTCGGTTGGTATAATTTTTTTTTTTATTTTTTTTTTTTTTATGTATGTACACTGATTAGCTGATTACGCCGAGATTTCTGAACCGATTTCCATGATTCTTTTTTTGTTCGATGCAGAATAGTTGCCAATTGGTCCCATAAAAATTCGGTTTCGTTTGACCCAGTACTTTTTATGTTATGAGCATTTTTATATATTTCATTTCATTGTTGCCTTGGACGATGTAGTATTTACGATAATTTTGTTTATAATGTACATGAAACCTTATCTAATCTAGAAAAACCCTGCTGTAGTTTACAAAACAGCCTATTATAGACAATAAAAAGTAAAAAAAAAAAACTACGTTAAAAAAAACCGACTTCAAAAACTAAAAAGCAAAACATAAGCCTTTTGGAGTCGGTGACAGCCAAGGCAAGAAAAATAAAAGAATAGGAGCTTAAAGTAGAATGTCTTAGCTGCCACCGACTCCAAAAGGCTTATTTTTTGCTTTTTAGTTTTTGAAGTCGGTTTTTTTTAACGCAGTTATTTTTAACCCTTGTTTAATTTCACCGCAGCGTAATATATTTTTGGGCAACTGAATGCGTAGGTAACCGGCATATTTTTTTACCGAAGTGAAAATTGACAACAGTTAATTTTAAACGATCCATTCGAAGTTATAGGAACCTGCCGCCGGTGTAAGAGTTAGTCCTCCCACCAACCAAACCGAATACCAACCTTTTGTACCCCACTGGGAATCGAACCAGGAGGCTAATAACCTAATTTTAAAATCTATCGCAATCCTTTACAATTCGTCATTTACAAAGATATTTACATACTTCAAACCGTTACTATTTGACATTTGATAGGGATTGTGATCGGGACGCGTTTTGCAAGGTATTCAATGAACGAACTGTCTAGGTTTAAAGAATTTATTTTCAAAAAAGACTTACATAAGTCACTTACATGAAAATAAAAAGAATACATAAGTTATTTTTTTATACATCACCAAGCCTTAAATACTAGTGGTAAGTTTACTTAACTATAAAACGAAATTTAGGTGTAAAGTGCGTAATTTTCAATTATATAATAAGACAGTTTGGACTTAAAGCTGTTAAAAACATTCATACCAACATAACTTTCACCAAAAAATCGCAAATCAGCAATCGAAGTCTTCGTCGGCCAAGCTTACTTGTCTTGCCATGGGCACGTACAAATTATGCTAAAAAGAGCTTCACCTTTGAGGGAGCAAAACTGTACAATAGCTTACCTTCATACATAAAAGATATAAAATTATATAACAGTGTTATGTTATGAATGTTTTTATCAATAATTTTTCGAATCAAGAGGCAAGTGCAACGCAAAGTCTACTTTTAAATGTATGGAGAAGTGTCAAATGAAGTGTCATTAAAACATCATTCGTTCCGAAAGGGATTGCGTCTATAAGTTACACAATTCCATAAATCACTATCGAAATCCTACCTTTGAAAGGGATTTTAATAGATTTTGACATTGGACAATTAAAGGGCCGGACTCTTTGGATCTGATACAAAACTGACTTCCTAACAACAATGTTTTAAGCATCGTTGTGTTCCGACAGTTAGACATAAGATAGCCAGTTCTAATCTCCATATTGTTTATAAAAAAAATACAAACCTCCATCACAAGACGTTATCCCGCTTGGGGATCGAACCGACGACCCCAGGCACAAGAGGCACGATCAGTGCCACTGCGCCATGGGGCCCATTATATCTGAAGCTGATTTGATTTCATTTAAAGAGTTAGGACAGAACACAAGAAAAAATAAAATAAAAAATAAATTATAAAAGTATTGGAGAATTTCGACGGTGGTTCGCAAGTCTCGGTAGCTCAGCGGTTAGAGCATTGGACCGGATTTCCAAAGGTCGCGGGTTCGATTCCCGTCTGAGAATTCACTTGTGGCCGAGTTAATTTTTTCCAATATTTTTCTATTTAAAATTTACCATAAGTACAAGAAAATAAATCACATAAGAATGTGAAAGGCCATAATCGCCACGCTTGGCAGGCGGGTTGGCGATCGCAGTATGGCCAAGTTTGTAGGAGACGCTGCTGCCCGTCTCCTGAAGGCTCCCTTAGTCTCCTTTTACGACACCCACGGGATGAGAGGGGGCAGTGCTATTCTAAGCCGACACCACACAGCTATACAATATACATATTACGTTCAAAATAAAAAAAACAACGAGTTGCACTCCGGGAGTGCCGGCAGAAGTGAAAACCGCTTAAACGAAACAGCAGGAGCAGGCATACATTTTCGCCGCGCGGTAGAAAGAGAGGGGGATATAACTTCCTCTCCTACGCCGCGCCGCCGCGCCGGCGTGGGCGGCGGTGGTATACTCTCTCTCCGTCTTACGAATTTTCGATCAGGGTCACCTGTCCTGACGCGACTTTAACATTTTTTACCCATCCCAAAAATTTAAAACTCTGATGTGCACAACGCCGCTAAAGAAGTTTTTACTTTAAAAATTAAGGCTTTCACGTTTTGCTTTATGAATAAAATTTCAGATTAGTACTTACTTACACAATGAATCAGCGTTAAGGAGAATGAGAGTTGTTAAGGTTCGATTACATTAATGATCTTTTTCGGATGTCCGAATATGTTGCTTGCACACTGACATCTGAAATATTTATTACAATGGAGCCTTACCCATCATCGTTTGAAAAATCGCCATGTTTTAGAAAGGTTTGTTTTATGACTAATAATATCAACATTCAAATACGTACTGTGGAGATCGTATATGTCTCCGCACTACAAGCAGGCCGCTACACCGCCGTTGCTGGCTGGCTTTGTATAAGATAAAATAAAAAAATCGGCCAAGTGCGAGTGGAACTCGCACATGAAGGGTTTCGTCTCTCACCCAAGGTTAGCTGGAAGAGACTGCTACGTAGCTATAAGGCCTCCTATTGTGTGTTCCTCTTTTTTGTCATTTTCTCTGAATGTGTTTCTTTTTGTATCGTGTGCAATAAAGTTTATTTATTATTTATTTATTTTGTACACACACAACATTACAGAAAAAACAATTATAAAGAATTATTGTACAGGGGCAAGGCTTATTTCACATTGAAATTTCTTCCAGCCGGCCCGTGAAAGGAAAGGACATTGAGAAGGGCAGACAGTGTGTAATATTTATAGGTATAAATAATTTAACAAAATTATCAATAAATACACAATACTTAGATATAATATATTCAAAATAAACCTATAAATACATATAATACTATAAAATAATTCATATAATGCGAAGAGAGAGACAGAAAGGGAGATTTCTATTATTATTATTATTGCCAAAACGCCACTATAATTTTTCGTCAGCAAAAATAACTTTGTTTTTCATAGTATTTGTATGAATGACAAAGTTGTATTCACGGTTTTGGAAAATCTGCTATAGCTCTGAAACTACTAAATATATTTCGTTCAAACCAATTTTCGTTGAAAGTTTTTATAAAGATCTACATCATTATATATATATATATATATATATATATATTTTTTCACTTTCTTATATTAAAAGTTAGAGGGGGGGGGGGGGGGGGGGGACACACATTTTTCCACTTTGGAAGTGCATAACATTCAAACGGTTGACTTTGAGAAAAAACTAACGTTTTAGAAGCCACAATGTAATGTTTAAAGATCTATCTAATGATATGCCCACACGTATAGGTTTGATGAAAAAAATAACAGTAACAGTTCCATGTATGGGGAGCCCCCAATTAATTCATATTTTTTTTATTTTTGTGTAAAAACCGTAAAGCGGTTTACAGAATACATCTACTGACGAAGTTTCAACTATGTAATCTTCATAGTTTTTGAATAAAGTGGCTGTGACATCTTACCACTTTGGAAGTGTATATCTTTCAAACGGTTGATTTTGAGAAAAAACTGTGAAAGAAACTTCAATGTAATTTTTAAAGACCTATCTATAGATATGCCCCAAGTATAGGTTCGGATTTTTTTTTTAAATCCCTTTGGGAAAAATGCTATATTTCTAAAACTGACAAACATATTTCGTTAAAAACAATTTTCGTTGAAAGTTTTTATTACGATCTACAGCATATTTTTTTTTTTTTTTTCACTTTCTTATTTCAAAAGTTAGAGGGACACACATTTTACCACTTTGGAAGTGTACACGTATAGGTTTGATAAAAAAAAATTATATCAGTAACAGTTCCATGTATAGGAAGCACCCAATTAATTAATATTTTTTTTATTTTTGTGTAAAACCGTAGAGCAGTTTACAGAATACATCTACCTACCAAGTTTCAACTGTGTAATCCTCATAGATAATTAAAAGGGTGTGACATACATCGGTTTGGCCGAATCTATAAGGGTTTCGTTTTTTGCCTTTAGGCTACGAAACCCTAAGAAGGAGATGCCCGTCGTGCGTAGGTAAGGACGGTCGCCTTGTCAAATAAAACATTTTAAAATATTGTGAAATATGAATTGTTTACATACCGATAATAAGAGTCCATGCGAGTGCCAGAATCACGTCCTCGTCACAGTACCACGAGTGAGTATCATGACATGACACTAGCGAAACAATTTCATATTGTGCCTGCGAACAAACGTTTGATTTTGCAATATTGTCTATGTTATAAATAGTATCCCTGATAAAATTCTTTTTCACCACACACGCTTTAAAAACGAGGTTTTGTCAATCAGTTTAGGCGTACAAAATAGCTTTTAGCGGCTTAGCGCGGCAAAGTAATTTTTTAATTTAATACCTAAAAATATGTCATAATGCGTTCCGAATTGCACTATTGACTTTTTTGTTATATTTGATTCTTATTTTAAATAGCTTTAAATTAATTATAATACTCCGTTTTGGTTTTATTATATTATTTTAGTTTATTAAATTATAAAAACAATAACAATAAGATTAAACTATTTGTTACAAGAATTTTATATTAAGCTGGCACAACCTATAATTGGATTTCGGACTGTGACATAAATCTTTATTTTTAAATTGACTTTGTCTTGTACCTCATGTCAGTGTCAACATTTACATTTATTTATTTTAATCGTTTTTATTCTTATTAATAAGTAACAATATATTCCTACTTTAAATAACTTTGAATGAACTATAATACTCCCTTTTTTATTATTTTAGTTTTTTATATTATTAAAACAACGAGAAAAAGATATATTTAGATTAAACTTTATGTTTAAATATTTTTTTACTGGAAGTTGACCGCGGAAACAACCATAAATGTCCCTCGCTGTTGTGAGGTGAAAAATTGTGTGTTGCGCTCGGCAGAAAAGTTTTTAGCGTCTTGTACCTTTGAAATCCTCGCTTCGCTCAGGATTCAATCTGTGAACCACTCGCTACGCTCGTGGTTCAATCCTAGGTTCCTTCTCTCGCTCAGATTTCAATAGAGGTAACCGCCGCTAAATAACCCACTTTCCAGCCTTGCATAACAAATAACAATTTCAGGTTTGAAATCCTTACTTTTAAAAAGATATCGATTGCTTGAAAAAGTTCAAAGAAGGGTTACCAAAATTTCAAGACAGCTCAGGAGCCTTGTTTATAAAGAGATATTGAGTTTTCTAAGACGAACAAGCCTAAGAGATCGATGAGAGCGGAGATAGAGTATTTTATAACTTTCAATCATATCCCCATATGATTGAAACTTATAAAATATTGCCAGGTCACTATGACATACAAAACCGATGCTTGCGCAAAATTCACTTTTTTTAATTTTTTTTTATGAACGACTGGTAGACTCTTAGCCTTCATCATACCTGATGTTAAGTATTGATAAGGCTGAAAGATGGAAGCGAGCCTCTCCCGGAATCCTCAGCCACTGAGGAACTGGCTATCTTATCTCGAACTGCCGGAACACAACAATGCTGAAAACATTGTTGTTATGGCGTCAAGCTTTCATAAGGTGGTGGTAGCTAGCCAGGCGGACTTAGAACAAGTCCTACCACCAACCAAACCGAATACAATATGTACCCCCGCTGGGAATCGAACCCGGGACCCCGGGTCTTATACCGGTGGTTGTACCACTAGACCACAGAGGTGGTTAAAATTAACACTTACGCGGGCACAGCCTTAAGCGAACAAAAACAAGCTCCAAGAACAACCCGCACCAGCATTTCTTTAGCAACAGAGTATTGGAACCGTGGAATATGTTGCCAGAGGACATCCATCATCAGCCTTTGGAGTCCAAAGTTTGGACGTCCACTGCTGGACATAGACCTCTCCTAGCTCACGCCTATTGTGGCGTTCATAGGAGGCTCTTAGCCTACTGCTACCAAGCTGGCCAGTCGGGTTGTTAGAGGGTTTGTTTCATGTTTTCCTCCTCTCGCACAGGTTTTCAATGCGTCGAACCTCTTAGTCGACTCTTACGACAGCCCAGACATGTAAGGGAGTGGTGACATTAGTATTCTTAAGCCATCACCACACGGCACAGAGGACATAGTGACAGCGAAAAATACAAAACAATTCAAGAATAGACTAGATAGTCCACTCAACCCTAGATTACTAAGTAAACTCAACGTAGGTATAGCTCAAAATATGGTGTAGAGTGCGAGCTGGAACCTAAGCGATTTCTTCAGAATGTTGTTCAGAGTACTTAGGGATTAAACATACTAAAAATCTCCGCTTCTAGGAGGTGCGCCGGAGTAGGGGGAGGGGGAGAAAGGTCCCACTTTTCACTTTTTCGCTAATATATTCAAAACGGTGCGTCGTAGAGCAAAATATCTTCTAATGAAAGCTCAAACAGTTTTCTACAGCTTTTATTTTATACACTTTTCTTTAATTCAAACTACAGGTACTGGAAAAGTGTGTGTAAAGTGTCGTTCAGACGTTGAGTTATCGAAACGATTATCTATGTTTTATTGTTTAGGCCATTCATTAATTTAATTATTTTAATAATTTTAATTACCTAAACAATACGATAAAAAACATACACTTTCTTTAAACATTTTTTCGTACCACTTGCTTAAAAAAAGTGACATTTTATGCCACAAAAAGCGAACATAACAATAGTCATTTTTAATCTGTTAAAAGCAGGGAAAGAAAATTGTACTGAATTTCATTCATCCTCTAGGGGGAGAATGTGATTATAATTTGGAATACTTACCGAAATTTATACTGAACTACATCTGTGTTTACACCATTGAGTTTGTATATAAAGCATTACACATCTTTTCGAAAAAGGAATACGCATTTATTATGCAGTTATGATTATTAAATAAAATTACGAAAACCGACGAGGCCGAGCTTGATGCCTTTGCTTTTCCGACAAAAAATATTAGTCTAGGAATTTGCCGCATTTTTGTTTTCTTCAAATACATCTCATATTATTATTGTGTAAATTTTTTCGCAAATGGTACGAAAAGTAGAGTATTTTCCTAGGTGATAAAGCTGTCTTAGTCTTGGGTGAACTTAAATCCTCGCTACACTTAGGACTCGTCTTAAATCCCTCGCTTCGCTCGTGATTTAAGTTTTTTACACCCTCGCTACGCTCGGGAGTAAACCTCGAGTCCTTCGTTACGCTCGCTATTTAAATCGTCACCTGCGACAGAAGACACTGCTTTATCCCCTTGGTTAATAATCTTCTATTTTTCTTACAATACATAAAACACTGTACACAGACGAACACGATCATACGAACTGCCATCTTGTTTTTTTTTTTCGCACTGGCTCCATACTCTTTTGGGACAGTATTGCTAGCAAGTTTAATAGAGAAGCGAGATAAACGTATAGAAATGGGCCTAATAGTAAAAGAAATCAGTATATTTCCATAAATCGCCATTTCAGGTACACAAACTCATGTCAACTGTGGGTTGACACGGGCAATAAAGCAGTTAAAAACTCTGCTCATAATGAGTGCCGGCAGAAAAATCACAAAGAAATTTAGACAGCCGGAAAAATATAATAATTTTTTAAATTGACCTTATCAAGGTCAAAGGTTAGAAAAACTTCAGAATTTTACATGGTCCGGTTTTACTGGCATCATAGGTCAAACATAAGCACTTATCGACGGTTTGCACACGTGCGTAGCACGCGCTTAAGTCTAGTTCATTATAATACTCCGTTTTGATTTTATTATATTATTTTAGTTCATTGAATCTTAAAAACAATAACAATCAGATTAAACTAATTGTTATAAGAATATTATATTAGGCTGGGTGAGATTTCACAACCTATTATTGGATTTCGGAACGTGGCATAAACATTTATTACGTAAACATATATACATAAACATATAAACGCCTATTGTATGTTCATCTGTTTGTAATTTTCTCTTTGTGTTTGCTTTTGTATTGTGTGCAATAAAGTGTTTATTATTATTATTATTATTATTATTTTTAAATTGTCTTTGTCTTGTACCTCATGTCAATCATTTACCGAATCGTTTTTATTGTTATTTATAAGCAACAATATATTCTTCTTCCAAATACCTTTGAACTTTGAACTATAATACTCGCTTTTTATTATTTTAGTTTTTTATATCATTAAAACAACAAGAAAAAGGTATTTAGATTAATCTTTAAAGAATTTTTTACCGGAAGTTGACCGCGGAAACAACCATATACCTGTTGTGAGGTGAAAAAATGTGTGTTGCGCTCGGCAGAAAAGTTTTTAGCGTCTTGTACCTTTGAAATCCTCACTTCGCTCGGATTCAATCTTTGAACTTTCCAGCTTCGCATAACAAATAACTATTTTATACGCGACGTTTTCATAACCTTATTTTTGAAGTCGGTTAAAATGAGTAATATCACAGAATAGTAAATAGTACAGTAATATTGTGGTCGAATATTTATAGAAATTGCTAATATAAAGGAAGGAAAATGTAGCGTAAATTGAGTATTTAACAACTCATATTTGAATAATCTGTTGCATTTTCAGTTTCCCTATCGTCCAGTAAACACTGCAAGAAATTTTTAGACGTGCTTGTGAAAAAGTTAATTAAATTATTGCTTAGTATCTTACGGTAAGAATGTTAGTAAACAAAACTTTGTGTATTTTCTTGTGTGTCAGTTGTGTCGGCTTAAAATAAGCACTACCCCATCTCATCCCGTGGGTGTCGTAAAAGGCGACTAAGGGACTCAGCCTTCAGGAGACGGGCAGCAGCGTCTCCTACAAACTTGACCATACTGCGTTCGCCAGCCCGCCTGCCAAGCGTGGCGATTATGGCAACCCCCGCTTATGAAAGAACCAAACGGACCGATCGTCGTGGAGGTCTTTGGGGGAGGCCTATACCCGGCAGTGGGTGCTATGTGGCTGAGACGACGACGACGATTAGGTTTGGATAATTTAAGTAAGTTATTTTAATGACTTGCACATTGTAATTAGTGGCTCCCGCTGTTTCACTCGCGTGGTTTTCGTTCCCGTGGGAATATCAATAATCCATTCTTAGTGACGGCCTACATCGATAGAGGATCCTTTCATCCAGTCCTCATAAGTCTCGGTAGCATAATTGGTTGTTGTGCCATAGCGTTGGGCCTGCTAGGCAATTGCCTAGCAGGCCCAACGCTATTGCGTAAAGTCTATCGTATTCATTTGACCACAGACATACTGTGCATTTGACAGATCATATTGTATCATATTAAATGTCATTCCATACAAATTGCAGCCGATTGAATACGATATGAACTGTCAAATTGCAGCCGATTGAATACGATATGAACTGTCAAATGAATAATCGCACCCCAGATTCTTAAGGGTGTGGGTTCGAGTCCCGTCTGAACGACATGATACCAGTAGGTATTTTTTCTAGTAATTTTTCCTATTTATTTATTACTTAAGTACATAAAAATAGCATAAAAATCCAAAAGAAAATTCTATCATAGGCTAATTTTTATCCCGATATTCTCACGGAAATCTGGACCGGATTAAACCGTGGACGGCTACTAGTATTATACCAAATTATAGCGATAAACGGTTTTTTTACAATATTTGTATTTGTTGTCGAGTCACAGAAAATGAAGTACCGAGTCAGCGCAATTGCATGCGCCATGATCACTGAAAGATAATGACCACGAAAGTTATTTGGCCACTTCTTCTTATCGTATGAGGATTAGTGGCCACCTCTGGTGTCATAGTTTATCAAGCCGCCTAAAAGGCCTCTGACTTGGCTTAACGACTGTTATCAGACGACGGTTTAACGTGCTCTCCGAAGCACGGAAACGCTCAGTTGTAATGCCACTTTACGGTCACCCATCCGACACCTGACCGGACCGAACGTTGCTCAACAAACGTGATCGATTACGATCAGTCTGTCAAGCGCGGCCACGAGCGCTTCAACTTGGCTACTATACTAGAGCCATTACAAACGTGCGAACTGAGTCATAAATCGTTACGTCATAGGAATGTGACAATGCCGCGTCAATCGTTATCTATAAAGGGATGCCGCTCGATCGGACGCAGGTAGCTAGGACGCCAAGGTCGTTGATGACTAATGCAATTAGAAAGTTAGTGATCATTGTTTTTTTTTTTTTTTTTTTTTTTTAATTATTTTTTTTGTTTAAAATTTATTATATTATAATCTCTAAGTAATTTTGCTTTGTATTGTATATCTATATTAATTTAAGATTATATACATTTAATATATTGTATGTTTTAGAAGCAGATAATTGGTATCTATTATCTGTGAATCTGTAAATGAATTATGAAATAAAAAAGTTCATGATAAAAAATATTTTGCATTATTTCCTTGACCTTGCTCTTATTACCTGGTATTGACTATCGACAAATCCCTTTTTTATTGTTACACACAACACTAGGAGTGCGAGCGAGAGTTCCGATATGCCTATAAGTGTGAGCAAGAGGTCTGATAAAAATGATTTATGACTCAGTTCGCACGTTTGTAATGGCTCTAGTATAGTCCATTAGGACTCGGATTAGGTTGTTTGTCCTTCCTTGACGCACTAACTAAGCCACCAATCGACTTGATTTTTACCATAGAGTCAAAATAATAAATATTTCCATACAATCACACCAATTATCTAGCCCACGTTAAGTATCATGAAGAACTTGTGTTATGGATACTAGATAACGGATAAACATACTTAAATACTTTTTTTTATAAATACATACATAATATACATATTAAACATCCAGACCAAGACAAATAGACATGTTCATGCACACAAATATTTGTCTTGTCCGGGGATCGAACCCGGGACCTCTGGCGCAGAAGGTGGGGCTAGTACGCCTGCGCCAAACAGGTCGTCAGAGTTAGTTGAAAGGGCGGAGAGTAACATAGGCTAATTTTTATCCGGATATTCCCACGGGAACGGGAACCACGCGGGTGAAACCTCAGGCGGAAGCTGGTATAATAAAGCGCACTTTTAACCGCCTCTGTGGTCTAGTGGTACAACCACCGGTATCAGACCTATTCGTTTTGGTTGGTGGTAGGACTTGTTGTAAGCCCGCCTGACTAGCCACCACCATCTTATCCTGTCTGATCTAAGCCTGACGCCATAACAACAATGTTTCAACATTGTTGTTGTGGCGTTTCAACATTGTTGTGTTCCGGCAGTTCGAGATAAGATAGCCAGTTCCTCAGTGGCTGAGGATTCCGGGAAAGGCTCGCTTCCATCTTCAGCCTTATCAATCCATCCATCATCAGCCTGTGGACGTCCACTGCTGGACATAAGCCTCTCCTAGCTCACGCCTATTGTGGCGTTCGTAGGAGGCTGTTAGCCTACTGCTACCACGCTGGCCAGACGGATTGGTAGAGGGTTTGTTTCAAGTGTTCATTCTCGCACAGGTGTTCAATGCGTCGAGCCTCTTAGTCGACTCTTACGACATCCCAGGCATGTAAGGGAGTGGTGACACTTGTATTCTTAGGCCGTCACCACACGGCACCAGCCTTATCAATACTTAACATCAAGTATGATGAAGGGTATGAGTCTCCCCGTCATTGATAAAAAAAACTTGCCCCAAACGCTACTTTTGAATGGACTAACTCCTAACTTTGAATTAAATGTTTACCTATAGTTAATAGTTCCGTTTTTGTTTCAGATACATTATGGAGATTATTTTGCGTTGTTTCCTGGTCGCGTTCGTATTAGCAGTAATGTTATCATGGTCTAGTTTGGTTGGTAGCATGCTGTTGCATGAATCACTGTTTTGTCCCCGGGGTTTCATAAAAGTGATGACTCCGTTTGGTCATTCTTTTTGTGTGCCTGAAGATGAATAAATACGTGATTTTTTAATTTGCATTTTCAATGGCGTTGCATATGATAAAATTTATTAATAATCGACTCGTCTGAAAAGTCCCGTCTATGGACAACATTTGAGAAGACTTGTTTTTTTTTTATAATTTTCTATTGTTTATGGAAGAGATGATAAAAATGACATGTCCAGAATGAAAAATGACCGATGGTCTGAATAACAGGCCAAAGTTAATGCATAACCTCAGGAACACCTATATGTCGCAGGATAATTAGATAAATCGATTTTTTGCGAAAATCCTAGGGTTATTGCGAATACACGGATTATTAGAAAATGGTGTTGTCATTTCTCAATCATTCTGAAAAAAGATAGGGTTAATGCGAAAAAACGGGTTGCCTTAGTAAGATTGCAAAAAGAAATGCTGGTTATTATGAAATAAGAACACTGATTAGCTGGTCGGACCGTCCAAAACAACATAATCTCTGATTGGTTGTCGACTTGACATTTCATATATCAATCCATTCTCTCACGAATAACTAACAACATAACATAACTTTCTGTGCCATTAAGCCAACCAGATTTAAGAATAGCCGATATTACTAAAACAAACCGTATTTTTGCACAAACCCTACCTTTTTTCTGTAAGATAGAGAAATATCAACACCCGTGTTTTCGCAATTTCCCTAGGATTTTCGCGAAAATTCTATTTATCAAATAATTCTACGACATATATTTTTATTCCATTTGCAAGAGTTAGAGACACACAAAAAAAATAGTTGTCTTAAAAATTATAAGTTTAAAACTTCTCAATTTTTTCTATTTCTACATACGTGTACTCTTGTAGTCTTAATAATATATAATCGCATTTATTCTTTTATTACATGCAGTTCTAATCGAGACTTCAGTGGTATCATTTCGGCTCCTTATCCCAGCCTCATAACCTGACCGGACTGTAAGTTGCTTAACAATCGTGATCGATTAAGATCAGTCTGTCAAGGGCGGCCACGAACGGTCAATGGCCCATCTTCTTTGGATGGGCCGTTGACTGCACAAGCAGGCTCAATGCAAATTGGAGGGTCCTGATGCTGATCCCGGGACTAACAACCTAACTTCGTGCCTTCCAAAATACAGAGGAGTCGAGACAAGTCGTTAATGGTCGGTGAAGAACTCGTGGTCGCGCTTGACAGACTGATCTGGATCGATCACATTTGTTAAGCAACTTTCGGTCCGGCCAGGTGTCCGATGGGTGACCGTAAAGTGGCATTACAACTGAGCGCTTCAGTGCTTCGAAGGGCACGTTAAACGTTAAAACATAACCCTCTATTAAAAATAGACACCGGAACATAGAATTGAACCATAACAATGAAACAATCACATGCCCAAAGATCGTAGCAAATCTATTTAATGGCTATTACATCAATATTGGGAAAAACGAAAATATCTCAAACCCTAAAATACAAAATAAAATACGCTAGTGAACTCATTCTATCTCGATATGATCACCGAGGCAGCGGTTAGGTAGGCAATTTTATTTTGGACCTAAAGAGAAACAACACATGCGGCAATGATGAGATACCGGCCACGCTAATGGCGCATTGCGTAGATGAATTCGTATCCCCTTTAACTTTATTACTTAATCAATCCTACGAACAAGGCACTTTTCCTCAATGCTTAAAATAAGCTTTAGTCAAACCTATTTTCAAAAAAGGTGATAAGTCCAATGTAGCGAATTACCGTCCGATAGCCATACAGCCAGTAATATAAAAAAAAAATGATATGCAAATGAATCTACAGATTTTTTTGAAAATTATGAGGTGCTTAATAAGAACCAACATGGTTTTAGAGGGAACCACTCTACGACAACAGTAGCTTTGAGATTCTGAATACGCTTAATGAAAACAAATGTGCTGTGGCCATGTTCATGGATATCTCTAAGGCGTACGACCGTGTTCTGCACGAGATACTTTTAAAATAATTTGAAGATCTTGGAATTTGTGGAAATTCAATTAAGTGGCTGACGTCTTATTTAAAAGACAGAAAGCATTGCGTACAAATTTCACACTCAAATGAGTGTGTTTTGGAAAATGTCAATTCCGAAATTGACACAGTTGTCGGATCTATACCACAAGGTAGCGTGCTGGGTTGTTTGCTATTTTTAACTTATATTAATGGCCTTCCCCATGCCACACCGAACAAAGTTTTACAATTTGCTGACGATGCTATTCTGATCATATCTGGCAATTACAGTGACACTAATAAATTACACAATGAAATAACATCATCCATAAAAAGTATAGCGAAACATCTTAGTGAAATAGGCCTCGTATTAAATCTGGAAAAAACTAAAATAATAGAATTAAGATCAGCTCTACCACTCAATATAACTTTTGAACGGAACGTAATAGAAGTAGTCGATACATTTAAGTTGTTAGGCATCACCATGGATTCCAGCTTGACTTGGAAAGCTCATGTAAGTGCAGTTGTGGGTAAACCTAGCAGTTTCACGTACGCCTTATATGAGCTGCGAAAGTGTACAAATTCTGAATGCGCGTTGACTGCATATCATGCGCACGCTGCAGCCTGGATCAGATTTGGGATTGTGTATTTGGGAAACTCAATCGATGTTAAATCAATATTTGTCCTGCAAAAGCGCTGCATCAGAGTGATCGCCAATCTGACACCCATAGAGTCATGTAGGCCGTGGTTTGCAAATTTAAAGATTCTTACGGTCAGTTGTTTGTACATTTACGAGCTTTGTAGATTAGTCCGCACCAGTCCACATTATTTTAATAAAGTAACAGACCTTCCCAGGTGCTACGTTTCTCGCCGGGCAAATAACTTATGTCAATTAACCCCACATCTTGATCTTTTTTAAAAAGGGCCATTCTATATGGCAGTCAAATTGTACAATCACTTGCCTAACTCGTTACAAGCCCTCCAAGGAAGTAAATTTGACAATAATTTAAAACGACTCCTTCTTGATAAGGCTTACTATTCTGTCAAGGAATATTTAGATGACACGTTAAGAATTTAAGCCCATAAATAAAATATACATGCAAAGAAGTTGTTATTATATAAAATAATAATAAATGTCGGCACCATTCATTCATATTCCTTTATTGTATCTTGTTATTACAAGGATGTTACAAGAATTGTTAGGTCACAAACAAGAACCCTGTAATGGCACGGCAAAATACTTATTTAGCTAACTTATTATTATTATTACAATTAAATGTCTTGTCTTTAGACATTCTTTATATATTTGTATTTCTTGTTTGTGACCTAACAATTCTTGTAACATCCTTGTAATAACAAGATGCAATAAAGGAATATGAATGAATATGAATATGTCAATTGTTTTACCATAACTTCGTCAGTTGTCAACCGATTTTAATCATTCTTTTTTTATCTGATAGAACATAGTTCGTGTGTGGTCCCATAAAAAAAATCGAAAATCTAGCTAGTACTTTTTTCATAATACTGGAAAATATCAATTGCCTTTTGGCAAGTAGTAGGTACTAGATGTCATCATTGTTGTGCATGAGCTGATTTTGTCATAATAAATCACTGTAACATAAATTTAATGCAAGTATAAGTGAACGTATTGTATTGAAACTGTTTGATACAAACATAAAATGTAGTAAATAGTTTTAAAATTTAATTTGTTGGCCACACTGAACAGGTGTTTTGTACGTGTGTGCTGGCAACCCTTTTTTTCTCTCTTCTACTAAGAAAGTGAAATGGACTGCGGCGCGGCGAGTCTCAAGAACATTAAAATAATAATTGTATCTCTTGTTGAAATAAAAGGCAAGTTAATTCAAATTCATTAACACAAAAACTTTCAAATAGGTACTTACCTAATCCATTTTTTTTTCGGAGGAATCTCTATCTGTCACTAGAAGGCATGCTTTTGTTAAAATAAGTCAAAGTCAAAGTCAAAGATTTTTATTCAAATAGACTTATAGATAAGTACTTTCGAATAGTCCAAAATTTTATATGTTTAGTGATTACTTTTCGGACAAAGTAGTTGGTGACATAATTAGTTAAGACTTCGATATAATAATATGTTGTATTAGTAAGCTTTATTATGTAATGGTTTGTTGTTCCAAATAAAAAAAAAATAAAAAAAATTAATGTAACCAAAAAATTTGGTAAAAAAAATCTTTTATAAAAAAAATATATCAGTTAATGATATGTGAACGTGTTTCACAGGCCAAGAGCCTTCTGTAGGCAAACAGCGTGATGTTTGCTAATTTGCTTAATACCTTCAAAACCACTTTGAGAGCAAAAGCAAGCGTTGTAAACATTATTGTCAATATGAATAAGAACAGGAAACCCCACTGTAAAATTATCTTCATATTGAATCTGAAATAAAAAAGACACTTTAATATTTGCTAGCCTGCCGCCCACGACTTGGAATTTGGTGATCACGCTGACTTAAAGTAAAAAGAAAAGCATTTTAGGTATTTAAAAAAAACCCCAACACAAAAACTTAAAAATAATATTTATACACCACCTGCATCTGTAGCACGTATTAGATATCAAGTATTCTCAATTTGAAAGTAAGCTATTAATGCCCGGAGGGAGCTAATGTTGTATGGAACTTCCCTTGGGTAATTATGATGACATTTAAATTTATAACGCCAAAATGTCAACAAAAACTTTTATCAAAAATAGTTTCGAAAAAAATAACAAGTCTGTTAAAGGCGTAACTATAAAATTAACACTGTATAAAGATTGTACTCTGTAACGTTGTGTTTTTTCAAAACAACGTTTCATTTTAATATTTATTTATATTGCATCTTATTTATTTAATCACAATCATTTATTATTATATTTCAATAATTTTCCTTAATTTATATATATTTCGTACATGCGACCTCATTTCATCCATACTCTTTTTTCAAACTATCAACCTCATTGTATAAAACTCCTTGGTATCTATGTAATATTTGAAATAAGTTTTAAATCATGTTCGACCTCATTTAAAAATATTCAAGTATTCTACCTATCCTTTTCACACACACTCTTATTATCATTCATCCTTTTTACTCATTTCTTTTTTCTGACGATGGGGTTTCTTCGTCGTTTTCCCGCGTTTTCGTGCCGCGCTTGGAAAAGATTTTTCACTTTTTCACGGGACGAAGCCTGATTTTGCTTTGCAATTTAGAATTGAGAATTTTGTCTTTTTTTTTTAAATATCTAACACATTTTATTGGTAAGTATTTGAAAAGTATAAATACTATCATTATTGAAGTTTTCACAAAATTTACATAGGTTTAATATCTTTTAGCTTCATCTTCATACACGTTACGTTATTTGGACTTGGAGATTTCTTGGAGGAACTTTCATTTCAATTAAAAGAATATTGATAAATAAAAGGGTATGTATTATTTTCTTTCTTTTAATTAATCTCTTAGGTAGTTACGTATATTATTATGAAATACGTAGTACCTATGTATATTCAAGATGTTTTTACTTAAGTAGTTACTTTAACTAACGTCTTCTTTTTTCCCGTACTTTTCAGGAGGGAAGAGGAGGGACCGACCAACCGACCAACCAACCAACCAACCAACTCACAACTCGTTTATCGAGATCCATACATATTTTCATTTATAATAGATCGATATCTATAAAACAAGTTGCCTCATTTCCTAAGCTGAGTCTGAATGAAAACAGTCTGCGAAGTTCTAAGTACCGGTCCTGATCTTTAGGACCTGACTTTAAACAAGTAAGGGCGTTCCTGTTGTATACCTTATGTAGCGAGGAGACGCGACTTCGGGCGGCTATCTCTATTTTCCACCGTTCCCTACAACCGACGCGACTTCAGGCAGCGATCATTGTATTCCCATAAACTACGATTTAGTATAAATAGTTTTTAACAATTTGAAGTAATAATCTATAAGTAATTTTCATTTTAAGAGAGCAAAAGATTAAGGTAACCACCCCCAGCTATATAATTGTTTTGAACAAAGTTTAGGTTTATATTTAATTACATACATCTTTCTGTAAATGTTTTTCTATTTTTTTATTATACGCTTGTTCTTAAACTCAGTTTTATTTTATCTTTATTTGTAACCTGCTCACTCTGTTCCCCGTTCCTTAGCCGGGCCGGGAAATAGTCCTGACAGTTGGCGCCCAACTTAGTGGCCTTTTCTTTTGCTCTCTCATGTTAATAAAAAAAAAGTATATAAATCTTAAGAGTTGTACATACCTACATAAAACTTGTATTTTTTTTGTGCATTACATTTGTACATGCGGTTCTAAAATAACAGTTTTGAAAATTGATATTTACTACGTTTTGTAAATAGTTTGAGTTTTTTTTAATGTTTTGTCATACCATTTGACTGTAGATATTGAAATTTAGTATTTAGTATAAATTGTTTTGTATGAGAATTTGCTCTTTTAAAATGGATTTGTCGAAAGTTTATTTTCACGGACTTTTGAAAGACGAGCTTATTTACGAAGTGTCAATCAGAGCTGAGACACCTGAAAATACTGTTGCAAATTTAAAATGCCAATTGAAAAAACTACAATACGATTTTTCCCCTGACGAAATTATAAATGTTGACGCAATGTACGAAACCGAATTTCCGGTTATTCAACAGAAATTAGATGAATTAAAATTGAAACTTGATAATTATCTTTCATCGGGTAAAAGTAATAGAGGTGTGTTAGCCCGTGCTCGCGCTCTATTTTGTCACTTGTATTTTAGATTAGAACGAGTACCGGCGGAGTCGGAGTTGGAAGTAAAAGGTAAAGCAAGTTGTATGGAAGTTTTAAAGGGTTTGCAAAGCAGTCTAATAAGTGATGCGCATCCAGTTAATATAATTACTGGTGCGCCTATTTCTAACTGTTCGCCTCAGAGTACTGAGTCGTGTTATGATTTTTCGAAGTGGAGTGTTAGATTCAACGGTCGAGGAAATCCACATGCCTTTTTAGAACGAGTGGAAGAGTTGGCCATTGCGTATAGTATTCCACATGCAAAACTTTTTTCCGCGGCAGTATGTTTATTTGTCGAAGAAGGGTTGACTTGGTATAGAGGTATAAAAGATCAGGTATCAAGTTGGCCAGAGCTGCGGCAGTTATTACTTGACGAATTTGAACCTATTGACTACGATTATAGGTTGATGGAGGAGATTCGTTTACGTTCTCAGGGTAAAGACGAACCTGTACATATTTATTTTTCCGTCATGAATTGTCTATTTTCCCGTTTAAAGAAGCCTTTAAACGAGACTGACAAATTGGACATTTTACTCCACAACATTCGACCGCACTTTTCTCAACATTTAGCGTTGGTAAAAGTACAATCCGTTCTGGAATTGAGATCGGTTTTGCGACAAATTGAGGAGAGTCAACAAAGGTCTTTGTTGTTTAAAGAACCTGCCAATTTGTGTATGAACCCCGAATATTCGTACAAGTCTACTTCCAAACCTATATTTTCTGTAAATAATAATGTCAAAATTTACTGTGGTCGCTGCAAAACCGAAAGCCATTCCTTTAAAAGTTGTACCGCTGAAAAAATAATTAAATGTTTTGAGTGTGGTAAGATAGGGTATACTGTTAAAACTTGTCCTATATGCACTCAAAAAGGTAGTGAAAATCCAAAAAACTAGTTGACCAGAATCGGGGAGTGAAATCTTCTAAATCTGACGACTGGAAGGAATGGCTTATAACTGTTAAACATTTTTTCAAATATAAGTCTATATCTTCGGTTCTGTTTCAACCAGAGAAAGGTGACATAAGGCCTTATTTGAATGTTTCTATTTGTGATCTTACCTTATGTGGCATGCTAGATTCTGGTGCAGCTGTTTCTATTTTAGGTAACGGGGCGCACGAGAAATTTGTAAATATGGGTTTTAATGTAAATAGAAGTTTTAAGAGTGGTGTTTTGGTGGCAAATGGGGCGGAGAGTCAGACAATAGGTTATATGTCTTTACCCATCTCATATAACGGAATGACACATGTTATAAAGTTTTATATCATTCCGTCTATTGTTTCAGATGTGATATTTGGTGTAGATTTTTGGAAGGCGTTTCATATAGCACCCCATATTTTTAAGGATGTATTTTACTCTGAAACGCCGACAAATTTTCTAACAATCACATCAGGTGTTCATGAACCTATTCACTCTATTCAGCCCTATGAACATTTGTCACCAGATCAACGACGTATGGCTGACGAGGTTGTACATAAATTTGTAAATATTTCGTTCGAAAAGGCTGGCTTAGGGAGGACGCATTTAGTGTCTCATACAATTGATACAGGAAATGCAGTTCCTATTAAGTGCAAGCCGTACCCTATGTCTCCAGAGAAGCTACGGGATCTTAATAAAGAACTGGATAGCATGTTAGAGCTAGGAGTGGTCACGCCGAGTGAGAGCCCATGGAACAACCCTACGCTCATGGTACCAAAGCCCGATGGTCAATTAAGATTTTGTTTAGACTGTCGTAAGTTGAATTCAGTGACCAAGGGCGATGCTTATGCAATTCCTTATATTCCCCAAATCTTGGACAGCTTAAAGCAAGCTAAATATCTAAGCTCTATTGATTTAAAATCGAGTTTTTGGCAAATCCCACTGGATCCAGCTTCGCAAGAGAAGACGAGTTTTACGGTTCCGGGGCGAGGGTTGTTTAAATTTACTGTCATGCCATTTGGACTTTGTGGAGCACCGGCTCGACAACAAAGACTGATGGATTATTTGTTTGGCAGTCAGTTTAACGGCGATTTATCCGATGGCATGTGCTTTGTTTATGTCGATGATTTAGTCGTCGCCAGCTCCAGTTATGAAACTCACATAAAAATTTTAAATCGTGTTTTTGAGAAACTTAAAGGCGCCAACTTAACGATTAATATGGATAAGTGTAACTTTTTTCGTAAATCTTTAAAGTATTTAGGATATGTCGTTGATGAACACGGTTTAAGAACAGATCATGAGAAAATCCAGGCAATTCTAGATTTTCCAACACCGAATTCTTCAAAAGAAGTTAAAATGTTTCTCGGTACCTGTTCATGGTATCGCCGTTTTATTAGAAATTTTTCAACCATAGCTGCGCCTCTTAATGCTTTAACTAGTAACAAATTAAAGTTTTCTTGGACCACAGAGGCTGAACAAGCATTTAATTTATTGAAAAATGCATTGGTGACAGCGCCAATACTCGCATGTCCTGATTTTTCCTTACCATTTGTGGTACACTGTGACGCATCTAGCTATGGAATAGGTGGGATGTTGTGTCAAAATTTTGATGGCATCGATCATCCGATCGCATACATAAGCCGTTCTTTAAACAAGTGTGAGCGTAACTATAGTGCCACAGAAAGAGAGGCTTTGGCTGTGGTTTACGCTGTAGAGAAGTTTGAACCGTACTTAGGTACGAGACCTTTTAAGGTTGTTACGGATCATGCTTCACTGAAATGGTTTATGAAGTTAGAAAACCCTAGTGGTAGGCTTGCGCGTTGGGGTTGTCGCTTATCTCAGTTTGTTTTCGAGATCGAACACAGAAAGGGGAAGGATAATATCATTCCCGACACCTTATCACGATTACTCAAATGCGATGCGATTAATGTTACAGGCGATGATTGGTATGATCGTGTTTTTAACGGGTGTCAAACAGCACCACAAAATTTTCCAAATTTTCGCGTCGAAAATAACGTTTTACTCCGTTACACCAAATCAAAGTATAATTTAACTGGAGAATTTGATTGGAAAAAAGTAATACCAAAGGGTGCCCGAGAACAAATTATCTTTGAACATCATTTTCCTCCTACGTCCGGTCACTTTGGCGTATTTAAAACTCATCGGCGACTAGGCTTGCAATATTATTGGCCCGGAATGTTTAAAGATGTCTCTGAGTTTGTGAGCAAGTGTGATGTTTGCGCTTCTTATAAGCATTCCACAAAGCTAACACCAGGACAAATGGGCGAGCCAAAGCGGTGCTACCGTCCATTTCAAGTGGTATCAGCCGATTTGGTGGGTCCGTTGCCAAAATCACGCAAAGGTTACATGCATTTATTAGTCATAACCTGTTGTTTTTCAAAATACACCTTGTTGTTTCCCTTGAGGCGAGCTACGAGCGCGGCCGTTGCTGAAAAAATGGAAAACCAATTATTTTTGATCCACGGAATACCGGAGACCGTAATTGCAGACAATGGAGTGCAATTCACGGGATCTGAATTTCGTACGATTCTAAATAGATACGGTGTGCGAAATTTCCATCTAGGCCCTCGCTACACGCCTCAAGTTAATTTAGTTGAGAGGTATAACAAAACGGTTATGACTGCGGTAGCATCGTACGTCAAAAATGACCATCGATCGTGGGATTCTAATATTTCGAAAATACAATTTGCATTAAATAGTGCAGTAAATGAAACTACAGGTTTCTCGGCATTTTTCTTAGTACATGGTCGAGAACCTGTTGTGAATGGCTCGTTTTACCAACAGACCGACGGGAGTGAGTATGACATTAATATGCCTAGGGAGGAGTATGCGGGTGAACTTGGTGTTTTACGCGACATTTTTACGACAGTTCGCGGACACTTAATAAAAGCTCACCAGCAGAACGCTAAATATTATAACCTCCGAAGGCGTCCAGCATCATCATTTTCCGTAGGCCAAATTGTTTATAAAAAATGTTATACTCAGAGCGATGCAGCCCAGTATAAGGCAGCAAAGCTTGCACCCAAGTATGAGAAATGTAAAATACGTAGAGTAATTTCTCCTCTAGTACTTGAACTAGAGACTGTAGATAGTAGTAGATCGTTGGGCATTTGGCATGTCAAAGACATTAAGGTGTAAATATGTACATTTGACTCCGTGTGATGTCGGAGCGAGAATAATATCACCCCTACACGGGAGTCGTAAAAGGCGACGAATGTCTTACCTGCACAAATCATCACCGTAGTGCCTACTCCGTGTGATGTCGGAGTTAGAATAGTATCATTCCTACACGGGAGTCGTAAGAGGCGACGAATGTCTTTTTATTACCAGCTCAAACAACACCTTGGCAGCTGTGGGTTATAGGTCATGATGGGGGTCTGACCTATGCAGGCGCAGGTTTGAAGGGCTAGTGCTCCGCTTGTGTCCTGTGTGGATGTAAATTGTGTATAACGTTAGGTTACGCGTGCTGTTTGCCCAGCGTATGTAAATATCTACTTTTGTATTTTTTGTAAATATGTTTATTTGTTAATATGTAGTTTTGGGACACTAGTGTGCGACCTGTGCTTAGGGCCACACACAGGCGTAGTTAAGGTTTAATTTCTTAGTGTGGGGTCGTTTTCTAGGAGACTTTCCCATCACAAAGATGACTGGAGCCTAAGTGTATTTGTATATAATATTTTTGTTTTTTCTTTTGACTCACATTTGTAGCACCAACGTAACCGTGTCGGCTTTTAATTAAGCCATTCACTCGAGCGGTTTGTAACTCGTTAAATAAGCCTTTACTATATTTTTTCCGGAGCGGGTAGTGACTCTATTCTATGGCTTAGACACGGGAGCTTGTGATATAAATGTGAATCAACTCGTTTGTTTGGTTTTGTAAATATTATGTTTCATAATTTTGTCTTAGGTTTGCATTACGTTCGACAGGATTTTTCTGCCTAGTAAGTACTTAAACTTTTCTTTTGCTTTTTTCTCTAAAACATTTTTTTATCTTAGTACAACGCTGAGGGCAGCGTTTCGTTTCTCCCTCGCGTTCGAAACTTTTATGGGAAGGGGGGTATTGTAACGTTGTGTTTTTTCAAAACAACGTTTCATTTTAATATTTATTTATATTGCATCTTATTTATTTAATCACAATCATTTATTATTATATTTCAATAATTTTCCTTAATTTATATATATTTCGTACATGCGACCTCATTTCATCCATACTCTTTTTTCAAACTATCAACCTCATTGTATAAAACTCCTTGGTATCTATGTAATATTTGAAATAAGTTTTAAATCATGTTCGACCTCATTTAAAAATATTCAAGTATTCTACCTATCCTTTTCACACACACTCTTATTATCATTCATCCTTTTTACTCATTTCTTTTTTCTGACGATGGGGTTTCTTCGTCGTTTTCCCGCGTTTTCGTGCCGCGCTTGGAAAAGATTTTTCACTTTTTCACGGGACGAAGCCTGATTTTGCTTTGCAATTTAGAATTGAGAATTTTGTCTTTCTTTTTTAAATATCTAACACATTTTATTGGTAAGTATTTGAAAAGTATAAATACTATCATTATTGAAGTTTTCACAAAATTTACATAGGTTTAATATCTTTTAGCTTCATCTTCATACACGTTACGTTATTTGGACTTGGAGATTTCTTGGAGGAACTTTCATTTCAATTAAAAGAATATTGATAAATAAAAGGGTATGTATTATTTTCTTTCTTTTAATTAATCTCTTAGGTAGTTACGTATATTATTATGAAATACGTAGTACCTATGTATATTCAAGATGTTTTTACTTAAGTAGTTACTTTAACTAACGTCTTCTTTTTTCCCGTACTTTTCAGGAGGGAAGAGGAGGGACCGACCAACCGACCAACCAACCAACCAACCAACTCACAACTCGTTTATCGAGATCCATACATATTTTCATTTATAATAGATCGATATCTATAAAACAAGTTGCCTCATTTCCTAAGCTGAGTCTGAATGAAAACAGTCTGCGAAGTTCTAAGTACCGGTCCTGATCTTTAGGACCTGACTTTAAACAAGTAAGGGCGTTCCTGTTGTATACCTTATGTAGCGAGGAGACGCGACTTCGGGCGGCTATCTCTATTTTCCACCGTTCCCTACAACCGACGCGACTTCAGGCAGCGATCATTGTATTCCCATAAACTACGATTTAGTATAAATAGTTTTTAACAATTTGAAGTAATAATCTATAAGTAATTTTCATTTTAAGAGAGCAAAAGATTAAGGTAACCACCCCCAGCTATATAATTGTTTTGAACAAAGTTTAGGTTTATATTTAATTACATACATCTTTCTGTAAATGTTTTTCTATTTTTTTATTATACGCTTGTTCTTAAACTCAGTTTTATTTTATCTTTATTTGTAACCTGCTCACTCTGTTCCCCGTTCCTTAGCCGGGCCGGGAAATAGTCCTGACAACTCCTATGAATAATATAAACATGGGTATCGGGGTCCCTAGCACCAAGAAAACATTTGAAATTGGAATTATGTGATATTGTGCACACATTCAAATATAATGTAATAGCTATCTCTTTCATTTCCATGGGTTTTCGTATCTTTTGCCTACTTATCAGTAATTAAAAATTTATAAAAAGAGTACCATTGTAGGGGCAAAGGAACTTCGGTGAAATGCGCTTTAGAACGCGCGTCTAGTAAAACAATAAATAAATAAATATTTCCATACAATCACACCAATTATCTAGCCCACGTTAAGTATCATGAAGAACTTGTGTTATGGATACTAGTTAACGGATAAACATACTTATATACTTTTCTTTTTGTAAATACATACATAATATACATATTAAACATCCAGACCAAGACAAATAGACATGTTCATGCACACAAATATGTGTCTTGTCCGGGGATCGAACCCGGGACCTCTGGCGCAGAAGGCGGGGTTAGTACCCCTGCGCCAAACAGGTCGTCAAACAAGACAAGACATTGGCTCGAAATCTTAATTTTTATCTGATTACAACTTGAATTGGTGACCGTAATTTATTTTTCTCAAACATGCATGCAAATGTCATTATTTTCGAAAAAAGAACACGCGAAGTATCGAATTTACGCACAAAGAAAATCAAATCCATTGCAGGAGCGTTTTTTGAATTTGGAACATTACAAAGAGTATTTAACAACTCCAGCACGCCGTTTCATACAACATTGGTGGAGCGCTGTTATGTTCCAAATTCAAAAAGACGCTCCTGCAATGAATTTGATTTTCTTTTAGTAATTATTAAATGTATAATATAAAAAGTATGTTTTAATTCCTTGCATTATTTTGAGAAAAGCACTATATATGCCTCGGCGGAAATGGCAATTGCCTGTCTCGTATTAGTGAAGTCCTCGCCTACGGCTCGGCCTTCAAACTCATACTCGACCTGCAATTGCCTATTTCA
Organism: Chrysoteuchia culmella; assembly: GCA_910589605.1. Taxonomy (NCBI): domain Eukaryota; kingdom Metazoa; phylum Arthropoda; class Insecta; order Lepidoptera; family Crambidae; genus Chrysoteuchia; species Chrysoteuchia culmella. The sequence goes on from OU342669.1 coordinate 2,321,039, forward strand.
CGGCCTTTGCTATAATGTACTATTAATTATTGTATTGGATTATTTTATTTTCTAGCATTCCTAGTAAAAAGTAGAGTGTAATACTCGGAGCTAAAAATCTCGGTTTCCATCTACTCCAAAAATACATCGTATATAATTTTAGCCCCCCTTGTATAACAAGCTATTATTACAAATAAACCGTACCTAATTTTATTGAATTATAGTAAACTAGCTTCCGCCAGCGGTTCCACCCGCGTGGTTCCCGTTCCCGTGGGAATATCGGGATAAAAAGTAGCCTGTTACTATCCGTCCTTTCAACTGTCTATTCAAAAAATCAAGTCGATCAGCTGCTTAGTCAGGGCGTCAAAAAAGGACAAACAAACACACTTTCGCATTTATAGTATATATGTCGCAGGATAATTAGATAAATCGTTTTTTGCGAAAATCCTAGGGATATTACGAAGAAACGGATAATTAGACAATGGTGTTGTCTTTTCTCAATCCTACTGAAAAAAGATAGGATTTTTGCGAAAACTGGTTGCCTTAGTAAGATTACGAAAAGAATCCCTGGCTATTATGAAATAAGAACACTGATTGGCTGGTCGGACTGTCTAAACAACATCTTCTCTGATTGCTTGACGACTTGACGTTTCAAATGTCAATCTATCCTCTCACGTGTAGTAAACTTTCTATGAACCAATCAGAATAAGAGTTAGCAAGCAACCAAAAATTAAGCCAATCAGAGTAAAGAATATCCAATGTTACTAAAGCAACCAGTTTTTTTTGCAAAAACCCTACCTTTTTTTTCAGTAAGATTGAGAAATGTCAACACAATTTGTTTTTGCAATATCTCTAAGATTTTTGCGAAAATTCTATTTATCAAATCATCTTACGACATATTATATATGTTAGGATTAGTATATTAGTCAGTAGAACTTACCGATTTGACTTTTTCACCACCATGACTGATGTGCCTCTTGCAGTCTTGACTGGATAATGGGTAAATTGTTAATATAACAAATTATTCGAATATAAGTAGTTTAATAATCATTTTAGGCTGCATTTTCCTTCCTTCACTTATTTAAAGACTTAGGTAATACCACAGATTATTATACTGTAGCGTAGTACTTATTAATTGTATCATAGAACTGTTACATGGAATATCTATACTTTTATAATAATATTATAAAGAGGACAGATTTGTTTGTTTGCATTGAATAGGCTCCGAAACTACTGAACGGATTTGGATGAAATTTGGTACACAGATAGTAGATAGCTTGGTTATGGATATATGATACTCTTTAACCCGTTATTCCCACGGGAACGGGATCCACGCGGGTGAAACCGAGAGCGGTCGCTAGTATTGTATATTTTTATTATACCTACTCTTTAATTATTTGAGAATCGTTTCCGGTTACTGTTTCTCTCTTATACTACATTATATTCAACATATTACACAAAGGTGAGTTATCAATCCAGCGGCATGCACTCTTTTTTTTAAAGTGAGGAATGCTTTTACGCTGCATGCATCCTGAACCAGCAACGGCACATTACGGCGCATCCAAATTTAAGCTTAAACAATGTGTCTTGGCCTTGAATGAAAATGAGTTAGCTCAATTTTATTCTCAGGAAAATATAAAAAAAATGTGGTAGGTACTGTGAAATTTATTTCGTTTTGCAAAAATCGATTAAATGCAACTTTGAATTTTCGTAAAAATTTTATTTTTATGAAAATTAATTTTATTCTGAGTTTACTTTCATAAATTTTGATTTGAACCGCACAAAGTATGTCGCTGCGTCAGCATTTTCATATTTCGTTCATTTCTTTAAATATAATTATTGTAATTTATTTAGCCAAATCATGTAATTTCAATTGTGAACTCGTTTGTAACAAACGATGATTGTAACGGCGATTTTTTTATGTGTGTCAGTTAATCCCATGTATTAGCTGTGTAGTTTCGGCTTAGCATAGCACTACCCCTTCTCATCCCGTGGGTGTCGTAAAAGGCAACTAAGGGACTCAGCCTTCAGGAGACGGGCAGCAGCGTCTTCTACAAACTTGGTCATACTGCGATCGCCAACCCGCCTGCCAAGCGTGGCGATTATGGCAACACTACTATAATAAATAATAATAATAATAAATATTTCCAAACAATCACACCAATTATCTAGCCCACATTAAGTATCATGAAGAACTTGTGTTATGGATACTAGATAACGGATACACATAATATACATAAATCCTTTTTTATAAATATTTTTTTTATTTTTACAAATAAATACATACATAACATACATATTAAACACCCTGCCGAAGACAAATAGACATGTTCATGCACACCAATATTTGTCTTATCCGGGGATCAAACCCGGGACCTCTGACGCAGAAGGCGGCGTTGTACTCCTGCGGCAAACAGTTTGTGAAACAAACTATTGATTCGTACCATACAACTGCATGATGTTATTTTCCTAATTTAAACCGGCTCGATTCGGAAAAAATCTGTAGATATCATAATTAGTACCTATATTACTTCCCCATCATGCTCTCCTTGGCGCGCTTTTTTCTCAAACATGTATGGAAATGTTGTTATTATTTTCGAAAAAAGAACACGCAGTATCGAATTTACGGTCAAAGAAAATCAAATCCATTGCAGGAGCGGTTTTTTGAATTTGGAACATTACAAAGAGTATTTAACAACTCCAGCACGCCGTTTCATACAAAATTGCAGGAGCGCTGTAATGTTCCAAATTCAAAAAGAATGCAATGAATTTGATTTTCTTTTAGTAATTATTAAATGTATAATATAAAAAGTATGTTTTATTTCCCTGCATTCTTTTAAGAAAAGCACTATGTATGCCTCGGCTGAAATGGCAATTGCCTGTCTCGTATTAGTGAAGTCCTCGCCTACGGCTCGGCCTTCAAACTCATACTCGACCTGCAATTGCCTATTTCAATAATGTACTATTTTAATCATAGCTCGAAGCATTATATTTTGGTATTGTCATTATTTTAGTTCTAAGTTACATAACGTATTGTAGACATTGACCTTTAGTGTAACTCAATGATAGTAGGTACCTACATACATGAGGAGCCCGTGGCGCAGTGGTTTGCGCGCTCGGCTCGCGATTGTTGAGGTTAAGCAACTTTCGCAATGGTCGGTCACGGGATGGGTGACCAAAAATTTACCATCCGTGCTTCGGGAGGCACGTTAAGCCGTTGGTCCCGGCTGCGTTAGCAGTCGTTAAAACCCACCCGCGTAGTGGGTCACGGCCCGTTCTCCTTATCCATTCATAAGGAAGCCCAGTGCCCCAGCAGTGGGGACATTAAAAATGGCTGATGACGATGACGTACATCTATAAAATGAAAAATATAAATAAATGGTACACTAAATAATTATTGCATTTATTCATTATAAGAAACACAATAAGAATGACCATTCTTTGGATTTATCACCAGTATGTCACCCGGAGGGCATGCCGGTCTGAATGAAATGTTACGAGCGAAAGTGAGCGATGAAAAAATTATTGTTAATAAAACCACGATCAGGAAACAACGTAAATTAATCGCCATAATTAATCTGAAACAAAAAAATAATATCAATACTGATACTATTTTAATCACATCAACCATCTATGTTTTGTTAGAACTAACTGTATGAAGTATAAGAATCTATATACTTAATTCAGGTTCGCAAAATTTGTGACGGCTCGATAGGTACTTTGGCGCGTAGTACGCGGCCGAGTAAGGTATCAAATTAAAGGTACTCGAGTCTATTTGTTCCGAAAACTATAAAATATACAAAATGTTAAACGTGATGATCACAAACTGCAATTAAAAAGTGTCATTATTTTCGCATAATTTGGAATTTTTCGTCGATTGACGAACCCGAGTATCGGGTTGTAACCGCCCTAGTAATAGATAAATACGGGTCTCATTAAGTCTCAGCAAAGGGCATTCAATTTCAAGTAGGAGACCCGATAAATACACACATCATCAAGGGATATTATCACACAATGATTAAGGATATTACTTATTAAATTTTTTACTTAAAAACTATCAACTAAAGTATAGAAAATGTTTGTTTCCGGGAAAAAGCTCCTTGGTTCCATCTTTCGGAATTTAAAACAAAAGAATGGATAATAATTCGAATTTAACTTTCGCAAAGTTTGTGATAAATTTTAAATAGAAAAAAACAAGAACAATATTGGAAAATATCAACTCGGCCACAAGTCTCAGATGGGACTCGAATCCACGAAGTTAATTATTCAAATAAATCATTGGCGCTTTTTTTATAAAAGGCGCATATTATAAAAAATCGGCCAAGTGCAAATCGAACTCGCACATGAAGGGTTTCGTCTCTCACCCAAAGTTGCCTGGAAGATATTGCTATGTAGCAATAAGACCGCCTATTGTGTGTTCCTCTTTTTTGTCATTTTCTCAGTATGTGTTTGTTTTTGTATCGTGTGCAATAAAGTTTCCATTATTATATAAAATACACCTACCCAAAATGCCACTATAATTTTTCGCCTGCAAAAATAACTTTGTTCTTCATAATGTCTGTATGAATGACAAAGTTATATTTGGTTGTGGAAAATGTGCTTTAGCTTTGAAACTGCTTAATATATTTCGGTAAAACTAATTTTCCTTGAAAGTTTTTATAAAAGGCTACAGCATATATTTTTTTAGATTTTTCACTTTCTTATTTTAAAAGTTAGAGGGGGGGGGGGGGGGGGGGACGTGACACATTTTACCACTTTGAAAGTGTACTTATATCATTCAAACGGTTGACTTTGAGAAAAAACTGTTGTAGGCGTATAGGTAGGTACACGAATAGGTTTGATAAAAAAAGAAACCTTTTTTTCATTTCACTTTGGAAAATGTGCTATATTTCTAAAACTGCCAACTATATTTAGTTTAAACCTATTTTCGTTGAAAGTTTTTATTAAGATCTACAGCATATATATATTTTTCACCTCACACGCTCTGAAAAGGAGGTTTTGTCAATCAGTTTAGGCGTAGAAAATCACTTTTTGCGGCCTAGCGCGGCAAAGCACTTTTTTAATTTAATACCTAAAAATATGTCATAATGCGTTCCGATTCGGACTATTGACTTTTTTGTTATATTTAATTCTAATTTTAAATAGCTTTTCTCAAACATGCATGGAAATGTTGTCATTATTATCGAAACAAGAACACGCGAAGTATCGAATTTACGGACAAAGAAAATCAAATCCATTGCAGGAGCGTTTTTTTTTATTTGGAACATTACAAAGAGTATTTAACAACTCCAGCACGCCGTTTCATACAACATTGCTGGAGCGCTGTTATGTTCCAAATTCAAAAAGACGCTCCTGCAATGAATTTGATTTTCTTTTAGTAATTATTAAATGTATAATATAAAAAGTATGTTTTATTTCCCTGCATTCTTTTGAGAAAAGCACTATATATGCCTCGGCGGAAATGGCAATTGCCTGTCTCGTATTAGTGAAGTCCTCGCCTACGGCTCGGCCTTCAAACTCATACTCGACCTGCAATTGCCTATTTCACGGCCTTTGCAATAATGTACTATTACATTATTTATAATACTCCGTTTTGGTTTTATTATATTATTTTAGTTCATTGAATCATAAAAACAAAACATTTAACTATTTGTTATAAGAATTTTATATTAGGCTGGGTGAGATTTCACAACCTATAATTGGATTTCGGACTGTGACATAAATATTTATTTTTAAATTGTCTTTGTCTTGTACCTCATGTCAGTGTCAACATTTACGGAATCGTTTTTATTCTTATTAATAAGTAACAATATATTCCTGATTTAAATAACTTTGAATTAACTATAATACTCCTTTTTTTATTATTTTAGTTTTTTATATCATTAAAACAACGAGAATAAGGTATATTTAGATTAAACATTTTTTTACCGGAAGTTGACCGCGGAAACAACCATAAAATGTTCCTCGCAGTTGTGAGGTGAAAAATTGTGTGTTGCGCTCGGCAGAAAAGTTTTTAGCGTCTTGTACCTTTGAAATCCTTCACTTGCTCAGATTTCAATAGAGGTAACTCGCCGTTAAATAGCCTTACCTAACAAATAACTATTTATTTTTTTACTCTCTTATTTTAAAAGATAGAGAGGGGGGGGGGGGGGATAAATTTTGCTACTTTGGAAGAGTACATCTTTCAAACGGTTCACTTCGAAAAAAAATATAATTTTTAAAGACCTATCTATAGATACCCCGCACGTATAGGTTTGATACCCTAATAAATACAGTATTTTGAAGATTTACTGAACTACTAAACAGATTGAAGATTTTTCTATGGAGCCTACACACTTTGAATTTTTTTCAATATTGCGGTCACTGATGGAACCTTTGTAAATCAATTGTTTATATAAAAACCACAGAACAAGGAAAATAAAAACAGACCTAAAATATTATTTGAAAAGTATCCTAGTGTCTCGTTTGAAAGTGATGAGCAGTTAAATTTGTATGGAAAACTAAAAAACTTTTGCTTTAGAAAAAATAATCCATTTAAATAGTTTCCATGGCCTGCTTAAACTCCTTATGTTATGGACTATCAAAAACATAACAAATTGTACCCATATTTATATGATTTATCATTTTTACCTTTTGCTTTTTTTCCAATGCTATTTTTAATCTGCTCGACCACAAGTGAATTCTTGTCCCATCTGAGAATTCACATGTGGCCGAGTTGACTTTTCCAATATTTTTCTATTTCAAATTTATCATATTTAGATGTATTGATGACCTTATTTTGAAGGTAGACTAAGTAGCCTGTGATCCCGTGACCACAGTATGTTAAAGCTTGCCGAAGTTGAGGAACCAAAAAACCTGAAAATACACGGATAAATCTAAACTTGTGAATACACTGTCCGCTTAATATCCGGATAAATATTTTTTGTTGGAGAAGGTATAGTTAAAAACTCACAAATATTTTTTTCCACGGCTACGAATAGTGTGCTTGCAATGTTGACTGGACAACGGAGAAATTTAAAATGCAACGAATTATTCCAATATAAGTAGTTAAATACTTAATTTAGGCTGCATTTTCCTTCCTGTAATCGCTATAAATATTCGACTGTGGAATTTTATTAACAATTTTTTTTTCCGAATATGTAATTTCTCCGAATTCGGAATTATGGCCCGTACACACAATACCCACGGTGCGCCCGCGGCGGCTCATGGCCGCCCGGGTATGCCAGCGTGCCGAGCGGTTTAGAATAGAATAGAATAGAAACCATTTATTAACAACACACACAAAAAAACAATAATACAACGAGACAAGTTAATTACATACGTTGAACATATGAAGACCGCTGACGCCGCTCGTGCAAGTAGGCTATACCTAAATGTTGCAACATGAAGGAAATGCTGATGCTACGGAACGTGGCCGCTGTCGCCGCGTGCCATCATCGAGGCCATCCGCCGGCACGTCACCGCCCTCACTTTTGTATCTAACATCGATCGGGTCATTTAGTTTAATTAGCAGTAATTCTGAATTGTAATTTTTATTCTAATTAAATTTATATTAAAATAATTTAGATTTTTTTAAGACCTGCGGCTGCGACCTTCGTAATTAGTTGGTACTTAATTACAAGACAAGAATTATAATAAGTTAATAAACCAAAACAAGATGACGAACTGAGACAAACAAAGAACAATAAGTCTGCTGCTAATAGTCGGTTTGTCACATCACAACTGGGGCCCAAATCTGCTAATGCTTAGGCACAATGGTATTCCAGTGGTGTTTCAATGGTAGTGCTGTTTTACAAAGTTCTTGTTACAACAGTATAAATAAACACTACTATTGAAACACCACTGAGAGACGATTATGACAATAATTTGGCTGAATTGACCCCCTGGAGTGATGCTCGGTGGTTTTGTGGCGAAAGTTTCGCGGCGGCAAAGACGCCCGGCAAAAGACACTTGCTCCACAAAGCCACCGAGCATCATACCAGCTGTGACAATCTGTCACAACTGGAAACAACTAGAACTGGCCTTTACATTTCGGTATTTATATTCAATATAATTCACTGAGCCAGGTTTGTAAACGCCAAAAAAGCTGAGCCATCGGATCACACAGCTCTACCACAGTCTAACAGTATTTTAACTGTCTACCACAAACGCCCGTAGTGACCGCTACAGGACGTCTAGAGGGCTTTTTTATATGAACGACGGGTAGAGTTTTGGCTTACCTGATGTAAAGTTTGATAAGGCTGAAGATGGAAGCGAGCCTCTCCCGGAATCCTCAATCACTAAGGAACTGGCTTATCTCTAACTGCCGGAACACAACAATGCTGAAAACAATGTTGTTATGGCGCCTGACTTAGATAAGCTAGTGGTAGCTAGGCGGACTTACAAGTCCTACCACCAACCAAACCGAATACAATATGTACCCCCGCTGGGCATAGAACCCGGGACCCCTAGGTCTGATACCGGTTGTTGTACCACTAGACCACAGAGGCGGTTACATAATAGAGTAATTTAAGTAATAGAGGATGCAAACAATAGTCGCGAGTGTCACGCGAGATAAAATACTCCGCTAGATGTATTAGCGTGCGGTGGCCTGAGTTTGAAATACTGCTTTATATATATAAACTGCGGTACTACGATGGGAGACTTTGTTGGAGAAGAGCCGGCAACAATTAACGTACTATTTCGTATTTTTGCAATTGTTGCACTGATGACGCACAGAGTACGCGTACGGATTCAAGAGTCAGACTGATTATCTAACAAATAGACTTATATATCCAACAGTGTCGCAGCTTTAATGAGGTCTGTCCAACGCGTAGGTGATCGACCGCATGACCGCTTGCCCTCTACCTGCCCCTGGACAACGAGTCGTTCCATGGATTGTTCGTTTCGAACAATGTGTCCGAAATATTTGGGGATTCGTGTTTGCACAGTCGACGATAATCTCTGCTTGACTTTTAGTTCCTCCAGGATCGAAACATTGGTCCTAAACGCTGTCCAAGGGATCCGCAGCAGTCGCCGCCAGCACCACATTTCGAGTGCATCGATTTTGCGTCGGTCTTTGAGGCGACCCGTCCACGTTTACACAAACCTCTATAGTCCAGAGTTCCCGAGACGCTGAAAACCGCAATAAGTGGAAGAGCATTGCGGGGCTGCTTTAGCCAATGAAGCAACGTCATCAACCACGACCACTCTGCCAAGAGTGAACGACTGAGGAGGAGGAGGATCCAACAGTGTCATCAACCCTGTATGGTTAGAACGAATTTCCAATGGCAATAATAATCTTTAACAAACTACATAAGGACATTAAATACCCTTTAACTTCTTTAGGAAAAATTTGTGGCAGCTTCTTCTGAATAAATGCTATTATGGTGTAAACGAATATCTTACTGACAACTTATCAATTTTGAATTTAATTATTTTATCTCATTGTAACATTATATTTTGTCATTATTACATAACTACTAACAATTTTTGACAATTTTTGTTATAGTTAGGTACTATCCCAAGTGCTAATGTCACAATATTTTAATGTACAAGAATTGTTTGAAGACTAAGCAATTTAATGCGCAATTTTTATTTTAAAAATTATGAATAAATTAAAAATTATGAATAATTTATAAATTATATTAAATAAAGTAGTAAATTTTGCTAACAACAAAAAATCGGCCAAGTGCAAGTCGAACTTGCACATGAAGGGTTTCGTCTGTCACCCAAGGTTGCCTGGAAGTGATTGCTATTAGCAATAAGACCGCCTATTATTTTGAGCTAAAAACATGATGATTTGAGAAAAGATGATGGCAAGACCGCAGTCCATAACAATGTTTCGAATGTCCGAATCCGAGCAATATCTTTCGGATATCCGAAAAAAACAAGTGTAATCGCACCTTAACATCGATTTCATTGTAATAACCCAAAATTATGTTACTAAAGTAAAACTGATTAATGTTTTTTATTTGAAACTTAAATGTATTGAACGCTGACTTTAAAATTAATTAATGGAATAAGGTGGTTTTCCAAAGAAAAACCATATTTTTACAATAGGAAATTAATCACCACTGTTTCCCAAATTTCAATATTTAACTAAACTAGAGGCCGCGCGCGGCTTTCTTTGCGTGGAATAGGTAAACCATTTAGCTTGTTTAGTTTTTAGGGTTCCGTACCTCACAAGGAAAAAACAGAACCCTTATAGGATTACTTCGTTGTCCGTCCGTCCGTCTGTCAAGACCGTTTTTCTCAGGAACGCGTGGAGGTATCAAACTGTTTATATCTAATACTCAGGTCTACTGTCCCTTGGAGCTGTGAAAAAATCAAACTTCTAAGCCAAAGCAATCAAAAGATACAGCCGTTTATGCCGCAAATTTTCGAAACTCGCACGGGAATCAAAACTTACAGGGTACTTCCCGTGAACTTAGGATCTTGAAATTTGGTACGAAGTAACGTCTTATAGTACAAATAAAGGAAAACTTGCGAAAACCGTAAATTTTTAGTTACATCATATAAAAAATATATTTTTGAAAATTTTAAATTTCATTTTGCAATAAAAATACCATAACTATGACTCAATTGTCGTGATGGGTGAACTTTTACTTATATACCTACACGTTTGTACGGAACCCTCGGTGCGCGAGTCCGACTCGCACTTGGCCGGTTTTTGTGATTTATTTTCTTTTTACTTATGGTAAATTTTAAATAGAAAAATATTGGAAAAAATTAACTCGGCCACAAGTGAATTCTCAGGCTGGAATCGAACCAGCGACCTTTGGAAATCCGGTCCAATGCTCTAACCGCTGAGCTACCGAGACTTGCGAACCACCGTCGAAATTCTCCAATACTTTTATATTTTTTATATTTATTTACTTTTATATTTTTTTTATTTTTATACTTGTGGCCGAGTTAATTTTTTCCAATATTTTTCTATTTAAAATTTACCATAAGTATAAAAATAGCATTGAAAAATGCAAAAATTACAAAATCATAAATTATTGGCAGTTGCATCTTAATCGATCGTTGAACGCCTGAAAAGATGTTTCTTTCGAATGCAAGGATATTTCCTAGCATTGATGTAACAACGCTGGCCTACAGCGTATTAAAAATATAAAAGTATTGGAGAATTTCGACGGTGGTTCGCAAGTCTCGGTAGCTCAGCGGTTAGAGCATTGGACCGGATTTCCAAAGGTCGCTGGTTCGATTCCAGCCTGAGAATTCACTTGTGGCCGAGTTAATTTTTTCCAATATTTTTCTATTTAAATTTACCATAAGTATAAAAATAGCATTGAAAAATGCAAAAATTACAAAATCATAAATTATTTTCTTTTGTTCTGTGCAACTCTTTAAATTAAATCAAATCAGCTTAAAAAATGATGGACCCAATGGACTTATTCGTCTACTGGCGAGTGTTAAACTCGCGAGAGCGCGCGTTGGCACCTTCCGATTTATTATTTATTTTTTTGTCATCTGATCGCTTATTTATGTACAGAGAGTTTTATTTCTTTTTTCAAAGTCAAAGTCAAAGATTTTTATTAAAATAGACTTTTAGTCCAACATTTTTTTCCCTACCGGCCATCAGGACATCTTTTAACTGATAACCATCTTTAAACTGATTCCTCGTAGAACAATAGTTTTATTTAACTACAATTATTGAAGCTATTTAACATTTCCAGTAGAACATTTTGAAATATCCATTGATACGTGTACTTATGGTCCTAATTTCTAACATCAGGGATCGATATTTACTAACACTTTTGTAATACGTTATTTAAATCATTTCAGGGGGATGTTACTGCTTTGCAAGATCTTCACGCCGCGCCGGGCGCTATGCTGTTTTCGGAGCCCGAGGAAAAGACGACATCGCCGACACCGACGACGCTTGATCTTGCTAAAAGCGACAGTGATGCTGAATGTTGGTACTGCAAGATAGAAGCGCTCTCAAACGGATTCGGCGGGACCAGCATTGCGACGGTTGCAAAAGAAGGTAAGGCCCATAAAAGGGTCTTATAAATAAATTAAAATAAAATAAATAAAATAGTTTATTTCGTTAACCTTTTGTGTTACATTTGTATTCTGTGGCCAGAACTACCCAGGAAGCATGAAGTAATGCTTGTGTAGGGCGGCTCTGCTCCTCCCTTGGATCTGTTATTAATGTTTTTAGGTAATTAAATAACTACTTTATATTTATAATTACAAAATACTATAAAATTCGTAAGAGATAGAGAACATTATAGATAAGAACTGTTTAGTGTGTGTTTAATCTAAATATACCTTATTCTCGTTGTTTTAATGATATAAAAAACTAAAATAATAAAAAAGGGAGTATTATAGTTAATTCAAAGTTATTTAAAAGTAGGAATATATTGTTACTTATTAATAAGAATAAAAACGATTCCGTAAATGTTGGCACTGACATGGGGTACAATACAAGACAAAGACAATTTAAAAATAAAGATACAAATACAAATACAAATACAAATATCTTTATTGTGAAATGCAGGTATACAAATGTAGTTGTTAGGTTAGTTTATCAGTGTCTCACTACATTTCCACCTTTTACAAGGTATACAATATTGCAGTATGTTGAACATCTTTCAATTTATAAAAAGTCAAATAAGCATACAATGTCAAAACCTAAATATCACAATTGACCAATCATAATGTCATGTTTAAGCACATCATGCAATAGATAATCAACAATAAAATTTCAGATCTAATAGAATTTTAGTTATCAATGTCAAAATATTAAATGTCAAAAGTTATGATTAAATTATGAATACCTAATTATAGTTTTTTATTTATTTTTATTGTGCCATAATAATGTTGGTAAAGAATTGAATATAATAGAATCAATTAGTATGCTTTGTCAATAAGCAGCTTCATAAGGCTTTTTTTGAAGCGATTTACTGGTAAGATTTTAATGTCATTCGGAATTTTGTTATATATTTTTGTAGCCATGCCATAGAAACTATTGCTAAAGAGTGCAGTTTTATGTTTAAGTGCGCATAATTTGTTTCCTAGGCCCTTTCTATGGGTCTTAGATGTGTTTTGCTCTGCAAATGTGGAAAAAGCATTTTGATTTTGCTTGACAAATAATGCAACTTCATATATATATAGGGATGGGAGCGTCAGAATATGTAGTTGTTTAAAGACTGGATAGCAGCTGTCAGTAGGCTTCAAACCTTTCATAGCCCTTATACATCTTTTTTGGGCTTTAAAAACCATAGTTTTATTAGACGAGTTACCCCAAAATATTATCCCGTATCGTAATATGGATTCTATGTATCCATGATAGGCCATTACAACAGTTTTAGTGTTGGCTATTTTTGACAGCTTGTATAGAACATAGGCAGACGAACTAAGTCTCTTACAGAGCATTTCAGTATGGGATATCCAACTCATTCGATAATCAATTTGGACACCCAGAAATCGTACTAGATACCGTTTCTATTACATCGCCATTAGCTTTTAGAGTTACATTTGGTATAGAAGTATTCTGTCTGAAATGCATAATTTTTGTTTTATTAGTATTGATTATCAAGTTATTTCTTCTTAGCCAATCATTGAGATTCGTCATAGCCTTATTTATTTCTTCTTCGTAATTAATAGTATTAGCACATCTGATTATAGCCGTGCTATCATCAGCAAACATTATCATGGGGTGTTCAATGGCAGTTGGGAGATCATTTATATATATAATGAAGAACAAGGGACCTAGTATACTGCCTTGTGGTACGCCTACCTCCACATTTCTGCAATTTGATGTGTAGGTTTTCCTTATTTGTGTTTCGTCGCATAATTTGTTTATAACAGTATACTGTTTCCTATTAGAAAGATATGATTTTATCAAATCGTAAGCTAAACCTCTTATACCGTATGAGTAAAGTTTATCCAGTAGTAACTTATGATCAACATGATCAAATGCGCTTGTCATATCCATGTATATTGCACATATATGTTGTTTGCGATCTACGGATTCTATGACAGGTTGAAGAAACTGATGAATTGCCTTATTTGTATTTTTATTTCGTCGAAAACCAAATTGTTCTTTACAGAATATATTATATTTCTCAAAAAAAATGTTAAGATTATTACAAATTATTCTTTCAAATATCTTTGAGATTACATTTAATTGAGCAATTTGTCTGTAATTTTTTATATTTGTTCGTTTTCCTTTTTTAAATATGGGCTTTATAATGGCAATTTTAAGGGCATCAGGAAACACGCCGGTAGTCAACATCAGATTTATAATGTAAGTTAATGGATGAGCTAGGTAAAAAGAAAATTCCTTAATAACCTTAGTAGGAATACCATCTACTCCGACACTTTGTGTTTTTTTTAATGATCGAATTATCTTCAATACTTTATCAACTGTACATTTTGAAATGAATATAGAGTTAGGTAGACTTGAATGTGAAAAAAGAGGGTAACCATTTTCAAGAGGCCGTGCCGCATCTACGAAGTGATCGTTAAATAGGTTGGCTATTTCTGTAGGATTTCTTACTTTCACATGGTTGTTATTGTAAAGTAATGGTGCAGTTTCGGTTGGGTACTGATATTTATTTTTATTAATAATATGCCATGCTGCCTTAGATTTATTTTCTGCTGTGCTGATGAAGTGGTTATTTTGGGCTAGTTGGGTAAGTTTTATAACCTTTTTATATCTAAGAGAATAACTTTTTAACAATTGTTTATTTTCCTTTGTCGAGCAAGATCTATACTTCCACAGCAGATTTCGCTTCCTTTTGCTACAAATACGTATACCGCGCGATACCCATTTTGGTTTTCTATGGCTTTTAATTGTTATTATTCTCTGAGGGAAACAAAGTTCGTGGAATAGATTAATTGTATCCATAAAAGTACAGTAAGCTTTGTTAACGTCGTTGATTTCATATACTTCACTGAAACTAAGTGCCTTAAGAGCCATCTCAAATTTATTCATATTTTCTTCACAATAGTCCCTTTTAGTTATGCGCCAGGTTTTAATGCGACAAGTTTTATTGATAGGGCAATATAAAGTTTGACATGTGTGATCAGACAATGCGAGTTCGGTTACTTCGCCTTTACTACCTCGAATGTTGTGTGCAAAGTTGTCCAGGCAAGTTCCACTACTGAGTCTAGTAGGTTCTCGGATTTGTAACTTCAAGTTATATGTCAAAATTAGATTCTCAAAATCAGTGGATATTTTATTTTTCACTAAAATGTCTATATTAAAGTCACCACATATAATTAATTTATTATTATTATTATTGCACAATTTATTCAATAGTAAGTCCAATTTATTCATAAATAATTCAATGTCAGATTTAGGTATTCTATATATACAAACTACAATGAGATTTTCCTGAACCAATTTCATCGCACAGGCTTCAAAAACCAATTTCACACAGAATTTGGATACATCAATAACCTCATAATCATAGCCTTGACGAATTAAGATACAAGAACCCCCCCTACGGGTGTCCCTTGTATAGCTTGATATTAATTTAAAATTAGGTATATTCAAATTACACAAGTCTTCTTTGCACATAAAATGCTCTGTGATACATAAGATATCCACATATTTATTTTTTGAGGTAAGCTCCTCATACATTGCAACTGTCAGTAAATCTATTTTATTTAAAAGGCCACATATGTTTTGATGCATTACAGTTAAATATTTAGACACGAAAATACTATTGTTATTATCTTTGTCCGTCAGATCAGGTTTTAGGGAATTATTACAGATTTGTATGTTGTTAGAGTATTCCACAAGTGCTGAGATAAATACATTCAAACATGTTACTATCTTCACAAATCCTCTATTGTTTATCTTTCCGTATTTATTAGAAAACATTTCATGTGTATATTTTAGGTTTACACATGAGTCAAGCAAATAAGCAAATCCAAAACGACAATTACTAACATACAGATATTTATTAAAAGTTTCAATTCTATTGTTAAACAGTGTTGCATTCCTATGAATTCTAAATGTAGGAGAAACAAGTATTATGTTTGTGTGACTTACTGAAGTGAGTTTTTTTTGTATATACGTTACAAGTTCACTGTAATTTTTTGTCCTTTGGAAGTCTTGTTCACCTATAAATATTACACAATAGTCGCTTAGAGTGTAGTCCTGCAATTTTTGTTCTAATCCTAATAACAATTGTTCCATACCTGCACCTGATTTATGTCACGTTCCGAAATCCAATCGTAGGTTGTGAAACTCAACCAGCCTAATATTTTTTTTTTATAACAAATAGTTTAATCTTATTATTGTTTTTATTATTCAATGAACTAAAATTATATAATAGAACCAAAACGAAATATTATAATTAATTTAAAGCTATTTAAAATAACAATAAAATATAACAAAAAAGTCAATAGTGCGATTCGGAACGCATTATGTATGACATATTTTTAGGTATTAAATTAAAAAAGTACTTTGCCGCGCTAGGCCGCAAAAATCGTTCTCCTTTTCAGAGCGTGTGAGGTGAAAAACATTATTTTACACTTACATTTTTTTTGTTGGGGAAAAAGTCTTTTCGCATATAGTATGTATGAACTTGTAATAAAATCTCTTTGGCTATACTATTTGTATCTGGCTGGTTTTGGTACCATTAAAAGTTTAAATTTTAAAGAAGATAATTCCAATTTCAAATTAGGAATGTTTGATTTTCATTTGTTGTTCTTTATGTCAAGATGAGTGAATCAAATGAAGAAGTTCGATACATTTAAAAATATTACTACAAAAAATGTAAAATGCAACGCAAGCCCCGAAAATTATGCGATTTTTATGGACCTAGTGCAGTGTCTGTGAGAGTGGCACAAATTTGTTTTAAGCGTTTTCAATCCAGAAATTTTGATGTCAAAGATGCACGTCGCTCTGGTCGCGTATTACGGATAAACATGATGCATTTTTTTTAAGTGGAATAAGATCAGCATATCAGTAGTTACGCGTAGCTGAAGAACTGGGAATTGACCAAAAACAGTTTTGGCGCATTTGCAAAAAACTGGGTACACAAAAAAGCTCGATATTTGTGTACCTCACGAACTCACTGAAAGAAACCTAATGAACCGTGTACTCATTTGTGATTCTTTATTACGACGTAATGAAACCGAACCATTTTTGAAGAAGCTGATAACTGGTGATGAAAAGTGGATCACGTACGACAAGAACGTGCGAACTTGGTCGTGGTCAAAGGTAGGTCAGGCTTCACGGACTGTGACGAAACCCGGGTTAACTCGCAACAAGGTGATTTATTTTATTTTATTTTATTAACGACGGGGAGACTCTAAGCCTTCATCATACCTGATGTTAAGTATTGATAAGGATGAAGATGGAAGCGAGCCTCTCCCGGAATCCTCAATCACTGAGGAACTGGCTATCTTATCTCTCTGCCGGAACACAACAATGCTGAAAACAATGTTGTTATGGCGTCAGACTTAGATAAGATGGTGGTAGCTAGCCAGGCGGACTTACAACAAGTCCTACCACCAACCAAACCGAGTACAATATGTACCCCCGCTGGGAATAGAACCCGGAACCCCTAGGTCTGATACCGGTGGTTGTACCATTAGACCACAGAGGCGATTGATGCTGTGTGTGTGGTGGGATTGGAAGGGCAATATTCATTATGAACTGTTACCACCAGGCAGGACCATCGATTCTGAACTCTACTGCGAACAACTGATGAGATTAAAGGAAGAAGATGAAGGAAAGCGGCCGGAATTAATCAACAGAAGGGGTGTGGTTTTGCATCATGATAACGCTAGACCTCACACATCTTTAGACACTCAGTTTAAATTAGGAGAGTTTGGCACACACCTCCCGGTGTTAATGCATTGATCGTATATTCCTGACCTTGCACCTTCAGATTTCCACCTGTTTCGGTCTCTTCAGAATTCTTTAGGCAGTGTCAGGTTAACATCACGAGAGAACTGCCAAAACCACTTGTCGCGGTATTTTGATCAGAAGCCCCAAAATTTCTATAGCAATGGGACTTTGTCCCTACTTACAAGATGGCAACAAGTTATCGAACAAAATGGCACCTACATACTTTAGTTAAATTTGAATTAACCATGTTAAAAAATTAGGGGGGGGGGTTCACCCTACCGTCTCCGTACCGTAGTTGGTAGAATATCTTGATTTGTTTTTGTCTTCTCTACTTGCTTGCAGGTTAAATAACTAGAATATTAATGACCCGATTACGTTCAAATTTGGATTATATAGTCATGATGAGATGCTCAATCAATACCTACCTGGACTAATGAACCTACCTCCTCCATCACTCCCATTCCGCGAACTTTGGACCTCCCCCTCGAACTTAGGCCCTTAGTAGTTCTAGATCTCACTTCCAAAAAACAAACTCGCAAACATAGGTTTTTTTTTATGTACGACGAGGAGTCTCTTAGCCTTCATCATACCTGATGTAAAGTATTTATAAGGCTGAAGATGGAAGCGAACCTCTCCCGGAAACCTCAATCACTGAGGAACTGGCTATCTTATCTCTAACTGCCGGAACACAACAATGCTGAAAACATTGTTGTTATGGCGGCAGACTTAGATAAGATGGTGGTAGCTAGGCAGACTTCCTACAAGTCCTACCACCCACCAAACCGAATACAATATGTACCCCCGCTGGGAATCGAACCTGGGACCCCTGGGTCTGATACCGGTGGCTGCACCACTATAGACCACAGAGGCGGTTAAAAAACTCTGTGGTCAAGGTCAATAGGTACAAAAATATTACCTCTTAATAAAGTTATTAGTAATTTAGTTCCAAACAGACGAAGTCGCAGGCAGAAAGCTAGTAAGGAAATAAAAAGAAACAATACTAGCAGCTATATTAATAAATTTATTTACTTATGAAAAAAAAAAATTAAATACTTAAAATATTATTTACATTCAATAAATTAGTCTAACAAATATGGTATGATAGTAAAATTATGCTAATGGCTGTAGGTACAGTCAACAGAAGCAACGACTTTACATTTGTACTACGAAAACCGCCGCCCCCGCTATTACGAGCGACGTAAGGGCGCTCTCAAGGTCAAATTGTAAGGCCGTAGCTGCCGTGAACTGTACCTACAGACCGCTTAAGTCCCCAGTCGACCACCTAAAGCGATATTCCCTAAATCTTCTTTTAAAAGGAAGTATTTTGTAACCGGTAATATGTCTTTATTAGCAGCATTTGCAGGTTCACAATCCACAGCCCACATATGGGCTGTGTGTGGACTATCTACAGCCAGTAGGCCGCCTATATGTGGGCTGTTCACCCGAACATTTTCTATGCTCTCAATTCAATTCAATATCATTTATTCAGTCTAGTCTAGGCTGTTACAAGCACTTAAGAACGTCAAAGAAGCTACGCCATCGGTTCACAAACCCTACGGCGGGAGACCGCGTAACGAGAAGAACCGGCAAGAAACACGTCAAGGGCTGTTATTTTCTCCCTGTTTTATTTCAGCCAGAGTCGTCAAATTGAAAAGTGACCCCATATCAGTAAGGACAATTTCCATCACAAAAAGAAAATACTAATTATAATATTACATTTTATGGCTATTGTAACAGTAAACAATTTTCAACTGGCAAAAATGTACTCAGAAAAGTACCGGGGCATTTTCAGCCGGGGTTTTTATGTAAAACTGCAGAATATAAAATGGAACTTAAGGAAAGGTATTGGACTTGGGGGCTTGGGGGCTTGGGGGTCATATCTTACGATTTGGCTTGGACTGTGAACCTGTTAAATCTGCAAAATCGTTGAAATAATATTAAAACAGAAGTATTCTTATTAAAAGTTGGTAAAGTTATGTTATTCTATTGTATTCATTGAAGTAAATACTTAATCTTTTTATCGTTATTTTTATGTAACTGTCATTTAATCATAAATATATTTTTTTAAACCGTTACAAATAGTATAAAAACAGAACAGCTTTGTGTATTACCAGCGGCTGCTCGCGGTTTCTCCCGCGTGGTTGCCGTTCCCGTGGGAATATCGGGATAAAAAGTATCCTATGTTCATAACCAGGCTATCTACTATCTGTGTAACAAATTTCATCCAAATCCGTTCAGTAGTTTAGGAGCCTATACAATGCAAACAAACAATCAAATATTTTCTCTTTTTAATAATTGTATAGATTATACTACACAACCAAGACCATGATAGGCGCATGACAGGAATGCGGTTTTGCACTTTTGGCACCTGCAGCCCACTTCTATCACCACTCTTAATATCTGATTTATTAGCGCTACAGTGATTAGCCTGATTGATTATACTGCTTCTTGAAAGGGCTTAGCAGGCTAAGGAAGGACGTGTGGCCCCTGTTAGGAATAGTTGAATTGGTGAATGTCAATTGTTTATCCCCTCACAACTAGTAATCACCCCAACTTTAAGCCCTCTATCTTGATCTGTCACAGAGGTATTGTCAAAACTCTGTTTTTGAAAAAAAAAATTTCAAACTCGTGTATCTCCGAAACCATAGCAGCTAAAGCATCGAAATAAAATCACAGCTACGTAGTTTGAGTGGGAGTATATCCTATAATTGATTTGATATTTTATAAGTTTTTCTCAGCTGTCATGCGCCTAATTGTCTAGGTCGTGTAGTATGTAGTTCTTCTACAATTATCACAGTGAAGTAATTTTCCAATATTAAGGACCTATAGGTATTTTCTAGGATAGGTAAGTCAAAAATTGTAATATACTTGCTGTATGACTGTTTGTTTCTTGTAAATAAATAAATATTCAGACAGTCGTATTAGGCTTACGACGTCACCCACTGATGCTACGGTCACTTGCGTGTTGTCGCGAACTTTGTCTACTCCCACGACAAGTGTCGTCAAGCAATAATCACCTTTCAGTTAATTTGACATCTCGAATTCGACATTTTTTTGGAGTCAAAAATATGTATTAAAAGCTCTTTGAAAGCAATCTTCGACGTTATAGGATTTTCAAAGATAATTGACACTAAAGGAATTTGTCAGTAGAAGAGATTTTACTTACATTTTGACTAAAGAAATTAAGGATATAAAAATTTCGAATCATTTCGCCCCCCTGTCCGTGTGCTAAAATGTGACTATTGCTTGGCCAGAGTTGTCTTGAAAACGGCTAAAGTTCGCGACAACGCGCAAGACTGATGATAATCGTTCAAGTGATTTTGCGCGCCAAGTGGACTACCGGGAACCTCCGCGATTGTATCGATGATGTCTCTTTAACTTATTTTCACGTAGTTCCCAAAAGGTGTGCTTATCGTTTGAGGTCCGTTGGCTACTGCGTACGGGTTTATCACCATATTTAAGTCTTTTTCCGCTTGGATTTCATTTCTGCTCCAAGAAGTTGAAGCTGCAACAAAATAAGAAACTAGTAGTGCCATCTAGTGAGTAGTAGCTGAACTAAAATAATCAGAAATAACAATACAATTCGAATTTAAATGAAGAAAACATTGCCAGTTAATTAAAGTATTTTTCAGGCTAGCTAGCATGATTTTTTTTATATAGAATTAAAACTACAATTTCGTAGTAGAATGGCTAGAAAAAAGTATTTTAATATTTTGATCGCTACCTATCGACAGTAAAAAGTAATAGTTGAAGTGTTGCTTTTATAGAAAGCATACAATTTCGTAGTAGAATGGCTAGAAAAAAGTATTTTAATATTTTGATCGCTACCTATCGACAGTAAAAAGTAATAGTTGAAGTGTTGCTTTTATAGAAAGCATGCTTCTACGTTTGCCTATCCTTCTCGCCGCTAGGTGGCGGTAACAAAACTCATACAAATGGTTGTTTGTTTTTATTATAATAATTATGTATCTTACGTGTTATATGCTCTTCATGAGGTGGATGGTGACCCCCGTTGTGTATGTGAAGGTGAATTTCTTTCTGAAGCGGCGGCTCCCAGCCATTGTGGGATTGGTGATGATGTCCTTTGCTTGCAAAAAGTGCTCCCGCCTGAAAAAAAAAAGAAAATATATTTTAATACAATACATTCTGACATTTCTGTAAAGCGCTTTCAGACTACGATAATAGCATATAGCTTATAGCACAACGATATCGCTCATCATACATTTACTTAGAACACGTTCACATTTAGCTATTATTGGCTAACTATACGCTATTTATGTAAATTTTCAAATTTTCAAATAATACCGTAAACTAAAATTCTTGCTAATCTTCCATCGCCTTAAAGTCAAAGTCAAAGATTTTTATTCAAATAGACTTATAGAGAAGTGCTTTCGAATCGTCCAAATTTTTTTTCCTACCAGCCATTCAGGACATCTTTTAACTGATAAGAACGGCCGCAAGAAACTTATCAGCTTTAACAGAAGCAACAACATTTACAAAGGAACATGTCGTTGCCAAACACAAATCTACAATCTTGAAACATATTTAATATAAGAGGAAAATTTTCTTATACTCAGTTATTAGAATATTTTCCTTTTATACAATTACAATAGTCATGTTTTATGTTAGTATCACTTCCATGCATTTTGGTCAAGAAGACGACATCCTTGTCTCACTTGATAGAAAGTCCTTTTATAACCGAATTTGATTTGGTTTAATGTAGGCAAGTGGGTAAGTATGTTTTAATAAGTCAATGTTAAAGTCACGGTCAGTAATTAGAAAGGAAATTAATTTTATTTTACCGCCTCTGTGGTTTAGTGGTTATACCGCGGTATCAGAAGAGAAATACAATATATTTCCCGAATTCCCGAATACAATATAATAATATATAAATATAATATTGTGTTCGGTTGGGTTCGTGGAAAGACTTGTTGTAAGTCCGCCTGGCTAGCTACCAGACCACCATCTTATCTGAATCTGACGCCATAGAAACAATGTTTTCAGCATTGTTGTGTTCTGGCAGTTAGAGATAAGATAGCCAGTTCCTCAGTGATGTGGATTCCGGGAGAGGCTCGCTTCCATCTTCATTAAAGAATACAGGTCATTGAGCCTCTGCTCAACTTGTACCTACTTATATGTACTTTGTTGTGTTGTTTTTTTTTAATATATCCCATACGAGAGATGATTTAGGAGACGTCATAAAATTGTATTTGTATTTTGTGATCATCTTTTTGTTTTAATTTAAAATAAATTTATCAGTAGTTTACAAAATGAAATATTACAGACATGATTTCTCTCTCGTTCGGCCACAAAAGGAGAAGTACTAAAATGGTATATTATACGTTGGGGGTCCCCCGACCGAGAGAGAAATTTTATTTTCATCCTTTTTAAATTACACACAAAATTATAAAAAACGCAATTAAATCGCTTGATCCGTTTAGGCACTACGAATATTTATGTACAGAAAGACAAGTTTTTTTGCCGCCATTTTGTTTTTTTTTGTGCTGCACCTAAATTTGCCCAGGGTGTACATTATTTTAGTCAAAGCACCACCTTTGTATCTATTACCGTTTTAGCAGGCAGTTGACCATCTCCATAAATAGCCGATTGGATTTTCATCAAACGTAGCTAAGAACCATCTCGATTAATTTAGCTTTCAATTAAAAAAAACCGCATTGAAATCGCTTGATCCGTTTAGGCTCTACGAATATACGTACAGACAGACAGACAGACGACATAGGCTTCAAACTTATAACACTCCTCTTTGCGCTGCGTCGGGGGTTAAAAAGAAAAAAAAACTGCGTTAAAAAACCGACTTCAAAAACTGTAACGGTTCTAAAAACCGCACACTCCTTAATCTTAATCTATTACTTACTTTCAACTAAATTAAATCAATAACCATTCACTTCACCATTCTAACTTGTTTGTTTACTTTATTTTGTTTTGATAAAACTTCACGATGGTAGTTAATTGACAAAATATTCCTGCGTACCCTCGATATTGCTAACTTCACGGCCGGGAGATTTCGTATTTCGGCCAAGTGAATTAGACTACAAAAATTAACTTATTGCTATTTAACTATTTATATATAGAAAAAATCTACATATTTTTCTATGTATATCTATTATGTTTTTGCATACTTTAATATTCCTTAATTCTTTGGCCATAGACAAAACACCGTGTGTCGATCGGACTTACAATCCTTATGTTGTCTATGCTAATGACTAAACATTATTCGCCTATAGAATTGGAGAATCATCTCCCACTTTAATTTTTGACTAAAGAACTTTCTAGAAAGAATTGAGTATATATTTCGCAACTCCAGCGAAATCTGCCTCTTTTTCTTCATACTACTGCCTTAAAGTCATTCTGTTTTACTCTGTTTTGTGCATTCGCGATCCCCGTACTAGGGGTCGTATCCACGGGCAGCTGCAGCATCTACACCTGTTCCGTCTACTCTTCCACCTCGGCACCTACCTGCCGAGCGCTCACCTGTTCCGGTCTACCCCGGAAACCTCTCCACATCGTGTCTACGTGCGCATCACCACACCGAGCCCACCCTCCGTGCCACCGAGGCTGAACATACTGCTCAACAAGCGAACGTAGTCCGTGACGCTGGACTTTCGCTTCTGCCTCCTCTAGGCAGTTCTAAAGTTAAGTCCCCATTCTTACCCTCGCGAGAGCCACCCATCGAAGATTCCCTTGAACCCACACCCGAGCTTGTAATATCTTTATTTTATAATTATACTTGTTAACCACTTATAGTGTTTCTTTTCTATCTTTTCTGCACACCGGTCGTGCTTAACACGATCGGAGCGTGTCAGTGGCGCCTATCTCGCTCAGGGTTCTTCGCTCAGTGGTTCTCGCCTTATTTTTTCTTACTTTTTTTTATTTTTTTTGTGTAAAGTGGGTACCTAATTTTTTGTCAACTTGTGAATTGAGTTAACTAACGGTCACTAATCCGTTGTTAACTGCCACCTAACCTACTAACGGTTGTGTTGCTGCTATAGTAATCTAAATTTTTGTGTTTTTTTACTTAATTTGTTCTAAACTTAGACTGATTTTTTTTTTAACTTCACCATATTTAGTTACCCACTTAAATATTTTATCTCTACGATTGCTTAGTCTCGCACACACTCGCCTTAGGTTTTTACTTTCTTTTTGTGTTTTAACTATGGCTGAACGCGCGATTAATTTTTTATCTCTTCAAAAAGCGGAACTTGAATACGAGGTCTCCTTGCGTGGTCATAAACCAGCTGATTCAGTCGCTGAGTTGCGGAAACAAATTGCGGTATTATCCAAAGAATATCCTTCTGATGCTATGTTGTGTTCTCATTTACCTCCGTCTGAGGATATTGAGGGTGTTCAGACTTCACTTGAGAAATCTCTTTTAAATCTTAAAACCTTAAAATCTAAATATAATAGAAACTTGTTTTTGAGGACGGAGGGTTTACTTAACCAAATTTACTATCGCTTGGATAGAATCCAGTTTGACGAGGACGATGATGAAACCTTAGAGTCTATTTTGTCTGAATGTCGGGAAAATTTTGAGTCTCAGATGAGTGACCTTAAGTCTTTGGCACCTGAAAGTGATGTTTCCGCAGTTAAAATTAATGCTAACGATTTGGAGAAGTGCATAAATATAACTATAGACCAAAATAAAAGTATGGTACCTAACTTTGCTACTATTAAATATGACGGCAAGACTTGTGTTCGTTCCTTTTTGCAAAAGCTTGACGAATTCGTGAAATCAAGAGGCATTGGCTATGAGAAGGTTCTGTCCTTCGGTCATGAAATTTTTACGGGTGAGGCTCTTCCTTGGTTCCGTAGCATTAGGCGCCAAGTGAAAGATTGGTCTCAGGTTGCTGAAGCTTTAATAGCTGATTTCAGTCCGAAAAACTTCGACGCTCAATTCTTGTCACAAATTAGGTCACGTCTTCAGGGCAAGGACGAGAAAATTTGTATTTATCTGGCGGTTATGGACTGCATGTTTTCAAGGCTTACTAAACCTTTGTCTGAGGACGAGAAGCTCGAGATTTTATCAGGAAACATTCTACCCTGTTACGCCAATGTGTTAGCTTCAGCTGGAGAAATTTTCAATATTGACAACCTTAAGGAAGTTTTCCAAAAATATGAAAGGGTTCAGACCCAATTTTTTAAACGCAGTGAGCCTTCTTCTCGTAATTGTATACCTCTAGCTACTGAGTTTGTTTATCGAGGAGAATCTAGTGCTCCTTCTAACTTTGAAAAATCTAAGCCTCTAAATAATTTTCAAAACACTAAATCTTATGTTTCCGCTGTTGCTTCTAAAGATGTATATTGTCCTAGATGTCGTAATAATACGCACAGTTTAAAAACTTGTACCCAACCAAGAGACATTGTTTGTTTCAAGTGTGGGAAAAAGGGTGTACGCACTCCGGATTGCACTAAATGCAATCCAAAAAACTAGTTTGTCAGGATTGGAGAACTACTGATTCTCGAAATTCGAGATTTTCTAGTCGTTGCACTGAGACTGAATGGAACCAATGGCTTAGTTTTATCTGTAGTCTGTCTCCTAGCCATTCCGTGTCTCCAATCCTGGATAAAAATCCTACTTTTTCTCGGCCCTATGTGAATGTTAATGTCGGTGACAAAAATATTATCGGTCTGTTAGATACTGGTTCCGGCATAACATTGTTAGGGAATAATTCTCACCAATACTTTTTAAAATCTAAATTTAAATGCTTTTCTTGTGATCCGTTACAGCTTTCTGCGGCTGGCGGTCAAATATTCTACTCATCTATGTATTTAATTTTACCTTTAACGTTTAATAGCAAAACCTATAATATAAAACTTTTTGTTGTACCAGAAATTGAAAATGAACTTATTCTGGGTATGGATTTTTGGAGAACTTTCGGGTTGTTTCCTAGCGAGCTCGATAGCCTTGTTCTTGAAAAACCACATGAGGTGAATATTTCTAACATAGCTCTTGACGACTCTAAGCAAATTCTCTCATATTCTCAACTTTGCGAAGAACAAAAGGAAGCCGCGGATAATATAATATCTCAGTTTCGCGGTATTTCGTATGAGGAATGTGGTTTGGGTCGTACCTCCTTGATTACTCACGCTATCGATACTGGTGACGCTATTCCTATTAGACAACGATACTACCGAATGTCTCCCCAGAAACAACAAATTCTCTCCGATCAGCTGGATGAGATGCTCAATGAGGACGTTGTAGAACCGTGTGAGAGTCCTTGGTCGAATCCCGTTCTTCTTACTCCGAAAAAGAACGGTGAATATAGGTTTTGTTTGGACAGCAGAAAACTAAACTCTGTCACTCGTAAGGATGCTTATAGCTTACCTTATGTTTCTGAGATCTTAGATAATCTTAGGGACGCTAAATATTTATCTAGTATTGACCTTTCTAAATCTTTTTGGCAGGTTTTAATAAAGCCTGAAGATAGATGCAAGACTGCATTCTATATTCCCTCTAGGGGAAGCTTTCAATTTAAATCTATGCCCTTCGGGTTAACTAATGCACCCGCTACGCAGCAAAGACTGGTAGATTTGCTGTTTTATGGGCCTGAATTTGAAAATAAAGTTTATGTTTTTGTCGATGACGTCATAATCGTGTCTAATACTTTTAATGAGCATATGTCGTTACTTGCGCGTGTTTTAGAAAAGCTAAAATATGCAAATTTAACTATAAACTTCGAAAAGTGTCAATTTTTCCGGGAAAAACTTAAATATTTGGGTTACGTCGTCGATTCACATGGTCTTCATGCTGATCCGGAGAAAGTTGACGTTATTGTGAAGTATCCTACTCCTACTAACAGGAAGGAAGTTCGTCGTTTCTTAGGCACTGCTTCTTGGTATCGTCGTTTTATTCCTAATTTTAGTTCTTTGGCTGCACCATTGAATAAACTTACCTCTCAAGGAAAAGCGGCACCTCCCTTTGCTTGGACGCCGGAAGCAGATGTCGCTTTTAATAAACTTAAGGAGTGTCTTACGTCACCACCTATCTTATCATGTCCGGATTACTCTGAACCTTTCCAGGTACATACCGACGCTAGCGATTTCGGAATTGGTGCTGTGCTCACACAGATTCTAAACGGCGAAGAGAGGGTTATAGCCTATATGAGCAAATCTTTATCGGCCCAAGAACGGAACTATAGCGCTACGGAGCGCGAAGCACTCGCAGTAATTGTTGCTATAGAACACTGGCGGTGTTACCTGGACAACGGTAATAAATTTGTTGTCTTTACGGATCATTCCTCTTTAAAATGGTTCTTAAATATTAATAACCCTACAGGTCGTTTAGCTAGATGGGGAATTCGTCTCTCAGCCTTCAATTTCGACATCAAACACAGACGTGGCAAGGACAACGTCGTGCCCGATGCCTTATCTCGCGCTGTGCCTGTAGCGGCTATAGATAGTGCCAGCCAATCTTCATCTCCTATATCAGATCCTTTATCTGACACTTGGTATAAGGAGATATTTTATGGTTGTCAATCCTCTCCTACATCCTTTCCTAATTATAAAATTTCTAACAACAAACTATATCGTCTCAGAAAATCCTTAAATCCTTTAGCTAGGGAATTTGAATGGAAGGAAGTAGTTCCTAAACATTCCAGACACGATATCGTTGTTACTAACCACTCGAATCCTACTGCAGGACATTTAGGAATTTTTAAAACTTTAAAACGAATTTCTCTTAATTATTTTTGGCCTGGCATGCATAAAGATGTTGCTAACTATGTAAATAACTGTAATGATTGTAACTCTCACAAACACGCTAATCATCCCACTCTAGGATTTATGGGTCGACCTAAGGAATGTTCTAGACCATTCCAAATGATTAGTGTCGATTTAGTTGGTCCATTGCCTCCATCTAGGAAGCAAAATACTATGTTGCTTGTTGTCACTTGCTGTTTTTCTAAATATTCGCTTTTATTTCCTATACGTCGAGCAACTGCCGACATAATAACTACTATACTTGAAGAGAAAGTACTCCTTGTTCATGGCATTCCTAGTACCGTTTTGATGGACAATGGTAAACAGTTCGTTAGCCAAAAACTTCAGCATATGTTCGCTCAATATAAAATACCAAATGTACGCTATACACCTAAA
This sequence comes from Chrysoteuchia culmella, assembly GCA_910589605.1. Classification (NCBI taxonomy): domain Eukaryota; kingdom Metazoa; phylum Arthropoda; class Insecta; order Lepidoptera; family Crambidae; genus Chrysoteuchia; species Chrysoteuchia culmella. The sequence goes on from OU342669.1 coordinate 2,349,933, forward strand.
TATACACCGCAGGTGAATACTGTTGAGCGCTATAACAAAACAATAATGACGGCTGTTTCTACTTTTATTAACGATGATCACCGGACTTGGGATCTCAATATACCAAAAATTCAATTCGCTCTCAATTCTGCAGTAAGCGAAGTCACTGGGTATACACCATCATTTCTTGTTTACGGTAGAGAACTAGTGGCTTGTGGATCTCACTATGTTGATGTCGATCTAACCGACAACATCGTTTTTACACCTAGGGATAACTATGCTGAAAATACTGGAAAGCTTAGGAAAATTTTCGATGAGGTACAAATCTCTTTAATTAAATCTCATTCACGTAATTGTGGTCCTTATAATCTTCGTCGTAAAAACTTTGACTTCAACGTCGGTGATATTGTCTGGCGTAAAACTTATTATCAAAGCGACAAAGATAAGCAATTTTCTAAAAAACTTGCTCCTAAATATATTAAATGTCGTATCAAATCTAAATTGTCGCCCTTGGTCTATGAATTGGTCGATATGAATGGTAAAAATCTTGGTTCTTGGCATATCAAAGATTTTAAAGTCCATAATTATTCTTGATTTGTTTTTGACTATTTCTACATCTTTTTTTTTAATAAATTAAAGCAGTATAAATATAAACCTTTATTTATTTATACTGTTTTAACTAAAATAAGTAACGATTTTTTTAACTTTTTGAAATTTTTGGTTGATTGTTTCTTTATATCTTTTTATCTCTTGCTAATCTAGTTTTGTATGGAATCTCAGCATCCCTTGAACGCTGACATTTCCAACTGTATCTTTTGTTTTTCAGTCAATCTAAACGATTGAAATTCACTCTTTTGCCTTACTTCCGTAGTCCTAGGTACTACCAAGACCACTAACGTCTTGTTATTGTCGATATCTCTCGACAATGTTGTGGGGTATTCTTTTGCAGTTGTTGATGTTCTTAAGAGTCTGTATAATTCTGGATGACTATTTCACTAAAGTCTTGCTTATTTAGTGAGTTTTTTTTCTTAGTGGATTTTGAGTAGCCAAAATCCTACTCTAAAGAGGGGGATATGTAACGGTTCTAAAAACCGCACACTCCTTAATCTTAATCTATTACTTACTTTCAACTAAATTAAATCAATAACCATTCACTTCACCATTCTAACTTGTTTGTTTACTTTATTTTGTTTTGATAAAACTTCACGATGGTAGTTAATTGACAAAATATTCCTGCGTACCCTCGATATTGCTAACTTCACGGCCGGGAGATTTCGTATTTCGGCCAAGTGAATTAGACTACAAAAATTAACTTATTGCTATTTAACTATTTATATATAGAAAAAATCTACATATTTTTCTATGTATATCTATTATGTTTTTGCATACTTTAATATTCCTTAATTCTTTGGCCATAGACAAAACACCGTGTGTCGATCGGACTTACAATCCTTATGTTGTCTATGCTAATGACTAAACATTATTCGCCTATAGAATTGGAGAATCATCTCCCACTTTAATTTTTGACTAAAGAACTTTCTAGAAAGAATTGAGTATATATTTCGCAACTCCAGCGAAATCTGCCTCTTTTTCTTCATACTACTGCCTTAAAGTCATTCTGTTTTACTCTGTTTTGTGCATTCGCGATCCCCGTACTAGGGGTCGTATCCACGGGCAGCTGCAGCATCTACACCTGTTCCGTCTACTCTTCCACCTCGGCACCTACCTGCCGAGCGCTCACCTGTTCCGGTCTACCCCGGAAACCTCTCCACATCGTGTCTACGTGCGCATCACCACACCGAGCCCACCCTCCGTGCCACCGAGGCTGAACATACTGCTCAACAAGCGAACGTAGTCCGTGACGCTGGACTTTCGCTTCTGCCTCCTCTAGGCAGTTCTAAAGTTAAGTCCCCATTCTTACCCTCGCGAGAGCCACCCATCGAAGATTCCCTTGAACCCACACCCGAGCTTGTAATATCTTTATTTTATAATTATACTTGTTAACCACTTATAGTGTTTCTTTTCTATCTTTTCTGCACACCGGTCGTGCTTAACACGATCGGAGCGTGTCAAAACTAAAAAGCAAAAATAATCCTAACTTTTTAATTTTGCATTTTACAATGCTATCCTTATGTCATAAATATTAAACAAGAAAATATACCAGAAATAAAACAACTATTCTATGGAGTCGGTGTCAGCTAAGGCAAGAAAAATAAAAGTGAATTATCAAAAAGCTTATTTTTTGCTTTTTAGTTTTTGACGTCGGGTAAGTAAGACTTTATTGGTTTATGTATAACACAGACCTATATAATCATCATCATCAGCCTGTGGACGTCCATTGCTGGACATAAGCCTCTCCTAGCTCACGCCTATTGTGGCGTTCATAGGAGGCTATTAGTCTACTGCTACCACGCTGGCCAGACGGGTTGGTAGAGGGTTCGTTTCAAGTTTTCCTTCTCTCGCACAATTGATCAATGCGTCGAGCCTCTTAGTCGACTCTACGACATCCCAGACATGTAAGGGAGTGGTGACACTTGTATTCTTAGGCCGTCGCCACACGGCATATATATGTAGGTATAATGTATATGCATTAGCTTTTTTATTTTAAATATACTGTATGTTTCCCTAACAATAAATAAATACTTTAGCGTTTTAATCACATCACGTAAACAATTCAAATGGCTTATACCTATATTTTTTTTCCAAATAAATAGTTTATTTTTTTAAACTTTTGCATACAAATTAATTCGGAAAAACTACGTTTTTGTGAAAAAAAAAGAAAATAATTTTATGCTATTTGAATATGTGTGTGTCTACAGCTTCCTCATAAGACATAGAGGAATTCTAAACATGCCATATTTTAGTGCAAATTAGGAGCAATCAAACGTGTCAGTAATATTTTAGGTGCAACCATAACTTCGTTACTAGGAGTTTTTTTTTGTGTGTTAGCTGGAGAAACGTGTCCCCAGCTGACACATGCCGTTTTAAGGCAAACCAGTGAGGTTAGGGCTTTAGACTATAGTCAGAAATTTAGTGCACAATAGGAGCAATGAGAACCAAAAAAACTAACCGTCACACTCAAATACTGTTGAAACTACGATCATTAAAGTGTGTGTTAGCTGGAGACCCGTGTCTCTCTCTGGCTTACACACACCTGTATCTTCGTAATTATTTGAGGTAGGATTATGTTTTATACCTCAAATTTTAGAGTCGAATTGGAGAAGTAAGCTCCAAATTTTTCTAATCTCTAGTTCGAATAGTTTTTAAGCTACGAACCGATAAGCATGTGTAAGCTGGAGACACGTTACACGTTTTGAATCACTGTAACCGTATAAGTTAGAGTCTCGTACTAAGAATCAAATGATACCTTATAATAGGTGCACACGGCATGCAAAATTTCAAATTACTGGGCTTCTTAGTTTCAAAATTATAGGCAAAAAACTGGTTTCCCGCCAAAAAATTCAAAATAAATGTCTTGGACGCAGCTATAGCGCGGTTGCCTTTCCGTGCGCTACACTGTTGCAATCGACTTTGAACCTAACGGCTGGTATTAATTCGAGTCACTTTAGTTTGCGCTTTCGATCGTTTTAATTTCTGTTTTGAGAATTTCAGACCAGGAGCCGTCCGATATATCTACGCTGATTACAAACCATCTATGGTAGTTACTTATTGAACTATCTGATTCTCTTATGAAGTAGTTTTTAAATGTTAGTGTTAGAAAATTCACAACATTTGTTGATATAGGGCATGGATGATGGGCAATTTTCTATGAAACCTGGGCGTTAAACCAACAGAAATGGAACTACTATTTAGTACTTAGTACTAGAAAATATTTTCTTGTTTATTAACTATCATAAGCCCCCAGGTTTGCTTGAAAATAACCAGAGCGAAATACACTATTATAAATTCTAAAATAAATAAATTCTTAACTATACTTTTTTCTCTCTTATTAATTCAGTGATCGGAATAGGCTGAGTATATTTACCTATTAGGTACTGTGGAGACCATACATGTCTCCGCCCTACAAGGGGGCCGCAACACCGCCGTTGCTGGCTGGTTTTGTTTTTAATAAAATTAAGCAAGAGAGGCCCGTCGTGCGTAGATATGAACAGTTGCCTTGTCAAATAAATATTTTAAAATATTGTGAAATAATAATATAATTGATAAATATAAAAACAGTATCGAAGTCCTCCGCTGCTCTTCTATATTTTTTGATATATCTCGGAAACGGTGCATCGTAGCACAAAAATAAGGTATTTTTCGACCCCCTACGTAACCCATAAAACCCCCTTTCAGCATCAAATATCAATAATAATAATAATATCAATAATATCGATCGATTTTGTATAGTCAAGTGACTTGTCAAAATTTTAGAGTGAAATTACATTGGAATCTGCCCCCTAATTGTCTAATTTCAAAATCTATCACAATCCCTTTCAGAGGTATTGTGATTGTGATATTTTCGTCTGTCACATTTGCTTAGACAGTTCAATTTCGTTTATTCCATACCTTTCAAAACGCGTCCCGATCACAATCCCTTTCAAATGTCAAATAGTGATGGCCTGAAGTATGTAAATATCTTTGAAATGACAAGGGCTACGAATCGTACATGATGTACGTTTCATAGCACAAAAATAAGGTATTTTTCGACCCCTTACATAACCCATAAAACAATTGAAATGAAACAGCATCAATTGACATGATAAAAAGTTCAAAAGAACAAGCTCAAAATTTCTTCAGGGGGCTAATTGTCTAATTTTAAAATCTATCGCAATCCCTATCAATTCGTCATTTTAAAGATATTTACATACTTCAGGCCATCACTTTTTGACATTTGAAAGGGATTGTGATCGGGACGCGTTTTGAAAGGTATGGAATAAACGAAATTGAACTGTCTAAGCAAATGTGGCAGACGAAAATAACACAATCACAATACCTCTGAAAGAGATTGTGATAGATTTTGAAATTAGACAATTAGGGGACAGTTTCCATAGTAATTTCACTCTAAAATTTGAATAAGTCGCTTGCCCATACAAAATCGATCGATATGATTGATATTATTATTATTATTGATATTTGATGCTGAAAGGGGGTTTTATGGGTTACGTAGGGGGTCGAAAAATACCTTATTTTTGTGACGACAGTTGTGTGACGACAGTTTTTTTTATAAAAGTACTAAAATATGAATATGTAACCCCTTTTGCAACACCTGGATTGCGAGTCCCGGATTATTTTATAATAAGTACCATAATGCTAAAGTCGTTGTTTCCACACTATGTTATCGACTACTTTTGCATTCCCGAATTTTTTGGAATCCTGGGATTAATATAAAAAAACAAAATGTTTTAAGAAGCTGCTTCCACAATTTTTCAGCCAAAAATTAACTTTATCCGATCACTGGTTATGGTGAATATTAATAAAATTTTAGGAAATTAAAATCACGTGAACCATGAAAACATTCTAATTATTTTTGAGCAGTTGTGTCAAAACGAAAAGCAAATATAATTTAAATATTAATAATAAGGTGTTAAGGTTCGCCTAATTAAATTCCCAGTTTTACCGGAAAAAAAATAGTATTAAGGAAGTCTCCGATTTTTGTCTTTGTTCTATGAACTATAGGTTAATCAGCCTATTAATAAGAGAACTAATCACTGAATTAATAAGAGAGAAAAAAGTATAGTTAGATACAGAATTTATAATAGTGTATTTCGCTCTGGTTATTTTCAAGCAAACCGGGGGCTTATGATAGTTAATAAACAAGAAAACATTTTCTAGTACTAAGTACTAAATTGTAGTTCCATTTCTGTTGGTTTAACGCCCAGGTTTCATAGAAAATTGCCCATCATCCATGCCCTATATCAACAAATGTTGTGAATTTTCTAACACTAACATTTAAAAAGTACTTCATAAGAGAATCAGATAGTTCAATTATAAGTAACTACCATAGATGGTATGTAATCAGCGTAGATATATCGGACGGCTCCTGGTCTAAAATTCTCAAAACAGAAATTAAAACGATCGAAAGCGCAAACTAAAGTGACTCGAATTAATACCAGCCGTTAGGTTCAAAGTCGATTGCAACAGTGTAGCGCACGGAACGGCAACCGCGCTTTAGCTGCGTCCGAGCCATTTATTTTGAATTTTTTGGCGGGAAACCAGTTTTTTGCCTATAATTTTGAAACTAAGAAGCCCAGTAATTTGAAATTTTGCATGCCGTGTGCACCTATTATAAGGTATCATTTGATTCTTAATACGAGACTCTAACTTATACGGTTACAGTGATTCAAAACGTGTAACGTGTCTCCAGCTTACACATGCTTATCGGTTCGTAGCTTAAAAACTATTCGAGCCAGAGATTAGAAAAATTTGGAGCTTACTGCTCCAATTCGACTCTAAAATTTGAGGTATAAAACATAATCCTACCTCAAATAATTACGAAGATACAGGTGTGTGTAAGCCAGAGACACGGGTCTCCAGCTAACACACACTTTAATGATCGTAGTTTCAACAGTATTTGAGTGTGACGGTTAGTTTTTTTGGTTCTCATTGCTCCTATTGTGCACTAAATTTCTGACTATAGTCTAAAGCCCTAACCTCACTGGTTTGCCTTAAAACGGCATGTGTCAGCTGGGGACACGTTTCTCCAGCTAACACACAAAAAAAAACTCCTAGTAACGAAGTTATGGTTGCACCTAAAATATCACTGACACGTTTGATTGCTCCTAATTTGCACTAAAATATGGCATGCTTAGAATTCCTCTATGTCTTATGAGGAAGCTGTAGACACACACATTATTTGAATTGATTGTTTACATGGTCTCATTAAAACTCCAAAGTTATGGGATATAACAAAAAAAAACACGTTGTAATAAAATGAACTTTTTTTTTTGATCATAATTTGTTTTTTATAAAAAAATCTATATTATCGATATTGATTATCGAAATTTTTTAGAATTTATTCACGTTTTATTTATTAAATTGTCTGTTATCATGGTGGCACTTTTCAGTACCTACTAAATGCAGAACATGCTTTTTATTTAAATAAAAAAGAAAGAAATAAAATTTATTGGACTTAAACAAATAACAATAAGTAACATAAAATAGTTACAAAACTAAAAAAAAGAACATGTATAGTAAAAGTAGAAAAAGATCTCCAATCTCAGCTATTTGTAACAACAAGTGTGACGCTTATTTCCAGGCGGAGCCCGGCGAAACCACAGACCTAAGTATAATATCGAGATAGACGAAAAGAGCGCTTCACACTGTATGAGAACCTAGCGTGTCGAATGTTTCGTACCTACGGTGACGTCACGAGCGAGATTTAGTGATGTGTAAATGTTATTGACGAGCTCTTGCAAGAAGCACTGCACAATTACCTAACCATTTTGTAATGTAACTAAAAATTGTGAAATAAAAGGCAAGAAAAATAAAAATATATTTAATAGAAGCGCGATCGTATATGCTATATATGCGATCGCACTTCATCATCATCATCAGCCTGTGGACGTCCACTGCTGGACACAGGCCTCTCCTAGCTCACGCCTATTGTGGCGTTCACAGGAGGTTATTAGCCAACTACTACCACGCTGGCCAGACGGTTGGTAGAGGGTTTATTTCAAGTTTTCCTTCTCTCGCACAGGTGTTCAATGCGTCGAGCCTCTTAGTCGACTCTTACGACATCCCAGGCATGTAAGGGAGTGGTGACACTTGTATTCTTAGGCCGTCACCACACGGCACAACGTTTTCCATTTTAGTGTGCAATTATTATTGTTAAATCAAACCAAAATTTTATTTTTACCCCCCGTTTAGACTGACGAAACATTTACAAGAAAACATCTTACAACGCATAATACGGTCACTCAGAGAATGCATTATTTGAAAGCTCCTATCGGGGGGTTAGGTAATCAATAATACTGCTTCTACTGGAGCCCCCATTATTATGGGCGTGCCCCAAGGTTCAATATTGGGCCCTTTGCTGTTTTTAATTTATATTAACGATCTTCCTTACTACACGAGTAAATTATGTGAGATAGTACTATTTGCAGATGATAAATTTTTAATTTTTAAAATTGATAGAGGAAACAATTGTTCTGACGAAGTAAATAGTGCTCTCTCTCAAGCCGCTCACTGGTTCAACAGTAATAATTTGTCTCTTAACCCTACTAAAACCAAGTTTGTTAAATTCTCATTACCTAATGTAGTACAGGTCGATATGCTTATCAATTTGAATGGGGATGTAGTAGAGTTAGTTGAGAGTACAAAATTTCTTGGTATTACATTGGATTCAAAACTACAATGGGATCCACATATTGAAGCCTTGTCGAGTAGACTTAGTTCTGCGGCTTTCGCAATAAGGAAAATAAGGCTCTTAACTGATATTGAAACGGCAAGACTGGTTTACTTTAGTTATTTTCATAGTGTAATGTCCTATGGCGTGTTGTTGTGGGGCTCAGCAGCTAATATAGAAAATGTTTTTATACTTCAAAAAAGAGCTGTGTGCGCCATTTTCAAGCTTCGACGTAGAGATTCTCTTAAGGATTTGTTTAAAGAGATTAATATACTAACTTTGGCGGGACAATACATCTATGATAATTTAGTATATGTAAGGAAACATCATGATTTATTTATTAAGCATAACGATGTTCATAATTTTAATACTAGAAACAAGAATAAGCTTGCCGCTCCAAAATTTCGGCTTGAAAAATGTAGACGCTCGTTTTTGGGGAAAGGCATAGCCTTTTTTTATAAAGTTCCACAACAAGTGATTGAGCTGCCTTTGCATAAATTTAAAATATATGTTAAAAAAACGCTCTTAAGCAAAGGTTATTACAAGGTAGATGACTATTTAAAAGACCAAAATGCATGGATGTGATACCAACAGTAAACATAACTATTGTAAATAGTGTAAGAGGAAAATATTCTAATATGAGTATGAGAAAATTTTCTTCTTTTATTAAATATATTTCAAGATTGTAGATTTGTGTTTGGCAACAACATGTTCCATTGTAAATGTTGTTGTTTCTGCTAAGGCTGATAAGTTTCTTGCGGCCGTTCTTCTTATCTGTTAAAAGATGTCCTGAATGGCTGGTAGGGAAAAAAATGTTGGACTATTCGAAAGTACTTATCTATAGGTCTATTTGAATAAAAATCTTTGACTTTGACTTTAATATTTTCAGAAATCTTAATTCTTGTAATCTAATCCTCGTTTTCTATACAATAACAACTACCGTTCACACTTTTCAGACGTATATAACCTATAGGACAACGAGATTTACAATTCTCAGCAAGGACACTCCCAATATCGTTTTCCATTGAAAACTGGTAAGATGAAAGAACAGCATCATAAAGGAACATAGACAATCTATTTCTTCTGATGTCAGATTAGTTATATTTTTTCTTTGTTTGTTTTGGCTAATGTTCAAATTTACTGTTAAAGCAACTTATCATGATAATTTTATATTTAAGATAAACGTTATAATTTACATTGTACTTTTTCCTTTGAGCATTGCTAAATATTTCCAACTAATTAATAATTCTATTCATAATATTATATGATTCTTTGCGTTGGCACAGTAGGCCGCAGGTTGAACCTCCCTGCCTGTTTACCGATAATTTTTGCGTGCAGTTTATTCTTGTTACCCGCTTTATTTTGTTCTTTTTGTTCGATTATTGCACTGGAATTTAAAATAAGATATTGTGGTTGTTTGTTTATTCCTACATATATTGTGTTTGTTTTTGAAACATTTTAATATCAGTGATAACTGTTGGCCTGTGGTTGGTGGTGCATTTGCATTTCAATTTGAATAAGTTACCTTCTAATGGACTTATATTTGTGGTAAGTTTTGTTTATTTTTACGTACTAGTTTCTGGAATTTATATTATTTGCTTATTTAGTTGTTGTCATTGCATTACAAATGGCTAACTTAAACATTTACTATCAGATCGTTCGGGGGTTGAGAACGAAAACTGATATATTTTTGCGTAATATACATGACTACGATTTAATAACTTTAACCGAGACTTGGCTTTTGGATGGGATATCCGATAGCGAATTGTTCGACGACCGTTATGTAGTCTGGCGTCGCGACCGCGACAGGGATTATTCTAGAACGGGGCAGACTCGAGGCGGTGGAGTGTTAATCGCTGCTCGCCGCGGTCTTTTAGTTACTTGTAAGCACCAGTGGCAGTCCAGTGCTGAGAATTTATGGTTAACTATCTCTTTTTAACCGACTTCAAAAAAGGAGGAGGTTATCAATTCGACGGTTTTTTTTTTTTTTTTTTTTTATGTTTGTTCCACCATAACTTCGCCAGTTGTTAACAGATTTTTATAATTCTTTTTTTATCTGAAAGAAGATGGTTTATGTGTGGTCCCATATAATTTTTACGAAGATCTGGCTAGTAGTTTTTTCATAATCTTGAAAAATATCAATCACCTTTTGGCAAGTAGTCGTTTACCTAGATGACATTGTTGTGTATGGGCTGATTTTTAATGTAAGTAACGGCACATGATGTAACTAAAAAATCTGAAATAAAAACATTTTATAAAAAAAATTCAAACCGACTTCAAAAAGTAGCTAGCTAAGGCCAAAAAAATATATAGTTAATAGAAGTGCAAAGTAATATAATGCCCTGGCTGGCACCGACTCCAAAAGTTTTATTTTTTACTTTTTGAAGTCGGTTTGAATTTTTTTTATAAAATGTTTTTATAATGACTCTTCTAGTAAACATAAGTTAAAACTTCAGCTACATTTATGTACTATTTATTTATGTGATGAAAATAGAGGCAATTCTCAAGAGACGCAGTTGTATAATTTTATGGACAAACTTACTTTAATTAGAAACGATAACCCACTGGATAAATTTCTCATTATCGGTGACTTTAATATGAGTTCCATTGTGAAACCCACTGATCATGGCTTACAAGCGGCTCGACTACCCGGCGACGCATGCTCTGATTTTATCAATACTTTAAATTTATGTTATCTTGATCAATTTAATTATATTCACAACAACCTAGGCAGAATATTGGATCTAGTCATCTCGAACGACTTTGTGTCAGTGTCTGGTAGCCTTGATCCCCTTGTTCCGGAAGACCCCCACCACAAAGCGCTTGATATTTCCGTTAATTTTATTGAACTTAATCCGCTTAAGGTTCCTAAGCGTAGCATACGCATGTTTAACCGAGCTGATTATACGTCAATACGATCTAAATTGTCTGAAATTGATTGGGACCAACAGCTTCACTGTGGTACTGTAGATGCTGCGGTGGATGCTTTCTACGACATTATCGATCGTTTAATTAACGATTTTGTGCCAATAAAACGGACTATGCCCAACATATTTCCACCATGGTATAATTCCGCGTTACTAAAAATATTAAAAGAAAAATAAAATTCCATCGTAAGTTTAAGGTGTACGGTAATAAGCAAGACGAACTCTCATTCAAAGTACTTCGCGACAGAGCTAACGAGGTTGAAAACGAGTGCTATCATAATTACATCTCTCGTATCGAAGACTCTATACTAGATAATCCGAGGGCGTTGTGGTCATTTAACAAAAATCAGCGTAGTTCATCATCGAACCCTGCGTGTATGTCTTATCAAGGCCAACCGCGTTACGACGGCGCAGCAATTTGTGAACTTTTTTCTAGATATTTTCGTTCTACCTTTTTGTATAGTGATGACCTTGTCTCTGACTCAATGCGTGATAATCATGAGCAAGGCGTAACCGGTGGCTGTGACATTGGTTCAATAGAAGTTGAACCCGATGTTGTCCGCAAAGTTCTAAAATCCCTGGACGTCAGCAAGTCTGCTGGACCTGATATCTACCTGCTTTGTTTTTGGTAAACTGTGCTGATGAATTATGCCATCCCGTCTCTATTATTTTTAAAAGATCCCTTAACGATGGTATTATACCTGCCAAATGGAAAGCAGCTTATATAACGCCAATACTTAAAAAAGGTCCTAAGGATTATGTGGAAAATTTCAGACCGATCTCCAAGCTGTGTCAACTTGCCAAAGGTTAGTATACGATCAGGTTTACAACTGTTTAAAGTTAAGCTTTAGCCCTCAGCAGCAAGGATTTTTGAAAAATCGTTCCACTGTGACTAACCTTGCCGTGTTCACAGATTACTTGACAGATCAAATAGATTTGGGCAACCAAGTTGACACGTTTTACACTGGCCAAGGCGTTTGATCGTCTTGATCATAGAATGTTATTATTAAAGCTTATGAAGGTAGGCATTAGGGGGAATCTATTCAGGTGGTTTTCATCGTACATTGACAGAAGGCGGTAGTGCTTAGTGGATTTACATCTTCGTGGTCTCTCATACCCTCTGGGGTTCCGCAAGGCTCCCTGCTTGGTCCTTTGCTTTTTATTATCTTTATTCATGATATAGGTCAGTGTTTCCATCATTCTAATCATCTCTTATTTGCAGACGGCATGAATTTTTTTAAAATTGTTAATAATAATGACAATGCTGTTTGGCTTCAGGATGATCTCCGAAGGTTGGACTCTTACTGTTACTTAAATAAACTAGACTTATCTATCTACTAGACGTATCTAAATGTTTTTCTATAAGTTTTACCCGTAAAATCAATCCCTTTATTAGTAGTTACAGTATCAAAAACGAAAAATTATCAATTCGTCAGGAAACTAAAGACCTGGGAGTCATCCTTGATTCTAAACTGCTATTTGATAAACATATTGTCAATACTATCAACAAGGCATCTCGTTCACTAGGGTTTATTATGCGTCTGTCTAAGCCTTTTAAACGCATGAAAACCATTAAAATCCTTTATTGTGCTTATGTCCGTAGCCATCTCGAGTATGCCAGCCAGATTTGGAACCCCTGTTACGTAACTTACATAAATGATATAGAGAAGATCCAAAAAAAATTACTCGGTTCCTAAATTTCAAATTCAAAATTCCTAAAACATCTTACGAAGACCGTAGTACTTAATTCCACTTGCTACCACTTTCTGTTAGACGTAATATTGCAGATGTTACATTTCTACACAAGTTGATTAGAGGTTCAGTGGAATGTCCTGATCTACTTGATAGAATTCATTTTAATATACCTACAAGAGCACCCCGCAACGATTCATATAGACCATTTAGTATTCCTTCTATGCACACCAACTACAGGCATAACAGTTTCCTTATTAGAGCTTGTTCCGCCATCAATAACGCTGACGCCAATATTGATTTATTTTTCAACAGCATCACGACTGTTATTAAGTTATTGTTTAAAATTTTGTTTAATTTTTTATTGTTTAGTTTAATATTGTTGCGCACCTGTCCCTTCTGGGGTACGTTTACTTTAAGATCAAATTCTTTTGAATACTACATGTGGTAGCTTGTCAATAGCTTTTAGTTTTATATGTTTGTTGTCATCTGTATGTTTATAAGCTGTTAGCTATCCATAAACGATGAATAAATAAATAAATAAAATAAATAAATAGATTTAGTCCAGAAACGTGCGTACTAGTGTTTAGTCCAGATGATTCCTGTTTTATTTCAGAGACCTGCTTACTAGTGTTCAGTCCAGATGGTTCCTGTTTTAGTTCAGAACCATGCTTACTAGTGTTTAGTCCAGATGGTTCCTGTTTTAGTTCAGAACTATGCTTATTAGTGTTTAGTCCAGATGGTTCCTGTTTTAGTTCAGCACTATGCTTATTAGTGTTTAGTCCAGATGGTTCCTGTTTTAGTTCAGAACTATGCTTATTAGTGTTTAGTCCAGATGGTTCCTGTTTTAGTTCAGAACCATGCTTACTAGTGCTTATTCTAGATGGTTCTTGATTTAGTTCAGAGCCCTGCTTACTAGTGTTTAGTCCAGATGGTTCCTGTTTAAGTTCAGAACTATGCTTACTAGTGTTTAGTCCAGATGGATCCTGTTTAAGTTCAAAGTCATGCTTACTAGTGTTTAGTCCAGATGGTTCCTGGTTTAGTTCAGACCCATGCTTACTAGTGTTTAGTCCAGATGGTTCCTGTTTTAGTTCAGAACTATGCTTATTAGTGTTTAGTCCAGATGGTTCCTGTTTTAGTTCAGCACTATGCTTATTAGTGTTTAGTCCAGATGGTTCCTGTTTAAGTTCAGAAAGATGCTTATTAGTGTTTAGTCCAGATGGTTCCTGTTTTAGTTCAGCACTATGCTTCTTAGTGTTTAGTCCAGATGGTTCCTGTTTAAGTTCAGAAAGATGCTTACTAGTGTTTAGTCCAGATGGTTCCTGTTTTAGTTCAGAACTATGCTTATTAGTGTTTAGTCCAGATGGTTCCTGTTTAAGTTCAGAAAGATGCTTACTAGTGTTTAGTCCAGATGGTTCCTGTTTTAGTTCAGAACTATGCTTATTAGTGTTTAGTCCAGATGGTTCCTGTTTTAGTTCAGAACTATGCATACTAGTGTTTAGTCCAGATGGTTGCTGTCCGTGTCCGTGTTCCAGTTTATGTTCGGGTTCCTGCGTACTATTGTTTAGTACAGTTGAACTAACTAGAACAGGTGGTACTATCCCAGAAGGTGATGCAGTATCATTTGACGCCGCGATCAATATCAGTGGTAGTAAAAACGTAACAGAAGATAATATCAGCATTATGCACCTGGAATAATGGTAAATATATTTTATATTATTATTACCGGTAAAATTTGTTACCAGGGGTCTAAAAAGGACGCTAAAGCAATCGTGCTAATTCTCTGATAATTCATTGTTTTTTTTTATTTCTAATGGAATTTGATAGTATGTTAGTAAGTAACTTTTCTTGCCTAAAAAAAAATAAAACAAAATCTACTGCATCACTGACTGACACAGTTCTAAAATCTCTAGAAAATAAACAATTAAATAAATTCATAGGGAACTCACTTAGCGATATTGGTTGGCGCCCTTTTTAGATCCTCAGGGCATATTTGTCCGCAAGATTTTTTTTTTTAATTATTTCTACGATCATAATCTACCTACGAGGAGCCCGTGGCGCAGTGGGTCGAGCGCTCGGCCGGCGATTGTTGAGGTTAAGCAACTTTCGCAATGGTTGGTCACGGGATGGGTGACCAAAAATCTGTCTCGAGCTCCTCCGTGCTTTGAAAGGCACGTTAAGCCGTTGGTCCCGGCTGCATTTGCAGTCGTTAAAACCCACCAATCCGCATTGTTCCTCCTTATCCATCCATAAGGAAAGCCAGTGCCCCAGCAGTGGAGACATTAAAAATGGCTGATGACAATCCATCCACCTTCTCCTTAAATCTGTTACCGACTCGTTACTCGTTACTCGTACTCGACAAAAATAATGTTTGTTACCCAAAAAAAAATTACCTTTCCTGACAAGGAAAGATGTCAAAACGTCTGTAATACCAAAAAAGCTAAAAACAACACGCAAATTAAATTAGTAATGTGTTAAAATTGAAATAAATAGCGCATTTTCGATCCATAAAAGTTGTTAATAATGAAAATTTAACACAAATGGGTGTTAACTTAATTTAAGATTATAACTTTTTAATTTTGCATTTTACAATGCATATTTCTTGTTTAAGGTGGTACGACTTCTATACAAACAAACATTACACAATGATTGGTTCATCATACCTTAATAATTCATAAATACATGCGCAATTATGTCGTTTCAGTTATTTGTTTGCGCGAAATAATTAAAAAAAATTACATTTATACATAAAACACGAATATACTAATATCTTATAATTTCAATAATTCTACGTATGTGTCTGACCCATCGCATTTATATAACTCATGTATGAATACATTTTTTAATAATTTCACGCAAATAAATAACTGAAACGAGTAAGGTGCACATGTATTTATGAATTATTAATGTATGATGAACCAATTAATGTGCAATGTTCATTCATTCAATGGAAGTCGTACTACCTTAAGAGCTAGCGCAGACGACGGATAACGGAGGGTTTTTTGTCCGCGACACGTCTTTATTGTTAACCAAATAAGATTCAACTTAGACCGCGTATATCCGTGAAAAGTACGCGATGGTCCTCGTTATTTATTCAACTTTATGTTCTTAGTAATAAGGTCGTGTCACGGACAAAAAGTCCTTCAATGTCCGTCGTCTGCGCAGGCCATAAAAATTAAAGACTCTTGTCATATTTTTAAATCTTAATATAAAATAGCTTTGCACTGCCTTTTAAGACGTTTTTAAACCCACTGAGGCTATTCCTAACTTACGGGTCCAGCGAGCGTCTAAACCTTAAGCTAGTCTTATTATGAATATCATTAGATAGATAATCTCAAATATATTACTATTGACCTGGACCTCTATTTTTGAATCACATCTCAAGGCGATCAGGCGATTAGCGACCTAGCATGCGTGGACATAGCACGCTTTTCGCTTTGCCCCTAGCGCGCTCGCATTGGGAGGCGGTACTACAGGTAAAAGCGAAGCTATGTATATACGGGCAAGGTCGCTTTTGCGGAATACGGAAACTCAAACGTCGCACGAAAATCAGTAGAATCCTCGAGACGAGTGAATGAAAAATAGAGCTCCTGTATGTACGTCACAACTTGCAGTACAGCTTGCAACCTGATTACGGTTAGAATAACCATTTTTTGTGATGGTAATTGACCTTACTAAATGTTAAGGTCACTTTTCAATTTGACGACTCTGTATGAAATAAAATAGGGAGAAAAAAATAGCCCTTGACGAGTTTCTTGCCGGTTCTTCTCGTTACGCGGTCTCCCGCCGTAGGGTTTGTGAACCGATGGCGTAGCTTCTTTGACGTTCATAAGTGCTTGTAACAGCCTAGACTGATTAAATGATATTGAATTATTGAATAAGAATAGCCTAGGCGATTCTTAAGTTTATTGCAAATGGATGTAAGATTTGATGGATGTGCTTAGGTACTTTTCAACGACATATTTATTTTTGTAAATGCTGTTCATAAGTTCATAAGTTTCTTGCACCAGTTCTTCTTAGTTCTTTGTAGTTGAAGGGGTTAAATATTTTAGAATTTAAAGCGGGTACGTATCAGAATGTCTAAAATTTGAATGACTACTGTCGAAATAACTAAGTTCAAAATGTCTAAAATCATGACATCTAATGGTTCAAAATGTCAATAGTCATTATTCTAAACTCAAAATGTCGTAATAATAAATAACACCAAATGGTTAAAATATAAATGGTCAATATGACTTTATTAAAATTAGATTTTTTTTAACAAAGTACTACTGTTGTCTGAAAAAAAATTACCACGAAATTTAAGGCAATCGCGAAGCGCGGCAAAGCGATCGTCTTAAATTTCTAAGCTATCACGTGATCTACAGGAATAGGGCAAACACGTTTTTTTTCCTTGTGCCGATTTATATACACTGTGATATAATAATTTGTGATTTTTTACTAAGAGTAACATAATTATTATAATGTCTAGTAATTTTTTTTTTTCATTTATTGGGGTCAACAAACAGTTTCACAATGTATATAACTTAAAGTGTCTAAATACTTTCAAAGACTTAATGATTATGAAACCAGCACCGTTAACCACAAATTACATTTAAACAAGTTGAGAGTATGACTTCATTAATAATTTAAAAACTATGACTTAATAAGTGATTTTTTTGAGATTTAACAAAGAAAAGTAGGTATGTAAACTATGTTTCGTTTGAACTAGCAATTTTAGGAAGTTTTAAAATTTTTAAATTAATTTATTTTGTCAATTACAAAGTATTAGGTACCTATCTTACATTTAAATTTTTTACTTTCTATTATTTTATTTTACAAGTATTTACCTCAATGAAAGCAAGCCACATTAAACATAAGATAATTGAACATTTGACATTTTAAGTATAAATCATTTGAACTTGGACATTTTGAACTATGATTTTTTGACCATTGGACATTTTAGTTGTAGACATTTTGAACATTCGACATTTTATTGTTTGTCACTTTGAATTTAACTATTTTAATTTTATGCGTTTTAATTTTAGACATTATGATACGTACCCGTTTAAAGCACACACTTATATATTTTATGGGTGTGTCCAAATAAAAATAAATCTTAGTACTCTGAATTACTAATATTTAAACAGCTGAATTGTAAATGCAAAATCAAAATGTTATTTAATTAATAAATTGTGATAAAAATATACCTTTTCGTTAAAAAAATATTTAAAAAACTTACTTTTATTTATGCCAATTCCAAAACAGTAATGGAGGAGTCAATAAGTGTCGACTACACGCCTTTAGATAGTCAACTACCTAACCCAAAAATACATTGAATTAAATACTTTGAACAGTATTATTAATCAACAGGATATACACAGATATGCCTAAATCAGTCGAAATAATAACCACTGAAGTGCATTGTGTTGCAGAGCTATATGAGCTTTAACATAAGTTTCTCTAATTGATTTTGAACTTTATTTGTTAAGACATTGGGTAGGCAGTCTATTAAGAAAATTTTGTATAAATTTTGCAATATTTTAAAGGTCACATTGCGTTAACTGCGGACAACTGCGATTGTACGGGGAAATTTCAAAATAATTCGTTATTTATTAATTAATTTACCTTAGTATTGAATTGCAGCAAGATATTTTAGACACTACATATTTGTGCCGTGTGGTGGCGGCCTAATAATACAAGTGTCACCACTCCCTTACATGCCTGAGATGTCGTAAGAATCGACTAAGAGGCTCGACGCATTGAACACCTGTGCGAGAGAAGGAAAACCTGAAACAACCCTCTACCAACCCGTCTGGCCAGCGTGGTAGCAGTAGGCTAATAGGCTCCTACGAACGCCACAATAGACGTGAGCTACGAGAGGTCTATGTCCAAGAGTGGACGTCCACAGGCTGATGATTATGATGATTTTAGACACAGTAACTTTTTAGGCAATTTCTATTCTTATTTACGTGACGTTTAAACCTTTATTCCCAGGAGTCCCCTTTAATACCGTCCCCCGAGATGGCAACTGGGAAATATCTTCCCATTTCCCAATTGTTCACGTCCAGGGGGGACAGAGGACACGTCAGAGGGGACAATCGTCATCATCGTTGGCATTAACAATGGTATCGTTTTTCCTAATTATCACCTGTGACACCAGAGGGGTGACGATAGCTATGATAGATAGATGTTTTGTTTATCTATTTGTTTTGGAAACACAAGTAAATTAAAGTAAGTAGAGACGTTAAATAAATTATACAAAAAATATGAAATAGAGAAGATATACTCCACACTGCTTGGAGGGACCAACTGGGGATTATCGTAGCTATTTACACTTTTAAACTTTCACGTTGCATTGTAAATATTGGGGCTGACTTTCGTGACCACGGCCGAAACGTCGGGAAAATTAGGTAGGTGAAATACCTATCACGTTCTACGCATTTAATACCCGTTTAAATTTTCAATATTTATCGTAGCTATTGTCACCCCCTCTGGTGTCACAGGTGACCATTAGGAAAAAAAGATACCAGTTGGCCCCTCTGGCACGAATTAGAAAGAGAACAGTGGTTGTCAACCCGGGGGACGGTGTAAAAGGGGACTCCTGGGAATAAAGGCCGTAAATATGCATCATAGCACAACACGGATTGTCCACGCGGGCCCAATGCGGATTGGTGAGTTTTAACGACTGCAAATGCAGCCGGGACTAAACGTATCTTCCGAAGAACGGAGGAGCTCAAGATTGTAATATTATTTAGTGGTTGGATTTCTGAACGAAAAAAGTGTCAGTTTTTCAGTCGTTAATCATTTTCATGTTTGTTCATTGACCGATGACTTCAACCGACGCCAAACAGCGCGCTGCCAAGTTAGCAGCGCATTCACAAACCTTACGTATTGTTGCGTGTATAATACGCAACCGTGGTATTTTCACTCTCGAGACTGGAGTGAGGGTGTGTCTGGTGGTCTATTCGCAGGACTGGGCTCAGGCCCTGTGTTGAATTCACCATCAACGACGCCAAGAACAGACCACGGGATACACCGTCGCCCCAGACACGATAGTGTTTTGTTTACCATTCTTTTGTGGCACTGATTTTAGTGTTACTAACCGTAGGTTCCTTGCGCAACGAGCTATTTCATTGCAGAATCATTCATTACACGTATTTACTAAAGTTTTAGCATTCATTCCGTAATATTTTGTTGTTTTCAATATTTTATTTTCACAATAACAACTACCAGTGTTATTGTTTTGAGTGACTTTGACATTGACAGCGAATGACATGACATCTGACGTTTTACGTTTCGTAACAGGCAATAACTTAATGTTATAAATCACGACTTGCTGTCTTTGTGAAAGTTACTCATTGCATATTTATTGCTATTGTCTAATGTTTTTTTAAGATTGTAATGGTTTAATTTACTTTCAGTATGTCTTCTGTATTTATTAAAATGCATTTCAATTAGTTGTAGAATAAAAAATCTAAATTCTTTTTGTGGAAAATTCTGGAACAATATATCATTGTCTTTGGTTCGGCTCGTCTATGGTCGCCGGTGACGGTGACTTGCCTTTCTTTTCGATCCTCGGTGTCGGTCGATACGACAAATAATATTGGAAGCAGAAAATTTATATTGGGATCGTCCGATCCGTTGTTGGAGATGAGGTGGTGATTGTCCAAGAAATGGCCTAGTGCCAATATATATTTTTTTATATAAATCAAGAATTTTAATATGGAGCGGCAGGTGAGTTTTTCATACCGTTTCGTCTTGGTTGGAGTCCCACGCTTCATGGTGGAACTTCTTGAGAATTATCGTGTGCTCTCTTATTTTGTTTCAGAGAGCCGCTCCTTTGTTTTAATCCAGAAATTAAGTTGTTTTCTTTACATTTCTGACAACTTTCCCCGGGCTGATGCACATGTCCCCTTGATGCAGTGTGTCTCGTCTCAGGCCACAGAATAAAGGAGTGTTCTCCTCTGATGCATGGGAGAGTGAGTGCACCAACACCTTGGAGGATGGCTGCGTAAGCTAACAACGAACTCCGTATGTTTTTGTGTACTTTTTGTTTGAGAATTTCAACGACATGTAAAACGGTTGTATTGATGTAATTTTAATATGGAAGTAACTTAGGATTTTACATTTAGCTTCAGAATAGATTCATGGAAGGACGCTTCCACTGATTCTTGTTTCCACAGGGCATGACCAAATAATTTACCATGTGTTTTTGAGTACCCACATGTAACTTTTATTCTTTAAATTTTAATGAGTTTTATTAACAGTGCCCATGTTTTCTGCTAATAATGTTTAGAAAGAATTGTTTGTAATTTTAAATAATGACTGGTTTAAAACCAATATACATAGAATTTTTGTCAGAAATGTATCACTTTGTTTGATTTATTCCAACACTCCTGTGTTGGTGGCGCCCTCTTTAGAAGTAAGAATTAGAACCTTTTCGTGAACTAATCTCAATATTTTCTTTCCGAGTGTAACAGCCATCAAGGTAGAACCCACGCACACTCCCATGAGTCTCGTGCCCATCTGAGCTAGCTGAGCAGACCGCATCTTGGAGGCAGTGTGTGTTGAATAAACACGGCTGTCCCCAAGTGCGTAACAGTATCATTAAATTTTTAACTCTTGTTTTGTTGGTAACATCGCAACCGACAGGAGTCGATGGAGACAGTTCCTCCGTTCCAGATTTGCATCCAATCATAACCACGATCTTCAGCACCAGAAAGAGAGAGATTATTTAATGTACTAACTACAACATACCAGTCCATTGGTAAATTGTTCTATGCTGATAAAAAACTTAGCAGCTACATTTTTGTCGTTAAAAGCAGCGTTTTATCTCGAACCGACGACGCCAATCAGCGCAGTCGCACAATAGCAGCGCCTTCACAAAACGTATGTATAATACAAAACTGTTATATGGTCAATCTATAGTCTACTAACTACCTTAGCAGTGCCAACTACCAGCAGTAATTTCATAATCACCAGCTGACCAGCACCGTCTTGACTCCAACCAGCGCAGCAACCACAGCCCAATTGGAGGCCACTCTAACATTAGCTACTTACCAAGTAGCATTGTTGTAAATAATCATGAACAGAACATAGAATTATGCCCTCTATCGAACGGTTATTTAAGTAGTGAGCGTACATTTACTTACCAGCGCATTATTAAATTAGTAAGATTTAGCAGCTAGATTTTGTGTCATATCATCAACTGACTCCAAACAGCGCACTCGTAAAATAGCAGCGCATTCACAAATAAATATGTATGATTAATCTATAGTCTACCAACTACCTTAGCAGCGCCAGCGACTAGAAGCAGCTTCAGGATCACCAGCGTGACCAACAGCGTCTTGACTCCAACCAGCGCAGCTACCACAGCCCAAGTGGAGGCTGCCCCTATCTGGAATATCAGCGGTAAGACCGCCGTCATCATCTTCTTCATGAATGGTCTGCCGAAAGTTCTCCCTGGAAAGGAAAGGAGTTCGTTAGACAAAGGGGACTTGAGAAATAACTTATGATGATTGTGTAGTTATAAATTTTCATAAAAAAGGGGGGAGAAGCAATAAAGTTTCTCCCCCCTTAAACATAATCCAATATTGATAACTTTTTTACATGTTGTTCACAGATTGGTTAAGTAGGACCGTACGTTTTTATTTTAAAGAAATATTGCTTAAAACAAAAATTATCAGCATCTCAATATCTATAAAGATATTATGCAATAAAGATATTGAGTATTGAGTATATTTTTTACTAAAAAGCTACCTCGAGCGTTTCAATTTATTTAAGTTAAACTAAACCAAATGACTAAAAAAAAACCGTACAGCCCTAGATTAAGGCGTACGAACGACACCAAAATGACCTCATTTCGCAAAAGTAGAGTAGAAACGTTATCGCCCGAAACAATATTTCAGAACGAAAAAATAGGCAATCGCCTACTAGGGCCTCTATTTTTGAATCACTCGTCGCGCGAGTAGTGGCGAGGCGATACTACAGGCGAAAAGCGAAGCTATGTATATACGGCAAGGTCGCTTTTACGGAATACGGAAACTCAAACGTCGCACGAAAATCAGTAGAATCCTCGAGACGAGTGAATCAAAAATAGTGCTCCTGGACCTCTATTTTTGAATCACTCGTCGCATAAACCGATTTTTTTATATGCTCGAATTCAGTACAAACAGGGTCTTTATTTTTATTTTTATAAACAATTACTTTTCCATTACATAATTCCATATAAACAATTGGACCGGATTTCTAAAGGTCGTGGGTTCGCGTCCCATCTAAGAATTCACTTGTGGCCGAGTAGATTTTTTCCAATATTTTTCTATTCAAAATTTATCTATAACATTTCGTCACCCACCAATCCGAATTGGCCCCGCGTGTAGGTCATGGCCCGCATTCTCCTTAACCATTCATATGGAAGGTCAGTGCCCCAGCAGTAGGTACATTAAGGGCGCGCTCTAGGCCAAAATCAAAAGTAATAACTGCAACGGCGAACTGCAAAGTAAATGCTGCCTTATTTCTATGATAAATAAGGCAGCATTTACTATATAATTCTCCGGCCCCATTCGGCCGGTCCGGAATGAAGAAATGAAGGAAATTCTTTTTTTAAAGGATATTTAAAGATTATTTACAAAAAATATATAACATAAGCCCTGCCTTATCTATAGTGTAATTATACTAAAAAGTTCCAAGCTTTATTTTAATGTATTACTTGAATACTAGCAGTTTACCGTGTTAATTCTAGTGATTTGGAGGCAACTTCGCAATTTTTTCTATCTAGAAAATTTTATGCAATCGTGTTTTTGAGTAACATAGTCACTAGTGTTAGTCCTGTAGTTTGCTGCATCTTAATTTGAAACTCAGTTTTTCATTAATATTGATATTACAGACGATCATGTAAAGCAATCTGATTTTCGTTGGCCTATAGCGGGCCCTTAAAAATGGCTGACTATGACTTGTTTTTAAGTACACAGTTGACACTTATCTAATTTGGATGCGCGCACGAAAGCGGTAAATCGCGTACGAATAACGTGGAGCGATATTGGTAGAGTCATTTATTTAAGATTTTTATAATTATCAAGTTTATTATAATGATATTATCAATGATAATAATTATCCCTTCGAACCTTGCCTGAAACAGTAAGAAACTAATGGACTTATAGCAGGTTACTCGTTTAACTTTTGCTAGCGTAACGGCACACATGACTGATTTCACTTTCTCTAATGTGTCATTCATAACATAGAATGTCGTAATCGTGTGACAATCGGCCGTGAAAAAAAGTTTTCCGTATGAGAGTCATTAGACTCATTATAACATTGTTAGTATATCAAAGAGGTTTTATAACTAATCGTTATTAAAAAACAATGAGTAAAAGTCGCGTGGTTTGCGTCACAAATTCATACTATTCATAACGTAATGGCCGATTTCCACGGGGCAAGTCTTCCGCGAAGTTGGTAAGTACAGTGTGTTTAGTGCGAATTTTTTCTACTCACGGTTGAAAGTGAGCGAAAATCAGTAGAATCCTGGAGACGAGTGAATCAAAAATAGAGCTGCAGGCTATCTGTCAAAATTTTACTCTTGCGCGATGGTAACTTTTGGACATTTACATACTCACACCAGGCCCTCAGAAATATTTTTATTGCGAATAAATGTGGTTAGAGATTTAACAGAGGTAACAAGTTCAGCCACAGCCATATTCTGGTTTTCTGACATGCAATAATTTCTTGTTATGATGTTTAGATAACACAGCTCAATAGCCCGTATTGGTTTGCGAAGTTAATTAACACTCTTAATAATGTCACTTGTAAGCTCTTCAACTGCAAATTCGTACGCAGTAATTACGCTCAGAATTATATGTCGTCTCCAAAAAATATATAATAATAGGTTTGATTCGACAGATATATTAGAGCATTGGACCGGATTTCCAAAGGTCGTGGGTTCGATTCCCATCTGAGAATTCACTTGTGGCCGAGTTAATTTTTTCCAATATTTTTCTATTTAAAAATTTATCATAAGTATAAAAATAGCATTGAAAAATGCAAAAAATCTAAAATCATAAATAATTGGCTGTTGCATCGTAATCGATCGTTAAACACCTGAAAAAATGTTTCTTTTCCTAGCATTGATGTGACAACGCTGGCCTACAGCGTATTAAAAAATATAAAAGTATTGGAGAATTTCGACGGTGGTTCGCAAGTCTCGGTAGCTCAGCGGTTAGAGCATTGGACCGGATTTCCAAAGGTCGTGGGTTCGATTCCCATCTGAGAATTCACTTGTGGCCGAGTTAAATTTTTCCAATATTTTTCTATTTAAAAATTTATCATAAGATATATTCTGTTCATCATTGAGCATTTAAAAAAAAAAGTAAGAAGTAGTTATTTATTTATTTATATATATATAAGTATGTACTTATTTTATGTAAAATCTCCCTTTAAGTTTGCATAGCATTCCGATCAAAAGAATAGACGATCTACGTAGTCACCACTTACCTACTTGATTGTTATCAGTAAAAAACCACCGAACAACAATAATTATTAGTGATTTAAGTGCTTTTATTCGTGTCAAGTTCATTAACATTGTAAGTGAAACTGCAATTTATTATCGGTGTACAAAGAACTGGCTTTTTCGTGCAAAGAGTACTTAGTACCTTCAATTTAAGCGAATTGTGTTTGCATGGCGATATGCGCCGCGAGTCCCAGAAGCGATTGCCTACATTTTTCTTTTGAAATATTATTTCGGGCAATAACGTTTACACCTCTAATGGCCGGTTTCAATAATCTATCCCCAACAAGAGGTAGGCATATCTTGGTTACGTTACTTAGCAACCGCTGTTATTTTGAATAATTTTAGGCTGATTAACAAAAATATCTAGGCAACAAAGCTCTAGTAAGCCTATCTCTTACTGAGGATAGGTTATTGAAACCGACCGTAAACCTGTAACGATGCCATTTCGTTCTAGCCTTATGGATGGATGAAACCTCCATAATGGCTGGAAACTCCGTAGTTTCAATCTATGGTAAATTATATTTTTATCCGTTCTGTCTTAATTCGTTCCACGATTCCTGTTCAGCTCATTTTGACGTAATCTTACAGAAACCAGCAAGCTAAACGCTACTATTTAACCATTTTTATCTAAAGTTGTGTAAATAATATATTATTTTTCATATTGCATCAGGAACCCGTGTATCGGGGTAATCATAACTACTAAAATAAATTGCTATCGACCTGTATGTACGTCACAACTTGCAGTACAGTAACCTTGTAATGCGAGAAATGTTAAATAAGTCCTTCTTTAAGAGTTGAAAATTGTTTACGGTTAGGATAACCATAAAATGTAATATTATAATTAGTATTTTCTTTTGTGATGGAAATTGACCTTACTGATATGTTAAGCTCACTTTTCAATTTGACGACTCTGTATGAAATAAAACAGGGAGAAAAAAATAGCCCTTGACGAGTTTCTTGCCGGTTCTTCTCGTTACAAGGTCTCCCGACGTAGGGTTTGTGAACCGATGGCGTAGCTTCTTTGACGTTCATAAGTGCTTGTAACAGCCTAGACTGAATAAATGATATTGATTTGATTTGATTTGATTTGATTTACCTACTTTTTTACTCATTGTTTAGATTAAGTATTTTTAACTAGGACTTTGCTATATCTTTGTATTTTCATATTGTTACAGTTCCTTATTTCCATTATTACAAAATAAAAAACAAGTCTCCTGTGAACGATACTTTTATTTCGTTCCCCACTTATTAAACGAGTGCGGCGGTTCCGACGTCCCGGCGACTGTAGTGCTGCCGGACTAGGAGCCCCGTCACAAACCTATACGAAATGAGGTGATTTTCGTGTCATTCGATTCAGTACTCCTTAATCTGTTGACGACCTGTTTGGCGCAGGGGTTCTAAACCCACCTTTTACGCCAGAGGTCCCGGGTTCGATCCCCGGACAAGACAAATATTTGTGTGCATGAACATGTCTATTTGTCTTGGTCTGGGTGTTTAATACGTATATTATATAAAAATTTACAAAAAAAGTATATAAGTATGTTTATCCGTTATCTAGTATCCATATCACAAGTTCTTCATGAAACTTAACGTGGGCTAGATAATTGGTGTGATTGTATGAAATTTATTTATTTATTTATTTATCTAGGGCTATACTGTTTTTCTTTTAGTTTAGTTTAAATAAATTAAAACGCTCGAGATACGTTTTAAGTAAAAAATATGCGTAATGAGATGCTAATAACTTTTGTTATAAGCAATATATCTTTAAAATAAATAAAAACAGCCTTACTTATCCAATATATCAAAGACGTGTAAAGAAATATCAAGTTATCGCTTTTTGTATGAACATTTACAGCATCAAAATACTCTTACCCCCATATTCTAAGTCGTTCCTCCAAAACTTTTTACACTCCACTCGACCTCGTCGTGGGTAAAATGGTAGTGTGCGCTAGGCCTAACACGGAGTGGCTACGTACTCTTTGGCTCCTCCAGGTCATTACGGAGTTATGGCTTAGAATACCGATTTCGAGGAGTATTTTGAAGAGGTTTTCAATGAGGTTTCGTTAAGTCGAGGACGAGTAAGTTTTGGAGGAACGACTTAGAATATGGGTGATAATGTGTATTTATCAAAAAAAAAAATCACAAAAGCAACTTTAGTTCAGAACGTAAAAAATTGGTCCATGGCTAAGGTCTCAGTTGTCGACGCCCCCGAATTAAATAAAGCAGAATGCTGCTCTCCTTACAATTCGGGGGCGTACGCCAAATAATTACTCTTTTTGGAGTCAATGCCAGCCAAGGCAGATATTCTACTTTAATTGCTTGTACTGCATGGTTTTTGAAGTGAAAACTTCTTTAGCGGCGTTGTGCACATCAGAGTTTTAAATTTTTGGGATGGGGTAAAAAATTTTAAAGTCACGTCAGGACACGTGACCTGATCGAAAATTCGTAAGGCGGAGAGTAGATCACCGGCGTGGCGTAGGAGAGGAAGCTCTCTCTTTCTACCACGCGGCGAAAATGTATGTCTGCTCCTGCTGTTTCCTTTGAGCGGTTTTCACTTTTGTCGGCACTCCCGGAGTGCAACCCGTTGTTTTTTAGCTTAGTTTTAGTTGTGTTTATGATTTTACACATAAGATTTTTTACATCAACGAGGGTTATAAACACACCAATTATGCATACGAGTCCTGGTGACCTGTGTAACAAGCTTTCTTTGAAACCTACTTCAGGCACTAGTCTCTCACACCACAGGACAGACAGACTTGCCTGATATTTACAACTATTTGTATAATGATTTGCTTAGTGTGATGAGTAAATAAACGATGTTATTATTTTATATTATTTTTATTATTGCCTGGTACCGACTCCAAAATGCGTATTTTTTACTTTTTGAAGTCAGTATTTTTATCTACCTAACTCACAAACTGTTGAATATTTTTTAACCGACTTCAAAAAAAGGAGGAGGTTCTCAAGTCGACTGTATATTTTTTTAATTTTTTTTTTATGAATGTTCTACCATAACTTCGCCAGTTGTTAACAGATTTTTATAATTCTTTTTTTATCTAAAAGAAAATGGTTTATGTGTCCCATATAATTTTTACGAAGATCTGGCTCGTAGTTTTTTCATAATCTTGAAAAATATCAATCACCTTTTGGCAAGTAGTCGTTTACCTAGATGACATTGTTGTGTTTGGGCTGATTTTTAGTGTGAGTAACGGCACATGATGTAACTAAAAAATCTGAAATAAAAACATTTTATAAAAAAAATTCAAACCGACTTCAAAAAGTAAAAAATAAAACTTTTGGAGTCGGCGATAGCTAGCTAAGGCCAAAAAAATATATAGTTAATAGAAGTGCAATGTAGAATGCCCTGGCTGGCACCGACTCCAAAAGTTTTATTTTTTACTTATTGAAGTTGGTTTGAATTTTTTTTATAAAATGTTTTTATTATATCTTTATAAGAATAGTGTAGATTTATATGTTTAATTAGTAAATCTGTATTCGGATATAATTTGTGAATCAGTGTTGACATATAAATGACTAGCGCTTTCTTCCCGATCCTGTGGGAATATCGGCGTAAAAAATTGCCTGAAGTAAGACCAGGAAATCTTGAAAATACTATTATTTTAGTGACGGATACGCAAATGATTTATCTATATCTAATAATAATATTAGTAAAGAAGAGTAAAGAGTATAGAGTTATAAAGAGGAAAGATATGATTGTTTGTTTGTTTGGTTCATTCAAATCCGTTTAGTAGTTTCGGAGCCTATTCAATAGCTCCGAAACTACTAAACTAATTTGGTTGAAAATTGGTACACAGATAGTAGATGGCCTGCCCCCTAATTGTCTAATTTCAAAATCTATCATAACCCCTTTGCAAGGTATTGTGATTGTGATTTATGGAATTGTGTAACTTGTAGTCGCAATACCTTTCGGAACGAATGACGTTTGAAATGACACCTTATTTGACACTTACATTACTTCCATACATTTGAAAGATATTTTCGGCTGTCACTTTGCTTAGACAGATCAATTTCGTTCATTTAATACCTTTTAAAACGCGTCCCGATCAAAATCCCTTTCAAATGTCAAATAGTGACAGCCGGAAGTGTGGGAATATCTGGAGGGAAGGGTCTGAGGGATGAGAAAACAAAAAACTGCTGTTCAAAATGTGTTCAAATTTTTTTTGTTCAATTTTTGGTCTTATTTTTTGGAGTAATTTCAGTGTAAGGTTAAACCTAAACAGGTTTTTGTGACACTGTTTTCATGTAATGTTATAATGTATTAATATTGTTAAAGTTTTAATAAAATAAAATAATAAATAATAATCTTTCAAATGTCGAATTGAAAGGGATTGCGATAGATTTTAAAATGAGACAATTAGCCCCCAGGTTATGAACATAGAATATTTTTATCTACGTAGTTATTCATAATACATACATAAATAAGTGAAGTAAAAATGATGCATTACAATGTTACACCGCTACTGACTTAACCCGGCATGAATGAGGTGAGAAATTGTTACTCTAGCTATGAGGTGGGTAGAAGATACCCGAAACTTCAGCTTATATATTTTTTTACTATGATTGTGTAATTCGCATTTTTACTTGAGATAAATTGATATAATAGTGTCCATTCAACAGGAGCAGTAAATAAAAAACCATAATTAAGTAGAAAAAGCGTAATTTTCATTGAATAAACAAAAAAATTTTAAAAATAAATGTTAAGGTAGTTAGCTTCTTTTCGCATAAAAATGTATCAAAATTTACAACTTCTTGGGCAAATCAACATAACAATAGTATCTTACAACTATAACAAAAAAACTGAAAAGTCTGAAAAGATCAGATAACAGTAAATTACTTCAAAAAATAAGACCAAAAATTTAACAAAAAAAATTTGAACACATTTTGAACAGCAGTTTTTTGTTTTTCTCATCCCTCACACTCTTCCCTCCAGCTACTGTAAAGACGAGACTTGCAAAGTAACAGTAAAATTAAATAACTGTGATTAAAAACTTCTCGGGTATGACATACCCGACCTCACTCACGCTGGGTTAAACAATGCTCAGTAACAATAAGCAGTTAGTTACCTCAAGATTCACAGTTACAACGTTATGGTTATTTTACTTATGTCATATGCGGTGGTAATGTTATGACATACCGTAATATGACATCCCGTGAGACGTCAATGACATAGCTACGGTTACATTTGCGGTAGTTTTTAGGAAATCTTGAAAATACTGTCGTTTTACTAACGGTTATACGCAGAAAATTTGTTTGTTTATGAACAAATGGATAAAGGTTATCCTATGTTTTAATCTAGAGTATCTACTATCTTTGTGTCAAATTTCATATAAATCCGATCAGTAGTTTTTGCGTGAAAGAGTAAGGAAAATCCATCGATCCAAACATACTCACAAACTTTCACATTCATAATATTAGTAGGAAGGTAGTAATACTGTAGCAAGTAGGTAGGAAAGTTTATAAACAGGAAAAAAAGTTTTTTTGGGAAAGGTTATTTCAAAAAACATTTTATAAAAAAAATTCAAACCGACTTCAAAAAGTAAAAAATAAAACTTTTGGAGTCGGTGCCAGCCTTTGCATTCTACATTGCACTTCTATTAACTATTTTTTTTTTGGCCTTAGCTAGCTAGCACCGACTCCAAAAGTTTTATTTTTTTTCTTTTTGAAGTCGTTTGATTTTTTATATAAAATGTTTTTATTTCAGATTTCTTAGTTACATCATGTGCCGTTACTTACACAAAAAATCAGCCCATACACAACAATGATGTCATCTAGGTAAACGACTACTTACCAAAACGTGATTGATATTTTTCAGGATTATGAAAAAACTACTGGCCAAACCTCTGTAAAAATTATATGGGACCACACATAAACCATTTTCTTTCAGATAAAAAAAGAATTATAAAAATCTGTTAACAACTGGCGAAGTTATGGTAAAACATACATAAAAAAAAACCGTCGACTTGAGAACCTCCTCCTTTTTTTGAAGTCGGTTAAAAAGTAATGAAGTTAGGATATTTTTTTTTAATGAAAACTTTCCTATAAAACTTCTATAACCCGGTCACATTATCACGAGACCTCGCTGGAATGCGAACCTCCCGCCCCGTTCTCCTTTCATTCCTTAATAATATTACCTACATTAAATTAATTAACACAATATTTGTTTTCTGGAAATCTTATTGTTTATAATAATATCCTACTAGAGGGTTTTGCGCACCATATCAGAGCGCCGACGCGACGTGACGTCATCGACGCCGTCTCGAGATAATGTGACCGGGCAGTACTTTACTACTTCTTACTACTTCGACTCTACTTGTCTACCGGGAATTTCCCCGGCTATACTAATCCACAATATCTATAAGTACCACATACGAATTCGTTCGTCGGTAAAAAACACGCCATTTTGATTTTCGCGTGATTCATGCGTTATTATTATAGGTATATGAACTTGATATTAACCTACTTTCTTTTTTACGTAACCAAGTGGTTTTCTATTTTTATGTAAGAAGATCAAATTTTCTACGCATGTTAAGTAGTTATCTGAATGTAGGAAATTACGAAAAAAGTGAAGAGACCTCTTCATTGGAGAAACCCGTGACCTCCGGGTCTGATACCGGTGGTTGTCTTTATTTATTTGGTTTAGGTACACAAACAGATTAGAGTCAATACACGATTAAACAATAATGATTAGACCATAATCCTTAAGTAGTGTACACAGCATGTTAGAAAAAAACAAAACAGTGTTCTAATTGAAATAAAACAACTTTTACGGATATCAAACACGCTATATTACACGAATTAAGTTGTAATTGTCCGTATTTTTAGGTTTTTAGGAGTTTTTTTTATTTTCCCGACGTTTCCCGAAGTAAAAAGTGCCGATTATTTCAATGAACAGTGCGCGCCAAAACATAAGATGTATAGTGTTCTAAATTAAACAAATTACAGAAAAACATATAAAACAAAACAAAATCCAATCACAATTATAATACAAAAAAGAAAATAACAATTATATTTTATGTTTTTTGCATTTTTCAAGGCTATTTTTATACTTATGGTAAATTTTAAATAGAAAAATATTGGAAAAAATTAACTCGGCCACAAGTGAATTCTCAGACAGGAATCGAACCCGCGACCTTTGGAAATCCGGTCCAATGCTCTTTCCGATTCGATTTCGATTCCCGTCTGAGAATTCACTTGTGGCCGAGTAAATTTTATCCAGTATTTTTCTATTTAAAATTAACCATAAGTATAACAATTATAATTTTGGGAATTTAAGTCATTTCTTTGTAATGAGACTGCCGTTTGAGTACTTGTTGCCACTAGACCACAGACGCGGTTAAAAAATGTATTCTATAAAGAAATGAAAAGTTCGTAATAAAAGCGTGACTGCATAATAAATATTTAAACAAAGGCCTAAATATTAATTTCATTCATTATTTTTCGTCATACTTTTGTGACTACGGTTTCTATGTAATGGAAATGTTAATAAGTGTAAGACGCTATTTAAAAAAAAAAACGTAATTTTTATAAAAAACTATAGGACGGTTAGAGATGTTACAAATCTGGTAATAAGATATATATTTCTTCATACCTTTATCTAGATTTGTATAGTTTCAGAAATACGATTTTATGATTTTGCCTCCACACTATTTCTTTTCGAAATGACCCCTTAAAAATCCTTTTTTTTAAGATTATTCTCAAATGGGGTTACGTGTACTATTGAAAATTGGTTTAATTTTTTTTATTAACCACCTTAGCCTTCATCATACTTGATGTTAAGTATTGATAAGGCTGAAGATGGAAGCGAGCCTCTCCCGGAATCCTCAATCACTGAGGAGTCCCTCAGTGATTGAGGATTCCGGCTATCTTATCTCTAACTGCCGGAACACAACAATGCTGAAAACATTGTTGTTATGGCGTCAGACTTGGATAAGATGGTTGTAGCCAGCCAGACGGACTCTCCTACCACCAACCAAACCGACTACAATATGTACCCCCGCTAGGAATCGAACCCGGGATCCCTGGGTCTGATACCGGTGGTTTTACCACTAGACCACAGAAGCGGTTAAACGTGGGTTATGTATACCATTGGAAATTGGTTTTATTAGTGGACGCCAATAGTATTTAGGATCATATATTTTCATTATCACTTTAATAGCTAGGTATAGTTATTTACTGCGCAGTGATTTCGTGTTTTTTCGCATAATCTGCAAAATCGGTGTTGATCACGCGCGCGTTTTGAAACTGATAATGTTTTTATTAGAAGAGTGTTATTATGCAGTGGAAGCGTTTGTTAACAATGGCAATACTACATAATGAATAAGTTTTAATTTTATTTCATAAATCTCAAGTTGACGATGACGCTATATATATTTTTTTAATATTTTTTTTATGAATGAATTGTATCTGTTGGACATTTATTTTTTACTAGCGGATCCTCGCGGTTTTACCCGCGTGGTGCCTGTTCCCGTGGGAATATCGGGATAAAATATAGCCTATGTCACTCGGGAGAAATGTAGTTTTCTAATGGTCTAAGAATTTTCTAAATCGGTCCAGTAGTTCCTAAGATTAGCGCGTTCAAACAAACAAACTCTTTAGCTTTATAATATTATATATTATAGATTGGAGTTGACATTGTACATAGTTTGTCAATATTTTTTTTTGTTTGACATTTATTTCAATTGGAATTGACACTGCAATTTATTTAAGTAATTATTCATACATGTACCTAAGTTCTATAAAATAAGTTATACGTAAGTTCTATAAAATTAATAATATTCAACACAATGTATATTGTATGAAATAAATGACTTGTATTGTATTGTATTGCGTCCTTTGCTCCAGTCGAGTAGCCCCATAACATTACGTTTATTTAACACAAAAAGTATTGAATACAACAACTTTTACGTATTAAAAACACACAATTTATTTTAATTTCATATTTACTTTTAAATTGGAAAAGATAAAGAAATACCTGTCGTTTCGTTTCGTCCAAAAATCACAAAAAAAACCTCTAACAACATGGAATTGCAAAGTGAAATTAATAGTGCGTTTTCATTAAGTA
Source organism: Chrysoteuchia culmella (assembly GCA_910589605.1). Lineage (NCBI taxonomy): Eukaryota > Metazoa > Arthropoda > Insecta > Lepidoptera > Crambidae > Chrysoteuchia > Chrysoteuchia culmella. The sequence goes on from OU342669.1 coordinate 2,384,384, forward strand.
AAAGTTAATTTATTAAATTAACAGTGCGCGCAAAAATTTAAGATGTGCGTTTCAATAAAATAGTACATAAAAATAGTGATTAATTGTTTGCTTTGCCAAAGTTGTTAAACAGAAAGTAGAGAGACATGCGCAATTGTTTTTTTTTCTATATTTTTTCATTGCACATGCTTTCAATATTTATATTTTAACTTTCATACAATCACGCCAATTATCTAGCTCAAAGTAAGTTTCTTAAGAACTTGTGTTACGGATACTCGATAACGGATAAACACACTTATATCCTTTTTTTTGTAAATAGTTTTACACATGCCGTGCCGTGTGGTGACGGCCTAAGAATACAAGTGTCACACTCCCTTACATGCCTGGGATGTCGTAAGAGTCGACTAAGAGGCTCGACGCATTGAACACCTGTGCGAGAGAAGGAAAACTTGAAATAAACCCTCTTCCAACCCGTCTGGCCAGCGTGGTAGCAGTAGGCTAATAGCCTCCTATGAACGCCACAATAGGCGTGAGCTAGGAGAGGCTTATGTCCAGCAGTGGACGTCCACAGGCTGATGATGGAAGGATGAGTTTTACACAGATCACTCACAAATGAAATATGTTCATGGATACAAATATTTGTCTTGACCGAGAATTGAACCTGGGGCCTCTTCGCCAGACAGGTCGTCTTAAATCATTACATGCACGAGTGCCTCATATTCATTCATTTATTGGTAATAACATAGTAAAAAGGGAGGAGTCCGTGGCGCAGTGGTTCGCGCGCTCGGCCTGCAATTGTTGAGGTTAAGCAACTTTCGCAATGGTCGGTCATGGAATGGGTGACCAAAAATTTACTATCTCGAGCTCCTCCTTGCTTCGGAAGGCACCTTGCTGCAGGAATTTGCAGTCGTTAAAACCCACCAATCTGCATTGGGCCCGCGTGGTGGGTCATGGCCCGTTCTTCTTATCCATCCATAAGGAAGGCCAGTGCCCCAGTAGCGGCGACATTAAAAATGGCTGATGACGAACCTGGGAGAGGCAAATATCTATAACACAAGTTCTTATAAAACTTACTTTGGACTAGGTAATAAAATTTGTGTAAATAAATGATTATTTGATGATGAACCAATTGAACAAAATAAAACAGCAAATGACTTTAATATTGTACAGTCACGTGGAATGACATAGAAACACCAAGCAACCTTGTCACATTACAATATTGAATGACATTTGTGAACAGAAAGAGTTTTGTTTCAATGCGGCGTGTGCGTCAATGCGGTAAGGTTGTATATGTTGCAGGATAATTAGATAAATCGTTTTTTTGCGAAAATCTTAGGGATATTGCGAAAACACGGATAATTAGACAAAGGTTACTGAAAAAAGATAGGGTATTTGCGAAAAACGGGTTGCCTTTGTAATATTGCGAAAAGAATCGCTGGCTATTATAAAATAAGAACACTGATTGGCTGGTCGGACCATCCAAAACACCATCTTCTATGATACATTTCAAGTGTCAATCCATTCTCTCACGTGTAGTAAACTTTCTGTAAACCAATCAGAATAAGAGTTAGCAAGCAAGCAAAAATTAAGCCAACCAGAGTTAAAAATATCCAATGTTACTGAAACAATCCGTATTTTTGGAAAAACCTTTCTTTTTTCAGTAAGATTGAGAAACGTCCATACCATTGTCTAATTATCCGTGTTTTCGCAATATCCCTAGGATTTTTGCGAAAATTCTATTTATCAATTCATCCTACGACATATACCTACATGAGGTTGCTCGGGACTGTACTGTGTAAGTGATCGTTTCACAGCCCGGATGCATTAAGGCCGTTTGTGCAACGTGCGATGGAAAATTTGCGAATTTAGCACGAATATGTAGGTTGGTTTCTCAACTCGTGTATGTACAATATTGATGACAGAACGCCAAAGTGACAGTCAATTCTACTAATGTGTGATTAAAAAAACGTAGGGATATATATATATATATATATATATATATATATATATATATATCCCGTTACTTATTGTACGTCCGCTATGGCCATTTTTGCATATAATGTGGCGTCCACCTGCTTTCGACGTCCAATATACGGACGTTAAATAGGAGACTGAGCGCAACGTTCGTAAATTGTCATGATGATCATAGAAATGTCAAAACATGAAAAAAAAATTGGACGCCATTTTTGTTCCAATCTTGCTGTACTGAATATTTTTGTAGTTCCGCTAATTTTCGTCGCAAAACTAATAGCGCTGCCGTCAATTTGTGAATACTTTCATTCATGGCCGTATTTGACTTCCGCACAAAATTTGGAGATGCGACGTTGCCGTTCCGTGCAAATAAGTATCAGACCCAGGGGTCCCGGGTTCGATTCCCAGCGGGGGTACAAATCGTATTCGGTTTGGTTGGTGGTAGGATTTGTTGTAAGTCCGCCTGTAGCTACCACCATCTTATCTAAGTCTGACGCCATAACAACAATGTTTTCAGCATTGTTGTGTTCCGGCAGTTAAAGATAAGATAGCCAGTTCCTCAGTGGCTGGGGATTCCGGGAGAGGCTCGCTTCCATCTTCAGCCTTATCAATACTTAACATCATGTCAAACCACTGAGCTACCGAGACGAGTTAGAGCATTGGACCGGATTTCCAAAGGTCGTGGGTTCGAGTCCCATCTGAGAATTCACTTGTGGCCGAGATGTTTTTTTCCAATATTTTTTTTTCTATTTAAAATTTATCATAAGTAATCACAAACAATAATAATACTTAGCTATAAACACCAATTTTGAAAGTAAATAATTATAGGTAGGTAACTAATTGGACCACTCTAATACAGTTATAGACTTGATTCGAAACACACTGACTTACTTTCATAAAAAAAGATTTGTAGTTATTTCTATTTTTGTCAAACTTTTACACAAAAATATAACAAAATATACGAAAGTATGTCACACAATGCATCGTCATCAGCCATTTTTAATGTCCCCACTGCTGGGACACTGGCCTTCCTTATGGATGGATGAGGAGAACGGGCCATGACCCACCACGCGGGCCCAATGCGGATTGGTGGGTTTTAATTACTGCAAATGCAGCCGGGACCAACGGCTTAACGTGCCTTCCGAAGCACGGAGGAGCTCGAGATAGTAAATTTTTGGTCACCCATCCCGTGACCGTCCATTGCGAAAGTTGCTTAACCACAACAATCGCAGGCTGAGCGCGCGAACCACTGCGCCACGGGCTCCTCAACACACCTCCTGCACACAATGCGTAGAAGGCACAAATACTGTGATGGGAAGAGAGAAGAGTAAAAAAAGGGGATATTTAGCAGGGACAAGTAGCTAACAAGGAGAAAGAAGTGATGACCCGTTGAGTAGAGGAAAAGAAATATATTGAGTTTAAATATTTCGCAAAAGTTGTTTTATTTCAATTATGAGTGCGCGAAGAAACTTCTCTAAAATACAATATTTTTTTTTACCTTTTAAAAGTACATAATAAAGATACTAAGTACTTGTTGTACTTGTGATCTTTATTCATTTTCTTTTCTAAATCCTGATTTAATACAAATAATTGAATTAACGATGTTCACACTATGTTTAAATAACATAGCGTGATAAATCAATTCAGACCTCAAAAGATTTAACGACCCGTGATGGTTGGTTACGTAAAAAAGAAAGTAAATTCTTACTATTGTAGTCAAGTTCATAATTACGATTTCACACATAAAAGGCGCGAAAACATCTTCAAAATGGCGTCTTTTCTATATTATGTTTTAATTTTACAAATGAGGTTTTTTCTCAATTTATTTTAAATTGTATTCTTTTTGTACGGCGTAATATCAACCTGTATACCAAACATGGTGATTTGCACGATCGTAATACTAGAAATAGAAATAAACTTATTATGCCTCGGTACCGATTAAAGAAGGTCTGTGGATCTTTTATGGGTCTAGGTATACGTATCTATAATAAAATTCCAGATAATATTGTAGACTTGCCTTTCGAAATATTGTCTTGAATGTAAAATATTGTCTTCTCAAGAAAGGATATTATACTATAAAAGATTACTTGAATGACAAAACAGCTTGGTCATAAATATTTCGTTTTATTTTTCGAGATTATAGCCGTGTCATTCAATTAGTGTTTAGTAATGTGTTAGATTCAACTTTTAACGCAGGTAGCTTGAGTATGTCATGCTCTCTTTAAACATTTCTGCGGTGGTGTCGTGTGAGGCGGGTCCCTACGTTCCCTAAAATATGGTTGAGCGAAGCGATGGCTGGTTCATGCGTCATGCTCGTGAACGGGTGCTGCCAGCGGGATGGGTCTGCTCATGTCTGCTTGTGTTAAAATGTGTTGAGAAATATATTTTTGTTTTGATTTTATGTTATTTATGTTTTTTTAAGTTAAGACGCGTGGCACTGCTTGATCAGAATAAATAAAATAAATAATGTTTTCAAATTATTCCAATTATATAAAAGTATTCTTTTTTGTTAACTTACTTTAAATATGCTTTGTGATTATGACCCAGCTGATGCGTCTTCTACTAACATTGTAGGTTGTGTCTTACAATAATGCACTTTTATCTTTATTTTTATTGCTGTTGTTATTTTTTTTTTATATATTTATACAGCTTAACACAAGTACCTGAAGTACGTCATGTACGTCACTCAAACGTTTCTTCGGCGGTGTCGTGTGAGGCGGGTCGTTACGTTCCCTAAAATATGGTTGAGCGAAGCGATGGCTTATCTTAATCTTGTGCTTAAAGGTTAAATATTTTTTATCTAAAATAAATTAATACTGATCTGTATGTTCCTCACAACTTGCAGTACAGTAATCTTGCAATGCGAGAAATGTTGTAATGTATGATAGATAAGTCTTTCTTTGCCAGTTGAAAATTGTTTACGGTTACAATAACCATAAAATTTAATATTATAATTAGTATTTATTTTTGTGATGGAAATTGACTTTACTGATATGTTAAGGTCATTTTTCAATTTGACGACTCTGTATGAAATAAAACAGGGAGAAAAAAACAGCCCTTGACGAGTTTCTTGCCGGTTCTTCTCGTTACAAGGTCTCCCGCCGTAGGGTTTGTGAACCGATGGCATAGCTTCTTTGACGTTTATAAGTGCTTGTAACAGCCTAGACTGAATAAATGATATTGACTTTGACTTTGACTTTGACGAGAGCCCAGTTTTAACTTATCGTGACTTGGCTGAAGGTATTTTTAGATGTTTTTTTTTCCAAAATGGTTACTTATTGGTTTTAGTTATTAAGTTTATAGATAGATCACCAAAGATCTTTTAGATGTTTTAGATTTTTTTAGATGTTTTTTTTCCAAAATGGTTACTTATTGGTTTTAGTTATTAAGTTTATAGATAGATCACCAAAGTCATAGACGCACCCCGACACAACGTGACTCGATATAAAACTAACCTTTTACAAATAAGATCCAAATTAGCATTGCATAGTTCGGGTACCTACCCGATGTCCATAAAAATCTTTAATAAGTTGCCAGAGTATCTGAAGGCCGAAACGGATATCGGTGTGTTCATTCGCTCCTTGAAAAAGCTGCTTGTAGGAAAAGCTTACTATTCCATTAATGAATACTTTGAGGAAAAAAGTTTCTAAATGTCTGCCCCTCTCCTGTTCGTTGCAGTGCCTTTCGAGGTGCATGCGATACATTGGTACTTGCATGTTTTGTTTAGTCACTAAGTCGCATGTAACGCAATTTGTAATAAATAAATAAATAAATAGATAAGCAACATAGAATTTGGCTATATCTATTTATTTATTTATTTAATTATTGCAGAATAACATAGAGTAAACAGATGTTATTATATAAAGAAGTACATGTGATACCCTGTAAGGGTGTTGGCATTTGAGTGACAAAGATAGTTTTAATTTAAAAACATAATTACATAAATTCATAAAATAATAATTAAATGCACAACATTAAATTAATATTTCAATAAAATGTCATTCAATTACATTACACAACACGTATAGACATTTATTAAATTATTATTAAGTGTAGAAAATAATTTGGATTTCTTAACAATTACTTTACGTTACATGCTTAATTAATACAATCATAGTTTATCATTCAACATAATTATTAAATTATTATAAAGAATAAATTGGATTTCATTCAGACATCTTACAATTATTCATATTTAAATAAAATATATAGTTATCTTACGTTACATGCTTAAATACAATTTATAGTTTATTCATGTTAATCAGTTAATTTATTTATTTACTATTTCATTCACATTAAAATTAAAATTTAAATTGTATTGTAAAGTATCTGTATTACGTTCTTTAAATCCATAGACCGACCGACCAACGAGTGGTAGAGTGGTATGTACACCGGTTTCAAGCTATCGCCTACTCTGAGGTCCTGGGTTTGAATCCCGGTAAGGGCAGATATTTTTATGATGAATACGAGCATTTTATTATGATATCTACATTAATAATATTGAAAAATTTCGTTATCTGTGTGCTAAATTTAATCTACCCTTTGGGGACTATGATCAACGCTGCTGTCGATTACATTTTTTACCACTTTGTTTGCGTCGGAAAATTGCCGACATTAGCTTCCTTATGAACTTAGCTCAAGGTACTCTACGTAAAATTTATCTGAAAATTCCAGCCCCAAATCTTCGTCAGAGATATGTTCTGCTTCGCATTCCCTTCACGCGAACTAATTACAGAGCAAACAGTTATTTGGTTAGATCATGCAAGCTGTTCAACACTTTCAATTGTGAGTTTATGAATGATAGCCGATTGGATCTGTTTTGTAGCTCAATAAGGCACGTGCGTAAATTGATGATGGATAACGACACTGCTTTTCAACAGCTTAAGTTATGCTTAAATTGTTTTAAATATTTTTTTTTCTATCTTCAAATGCTTATTTATCTGATAAATATTAAACAAGAAAATATACCAGAAAAAAGCAACTAGTCTCATATCGCCCTGACGGGATTCGAACCCGCATCCTTGGGAGTCCGGCCCAATGCACTAACCAATTATGCTACAGAGACCTATGAGGACACGTCGAATTTTTCTAGTATATTCACCGTTTTACGGTGTTGGCGGAACCAGAACGGTGAATATACTAGAAAAATTGATACATGAGACTAGTTGCTTTTTTCTGGTATATTTTCTTGTTTAATATTTATCACATAAAAATAGCATTGTAAAATGCAAAATTAAAAAGTTATAATGCTTATTTATCTGTTAATTTCACTTACCATTATGAAACTACATAGCTTTTATCTGTGGAAGTTTGTAATTAGCTTTTAAGTGCTTGCTTATTTACCTAATTTGTAAATATTGCTGTAAACTTCCCATAGAAAATATATATATATATATATATTTGTACCTGAGTCATGGACGTTTAAATATATTTCTGCACATAAATACTTATATATGTATAATAATATGTATTTATATCCGTTACCCCAGTATCCCATACAGTACTTCCTTTGGGGGTAGGTTAATCGGTGTGTGAGTGTAAGCAATTTATATTTATAGAAAAAGTAGATACTTTCCTATTAAATGTCCTTCTCCAAGGGTATTTATGGGTATTAAGGGTATATATGTTAAAATATTTTCTCAAAAATTCAGTGGTTTAAGCGGGAAAAGGCAACATCAGTTGATCACGTTCCCGTGGGAATATTGGGGTTAAAAGCATCGTATATTTTAATCCACGCTATCAACTATCCATCCAAATCAAACGTAAAGTAACAAACATTCATACATCAATGTTTGTAGGATAAGATAGAATGCTGTCACTCGATGATGTCTTTAGTTCAGCTAACTTAGGCACGGAAAGAATGTTTGTAAAAATAATCTCATATTTATGAAATGTGCATGTTACTTATCCAAGTTTGATATACAGTAATAACTAGCTAAAAACTATCTTCTATTATTTAAATATAAAATCGGTAAATATGTTGCTACTTCTTGCTGAGCGCAAAACTCCAGAACGGCTGGACTAAATTAGCTGTTTTTTTAGATATTTCTATAAGTTTGAGGAAGGTTAAGCTTAATGTAAAAAAATAATGGGACTCCCATGGGAACGGGAACTCCACGCAAGCGGCTACTAGTTTTTTATTTATTTATTTTTCTTATAAAAAAGCTTTACAATATAATTTTATCTATTCGTACAATGCAATAAACCACTGAGGTTTATACCTGAGCTATCAAAAATTAAAAATAAGTTGGTATATGTAGATCAAATCACAAAAGTCTATTACTTATTAATACACAAACAATATAAGTAATGGTGTTATAATATTTAGATAAGTTTTTTTTAGTTTGTTTTTATTATTGCTATATTATTTATATGTATTTATTTACAATTTATTGATAGAAGTAAAATAAATAAATAAATATTTCCATACAATTACACCAATTATCTAGCCCACGTTAAGTATCATGAAGAACTTGTGTTATGGATACTCGATAACGGATAAACATACTTATGTATACTTTTTTTTTGTAAATACATACATAATATACATATTAAACACCCAGACCAAGACAAATAGACATGTTCATGCACACAAATATTTGTCTTGTCCGGGGATCGAACCCGGGACCTCTGGCGCAGAAGGTGGGGTTAGTACCCCTGCGCCAAACAGGTCCTCAAAAGTAGGTCAAGATCAGAAGTAGGTACAAGGTAGTTACAAGTTCGCTCGCCGTACGCATTATTAGCGCGCGGTTTGCGATTCTTGGCAACTGCTCGCGTGTATACAGTGTGTTTCACGGGTATTTTAAAGGAATCGTCGAAAATATATAATATATTTGTAGAACAATTACTGATTTCAAAAACTAAAAAGCAAAAAATAAGCCTTTTGGAGTCGGTGGCAGCCAAGGCAAGAAAAAAAATAAGAGCGTAAGTCGAATGGCTTGGCAGTTTGTTTATATTTTTACTTTTTGGTGTCTGTAATTGTTTTGCGGACAAATATACATACATACATGTCAAACTGAGAACCTCCTTCTTTTTTGAAGTCGCTTAAAATCAGTCACAACAATATCATCAAGGTAAACTATTATTTGCTAAAACGTAATTTATATGTTTTAGGATTATGAAAAAACTACCATCCGGATCTTTGTAATTAATATACTAAAACCTTTTCCTCAATGCAACAAATACTATATCGTAACATCATATCGTAGATTAGTGGCCACCTCTGATGTCAAAGTTTATCAAGCCTATAAGGCCTCTGGTTTGACGACTGTTATCAAATGACAACAGCCGGGACCGACAGCTTAACGTGCCCTCTGAAGCACGGAAGCGCTCAATTGTAATGCCACTTTGCGGTAACCCATCCGACACCTTGTAATGAAAATTTTTCTTACCCACTTGGGGTAAGTTAGGCAATCTTACCCCGATGGTAATTTTACAATGCGGTTAGCTCAGAGATCGAATTATAGGGTCGTGTGGTCGTTTGGCTCAGTCGTCCGTGGATCTAAATGGGTTGGGCGCCGTTAGTAAAATAAACAAATTAAAGTTAACAAAAAAAAAATTAAAATCCACGAACCGTAACAAGATGAACTCAATGAAACAAAACTCAGCATATGCTTCAACAATCCTTTATTTAAAGCGTGATCATACCCTTTTTAAAATAAAGGGGAATATACAACAAATTAATATGAACAGAAGTCCTTTACGAGGGACAGCTCCTCGGTGGAGATTATATTAAGAGCCTAATTAACCTAAAATGGCTTATACGTAGGTACATTGTCCTATAATTAAGATGGGTGACTTAACATAGAAATCTCTTAAAGATACCCGGTTACACTTAACTTAAAGGAGTACATCCGGAGTACAATTAAATTTGTAAAACAAATATTAATCCTGTAATTAAACCAGGTTACATGAAGGCTAAATTAACACAAAACATTTCACTATTGGCTAAGGATCGCTATGGCTGACCCTGAACATGTTTATACTCGTTCCGTGGGTAGATTCCCCGGACCATGGTTTCATCAAAAAGGAGACATAGGTTTACCTCTAAATCCTGGATATGTTTATAAGCGAGGAGGTGAAGAAACACCCGTGGAGACTCACGCCCACATTTAAATTATCATAACCTCGGTCCGTCCGAGGACACACGCCCCGTGGAACAGCAGCGCGCCCGCTTGCAAGGGAACATCATGCCTCCTAGTGATTGAAATAAACTCCTAAAATCCTCATAAAAAGAGGTATCTCCAAAAAAACCGGTATCTCCCAAAAAGCGGTATCTCCCAAAAAGCCGGTATGTCCCAAAAAGCCCTGGAAACCAGAAAGAACATTTAGAAATGACCATGACGCCATTTTATGTACAGCGTTTTCCATACAACCAACAAACCGGAGAGTACTATGGGAAGTCTTACCAGGAATTGGGCTTTATTTAAATATAATGCGGGAAACCTCCCGAAGGTATGGGATCACACCATTACTGTCTAGCGATCTGAAAATTTGAACAATAAGACTCGCATTACAAATGGGCACCGCACGGAGAAAGAAAAGAAATTCTCTCGCACCAATCAATGAATTTGCCTGATAATAACTACTCACCCGATTCACACTCTCACCAACACTTTATTTATTTAAAATTCAAAACTAATGTAAATGTGTAAAAATCATTGTAAAAATCTGTGTAGAAATGGCCGCTTGCTCAATCGCTGCGCTCGCGCCATCAAGGAAGAACCAGAGTTGCCACCTCAAAAAGTTACTTGTCACCAGATCCAGTGTAAAATGTCGCCATATTTCGGAAATTTGGATTGAAAAAAAAACCACCAAAAATCGCTAATTTTTTTTAATAAAATTTAGGGGTTTTAAATGTTCAAAAACATAAAAAAATAAAAAAAATATAAAGTAACTGTATTAACTGATAGAAAAATAAAGAGTGACTAAAATTCCATATTTGCAACTTCTTCCATATCTTCATCATCCACAGAAGTCGACGTTTGCGCTGCTGAAGATGTTGATGGTTGCAGTGTATCTTTAAATGAGTATTTTGCGTTTTTGCCGATGGCCTCAATGACATCGCTAGGCAATTCGTAATTGAAGCAATTATTATTCAAAACTTTCAGTCTGTTTCGAATAAAAATTATGGCATTTAGTAGGGGACTGGGCATTCTGTTTCGTAATTTGCTTTTTACAATGTTCATTATGCTGAAAATTCTTTCAATTTCAGCGTTAGAATGAGGTAAAGACAACGCGGATATGGCAAGATGAGCTATTTCTCCAAAGTCGTTTATTCCTGCAGCATTTCTATGCTCATTTACCTCAACCCAAAATTTAATAACATCTTTCGTATTCTTCCACTGAACAAAACAGATATTGTGCCATTGCTGCAATATTTTATCTATGTCACTGACATTGTAGCCAAGTTCTTTAGATAATTCGGTTACAGAATTATCCTTACCTTGGCGTAGAACCGTCTCTGGACCCAATTTAGACATTAATTCCAATACAGTATAGTTCGTCGGCAGTCTTTGCTGGATTTCCTTAGCTAACTTTACATTAAATTCAATGCAGCGACGTTTTATTGTTGATATGGCATTTGATGTTAATGATGTTTTTGCGCTCTCTGTTTCAAAGAGGTATCCCATATAAGGAGCTGGATTAAGGTTTCTGTCGATATCAATGTTTAAAAAGTCCTTATCTGTGATTGCTGCATTTGGCAACAGTATCCTATTGCAAGTGGACCGCAAGAGTGTAATCAACACGTTTAATATTTGAAGTGGATTAGCAGTTTCACTTTCAAAGCTTTTTATAGCAATCTATCTGTACATCATGTAATACACTTTTCAAAAACAATAAATACAAGTAATTGGCGTCGTCCTTGTACATATCATATAATATATCTGCCGTGAAGCATCCAACTTTTACCCTTCCAAAATGTAAAGTCAATTCTTTATATTGTGCCAAAATTCTTTGAACTGCTGGTTCAATGGACAGCCAGCGTGTGTCACATACCTTTACAATATGTAATGGCGCTTCACCGCAATTTATAGTTTCGTAAATTTCTTTATATTCATCCTTACGCTTTGAGGAATGGGCGAACCAATTGTATGTTTCTCTGATCATAAATTCAATATTTCGTGGTAGCGCCTGCTCCGACGCATGAGAAACCGCCAGTTGCAATGAATGACAAGTGCATCTAATAAGAATAAGATTAGGTATATGATTCTTCAATATTCTGTAAACACCATTATTGATCCCAGTCATTACAGATGAAGTAAGCCGAGACGGGTCGTCTAGAGGGCTATTTAACGCTACGATTTATGATTACTCTGAACCCGGCGAAAATCGCCAAAAATCGCTAAAAATTTTATAGTCGCTAAACGATGAAAAAATGTCGCTAAGAGCTCTGAAAAATCACCAGATCTAGTGACAAAATCGCCAAGGTGGCAACACTGGGAAGAACAAAATTGCCAATCATCGCCTGACGTTTCGTTAGTCCATGACACAAACTTTAATACATAACACAAAAAAACGAAATGTCACTCAAATAACTACTATTATCAAAATATTGAAACCAAACCAGTCATTTACTTAATAAGTATTTACTTTTTCATCATAACAACAAAACTAGAATAGTATTTGCTTTTCACAATACGAACAGAAGACTACGAGTTCGACGCCGTCCGACAGCAAAAACGGAACGCACTTGTGTCACCGACCGGCACTGTCACAACTGTCATCCAGTGAACGTCAAAATAATAAACATCTGTGATATTGTGAGAACAAATTTATCATTGCAAACAAACTTTGGAAACTAAATGAGATATTTGTGAATGATCGAAAAGAAGGTGGTATTTAAATAGTTTTGCTATAAACCTGTGCGGTTGCGATATGGCTAGGTCAACATTCGTTAGCCAAACGATGGAAAACATGTTCTAACAAAAAAGGTAATTCCTTCTCATATTACTGCAAACTAAAATCTATTTAACTATCGATAATAACCCATAAAACCAACACCAAGGATTACTTAAAGAATCGAAATACAACCTAAACTATTATCCTTGTCCATACCAATGACTGTAGCCAGCATTTAGACTACAACAAGTACTTATTTCCTTAGTGTCCAGTATCCCTATGGATAGGTATAAAATTCGGTGTTACAACCTGGCCGGACCGAGAGTTGCTTGACAAACGTGATCGAATACGATCAGTCTGCGACGCGAGCGCGAGAACTTATTAATTATAACTTTTTAATTTTGCATTTTACAATACTATTTTTACGTGATAAATATTAAACAAGAAAATATACTAGAAAAAGAAAGAATACTAGAAAAATATAAAAGAAAATATACTAAAAAAATATAAGTTTTCGTAGTGCTAGTGTAAAGAATGATGTGATGTTAACTGTACCCATTAATTTACGTGCAGAATATCTTAGTACAGGTTTCTAATCATTTGCATAAAGGCCAATACAATGCAAAACCAATTTGAAGTCAGATCAGCTTGTGAAAATAGTTTGTATCCCACCAAAAATATGTTCATGTAAACTGTTGTTATTACACGCTTTAGGGCTTACATTTAATCATACACATACAATCAATATTGTATGAAACTGAATTCTAAACTATTCGTGAAATTTTAAATTGTTGAACAAAATAATTGTATGTTGGAGATACAATGTTTTAGGATGTTTTTTAGATACGATGATAAGTAAAATATTAAAATATTTTTTTGCTTAGTGAGAATATCATCTTAACTAAATACTGTCTAAAACTGAGTAACAATGTTTTAGCTTGCAGGTGTCGATAATCCGGATAATTTTGTTTGTATAGTATAATACAAACCCAAATTATGAGGCTTCAAAAAAACGAAGAAGCACTTCGAGAAATGGTAGGCAGTGCCCTTGCGTTTCGCTTGGCTCGCATTGGCGGAGACACTACCGTTTCCCCAGATACTTACATAATACAACAGAGGAACTTTTCGAATAAAATAATTAACAAGTAGCAAGTCATTTAATGAATGTGTTATTGTACAAAATCAAATCACATGATTGTAACTATAATTTTTAGTGCTTAAAAAAATAATCTTTTAATCAAAATTTCTTTTCTAACTACAAAAATTTGTTTCTTATTAACATATAATACCTACTTAAAAAAATATTGTACTTATATATTTTTTTCTAACAATTTACTAACATTTAAATTTTTTTGTATTTGCTCTGTATGTAACTGAACTCATCCGCCACAGTTAAAGCCGAAACGGCTTTTGTAGCGGTGAGAAAATTAAATATCATGTCTTTTGTAATACTTTTGGTCAATAAATGAAAAAATAAAAAACTTACCGGTACCAGCAGAGTTTATGATTTATAAGTTTCTTTTTTCATTTTCAATGCTATTTTTTATACTTGTGATAATTTTTTTGATAAAAATGGCTGGGCCACAAATCCTGTCTTAGAATAACTTGTGGCCGAGCGGATTCTTTCTAATATCAAAACAAGTAGTTTTTTTAGGGAGCATTGTTTCATTCAAACAGTAATAGATTTAGGTAGAAAAAGTTTATGTCACTGAATATGTCAATAGAATCAATAAATCAATAGATTAGTAGGGGTTTCATTTGAATAATAAAATATTACTTTTTGAGACCCTATCGTTAAAGGGTTTATGAGAGTTTGAAGTTTGATAGCTATAGCGATAGCACTAGCTAGGCCGTTAGGCTGTCGGGGTGCAGGAAGTTCATAGGTTGCTATGAAAATAATGTTTTTTTTTATTATTTACCTACTGTAGGGTAATATTTTATTTCCTTTTTACAAGTTGGCGAATCAAAATGAAGTAAAAAATGATAGCTTATATTAGTGTTATAACTTTTTAATTTTGCATTTTACAATGCTATTTTTATGTGATTAATATTAAACAAAAAAATACGTATGGCACTCGGGGACTGCCGCGGTTAAGCTATTGCATAGCATTTTTATCATAGATTTTGGTTGTTTAGTTACGATTGTGGATCGTGTGGACTGTGGATGTGAATCAGGTACCGCATTTTTTCCAGATGCGGTACCAGATTTTAAAAAGAAATTATATTTTCACACAAATTTTCATACATTTTTTTTCATCATTGACAATTTTGTTATTCACAACACAAAATCTATGACACGGAGTTTTTTTTTCGTTACGGAATTTCTTGATTCGGTCGCCGCGCTCAAAGCCCGCGATAAAAGTTATGCAATAGCTTAAAAATATACTTACTAGAAAAAAGCAATTAGTTTCATTAAAAACGTAATTCATATTTTATTAGTCTAATGTCATAGTTGCTTTTTCTAGTATATTTTCTTGTTTAATATTTATATTAGTGTCTTCTTCTTTGGGGTAAGGTTAAATGATTTGAATTTTAAAAAAATCCAAGTTTTTTATATTACGACATATTCTCTATAGTTATGATTTTTCTTATTATGAAAGTAATAAAATATATTTACAAAATAAATATTGCAACTTACCAACAGAACTATCTTCTAAGCTTGTGGAGTCAGTCCTTTCATATGCAACTTCCTCATCACTTTGGTTAAACTTAGTTAAATTGTTATTATTAACATTGAATAAATTATCTACATTTTTGGTACCAACATAACTTCTTTTACCTAAACCTACTTGGTTCACATTCGCGCCAAAACTAGGACACAGATTAAAAAACAAAAAGATGCACAGGAAAGTCAAACGTAAGTCCATTTTATTAAACTTCTTTAGCAAAATATGAAAACATGGTATGAACCATTTGATAATTTCACGTAAGTCCATTTTTTTAAGAAAACAATATTTCAAACGCGATTTACGAATTTAATAACGCGTGGTGATTCAAAAAGGCGCGGTTGAAACGTCATTTCTCTACAAGCATTTGGGTCTGACTGGCTTTGCGGTGACCGTTGCTAACACTTCTTTCACTCAAATAACTGTTACACGAGGCTTAGTCAAAGAAACCAGTAACTTTCGCTTTTACATTTTATATTCTACGTCCTTATTTCGGCCATTTTAAATCAATGAACAGGAAGCATCGCCATTTTTGTGCATTCAAATGGAGTTTAGAAGTATTTACAACGGAAAAAATTGTTTGCTTTTCGATTGTTTCGCTTTGTTTTGTCACAGTGCCGAATGTATTGTTTGTTTTGAGTACGCGAAAGTTTGTTTTTCTTTGTTTTTATGTTAAAATTATGTATTACTTACCTAAGATTATTTTAAGTAGTTATTAGCCAATGAGTTTATAATTGTAGTATTTATTTCTCTCTTTATTTTGGCACTTAAACAGTCATTAAAAAGAATATGACATAAAAAAGGTAATTATGTTGTAGTATTTTTAGGACGTTTACTATAGAAAGTCTGAGCGATATGGAGACTAGTTGATTTTTTGTAGTATATTTTCAAGTATAAAATTTATCATATAGAGCTTGTGTTATAGTATAATGATACTAGCGATAGCAGATTAAACATCTTAATACTTTTTGTTCAGAATGAAGACATGACCTAGATAGAAAGAGAGACAGGTAAACTCTTAGAGGTCACTTAAGATACATTATAAATAGAAAAATATTGGAAAAAATCAACTCGGCCACAAGTGACTAAGTCTACTAAGTCACTTAAGTCTCGGTAGGCCAGTGGTTAGAGCATCGGATCGGATTTCCAAAGGTCGTGGGTTCGAGTCCCATCTGAGAATTCACTTTTGGACGAGTTGATTTTTCCAATATTTTTCTATTTAAAATTTATAAGTATAAAAAAAACATAGATTTTTTTTAAAATCATGAATAAAAACATAAGAGATCATCAAAATTTTGTTTTATAAGGGAGTCGAATCCATTCTAAGTAAAAGGGGCAGACATCCTTAGGCCGCAAACTCAGGTAGGCGCCTTGCTTACCGCCAAATTAGTGACTTGGTGGCCTTACCTCTCTACATAAAAACTAATAAACTAAAAAGCAAAAAATAAGCCTTTTGGAGTCGGTGGCAGCCAAGGCAAGAAAAATAATAAGACCGTAAGTAGATTGGCTTGGCAGTTTGTTTATATTTTTACTTTTTGGTGTCTGTAATTAAACATACATACATACATGTCAAACTGAGAACCTCCTTCTTTTTTGAAGTCGCTTAAAATCAGTCACAACAATATTATTTGCCAAAACGTAATTTATATGTTTTAGGATTATGAAAAAACTACCATCCGGATCTTCGTAATTAATATAGTAAAACCTTTTCCTAATATTATATCGTAGATTAGTGGCCACCTCTGATGTCAAATTTTATCAAGCCTACTTATAAGGTCTCTGACTTGAACTCTCTACATAGAAACTAATAAACTCAAGTCAAGTTATAATGGTTTGTATTCAACTGTACACATCATACTATTCTAACCGCCAAAATAGCGGAACTAACCACCAAAATAGCTAAATGCTCACCAAATTATAGTAAAATCAACAATTTGGTGAGCAAAATAGTATTTCTGGATACGACATTATTATTTTAGGAGTTAGATTAATTATATATAATCCTAAGTTTTTTTTATGAATGACGGGGAGACTCTGAGCCTTCATCATACCTGATGTTAAGTATTAATAAGGCTGAAGATGGAAGCGAGCATCTCCGGGAATCCTCAATCATTGAGGAACTAGCTATCTTATCTCTTACTGCCGGAACACAACAATGCTGAAAACATTGTTGGTATGGATATGATATGATGGTGGTAGCTAGCCAGACGGACTTACAACAAGTCCTACCACCAACCAAACCGAATACAATATGTACACCCGCTGGGAATCGAACCCGAGACCCCTGTGTCTGATAATTATAAAAAAGTAAGAACCGATTCAAAAAGTTGCCAAAGCCAAAGTTTTTTATTTCACAACTTTTTAACTGACTTCAAAAAAGGAGGAGGTTAAGTTGTATTAAGTTAGATATCTAAAAATCGGTTCATACAAAATGATGTCATCTATGTAACAAATACAAATTTCTTTATTGTTTCATGACTAGGTAATTATTACGAATATGACAGTACTAGCGGATCCTCGCGGTTTTACCCGCGTGGTGCCCGTTCTGATATCGGGATAAAATATAGCCTATGTCACTCGGGAGAAATGCAGCTTTCTAATGGTCTAAGAATTTTCTAAATCGGTCTAGTAATAGTCTTTATAATATGAGTATAGATTTATGATAAATTTTAAATGGAAAAATATTGGAAACAACAAGTGAATTCTAAGATGGATTCACTTGTGTCAGAGTTGTTTTATCCAATATTTTTCTATTTAAAATTTATCATAAGTATAAAAAAAGCATCGAAAAATGCAAAAATAAAAAACTCATAAAAAGTCAGTATTTTTAAAATATCCTAAAAAAATACTGATAATTATGATTGCCTCTGTACTCTAGTTGCAACTCCAACGTATAGGGAAATAGAACATATCGTATTTGTTTTGATCGGTGGTAGGACTTGTTGTAAGTCCGCCTGGCTAGCTACCACCATCTTATCTAAGCCTGACGCCATAACAACAATGTGAAACATTGTAAATTGCTTGTAGGTCTGTAGGCCTTAGTAGGCTCTAAAAGTGGTTATCTACAAATGTGCGTGCTTAGGGAGAAATTTTAACGTAGGTAAAAGTACAAATGGTATGTTAAGGTATATTTTTTTTTATTATCAAATGACATCGTTGGACTAGTTATAGGCCACAAAGCAGTGAAAGTTATAAAAAAAATGATGCAACGCACTGAGAAATTTCAAACAAGTGCGTAAGTAATGAGTAGAAGGTACAGTCGCGGTATAAATAGATATAAATATGTAAAAAGTAATATTTTTATGAACAATTATGTGTATTTACAAAATAAGTATATAATAATAATAATAATAAAAAAATATTTGCATACAATCACACCAATTATCTAGCCCACGTTAAGTTTCATGAAGAACTTGTGTTATGGATACTAGATAACGGATAAACATACTTATATACTTATTTTTTTTGTTTGTAAATACATACATAAGATACATATTAAACACCCAGACCAAGACAAATAGACATGTTCATGCACACAAATATTTGTCTTGCCCGGGGATCGAACCCGGGACCTCTGGCGAAGAAGGCGGGTTTAGTACCCCTGCGCCAAACAGGTCGTCAAAAGGTATATGATAAGTAAGTATCTGACGACCTGTTTGGCGCAGGGGTACTAAGCCCGCATTCTGCGCCAGAGGTCCCGGGTTCGATCCCCGATAAATATCACTTTAGTTAGTTAATCATTGCACTTTTCAGAAAGAATTTCTCGTATGTAATGATAACTATTTATATTACTTATACGGATTCAAAGATGTTTCGTTTCGAAGGTTTCACACTGTATTGAGCAAATAAATAATTTCTATTCTATTCTATTCTATTCTTTTCTATTCTATTCTATTCTATAAGGTGTACTGTAACCAATATAATACCAAAAAAAGCCAAACGGACCACGGAAGTTCAAAATTCATGGCTTAGAATCTTTAGAATAATGCCAGCCGAATGCCTTGTTTAAAAAAGTTATTCCGTATAATTTTTGTTCCTAACTGTACTACTCTAATGTGCGTAGATTGTTGTCGTCACGTATCAGTTCATTTTTCTACTTTCTTTTTATATTATACTGGCCTTCAAATCTTAACCCATACTAACTTAATACCAAAATGATTTACAATTAGAGCATATTTGCTGTACTTGTGATGTTATTCAGAATAAGGTTTTTGGTTGGTGGTAGAACTTGTTGTAAGTCCGCCTGGCTAGCTACCACCACCTTATCTAAGTCTGACGCCATAACAACAATGTTTTCAGCATTGTTGTGTTCCGGCAGTTAGAGATAAGATAGCTAGTTCCTCAGTGATTGAGGATTCCGGGAGAGGCTCGCTTCCATCTTCAAAATAATCCTTATCAATACTTAACATAAGGTTACTTTTTACACTCCACTCAACCTCGCCTTGGGTAAAAATGGTATTGTGCACTAGGCCTAACACGGAGTGGCTACGTATTCTTTGGCTCCTCCAGGTCCTTACGGAGTTATGACTTAGAATACCGATTTCGAGGAGTATTTTGAAGAGGTTTTTAATGAGGTTTCGTTAAGTCGAGGACGAGTAAGTTTTGGAGGAACGACTTAGAATATGAGTGTAAGAGTCTCCCCGTCGTCATAAAAAAGGCAGTATTCATCTAGGTCGCCCTTAAAAAAAATATCCAAAATACTTACCCAATGTATGAAAAGATATGTTTAATCACATTACTTTGACCTATTTGTAGATCATTTTGGCCAGTTGCGTAGGCAAGCTATTATATATGTAAGCACTAACTTTTAATTAATGGAAATAGAATCAAAATCGGTTATTTGAATGAATTTATTTATTATTGATGTGACATCACTTTCCTTATATTATAAGTTATTGGCATCATTGTAAACTAACATTTTAGTGACTTTTTTTTTTTTCATATGTGTTTAGCTTCCATTTGAATCAAAAAAGTATCTAATGACATCATGATATTATTGACAATTGAAATTTAGTGAATGTCTGTCTGTTTATTGTAGATACCTGTTACTGTTTTGTTTTGTTACCATTTGACATCTTTACATTTTCTTTTGACTACTTGTACTTATTTAATGACATCGTAGTATTATTGACATTTGTAGTTTTAGTATTATGTATGTTTTGTATACTATTGACATCTTAATTAATATGTTTTTTTATTATGATCTATTGAATTTTGTTACTTTTAAACTGCCCTTATTCATTTGTCTTTATAATAATTATAACATACTGGCGTTTTGGGATTACTGTAAGTCAGCATGTTCACAATTTAATTGATAAATAAATAAATTAATTAATTGGAAAGATATTTTGGGTTATTTTTTAATAGGGACCTAGATAAATACTGTCTAAATCCGAATAACAATATGAGTACAGTTTATCATACTCAATTTCTAAATTATTTTGGTATTACTTTGTAAGGAAACTGCCGTGTCGCGTGCCACTTATCACCACACTATATTTTAAAAGTTATGAAAACACATATACTTTTTAAAATTAAAGGGATAATAAGGTAATGTTTAACAATATGAAGCAAGTACCAGCGGCCGTGTGGTGACGGCCTAAGAATACAAGTGTCACCACTCCCTTACATGCCTGGGATAACGTGAGTCGACTAAGAGGCTCGACGCATTGAACGCCTGTGCGAGAGAAGGAAAACTTGAAACAAACCCTCTACCAACCCGTCTGGCCAGCGTGGTAGCAGTAGGCTAATAGCCTCCTATGAACGCCACCATAGGCGTGAGCTAGGCCTATGTCCAGCAGTGGACGTCTACAGGCTGATGATGAATGCGGTTTCACTCGCGTGGTTCCCGTTTCCGTGGGAAAATCGGAATAAAAGGTAGCCTATGTTACTCTACCTTCTTTTAACTAACTCTATACCAAGAATCAAATCGATTGATTCTTAGTTAGAGTGTGAAGGAAGGACAATACACACTTTTGCATTTATATTATTAGTTAGAAGGTAATAGGGATAGGATAACATTAAGGATACTGAAATAAAACAACTTTTACGGATATAAAACGCGCTATATTTCACGAACTAAGTTGTAATTGTCCGTATTTTTTGTTTTTTTAGGGGTTTTTTGAAAGAAAGTTGTTTTATTTCAATGAACAGTGCGCGCCAAAACATAAGATGTACGTATTAAGGATACTTTTAAATAGAGAAATATCGGAAAAAGTAAACTCGGCCACAAGTGAATTCTAAGATGAGACTCGAACCCACGACCTTTGGAAATCCGGTCCAATTCTCTAACCACTGAGCAAAGTCAAAGTCAAAGTCAAAGATTTTTATTCAAATAGTGTTATAGATAAGTGCTTTCGAATCGTCCAATTTCCTACCAGCCATTCAGGACATCTTTTAACTGATAATAAGAACGGCCGCAAGAAACTTATCAGCTTTAACAGAAGCAACAACATTTACAAAGGAACATGTCGTTGCCAAACACAAATCTACAATCTTGAAACATATTTAATATAAGAGGAAAAATTTCTTATACTCAGTTATTAGAATATTTTCCTTTTATACAATTACAATACCCAATTAGAGCTACCGAGACTTGCGGACCACCGTCGAAATTCTCCAATACTTTTAGATGTTTAATACGCTGTGGGCCAGCGTTGTCACATCAATCCTAGGAATATCCTTGCATTCGAAAGAAACACTACTCAGGTCAATAATTTATGATTTGTGAATTTTTGCATTTGTCAATGCTATTTATTCAGAAAACGAAATGCATTTTCGGGGATTACAGTCCTCTATTCCAAACCTATTCCTTATTTCTAGACTTACAACTGTTGCTCATAAATCAATCAATCGTGCCAATGTTTACGTAAGCATGGGGGGTAAGGGGGGAAAGCTTTGCTTACTTTTGCTGAAGAGGGGGAGGGGTGGGTAAATAAGTGCAAAAAATCTGCTTACGTAATACTTGAACGGCCCCAAGTGAATTCTCAGATGGGACTTAAAAGGTAAGTATAAAAAAAATTAAAACCGACTTCAAAAAACTAAAAAGCAAAAAATAAATATTTTGGAGTCGGTGCCAGCCAAGGCAAAAAAAAAATAGTAGCACCGGAAAGTAGATTTTTTTATAGAAAAATAATATTTCACAATTTTTAAAGGTAGAAGAGGTTCCGTGCCTACGCTGATAACCTTATGACAACTCCTCATCACCTTTTACAAAATGCTGCTTTTCCTGGTGCAGGGACATTACTTATTGAGGAGTTCTCCCGATACTTCATCATCAGCTGCACTTCATCACATGCATTGAGTCGAGCATAAATTGCTTATGAACTACATTAAAGCAATCGTATAGCTGCCGTGAAATGCTAAGTATTTAATAGTTCCGATGACCATTTGTGGTCTTCATTATCAGTTCCACTTCACCAAATGGTGCATTCCGGAAGCATATGCATAAGTTACTATAGAAAACACCGAAATTGCTATAAGAGTGCCTATTATATTTAAAGAGTTCCCTGGATTTCTCCAGGATCCCATCATCAGATCCTGATGACAATGGGACTACATGTGAAGTATACCCTTTCGAACAAATAAAGAATTACTCAAATCGGTCCAGCCGGCTTCGAGTAATCGAGTAACATACATAAGAAAAAAAAAACCGTTTAATTGAGAACCTCCTCTTTTTTTTGAAGTCGGTTAAAAATAGCATTGAAAAACGCAAATATAAAAAAAATCTTAAAATAGGATAACATTGTTAGGTGTATTAAATAAGTAAGGTGTATTGAAACACATGGTTCCGCCTGCAGTTTCACCCGCGTATTTCCGGTTCCCGTAGGAATATATTAATAACCAGGCTATCTACTAACTGTGTACCAACAACAACATGTTCCATTGTAAATGTGGTTGTTTCTGTTAAAGCTGATAAGTTTCTTGCGGCCGTTCTTCTTATCAGTTAAAAGATGTCCTGAATGGCTGGTAAGGAAAAAAAAATTTGGACTATTCTTTGACCAAATTTCATCCAAATTCGTTTAGTAGTTTCGGAGCCTAATCAATGCAAACAAACAATCAAATCTTTACTCTTTATACTATTATTACTAGCGGCCGCTCGCGGTTTCACCCGCCTGGTTCCCGTTCCCGTAGGACCAATTGAATTGATATATATATAAAATAAGTGAATTGTAGGATATATGTCTCCCTCGTACCAACATTTTTATGCCCCTCAGGGCCCATAAGATCCTAACACATTTTGTAACACCTGTACCTACTTATGGAAAGCTATAAAATGATTGAATTGAATTGAATTTACTACCGGCATAAACAAGTATCCTATGTTCTTAACTAGGCTATCTACTATCTGTGTACCAAATTTCCTCCAAATCCGTTCAGTAGTTTTTGAGTTTAATCGTCGCCAAACAAACAATCAAATCTTTCCTCTTTATAATATTAGTTTAGACTAGCTGTGCCCGCATCTTCGTTCGCGTGAGAACCGGAACATTCGTTTCCAATGGCAATCCATCTCGTCTAAATTGTTGGTAAGACGGTCTTTCTAACCAACTTCAAAAAGCCAGAAGCTATTGAGTCGCCTATATTCATTACTTAACACATCATCCATCCATCATCAGCCTGTGGACGTCCACTGCTGGACATAAGCCTCTCCTAGCACACGCCTTTAATGGCGATCATAGGAGGCTATTAGCCTACTGCTACCACGCTGGCCAGACGGGTTGGTAGAGCGTTTGTTTCAAGTTTTCCTTCTCTCGCACAGGTGTTCAATGCGTCGAGCCTCTTAGTCGACTCTTACGACATCCCAGGCATGTAAGGGAGTGGTGACACGTGTATTCTTAGGCCGTCACCACACGGCACTTAACACATGATACTATTTAATTACATTCTTAACTTCTTATCGCCTTTAATAGAGGTTTATCAATTCGTCAGTACCTACGTATTTACCTATATTTTATAATAAAACTGAAAGTAAAATTACCTATTAAAAAGCAAAGTAGTGTCATGATTTTAAATATTTTCTGTAACATGGTAGTAATTTTCTTACTTTTGTCAAAGTGGTGTTCTGCCAACACCACTTTGACAAAAGTAAGAAAATTACCACTTTGACACACCATTTTAGCGAAATATGGGAGTAAGTGGTGGGGGCGAGGCAGACTCAGGTGGCCTACTCTCTAAGCCCGCCAACTAAGATACGGGACCCCGTCCGTAAGTTTCCCGAAACTACGGATGGAGCCTACTCTCTATTGATTTCGGATGTACTTGTTTTGGACAAACGGCACAAACACATTGGGAGTAGGGACAGTTTCAAAACGTATTCTCATTCATTCTTTGTTCTGGACTCCGAACTAATAAGCTGTCCGTAGGTGATACGGAGTAGGAAACGTCCGTAACTTAAGCCGAAACTACGGGTTTCGTGCTTAGAGAGTAGACCTCCAGGTACGGGAGTAGTCGGTTGCTCAGTCAGTTGTGTCCGGACCATCGAGAAGAAAAGTTGTGCATAAGTGCTGTAGTGACTAGTGATAATACATATTAAAGTAGAGTGTACGTGTGTATTTGTCAAGAGAAATAAAGTGATTTACCTGTGGAGTTGGGATTTTCTTTATAGTAGCATATTTTTGAAGACGTTTTTTTGTTGTTGTGATGATAGTAATTTAATTATTATTATCACAATGAAAATAAACGTTTTCTAACTCTTAATCTAAAAACTAAATCACAGGCATCGGCTATCAGATAGCCGATTTAGTATCATCAATATTTTTTATGTTTTTTTCATCAGTCATGTTTCAATGTGGCTTTTGTACTTGTAACACGCCTTCGAAATTAACAGAGGAGCTCAAGATTGTTATTTTTGGTCACCTACCCCGCAACCGACCTTAGCGAAAGTTACTAACGTATAATTTCCCTTACGTAGGTTGTATAGCTAGTAATCATAGTTTACATCATACTGCTCGGTAACTAGGATTTACTAGTATTGTTAGGCTGTGTAAGTTGGCATGTGCAACACAGTGCATTGTTTAGATAGAACGTTCCATTTTCAAATCACTTTACAAGTCAAGCATCTATAGGGTGAATGCTTTAGTTGTAAAGTACACCTATGCTATGTAAAACTCTTTGGTTAACCACTCTCTTTTCTTATAAAATGACGAAACACTTTACTGAAAAAAAAAAATGGCGGCAGTTCATTTCAGTTCCAGCTATGTAAAACTCCTTGGTCAAACATTTTTTTGTCATAAAATGATAAGAAAACTTTTTACTGTAAAAAAACAATTAAAATGGCGGCATTTCATTTAAACTAAATGTGTGTTCACTTGATGACTGTATTAAAATTAAAATAGGTACATAATTACAAGTTTATCCTAGTTAAAGTGTTAGTTCATCATGTCAAGTACTTTATCCGATGAAGAACTGGTCGGCACGCCTGATTTCTGTCATCTTGAAGCCGAAGATGTCATACAAAATCTTTTACCGAACAAATCCAGAGATCGATACTTATAAGCCTATGAAGAATTTAATAACAGAAAAAGGAGTACCTAAGTAAATTCTTAGTCAGAAAGTATATCAAAGTCAAAGTCAAAGTCAAAGATTTTTATTCAAATAGACTTATAGGTAAGCATTTTCGAATAGTCTAACAATATTTTTTCCCTACCAGCCATTCAGGACTTCTTTTAACTGATAAGGAGAACGACCGCAAGAAACTTATCAGCTATAACAGAAACAACAACATTTACAATGGAACATGTTGTTGCGAAACACAAATCTACAATTTTGAAATATATTTAATATAAGATAAAAAAAATCTCAAACTCAGTTATTAGAATATTTTCCTCTTACACAATTTAACATAGTTGTTTTATGTTACTATCACATCCATGCATTTTGGTCTTTCAAATAATCATCTACCTTGTCTATAAAAGCAAGGTATCAAAAGTATTCAGTGCACAAGAGATCTTGCTCAAAAACGCGCCTGATGAAATTTTTTTAGCAACAAGGGTATGTACGTACAAGCTATTTCAAATGAAGTAGGCACCTATGTGGTTTTTCTTTTAAATAATAGTTTTTATTACATTTTTCACATTTATTTTCTTCTTTTTGTTTCAGGTTGCATTGATAATGGGATTGCATTGTCTGTGGAAAACTTAAAAGTCTTACACCAGAAGATAACACAATGGCCGATAATGTGATGGGAGTAAGGCTTGAGATAAATAAAACAAATATTTTTCACATTAAACTAATACTTTAATAAAATTATTAAAACAATAAAATTATACAAATAATTATAAATTAATCACAACGCGCGCGCGCGATATTACGGGACGTAAAGACGGTTTTTGGTATTTTATTGAATTATCACTTAAATACACTATTTATCGATATAAAAAGGTTAATTACTTATAATTACATAATGTTATCCCTTTTTTATCTCATTTAATCATTTAAAACACACACAAACCCTTAGAGGAAATCCGTGAAAAAACGCTGATGCACTGCCGGCGGTGTTGAATTTTTATAAAAAAAAATATTGACATTTTTAGAAAACTGTTTCTGTAGTACTTCAGTCAGTTGAATGCCATCTAGATACTCTGTGAAAATTTTATAAAAATCAATGGATTATATTTTTTTTAAATACATTCTAAAATTGCGTGACGTCATCGTCCGTAATGTGGCGTGCGGCATGCGAGTGGATACGACAAAAGTGGATCGATCATTCCTCATTGTTTTATTAACCGACTTCAAAAAAGGAGGAGGTTCTCAATTCGACGGTTTTTTTTTTATGTATGTTCTACCATAACTTCGCCAGTTGTTAACAGATTTTTATAATTCTTATTTTATCTGAAAGAAAATGGTTTCTGTGTGGTCCCATATAATTTTTACGAAGATCTGGCTAGTAGTTTTTTCATAATCTTGAAAAATATCAATCACCTTTTGGCAAGTAGTCGTTTACCTAGATAACATTGTTGTGTATGGGCTGATTTTTATTGTAAGTAACGGCACATGATGTAACTAAAAAATCTGAAATAAAAACATTTTATAAAAAATAATTAAAACCGACTTCAAAAAGTAAAAAATAAAACTTTTGGACTTTTGGAGTCTCCTGGTGGAGGTGACGGGTTAAATGGATCAGATCTATTTCCCAAATCTGGTTCCTTGGAAATCCGAATATCCATCATTGTCGACGACCTGTTTGGCGCAGGGGTACTAACCCCGCCTTCTGCGCCAGAGGTCCCGGGTTCGATCCCCGGACAAGTCAAATATTTGTGTGCATGAACATGTCTATTTGTCTTGGTCTGGGTGTTTAATATGTATATTATGTATGTATTTACAAAAAAAAAGTATATAAGTATGTCTATTCGTTATCTAGTATCCATAACACAAGTTCTTCATGAAACTTAACGTGGGCTAGATAATTGGTGTATAAAAAAAAATAAAAAAAAATACACACAAAGTCAAAGTCAAAGATTTTTATTCAAATAGACTTATAGATAAGTGCTTTCGAATCGTCCAATATTTTTTTCCTACCAGCCATTCAGGACATCTTTTAACTGATAGTTGGGATTTTCTTTATAGTAGCATATGTTTGAAGACGTTTTTTTTTTGTTGTGATGATAGTAATTTAATTATTATCATCACAATGAAAATAAACGTCTTCTAAATCTAAATCTAAAAACTAATTCACAGGCATCGGCTATCAGATAGCCGATTTAGTATCATCAATATTTTTTATGGTTTTTTCATCAGTCATGTTTCAATGTGGCTTTTGTACTTGTACACGCCTTCGAAATTAACAGAGGAGCTCAAGATTGTTATTTTTGGTCACCTACCCCGCAACCGACCTTAGCGAAAGTTACTAACGTATAATTTCCCTTACGTAGGTTGTATAGCTAGTAATAATAGTTTACATCATACTGCTCGGTAATTAGGATTTACTAGTATGGTTAGGCTGTGTAAGTTGGCATGTGCAACACAGTGCATTGTTTAGATAGAACGTTCCATTTTCAAATCACTTTACAAGTCAAGCATCTATAGGGTGAATGCTTTAGTTGTAAAGTACACCTATGCTATGTAAAACTCTTTGGTAACCACTCTCTTTTCTTATAAAATGACGAAACTTTTTACTGAAAAAAAAATCAATGAAATGGCGGCAGTTCATTTCAGTTCCAGCTATGTAAAACTGCTTGGTCAAATTTTTTTTTTACCATCAAATGATAAGAAAACTTTTTACTGTAAAAAAAAAATGAAAATGGCGGCATTTCATTTAAACTAAATGTTTGTTCACTTGCGATGACTGTATTAAAATTGGTACATAATTACAAGTTTATCCTAGTTAAAGTGTTAGTTCATCATGTCAAGTACTTTATCCGATGAAGAACTGGTCGGCACGCCTGATTTCTGTCATCTTGAAGCCGAAGATGTCATACAAAATCTTTTACCGAACAAATCCAGAGATCGATACTTATAAACCTATGAAGAATTCAATAAACGGCGTGCAGAAAAAGGCGTACCTAAGTAAATTCTTAGTCAGAAAGTATATCAAAGTCAAAGATTTTTATTCAAATAGACTTATAGGTAAGCACTTTCGAATAGTCTAACAATTTTTTTTCCCTACCAGCCATTCAGGACTTCTTTTAACTGATAAAGAGAACGACCGCAAGAAACTTATCAGCTTTAACAGAAACAACAACATTTACAATGGAACATGTTGTTGCGAAACACAAATCTACAATTTTGAAATATATTTAATATGAGAGAAAAAAAATCTCAAACTCTGTTATTAGAATATTTTCCTCTTACACAATTTAACATAGTTGTTTTATGTTAGTATCACATCCATGCATTTTGGTCTTTCAAATAATCATTTACCTTGTCTATAAAAGCAAGGAATCATAAGTATTCAGTGCACAAGAGCTCTTGCTCAAAAACGCGCCTGATGAAATTTTTTAGCAACAAGGGTATGTACGTACAAGCTATTTCAAATGAAGTAGGCACCTATATGGTTTTTCTTTTAAATAATAGTTATTTTTACATTTTTCACATTTATTTTCTTCTCTTTGTTTCAGGTTGCATTGATAATGGGATTGCATTGTCTGTGGGGCATGCAGAAGCCAAGAACTTAAAAGTCTTACACCAGAAGATAACACAATGGCCGATAATGTGATGGTAGTAAGGCTTAGGATGAATAAAACAAATAGTTTTCACATAAAATTAATACTTTAATAAAATTATTAAAACAATAAAATTATACAAATAATTATAAATTAATCACAACGCGCGCGCGCGATATTACGTGACGTAAAGACATTTTTGGTATTTTATTGAATTATCACTTAAATACACTATTTATCGATATAAAAAGGTTAATTACTTATAATTACATAATGTTCTCCCTTTTTTATCTCATTTAATCATTTAAAACACACACAAACACTTAGAGAAAATCCGTGAAAAAACGCTGATGGTGTTGAATTTTTATAAAAAAAAATATTGACATTTTTAGAAAACTGTTTCTGTAGTACTTCAGTCAGTTGAATGCCATCTAGATACTCTGTGAAAATTTCATAAAAATCAATGGATTATATTTTTTTTAAATACATTCTAAAATTGCGTGACGTCATCGTCCGTAATGTGGCGTGCGGCATGCGAGTGGATACGACAAAAGTGGATCGATCATTCCTCATTGTTTTATTAACCGACTTCAAAAAAGGAGGAGGTTCTCAATTCGACGGTTTTTTTTTTTATGTATGTTCTACCATAACTTCGCCAGTTGTTAACAGATTTTTATAATTCTTTTTTTATCTGAAAGAAAATGGTTTCTGTGTGGTCCCATATAATTTTTACGAAGATCTGGCTAGTAGTTTTTTCATAATCTTGAAAAATATCAATCACCTTTTGGCAAGTAGTCGTTTACCTAGATAACATTGTTGTGTATGGGCTGATTTTTAGTGTAAGTAACGGCACATGATGTAACTAAAAAATCTGAAATAAAAACATTTTATAAAAAATAATTAAAACGGACTTCAAAAAGTAAAAAATAAAACTTTTGGAGTCGGTGCTAAGGCCAAAAAAGTTAATAGAAGTGCAATGTAGAATGCCCTGGCTGGCACCGACTCCAAAAGTTTTATTTTTTACTTTTTGAAGTCGGTTTGAATTTTTTTTTTTATTTAATGTTTTTATTTTTTGTCAAAATACGGGAATGCAGTTCAATATTTCTCAAAAAATTTGGGATGGTTCCCTAAGAACGTTTCCATGTAGCAACAACGGTTAAGCTACCTATGCCAGTCATGCCCAGTCTTAATTTAACTTTTTTTTGTTTAAAAGTATACATAAATAATATTTCAGTAAATTCAGGGTGTGGGTTAAGCCCTTTAATCTGTGCTTTGCGCTGTTCAGCACTGCCGTCTCAGAGTTCTTTGGAGAGATGGTAGTTGATGCCGATAGAGGCAGGAGTCTCCTGGTGGAGGTGACGGGTTAAATGGATCAGATCTATTTCCCAAATCTGGTTCCTTGGAAATCCGAATATCCATCATTGTCGACGACCTGTTTGGCGCAGGGGTACTAACCCCGCCTTCTGCGCCAGAGGTCCCGGGTTCGATACCCGGACAAGTCAAATATTTGTGTGCATGAACATGTCTATTTGTCTTGGTCTGGGTGTTTAATATGTATATTATGTATGTATTTACAAAAAAAAAGTATATAAGTATGTCTATTCGTTATCTAGTATCCATAACACAAGTTCTTCATGAAACTTAACGTGGGCTAGACAATTGGTGTAAAAAAAAAAAAAAAAAAAAAAATGTTTTTTCTGGCCACGAAAACCATTAGAACAACGACAAAGTGAGTAGCCAGAATTATTTTATTTAATTTATTTGGACCACCAACAAGATTACAAACAAACAAACAAAAAGAAAAAGAAAACACACACATAATAACATTCAGAACAAAGCAAAATCTTAATTTAGGTGACAACGGCATGCAATTAAGATAACTAACTTAACAGCTTCACATAAATAAATTTACAGGAAATAATGTGAAAATTAAAACTATGTAAGTTAAAATGTCACAATTGCCACAATGGCTAAGTTTTCAGATATTTATTTGTTGTGGCTATTAATAAATAGTTGATTACAATTTCCTTGTACAGTCAGAAGCATGTAATGTTACCTTA
Source organism: Chrysoteuchia culmella (assembly GCA_910589605.1). NCBI lineage: Eukaryota > Metazoa > Arthropoda > Insecta > Lepidoptera > Crambidae > Chrysoteuchia > Chrysoteuchia culmella. The sequence goes on from OU342669.1 coordinate 2,416,001, forward strand.
TACTTACATACATCCAATTTTCCTCAATCGAAAACAATACTACGTCTTATATCTAGATCTACCGTCTGGGGCCTAGAACCGGGGATAATATTAAAAACGGATGCTCTTTATGTCACTAATGATTGAAACATTAGGGTCCTAACTAATTAAAACCTAATCTTTACTTTTGAATTTTTTTCTAACAAACTTAAACGTCAATTCAATATAATGCAAACAACAGTACCGCTCAACTTTTCGGAGCTACTCGGAACGTCTTTTTGACAATTTATGTGTCGGCTGATAGAAAAATAATACTGTCTGACTTACTATCGTAATTCATGAATCCACGAAGGTATTGTTTTCTTTCTGGAGTGATTTTGCACTCAAAGCCATTTTCACATAAATTGTGAAAATGAATCCAATTCGATTACTTAAATTGAAATCAATTTAAACTGAAACCAAAGAAATTCCCATGACAATATTCTGACTTTACTAATCAAAATTATTCCTTTGAATTTACACTCTTTTAACACTATGATCTTCTTTATAAAAATATCTTAATGTAAAAAGCGTAGAACCCATGGAATTAGCAGGTACTACTTACTAGTACTTAATAATTCCATGGCTGAATTTACTTGGTACAAAGAGTATACTTGGTATTGGTTGACATGATATGTCATGCATGATGGATAAAATTATAAACAGATAACTGTGAAAAAATTGCGATATTTAATATTAAACTAATTTTAATTAATTTGAAACAGAGATTTTAAGCTATGGGAAGTAGCAGGGACTGTTGCTATTCAATGAGATAAAGGTAAATTTTCTTGTGGATAGTGATATCGTGATGTTTTGCGGTAAGTTTTGGTTGTCCCCTGTACCACGATTAGTTCGCAACGTTAGCGATAATATCGTTTTGCAATAATACACTGATTATGAATCGTAACTTTAAATTCTTATTGTGAGTAATGCATGGGTTTTGATTAACTGAAATCTTTTCAGAATAAATACTAATACTCTAGAGAGTCTCTATTTTCAATATTTTCCCCGATTATAGGCCCCACGCGGTATACTAATAGTTTAAAGAGTTATGATTGTTTTTGACTGTTTTTGTTTGCATTGAATAGGCTCCGAAACTACTTAACGGATTTGGGTGAAATTTGGTACACGGATAGTAGATAGCCTGGTTATGAACATATAATTTTTATCCCGATGTTCCCACGGGAACGGGAACCACGCCGGTGAAACGGCCGCTATTAGTACTAAAGTGAAAATTGTCATTTTTATAACACGGTTTTTATGTTTTAATTAATATGGTAAGTACTATCATTAATAAATCCAGTGCTATAGAATTCGTCTGTGCTCAACATGATAAGCTCGATTTGCAGTCAAGTGTACATTATATATGTTAAATGTATTGTGATGAGCTCATTTTATTTTATAAGTATTGCAACTACGGTCATTACAGAAGTAGGTAGTTCTTCATTATTGTTGTAGGCCTTGGAAATCCAGTTGGTTTTAAAAGTGTGTAAAAGTATTAAATTAAATAGTGTTACAATAGTTATAATATTTATAGTGTGAATTGAAAATATTTACCAACTTATTGTCTTTACTCGTTAGAAAATTGGCATTGGAATCGAGGAAAAGGTTAATTTTATTACGATTAACTCAAACTCAATATCATTTATTCAGTCTGGGCTGTTACAAGCACTAGTGAATGACAAAGAAGCTACGCCATCGGTCCATAAACGCTACAGCGAGAGACCTTGTAACGAGAAGAATAGGCAGGAATCTCGTGAAGAGCTGTTTTTTTCCCCCTGTCTTATTATTATTACATACAGAGTCGTCAAATTGAAAAAGTACCTTAAACTAGTTAGGTAGCGTAAGTAAATGAGTGGTGGTTACTAGATTTAACGCAAGTGTAAAAATGAAAATAATAATACCCAGAATTACCAAGTGATAATGCAACCTTGGGAACCTTGTAACGAGAAGAACTCGTCAGGTTTATTTCCTGTAATATTTGGTACAGGGCGATTCTCGCGCCTTCGACATTTTTTTGGAACCATAAAAATCTATATTTGAAACTCACTGAGAACAATCTTCAACATTATAGGATTGTCATAGATCATTGAAACTAAAGTATTTTGACCGTAGTAAAGATTTTATTAACATTTTCAATAAAGAAATTATGGTTTGAAAATGACGAATTCGACATATCTCAGCGCGGGAATTGCACCCCAGATCGTAAAATTAAAATGTCATAATAACAACATAGTAATACACTTTCCTAACATGTTATTCTATTAAACAGAATCAGTAGTTTCCTAATGCCACGAACAGTAATAATAATAAATTAAACACAATTGAAGCATCGGACCGGATTTCCAAAGGTCGCGGGTTCGATTCCCGTCTGAGAATTCACTTGTGGCCGAGTTAATTTTTTCCAATATTTTTCTATTTAAAATTTACCATAAGTACAATTGACTTATTTTATTTCGATGAAATATATTCCCCTTTATTTCAGGTACAGAATGCTGTCCTTACCTTGCGTTTTGTTTTTGCTGACACTGACTTCAGCTGCATCTTCCGATGGTACAGTTGGTACTGCACAATCTGTATTATTGGAACCATCAGTATCAAACGCTAGTACACAGAGTACCGAACTGAATCTGACTCCAGAAGAAACTGATAGTCTCATGTATTTATTTGATGCTGAACTGGCATCTTACCAGTTTCCAATGAAAAATGATATGGGAAATATCATAGGATCCACAGATTGTAAATGTCCTGAAGGCCAAATGGTTTTATGGAATAAGGAAGAGCAGAAATGCTACTGTATTGAAGATGAAGACGAATAATTAGAATTAAATCAGTGAAATCATGATCTTACATTATTATGCATTTATACAAATAATATGCATTTTTAACCGACTTCAAAAAAAGGAGGAGGTTATCAAGTCGACTGTATTTTTTTTTTTATGTATGTTCCACCATAAATTCGCCAGTTGTTAACAGATTTTTAAAATTCGTTTTTTATCTGGAAGAAAATGGTTTATGTGTGGTCCCATATAATTTTTACGAAGATCTGGCTAGTAGTTTTTTCATAATCCTGAAAAATATCAATCACCTTTTGGCAAGTAGTCGTATACCTAGATGACATCATTGTTGTGTATGGGCTGATTTTTAGTGTAAGTAACGGCACATAATGTAACAAAAAAATCTGAAATAAAAACATTTTATAAAAAAAATCAAACCGACTTCAAAAAGTAAAAAATAAAACTTTTGGAGTCGGTGCTAGTTAGCTAAGGCCAAAAAAAATATAGTTAATAGAAGTGCAATGTAGAATGCTTTGGCTGGCACCGACTCCAAAAGTTTTATTTTTTACTTTTTGAAGTCGGTTTGATTTTTTTTATAAAATGTTTTTATATTAACATTTTTTTAGATGAATTGTTAACTGTCATTTTGTAATTGTGATTGTTAATTATTTATACAAGTCTTTGAAGTAATACAATGCACTTATTTGTATTTTCAAAAGAAAATAAATAGTTACATAAAGTAAAGTAACATCAACAGCGCGTTAAGCTCTACATTTTAACTTTGAGAGAGGGCCCTTATTTCGGTCGTAACGTAATAGAGATGCTTTTTGAAGTGTAAAAAGCAGACGTGGTTTTGTCTGCAGAAAGTCTGAATAAAATTATAAGATTTCTTATGTGATACTTCTTGAATTATGCCCATTACGCTAATATCGAATTACATCAATGTGACGTATATGGAAGTTGCAATATACAATGTTACGGTAAATGTTAATAATTATAAATAATGACCAACAATTATAAATATGAGTACTAGAAAAGTCAGAAATTAGAAAACCTAAAAAAACACTCTGCCCACTCTCGCGCTACACGCCGCCGTATCCGCTTCACCGACGAGTACCTTTGTTGTCGGAAATTATTTTCTTAGCGAATTTGTGGAAATACTTTTTCGCAATTTCTGACTTTTCTAGTTATCATACGTCAGTTGGTGTCTTAAACAGTTTTGATCCTCGTAAGAAACCGGATCGATTGGCATCAAAAAGATCTTTAAAAAATTAAAAATTTAAATATGTCGACTGTATTTTTTTTTAATCCGTGAATGAAGTTCAAATTTTCTCAAAAAATTTAGGTTAAGGTACATGCCCGTCATGCTCATTCCTAATTTTCCATCCTGTATATAAGTATATATAATATTTTAGTAAATTCAGGGTGTGAATAATTCAAAGTTATTTGAAGTAGGAATATATTGTTACTTAAAAATAAGAATGAAAACGATTCGGTAAATGTTGACATTGACATGAGGTACAAGACAAAGACAATTTAAAAATAAAGGTTTATGCCACGTTCCGAAATCCAATCATATGTTGCGAAATCTCACCCAGCCTAATATTTATTCTTATAACAAATAGTTTCATCTTATTGTTATTGTTTTTATGATTCAACGGAACGCATTATGACGTATTTTTAGGTAATAAATTAAAAAAGTTCTTTACCGCGGTAGGCCGCAAAAAGTGATTTTCTACGCAGGAACTGAATGACAAATCCTCCTTTTCCGAGCGTGTGGGGTGAAAAATAATATAAAAACCTCCGACTTAATTATCCGTCGGGGACTGCCATTAAATGAACTATGCTTTTGCAGTTTTAAAGTAACGTGAATAATTAGATTTATTTATATTCATGCTGAAATTAATAATAGTGATGGCAGCCCCCGACGGATAAATAAGTCGGAGGTTTTAATATTATTTTACCTTTTTCAATTATGGTTTAACTCATAATTTTTAATTTGGCTTTTTATTTCAAACTTTTTAGAGGGCATAGATATTATGTACATTGTACTAAATAAAAACCATTACTGAAACCGCATCAAAATCGGACTAGTAGTTTTGGTTTTGCTTCAACATATGTCTGCAGCGCCCCTTGAGTTGTTGTCACCGTAACACTTTATCTAAGTACATTCACCAATCAAACCCAAACCCACTACTGTAAACCGCATCAAAATCGGACTAGTAGTTTTGGTTTTGCTCAAACAAATGTACAGCGCCCCCTGGTGAGTTGTTTCCGTAACACTTATCTAAAAACATTCACCAATCAAACCCGAGCCCATCACTGCAAACCGCATCAAAATCAGACTAGTAGTTTTGAAGATAAATGGCAACATTGGTTTCCACAAACAAACAAACAACCTCTCACCCGAAACGCATATACCGTCTCCGTGCCGTGGGTAAAAAGGGATTGATCACGTAATAATGTAGTCGTTTAACAGAATATCGTTTAAATATTACATTTAGATCAATTCCTTGTCAGCCTCATAAGTCATACTGTCAATCGATGTACACTTGCAGTCTATGGGTGGGATATTCGCGGCGGGCATACAGCGCCCTTCGCGTGCAATACAACAACGCGTTTAGGGCGATGATGGGGTTGCCGCGCTGGTACAGTGCGTCCGCAATGTTCGCGGAGGCGGGGGTACCAGATTTTTATGCAGTGATGCGCTTACGCAGCGCTTCGTTATTAAGACGCGTGCGTTGCAGCTCCAATATCCTCCTGGCGACGCTGTCTGAAAGGTGGGATTCACCCATGCTGCGAACCTGGGTGGGCTATCACTCTCTCGCTAACGACGGGAGGGCCAGGCCCTAATATTAATGTCTTTTGTTTTTAGATATAGGATACTAACATTAGCGTACCTATAAGTTTCATATGTACCTACTAACAAAAATGGAACCAGTTTTCTGAAACAAATGTTTTTATTATTATTATTATTATTTATTATTATAAGCGACCTAGGAACGTCCCTCCCACTGCTGTGTACCGTTTTAGGTCGTATTTATACCAACAATAATGTCATTTACACAATTCGAATAACAGCTTCGTCACTGATCGTAAGCTGCTAGCTGACGTCATAACAACAAGTCATCGTAACATTGTTAAACAATAATGTGCAATTTGTTTTCGTTGGCTGACACTTTTACTGTTTTGGTCAAACAATAGTACGAAACGTACAGCGGAGCTCTATTTTGAACCACTCGTATGACTTAAGTCACACGCATGCGACTTAAGTCACGCGTCGCACGCTTGTTTCGTTCGACTGAAACGAGTGGGTCAGGGCACTCGTTGCGGTCGAGCGATTAAAAAATACGGACAATCGTATGTCGAACGAAAATCAGTAGCAACGAAGCGCTCGACGCGCGACGAGTGAATCAAAAATAGAGGATATAACACGGATAATTAGACAATGGTGTTGTAATTTCTCAATTGTAATTGTATTGTAATTGTATAAAAAGAAAATATTCTAATAACTGAGTATAAGAAAATTTTTCTCTTATATTAAATATGTTTCAAGATTGTAGATTTGTGTTTGGCAACGACATGTTCCTTTGTAAATGTTGTTGCTTCTGTTAAAGCTGATAAGTTTCTTGCGGCCGTTCTTCTTATCAGTTAAAAGATGTCCTGAATGGCTGGTAGGAAAAAAAAAATTGGACGATTCGAAAGCACTTATCTATAAGTCTATTTGAATAAAAATCTTTGACTTTGACTTTGACTTTCAATCCTACTGAAAAAAGATAGGATTTTTGCGAATAAACTGGTTGCCTTAGTAACATTGCGAAAAGAATCGCTGGCTATTATCGTATCGTCCAAAACAATATCTTCTCTGATTGGTTCACGACTTGACGTTTCAAATGTCAATCCATTCTCTCACGTGTAGTAAACTTTCTGTGAACCGATCAAAATAGCAAGCAAGCAAAAATTAAGTTAATCAGAATAAAGAATATCCAATGTTACTAAAGTTTCTTAGTAAGATAGTCAACACTATTATCTAATAATCCGTGTTTTTGCAATATCCCTAGGATTATTGCGAAAATTCTATTCGTGCAAGGTCGCTATTACGGAAGTGCGGAGAAAACGGTAAGTCAAACGTCGCACGAAAATCAGTAGAAACCTAGAGACGAGTGAATCAAAAATAGAGCTCACTCCTTACCACAATCAAAAACAAAACAATCATTTGTGGAATAAAATTATTATTTATTTCTGTTTTCCGCAACTCTGACCGTATGTAAGCTCATGGGACGAGTTGTGGAATATTCCATGCTAGTCATCTCATCACCTTAAAATGAATAGCTTGATTTGCTGTCAATTGTACATTATGCATGTTAAATGTGATGTGACTAGCTAATTTTGTTTCATAACTATTGCAACCACAGAATAGTTCAGTGTTATTGTTTCAAGTCTTGTAAATTCCAGTTGTCTGTTTAAATATTTAATTAAATATTGTTTTTGCATTAATTTTAATAGTTATCTAAGGCGTGAAGTGAACACCTAGTGAAACAAGGAAAAGGAAAAGGTAAGTTTTCAATAGAGTTAGCACCTATGACATGTGTAATAATGGTAAATATAATAGTAATTCAGATTATTACATTCAAAATGACCATGATAACAATGAAAAGGAGGAGCCCGTGGCGCAGTGGTTCGCGCGCTCGGTCTGCGATTGTTGAGGTTAAGCAACTTTCGCAATGGTCGGTCACGGGATGGGTGACCAAAAATTTAGTATCGTGAGCTACTCCGTGCTTCGGGAGGCACGTTATTCCGTTGGTCCCGGCTGATTAAAAATGGCAAATGAAGACTCAAAATGACTAAGCGATAATGACCTTATTTATAGCGTGAAAAACCGGAAACTCCTCAGTTTTTTTTTGCTGTCTTTTGACGGCTGTACCTACAGAGTTCTGTAGTTTTTTATTTTTTATGGACACTCTTAGCCTTCATCATATACCTGATGTGAAGTATTGATAAGGCCGAAGATGGAAGCGAGCCTCTCCCGGAATCCTCATCATTGAGGAACCGGCTATCTTTTCTCTAACTGCCGGAACACAACAATGTTGAAAACAATGTTGTTATGGCGTCAGGCTTAGATAAGATGGTGGTAGCTAGCCAGACGGACTTACAACAAGTCCTACCACCAATGAAACCGAATACAATATGTACCCCCGCTGGGAATCGAACCCTGGGCCTCTGGGTCTGATACCGGTGGTTGTTACCACTAGACCACGAAGGCGGTTGAAAGCCTTGACAATAATTTTAAATTACATTACTTCTATAAATTAAACTCCTTTTTTAATGGAACTTGTACCTCTTCGAAAACCCCTACAGACCCCTACAATATTCTTAATCTTATCTAGGTATCCAACGACGCCCCACACTATTAAAAAAACTTTTTAATTTTGCATTTTACAATGCTATTTTTAAGGATGCGGGTTCGAATCCCGTCAGGGCGACATGAGACTAGTTGCTTTTTTCCAGTATATTTTCTTGTTTAATATTTATCACATAAAAATAGCATTGTAAAATGCAAAAATAAAAAGTTATAATTAAATGGCTGCTTCATCTTAATCGATAGTCAAACATCTGTAAAGATGTTTCTTTCGAATGCGAGGATATTTCTCTCATTGATGAAGCGACGGTGGCCAACACCGTAAAATGTTGAATATACTAGAAAAATTCGACGTGTCCTCATAGGTCTCTGTAGCATAATTGGTTAGTGCATTGGGCCGGACTCCCAAGGATGCGGGTTCGAATCCCGTCAGGGCGACATGAGACTAGTTGCTTTTTTCTAGTATATTTTCTTGTTTAATATTTATCACAAAAAAAAATATCTTCACTTTACATTAATTTGATAGTATATATATGGATAATCTGTTAGATTTCTACCGTTATTATATTATTGATGTGATTACATTTTTATGCCGAATTATAGCTTCATAGAAGTTAGGGCCTCTAAGCTAAGCCGCGGGCGGACAAACGGACATGGCGAAACAATTTGTTTCCTTGTTGACTGGACTACGTTGTCACGTTATATTTATTTAGAGATAAATAATAACGACAAAATATATATTTAACATGATTTAATACAATATAAAAAAAACTATGCCCGCCCCAGCGTCGCCGCGGCCGGCGGCACCCTCCCCGCGCGCGCAGGCCACCCGCGAACGTCCTCCGTGCATAAACAAGTTCGCTATATAGAAATGTTTTACGACCGTTTGTCTATGAATTTACTTTTTGATAATTTAAGTAATACAAATATTCTAGGTTACAATTAGAGTTAGGAAATTTAACGAACGTTACAACGTAACCCTCTCCTTCTTATCGAGTGAGGATTAGTGGCCACCTCTGCTAGCCTAGCATGAGCGACTTTTATCGACTCGATAGCTCGATAACGTATCACTGTCTCGCTCACATCGTAACGGGCTAAGCAAGACAGTCATGCTAGGGGGGCTGGTGTCAGAGTTTATCGAGCCGCCTATAAGGCCTCTGACTCGGCTTAACGACTGTAATCAAATGACAACAGCCGGGACGGACGGTTTAACGTGCCCTTCGAAGGGAAGCGTTCAGTTATAATGCCACTTTACGGTCACCCATCCGACACCTGACCGGGCCGTACTTTGCTTAACGAACGCGATCGAATACGATCAGTCTGTCAAGCGCCGCCATGAGCGCTTCGTAACCCTAAAAACGTTCTCAACATAGTCATAACGTATAGTCATCATTTTCATAAAACTTTATTTTTATATACGTACACCTTATGTTTTGGCGCGCACTGTTCATTGAAATAAAATGACGGGATGACTGTCATCATCTGAAAAGGTGCCAAAACGTCGGGAAAATCCAAAAAATACGGACAATTACAACTTAGTTCGTGAAATATAGCGCGTTTGATATCCGTAAAAGTTGTTTTATTTCAACATTATTTTTATTTCCTACGCCACTGTCATAATAATATATTAAACACATTTAATATAGATACTTAACTCCAATGAAATACCTATTCTTCCTTTTATTTCAGGTACAGAATGCTGAGATTAACTTGCGTTTCGTTCTTGATAACAATGGTTTCAGCTGCGCCTTCCAATGGTACCGTTGATACAGTGCCATCTGTACCACGCGTACCATTGGAATCATCAGTATCAAACGCAAGTACGCAACAGAATACCGAATTAAATCTGACTCCAGAAGAAATTGAGAGTCTCATGTTCTTACTTGATGCTGAACTTTCATCTTATCAGAATCCAATGAAAAATGATATGGGTGATGTTATTGGAACCACGTCTTGTAATTGTCCTGATAATCATATAAGTATATACGATAAAGCAGCTAAAAAATGCTTCTGTACGAAAAATTACGATGATTACGATGAAAAATAATTTTATGTGTTAAATCAGTGACTATTAAAGTAGTTATTTTTTGCAGTAAGTTGAGTTTTGCTAATAATGTATTTTTTTCTTGTAACTTTACCTTTTTTAACAACGGAATAAAATGGAAAATTGGTCATATATGAAAAATATATATTATTTTTGACAATTCCTTTTCTTAGACAAATGGTAGCGAAGAGATACATAATGTACGTACAGTGCAGATCAGTAACCACTTAGAGTAATCGCGCACTAGGCAGCCAGGCTACGGCAGCCAAAATATTTGAGCAGCCAGTTATAGAAGCCAATAGAGATTTGGCTGCCGCAGCCAGGATTTCGTGGCTATCTAGTGCGCGAGCTCTCATAAACCGTCAATTAATGTAAACACTTTGACTTTTCCCTCATTTAGTTCAAAAAAGCGCGCTATTTGAGTCATTACTTAGTTGAAATGCAAAAAATTTGTTCCGGAGTAATAGTTTTTAGATGTTATGCCTTTAAGACGTTAATTAATATATAACATAAGAACTATCAGAAGGGTTAAATGTATTGTATTCTTTTACTTTTCGTGGTCCCGTTCAAATATCAAATATCAACACTGAAAACTTCAAGCGTTCATAAAAAATAGTACTTGAATCAAAACGAACTTTTTCTGTTTATTCTTATAAAGATTAACGTATATTCGAGTATTTTGAACAAAAACCAGAAGTAGATAGAACTTGTAATTTTTTTCTAAGTCTATTTTTTTATGAAAGTGTTATTTTTTGTCACTTTCGTTACCTTTAAAAAACATTTCTGAGATTTTTTCAAGTAAATCGATCTCTGAAACTACGAGTATCATATCTGTGATCAATAATCGTGTTCACGTCCATAATAAAAGAAATCCAATAAAAAAATAGTTTTTTTTTTACATGTTTAATATGTATATTAAGTATGTATTTACAAAAAAAAAGTATATAAGTACGTTTATCCGTTATCTAGTATCCATAACACAAGTTCTTAATGAAACTTAACGTGGGCTAGAAATTGGTGTGATTGTATGCAAATATTTATTTATTTATTATTTACATTTTGATGCCACTTAAAATAAATACAGTCGAGGAGCTTCCCGGTTGACCAGTAAAGCTTTTATAGGCAGCTTCATTAGAAAAGTAAAATATATATAGAAAACGTTTATATCACAAATAATAGAACATTAACAGGTATTTCATTTTTTTTTATGAATGACGGTGAGACGCTTATCCTTCATCATACCTGATGATAAGTATTGGTAAGGCTGAAGATGGAAGCGAGCTTCTCCCGGAATCCTCAATCACTGAGGAACTGGCTATCTTATCACAAACTGCCGGAACACAACAATGCTGAAAACATTGTTGTTATGACGTCAGGCTTAGATAAGATGGTGGTAGCTAGCCAGGCGGGCTTACAACAAGTCCTACCACCAACCAAACCGAAAACAATATGTACCCCCGCTGGGAATCGAACCCGGGACCCCTGGGTCTTATACCGGTGGTTGTACTAGACCACAGAGGCGGTTAGACCTTTGGTGCCCACCCAGGGGTCCCGGGTGCGATTCCCGGCGGGGGTACATATTGTATTCGGTCTGGTTGGTGGTAGGGTTTGTAAGTCCGCCTGGCTAGCTACCACCATCTTATCTAAGTTTTACGCCGTAATAACAATGTTTTTAGCGTTATTGTGTTCCGGCAGTTAGAGATAAAATAGCCAGTTCCTCAGTGGTTGAGGATACCGGGAGAGGCTCGCTTCCATCTTCAGCCTTATCAATACTTAACATCAGATATGATGAAGGGTAAGAGCCTCCCGGTCGTTCAAAAAAGGTGCATTTTGAGAGTGAAATGTATTATTTAATCTCTCTCATAGCCATGTTTGGTATTAGTTAGATCATGACCAGAAGATGGCCGGAAACAATGACAGGGTTGCCAGGTCATCGCCTAGTTTTTTTTCTTTTTCCTTTTTTACCCTTTCCCTTGATAGACTTTTATTATCTGCACTGTGAAAGTAGCAGCTGGCATTTTCTATAATTTTCTTTCAGTCGCGGTGCGCATACAAAATACCCAATTTTAGTTCTTCTACTTAGTATGACAAACTAGGTTCATATTAATTTAGTTAAACAGGGTAAAGGCACTAATTTTCCTGTTTTGGCTATTTTATTATCTATCATTGAATTACGCCAAAAACTTCAAAACATCCTGTAAATACGTTAAAACAGTGAGTAATTTCTATTTTCCTTGTACAGTAACAAGCAGGTTACATACTTAAACAGAGGCAAGTGTGTCAGAAAAATGTACGGTAAAAATACGTCAGGCTTTAAAAGGCCGTTCCAGGTTTTGAGTGATTTTAACTGTTTCTTTAAATTCGTTTGGAGCTGGTTTTGGGCAAGTAACAATGTGTTAAGACTTAAGTAATATTAAGTTTTTTTCAATATTAAAAAAGTGCCCGAGACAATTGATTAATTGTCATTGTAACAGTTTAATTCCATATTTTGACGTGTGTCAATTTATTTCGGTGGGCTACGTTCATTTCTTGTTGTTTGAGTGGAGTCAAGATATTATGGCAGTGCGAAATTTTATGAACGGCCTCTTAAGCTTGCACTACGAAAACAACCAATTTACCAGTGACAACCAATTAAGCCTTCAAGATCAAAATGTATGGGTTTCCACACCAAACTGCGATGCAATGCGATGCGATGATTAGATGCGATGGGATTTGCAAGCACGCAGGTTGCGATGCGTCCTAGCTGGTAGTGCCCCCCCGCCCGGCTCCCTTTCGAGGCAGAATGGGGGGCCGCGAGGCGGTGGTCCCTCCCTTCTCCCGCCGAGATTTCGAGCTTGGTGGGGTGTCGGGGGGCGGCAAGGGATAGGGTGCTGGACTCACGAGTCCAGTATTCTAGGTGAGCCCAGCATAACCGTTTGGTATGCGTAAAGGCATTCCCCTCACTCAAGAAAAAAAAAAAAAGTTGCGATGCGTCCTGCGAGCTCGCAGAATTTAGCGACGCGATGCGAATTCGCAGCTTTGTGTGGGAGCCCTATGTAGTGAACCGCCTGACCCGCTGTTGAGTGTACATAGTGCATGTTTTTTGCGTGTAATTTTGGTTCATAGCGATAACAACTTTAGTTGTTATATTATCTGAGCTTTAGAAAAGGTATAAATAGTGTTGCTGCGTTCATTAGAACACAAAGTGTGAAGTGCCAATACTTGTTGACTTATTGTCTATTATTGGTTAGAAAATTGCTATTGGAATCGAGGAAAAAAGTAAGTACTTTTTTACTTAAATAGCAATTTGATTGTAGGGAAATCATAGATATTTCTCTCTTTCTGCCTTTATTTTCAAATATGTCTATTGTCATATAAGTATCTCTTTGGACCCAGTTCTAAAAACCACGCCGATAAGCTAGTATCAGCATTACCATATTACCTTCGCAGAATCAGCAACTATCCAATTCGTCATTGGGACAGTCTTTTCAGCAATTTTTAATATCATCACTGCTAGGGCACTGGCCTTCCTTATGGATGGATTAAGAGAAAAGCCCTTTATCCACCGCGCGGGCACATTGCCGTTTTTTTGGGTTTTAACGACTGTAAACGCAGCTGGGACCAACGGCTTAAAGTGCCTTGCAAAGCACAGAGGAGCTCGAGACATAAAATTTTTGATCACCCATCCCGTGACTGACCATTGCGAAAGTTGCTTAACTTCAACAATCGCAGGCCGAGCGCGCGAACTACTGCGTCACCGGGCCATTGGAACAGTGATAATAATAAATAAAACACAACTGACTTACCTACATTTAAGTTATATATCTCTTTATTTCAGGCACAAAATGCTGAAATTGACTTGCGTTTTGTTTGTGCTAGCAGTAGCTTCAGCTGCGCCTTCCAATGGTACATTACCAACAGTACCAGATAGCACAGAACCATCTGTACCACCTGTATCAAGCGCTTGTAACCAACTGAGTGTAAAACTAACACTGCCTCCAGTAGAAAGAATCATCCTTGGGCCCGAGCATTGTAAATGTCCTGAAGGTCAAATAACTATATGGAGTGAGGAAGAGAAGAGATGCTTCTGTGAATAGCAGCAGAAGAATAGGAATAATTAAAAGAAGATTACCATAACACACTTATTTTAATTACGATACGTTTTAGAAGTAAACAAAATTTATTTTAATACGTCTTTTAAAGATTAAGATTTTGCAGGTAATCTCTTTTTATATTATTGTTTTCGTGTTGGTGTTATTTTTTTATATATTTAACACTAGGTAATTGTTGTTGTCAAATGTACATGCAGGACTTAACACAGCAGTTGACGATAGACGAACTAATAATTGTAATAACTTTTTTTATTCAATAAAGCATTTCATTTGACTTGATGAAAATAATATTTTGAAAATATATGTGGAGTATCACTTAGCAGTATTTTGTAGACCAATGCGTCTAAAATAATCAAGTTAATTTTTTTGAAAATCAACCCTTCATGATTATTATATGATTTTGGCTACTGCATGTATGTAGTACCTACACGCACCAGTGTATCGATAAGCCCCCTTGGCCCGTAGACAAAGTAACATCGTTATGTAGCGAAACGATAATTCGATAATTTATTGTGTATATTCGCCAATTAACTTGCGGTAAGACTACGTGGTTTAGCGCGGCTTATGACAATCTGCCAATCCCATACATTTAATCTATACTAATATTATAAAGAGGAAAAAATTGTATTTTTGTATGTAACGAATAAACTCAAAAACTACTGGACCGATTTTGACGAAATTTGGTATAGAGAATCCTTAGACCCCAATTAGTAACATAGGCTATAAATGATCCCAAAATTCCCACGGGAACGGGAACCACGCGGGTGAAACCGCGCCCGGCCTCTAGTTCTTTTATAAATAAATAAATTTATTTGCAAGAATATAATTATATACAAGGTGTTGGTGCTTTCGTCTATTCTGCTTTGAGAGAGGATGCTTTGCAGGAGTACTTCAATGATTCGTCTTATTGAAAATTTATAAAAAAAAACGTATATTTCAAAAACGATTACAATATTTTAAATAGAGGTAACGCTTAGTTCGGAAGTTTAGTCGTCGAATGAATGCCCGCCACCGCGCCGTCACCCGCTCCCTGGGTCTCAATTCTGCTAATGCTTAGTCGCAATAGTATTCCAGTGGTGTTTAAATGGTAATGCTGTTTTACACAGTTCTTGTTACAACAGTGTAAATAAACACTACTATTGAAACACCACTGAGAGACGATTATGACAATAATTTAGCAGAATTGACCCCCTGGTATCACGCTGGTCGCGGTCGATGCGAGCTTCGCAACGTTTGGTCGTTTTCGCCGCGCGCCAACAGATGGCGCTATCAGTATTTTATACGCCGTAACACAAGGGTTGTTACATAAAATAATGACTGACATAATTATTCTGCTGATACGTCAGCGTGCAAATATTAAATTTGGTAGTACAATTCAGTCAAGAGATCACATACTGTATTTAAACTTATTAAATGCCAGTGTAATTAATATAAAATTAAATTAAAATTAAGCGTCCTAGAAATACAATAGATTTACATAGTGCGTCAAAAAAAAGGTAATAAAATAATAAATCAATTGCCACAGTGTAATTATAGTATAATCAGCATATTTAAAAATAAGTCACTTTTATCATTCATAAAGACCTTAATACTATAGTAATTTTTATCTAATAGCATATTAAATAAATTCTTTTTGAATTTATTGAATGTCATTTGAACGATATCATTAGGCAATTTATTATAAATACTGTACCCCTATTACGAGTTTGCTTAACATGACATTTACAGGACTCGTGAGCGTAGACTATCGGATTCACTGCTCATGTCGGTAAAACAGTCGCTAAATATGAAAGAGACAGAGCTACATTTTACGTTAACGTTTACTGTAAAGTCAAGTTTGCCAAACTCGTAATAAGCCTACTGACTGATAGCCATTTTCGAACTTCGTTATCGTTTTTGACTTAGTAGAAAACGAAAAATATGTCGCGTAATTCCGCAAGAAAAAATGCAGATGCAGCCCAGTGACACACCTTGCACCTTCACCGACTACTCTACACGTGTTTCGCCCACACACGGAGCATCCTCAAGAGTTGTTAGACCGTGCCAATCTCAGCACCGAGACTCGGTGCTGAGATTGGATTGCATTTTTTCTTGCGGAATTACGCGACATATTTTTCGTTTTCTACTAAGATATGGATTTCCGCCAAGTAACGCCTGATTCTATCAAATACGTTTTTGACTTGTTACTTTGGATACCTTTGGGGCCTTTATTCTGTAACTGTGATAGCAGAGGTCACTTGGTTCATTTTCAGTATCGTCGCTATTCTGGCCGTCATATCGTATGAAAATGTGACACTAATGACAGCGCGAAATTGGTTGTTGGTTGCTGGTTGTTTAGCGAATTAACTTTCTTTTTTTTTTATTAACGGGAGACTCTTAACTTTCATCATACCTGCTATGGGATTGCGTAAGCTAATCGTATTCATTTGACAGTTCATATTGTATGTCATAAGTGTCAAATACCATACAAATTGCAACCGATCGAATACGATATGTACTGTCAAATGAATACGATTGACTTTACGCAATCGCACCCCTGATGTTAAGTATTGATAAGGCTGAAGATCGAAGCGAGCCTCTCCCGGAATCCTCAACCACTGAGGAACTGGCTATCTTACCTCTAACTGCCGGAACACAACATTGCTGAAAACATTGTTATTATGGCGTCAGACTTAGATAAGATGGTGGTAGCTAGCCAGGCGGACTCACAACAAGTCCTACCACCAACCAAACCGAATACAAATTGTACACCCGCTGGGAATCGAAGCCGGGACCCCTGGGTCTGATAACGGTGGTTGTTACCACTAGACCACAGAGGCGGTTACTCAAAAACTTTCGAATGGATTTGGATGAAATTTGGACCACAGATAGAAGCCTGGTTATGATCATAAGATACTTTTTATTCCGATATTCCCACGGAAACGGGAACCACGCGGGTGAAACCGCTAGCGGCCGCTAGTTATTAGATAATCATGCTGCAGGATAATAATGAACGCGGCTGGGGGCGCTGTAACTGCCAACATTGACATAAACAAGATGGCGGTGTAAGTTCCTATTTTTGCTACGTTCATTATAAGCCTTGTCGCACTGTATAGGTACTTAGAGAAAGTTCAGTGCTGCTATTATAAAGGCAATCGTTATCGCAGTCGTTCCATAGATTTTTACATTAACAACCATTGTACTCGCACTTTGCTAAATTCTGTTACCCACCGAAGCTGTCAGAGTTACAGAAGGGTGCTGCTATGTTATTCTAAAAAAGGGTAGGTATTTTCTATGTGATAAATATTAAACAAGAAAATATACTAGAAAAAAGCAACTAGTCTCATGTCGCCCTGACGGGATTCGAACCCGCATCCTTGGGAGTCCGGCCCAATGCACTAACCAATTATGCTACAGAGACCTATGAGGACACGTCGAATTTTCCTAGTACATTCACCGTTCTACGGTGATGGCCACCGTCGCTTCATCAATGAGAGAAATATCCTCGCATTCGAAAGAAACATCTTTACAGATGTTTGACTATCAATTAAGATGAAACAGCCATCTAATTATTAGGTATTTTTTATTAGGTATTTTCTTTATGAAAAATAAAAATAAAATAAAAAATTCAATATCATTTATTCAGTCTAGACAATTATGAACGTCAAAGGAGCTACGCCATCGGTTCACAAACCCTACGGCGAGAAATCTCAACATATGAACAATTGGGAGACTCTCAGCCTTCATCATACCTGATGTTAAGTATTGATAAGGCTGAAGATGGAAGCGAGCCTCTCCCAGAATCCTTAATCACTGAGGAACTGGCTATCTTTCTCTAACTGCCGCAACATAACAATACTGAAAACATTGATGTTATGGCGTCGGACTTACAACGACTCCTACTACCAGCCAAACCGAATAGAATACGTACCCTTGCTGGGAATCGAACCCGGGACCTCTGGATCTGATACCGGTGGTTGTTACCACCTATATCCATACTGAGGCGGTTAATGACTTTAAGATTTTTTAAGTTATGGTCGGTTCATTTCAAGGTCAAATAGTTACTTACTTTGTGTGTTTTTTGCCTGTGTAAAGTAAGTCATTTTAGGGTTCACAAACTCTGCTATCTCAAAATGGTATAGGCAAGGCAAAGCTAAGATGTTGATATTTTTGAAGAGCGGTTTGCATGGCTTATCTGGTGCAATACTAGCAATAGCTTTTAGCATTTCTTTTGAGAAATAATGAGGCAGGATGATTCGTCAATTCGTTATTTGCTAGCAGGACACCGGTGTCCAGAAAACAATGGAATATCCATTGTTTGTGATTGACAGCTCGAGGTTCGAGAGGTTAAATTCAACGAAAAGCGAAGTTCTTCCTGCGAGTTAGGTGTCTATGCTCGGGGACCGCAGGCCAACTGTTCGATATTGGAATTTGTATTTGCAACGAACTGATTTATAAGCTGTGTAGTGTCGGTTTAGAATAGCACTACCCACTCTCATCCCATGGATCCTCGTAAAAGGCGACTAAGGGACTCAGCCTTTAGGAGACGGGCAGCAGCGTCTCCTACAAACTTGGCCATACTGCGATCGGCAACCCGCCTGCCAAGCGTGGCGATTATGGCAAACCCCCCCTTTTTTTTTTTTTTTTTGTTTTGAGTGAGGGGAATCCAGTCTTTACAGATTCCTGTCTTGAAGATATGCTGGGGTCACCTAGTATACCCGTCCTGGTAAAGACCTAGGAACAAGCACACTATCTCTCGCCATCCCCGTTACCCCGTCGAGCCTAATAGGCTCGGCGGGGTTACGGGGTAGGACTCACCCACTCCCGATCCTCCACCGGGCCATAGGCCGGATAGGAGATCGGGACTGGGGAGGGACGCCCGCCTCGCGACCCCCCAGTCCGTCTCGGAAGACAGACCGGAGGACCGGGAGGGAGGGGCACTACCAGCTAAACCCCTCACTGCTTGCCTTCTCACTGCCACAGGCCACGGGGGACCAGGATAGTACGCACCCCTTAATGGCAAACCCCCCCTTGTGGGGGAGGCCTATACCCAACAATGGGTGTTATGTGGCTGAGACGACGACGACGACGACGATAAACTTTGTTAGCGCGATTCATGTTTCCTTAAACATCCTCCGCTGCTGTCTTTGATGCTGTGTTTATAGTAGTTATTACTGGTTCTGCATTTCTTCAACGTCTTTACTTATATTTTACTAGCGGTCGCTTGCGGTTTCCCCCGCGTAGCTTCCGATGCCGTAGGAATATCGGGATAAAAAATACCTAGCCTATGTATTAGTTCACTACTTGAAGATTTAACCGCCTCTGTGGTTTAGTGGTAAAAAAAAAAAAAAAAAAATGAAAAATGTTTATTTCATTACCAAACAATTACAATTGATGAGCATGGGTGGGATCCTTCTTTTAAGTGTTAAACACCTGTACCAGAAGGAACCACTCTTCCATAACATATTTAGTTTTATTTACATGGTAAGTTCATTTATAAGCTAAGGTTAAACATCTTATGTTCTAGTTAAACTAAGTTATAACTTAATTTTCTAGATTTAGGTAATATGTATCAATTAATCATGCTTTAATATTTATTTACTGGTTTAATTATACAAACTTAAACTATATGAGCGGTGTGTGTGTGTGTGTGTGTGTGTGTGTGTGTGTGTGTGTGTGTGTGTGTGTGTGCGTGTGTGTGTTTGTTGTGCAGGTGTGTGTGCATTTACTTTCAATGAATACAGTAGGTTAAGTGATGAATTTCAACAAGTTCTCAGTTTCATCATAGTTAAGGGTCTTAAGCCATACCGTTAACTTCAGTTTGCAAACCCGGGTGGTTAACGGGTAAATATTAAGTATTTTGTTGATGCGATTGTAAACAATGGGTGTGCAAGGTTTAGATACTGCTTTCTAGCAAAGACTGTGTTAGTGCGTTGAACCAATGCTACAATGTCCTTTCTTCTTCGGTTTGCATTACTACAGTTGTACGGGAGCGATGTGTGTTTCTTTGTGACAGCATGCAAAATGAACAATTTTCTTACAGTAAGTAGGTCTGTAAATGAGTAAATTAATTCAGTTGAGAAATCCCGCTTCTTGAAAAACATGACCTTTAATAAGATTCTTTGAGCTCTTTCAACTTCAAGAAATTTAGTTTTTAGCGCACATCCCCAAACTCTTATGCAGTATATCACAACCGACTGAGCCAAAGCTACATAAATTTGTTTTAGCATATCTTTAGTGGCTACGTGTCTTAATATTTTGAAAATCCATATCAGTCTCCGCAATCTACTCGCAACAAGATCAATATGGGAATACCATGAGAGTTTTTGGTCAATCATAACGCCTAGATACTTCACACTGTTCACTCTGGCAATGGAAGGGCATTTGCAATTAGGGCATCGACCGTGCTGGCAGACGCTGTTGTGGATTCTGATATCATAGTCAGCCTGTGGCTGTGTGGAATTATAAATGGAGAAGCACATATAGTTAGTTTTGGCTGTGTTTAGCGTCAGTAGGTTAGAATTCAGCCACTCAGCAACCTTAGCGAGTCCTAGTTCCGCTGTGGATCTGACCTCATCCCAACTATCAGCAGTAAAAACAAGGGCTGTGTCGTCTGCATATGAAAATATACTGGCATTTTCAATATGCATATTACACAGGTCGTTGATATAAATCAGGAAGAGGGTCGGACCCAGAACGCTCCCTTGCGGTACACCATAGGCCACACCCGCTGCCCCACTTACAAAACCACCTATTTTCACCTTTTGAGTCCTACCATCCAGGTAATCCTTGAATAGCATGAGTGGTGTTCCCCTGATTCCAACTCGCTCCAGTTTTTGGACAAGAATAGGGACGGAGACGGTGTCAAATGCTTTTTTAAGATCTAAAAACACAGTTAAACATTTGCGTTTATTATCCAGGTTTCTAGTTACTATAGATGTCAGAGATTCGATGGCATCAACAGTAGATTTACCGGCTCTAAATCCGTATTGTGAGTCAGAAAGGATGTTATTTTTCTCTAGATAGCTCAACAGTCTTTTATTTATTAGCTTTTCTATGATTTTTGAGATAGCCGGCAAAACAGATATTGGCCTGTAATTGTTTGCATCGTCTCCATCTCCACTCTTGTACACGTGTAATTAGAGGTAAAACCACCGGTATCAGACCTAGGGGTCCCGGGTTCGATTCCCAGCGGGGGTACATATTGTATTCGGTTTGGTTGGTGGAAGGACCCGTTGTAGGTCCACCTGGCTAGCTACCACCATCTTATCTAAGTCTGACGCCATAACAACAATGTTTTCAGCATTGTTGTGTTTGTGTGCATTGACAGTTAGAGATAAGATAGCCAGTTCCTCAGTGATTGAGGATTCCGGGAGAGGCTCGCTTCCATCTTCAGCCTTATCAATACTTAACATCTGGTATGATGATGGCTAAGAGTCTCCCCGTCGTTCATAAAAAAAAAAAAGATCCTACATACCAAATTTCACCCAAATCCGTTCATTACTTTTTGCGTGAAAGAGTAACAAACAAACAAACTGACATACTTTATACTATTAGTTGGAAGTAGGCCGCACATATCGTTACAAGAAACAACCCTTTGTAAATCTGTACTATTTCCCCTTAAAGTAAGACCATAATTTATCGGAGGACTGACTCGACTTAATAAGCAGTTGTTTTGTTGGTGCTGTAATTTTGAAGCGATAATAGTAAGTTTTTGCAGTGCATGTTTAAATCTGTAATTTTTGATGCAAACTTGTTCCACATAAATAAATACAATTTTATTAGGAACATAAATCTTTACCGACTTCAACAAAAAAGGAGGGAGGTACTCAATTCAACACTTTTTTTTTTGTCCGATGTATGTATACCGATTACTCCGGTGTTGGTGATCCGATTTTAATAGTTGTTTTTTTGTTCGATCGGGTACACTGTCAATTTGGTCCCATATAAGTCTCATTGAGATCCGATGATAAACTTCGGAGATATGGGGCCTAATGTCATGGAAGTTATGAAACAATTATATCATCCAGGTAATTGTTAGATTCTTGTTCGAGCTGAAGTTTCACACAATAACTACCGAGCGGATTTTGATGAAACTTTTTTGTTAAATAGCTATTGGTCCTCGCCAACATACCTATAGGCTATAACCTCTTAATAAGTAACGTCGGGAAAAGCAGCTTTGTAAAAGGTAATGAGGAGTTAACATAAGGTTATTATTATTAGCGTAGGTACGGGACCTGTTCTACCTTTAAAAATTGTGAAATAAAAAACTTTTTATAAAAAAATTTAAACCGACTTCAAAAAACTAAAAAGCAAAAAATAAACCTTTTGGAGTCGGTGCCAGCCAAGGCAAGAAAAATAAAATAGTAGGACCGCAGAGGACCGCAAAGTAGAATGCCTTGGCTGGCACCGACTCCAAAAGGTTTATTTTTTGCTTTTTAGTTTTTTGAAGTCGGTTTTAATTTTTTTATAAAAGTTTTGTATTTACATAACCAGTCAGTTAAACGATTATCCAATTTAAGTACATAAACAGCCGATTAATTTTTAACAAACTGTTTCTCCATAGATAAAATCGTCAAAATTGACGGTTAAAACTTATAGTATTGAATGAATTGTTTGTAATGTTCATTTTTCCACGCGGACGAAGTCGCGGGCAACACCTAGTATTTAATAAAATAAATATTTGCAAATGCAATTATTTAGTGTATACTCACACCAATTATCTAGCCCACGCTAAGTTTCATGAAGAACTTGTGTTAGGATACTAGATATAAGATAACGGATAAACATACTTATATACTTTTTTTTGTAAATACATATTAAATACCCGCATGTTTCTACCAATCAAGCCTATTGTCAATAATAATTTCTAAGAAACTTAGTAGCATCCTAGTCTTTTTTTAAGCAGTTGTCCTTGATATATTCATAGAATTGTTATAAAAACTTGTTTTGTCAATATTTATCTTTAGTACTAGAATGTAGTGGTTAATATGAGTTTTGGAATGGGTATAAATAGCGTTGTTGCGTTCATTATATCATGCAGTGTGTAGTGTCAATACTTATTGACTTATTGTATATTACTGGTCAAAAAATTGTCATTGGAATCGAGAAAAAAAGTAAGTTTTTTTGTAGCATAATTCCGCAAGAAATTATGCTTCATATTTTTCTTGCGGAATTATGCTACAAATTTTTAGTTTTTTTTTCAAATATAAAACAAAGTTGAATAGGTTCAGTATAAATATTTCTCTCTTTCTCTCTGTCACTTTATTTTCATATCGTTTTTTTTATGGCCGCGCTTGACAGACTGATCGTATTCGATCACGTTTGTTAAGCAAAGTTCGGCACGGTCAGGTGTCGGATGGGTGACCGTAAATTGGCATTATAACTGAGCGCTTCCGTGCTTCGGAGTGCACGTTAAACCATCGGTCCCGGCTGTTGTCATTTGATTACAGTCGTTAAGCCAAGTCAGAGGCCTTATAGGCGGCTCGATAAACTCTGACACCAGAAACCACTACCAAACCACCACTAATCCTCACTCGATAAGAAGAAGTTCCAAAAACCACGCGAATGAAAGCGCAGGTGGAAGCTAGTGGGATGATAATACTTTAATAAAATATTCAGAATCAGTACTTACCCAATGCGCCATTGGGACAGTTAGTCTTCCTAACTAATATAAATGCGAAACCGGGTTTGTTAGTCCCGATGTTGTTACTTTTTATCCCGATATTCCCACGGGAACGGGAACCATGCGGATGAAACCGCGGGCAAAAGCAAGTACCTAATAGTAAAGGCTCGGGGGGTTGGATGTTGGCCTCCCCGTGGCGCCCCCTGGAAACGGACTAGAGACGGTAACGCAGTCTCTAGTACCGGCTAACAACATCCCATCGCGAAACACCGTATGCGCATGCGATTAACATCATGTCGGACTACGAGGAATACGATAACAACTTCATGGCTTATATGCCCGGCAGCCGATTTGGCCCGCGCGACGACGAAATTGCGTCGAACCCCGAGGACGAAGGAGACCCGGTCTGCCATGGGTCCTTCGCCTCTATTCGAAGTTATGCAGAAGAGATTAAGACCCTTGTGGAGAGCTCCCAGAGAGGCAAAGGGGCGAGCCTTAACAAGGACCAAAAGGTCCGCATCGTAACCCTTTGCGATCTCACGATCTACGAATGTGATCCCGGATCAAAGACCGCGTCATCGAAGACCACGATCCCGTCTTCCACCGCTCCTGCAGCACAAACCGACTCCATTGCTCAGGCCCTCTCCACCTTAACCTCCAAGATGGACACAATGGAGAAACAACTTAAAGTTCTGACCACCCAAGCGCCTAAACAACACCCCGATAAGACGGCTTCCACCAGTTACGCTGCTGTCGCTGGAAGAAACAGTGCCCCACGTCAACCTTCATCATCTATCCCGAAGTCAAAACCTGTCCCGCAGACGGCGAAGACCAAGCCGGCCATCATACTTGCGGGCAAGATGGATAGCGTCACCCCTGAACAGATAATCACGGGCTTCAATCATCTTGTCCCCGCGTGCGAATTATGTCCAGGCGCATCAAGGATCGGGTGGACTATGGTCCAGCGGATTGAGCCGTGGTCTTGTGATGTGCAGCGCCTTCACAAAGCTCTCCGCTCCCGATGCAAACTTCTCTATCTCTTCTTTTCATTTTCCTTTCTTTTCTATTTTTCTGTCTTTCCTTTCTTTCTATTACTCCGTCCTCTACCCTCCTTCCACCCTCCCATGTTCCCTCACCCCGTTCTGTATGGAATCGCAGTTCGGAAAGGGACGTGGATCGTCTCAATGAACATTCTGATCTTAAAGTCATTCAAACCCATTTTCACCGCCTTTTTCAACCAATAAAACCCAAATCTCAGAAAATAATAGTCCTAAAAAAAAAATAATAGTAAAGGCTCTCGCACAAAATGTATAGAAAAAGCCGTTCGGTCTATTTGAATGAAATTTTGGGAAAATATAGTCTTTATATCGATGATCACCTGTGCAAAATTGCAGCGTCAAATAATTAACAGTTTTTTAAATATACAGGTGAAAAAATTCTATGCGACCTGAAGGGAAACTACCCTAAATACTGGAGATATCAAATTACACTAAAAGGAAACATTTCCTTATTTTTGAAAAGAAACAAAACTGCATTCAAAGGTTCCCACACCCAGACATTGAACCAGCTAAAATCTGTAAAAATAATAAATAATATTTCTCACACTCACACCAATTAACCTTGCCCCAAAGTAAGCACTGTAAGGCTTGTGTTATGGGATATAGGGTAACGGATATAAATACATATAATTATACATATATATAAGTATTTATGTGTAGAAATATATATATAAACGTCCATGACTCAGGTACAAATGCTCGTATTCATCATACAAACATTTGCCCCTACCGGGATTCGAACCCGGGACCCCAGAGTAGGCGACACCTTGAAACCGGTGTACGAACCACTCGACCACGGAAGTCGTCAAAAAAATAACAACCTGCAATTTATGGCATGGTAAAATAAATCAAAAGGATAAACTCCTTTAACAAGCATGGTAAATTAAAGGAAACGCACGAAATCTCAACTTATAAACGCAATGGGCATGGGACATATAAGTAGTATTAATCAAGGCTATTTTGAAAAAAAAAAACAAAAACGTTTGAATGCAGTTGTGTTTATTTTCAAATTAAGGAATTATTTTCCCAAAATTTCATTCAAATTGACCGAACGGCTCTATATACTCTATATACGGTACATTTTGTGTGGGGTCCTTTATCACAGCTTACTTAAATATAAAATCAAATTACTTTATTTCAGGTAAGAATGCTGAAATTAACTTTCGTTTTGTTTGTACTGGCAGCAGCTTCAGCTGCGCCATCTACTGGTACAATTGGTACAGTACCACCTGTACCAGTTGTCACGGAACCACCTGTACTATTGGAACCATCAGTACCAAACCCTTATTACATAATGAGTATAGAAATAAAACTACCTCCAGTAGAAAAAATCATCCTTGGGCCCGATTCTTGTAAATGTCCTGAAGATCAAATAACTAGATGGAGTGAGGAAGAGAAGAAATGCTACTGTGATTAGCAGCAGAAGAATAGGAATAATTACAAGAGGATCAGTGCAATTATGGAATAAGATAATTATAACTTTTTAATTTTGCATTTTACAATGCTATTTTTATGTGATAAAGTCTCATGTCGCCCTGACGTCTCATCCCGTCAGGGCGACATGAGACTAGTTGCTTTTTTCTGGTATATTTTCTTGTTTAATATTTATCACATAAGATAATTATATAAAATAATAAGTTACATTTTAGTAAAAGAAAATCAATTGTACACGTTCAGCGCCAAGGCAAGTCCGAGAAGTATTTACAAGTTGTAACCATTTGTATAAAATCGCATATTTTAACAAATATCCTACATTTTTATACCCCAAATACACTGAACGATCAGGGCCAGGGCTACAAAGTCCCCATACAAATTGTTTTGCACGGTGTATATTCATAGATACACTGGCCTGTGAAGTTGACTACTGTTATGTATACACATAGGGCGTGTATAACACACACCAGTAAAGAATAAAGCAGTTTATTTTAGAAGTACAGTATTGTGTTTATGTTATAGGATGTTGATGTTTGACCGCCATTTGTTGATGATGACCATCGCGCATGGGATGTGAATCTGGCCAAAATGTAGTTTTCTATAAAAAAAACCTCTGTCAACGAAAATACCGGTTTCACTTCAGCATTTTTAGTACATGGAAGGAAGTTTTACAGATGGTTCAATGTGTAAAATGCGGGCCCAGTGATATATTTTTTCTACCGCGCGATATATGCAGAGAACTTAGGCCACCTTGCCAGTATCTTTGATAAAGTTTAAATAACGCTATGGCAGGCTCATTTATAGAATACTCAGGGGCGTGCATTGGTTTTCCAGCGTAGTAGGCACTATAGATCTAAGTAGTAACTTTGCATTATCCTATCCTGCTACCGAATATTATAAGTTTGAAAGTTTGTGAGGATATTTGGATGGATGAATATTTGTTACTCTTTCACTCAAAAACGACTGAACTGATTAAGATGAAACTTTACAGCAATGTAGCTTATACATCAGAAAACCACATTGTATGCAAATATTTATAATTATCCTGATATTCCCACGGTAACGTTAACCACGCGGCGAGTGAAACCAAGAGCGGCCACTAGTCTTAAATGATAAGGTTCGTAATATTTAGTAGGAATATTAAAATGCTGACGAGTTTGATTGTTTGAAATGTCCTTTAGTTTCTGTACCTATTAGAGGATATTTCCGGCAACGATCTCGGAACATGGCATATTCAATTCTTAAAATTGCCAAATAAATAGCATTAATAAATTAATCATCGTTAAGTTTGGTGCTCAGAAACTTAAATCTGGAGATGGCTCAAAGGACCATGCAAAAAATTGTATGGGTGCTGTCCCAACCCACCAACAGACGTGGCATTAATTTCAATATTATTGTGACGTCCCACTTAAAGACTTATAACCATTTTCAATCCAAAAATCGATGGGGTTTTAAAAAAAATTTAGAAACCACGTCATATACTAAAATAATTAATAAAAATAGAAAAAGAAAGCAAACATTACATTATTTACTCATATTTATTACATGGAAAAGAAAAATAAACTATTTTATGATTTTGTAATTTTTGCATTTTTCAATGCTATTTTTATACTAATGGTAAATTTTAAATAGAAAAATATTGGAAAAAATTAACTCGGCCACAAGTGAATTCTCAGACGGGAATCGAACCCGCGACCTTTGGGAGCATTGGGAGCATTGGACCGGATTTCCAAAGGTCGCGGGTTCGATTCCCGTCTGAGAATTCACTTGTGGCCGAGTTAATTTTTTCCAATATTTTTCTATTTAAAATTTACCATTAGTATAAAAATAAACTATGTTTTGATTTTCTCTCACGTGGTTATGGTTCCCGAGTTCTAAGTTTTGATACGAATGACGTCACGCGACGAGAGCGCGAAGATTCATGTTTGAACACTTTGTAAATCCGAAACTACCTATCGTATTTGAACTGACACTGACGTTTGCTGTTACTGCGGATTAGAGGGAGAAACACCCAAACATCTCCTAAACCCGGGTACTAAACCCGCCTTCTACGCCAGTGGTCCCGGGTTCGATCCCTGGACGGGACAAATATTTGTGTGCATGAACATGTCTATTTGTCTTGGTCTGGGTGTTTAATATGTATATTATGCAAGTATTTACAAAAAAAAGTATATAAGTATGTTTATCCGTTATCTAGTATCCATAACACAAGTTCCTGGAACTTAGCGTGGGCTAGATAATAGGTGTGATGGTATGGAATTTATTTATTTTTTATCTGAAATAAAACAACTTTTACGGATATCAAACGCGCTATATTTCCACGAACTAAGTTGTAATTGTCCGTATTTTTAGGTATTTTAGGGGTTTTTGATTTTCCCGACGTTTCGGCACCTTTACAGCTGTCGTGGTCATCCCGTGATTCGTGAACTTAGTTCGTGGAAATATAGCGCGTTTGATATCCGTAAAAGTTGATTTATTTCAATGAACAGTGCGCGCCAAAACATAAGATGTACGTATATTTTTTATCTCCTATGATGTCGTCATAATAGGAAATCATCAGGCAGTCAAGATGTATTAAGTGTGTAAGTCTATGAGTAAGTGTAAAAATTTTTGGGAATAGAGTGTGTAATATGTTTGTGTTAAAGTATGTGCAATATGTTAGTTTTCTTGAATGTTTATATTTGAGAAAAAGAGTTATTTTTGTTTTGTATTTGTGTAGTAAAATTGTTACAATGATATAAATAAATCTGAGCTTATATAATGCAGTACAAACTAAGAACCTAAGGTTTTTTCCTGCCTTATTATTAAAGATAAATATAATTATAGTTACATAAAAAGCTAGTCACATATTCGAGTTTAATAACAGGGAGTGTATTTGAGCTTCACTTGTTATTTGTATGACTTTTGAGTTGTCGTCCTGTCTAACAAAGATCTTGCCAAATGATGACCAACAGTATTTATATTTTTGGTTCCGTATAAGGTCACGGGCCAGAAAGAACAGGCGGGCACCCTTTGGTGTCAGCTTTTCCGATAAAAACACTGGACAATCTTCATTAGTGGTATGACCAAGGTGTTTTGCCTGCAGTTTTGTTCCGCTTTTTATGTTAAAAGCTTTGGTTTTTTTGAGTATGTCACTCCTCTTCATCACAGAATTAAATTCCACAATAATAGGGGGGTTTTTACTAACCTGATCTTTTCTGGTACGCAGTCGATAAATATCTTTAATATCCCCTGGCGACAAATCTAGTTTAATGTTTTTCGACATCGAAGAGATCATGTTCATTAAGTCTTCAGTAGTTTCTTGGAGTTTTTTCGGTACGTTTTTTATCTCAATACATGTTTTATTAGACGATCTTTGCAAGTCTTCGATCCTGCTCTCAAGGACAGCAATACATTCTCGGTCTAATTTAGCCTGGGATTCCATTTTTTCAATTTTCTTGCGGAAGTCCTCATTTTGACACATGAGAAGGGAGATGGAATCATTTATGGAATTGTTTGTTTGTTGTATGTTTTTTAGATCAGAAATAATACCCAACATTTGATTTTGTTGAGTGTTGATAAACGATGTTATTAACTCCTTTATCTCGTCTTTAAAAGTGTTAAATTCACTCGGAAGATCTTCCTCTCTCATTCTTTTACTCCGCATCGAAATAAAGTTTAAGGGAGTACTTTCGTTATCGATAACACTTACATTAGAATCCGATAATGATTTGTTGTTCATCTTGGTCCTGAGCTATCACTGCAAGTTGTTGTGTAACACTGCCGGAATAGGATGCAAATTCCCTTGTTTCTCCTCCGCTTTTTTGTAGTAATGTAGCAAACGTCTACGATTCTCGTAGACGTTGCGGCTACGGCAGGCAGCGGCGGCGGCGGGCGGTACACCGTTGATAAGCGAGAGAGCAATTATGTCAATTGTCCCTGTCTGGCGTCGCTGGTTACGTTCGCGGACGCGATCAGCGGAGCGAAAAAAGGACAGCAACAGACTACAACCGGTTAAATTGATAAAATTCGTGCACAATTTACGCGATAATGATACTTATTGCTACTACAAGCAACGCACGTCCACCTTCGACAATGCCGCAGAGGCAAGAGAGTAGGAGTGGGCGATACAAATTGTATATAGATATTGAAACGTATATTGCATCAATATCGTCAAATCCGATATCGATGCGTTCTGAAACCATATATTTTGGCAAAACACTATATTGTATTCGATACTGTACCATATCGCAATGGAATAGAGCGCAATCAATGCCAAGCGAGAGTCGATTCGATCTGAACTATATATTTAAGCAAAACACGATATTGTACTGTATCGCAATGGAATAGAGCACATCAATGAGCGAGAGTAGAGGCGATATTGTAGGATGAGAATGCAACAGCGATAGACGCATAATTATTTTTGTTGTCCAAACCTAAACCTTATTTCTTAGGGAATAATGATGAACTTTGACACAATTTCTTTTTACTCTCATGTCATGACCTTTGGCCTTGACCGCGTACACGTGGAGAAATTTGGTGCATTTTTTGAATATTTATAAATAATCATTAGTACGCTATTTACTTTCGGTCGTGCGAACAAGTTGCAAGTAATTTGCATCAGCGGATTCTTTTGTAATGGTTTTACTGTCTTTCGGGTTATGTATATACGTAGTTTTATGGAATAGTTAGTATTTCAATAATAAATAGTTAAGTTAGTTAGGTAAAGTAAAGCTCATTGATACTTAGTGAATTATCTATTTTTTTTAAACACATGTGCGTGTAAATCACTACATAGTATAAAGCAAAGTCGTTTCCCGCTGTCTGTCCCTCGGATTTTGATGCTGTTTTTTTTAATAGATACATTGATTCAAGAGGAAGGTTTATATGTATAATAACCTTCAATATAGATTAGAGAAATACTGTAATTTTTAAGGTTTCTAATGTGATGTCGTAAATGATTACATTTTTTCCGCTTACATTGCAAACGCAGGCTACGAGATTTATCAAAATAATTTACTAAGTATTTGTACACCTTGAAAAGGTCTACAGTAAACTCCGTGGTGGTATATGTTTATCTCTTAAGGATAAACCACAATAGCATAAGTCGTGAAGTCCACGCGGGCGAAGCCGCGGGCGGGAAGCTAGTCTTCTATAAAATCAAAGTTACAATCTACAGATAAGAAAACCTCTACATACTTCACAATCACTCAAAACCCTCTTAAAACCCGGATAAAACTGCGTCATCTAAGTTGTAACTCCTGATGTAACATAACGTTATAATTTACAAATAAAATCGTATCTATCACGATACGTCGATATTGGTTTAGTAAAACTATATTATCCTGATTCGTATCAGGGGAATATAGTTTTACGAATCCTATTTCGACGTATCGTCAGAGATACGGTCGCACCCGATATCGCCGATATCAAAATATATGGTTTCAGAATCCGATATTGAATATCAATATATAGTTTCGAATCGATTCACAAAAAAAAGATATATTACCCACCTCTACAAGAGAGATCTTAATGTTATGCCATCAGCTACTGTTAATTTGTAACCGTTTAATTTCCCATTAAAGTGTCACTTCTTGTCATACTTCGCCTTCGTTTACGCTTTAGCATTAAAGCGTTAACAGGTGGAAGTACCAGACTTTACCCGAATAGGCTATTTGATAGGTTTTTAAAATCCATTTTATATTATGTAGTAGAGTAAAAGGAACCCAGTAAAAGTTGTTTTCTTTAAATTCTGGTACATATTTGCTGAAAAATATCAAATAAAAAATTAAATATTTAAATAGCGCGCCAAAACGCTACATTGACAAAATGGCGCTGCAATGGGGTCGGTGACGTCACTTGCCTGTATTCTGATCTGTGGGACCTATCATCCACATACGTAGGGAAACGATGTTTACAAACAGGTGACGTCATCATAAACTCGACGACTCAGGAGCGTTTTGTGTCACGTGACAAGCGATTAAAAAAATGCATTTTTATGTACGGATTAATAAATTAATTAATTATTATTTTCAACTTACGATAATAAATAACCATTTTTAAACTCTTAATCTTTACTGATAACAGTAATTTATTGACACTTTATTTTTCGCATTGTCAAATAGCCTATTGCTACCTTCGGCTTCTTTAGGAACTCCGTACGGATTGAAGCCGATTTGTTGAGCCTTGCCGTACTACTCGACAAGACCCTTGCCGTACTACTCGTCGAGACCTTTGCTGTACTACTCGTCAAGACACTAGCCGTATATCCCGTCAAGAAATACTGGGACCTGCTTGAGAGAGGCGGCGGTACACGGGAGTGCCATTCAACGATCATCTGCCTCATCAATTGAGTATATACTCGTACACCACAAAGAGCTAAGTTTGTACTTCGACCATAATTCTTTAAAGTATGCCATGAACACATTTTCTGAAAAGACTACGTCTTGTTGTTTTGCCATTGTATGAAATTTTGGTACGTTAATAGATATTTTTCCTTGGAGTTTTCCGGTAGTAAACTTTCCATAACGTTAAGGGCTTCACATCTTATATCGGGCGGTGTACAACATTTTCTTCATAACTAGTATTTGTAGACATTTTAATTCTTAAAAAACTATAATTTCAACAGTGAAAACGATTACCTAAGTAGTGACATTTTTTTCACAATGGCGGGAAAAATTAGTTAGTTTTCCCTATGCGCGCGCATCAATGGCCATAGACTAAAATAATGAGGTTTCTTTTTTTTGGTTTGTCGCGGATAGGGGAATATACACATACAAAATGGGGAGTTTAAAGTTTTTACAGATATTTCAGTGAAAGTTTTGTTTATTAAACACGTACGTCCGTATGTACAAGTTGAAATTATCTATTTAAATACGAAGTGCATGATATGAGCAAGCAATAGGTATATTCATTTATTTGTACTATTGAACACGATCTTTTTGTTTCGAAACTTTTTTAAGAACAAAGCAACTTGTCTGTGAACTCAACCAATAAATTAAAAAAAAAATCTTTGATTGTAAGTGTCATTATGTGCCTAATTGCAGTGAAATTAAAGCCACTTTATGAGCAAGTGTATTTTTTTAATTGACTTCTATACATTGACTTATATGTTACTAGCTTCTATAGCAAATTTTCTGAATTTTTTGGATATAAAATTAGATTTTGGATAACCCTAATAGATTTCTATGTACAATCCAAAGTTTGAGTCAGCCATATTCTTTTTGATTTTTAGGTAAGCGTGGTTTTATCCATATTTCTCGTAAACTAAATGTTTTTAATACTTGAAAATCTATATATTTAAAGAAAAAGGTCTATCTAATCTAATTTTAAAACATAATTGGTTCAGTGGAAGCTGAGAAATAAGATTTTAAACACATACGGCGCTTCACTTCGCGCGCGGACTTTACGCCGAACTTTAGGCGTAATTAAGGTACACTTTTGTTTGGCTGGTGGTGTAAATAAAATGTATGGGGAGGGTGAGTTTTTTATTATTGTTTTATTTATTATCGTGAGATATGATATCCTTTTGTAAATAAAACAAAAACATGTACAATTAGAGGCTTTATTTTACAATAATAACACTTTTTGTACTAAAAAAACCGGCCAGGTGCGAGTCGGACTCGTGCACTGAGAGTTCCGTTAAAAATTGACAAAAATATTTTTTATTATATGATGTAACAAAAAATTTTACGTTTTCGCATTTTTTTCTTTATCTGTACTTTATGACGTTACTTCGTACCAAATTTCAAGATTCTAAGTTTATGGGAAGTACCCTGTAGGTTTTGATTCCCATGCTATTTTCGAAAATTTGCGGAAATTTGCGGCATAAACGGCTGTATCTTTTGATTGCTTTGGCAAAAAAGTTTGATTTTTTTCACAGCTCCAAGGGACAGTAGACCTGAGTATTAGATATAAATTTCAGTTTGATACCTCCACGCGTTCCTGAGTAAAACGGTCTTTACAGACGGACGGACGGACAAGGAAGTGATCCTATAAGGGTTCCGTTTTTTCCTTTTGAAGTACGAAACCCTTAAAAGAGGAATAAACACGCTGACTCATCTTTGACTGACAATAATTGAATTACAACTCAATAAATAGGATATCAAACAGTGATAGAATAGAATACCTACCTACATTTATATAGCTTTGAATATGGTACATTACAGATGAAACATTATTAGATACATGTCGTTCATTGCCTATACAGCTATAACATTTAGCATGCAAATGTCAACTGAGAAGAATACAATTTCTACAATAACTTTTTGTCATTGCGTTTCTACCATTTCAACAATAAATCATTAATAATATCACACACATCACTATATTATTATTTCATAATCAAAATAATAAATTAATTTAAAACATGTCTAAGTAAGATACAAAATTATGATATCATTGCAATACTAATAAATATCAAAATAACAAATAA
Source organism: Chrysoteuchia culmella (assembly GCA_910589605.1). Lineage (NCBI taxonomy): Eukaryota > Metazoa > Arthropoda > Insecta > Lepidoptera > Crambidae > Chrysoteuchia > Chrysoteuchia culmella. The sequence continues at coordinate 2,450,799 of OU342669.1, forward strand.
CCTTCAATCCTTATAATTAAAAAACTCCTTAGTTATTGAAGTCACAGTTGAATAAGTATTAAAGTTTTTCCTCAATTTGGATATTGGGACCCGACGTGATGAAAACGACGCGACGTGTGAAGTGATATAAACTGTTTCAAGGCTACTCGTGACATATTGTAGGTGACTTATTGACTGTCTCTTCAGGCAAGGACTGCGGCTCATCATAAATATCAAATAGGACCCCAGAATAATAATATTCATGTTGTAAAACATTTCCCGGATGTACAAATAAAAATTAAGCCGGGTCAGCTTAGTTGCTAAATTTTTTCACGAATCACCGCGTTAAAATAGTAGATATTTATTTCCGGTTGACATCTCGTGCCAACCCTTAGGAAATATTTACCAGTAACTATATAAGAACCACAGGTTGTTTGTGTCAGAAAGATATTTTATTTCCGGTTGACATCTCATGCCAACACTAAGGAAATATTATAACAGTTATTATTTACATACATTTTAACACCGCCAGTAAGTTATGAAATGATGTCTAAAAAACACAGATTTGTAGGTACCCATCACAAACATTCAAATCAATTTCCGGACGACATCTCGTGCCGCCACAATGAAAGAAAAAATAGGCAATGACATTGGAGTATTACTTATTTGTAGGTATCACTTTCGTTTCTATTAGCAATAATGAGATGCTAGTTTTAACTAGCTACGACTGAACATGAAATCTTTTTTAAAAACTCACCTTCTTAAGCAAACTCCACCTAATAGTTTTTGTAGAAACCGGCGCCGGTGGTGTCAACCTTTTTCGTTTATGTTCCAGGCGTCATAATTTATCGTGTAATTTATTCACAGATGTTTCACGCGTTCGTTTTTCATCTACACACACTTTGATTTTCACTAATTCAAGAAGCTCAATTGGCAACAATAACCTCTTTTATAATAAGCTCAAAAGCCTTGAGCTTAGACAAAAGGTTGCAAGTTTATCGGTTTTCTATCGGATACATTTCGGAGAGTGTGCGGCTGAATTGCACAGCCTAATTCCACCTTCGCCCTTCTTCCATCGGGTAACCAGACATACAAATATGCGCCACCGCTTTATGGTTGAGATTCCAAAGATTCGCACTAAACGTTTTGCGTCAAATTTTATCATCCGTACTGCCAGAGAGTGGAATGCTTTGCCTGAGTCTGTGTTTCCTGATACTTACAATTTGGGGGTCTTCAAGTCGCGTGTGAATAGGTATCTTCTAGGCAAACGCGTTTCATCCTAGATCGCATCATCGCTTACCATCAGGCGAGATAGCGGTAAAGCGCTAATCTATACAAAAAAAATAAAAAATTAAAAATAAAAATCGTGAAATTGTATGAAGCGCGTGTGAACGATGCAGACACGAAAAAACGAATGATCGCCCTCTGACGGCGAATGTGGATGGCGCTTAGCGCGAGTCATTCAAACAACTTTATTAATTTTAAAGTATTGGAAAAATAAATCTAAAATTCGTGTGATGATGCAGTATATCAAAAACACCGAAATCGATGTAGATGTGCCTATAACATTTAAAGAGTTCCCTGGATTTCTCCAGGATCCCATCCTCAGATCCTGTCTTGACGACAATAGGACCAACTTGAAAGTATACCCTTTCGAACAAAAAAAATATATTCAAATCGGTTCATAAATGACATAAAAACAAACATAAAAAAACATACGCACGAATTGATAACCTCCTCCTTTTTTTGAAGTCGGATAAATACTACTTTATGATTTTGTCATTTTTGAACCCGCGACCTTCTTTTTCCAATATTTTTCTATTTAAAATTTACCATAAGTCTTCCCAGTTGCGTTATATCACTTAAGTTTGGTTATTTTTTATGGATTTTTTTCAAATGTTCAACATTGGAGCGTGGTCCAGGACTAGAGATTTTTGTTGGAGCGACGGTGTAACCTACTTGAGACGCTGCTGGCGCGCGCCGTGTTACGACGCACGGCGACGCCCCACGGCGCAGACACGGCAGCGCCTGACGCAGCTCGCGCCGGAAGCTCTGCCCGCTCAGGCAGTACAGCGCGAAGTTTATGCCAAAGTTGGTGTTGAAGAAAAGCAGCGCCACTTGCTGCAGCATCGCCCACCAGTTCTCGACCGCCCTCTGCAGAGAAACAGTTAACAGATTACTTTTCGTCAACGACTCTTAGCATGAGTACCGTTTGTTATATCAAAAGGCTGAACAGACTGGGAACATGAAACGGAATAGGACGTTCATAAGATACTTTTATATCTATATTCCTAAGGGCACAAGACCATGCGTTTAAATCGAGACGCATTGATGTCAGTCTCAGTCTGACATTCTGGTGCAAAGAGGAAAATTATATAAGAAAGAAAGAAAAGAAAATTATATTTATTTGAGACAAACACGATAATGTACATAAAAATAACACAAAAAGGCACAGGTTTGTCCCAAAACGCAACGTAACTTCTCAGCGCAAGAAGACGAATAGTAATAGCTCACGCTTGCCTAAATCCACAGAATTGTTCATTATGCTTAGAGTCCATAACTCAACTTACAGTATAGGCTTTATTTCATCAAAATCGGTCAACTCTATCAAAAGTAATTACATTTTAAAGAGAGGACGGACGGAGAAATTTATATTGTGACGCGCGTATGCAAGGCAGAGTTGGAGTTTACGCGTCGTCGTTCAGGTTTTGGTTGCTTAGCAGCTTAGAGAGATGGCGTTGTATGTATATTTTGTCGTTTTTGCTAAAAGTTTAGTTCTTTTATAAATTTTTAAGCTACTTCAAAAAGGAGGATTTTATCAAAGTGTTATTTTTATGTAGTCAACAGCAGGTCAGGCTTTATGCTTTGAGCTTGAGATTGCCCTTTAACTATGTGGTTCATTTCAGATGCGGTTTTCGTAATACAAGTTCTAACGTTATTACACAAGTTTTATGTTTCCGTACCTATGAACAGATTGAACAGTCGTCATCAACCATTGATTATGTCCCCACTACCGGGGCACTGGCCTTCCTTATGGAAGGATAAGTCATAAGATAAGGAGAATAGGCCATGATCCGCCACGCGGGCCAAATGCGGATTGGTCGGTTTTCATGACCGCAAATACAGCTGGGACCAACAGTTTAACGTGCCTTCCGAGGCACGAAAGCGATAGTAAATTATTGGTCACCTATCCCGTGACCGACCATTTCGAAACTAAACCGTAAGCCGAGCGCGCGAACCACTGCGCCTCCTCATACCGTACCTACAGTAGTTTTCAGAAAATCTTGAAAACGCTGTCCATTTCGCTGCTTTTAAAAATATATGAACTTAATAATTACTGACCTTATAACTTTAAAATATAACAACTTTTGCGAAATACTTACTTATAACTTTAACTAATTCTATTAATATAGGTAAGTACATAGGTACTAACGAATTGATAAATTTCTCTATTACCTAAAGGCGATAAGATAACGGCGGCTTCGTTTTGCCGATGATATAGTCTTTATGGCTGAGACCCTGGAGGACCTGAACACAATGCTCGAAGATCTCCGTAGTGCTTCCCAAATTGTGGGTCTTAGGATGAACATGGATAAGACGAAAATCATGTCGAATTCCCATGTCATACCCACTACAGTTCACGTTGGGAACACTACACTCGAAGCTGTTGACCATACGTTTACTTTGGATAGACAATCCAGTTAGGTAAGTCCAACTTCGAGAAAGAGATCTCCCGGCGAATCCAACTCGGTTGGGCAGCATTCGGGAAGCTCCGTAAAATCTTCGCGTCCAACTTACCGCAATGTCAAAAGACGAAAGTCTATGACCAGTGTGTGTTGCCAGTGATAACTTACGGTAGTGAAACGTGGTCGCTAACTATGGGTCTGATAAAAAAGCTCAAGGTCACCCAGCGTGCAATGGAGAGGGCTATGCTCGGCGTTTCCCTACGTGATCGAATCAGAAATGAGGAGATCCTGAGGAGAACTAAATTAACTGACATCACTCGAAGAATTGCTCAGCTGAAGTGGAAGTGGGCGGGACACATAGCGAGAAGAGCCGATGGCCGTTGGGGCGGATAGGTTCTGGAATGGCGACCGCGCACAAGCCGACGCTCCGTGGGTAGACCCCGACAAGGTGGACCGACGATCTGGTGAAGGTCGCGGGAAGCCGCTGGATGCGGACTGCGCAGGACCGATCGTTGTGGAGATCCTTGGGGGAGGCCTATACCCAGCAGTAGGTGTCACGTGGCTGAGACGACGACGACGAAGACGACGATAAGATAATAAGAATGTAATAAAATAGTATCATATGATAAGTATTCTCTTCAAAAAGTAAAAAATACAGCCTCTTCCTTTTTTGAAGTTGGTTTTAAAGACCGCCTTTCCAACAATTTAGCCGGGAAGGATTGCAAACGATGTGCCGGCTCTTACGCGAACGAAGTTGCGGGCACAGTTAGTAACAAATAATAGTCGCGGAAAGAGCTTTCCGAGGACATACGGTGGGTACATTTCACCCGTCCTCCGATATGTTGGATGTATGTTGTTGTATAGTTCCGTATGAATCCTGAATGAAGCGAAGGATTCAAGTCTGCCCTAGGCTATGACACTTTTATCCCCGAGGAGCATACTCTTCTTTATACACCTACTGTGACGTAAAATAAATACCATAATTCCCTCGCTTCGCTCAGGAATTAACGTCTTAATCTCACTACGTTCTGGAATTAACTACAGAATCCTTCATTTCGCTCAGGATTCTATATGCTGCCCGTGACATAAGACACTGCTTTATCCCCTTAGTGCATTATCTACTATTAATGTCCCCACTGGCCAACTGGGGCACTGGCCTTCCTTATGGATGGATAAGGAGAATGGGCCATGACCCACCACGCTGGCCCAATGCGGATTGGTGGGCTTTTAATTAACAACTGCAAATGCAGCCGGGACCAAAGGCTTAACGTGCCTTCCGAAGCACGGAGGACCTCGAGATAGTTTTTTTACTTGTAACTTTTTTTACTAGTTCTGGTCACCCATCCCATAACCGACCATTGTGAAAGTGGCTATACCTCAACTATCGCAGGCTGTGCGCGAACAACTGCGCCACGGGCTCCTTATGAACTCAATACCGAAATTTAAAAATAGGTTACGAGATTTTTAACCTCCTCTGTGACCAAGTTTAGTTGGTGGTAGAACTTGTTGTAAGTCCATTGAAATAAAACAACTTTTACGGATATCAAACGCGCTATATTTACCTATTGTAATGTCGGTTCTTGTATAAGGCAGTATGTCTGCAGACTTCGGTCATTTTAAAATTTCCTTTCATTAAGATATATAATATATATATATATATATATATATATATATATATATATATATATATAAATATATAGTAGGTGAGGTGGATAGGTAGGTACGATGGGTGGGAGCTAGTAGAAAAAAAAATGTAAAGGAAAAGAGATGCTTAATTCGGTGAATGACTGTATTTAAATGTTTTGTTGTGGTGGCCGAAACGGCTCTTCGAACCTTGTTAACTTTACAGGTTTTCATTGTTCAGAGGTAGCATCAGCCTTGGCTTTTAATTTTGGCCATAGTACACCAGGAATATTATCTTCACTGATTTACGTTTTAATGCAGTGCAAACGCACGTAACGCCCCATCTGTCAGATCGACAGTGACAGGTATGACACTGACAGGAGATTGTCAGATGGTCTGCGATTGATATATGACAGAAGGTCCTTGCTTTTTAAGGTTACTTTAATTAAACTCTTATTGATTAATTAAAATTTTATTGATACCAGTATAAACAGTATAAGAATATAAACAATTAGAAGGAATATGTAATGATGATAAACGAATAGCTGAAGCCGCAGGTTAGTGTCAGTGCACTTCACATCAGAATTTCATAATCAGTGTCCCTACTTGATCTTACCATTATACTTGCCTAATCCACCTAAATTATCAAGTTAAGCCTTGTAATTGATACAAAGGGACCCCCTAGGGGTGTTACTTTCTCTTTTTATTAGTAAACTTTCATAAATAAGTCACTTCCAGAATGCTTTCATGAGTGCACACCATGTGGCATGGAAGCCCTCATGTAAGCATAATTTGGGCTAATCTCTGTAGCCAGAGCTTCCCTGTAATATAAACAGAAAGGCATCATACTGTGGAACATAATTTATTAACAAATTAAACATTTACTTACAAATAAGAAATATTAAAAATAAGTCACAGTATCATAATCGGTATGCAAGTGGCCACTTTAGAGGTCAAGTCTGGGGTATCAACCTTCCCCTTGCTCTGATGCCTTTTTAGATGAAATAGGGCCCTTCAGGCTTCGTTGGTAAAGACATTACAGTAAGGCCCCCTTTGTGAGAATTCACCGGTTACAATAAATCACCTCCGTTCATAATCCACTCTCGCAGGTGACGAGACGCATACGGCGCCCCTCCGAAACACCACTCCGCCCGCGAAGCAGAAAATTCAGTACGCTCGGCGTTAGAGGACAGATCAGGGAAGCCCGGGAGTCGCCTCCGGCTGTTTTACTATCCTGCTAGTATCAAGCAGTGAAAATATAATCAGAGGATCACACATAGAGCGGTGACCCCATTCCTCTATTAAATTAACCCAAAAAACTAACATTTAGTTTTATAATTAAATATATCCATATCAACAACCACCATTCATTCACATCAGCAAGCTTAGGAGTTCACCCATAGTGTAGCATCATCATCAATTTCTCATCACATTCAATTAAGTTCCATTTCTGATATCCTTGGGCAGGCATTCATGAACCTTCAATTTTATTTAAGATATCACTAAAACAATAACTTTAAATTAATTGTTTTAACAGTGTACCTATTTTTTATGTGTGGATTACAGGACACCTTTTTAGTTTTGGTTTGTATAGAGTCAGGATAATAATAAAGATCAATTTACTTGTCACTGGATAATGTTTTGTCTCATTTCCCCGTTGTTGTCCTAGCCGAAAAAGGTAAGTCTATTAAGTAAGTTCCTATTATTATTGAAAATTGGAAAACCACATTACATTTGGCGCCTGAACAGGTTATAGAATGTCCTGATACAGCAAAGCATTTTGTGTTGGTCAATTAGCTCAACAGAAACCCAGGGATATCAGGAATGTTTTATTGACTTTTCAAATTCGTTCCATTTTGTCAGGGCGCGAGGAGTATTTTTGCATTTTTGGGAACAACCCCAGCACGACCCACTTATTCACATTATTATTAATGTCATATTTTACTTTCTATACTATAACTACTGTTAGAAGAGTAGGTATTTTTGTAGAAGTTTTGTTAGGTACTTATCAGTTTTCGTAGTACTTATGTTTATATATATATTTAATTTTTTTTACCTTTTTTTTTATGACACTTCAGGCTGGTCGGCCATAATAACGGCCACATATTGTTGTTAGACACTATGTGTTAGCACGGTTCGATAATATCAAATACATATTATGTAACCATCGATTTAATTTCATATTGTAGTAGAAAATACGTTATAGCTGCCTAAGTGGTGCGGCGGAGGGGTGTTTGGACCTTTGGACGAGGCCGTCCAACGAATTCCCTACGTGAATTCTTACGTGGGGGAGGGACTACTGTAATGTCGGTTCTTGTATAAGGCAGTATGTCTGCAGACTTCGGTCATTTTAAAATTTCCTTTCATTAAGATATATAATATATATATATATATATATATATATATATATATATATAAATATATAGTAGGTGAGGTGGATAGGTAGGTACGATGGGTGGGAGCTAGTAGAAAAAAAAATGTAAAGGAAAAGAGATGCTTAATTCGGTGAATGACTGTATTAAAATGTTTTGTTGTGGTGGCCGAAACGGCTCTTCGAACCTTGTTAACTTTACAGGTTTTCATTGTTCAGAGGTAGCATCAGCCTTGGCTTTTAATTTTGGCCATAGTACACCAGGAATATTATCTTCACTGATTTACGTTTTAATGCAGTGCAAACGCACGTAACGCCCCATCTGTCAGATCGACAGTGACAGGTATGACACTGACAGGAGATTGTCAGATGGTCTGCGATTGATATATGACAGAAGGTCCTTGCTTTTTAAGGTTACTTTAATTAAACTCTTATTGATTAATTAAAATTTTATTGATACCAGTATAAACAGTATAAGAATATAAACAATTAGAAGGAATATGTAATGATGATAAACGAATAGCTGAAGCCGCAGGTTAGTGTCAGTGCACTTCACATCAGAATTTCATAATCAGTGTCCCTACTTGATCTTACCATTATACTTGCCTAATCCACCTAAATTATCAAGTTAAGCCTTGTAATTGATACAAAGGGACCCCCTAGGGGTGTTACTTTCTCTTTTTATTAGTAAACTTTCATAAATAAGTCACTTCAAGAATGCTTTCATGAGTGCACACCATGTGGCATGGAAGCCCTCATGTAAGCATAATTTGGGCTAATCTCTGTAGCCAGAGCTTCCCTGTAATATAAACAGAAAGGCATCATACTGTGGAACATAATTTATTAACAAATTAAACATTTACTTACAAATAAGAAATATTAAAAATAAGTCACAGTATCATAATCGGTATGCAAGTGGCCACTTTAGAGGTCAAGTCTGGGGTATCAACCTTCCCCTTGCTCTGATGCCTTTTTAGATGAAATAGGGCCCTTCAGGCTTCGTTGGTAAAGACATTACAGTAAGGCCCCCTTTGTGAGAATTCACCGGTTACAATAAATCACCTCCGTTCATAATCCACTCTCGCAGGTGACGAGACGCATACGGCGCCCCTCCGAAACACCACTCCGCCCGCGAAGCAGAAAATTCAGTACGCTCGGCGTTAGAGGACAGATCAGGGAAGCCCGGGAGTCGCCTCCGGCTGTTTTACTATCCTGCTAGTATCAAGCAGTGAAAATATAATCAGAGGATCACACATAGAGCGGTGACCCCATTCCTCTATTAAATTAACCCAAAAAACTAACATTTAGTTTTATAATTAAATATATCCATATCAACAACCACCATTCATTCACATCAGCAAGCTTAGGAGTTCACCCATAGTGTAGCATCATCATCAATTTCTCATCACATTCAATTAAGTTCCATTTCTGATATCCTTGGGCAGGCATTCATGAACCTTCAATTTTATTTAAGATATCACTAAAACAATAACTTTAAATTAATTGTTTTAACAGTGTACCTATTTTTTATGTGTGGATTACAGGACACCTTTTTAGTTTTGGTTTGTATAGAGTCAGGATAATAATAAAGATCAATTTACTTGTCACTGGATAATGTTTTGTCTCATTTCCCCGTTGTTGTCCTAGCCGAAAAAGGTAAGTCTATTAAGTAAGTTCCTATTATTATTGAAAATTGGAAAACCACATTACACTATACCACGGCAGCTGTAAAGGTGCCGAAACGTCGGGAAAATAAAAAACCCCTAAAAAACCTAAAAATACGGACAATTACAACTTAGTTCGTGGAAATATAGCGCGTTTGATATCCGTAAAAGTTGTTTTATTTCAATGAACAGTGCGCGCCAAAACATAAGATGTACGTATTGTTGTAAGTCCGCCTGGCTAGCTACCAGCATCTTATCTAAGTCTGACACCTTAATAGCATGATAACAGCATTAGGCAATTCCTCAGTGGTTCAGGATTCCGGGAGAGGCGCGCTTCCACCTTCCGCCTTATGATTACTTAACAACACGTATGATGAAAGCTAAGTGTCTTCCCGGTGTTCATAAATTTGTACAAAGGCACTATCGGTCATGTTCCATCACGGGCCTCATAATCAGAAAAACTCATTTCTACCTTTGCAGTGCCAGGCCGACCGCTCTTTTTCATTCAAAAATTTAAGTGATACCTGTGGTCCTACCGCGCAAGTGTCGTCGGCATTGACATCGACTTCATTTGACAGATGGATGTGACATATTGCTCTTACCCCCATATTCTAAGTCGTTCCTCCAAAACTTTTTACACTCCACTCAATCTCGTCGTGGGTAAAAATGGTAGTGTGCGCCATAAAGTACGTAGCCACTCCATGTTAGGCCTATCTAACACGGAGTGGCTACGTACTCTATGGCTCCTCCAGGTCCTTACGGAGTTATGACTTAGAATACCGATTTCGAGGAGTATTTCGAAGAGGTTTTCAATGAGGTTTCGTTAAGTCAAGGACGAGTAAGTTTTGGAGGAACGACTTAGAATATGGGTGTTAGTCTTTGGTAAGTTTTCATTTGTGTCAAAAAAGAAGCAGCAATGTGTCACATCCATCGGTCAAATGAAGCCGATTTCACTTGCGCTGTACGGCCGTAGGTCAATATGATATCGTCAATATTAGCGTTTGACCAACTTGCAAACAATCAGTTCAGTTCAGTACCTACGAATTTAGTTAGAACACACACAGCAACGACACACTATCGATTCAGTTTCACATTATTATTTTGATTTTGACAATACTTGTCCAAAAGTATTTTGCAAATACAAAATATATCCTAAAAAGTATTTCAAATAAAATACTAAACGCATTTCTAAAAAATGTATTTTAATACAAATAAGTATTTTGTATTTAGTATTTTGCATTTTAAATAGTAGTATTTTCAAAATGTCACATCTCTGAATATTTAGCACTAAAATATATATTAACCCTTCAACCAAACACACACTCAAACATTCACACATAAACATATCATTGCATGTTAATTCTAAGTTACTATTTATAATAGTTAATTATCACATACATTTTGTTAGTTAAACCCATAACTTTTTTAAAAATGAATAGTAAATTTGTGTTATTTGTTAGTGTTAGATAAGGTTGGTGGGCGCTAATAACTGCGACACAGTCCCTGACTGAAACAGAATGTAGTTATTAACGTTAATTATGTTCTGTATGTATTTATAGCACAAATAAATAAGTAAAATAAATACACATTCAATGCCGAAAACTCCGCGCGGAGTCGAAAATAATCAATTTTTAATTGTTAACAGCTGTGCCAACTTCGTTCGCGTGAGAACCGAAACGTCTCGTTTGTAATCCTTCCAGACTAAATTTTGGTAAGGCGGTCATTTTAACCAACTTCAAAAAAGAAGAGTCTATTGAGTCACCTATATTTTTTACTTTTTGAAGAGAATACTTAACGCATGAAACCATTTAATTACATTCTCATCATCTTATCGCTTTCAATAGAGAAGCTTATCAATTCGTCAGTACCTACATACTTAAATATATTTTATAATAGAACTAAAAGTACTTATTAAAATACAAAGTAGCATCTTTTTGAAGTTTTTTTTTGTGATAATAATAATTAGATATGTAGTTTCATCAGTCATGTTACAATGTGGCTTTGTAACATGCAAAAGCAAAAGTTACTTAACCACTGCATTTCCCTTGTCGTACGTTGGATTTGGATACAGTTGGTAAAATAGTATACACGTATAGAGAAATAGGTAACAATCCATAAGAAAGTCTACTGGTCGACTGGGAATGGGAAGGTCCCCGACAGTATCTAAGTAATAATAACTGCGCCTGTCTTTACTGAAGAGCATCTTTGAGTCATACCATCATAACAATCATGATTGGATATCAGGAACGCGTTCTTACCCCCTGTATCATTTGTTCTATCCACCGAAAAAAACAACTTGACGGGCCAGTATTACCACGTACTAATAAGTTCTGGATAGTGTAATTGACAGTTGTTCATATAAAAAAAATACAAATTAAATGACACATAAAACTTATCAGTAGCTGGTGAACCACCCCTTAATGTAATACCTACATTTCGATTCGTTATTAGCCATTTAAAGTGCTGAGGCCTATCTTAGTAAGAACAAAAACGACATTTTACCCATGTCAAAAATCCAATTACAAAAAAATCGCAAGAGTTGGTGCCAGCGTGCTAACGTACTAACGTACTCACAATAGTTAAAGTTAAGGTCAATCATTATTAAGTTCATATAATTTTAAAGGCAACGAAATCGACAGCATTTTCAAGATTTTCTGAAAACTACTGTAACTACTGCATGGTACGGTATGAGGAGGTGTACTGGTTAGCGCTCTCAGCGTACGATTTAGCTTCGCTATGGTCGGTCACGGGATAGGTAACCAATAATTTACTATCGCTTCCGTGCCTCGGAAGGCACGATAAACCGTTGGTCCCGGCTGTATATGCGGTCATGAAAACCCACCAATTCGCATTGGGCGCCTGGCGGATCATGTCATAGCCCATTTATTTATTTCTTTATGGTATACACAACAGATAACAGTCAATAACAACATGAAATGAGAGCAATGCAAGTTTCGAACAAGACTGACATCCAAAAACGTGCACACACAGAAAATCATGCGATGCGAAAACATAAGAAGAAAAAAAATAAAAAAAACATAACTACAATAAACATTGACAATAAATTTCCTATAAATGATAAATATTAAACAAGAAAATTATACCAGAAAAGTATTCCTATAAATGCAATAGAATTTACATTAATCAAATAACATAAGATTATAGAATTACGGTATTCTCCATTCCATCCATCCATTCTTCTTATCTTTTGATTTATCCTTCCATAAGGAAGGCCAGTGCCCCGGCAGTGGGTACATAAACAATTATAAATGACGACTGTTCAATCTGTTCATAGGTACTGAAAAATAAAATAAAAAATGGAACAAACTTGTGTTAACGACATAGGCGAAGGGCAATCTCAAGCACAAAGTATAAAGCCTGACCTGCTGGTGACAACAAAAAAATACCACTTCTTTCGCGACACATTGATAAACTCCTCCTTTGTTTGAAGTAGCTTAAAAATTTATAAAAGAACTAAAACTTTTAGAAATAACGACAAATATACATACCTACAACGCCATCTTTCATGCACGTTGTATCCAAAAAAACATGTAGTTAGTTATATCAAAATATATTTTTCAAGAATTAAAATCAACAACTCTTGCTAAGCAATCAAAACCTGAACGACGCGTAAACTCCAACTCTGCCTTCTGCATACGCGCGTCACAATATATATTTCTCCGTCCGTCCTCTCTTTAAAATGTAATTACTTTTGATAGAGTTGACCGATTTTGATAAAGTAAAGCCTATACGGTAAGTTGAGATACGGACTTTGAACATATATACAATAAACATACATACATATATTCTGTGGACTCTGATCAAACAGACATACAGACAGACGGACAGACATTAATTATAAAAAAGTTAAAAGTGGATTCTGCTGCGTATTTTGAGTACCCCCAGCATTTTTTTGCAAATCTAACCAATGTTGACACGCTGAACTTTGATTCTTATTATAAGTAAGTATAGATTATATCTTGCGAATGAAAGTGTTATGTGAAAAAAATAAGAAGCAATACAAAATACTAAATCATGTGTCAACTAGTGTCATGTCCCGTCAGGGCGACATGTGACTAGTTGCTTTTTTCTAGTATATTTTCTTGTTTAATATTAATCACATAAAAATAGCATTGTAAAATGCAAACTTAAAAAGTTATAATAATAAATAATTTTTTCGTTATTCTATAAAAATCTTAATCTCATAACTAACAAAAAATTTAGGATTTTCGTCGCACAATAAAGTTAACACAGCACATAGGTATATATAACATGAATTACAAAATCGCGAGATAACATTCTTAAATTTCACAAGAGAAGCACTCACCAGATCCAAGGCGTATACTATGATTCGCAAGATGTAAGCCGGCAGGTTGAGCACGACGAAAACGGAGGAGACGATGAGCAGCATCCTGGTGACGCGCTGCTGCGAACACTGTCTCGTCGGCTGCTCTACCTTTATCAGTCGATGGCGCGCCCGCTCCAACCGCCACAATCTGATCATGATACAAGTGTTCAGGACTATGATCACCGCCAGCGGCACCGTGAACGTGACCACCGTATCCACCATGTTGAAGCGCTCTGCGTGCTCCAGGTACGCGAAGTTGATGTTGCAGTCATTGGCGGTCGGGATGGCGAACCACAGCACGGGCACGTTGAACAGCAGCGCGGCGGCCGCCAACGCGCCGATGGCGTACCGAGCGCGCGTCACCGTGCACACCGACTTGCACCGCAGCGGGTACAGCACCGCCATGAACCGCTCTACCGTGAACGCCACCACCAGCCACGCGCTCAGGCAGCACGTCACGTACGACACGTACATGAACAACTGGCAAAAGCCCCACGTTTGGAACACTCCCGTGATCTCCATCGAGCTCAGCCACGGCGTCAGCAGTTGGAACAGAAACACCGTGTCGGACAGCGCGAGTGCGGACAGGTACTGGCTGGTTGACTGCAGCCGCAGCTTGCTGCTGTAGAAGACGAACACGGATATCAGGTTGCCGAGCGAGCCGAGCACCACCAGCAGCGGTGTGTAGTAGACGTTGAGCGCGCCCGCGACGTACTCGAACAGCGATTGGTTGGCATCGTACGAGGAATTCGCGTCGGGCGGCTCTTCGTAAATGCTGAAGTTTGTGGAGTCGCACATGTCGCACGCCCGGTTGCAGCGCTCTCGGCCGACCACTGTGACGGCGAAGCTCGGTGCGGCGTCCGGTGTAGCCCCGCCCCGCGCCAGCCAACGCATTCTACATAGCACTTCTATTAACTATATTTTGGCTGGCACAGACTCCATAAGTTTAATTTTTTACTTTCTGAAGTAAATTTTATTTATAAAGCTTTTGCTTCACAATTTTTTGTTACGATTACGTCCCGTACTTACACTACAAATCAGTCCATACACAACAATGATGTCATCTAGGTAACGACTACTTGCTACAACCTAATAGATATTTTTCAGGATTATGAAAAAGCTAGTAGCCAGATCTACGTAAAAAAATTATGGGACCACACTTGAACTATTTCAGATAAAAAAAGAATTATTAAAATCAGTTGACAACTGACGAAGTTATGATAAAACATACGTAAAAAAACCTGCCAAGTGCAAGGTGGGCTTGCGCACGAAGGCTTCCGAACTATTATCTACAAAAACGGCAAAAATCACGTTTGTTGTATGGGAGCCCCTTAAATATTTAGGTATTTGTTGTTATAGCGGCAACAGAAATACATCATGTGTGAAAATTTCAACTGTCTAACAGTGATACGGTTCATAAGATACAATCTGGTGACAGACGGACAAACAGAATAGTCTTAGTAATGGGGTCCGTTTGACCCTTTCGGTACGGAACCCTAAAAAAGAAAAAATAAACAGTCGACTTGAGAACCTTCTCCTTATTTGAAGTCGTTTAAAAACATCTAGGTACATTTACCATTCGCAACATTTTCGGAAGCTAGATCTAAGAAGAAAAAAAATCGTCGAAAATTAACTGAAATGACTACGTTTTGTATCGTCCAAAAATAAGTGAGATTGAGCCTTCGTTTCCTTCGTAGCTCTCATGACATGAAACTGTAATGGCACCTTCTACGACGTAGCTGCGTAGCTACGATATTGCTCGTAGCCACTCTTAGCTGAGCAATTTTGTTTTTTTGTACTTAGCTATTTTAGCGTGTTTCACAAGTTGTTGGTTACATTAGCCGTAACTTACACAGCCCCTTAAAAATCAGCCCATACACAACAATGATGTCATCTAGGTAACAACCACTTGCCAAAACGTAATTGTATAAAAAAATATATATATATATATATATATATATATATATATATATATATATATGTCGCAGGATAATTACATAAATCGATTTTTTGTGAAAATCCTAGGGATATCGCGAAAACACGGATAATTAGACAATGGTGTTGGGATTTCTCAATCCTACTAAAAAAAAGATAGGATTTTTGCGAAAAACTGGTTGCCTTAGTAAGATTGCGAATAGAATCGCTGGCTATTATGAAATAAGAACACTGATTGGCTGGTCGGATCGTCCAAAACAACATCTTCTCTGATTGGTTGACGACTTGACATTTGAAATGTCAATTCTCTCACGTGTAGTATACTTTCTGTGAACCAATCAGAATAAGAGTTAGCAAGCAAGCATAAATTAAGCTAATCAGAATAAAGAATATCCAATGTATTACTAAAGCTACCTGATTTTTTGCAAAAACCCTATCTTTTTAAAGTAAGATGAGAAATGTCAACACTATTGTCTAATTATCCGTGTTTTTGCAATATCCCTAGGATTTTTGCGAAAATTCTATTTATCAAATTATCCTACGACATATATATATATTGGAAAAAATCAACTCGGCCACAAGTGAATTCTCAGATGAGACTTTTTCTATTTAAAATTTATCATAAGTATAAAAATAGCACTGAAAAATGCAAAAAATTAAATATCATAATTATTGATATTTTTCAAGATTATAAAAAATTACTTGCTACATCTTCTTGACGACCTCCGTGGTCGAGTCTTTTGTACATCGGTTTAAAGGTGTCGCCTACTCTGGGGTCTCAGGATCGAATCCCGGTAGGGGCAAATGCTTGTATGATGAATACGAGCATTTGTACCTGAG
Organism: Chrysoteuchia culmella; assembly: GCA_910589605.1. NCBI lineage: Eukaryota > Metazoa > Arthropoda > Insecta > Lepidoptera > Crambidae > Chrysoteuchia > Chrysoteuchia culmella. Next base: position 2,467,245 of record OU342669.1, read on the forward strand.
TCATGGACGTTTATATATATTTCTACACATAAATACTTATATATGTATAATTATATGTATATATACCGTTACCCTAGTATCTCATAACACAAGCCTTACAGTGCTTACTTTGGGGCTAGGTTAATTGGTGTGAGTGTGTTAGTGTAAGAAATATTTATTTATTTATCTTCGTAAAAAAATATGAGACCACACTTGAACTACGTTCTTTCAGATAAAAAAGATCTATTAAAACTTTTTATAAAAAATTAAAACCGACTTCAAAAAACTGAAATGCAAATATAAGCCTTTTGGAGTCGGTGCCAGCCAAGGCATTCTACTTTGCGGTCCTACTCTTTTATTTTCTTGCGTTTAACCAATCACATGATTGGAGGAGCTGGGTGTATTCTGCCCATCATCCTTCATTTCTCATTAATTTCCTAATAGGTTCTCAGTATACCTGGGGCCCAATTCTGCTAATGCTTAGTCGCAATCGTATACCAATGGTGTTTCAATGGTAGTCCTGTTTTACACAGTTCTTGTTACAACAGTGTAAATAAACACTACTATTGAAACACCACTGAGAGACGATTTTGACAAAAATTTTGCAGAATTGACCCCCTGATATTTTGGTCGACAATTTGTCATTTGCCATAACGCCGCGCGCTCACATTTTAAGAATGCTGCAAATCAGGGGATTAATTCTGCTAAATTTATGTCATAATCGTCTCTCAATGGTGTTTCAATAGTAGTGTTTATTTACACTGTTGTAACAAGAACTGTGTTAAACAGGACTACCATTGAAACACCATTGGAATACGATTGTGACTAAGCATTAGCAGAATTCGGCCCCTGGACAAATATAGGTATTACCTACGAGGACCCAAACAACATACCAATAATGCAGTAATTTTTGTAATTTTAGAGTTTATTTTTGTACGATATGACTGAAGTAAAATGAAATTAGCCTAATTGGGTACGACAATAACAACTGCGTAATGAGGATATTAATTGTGTTAATAATGGAATTTTAGAGGTAAGTATGATTAAGTGATGGTAGCCACATTTTAATAATAATAGGTATGAGTTATGTATTTCAGTTCGACTTTGTATTAATTAGTTTTATTTTCATTTAAGGTTTTGGGGCGATGGCTTATACGGATTAAAATGCGTGTTCAATAGTAAATTATAAAAAAACGGCACGTAAAACTATATCAGATCTTTACTTTTTATCATCAGTTTTTTCCCTTCCTCTCTGTACAAGCTCGGTAAGGTACTCGTTCTTAAAACGTGTGCGAAATTCATCTCGCAATCTCTGAAGATACCTTAGTCGTTGATTCATACTGGTGGAATCTATATCAAATTCGGTTACCTGTGATGTGCGATGTGTGCGGTAGAGGTTGTACGAAGCATGAAGGTCGCAGCAGCTCAAGTGAGTTCATATCGTCAGCCTCGCAGTCGCATAGAACAGTCTCCATTTCTTCATAAGATATGACAGATGTACCTAAAACACGTCTTAATAAATTCTTAACAATTTTTATCATGCGCTCGAAGAAACCGCCCCACCATGCTGCTGTAGGCGCATTTATCTTCCATTTTATACGCATTATGGTAGATACACGTTGCACTTCATCCCAGTCAACGGTTGACAGCAGATTCTTGGTTCCTACAAAATTAATTATTCGCGGATGACGCGAGACTGACTCCACTGACGAAAGAGCATCTTATATTCTAGGTTGCGACTAACAGCCGGTTTCAATAATCTATCCCTAACAAGAGGTTTGGTTGGTGGTAGGACTTGTTGTAAGCCCGCCTGGCTAGCTACCACCATCTTATCTAAGCCTGACGCCATAACAACAATGTTTTCAGCATTGTTGTGTTCCGGCAGTTCGAGATAAGATAGCTAGTTCCTCAGTGGTTGAGGATTACGGGAGAGGCTCGCTTCCATCTTCAGCCTTTTCAATACTTAACATCATGTATGATGAAGGCTAAGAGTCTCCCCGTCATTCATAAAAAAAGGTAGGCATATTTTAGTTACGTTAATAATAATAATAAATAAATAATAAGGTTATTACTTTGAAAGATAATAAAAACAAAATTTTGCTAACAATTGTTTAAATTTTTTTTTTTATTTTTTTTTTTTTTCTATTAGTCTAATAGACCGCCCCGAGTAGTCCCCGGTGCAAATGTGCCCATAACGCTGGCCGCGTTACCGCGTTGGATGGCAATAGACAACCTCGGCACCAGAAACGACCCAGAGCTGGGGTCACAATTTTTCTGTCTAAGCTGACGCCCCAAGCAAGCAACAACCCGCCGTAAATAATAATAAAAAATCTTTATTGACATATAATAAACAGAACATAGCCAGACATGACACTTTAGTACCTAAACTAAGTCGAACCTGTTCTTAAAGGCACTTATGCTCTTTGTTATAAACATTTTTTTTGTGTGCGCTATGTGTTTGTGTGTGTGTGTGTTTATGTATGTATGTGTATGTATGCATGTGTGTGTGTGTGTATGAGTGTGTGTCTATATACTATAAAAGTTACTTTCTATGAACAAAGATAATTTTTACAATTGTTATGCCCTGCCTTGCATCACAAAATATTATTTTTGTATTTCGAGTGCTTCCGTTAACTGATAATCAAGTGTTAACAACCACGTTTTTAAAGTATTCTTACATATGTAATTTGATTATTTTTTATAATTTTGTTGTACAATATTGTTCCTATAGCATATGAAAACCGGTAAGCGAAACTAGTTTTACACGTAGATCTAACAATACATGGTCTGCTTCTTAGATTAGTATTACGATTGTTTTGATATTGGAATGCGTGCTGTTTTAAAATTATTTCCAAGAAGTACAACTGGCGAACTGTAAGGACCTCAAAGTCACTGTACAGTTTCACAGTAGGATATCTAAAGGGTAACATATTAATGACTTTTATCACAGCTCTTTATGCCTTTTCCAACGATAAAAGGTTACTTTTGAGTGCGCCTCCCCAGACCCCAATACAATAGGTCAATACAGACTGACATAATGCACAGTATAATGTTTTCAATAGTTTTTTTATTAGCAATATGTCTGATTTTCCTGAAAATTGCTGTAAGCCTTCGTAGTTACTTAGCAACCGTTGTTTTGGGTTATTTTGAGCTGAATAACAAAAATATCTAGGCAACAAAGCGCTAGTAAGCCTATCTCTTACTGTAGATAAGTTATTGAAACCGACCGTAACTATATATATGTAATATTCACATTATGTAGTGGCGCAGTACACAACATATACTCCCCCTCCTCCCATAAAAAAAAGAAAAAGGGTGAAAAAAAAATAACTTGCTTATGGTTAGTAACAATTGTGCTTAATTTTATGTTAGTATTTTGCAAATTACATATTGAGTAGGTATAGTATTACAGAAACATACTATTTTAGACTGTTATTTCTGTGAACAATAAATAATATATAACAATATAAATACAAAGGGACTAAAACGCGACAATTATTATGTAGTACAACTATGTACTTGCAGCTTGACGTTTCGGCTATGTTGCAATAGCCGTGGTCACAAGCAGACTTTATATATCGTAAATTGTAAATCTCTATATTGTAAATTATTTCAACATAAAGTTGCAGTTTATTACATTAAATGAAACCCAAAGGGAAACACATCAATAAATAATTATCAAATTATTAAATGACCATTAAGAATAACAAATGTACCGTAATTGAAATAATATTTAACCGCTTCTGTGGTCTAGTGGTACAACCACCGGTATCAGACCCAGGGGTCCCGGGTTCGATTCCCAGCGGGGGTACATATTGTATTCGGTTTGGTTGGTGGTAGGACTTGTTGTGAGTCCGTCTGGCTAGCTACCACCATCTTATCTAAGTCTGACGCCATAACAACAATGTTTTCAGCATTGTTGTGTTCCGGCAGTTAGAGATAAGATAGCCAGTTCCTCAATGATTGAGGATTCCGGGAGCGGCTCGCTTCCATCTTCAGCCTTATCAATACTTAACATCAGGTATGATAAAAGCTAAGTCTCCCCGTCGTATATATATATATATAAAGTGATATCTGCCAAAAAAAATATTTTATATGTTGTCTAATAGATTGCGTTATTTCTTAAAAAGGGCCTTGACTTAAAGGATGTCCGGAAGGGATCATCTATAATAAGTACACGAGTTTAGGGGTAGTTGTTATGGTGACCCATTCTGCAATAAAATGAAAGAACTAACCGCCCACAATGTTCACCATAACAACGCCATGCAAGTTAATAACAATGATAAGAAAACGAACTGAGCGACTTTAGTTTGTAGTCTATTTTTAGCAATGTACCATTCACACGGTACACTGTTAATTAAAACAAACAATAAAATCATAAAATGCTTTATTAAATTAAAAAGTTTAATTACAATATTCATTCGCGTTGTTTACTCAGCAGATATTTGTCTGTGATGTTCAAGTCCTTCATGATACATTTGACAACAACGATAAATGGTAAATATTAAAAAAAAAACTAAAAGAAAATAATAATATAAAAAAGATTAACTACAAATTTTAAATTATTTAAGGGGAATTAAAGAAAAAGCTTTGTTAACTTCAAAAACGTAGCTTAACTAACTGTTGATATAAACTTACATCTATTGTAATGTACCTACATAAATTCAAGAACATAAATCTTATTCCATTAATAATTGCATCGATTCTCTTTTAATTATTCCTATTATTTCCCTGCTCTACACATTTGCATATATGCTCTTTTTTATCACAAATAGGTATAAAACCTTCAGGACATTTACAAACGTCGCACGAACCGACGACACAAGAATGAAGTTCGTCTGTTTTTACCTTGGTCAGATTTAGGTCGGTACACTGTTGTGTACTAGCGTTTGGTACTGATGTTTCCAATAGTACAGGTGGTTCTGTGCTAAATGGTACAGATGGTACAGTACCGACTGTACCAGTGGAAGGTGCTGTTGAAGCTACTGATATCACGAACAAAACACAAGTTAATGACAGCATTGTGTACCTGAAATAAAGATAAATATAACTTGATTTTATATGGAAGTCAGTAGTGATATATTTATTATCAACTGAACTGTCCAGGTCAACTATCCAAGGTCAGGTGACCGGACCACCCAAGGTGGCCGGGCCGTGCCTTTGTAACAAAAAACGCTGAGATCTCAACAAGAACAAAAGGTGTATCAAAGCGAAAAATAGCAACGGAATGGTCAAAAAACGCCGAATTTATATAATTTTGAAGTTTAATTACTAAAATCAAGCGTAAATTCGAAAAATAAAAGGTTATAGTTGAAGTATTAAAGTAAAAAATCGATTTCGTGTTTTTATTTCGACTTTTACCAAAAAAATATTATGATATTGACCATACAGCTGTCCTGATTTCAGAAGGTACTAATTTGGTTATTTTATTAATATAATATCATCCCACAGTTTCCGGCCGCGCATTCGTCCGCGTGGTCTTTAGAACTGGGTCCACGTGTAAAATAATAAGTAGGTAGGTTGGTATTTGAAAATTTTTAAACATAAAAATATACTAGAATAAAACAACTTGTCTCATGTCATGGCGCTCTAACGGGGGCGACATGAGACAAATTGTTTTTTTTTTGTATTCTTTCCTGTTTAAAAATTTTCACATAAAAATAGCATTGTTAAATGCAAAATTAAAAAGCTATAAAAAAAATAAGTACTTACTCTCTTTTTCCTCGATTCTAATGCTAATTTTCTTACCAGGCAACAAGTCAATTTGTATTGACACTTCGCACTTTCTGTGTTTAATGAACGCTGCAACAGTATTTATACCTTTTCAAAACCTGAATAACAATAAACACAGAAGTTCTTATCGCTATGAGCCAAAATTAGTCATTAAGTCAGTCACAAGAATGCATGTTTAGTACAATCAACAACCCGTTAGGCTATTCTGTACCTGCACTTTGACTATGAGATTCGATTCCCAGCGGGGGGTACATATTGTATTCGGTTTGGTTGGTGGTAGGACTTGTTGTAAGTCCGCCTGGCTAGCTACCACCATCTTATCTAAGTCTGACGCCATAGTAACAATGTTTTCAGCATTGTTGTGTTCCGGCAGTTAGAGATAAGATAGCCAGTCCCTCAGTGGTTGAGGGTTCCGGGAGAGGCTTCTTCAGCCTTATCAATACTTAACATCAGGTATGATGAAGGCTAAGAGTCACCCCGTCAGATCATAAAAAAAAAAGAAATAGCGCCCATTTATTAGCTAGTAGCTTTCGTCGTTAAACCTGACGTGCTTTTGACGAACCTTTTTGAATAGGCTACCAGACCTATTTAACCCTAAATAGCTAACGTTGATCTACCCTGATAAGCTAACTATTCGACTATATGACGATTTTTATTTTGTAATTTTTATTTTATATCTTTAATTTTTAATATTTTGTTTACTTTTGACGACCTGTCTAGCGTAAAGGTACATAGCCTGCCTTCTACGCAGAGGCTCGCGGGTAATACGGAATATATGAATTAAAGACTATTTAAAAGAATATCACTTTTACATTTACTTATATAAAAGTGATATTTTTTATAAATGATTATTATTAAGTTCGTGTAGATGAAACAAAGAAATAAAAACAAAAATAAAAAATAAAAAAAGTAAAAATTATTTATTATAGAAAACACTTTCGGCACATTTTTAATATCTGCTCTAATATTGGGCCCCCCTGTGTTATGAGAGACAGGCTCTTCTTAATATTAATTAGAATAATATTTATTTTAGCATCACAAAACAAAGCACATTACATAACAAAACAAAAAGTAACTCTATTGGAGCAATAAATTTAAATAATTAATATATAAATATTTTTTTAAATATTTAATATGTATATATATATATATATATATATATATATATATATTAAAAATTCTTTTAATTTTAATTTATACCATTTTTAATCAATTTTTATATAAATATTTAAATTAAAAATAAGCCAACATGGTTTCCGCAAGGCTCGCTCCACCACAACAAATCTTGTTGCACATGTAGATTACGTCGCTGCTGAGATGGATAGGGGTCACCAGGTGGACGTGGCCTATTTTGATTTTAGAAAAGCCTTTGACCTAGTCGATAATGACATCTTGCTGCAAAAATTGGCAACAATAGGCTTTACACCAAGCTTACTGAAATTAATGGCTTGTTACCTTAACAATCGGTGTCAATATGTTAGACTAAATGGGTATGAGTCTGAAGTATACTACACAAGGTCAGGAGTCAGTCAAGGGAGTACCCTGGGGCCCACATTGTTCCTGATTTTTGTCAATGACCTACCGAGGTGAAAAGAAGAAGAAAAGAAGCAAAGTGTCTTCTCTTTGCTGATGATCTCAAGCTGAGCTTGAGTATCGTGGACGATAGTGACACTAATATGTTACAGCAGGATGTAGACTCTGTTTGGAAGTGGAGTCAAGATAACAATCTGCCCCTTAACAGTGACAAATGTAAAGTTATCACATGTTCTCGCAAGCGACAGCCGCTACATGCAACTTACTATATGTCTAACGCACCTTTGGAAAGAGTAAGTAATATTAGAGATTTAGGTTTAGAAGTAGATACAGAATTTGACTTCCATACGCATATAACAATAATCTGCAAACAGGCTAGCAAAATGTTGGGCTTTGTGATAAGAACCGCGGCCCAGTTTGACAACCCGAAGGTTGCAGTAGTTTTATACACTGCATTCGTTCGGAGCAAATTGGAATATGGCGCTGTGATTTGGGATCCGCATGAGCATAAGTATGCACTTTTAGTAGAAAAAATTCAACGCAAGTTTGCACGCTGGCTCTATAAACAACATTATGGCTATTACCCTTATCTGTATCCATCAATGTTTGTTTCGGGTATGGTGGATTTAGAGACTCTGAAATTTAGAAGACTATGCTGTTGTTAAAACATTATCTGTCTATCATACACCACAAAATAGATAATCCGGTAATATTGGAACAAATACGGCTGATGGTTCCCAGAAATATTCCTCGGGATGCGGATGGTCTATTTGCGCCGCGCCGCAGGCCGCGACTGCTGGCCCGGCCGACGACGCGCACGAAGCGCGCCGAGTATGCACCTACCACCCGCGCACTGCGCTGTATAGGAGATTTGCTCGCCCAGCACAATGATATTGACATTTTCTTTGACCAATTAGGACATATCATTAATAAATTCCATTTATATCTGAATGACGTGCATATTGACTGACATATAATAAAATTATAAGACTGACGTAACATTTTTCATTGACATAACTGTAAATATTGTAACGTTGACATTTATCTGAATCTTGTGATTAATATCAATTTATTAGGAACTTAATTTTAGTTGATGACATTATAAATTCTAATTCGACTGAGTATTATACTCTTAGTTACATAGTTTATTTTTAATTTGACATTTTTGCTTCTAATTTTTATTCTATATTCTTTGGACATTATTTTGAATTTTATTTTGCATTGCATGATTATTATTTGACATTTGTTTTATTTTTTATTTTTTATTTATTGTATTGTATTTGTAATTAAGATAAATTCTAATGTATCCATCTATATTATTGTTAGATTAAGCTTACTGGCGTTTTGGAGTATTCTGTCAGCCTGTAAGTTATTGAATTGAATAAATAAATAAAAATAAATAAAAAATAAAATAAAATAAGCAATACATACTTATCGGACGCTCGTCATTTCGACAACCGTTAGCACAGACCTATACCGAGATAGACGAAAAGAGCGCTTCAAACTGTACGAGAACCTACCGTGTCGAATTTTTCGTATGTACGATTACATCACAAGCGAGATTTAGTGTAAATGTTATTGACGAGCTATTGCAATAAAGCACTGCACAATTAACCATTTGTGAGTGACGCGTGTTTTCACGGCAATGGTCTCAAGCGGACTAACTTGGGTCTCGTAAAACTTTGACCGTGGATCAAACTTTTGGCACGCAAGGTAGGTACACTTCTACCGTCTCTCTGGATATAGGTCTGTGACCGTTAGCTATGTAGTAAACTTTGAGTTTCCGATTCTTTGATTCATGACATTATGACTGTACAAACAATAATTTAAAAAAGCAGTCACGTTTCTCTTATACTTCAATTTTGAACTTAAATATTTATGGAAGACATTGTTGCAAATCGATTGATGAAATTGATTATAATATATGTAAAGAACGAGAGAAAGAAAACCATTTATTCGGCTGACAGCCAGGATTAGTGTTTGTGTCCCAACAAAGTAATCAACAAGAAAATATACCAGAAAAAACAACTTGTCTTATGAGAACCCTGACGAGATGAGACAAGTTGCTTTTTTCCAGTATATTTTTTTCGTTTGTAATATTTACCACATAAAAATAGCATTGCAAAATGCAAAATTAAAAAGTAATAACTTATTGTACCTGCTTGTTAAGACGCTAGTCAAAGTCAAAAAGTCAATATCATTTATTCAGTCTAGGCTGTTACAAGCACTTATGAACGTCAAAGAAGCTATGCCATCGGTTCACAAACCTTACCTTGTAACGAGAAGAACCGGCAAGAAACTCGTCAAGGGCTGTTTTGCTAGGCGGGAAAAGTACGTACTTTTATTATAAAACTATAGAACGGTTAGAGATGTTACAAATCTGGTTAAGATATATATTTCTTCATACTTTTGTCTAAATTTGACAAAAAATCAGAATAACGATTTTATGATTTTGCCTCGACAATTTTTCATTTCGAAAAGACCCCTTAAAAATATGATAATTCTCTCTTCCAGTATCCATCTATTTGTTAATATATACATTTTCTTCTCCTTCTTCGTGCACCCATTATTTAACTGTTTTCTTTCACCCAAGGTTGCCTGGAAGAGATTCTATGTAGCAATAAGGCCGCCTAATGTATGTTCTTTTGTATATTTGTTTTTTTTTGTACTTGTTTTGTATTTGTCGTATGCAATAAAGTTTTTTTTATTTTTTTTATTTTTTTATTTATTGATTCAATGGGGTTACTTATACTATTTGAAATAAGTTTAGTCACCACCTGGGTTGGCGGGAATTTAAGTGGACTGTAAGGCGGTTAGCGGTTCAGAAAAAAAATTATGTGGACCTTAACGGCGCGTTTGCGGCACCAAGAACAGGGACAGCTTTGACAGGGGGTATCATCGAGGCGCAACGTGGCCAACAACATTATAATAATAATAATAAATTCTTTATTCATGCCATGCCATAATGAGAATGTCACAACAGTAATAGCTATAGCTATTGTTAACAGTTAGCAATTACAGACACTAGTAATAAGGCAGAAAAGATCAATATGATATAAATAAGAGTCTTAGCTGACCCTACTAGGTTATAGACATATAACCTGTAATTAGGGATTCAGCGCCTTTCCCCATGTCATACTTTGTGTATTATCTATCTTAAACTAGTTTACAGAATAACTATTACATATTTCGTTTAACATCTTAAAATCAACGTTACAAAACTAAGTATACGTTACAAAACATTACTGAAGTGTTCTTTATAAAAAATCTGAATAAACATATAAGAAACAATTATTATTTGTTCTAAGATTTTTTATCTGTCTTTGAACAGCGGTGAAGACCTTTAAACATTAATTAAACTCACCAAGCGCGGTACAGTTCAGCTTATGGAGTATCTTGTCTTCAGCTGCACTTCCGGAAACGCCTTGCACTTGCTTGATTAGTTCTTTCACTCTGCGCGCGATGGTGTGAGTAGGAAAGGGATAGGAAGTAAGGAACCACATTATTTACTATGAAGTGATTTCGTGGTTTTTTGGCCTAATCAGCAAAATCGGCCTCGAGCGGGCGTATCTTCATCGGTCCGTACCTATAGCGCCTTATTGTATGGTCAATATGAACCACGGTCACAAGTGAATTCTCAGATGGGACTCGAACCCACGACCTTTGGAAATCCGGTCCAATGCTCTAACCGCTGAAAAAAAAGCGCCAAAGATCGCGGGTTCGATTCCCGTCTGAGAATTCACTTGTGGCCGAGTAATTTTTTTCCAATATTTTCCCAGATTTAATTTTTGTAAAACATTGTTACATTCTTGAAAATATATGAAAAAAAAAAAAAAAAAAACCCACGACCTTTGGAAATCCGGTCCAATGCTCCAACCACTGAACTACCGAGACTTCGGAGCTAAGTCTCGGATGGGACTCGAACCAACGACCTTTGGAAATTCGGTCCAATGCTCTAATCACTGAGCTACCGAGACTTCGGAGCTAAGTCTCGGTAGCTCAGTGGTTGGAGCATTGGACCGGATTTCCAAAAGTCGTGGGTTCGAGTCCCATCTGAGATTTCACTTGTGGCCGTGTTGATTTTTTCTTCAAAAATCATAAAAGGAACTACGGTTAACACAAAATGTCAAATTTCTACAAATACAATACCTAACTCAACGGCAAAATATTAAAGTCGATTGGAGATATTTGACAGATATGTAAAGTCGTAGCTGCTGTGGATTGTACAGGAAATATTGGAATTAATGAGGTGAATATCACAAATAAACAACCTCATTACCTAAAATAGATTTATAATTTGTAATATCTTTCTATATTACATACTAGCTGGTGACCGCGACTTCGTTCGCGTGGACTATGTGCTTTGTATATTTTTTTAATTTTACCTTAGAGATCGACCATTATTTTTTTCCTTTATGTAGACACTCGGACACACCTTAAACTCTAAGGTCCTCTAAGGATTAGAGGATTTCTTTATACACGACGTTGGTGGTTTTTCCGTTTTGAGCCAATATGAATAGACCCGCAGCGCTACTGACCCGCGAGAAAGCAACATAGAGCTGGCCATGGGAAAAACGATCAGACCTTAGGTCGACACTCTCTGTCCGACGCGACTTATTAATAGTCATTGCAAAGCAAGTGGTCACAGGGAACAGTGTACGCTTTAACTCAAAAATTGTTGGGGATGAGCGGTATACGCGGTATGAACACAGTTTCACCGGCACCACACCCAGTCAGGATGTGTGAAAGTTGTTCAAGTCGGGTTCCGTTGCATTATTTGGGCGGAGTAAAGTAAAGCAAAAGCATTATCGAAACACCGACTTTAAGTTTGATTTTGTGAGCAGCCCACCCGCTGTTAGCGAATTTAAAAATTTAATTTGGTAATTTGTGGCGTCGTCCTGATCCTTACGTCGTCCCCAATTGGTTTTTGGTAAATATAGGTATTCAAGGTACAGAAATTCTAATTTTACAGTTTTATTATATGTAGGTATAGATATTACTCTTTGGGAGAATACCCAAAGAGTAACACTGTGAATCGATGGGAATTTCTTTCCCAACGAGAATCAAGAGAGAGAATGTGACTCGTTGGGAACATAAGCTGCGATGCGATGCTATTTGCTGCGATCGATGGGATTTTTATGCGATGCGGTGCAAATTTGCAGATTTGTGGGAGCCCTATGAGCTGAACAGTCTGACTTCCTGTTATTTGCGTTTAATTTTGGTTCATAGCGATAACAAGTTCAGTTGTTATTATTCTGAGTTTGGGGAAAGGTCTAAATAGTGTTTCTGCGTTCATTTTAACATTTAAAGAGTGAAGTGTCAATACTTATTGATTTATTGTCTATAACTGTAGAATCGAGAACAAAAGTAAGTATTTTTGAAGTGAAAACTTCATTAGCGGCGTTGTGCATATTAGTTTAAATTTTTTGGGATGGGTGAAAAATGTTAAAGTCGCGTCACGACACATGACCCTGATCGAAAATTCGTAAGACCATTTACCGTTGACCTATTTCAAATTACATAATCTCACACTTGAAAGATCTACGTATATTAGTTATTAACAACCATTATATAAAGATCTCTCATTACTACCAACTTTCATATTAATGCCAAGTCAGTTTTAATGGATTTTAAAGACCAAGCGGACGACGTCGCGGGTGGAAGCTAGCAAGATCTTTTTTTGTTATAAAATGTAGAATCAGTAAGTAGTTATCCAATGCGTCATTGGGACAGGGACATACGTAATAATCTTAACTAGTTAATTATTAATTTTTAATCCAACTAATATTAAAAATGTGTAAGTGTGTTTGATTGTCCTTCCTTCACGCCTTATCTAAGGCACCAATCGACTTGATTTTTGGCATAGAGTTAGTTGAAAGGACGCAGAGTAACATAGGCTACTTTTTATCCCGATATTCCCACGGGAACGGGAACCACGCGGGTGAAACCGCTGGCGGAAGCTAGTAATAATAACAAATATAACACAACTCATATTTCACAAATTTCTCTTTATGGCGACCTGTGTGCCGCAGGGATAGTAACCCGCCTTCTGCGCCAGAGGTCCCGGATTCGATCCCCGGACAAGACAAATATTTGTGTGCATGAACATGTCTATTTGTCTTGGTCTAGGTCAGCCATACTCAACCTTTTTTTTATATGGGGGCTACATACACGTTTCAGTCACGGGATCCCGGGCCGCAACTAATAAATAATTAGGTATTAATTAAAACGTAATTGCAAGTTAACAAAGTAAAAAGTTAATAATTTACTTTTAATAATAAAAAGAAGTTTTAACACAGATGTTTTTATATGTTTTCATGCAATTTTTGATACTGTAAACATTTTTTGAAAACTTTATCAAATCTGGCTTGTAGCTACATGCCAATCTCATTACATCATCCAGATGAGATTCTGTAAGTTTATTTTTACACATTCTTTGTGTATTTCATTTTTGAAATAGACGATTCACACACTTACGTTGACCCAAAGAATGTAAGTAAGATTTGGGCACATCTTTGAACGCTTTTTTATATTTTTGGGGAACAATGCTCTAGATTGGTATCATTTTTAAAATCGATGAATTCATCAAACAACTCCGAATAATTACAATTTAAAACTGGAACCAACTCTGAAATAGTTGTTTTTCTAAATGCCATTGCATTTTCTATAAGTAACGAACTTTTTTTTCTAAGATCTTGGATAGCGCTCACATTACCGTATTTCCCGTTCAATTACCCGTTCTTCGATAGGCGCGAAATAAACAACGAAGTTGTGACTTCCAGGTGGGCCAATCAAAAAGGCCCGGCGGGCTAGGTTGAGTATAGCTGGTCTAGGTGTTTAATATGTATTTACAAAAAGAAAGTATATAAGTATGTTTATCCGTTATCTAGTATCCATAACACAAGTTCTTCATGAAACTTAACGTGGGCTAGATAATTGGTGTGTTTGTACCTATGCAATTATTTATTTATTTATTTATTGCAGGCACAGAATGCTGGCATTAACTTGTGTTTCGTTCATGGTAGCACTGACTTCAGCTGCGCCTTTCACTGGAACAGTTGGTACTGTACCAGTTAGAACAGAACCACCTGTATTATGGGAACCATCAGTACCAAATGCTGGAACACAACTGAGAAGCGAACTAAAACTGACTTCAGGAATTGTCCGCTGGCAATTCCCGTCCGGGGCTTGTTTATGTCCTAAAAATCAAATTATTGTAAATGATAGGAAAAATAAGATATGCTTTTGTGTAGATGATTATGACAAATAGTTTCAAGTGTGAAATCATTTACGCACTGATTGGGTGGATAGCACCATCTAATTTTAAAAATGGATTTGACAGCTTTGTTTAGCAATCATAAATCAAGTTACAGTGTGAAAAAGATTTTAATGAACGCGGACGGGGGCGCTGTTAACTGTCAAAATTGACGTAAACACAAGATGGCGGTGTCACTTCCTTCTTTTGCCACGTTCATTATAGGCCTTATCGCAAGTGCGACAAGGCTTATAATTAATGACGTTTCAGGTTAGATCATTTTTTTGTTACGTTCATTAAAGGCCTTGTCGCACTATATAATAAATAGATGGTGCGATACAGCCTAGTCTTTTCAATATATTTTTTTTCAGTCGAAATTAAAACAAAATGTGCCATTAACAAATCATTTATTTATATCAATAAATATATTACAATGTTGAATGTTTTATCAAATAAATAAATAGTTTATAACTATACTAGAAAACTGAAAATTGTTTATTAATAATTATCAGTGGGTGATTTGTTTTTGCATAAAAGGGTGCGTACACACATAACATTTATTCGCTAAGTGACATTAAAGTTTGTGATACACCCTTATAATCTATACAAATTTGTTGCAAAATGGAATGATCGTAATAGTCACCTATTTTTGTATACAAGACAATTTTTAAATTCTTTTATTTTAATATTTAATTATATATAGAAACCATCAAAAATAACGAATAAGTAAAACAACTAAGTATAATAAATAATGAAAAAAATACATAATTCTTTAAATAAAGATAAGGAGTCTATAGTAGGTACAGTCAACGGCACGTCTGACTGAACACTTACAATACAAAAGGTGTGCGCCGGGTGTTCAAGTCGTATAGTTCTATTTGATAAACTAGATGGCGTTGTGCCCCTAGAGATCGCGATATGGTTTTACCTTTCAGGGATTGATTAGTAGCCATATTAATATTTTAGTTCCTAAGTTCATTAATAGATGTCGCTGATCGATTTTGAATCGCGGTTTCGTATAGCGCACGTAATTTCTTATATATAGAGAAAATTTAGTATAAGCGTTTCCTAATTTGCTTGCAATATACCAATTCAAGTGTATACTAAACGCAAAGACTCGCGGCAGATGAGGCCATAAATCACTTTTGTAATAGAGATGCGCACACGCAGACTTGCAGAAAGGGCGATGTCGAAATGTCGAAACCGGATGAACGAAGTCCTCGCTGCAATCACGTGTACAAATAAATCACCACATTTTTAATAACTATTATTAACTAATGATTGTTATATTGTTGAATATTATATTTTGAAGGTAGTAAAAAAATAACTATATTTTGTTTACATTAAATATGCCTCACTTAAAACCTAATACCATCGACATACACTCGAAACCAAACGACGCACATCTCTACATAATTGTGACGTCACCCATAAATAGTGTAAGTGCGAGCGAGATAATGATGTGCGCTATCGCATTCACACGTTTTATGGCCTCGTCTGCCGCGAGTCTTTGCGTTTAGTATAGTACAGGTTTTTTATTTACTGCTAGTACCCAAAGTTCCAGTTCAGTTTAGTTAGGTAGTCCTAGGTCTTATACACCGGGAACTGGATTTCTTTGGCATGGAATTTGGCCTATCCTTCTTTAATAATTTGATATTCTTACATTGTGTACATAGAAAAATAACAAGTGAAATATGGCCGTAAATAACAATTTAAATAATACATTGATTCAGAAAACTTACAACCAATAAGCACTAATTATAAAGTCATTATTTTCATATTAAAATTTATTTCTACAAATTTTTTCATGTTCATTCAATCAAACTTTTAATCAAATTCTGTATAATATAATGTGTACAAGTAAACGATAAACACGTGCTAAAAATGAACCTTATTTGTATACTATTAAAACACATTTTTAATAAATAAATGTATGTGTACATGTATCACACTGTGTATAATAGTGATATCAAAGGCAGTAACGTTTGATATTAGCACTCACAAATGTGAACTTTATTTACATTACATTAGAGACACTTTTTGTTTGGAATTTGATGTGCTATTTTTACTTTTACATTTCTTATAAGGAATTTATTAAGTAATTAATTAGAGAATGCATTCAATTTTCGACCTTACTGAATGCATCAAATGTGTATTTACTGTTATTCTTTAACACTCTTTCAAGATGACTTTCAATTTGTTTATTTTTAAATTAAAACGAAAAACAGTCTTAACTACATACAACACAAATATATTTTATTATACTGCAGAATAAGGTTGATAATTGAATACCAAAAAGTTCTAGTAACTCGTTTGTAATACAGTGAACTGATCTTTGATACAGTGCGACCAATATAAGATAGCAGTGGTTAGGAAAGGAACTAAAATTGACAGCTGACAGCTGTCAACAATCCTTGATGTAAATCTGAATCTTTGATTTAAAACAATGACTATTGTAATTTTGTGCAAGAATATAGACACAAAACTAATAGTGGTTGTTATTTTCACGCTTAAGCTTTTAGTAGTATTGTATGTATGTAATGTATGAATAGAGGTCATAGTGAAATTATTTACATACCAAGGTGTGTATGTATGTATGAAAATACTGGTCATGGTGACAGTATTGAAATACTAAGGTATATTGGTCACACACTGTATATTCTTTTTATATTAGGTACAAGAAGAAATTATATATGTAAATAATATTATACAATGTGAATTTTGATGACCAAGAAACTTCAGGGGTAAAAAAATCCGATTTTATTTATTAAAAAGATGATTTTGACTTTATTGATATTACGGAAATTATCAGCTGTTCCATAGAAAAGTACAGTTAACTATAATAGCTTTACTGTCCTTTTACATTAAATAGGCTTGCTCTGGCTCTGGCCTCAATCTAAATCATTAGATTTAAGAAGAGGCCGCAGGTTGAGCGAGCTTGTCTAGAAAATGCCTATTCTCTCGAGCTATAAATATACCAGGGTTGTAGGCTGCCGGGAATACAGGCGCCGGCAGGGAATTCTAATCCCTGGCTGTGAGCAAATAAAAGGTGAGGAGAAGCTCTTTGTACGAGGAATATCAGCCAGGTAGGGGTGATAGCCCGCAATATCTGGACTCCCGGTGGTAGAACGGAGCTGGCGGGATGATCTCGCCCTTATGATGCATGGAACAGCGGCTATTTTCGAATACTTTTCTTTTTTAAGTTGATCTATGATGACGAGTTGTACATTTTCTTAATTCAAGCGTAAAGCCTAATGTACTTTTAACAGTTCTTTACTTACGTTTTTATTAGATTTTTATTTTATTTAGGGCCGATTTTTCAATCAATAACAAAATATTCGTCCGGTATCGTATTATTATAAATAAACTAAAAATAGATTGTATTGTACATTAATACATTTTTTTGTTTGTGATTGTCATTTATTTTAGATTATATAGAGTGTTAAAAGACACATACCGAAGCCGTAATATACAGTAGTAGTCAGATAATTAGAAACACTAGTCGATTTTCATACAAACGAGGTAACTTTGGAGCCTTGGTTCTCTGCCAAGGATTGACCGAGCTGTCATCTGATAATGGCCAACCAAGGAGTGAATAAAAGAGATTAAAATTGCTATACACACTCAACTGATCTGATCTACATTCAAAAAGATATTAGCTATTTTCACTGTTTTTTTTTAAACATATCCATACCTTTCTTAGAATGTTGATCAAATTAGTCGGGTGTGTATAGCAATCTGGATCTCCTCCATTCACTCCCTGGATGACCATTGTCAGATCACAGTTCGGTTTATCCTTGGCAGAGAACCAAGGTTTACTACGATTAGTGTTTCTAATTATCTGACCACCACTGTATATGCGTAGTATATACATCATTCTAAAAAAACATGTAAAATAATTGCTGGGAATTGACTTTTATTTTTCGTTTTCAAAAAATGGGTACTATTTTGTGCACGCAATGAAACGCGGACAACAATTGCGTGTGTATAGTGCAGGAGTTCCCAACCTTTTACCCAATACGCCTCACCCAACGTTTTACTAAAATACTACGACCTCCGAGGGGCACAATATGAACAATTGTAATAAAAAGTTAGTTATTTTAATTAAAAAAAATACATAAAGCTGAAGCCGCCGTGCCGCCCTTGAATCATTCTACGCCTACCAAGTGGGGCGCGCCCCACTGGTTGGGAAACTCTGGTCTAGAGGGTACGAGTAGGCGGCCGGGATCCAGTTTTGTTTTTTTTTATGAGCGACGGGGAAGCCTTCATCATACCTGCTGTTAAGTATTGATAAGGCTGAAGATGGAAGCGAGCCTCTCCCGGAATCCTCAATCACTGAGGAACTGGCTATCTAATCTTTAACTGCCGGAACACAACAATGCTGAAAACATTGTTGTTACGGCGTCAGACTTAGATAAGATGGTGGTAGCTAGCCAGGCGGACTTACAACAAGTCCTACCACCAACCAAACCGAATACAATATGTACCCCCGCTGGGAATCGAATCCGAGACCCCTGGGTCTGATGTTTCATTGATTAGTTTTGATATTCATTGCGATTTTGTAAATTTAATCAATTATCTTTAAAAATAAATATTGACTTTGACCCATAATAACTCCTTAACAATCAGTTCCAAGATTTGGCTCCGTACAAGAAAATGATAGTCCCGATGGGGAGAATACATGGTTTTCGTTTTCGTTATGGGTCTTTTAACACCCTATATATGATTTAGAGCCGGTTTCACCACTGTCAGATGTGTTCTGGATAGCTTATATGGCAAACAATTTGACAGTTCCAATATAAATAAATAAAAATAAATTTTATTTTCTCGTCACAAACTTAGCATTGAACTAAACACATTTACAAAACAGGAATAAGGAATGTAAGTTTGTGAGAGGCTGATGCCTGAGCTAGGTACAAAATACCTGTGTTAGAGGTCACCAGGCTTCCACCACCTCGAACCACATTATCACTGATAAAAACGTCATCTAATAGATGTCGCTGAGAGAACATGAGAAGATTAATGGCTAAACATAAAAAATATAAAGAAAAAATAATAAGAAAAATTAAGAAAGGTAGATGAAAGAGTGCATCTAAATAAGTGTTTGTGCGTTTGTGTGTGTATGTGTGTGTACGTGTGTGTTGTGTGAGTGAGTGAGTGTGTGCTTGCGTGTGTGTATGTATATGTTCGAATAATAGTGAAACCTACAGTGACTTACAGCTGTTATTTTGTGAATGTGTGTGGTGCAGTTGTTAATATAAAACATATGTCAACTTATGTACCAGATAAGGTATTCAGACTTATCAGTTGATAATGAAACCGGCCGGGGTAGACTTACACCCTATAGTTCACGAACTAATCTACAGATTTTTTCCAAACGGAATATCAAACCCAGAAATTTCTTTCTAAACCAAAAATCACAATGTAAAGAAGTAACAGTTTAATTCTATATCTATCCACCTCTATCTAGTATCTACATTATGGTCTACATTTGCTGCGTAGAGTTCCCATTCCAAGTATTGTTATCGTCATCGCTAGTCCTATCCCCTGGTAGTCTATGGATATTGCCTCTACGGCGTAGATTAGGTGGGGGGGATTGCCGGGAAGGGGGGGTAGATTCAGGGGTTGAAGGGGGGATGAAGCGTGATCTAAGCCAGTTGTAGAGCTGTTGGGATGGCTCGAGAATGATGGAGGTGAAGAGTTGTGTGAAGAATGCTGTAAGAGAAATAGTTTTTATGTTAGACAACAGTCAAAGTAATATTATAACCCTTTGTTGCCACTGGCGAAACATTTACAAGAAATCATGTTGTAAACGTATATTGCGGCCACTGAGAGAATGCATTATTTGAAAGCTCCTATCGAGAGCCATTGGTCATCCTCTCAGCGGCCGCACTATATTTTGCAGCATGTTTTCTTGTAAATAATGTTTTGCCAGTGGAAACAGGGGGTAATACATACAATCACACCAATTAAGTTTTCATTAAGACATGATATTGTACCGTAGGGACCTTCCCGGTCTTAAATACTAAATAATAAATACCTATTGACGCTTTGCTTTTTGTGATATTGATGTTATCTATATGTTTTTAAATAACGTTCAATAAAATACTTACAGTCTTACTAATAACACTTTACACACGACGTATAACACCGTAATAACATCAAGACTACTAATAAGCATCATTTTGACAGTTTAGTTGTACACAGCTGTTATAACGAGTGGATAAATTGTATGCCGATTTAAACAACCGTTATACAGTCGCCGACCCTTGTTTAGCAAGCGTGTTACGTATAACCTAACATAATAATTCAATAAATAAATCCAAAATGGATTATTTGCATTATTTCTATGTTTTTGATGAAATGGATAGAGAACAACCACCAAGAAAAAGGAAATCATACAAAAATCGCTTTGATCCTTTCACCTTAAATGAAGAGGATTTTCGAAAGAAATATCGCTTTAGTAAAATTTATACAAAAAAAATTGTAGTTAGATCAGATATCGAGAGTAAAACTAATGGTGGCGGACTATCTGCAGAAATACAGGTATGCACTGCTCTAAGAACATGGGCTCGTCAAGGTTTTACTTTTAGTTGTATTTGTGTCTGTGTTTTTATTTTCTATAATGGACACAAACTCCTTCATGCAACTTTTTAATAAAGTCTGAAAGAAAATAGTATGGTTAATCATCACATCAACCATGTTCAAATTATGATTTTTACTCAAACTTTTACCATCTTTTCTAAATTATCCCAACGTTTCCGCTTCTTAATATCTTGCAGTGCGTTCGCCATTATTTCACAATAATGAACAATTCTTAGTTAAATAAAGATAAAACGGGTAAAGTTCCTTTTAAGTATTAAAAATTAAAATATTTTCAAAGTCAAAGTCAAAGTCAAAGATTTGGTTCACTGTCACTACATATTCCGAAGTGTTTTTAATAAAAAAAATGATATTTTTCATATTTTTAATAGCAAATAAAGATATATAAATATATATTAATAATTGACATCCGATTTTGTTTATTTAACATTATTTAAGAGTGTTTTCGCAACGTTTAAACATGACAAATATTATCAACAAGAGGTTTCAGAGCGTTTCCAATTAATGTTGCCAGTGAGTTTCGTTGTAGCTAATTTATAACTATACAATGCTTACGCGTTGCTTATTAGTAAGAGAAGTGTGTAACTCTTAATCACTGCTTATACACTGTTTAAGAATACGGTTGTTTAACATGCGTTTTATATTTTTTTATTAGTAAGACTGTTATTGTTTACCGGGAAGTACCCCAATTGTATAAGGGATAATCATAATTTACAACAATTTATGTAATAACATACATAGTAAACACACAGCTCAAAACAAATATACTTTCACACACAAACTCTCTCACACGCACCCACACACTCACATACACACACACAAACACACACGCACACACACACACACCCCCACACACACACACACACAAACACAAACACACACACACACTTTAACTTTTTTTTTCATATTGAATTTGTTTCATCAAAGCAGTTTTGCGGTTGTATTTTTCTAGTATAAGCATTTCTTACTAATTACAGGAGATATCGCGCTATGCATGACCACTTGCGCTGGCTGTCGTCTCGGTAGTACTAGCAAAGCGGCAGAAGGTGCCAGTTCGAGTCTTCGCAGTGTATTTTCTGTTTCGGTCAACTCGCGCCTATATGAGTGTGTCATTGTACACAATCGCTCTCTGTTTCACACAAACACACACACACACACACACACACACACACACACACACACACATTCACACTCAATTTTATCTCACTTTTCCTATAATATTGGTACTCCGAACCTACTGAAACAAAATACAAGTTATTAAACGACTGCTAAAAATACTTACTAATAATAAGTGATCGATATGGCGCAAGGTGGAAGCAAATAATTATGGGTTCGAGTCCCGTGTGAGCGAATAGTGTTATTTTTTCTATTATTAATTTCTTCTTTCATTATTTTTCTTACCAATAAGTGATGATATCGCGCTCGGTGAGGTTGCTAATTCGAGTCCTGTGTGATTTGGAGAATTTTTCTTTTTAATATAATTTTCTTACCAATAAGTGATGATACCGCGCTAGGAGTGGCCACTTGCGCGGGCTGTCGTCTCGGTAGTACTAGCAAAGCGGCGGAAGGTGCCAGTTCGAGTCTCCGCAGTGTCTCTTCTGTTTCAGTCAACTCGCGGCGAGGGAACGCGGTCCAGAGGGAGAAGGACGATGTCGATAGCTGTTGGGACAAATGTGATGTTAAGTTTGACCGATTACAATAACCTAACCTCAGTAAGGGATAGGCCTGTCTGAGATTAGTTGCAGAGATATTTTTGTTCTTTTTCTTCTTCTTATCGTATGAGGATTAGTGGCCACCTCTAGTGTCAGACTTTATCCCTCCTATAAGGCCTCTGACTTGGCTTAACGACTGTTATCAGATGACAACAGCCGGGACCGACGGTTTAACGTGCCCTCCGAAGCACTGAAGCGCTCAGCTATAATGCCACTTTACGGTCACCCATCCGACACCTGACCGGGCCGAACGTTGCTTAACGAACGTGATCGAATACGATCGGTCTGTCATGCGCGGCCATGAGCGCTTCGATATTTTTGTTAATATGACTAAAATAATGACGGTTGCTAACGAAAACAAGATAGGGTTATTGAATCAGCTCTATTTTTGATTCACTCGTCTCGAGGATTCTGCCTATTATCGTGCGATGTTTGAGTTACCGTATTCCGCAAAAGACCTTGCTTGTATATACATAACTTCGCTTTTCGCCTGTAGTAACGCCTCCATGCGAGCGCGCGAGGGGCAAAGCGAAAAGCGTGCTATGTCCACGAAAGCAAGGTCGCTAATCGCCTGATCGCCTCCTCATTCGCCTCGCCACTCGCGCGAGAGTGATTCAAAAATAGAGGTCCTGGCCGTTAGTGGGATAGATTCCTATGCTGAACTGGGAGTGAAAGAAAAGCAAATAATGTGGCAATGCTGATAGTAACAGCTGTGAACAGTGGACAGGATATTTTCGAAAAGTAATATAGTCAATGCAAAACTGTTACAATTAAAGTTCATCGTAAATTTTGCACACTGAGGGCTTAGGCACTAACGCGCTTTACGAATTAAAGAAAGGAACGGACTTAAAATCTGCCTTGACCGCCTATTAAGCTTATGCTAATGATTGGCTAAGCTACGGAATTGTTCTATGGGGAAATAGCACTGACGCACATAAGCTTTTTACTATGCAAAACAGATGCATCTGTATATTAGTGAACATACCAGATACTGACAGTTGTAGACCTCACTTCACAAAATTAAAAATACTTACCCTAACCTCTATTTACATTTTTGAAATTTGCAAAATAGTACGCAAGAACAAATTTTCATATACCAACGTGATGATTTACGCTCTCTGACATGTACATTACGAAATAGAAATAGATTAGCTTTACCTTTTACTAAATTGCATATAGGTATAGTTAGATGGAACCTACCCCATGTCCATAAAAAAAAATATAATAAAATATCCAACCATATTCTAGTATCCATAACACAAGTTCTTCATGATACTTAACGTGGGCTAGATAATTGGTGTGATTGTGTGGAAATATTTATTTTATTTATAATAAAAGTATAGACAATGTTAAAATATTTTTTTAAAAGATTAAGAGATTTCTTAGTGGAAAAATGAAAAAGACTTTCTAAATTGAATGTCGCCTTGTGTTATGTCTTATGTGCTATATTATAGTATTTCAAACTTGTTGTTAAAATAGTTTAATTTTAATTATTTAGTTTTA
Organism: Chrysoteuchia culmella; assembly: GCA_910589605.1. Taxonomy (NCBI): domain Eukaryota; kingdom Metazoa; phylum Arthropoda; class Insecta; order Lepidoptera; family Crambidae; genus Chrysoteuchia; species Chrysoteuchia culmella. The sequence continues at coordinate 2,491,563 of OU342669.1, forward strand.
AAATTTGCGACACCCTTACAGGGTTTATATTGCGAACTGTATAATACTTGTTGGAGAGTGAAAGTCCTGGCTGGCAAGAACTGGTGCTGGCCAGCAAGTGTCATGTCTATACATGACAAATGTAATCTGTCACTAGATTATTGTTTTTGTATTGTTTGTTTATACTTCACTCGAAAAAGTCGAATAAAAGTGTCTGAACCGAAAACTGTGTTTGCGTAAATAACTTAGTAGTAAATCAGATCCACTGCGTGCTAAAGACAGCCGAATTTCCAATAGGTTATGGGCCTATTCTCGAATCTGTGATTTATTCCACAAAGTTATAATTTGAAAGTGAGTGCGCAAGATTTTTTCGAAAATGACAGATGAAGAAAACTCATCGTCGGGATCCGTATTCGGGATCCGGAAGCTGAAAGGTGCTGAAGACTTCGCCAATTGGAAATTCCAAGTAAAAAACTACCTAGAATGTAAAAATTGGTGGGAAGCTGTAGAAGCCGATGAAGTCACTGCAGACCTTAAAGATGCAGATAGGAAAGCGCGCACCACGATCTGTCTCCTAGTAGAGCCTTCATGTTTTGCTCACGTATTTAATGCGAAAACAGCGCATGAAGTGTGGCACAAGTTATGCGGAGCATATGAAGACAAAGGCTGGGGACGACGCATAACACTTCAGCGTCAGTTGTGGTCATGCAAATTAGAAAATTGTACGAGCATGGAAAAGTACGTATCTAAGGTAGTGACGATAGCACAACAGCTGAATGATATAGACGCAAAAGTTTCGGACGAGTGGATGATTTCCATTTTGTTGGCTGGCTTGACACCTGACTACAACCCGTTAATCATGACCATTGACAATAGTGGAAAGGAGATTAGTTTGGAACAAGTAAAATCAAAATTGTTACAAGAAGCTAGTAGACAAGCCGATGCAGGCGGCGAAACTGGCGAGCAAGCTCTCCTCACAACAAAGAGAAAGCCTAAAAACATTGCTCGAAAGAAGCCAGTGTACAAATGCTTTAAATGCCATAAGGAAGGGCATAAAGCATCTGAATGCCAAGTCAAAAAGAGTGCCAGTGTTTGTATGAGCACAGCAGACCAGAATACCTTCAGCAAGAACAGTTGGTATGTAGACAGTGGTTGCTCAAATCACATGACCCATGATGCAGAGAAGTTATCTGATTACCAGAAGACTAGACGAAACTTTACAATACGAGTGGCTAATGGTGAAGAAATACCAGTTAAAGGAAGAGGAAATTATGTTGTAAAAGGTTGTGGAAATTCAAAACTTCCATTGGAAAATGTTTTACATGTTCCTCGTTTGTCAATGAATTTGATCTCAGTAAGCGATCTTGTTAAAAAGGAGTTTGCAATTAATTTCGACAAAAGAGGTTGTCTTATTAAAAATCAAAAAGAAGAAGTGGTGGCAACTTGTCATGAAGTTGACGGAATCTTTCAACTTAGAGAAAAAGAAAATAACGTTGTCAATCTGACTTTGTCAAACGAACCTTTGTTGAATTTGTGGCATAGAAGATTAGCGCATTTGGGACAAAATTATATAAATTTATTGAAAAATATGGTAACTGGAATTGAATTTAAAAACGTAGAAAAGTTAGCACCGTGTATTCCATGCATCAACGGAAAAACATGTAAAAGTCCATTCAAAAATAAAGGCACTCGAGCACGACAGATTTTAGAGATAGTTCACACGGACATCTGCGGTCCTATGGAAGAATCATCATTTGCTGGTTCTCGATATATGCTACTGTTTATCGATGATTATACACGTAAGACGCATGTATATTTTTTGAAGAATAAGTGTCAAACATTTGAAAAATTCCGAGAATACAGAGCAGAAGTTGAGAAAGAGACTGGTAAGTCTATTAAATGCATAAGATCCGACAATGGCAAAGAGTTCTGTAACTATGCCTTCGATAAGTTGTTCAAGTCATCTGGTATAAAGCACCAAAAGACGATACCCTATACACCTGAACAAAATGGTGTAGCTGAGAGGGCGAACAGATCGATAATAGAGAAAGCAAGAACTTTGCTTTGTGAAGCGAATCTGAGCAAGAGATTTTGGGCAGAAGCAGTATGTACCGTAGTATACTTGAAGAATCGAAGCCCTACAAAGGCTGTCACGGACAAAGTACCACAAGAACTTTGGTCTGGTAAGAAAGTAGACTTGAGTCATTTGAGAACTTTTGGATGTTTGGCGTATGCACTGAAACCCAAACAGAAAAGGCAAAAGCTTGATATGAAGACTGAAGAATTGATTTTCATTGGATATTGTGAGTCTACGAAAGGTTACCGACTGATGCATCCCCAGACAGGCAAGATTACTGTTGCAAGGAATGTGAAGTTTTTGGAAAACATTTTTCCTGGTGATGGTACGAAGGTGACGAAGAACGCAGTTGTTCCTATCAGTATTGAAGAGGAACGAATCGAACCTGCGTTGTTGGAGGAGGTTCCTGGTATTCACACACATAGTGAAGATCTTCAGGAACGTGATGTATCATGTATCGAGTTTGCTGCAGATGACCAAGCGCGTACTTTTGAACAAAGTGATGATGCTGCTGTAACAAGTACTGAGCCAAGTGAAGAGTTAAGATACAACTTACGTCCACGGAATCCAGTTAACTATAATTGTTCGTGTAGCAACGCTATTGCTGGCATAGATGGAGACCCAATGACAGTAGATGAGGCGCTGTCACGGCCTGATTGTGAGCTATGGCAGAAGGCTATGAACGATGAACTACGATCGTTGGAAGAGAACCAAACGTGGTCACTAGTCAATTTACCACGTGATAAGAAGCCAATCCAATGCAAATGGGTATTTAAAATCAAGCGTGATAGCGATGGTAAGGTATCTAAGTATAAAGCTAGGCTGGTAGCAAAGGGATTTACCCAGGTACGTGGCATTGATTATAACGAAACTTATTCACCTGTAGTAAGGAGTTCAACTTTACGTTTACTATTCTCATTAGCCGTAGAATTTGATTGGATTATTGACCAGTGGGATGTTACGACTGCTTTCCTATATGGAACACTTAAGGAAGATATTTATATGCTTCAGCCAGAAGGCGCAGTTGTTCAAGGTCAGGAAACCAAAGTATGTAAATTGCAAAGATCCTTGTATGGGCTTAAACAAGCTTCGAACGCTTGGTTCCATGAGCTTGATAAGGAGATGTTGAACTTAGGTTTTACGCAATCCAAGATAGAACCCTGTCTTTACCAAAAGATATTTAACAAAAATGATAGAATAGTCGTAGTTGTCTATGTTGACGATATTTTCGTGTTTTATAGTCAAAAGCATGAAAATGAAAAGGTTAAATTAAAGAACGGGTTACTAAAAAGGTTTAAGATGAAGGACTTAGGTCAAGCTAGACATGTGCTAGGAATGCGGCTAAGGAGAATCAACGACATGATTTACCTTGACCAGGAACAATACATTATTAATGTCTTAAAAGAATTTGAAATGACCGATTGTAAACAAGTTATTACCCCAATGGAAGTAGGACTTAGATTAGAAAAAGCTACTGACACTGATAACAAGTTGCCTTATCGTAATCTTGTAGGATGTCTTAACTATTTGGCACAGAATAGCAGACCAGATATTGCCCACGCAGTTAGTGTTTTATCACAATTTAATTCTTGTTATAATGAAAGTCACTTTAAGTGTGCGAAACGGGTACTTAGATATCTGAAAGGGACATCTAACTTTGCACTCATTTTCCAAAAGTCGGGCATGTTAGATCTGGTAGGTCACGTTGACGCGGATTGGGGTGGGTCGTATGATAGAAAATCTTTTACGGGCATGATGTTCCTATTAGGTCGAAATCTAATAACGTGGGAAAGTCGCAAGCAGAGATGTGTGGCATTGTCTTCGACAGAGGCCGAGTATATAGGTCTTAGCCAAGCTTCGAAAGAAGCTATATATTTAAAGAGTTTATTAAACAGCTTAATAAACGATACGCGTGATGAACCCGTAGTCATCAATAATGACAATCAGTCTGCACACCATATAGCACGAAATAAGATGAACCATAATAGAACCAAACATATCGAGATAAGGTATCATTTCGTTCGGGAAGCTATACTGAATGAGGCGGTTGAGGTGCGTTATGTGCCCTCACAAGAAATGTTGGCAGATATGTTAACAAAATCTCTGCCAGGCCCAAAAATTAAATCGGATTTATTAAGATTACCCATTAAGAGGGCGGTAATTGATGAATAAGATCGATGTATATTCCGAAATTTCCGAATGACTTGTACTTTAGATAAATATTGTTTGATAAATTCTTAACAATTTCTATGTTTAATTTATGTTTTGGTGTAATGGTTAATTTAAGGGTGCGATTATTTTTTATGGTTTAATGGTGTTGGTAGTGTGATTGTTAGTGTCAGATTAAGGGTGCGTGTTGGAGAGTGAAAGTCCTGGCTGGCAAGAACTGGTGCTGGCCAGCAAGTGTCATGTCTATACATGACAAATGTAATCTGTCACTAGATTATTGTTTTTGTATTGTTTGTTTATACTTCACTCGAAAAAGTCGAATAAAAGTGTCTGAACCGAAAACTGTGTTTGCGTAAATAACTTAGTAGTAAATCAGATCCACTGCGTGCTAAAGACAGCCGAATTTCCAATAATACTTAAGATCTATATGTAACCAATATGATGCAATAAACATTATGATTATGATTAGTGTGAGTTTTCCAATGTCCAAACGTAATCGCCGCGTCAGAGTAAAATTTTGTCAGATAGCCTTAACGCAACGGGAATAAAATATTATATAATCATAGATATTATATCAATATTACCTGTAAATTATCAGCTATATACCGCTGCAGATCGCCTAGGGTTCCGTCGGCCTCGAAGTGTGCTGTATGCGAGGTTCCATCGGGCAGTTTGAATTGTACGCGAGCTCGGGAACTGCTGTCGCCCGATGCTGGGACAATATCATTATGATTAAGTAACAATTACATCAAATGCCGATTAGATAAATATTAGTAGTTTGTGAAACTGCTGCGTAATGAGGTGTGTTTCCATCATCAGCCTGTGGACGTCCACTGCTGGACATAAGCCTCTCCTAGCTCACGCCTATAATGGCGATCATAGGAGACTATTAGCCTACTGCTACCACGCTGGCCAGACGGGTTGGTAGAGGGTTTGTTTCAAGTTTTCCTTCTCTCGCACAGGTGTTCAATGCGTCGAGCCTCTTAGTCGATTCTTACGACATCCCAGGCATGTAAGGGAATGGTGACACGTGTTTTCTTAGGCCGTCACCACTCGGCACGGTGGTGAGTTTGAAAGCTGTGTTTAAAAGCTGTCAATGTCGCTTTGTAAAATAATCCCGCTTTTAACTTTAAACCACCAATTGCACGCACACAAATTCAATATTATCATTAGAGCTACATTTTAAGGCAGCATTATTTTCACAAAATGACATTGACACCTGTCAAATTACAGTCGATACATAAATGGTTGTTGTTCCTGAGTCTCTACTTTTTCTATAAGATTTTCATCCCTAGTATTTATTTTTTTATCAAATATCTTATTTTCGTTTTCTGTGTTAATTTTTTGTCCGTTATGATGTCTGTAAAGAGCGCGCGTGTGTATGTGTGTGTTGTTAGTGTGTGTGTTTGTGTGTATGTATGTGTGTGTGTGTGTATGTGTGTATGTGGCTGTAATGTTTAATGTGTTACTCACTAGGTTGTGATGTAGGCTGTTCTCTCGCCCTCCTCTCCGCGCGATCATAAGTTATCTACTACAAGATCCTTTGGCGAGCTAAGTTATTTTACAACTCGCTTTTTGGGTGTGTGATAGAGTGTCTGTGATGGTGATCCTACATAAGCATAAATTTGTGAGTGCATGTGTATGTTAAAGACATACACATACACAATTTATGTATTTTTTTAATAGATACTTTATTTGTTTGATCAAATTACTCTGCGATAAGTAGTGTTTCTGTCTCTTTCAAAGCCAAAAAGTGTTTCGTTGTCTCACTTGTCTTTCTAAATGGTCGTTCTATTTTCTTTAAGATTCTACTTTCTGTTTTTGTGTTATGATGTGTCGGTAAAGTGTGTGTGCGTGTTTGTGTGTGTGTGTGTGTGTGTGTGTCTGTGTGTGTGTCTGTGGGTGTGTGGGTGTGTGTGTGTGTGTATACTTACTAGGCTGTGGTGTAGCTGTAGAACCGGAATCGGGAGCGACAGTAGAAGCGGGATTGGGCTGATCTCTCGCCCTCCTCTCCGCGCGGTCCTGAGCTATTTGCTCCAAGATCCTTTGGCGAGCTAAGTTGTTTTCCATCTTTTCGCGTTTGCGTTCCTCCTGTAGATGTATAAGGGCCGGTTTTTACCAACTACTAATAAGTTCTAGATAGCTGAATTTAGCTATCCAAAACTTATCAGTAGGTGGTGAAACCGGAACTAAATATCTGCTTATTGTTGAAAGGATAAAATTAAATAAACAACTGTTAGCAGATTGGCTGTTGTATCTTAATCGATCGTTAAACATCTGAAAAGATGTTTCTTTCGAATGCAAGGATATTCCTAGCATTGATGTGACAACGCTGGCCTACAGCGTATTAAAAATTTAGACGGTGGTCCGCAAGTCTCGGTAGCTCAGTGGTAAGAGCATTGTACCGGTTCCAAAGGTCGTGGGTTCGAGTACCATCTGAGAAATCACTTTTGGCCGAGTTCTTTTTTCCAATATTTTTATATTTAAAATTTATCATAAATAACATCGTGTACTTTTATGCTACCAATCGATAGTGTTAACAATAAAGATCAATTTAGTGCGAGTAGAATAATATTTAAAATTTAAAACAACTCTTAAAATTATTAAAAAAAACTTATTCAACGATTAAATTCGCGTATTTTCGCCTTTAGTATGGAATTATGGTAAATATTAGTAAAAATAAATAAATAAATTATCGTATAGTCCTATCACTGCCCCGTTTCGAGGAACAAACAAAACTTGGGAGTCTTATCATACTAGAAACCGGTTTTTTTTTTCTATGGCGTCGCCATGTTTTTTGCATTGTAGCATCGCCATTTCGTTTTCCCCTATTAATGACGTGACTAATTATACATATATCATCTGGTAGTCTTATCGAACTAGGTTTACGGCCGGTGTCAATAATCTGTCCCTAACAAGAGGTAGGCCTATCTTGGTGACGTTACTTAGCAACCGCTGTTATTTTAGGCTGATTAACAAAAATATCTAGGCAACAAAGCTCTAGTAAGCCTATCTCTTACTGAGGATAGGTTATTGAAACCGACCATTAGTGTCGTAGGCTCTCCTACTATAGGTAAGTAGTAATTAAGTTATTTAAGCAAATTGATTTTTATACTTAACACTATCGAATAGTACCATAAAAGAACACATTTTTTTCTGCAAACAAGCCGGTTCAATACCCGGTGCAGGTATGTAATAAAAAAAAAACCTTGAATGCATTTTAACTTACTTTTGAAAATGAAGGAATGTTTCCTTTGTTTTTTTTTATTTCATCCTGTAGTGTATATTTCACACAACTCAATAGGAAATATCATGCATGTCATAAAGTGTATAGTACAAAACTTTTTGTAACATAAAGATGGTGCGTTAAATATTTACTGCATTGCGATTTTAACTGACAGATAGTCGATGTCAGAAGACAAAATAATAAGGATTAAAAAATAGTAAGGTTCTAATTTTATAATAATAACAATAATTTGACGACCTGTTTGGTGCAGGGGTACAAAGCCCGCCTTCTGCGCCACAGGTACCGGGTTCGACCCCCGACAAGACAAATATTTGTGTGCATGAACATGTCTACTTCTGGGTGTTTAATATGTAAAAAAAGTATATAAGTATGTTTAACCGTTATCTATAATACAAGTTCTTAATGAAACTTAATGTGGGCTAGATAATAGGCTATTTGACAATGCGAAAAATAAAGTGTCAATTACTGTTATCAGTATAAATTATGAGTTTAAAAATGGTTTTTTATTAACGTAAGTTGAAAATAATTATAAATTTATTTAAAAATCCGTAAATAACAATGCATTTTTAAACGTTTTTTAAAACAAAACGCTCCTGATTCGTAGAGTTTATAATGACGTCACCTGCTTGTAAACCTCGTTTGCCTACGTATGTGGATGATATGCAGAATACAGGCAATTGACGTCACCGAACCCATTGCAGCGCCATATTGTCAAAGTAGCGTTTTGGCGCGCTATTTAAATATTGAATTTTTAATTTATTTATTTATTTGTTATAGGTACACTTACAGATTAAAGTCATTACAAAACTTATAATCTATGCTAAATATATGAGACAAGACTTTAATCCAATAATAGCGTACACAGCATGCACAATTATGCGAACCAAAACAATAATAATTGGATTACAAAACTAACTTTTTCTTTTTTTTTTACTTTCAATCTATACAATTTCAATTTAAGATGTTTCTGCTTCAAGAAGCTCGGACACAGTTTTCTTATAAAGAGAGAATTTGTTATTAAAGACATCAAGATGTCTATTACCACGGCTTATTTCATTATATGTACGACACATTCTAACGATAGGGTTGTAATAAGATGTATTATTTTTGTACACCTGAATCGAAAAAAAATTCGGGCAACGTGACCGGTGCCTGGTGTTAAGCTCAACCGAAGACAGCAAATCTACTGAATTTGATATTTTTCAGCAAATATGTACGAGAATTAAAAAAAACAACTTTTACTGGGTTCCTTAAACTCCACTACATAATATAAAATGGATTTTCAAAACCTGTCAAATAGCCTATTAGTGTGATTGTAAAAAAATAATGACCTGTATATGCTTCAATTCTTGATCAGCCTGCCACTTCTTCAGTTCGGCCACGCCCTGCCCTTGGTTACGGCGTTCTAGTTCCTTTTGCTTTTCAAGCTAAAATAAAAAAAATCTGGATTTAATAACTACAAAATTTAACTACAAAATCATCGATTTATATGATGATTAGCTTCCGTTCGTAGTTTCACCCACTCGGTTCTCGTTCCCGCGGGTTTTCTTTTTTTTGTTTTTATGGACGACGGTCAGACGCTTAGTCTTCATCATACCTGCTGTTAAGTATTGATAAGGCTGAAGATGGAAGCGAGCCTCTCCCGGAATCCACAATCACTGAGGAACTGGCTATCTTATCTTTAACTGCCGGAACACAACAATGCTGAAAACATTGTTGTTATGGCGTCAGACTTAGATAAGATGGTGGTAGCTAGCCAGGCGGACTTACCAACAAGTCCTACCACCAACCAAACCGAATACAATATGTACCCCCGCTGGGAATCGAACCCGGGACCCCTTGGTCTGATACCTGTGGTTGTACCACTAGACCACAGAGGCGGTTTAAATTTTAATAAGAATATCGGGATAAAAAGTATCCTATGTTTATAAACAGGAGCTCTATTTTTGATTCACTCGACTCGAGGATTCTACTGATTTTCGTGCGACGTTTGAGTTTCCGTATTCCGTAAAAGCGACCTTGCACGTATATACATAGCTTCGCTTTTCGCCTGTAGTACCGCCTCCCAATTTAAGCGCGCGAGGGGCAAAGCTAAAAGCATGCTATGTCTACGCATGCAAGGTCGCTAATCGCCTGATCGCCTCCTCGTTCGCCTCGCCACTCGCGACGAGTGATTCAAAAATAGAGGTCCAGGCTAACTTCTATTCTATCGGTGTACCAAATTTCATTTAAATCCGTTAGTAGTTTCGGAGCCTATTCAATGCAAACAAACAAACAATCAAATCTTTCCTCTTCATAATATTAGTTAGTATAGAGAATTAAAAGAATAATTAATAAGTACAGGTCGGTTCGCTAAAGCTGGCACGTTCAACACATTTACACGTAGCGTATCTGTAAATAAACGCGCGGCGTGACGTTGCACTGCATGGTCATCAAGAATAATCTGTCTTGTCTCTCTCGCACGCGGTCAAACTTACGAGTATGAAGAAGATATTATAACTTTTTAAATTTTGCACTTTACAATGCTATTTTTATGTGATAAATATAAAACAAGAAAATATACCAGAAAAAAGCAACTTGTCTCATGTCGCCCTGACGGGATTCGAATGCACTAACCAATTATGCTACAGAGACCTCATGTCGATGTCATGAAAAATTCGACGTGTCCTCATAGGTCTCTGTAGCATAATTGGTTAGTGCATTAGGCTGGATTCCCAAGGATAGGGTTACAATCCCGTCAGGCCGACATGAGAGAAGTTGCTTTTTTCTAGTATATTTTCTTGTTTAATATTTATCACATGAAGAAGACAGTTCTGTTATTGATTTGCTTTTCATACTACAGAATGAAGATTTTTTGTATCTGTCTATTCGTTTTTTGAAATTGCATTAGTGTGAGTACTGATAACGCGCCAGATTTCGGTAGCCGACCTATAATACAACGCTATTTTAGAGCGTTTACACATACCAGCTGTTTCATACATTTTAGAGGTATGGAACCTTTTTTCGCGATTAAAAAATTAAACATTTGTTTTGCTGAAAGTGTAGGAAAACAAATTTTCTATCAGATGTTTTAAATGCTAATTGCTTAGTCAAAGTAAAGTGAGTATGTTTGTGTGGAAATAACGCAGTTTCTCGATTTATTTATCCGCAAGTGTAAATTGTTTTTATTTCAGTAAAATGTTTCCTATTGATTATCTTAGCATTATGCTGAGCCGGGACCGTTTTGAGACAATGTTTTGTGCGTAGTGTTTTTTTTTTTTTACTTTGTGTTGTATTAGATTTTTTTTTTTTAAGAAAACGCAAACTTTAAAAATTATGGACTTACTTCTTTTTCCTTGTCCACCTTCTCCCTTCTTCTTGCTTCTATCAGCTGCTTCGCTTTTTCTAACTTCTCTTCCATACTAACGCTATCTTCTTCCGGTGATGTTTCCATCTAGAAAGAAGATAAATGTTTTTTTTTAACATATTTTTTTTTTATTTCTTTAATTTAAGATCACGTATGACGTATTCTTTATATCATCATAATCCATATCCATAACTGCCTCTGTGGTCTAGTGGTACAACCACCGGTATCAGACCCAGGGGTCCCGGATTCGATTCCCAGCGGGGGTACATATTGTATTTGGTTTGTTGGTGGTAGGACTTGTTGTAAATCCGCCTGGCTAGCTACCACCATCTTATTTAAGTCTGACGCCATATCAACAACGTTTTCAGCATTGTTGTGTTCCAGCAGTTAAAGATTAGATAGCTAGTTCCTCAGTGATTGAGGAATCCGGGAGAGGCTCGCTTCCATCTTCAGCCTTATCAATACTTAACAGCAGGTATGATGAAGGCTAAGTCTAAGTCTTACTGTCGTTCATGAAAAAAAAATCAACCTCATGACGCTCACTGCTGGGTACAGGCCTTCTCCAAGGATCTCCATGTCGATCATCCTCATCATCCTCAGCAGGACTTCCCGCGCATATAAGCCTACTTTTTTATGAGAAGGCAAAAAAAAAAAATTGACAAGTGGTCTTTTCGAAAGACCAATTGATCTTTACAGTAGACCTAATGGGCTTTTCTACTCTGCCTTGCATACTATTAAATTAAATTAAATTAAAATCATTTATTATCAGATACCATAGATCCAGAGTTGTTAGTAAAACAATAATAGAAAGAATACTTAAATACTATGTTAGTATAAATGATGAATCAATTTAATTAGTAATAATAATAATAATAATGTCAAAAAATTAATTCAAATTCAATTTACAATGTCAAAAAATTCCATTCAACTATACTAGCTTCAAAATAATTGTCTGATATAGACAAAGTAATCTTCTTAAAATATGGAATGTTCCTTTTAGTATCCCAAACGGTCTTTTCAGTAGAACGCACTTAAATACTTACCAACTGACTTCTGAAAGTCTCTTGACTCCGACTAACCCCCGTTTCACCCGATTTTGCTACTCTCGGTTTCTAGACACAGACATCACCAACAAACTAGTCTTTACAAATTTTCCAATGGTCCTTTCAGTAGACCAACTACCATCACCTATTAGACACCATCATGTCATAAGAACGTTTTGTTTGCGTTTTGTTTTTATTGAAGTTGTCACATTTTGACACACTTCACACTTTGAAGGGGATAATTGAGCGAAGATGACACAAAACTGCTGTCAAAACTCAAGCTTACTTCAAGAGATTCGTAGTACGAAATAGCATGGTAAGATTGAAACAATACTGCGCTAAGAGATGGCGGTAGACCCCCAAGACCTAGACCCCGTTTCATCCAGTTTTGCCAACCTCTGCTTTCCGAAAAACATCACCAACAGACTATATGGCCCTTTCCGAAGACTAAAACATTCATTTGAGTAGATCAAATGGTCTTTTCAGTATACCAAAATGTACTTAAAGTTTACTACTTACCGATTCACTACTTGCAGTCTCTTGTCTCTGACTCGGCCCCGCTTCATCCGGTTTTGCGACCCTCGGCTTCCGGACACAGACATCTCCGTCACAAACCACATCGTATTCTTGACCAGATTTTGTAACTTCATGGTGTTCCGTCTTTTGTATCTTCGCTGCTGGTTCTGATGTTTCTGTGAATTATTGAAAAATTGAAGTCGATACTAATATTACTAATGCAAAATTAACTCTGTCTATCTGTTACCTTTTCACGCGTAAGCCGCTGAACCGATTTTAATGTAATTTTGTATGGAGGTAACTTGAACCACAGAGATGGACATAAGATACTTTTTGTTAAGTAGCGGGCGAAAGGCAAAATATAAGTAAAAATTATTAGTAACTGAGAATATCGGGATAAAAATTATCCTACCTTCAAACATAGGCTATCTACTATCTGTGTACGTAGGTACACAACGTATAAATTACATCCAACGTACAAATTACATCTTGCGTGAAAGAGGAACAAACAAACAAACAAACAAAAAAGAACAAATCATACTTTCGTATTTATGATATTAGTAGAACGTTTGGTCAGCTGTTACCTGGTTCTGTAACGAGCTTCGGCTGAACTAAAGCAGTGGCCACAGTGGCCTCGGACTGCAGTAGACTAGTGGTCTGCTCCTTTATGTTCTGACTCGAAGTAGACGGCTGCATCGAGGGTGTTGACGACTCTAGTGGTTTCTCTTTGTCTGTGGCAAAAAATAAATAAAAAATAAGCCTTTTGGAGTCAGTCTTTTCAGTAGACCAAATGGTCTTTTCAGTAGACTAAACTTAACAACTTACCGGTTGGATACTTGCAGTCTCTTGTCTTTGACTAGACTCAGCTTCATTCAGATTTGCTACTCTCGTCTTTTATTATCATCGTCAGACATTAATATAGCAAAACGATTGATAAATTGAAATTTTACCAGGATGTTCCTCGATTTTAACCAACATCATGCTTTTCACAAGCAAGGTGTCAAATGGGCCATCATTGCATATTGTTACTATGTGTGTTACAGCATTGAGAACATTTCCTCTATATTACTCAAAAAAAAAAGTAGGTAACTCTTATTACTCAAGTCACGATGCTCCTCCATTATCCTGTCGATCCAGCTAGCCAGGTTGGTGGGCTGCAGCCAGCACACACACACCACCTCTAACGGAGTACCATTCCTACTGCCTATGAAGAATAAGGATGGTACCGGCTTACTACAGCATACGGTTACTTTTGTGTAGACTACACTTAACAACTTACCTGTTGATTACTAACAGTCTCTTGTCCCCAACTAGGCCCAGTTCTATCTAGTAAGGCAACACAGACACAATGACTAAATGGTCTTTTCAGTAGACCATATGGTCTTTTGAGTAGATCCTATAGTCTTTTCAATAGACTACACTTAAAAAAATATCAGTTGATTACTGGCAGTCTATAAAAAAAGTGGGGACTCTAATTACTCACGATGCTCCTCTAATATTCTGTCGATCCTGCTAGCCAGGTTGGTAGGCTGCACACCGGCACACACCACCTCTAATGGAGTACCATTCCTGCCTATGAAGAATAGGGATGGTACTGGCACAAACTGGTCTGATTGCTATGGTCAAGGGAATCAGTGAGAAAGAAGTCAATAAAAATACTTTTTTTACACATAACTCAAGAAATACATAAAAAAATAGACAGTGGAAGGTACCTTACTAAAGGTCAAGCATTCTTAAAAATAAAGAAATAACTTCTTAAGGACAGGGATCATACCTGGCTCTCTTAAATAATTTCCTAACACAATGTGCCTCCTCCTAGTAACAATATACAGTGGTGATCTCACACAATTAAGGACAATAGCCGATTTTCATACAATCCAATTTTGGAGCCTTGGTTCTCTGCAAAGGAGTGATCTGATAATGGTCATCCAGGGAGTGAATGTAGGAGATCCGGATTACTATACATACCCAACTGATCTGATCAACATTCTAAAAGATCAGAGTTTTTAGTTTCAGAAATTCCATACATTTTTATGCTATATGCGCGCTTTTTTTAAACTTATCTATAGATCTCTTAGAATGTTGATCAGATCAGTTGGGTGTGTATAACAATCTGGATCTCTTCCATTCACTCCCTGGTTGGCCAATATCACATCACAGCTCGGTTAATCCTTGGCAGAGCATCAAGGGTCCAAAGTTACCTTAATTCTATGAAAATCGAATAGTGTTGTTAATTATGTGACCACCACTGTATGTAAATAAATACATACACACAAAAAAGCATTTCATTGTTAATTATCAGGAGTTTTGACATCACACAACCACAACCTAAACACAAACAGTCTTTGCACTCAGTCGATATGAGACACTGACACACACACGCTATCGCTACACCCTGGACTCTCGATTGCACTGGTTCACTGGTAAAACAGATGCGAGAGAGTGGTGGCGGGCGAGTAGCGTCGCGTATCTGTGTGAGTACGCCATTTTGGCTGTTTGTAGGTAGAGCAGACTGTGACACTTAAGATAAGATTGGTAAGCATAATTGGCAATAACTCACTAAGCGGGCCCAAAATGGATCAGCAGATGTTATCAACCGTAAATGCAGCCAGGATCTGGACCAATTAATTAACATACCTTCTAAAGTACAGAGGAAACATTATTTTTCTGGTCACTATAGTAGATGTAATGTAAAGGATACAAATCTGTGCAAAATGTGTGTAGTTAGTGGATCCACTCTTCAGTTTTATCGCTAAGAAGTTGCCTTGATCCGACAGGCGTTTCATTACCGCTGTGTCATCAATTGTGGCGGCCATCTCTGAGGACAGGTCATTGTCTCCTGAAAATGAACAGTTTTTTTACACACAGGACTCTTTAAACCCAAGAAAACTGGTGTGTATTTGTTGGAAAGCAGTTTGCAAGCATAAAGTTAATGGTGATAAAACCATACGAAGTATTATGTCAATTATTAGAAAAAACATTAAGAATCTTTGTTTCTTTTTTAAATAACAGTTAACAGTAACCAACCTAACTACAATTTATCCGTGGTTTCATTACCGGTTTAGCCTTGCTGTTGTAAAATGCATACAAGTGCAGTGCATATTACGTCATCAATATTGAAGACTAAATTTGTGACTATTAGCATTCTATTAGAGTCGTAAAAAAGGCAACAAACAGACGTAAAATAACCTCATGATTTCGCCATTATGACGTAATACACAGGTACATTTAGATAGTTTATAATAACTCCAGGCTAAATAGAGTTAAGTTCAAAGTGTTAATAGCAAGTAAAATGTACAAAATAGCACCAACCTTCGACGAAAACCACGAATATAGCGTTCCGCTGTTTCGATAGATTTACCGCCTCAGCAATACTTCCTCCGTACCAATGCATTGTGGTGACGCCAAATTAACAGTTTTCTAGCGCAGTTATAAACTTTTCACCGTTATTTTTCTATTTTTTTACAAGTTTCACTCAGTTTCAGTGAACAAAAATACTACGATGACATGACACAACAGATTTTGACAGCTGACGTGTGTTTTTGTTTTTATCTGACATTTCATCTGACCCAGGTTCGTTCAAAATTCTGCACTAAAATAATTAATATTTTCAGTTTTCATATTAAAATATTAAATTATTTTTTTATTAAAATAACAACTTATACTATTATTTTTATTTTGATCCCAATAGAATAAATAATTAGATAATTTAATTATTAGTACAATATACATTATTGTCTATGGTGTAATCCATGTGACCTTGTGAATAACTACTTCTCACTAGATGTCGCTGTATCATATTAAGGTTTTGCTTTTCCTCAACAGGTGCCGCTACTCAACTAAGAAAAATGAAGAGAACCAGAGAGAGTTTTGTAATTATGTCACAAATTAATTAACAAATATAAAAAAAAATATCCAAGCCTTCCTGTTGCAGCAAGGTTCTCACAAAAGATCCCAAATAGAGGTGTTTTTATATAAAAAATATGTGCTCTTAAAGTTTTTTTTCCTTTTACCATCACATTTTTTTTCTATAGTACCTAATTAATCAGACTTAACTAAAGTCAACAGGTTTTAAGATACAAAACAAAAAAAAACAGTTTTTTTCCAACAAGAACTTCCTCCAAAATTTCAAATTTTCTTATCAATTCGTATAACTTCATTGTCGGATAAAAGTGGAAAATCTAAGTTTCAGTATTTTGTACTACGAGAAGTACCTAGTAGGTACCTATGTGTTATCGAACGGTACTTACCATAATACTGTCCAGTCCACAGATTTTTTTTTCTTGTTCTGTGGAACTGTCTCACATCACACCCCTGCAGCATGACTGGTAGAAAGTGCCATATTCTGTGCCTTATGGCATTACCTATAAATAAGTCGTCATTTGCTCATCTTTGGTATTTAAGACGCTATACGAAAAAAGTAAGTACCTACCTAAGTACGTACTTTTCGTTATATAACTATACGACGGTTAAAGAGATGTTACAAATCTGGTAATAAGATATATTATTTCTTCATACCTTTATCTAGATTTGTAAATTTCAGAAATACGATTTTATGATTTTGCCTCGAAACTTTTTCTTTTCGTAAAGATCCCTAAAAATACGAAAATTTTAGATTATTCTCCAATGGGGTTACAAACAGTGGTGGTCACATAATTAACGACGCTTGTCGATTTTCATACAATCGAGGTAACTTTGGAGCCTTGGTTCTCTGCCAAGGATTGACCGAACTGTGATCCGATAATAGCATGACGGCCTCCAGGAAGTCTAATCTTTCTGGCTTTGAGAGTTTTAAGTTCCTCTGGCCGAATTATATGCCGGCCCAGGTGGATACTGTATTTGTGAATTAGGGGGCCGCAGTCACATAGGATAGGAGATGTTTGGGTGTTTGTCTCTCCAATCCGCAGTGACGGCAAACGTCAGTGTCACTCGACCTCATGTGAAATTGGTTGTGTTTAGTGTCCTGTTAAGGTCTTAGCTATCGCACATATGTTTGCGCTGCTGAGCTCTAGAAGTTCAGCAGTTTGTTTTCTGCGAGTAGCCTTCGATAAGGAATTTGGCGTGTACTAATTCTGGTTGATTTACCCAGTATCTAATCGACTTGCCAAATAGGGCCCTGAGCTCTGGCCTTTGCATCGGCTTTTTCATTGTCAATGATTCCTGAATTACCTGGTACCTATGTCTGTGTGGCATGGTGGAAAAAAGCATCCCAAGTGACTGTCATCAACAAGCTCAACAGCTTGGCTACAGGTGCCATGTCTACGACCCCAGGAGCTGCACTAAATGCTCTGCTGAACTTACCTATTTATTGCAAAGGAGGCGAAAGCTAGCATGTATAGAGCAAGCATCAATGGAAAAGTAAACTGGCACTCTCAAGCACTAAGAGCCCTCCTTGGACCAGGACACAAGACATTACTCGATGGAGATACCTATCAGGGAAGAGTGGTCTGAAAATCACCAGGTATGGTGATTTTCAGACTACTCTTCCTGGAAGGTTTGTTTGGTTTACAGACGGCTACAAAATGGGAGACAACGTAGGATACGGAATATACGACGTCAGTCCACGATCCAGCAACTTGAAGCCTCCGATATGGTGAACCACCTTACCTGCAGAGCCGAGCCCAGATACCGTGTTGTTGTTAGTGGACGGTTCCTGGATTAGAGCGATGTGGAGGTTCTCTTCTGTGAAGAGTTTCTCCAGAACTGCTTTAGCAGCTATGGCGTGGTGCAAATTTATTTGAACCAGGTTTGTGTTGGTGTTGTGTGTTTTTGCAATTGTGTGTGTGAGTGTTTGTGGTAGACGCAGTGCATTGGGCCGGATTCCCAAGGATGCTTGTTCGAATTCCGTTAGAGCGACATGACTAGTAACTTTTTCTAGTATATTTTCTTGTTTAATATTTATCACATAAACATAGCATTGTAAAATGCAAAATTAAAAAGTTATAATTTGATGGCTGTTTCATCTTAATCGATTAGTCAAACATTTGTAAAAATGTTTCTTTCGAATGAGAGGATATTTCTCACTTTGATGAAATTGAACTTTGAAAAGACGAATATACTGGGACGATAACGAAGTTAAAAAAACATGGATTGAAACGGATTTGACCGATGGATGTGACACATTGCTGCTTCTTTTTGACACAAATGAAATGTTACCAACCCCCCGCTATATCACGCGATATGATATAGCGCATCATGCTGTCTTGCTTACTCTGTTACGATGTGAGCGGGACAGTGACACGTTATCGATTCGATAAAGCCGCTCGTGCTGGGCCTACAGAGACTAAGAGCAATAATAATATGTCACAATCCATCTGTCAAAAGAAGTCGATGTCGATGCCGACGACACCTGCTCAGCATGACGGCCGGCGGCGTCGGGACGGTTAGCACAATTGCATGTTTATTTGGAGAAAACACCCAGATAATAATAATAAATTTATTTATTTATTTATTTATTTATTTAGCACCAACAAGATATACATTAGTAAATACAATAATATAACTAAAATACAAAGTTACAGAGCTAAATGCTATCTCAGTTACAGGTACTACACAAATGCATAATGAGAGTAGCCGCTATTATTTAATACCTATTATAAAAGTATAATGTAAGATTATGATTTTACAGTAGTACATAAATTTTATTATTGAAAATTAGAAAAACGAAAAATAATGTCAGAAGGATTAAATAATATATATATCAAATAGTCAATGTCAAAAAAAATAAAAAATAAATAACAATGTCAATTATAATATAAAAACAGCAAAATATCAATGTCTAAATTACGATGTCAGATTTATGGATTACATATAAAAAGTTACAACAATAATAATAAAAGCGAAATATACGTACATTAAATTATTTGAAAATAATTAATAATAAAACGCTTTATTGCACATGAAAGAACAATAGAAGGAAAACACACAAAAGGCGGCCTTATTGCTTAGTAGCAATTTCTTCCAGGCAACCTTGAGTAGAAAAGTAAAAAAGTGGATAAAGAAATTTTGAAGAGAAAGGAAAAAAATGTACATAATAAAAAGTTTAAATTACAAGATAGGAGATAATAGGTAATAGGTACCAATATATAATATATGATATGGAAAAGGAAACGTGATAATTTTTCAGATTTTTACTTGCAGGTACACAATTAGCTATTTAACACACTATCAAGCGATTTTATAGTTAATTAGCGATGCGTATCCGTTTATTATCAATTTTATTGATTAGCGCAGGTGTATCGTGTCGCGGGCGCGGTGAGATTCGAAGGGATAACAATAATGTCAACCAAATCAACCCAAATTCCTAATGAAACACTATTTCTACCCGACTTACAAAGGAGCAGCAAAAACACTTCACACTTCCTCCCAAACTCTATTTTTAAACTGCAATTAACCAATTTGTTTAAACACACAAGTGGCAACACCACGCTTCGCTTGCAATGTTTTATGGCTGGCAACATTTTACCGTCTTTGAAAATTGCGCGCTAAAATCGAAATGGACCGCGAAACGCTTTCGCGCCTTTCGGTTCTAAATATGGCGGACTGACATGTGCGATACACGGTCGAGTTGCGTTTTCAATCTTGATTTGTTTCCCTTTTCCTAGTTGGGGCTGATGTTTCATGAATGTAAGCTGATAAAACAACAACTTTGGTTTTTCTACTATCCCTTCAAAAAGAAATACATACCTACTTAGAGGTTATCAACAACTAATCCTATCAATCACGCGAAAATGGATGAAGAGATTTGTAGGAAATTTGGCATACACTGTTTAAAACTTGGATTAAAGTATTAGGATCATGTTATCCCGATATTCCCATGGGGACGTTTACCAATGTGTTGTGCCAATCAAATTAGTCATAAGCGATCACGCACGCCTAAAAGAGAAAACCTGGGGACTGGATAACGAAGCGATGATTTTGTCTTATTCTTAAAAACCACCGTGCTTTCCGAATCCCATAAAATATCTTGATTCCCTTGACACACTTTTACAAAGCATTAAATCTAAGACTATTGTACTAACAGGAGACATCAATATAAACATTTTATCAGAAAATATTACGAATCACGGTCTTCATTATATTAGTCTAATGGCTTATCATGGATTGTTGCAAGGTGTTGATAAGGCAACTCGCGATAAATCTTGTATTGACCATTTTATGGTAAAAACCTCACTTGATTGGCAAACATTTGTTTTTGATCCACTTACAGATCACTCTCCCGTACTTCTAGTAGTAAATGACGCTAATATCAACAAACTCACAAAAAATCACAAAAAAATAATTACAAACTATGATGCTATAAGAAAGCAACTCGCAGATGAGAATTGGGACGAGTACTATCTTTTGGACGATGCAAATAAGGCAGCCTATTATTTAATATCCAAATTACAATATGCAATTGATTGTAATAGTCATGAAGTTGAATTACCACATAGAAAAAAATGTTTAAAACCTTGGATTACTCTTGGAATTTTAAGATCTATAAAAAAAAGGAATTGGCTTCAACGACAAAGTAAGCGTTCTCCCAATGATGTAATTTCGAAGTCAGTATTTATAGCATACAGGAACAGATGTAACAATTTAATCAAAACTCTTAAGGCACAATACTATCGTAATAAGTTTGTTCAAAATTCAGGCAATTCCAAAAAGACTTGGGATACAATTAAGGATGTTTGTAACATATACAGTAAACGTACTGGTGCTGATGAGCTTTTGCATGCTAAATCAACTGTAACGGAATCTTTGGACCTGGTCAATGAGTATTTTACCTCCATTGGACTTGAACTGGCTAACATCACATTGACGAAACTAGGATTAGATGAAAACACCTTAGCACGAAATACTAAGCCAAGTGACTCACCTCCTGGATCTTTTTCTTGTTCTTCTGTAGACTGTTTCGAGGTTCATGAAATCATTTTAGGTTTAAGATCAAATTGTGCGTCTGGGTGGGATAACATTACAACTAATATTGTTAAAAAGGCTTGCCCGTATATTCTGCAACCGTTAACACATTTAATAAATCTTAGTCTTGACACGGGAATTTTCCCCGAAGCCTTTAAACAAGCCATTGTTACACCCATTTATAAAACTGGTTTAAAAATGCTTCCGACTAACTATAGACCTATTTCTCTGTTAACGACGTTTTCAAAAATTTTGGAAAAAATTGTAAACAAACGGTTGATGGATTATCTGGAGAAGAACAGCCTATTGAGTCCACGACAGTTTGGTTTTAGGCTAGGTAAATCCACGGAGAATGCTGTACTTGAGCTAACTGCTAAGGTGCGTACATATCTAGGTAATGATGAGCGGTGCTTAGGTGTCTTTTTGGATTTACAAAAGGCATTTGACACCGTGTGTATTCCCATCCTTTTAAAACGTATTGAACATCTGGGCGTAAGAGGAGTCCCTTTATCCTGGTTTCATTCTTATCTTGAGGGCAGGTCTCAGAGGATCAGAATCAATGAGCACGTGAGTTATGATTCAGATTGCGTTTTTGGTGTACCGCAAGGTAGCACTTTAGGGCCGACATTATTTTTGATTTATGTTAATCAAATCTGTAATCTTAACATAGCAAGTGCTGATATCATCATGTTTGCGGATGACACTGTCCTTCTCTTCCATGGACCAGATTGGAATCAAACCCGTTTACTTGCTGAAGCCGGAATGAGTAGGGTTGTAGCCTGGCTAGAGGACAGTCTTCTGAACCTTAACACCACAAAAACAAATTACATTTGTTTCAGTATTTCGGATCGTACTTCTCCTAAGAACTTCAAGCTTCAGTTGCACACATATCCCTGTAATAGAAATCCTTGCATTACAGCTCTTTGCTCCTGTGGTTTTCTAACGCGGGTTCATAATATGAAATATTTAGGTGTCATAGTCGATGAGAATCTTAGCTGGGGCCCCCAGATAACCGCAGTTGCTAAGAGAACCAGAAAATTAATATACGTTTTTAAAAATTTGCGAGGTGTGGCTCCACCTGATATACTCTGTTTAACCTACAAGTCGCTTGCTGAAAGTATACTATTGTATTGTATCTGTGCTTGGGGCACGGCATCTAAGACTTCTCTTATTGAAATTGAGCGTGCTCAACGTGCAGTTCTGAAGGTTTTGATGGGTCTACCCTTCCGCTACCCCACTGAAGATCTGTTTAAGATCTGTGACGTGCTTTCAGTTAGAAAATTATTTATTTACCAGTCTCTGCGAAGATATCACCGTTACACTGTTCCCTTTTTGACTCTGCCTAATAGACGTGTATGCAAAGTACCATTACCTAAATGTAGAACCGTATTCGCAATGAAAAGCCATGATTACTATGCACCTATGCTTTATAATAAGCTTAACCGTAATGTTAAGGAAATTTCTAAGTTAAGCAATAACATGTTTTAAATATAATTTTAAGTAATCTTAGGGAACTGGATTATGAAACGACAGAAAATCTCTTTGTAAGGTTACAGTAGCAAGTATTTGTTTGTTAGCATTTAATTCAATATTACTGTACTATTATAACTTTAATTAAGATCACACTTTTAAAAACACTTAAATTAATTTGTTAATCTACCTGGGAGTACCGTGGCCTGTAGCACAGTTTTTACTACCACGGGTCACGGTGTCAAATTTTATTTGATGTATGTGTTTAGTACTCAATAAATAATTATCTTATCTTCTCTTGCTCTTTTCGCTTTCTCTCATTTCCTTTGAATAGCAGTTTTAAAATACTAGAACATATTTCTTAGGTTCAATAGCATTAAGGTATATCGAAATTGGCAAAAAACAGCAAATACCGCACTTATAAACGTAAGGTCTTTCTCAACGATATGGCGTCAAAAAGAAAAATAAAAAGAATATTAGGAAAAACAACGATGTTTAGGCGATTCTATAAATTTCTACAAAATGTTTTCCTTAAAAAAGGTCGAATGTCTTAAATCAAGTCCAAATAAAACTAAATCTATCGTAACTGGCTGAAATAACCACAAACGCATCCGCTTACACAGAAAAAAAACGTCAAAACGCGCGCGCTTTCCAATCCATCAAGTTGACATCTAGTCTCATCGCACAAAACGGTTGAGATTACTCCTCGTTAAGCATTGATGACTTTGTTAATTGTTATTTGGCACCAAATTAGATTCAACGCTGTTTAGTGACGCGAGAATTGATCGTCGTTTGTCTTTGGGTATTTTAATTTGAATTCTTGCAATGTTGGCGCGTCGGTGGCTGTATGAGAGCGCTCCTTTGCCTCGGTTTTATTGTTCTTGCGTGACGATGTTTAATTTATTACCTCCTTTACTTTAGTGTGTCATCTGAAATTAATAGATGTTGAAGAATGGCGCATTTTACTTTGAGTCCCTGTCTTTAAACGAGTGTTTTAAATTAACTGATTACAGACAGCTGATGAAGATATTTTTGAGACAAATTACGTGGTAAAAAAGGGGAAAATATGACGATTCAAATACTTGTTTATTTTTAACTCATCTGAATAATATTTCGGAAACCGGTATTTATTTATTACCTTTATTCGTACCGTATTAATTCAGTTAGGTACTCCAGCCTAGTGCAGCACTGTATTATCATCTGTCCATGATAATACAGTGCTGCGCCGAAACATCAGGTATAGCAAGTAAATATAAAAATGACACATAAAAACCTTAATAATGGATTCAAAAGTTTTCAAAAACTTTTATGTTAATAAAATAAATAATAATTTTGTTGCTCAATTTTTTTAATCAATATTTATATTTTTTTTCTCCGTTTTAGAATCGTATTTTTTTGTCAAAGCCAATTAATAAGACTAAAAAAAGAGACACAATACCAAACACTTTAAAACCAAACGTTACAGTTATTTATTTTTAGTAACAACTTAACAACGATACTTTCAACTAGGCATTGTTTGAAATCAATCGATCACACGAGACGCCCTAATAAATGGGGTACCACTTTAAACGAATTAGGGATGTCATCAAGGATGGCCAACGCTTATTTATTATAAAACTATATTTAGGCAGTTATTTAAAAAAATATACACTTATTCTGTTATGTCAAAAGGACGGGACATCCATAAAAAAGTGAATATTCCGTTTTCCCGCGAAAAGTGCTATTTGCAATAAGAGATTTTATGCAAAAAACTATTTATTTCACAAAAAATCTTTAATTACTTTTCCTTTGTTTTTGAATGTTTTTTTTTTCAAGGACACACACCAACCGAAGTTCCGTTGATTCAGATATCTGTATCCATAAGTTACCTAGTTATTTCTGAATCAAATGATAACGTAGCACTTTTTCTGATATTTATTTATTTTATCTCAATCTTGCTTCCTCAATCTCGGGCACTCACAGCTTGGCTAGGCGATTGCCTAAAGTGAATCTTATTCATTTGACAGTTCATATTGTATCATTTACATTCTAACCGCCTCTGGGGTCTAGTGGAACAACCACCGGTATGAGACCCAGGGGTCCTGGTTTCGATTCCCAGCGGGAGTACATATTGTATTCGGTTTGGTTGGTGGAAAGACTCGTTGTAGCTACCACCATCTTGTCTGAGTCTGACGCCATAATAACAATGTTTTCAGCATTGTTGTGTTCCGGCAGTTTGTGATAAGATAGCCAGTAGGTACCTCAGTGATTGAGGATTCCGAGAGAGGCTCGCTTCCATCTTCAGCCTTATCAATATTTAACATCAGGTATGATGAAGGCTAAGAGTCACCCCGTCGTTCATAAAAAAATATATAATATATTAGATGTCATTCTATACAAATTGCAGCCGATCGAATACGATATGAACTGTCAAATAAGTACGATTACCTGGCCCTACTGGAAAATGTAAAATAAATCATTGTTTTTTATATGTATGTGTTGCTTACACCGAGAAGGTAATCTTAACGCATTTTTAAGTTTATGTAAGTAGTAACAGTTTAGTACTTATGCCAGATTGTAACCTGGGGGCTAATTGTCTAATTTTAAAATCTATCGCAAAATATCAAATTCGTACATTGAAAGATATTTACATACTTCAGGTTGTCACTATTTGACATTTAATAGGGATTGTGATCGGGACGCGTTTTTAAAGGTATTGAATGAACGAAATTGAACTGTCTAAGCAAAGTGGCAGATGAAAATATCTTTCAAATGTATGGAGAATTGTCAAATAAAGTGTCATTTAAAACATCACTCGTTCTGAAAGTGATTGCGACTATAAGTTACACAATTCCATAAATCACTATCACAATCACAATACCATTGAGAGGGATTGTGATAGATTTTGAAATTAGACAATTAGGGGCAGTTTTGTGAGACTATTTAAGAAAATATAGATATACTTATGGTAAATTTTAAATAGAAAAATATTGGAAAAAATTAACTCGGCCACAAGTGATTTCTCAGACGAGAATCGAACCCGCGATCTTTGGAAATCCGGTCCAATGCTCTTGAGAGCATTGTAAAATGCAAAAATTACAAAATCTTAAAAAAAATATATAGATATATTTTTTGGAGACAGCCCTAATAAAAGACACCCTCAAATATTTGGTGGGGTGGCCGCCGCTCGATGCTTACACACGACACTACGAATTAACAAATTATATATTATTCTGTTCGACGATCTACTGACATAGAGTTGAGAAGATACAGAATAACGCCAAACATATTTAAATTGAAGGTTGATAGAAAACTCGTCGTCAGTCCAGCCAGGAGGCCTCCAGGTGGTAACTTTTTAATTTCCCCAGATCTCATTTGATTTTTCTTCATAATTATAATTACCTTTTTTGTATGGCAAACACAATAAATTTTATTTTCCCCACACAATCCAAAATTGGAAAAAAAAACCAATATCGCAATCCTGTGTCAGGCGTTTTATTAATATAATGGTAATCATAATGCATTTTTGGAATTTGGATTCGCCTCCAGTCTGAGCTAGACAAGACCATCTATTTTATTTTCTAGAATAAAGTAAAATCGAAAGATTCAGTAGAAATCATTAAATCTTCTTCTTAAAGTGCCGCTTCATCATTGAAGGTTGGCCGTCAGCTCCTTGAATTTGGCTTTGTCCATGGCGAGTCTGAACAACTGTTCCACTGTCCTAACTCCGGTCCACTGGCGGATGTTTCGAAGCCATGACATTTTGCGTCCTCCCACTCTGCGCTTTCCAGCAATCTTCCCCATCATGATGGTTTGGAGAAGACGATACTGTGGATTCCTCAGGATGTGACCAAGATATGTGACTTTTCTTATTTTAATGGTCCTAACCAGCTCCACCTTTTTACCCATGCGCCTTAGAACATCAACGTTGGTAAAATGGTCTGTCCAACTTATGCGTAGCATTCTGCGGTAAGTCCACATCTCAAACGCCTCTAGTTTCTCTCGAAGGTCTTCCTTCAAGGTCCACGCCTCACAACCGTATAGTACAAGAGGCCAGACGTATCATTGGAGAAGAAATCATTAAATAATATTCACTAAATACGCCATTAAAAACACTAAGACATATCCACCAATACTTAAGTCTAGGGTCAAATTACGCAGTATTTGTTATAATAACTCGTGCGCACAA
Organism: Chrysoteuchia culmella; assembly: GCA_910589605.1. Lineage (NCBI taxonomy): Eukaryota > Metazoa > Arthropoda > Insecta > Lepidoptera > Crambidae > Chrysoteuchia > Chrysoteuchia culmella. Next base: position 2,518,479 of record OU342669.1, read on the forward strand.
ATGACCCATGTTTTATTAAATTGAAACCGTCAATTACTGAATCTTGTGGGTTAATGTGAAATTTATTGCGTTTTGCTGTAGTTTAAAATCGATAATTATTCTATTGTTTACAATTAAATCTACGCCACTAGGTATAGCGACTATTTCGGCTACAAAAGCTGGGGGCTAATTGTCTAATTTTAAATCTATCGCAATCCCTTTCAATTCGTAATTTGAAAGATATTCAGGCCGTCACTATTTGACATTTGAAAGGGATTGTGATCGGGATGCGTTTTAAAAGGTATGGAATAAATGAAATTGAACTGTCTAAGCAATATGACAGACGAAAATATCACAATCACAATACCTCTGAAAGGGATTGTGATAGATTTTAAATTAGACAATTAGGGGGCAGCTTTTATTTTTTTGCTGTATTTAGGTATACAAATTATACTAATGTAATGTAATTTTAAATATTAAGTTGTTCGAGACTGTTGCAAAAATCTCTCTGCTACGCGCACATAGATTATATAAGTGCAATTATTTTTTCATCTCACACGCTCTGAAAAGGAGGTTTTGTCAATCAGTTTAGGCGTAGAAAATCGCTTTTTGCGGTCTAGCGCGGCAAAGTACTTTTTTAATTTAATACATAAAAATATGTCATAATGCGTTCCGAATCGCACTATTGACTTTTTTGTTATATTTGATTATTATTTTAAATAGCTTTAAATTAATCATAATACTCCGTTTTAGTTTAATTATATTGTTTTAGTTCATTGAATCATAAAAACAATAACAATAACATTAAACTATTTGCTATAAGAATTTTATATTAGGCTGGGTGAGATTTCACAACCTATAATTGGATTTCGGACTGTGACATAAATCTTTATTTTTAAATTGTCTTTGTCTTGTACCACATGTCAGTGTCAACATTTACGGAATCGTTTTTATTCTTATTAATAAGTAACAATATATTCCTACTTTAAATAACTTTGAATTAACTATAATACTCCCTTTTTTATTATTTTAGTTTTTTATATCATTAAAACAACGAGAATAAGGTATATTTAGATTAAACTTTATGTTTAAAGATTTTTTTACCTGTAGTTGACTCCTGTTGTGAGGTGAAAAATTGTGTGTTGCGCTCGGCAGAAAAGTTTTTAGCGTCTTGTACCTTTGAAAGGTAACTCGCCGCTAAATAACCAACTTTCCAGCCTTGCATAACAAATAACTATTTCCTGCAGCTACATAAAGTCTGATTTTTAATTCAACGGAATTCTGACAGCTTTTATTTATGAACATCTTACACATCACAAACCTTTTCCGTCATGTACATTTTATGAGGCAGAATGAGATCAAGAAAACCATAAAAATAAGATAATATAAAACAAAATTGTCTTTGTTTTGTTTATTTTATTAGTTTATTATTTTGTTTAGTTTGGTTCAATAGAAAAATAGGTTAAAGAACATGATTTTCATATCAAATATTTATCGATTTATTATTTATGGTTTGGCTTAAAAATAAATAGTTATTAGCAAAATATATTTTTTACTGTTGTAAGTATTTAGCTACAAAAACAAAAATATGTATAGTTAATTAATTACTTACAGAAAAATAACTATTTATGGATTTATTACCAAAGATATGTAACTAAAGCAATCAAGTGGTTAGGGATTTCAGTGAAAGAAAAATATAAATTTACCTTATTGATTGATGTCACTTCGATAATTTGACATTAAAAAATCTGTTGACCATTTTAGAATCTAGTAAATTTTTAAGTCCTAGTTTCTCTAATCGAAACCTTAAATCCCGCAGTTTTTTTTTCTCGCTTGAATTAGTTCAAGTGCGTTCTGTTTTTGGTGGGACCGTTTTTTTAAATAGCCACACTATAGAACTGTCAGAATTCCGTCGAATTAAAAATCAGACTATATGTAGAATATCCCAAACAATCTTGAAGCTGAATATTTCTAAAAGAAATCCCTTTGCCAAAAAAAAGTTACAGTACAAATTGCCGCGAGATTTTGGCGCGCTGTCACGATGACAGCTCGGCGGAAGGGGCGTGTCCAACGTTCCGTTTCACTTAAGAGCGCAGACGACGTGTTCCATTACTCGCAGCCATTGAAATCTGGTCTCCCCCATTTTGTGGTCGCTTTGATCTTATAATGTGTTTCGAGTACGGATGTGTTCATTTATCTTCACGGCTTTGGCTAATGGGGTAATTAGGCAGATCGTGAAAATGTTTGCTAGAATATTATGGTTAGTTTGTCATTGCTTCGTGAAATGGCTAGCATTTAATATGGGAGCCATACCTATTTATACCTATATACAAAATGTGTCAGGTTTGATGAACTTCGTTGTAGAGTGGTATATAGACCGATCTCTATAGTGCTGAGTTCAAATTCCTATTTTAGCAGATATTTGAATGTCGCCCTTTTCTTCAAAGACCAGGAGCAGTCCACCAGTCTATATACAATTATATACAATCATCTCTTTTCAACACGACAGGCACAACCACCTTCCAGACCCCCAGAGACTAAAAAGTCGGCATAGTTTATAAAAGAATCGATGGTAATGCTTCCCATGCTCGCATCAAACTCTGGCGGGAAAGATACCGGGCATCGCTCTCAACTTTCTCCACACTCGCAGAGAGCTTACCACCGGGCTATAATCTCCCATGGCCGACTTGGAGGTCATTAAACAGACTCCGGACCCAGGTAGGCCGCTGCAACACCTGCGAGTGTGGGACCTCCCCACTGACTATGGCTCACCTTTTGTCTTGCCCTGCGTGTGGCGGCACCTACCTGACGCCGCACATACTACTACACACGGAATATACCTACCGTGACAACAGATGGCGCTGACAGCAACTCAAAATGTTATACAAAGAACATGTATGGAAACCTACATCACGCAAGCGAAGTTTCACCGAGCCACTCACATATATACAACATCCGACAATCATCTGATGGACCGCGGTCCCCGGACTTCCAACACCCAGTCCGGAGGAAGAGCTCGCTATTCGACCTTCCTGCAAGTGGCTTACCATCTACCACTCTTTTCCATACCTCCACCATTCTCCCTACACTGCGTGTCCATCAACCTGCACACGCGAGGACCTGTATAGCGCTACCGATAATGCGGTCAGTGTCGCGCAATACTGGTCTCATAAAATCTGAAGGCAAAAAATGATCGACACGATAATAATAACAATAACACGACAGTTCTTTCAAAGAGAGTAGGTACAATCGGGGAACTTCCCGGTTTACCAGTAGAGTTGTTTTAGGCTTAGGCAGCTTTATTTAAAAAAGTAATAGATACCACAGAATATATATTAGTACCTTCCGGTACAGAAATTTCACTCCCGAGTTTAGGTATGATAAACGCAAGCGTCCGGTCACCGGAGTAGTCTCAATAGGCTGGCACTCGCTCGACTAGTCGCACACGCAGCGCACGCATCCGCGAAACAAAAGTAAACAAAAAGATAAAGTAGTACCTCTGACAGCCCTAGCAGATTGAAGCGAGACGGCAGACAGTTATTGTACTATGAACGCTATACGCAATGCAAAAGGTTGACATTAGGTTGTTTTTTCAGAATAGTAGGTAAATATCTCGGGGATTTTGCGCCGCTTGTATGGAAGTGAGACAGGCCTGTAGATACACAGAAAACGTTTATATCAAAAATAATAGAACATTAATAGGTATTTCATTTGAATACTAACTTATTTCTTTAACCTTCGTACTTTCAGAGGAAACGCTTCCAATAAAAACTTTAGTGGTCTTTAGTAGTTAAAACTATCAATGCTTCTTTTGCTCGCTGTATTGTAAATAAAAGAGACGCATTGTTTTTTTATTGTCGGATAGGTAATGCGCTTGACTGCTATCTTGCCCGATGGAAAGCAAATATGCGATCTAGGATATAACGCGCTTGCCTAGAAGATACCTATTCACACGTCAATTCATCATCAGCCTGTGGCCGTCCACTGCTGGACATAGGCCTCTCCTAGGTCACGCCTATTGTGGCGTTCATAGGAGGCTATTAGCCTACTGCTACCACGCTGGCCAGACGGGTTGGTAGAGGGTTTGTTTCAAGTATTCCTTCTCTCGCACAAGTTTTCAATGCGTCCAGCCTTTTAGTCGACTCTGACGACATCCCAGGCATGTAAGGGAGTGGTGACACTTGTATTCTTAGGCCGTCACTTGAAGACCCCCAAATTGTAATTGGCAGGAAACACAGACTCTGGCAAGGAGTTCCACTCTTTGGCGGTGCGGATGATAAGTGTCGAGCTTGTCTGATGAAAAAATGGGGATGGTGGAATGAGGCTGTGCAATTCCGGTGCACACTCCCCAAAATGTTACCAATTAAATACGGATAGACCAGCAACCTTCCGTCTATGTTCAGAAAAAAACCGACTTCAAAAAGCAAAGTTAAGCCTCTTGGATTCAGCCATTAGGTATCGATGGTGCATCCTATTTGCACTTACCTACTTAATTCGATAGCTTACCGTCCCGAAGTGGATCTTGGCCTCTGAAAACAAAGTCCGCCATTCCTTCTGTTTTGTACCAAGTCAGACAGTCAGGCACTTCCAGTTCTTTAGGTCTTTTTCAACTTCTTCTTTCCAACGGTATCTTGGGCGACCAACCGGACGTAACACAACCCCCTAGACTACAACCCTTAGATGTTGCAGTTCAGCGAGTCCATCGGACTTAGCCAGATAGCATAGCTAGGCTGTACTACCGACCTTTGACCTACTACTGACCTACGACTGTACTCTGACCTACATTGCACTTATGCTTAAGTGCTGGCACCGACTCCAAATATCAAATCTAAGTCATATAATTTAATATTATATCATGCCTTGGCTGGCACCGACTCCAAATCTCAAATCTAAGTCATTTGTCATGCCTTGGATGGCACCGACTCCAAATCTCAAATCTAAGTCATTTGTCATGCCTTGGCTGGCACCGACTCTAAATCTCAAATCTCTTTTGTGAGTTCAGTTTCAGTGGTATTTCCATTAATTCCTTTTTAAAAGCACCAATACTCACTTTGCTAATAACATATTAATCGGTTCAGACATGATATTAACTATACGGTCATTAAGTATCGTTAAACAAGCACTGTGCAGTCACACTATGTAATTTTCTATAATTTGATCGAATTATCAAATTAATATTCATCGGTGAGGGGTCAAATGAAGGGATCTGTTTGTATAGAATGGTTAGTGATTCACAATACGTTAAATTTGAAATTAATCAATAGCCATGGACCAATCCTGTTTAATTTTAAGGGTTTGGTAGGTACCTCAAAAGAAAAAACGGAACTCTTATAGGATCACTTTGTTGTCCGTCTGTCCGTCCGTCTGTCTTCGTTTTTTTTCGGGAACGCGTGGAGTTATCGAATTGAAATTCAAACCATATGTTCAGGTCAACAGTCTGGTGACGGTGATAAAAAATCAGTAAATCAACGTAAAAAAAGATAGGACCTTTTATGTCGCAAAAAAACTTATATTTCAACATTCTCAAGGGAATCAAAATTTATAAGGTACCTGGTTGACCTAGAACTATGAAATTCGGCAATTAATATTGTCTTTTACTACACATATAAAAAAAATCTGAAATTCTAAATTAAATCATAAAAATATAGTGTGTATAGTTTTAGAAACTCAATTTCGGGAAAAACTCAGGAACGCATGAAGGTATCGAGTTGAAATTAAAACCATATAGGATTTAAATCAACAATCACTTGTAGATGTTATAAAAAAACAATCTAGTAAACGTATATTTCGTCAAAAGTAGAGGAAACTGAAAACTGTAATTTGTAATTAAATCATAAAAAAATTGGGAGGGTGAGTTTGCAAATGTAAAAACGATACCATGGCGTAAGAGTAAAATTTTGACAGATAATGCAAGGAAGGTTGAGAATTAAACTCTATTCGCAAACTTCGGCGTATGCGAGTAAGGTGAGAAAACTGAGAAGGAATACTTGAACACTAAGCACTCAGGCTCCGGGGTTTGAGACATACCTAACAGATATTACATTGTTCTCTGGACACCGCATAGTGGTACCGCCATAGGCCAAAACCCCTAAAACTCACTCTCGAATATTGCCAATACAGGTAGCTCTAAGTCATGTCAAGGGTCCTACCTAGGGGAATAAATATCAGGGCCATTTACCCCAGTTATCAGGCGGGTCGCATGTTTGACCACTTTGGACCACGGCCCCCACTAGCACCTGCAGGGCATTACTCCCGCGCAACCGCCACTGCCACATCCAGCACCATCATCATCAACAGCAGCGCCGAGTGCATCATCGTCTGGAAGAGCTCCTTCTACCACCACTACATGGGCCAAGAAAAGACAGAAAGCGCTGCCCCGTCATATTGTGCCCCCGCCACTTCCCCAGCCCACCACATCCCCAGATCCGTCTCACCCCCTGACCTAAATTATAACCCCTACGCCTGTTTGTATGAGCCGTGGCCCGTTCGCAGGTGATCGCTGGGCCTCCCCCACTATGGGGGTCACAAACGGTGCGGCAGACTGCGCAGAGGACCGCGCTTCAAACTCCGGCGGGGGCACAACTACACTCGTCATATGACGGCCGCTCTAGCGGCACCCAATACCAAGGGGCAGCGACCCCTTGAGATGAAGCCCGGGGAAGGAGCTATCGCTCGAACCCGCACCAGCCTGAAGAAGGTGGAGGCTGAAGAATTCCGATTGCCCAGTTATCACTTCTCATTGTTGTTGTTCACTGCTTATCGGTGACTCTTCCAAGTGGTGTTTGTTTTGGTGATTTCTAAAAACGCTAATTGTTTTGTGGTTTATGTATGATGGAATTTCAACAACAGGGTAAGAGCACATGGCGGGCCTGACAGACTGATGGTAAACGATTACGTTTGTTAAGCAACGCTCGGTCCGGCCAGGTATCGGATGGGTGACCGTAAAGTGGCATTACAACAACTGCCTGTTCCGTGCTACGGAGGGCACATTAAAACGGCTGTTGTCAGCTGATAACAGTCGTTAAGCCAAATCAGAGGCCTTATATGCGGCTTGATAAACTCTGACACCAGAGAGGTGGCCAGTAATCCTCATACGATATGAAAGAAGAAAGAATAAACATAATATCTATAATTATTATTAGTATTTACCACATATTCTGTTAACAAGTAGCAATTTAAAAATACACCATGTTTCATCGACACATCAAATAAGGGATCAGTAATTAAAGATTGGTTGGACGTAATAATGAGACCAATTTGGTGAGCCTTGTTAATGTTGTTGAAAGACACACAATAATGAGGGCAATAATTGGCGGTATTTTGAGTTAACAGAAAAATTCTGTTCTGTGGTTAACACACACTTGGGAATTTACATTATGCTGTTTGTTTATGGAAATCTCTCCCAGACGGTACTTCATCTCAGCCATATAACACCCACTGCTGCCAAAAGGGGGGGTTTGCCATATATCGCCACGCTTGGTAGGCGGGTTGGCGATCGCAGTATGGCCAAGTTTGTAGGAGACGCTGGTGCCCGTCTCCTGAAGGCCGTGTCCCTTAATCGCCTTTTACGACACCCACGGGATGAGAGGGGGTAGTGCTATTCTAAGCCGACACTACACAGGTACTTACTTGATAAATATTAAACGAGGAAATATATTAGAAAAAAGCAACTTGTGTCATGTCGCTCTGACGGGATATGAATCTGCATCCTTGGGAATCCGGCCCAATGCACTAACCAATTATGCTACAGAGACTTGGACGAGACCTTGGACGGTCCAAGTACAGAGACCTATGAGTCGAATTCTTTTAGTATATTCACCTTTCTGCGGCGTAGGCCACTTTCGTTTCATCAATGAGAGAAATATCCTCGCATTCAAAAGAAATATTTTTACAAAAGTTTGACTATCGATTAAGATGAAACAGCCATCTAATTATAACTTTTTATGTCGCTACAGGATATGAGACAGGTTGCTTTTTTCTAGTATATTTTCTTGTTTAATATTTATCACAGAAAAATAGCATTGTAAAATGCAAAATTAAAAAGTTATAGGTTATACTTAAGAAAGCTCGTACTTTGGTATCTTAACGCGATAACGTGAAAAAGCATTTCTTTTCTCTTTCTTTAATTATTTACATACCTACCTATTTATTTTGAAATGTATAACAATAAATACGTCTCTCTCTAACTACAGGTAGACTTTCTCTTTTACACAATTTGTTTATATTAACTTCATTGAACAATAATCCTTTGTTCCTAGTCAGAGACCGTTTCCTCAGTTAAGTTTAGTTACTTACTTACCTCGTTCTTCTAGCCTTGTGTAACTGTGCGCTGCTCGCACTAATATAAACACTCCTTCCAAATAATAATAGTATATTCATTGACTTATATATTACTAGCGTAAGGACCCGGCCAACGGTGCTAAAAAGCGTGCCAAATCGTTGGCCCTAAAATATCAGTTTAGGGCCAACGGCGATGCAGTTGTCTAAGAGAGACTGAAGTTGAAAGACGTTAGCTGTCATTTCATAAAAATGCCGAATTTGTGTAGTAAAATGGTGAAAAAATTATGACCCAATAGTTAACAAGATCCATGGAATATCGTATCATCCGTAAATAGCTTTACATGATTTTTATTGCATGTCTAACAATTTTATTTAAACGATTTATTAACTGTTACAAGAATTGTTCGAAGACAGCCTTAACCCTAGAGTGTTCGCGTACTAAAATTACCTGATTGGTCGCGACGTCGTCGCGAGGAATACAGGGGTCTGCCAAATATATACGATAATAGAAAAAATATGTTATTCTACCGGAGGATAATTATGTCATAATATTGTCTGTCATACTAAAGTACGAAGTTCAAATATCGATGTTCTGAATTCAAAAAGTATAAAAGTTTGAATAACGGGACCCGCCGTTTCCACTGCCGAAACAATTTCAAGAAAATATGATTTAAACGTATAATGCGACGACTGAAAGAATGCAATATTTGATAGCTCCTATCGAGACAGGACAGGAGCGCTACAGCACTGACGTGCTGTCCAGCTGAGACTACTGCACAGTCTTGTCTATACGTACCCAATTGCTGGGTCCGTAATTCTAAAAAACTAAGTCCAGTCACTCGTGTAAATAACGCATTAATTTGAAAAAGTATTTAAGGGGTCGCGCACATTATTTCCATAAGTATAAGTTGACTTCGAGGAATAAACATCTTCAGAATATTATAAACATCACAGATTAGCACTATACAATGTTTTCGATTGATAGGATTTGAAGCTATTGTAGATGAAACAATTTCAAGAACTTTATCACTTTCCCGTATATTGTGCTGTTATGTGTTATATGTGCAAAAAATGTGATATTGTGCTGTTATTCTACCGGAATGAGCAAATATGTAATCCGTGCGAGCACTAGCAGGGTTAATGGCAGAAGATCAAAGCACTAGAGATGGGACATTATTATGAACGATTCATAAAAACTGAATGAATGAATCATTAGTCTAGTATGAAAGGAGACGGTTCAAAATTCCCTTGATAAGCAGCTGGCATAATGAGATTAATCGGCGAAGCTTAAAAATCCGAATGTCCTCACGTAATTATTAAAGTTCTAAAGCTAGCCAATATTTTATATATTTTTTTTTTAATATAAATATATACTTTTAGATAATATATATATCTTACACTCTCACCTATTTACCTATTACCCCAAAGTAGGTACTGTAAGGCTTGTGTTATGGGATACTAAAGTAACGGATATAAATACATGTAATTATACATACCTATATAAGTATTTATGAAGTAGAAATATATATAAACGTCCATGAATTAGGTACAAATGCTCGTATTTATCATACAAACATTTGCCCCTACCGGGATTCGAACTCAGGACCTCACAGGTAGGCGACACCTTAAAACCGGTATACATACGTACCGGTCGTCATGAAACGAACTATGAAACGAACGTATTCTTGACATAAGGCAGTGGAAACACTTGTAGGCTGTCATTGTCAAAGGAACTTAAACCACAGAATACTTAATAGTACAAGTACTTAAACCAATGAAGTAAGACCAAAATGTAACGAAACTATGAAAACTCAGTCGCTATGACCGATTACCAGGTGCCGGTTTTTATAGAAATACCTTCATAGCGACAAAGAGTTACTTTTTTCAGTTGGTCCCACCGTTCTACCAATGGCGCTAGTTTCTATGGAAATATTTTCATAGCCAAAGAGCCAATAGAGTAAAACCTAAAGTATGTTTTGTGTTGCTATTTTAAACATATTGTGAAGAATTGGCTAGACTTAGAGGATTTTTTCAACTCATACTGTTTTTTTTTCATTCACTTTGTATCAGCTGCATTTTAGTGCAGTCTTTCTATGGAAAGCTGGACCTTTAGTTCCATAGTTAATTAACTCAAAGAATGATAGTAAATCAAAAATAAAGGTAGGTTACGAACGCCGCGTATAGAAACGAGACAATTGCACAGGTTACGGTGTTATTACCTACGTCTAATATTGCATCAAAATTTGTTGGAAAATATTGAGAAGTTACTCAATAGTCCCTTTATTTAAATAAAAATATTTTTCGTTTATTTCTATATACAATAATTGCAGTGTTGTCAGATTGAGGAGTAAAAGATTTGAAACATGCGTTTTAATTTTGAATTAGTTAAACAATATTAAAACATTTAAAAATAGTATTAGCTCTCCAAATAAACTAGATGAGTGATAGATAAGATAGCTCTAATTGAACGAAATCGTTCACTTCTATAATCTATTTTGCCCACCTCTAATACACCTATGCGATGCGAAAAGTTCGAGAGATTTGTTCACAGATGGCTCTGATTTTACTGGTATGAGACAGTTTTATGTCAAATGTTCAGATGGGCGCATCCTTCCTTTTGAAATCATTGAGTATATTGAATAAAACTTTCATAAATATAAAACAGCTGTAAAGGTGCCGAAACGATGGGAAAATCAAAAAACCACTAAAAACCAAAAAATACGGACAATTACAACTTAGTTCGTGGAAATATAGCGCGTTTGATATCCGTAAAAGTTGTTTTGTTTCAACCTAACAATTTACTTGTTATTGTCCTTTTTTTATACGTTATTTATATATATTGATATTATTTAGATATAAGTAATATATTTTTATATTATGATCTGTATTTGTGTAAGTTTATTTAGGTTTTAATGAACATGTTTTTTTTGTATTGTCTAAGTTTCTTTTAAAATATGTATGTTGTTGGCACACTGCCCTTCGCATTATCTACAGTTCTCCGTAATTACAAAGGTTGTCTGGATTGTTTTCAGCGATAAGGCCGCCCTTGCTCACCATAGTTTTAAGTTCTGTGTGATTGTTCTTTCTTTTTATAATGTGTGTGTGCAATAAAAGTCTATCTATCTATCTATCCTTTTCAAAATGTTTTCTACTGGAGTTTGCCAATTAGTCTAGCATTTGATTTTTATGTAAGCCAGGGCTCGGTTTATCCAAACGAGAACCCTTATTCAATATCATAGTCACACTATTGGGATTTCCCGCTAATCAACATTTCAAACTTATACCTTCGACATCAGCCATTTTTAATGGGGCACTGGCCTTCCTTATGGATGGATAAGGAGAACGGGCCATGACCCACCACGCGGGCCCAATGCGGATTGGCGGGTTTTAACGACTGCAAATGCAGCCGGGACCAACGGCTTAAGGCGGTACCCTGACCGAAAGTGGCGCCGCGTTGAATTTTATTTAATATCGTAATTCTAATTCACAATTTTAATAAAACTTTACGTGGAATTTTTAGAGCCCATTGTCTTGTATTTTTAGAAGGTATCGCTACATCTCGTCATCGTCATTCGTAGAAGTGTCAAAAACGGCCACTTTTAGCAGTTTTGCTATCTACTTCTAGCAGTGACTACGAGGGAATGTAATGATACCGTCTAAAAATACTAGACTATGGGCTCTAAAAATTCCACGTTTAGTTTTATTAAAATTGTGAATTAAAATTACGATATTAAATAAAATTCAACGCTGCGCCACTTTCGGTCAGGGTACCGCCTTAACGTGCCTTCCGAAGCACGGAGGAGCTCGAGATTGTTAATTTTTGGACCAACAGAAGTACCTATAACGTATTTGTGAAATAATGACGAAGAATGCACATATGTTTATTTTAAAGTCAAAGTCAAAGATTTTTATTCAAATAGACTTATAGATAAGTACTTTCAAATAGTCCAACATATTTTTTTTTTCCTACCAGCCATTCAGGACATCTTTTAACTGATAAGAAGAACGGCCGCAAGAAACTTATCAGTCTACAAACATTCTTTCCATAAGATGGCTGGAGTATAGTTTGTTTATGTTCTAAGACCTTCTAAGCCGCTGTTGGCCCTAACTACACTAACACCCACCAATCCGCATTGGGTCCGCGTGATGGGTCATTGCATGGCCCACACACGCTCCTTATGCATAAATTTTCTCATCATCCCGTGACCACGGCAGCTAAAAAAGGTGCCGAAACGTCGGGAAAATCAAAAACCCCTAAAAAATACCTAAAAATACAGAAAATTACAACTTAGTTCGTGAAATATAGCGCGTTTAATACCCGTAAAAGTTGTTTTATATCAATGAACAGTGCGCGCCAAAACTTAAGATGATCGTATATAAGTTTTCATTAAAAAAACCAAGCCATTCTCCTCATATTTCATAATAACTCCTCATCCTCACAGATACATCAAAATCATTTCATTAGGCAAAGCTTAATTTTATTATAACGACACTTAGCTTTCTACGAGTAATTTCCCAAATCTTGTTACCAACCATTAATTCCATTCCACCAGCCATTACCGTTACCCCTCATAAATCCACAACAACAATCAACTTATTCATAACAAACTTAATATGAGCGTAAAATTAAATATTAAAACGCTCCACGCGACTGCACAGGCAAACTCCTGAGTATAATCAAACATCACCTCTCTCTTTCCAATTCAAAAAGATACCAACGAGTAAGCGAGATGACGGTGTAGCTAAAAGCGCGCTTCAAACTATCAGTTGGTAAGTAATGGGTACAGTCACGCCCAGCAATCAAAAGCGGGCGCTGTGATTGGTCGTTCGGTGACAGCGTTCGAAGTTTGAAATTGGGACTTTTTTCCGTGTGCGAGTTTGTGTTTTGTTTTCATTAGGTTACAGATTGCGCTCTCGAGAGGACGTTATTTTTGTTAACTTGATTATCAAGGACTAATTTTGTTCTAACATTTTCCCGTGGGATAACTTGTTGGGCTTTATGAAGCTTGATACTGCCTTTATGGCGTGTCTACATTTTTTTTATCGTATGAGGAATAGTGGCCACCTCTGGTGTCAGAGTTAATCAAGCCGCCTAAAAGGCCTCTAACTTGGCTTAACGACTGTTATCAGATGACAACAGCCGGGACCGACAGTTTAACGTGCCCTCCGAAGCACGGAATCGCTCAGTTGTAATGACACTTTACGGTCACCCATCCGACATCTGACCGGACCGAACGTTGCTCAACCAACGTGATCGATTACGATGAGTCTGTCAAGCGAGGCCACGAGCGCTTCGTGTCTAACTACTAAGGTCCAGGAGGGCAATTCTCGCGCCTTCGACATCTTGAATTAGACATTTTTGGAGCCATAAATCTATATTTTAAACTCACAGAAAACAAGCTTCAACATTATAGGATTGTCAAAGATCATTGAAAGTAAAGTATTATGATCGTAGTAAAGATTTTACTTACAGTTTTAATAAAGAAATTATATGGTTTGAAAAATGTCGAATTCGACATATCTCAGCGCGAGAATTGCCCCCCTGGGTTCGATCTCCATTATAAACTGTAAGGTGATACTGATGAACATATACATTACAAGCGGTTTCACCCGCGTGGTTCCCGTTCCCGTGGGAATATCGGGATAAAAAATAGCCTATGTAACTCTCCTTCCTTTCAACTAACTCTATGCCAAAAATCAAGTTGATTGGTTGCTTAGTTAGGGCGTGAAGGGCTGACAAACAAACACACTTTCGCATTCACAATATTAGTTAGGATTAAGTGTGCATGAAAGGCAAATGTGTATGTTTTTACAAATTTATTATTATTCTTAAGTATCAATTTCCTTATTACCCCGACAATGCCAACATTGACGTAACTACTTAATTAAAAAAATCAAAGGCCAATTCCTCCATTCAGTTTGAAAGAGATTTCTTTCAGCGACAACACCCTGTGTATCTAGCCTATGATTTTGATTGTAATCCCTTCATTATTTTGATAGTGTCCTAAAAAATGTGCTATTTAACTAATATGTATGTTCTTCTTCTTCTTTTTATTTAATAGCGGTGCCCTAATGGATTTGGCCAAAACTATATTTGTCTTATCACAAAAACTTTTTATTAAAAAATTAAAACCGACTTCAAAAAACTGAAAGGCTAAAAATAAACCTTTTGGAGTCGGTGCCAGCCAAGTCAAGAAAGCCTTGGTTTTCATTTTGTAAATAGTTATTTGTTATGCAAGGCTGGAAAGTTGGTTATTTAGCGGCAAGTTACCTCTTTTGAAAGCTGAGCAAGTGAAGGATTCTAGAGTTCAATGATTGAATCCTGAGCGAAGCGAGGATTTCAAAGGTACAAGACGCTAAAACTTTTCTGCCGAGCGCAACACACAATTTTTCAGCATAATGCGCGGTCTTCGATCAGCGCTGATCTTCCGTCGTAACCGGTTTGACGATCCGATACGGAGACAAAAAAACACTAGGTAAAAAAACAAATTAAAAAAAAATTTACTTTAAAAATATGCCGCAACAAACATATTTTTTTCGGAAGGTATACCCTTCCGAACAAAAAAAGAATTACTCAAATCGGTCCAGCCGTCTTCGAGTAATAGAGTACCTCCTCCTCTTTTTTGAAGTCGGTTAAAATTAAGATTCTATGTTAAGGCGGTACCCCCACCGAAAGTGGCGCCGCGTTGAATTTTATTTAATATCGTAATTCTAATTCACAATTTTAATAAAACTAAACGTGGAATTTTTAGAGCCCATAGTCTTGTATTTTTAGAAGGTATCGCTACATCTCGTCATAGTCATTCGTAGAAGTATACCTTATACCTGATTTGCAACATCCTAATCCATGGGATGTCAAAGTATCCATAAAACTCAATTCTAACATGGAGTTGTGTGCCCAAGGATTCCTTAGAACTACCTAAAAACGTACCCTAATAAAAAAGTCATAAATGTAATGTCATAATCTCATAATCGTCATGCAAATTGATTTAGAATATTCATGCACTTCCAGAACTGCAAATGGGGTGACTATTCCGAATCAAAAGTCACCCTTATCGTAGCGAATGATCCCTAGGGGGAATCTCGAAATCCGTGACGAATGTTGGTTACACCGATTTTATACAAATTTAACTTATCTACCCCTAAAAAGACTATAATCCTTGTAGTAAATAAGAATAAGGTTTTATTTCGCAAAAAAATAGTTTTAGAAAAGCACCCGAAATCTACAAAATAGGTTTGCAACTTATAAACTCTGTTGTATAACTTATTTTTTTAAAGATAAGGTTTAATATGTTACAAACTTTTTGCAAATTAAAGTACGAATTATGATAGAATAAGCACTTCAATGGCAACTTTATACTGCATTCTGTTTCTTATTTTGTAAGTAATAAGATTGAATATCCCCTGAAGTTTTTAACAAGGAAAAGAAAAAATATATAGCGCATAATATTTTCGTAAAATGGAACGGCGTTTGACATTTCTGACAGTTGACGTCGAGAGGGCGCGAAATTGAAACTTTTAGGCGCGAAACGATTGTGACGGTGTCAAATAATACAATGCTTGTTGTGTAAGTTACTAGGTAAGTAAAAAAAACTAAGTGCATTTGAGTCCGTCTTTATTAAAATCAGGCAATTATATGTTTGAAGTGAAAACTTCTTTAGCGGCGTTGTGCACATCTGAGTTTTAATTTTTTGGGATGGGGTAAAAAAAATTAAAGTCGCGTCAAGACAAGTGACCTGGGGGCTAATTGCCTAAATTTAAAATCAATCGCAATCCCTTTCAATTCGTCATTTGAAAGATATTTACATACTTCAGGCCGTCACTATTTGACATTTGAAAGGGATTTTGATCGGGACGCGTTTTGAAAGGTATAGAATAAACGAAATTGAACTGTCTAAGCAAAGTGGCAGATGAAAATATCACAATCACAATACCTCTGAAAGGGATTGTGATAGATTTTGAAATTAGACAATTAGGGGGCTGATCGAAAATTCGTAAGACGAAGGGAGAGTAGCACGCCGGCGCGGAGTAGGAAAGGATGTAATATCCCCCTCTCTTTCTACCGCGCGGCGAAAATGTATGCCTGCTCCTGCTGTTTTCACTTCTGCCGGCACTGCCGGAGTGCAACCCGTTGTTTTTTTTTCATAGTTAATACCTATTACATTCCTACCTACCTGGTACTTTCTACCTAGTAATTATAGGCAGATGATACTTAGTTACAAATAATATTTTCTTCCCTTGCGTTACCTACAAACAACCTACTCTCAACATTCCTCATACTTAGGTATACTGCTTTTCCGTATCGTCAGACAGTCTTTTATACAGATGTTTAGACCTTTAATAAACGCGGTTAATTTTCCAACTCAGACCACGGGTGCGATATCGTAAAGTAATCTTATACATTTGACAGTTCATATCGTATTCGATCTTCTTCTTCTTTTTATTCAATGGCGGTGCACTTTTGGATTTCGCCAGTATCCAGTTTTAATGTTTACGGTTAGGATAACCATCAAATATAAAATTATATATAATTTTTTTTTGTGATGGAAATATGCGTTACTGTTATGTAAGCTCATTTTTCAATTTGACGACTCTGTATGAAATAAAACAGGGAGAAAAAAAAACTGCGTTAAAAATAAACAAAAAGCAAATGAAGTCGGTTTTTTTTAACGCAGTTTTTTTTTACTTTTTAGTGTCTTTAATAGGCTGTTTTGTAAACTAAAGCAGGATTTTTCGATATTAGATAAGGTTTCATGTACATTATAAACAAAACTATCGTAAATACTACATCGTCCAAGTCAACAATGAAATGAAATATATAAAAATGCTCATAACATAAAAAGCACTATGTCAAACGAAACCAAATTTTTATGGGACTAATTGGCACTATTCTGCATCGAACAAAAAAAGAATCATGGAAATCGGTTCGGAAATCTCGGCGTAATCGGTGTACATACATAAAAAAAAATATACCAACCGAATTGAGAACCTCCTCCTTTATTGAAGTCGGTTAAAAAGAGCCCTTGACGAGTTTCTTGCCTCAAGGTCTCCCGCCGCGGCGTAGGGTTTGTGAACCGATGTCGTAGCTTCTTTGACGTACATAAGTGCTTGTAACAGCCTAGACTGAATAAGTGATATTGAATGGAATTGAAATAAATTAAAATAATAGAAATTGTACGGTAGATTGAGTGAAAATGGAGTCTCACAACACGTGTTCTTGCGAAAAGAACTGGGTGACACTATATCGTATTCGATCGGCTGCAGTTTGTATGGAATGACATTTAATACAACATGATCTGTCAAATGAAAACGATCGACTTTACACAATCGCCTAGCATATTAAAGTTTGGAATAAGATGAAAATTTTCAAAAAGAGGTTTGGTGTTCCGTGACCATACTTTACGCTATAGCAACTTTATATTGTTGCCCTGGGTCCCGTCTGTATTTGCAGTCTTTAAAACCCACCAAATCGCACTAGGCCCCTTTGATGGATTTATTTATTTATTTATCAATTAACATACAGGCGTACAGAGCTAAAGCTTCCAAAACACCAGCAAGTTATAAAAGAAAAAAATACAAAAAAGTCAAATCAAACAGAATCACAATTAACAACAATAAAAAATATAAATTCAATTAAGGAAATGTCATCATATTAACAGTGGATGATAGCCAATTCTCCTTATCCTTCCTTAAAGAAGGTCAGTGCCTCAGCAGCGAGATAATTAAAATGGCTAATGTTGATTCTGGTACAAAAATAGATGTCTGGTTCAACAATACCTACTAAATAAATAGCTTTGCGCTATTTTAGCCTTTAAATGAGCTATTGTCTGTGTAATCGTTATTCAGCTCGCGCTCTCGTCTGTGGCACTAATTCAAGATGTCTGCCAAAGTTATGTCTGCGATAGGGCTAGCTCTAAAAGTTTTTTTTTAATTAACGCCTTAGCCTTCATCACACCTGATGTTAAGTATTAATAAGGCTGAAGATGGAAGCGAGCCTCTCCCGGAATCCTCAACAACTGAGGAACTGGCTATCTTATCTCTAACTGCCGGAGTACAACAATGCTGAAAACATTGTTGTTATGGCGTCAGACTTAGATAAGATGGTGGTAGCTAGCCAGGCAGACCCACAACAAGTCCTACCACCAACCAAACTGAATACAAATCGAACCTGGGACCCCTGGGTCTGATACCGATGGTTGTTATCACAGAGGCGGTTAAAAGCTATTTGGGGTTGTGTCAAAATAATCTTTGACAGAAAATTGATCTTACAACCGCACACCAGCTATCGATTAGAGTCGTGGATTAAAGTTTTGTTCGTTATAACTTCAAATTCGTCCAAGCTTCAAATAAACGACTGCAATGTAATGAAATTGAAACGACGTTACGATACGAAACGTCAATCGATCGATTAATCAGTTAGTGAAATCTGCTCCTTCACTGTTAAGAATTAATCAAAGTGTTAAATGGTTAATGTGCCTTAGCTGGGTCTTCCACCCGCGTTATTCCCGTTCCCGTGGGAATATCAGGATAAAAATAGCCTATGTTACTATCGGTCCTTTCAACTAACTTTATGCCAAAAATCAAGTTGATTTGTTGCTTAGTTATGACGTGAAGGAAGGAAGAGCAAACGCACTTTCCCATTGAAATAAAACAACTTTTACGGATATCAAACTAGCGCGTTTGATACTCAAACTACACTTTCGCACTGCACTGCAACTGCACTTTCGCATTTTTAACCCCCGAGAGCAGCGCAAAGATGGGTGTTATAAGTTTGAAGCCTATGTCTGTCTGTCTGTCTGTACGTATATTCGTAGAGCCTGAACGGATCAAGCGATTTCAATGCGGTTTTTTTAAATTGAAAGCTAAATTAATCGAGATGGTTCTTAGCCACATTTGATGAAAATCCATCCGGCCATTTATGATGGATTTAAGATTGTCAACTGCCTGCCAAAACGGTAATAGATACAAAGGTGGTGCTTTTGACTAAAATAATGTACACCCTGGGCAAATTTAGGTGCAAACCAAAAAAAACAAAATGGCGGCAAAAAAATTGTTTTTCTGTACATAAATATTCGTAGTGCCTAAACGGATCAAGCGATTTCGTTGCGTTTTTTTTTTTTAATTTTGTGTGTAATTTAAAGAGGATGAAATAAAAATAAAATTTTAAAAACCCCGACACAAAAAAACTTCAAAAAAAAAATCTCTCTCGGTCGGGGAGAAAGGAGAAAATTTTAAATTTAATTTTTAATATTGGCTAGGATTAGGATTCACAATTTCTAAGCGATTTAAAGACTGGATAAGAAAATATTTTAGATTTTATGAATCTGGAGATTTACAGGGAAATAGCAGGTACCTCCAATAATTATGAAGTTTTCATAATAAAACCGCCCCGACTAACGTGTAGAATATTAACATCATAATATTTGAGAGTGACAACCCTGCTACTTTATCTGTATCCATATTATATATTTTATGCGAAAATAGGTGTCTGTCTGTTAGTTTTCACGACTGAACTACAAATATATATTTTGTGATTATATTTTTTTTCTATTTTATAAGTAAAATTTTGTATTAGAAAAAGTACCACTAATTGGGAAACACTGATCTAAGTAATGAAATTTTCATAAGAAAACCGCCGACTAACGTGTAGAATATTAACATCATAATATTTGAGAGTGACAACCCTGCTACTTTATCTGTATCCATATTATATATTTTATGCGAAAATAGGTGTCAGTCTGTTAGTTTTCACGACTGAACTAGAAATATATATTTTGTGATTACTTATATTTTTTCTATTTTATAAGTAAAATTTTGTATTAGAAAAAGTAGTCATAGAAGAGAGCTAGCCCAAGTAGCATTTTTTTCTCTTTAATAGTACACATTTAGTTCACTGGCGATCCTTAAGCAATAACATTGGCCACACGAGGTTCATTGGCTGTAATTAAGTGATCAAATCCACTTAGAGCTGTATAATAATCCACATATACATATATAAGAGTGTAAAATTGGCCTATTAAGTAACTATTGGTGTTATAATAGTACAACATTACTCTTCTAGTCAGCTTTAATTTTAAAAGCTGAACAAGAGCATTTCGAGAGGGGAATAATACGGCATTGGCTATTTAAGGGTCCACATGTACAGTGTTATAATGCTGGCATTTTAATACAACACATGTGAATATAAATGCAGCCAAAAGCTATTAAATAGAAGCTTGTGTGGAGCATTATTCAGCTTGTTGCTTTAAGTCGGCTAGTTTGTGTTATACTAATCAGCATTTATGTTATTCTGTAAATGAGCGTTTAATGAGTCCACATGAACATACAAGTAGGTATTACACGCACCACTCTTGATATCTAGTGATACTGGCAGCTGTTAAATATCCCTTGTGTGGAGCATTATTCAGCTTGTTGCTTTAAGTCGGCTAGTTTGTGATATAATAATCAGCTATTATGTTATTCTGTAAATGAGCGTTTAATGAGTCCACATGTACATATAAGCAGGTATTACACGCACCACTCTTGATATCTTGTGACACTGGCAGCTGTTAAATATCCCTTGTGTGGAGCATTATTCAGCTTGTTGTTATAAATCGGCTAGTTTGTGATATATTAATCAGCATTTATGTTATTCTGTAAATGAGCGTTTAATGAGTCCACATGTACAGTAAAGCACCACTCTTGATATCTAGTAAGACTGGCAGCTGTTTGCTCGTTCACGAGTACCACATTGTTATCCTCTGAGCCGAATAATTATGTGAACGTGGTTTTCTTTAACACTTTGGACGACGACACACACGACATGATACACATGTGAACCTTTCTAGAGCTCACGACATTATAATGGTACATGTGAAACTTTATAGAGCTTACAGCATCAATTTGGAGTTACAATGGTTCACTGTAGCTAGAGATAACTCCACCATTTTGTTTATTACTCATAACCTATAATATTTCTTATTTATTATGATTTTAACTTAAACTACAGAGGTTTCGTGATTAATTTTGTGGTTAATGTTTAAATACAAAACCATAGACTCATTTTGATGCCATAAAAACATAAATATGAAAAAGTGCTTTGTTCGTCTCTGCATATTTAGATATATTTTTTTGGTAAAAAGGGAATATTTCAGAGGCGCGTCAAAATTTTAACTCTAAATATGTATATACTTTACAATAAATTTACATTACCCATAATATTAACACATTATAACATAATAACACAAATTATATACTTACTTTACCAGTTTGTTACCAATAACCAAATCATTCTAAAAATGGCAACCTAACGAGGAGCAATAGCCATTTCTTAAAAAAATATTATTACAAAATGTGGCACTCAGGTGATAATTTGGAGAAAATGCGGCCGATTACTAGTTTTTAGGGTAAACTTGTGACATTTAATTACTATAGAGGCTGTATAATTGTTCACTCGTTACTTGTTATAACTCTCTTGTCTGTATGAAGTACCACACGGAATCTTATGTAGTGCCGTTGATCAGCTTTTAAGACCACCGTTCTCTCTTAAACTGCCATTAAAGTGCTACTATTCTGCTACTGTGTACCTTTTGTGACCTCAAGGCTGAATAATTTGTGCCCAAACCGTCGATAGAAGGGCAGTATAGCCTGCTATACAGCTCTTGTACCGCTTACTTAGACCGCTCAAAGAATAAATGTGTACCATTAGTCAACCGCTATAGAGCCAAAAATGCTACTTGGGAGTGAATTGAAATCTAATGCTTACTGCTTTCAGTTTTGTTTGAGCAAAAGACTGAGACTTTTTGTGAACGAGACACAAAATATTTTTTATTGTTATGACGTCTATTAGCTGTTTTTTGTCGTTAACTGTCAGTGAACGTGTTAAGGATAAACTAATATATGTTGTGCTATTTTTTCTATTTTAGAACTAATATTTTGTATAAGAAAAAGTAGTCGTAAAAGAGAGCTAGTAATAGAAAGTTCTCTTTTGTTTTCGATATTGTATAAGCAATCTGAAATTATCTACAAACGTTTTTCATATTGTTCATTTATTTTTTGTGTTTAATTGAAATGTAAAAAATACTTTTGTACGTTGGCAGACTCGGCAGTTAACGTGTTAAAAGGTACCTAACAGTCAAACAGATAATAAAAAAAATTCTCGTATACCTAGAGAGAATGAGTACCCAAATTTTTTATATTTCATTAAAAAACATGTCTTGTACCTATTCGATAATAGGAAAAAAAACAATCCATCATTTTTCCAAGCTTTTCATCCCACTACAGATATATCTTCTCCATTATCTATTGAGGCGTCCGTAGGCCGTAAATCATACGACAATACTGTGCGGTTAAGAATGGTTGCAATCAATTTAAACGCCCCCCACCATCGTTAGAGTGGGGGAGGTCTAATGACCGGTTCGTTTACACTGACCAGTTCACTGGAAAGAAAGAAACTCTGGATATCCATAATACGGATACCTAAATATTGCGTATCATAATACTATCAATATTAGTAAGATTTCAAGAAACTATTAACTTTTAGTTGAAGAACTTATTTTAAGTCATAATTTCTGACTTTTAGTCATAATCCAGTCATCCAGTAATATTCCGATAAGTATAATAAAATCCAAATGGTCCTCAACCACAGAATACTTAATAGTACAAGTAAACTTAAATCTGCAAACGTCTCGTCTCATTACAAATAAATTACTTAAATTCCCAAAATTATATTTACATTTTTTTTGTATTATGATTGTGATTGGCTTTTGTTTTGTTTGTTTTATAAATATTTCTGTAATTTGTTTAAATTAGAACACTGTTTTGTTTTTTTCTAACATGTTGTACGACTGAAGGATTATGGTTTAAGTATTTAATCATTTTTGTTTATACTTATGATAAATTTTAAATAGAAAAATATTGGAAAAAATTAACTCGGCCACAAGTGAATTCTCAGATGGGAATCGAACCCATGACCTTTGGAAATCCGGTCCAATGCTCCAAAAATGGATTTCCAAAGGTCATTGGTTCGATTCCCATCTGAGAATTCACTTGTGACCGAGTTAATTTTTTCCAATATTTTTCTATTTAAAATTTATCATAAGTATAAAAATAGCATTGAAAACTGCAAAAATTACAAAATCATACATTTTTGTTTAATCATGTATTGACTCTATCTGTTTGTGTACCTTTTTTTTATATGAACGACGGTGAGACTCTTAGCCTTAGACATCATGCCTGATGATCAGGCCTGATGTTAAGTATTGATAAGGCTGAAGATGGAAGCGAGCCTCTCCCGGAATCGTCAGCCACTGAGGAACTGGCTATCTTATCTCGAACTGCCGGAACTGATGCTGAAAACATTGTTGTTATGGCTTAGATAAGATGGTGGTAGCTATCCAGGCGGACTAACAATAAGTCCTACCACCAACCAGACCGAATACAATATGTACCCCCGCTGTGAATCGAACCCGGAACCCCTGGGTCTGATACCGGTGGTTGTACCACTAGACCACAGAGGCGGTTAAATACCTAAACCTAAACCAAATAAATAAATAAATATTATTATAGTAACTATACTTATATTATAAAGAGGAAAGATATGATTGTTTGTGTTTGCAACGAACAAACTCAAAACTACTGAACGGATTCGGATGAAATTTGGTACACTGATAGTAGATAGCCCGTTTATGAACATAGCACTTTTTATCCTAATATTCCCACGGGAACGGGAGCTACGCGGGTGATACCGCGAGCGGACGCTAGTTAGTAAATAATAGTACTATTATGCACTAAGAGGATAAAACAGTGTCTTATGTCACGGGCAGCATATTGAATCCTGAGCGAAATGAAGGATTCTGTAGTTAACTCCCGAACGTAGTGAAGGAATTAAGGCGATACTCGAAAAAATATGCTGAAACAAGATAGCAATGAGACAACGACGCGCACGGGAGCGACACCGATTTTGTAGATTAGGCAAAAAAAACTCAAAATCACTTCGTATTAAAAAACTACAGCGATATAAAAAAAAAAGCTTCTACACAATCCTAAATATTATTAGTGTCCACTTATTAAACCAATTTCCAATAGTGTAAGTAACCCCATTTAATAATAATCTTGAAATTTCGTATTTTTAGAGGACTATTCGAAAAGAAAAAGTGTCGAGGCATGATCATAAAATCGTGTTTTTGAAACTATACGAATCTAAGTAAAGGTATGAAGAAATATATATGTTATTACCAGAATTGTAACAACTGTAACCGTGCTATAGTTTTATATCAAAAAGTCCATACTTTTTTCGAGTAGCGCCTTAAGATGTTAATTCCCGAGCGAAGCGGCGAATTAAGCGAGCTACAGACCTTCAGTTTTAACTGAACAGTGTGACTGTGCAGTTATAACTGACAACCCTAGTGTCTACACACGTTGAGTTTTTTTTTTTAAGTTGTAATCTTTTTCGCTTGAAGTAACACGTTCACGGAATCACATGGCTTCATCGGATGACGCTGTAGCAATTATTGGACTATTGTAAGTACATTCTGAAAAAAAAAGAAGACAAAATGAGGTGTAAGCATTGGTTATTACAATATAGGTACGTATAATAATTTACTGGAATAAAGTACAGTTTTAATTGTACAGTTTTATCTAAGTAATGAAAATTTGATTAGATCGTCAGCTCAACTGCACAGTTCTCAGTTTTGCCTACACACGCAACGATTTAACTGTACAGTTCAACTGAACAGTTATAACTGTCAGTTAAAACTGAAGGTCTGTAGCTCGCTTTATAGTAAAAATCCTGAATGGAGCGAACAATAATTCGACAATTCGCGGAAACAAATATCGAAAGTATCGAAAAAATTCGAAAGTGATTTTGCAAATACCTTCAACCTCTATCGGATTTGAACCTGTCACCATTTGCTCAAAGCTACTGAAATATCAAACGGAGCACGAAAATACGAATTTGTAGAAAGCCGCTGACACCAACAAAACATGGTGATCACCAATTACTGTTTGTACGCCTTTCGGCCAAATTGCTATATCTGTCCCTCTTTAGCACTATCACAATCACCCCTCCATCCCTTTCACACACCACTGAAAACTAGACTTAATCGATTTGAGGTCAGCGCCAAAAAGTTTTTAATCAAATCATATTTAATCAATAACATACTTTAGCTCAATGCTGTAAGGTTTAAAATATTTTTTGATGCTACAGAAAAGCAAAGGCATAGAGAAACATACGGTATACATTCTACAAATAAGGTTGGAGTCAGAAATAACAACACTGCACTTAAGTCCTTCAGATCTTAAAAAAGTGGATAATGACAGTGGTATTAAGGCGATCGCAATAAGGCTTATATTCGCTCGACCAGAAGCTATTAATAAAATAAAAATTACGACACGAGTACACCCAGAAGGGGCGTGGCGATGGACAGACAGACTCCAGTATATCAGTGTGATGTCGTAGAAGCGACACACGGGTCGTCTCTGTGACGAAGATTCGAAGTTTAAAAATGACATTCGAAAAAGTTTAAAAACGGTATTTTGTTAAAATAAAAAATTTATGAAACTTTGTGCCAGTGCCGTTAGTGTTTTTGTTATTTTAAGTGTAATAAATAAAAACGCAATTCGAACTTTTTGAATATATTTAAAGTGTGTCTTCGTAAACGAACTTTTTAATTTAGTGAGTAACAATGAACAGTGAATGCAAAATGGATTCCGAAATTCAAACGCAGACTCAAAAGAAAACTCCAAAACCATTTTCTATAGAATCTTTAATAGGGGACAGGAAATCACCAGAAATAGATATAGAAAACAACTTATCAGAACATTCTAGGCATTCAGAAGACGAAGAGAATGAAAGATTGGAAGAATTAAATAGGATGCGATATTATTTCAACGCGCCATTTTTACAGCAAAATGGCGTTAGTTTCCCTTTTTTATTGGGTTATCCAGAGCCTTGGCTCACGAGAGTTTTAGGCAATAATATTCCGGGACCAACGGTAGAAAATAAGGAAGAGGAGAAGAGAGATAGTCCTGTGAGCGTTGGAAGCGAGGCAGAGAGCGACGCAGGAGATGATAATACACAGGGTCAGTAAAAAATCCAAATCTTAACTAATAATAATAATTATAATATAATAATATAATATTTCACCAAAGAAAAAAAAATACAGTGTTTGGCAAGTTACAATAACTATAAACATAACTTAAACTTAGTTCTTAATTGTTATAAACCATTAATTGTAACAAGCCAATAGTAAACATCTGCACCCGAACTAGGAAACCTGTATCTCAGGTGCAGTGCTCTTACTCACACTATGAACAATAAAAGGTTTAACCAGAGAGGCAAAATAGTATACTTAAACTAAAACTTACAAAAATATGCCAGAATCAAAACAAACCTTAAAGTTAGATTAAATGTAGTGATAATATTATTTTCGCTCTGAAAAGGAGGTTTTAGGCATAGAAAATCGCTTTTTGCAGCCTAGCGCAGCAAAGTACTTTTTTAATTTAATACTTAAAAATATGTCATAATGCATTCCGAATCGGACTATTGACTATTTTGTTATATTTAATTCTTATTTTTAATAGCTTTAAATTATTTATAATACTCGGTTTTGGTTTATTATATTATTTTAGTTCATTAAATCATAAAAACATTAACAATAAGATTAAACTATTTGTTATAAGAATTTTATATTAGGCTGGGTGAGATTTCACAACCTGTAATTGGATTTCGGACTGTGACATAAATATTTATTTTTAAATTGTCTTTGTACCTCATGTCAGTGTCAACATTTACGGAATCGTTTTTATAATAAGTAACAATATATTCCTACTTTACATAACTTTGAATTAACTTTACTACTCCATTTTTTATTATTTTACACTTTTTTATATCATTAAAACAACGAGAATAAGGTATATTTAGATTAAACTTTATGTTTAAAAATTTTTTTACCGGAAGTTGACCGCGGAAACAACCATAAAATATTCCTCGCTGTTGTGAGGTAAAAAATTTAGTGTTGCGCTCAGCAGAAAAGTTTTTAGCGTCTTGTACCTTTGAAATCCTCGCTTCGCTAGAATACTTCACTTGCTCAGATTTCAATAGAGGTAACTCGCCGTTAAATAACCAACTTTCCAGCCTTGCATAACAAATAACTATTTATTATAAATCTATACTATATCTCTACTAATATTATAAAGCTGAAGAGTTTGTTTGTTTGAACGCGCTAATCTCAGGAACTACTGGACCGATTTAGAAAATTCTTAGACCATTAGAAAGCTACATTTCTCCCGAGTGGCATAGGCTATATTTTATCCCGATATTCCCACGGGAACCGGCACCACGCAAGTAAAACCGCAAGGATCCGCTAGAAATATTATAATTGTGAAAGTCTTTTGAGTATTTGTCCTTCCTTGACGCCATAACTAAGCAACCAATTAACTTGATTTTTGGCTCAGAGTTAGTTGAAAGGACGGAAATTAACATAAGCTACTTTTTATATTCCCAAAATTCCCACAGAAACGGGAACTACGCAGGTGAAACCGCGGGCGGAAGCTAGTCGTTGTCTCTGCCACATAACACCCACTGCTGGGTATAGGCCTCCCCCAAAAGGGGGGGTTTGCCATAATCGCCACGCTTGGCAGGCGGGTTGGCGATCGCAGTACGGACAAGTTTGTAGGAGACGCTGCTGCCCGTCTCCTGAAGGCTGAGTCCCTTAGGCGCCTTTACGACACCCACGGGATGAGAGGGGGTAGTGCTATTCTAAGCCGACACTACACAGCAGCGGAAGCTAGTAGATAATATTAATTTAAAAATTAACAGAATATTCTGCAATGCCTTTTAACACCCTAATTGAAACGAAATGAAACGAAATTTTTTATTGCTTACAGGAGACTTATGAGATAAGAGCAGGTAGTGATCGGTAGTGACCGCATTAGTTATAAACTGTGTCGCAGTCACTAGCGCCCACCTCCAGAACACATTATTACCATAGAGAGGTTTTATATCTAATAATAGTAGTTTAATAGTTATATAAAGGGCATGCAAGTTTGGGTGTGTATTTTTGCATGTGTGTGTGTGTGTGTGTGTGTGTGTGTGGGTGAGTGTGTGTGAGTGTGTGGGTGGGTGCGGGTGTGTGTGTGTACGTGCGTGTGTGAGTATTATTTTATGAATGGTTTCGTATAACATTATCATCTAAATCCCCACTAAAGTGCTGATAAATGCCTCTGTGTCAGAGTACGACAAGTTTTGGAGCCAATGCATGGTTTTAATTTTACAGTTTCTTAAAGTTAAAGGAAAAATATCTATGATTTTATTTACTTCATTGTACATAGGAGAGGAAATAAAATGAAAATGACGTCTAGCTAATTTCAGCCTAAAACGAGGAGTTTTACAAACTGCATAGTGTCTACGTCTATTTAAAATAAGAGAGTCGTCATATACAGTCTGCATATGCTTGCGCAAGATGACTTGAAGAACATAGAGCTGTCTTACGGTTAAAAGTTTGAAAATTGAAAATAATTCAATAGTCGGAAAAATAATAGGCTTGAAAGCGATTACTTTGATTAATTCTAGCCTTATTCTCTATAACTCTATGATTATTACACCAAAAAGAGTTGAAACGTAATATAATCTAAAATAGTGTAAGAAAAATTACTGTGGTAAATTTTAAATAGAAAAATATTGGAAAAAATAACTCGGCCACAAGTGAATTCTTATTAATTAAATCCATAATTATAAAAATTGCATAGTAAAATGCAAAAATTACAAAATCATAAACAAAAATACTGTTTTTATTTCTGAGTGCTTTTCACAGTTTTCCTTTATTTGTAAATCTACCGGTTCTTTTCTATTTCTTAATTGTTAAAGATTTATTTCTTTCAATCCTCGTTCTTGAGACAAGTCATATAATGTTAATTAAATGAAATAGGAATAATTACGATACACCTGCATTTTTTTGTATGTTTAAATATAAAATATTGGCATACAATCACAATAATTATCTAGCCCACGTTAAGTTTCATGAAGAACTATTTGTCCGCGGATCGAACCCGGGACCTCTGGCGCAGAAGGCGGGTTTAGTACCTCTGCGTCAAAAAGGTCGTCAAGTTGTTTGGGTCATTTTAGAAAGCTGGGATTCCCAGCTTTCTAAAATGTAAGCGCGCTGAGTTATTGCTGAAAAACCGATATTTTTGTAGTTTCCGTGCTAAATAACCGGCCAAGTGCGAGTCGGACTCGCGCACCGAGGATTCCGTAAAATATTTTTTATTATTATGACGTAACTAAAAATTTACGGTTTTCGCAATTTTTCCTTTATCTGTACTATAAGACGTTACTTCGTACCAAATTTCAAGATTCTAAGTTCACGGGAAGTACCCTGTAGGTTTTGATTCACGTGCGAGTTTCGAAAATTTTCGGAAATTTGCGGCATAAACGGCTGTATCTTTTGATTGCTTTGGCTTAAAAGTTTGATTTTTTCACAGCTCCAAGGGACAGTAGACCTGAGTATTAGATATAAATTTCAGTTTGATACCTCCACGCGTTCCTGAGAAAAACGGTCTTGACAGACGGACGGACGGACAACGAAGTGATCCTATAAGGGTTCCGTTTTTTCCTTTTGAGGTACGGAACCCTAAAAAACGATATATGAAGGCTGGCGAGACGACTCTATAAGGTTTTTAAAGTCAACAAAATTCCTGACATTTTCCAATATAATATGGTTTGAAATATAACAACTTTTACGGATATTAAACGCGCTATATTTCACGAACTAAGTTGTATTTGTCCGTATTTTAAGGTTCTTTAAGGGTCTTTTGATTTTTCCGACGCTTCGGCACCTTTTCAGCTGCCGTGGTAATATCGTGACCTAAATGCGCTATATATGTGAATTATAGTGCGTTTGATATCCGTTAAAGTTGTTTTATTTCAATAAACAGTGCGCGTCAAAACATAAGGTGTACGTATAATAAGGTTTTTTAAATGATAGTTTTTATGAACAACGGGAATACTCTTAGGAACTGAGGAACTGGCTATCTTATCTCGAACTGCCGGAACACAACAACGCTGAAAACATGGTTGTTATGGCGTTAGACTAAGATAAGATGGTGGTAGCTAGCCAGGCGGACTTACAATAAGTCCTACCACCATCCAAACCGAATACAATATGTACCCCCGCTGGGAATGGAACCCGGGACCCCTGAGTCTGATACCGGTGGATGTTACCACTAGACCATAGAAGCGGTTAAGTCAAGTTTAAACATACATATTTATTATTACATTATAATATTATTTTACTATCACGCTAAAATGATATTTCGCTTTGACATTTTACCTGACATTGCTTGCTTGTTTGCTTAAAAAATATATATATATATATATATATATTATATATATACAATTTGTTTTTTTTTATTCTGTTTACTTGACATTGTTTTCCACTAATAAAGCATTTTTTTTAAATTGTATAGCATCATTCTATCTGTAGGCCTAGCATGAGCGGCTTTTATCGACTCGATAACGTGCCGCTGTCCCGCTCACATCTTAGCGGAGTAAGCAAGACAGCATGATGCGCTATATCATATCGCGTGATATAGCGGTGTTCATGCTGGGGGGGCTGTACCGTTTGCATGCCGTATCTGGTGCATCATATAAGCGCCACACATTTTTTTTCTTGTCAACTTTTGCGCTGTGAATGCTCGCAAATAAATATTCTTGATACTTGATAATTAAATACTATCTAGGTGGACCCTAACAACATATCAAAAATCAGAATTATTCCGATTTCAGCGTTGGTTTTTGTACTTACGATATGACTGGCCTATATTTTTTTATTTTTATTTATTTGTTTAATTCAGACAGATGTCCATAGAATTTGTTAGTAACAATGCACTTAAGAACTATGTTAGTAAAATGAAATAGAATATAGGGCAACATAATTACTCTAGATCCGGTACTTCATGCACCAAGGACATGAAGCCGGATCCAATGCTTCAGCATAGGGCAGACCATTCGACCAGCCAGAATTGACAGAGATTTGTGACGAATCGAAAACAAAATTCTGAAGCGTTTTCAAAAGTCTGTACTATTTTTTTGGTTACCTTATACGGTCTGGACCATCAAGAAACCCGTACCTATATTGATCAATTCGTAAAAAATGTGATTGCCATAATTATCTCGGAGCCGGTAGATAACGTTTTCAATTTAGTCATGCATGGGTAATTACACGGTTTTTCAGTAGTAAAAATCCGTGCTGTGCCGTGAAAATACGGTCGTCAGTGTAGACAATATAGCGGCGGCGTCGGCGGTGTCGGCCGCAGCGCCGTGCCGTACCAGTGATCCATGCAAAACTGCGGGCTGATTCAATCAGATTAGAAATCTGTGCTTTGTCTTTCTCTATTTTAAAAGAAAGAAAATCTTTTATTGACATACACAGCACACGCATAAAAAAAGCATAAAAGAACAAGAAAAATAAAAAATAACTTACTACATAACTACAACAATAAAACAATAACAAACAAAAACAAAAAAATTACACTTTTATTTTATATTACGACAATTAAATTAAATATTTTCTTGCATGCCTGGCAAGTGGCAAAACATGCTGAAATTATTAAAAAAACATTATTTTATTTATTTATATTTAAAAAAAAAACAGAAAATTGAAATTATTTTGAAGTGAGTGACAGTGAAAAATGCATACATTCCGCTCTCGGGAAGTATCCGAAAGTTTATGAATAAGGCGGTGATGACCGTGTCTACTCACGGCGAATTACGTAGATTTTCACAGCGGAAAAACCGTGTGAGTACACGGCTATTACGCGCTTTCGACTTCCCGAATTCGTCATTTTTGGAGCCAAAAATCAGTATTAAAAACTCACTGAAAAAAATCTTTGACATTAAAGGATTGCCAAAGATCATTGAAACTAAAGGATTTTGACTGTAGTAGAGATTTAAATTACATTTTCAATAAAGAAATTCTGATAGGCGATTGCGTAAAAGCAATCGTATTCCTTTGACAGTTCATATTGTATCATATCGTATGTCATTCCATACAAATTGCAATCGATCGGATACGATATGAACTGTCAAATGAATAAGATTACCTTACGAAATCGCACCCACCATGGTTAGAAAAATGTCGAATTCGAAATTTTTCAAACCATAATTTCTTTATTAAAAATGTAAGTAATATCTTTACTACGGTCATAATACTTTAGTTTCAATGATCTTTGACAATCTTTTAAGATTGATTTCAGTGAGTTTTTAATACTGATTTTTGGCTCCAAAAATGTAGAATTCGAGATGTCGAAGGCGCGAGAATTGCCCCCCTGGAGGTCTTTGGCGAGTTACCAGCCGGTTCTTCTCGTTTTAAAGACTTCCGGCTTAGCTAAAAGTAACCCCATCGATCTTCTTTGACTTCTTTTAAGATTGGTGTGGTGTGCATGTGTAATATTTGAAGAGTTCCCTTGATTGCTACTAGATCCCTATCAGAGGGCCTACCCACATTGCTTAGCGCAGTTCTTATCATGCTATTTCGTACTACGGGTAAGCTTGTTTTTTGACGAAAGTTTTGTGAAGTTTTTGTACAATCATCGCCTCTATATTCAAAAAATCCTGACTAAACTCCCGGTTTCTAATTAAAAAATCCCGACATTATGCTAATGCGACCTACGGCCGGTTTCAATAATCTGTTCCTAACAAGAGATGGGCCTATCTTGGTTACGTTACTTACCAACCGCTGTTATTTTGGTTTATTTTGGGCTGATTAACAAAAATATCTAGGCAACAAAGCTCTAGTAAACCTATATCTTAACGAGGATAGGTTATTGAAACCGACTACTAGGCAGCGATATAAAACATTGTAGGTAAAGTAAAGATCGCGCCATACTTCTAGTCCGCTCTGAAGGTGCTTCGCGCATGCGCAGAGTAGGTTTTTGACATACATTTTTTGCGAGATTTGCGCTCGCCTCATGTTCAGATTGGACTACAAGATTGGCGCAGGGTCTACAAATAAATTGTCTTGATTCTGAACCTGAGTATAGTTCTGACCCTATAAATACTGTTCATTAAAAAATTTCTAACTTTTTGCTTTATGTGCAAGCGCCATGCTCGTTCAATGAGCGAAGAAGAGAAGGGACACATTACAACATAATTTTTACGATTTGTTTTATCGAAAATCCCAAAAATCTCACAATTATTTCGTGGACATTGGTGTGGGTTATATGCTGGTAGAACAATGATGTATTTTAATTTTAGTTAATATTAGTTAGCATATAACTGTTTAATGTCCCAAATTATATTAAAAAAAAAAAAAACTAAATGTGGCCGATTACTAAACGTTACTCTGTCGCGTGTTTTTGTAAAATGTCGTGAAAAGTTTTTCTTATATTTAAAAAAATAT
Source organism: Chrysoteuchia culmella (assembly GCA_910589605.1). Lineage (NCBI taxonomy): Eukaryota > Metazoa > Arthropoda > Insecta > Lepidoptera > Crambidae > Chrysoteuchia > Chrysoteuchia culmella. Next base: position 2,552,114 of record OU342669.1, read on the forward strand.
GAATAAAATTGAAATTCTACTTCCTACTTCATTTATTAGGATACTGTGCTTCTAAATTAGTGACATTCATACAAAAAAAACATTAAATATTAATCTCCGAAAAATCACTAAATCGTCGATTTTGGACTAATGGATTGTGATCTTTATACTCTTTGAATATTTCTATAGAAACTAGCGCAACTGGGAACGACTACAAAGATTCATCATAGAGTTTAATGATCTTTTGGTCACAGAGTAATTTTTCAATGACATGAAAACGTATTAGTTCCTTACCTAACTTAGCGTTCGAAGCAGTACTGTAGTGTAAGGGGGGCGTGCCCTTTTATAGAATTAAAACGATGTTTAACTCTATACTGTTTTTATATTCAGTAATTATATTAGTAATAAATATTAAACAATAAAATATACTAGAAAAAAGCAACTTGTCTCATGTCGCCCTGACGGGACTCGAACCCGCATCCTTGGGAGTCCGGCCCAATGGACTCCCAAGGATGCGGGTTCGGGTACTTTTTTCTAGTATATTTTATTGTTTAATATTTATCACATAAAATTAGCATTGTAAAATGCAAAATTAAAAAGTTATAATTATATTAGTATTTTAACAATTTTTATCAATAATTTATTTGACAAGGTGACCGTCCATATGAAAGGGCCTCTCCTTCTTAATTTTATTATAAACAAAACCAGCCAGCAACGGCGGTGTAGCGGCCTCCTTGTAGTGCGGAGACATAAGTACTTATACGATCTCGATACTTATTTTTTTGTAAGATCTGATTGTTACCTTTGTCCATTGCTCAAACATATGTTTTAGTAATAAGTGGAAACTTTGCTGATTTAAGATATATTTGGTTTCTATTTTACTTATAAGACAAATTGTTTGTTTCCCAAATAAACTAAATCAATATAAATCCTAGATCGCATCTTTGCTTACCATCAGCAAGATAGCGGTCAAACGCATTACATATCCAACAATAATAAAAAAAAGATGGATGTGCGATATTTAATGTTGGCCAATAGCCTAATGTTTTCATTGGCCCATGCTATGCTGTCTGGCCTTACCACCTCGAAAGTGCAGCCAAATTCATTTGGCATTTCATTTATTCGATAAACAATAAACCTCTTAATTAGTTTAATACTTTTACAAGTGTGTAATGTGGTATTGGTATATGGGCGGCTCAATAAAAAAACGGTAGGTTATAGAATATAAAACGGACAATATAATTAAAGATATTAATTAATACTATTGATCTAGGTCTATTCTAGGAAATAAGTTAAATACTAACGGACTATACAAAAATTGGCTCACATAATAAGACTTCTGTCACAATATCATATCAGTTTCCGTACGAATACAATTTAAAAATTAGGTTGATGACCTTAATAAACTGTGGGCGCAAAGCGCCACCGCGTTCTGCCATCTAACAGCGCCATCTAGTTTGGCATTGGGGAACTATATATGTTGCATACAAATTGGAACGTCGTGTTACAATGTAGTTTTTCTTCGTTTATTTCGGGCCAATTTCACCATTCCCAATAAAAGCCGAGTTTAAGAGAACTTCGTTCTGCTTAAGCGAGATTAAAGTTGATAAGTAGGTACAGTCAGAGAGCTATATATCGAGATAGATGGTAAAAGTTTACCTCGCTTGCGTGTCAAAACCTTGATCCACGGTCAAAGATTTCCGAACTAGTTCGCTTGAGACCATTTACATGAAAACACGCGTCACTCAGAAACGAAAATGGTTAATTGTGCAGTGCTTTCTTGCAAGAGCTCGTCAATTACATTTCCACATCACCAAATCTCGCTCGTGACGTCATCGTAGGTACGAAAAATTCGACACGCTAAGTTCTCATACGGTTTGAAGCGTTTTTTCGTTTATCTCGGTATAGATCTGTGGGTACAGAATGTAAACGATCGCACAGTGGTGAGTCAACTTGGCTGTCAGCTGCCTTGCAATTGCAATTGGATCCATAAATTGAATCGGGCGCTGTCTGTCTGTCCAGGCACACGCCACTTGCCACTGTACTCGTGTAGGAGCCCTTTTTAAACGACTTTCAAAAAGGAGTCCGTGGTTCTTAATTCGGTTGGAATGATTTTTTTTCTATGTATGTACACCGATTACCCCGAGATTTCTATTCCGATTTACGATGCGGGATAGTTGATTTTCATTTGGTCCCATAAAATTTTTATTCAGTTTGACCTAGTAGTTTTTATTTTTTAAGCATTTTTGTTAACTTGGACGATGTACGATTTACGTTTTTCACAATTTTCATCAAAAGTCGAAAACAATGCGGCCTACAACAAATGTTTGAATATGTGCAAGCAACGCTCTTTTTTATTTCTGTCTTATTTGCAAAATAGTTGGGCAAACGTCATCTAAAACTATTCCAAATTTCAAGTTGATAGCATTTATAGTTCTGGATATATCTAGCTGTGACAGACAGATAGACAGACTGAGTCGCACGATAAGAGTACCTTTTTACCATTTTGGTGAACCCTAAAAGTCTGTAGTATCGTTCGTATTTATGAATGGGATCGATTCTTGACTATCGATTGTCCATAGCTACGGCTCCTTGACAAAACAATCGATTCGTCAAACCATTTAGCAATTGGAGGCGTGAAATTACGAGCTTCGGCTGAATGGGACAGCTGCTATGTGTAATAGTTAGGCTGTTGGTTCTTGAATGCCTTTGCTTGAAAAAAGTTTGTGACAGCAGTTTTGGGGCGATTTTGAGGTTTGACAAGTAGTAGTAATTGGACTTTGACTTTTTTTGCATTTTACAGTGTTATTTATACAAAACGTATGTGATAAAATTCATACAAGAAAATATAGGTACTATAAAAGATCTACTTGTCTAATATCGTTCTTGGGAGTCCAAAGAGTAGACCGGACTAATGCCAAGTCCCAAGGGTTCGAATACAGTCTGAGCGATATGAAACAAGTTGATTTATTCAAGTACCAATACTTATCCAAAGAAATGTCTATGAATACATACCTTCGTCGATCTGAGTCCAAGATAAGTCTAAATGATTAAGAAGTGATTGATATCAAGAATATCCAAAAATGATAAACTTATATTTTTTAAAGAAGTTCAGCTTAGTTTATAATTCAAATTGTTCACTTTTGATAAAGTTACTAATTGGGTTTGGAGGAATAAAGTTCATTTATCATTACAAATTATATACTAATCAAATAAGAGTGTAAGACAAATAAATACTATACTAATATTATAAAGAGGAAAGATTTGTATTTTTGTATGTAACGAATAAACTCAAAAACTACTGGACCGATTTTGACGAAATTTGGTATAAAGAATACCCCAAGTAGTAACATAGGCTATAAATGATTCCAAAATTCCCACGGGAACGGGAACCACGCGGGTGAAACCGCTCCCGGCCTCTAGTACCATATAAAATCATAATGGGTGGCTCATGTGATCCGCGTGAGCATTTTGATCGATACGAGTGATAAATAACATGATTTGCCACCGAATAACCTGCTCTCCATAAATAAATAATTATAAACAATTGCACAGAATCACACCAATTATCTAGCCCACGTTAAGTTTCACGAAGAACTTGTGTTATGGATACTAGATATCGGATAAACATACATATACTTAAGTACTTATACTTGTTTTTGTAAATACATACATGATATACACATCAAACACCCAGGCCAAGACAAATAGACATGTTCATGCACACAAATATTTGTCTTGTCCGGGGATTGAACCCGACACCTATGACGCAGAAGGCGGAATCGTCCTCCTGATTTATCTAAAACCCCATTTCACCATTGTTATGGTATTTTATTTCTCTTGTTCCTCTTTTTTAACTGACTTAAAAAAAACTATGTTAATAAAACCGCTTCAAAAACAAAAAAAAAACAAAAAATAAGCCTTTTGGAGTCGGTGTCAGCCAAGGCATACTATTTTGAGCTTTTATTCTTTTTTTTTACTTTTTAGTGTTTTGATAAATACATTATGATTTTTTTAGGTTAAATTATAAACAAAGTATCGTTAAAATACATCGTCGAAGTTAACAAAAATGCTCATAAAATAAAAACTATTCAGCCAAAATGGACCCAATTTATGTGGGACCAAATTTCAACTCTTTTACATTGAACAAAAAAGAATCACGTAAATCGGACCAGAAATCTCGGCGTAATCGATGTACGTACATACAAAAAATAAAAATAAACGTACCAATCGAATTGAGAACTTCCTCCTTTTTGGAAGTCTGGTAAAAAGAAGGAAGTCAATACGTCGCGTATTTTTTTAGTATGTTCACCGATTACTCGAAGACGGCTGAAATGATACAAATCGTTTGTTTCAAACATCAGGGCCCATATTAACTATAGTGACTATAACCACTTACTGATTCCTTGCTCAAATCACACCAACGCGCAATGGCAATGTCGTAGGTTTCGACATTTTCAAAATTAGTTTTCTTTATGACACATACAAATTATAAAGTTATTTTACATGTTTAAGTATGTTTTTTTCAATGCTATTTTCCGTAGCCGTACTTCAGCATCGCACAATTTCTTCTGTTTCCTTGGCAGCTATCTCTACAATAAAATAAACGAGATCATTAATATATATCCACTTACCAAGTACAAATGTAAAGCAGCAGAAGTGAAATTATTAAAAACACTCGACTATGACGCAACTGAGGACTTCCTGATTCCCAGGGTCTAACTAGCCCGGTGAGCATCCGTACATAGCAGCGGCATTGGAATAGTCTTGTCTTAACATTTTTCGTTTCCCCGTTTTTTTTTTCTTCCTCAACTCATCATCCAAGCTTACTTCCACCATAATCACCCACACTCATACACCGACCCACGTAATCACTCATTAATACACACAAACACACATACACACACGCACTCACGCACGCTTACATTCACGCACGCACACCTGTGATCTGCAGATAATCTTTATTTTATTTTAATGTTTTTGTTTTTCTTTCTAGTTTTAATAATTACATTATCCGTACAGCTAGATCTGTATCTTTTTATTATTAATCAGAGTAGTATCACAGCTTTGTAACTAAGTTTCAGCTCATTGCCACATCTGTCCGAGGTGGTGGGAGCCTGGTGACCTGTACTTACAGGTATTAATTTACCTACTTCAGGCATCAGTCTCACACAAACTAGGTTTAGATAGTCTTAAGGCACTACCAAGTTCTTTGTTTGTGACGAGAAATAAAGATTTTATTTATTATTATTTTTATACTTATGATAAATTTTAAATAGAAAAATATTGGAACAGGCATACTTTTTCACCGCGCGGTAGAAAGAGAGGATATTACTTCCTCTTCTATGCCGCGCCGGCGGCGGCGGTCTACTCTCCGTCTTACGAATTTTCGATCAGGCTCACGTGTCATGACGCGACTTTAAAATTTTTTACCCATCCCAAAAATTTAAAACTGATGTGCACAATGCCTCTAAAGAAGTTTTCACTTAAAAAATCCGACTTTAGTCCTGAATGACACGGGCTATATTTGATTGTAAGATAATTTGATTACTATTTGAAGTAGGCAATCAAACCGTCACTACTTGACATTTGATAGGGACTGTGATCGATACGCGTTTTGAAAGTATTGAATGAACGAAAATATCTTTCAAATGTATGGTAAGTGTCAAATGTAGTGTCATTTAAAACATCATTCGTTCCTAAAGGGATTGCGACATTCCATAAATCACTATCACTAGAAATTAGACAATTAAGGGTCTGGAAACTTGATATACTGTTGTTTTCGTAACTGTTATCTAGATGGCATAATATTAACTAATGGAGCTAATTTCGGGTCTTATTCTAACTTAAAAAAATGTGTAATTAAAATCTTTAAAAAATACATGAAAACCGACTTCAAAAAGTAAATAATATGCCTTTTGGAGTCAGTGCCAGCCAAGACAAGAAAAATAAAAGTATAGAACTGCAATGAAGAATTTGAAGAGTGCATCATCGATGCCTTGGCTGGCACCGTCTCCAAAAGGCTTGGGTATTTTTTACTTTTTTAAGTCGTCTTCATCTTTTTAACCGACTTCAAAAAAGGAGGAGGTTCTCAATTCGGTTGGTATATTATTTTTTTTTTGTTATGTACGTACACCGATTACGCCGAGATTTTTGAACCGATTTCCGTGATTCTTATTTTGTTCGATGCAGAATAGTTGCCAATTGGTCCCAAAACATTTGGTTTAGTTTGCCCCAGTACTTTTTATGTTTTAAGCATTTTTATATAAACTCATTTGCTAAAAAAAACGGGCACCTAAGCACTGAAACATTTCAAATGTTAATATTGCTTTGTTTGATAATTATAGTTAGTTTTATTCCTCAGAATTTGGTAAATTAATAAGAAAATAATCGTTTTCATTAGTATTTCATAAAATTTAGATACAATTTATGGGAAATAATGCTAAACCTCGCTAGTAGTGTATGTTCGCTAGTAGTGCATATACTCATGAAGTAAAAATAAAAAAGTTTTTTTGTTTGTTTTTCTTTAATAAAGTAAAAGCAGATAAATGTTTAGTATCGAGTGTGACCCCCTCTAGCTAAAATCACAGCTTGAATTCGTCTGGGCATGCTAGCGAGTATATCCCGGATACTTGCTTGCGGAATACGTTCCCACTCCGCAGTAATCACATTCTTCAGCTCTCTGATGGTCTGCGGAGCCGGGTGTACTGATCTCACACGCCGTTTCAGAACGTCCCAGACATGCTCTATGGGATTGAGGTCGGGACTTCGAGCTGGCCAATCCAAACGACGAATGCCGACCTCTTGCACATACGCATTAACATCGCGGGATCATTGTCGTCCATAAAAATCGAGTATTCACCTAGAGCGGCCTATGCGGGTTGTGCATGAGGAATTAGAACTTCCGTTATGTATCGATGCCCAGTCAGTGAGCCGTTTTCAATGAAGACTAACTCTGTACGATCCATTGAATTTATTCCTGCCCAAAACATAACAGAGCCCCCACCATAAGGTGTGATTTCTTCGAAACATGCCTCTGCAAAGCGTTCTCCTTGTCTTCTTAGCACTCGCCGACGTCGATCTTCACCGAACAGAGATATCCTGACTTCATCAGAGAACAAAACCCTATTCCAATCTTCTTGAGTCCATGATTCACAATTTCTAGCGAACCTAAGCCTGTGAACTCTGTGCTCACGGAGTAATTTGGGGCCGCGGGCCGGGCGGTGACTGCGTATATTGGCAGCGAGAAGCCTCCTCCTGACCGTCCATAGACTAATATGCACATTTCTTACTTCTTGGAGGTTGTTCTTAAGATCCACATACGAAGATTTGCGATTTCTCAATGCGCGACTCACAAGAAAACGATCATCCCGTGGTTGGGTACATGGTTTTCTTCCAGAACCAGGCCTTCTCACGACGGAACCAGTCTCCTGATATCGCTGCCAGGTCCTTTGGACTGTCGACCGACTAACTTTTAGCCTTCTAGCCACGAAACATTGGCTGCAACCCTCTTCAAGCAGCGCGATAATTTTGGTAGCTTTTACCACTTTATCTACCATTTTTGATACAGCCAAACAGCAATAAATAAAGCTTTGACAGTCAAGGATATGAAATTAATCGATAAAAATTGAATAAAAGTTATGAAAGTTGATGTTAACTTCTGGAACTTCGCGCCAAAAATGTAGGATAAAAAGGGGTTTTCTGTAAAAATGAGCATCAAATGAAAATTTGAATTTAGAACATACTTTTTTAAATACCACAGCATTTTTAAAACCGGCCAGTAACGTGTACAAACGATTGAAACCTTTTTGGTATTTTATCTTTTTAAAGATGAGTGAAAATCAAAACCGCCCGTTTTTTTTGCAAATGAGTGTATTTCATTTCATATTTGTTACTTGGATGACATTGATATTATCTACCTTTAAAAACTATGAAATAAAAACTTTTTATAAAAAAAATTAAGACCGACTTCAAAACACTAAGGTTTTTATAATAAGTTTTTTATTTCGCATTTGTTTAATCGTCATTGAAAAATGCATTTGTCTGTCTGTCAGTCAGTTAGTCTGACAGTCTGTTCTTGGTTCTAGCGTACAGCCCACAATTTTCAAGTGATTTTGACGAAAGTTATCACACAAAATGTTCCTTGATTTAATTTTGATTGACGATAAAATAGAGAGACAGTTTCTGTTATTCTGAGCGTTATTCTAGACGGATTTAAATTTTTTAACCAGCCCCCTTGTCTAATTTTAAAATCTATCGCAATATCTTTCAAAGGTATTCTGATTGTGATAGTGATATAAGGAATTGTGTAACTTACAGTCGAAATCCCTTTCGGATCGAATGATGTATTAAATGGCATTTCATTTGACACTTCTAAATATATATTCTTCTTCTTCTTCTACTTATACTTCTAAATATATATTCTAAACATATGAAAGATATTTACGTCTGTCACTTTTCTTAGACAGTTCAATTTCGTACATTCAATACCTTTCAAAACGCGTCCGATCACAATACCTTTCAAATGTCAAATAGTGACAGCCTGAAGTACGTCAATATCTTTCAAATGACGATTTGAAAGGGATTGCGATAGATTCAAAAATTAGTCAATTAGCACCCTGGTTGGAAATTTTATTACGCAGTCTTCTCCGCCTTCGCAAAACGATTTGACCTCCTAGGACCAAGGGAATGGGAGTAATTGCTTAAAAAATTACCCCTATTTTGATCAAGTCTACATAGGTGATAAAATATTAAACAAGAAAATATACTAGAACGAGCAACCCGTGTGCGCATAATGCGCAAAAAACACATAATAACATTCAAAAAAGTTTTTTTTTTTTTTTTTTGAGTTTTTGCTAAAATTCTCGACTTATCCGACCACTTCAGACAAATACCTTTCTAACGGTGTATTGCACTTGATTGTGCGACTTTTAGTTTAGGAGGAGAAGCGGCTTCACTGCCGTATTATATATATAGATAAAGCAACTTGTCTCATGTCACTCTGACGGGATACTGGGATACATAGGTATTGGAAAACTCAAATGCAATTTAAAATTAGACTTGCTTCGTTACTTTTGTTTCGCAACTTTTCACCTCACACGCTCGGAAAAGGAAGTTTTCTCATTCAATTTCTGCAGGCAAAATCGCATTTCCCGGCCTAGGCCGGTAAAGTATTTTATTAATTTAGAAAGAAAAATACGTCACAATGCGTTCCGAATCTTACAAATGAATTTTATGTTACATTTTATTCTAATTTAAAATAATTTTGAATTAATTCCTCAGTGATTGAGGATTCCGGCAGAGGCTCGCTTCAATCTTCAGCCTTATCAATACTTAACATCAGCACCCCGACCGCCTAACGATATAGCTTGTGGTATCGCTATAGCTATCAAACTTCAAACTCTCATAAAACCCTTCAACGAAATGGTTTCTGTCTAATTCCTACATATTTCTATTCATCTATTGTATTCACTATTGCATTTTTAGTATGAAAGTGATACCGTAAGCGAGAGCCCTTGGAGGGGGTTTGAAAAATCGATAGCTATAACGTTAGGCGGTCGGGGTGCTGGTATGATGAAGGCTAAGAGTCTCACAGTAGTTAAAAAAAAAAAATATAATAAATAAATAAATAAATATTTCCATACAATCACACCAATTATCTAGCCCACGTTAAGTATCATGAAGAACTTGTGTTATGGATACTAGATAACGGATAAACATACTTATATTTTTTTTTTTGTAAATACATACATAATATACATATTAAACATCCAGACCAAGACAAATAGACATGTTCATGCACACAAATATTTGTCTTGTCCGGAGATCGAACCCGGGACCTCTGGCGCAGAAGGTGGGGTTAGTACTCCTGCGCCAAACAGGTCGTCAAAATATAAATATATATACTTATATAAAACCCGTTTTGGTTTTATTATATTATTTTAGTTCCTTGAATCATAAAACAATAACATTAAATTAAACTATTTGTTATTAGAATTGTATACAGGGTTACAGGGAAAGTCGTACTGAATATTAAAGGACGTTATTATTTAGGTCATTTCTGATGAATTTGATCCTATAATATAGTGTCCGAAACTTAACCGTTATGGAGATATTGATATCTTTAAGTTTTTTTTTAAATATCCCATTTTTTTTGCTTTTTTGCCAATCTTTTTATGATTAAGACTCCTAGGGTTCGTTTTTTTATGTATTTAGTTAGAAGACATGCCAATGAATAAAAATGGTCAACAAAAACTCAACCCTCCATTAACAGCTTAAAATAACTGCACGACAACGGTATAAATTAAATAATTTTTGCTAAGTATTCCTAACTTTGAAGCGATATGATAAAAAAAAATTGTATGGAACTTATTCTGCAGATGATTTTAAAAACTTCTACGTCTTCTTAGCTATTCAAAAAGGTATAACACTAGCTATTAAATAGGCAAAACATTGACCAAATAACAGTTCAGTTAGCAAAGGCTACATTTTTGGTTTGAGGTATAAATAGCTAAATCACGAAAATAAAACAAAAAAATCAGTAATATTTTTATAATTCATGTTCAACATGGCCGCCACTATTTCTTATACAAATTCTCATTCGTTTTCTTAAATTACTTTTTACAACAGATGTTTGCAGGCTCCGCCTCATTTCCTCAGCCGCATCAATAATTTTTTGTCGTAAAACCTCGATATTTGCGATTGGTGTCATTTCGTCGTACACTAGGGTTTTCATATGACCCCACACATAAAAATCCATCGGCGTTAAATCGGGACTTCTTGCCGGCCACGGTATGGGTCCACCTCTTCCAATCCACCGGTTTGGGTAATTTTCATCCAACCATGCTCGAACACTTCTTCTGTAGTGCGCTGGGCAGCCATCGTGTTGAAAGAACATATTTTGTCTTATTGCCAGAGGTAAATCGAGCATTAAAGAGTATAACTCCTCCCTTAAAAAGTTCTCGTACATCTCGCCATTCAAATTATCGGGCAAAAAGTATGGCCCTATCAAATAATTAGAAATTATGCCCATCCACACGTTGAGACTGAATCTCCTTTGCGATCCTTTTAATCTTTTTTTATTGGGATTACCTTGCGCTTTGGGAGCCCAATAATGGGCGTTATGGTAATTTGTGATACCGTCTTTGTCAAACTTAGACTCATCTGTCCACAAAATTTTCTTTAAAAAAGCCGGATCATCAATATCGGCATTTAGCATAAATCTGCAGAAGTCTAGTCGCCTCAGCGGGTCCCCTTCTTCATTTACGTGCACTGGCGTGTAATGGTAAGGGTATTGGCCAGAACTGTGCATTACGAACCAGGCTTTCCACTGGGAAATACCGAGCCGTCGAGCAACAACAGTTGTTGACGTGGTTGGGTCGGCTTGAAAAAGGCGTCGAATTTCATTATTTTCTTCGTCGTCGTCATCAAAAATACGAGGTTTTTTCCTACTGTACGATGTATTGTACATTACTAGTAGATGTTGAACATGAATTATAAAAATATCACAGTTTTTATTTTTTTATTTACGTATTGAAGCTATTTTTACATCAAACTGAAAATGTAGCTTTTGCTAACTGAACTGTTATTTGCTCAATGTTTTGCCTATTTAATAGCTAGTGTTATACCTTTTTGAATAGCTAAGAAGACGTAGAAGTTTTTAAAATCATCTGCAGAATAAGTTCCATACAAATTTTTTTTACCATAGCGCTTCAAAGTTAGGAATACATAGCAAAAATTACTTAATTTATACCGTTGTCATGCAGTTATTTTAAGCTGTTAATGGAGGGTTGAGTTTTTGTTGATCATTTTTATTCACTGGCATGTCTTCTAACTAAATACATAAAAAAACGAACCCTAGAAGTCTTAATCATAAAAAGATTGGCAAAAAAGCAAAAAAATTGGGATATTTAAAAAAAAACTTAAAGATATCAATATCTCCATAACGGTTAAGTTTCGGACACTATATTATAGGATCAAATTCATCAGAAATGACCTAAATAATAACGTCCTTTAATATTCAGTACGACTTTCCCTGTAACCCTGTATTAAGGCTGAATGAGATAATGTGATTTCACAACCTATAATTTGATTACGGAACGTGACATGAACTTATTTTTTTTTATTGTGTTTGTCTATACCTCTTGTCAATGTCAACATTTATCAAATCGTTTAAGTTGTCATTGTAGGTAACAATTAATCCCTATTTTAAATAACTTTGATTTTTTTTTAACTTTTTAAGTACGACGGTGAGACTTAGCCTTCATCATACCTGATGTTAAGTATTGATAAGGCTGAAGATGGAAGCGAGCCTCTCTCGGAATCCTCAATCACTGAGGAGCTGGCTATCTTATCTCTAACTGCCGGAACACAACAATGCTAAAAACATTATTGTTATGGCGACAGACTTAGATAAGATGGTGGTAGCTAGCCAGACGGACTTACAACAAGTCCTACCACCAACCAAACCGAATACAATATGTACCCCCGCTGGGAATCGAACCCGGGACCCCTGGGTCTGATACCGGTGGTTGTACCACTAGACCACTAGGTTAAAATATTACATACCTATAATACTCCCATTTAATTATTTTTGTTTTTTATATCATTAAAACAACAAGAATAAGGTATATTTAGATTTCAGATTTTTTACCGGAAGTTGACCGCGAAAACAACTTTAAAATATTCCTCGCTGTTGTGAGGTGAAAAATTGTGTGTTGCGCTCGGCAGAAAAGTTTTAAGCGTCTCGTACCTTTCAAACCCTCGCTACGCTCAGTATTCAATAGAGGTAACTCGCCGCTAAAACCAACTTTCCAGCCTTGCATAACAAATAACTATTATATAGGTATTAAAATTAGCATTAAATAAAAGCATATCCGCTCTCACTTTTCAAGCGAAGTCTACTGTTCTCACAGAACCACTTAGTTTATGCCCCGTGCTTAAATCGCTCCATACACAATGACGTCGTTAATGTACCCGAAACGACAACGAAACGTCGAAAATCTTAAAAACATTTTTTATGATATTTGAATTTTTGCATTTTCCAATGCTATTTTTATACTTATGATAAATTTTAAATAGAAAAATATTGGAAAAAATTAACTCGGCCACAACCGAGACTTCTCGGTAGCTCAGCGGTTAGAGCATTGGACCGGATTTCCAAAGGTCATGGGTTCGATTCCCATCTGAGAATTCACTTGTGGCCCAGTAAATTTTTTCCAATATTTTTCTATTTAAAATTTATTATAAATCTTAAAAACACTGTCAAATGACAGTGTTTTTGACAGATTTCCTAAAAACTTTTTAATATTTTAAAAAGTTAGACAACTAAATTCTACATAAAAAGGCAAAACATATTATTTTTCATTTTATTTCCAAACTAAAATATTTTTCACCAAATAGTTCTTATTACACAAACGCTTTAGAAAAAGAAAACAAAACCGGTCAGCTCGGAGTGGCCAAATCACCAGAAGGCGGGGCGCTGACTTCGCTCTTTTTTATTATCTTTGGTTTAGTGACGGCCTCGATTGATTTGACGACTCAACCGATTTGGCGTCTCGTAAAAAACTCAATTGCTGACCCTAGGGGTGGGGTGTGTTTTTGTGGGAATCTGTTTAAATGATGATGCGTTTCAAATTAATTTGGCAAGAAGATAAACAAAGAAGTTTACATGTATCTGTTTTTTCAATGTTCAAGAAAGTAAAGTCGACAACGTTTTAAGCTTTTTTTAGGTTGAAATTGAAATTTGTTTAAATGAAAATGCGTTTCATTTGAATTTGTCAAAAATGTTATGTCTACGTATATTTCTTTTCTATTTATAAGTACTAGTTCGAAGCGCTCGTGGCCGCGCTTGACAGACTGGTCGTAATCGATCTCGTTTGTCAAGCAACGTTCGGTCCGGTCAGGTGTCGGATGGGTGACCGTAAAGTGGCATTACAACTGAGCGCTTCCCTACTTCGGAGGGTACGTTAAACCGTCGGTCCTGGCTGTTGTCATCAGATAACAGTCGTTAAGCCAAGTCAGAGGCCTTTTAGGCGGCCTGGTAAACTCTGACACCAGAGGTGGCCACTAATCCTCATACGATAAGAAGAAGAAGAAGTACTAGTTCTTAAGTTTCTGTTGTGATTCGAATGACTTATGTCTTTGTGGCGGCCAATAAATGGATTTTCTATACTAATATAAAGAGGAAAGATTTGATTGTTTGTTTGTTTGCATTGAATAGGCTCCGAAACTACTGAACGGATTTGGATGAAATTTGGTACACAGATAGTAGATAGCCTGGTTATGAACATAGTAAACTTTTTATCCCAATATTCCTACGAGAACAGGAACCTCGCGGCAAAACCGCAAGCGGCCGCTAGTCTTCCTAAATTCAAGAAAACTTTGATCGAAATAAGAAGATTTCTTACAGCAGCTGCTTAGCTTGATGTGCTATTGGTTGTATACATTTCTACAGAATACAACGCGTGTCATTTGTATGTTTGTGTGTGTATGTGTATGGATTGATAACATAATAGTTCTTAGGACAAAAGTTTAGCCTCTTAACTTACTCTATCTCGTAGCAATAAAACTCTCGTAGCTTCGTAGCTACGTAGTATAGTTTTTTTTATAAAACTCAATAATTATATAAAATCAAGAGCGACCACTTGTTACTTTTACATTATTCTTTCTTACACACTGAGAAAACAATTAGAGAACATTAAAACAAGAAAACACACTTACTATATAGGCGGCCTTACTGTTAAACAGAAATCTTGTCCAGTAGGCCTCAAACCGCGACTATGGGTCTGCTATTTGCCGCGACTGTTTGCAGGTTACTTACATTGGCTTGATTTAAAAATAAATAGAGAAAGCACTTCTGTTAATGTTATGCCGAGATAGTCACACACACGGAACACGGAACGTAGATGTACAGTCAACAGCAAGTCAGGCTTGTCACTTTGGCCTTGAGAGTTCCCCTTATGTTGTTTGCTTAGTGCAATAGTTTATTTAACCGCCTCCTGTGATCAGACCAAGAGATCCCGGATTCGATTTCCAGCGAGGGTACACTTATATTCGGTTTGGTTCACAGAACACAGAGAGTCTTGTGGTTTGGTTGGTGGTAGGACTTGTTGTAAGTCCGCCTAGCTACTTATCTAAGTCTGAATCCATAACAACAATGTTTTCAGCGTTGTTGTGTTCCGGCAGTTAGAGATAAGATAGAAGGCTCGCTTCCATCTTCAGCCTTATCAATACTTAACATCAGGTATGATAAAGGCTAAGATTATCCCCGTTGCTCATAAAAAAAACTCCTCCGTGCCTCGGAAAGCACGTTAAGCCGATGGTCACTGCTAATTTAGCAGTCGTTAACACCCAATCCGCATTGGGCCCGCGTGGTGGGTCATGGATCGTTCTCCTTATCCATCCATAAGGAAGGCCAGTGCCCCAGCAGTGGGGACTTTAAAGTGACTGACGATAATGATCTGAGGATCTAAAAAAGGCGCTATCGCAATATTGCTAAAAGAATTCCCTAAAAATTAATTTAAGTAACTGTTTATATTCTATGTAGTTTAGAACTGTGTCAGTGTCAGTTTAGACGTATTTTTATATTCTTTTTGATGGCAAGAAATCTTCATTCATCATTTCATCATCATCAGCCTGTGGACGTCCACTGCTGGACATAGGCCTCTCCTAGCTCACGCCTATTGTGGTTCGTAGGAGGCTATTAGCCTACTGCTACCACGCTGGCCAGACGGGTTGGTAGAGGGTTTGTTTTAAGTGTTCCTTCTCTCGCACAGTTGTTCAATGCGTCGAGCCTCTTAGTCGACTCTTACGACATCCCAGGCATGTAAGGGAAGGGCATGGTGATACTAGTGGTGATACAAGATCTCCCGACGTAGGGTTTGTGAACCGATGGCGTAGATTCTTTGATATTGACAAGTGCTTCTAACAGCTTATGCTGATAAATTATATTGAGTTTGCGTTTGAGACCTACTATTGCGAACTCAGCAAGCTCATTATCTAAATTAAAATCACCAAGCACAAGCCCCCTGATTGTCTAATTTTAAAATCTAAGTAAGTTAATCTAAATAAGTTACACAATTCCATAAATTACTATCACAATTACAATACCTTTGAAAGGGATTGTGATAGCCCTTTCAAAGGTATTGTAATTGTGATAGTAATTTATGGAATTGTGTAACTTATAGTCGCAATCCCTTTCTGAACGAATGATGTTTTAGATGACACTTCACCATACATTTGAAAGATATTTTAATCTGTCACTTTGCTTAGTCAGTTCAGTTTCGTTCATTCAATACCTTTCAAAAAGCGTCCCGATCACAATCCCTTTCAAATGCCAAATAGTGACAGCCTGAAGTATGTAAATATCTTTCGAATGATGAATTGAAAGGGATTGCGAAAGATTTTAAAATTAGACTATTAGCCCCCAGTTTCGTCGCTGTCATGACTGTCATATTTGCATACTATATTACAGCCACAACAGCGACGAAACTGGAAACTGAAGAGATTTTTAGTTGGATATAAATTTTTTAGTTGCCCTCGGATCATAGGTACAATTGAAGCGCTCATGGCCGCGCTTGACAGACTGATCGTATTCGATCACATTTGTTAAACAAAGTTCGGCCCGGTCAGGTGTCGGATGGGGGACCGTAAATTGGCATTATAACTGAGCGCTTCCGTGCTTCGGAGGGCACGTTAAACCGTCGGTCCCGGCTGTTGTCATTTGATTACAGTCGTTAAGCCAAGTCTGAAGCCTTATAGGCGGCTTGATAAACTCTGACACCAGAGGTGGCCACTAATCCTCACTCGATAAGAAGAAGAAGAATAGGTACAATTTTTAAACCCCGTATTAAACCTAATTGGTAGTCATTTAAAATCACAATACATCATAAAAACATTTAAAGTCCCAACTGAACCTCAAACTCTGATTATGAATTCAACCGTGCATTCCAGCAATTTCCTTGAAAAATAACCTTTGCCGATAACTTCGGCAAATAAATACATTTATTTCTTATGGCCGACTCGACCACGATTGACAGTTATCGAAAACGTCAAATGAATTGTAAAAGCAACAACAAATTTACTTTTTCGGATAAACCCATGCTTATTTCAAACAAATAAGACTTAAAATCCTTTAAAACTGGCCGGCTAAACTCTTTGTAATGACATAAAAAATGAAGCAAACTTTTGCAGGCACATCAAAGCATTCTCGCCTTTAGTGCAAAGGAATAAGGCTCACTAAATTCTTTATCGATGTGTAGACAAAATGGCAGACACATAAAGATCGGTTCCCGCCAACATCACGATCTGAATTTTAAATTCGAATTTGGAACGCATTCGTAAATAGTGCGTTCAGAAATCGGTAGCAGTGTTAAATCGAGAATGCAATTTCAAACGAGTGAACGCATTGATACCGATATATTTTATCGGTAAATTCGTTTATAAATTATTACGATCACGTAACGTTTCGGTTCTAATGTTGACAACGGCTCGGTGTTGAAATATTTTATGTTTGAATAATGTAGGAGGAAAATCTTGACGAAAATGCTGAATGAAAAATGTTTGCGTGTCATTAGCGAGACATTAAAAGTGTTCAAGAGATGTTGGTATTACAGTTATTACGTGTTCAAAACTAATATTCATAAACTGTCGTCTCAGCCACATGACACCCGCTGCTGGGTATAGGCCTCCCCCAAGGACCTCCACGTCGATCGATCCTGCGCTGCCCGCATCCAGCGACTTCCCGCGACCTTCACCAGATCGTCGGTCCACCTTGTCGGGGGCCTACCCACGGAGCGTCGCGTCGTCCGGTACGCGGTCGCCATTCTAGAACCTTTCCGCCCCAACCGCCATCGGTTCTTCTCGCTTTGTTGTCCCGCCCACTGCCACTTCAGCTGAGCAATCCTTATTACCAATTCATAAACTGGCTAGCTATTTTTTTTTTTTTATAAACTTTTGTAGTTTACAACAATTTTTATTTGTTATGCAAGGTTGGAAAGTTGGTATCAGTTACCTCTATTGAAATCTGAGCGACGATTTCAAAAGTACAAGACGAACAAAAACTTTTCTGCCGAGCGCAACAGTCAATTTTTCACCTCATTACAGTGAGGAACATTTTATAAAGTCAAAGTCAAACTCAATATCATTTATTCAGTCTAGGCTGTTACAAGCACTTATGAACGTCAAAGAAGCTACGCCATCGGTTCACAAACCCTACGGCGGGAGACCTTGTAACGAGAAGAGCCGGCAAGAAACTCGTCAAGGGCTGTTTTTTTCTCCCTGTTTTATTTCATACAGAGTCGTCAAATTGAAAAGTGACCTTAACATATCAGTAAGGTCAATTTCCATTTCAGTAAGGTCAATTATGGTTGTTTCCGCGGTCAACTTCCGGTAAAAAAATCTTTAAACAAAAAGTTTAATCTAAATATACCTTATTCTTGTTGTTTTAATGATAAAAAAACTAAATTAATAAAAAAAGGGAGTATTATAGTTACCTAATTCAAAGTTATATAAAGTAGGAATATATTGTTACATATACTCGTATATAACAATAAAAACGATTCGTTAAATGTTGACATTGAATTGAAAAACAAAGACAATTTAAAAATAAAGGTTTATGTCACGTTCCGAAATCCAATCTCATCCACCCAGCCTTATATAACATTCTTTTTAATCTTATAGTTATTGTTTTTATGATTCAATGAACTAAAATAATATAATAAAACTAAAACGGAGTATTATAATTGATTCAAAGCTATTTAAAATAAGAATAAAATGTAACAAAAAAGTCAATAGTGCGATTCGGAACGCATTATGACATATTTTTAGGTATTAAATTAAAAAGTACTTTACCGCGCTAGACCGCAATAAGTGATTTTCCACGCAGAAACTGAATGACAAAACCTCCTTTTCCGAGCGTGTAAGGTGAAACATTGTTTTCTTTTACATTGGAAATATCATTTAAATTCAGTATAAATTAATGATAGAACAAATTCTATTAGGTAGTTTATTTCCAATGTTCCAAAAAAAATTAAGTCAAACTGAAGGTGAAAGCACGCCTCTGAGGAACTGGCTATCTTATCTCTAACTGCCGGAACACAACAAAGCTGAAAACATTGTTGTTATGGCGGCTGACTTAGATAAGATGGTGGTAGCTAGCCAGGAAGACTTACAAGTCAAGTCCTACCACAAACCAATTTCATTTAAGATACTCATTTGTTTTTTGCTCTTTGTTACAGGAAACGACTCAGAACCCGACGCGGAAGACTCCAGTGACACTCCTCGAGAGACCAGCAAAGCCAGGAGACGTCGTACCGCGTTCACATCTGAACAACTATTGGAATTGGAGAGAGAGTTCCACGCGAAGAAATATTTGAGTTTGACCGAACGCTCTCAAATAGCGGCGGCTCTCAAACTTAGTGAGGTGCAGGTGTGTATTCGAATCTGATTGTTCCTCTTTATGCCATAAGGTACATTTTTGTTGCTCTTGGTGAATGACATCGCGAAACTATTTGAGTCTTACCGAATGTCTGTAAAAGCGGCCATCAAAGACTCACTTGAAATTCAGGTATAGTAGGCTAATCTTTTGATATGAGCGGGACAGTGACACGGTATCGATTTATCGAGTCGACAAAAGCTGGTCATGCTATGACTACAGGGGCCCGTATTCACTATGACCACTTACCGATTCCTTGCTCAAATCACGAGAATGTTGTATTTGGTTACGACATTTTGAAAATTCGTTTTCTCAATTACACAAATTTTAAAGTTATTTTACTTGTTTAATAATTATACAACTTGTGACTACCATGTTTTTGTACAATAACTCAATAATTTGGGAGTATCATGGAGAAAACGACTTTTGAAAATGTCAAAACCAAGTACGACATTGGCGTGGTTTGAGCAAGGAATCGCTAAGTGGTCATAGTGAATAAGGGCTCAGGTGTGTATTTAAATCTTTTCACGGTATATCCGTATGACCTTTGTCTCCCAACTAACATCTGATTTTCTTTCACTCTTTCAAAAATCCTTCTCCTCCTTCCACAGGTAAAAATATGGTTCCAAAACCGCCGAGCGAAATGGAAACGCGTCAAAGCCGGGCTCGCATCCGGCAGTCATTCCGGAAGCAAAAACGGATCCGGCACAAAAATCGTCGTCCCTATACCCGTACACGTCAACCGTTTCGCCGTACGAACACAACACCATCAAATGGAGAAGCAGAATCTACAATACAGACTAGATAGAACGCAACCTCTGCCTGGCAGCTTATTGCAATCACAGACGTCAGCTTTCCTCAATACGTCAAAGTTAAATCAGACGGAGAATAGACAAGAATCGATCCCGAATCCGATTTTGAATCGCGGCACTGTTTATGACGCTTCTATAACAAGATTGGCGAATTTGCAGAGCGCCAATTTGAGGCATTTTCAAAATGGCCGACCGAGTTAACTTTTTAATTAAACTTTTTAATTTTGTAACTCAACTTGTGATAATTTGTTAGATAGTGAGTTGGAACAAAACAACTTTTTCCTTTTAAATATTTAGGTATAGATGTTTTTTAAAACAGTGTAGACTCTGGCTAATGAAAGTACTGTACTTTCATGTTTTATTCTTCAGTGTTTTTCAGAACTTTCATTATGGCAACAATTTCTCATATTAAAAATCAATGTCGCGTGGTGACAGTTTTACTTGCATTTTTATTGGTAAAATCTGTTTTTTTTTATATACCACCTTTTTTAGTCTCTACTTTCATTAGCTAGACTCTATTATTATTTTTATATTAAGTTCTGAAAAATCGGAAATCTTTTTCATTCGCCATAGAGGAAATAAAGACACTCTCATTTTTTTACTATAGTCGGACTTTGTAAAAATAATCCTGCTTTAATCTGTTTTTGTAATGATTTGCGCAGATCCAGTTCCAGTTCAGTAATTATTGATTCCATTCACGCACACAAATTCAATAATATCATTATAGTTACATTACAATTCATCATTATTTTTACAAAGTGACATTGACCTGTCAAATCACTCTACTGACAAAAAATCCGACTACAGTTAGATCTAATTTTAGTCCAAGTTATGTTATCAATAACACCATTACAATTAGGTACCTAAAGAATTTATGTTTTCGACGAGTGTTCTGTTCCTCTATCGCTCAATTTTTATGATGACAACTGCAAAGCGATTGAAAGCAATAATAGAGGTTGAGTTACAAAATTAGAGCCCAGATTGTATAGATTAATGTATATTGTTTATTTATAAGATATTGCCCAATTATAGAACTAAGAAATTATTATGATTAAACAATCGTGTGATTACTTTTTGTTTTAATTCTTTTAATATGATAATCCCTTACATGCCTGGGATGTCGTAAGAGTCGACTAAGAGGCTCGACGCATTGAACACCTGTGCGAGAGAAGGAACACTTCAAACAAACCCTCTACCAACCCGTCTGGCCAGCGTGGTAGCAGTAGGCTAATAACCTCCTATGAACGCCACAATAGGCATGAGCTAGGAGAGGCTTATGTCCAGCAGTGGACGTCCACAGGCTGATGATGGAATATGATAATATGGAAAAAGTTGAAGTTGAAAGTGGAGTTGAATATTGTGTCGATATTCTGTTCTGTTAGTTCTGTACTATCAGCAGCACATTCAATTATTAATGGAGCAAATTAACTAGCTAAGTCAGAAACATACTTGAGATCACGTTAAATAACGGTAAAACTCTTGTAAGTAATACCACAATTTTTCGTCTACACAACATATCCACCCTACTCCATACAAAACGAACAATAAAAATGTCATCTTTCATCTCTCTTTGTATGAAATGTCAAAGTGCAAACGCACTAATAGTTTTGATGTCTATTCATTGCCGAAACCAAGCAAAAATGACTCTTATTGCCAACATTATTAAGTACAAAAGCATCATCCACAAACCGAACAAGAGAAAAGAGCTGAGCCAATAAAAAGTAATCTTTATTGCTTTCAAAACACGGGTCATGTAAAATGCATTTACTAAATTGTTGGTCAGAAAATTGCTTCAGAGTTTGAAAGTTTCCCTTGTTGAAACTGATATGGGATTTTGAATGTTTTTCTTTGAATAGTAAGGGCGATATTTGGGTGTATAGAGTAAGTTTTGGCGACTAGCGATATAAATGGATTAATCCTTGCCACGCCTACAAACAGAAGCTGTGTATGGTGACCACAATGCTTTTGTATTTGGATACAATTTTTCAATTTTTTTTTTTTCAATAAATAGTAGGTACGTATTAGTTAATCTGCAAACTATTGAGTTAAATTAGTCGGTAGTAGTAGCTAGTCGAAGGAATTATAATAATAATGAGTAGCTATTTTATCTCAAGGCCTAACCAAAAACAAAAATAAACTCTGCAATATTATTTTTCGGCGGCGTTCTCTCGTATGGGAGGCCAAGACACACTTTGGGTCCCTTGAACCAGCGAGGTAAGTAACTATCCGTCTAAGCGCCTCTATACACGCAACCGGTATCAGACCCATGGGTCCCGGGATTCGTTTCCCAGCGTACATACATATTGTACATATTGTATTCGGTTTGGTTGGTGGTAGTACTTGTAAGTCTGCCTGGGTAGCTACCACCATCTTATCTAAGTCTGACGCCATAACAATAATGTTTTCAGCATTGTTGTGTTCCGGCAGTTAGAGATAAGATAGCCAGTTCCTCATCAGTGGCTGAGGATTCCGGGAGAGGCTCGCTTCCATCTTCAGCCTTATCAATACTTAACATCAGGTATGATGAAGGCTAAGAGTCTCCCAGTCGATCATAAAAAAATATGAATTTCAAAGAACATGTAGCCTGCCTGTAGCCCAGTAGGAAGAATATTATACAGCCAAAACATGCGGGTTCGAGTCCCGTTCATAAGTATAATTTTCTATCACCATCGATCGGGGCGCGCTTAGCCTTTATCAATCCTAATCCTAACTAATATTATAAATGCGAAAGTGTATTTGTTTGTCCTTCCTTCACGCGCTAACTTAGCAATCAATCAAAGTCAAAGTCAAAGTCAAAGTCAAAGATTTTTATTCAAATAGACTTATAGATAAGTACTTTCGAATAGTCCAACATTTTTTCCCTACCAGCCATCTTTTAACTGATAAGAAGAACGGCCGCAAGAAACTTATCAGCCTTAGCAGAAACAACAACATTTACAATGGAACATGTTGTTGCCAAACACAAATCTACAATCTTGAAATATAGTTAATAAAAGAAGAAAATTTTCTCATACTCATATTAGAATATTTTCCTCTTACACTATTTACAATAGTTATGTTTAATGTTGGTATCACATCCATGCATTTTGGTCTTTTAAATAGTCATCTAACTTGTAATAACCTTTGCTTAAGAGCGTTTTTTTAACATATATTTTAAATTTATGCAAAGGCAGCTCAATCACTTGTTGTGGAACTTTATTAAAAAAGGCTATGCCTTTCCCCAAAAACGAGCGTCTACATTTTTTAAGCCGAAATTTTGGAACGGCAAGCTTATTCTTGTTTCTAGTATTAAAATTATGAATCGACTTGAGTTTTGGTACAGAGTTAGTTTGAAAGGACGGAAAGTAACATAGGCTAGTGTTTATCCCGATATTCCAACAGGAACGGGGACCACGCGGGCGAAACCACGGGCGGAAGCTAGTCTGATGATATGTATAGATTTAAGCTGATCGCACTACTTTCGAAATCCTCAACCACGTCGGAACGGGAACACAAAAATGCTAAAAAACATTGTTGTTATATCGAATTATCGACAGACTAGATTCTTAGATTTGTCATTTGTCTCCGCGTAGCTACCGCGCTTCATACAACAACGGATCAAAATTGTGCAGAAAATTTTTTACGTTTTTATTCAACCAACTGACTTGGTTGCTGGGGATGATTGTTGATGCTGTATACCGTTTGTGGTCACGAGCTTAATGTATGAGGCGATAGCAATCGGACAGACTTTGAACGAGTCAACCAACCAACCAAAGCGAATAAAATATGATGTATTCCCACCGAGATTCGAAAACGGGACTTATCCTATGGATTTCATTTATGTGGCGTTACGACAAGACCAAAGAGACGGTAAAAGGCCATGTTGTATTTTTGTAATATGTAAAAAAGTCTGTTTTTTTCTTACTCGTCTTAAAATGTGAACAATCTTTACATGTCTTTTTACAGGTTTCCATAAAACATAAAACAAAGGAAGATATTACGAAATTATCTTTGTACTCAATAGTTGTTTTGTCATGAAAGGTATAGATTGACATTAACATGTAATTTTTTTCGTTACAATTCAATAATAAGTCTTGTCAAGATTGTTTAAATTTTAAGACAATAAAAAAAACGACTTTACTGTGATTTATCTTTACTAATATTATAAAGCTGAAGAGTTTGTTTGTTTGAACGCGCTAATCTCAGAAACTACTGGACCGATTTAGAAAATTCTTAGACCATTAGAAAGCTACATTTCTCCCGAGTGACATAGGCTATACTTTACCCCGATATTCCCACGGGAACGGGCACCACGCGGGTAAAACCGCGAGGACCCGCTAGTTGTGAAATACATACTTATTGTGAATGTATAATTAATCATTCACTTACACCCATATTCTAAGACGTTCCTCCAAAACTTACTCGTCCTCGACTTAACGAAACCTCATTGAAAACCTCTTCGAAATCGATATTCTAAGCCATAACTCCGTAAGGTCCTGGAGGAGCCAAATAGTACGTAGCCACTCCGTGTTAGGCCTAGCGCACACTACCATTTTTACCCACGGCGAGGTTGAGTGGAGTGTAAAAAGTTTTGGAGGAACGACATAGAATATGGGGGTTACACTTTTAAACTTTCGCGTTGCATTATAAATATTGAAAATTGAAACGGGTATTAAACGTGTAGAACGTGATAGGTGAAATACCTATCACGTTCTACGCGTTTAATACCCGTTTCAATTTTCAATATCTAATCATAGATAGACACCTTCACTACATAGTATAAATAAAGCAAAGTCGCTTCCTTCTGTCTGTCGCTATGTATGCTTTAAAACTACGCAACGGATTTTGACGCGGTTTTTTTAAATAGATAGAGTGATTCAAGAGGAAGGTTTAAATGTATAATAACCTTCAATGTAGAGTAGAGAAATACTGTAATTGTTGAGGTTTCTAATGTGATGTCGTAAATGATTACATTTTTTCCGCTTACATTGCAAACGCAGGCTGAACCCTACGAGATGTATCAAAATAATGTACTAAGTAAAACTCCGCGGTGGTATATGTTTATCTCTTATGGATAACCCACAATAGCTTAAGTCGTGTAGTCCGCAGCGGGAAGCTAGTACTTGATAAACTAACACATGGATAACAATAGTAGTTCACATTGTAATTGACATTTAAAAGTAAGTTATGTAGCCTTGATAGCTATAAATTGTAGTTACTGAAACCACATAGGCCTTTTAAAATATACTGCTCCATGATGGGGCACTGGCCTCCATATGGATGAATAGGATAAAAGGGCCATGACCCACCACGCGGGCTCATGCAGAATTTCAGATAGGTGGGTTTTAGCGACTGCAAATGCAGCTGGGATCAATGGCTTAGTGCTTTCCGAAGCACTGATGAGGTCACCCTCCACCAAAAATCCATCCTCCATCTGTTCTTTATGAACGACGGGGTCTCTCTCTTAGCCTTTATCATACCTGATGTTAAGTATTGATAAGGCTGAAGATGGAAGTGAACCTCTCCCGGAATCCTCAATCACTGAGAAACTGGCTATCTTATCTCTAACTGCCGGAACACAACAATGCTGAAAATCTTGTTGTTATGGCGTCAGCTAAATCTGAGAGAGCTACGACCTTTGGAAATCCGGTCCAATGCTCTAATCACTGAGCTACCGAGACTAATTCTAAGTCTGTCTCGGTAGCTCAGTGGTTAAAGTGGTCACGCTACCGAGACAGAATAAGGCTTGGTAGCTCAGTGGTTAGAGCATTGGACCGGATTTCCAAAGGTCCCGGGTTCGAGTCCCATCTGAGAATTCACTTGTTACGAAGTTGTTTTTTTCCAATATTTTTCTATTTAAAATTTATCATAAGAATAAAATCTTTTCTCTTTATAATATTAGTACTTATACTTAGATATGAGATATGTTACCTTCACACTAATTTGCGTTGAAATCTGTGACCAAGACAACTGTCATGTTTTACTGACAAGTCAAAAAGAAGACACCAAAATACCCGGAAATGAAAGAGATAGCAAACTGAATCGGACCCCATATAGGGTCTTCTCAATTTTTCAGAATGCTAGCTCGTATGACATCCGCTTCAAGTACACTCTTATGATATCATTGGTTTTAGAATTAACAAATTAAAAAATAAACGCTTCTAGTCGACCGGGAAATTCGTCGATTGTACAACGGTTTTCGTGGTGTCCTGGGTTCGAATCCCAGTAGAAACAAATATTTGTATGGAAAATACTAGCATTTGTACAGTCACGAACAATATTTATTTATTAGGTACACAAACAGATTAGAGTCAATACATGATTAAACAAAAAATATTGAATAGTTAATCTAAACCATAATCTTTAAGTAGTGTACACAACATGTTAGAAAAAAACAAAACAGTGTTTTAATTTAAACAAATTACAGAAAAAAATATAAAAAAGAACAAAAGCCAATCACCATCATAATACAAAAGAGAAAATAACAATTATAATTTTGGGAATTTAAGTCATTTCTTTGTTATGAGACTGACGTTTGTAGATTTAGATTGAGGACCATTTGGATTGTATTATAATAAATAATATGAATTATTTATTATAATAATATGTTAACACTAAACAACAATATTTTGACTTTTGTGGACATAGAGCTGTATCTACGTGTTACAATGTGACAAGGTGAAATGAAATGAAATAATGTTTAATTCAATTGAACTCATTGCAAGTATTTTTGAATCGTCAGATTTGCCCTACCGCCCATTTAAGACTCTTTTAACTGACAAGAAAAAATGAGTGCAAAAAAACTCATCAGCTTCCGCCAACGTTCCGTAGTGTTACATAAATACTATGTACTCTCTCTATACTATGTGCTCGTCGTGACTGAACTTACGTCATCATGGCGGAATACAGTGTCACGCTAAACGCGTCGTCATCTGTACATTACGTCACGACAGATGTGTCAGAGTGGTGCTAATCTGTGGGCGTGACAACACAAACGATACAAATGTGTCGCGAGAGTTATGCGCAAAAAGTTACAAATAGTGCGGTCATATTGTATTGCGAATAGAAGCATTTATATTGTCGGTTAGTAGGTATAATAAATAATAAAAAAGGATTGTTAATTAGTTTTATTAATTTTTAGTGGTGTAAATTATAGAGAAACTCGTCAAATGTTTTATTAAGTAATCATATTTTTTATATCAGTGAAAAATGAGATTATAAGCATTGTCGTAGTGATCTAATCATGTAGGAAGCAAATCGTAAGTACTCAGATTGCAAAGGAAACAGCCCTTGAAGAGTTTCTTGCCGATTCTTCTCGTTACAAGATCTTCCGCCGTAGGATTTTGTGAACTGATAGCGTAGCTTGTTTGTCATTCACGAGTGTTTGTTACAACCTATTCTGAAAATAAGTTAAATTTCGAATCATATAATGGGCCTTATCAAGGCCTTGACCTACCATGATCGGCTACTGCAAATCGGTGGACGATAACGACTACAAATTTAGCCGAGACCAACGGAGGAGGTCTAAAAAAATATTGAATATAGGTCGCCCATCCCGTCACTGACCCAACCAAAAGTTGTTCAACCGCCACAATCGCAGGCTGAACGGGCAAACCACTTTACTACCAAGCTCCGCAGAAATCATCATCTCAGCTGCATGACACCTACTGCTGGGTATAGGCCAGGATCTCCACGACGTTCGGTCTTGCGCTGCCCGAATCCAGCGGCTTCCCGCGACGGTGCACCAGATCATCGGGCCACCTTGTCAGAGGCCTACCCGCGATCTTCTTCTTAATCTTTCCCTTATAACTAAGGATCGTGCTCACTGGCCGCTTTTACGATTTGTGTCCATTGGTCTCGGTCCAAGTAGCTCTGCGCTTGATGGAATTTGCTAGAGGAGCTTATTATTTTTACATGGTCAGATCAGCGCTCATGGGCGCGCTTGACAGACTGATCGTATTCGATCACATTCGTTAAGAAAAGTTCGATCCGGTCAGGTGTCGGATGGGTGACCGTAAAGTGGCATTATAACTGAGCGCTTCCGTGCTTCGGAGGGCACGTTAAACCGTCGGTCCCGGCTATTGTCATTTGGTTACAGTCGTTAAGCCAAGTCAAAGGCCTTAAAGGCGGCTTGATAAACAGGACACCAGAGGTGGCCACTAATCCTCACTCGATAAGAAGAAAAAGACTTGGTCAGACCATCTGACGAACAACCTCGGCTCTTTTGCCTTCTATTCCACCAACCACGACCAGCTTTTCGAGATATTTATACCCCAATAATAATTATTGATTCAATGCGCAGCCCCTAACTACTAAATCGGCAGTATTAATTTCATCTGTCGCTTCCTAATCCTAACAAAATGGCGTCTACAATTAACAAAAGCGTCAAATCCATAGATTACAAAGATTTGGAGGCGTGGTAGCCATGACACATAACGGGGTCCCACAGGGCGCGAGCTCGGGGCCGCTACCGTTCATATTATAAAGCAACTTTTTTTAGCGAAGCGTTAATAATTCTATTGTTCGGTAGTTAATTGTTGGGTGTTATTATTTTTTGGAGCCTTTTTGTGATTTTGATTCAGATTTTAGAGTTATTCATGAATATTTACTTATATGAAAGTTTGATTTTATCAAAATTTTATTTGGAATAGAGCTCAAATATCAGTCGCCTTAAAAGTAGGGGCTTAACTCCCAACTAAATAATTACTTAATCGAAGAAAAAAAAACTATGAAGAATGTGCTCTAAATCAATCCTATTTGGCTGACTTTAAAGTCTTCAGTCTATCGCCTGGCTAGCTACCACCATCTTATCTCAGTCTGACGCCATAACAACAATGTTTTCAGCATTGTTGTGTTCCGGCAGTTAGAGATAAGATAGCCAGTTCCTCAGTGATTGAGGAATCCGGGAGAGGCTCGCTTCCATCTTCAGCCTTATCAATACTTAACATCAGGTATGATGAAGGCTAAAAGACTCCCCGTCGTTCAAATAAGTAAATAATGAAATTTTGTACACTAGTAACCGATTTTAGCGGCAATTAAAATCGAGTCGTCGTCGAAAATCAGTAATAAATAATTATTGACGTTCAATCTCGATCTCAACGCGATCCCATCAAGATACTAGATCAAGATACTCTTGATGGGATATCCGTAACATAGATACATCTCTAAATCAAATGATATTTATAATAAATTTTAAATAGAGAAATATTGGAAAAAATTTACCCGGCTACACGTGAATTCTCAGATGGGACTCGAACCCACACGACCTTTGGAAATCCGGTCCAATGCTCTAACCACTGAGCTACCGAGACTTACAAACAAATTGCGTCAAATGGACTTATTCATCAAACGTAATAATGCGAGTTATAATTGTTTACATAATTACCTATCCGATTGTATTACCGTCAATTATAAATAAACCTAAATATCGCGCACATAATTCATACAAATCATACAATCATACATTTCGCCACCCCTCGCCGCGTGCTGTATTAAATCTATTTTCGTGTACTTCTTGTTATGCTAATGCTGTCGTTTTTGAGTGGTAAGCGTGGTGATGTGACTAGGGATGGGATGATAAAGACGAGGAGTGTATCGATGTTTCACAAAACACTGAACATATATTATGTAATAAGACCTGTTCGCTTGGCTCGTCTGTACAATGATATGACAAAGAAATTGCCAGATCTGGATATCCATTTTCAAAGTCTTCCCAAATTTATGAAGACAATAATAACTGACATACCTTAGGTTATATACTGTTTTGTCTCTGAATATGTGTTTTTTTAAATAATTAGCTTCATCTGTAATTACTTAGTTAATTTTTTTCATATTATGTTAATCTCAATGTAAGAAACGTGTTTTTTTTCTAATCGCATGCTGTGGTTACCTATAATTGTAAGTGCAGTTAGCCACAATCAATCCATTGTTAATTTTCTTTTTTATATTTTTCATTTGTTGCACCTTATGTTGGTGACTCTTTAAATAAATAAATATATAAGACCTGTAGGCCTAGCAAGAAAAACTTTCGGGAAAGTATCGAATAAGTATTGTCAACAAATGTATGGGATATGAGCAACGTTACTGCTGGCCGTAAACGCAACGAAATTTCCCTATACTTATGTAATTACATTTTTTGACGTGGCGATTGAAATACTTTGCCAATACTTTTCGAAAGATTTTAAATGATATAAATATGACCAGTATTTTGTAATCTGTTTCTAATTTTATGTATGGCCACGGAAGGATATACAAACTTTGGGTAATTTTGAGAACATTGGATTGATATCAGTAAACAAAATCTCACTTTAATTTTATTTCTTTATGCTGTACTCAAGGACTCATATCATCAAAGAAATATATAAAGAAAATCATTAGTATATATTTAGTATTTTTCAAGCCTGGCCTACCTATGGGAGTCGAATTCCAACAGACCACGGAGGGGGACAATCGATACAAAATCATGTTTTTAGCATTAATATTTTAAGTAAATTGTGCAGGTTTGTGTTATTAAACTATATCTTACATATCATGTATTTTTGGTTTATTATAATTTCAGTTATTTAAATCCAACACAACTTTTGCAGTCTAGAAGAATGATCCAAAATAATTTCAGGTTTGTCTCTATGGAAACTTCGGAGTTATGGGGGGAAAGGGTATTTGTTTTTACATATTTCATCAAAAGTCGAAAACTATGCGGCCTAAAAGAAGGAAAAATGTTTGAGAATGTACAAGCAGCGTTCTTTCATATGATACCCCACATGCCCAAGTAAATATATGTATATTGACAGACAGACAGACTGACTGATTCGCACCAGAAAGGTTCTTTTTTACCATTTTGGTACAGAACCCTAAAAAGTTATTTCTTCGAGGCAACCAAAGGTTGAGCTGAGTAAAAATGCTAAGAAGAAACGAATATAACCTACTTTTTTGTAAGGGAAAAATAATCTAAATATAATTTTCTTTTAAAAATATCGATATCCATAAACTCGTTTCCCGTCCCTATTCCGGAAGGAGAGCAGACGATGCATAAAATTCATATCGCAGTCCTTAGGGAAGCTCCCCCGCAAGCATTCACAGTCACTTAATGCAGTCGGCTTAAATGACGGTTTATGGATTTGTCTAACATTCCATTATCCATACTAATGCGAAGTTACTCTGTCTGTCTGTCTGTTAGAACACTGAAACACCGAACAAAATTTTGATTATTATTATTTTTTTTCATGTAAATTGATCCGAATCAAATCCTAACTAGTCCTCTAACTATGCTGATTTTTAATTCGACGGAATCTGACAACAACAGCCAACAAGCCAAAAACCATAAAAAAAAAGAATTCTGACAGTTCTAAAGTGTGGCCATTGAAAAAAAGTTCCCGCCAAAACCGGAACACATTTTAACGAATTTAAGCGACTTAAAAAACAATACATTGTTTAATTAAAGGTTTCAATTGGAACTCACGACTTAAAAAAAATACTTATATAAAATAGTAATCCGGTTTTTAAGCTGTTGCATAGCTTTTATCGCGGGCTTTGAGCGCGGCGACCGAATCAAGAAATTCCGTAACGAAAATAAAACCTAACACCCCCCACTCCGTCTACCATATAAGCTCGGCCGAGCGTTTTAATCTACTGTTTGGTTTGAAGTGACATTTGACATTTTCGAAAATCGTGATTCTTGGGGGTTGTAATTCTACATAAATAAAAAATAAATAAATAATTTTAATCGCCTAAGTTGACAAAAATGCTATGCAATAGCTTTACTGCGGCAGTCCCCGAGTGCCAAACGTATTTTTTTTATTTCAAATTATTGAAGTTGCTACAAGGAGTACAGAAAGTTATTTTAGAATAGAGCTAAGTAGTTGAAACGTGGCAGAGTATCGGGATACTTTTTATCGCTACTTATTTACTCTAGAGATAGATATGGATATATCTGAGATAGTTTCCAATGCCACTGGTTGCGTTACCTAGCAAACCGTTACCAAAATAACCGTGTCGTTATTTTGGTCATTCAACAATGAAGTCTTTTATAATTTTAGATTTTTGTGCGATGTGCAATTTATTTCTATGTTACGTACATCACGTTTTGGCGCACTGTTCATTGAAATACACAACAACAACAACTACAACTTTCCCGGATATTTAACGCACTATATTTCACGAAATAAGATCTAATTGAAATAAAACAACTTTTACGGATATCAAACGCGCTATATTCCAGTCATCCCGTGACCACGGCAGCTGTAAAGGTGCCGAAACATCGGGAAAATCAAAAACCCCCTAAAAACCTAAAAATACGGACAATTACAACTTAGTTCGTGAAATATAGCGCGTTTGATATCCGTAAAAGTTGTTTTATTTCAATGAACAGTGCGCGCCAAAACATAAGATGTACGTAATATGTAATTGTCCGTATTTTTTAGTTTTTGGGGTTTTTTGGTTTTCCCGACTTTTCGACCTTTTCAGCTGCCGTGGTCACGGGATGAATCTACTCTCGAAAAGCTAATTAATTTTATCGTTCGGATACGGTTAGACATTTACTATATTACACTTTATTTCTATGATTAACATTTGTGTTGTGGCGTTTAGTTACCCCAGAAGCAGAACAGTTCTCCTAGCAAGAACACAACTATATCACGCGATATAAATGGCGCATGATGATGTCTAGCTTAACCGCCGCTAACATGTGAGCTGAGTGACTCTTTATGGGCTTTATCGAGCTATGAGTGTCGATAAAAACCGTTCATGGTAGAGCTAAATGTCAGTCTGCGAAATTTTTAGGTCTAAACTCACCGACCTATATCGAGATAAACGGTAAAAGTGTACCACCTTGGGTATAAAAAGTTTGATCCACGGTCAAAGTTGTACGACCTAAGTCAGCCCGCTTGAGACCATTGCCATGAAAACACGTGTCACTCAGAAACGAGAAAGGTTAATTGTGCAGTGCTTTCTTGCAAGAGCTCGTCAATAACATTAACACATCACTAAATCTCGCTCGTGACGTCTTCGTAGGTACGAAAAATTCGACGCGCTATGTTCTCATACAGTTTGAAGCGTTCTTTTCGTCTATCTCGATAAAGGTCTGTGTCTAAACTACTAAGTATCGTCATTCAGTCGTTTTTAATGAGACTGCATAGTTAACATGTTTTTTCATGAAAAAGAAAAATACACGAATCAAATAGATTTAATTTCTTATTAGAAATCATTGAATTATTTGTTTCCTACTTTGTTTTAATTTTAAAAGGAATTTTACTTGGCGCCATATAAAACGCAACATGAATTTCTAATTTAATCTTTAACACATTATACCACAGGTATCACGACACGTTTTTTTAATCTGTATTGTTAACTTTTTTTCACGCTTTGGCGCCAACGAGTCCACTTTAGGCGGTAAATTAAAAAGTTATTGTTTGAACGGATTATTTTTTTTCCCATTTTGAAAAGTTATTGTGTCACTTTTTTTTAATTCCGCCGGATAAATGTTTTTTGGCAGTGGCGTCAAAGTTGAGGACGTGATTGTTTTTAATTTATATTAGTTTATGCATTTTATAGGAAACAATTTGTCTGAATTGTCAGTGTGCATAAACAGATGTATATTTTTTTTTGTTTTCCTATAAGTTTAACATTAACTCTATCACCCACAATCCTTTTTTTAATATTCTGTTTTGCTGCTTATATAAAACTATTTTTCTAAAGGCCACTGCCGAATGACGATTCTTATTATAAATTTTAAATAGAAAAATATTGGAAAAAAAACAACTCGGCCAGTGAATTCTCAGATAGGACTCGAACCCACGACCTTTGGAAATCCGGTCCAATGCTCTAACTAATATTTTTGTTTTTAAAATTTATCATAACTTTTAAAATAGCATTGAAAAATGCAAAAATTCAAAAATTATAGAATGACGATACCTTCGTTGGTTTTACACTGACACTGACACAAATCTAAGCCCCATAGAACATAAGCAGTTTACGGGACGTTGGCGGAATTTCTGTGGAAAACGGAAGAAGCCAAAACTTAAAAAAAAACAGTTAATTGAATTGTTGATGAAGAAACAATCTACTGACCCAAAACTGGACATTGGCGAAATCCAAAAGTGCACTGCCACTGCACAAAAAGAAGTCAATATCATTATTCAGTCTAGGCTGTTACAAACACTTATGAACGTCAAAGAAGCTACACAAACCCTACGGCGGGAGACCTTGTAACGAGAAGAACCGGCAAGAAACTCGTCAAGGGCTGTTTTTTTCTCCCTGTTTTATTTCATACAGAGTCGTCGAATTGAAAAGTGACCTTAACATATCAGTAAGGTCAATTTCCATCACAAAAGGAAAATACTAATTAAAATATTACATTTTATGGTTATTGTAACCGTAAACAATTTTAAATTTTAAAAAGACTTGTCTATCATACATTACAACATTTCTCACATTACAATATTACTATACTGCAAGTTGTGAGGTACATACAGGTCAGTATCAATTTATTTTAGATAAAAATATTTAGGCTAAGAAGAAGTAGAATGAATTGTTATGGAATTCACTTAGCAGCATTCCATTTGCGCCCTCCTTAATCCCTCTGATATTGCATTCGGTTGTTGGTTGGGCTTGTTCTAAGTCCGCCTAGCTAGCTACTACCTTCTTATCTAAGTCTATCGTAATAACATTTCAGCGTTCTTGTGTTCCAACAGGTAAAAGATAAGACGACAGTTCAAAAACGATAACGATGTTCGAAAACAATTAAATGTATGTGGTTGGCGGATTGGAATGGGCCGCGCTAAATCACGTGGTCTTACTCTAAGAAAGAAAGAAAGAAAAGTAAGTTTATTTGGGACAAACAAAAGACAGTACATACGAATAAAAATAAAAACACCTATAAGACTAAAAACCGTTTGTCCCAAAACGGTCCCGACTCAGCATAATGCATGGCTTTTGGCCAGCGCTGATCTTCCGTCGGTACCGTTTTGGTGGGACTGCGAGCCAAATTAACAGTAAGTTATTTGGAAGACAATAACGAACCAAGTTATCGTTTCGCTACATAACGATGTTACTCTGTCTACGGGCCCTGATCCCCAAAGGTGGCGGATTCCGAGAGACGCTCCATTCTAACTTCAGTCTTATTATAACACCTTAAAATCATTATAATCTATAAATAAGTATGCTGATGTCCATCTGAATCCAATAAACCGTTTATAAAAAAAAAAATACAAACTTTCCCATTTACAACATAAAGTAAAATACCGTGTAAAATATAAGGATACGGATATTATTTAATTCATAATATCCGCTTCATTCGACAGTTGAAGCTCATAAAATTACCATAAGTTTAAGGTAATTTAACTGACAAATGAAGCCCATGTCCATATCCATATCCATATGTCATGTTCCTGAGTGGTCAGGAGAGGTGGGATTCCGGGAGAGGCGCGCTACCATCTTCAACCTTATCAGGTATGATAAAGGCTAAGCGCATACCCGTTTTTTGAATACGATAGAGTTACTTACTTGTGACTGCACCTTCAATGAAACAACAACTCCATTCAACGCATTGATTATGCGTGCCTATAGCATTATTTCATACGAACGTTTCGAATTCCCGATACAATGTCGGCCCTTTACTTTTATAAGTAGCCTGACTTATTTATTGTTCAACGACGTGACTCGCGACGTCCACAGGCAATCAATTAAAACCGCATACAGATGCATTAAGGATGCTACACACAATACAATGCGTCTATGGTCGCCGATAGGACGCATGCTGCATAATGCGTTCGCCTCCTTTCATGACGCCGAAATTAAAAATAATAAAATTTTAAATTTTGTAAAGGGTTTTAACGGCCCTGACTTCTATGGTCTTCAGCCGGATAATTTTTGTTAAATTGTTCTGTTCGATCATAGAGTTTTAAATATTGTTTTAAAAGGAAGATGTTAAAACTAATTTTCTAAAATATGCATGGAAATGTTGTCATTATTTTCGAAAAAACAACACGCGAAGTATCGAATTTACGGACAAAGAAAATCAAATCCATTGCAGGAGCCGTAGGCGAGGACTTCACTAATTCGCGCTCCAGCAATGTTGTATGAAACGGCGTGCTGGAGTTGTTAAATACTCTTTGTAATGTTCCAAATTCAAAAAGACGCTCCTGCAATGAATTTAATTTTCTTTTAGTAATTATTAAATGTATAATATAAAAAGTATGTTTTATTTCCCTGCATTCTTTTGAGAAAAGCACTATATATGCCTCGGCGGAAATGGCAATTGCCTGTCTCGTATTAGTGAAGTCCTCGGTTTATTTATATATTAGTGAAGTGAAGTGAACGGCTCGGCCTTCAAACTCATACTCGACTTGCAAATGCCTATTTCACGGCCTTTGCAATAATGTACTATTGTTTTTATTTTTTATTTTTTATTATTATTTTTACCACACACAAAAATACAATAAATATTTTACAAAAAAGCACTATGTAAACCACTTAGGTTTGTGAATAGTACCTAATACCGTACCGTACCGTATAGCACCGTACGGACGGACAGGTGTCAATTAAATTAAAAATTATAATGAATTAATAAGGTTTTTATTAGATACGTTTAATACATTTTATTTTATAGTTATATAAAACCTGCTAGTATAGGTATTAGGTTGACAAAATATTCGGTTTTATTTTAATTTCGACGCCTTCAAACACAGCGATTCTGATCACTATTAGCGTTTGATAAAATAAGTTACCACCACTGTGGTCTAGTGGTAATACTAGCATTATCAAATTCAGAGGTCGGGTTTGATTAGCAACGAGGATACGTGTTATTTATAATTGTTTTGATTGGTGGTAGGACTTGTTCAATGTCTGCCTGGCTAGCTATCCTGTCCAAGTCTGTCGCCACAACAACAATGTTTTCAGCATTGTTGTGTTCAACTAACTATACCCTTTCTTTACACTTTGACTTTGATAACGTTAAACCGCCTCTGCTCTCAACGGGAATACATTTCGTATTCAAAAGCTCTTTAAACAGTATGAGAACCTGGCGTTGTCAATTTTTTCGTACCTACGATGACGTCACGAGCGAGATTTAGTGATGTGTAAATGTTATTGACGAGCTCTTGCAAGAAAGCACTGCACAATAAACCATTTTCGTTTCTGATTGACGCGTGTTTTCATGGCAATGATCTCAAGCGGACTGACTTAGGTCTTAAAATTTTGACCG
Organism: Chrysoteuchia culmella; assembly: GCA_910589605.1. Taxonomy (NCBI): domain Eukaryota; kingdom Metazoa; phylum Arthropoda; class Insecta; order Lepidoptera; family Crambidae; genus Chrysoteuchia; species Chrysoteuchia culmella. Next base: position 2,589,516 of record OU342669.1, read on the forward strand.
TCTATCTTGATATAGGTCATGATAAGATCCGCCTGGTCTTTAGGGGTGATTGCGAACCCTACCCCCCGTGACCAATGGCGGCCTGGAGGGCAAGTACTAGGAGTTTTAGTTGGTAGTACCCGCCCCCCCCATCGAATCCTTGGGACTTGGTGGGGGGGGGGGGGGGATGAGACTGAGCTCAGATGAGTCCAACATTTCGAATAGTCCCTGCACCTGGGGGCGAGGGATGCGTAAAAGCATTACTCCTAGTATAAAAAAAGGTCATGATAAGATCCCAGTGATGAGGATTCCGGGAGAGACTCGCTTCGATCTTCAGCCTTATCAATACTTAACATCTGGGGGCCAACCGCTATCATCTCTTATCGCAGTATTGTTTCAATCTTACCATGCCATTTCGTACTACGAATCTCTTAAAGTAAGATTGTTTTGTGACGTCTTCGCTCAATCATCGCCTCCAAAGTGCGAAGTGTGTCAAAATTGTGACAACTTAAATAACAAAACCATGTTATGACATGATGGTTTCTAATAGATGATGTCAGGCTCGCAGGTATAATGACGGCGAAAGAGTCTCCCCGTTGTTCATATAAAAAAACGAAACAGCAGGAGCAGGCATACATTTTCGCCGCGCGGTAGAAAGAGAGGGGGATATTTTATTTATTTTATTTTATTTATTTATTTGTTTCAGGCATCTAGGCCCATACAATATATACCTTACAGACTAACATACATATTTAAAATTACATTTCTAAAACTATTTAACTAGTTTACACGTAGGTATTGAATGCGGCGACGTGTTGCGCAATGCAGCGTCCGGTATCCGACCGCGAAACCGTCGGAACAAGACACCCTTCGGCCAAAAGTCTTCTTTCATGAAGGTCGACAGATGTTCGGTCCTCCTCTTATTTACTTCCTCTCCTACGCCGCGCCGGCCGGTCTATTCTCCTCCATCTTACGAATTTTCGATCAGAGTCACGTTTCCTGACGCGACTTTAACATTTTTTACCCATTCCAAAAATTTAAAACTCTTATGTGCACAAAACGCCGCTAAAGAAGTATTCACTTTAAAAAAAACGGCGCGTCTATATTATGTCGCTCGTGTAAATCTCGACGTGCTTTTGACTTTACATATAATGTAATCAGGTTGTCTGTCGGTATGTCAAAGCGCGTATCATACAAAAGAATCGATTATATTTAATTTCCACGTAGTCACATTCTCGGTATCGCATGGGAATCTGTGTTTGTATTATTTCCTTTCGTTTAACTTTAATTAATGCTAATCAATTATTTTATATGTACACTGAATAAGTAAGTACTTTAAAGACTAATGCCAATAATCGAAGAACTTCTCAATACACCAGTATTTTGTTTCTAAAAGTAATAAATCTAAGGAAAAAGCTTAAATCTAAAATCTATACTACTTAATATTATAAAAAGGAAAGATTTGATTGTTTGTTTGCATTGAATAGGCTCTGAAAGTACTTAATGGATTTATATGAAATTTGGTACACAGATAGTAGATAGCTTGGTTATGAACATAGGATACTTTTTATCCCGATATTCCCATGAGAACGGGAACCACGCGGGTGTATTGGAAATTCGGCTGTCGTTAGCTTAGCACGCAGTGGATCTGATTTACTACTAAGTTATTTACGTAAACACAGTTTTCGGTTCAGACACTTTTATTCGACTTGTTCGAGTGAAGTATAAACAAACAATACAAAAACAATAATCTAGTGACAGATTACATTTGTCATGTATAGACATGACACTTGCTGGCCAGCACCAGTTCTTGCCAGCCAGGACTTTCACTCTCAAACAGGGTGAAATCGCGAACGGCCGCTAGTACCTAATAAAACATTAATAGGTAAGTTTCATTTGAATTATTTCTTTACTTTCGAAGGAGGAAGTACATAAGTATTTCTAATCGAGATGCCAAAGTAAAGGAAAATGTAGTTCCCTTTACGTCCGGTAGGAGCGCTGCTGGATATGTCATACATAATTTGACAATACGTTCTCGATACTTAGGTAACCGCCTCTGTGGTCTAGTGGTACAACCACCGGTATCAGACCCAGGGGTCCCGGGTTCGATTCCCAGCGGGGGTACATATTGTATTCGGTTTGGTTGGTGGTAGGACTTGTTGTAAGTCCGCCTGGCTAGCTACCACCATGTTATCTAAGCCTGACGCCATAACAACAATGTTTCCAGCATTGTTGTGTTCCGGCAGTTCCTCAGTGATTCCGGGAGAGGCTCGCTTCCATCTTCAGCCTTATCAATACTTAACATTATGTATGATGAAGGCTAAGAGTCTACCCGTCATTATTATAATAAAAAAATAAAATAAAAAAAAAATAAAAAAAAAGGTACTCGAATGTTTTTCGTGCTAGACCTGCAGTAGATTTTTTTAAGGAAGCGTTTATTTAAAAAAGAACTAAATCTAAAAAAAAGTTTATGGCAATTGTCAAGTCAAGTCACAATCGAAGCGCATCTATAGGAAAGAGTTCTTCTTTCCGTAAATTATATTGGCGGGAAAAATAACAAACAGAAAGGACGAGGGTAGCATTATATATTCTGAAAACTTCAGCCATAGACTTAACATAGTGTACATCAATCTTAAAATAATTATGTAATATTGTATATACTTAATTCAGGTTCGCAAAATTTGTGACGACTCGATAGGGACTTTGGCGCGTAGTACGCGGCCGAGTAAGGTATCAAATTAAAGGTACTCGAGTCTATTTGTTCCGAAAACTATAAAATATACAAAATGTTAAACGTGATGATCACAAACTGCAATTAAAGATTTTCGCATAATATGGAATTTTTCGTCGATCGATTAATAGAACTTAAGTGGGAGAAGTTTGTTTGTTTGTTTGTGCAAACAATATATAGTGCAAGCAATATAGTAGGAGTTATTAAATTTACTTGCAATTGTAATAAATAAATAAATTCTTAATTTGAAATAAATAAAAAATCAGAAATCAACGCGGCCACAAGTGCAATCTAAGATGGGACTCGAACCCACGCCAACCAACACCTTTGGATTCCAAAGTGTCCGAGTTGATTTTTTTCAATATCTTTCTATTTAAAAATTATCATAAGTATTTAAATAGCATGGAAAAATGCAAAAATTCAAAAGTCGTAAAAGAAAAACAGAACTTCTCAAAACATCTAAAATATCTTCATTTTACTTATGCGACCCTGATACTTTCAACTATTAATATTTTAATTTAATAACACCCTCTTCGAAATACCTAGCAATTAGCACAATTAAATGTCTATTACAACTTTTGTTGATATCATAATATTACGTTTCCTTCGTGCTCTACCCTATGGGTGCGCTTCGAGGATTCATTAAAGTGCGCTTCATTTGGTGCGCTTGAAAATAGGTGCGCTTCAAGGATTCTTTAAAGTGCGTTTCATTTGGTGCGCTTGAAAATAGATGCGCTTCGAGGATTCATTAAAGTGCGCTTCATTTGGTGCGCTTGAAAATAGGTGCGCTTCGAGGAATACCTCGATGTTTTACACCTTTTAGTCGTGCACAACACGACAAAGCTACTTATGTTTTTTTTTTTTTTTTTTTTTTTTTTTTTTTTTTTTTTTTTTTTTTCCAACTGCTCCCCGGACATGATCCAGGACTTTTTACATCTATGGTACTCTTTCATTCCATTTCTCGCATTTTTTCCTCTCGTACTTTTATTCTTCATACTGTTTCTTTCTATCTTACGTCCACATTCACACACTAACTGGCGGGGTGAGCCAGCCTATTCCATTATATCCTACTTTTAATCTTTATTGTTCTAATACTATCTCTTGAATCAGGGGTAATAAAGCTTGCACTTGGTTATTTTAATTTTTAACAATATTTCTTATATCTATTACAATGCTTTCTTTCTTGCTACATTTTTTATTTAATATCTTATTTATAACTAATCATTTCATACAATTTTTCTTTTCTATACTTTATGACGTTTTTACTTTTGTGTCTTTTATAAATAACTAATACATTAAATTTACTGTGTTTGCATCTTTTATCTGCTGGCTTACAATCTTTTATTTGCTAATTTATAATTCTAAGCTTTCTTAATACTATGTACATTTTCTCTTTTCCTTATCTACTACTTTAGCTGATCACATTCATCTTATGTGTTTAACATTTCTTATTACAAATACAAAATTTTATGATGTTTTAACTTTTGTGTCTTTTATAAATATCTATTACATTAAATTTACTGTGTTTGCATCTTTTATCTGCTGGCTTACAATCTTTTATTTACTAATTTATAATTCTAAGCTTTCTTAATACTATGTACATTTCCTCTTTTCTTTATCTACTACTTTAGCTGATCACATTCATCTTATGTGTTTAACATTTCTTATTACAGATACAAAAATTTTGAACATTTCTTATTTTATTATATAGTCTACCGTGAGGCCAAAATATTTATGCTGTCTATTTCTTATTTTATTGACACTGTTATTCTAGTATTCCTATTTCTACTTACTGGTCTATTACTTATATATGTTTACATATTTCAAGTATCCACTCAATTTTAACTTTCTTACTTTTACTATTACATTTTGCCTATCCAATTATTCGATCGTCTTTGCTGTCAGGGTAGATTTTTATATATCCTTATCTAATATATAATTCTTTCCCTTTTCTTAGTCTTATGTTTTAACCATCTATGTTTATTTTGGCTTGTTTTATTTTAAAATATTTTTGAATTTTTATGTTAGTTTAAATTTTACTTTATTTTTATTAGATACTGTATACGTTTCCTTTATATTTTCAAAATATATAGGTCTAATTTTTTAATCAAATTTCTGACTGATATTGTGATTTTAAATCCATTTTAAAATCTCAGTATCGTGTTCTGTTGAGTGTTTATTTTAGTGATGGTGTGTAAGCCGTTGTGATCCTAGCCAAGTAGTCCCACTTTTGTCTAGACGTACAGTTCTCGCTGAAGGCGTTATGATCAGCTCTTACTCCCTTAGGAGCGCAGTTGCAGCATTCTGGTGGTGATCCAGCGATCTTAAGTTCGCATTTGTCCTGCAAATGCGGTCCACCACAATGGCTGCATCTGCTCTCCTCTCGGGTACAGTACTTTCTACCGTGTCCATAATCCAGGCATTTGGAACATTGGATGAGAGGAGACTGGTCCTCCACCCTGACCCTCTGGAGGTCAATGTGGAGGGCGCCAGCCGCCGTCATCCTCTGCCAACTAAGCGGGTCCACTTGGAGGATCACATGCTTAGAGAGTGGATTTCTTGTGCGTCTTTTGTATTTTATTTTCAGGCGTATTGTATTTCTATCTCGGTCTTCAAATATCTCGGGATTCTGTCGGAGTGCTGCTTCGACGATTTCTTCGTCGCTGTCCAGCAGAACATCCTTCAGAATCACCAGAGGGTCTTTATTTGGTAAGGGCTCAGCTTTTAGTTGTTTGTCTCTGACCGTTATTCTTTCTGATATTTTTATGATGTCTTGCTTATTTTTGCAGCTTAAAATTACCCGCTGGTTCCTGGCCTTCCGTATTTTGTCGACCCTAAGTCCCTCGGCTTTGGCGTCGATTGCTTTTCTAACCCTTTGGAGCACCTCCTCTCCTGTCTCGTGCTCTACCTCCGAGGTTATCACAATCGACTCCAGAGTCGGGGGAAGCTTTGGTGGTGGCGCCCTGGCTGCGACACTGGCGTAGGTGGCAGGGATGTTGTGTGCCACCTCTTTGCTGATAGGGTCGTCCAACTTGGCCTCGATCTTTGCAAGCTGGGCCATTTGTTTTTCACTGAGTTCAGTGTTTATATCACCCCATAAGTCCATTTTTGTGAATAATGTACCTAGGTTGTGAACCTGGTTCCTAATTGAGCCTTTGATGGAAGGAAAACTCTCTTCTTCTGACTCTTTGTCGACCACATGGTCACGGAGGTTAATCATTAGGTTATGTGTGTCGTTTCCGTTTTCCTCCAATGTATCCAGCTTTATCTCGATTCTTTGTATTCCGTCCGAAATCTCGTCGAGGTTTAGGTTTAGGTGTGGCGCCCTTCCTTTTTCCTCCCATTTCCCGATGAGCGTCTGGAGAGTTTGGATAGCATTATCCATCTTCTCCAGCCGCTCGTCAGAGGCGGCGGTGGTTTGGGTCTCGGGGCCCATGTGGATCTGCGAGATGGGTGGGGTTTGGCGAGATGTTGTTGCCAACAGATTCTCCATCTCGCGAGATCTCCTCGACACCTCGAAGAGTAATGAAATGCTCTGTTCCGTCGTCTCCTCTAGGAATTGTTTTATATCCTTCCTCATTCCTGTGAAGGTTTTAATTTTTTCCGGTATAGCATCCAGCAGTCCCATTATGGACCCAAGCAATTTATCGGTGGGTGTCCGGTCTTTGCTGGCTTCCTCCTGGTCTCTTGACGCTTTCAGCAGTTTTGCAAGCTTACTCTTGTTTTTGCTTGTGTTTATGTAGACCTGAGCAGCGTCCTCAGGTCTAACGTAGCCTTCCCTGATGTATGGTGGTATGGCTGCTTGCAAAGCTTTGGAGGATACCGGTGAGGATGTATTTGGAGACATCGACATTGACGGTTTTGCGTATGTTGCACGGGGAAGGAGTTTCGGTGAGAGAGCTTGGGATGGTGATATGGTGACAGTGCTAGGGCTGGGCAGCCTCTTTCCCACGGGTGGTGTGTGGTACATGGTGTGTGTGTTTGTGTTTGTTTATATTCCAGGTACAGTGGATGGTGCACAAGAGGTGTGGGAGCAGTGTCGTCAGTGTGTCAAATTGTATATATGGTATGTATAATATGTAAAGTGTATAAAAATTTAAAAATGGTGTGAAAATTTTAATAATTTTCAGGTCCTGCCTGATACGGCTGCGGTCTTATAGTGTATAATTTATTATTTACTAGGTATTTTACTTATAAAGTCAAAATTTATGATGAAAGTTTGAAAAAATTTTAAAACTCTATGTAGAGTCGCTCTAGCTTTAAATTTTTATTATTGTCTCTACCGCAGGTAGGGAACGTAATTCCTAACTGGTTTTTGAAATTTTTATGTTCCTATCACTTAAAACCGCAAAGTTACAAAATTTTTTGTAAAATTCAAAATGGCTGCCAAAATGGCCGCCGTCAGCTAAAAACTAAGAGGGTTGTTGCGGTCCTCTCCTCGAGCCCTTTCCAATGATACCTCGCACGTTGCTCTACGACCAATAGTTTCCCTAAAAACCCAGGGTAAGAAAATGGGTAAGAAGGGGTAGTTTCCGGGTAAAAACCTCTAGCTGGAAAACTATTGGTCACAGGACAGTGGTTTCTTCGGGAATATTGTGGATTTTTTGCTCCGTGGTGGGGGGGTCTTTAACTACCCTTGAGGGTGGATGAAACTCGGAAATACCAACTTTTTGGTATTTTCGCCTTTTGACCCACCAGAGTGCAAGAGGGGGGTGTTTTAAGCCCTCCTGTGGAAATCCCACCTCTCTAGGTGCTATATTAGGCGAGAAATCGCCAGGGTAAGTTTCACACCCTACAAACCAAAATGGCCGCCAGGTGGGTAAATTCGAAAAGTAAGGCCTAGAGCGACCTTGTTTGGGCTTGATAGTGATGCCCTTTGGATGTAAATACCCTGTTGACTCCAAAATTCGCCCCTCTTCAACCCCTTTCCTAATATTGTAAAAAATAACCTAAAAAATTCTATAAAACAAAAAGTACTAAGTCTAAAATTCTGAAAAATTCAGGGAATATGCTAAAAATATGGGTTCACAATATATATAAAAAACTGGCTCTCTAGGTCTTAAAACACAGTGGCAATTTAAGGGGGAGTAAACCACCCTTATTTTCAAAAAATTATTTCGTCAGATCTATTTGACCGATTTAAAAAGTTTTTTCACTGGGGTGTAGGGCTCAGAAGGAGCTACCTAGATAAAATTAAAACATATATGGACTCTATATAAAAATTTTGAGAATTAATTTTTTGAAAATTTTATAAACTTTAAAATTCTATAACTTAGCTCCTAAGTATCCGATCGGCGTGCTCGAAGCGTCGGATGACTCGCCCCGGTGTCCCCTTTCAGCCTCGTCTGCTCCTGATGCTCGGAGAAAGCGGGTTCGATGACCTCGTGGCGACTCGACCACGTGTTGCCGCTTGTTTTCGGCTCCTAACTCCTCAGGCTTTAACGGCCCAGGGGAGCTGCTGGCGTCGGCGGGTAGAGGGCGCCGAGACGTACAATATGTCGTCTCTGACGCTGTTGTAGCACGTGTGGTTCCCAAGATAAAGCTCGGGAAGTGGGCGAAAACTTAGGTTTTCGAGGTTATAAAACACTTTTCCGCTAATAACTTCGCACACACTTCACCGATTTTCGCACTTTTTTCACTGCCGTGTAGGGCGTAAAAATACGCAACTTTTGACGTATAACACTTGATGATCCGATGAGAAAAACCACACTTTTTGAATTTTTTGCTGCGGAGCGATATGTTAGCACTGCGGGAGCTCAGACGCAACTAGCTACTTATGTTAGGTACTTAGATATTAGTCTACCTTTAAGAAATTAATATTTATTTATTTAAATCTTTATTGTACAATTAACACAAAATTAGGTATATAAGGCGAATTTAATACTAAAAGTATTCTCTACCAGTCAACCCTTAGGGGAACAGAGAAAAGCGAAAGCGGTACAAAATACGATTTGTTAACATTGATATATAAACGTACATAACTTTTCGTACCACTTGCTCAAAAAAGTGACATTCTATGCCACAAAAAGCGAACATAACAATAGTCATTTTTAATCTGTTAAAAACAGGAAAAGAAAATTGTACTGAATTTCATTCATCCTCTAGGGGGAGAATGTGATTTAAATTTGGAATACTTACCGAAACTTATACTATAAAGCATTACACATCTTTTTGAAAAAGGAATACGCATTTATTATGCAGTTATGATTATTAAATAAAATTACGAAAACCGACGAGGCCGTATGAGCTTGATGCCTTTGCATTTCCGACAAAAAAATATTAGTCTAAGAATTTGCCGCGTTTTTGTTTTCTTCAAATATATCTCATAATATTATTTTGTTAATTTTTTCGCAAATGGTACGAAAAGTAGAGTATTTTCCTAGGTGATAAAGCTGTCTTAGTCTTGGGTGAACTTAAATCCCTCGCTACACTCAAGACTCGTCTTAAATCCCTCGCTTCGCTCGTGATTTAATTTTTTAACACCCTCGCTACGCTCGGGAGTAAACCTCGAGTCCTTCGTTACGCTCGCGATTTAAATCGTCACCCGCGACAGAAGACACTGCTTTATCCCCTTGGTTAATAATCTACTATTAATACATACATAATTATACAAATTCATACATACTATACTAATACTAGGGCGTTCTCAGTCCGTTAAAGTTGTTTTATGCAATACGTGCAAATATTTAAGCTTAATCAAATTAAATTTTCTATTGTCCTATTAGTTCAGAAAAAAAATGATGACAAAATCGACGTGCCTACCAACTTATAGATACAGTCAGCATGATCCGGGACTGCGGCGGCGCCGCGTGCCATCACGATATTGGTACGGTTAGCAAAACAAACACATGAGATACTTTTTAATAAATTTTTAATTGAAAAATGTTGGAAAAAAACAACTCTTCCACAAGTGAATTCTCAGATGGGACTCCACGACCTTTGGAATTCCGGTCCAATGCTCTGAGCATCTGAAAGAGCATTGGACCTGATTTCCAAAGGTCGTGGGTCCGAATATTTTCCAATATTTTTCTATTTAAAATTTATCAATAAGTATAAAAACAGCATTGAAAAATGCAAAAAATCAAAAATATTATAAACACATGATATTTTGAAACAAAAACAAATTGACCAGATGAAACTCGAACCTGCTAACTTTTGGATGCTAGCCCCAAATAACTAGCTCTCCCCAATCCCTATTGAGCTACCGAGAAATTATGAGGACACGTCGAAATTTCTACGCTGTTGGCCAATGTCGTTTATGTTCATAATATTTAATTTTTTGCAGTGTCAATACAATTTCTTTAAGATATTCCTTTTACTAGAAAACCTAGAAAAGGTCTACTAGGCACAGACTCCAAAAGGCTTATTTTTTGGTTTTTAGTTTTTGAAGTCGGTTTTCATGTAATTATAGGCACTGTAAGGTCTTTAGTTATACTCACATTTTCACATGTTACTATTTTGCTTCTGTACATGACTGTTTGTTGCCTTAATAAATTAAAAAAATAATAAAAAAAAAACATTTTTTATTATTAACGCAATAGCCCGGCTGATGGGACTCGAACGTCCAACCTTTCGAATGTGCGATCCAGTACTCTTCCAATTGGGCTACTGAGATTTATTGGGTCACGTCGAAAACTTTCTAGCACTTTATACCAGAAAATGGCGTTGTCTAATATTTCTAATATTTCTAACAGCATCAGTTTTAAACTAGGACTAACTTTGGCTCATATATAGATTATGTGTGTTTGAATTTAGGAAAATGAGTAAGAGGACGAGGGGTTTTTAGGTTAGGTTAGAACGGTGACCAAAAAACACGCGAGCCGAGCGAGTCGCGGTAGCGGCCGTCGAAGCACGTGAAACATTTTTTTAAGTAAGAACTATTTTTTTATGTAAATACTCAAACTTTTTCTCATACATTTTAAGAAACTTAAAATCTCTTTGAAAAGACTATGCGTTTTAACGTCAAATAGTATTGATGGGGGGGTGGGGGGAAACGCCCCTCCCTCCCATTTCCCCTGTTTCAGACTCATATAATCTATAGCTAAACTTTTACTTTAGACCATGTTTTGTAGTAAGAGCATAATTATAATCAAACTTTTTCCAACTACCTGTTTTGCTGTCGCTACGAGCACAGCAGCGTCCGGTGCTCGTTCGGCGTGAACAAATCTCTTTATTATGCTAATTACCACAAACGCCATTGTTTTTTACCATGACGGAAATTATTAAGTGCTTATCGACTGCTTTGGACCCCATAAATTAATGGAAGGCCCACCTAAGAATGAGAATGTCTTATAAAACACAAGAATGAGGTTAGAAGTAGTTAGTTCGACGGCACGTGTCGCCATAGCCACCCTTCTTTCAAATTGAGTGCTCTTTTTTATGAACGACGGTGAGACTCTTAGCTTTCATCATACCTGATGTTAAGTACTTATGGTAAATTTTAAATAGAAAAATATTGGAAAAAATTAACTCGGCCACAAGTGAATTCTCAGACGGGAATCGAACCCGCGACCTTTGGAAATCCGGTCCAATGCTCTAACCGCTGAGCTACCGAGACTTGCGAACCACCGTCGAAATTCTCCAATACTTTTATATTTTTAATACGCTGTAGGCCAGCGTTGTCACATCAATACTAGGAATATCCTTGCATTCGAAAGAAACATCTTTTCAGGTGTTTAACGATCGATTAATCTGATGTTAAGTATTGATAAGGCTGAAGATGGACGCGAGCCTCACCCGGAATCCTCAGCCACTGAGGAACAGGCTATCTTATCTCAAACTGCCGGAACACAACAATGCTGAAAACATTGTTGTTATGGCATCAGGCTTAGATAAGATGGTGGTAGCTAGCCAGGCGGACTTACAACAAGTCCTACCACCAACCAAACCGAATACAGCGCTTGCTCTAAAGCGGTTTTCTCACTTCCTACATGCCCAACAAATTACTCGAAGAACCGATTTCTCATCAGAGAGCTTAGTGTGAGTTTTCGCACCTTACTTGCTTACTTCTTTGAGAATAGAGTTTAATTTTCAACCTTATTCCTGATGTATTAAGGTTATCTGTCAAAATTTTACTCCTACGCGATGGTATCGTTTGCACATTTGCAAAGTCACATTGGGCCCTCTGATCTCTCCATTAGACCTTTCCGCCCCAGTTAGACTTCATTAAACAGGATGTTAACTTCAAGGAAGCGCCTCTCCTGAATTCTCAACTACTGAGAAACAAGCTAACTATCTTTATCTGCCGGACCAGAACACATCAATGCTAAAAACATTGTTGTTATAGCGTCAAACCTAAGACAAGATGGTGGTAGCTAGCCAGACGAACTTAAAGTTTACGGCTACAATAACCATAAAATGTAAATTATTATAATTAGTATTTTCTTTTGTGATGGAAATTGACCTTACTGATATGTTAAGGTCACTTTTCAATTTGACGACTCTGTATGAAATAAAACAGGCAGAAAAAAACAGCCCTTGACGAGTTTCTTGCCGGTTCTTCTTCTCGTTACAAGGTCGCCGTAGGGTTTGTGAACGATGGCGTACCTTCTTTGACGTTCATAAGTGCTTGTAACAGCCTAGACTGAATAAATGATAGTGACTTTGGCTTTAAAGAAGTCTAGAAAGTAAAAAAGTTTACTGAGAATATTTTTTGATTAGCATAGCGTGTTCTAATAACAGATTAAATATTACTCAATAACAAAATTAAATGAAAACCATGTACCCCATTACATGCAACGGTAATTATTACCGCCTAATCATTACAATTTGAAAAAGGATAATAAATAATTAAAAAGCCCCGACTTAATTATCCGTCGGGGGCTGCCATTTAATGAACTAAGTAGTTTTGCAGTTTATTATGTAGTAACGTGAATAATTAGAGATAATTATGATATTGTTTTACTTAGATACTTATTTAAATTTATGTTGAAATTTATAATAGTGATGGCAGCCCCCGACGGATAATTATTTCTACGTCGTGGATTTTAAAAATATATATATTTCAAACTTTTTTGAGAGCATATATATATATATATATATATATATATATATATATATTATGAACCAATGTACATACTAGTTCATAAAACGCGTTACTGAAAACCGCATCAAAATCGGACTGGTAGTTTTGGAGATAATTGGCAACATTGGTTTGCACAAACAATCAAACAAACAAACAACCTCTCACCCCAAACGCATATACCGTCTCCATATCGTCGTGGGTAAAAATGGGGCAGTCTATCAATTTTGACCATAGACAATGACACCCCATTGATGGCGCGATCGGTTATGAAAATGGCGGGCATTTAAAAAACTAATGTAGGTACTACACGTCTTGATTAACTTGCTTTTAATAAATAAGGACCTTAAAAACGTAATATGTGATACGGACATTAATTAGAACTAACGATCACAAATATTTGCATATTTATAAATAATAAATAAATACCACCCAGACACAGAACAAACACAAAGGTTGTCGCAGTTTGGAATTGAACCCAAGACCCCTGGGTCTACATATACATTATCAGTAGGTATTGCGATAACGTTAACGCTATCGATATAGCTATGGATTTTACAAACCCCCTACAAGGGTTTATAATAATTTCTAAATAGAAAAATATTGGAAAAAATTAACTCGACCACAAGTGAATTCTCAGATGGGAATCGAACCCACGACCTTTGAAAATCCGGTCCAATGCTCTAACCACTGAGCTACCGAGACTTGCGGACCACCGTCGAAATTCTCCAATACTTTTATATTTTTAATACGCTGCAGGCCAGCGTCGTCGTCACATCAATGCTAGGAATATCCTTGCATTCGAAAGAAACATCTTTTCAGGTGTTTTATTAACGATCGATTAAGATGCAACAACCAATATTTTAGGACTTATCTATTTTTATACTTATAATAAATTTTAAATAGAAAAATATTTGAAAAAAGTCAACAACAAGGGTTCTAACGGTATCACTTTCATACTACAAATTCAATAGTGAATGAAGTGAATCCAATAGATGAATACAAATGCGAGTATGTAAGAATTGGACATTAACCCTACCGTTGAAGGGTTTTACGCAATAATTTTGAAGGCTATAGCGACAGCGATGTCAATACCTTTTGTTGGGATGCAAAGGGTAAGGGTGGGGTCAGTGCTGTATATTTAATTTAATATATTATTAAACACCGATTACTTTATAACCTAGACTACCTTCTAAACAGTAAATAATTAAACCTGACCAACCCAAATAAGAAAACAAAATAACCCATTACATGCTAATTACCGCCTAATCAATACAACCAAAATGGCGCTTCGTCAATTGTGCCAATTTCGACCATAGACAATGTAGTTTGACACCATTTTTGGCGCGCAACTTTGACTAAAATGGCGGACAATTAAAATAGATTGCGCGGCAATGCGCCAAATGAAATGAAGTGATTGTATGCAAAAATACAAACGTATGCATTTGTTGATTGGTTTGAGGTACGGGCTGAATGTAAATTGGTTACTAATGATTGTAAAGGCGAAGGCGTGGAAGAAGCTAAGCTTTAGTTAGCTATGTTTTTTTGCTGTGAACAACGGGAAGATGCTTTGCCTTTATCATACCTGATAGTGATGAGGCTGAAGGTGGAAGAGGGTCTCTCCCTGAACCTTCAATGATGCTTAATTCTAAGCTAGTCTACTAAAGACCACAAAAACTGCATAAAATAACATCCATCATCAGCCTGTGGACGTCCACTGCTGGACATAAACCTCTCCTAGCTCACGCCTATTGTGGCGTTCATAGGAGGCTATTAGTCTACTGCTACCACGCTGGCCAGACGGGTTGGTAGAGGGTTTGTTTCAAGTTTTCCTTCTCTCGCACAGGTGTTCAATGCGTCGAGCCTCTTAGTCGACTCTTACGACATCCCAGGCATGTAAGGGAGTGGTGACACTTGTATTCTTAGGCCGTCACTACACGGCTAAAGCATAAAATAACAGAAATTATTTTTTTATATGATTGGCTTCTCCTACAGCCTGAGCCAATTTTGGAATTAAGGAATAATTTAGAATGTTGGTTGACCAGTTGACAACTACTAGAAAAACGGAGTATTGACGGAGTAATGGTCCGATGACATAAAGCTCATTGGAGATAGCCTGTACCAAGAACACCATCGATAGCGATAGAGCGACTGTGATCAGCGATAGAGAGAGATTGTGTAGTAGCAGTCGATAATTTAATACATTACCTTTACTTACCCACCAACCTCCATTGAGCCCACATGTAGTGGCTCATGGAACATTCTCCGTTTCCACCCATAAGCCTGTAACCCAGGCTAGGAGTACAAAAATGGTTGATGATTGTAGTGTTTGTTTCTATGAAAAAGGGTACAATAAACCTCGTCTCACACACACAAGAGGGCAACACTAGCAGCTGTCATTGTCAGTGACTCAGTGACAGATTGACAGATGACTGATATAAGCGGGAGATTTGGGGAATTGTGGACCGAGGTTGGGCTTGAGGAATCCTAGTGTGTTAATACGTGTGCCTGTCTTGTATGAAGGTGAGCCAGTGGAATGCTCCCTCCTGTGGGATAGCATAGGTATCCTACAATGATGATGATTATAATTAGAGACCAAGCTACAATTAAATGCCTCCTACTTAAGATATATCTTATAGCTTTCATTGTACCCAATCCTATTGATTACCAAGAAGTATTTAAGCTAATGACGGATGTGTTTATTGATTTTTTATCGATTCCAGGATTAGCAAGCTACCAATATCCGGTTCGACCGGAAGGTTCATTGTTCACAGATTATTATAATATTTTTATTACCCTTTCTGAGTAATTGATTGGTTCTTATTCAACTTGGGAGCTGCGTTCCCAAGTGGATCCCATTTTCTAAAATTTCGAAATGAGTTCAGTATTTTTCAGGAAATCTCAAAAATTCTGTTGTAAAAACCGCAAGATGGTAACAAAGTTCACTAGATGGCGCTGATTATGTCTTTGTCTTATAAAATTGTGAAATAAAAAATTTTAAAAAATATTTATAACTTTTTAATTTTGCATTTTACAATGTTATTTTTATGTGATAAATATTAAACAAGAAAATATACTAGAATAACGACGTGTCCTCATAGGTCTCTGTGGAATAATTGGTTAGTGCATTGGGCCGGATTCCCAAGGATGCTGGTTCGAATCCCACAAAGTGAATTCTCAGATGGGACTTACTCACTTGTGGCCGAGTTGTTTTTTTCCAATATTTTTCTATTTAAAATTTATCATAAGTATAAAAATAGCATTGAAAAATGCAAAATTTCAAAAATCATACAAGAAAATATACTAGAAAAAAGCAACCTGTCCCATTTCCAATATTTTTCTATTTAATATTTATTATAAGTATATTTTCTTGTTTAATATTTATCACATTTTTTTATTTCGAGTTTATTTTGATAGAAGTTCACTAAATGGCACAGCTTCTGCTTTTGAATTTACAAAATGTGAAATAAAAAAACTCGGTCAAGCGGTTTGACCCAAACGGTTTGACTCAAACTAATAGTTTTTATTCACTCGTCGCGAGTCGAGCGCTTAGCTTTGCAGTCGAGCGTAATAAGGTGCGACGCGTGACTTAAGTCGCATGCGTGTGACTTAAGTCATACGAGCGATACAAAAATAGAGCTCCAGATTAGCCTAGAAAAAATGTTGAAGACTGAAAGAAATCTCGTAAGAAAGTTGGCAAGATATACAAAATTAAAATTAAACTTACAACGTACAATCTCTTAGCTACATACGAACTCCTTTGGCTTCTGGCGCAAATAGGTGCTATCTCCGTCTGCCATGATAAAGATACGACTTCAAAAAACCCATCTATACTTGAGGTAAGATTTGATTGTTTGTTTGCTTGTTTGCATTGATTAGGCTCCGAAACTACTGAACGGATTTGGATGAAGTTTGGTGCACAGGTAGTAGATAGCCTGGATATGAACATAGGATAATTTTTAACCCGATATTCCCACGGGAACGGGAACCAAGCGGGTGAAACCGCGAGCGGCCGCTAGTCAACAATAAAGTTATAGAGTCCTAGCAATAGTGACATTAAAATGACTGGTGATAGTAATGGATCCCACCACCAACACCAAATTAACCAGCCGGCTAATTGTCTAATTTCAAAATCTATCACAATCTCTTTCAATGGTATTGTGATTGTGATAGTGATTTATGGAATTGTGTAACTTATAGTCGCAATCCCTTTCAGAACGAATGAATGTTTTAAATAACACTTCATTTGACACTTCTGAATACATTTGAAAGATATTTACTTCTGTCACTTTGCTTAAACACTTTAATTTTGTTCATTGAATACCTTTCAAAACGCGTCCTAATCACAATCCCATTCAAATGTCAAATAGTGACTGCCTGAAGTATGTAAATATCTTTCAAATGACGAATTGAGAGGGATTGCGATAGATTTTAAAATCAGACAATTACCCCCAGGCCATTACAAACGTAGCTCAACGTACACAATTGATTACCCACGTTCAATATTCTAGATAGAATCAGGCGGACTTACCCCCATATTCCTCCAAAACTTTTTACACTCCACTCAACCTCGTTGTGGGTAAAAATGGTAGTGTGCGCTAGGCCTAACACGGAGTGGCTACGTACTCTTTGGCTCCTCCAGGTCCTTACGGAGTTATGACTTAGAATACCGATTTCGAGGAGTATTTCGAAGAGGTTTTCAATGAGGTTTCGTTAAGTCGAGGACGAGTAAGTTTTGGAGGAACAACTTAGAATATGGGTGTTAGAGCAGGTCCTACCACCAACCAAAACGAATACAATATGTATAGTCCTTTTTTTTTATACTAGGAAAAATGCTTTTATGCATTCCTCGCCCCTGGGTGCAGGGGCGATTCGAAATGTTGGACTCCAACTAAGTAGTACCAACTAAACCTCCTAGTACTTCCCCTCCAGGCCGCCATTGGTCACAGGGTTCGGAATCACCCCTAAGACCAGGCGGCCGTGGCCCCATCGGGCCCCCTCGAGGAAAATATGTACGTACCCTGGGATTCAAGCCCGTGACCTCTGGGTCTGATACCGGTGGTTGTTACCACTAGACTGCAGACGCGATTATACGATTACGGCTAACGTTCAATACGCCAGATATGAGTGCAAAATTTTGACGACCTATTTGACGCAGGGTCCCGCGTTCGATCTCCGGACAAGGCAAATATTTGTGTGCATGAACATGTCTATTTGTCTTGGTCTGGATGTTTGATTTGTATATTATGTATGTATTTACAAATAAAAGTATATAAGTATGTTTATCCGTTATCTAGAATCCATAACACAAGTTCATCGTGAAACTTGACGTGGGCGTGAAATTGTAACAGTCAATGTGAATGGAAGGAGCAGCCCCCTTACTCTTGACGCGATCGCATTGAAATCGAGATTGAATTAATGTCAAACGTCAGTTATTATGACTTAAAATAAGTAATGAAACTAAAAATAATATATACTTGAAATTTGTAAATAAATTAATTTTGTACTCTAGTAATCGATTTTAGAGGCAATTAAAAACGAATCAACGTCGAAAATCAGTAATAAATATTGACATTCAATCTTGCGTTGCTAGCTATTCCGTAAAGAGTAAGAAGAGGCGCGCCACCTTATTGTATTTGGTTTGGTTGGTGGTAAGTCAGTGGCGTAGCTAGGCGTGGGCGAAGCGCCCCCTCGCCCGCGGCCCCTTTATGTGCGAGGGATAATTTTCTATCCCCACAGTTAAAGATCTTAAGTTAAAGAAGAAGAAGAAAGAAAGTTAAAGAAGAAAGAAGTTAAAGTTAAAGATCTTAGTTATAGATAATTAAAAATTATTTGAGGAATAGTATGAAGCAGAACCGATTGTCTGCTTTAGGAATATTATCAATTGAAGCAGAGTTAGCTTCAAAAGTCGACGATTCAAAGATCGTTTAGCAAAGCAAAGAGCCGAAAGGCATTATTTTTGTAAAGATTAGATCATACAAGAAATAAACTCTTTTTTTATTATGACTTTCAATGTGTTCTGTTAAATTATATTTCATTTTCGTTATCACTAAAATATGGTAGGGTCACTAATAGGTACTTAAAGGAAAGGGCCTCGCTGATGCGCCTCCGCCCACGTTCAGATTAGACCACGCTACGCCACTGGTGGTAAGACTTGTTCTAAGTCCGCCTGGCTCATTCACGCCGTGAGGATTTAAATCCTCAACCGCTGAGGAACTGGCTATCTTATCTCTAACGGCCGGAACACAACAGTGCAGAAAGCATTGTTTTTATGGCTCAGACTTAGATAAGATAGTGGTAAGTAGCTAGCCAGGCGGACTCACAACAAGTCCTACCACCAACCAAACCGAATACAATACGAACCGAATATACAGGGAATCGAACGCGGGCCCTTTGAGTCTGATACCGGTGGTGGTTACCACTAGACTACAGACACTGTAGCATGAAAACCGAAACATGATATATATCGCGTGATATAGCCTTTATCGACACTCAACTGCAAAATACCATTCTCTTTTGACAGGCAAACGCGATAAATCGCTAAAACTTTATCCTCCACCGTCATGAGGCGGTTAAACGATTACCACGAACGTTCAATATTCCTGATAATAAAGTGATTGCAATATCGTATATGAATGAATGATCTGAATGCCCATAACGGCTGGCGGTTGTGATTTAAGGCGGTTTCATTAGAATCGACGAGGCGCGCACGCGCAGCATGACAAGTGGACAGGGCTGCCACGTTGCTAGCTATTGTATTAACAGTAGTTAATACAATAGCAGCAGCCGCTCACGGTTTCACCCGCATGGTTCCCGTTCCCGTGGGAATATTGGGATAAAAAGTTGCCTATCCTTCTCTTAACTCTTTGTCAAAATCAAGTCGATTGGTTGCTTAGTTAGGGCGTCAAGAAAAGATAAACAAACACACTATCGCATTAAAAATATTACTCACGATTAGGATTTTTGATTCACTCGTCACGCGTCGAGCGATACCTTTCTACTGATTTTTGTTCGACATACGAATGTCCGTATTTTTGAATCGCTCGTATGACTTAAGTCACACGCATGCGACTTAAATCACGCGTCGCACGCTTGTTTCGTTCGACTGCAACGAGTGGGTCGTTGCGGTCGAGCGATTAAAAAATACGGAAAATCGTATGTCGAACGAAAATCAGTAGAAACGAAGCGCTCGACGCGCGACGAGTGAATATATTGTTATTTTTATATATAGTCGCAAAGTGAGCATGTTTGTATTGAAAATAACCGGGTGGGAGTTAGCTGTGCCGGTGAATGTACTTAAAAAACATATTATATGCATTTCTATCCTTTATGTTGTTAAAAAAAATTAAATTAAAAATTTAAAAAACCCCGACACAAAAAATATAAGCTACCTTTAAAAAGTAAAAAATAATAAAAGAAAATTAATCCTAAAGAACCATAATGTATAAGTATGTATTAATATTTTTAAAAAATGTTCGCGTTGGGGACCGCTCCACTTATAAAAGTTGTTGTTTTTTGTGATGTACAAGTCATAACCTTTCATTTGATACCCCACTTGAGCATATTTGCAGACATTCGGTTTTTCTTCCCCACTTTAACCCCCCATAACTTTTAAACGGCTCAATCGATTTTCATCAAACATGTCTAAGAACACTCGCCCGTAAAACACCTGTAATACAAAAAAAACTAAATTGAAATCGGTTCATTCGTTCGGGAGCTATGATGCCACAGACAGACAGACAGACAGACAGACAGACAGACACGTCAAACTTATAACACCCATCTTTTTGCGTCGGGGGTTAATAAAAACACAAATATTTTGGGATTAGACTAATTGGTGTGAGTGTAAGAAATATTTATTCATTTATATTTATTTAAGTCCGATGTGACAACCCTGCGAGCATCGTGCTACCATGCGCCGACAAAGGTGATTCGTGTAACTGAGGTGACGTCACCATCATTATTATTGTCATTATTATTGATAGCCTTATTTATCGCTAAATGTTTTTTTTATATATTTATGTACCTACTTAGCTATTGTATTTTATTTTAAAGGTATTTCGAAAGAACTGGCTATCATCTAAGTATACTACGCATATCAAAAGGTTTTTCTACAAGTCCTACCACCAACCTAACCGAATACAATATGTACCCCCGTTGGGAATCGAACCCGGGACCCCTGGGTCTGAGACCGGTGGTTGCACCACTAGCCCACAGAGGCGGTTAATTATTAATATTTTCATTGTCATTTTCATTTTCAACCCACTTATCACTGACCAATATCCAGATAGACAAAAAGAGCGCTTCAAACTGTATGAGAACCTAGCGTGTCGAGTTTATCGTACCTACGATGACGTCACGAGCGAGATTTAGTGATGTGGAAATGTTATTGACGAGCTCTTGCAAGAAACCACTGCACAATTAACCATTGTATTTACTGAGTGACGCGTGTTTTCATGGCAAAATGGTCTCAAGCGAACTTAGGTCGGAAAATTTTGACCGCGGATCAAACTTTTGACACGCAAGGTAGGAACACTTTTACCGTTTATCTCGATATAGGTCTGTGCACTTGATTTTTGGCAAAGAATTAGTTGAAAGGACGGAGAGTATAATAGGCCATTTTTTATCCCAATATTCCCACGGGAACGAGAACCACGCTGCTGAAACCACGGGCGACGGCTAGGTTATTATAAGTATTAACTACTAGCGGATCCTCGTGGTTTTACCCGCGTGGTGCCCGTTCCCGTGGGAATATCGGGATAAAATATAGCCTATGTCACTCGGGAAAAATGTAGCTTTCTAATGGTCTAAGAATTTTCTAAATCGGTCCAGTAGTTCCTGAGATTAGCGCGTTCAAACAAACACTCTTCAGCTTTATAATATTACTAGCGGGTCCTCGCGGTTTTACCCGCGTGGTGCCCGTTCCCGTGGGAGTATCGGGATAAAATATAGCCTGTGTCACTCGGGAGAAATGTAGCTTTCTAATGGTCTAAGAATTTTCTAAATCGGTCCAGTAGTTCCTGAGATTAGCGCGTTCAAACAAACACTCTTCAGCTTTATAATATTATGATATGTATATTCTATAGTAGAGATTAAAGATGACATCACGAATATCAATAAAATATAGAAGAGTCGTAAACAGCTCAATTTTATGAATATAAAACGGTCACAGGTGTTTTATTAAGAAGTTTTAAAGCTCATAAAATAGATGACGGCTTCCGATGGAGCTATGACGAGCATTTTAAATAGATACCTCTCTGAGAAGGTTAGATATAAAAGTTCTATAATAGCATTCTCCGTGTTCGCCGTGGTACCTACACCCGGTTTCGAAGTGTCGTCTACTCTGAGGTCCCGAGTTCGAAAAAAAAAACTGCGTTAAAAAAAACCGACTTCAAAAACTAAAAAGCAAAAAATAAGCCTTTTGGAGTCTGTGGCAGCCCAGACATTCTACTTTAAGCTCCTATTCTTTTATTTTTCTTGCCTTAGCTGGCACCGACTCCAAAAGGCTTATTTTTTGCTTTTTAGTTTTTGAAGTCGGTTTTTTTTAACGCAGTTTTTTTTTTTACTTTTTAGTGTCCGTAATAGGCGTTTTATAAACTACAGCAGGGTTTTTTCTAGATTAGATAAGGTTTCATGTACATTATAAACTAAATTATCGTAAATACTACATCGTCCAAGTCAACAATGAAATGAAATTCATAAAAATGCTCATAACATAAAAAGTACTGGGTCAAACGAAACCAAATTTTTATGGGACCAATTGGCAACTGTTCTGCATCGAACAAAAAAAGAATCATGGAAATCGGTTCAGAAATCTCGGCGTAATCGGTGTACATACATAAAAAAAAAAAAAAAATATACCAACCGAATTGAGAACCTTCCTTTTTTGAAGTCGGTTAATTAATTGGGGTGAGTATAAGAAATATTTATTTACTAGCTTCCGATACTAGATTACGATTTATTTTATTATAAGGAAGACCTGTGCTAGAACAATGGGATCATTTGAAAAAGCTGATGATATAATGAGTAAGAAAAAACACTTCAACCGCAATTTAAATTCAACATTGAAACCGGATATACTTGATTCCTCAGGCCGGATGTATAATCGATTAACTTCTAATAGTGTGAACACGAAATATTATCGGTGGACGGATAGCTCTTGTTCCTTTGCATGACTCGCCGAAAGGAAACAATGGCCACATGTCTACGGCCCATAGACAATCGCGCCAAAATTTCCAAACAAACGCGCTACAGATTACAGCGATATTTATCGATAGAAAAAATATAAAGCCATGCACACATACGCATCACTGACTGTAACCTGTGAAATAATTATTTTAATAAGTTTATTATAAGTTTCAGATGCCGACCCAGATAGTCTCTTTATTAAGTACTTTATAGTTTTTTTTTTATCAACGCATGTTGATGTTTAAGTAATAATAAGGTTGAAGGTGGAACAGCGCCTCTCCCCGAAATCTTACCCACTGAGGGTCTGGTCGTCTTATCTCTAACTGTCGGAAAACAACAATGCTGAAAACATTGTTGTTAAAAATTAACTAGTTTTTAAGCTTAATAACAGATTACCTTCTGCGACGGTTTTTAACCCCCGACGCAGCGCAAAGAGGGGTGTTATAAGTTTGAAGCCTATGTCTGTCTGTCTGTCTGTGCGTATATTTGTAGAGCCTAAACGAATCAAGCGATTTTAATGCGTTTTTTTTTATTGAAACCTAAATTAATCGAGATCGTTCTTAGCCACGTTTGATGAAAATCCATCTGGCCATTTATGGAGATGGTCAACTGCCCGCCGAAACGGTAAAAGATACAAAGGTAGTGCTTTGACTTAAATAATGTACACCCTGGGCAAATTTAGGTGCAGCAAAAAAAACAAAATGGCGGTAGATTTTTTTTGTACAGAAGTACATAAATATTGGTAGTGCCTTAACGAATTAAGCAATTTCAATGCGGTTTATTTTAATTTTGTGTGTAATTTAAAAAGGATGAAATAAAAATAAAATTTTAAAACCCCGACACAAAAAATAACCAAAAATTTCTCTCTCGGTCGGGGGACCCCCAACGTATAATATACCCTTTTAGTACTTCTCTTTTTGTGGTTTTTATAACTCATAAGTACTGAAATATCCAAGAATAAAACATAAAAATACTACTTCCATAAAACGATAACACGGATCACTTATATTTACTAAGTACTTACCTGTTTTCTGAGTTAAAAGCGTATTATGATACTCTTTATTGCACATAAAAATACATAAAAAAAATGTTTTACAATATGTTTGCAAAGGTGGCCTTATCTCTAAAAGAGATCTCTTCCAGCCAACCTAGGACGTGTCAGAGATAAATATGATAGCAAGTAAAGTAAAGTGCAAAGCTTAATATGACTTAAAAAATATAAATACATCTATAATACAATAAATATACCTAATACAATATATACTTAAATAAATAATAAGGACAGGATAAATAAGGACCGATGGGAATTCACTTGTGGCCGAGTTGTTGTTTCCAAAATTTTTCTAAGTATTTAAAATTTATCATGTTTAGACATAGCATTAAAAATGCAAAAATTCAAAAATCATAACTTTAATAGGTAATTCATATTATAAATTAATTATTTTTTAGTTTTTTTCAGAATTGATATTTCGGAAAGTATTGAGGTACTATCCGAACCGGGAATCAACCGGGAAGTTGAGGGGTCGAAATATGGGGAAGGTAAGCTGAACCAAAATTTTCTCCTATTTCTAAAGAATTTATTTTAACAGTGTGGTGGATCAGTGTGTGTTGGATAGATAGACTTTTCGCCACTGGTACCTATGATGATGACGTTGAAACTTTATAAAGTGTAGTCCAACCTTTATTGGAGCGATATAATCCGCCCAAAAAAACAAAGGCTAATAAATAGTTAAGTGGAAAGTGACAAAACAATATGTAAATAACATTATTTAGCGTCTGCTGAGTCACCGAACCAATTTGTTGTTGAGAATTCGGCTGCGGTCGGCTACGGGATGGTGGGAGACGATCGAACTAAAATATTTTGTAAACTGTATCCTTAGTACGATTTTAACATACAATTGTTATCGAAAACTGTCTCGTTTAATGATAGTAATTACAATTTATTTATTTCCAAAAAAATACATTGTTTGGTCTCCAAGGCCTGCCCTGACGAGTCTTTATTACACTGAGAATTAACTGAATGAGACTGCGGTACGTACTTACCAAAATATTAGAAAACTTAAATTTTAAATTGGGTACCTAATCTAAAATCGTCTCTTTATGGGTATCGATGGCTATCGATAGCGAACTATCAGTATTTACCGACATGAGCAGAAGCAGAAAGAGAAGAAAAAATTAAGAATCATTTTAACTTTCATATTTTAAGCATTAGATACCTATTGAATATTCAGCATAAGCAAAATCAATCGTAAAACAAAGTTCGCTTAAGTAACCAAGGAAATGGGTGATTTAGCTTTTTAAGTCGGCGGTCGAAATCAGAACATTGAATAATAGTAGATTATTAACCAAGGGGATAAACGATTTAAATCGCGAGCGTAACGAAGGACTCGAGGTTTACTCCCGAGCGTAGCGAGGGTGTTAAAAACTTAAATCACGAGCGAAGCGAGAGATTTAAGATAGTCCTGAGTGTAGCGAGGGATTTAAGTTCACCCAAGACTAGGACAGCTTTATCACCTAGGAAAATACTCTAGTTTTCGTACCATTTGCGAAAAAATTAACACAATAATAATATGAGATAAGCATTTATTAAAAATAATGACAATTAAAAGTAAAAGTTAACATTCGGAACATTGGTCCAATTATTGATAGAGAGAGTTACATTTTTGTTTAGTACATTTATTGTTGATGAGTTGATTTGAGTATTTCTCTGTTCTTGCGTCTGAGGAACTTGCGCAAATTCCTAGACGAATATTTTTTTGTCGGAAAAGCAAAGGCATCAAGCTCATACGGCCTCGTCGGTTTTCGTAATTTTATTTAATAATCATAACTGTATAATAAATGCGTATTCCTTTTTCAAAAAGATGTGTAATGCTTTATATACAAACTCAATGGTGTAAACACAGATGTAGTTCAGTATAAATTTCGGTAAGTATTCCAAATTTAAATCACATTCTCTCCCTAGAGGATGAATGAAATTCAGTACAATTTTCTTTCCCTGTTTTAACAGATTAAAAATGATTATTGTTATGTTCGCTTTTTGTGGCATAGAATTTGTGAAAAAATTGTGTTCTATATCGTTGACCTGAGCCCCTGCTCGATCGGCACTTGATAAATTAACACCTTTTTTGTTATGATTTTTGAATTTTTGCATTTTTCAATGCTATTTTATACTTATGATAAATTTTAAATAGAAAAATATTGGAAAAAATCAACTCGGCCACTCTCAACTAGGAAATCCGGTCCAATGCTCTTTGAGAGCATTGGACCGTATTTCCAAAGGTCGTGGGTTTGAGTCCCATCTGAGAATTCACTTGTGGCCGACTGGATTTTTTCCAATATTTTTCTATTTAAAATTTATTAACACCTTATATAAAGTGCGGGATGAAAATCTCGTACAAAGTGCTGTGAAATTATTGCCCTAGCATGATCACGCCACGCGATATGATATTTCGTATGATGCTGTCTTGCTTGACCCGCAAACAAGTGAGCAGGAGACCTTGCTTGCGTGGACATAGGACGCTTTTCGCTTTGACTCTCGCGCGTTCGCGGCACTACAGGCGAAAAGCGAAGCTATGTATATACGGGCAAGGTCGCTTTTACGGAATACGAAAACTCAAACGTCGCCGACAATCAGTAGAATCCTCGAGACGAGTGAATCTAAAATAGAGGACAGTGACACGTTATCAAACAAATCAAATGTCGATAAAAGCCGCCTTGCTAAAGCTACTGAAGCTCAATAGATAGCAAGAAATCTAGGGCCCAATTCCAATCGTGTTTCAATTGTCGTACTGTTTTACACAGTTCTTGTTACAACAGTGTAAATAAACACTACTTTTGAACGACCATGGAGAGACGGTTATGACAATTTAGTAGAATTGACCCCAGATTTAAGCACCTTTGGTCTACGCAACTCCATCGCGTCCTGTCCCGATCTGCATTTTGAAATTGGAACGTCGCGTACCATAGACAATAATGATGGTATCACCGACCGTTTAGCATAGTACAAGGCAAATGGCGATACCTGTTTGTTGTTGAGTATTCAATCTAACCCCATCTGGTGATGAGTTTGCTTTAGTAATGTTGAGAGAATGATAATCTGCAACATCAGAGGGCCATACAAGTTTTCAATTGAATGAAATTGAATCGACATACAACTACAGCGCCATCTTTGAAATACCAATCGACGTAACATCTCATCGTCGTCTCAGCCACATAACACCCACTGCTGGGTATAGGCCTCCCCCAAGGATGTCCACAACGATCGGTCCTGCGCAGTCCGCATCCAACGGCTTCCCGCGATCTTCACCAGATCGTCGGTCCACCTTGTGGGGGGCCTACCCACGGAACGTCGTCCGGTACGCGGTCGCCATTCCAGAACCTTTCCGCCCCAACGGCCATCGGTTCTTCTCGCTATGTGTCCCGCCCACTGCCACTTCAGCGTAACTATATTTAGTAATCTGTGCTTCAGCTGAGCAATCCTTAACGTCTCATATTCAAATCTAATCGATAAAATATCGATACCTTGGGGCTCAAAGGGCGTAACCACCATTTTGGTCAAAATGAGTTTTAAATGCCATCTTATTCAGTTTTTTCTGCGCTATCGAACTGTATTTTTAAAGTTCTCAAATTCGGAAAACAATGGTGAATACGACCCCAAATTTCAAGGCTGGTAATGCAGATTTTTTTGTATTTTTGGACGTAAAAGCAATAATTATTAGGCATCATCAAAGTACTGGGCGTAAACGACAATCTCAAATGAAAATGTAGGGCGTATATCTGTACGACTTAAAGCCATAAAGAATATATTTAATATATTTCATCATAATTTATTGTTGTATGTTAAGGTTTAGAGGGTGGAAACGTTATCGCCGTTTGTATGGAGACACATTCCTCTTAAAAAGTTTAGTTATAAACCCATGTTAAAGCCCTCCAAAACTAGGTTTAATTTCATAGCCACAATCATTGCTTTAATGTGCCTAACATTTGACAAAGCTGTGAAGCTTTGCAAATTTTGTAGCTTAAGGTTAGTTAAACCTTACTGGCTGTGTAGCAAATTGTTAAAAATAATCATTAAAAATAATTTTTAGTTCCAATTAATTTGTCTTAATATTTATTACCTTCGTCAGAACTAGCCAACAATCAAGATTGTTTTGCAATAGTAGCCTTTTACTCTTATCTTCCTTCTAGTAACTAACTATAAAATACTAAATTTATTTTGTCATTCCAAAAGTAAAAAAAAAACTTCCCTACTTATAAATATCAGAATAGAATACAAGCCTCTGATGGACTAAGGGTTGCCAAATTGGCCTATTTTATTAAAAACAGTTGTAAGTATTGTAATATAAACCCAAAAAGTTGAATAACTAATAACAGATCGATAAAAACTACAGTTTTCATTTTGAAAGTTGGTGGTTACACTCTGCGTTACTACGCAGCACTCATTTTATGGGGCATAAAAGACAGCGTTACTAACGCAGCAGTCATTTTATGGGGCATAAAAGACATTCATGATGGATTTTGTGGGGCGTATTCACCAGCTAACTTTTTAATTACAAATATTTCTTAAAATGTTATGTTTTAACATTATGCACATCAAAAATTAACGACTTTTGGTGTAAGAATCATGTTTATAGGATCAATAACAACAAAGTTGTGATAAATACAAAATTTAAATTTTAGTTTTTTGGCTCTCCTGAAAAGTCGTGTTTTGGTGGTTACGCCCTTTGAGCCCCAAGGTATCGATATCATAAAATAAGTAAGTAGAAACTGGTTATGCACTTGACCACGTCCTACCAGTACCAACCATTTTTTTTTCTGTTTTACTTTGCACTTTTATTATTGTTCTCCTTTTAGTAATATCTTTTTGGACACAATTTTGTAATGTATTACTCTGGAAGAGGGCGCTGATTTTTTGAGATACAGGTATTTTTAAACCCAGTTCAGGAATCAGAGTACCTCTTTTGGTCAATAAAGTTATTGAATTGTTAATAACATGATTACAATGGCTGGCTGCGTGGAACTGTGACGAGAAACGAAAAAATATTACCCATTAGGATTGCCTTAACTCCCATTTGAACTAAACTTTCTTTCTTCTTTCTTAATGTATGTTTCTTCTTATCTTTCTTAATGTTTGTATGATAGATAAGACTTTCTTTGCAAGTTGAAAATTGTTTACGGTTTCAATAACCGCAAAATATAATATTATAATTAGTATTTTCTTTTTGTGATTGAAATTGACTTTACTGATTAAGGTCACTTTTCAATTTGACGACTCTGTATGAAATAAAACATGGAGAAAAAAAATAGCCCTTGACAAGTTTCTTGCCGGTTCTTCTCGTTACAAGGTCTCCCGCCGTAGGGTTTGTGAACCGATAGCGTAGCTTCTTTGACGTTCATAAGTGCTTGTAACAGCCTAGACTGAATAAATTAAATTGAATTTTGAATTTTAATGTTAAAATCGGACGCCAGCGGCTTTTAAGCTAGGTATACTGGCGTGTGGTGACGGCCTAAGAATACGCGTGTCACCACTCCCTTACATGCCTGGGATGTCGTAAGAGTCGACTAAGAGGCTCGAAGCATTGAACACCTGTGCGAGAGAAGGAAAACTTGAAACATACCCTCTACCAACTCGTCTGGCCAGCGTGGTAGCAGTAGGCTAATAGCCTCATATGAACGCCACAATAGGCGTGAGCTAGGAGTGACTTATATCCAGCAGTGGACGTCTACAGGCTGATGATGGATTCCTATTATGAATGTCATTAGACAGATATAAAAATAAGAGCTTCTTAAGTTTACTGCAATTGGGTGTTAAGACGTTCCGCTGAGGATTCCGTGGCGCAGTTCCGTGGCCTGCGATTGTTGAGGATAAGCAACCTTCGCAATGGTCGGTCACGGGATGGGTGACCAAAAATTAACTATCGTGAGCTCCTCCGTGCTTTGGAAGGCACGTTAAGCCGTTTAGGTTCTTGTATGGCGTTGGTGTTGTCCGTGGCGTAATCCGATAGATGGTGGGCCTGAATTCTTACAAAATTCGACGCGTTCACGATCGACCGTGAATAGAAAAAAAACTAAGCTCGTTTTTTACTGTTTCAGGAAAAAATTATACGAAATGTTTTTTTTCAGCGCCTCTATTGGCCAGTAGCAGAACTACAAATTCACATACAAATAATAATTATTTTCAGAGGGCCTAGTGTGAGTTTGCAAATATCCAAACGTCACCATCGCGTGAGAATACATTTTGAAAGATAGCCTTAATGCAATGGGAATAAGGTTGAGAATTAAACTCTATTCGCAAACTGGGGCGTCGCAGTAAGGTGAGAAGACTCACACTAAGCACATAAAAAAAACTCATGGTAGAGGGGCTGTGTGTGGTAGAGCTAAGAAAGTTTATAAGGAAACTTTACTAAAGTCCATGCAAGGTCCTTACTTGTACTAATTTGTTAGGGTAAAGGCATTCTAGAAAAATGAACAATTTATGAAAATAATAAAGTACCTACACAAGTGAACCAAAAATCTAATTACAAAAGTTGTGGAAATAATCGGTGACGCCCCTGTATGCACTGCAAATGTTTAAATAAATATTAATTAAAGTAATAAAATCGAAATTCAAAAGCCTGTAATGCATTCTTTTTATAATCACCCTGATCAAATGTTATTTAGAAGACTACTGACGGCATCTGTCGTCGAGTAGCAAAACCAAAATCTATTAATAAAACTTAACCTTGTCTATGGCATTTGGCAATGTATGAAGTTCAATTTTGACAGTTGTAACCAGTGGTCAGCGTATTTTTTATACCTCCTTGCATTTTGATACCAAAATATTAGTTATTCGCAAAGTGGTATTACGTGTGCACGATGAAAATACGAACCCACGCACTTCGGGAAAGGTGGAATGCAGACCGCTAGCTACGGTAAGTATTCTAATTTCGAGTTACAAATAACGTAATGACCATATTTTTAACTGATTAAAAAAAACTGTAGTCAATTGGCTGTTAACCTTTTAACTGAAAGCGGGACTAGTAATTCGACGCTGTGTCGCCTATAATTCTATTACGAATCAGTCTGTCTTCGCATACATTAAGGACATATCTGTTGCACAGTTTCGGCGTTATTTTGCGGTATCTACTTTATCATGAAATTGTTTTGTTATCTATACTAGAACAAAAATTCACTTTTGAACCGTTGATTGGCTTTAAACTGCCTGATAATAGCGTTAACTGATGCAGTTATCTGTGAAAAAAATATGTTTAAAAAGTATAATCTAGTGTTCTAAATTCAAATCTATTTTTTGGTCTATGACGTAGAGATACCGCGAGTTTTGTTCTTTTAACGGTTTTGGAACATGTAAAGAGGTCAGTATGCTGTTTTTATTTTTTAATTTTATCGTTTTCCTATAGGATTTTTTACATTGAGATTAGTGTTCTTACTGCCCAAGTGCTACTGAATACTGAATTTGTTTGATTACAAATACTAAAATTATCATGCTAACTTGCTCACAAAACTGTAATCTCCTATTTGCCCAACTTCTGGATATTAAAAAGATGGTCTCACTGAACAGTGAGACCATCTTTTTAATTTTCTTAACAAATATACAGATCTATACCGCTTCTACAAATAATAAATAATAAAATAACAAATATTTCTTACACTCACACCAATTAACATAGCCCCAAAGTAAGCACTGTAGGGCTTGTGTTATGGGATACTACGGGAACGTATATAAACACATATAAGTATTTGTGTAAAAATATATATAAACCTCCATGACTCAGGTACAAATGCTCGTATTCATCATACAAACATTTGCCCCTACTGGGATTGGAACCCAGAACTTCAGAGTAGGCGACACCTTGAAACCGGTGTATGTACCACTCTGCCATGGCGGTCGACAAAATATTTAAGTAGTTCAGAAGTAAGATATTTACAATAAATATAATTTACATGAAAGTATTAACTCAAATTAATCAAAGTTTCATTGTTCTCTGCAAAACTCAAAAATCTTGGATTTAATTTGTCATTTGCTAGCAGGACACCGGTGTCCAGAGAAAATTGGAATATCTATTGTGTCTCATAACTCAGAGCCTGAAAGGTTAAGGCATGGTAAAATCTTCATTGTTATTTGAAGCGCTCGTGGCCGCGCTTGACAGACTGATCTTAATTGATCACGTTTGTTGAGCAACGCTCGGTCTGGTCAGGTGACGGATGGGTGACCGTAAAGTGGCATTACAACTGAGTGCTTCCGTGCTTCAGAGGACACGTTAAACCATCGGTCCCGGCTGTTGTCATCTGATAACAGTCGTTTAGCCAAGTCAGAGGCCTTTTAGGCAGCTTGATAAAGTCTGACACCAGAGGTGGCCACAAATCCTCATACAATAAAAAAAACAGGGGTGCGTTTGCGTAAGGTAATCGTAAATTAAAGTGGTTCAAACAATTTTGCATATTTAGGTACAGTGATCAGCAACTATGTTCAATACAAAATTACAAAATTTCTACAGGCAAATCTAAACTCAACACCATTCTGTTGTAAAGTTCGAAGTCGATAGGATAAATTATGATTTTGTAATTTTTGCATTTTTCAATGCTATTTTTTCTATTTAAAATTTACCATTGATAGGATAATTTTGACAGAAATGAAAGCCGTAAGTAAGTACACCTGCTGGTGACCATACATTTTTTAAATAAATAATGTTTTGATTTGAATTTATGCTGTAATCTTTTAATAGATAGGTAACATATAACAGCAACCAAATCTATTCAGTAGTTGTGGAAAGTGGTATCAGACATAGGTTCAACATACAAACAACCTCAAATGCCAAACATATTCTAAATATAAAGTACACTGCCTCCATTCCATCTGTTTGTGGGAAAGGAAGGAACTTGTCCCCAAATTCCATAAGTATTATTTTAATATAATATTAATTTCAATTTATATTTCAATTTCAATTGTTTATTGCATATACCATAATGTAAATAAAGGTGTATGTAACAAAAGAAATGGAAAGAGGGAAGACACTTCTTGAGATTATTTTTTAAATTATATTTTAGGCAGTTTTAATCTTATCTTAGTGTAGGTAAGCTGACTATATATGGTAAGTAGTTATTTAAAATGTTTGTAGGTATCTATTTATAATACTTTATAGGTACTTGTGGATTATTTGTTAATTATCCTATAATAATATTATTATTTATTACTACTTATTTATTATTTTAAACTTTTATCATCTAAATATAAGTAAGTATTATACATTTTTTATTTCCAGTTTAATCTTTTATGGAGCTTATTATTAAGTTAGACCAATACATATGAAAAATAATAATACATAAATATGAAAAATAACTCAAAATCATACAGTAGGAAATACAGCCTTATATTGCTGGACTTTTGGTTTAAAATCAACTAATGACATAATTGACCACAATAAATAAAAGTTCCACAACTAATTTTCGACTTAATGTCTTATAAACATAAGTTTTTTTATATTTTATTATGTATAGGTAAGCGCTTGACCGCTATCTCGCCTGATGGTAAGCAATGATGCGATCTAGGATGAAACGCGCTTGCCTAGAAGATACCTATTCACACGCGACTTGTAGGCCCCCAAGATCTCAGGCAAAACACTCCACTGTCTGGCAGTACGGATGATAAAATTTGACGCAAAACGTTTACTTAATGATAATCTTTGGGATCTCAACCATAAAGCGGTGGCGCATATTTGTATGTCTTGTTGTCCGATGGAAAAAGGGATTAGGCTGTGCAATTCAGCCGCACACTCACCGAAATGTATCCGATAAAAAACTGATAAACTTGCAACCTTTCGTCTATGCTCAAGGCTGAGCTTATTATGAAAGAGATCATTGTTGCCGATAATCTTCTTGGCCCTCTGCTCAATGGACTCAATCGTCTGGAGCTGGTATTGGGCGGAACCATCCCAAAGATGAGAACAGTACTCCACACACGATCGAACTTGCGCTTGGTATAGATTAAGCAACTGTTCCGGTGTGAAGTACTTCCTCACCTTTGCAAGAACGCCAAGCTTTTTTGATGCTAATTGAGCTTTAATCTCAATGAATAACCCAAAATTTAGAGTTGGTGACAATGATATACGAGAAGCTCAAGATGGTCAGTAATCGGCACGGATACACCTCGGAAAGAAGGTGTCAGGTTGAAAGGACTCCTTTTAGCGGAAAAAGAAATACCTGGATCTTTGAGGGGTTGAACCTGACCAGATTGGCATCGCCCCATTCGGAGACTGCCTGCAGCGATAGGTCCATGCGACTGATCATCGCTCCCTATGACACTGGACATGTTCGGCGCTGGCTCGTGCATCAGACATATAACTCTCTACAACGGTGCTATCATCTGCGTACCCCAAAATACCGGGCATAAGCAGGTCGTTAATATGTAGCAGAAAAATTGTCGCAGACAGTACCGACCCCTGAGGGTCCCCGGCATTGATAGCCAATTGGTCGGACGAGCAACCATCAATTGACAACTCGAAACACTGAACCCTCAAGAAATCCGATATCCAGATACATAAACCAGCGCGGGAAGTCCATATGAAGGAATCTTATGAATGCTTTCATGCCACACCCTGACAAAAGCCTTCGAGATATGGAGAGAGACAGCGAGCGCGTCACCATGCTTCTCGATGGCTTCGCTCCATAGGTAGGTGGAGTATGCTAGAAGGTCTCCAGTGGACCGGTTGAGGCGAGACCCATATTGACGGCCAATAGGCCAACCGCGGTTTCACCCGCATGTTTCTCGTTCCCGTGGAAATATCGGGATTTAAAGTAGCATATGTTCTCTCCGATTCCGTCCTTCCAACTAACTCCATGCCAAAAATCAAAGCGATTTGTTGCTTAGTTAGAGCATTATTAAATAGGACAACCAACGAAACATATATAGTAAGATTTTTGACATGCGAATTGAACCTTCAACTAAGTTATGTTCCACTTATAGGTCGCAACGGCATGCATAATGGACTACTTCAAAAGAAGTTAATTACTTTCGTTAATTAAATTAGAAAAAATTAACTGAAATATTGAACTGAAACATACATTAAAACACATAAAACACTAAATAATAACGGATGATTAAACAATATACAATAAAAAATTAATAAGAACAATATACGGGTACAAGGCGAGAATTATGCAGATTCTAGATTATAATGTTTGTTAGGATTAGGATTGAAAAAGTTTGCTCTGGATCTCCACTCAATCTAGCCCGAAACCCAAGACAGGATCTATGATGGGGAGAACTAACCCAGAAGGCTCCTATTTTTTTTTTTTTTACAATTTACTGGGCATGCATTTGACCACCATCGTGCTTAGTAAACCTAATTTAATAAACGCAAGGGCTAGGTATATGGTCAGTTGAGTTTTTTTTAAAAAAACGTTTTCTCGTAAAGTACTAAGGTTAAATAAATAATTTATTATTCAAATGAAACACCTGTTATTGTTCTATTATTTGTGATATAAAAAAAATTTTATATATCTATTACTTTTTTAAATAAATCTCCCTAAAAAAACTGTACTGGTCAACCGAAAAGTTCCCCGATTGTACGCGGAAATACAGACGCATGGAGGGAGTCCACTTTTTTTTTGTGCGCGTATTGTTAACATGCCGATTCCCATCAGCTTCCTTTTTAGAAATTCCACCCCACCGATCCACCACACAGTCGAGAGATTTTTTTGGCTTGGGTTACCTTCGCCCTTTATTTCGACCCCTAGCCGCACCTAGCCACTGTTGACTATCCATCCATAAGGATAAAACATGCCGAAGATGTTTGTCCGTGGATGTGTAACCTCGCGGTCGCGGAAACCGCTGTTTTGATGTCACCGCGATGTAACAAATACAAGCGCTCCTTGTTACCACCGGGAATCCAGACGTACTGCAGGCTAATCGCTACCTGGGGGCTCAATCCCTTTCAATTCGTAATTTGAAAGTTATTCAGGCCGTCACTATTTGACATTTGAAAGGGATTGTGATCGGGATGCGTTTTAAAAGGTATGGAATAAACGAAATTGAACTGTCTAAACCAGGCCCGTCCAACATACGGCCCTCGGGCCAAATAGTGGCCCGCATAAGTCCTTTATCCGGCCCGCGACGACATTAATAGCTAGGAGAGTGCTTACTTAATCCTTCGCTATTGGGCATTTCATTTGGCCCGCTACGGTTACAAAAATACTAATCCTGGCCCTCTACAAAATTATGTTGGACACCCCTGGTCTAAGCAATATGACAGACGAAAATATCACAATCTCAATACCTCTGAAAGGGATTGTGATGCATTTTAAATTAGACAATCAGGAGGCTGGTTGATATTCCTAGTTTGCGTACAAAGCGATTTTCCACATCTTTTATAATGCGCACAGCCAGGCAGAGGAGTTCCTTGCCTGCGTCTGTATTCCCAAGTGTCTACAATCCTGCGGGCTATTACCTAGCAATTACCGCGCAATCGCTGCGAAACGTCAAAATAAAAATGGTATTACGTATGTGATTGCTGGCTAGTCGCTTGCTGAAGGTTCGTATAGCGGCGTCTCACTCTCTCGCGCTCCTACCTAAGTGACACTAGCGCCAAAAACAATTTGGTAACAATAACAGGAACTAAATAAATGCACATTGTAGTTCATCGTTTGTTCGGTATAGGCCGCACTGTTGACACGTGACGTATATTTAGGGCTCGAATGAATAGGCTTTTCCTAGGCAAGATCGCTCTATCTTAGGTCTTTCCTTATTATCCATCATCAGCCTGTTCACGTCCACTGCTGGACATAGGCCTCTCCTAGCTCACGCTTATTGTGGCGTTCATAGGAGGCTAAAGCCTACTGCTACCACGCTGGCCAGACGGGTTGGTAGAGGGTTTGTTTCAAGTTTTCCTTCTCTCGCACAGCAATGCGTCGAGCGTCTTAGTCGACTCTTACGACATCAGGCATGTAAGGGAGTGGTGACGCTTGTATTCTTAGACCATCACCACACGGCACCTTTATCCTTCCTAAATAAATATATCAGAATGATGCCAAGCCTATTTAATGTACTTAAAAAGAACCTCACTGCAAGACATCGTGGTCTACATGCAGGTTATTCGACATGCACAGTCGGGGAACTCCCCGGTCGATTACGTTTATGCGATATTCGCGCTCGATTTGGATAGCCGTATCGGATCGGCTTACAACGTCACTAACTGATAACCGTCCAAGGGATTTACCGCGGCAAGTGGTATACCGGGTCTTTTTTATGAACTACTACCACCAAGTATTTTTACGTTAAGTATACTTTTACTTTTATAGCCTTCATCATACCTGCCCCCGAATTGTCTAATCTTCTTCTTCTTCTTCTTCTTATCGAGAGAGGAGTTAGTGGCCACCTCTGGTGTCAGAGTGTATCAAGCCGCCTATAAGGCCTCTGACTTGGCTTAACGACTGTAATCAAATGACAACAGCCAGGACCGACGGTTTAACGTGCCCTCCGAAGCACGGAAGCGCTCAGTTATAATGCCACTTTACGGTCACCCATCTGACACCTGACCGGGTCGAACTTTGCTTAACGAACGTGATCGAATACGATCTGTCTGTCAAGCGCGGCCATGAACGCTTGTCTAATTTTAAAATATATCACAATTCCTTTCAAAGGTATTGTGACTGTGATAGTGATTTATGGAATTGTGTTACTTATAGTCGCAATCCCTTTTTAGCTTTTGGATTCGTTACCGGCCCGCCACTTTGTTTTTTTTTTTCAAAATCACGCTTCTGATAATACCTATATAATGTACGATTTTGTAATTTTTGCATTTTTCAATGCTAATTTTATACTTATGGTAAATTTTAAATAGAAAAATATTGGAAAAACATTAACTCGGCCACAAGTGAATTCTCATACGGGAATCGAACCCGCGACCGAACCGAGCCGAAGCGGCCGAGTAAATTTTTTCCAATATTTTTCTATTTAAAATTTACCATTAGTATAAAAATACCTATATAAATAGATAGGGAACGTAAAGATGAACAAAAAATATGCAACATAAAGTGTCAGTATCATACAGTATTAGTATGACAATTGGAGTTAAAGACACAAACTTTGGGGTCGGCATTATAATTTTTTTTCTCTAATTAAATGGCTAACGTGATATTTTAGGGCATTATTAGTTTTTTTTTTAGCGACTGGGAACTTTGAGCCTTCATCATACTGATGTTAAATATTGATAAGGGAGAATATGGAAGCGTGCCTCTCCCGGAATCCTCAATCACTGAGGAACTGGCTATTTAATCTTTAACTGCCGGAACACAAGAATGCTGAAAACATTGTTGTTATGGCGACATACTTAGATAAAATGGTAGTAAGTAGCTAGCCAGGCGGACTTACAACAAGTCCTACCACCAACCAATATGTATCCCCGTTGGGAATCCGCTGGGAGGCGGTTAAATTCAGTTCATCTGTGTATCCCCTGTTCATTTATATAGGTATTATCGTGCGACGTAATTTTTTTTAATGGCGTCTCATACTACTGAGGCCAGACTCCATACAATAAAAGTTCGAACCCCTTTAGTAAAATAATTAACGCCCTGTTTATTTTAAATTTTCTTCGACTGAAATGTAGGAAAACGATACCATACGATTTGTTCCGCGAGTTCTTCACACTACAAACTAGGGCGGTTACAACCCGATACTCGGGTTCGTCGATCGACGAAAAATTTTTAATTGCAGTTTGTGATCATCACGTTTAACATTTTGTATTTATTTTATAGTTTTCGGAACAAATAGACTCGAGTACCTTTAATTTTATACCTTACTTGGCCGCGTACTACGCGCCAAAGTCCCTATCGAGTCGTCACAAATTTTGCGAACCTGAATTAAGTATATAGATACTACACGACCAAGACAATTAAGCGCATGACAGAAATGCGGTTTTGTACTTTTGGCACCTGCAGCCCATTTCAATCACCGTACTTCTCTTAGTATCTGATTTAATAGCGCTACAGTGATTAACTGATTGATTACCGCTTCTTGAAATTTAGTTTTTTTAGTTAGATTTTTTTAGTTTTTCTCAGCTGTCATGCGCCTAATTCTCTTGGTCAGATAGTACACGAAATTTGCTTACCGCTTTTGACACAGCTTTCATTACAATGTTTAACAGTTAAATTGAACAATAAAGTTTCAAATGCTAAAGAAGGGAACGGCGTATATTATCTGATTCTGTGATATTGTGTAAGTATTATTAATTCTTAAAGAAAATACCAAGAAGCACAAAAAAATTACTTTGCTATTACTAGAGGTAGGAATTTTAAAAAGTTTCTTACAGGAATAAAAGCACAGTTTTATCAAAAGTGTATCTATGGGGACCGCGCACAGGACGACGCTCCGTGGGTAGGCCCCCGACAAGGTGGACCGACGATCTGGTGAAGGTCGCGGGAAGCCGCTGAACGCGAACAGCGCAGAACCGATCGTTGTGAAGATCCTTGGGGAGGCCTATACCCAGCAGTGAGTGTCATGTGACTGAGACGACGACGACTATTATTTAATAGTACTATTAGTAACAAAGTACCTAAGTAGTATTTAATAGTACTATTTAATTAATAGTTAAAATAAAATCTTAAAGCAAACCATGTTTCAAACATGTGACCATTTGACATTTAAGTTAGGCACCGTATTTAAAATCTTCGCCAAAAAACGAAAAGTTAATCTAGCTTGTTTATGGTTCGTGCAGTTTAGCGTTACGTTTTTTTTCTAAGTTTAAATGTTAATTTTATCATACTAGTTGTGAGAACCAGTTCTAATCGAATTTAAAAAGTAGTTTGTAATACAGATTCTTATTAAGTCGCATACCGCAATTATTAGCAGTTAAAGTATTCGTTGAATAAACCGTTATTTATGATAATATAACTCGTTGTTAAATGTCGCACTAGTTACAGAGTTTTATGTATCACAAAATGGTCTAAAAGTGATTCGCGCGCGTTTGGACTGCAATTTGTTGAGGTTAAGCAATGGTCGGTCAATAGATGGGTGACAAAAAATTGACTATCTCGAGCTTCTCCGCGCTTCGGAAGGTACGTTAAGCCGTTGGTCCCGGCTGCATTTGCTGTCGTTAAAACCCCCCAATCTGCATTGGGTGCGCGTGGTGGGGATGCGAACCCGCATCCAGTCAAGGCGACATGAGACAAGTTGCTTTTTTCTTGTATATTTTCTAGTTTAATATTTATTACTTTATTTACGAATTTCAAGCATTCATTTTTAGTTTATTTACTTATTTTAAGTCATAATTACTGACTTGACGTTAATTCAATCTCGATCTCAATGCGATCGCGTCAATAGTAAGGGGATATTTATGAGCAATTGCACTACAATAAAATTGCAATTGAAATATTATTATTACTAGGTCACCAAAATTAAGCCCCAGAAGTCTTATGGCCTGCGCAGACGACGGACATTGAAGGACTTTTTGTCCGCGACACGACCTTATTACTAAGAACATAAAGTTGAATAAATAACGAGGACTATCGCGTACTTTTCATGGATATATGGATGATGACGACCTGTTTGGCGCAGGGGTACTAACCCCACCTTCTGCGCCAGAGGTCCCGGGTTCGATCCCCGGACAAGACAAATATTTGTGTGCATGAACATGTCTATTTGTCTTGGTCTGGGTGTTTTATATATGTATATTAAGTATGTATTTACAAAAAAAAAAAGTATATAAGTATGTTTATCCGTTATCTAGTATCCATAACACAAGTTCTTCATGATACTTAACATGGGCTAGATAATTGGTGTGATTGTATGGAAAATATACGCGATCTAAGTTTAATCTTATTTGGTTAACAATAAAGACGTGTCGCGGACAAAAAGTCCTCCGTTATCCGTCGTCTGCGCTAGCTCTTATAATGACCTTATCGGTTGCGGTGAAGTACCTAACATTCGCAATGATCGGTCTCGGGGATAGCCACCAAATTTATTTATTAATAACTTTATTAAAACAAGCTGTGTAGTGTCGGCTTAGAATAGCACTATCCCCTCATCTCGTGGGTGTCATAAAATGCGACTAAGGGACTCAGCCTTCAGGAGACGGGCAGCAGCGTCTCCTACAAAACTTGGCCGTACTGCGATCGCCAACCCGCCTGCCAAGCGTGGCGATTATGGCAAATCCCCCCCCCCCCCCCCCTTTTGGGGGAGGCCTATACCCAGCAGTGGGTGTTATGTGGCTGAGACGACGATTACAATACCACAAATGTGAAACATTTACAAATACAAACGTAATTTAGGTGATATAAATGCAGCCTTATCGCTTAAAGCTATCTCTACCAGGCAACCTATTATGGATAATCTCGAGCTCCCTACTCCCTATTTCAGAAAACAGTTGTTAGTGATTCCCGGCTGCATTTGCCGTCGTTAACACCCAACCCAGCATTCCGCATTGGGTCCGTGTTAGATATTTCAAAGTTTTTAGTAAATAAAAATCCAATTTAATATTAAAATATGTTGTAATAAAGATGTGAAACAAAAGAATATCGATTAAACAAAATATAGTTCGCGCCGTAGAAAAATTATAAAAAAGTAAAAACTTCACGGCACTGGCACACCGCGCATAAAACCTTCATGGTAAGCGTAGAGGCGCTTTAAAAGTCCGTGTGGTCAATCATGGCCTATCCTTCTCATTTATCCATAAAAGAAGGGTTAGCAGTCAGTGGGGCCATTTAATATTACTAACTAATATTATAAATGCTAAAATTTGTGAGGATGTTTGTAACGCTTTCACGCAAAAACTCACACTCACTCATTTACGCCTGTGGACGTCCACTGCTGGACATAGGCCTCTCCTAGCTCATGCCTATTGTGGCGTTCATAGGAGACTATTAGCCTACTGCTACCACGCTGGCCAGACGGGTTGGTAGAGGGTTTGTTTCAAGTTTTCCTTCTCTCGCACAGGTGTTCAATGCGTCGAGCCCCTTAGTCGACTCTTACGACATCTCAGGCGTGTAAAGGAGTGGTGACACTTGTATTCTTAGGCCGTCACCACACGGCACGCAAAAACTACTGAACCTATTTGGATGGAAAAGTATCTTACTTTTCCCGATATTCCCACGGGAACGGAAACCACGCGGATGAAACAGCGGGCAGCGGTGATAAAGATGATCATATGAATCGGAAAGTACATTAAAGAACTATCCACACACGTCAGGGCCGTGCCCGGGACGTGACCCGGCGGTGCCCCGTCAGGTGTAAAAAAAATATCGGTGCATTCATTGTCTATTTACTTGATCACATATGTCCGTCCCTTGCCGGCAACGGAGCGTCAGTGTCAGAGCCGACGACGCCGTGACGTGTGAAAGTGTCAAATTCCACGCCGTGCCGTTGCGTGTACGTGAAAATTAACGACGAATTTTTGAGTGTGACGGTACGCATGTATACCGTTTTGTACGATCTATCAAACCCCAAATATATGGATTCAAAGTACAAAAATAATATTTGGAGCCCCTGACGGGACACGGATGCACGGTCTCGGCACGGCCACGGCCCGGTCACGTCCCGGACACGGCCCTGACGTGTATGGATAGTCCTTAAGGGCTTATACATACGAGCAGTGGCGAAGGGTCCTTACATACCGATTCTCATCACCTTCTCTTTTAGAAATCTCGCTCCAGCGATCCACTATGCAGATCATAATAATTATGTAATTATTGTTACCAATAAATGAATATGTGTGAGTGAATGCCAGGCAGTTGCAAATTGTACAAAATATTGAAGTGAAAACTTCTTTAGCGGCGTTGTGCACGTCAGAGTTTTAAATTTTTAAAATGTTAAAGTCGCGTCAGGACATTCGTAAGACGTAGGGAGAGTAGACCGCGGGCGCGGCGTAGGAGAGGAAGTATCCCCCCTCTTTTTCTACCGCGCGGCGAAAATGTATGCCTGCCCCTGCCGTTTCGTTTAAGCGGTTTTCACTTCTGCCGGCACTCCCGGAGTGCAACCCGTTGTTTTTTTTTTTTTAATTTCCATATCTGATTTTGTCTGATTTGTGGATTTTCTTGGTCCGGCTTACCTTTGATACATTTCGACCCCTCGTCACTGCAGACGAGCTGCACTTTTTTGTCGACAGAGCTAACTGCAGCTGTCGACATTGGTCAGCAGCAGCAATCACAAGTCACAACTGCAGCGTCGACCAAAGGCAATTTGGGGACTACCGCATAAAAAATATGGTTATGCTTAATTAAGGGCTTCATTTGACAGCTGAATGACCTTATATTATGTTAATTTTACGACCTTCAACTGTCAGATAAAGCCTATATCCATACCCATAGTTTTTAAGGCGGTAGCCTCCTTGGTTGCCTTTGTCGAAAGACAGCTGCAGTTGCCTTGTTGACAACAAGAGTGCTGCTTGCGTGTGTGGCCCCTAAGTTGTTGGTCAGTCCCGCTCGGCTGCATTTGCCGTCGTTAACACCCAGCTTTCCGCATTGGGTCCGTTTGTTAGGTCATACTCATTCATAACCTATCCTCCTTAATAACCATCTATTAGGAGGGGACAATAAAATGGGCGATAATGATGATATGAATGATAAATGTGATGTGAGTAATCTAAATATTAAGTTAATCTATTTGTAATGCAAGTTTATTGAAATTATTTATAATGCAATTCTAGAAAATGATTAAAGTTAGTCCTTGAATAACCAGTCTTATTTTTTGAAGTGTAGGCTTAATTTAGATCTATCTGGTTCTAATCAGTTTACTTACTCGCATGATTAGATATAACCTGAATTTTAATAACGCTCTCAAAGAATTTTGTCTCAAACAACTTTTGAGTGTAAGTGTGAACAACATTTAGTTTATATAAAAAATATAAGTTGTTTTAATTCTAGTTTCTGTGATATAGGTAATACGTCGCCAAACAAAAATGATGTGCACTAACTTACTCACAAACCTATACCGAGATAGACGAAAAGAGCTTCAAACAGTATGAGAACCTAGCGTGTCGAATTTTTCGTACCTACGATGACGTCATGAGCGAGATTTAGTGATGTGGAAATGTTATTGACGAGCTCTTGCGAGAAAGCATCGCACAATTACTTATCCATTTTTGTTTCTGAGTGACGCGTGTTTTCATGTCAATATGGTCTCAAGAGGACTGAATTAGGTCGTAAAACTTTGACCGTGGATCAAACTTTTGGCACGCAAGGTAGTTACACTTTTACCGTCTATCTCGATATAGGTCTGTGAAGTAACTAGATTTACCGTTTTAAAGCTCGCACTAGACTTAACTACTACACTAACTGTCAAAGTTAAAATATTTTTATTCAAATAGACTTATAGATAAGTGCTTTCGAAAAAAGGAGAAGAGAGGACATCTTTTAACCCTTAATAAAATAAAGGTAACTATTTTACCACTTTGAGTTTTTTTTAAAAACCTGATATATTTATCGTTATATAATCCTGGAAGAACTAGTTTTACCAAATTATAATTCCTTAATAGTTACTTTATCTTGTTCATGGCAACACACAGCATAGAAATGTCAACTGTCAGTGTATTGTTACGTCAAAACTGACAAACCGTTAGTAAGGTGAAAACATTCGAATATTTTATT
Source organism: Chrysoteuchia culmella (assembly GCA_910589605.1). NCBI lineage: Eukaryota > Metazoa > Arthropoda > Insecta > Lepidoptera > Crambidae > Chrysoteuchia > Chrysoteuchia culmella. The sequence goes on from OU342669.1 coordinate 2,634,005, forward strand.
GTGCTCTATAGTTTTTTGAAAAGTTTCTTCAACAAAAAATCTGGTAAGTTATTTTGCGGTTCTAATTACGCTATATGTATGTCTTATTCAACTCATTCACGGCGTCAGAAAGTAAATATTTGTATATTTTTGGATGTTTCAAAGAAGTGGTAAATAATTTACCCTTGTCTGTTATAAAAATTATATACATAAAAATACTTTGTATACAACAAGGACTTTTGTAACAAGGAATCAGATAGTTATAATGATATATTTTTTGTAGATTCATCATGGCCGGGAGAAAAAAATTATCAAAGGAAAAACTTCAAGATTTCGTGGATAATCTTGAAGAAATTTCCGACTTGTCTGAATGCGATGAAAACGATGACCCATGTTGGGGGGATTTCGTTAGTAGTCCTTCGGATTCATGTTTAAGCTTACCAGCAGAAAAAATTATTGAAAAACGGCTAGAGGACATGTTTGGGTCGGATGTCAATTATGAGAACGTTGTTCTAGAGACTGAATTTGCAGAACAACCGAATGAAAATCTTTTAGACATTTTGGGGTCAAGCTGTATGTTGCCTAATCTTACTGTTTCTCCGGTACGAAGTCAAGACTCACCTTTTTCCATGTCCTTACAGCAAAGCGGCGGAATGCCAGCAAACGAACAAGACCCTTTATTTCATGATCACGACTTGCCTATAAATGAAGTACCAGCCAACAGCTCTCCTAGTTTACTCGTTGACACAAATCTGCAGAATAGTCAGCTAGCGCGTGAGCAAGACCTTGTCACCTCTAATGTTTCTGATTCTAACAGGGCTGCAATGATAGTAGCTGAAAATAACTCATCTCCTCAACAGACCCATCATCGTCTTTCAACACGCAGAGCTCGTACTTTACCACGGAACTGGATATTTGAAGCTGAGCCCCACAACGTTCCATTGTTCGATAAAAAAGCTAAGCCACATTCACACTACACTCATAAAACGCAACCAGTTGATGTTTTCCAAAACATTTTTCCCGATCACGTCATAGATATCATTGTTGAGCAAACCAATCGATATGCGCACCAAAAAAAAAGTAATTTTTGGACGCTAGTTTCTAGTGAAGAAATCAAGGCTTATCTGGGAGTTCTTATAATGATGGGACTGAACCCGCTTCCAGACATGGAATTATACTGGTCCAGCGATCCGTTTTATAACAACGCTGAAATATCACGTATTTTCACACTTTCAAGATTTAAGAAAATAACTGAAAATTTACACCTAAATGACAATGAGACGGAACCACCCAGAGGTTCGCCAAATTTTGACAAAGTCTACAAATTGAGGCCTATAATCACAGAATTAAATAAAATGTTTAAAAATGAAATGAGTAATTCAAGCAAACAATCTGTAGATGAGTGTATGGTTAAATTTAAAGGGAGGAGTAGTTTGAAACAGTATATGCCTAAAAAACCAATTAAACGGGGATTTAAAGTCTGGGCGAGATGTGATTCGGTAACTGGCTACATGTATCAATTTCAGATATATACTGGTAAAGGGGATAGTGTTGAAAATGAGGGTTTAGGGTATAATGTCGTAATGTCACTTTGTAACGAATTACCTAGAAATACGCTAGTAGCTTTCGATAATTTTTTCACAAGTTGCAATTTGATGGATGATTTGTACGAAAAAGGAATATATGCTATTGGGACTGTCCGAAGCGATCGAAAAGATCTTCCTAGTATCTTGAAAAAAGTTCAGCCCAAAAATTTAAGATTAGAAAAGCACCAACTTGCTTCAATCAGTTCTGGACCAATAACGGCTATAAAATGGCACGATACAAGAGATGTGTCTGTTCTAACTACTGCTCACCATCGTGAAGTAGTATATGTCAAAAGAACCCAAAAAGACGGCTCAAGACAAAATATACTCTGCCCTGCGGCTATTGCTGATTACACCCTTACCATGGGCGGTGTGGATCATTTCGATCATTTTCGGTCATCTTACCCAATAGATCGCAAATCGCGCAAGTACTGGATGAGGCTTTTTATTTTTATGTTTGATTCCGCAATTATCAACGCATACATAGCATACAATACAGCTCATGTAGTAAGCACCCATTCTCATAGAAACTTTCGCTTGAAATTAGCGCGAAGTTTGGTCGACAATTTCACAAAAAAAAAGAACAAGCCAATCGTTTTTAAAAATAAAAAAGGGGGGCATTTTGGTGTCCCTGACGAAATTCGGCTGTTGAATGTCGGAGTACACATGCCCGAGGAAATGCACACCTACAAAAGATGTAGGTTTTGCAGTACCAAAAGAGAACAAAAACGCTCAAAAATTTGTTGTTCTATGTGCGGAGTTGCTCTATGCGCCAAGTCATGTTTTAAAATGTTTCACACTGCTCTAGAAGAAAATGAATGTGGTCAATGTCAAAAAATCTCTATTTTAGTTCATAAGTATAATTACTAAAGCAATGTGCAATTTCTCCTCAGTATTCATGGTTAAGTTTTTTAATGTACGACGCCTGCACATCGACCTATCCAAAACTGTAAAATTTCTTCAATACATTTTCAACCATATGCCTTAGGTATAAAGTTCAAAGTTTATTGAGGAAATTTAACAGTTTGTGGTTTGTGGTGTGGTAGGTTGATGTGCAGGCGTGTGTACAATATTTTAATGTATGGTGTTGGTTGTCTTAAATAAAATAATTAATAATTACAAATTGTTTCGTAAAATTAAAAATGTGCAATATGATGCCAATATTTGATTTTTAATAAATAGCTTTATGTGATTTTGAATAAATAAAAAGATTTAAAAAAACTGTTTTATTTGTAAAAAAAAAAATAACAAGCAAATCAAGGAGAAACAATTAGTGTAAAAATAAAAATAAACTGTAACGGACAAGGGTAATAATTTTACCACTTACATCTAAAATGTTGAAGTTCTAAATGGACAATGGTAAATTATTTACCACCAAAAAAAACCCCCCATCCCCTAATTTTTTTATATTTTCATTGCCAAAAATGAAATGTGGGACCATCATTTACCCGGAACCCATTGTCATTTTCTTAATATCTTATCCAGGGACTCGCGTTTGTTTAAGGGTTAACTGACAAGAAGAACGGCCGCAAGAAACTTACCAGCTTCAACATGAACAACAACATTTACAAAGAAACATGTTGTTGCCAAACGCAAATCTACAGTCTTCAAATATAAATCCACAGAATATTGCTAATTCATACACACAGACACACACACACAAACACACACACAAAACTTCTCACCAATGTATACACACATTTACCTACACTCACTCTCAAGCTCACACTCATCCACACACCGATTTAATCTTAAATACACAACCCCTCTCACAGCCCTTTGGACGCGTGCAGCTCACACATTGTTTATTTAGATAGTTTAGTCATGTTTATTTTATTGTTTTACTTTTTTGTTATTGTTTTAATTGTCCCTATCACTCGTCCGATGTAAGCCCTGAATAGTACCTACTTTTTGTCCTTGGGTGGGCCTGGCGACCTGTAGCTCAGGTTTCCACTGCTGAAACCTATTTCATTCTGGTGCCTGTGCCTGTATAACTATCTCCTATACCTGTGATGGACTGGTGTCCATCACAGGTATAGGAGATAGTTATACATACCTACATAACACTACTTGATTGTAAGAACCCTATTTGTGATGGAAAAATAAAGTAATTTTTATTATCATTTTATTTTATTTTTAAATATAAGAGGAGAACTTTAGTAAAAAGCTTAATAATAATATCGTTTGAAGTCTCCCTAAAAATCCTACATAGGCGCGGGCAGGGCGATTCTCGGGATACGACATCTCTAGCTCGTCATTTTGTCACACATCTGTATCAAAAATTCACTGAAAAATCCTTCGAAATTATATTATTGACTGAAATATTTTGACAATATTAAATACTAGCTTTCGCCCGCGGTTTAACCCGCGTGGTTCCCGTTCCCGTGGGAATATCGGGATTAAAAATAGCCTATGTTACTTTTCGTCCTTTCAACTAACTCTATGCCAAAAATCAAATCGATTGGTTGCTTAGTTAGGGCGTGAAGGAAGGAGAAACAAACACACTTTCGTATTTATTATATTATGTAATAAATAATAAAATAATAATAATATGTGTTGGGCCCATGTCCCCACGCAAGCCTGGCAAAAGGACCGGGCTTTGTCTGAGAAACCCAAGCCGAGATACATAATAATAATAATAATAAGGATTTCACTCACATTTTTAATTAAGAAACTAGAAAAATTACGAATTCGAGTCGAGATGTCAAATAGTGAATTTTACGTGAATAAGTACAGATTTGTGGCTCCAAAAATTTCGTATGGAAAATGTCACAACGCGAGAATTCACGTATGGTGTGTGTAGTGTTGTGTTGTGTTTATAAATGTCCCATAAATATTTATTTTAATCAATTTAAAGGTGGATATGTCTACGAGGAGTTCAACCGCGATCCGGGCCCGGCGCGGACACAAGGAGCGCTCCAAAAACTTCACCGAGTTGGAGAAGCGAACGGTTCTCGAGCTGATCGCGCGCCACCGGGACGTGCTGCGCCAGGGCCGCTCCAACAACGCCACAAACCGGAGCAAACAGGTATTAAATTCAAAACAGGTTATTGCATTTTCCTATACCGGCCCATTCCCAATTGAGTATATTCCTGATTGGGCCCATTCCCGTTCGGGCCTATTCCCAGTAGCCCTATTTACAAACCTAAAATTCCCTATTGGCTTCATTCCCCAAAACACACCATAACATTCTTCACCGAGCTGGAGTCTTGTCTACGAGGAGTACAACCGCGATCCGAGCGCTCCAAAAACTTCTTAGCTGATCGCGTGCAACTGGGACGTGCGGCCCGCGCTTGGAGCGCTCCCAACAACGCCACAAACCGGAGCAAACAGGTAGTAAATCCAAAATGGTAATTGGAATTTTCCTATTTCGGTCCATTCCCGTTTGGGCCCATGCCCAATACCCAATGCCAATGTGTATCGGATTCGGATCGCAATGCGTAAGCTACGTCCGAATTCTGTCCGAGTTTTCTGGATACGTTATTTTTTCACTGATTCGTACGCAGTGCGTAAGCGCTCTAATCATAACCTTACAGAAGGCACTCACCAATCCGCATTGGGCCCGCGTGGTGGGTGTTGATGGCCCACTTGCCTAATACATCATAAGGAAGGCTAGGCTAGTGTCTCAGTTGGGGACATCCAAATGGCTAATGTTGATGATGATGCCCACCCAACAGCACATCCCTTGACCCGCCGCAGGGTTTGTGAACCGATGGCGTAGCTTCTTTGACGTTCACAAGTGTTGTAAAGCTGGGTACCCACTATGTGCGCGCTCAGGGCTCCAATAGGTGGCGGTTTTTGTGCGAACACAAAGGGTAGCTCAATCTGCTCGTGGACGAAGAATGCGTGTGGCTTGTGGAGATGCGCTTACCGTCTCCATCAGAGTGGTTGCAGGAGCGCGGAGCGCAAGAGGTTCGCGAACATAGTGAATACCCAGCTTAACAGCCTAGACTAAATAAATGATATTAAATTTTGAAAATTAAAAGTAAAAATTATTTTCTTCTTCAAACAAAACAATTATCAAAATTTGTTCATTGCTTACTTTTTAGAGGCAATGAGGTTACAGACTTAACTATTTCTTAATTGACTGATCTTAATTGGCTGACGACCTGTTTGGCGAGGGGTACTAACCCCGCCTTCTGCGCCAGAGGTCCCGGGTTCGATCCCCGGACAAGACAAATATTTGTGTGCATGAACATGTCTATTTGGCTTGGTCTGGGTGTTTAATATGTATATTAAGTATGTATTTACAAAAAAAAACTATATAAGTATGTGTATCCGTTATCTAGTATCCATAACACAAGTTCTTAATGAAACTTAACGTGGGCTGGTTAATTGGTGTGATTGTATGCAAATATTTATAAATATTTATAATCAAAGTTAAAATCATTTATTCAGTCTAGGCTGTTACAAGCACTTATGGACGTCAAAGAAGCTATGCCATCGGTTCACAAACCCTACGGCGGGAGACCGCGTAACGAGAAGAACCGGCAAGAAACTCGTCAAGGGCTGTTTTTTTCTCCCTGTTTTATTTCATACAGAGTCGTCAAATTGAAAAGTGACCTTAACATATCAGTAAGGTAAATTTCCATCACAAAAGGAAAATACTAATTAAAATATTACATTTTATGGTTATTGTAACCGTAAACAATTTTTAACTGGCAAAGAAAGACTTGTCTATCATACATTACAACATTTGTCGCATTACAAAATTACTATACTGCAAGTTGTGAGGTACATACAGGTCAGTATCAATTTATTAAAGATAAAAATATTTAGGCTTTATGCACAGCATTAAGATAAGCAGACTGAGGTAGACCCATTTCCGCTGGCGGCACCCGTTCACGAGCATGACGCATGAACCAGCCATCGCTTCGCTCAACCATATTTTAGGGAACGTAACGACCCGCCTCACACTACACCGCCGAAGAAACGTTATAATTAACATTATTCACAACTAGCTTCCGTCCGCTGTTTCCGCATGGTTCCCGTTCCCGTGGAAATCCGTATTTCCATATCCTCATGGATAAAAGCCTATGTAACTCTCCGTCCTTTCAACTAACTATGCCAAAAATCAACTCGATTGGTTGCTTAGTTAGGGCGTCAAGGAAGGACAAACAACCGCACTGTCGCATCTTTAATATTAGTTATATTCAAATGACCATAGACTGAATTATTTATTCGCTGAAATCCGTATTATTAATTTAACCAAGGTTAATTTTAACATTCTAATCAGTTGTATAACATTTAATATTATCTCACTAATCATAATTTGTTAAAACGATACTGGATTCGTAATCTTAGGTTACATTCAGATAATTTTAACGACGAACCAAACTTGTGATTATTATGGATATTATGCAACTGGTTAAAGAATATACTACTTCCTTTTTGCGTAATATTTTTCAAAATATACTTATTATTATAACTGACTTACATAAAAGCAGGGAGGTTATCAATCCATCGCGTATATTTATTAAATATATTATACTAGCGGATCCTCGTGGTTTTACCCGTGTGGTGCCCGTTCCCGTGGGAATATCGGGATAAAATTAGCCTATGTCACTCGGGAGAAATGTAGCTTTCTAATGGTCTAAGAATTTCCTAAATCGGTCCAGTAGTTCCTGAGATTAGCGCGTTCAAACAAACAAACTCTTCAGCTTTATAATATTAGTATAGATATATAGATGTTCACCGATTACTCGAGAAGACTTTTGCAATATTTAGCTTTGGAAATTAAAGAGACAGAGCGATTACTAAAGTTAACGTTGATAGTATGGCAAACTTGACGTACTATGGGCCCCACTGGTGGGTCGCGAGTGAATATAGAACGATCGACCGGTCGACAGGCGACAGACAGCCAGATGGATTGTAATCGTCACTAAGCTCTTGTGACTCGGTCCTTGACTAGGGTATTTGAGAATTACCAATTTTATCCCACCTTTCCCTACCCACTAAAGGTGGGTCCCGAGTTTGGAATCTTGTAATAAATGGGTCGTAGCCCAGACAACTTTGAGAACCGCTGTTCTATATAATATATAGTAAAAATATAATATGGCTGTTTAGAAGAGTATAACACTACCCCCTCTCATCCCGTGGGTGTCGTAAAAGGCGACTAAGGGACTCGGCCTTCAGGAGACGGGCAGCAGCGTCTCCTACAATCTCTTGGCCATACTGCGATCGCCAACCCGCCTGCCAAGCGTGGCGATTATGGCAAACTCCCCTTTTGGGGGAAGCTTATACCTAGCAGTGGGTGTTGTTTGGTATATAGCTGAGACGACGACGACAGGGTGTTAAAAGACCCCATACCGAAGCCGTAATATATGCGTTGTATACATAAAACTAAATAAGATAATGTTAAAAATAATTTTTAATAACGACTTTTTATTTTTAATAAAAGAAGGGGGTTTTATTTATTACACGCAATGCAAAGTGTGCAACAACGTTTGCGTTTGTGTATTGAGTACGAGTAGGCAACCGGGGCTCCGTATTCCGCTCCGTTGGTTTTGATATTTATCGCGGTTTTGTTACTTTAACTTTTAAGAGAAAATAAATGACTTTAACACTCAATAACTCCTCAACTATCAGTTTCCCAAGTTTGGCTCCATACAAGAAAATGATATTAACGATGGGGAGAATACATGGTTTTCGTTTTCGTTATGGGTCATTTAGACCCCCTGTATAATGTACTATTTTTTTTTATTTTTGAATTTTTGCATATTTCAATGCTATTTTTATACTCATGATAACTTTGAAATAGAAAAATATTGGAAAAAATCAACTCGGCCACAAGTGAATTCTCAGATGGGACTGATTTATGCTAATATTGTTGCAGCTCGTCTGGTCCACGATCTGCGAGGAGGTGAACAAGCGCTGCGGCGGCGAGCGGCCCCGCACGCCGGCGCAGGTCAAGATGTGGTACGAGAACTACAAGAAGAAGTGCAAGATGCGAGCACACGATACGCAGGTAAGATAAGCTTTATTCGAGACTAGCGGCCGTGCGCGGTTTCACCCGCGTGGTTCCCGTTCCCGTGGGAATGTTACTACTTGGGGTCTAAGGATTCTCTATACCAAATTTCGTCAAAATCGCTCCAGTAGTTTTTGAGTTTATTCGTTACATACAAAAATACAAATCTTTCCTCTTTATAATATTAGTATTGACTAGAGGCCGGGCGCGGTTTCACCCGCGTGGTTCCCGTTCCCGTGGGAATTTTGGGATCATTTATAGCCTATGTTACTACTTGGGGTCTAAGTATTCTCTATACCAAATTTCGTCAAAATCGGTCCAGTAGTTTTTGAGTTTATTCGTTACATACAAAAATACAAATCTTTCCTCTTTATAATATTAGTATAGACAAATCGCATAAAAATCACAAAACAGTGCAAACTCAGCTTATTGCATACTCTTCGACCATCGCTGCCCTTCCGTCATGACCGGCGGGTTTTAAACATAAAAATGATACGACGTATGTGATTGCTGGCTAATCGCTCGCTGATGGTTCGTATAGCGGCGTCTCTCTCTCTCGCGCTCCTGCCTAGTCGCGAGAGTGAGACGCCGCGTGTTGCTATGACGCTAGCGCCAAAAACAAATTGGTAGCAATAACAGGAACTAAATGAATGCACATTGTAGTTCATCGTTTGTTGGGTAGAGGTCGCACTGTTGATACGTGACGTCAAGCAATTATCGCGCAATTTCTGCTGTCGCGTTGCTGTTGCAAAGATAGGAGACAAAAAAAAGACATAGATAGCTCAAAAGTCACAGCTGCTATAAATAATACGGCTTTTACCGACCCTCGTAGCTCGATTACACGTACAGCTCGGAGTAAACGAGACAACATCGTATCGCGTGATATGATGGTCAAGATGTGGTCAGCATCATATACAGGGTGGAAATTTTTTTTAGACCCTGCAGGGGAACTACCTTAAAATCCTTTCGTTAGCCCATTTTACTGAAAGGAAACATTACTTTATTTTTTTAAAGAAACAAAACGCATTTAAAGATTTTTATAATTTCTTCAAAAGAGCCTTGAAAAAAAGTGCTTTATCTGTCCCATTGAGTTTATAAAGTTGAGTTTTCATATGTTTCCTTTAATTTAATTTACTATATTTGTTAGAGAGAGTTGATCCTTTTGATTCACCCTATCGATTGATGGTATAAAATTACAGAATGTTATTTTTAACAGATTTTAGCTGGTTCGATTCCTGGGTGTGGGAAGCGTATTTTTTAAAATGTTTCAATGCAATTGTGATTCTTTTGAGAAATAAAAGAATGTTTCCTTACAGTAAAATGAGCTAACTAAAGAATTTAAGGTAGTTCCCCTACAGGGCCCATAGATTTTTTCCACCCTGTATATTATTTCCACACAGCACACGCTCATATAATTAGAATCATGCATAGTGATCAAATTTATCGGTTAAACCATAGTGTTCTTAAAAATGAGAACTCTATAGAGCGTTCTATGACGTTGTCATCAAATTGAATACTTGAGTTGTAACGATGTTATTGATCACTTTAAAATAAAGGAACTTGTCTCATGTCGCCCTGACAGGATTCGAACCCGTATTGGGAATCGGGACCAATGCACTAACCAATTTTGCTACAGAGACCTATTGAAGACTATACACGTCGAATTTCTCCAGTATATTCACTTTTCTACGGTGTTGGCTACCGTCGTTTCATCAATAAGAGAAATATCCTCGCATTCGAAAGATACACACAAATGATTGACTATCGATTAAGATGAAAACAACCATCGAATTATAACTTTTTAGTTTTGCATTTTACAATACAATTTTTTTATTTTTATTTCATTATATATAAGTAGCAATCTGTAGTAGTGTCCCCGTCCCCCCCCCCCCCCCTCTAACTTTTAAAATAATGAAAAATTATAGTGGCATTTGGGGTAGGTGTATTTAATAAAATAATAATAGAAACTTCATTGCACACGATACAAAAACAAACACATACAGAGAAAATGACAAAAAAGAGGAACACACAATAGGCGGCCTTATTGCTCCATAGCAATCTCTTCCAGGCAACTTTGGGTGAGAGACGGAACCCTTCATGTGCGAGTTCGACTCGCACTTGGCCGATTTTCTCAAAGTCAACCGTTTGTAAGATATGACATTTCCAAAGTGGCAAAATGTCACAGCCACTTTTTAGGGTTCCGTACCTCAAAAGAAAAAAACGGAATATAGGATCACTTTGTTGTCCGTCCATCCGTCCGTCCGTCTGTCCGTCTGTCAAGATCGTTTTTCTCAGGAACGCGTGGAGGTATCAAACTGAAATTTATATCTAATACTCAGGTCTACTGTCCCTTAGAGCTGTGAAAAAAATCAAACTTCTAAGCCAAAGCAATCAAAAGATACAGCCTTTTATGCCGCAAATTTCGAAACTCGCACGGGAATCAAAACCTACAGGGTACTTCCAGTGAACTTAGAATCTTGAAATTTGGCACGAAGTAACGTCTTATAGTACAGATAAAGGAAAATTGCGAAAACCGTAAATTTTTTGTTACATCAATAATAAAAAATATTTTTGAAAATTTTAAACGGAATACTCGGTGCGCGAGTCCGACTCGCACTTGGCCGGCTTTTTTATTGTAATCTGTTGAGTGTGCTAATAAATAAATAAGCCAAATCAGAGGCTTTATAGGCGGCTTGATAAACTGTGACACCAGAGGTGGCCACTAATCCTATCGTATGACAATAAGAAGAAGACTAAATTTTACTAAGGTGTTATGGGACAAGGCAGCAACTTGAAAATCAATATTGGTTGTAAATGTAGTGAGTTTAAGGGCCCGCTATAGGCCAACGAAAATCAGATTGCTTTACATGATCGTCTGTAATATCAATATTAATGAAAAACTGAATTTCAAATTAAGATGCAGCAAACTACAGGATTAACACTAGTGACTATGTTACTCAAAAACACGATTGCATAAAATTTTCTCGATAGAAAAAAATTGTGAAGTTGCCTCCAAATCACTATAATTAACACGATAAACTGCTAGTATTCAAGTAATACATTAAAATAAAGCTTGGAACTTTTTAGTATAATTACACTATGGATAAGGCAGGGCTTATGTTATATATTTTTTGTAAATAACCTTTAAATATCCTTAAAAAAAAGAATTTCCTTCATTTCTCCATTCCGGACCGGCCAAATGGGGCCGGAGAATTATATATAGTAAATGCTGCCAGGCAGCATTTACTTTGTAGTTCGCCGTTGCAGTTATTACTTTTGCTTTTGTGATATTCCCAGACATTATATTGTATTTGTTATTGTTGCAGCCACCCCCGACAGAGGCGCCGGGCATATTAGACGGGATGCTGTGGCAGAGCATCCATCCCCTAGACGTCAAAGGTAAAAATAAAATTGAAATTTATTTATGGTAATAACTTAACGAGGAGCCCGTGGCGCAGTGGTTTGCGCGCTCGGCCTGCGATTATTGAGGTTAAGCAACTTTCGCAATGGTCGGGCACGGGATGGGTGACCCGGAATTTACTCCCGAGCTCCTCCGTGCTTCGGAAAGCACGTTAAGCCGTTGGTCCCGGCTGCATTTGCAGTCGTTAAAACCCACCAACCCGCATTGGGCCCGAGTGGGCCATGGCCCGTTCGTTTTCCTTATCCATTCATAAAAACGGCCAGTGCCCCAGCAGTAGGGACATCAAAAATGGCTTGGCTGATGACGAGTAACAACGGGAGACCCAGTAACATAATTATTAAGTATGTAAATATTAACAAATATTTTCAAAATGCTCCAAAGCTCCTAACATGCTAGGCGATTGCGTAAAGTCAATCGTATTCATTTGACAGATCATATTGTATCATATTAAATGTCACGAGCAACCCGTGTGCGCATAATGCGCAAAAAACACATTTTTTATATTCAATTTAAAAATCCATTAAATCCGGTTTAAATCGCTCTAGATTTGAGTTTTTGCTAAATTTCTCGACTTATCCGACCACTTCAGACAAACACCTTTCTAACGGTGTATTGCACTTGATTGTGCGACTTTTAGTTTAGGAGGAGAAGCGGCTTCACTGCCGTATTATATATATAGATTCCATACAAATTGCAGCCGATTGAATACGATATGAACTGTCAAATGAATACGATTACCTTACGCAATCGCACCCCTGCACCCCGACCGCCTAACGGTACAGCTTGTGCTATCGCTATAGCTATTGATTTTTCAAACCCCCTACAAGGGCTCTCGCTGACGCTATCACTTTCATACTAAAATGCAAGAGTGAATCCAATAGATGAATAGAAATATGTATGTATGTTTTATGAGAGTTTTAAGTTTGATAGCTATAGCAATACCACACGTCATACCGTTAGGCGGTCGGCCCGCAGATCATCAACAATTTCCATTAATGAAAAAAAAATTCCTAGTTCAGGAAAGGTAACTATGAGAGCATTAAGAGCAGTGTGCATTTGTCAATTATAAATGATTGCATACAAACACACCAATTATCTAGCCCACGTTAAGTTTCATCAATCTTGTGTTATGGATACTAGTATCCATAACACAAGTTTTTCATGTATACATTGTATAACGGATAAACATACTTTTATATTTTTTTTTGTAAATACATACTTAACTCAGATGTTCGCGTCATTCTCGTTACGCGGTCTCCCGCCGTAGGGTTTGTGATGGCGTAGCTTCTTTGACGTTCATAAGTGCTTGTAACAGCCTATACTGAATAAATGATATTGACTTTGAATTTGAAGGATTGATCGAGCTGTGATCTGATAATGGCCCACCAAGGAGTGAATAGAGGAGATTAAGATTGCTTTACATACCCAACTGATCTGATCTACATTCAAAAAGATTTAGGAATCAGTGTTTTCAGTTTCGGGAATTCCATACTTCGCTGTTAGATCTCCTCCATTCACTCCCTGGATGGCCATTATCAGATCACAGCTCGGTCAATCCTTGGCAGAGAACCAAGACTCCAAAGTTACCTCGTTTGTATGAAAATCGACTAGTGTTTCTAATTATCTGACCACCACTGTATATTATTAATGATTCACCCACAGAGGAGGAGGGAGAAGCGACCACCAGTATAGAGGGCGCGCATAGCGTCAAAGACGACGACTGCCTCCCCGTCAATGTGAGTACATCATTCATCTGTGTGTAGTGTGATATATGTTCAACCAAATTTTTTTTTTTTTTTTATTAACTACGGGGCGACTCTTAGAGCTAGCGCAGACGACGGATAACGGAGAACTTTTTGTCCGCGACACGTCTTTATTGTTAACCAAATAAGATTCAACTTAGACCGCGTATATCCGCGAGAAGTACGCGATAGTCCTCGTTATTTATTCAACTTTATGTTCTTAGTAATAAGGTCGTGTCGCGGACAAAAAGTCCTTCAATGTCCGTCGTCTGCGCAGGCCATTAGCCTTCATCATACCTGCTGTTAAGTATTGATATGGCTGAAGATGGAAGCGAGCCTCTCCCGGAATCCTCAATCATTGAGGAGCTGGCTATCTTAATGAAATCCTACTCGAATCCCTACTGTAAAATTTCATTAGCAGGAGTCAACGGGATCGAGTTTCGTGTCTGCTTTCTTATAACAAATAATGTTCAGAAAAAAACAACGGGTTGCACTCCGGGAGTGCCGGCAGAAGTGAAAACCGCTTGAAATAATTAATTTAATAAGAAATACAATAGTTATTTATGAATAATGAATCTACAATATAAACGCCATCTGGTACCGTAGTATGAAACTCTAATTCTCTCTCAAGGCACCAACTCAATGTCATCAAGTATCAAAAACTTAGTAGCAACTATATCTAGATGGCGTTGTAATGAAAGAAAAGAATATTCCTCTCTTGATATTAAAGCTGACCTGGCATCAATATGAAAGTTGTTAGTAATGAGAGATCTTTATATAATGGTTATTATTAACTAATATACGTAGATCTTTCAAGTGTGAGACTTTATGTAATTTTTAAATAGGTCAACGGTAAATGGTCTTGCGAATTTTCGATCAGGGTCACGTGTCCTGACGCGACTTTAACATTTTTTACCCATCCCAAAAATTTAAAACTCTAATTTTGCACAACGCCGCTAAAAAAGTTTTCAATTTATATTTAATTTGAATGGACTATATCTATTTGTTACTGGCTCCACCTGAAAATCAGCGTCACACTTGTTAATTTTTCATTCATTTATTCATTTGCCAATAAACATGTTACATTCATGGTTTAGTAGTAGGTATCTTAAAAACCTAAATTAAGTTTATATGTTGTGGCAATATCTGAGGTTGGTGACCAATTCGACTAAATTGTGTGTAGTGTAAAGACATGTTTGGTGTATCTTACGTACCTACATCAAAGTAAGTATGATTTGAACCGCTGAGCTACCGAGACTTGCGAACCACCGTCGAAATTCTCCAATACTTTTATATTTTTAATACGCTGTAGGCCAGCGTTGTTACATCAATGCTAGGAATATCCTTGCATTCGAAAGAAACATCTTTTCAGGTGTTTAACGATCGATTACGATGCAACTGCCAATAATTTACGATTTTGTAGTTTTTGCACTTTTCAATGCTATTTTTATACTTATGGTAAATTTTAAATAGAAAAATATTGGAAAAAAATTAACTCGGCCACAAGTGAATTCTCAGACGGGAATCGAACCCGCGACCTTTGGAAATCCGGTCCAATGCTCGATTCCCGTCTGAGAATTCACTTGTGGCCGAGTTAATTTTTTCCAATATTTTTCTATTTAAAATTTACCATAAGTCATTTTAGGTAGTTAGAGTGAGACGCCGCTAAACGCGCCGTATGACAGCATCCCGCGCTCTCAAACTAAAAATAACCTAAAATGAATCTCATTACAGTTGATGGTAATTTCCCTGTTCATTGAAATAAAACAACTTTTTTAATACAGTTACTCAAAAAGTGGCGTATTGCAGGGACGTATAGCGTTCGGGATGTGGGCTATTACATACTCCAGCTTTTTCTTTGCCTTTCCTTTCTTCTTTCTTGATTAATGGCGTGCTCGCGTTAAATACGCGAATTTTGTCAATGTCAAGTAAATATATTATGTAATATATAGAAATTGTACGGTAGATTACGTTAAAAATGGAGCCTCACAACACGGTTATTACGAAAAGAACTCGGGTGAAACTCCTACTTTTTCCTAACTCGTGCGTTCTCTTTCCCAACTGTCAAAATAATGTCTATTAAAAAGAAAAAAACAACCACTAAGTTTTTACTAAAAAAAAATCATAGAAGTTTTTATGAGTCATGCAAATATTTCTAAAAAGAAGCTACTAATTTGTTTCAATATCAGATTTAATGATTTGATTCAATGAGTTAGGTTAGGTTTCACGTCATTTCATCTCATTAAATTTAATTTTCATTTCATATCAATAAAAATATTCTACTGAAGACTGGCTGTATGGGCATAGTTCCCTTTGCCTACCCAGAATGGGTAAAGAAAACAAAAAAAAACTCTGCTTTTATTCTTTTACGGTTGGCGCCATTATTAGTTAGTTGAGTTTATTGTGTTTTTATTATTTTATTAAATTGCTTCATTTTTTCGCAACTGTAAGAAAAATAGTTGTTCAGTACACGTGCGGAACCGTCATTGCAAAGAGTTCAATGACAGGCTTTCCGCACTCGTAATGAAATATACTATTACAGATGGATATCAAACATGCTATATTTCATTAACTAAGTTGTAATTGGACCTAGTTCTGCAGAAAGCAGCCAAGTGGCACTTTTTCGAAAATCGAGTTATTATCACAGCCCTACTAAATTCGACATGCCGGATTTTTTGCAAAGACAGCCATTTCGATATCTCTTCTTACGGCTGAGATATGAGCCGTCAAATGCAGCCATTCAACAAAAAATATTTTGTAAAAAACAGTCATCATGGTGTAAAATGCAGCCAATTTTGACACAAACTGCCTAACCTATATTGCATAAGTCAGCCTACTACATGGCTGTTTCGTACAAATTTCAAATTTGTGAGGAGGTATCGGGGATCGAGTTTCGTAAAAAACAGCCAGTGTACGTTGGCTGTTTTCTGTAAATTGTATATTTGTTAAGAGTCCATACTTGGCTTTTTCCAACGTCATCCAGGCTGTTTTTATCAAATTTTAATGTTAATAAAATTTACTATTTTATACGTCGTTAACCGCCGTACTCAGAAACAAACATCAAACTAAACGGTTACTTTAAAAAAAATTGTGACACTTACGTTTATGCCAATAAGGATGATTTTTAAACTTGTTTATTAATATTAGCTTATGACGTCTCTGAGCGTGGCCGTATAACTTTTACTTGTTTGAATTACATCTCATCTACTTTGGTTTACTTACGTTACGTCTTTAGATTCTTGTGTCTTTACATTACTGTTATTGTTATTTTATTACAACGAAGCGCAGGCGGGGCGCGGCGCGGTGGCAGTTCGCGGGAGGGGTTTGTTTTCATTCGTGATTTGATGTCAGTGATGATATGAACGAAATACAAAATATTGAAATGTACTATATACATAAACAGTTTATTTTGAATCTGATGGTACAAAGCTAGATTAAGAAACTTTGCACCTTGCTTTGTTCTATTTGGATATAGAACAAAGCAAGGTGCAAAGTTTCTTAATCTAGCTTGCCATGTATATTTTATGAGGAATACCTACATGCTAAATGAAGAAACGTGAAAGATAGATTATATTACTTGATCTACATCCACCATTTTAAAATAGATAATATTGATTTGAGGCAACTAAGGCCGCCTACAGCTATCATTTTACAATTTCGAATTTATAATTTTTTAAAGAACTGTCTCCTGATACCTGAATACTCAGAATATCCGAACGGTATGCGCTGAAAGCTATACAGGTCTACGCTCCGTCATCGACACACCAAGATGACGAAGTGGAAGCTATGTATGAGGACATTTGTAGAGCCATGCATAGCCACAACAAACCCACGAAACCGTTGTGACGGGGGACTTTAATGCTAAGTTGGGGCAACGTTGCGGTTACGAGTTGAGAGTGGGGGCAATTTGGAGTTGGGCAACGGAATGACAGAGTCCAGATGCTGGCCGACTTTATTGAGAAGGAGAACCTCGACATGATAAACTCCTTCTTCAAAAAGCCGAAAGTATACCTGGATCAGTCCAGACGGTAAAGCAAAAAATGAGATAGATTTTATCATGTCGACGAAAAAGCAAATATTCAATGATATCACTGTGATCAACACCGTCAAGACGGCGAGCGATCACCGCACGTTGAATATCAACGTTAAGCTGGAAAGATCGCGGCTGATAAAGTCTACGCTTCGACCATTACCGGCCCATATCCAAAACCCCGAGAGCTTTCAACTCGAGCTCCAAAACCGCTTCGAAGCCATTGAGAACAGCATAGATATGGACGATCTACACAACACGGTGGTGGATACTATCCGTACGATAGGGTCTAAGTACTTTAAGACCCGCCGCCCCAAATTAAAGAATCTTTCCGACCACACACTCCTACTCATGGATCAGAGACGTGAAATGAGGCTTTAGAACTCAGCAGATGCTCATCGTTATCGGCAGCTAAATAGGCAGATCTTTAAGACTTTGACAAGCGACCTTTGCCAATTTAATACGAACCGTATTAAAGAGGCTATTGAGCGGAATAAAGGCTCCAAAGCGTTCGCGAGAGATCTGTTTATTAGGCAAAGCCAGATGACGAAGCTCAAAACTGACGAGGGTCGCATCATTTCTACGAAACCTGAAATTCTGAGGGAGATCGAGAGTTTCTATGGACAGTTATATTCCACGCAGTCATCTGTTGAAAGCAAGGCTAAAGACCCCAGAGCCAAGCTTACCCGACACTTTAACGAAGATATCCCGGACGTCGGCCTGTACGAGATTAGAATGGCTCTCAAACAGCTTAAAAACAACAAGGCGGCAGGTGATCACGAAATCACTAAAGAACAGAAGTTCTCTAGTGATTTGAGTAACAGCTTACCGCCCGCTCTCAGAAGAGAGCGGGCGGTAAGCCGTTACTCAAAGTCCTCCAGAAGCTTTTCGCTTCTAAGCCATGTCTATAAGTTGTTTTCGAGAGTCATTTCGAATCGTCTCGTTCGCAGCTTGGACGACTTCCAGCCTCCCGAACAACCCGGGTTCCAAAAAGACTTTAACACCATAGACCACATTCATACTCTGCAGCAGGTTATACAGAAGATCGAAGAGTGTCATTTGCCACTTTGCTAGGCGTTTGTGGACTGTGAGAAAGCCTTCGATTCGATAGAGGCCTGGGCGGTGCTGCAGTTTCCGAGGTGTGAGACAGGGAGACGTTATTTTTCTCCGAAACTGTTCACAGATGCGTTGGAGGACATTTTAAAGGTATTGGACTGGTAAGGACTCGGGATCAACATTAATGGCCAGTATCTGTCACTCCTTCGTTTTGCCGATGATATAGTCCTTATAACACACATGATGAAAGTAGTGCTTGAGATGAAACCCAACCTTCAATCTATTACTTTTAAATATTTGATGCCAGGCCACAGTTACTTACCGAACGATAAGGACTTCGGTGACATTGAGAGAAATATAATTGATGATGATATTGACGGGTTTAACGCTGAGTTGGATTTTAATTTGGAAGAGGAACAGTGAGAGCGGAAAATTTTTATTGTATTGATTAGATTTTGTTTTATTTGTAATGTCAATATGAGTAGTGTTCATTAATGTAAGAAGACAATAAACATTTTGTTACGTTTATTTTTTATAAAGACTTCTAACACGATTTTTTACTTTTCTTACCAAACACAAATATTATTTTACATTAAATCATAAAGGTTTGTAAATACTTTAAAGGAGTAAACCAGTAATACAACATTTTGTTTATTTTCTTGTCTGTCTTTTATATACTGTTATTCCATTTTGAATTAATGCAGAACACAGCCAACTTATGTGGCTGGTTTACTCATTATTGTACTTCCGATGAAATAAGCTATTTTGCATAAAACAGCCACGTCAAAAACGCTATTATTGGTATTATGCTAAACGATACGAAATACTGGATAGGATATAAAAAACTGCTATACTTTTCCTAATAATTCTGAAATATAAAATAAACAAAAAAGTTATAAATAACTGAAGGGCAACATTCGACAGAAAAACGCTCATAACTCCGTTCGTACTTTTCCTCATATGGCTGCTTTCTGCAGAACTAGGTCCAATTGTCCGTATTTTTAGGTTTTTAGGGGTTTTTTTAATTTTTCGGACGTTTCGGCACCTTCACAGCTGCCGTGGTCACAGGACGTGGGGTGGTCAGTCATCCTGTGACCACGGCAGCTGAAAAGGTGCCGATACGTCGGAAAAATCAAAATACGGACTATTACAACTTAGTTCGTGAAATATAGCGCGCTTGATATCTGTAAAAGTTGTTTTATTTCAAGTTTTTTTTTTGTGGAATAAATTTATTTTCTTTCTTCTTTCTTTCTTTCGTTCTTTCATCATCATTATAAAGATATTTTTTAATTTCACGACTTCGTAGTTACCTTTCATCTTCCGGTCCACTCGGTCACCTATCATCTCATTCACGCCCTTCTCTTTTATATAATTAGGCACCATCTATCCATCTTTAATATAGCCTCTGTGGTCTAGTGGTAACAACCATCGGCATCAGACCAGGGGTCCCGGGTTCGATTCCCAGTGGGGGTACATCTTGTAATTGGTTTGGTTGGTGGTAGAACTTGTTGTAAGTCCGCCTGGCTAGCTACCACCAATTTATCAAAGTGACGCTATAACAACAATCGTATCAGCATTGTTGTTAGAGATAAGATGCCAATTCCTCAGTGATTGAGGATTACGGGAGAGGCTCGCTTCCATCTTCAGCTATATCAATACACATTAGGTATGATGAAGGCCTAGAGTTTCCCCAATGTTAATAAAAAATAAAAATAAACGTTCTCGATCACCATCTCATTCACTAAATTCTCTTTCATATCATAAGACACCAATCTATCCATTTTTTTGGGGTCTTACTCTTTCTTCCTAGCATTCTTTTTTAACGATATCTTTTACTAAATCGACCCAGTGATACAGAATACGTCACACAAAAAATCGAGCTTCGGATTCAAATCTGTGCTTTCGTATTTATGAAATGAAAAATACACGCTTCCCAGTTTATGATATGGAATCTTGTTTTTTAATCAATCGATCATTCGAATACATTTGCATGCGAATCTTTGAAGATTCGCATGCGAATGCGAATTACTAAGGAATTCGCATGCGAATCTTGAGATTCCGTATGTGAATGTAATTCGAGTACTTCAATAATACGACTCATGGTCAGCCCACGCAAGTGACGTATTTTCTTTTCGTTTAAACACTACCCAAACTTCAAAGTTAATCAAAATAAAATAAATTATTATTCCTTTACAGATGTCCAACGGCCGCCAATCAAGCACGAACGATAGCGACGACACGATGCCCAACCCCCTAGAGCCCCACGTCCAGATCATTCCCCAGCCATCCCCCACGCCCCCCCTAAAGCCCCCTCTTATCCCCCTCATCCCCCTACCCAACCCCCTCCAAGCGATCGAACAAGCGAGAATACAGCAAAACTTACTGCAGAAATTAAACGAACTGTCTAACACACCCTTAAATTTAAGCCACTTGGACGAAAGAAGAAATGGACACGAGAAAGTCCATGAAAAAATGGATGATTCGATAAAACATGATTGTGGTTCAGCTACGGAAGAAGAAAGATTATATTTCACGGCGAAAAGACAACACGCTATTTGGGAGCACGAGGCCAAAATGAAAATCCTTAACATGGAGCTAAGGCAGAAAGAAGAGATATTCTCGTTGCAAAAACAACTCTTTTTAATAGAATTAAGGTTGAAAATGGATTTTTTGGAGAAGGCGAGCGCTAAATAAGGTATTTGTGACAATAATACGTTATTATTAATAAAACCTTTTTGAGGCACTGTGTGTCTTTAATGTAGGTGAGTAAGCGATCTAAATTTTAACTGTTGAATCATTGAATCACACTGGTTTTAGACATTTTAAAATGTTTAGCACTGGTTTTTCAAAAGTAATTTTGATCATTTAATCAAATTTAGTTTGATATTTGTAACTTCGAAAAACAATTGCCAGTTTATGAATCAGTGTCGCCTGAAAACAATATACAGTCAATGAATTTTTAAGTTATCGGCAACATACTATAAATAACAAGGCTCCGAATGCAATAACTAAATAAATATACAGTTAGGTCGTTCCTATAAGAACGTATTAAAAAACAAATGTGTTGAACATGTTTGAAAAAATATCTTTTTAAAAATGACTAAAACTTTAGTGCCATAGAAGAAATAGTTACCAGTTGTAAAAATATAGCCTTTATTTCGTCACTGGCAATATTATATTGCAATTTTACTGTAGCATTAAATGCGTATGATATTATTTTATTATTGTTACTTCATTTTAACTTTATTATGACAATTTATTTATAGTTTTTTCGACTGTACTTTCAGCAGTACGTCAGGCTTTCAACTTGTAATACGAACACCGACTCTATTACGAGTGACATAAGAGCTAAAACTGTAAAGCTTGACATATTAAATGTATTTTTTTATTCATTATTTTGCAAACCCTTTTTATAGTTCTAAGCCATTAACGTGCTTAAGATTTTCGTTTTTAACTTAATATTTTATTTTTATAGTATTAAAATGGCAGCTAAAACATAGTTTTTAATTGAAATACTGCCAGTTGATTTTGACTTACATGTTTCGCCTTTTTAACCGACTTCAAAAAAGAAGGTTATGTAGTTTTGCTTAAAAGTGAAAGTTAGTATTTTTTTTCTCTATAACATAGTACTTATCCAATGCTTATATTTAGATTTAAAACCCATATTTGGGGTATGAGTACTTGTGACAAGTGTCAAGTATAGCGAAGAGCTATATACTAGTCTTAGTTACGTGACAGTTGTATGAAGAAGTTATGATTATATTTATTTTAATTTTATTTATTGTTACTTTACTGCAGTATTTATCGCAATGACTTTTCTGTAGACCTTTTAGCGGCCCTTTAGCGGTTTTTATCGAGCTCGATGACGTGTCACTGTCCCGTTAACTTCTTAAGGAGTAAGCAAGACAGCATCATGCACCATATCGCGTGATATAGCGCGTCATGCTTGGGGCCTGACAATATGAATCAATGTCAGAACTGTCTTTATGGGTCAAAAAATCATCAAAGTAAGAGTTGCGAAAGCCGTTCTTATTATCTAGGTAATAAGGATGAATGTTAGACAGTGCATAACTTATATTGTCTTTAAAAAGAAGTCATGATAGCCATCCATTCACAAAATTACGCCATAATGTATCATACGAGTCACAATATTATTTTAATGTATAAGTAATTAAGATGGTGAAACGGCAGTATTTTTCATAAGTATTTTATTGTTTCTTCATATTTTTTAACCCAATTTAACCTTGTTGTACTTAGTAGCAAACATATGGAATTTATTCAATTTCTTTCAACAGCATAAAAAATACCCTTCATTTGAAAACTAATTAAAAAGTTTTTAATACAAAACTGCTGCAAAACAAGTTGGAAGAAAATTTAAATTTTCAATAATAGCTTCTAAACATATCGCAAATTTTTCTCAGTGAGAAAAGTTGTTGTATTATCGTTGCGTTTGATTTATATATCTGCTGATATAGCTATTCTTAACGCTTAATTAGGTATTTTGGGTGTAGAGTAGTTTTTAACTCTTCATACAACTGCATAGTCGAGTCATTGACGTGCCAATAAACGAAAATTGTTATAATAATTATTATAATAAAAGATATAGTTATTACATATATAAGAATAGCAATATACGTAACGATTGTACGTAAAAATAGTAGATAAATACGGAAATATAAATTCGACAAAATATGATATTATTAGAGGTTATATATTATTGTAGACAGAATAATACAGTACAAAAGATATTAAAAAAAATACCTCAAGCACAGTGTATTATTGTAAATAAATAGATAAGTAGATATTGTATAGTAAAGAAATGTTTTAGACCATTTTTATATGGAGGCGGCTTACACCCTCTTTTTTTAACTGTTCGGTTGCCAGGTGCAAAAATGTTGAGGTATTTTCACGCTTGGCAACTTTTGGTGCAAGGGCGTGTGGCAATACTAAAATCTGATATTTTTAACGGCCAAAAGACGTGGTCCGAGGCCATGGAACATGCAGTACGTTTAAATAGTGACATAATTTTTGTGATGTATTCTACGATCTCAGTACAGATAATAAACCCCCTTACTGTTCAATGTATAATTTTTTAATGTTTATTTTTTTGGGACAAACGTTATGTTAATCTGATAAAATTGGATATTATTGAAATTATTAATAAAGAATTTATTTTCTGTTCCGATGTCTATTATTTCTTGACCCGAAATCTTTTTATACACTTTTTTCTAGCAACACTTACAAAATGTAATCTCAGTGTGGAATAAAAAAACTATTTAAAAAATGATAATATTTTATTACTTTTTCATCATACTGACATAAAACAAATTCGATTCATTAGTAGTAATTCATTGTAAATTATTTTAACTCAATTTAATTTACAATTCTTATCATTGGTGCCATATTTGAAGAAGACTACACAGACGGGAATCAAACCTGCAACACTTCGCATCGCTTACACAAAGTTTTTAAAGAGTTCTCTAATAATCCTATTTCTAATAGCCTTTGCATAAATTAAAAATATATGTTAAAAAGACACTCTAGAGCAAAGGTTATTACAAGGTAGATGATAAATATATTTCAAGGTTGTAGATTTGTGTTTGGCAACAACATGTTCCATTGTAAATGTTGTTTTTGTTAAAGCTGATAAGTTTCTTGCGGCCGTTCTTCTTATCAGTTAAAAGATGTCCTGAATGGCTGGTAGGGAAAAAATTGACTATTCGAAAGCACTTATCTATAAGTCTATTTGAATAACAAATCTTTGACTTTGACTAACGTCTTTGCAATTCAAAAGAAAGAGCAGTCGCCCGGTCAGCAAACGGTTGCGGATTCGAATCCCGTCTAAGTAGTTAAAGACAACATTACTCGCGGACAACAAAATCGAGTCAATGCGTGTTATGCGTGATTTTAATCAAAATAACGCAGTAGTTGGTTTCCAAAAACCTGAATAATAGTCGAATCAATTTGAAATATTGTTAAAATATTTATTACACTTACATTATAATTATTAAAATAAAATTTAAAAAGTCAGCATTGATTTTAATTAATGATTTATCAAGCAACAAGTTTATTTCGATTATACTTATGATACATTTTAAATAGAAAAATATTGGAAAAAAATAACTCTGCCTCAAGTGAATTCTCAGATGGGACTCGAACCCACGACCTTTGGAAATCCGGTTCAATGCTCTAACCACTGTGCTACCGAGATTTGCGAACCACCGACGAAATTATCCAATGTTTATATATTTTTAATACGCTGTAGGCCAGCGTTGTCACATCAATGCTAGGAATATCCTTGCATTCGAAAAAACTTTTCAGGTGTTTGAGTCCCATCTGAGTATTCACTTGTGGCCGAGTTGGTTTTTTCCAATATTTCTTTATCATAAGTATAAAAATCGCATTGAAAAATGCAAAAATCATAAAATATTTCGATTATTATGTAAAAAAAATGCGAAATATTAAAAATAAATACGTAATTATAATCATTTTTACAAATTCATTGATTTCTCAATTTTTTTATCTTATAAATAATGCTGGCTGGTTGTCGCTTTCTTACTTTAAATAAAGCTTATAAGGAAAGTAAATTTTACTACAAACCTGTATATTATAACTTATTTATGTAATTAGCAGCCACAAAATATACAAACTAAATCAGTCTCCATCATAAATCTTATTTACTAAAATATGTTACAGAGTCGCATTTTTCACAGTATGAAAATGGATAGGGAAGTTATTCAAATCACTCACATAATTATCATAAAATTCTCTTCTTTTAGCGACAAAATATACTAGCTATAGTAGTATTTTAACCTTTAATAATTCCTTATGATAAATTTTAAATAGAAAAATGTTGGAAAAAATTAACTCTGCCACAAGTGAATTCTCAGACGGGAATCGAACCCGCGACCTTTGGAAATCCGGTCCAATGCTCTAACCGCTGAGCTACCGAGACTTGCGAACCACCGTCGAAATTTCCTCAATTCCCGTCTGAGAATTCACTTGTGGCCGAGTTAATTTTTTCCAATATTTTTCTATTTAAAACTTATCATAAGTATAAAAATAGCATTGAAAAATGCAAAAATTACAAAATCATAAATTATTGGCAGTTGCATCTTAATCGATCGTTAAACACCTGAAAAGATGTTTCTTTCGAATGCAAGGATATTCCTAGCATTGATGTGACAACGCTGGCCTACAGCGAATTAAAAATATAAAAGTATTGGAGAATTTCGACGGTGCTTCGCAAGTCTCGGTAGCTCAGCGGTTAGAGCCTTGGACCGGATTTCCAAAGGTCGCGGGTTCGATTCCCGTCGAGAATTCACTTGTGGCCGAGTTAATTTTTTCCAATATTTTTCTATTTAAAACTTACCATAAATATAAAAATAGCATTGAAAAATGCAAAAATTACAAAATCATAAATTTAATAATTCCGTTAGGCTGAAGCTGTGTGTCTGACGCAGAATTAGAATTTCGCAAAATGAGAACTCGACTCATGATGTAAATTCTGACGGTGCATTTCTCACAAGGGACACTTCTCATAATGTGAATTTCCCAAAATGGGCACTTCGTAAATAGGCTATTTGACAGGTTTTGAAAATCTATTTTATATTATGTAGTGGAGTTTAAGGAACCCAGTAAAAGTTGTTTTTTTTTAATTCTGGTACATATTTGCTGGAAAATATCAAATTAAAAATTCAATATTTAAATAGCGCGCCAAAACGCTACTTTGACAATATGGCGCTGCAATGGGTTCGGTGACGTCACTTGCCTGTATTCTCCATATCATTCGCATACTTAGTCACACGAGGTTTACAAGCAGGTGACGTCATTATAAACTCGACGAATCAGGAGCGTTTTGTGTCACGTGACAAAATGTTTAAAAAATGCATTTTTATTTACGGAGTTTTAAATAAATTTATAATTGTTTTCAACTTACGTTAGTAAAAAACCATTTTTAAACTCATAATTTATACTGATAACAGTAATTGACACTTTATTTTTCGCATTGTCAAATAGCCTATTGTGCACTTCGCAATAGCGCATTTTCTAGGATGGCTATGTGCTTTAGGGGCGACTGTCACCACACCCCCCGTGACCTAATGACGGTACGAGAGCAAGTAGTGAGGGGTTTAGCTGGTAGTACCCCCCCCCCCCTCCCGGCCCCCCATTGAGCCTTTTGAGGCTGAATGGGGGGCCGGGAGGCGGCGGTCCCTCCCTTCTCCTGTCCTCTCATCGAGATTTTGAGCTTGATGGGGGGGGCGGGAGCTGGTTCGATCCTACCCCGAAACCCCGCCGAGCCTACTAGGCTCGGCGGGGCGCCGGGGAGCGGCGAGGGATAGGGTGCCGGACTCACGAGTCCGGTATTCTAGGTGAGCCCAGCATAACTTCAGTGTATGCGCAAAAGCATTCCCCTCACTAAAAAAAAAAAAAAAAAAAGGATGGCTATGTGCTGTGTAACAAATGTTAGTTCCAAAATTTAAAAAGAAAATAAATGAGTGATTTGTAAAAGTGGTTAATTTTATTTATAACTAGCGGTCGCTCACGGTTTCACCCCCGTGGTTCCCGTTCCCGTGGGAATATCGGGATAAAAGTATCCTATGTTCATAACCTGCCCCCTAATTGTCTAATTTCAAAATCTATCACAATCCCTTTCAAAGGTATTGTGATTGTGATAGTGATTTATGTTTTAAATGACACTTAATTTGACACTTCTCCATACATTTGAATGATATTTTCGCGTGTCACTTTGCTGAGACAGTTCAATTTCGTTCATTCAATACCTTTCAAACCCGTCCCGATTACAATCCCTATCAAATGTCAAATAATGACGGTCCGAAGTATGTGAATATCTTTCAAATGACAAATTGAAAGGGATTGCTATTTTTAAATTAGACAATTAGCCTCTCTACTATCTGTGTACCAAATTTCATTCAAATCTGTTCAGTAGTTTTGGAGCCTATTCTAGGAACCAAACAAACAAATCTTTCCTCTTTATAATATTAGTACATATAATATACCCATACAGAACAATTTCTTTTTAATTTTGGGACTAATCTTGTGAGAAATGCACCTTTTGCAAAATGTACATTTTGAGTCGGGTTCTCATTTTGCGAAGTTCAAATTCTGCTTCAGACCCAAGCTGCAGTATAAAAGTCGTTTTTCCACACAACTTAATCATAATGATTAGCTACCAAAACTCCCTGTCACGCCACTCATCAGAACACTAGGTAACTCCATATTCTGTTCTTTATGCATCCTCACATGAGTTTTAAGCCCGGAAGACTTCCGGAAGGACTGACCACAGACATTACAGATGAACGGTCTCTCTCCGGTGTGGCATCGGATGTGTGAGACGAGGTCTTGTCTTTGGACAAATGCTTTCTCGCAGTACGAGCACTGGTAAGGTTTTTCACCGGTGTGGGTGCGTCTGTGGTTCTTGAGGGTGCCTGAAATTGCAAAGTATGGTGTTTGAATAAATCTACATAAAATAAATGAAACAAAGTCGATTTATGTACACCAATTATAACCAATTATACGGATTCACCCGCGTGGTTCCCGTTCCCTTGGGAATATCGGGATAAAAAGTATCCTATGTTCATAACCAGGCTATCTACTATCTGTGTACCAAATTTCATGCAAATCCGTTCAGTAGTTTCGGCGCCTATTCAATGCCAACAAACAATCAAATATTTCTTCTTTACAATATTAGTATAGAAAAACGGCTGGACTAATTGGAAAATAACCCGGCGCAGATAGTTTAGGACCTGGATAAACTATCTGCACCAGCTTATGCGTGCGTCATATTTACTGACTTTTGACATTAATTCCATCTCGATCTCAATGCGATCGCGTCCAGAGTAAGGGGACTGATCATAGCATCATCATAGCTATAGATATAGCTACACACCCACTCGCAAGCACAGTGGCGCGCACCCGCGAGGCTATTGCCTACCTTTGCAATAGCAACGCGACAGCAGAAATTGCGCGATAATTGGTTAACATCAAGTATCAAGAGTGCGGCCTCTACCGAACAAACGATGAACTACAATGTGCATTCATTTAGTTCCTGTTATTGCTACCAAATTGTTTTTGGCGCTAGCGTCATAGCAACACGCGGCGTCTCACTCTCGCGACTAGGAAGGAGCGCGAGAGAGTGAGGCGCCGCTATACGAACTATTAGCGAGCGATTAACCAGCAATCACAAACTTAATACCATTTGAATTTTGACGTTAATAATATAATTGCACATTTTTAGGACTTAGCGGACTAAGCAAGAGAGCATCATATCGCGTGGTAAAGCAGCTACTATACTTGCGTACTCCATCTGCTTTTGGTGTTAGAGTGCCTAGTTTCTTTGACACCTTGTGCTCCATCTAGAAAGATTCGATAGAGGACCAGAGAGCAAAGGACTCACTAAGAGAGTAATAGACTATGAAACTGATCTTACCTGATGCAGTAAACTTCATAGGGCACAAATCACATAAGTAAGGCCTCTCCCCGGTGTGTGTCCGTCTGTGTTTGACCAAAGAACTGGAGGTAGTGAACCCGCCGCCGCAGTCGCTACAGACAAACGGATGCGCCCCACTGTGCTTGCGAGAGTGGGCGTCTAGCTCACCTTTAGATACGAATCTGTGGATAATATAAAATAACAATAGTCATCAGCCATTTTTAATGTCCCCACTGCTGGGGCACTGGCCTTCCTTATGAATGGATAAGGAGAATGGGCCATGACCCACCACGTTGGTCTAATGCGGATTGGTGGGTTTTATCCACTGCAAATGCAGCCGG
Organism: Chrysoteuchia culmella; assembly: GCA_910589605.1. Lineage (NCBI taxonomy): Eukaryota > Metazoa > Arthropoda > Insecta > Lepidoptera > Crambidae > Chrysoteuchia > Chrysoteuchia culmella. The sequence continues at coordinate 2,663,577 of OU342669.1, forward strand.
GACGGCTTAACGTGCCTTCCGAAGCATGAAAGAGATCGATATAGTATTTTTTTTATCACCCATCCCGTGACCTACCATTACAAAAGTTGCTTAACCTTCACAATCGTAGGCCGAGCGCACGAACCACTGCGCTATGAGCTTCTCATAAAAAACAATAAAAGTGTTTAATCAAATCAAATAACTTTTTCATTCAGGGGCCGTCCATTAATCACGTGAAGATCGAAAGGGGGGAGGGGGACTGTAGTGAGATATCACGTGTATTTTTTATAAGCCAAAATAACTACATCATCATCATCATCATCATCATCATCAAAATAACTACATGACATGCAATAATATTGTTCTAACACACCTGTAACACCTGTAACCAGTGATCAATGCAAGGTTATGACTAAAATGTCAAAAGACACAGATTATATAAAATTTTGTAAGTACAAAAAAATACACGTGATTTTAGGTGGGGAGGACTTAAAATTAAGGACAACTCCCTTTGTGAATGTGGGATGGAGGAGGGTTCCGTGGACCATCTGTTCTTTAACTGCCCTAATCTACATAGATCCCTGTACGATACCCTACCCAAAGATATTCCTCGCCCTATTAATATGAAATCCCTTTTATGTCTCATTAATAATAACACCCCCTTATTAAAAATATTGGCAAAATTTCTCTCCCACAACAACCTAAAATATTAAATATATACTTCTTCCATATTATGTTAAATGTTTGTGATGTTTACTGTGTTGTCTTTTATTTTCAGTAAAATAGCTTAGAATAAAATAATATCAAAATTTTACATCCCACCTCACGGTGTAAAAGCTACCTACACGTGACATTGGCGGAATTATGTTTAGAGCATAGAGCAAGCCATTCATAAAGAAGAAGAAGAAGAAGAAGAAGGTGGGGGAGTAGGGTAAGTCTTAAACCTCACTACCTATCACCAGAGGGGAGGGGTCTAAAACTCACCCGAGATCTTTTCGTAATAACACGTGTTGTGAGGCTCCATTTTTAACTCAATCTACCATACAATTTCTTTATATTACGAAATATATTTACTTGACATTGGCAAAATTCGCGAATTATATCGCGAGCACGCCATTAATTAAGAAAGAAGAAGTAGTAGAGGAGGGGCCTAAAAACTTGCTAAAAACATCTCCTTAGTCTAGGGTCCTGGAGCATACATAGCTTCTCTTTTAGCCAGTAGTACCGCCTTCCAACGCGAGTGCGCGAGGGACAAAGCGAAAAGCGTGTTATGTCTACGCATGCAAGGTCGCTAATCGCTTGATAGCCTCCTCTTTCGCCTCGCCACTCGCGCGACGAGTGGTTCAAAAATAGAGGTCCTGTTTCCCAAAGAGACTGAATGAATATTTTATTCAATCTAGGCTGTTACGCACTCATGAATGACAAAAGATGGCTCCTTTGACTTTTGGCTCCATACATTTACAAAGCACTGCGGCAAGAGATCTTGTTACAAACAGAGCATGACAAAACTTCTTTATTTCCTCTGGTTTATTTCATACATCTGGTTTAAGTGGGAAGAATATTTCAAAGTTAAATAGAATACAAGCTTTGCCATACCAACTGTTTAACCGTAATTAGAATCATGAATATTAATAAATTAATATACTGGGGGCTAAATATACAAGTCATACTCACTCTTTCTGGCAATCCTTACATTTGTAAGGTTTGAGACCCAAATGTCGTCTCATATGTTGTGCCAAATTCGTCTTCTGACTGAAACCCCTTCCGCATATGGAACATAAGAACGGTTTCTCACCGCTATGAGTCCGCAAGTGATCTGTTAACGTAGACAACATATTAAACGACTTATTACAAATATGACAAGTATGCCTTTTCTCTTTTTTATGCTTTTCTTTATGAGCATCTAGAGTTTCCTGGTCTGGATACATTGAGAAACAATATTCGCATGACAAACCAACTTTTTCTTTATGCATCGAAGCGATGTGGTTGTCTAAATGCCCCTGGTGTTTAAACTCCCTTTTACAGAATTCGCATATGAACTTAATGCTATCTCTCATCTCATGATGCTTTAAATGAGCTATTAACGAACTTTTCTTCTTAAACTTTCTCATACAAAGCGAACATTGAACATATTCTATTTCTGTCTCGAGACGACTCTCCAAATGCATTTTTTTGTGCTTCATAAAAGTTTTCTCACTTTTAAATATCCTATTACAGCATTCGCACTTTATTGGTATCAAATACTTTTTTGGGTTAACTGTGTCTAAAGGTTTTTGAGGCTCATTTTTAATACCATTCTCTTTCTTACCAACATCATATGCATACAAGAAACTGATGTCATTTTCAAAAGTAGTTGTTTCATTATTGTCTAGAAAGTCTACATCCATGTCGTTATCATCGGAAAAGTCAGATATTTCATCTTTAATAGCCCTTTTCAACTCAAACTTTGCAATAACCTCGTCCGAGCCACACGAAATGTTATCCAGTTCAGTCTTCACATTTTTTTCGCATTTCACTCTTTTAGCACCTTGATTTTGAGATAAAGAAGGCTTTTTGTCACGTTTGGAACTCTTTTCTTCTTTTTTTATTTTCCGAATTGTTATAGAAGGTTCAACAACGAAACTATCGAACATCTTGCACAATAGCTTTTGGGACTCCACGCACCTCTGGCTAAACTCATCCGCTTTTATCACGATAGCTTCGCAGTCAACACATATAAATTTCGGAAGTTTATCATCACATTTTATACTCGTATTTGAGACGAACGAAAGGACATCAGCAAGTGTGCGTCGTTTTTTACCTAGAACTTTATTAAGTGGCACCATATTTACAGACTCATTTAAACAAGCTCGGCAGAAAAGGTCTGGGTTTACTTTTATAGCTTCTTCCATTGTATTTTATTTATAATTATGCAAAAATATGAAATAAGAGAGAATATTGAACAACAAAGAAACACCATCACCATTTCATTTGTCAATTTGCATGCATATAAACATGACATTGACAGCAGACATTTTTTTAACCCAGATACAGAATAAGGTTATAGATCATACTGCCTAGTCATTCTTAACATTGATTGTTTTTAATAATGGTAAAAGTCAGTAATGTAGTGATACCTTTTTAGGGTTCTGAACCTCTAAGAAAAAAAAGGAACCCTTATAGGATCACTTTGTTGTCCGTCTGTCCTCGTTTATCTCGAGACCGCGTAGAGGTATCGAGTTGGAATTAAAACTATATATTCAAGTCAACAGTCTGTTGAAGGGGTAAAAAAAATAAAACATTAAAAAAGTTTAAAAAAGGGTAAAAAAAAGAAGATCTGACCTTTTATGTGGGAAAAAAACGTAGATTTCGACACTCTCAAGGGAATCAAAATTCTTATGGTACTTCCCGTTGACCTATAACTATGAAATTTGGCGAGTGGTATCATCATTTACTACGAATACAGGAAAAATCTAAAATCTACACATTTGTTATTAAATCCTAAAAATATAGTCTATGGTTTCAGAAACTGAATTTCGGGAAAAACTCTATTCACGTTAACAATCTCTTGAAGCTGTGAAAAAATCAAACTTCAAAATTAACGTAAAAAAGGTAAGGCCATTTATGCTGCAAAAACGTATACTTACTTCGACACTCTCAAGGGAATCAAAATCCATAGGATACTTTTCGTATTACTTGCCAAATTTCATAGTTCTAGGCTAGAACTATGAAATTTGGCAAGTAATATCGTCTTTTACTAGAAGTACAGGAAAAATCTGAAAAAAGGTCAAGTTTTGGAAACTGATTTTCGGGAAAACTTCGGAAAAACTGCGAGACTCAATTCCTAAACTATTTATAATATTAGGTATGTACCTAAGCAGGTACCTACTAATTTGTGCGGAACCCTCGGTGGGCGAGTCCGACTCGCACTTGTCCGGTTTTTTGTACCTTGGCCGTACTTACACCCTACAAGCCTACTGAAGTTGACAGGGTCAGGAGGCAGGGCTTTTCTTAGCACGCCCTTGTCACGTATTAATAATAGCATTTCTCGCAGTGAAAATATTCAGTTTGATTTGATTCTTTCCCAATAAGATCCCAGTCCTAGCCCCAGTGGCGTATTATGATCTCTGGCACTCTGGGCCAGTGGGGTAAGCCGCCCCTTACATTCACGAAAAAAATTACATATGTAAGTATTTATGTTAGTTTCAATATTCAGAATTGGCTAAAAAGCACGATGTAGATTTGATTTTTTGGTGACATATCGGCAAAAATTCTCGTTCTTTGAGAAAGTTTTTTCCTGAAAATATACATACCAAAGGCGTTGGGCGGTCGGGTCGCCCAACCGTCTTCGGAAAATTCGATTGAAACATTCGTCTAAAACAATTGGTCTAAAAAACAATTCGACTAAAAACATAACTCATTCCCGATTACACTAGTCTCGTGACTCCTACAGGCTTCATTGCTGAACGCAACATATCTAAAAATAACAAAATCGGGTGAAACCAGTTTCTCTTTTGCTTACTCTAAAAGCTTCGTTTTGTTAAACTATTTATGAAATTCATATGATTGATGTACCTACCTACCTATATCCTGATCTACTTGATAGGATTCGTTTTAAAATACCTACAAGAGCACCCCGCAACGATTCATATAGACCATTTAGTATTCCTTCTATGCACACCAACTACAGGCATAACAGTTTCCTTATTAGAGCTTGTTCCGCCATCAATAACGCTGACGCCAATATTTATTTATTTTTCAACAGCATCACGACTGTTATTAAGTTATTGTTTAAAATTTTGTTTAATGTTTTATTGTTTAGTTTAATATTGTTGCGCACTTGTCCCTTCTGGGGTACGTTTACTTTAAGATCAAATTCTTTTGAATACTACATGTGGTAGCTTGTCAATAGCTTTTAGTTTTATATGTTTGTTGTTATATGTATGTTTATAAGCTGTTAGCTATCCATAAACGGTAAATAAATAAATAAATAAATAAATAAATAAATAAATAAATAAATAAATAAATAAATAAATAAATAAATAAATAAATAAATAAATAAATAAATAAATAAATAAATAAATAAATAAATATATGGAAAAGATTCTTTGAAATGCTTTTTCTTAATAATGTCCCGATTTTTTATTATTTATTTGGCGCCGCGAGACGCCACGCCCAGACTCCATCCGGCAAAGCGATCGCCTTACTACTTATAAACTAGTCATGATTCCAAGATTTTTACGCCATTTCCGGCTTCCCTATTTTAAATTCGCGCGCTTCATTATGTGGTTCCTTACTTCCTATCCCTTTTTGCGGAGAGTGAAAGAACAAATCAAGCAAGTGAAGTGGGTCGTGATTCGTCGCGACTATAGCGCCAAAGTTGCAATTCTCTTCCGCTTCGACAACCGAACCGCATAGCCACGATTTGCGTGCGACTCCGCATAACATTTAAAAACTTGTGAGACTATAGTGGCGTTTCCTGAAGTGCAGCTGAAGGCAAGATACTCCAGAAGCTGAATCAAACCCCCTTCCCTCTCCATATACCTAAGGTCCACATTATTTTTCTGAACCACAAACCGCAAACCGCCCCTCTATCCGTTATACAGTCGACTTAGATACCCGCCAACCCAAATCCTTTTTCTTAATAACATCCCGATTATTTCCGAGTCACACAACACAACACGCCGGCGCTCCATCCAGCAAAGCGATCGCCTTACTACTTATAAACTAAACAGTGATGATACCAAGATTGTTTACGCCATTTCCGGCTTCCCTGTATTAATTTTGCGCGCTTCATGATGTGGTTCCTTACTTCCTATACCTTTCCTACTCACCGTCTTGCGGAGAGTGAGAGAACAAATCGAGCAAGTGCAGTGATTCGTCGCGACTATAGCGCCAGAATAATTGCTCTCTCATCCGCTATGGTGGCGTGGCTCTGCTTGGCTTTGTTCTTCAGTATCAAGCTGGCCGATCACACCTTTTATTCCAGAGGCCTGTGAGACGTTACCCGAATATAAAAATAACACATTCGTGTGCGCGACTGTTAAATCTGCTTAACACGATGGCAGATGACAACATCTTCAGATAAATAAGAAATAAATAAATAAATAAAAGAAATAAAATATAGGTAACGATCATAAAAGACCGACGCCCAAAGCTGAGCTGAGCTAACATCCTGCCGCCCTGGGCCATGGCCCCCTTGGCCCTTAGGTAAATACGCCACTGCCTAGCCCCCCTAAACACTGCTATAACACGCGATATCATATGGTGCATGATGCCGTTTTGCTTACTCGGCTAAGATATGAGCAGGACAGTGACATGATAACGAGCATCTAGAACCATCTCATACTAGAGCTACTATACTAGACGATGTATACAAAAATAATATAACAAGATTTTCTTATATAATTTATTGCATATAAATTTATCTCACTATGTTGCAAAATAACATGAAACACAGACCTTTATCGAGATAGACGAAAAGAGCGCTTCAAACTGTATACATTTATAACTTTTTAATTTTGCATTTTACAATGCTATTTTTATGTGATAAATATTAAACAAGAAAATATACTAGAAAAAAGCAACTAGTCTCATGTCGCTCCGACAGGATTCGAACCCGCATTCTTGGGAGTCCGGCCCAATGCACTAGGACTATTCATCTGTATATATATATTTTTTAAGTACGACGGTGTGACTCTTAGCCTTCATCATACCTGATGTTACATATTGATAAGGCTAAAGATGGAAGCGAGCCTCTCCCGGAATCCTCAGTCACCTCAAACTGCCGGAACACAATAATGCTGAAAACATTGTTGTTATGGCGGCAGTCTTAGATAAGATGGTGGTAGCTAGCCAGGCGGACTTACAACAACTCCTACCACCAACCAAACCGAATACAATATGTACCCCCGCTGGGAATCGAACCCGGGACCCCTGGGTCTGATACCGGTGGTTGTACCACTAGACTAGACGCGGTTAATATTATTTATTTATGAGAGTCTAGCGTGTCGAGTTTTTCGTACCTACGATGACATCACGAGCGAGATTTGGTGATGTGTAAATGTTATTGACGAGCTCTTGCAAGAAAGCGCTGCACAATTAACCATTTTCGTTTCTGAGTGACGCTTGTTTTCATGGCAATGGTCTCAAGCGGACTGACTTAGGTGGTAAAACTTTGACCGTGGATCAAACTTTTGGCACGCAAGGTAGGTACACTTTTACCATCTATCTCGATATAGATCTGTGCATGGAAACCTGAGGGCTAATTGTCTAATTTTAAAATCTATCGCAATTCCTTTCAACTCGTAATTTCAAGGATATTCACATACTTCAGACCGTCACTATTTGACATTTGAAAGGGATTGTGATCGGGACGCGTTATAAAAAGTATTGAATGAACTAAATTGAACTGTTTATGCAAATTGACAAACGAAAATATCTATCAAATGTATGGAGAAGTGTCAAATGAAGTGTCATTTAAAACATCATTCGTTCCGAAAGGAATTGCGACTATAAGTTACACAATTCCATAAATCACTATCACAATCACAAAACCTTTCAACGAGATTGTGATAGATTTTAAAATTAGACAGTTGGGCAGTTTACTGAAACGGATCAACATGAAAACAAATATAAAAGGTATTAAGCTTACATCTCTTTCCTCGTTATGTGCACACAATTTTAAGCTTTATCAAGTAGTGTATTAAGTTCAAAACCATTTGGAGGTGGTAACTCAATATTTCACTTTCAATTCGTCATTTGAAAGATATTTACACACTTCAGGCTGTATATACTATTTGACATTTGAAAGAGATTGTGATCGGGACGCGTTTTGAAAGGTATTGAATGAACGAAATTGAACTGTCTAAGACAAAAAAATCTTTCAAATGTATACCTTACCCCCCCCCCCCCCCCCCATGCTTACGTAAACATTGGTACAATTGATTGATGTATGAGCAGCAGTTATAAATCTAGAAATAAGGAATAGGTTTGGAATAGACGACTGTAATCCCCGAAAATGCATTTCGTTATCTGCATAGACAAAGTGGTTGCGATATGTGTAAAAAAAGTTAATAATTACTGCTGAAGTAATCACTATCTAGACTCGATAAGTAAGTAAGTATTGAATGTTCAATTATGGTCGTGATAATATTCGATACATGATTAAACAATATATGACACCTATATGACCTATATGACATACACAGTAATTTTTATCAACAGTAAATTCCAAATAAGTAAGTACTTTTAAGCATAAATACACAATTTAAGGACTACCAGCCTTTCCCATAATACTTATCATTAGTATTTGTACACGCACATTATAAGAAAATTTACATCTCTGGTATATTCTACTACAAAATTCATCAATACATCTTTAGTCACTACTATTGACGGTATTTTAATTTAAATTCTTAATGTTCGTTGCAATTAATATTTAAGTTTTATAAAAGCGAAGACAGCTAAAGCAGGTATACATATTTCAAAGAAGAAATAAATAGGAATTTGTCCTGTCTCTCCAATTTGCACTGACGGGACTCGAACTCGCAACCTGGCTGTCTGGGCCACTACTCCGTCATTGAAAAATCTAGTAGTCATTTGAAATGTAAAGAGCGTTTTTAAATCAGTATTTTATTCCTTCGAAAAATTAGAAGACATGTAATTTTTTTCTAATATACCTGTCGTAGGATAATTAGATAAATCGATTTTTCGCGAAAATCCTAGGGATATTACTAAAACCCGGGTAGTTAGACAATGGCGTTGACATTTCTCGATCCTACAGAAAAAAAGTATTTGCAAAAAAACAGGTTGCCTTAGTAAGATTGCGAAAAGAAACGCTGACTTTTATGAAATAAGTACACTGGCTGGTTCGTCAGACCACCCAAAACATCATCTTCTCTGATTGGCTGACGACTTGACGTTTTAAATGTCAATCCATTATTTCACGTGTGTAGTAAAGTTTCTGTGAACTAATCAGAATAAAAGTTAGCAAGCAATCAAAAATTAAGCCAATCAGAGTTAAGAATATCCAATGTTACTAAAGCAAACCCGCAATTTTGCAAAAACACTATCTTTTAAACATTGAGAAATGTCAACACTATTGTCAAATTATCCGTGTTTTCACAATATGTCTAGGATGTTTGCGAAAATTCTATTTATCAAATCATCCTACGACATACCTAAGGAAAGAAAAACCAGTATTTGTAACCAACCAGTTAACTGGTAGAGAATTCTACATTGCATAAAGACCGCCATTAGCTGGTATTTATATTGCAATTATCATTAAATAAATATCGACTTTCAACACCAAAGATCTCAACGAATGTATACGAAAACCTAAATTTCTATGCATAAATAAAATAAATAGATGAATAGATCTTGGGTGCGATTGCGTAATCGTATTCATTTGACAGTTAGTAATTTGACATTGACATTTAATATGGTACAGTGGTCTATTTGTCACTGGTGTCTATTATACCATAATATGATATATTAGCCATTTGTAACTGGAGTCGTTTTGTTCAAATATCTTTGTTTACGGACCTGTGAAAAATATATAAAAATAATTTCATCATTATCAAGTAATGCATGAGATTCTATATATATTAAGCTATAAGAAACACAAAAGCAGGGGGCTAATTATCTAATTTTAAAATCTATCGCAATCCCTTTAAATTCGTCATTTGAAAGATATTACATACTTCAAACTGTCACTATTTGACATTTGATAGGGATTGTGATTGGGACGCGTTTTAAAAGCTATTGAATGAACGAAATTGGACTGTCTAAGCAAAGTGACACTCAAAGATATCTTTCAAATGTATGAAGAAATTATGATTTTTTAATTTTTGCATTTTTCAATGCTGTTTTTATACTTATGGTAAATTATAATAGAAAAATATTGGCAAAAAATTAACTCGGCCACAAGTGAATTCTCAGACGGGAATCGAACCCGCGACCTTTGGAAATCCGGTCCAATGCTCTAACCGCTGAGCTACCGAGTCTCGGTAGCGACCTTTGCGAAATCCAGTCCAATGCTCTAACCGCTGAGCTACCGAGTCTCGGTAGCTTAGCGGTTAGAGCATTGGACTGGTTAGAGCATTGGAATTTTTTCCAATATTTTTCTATTTAAAATTTACCATATGTATGAAGAAATGTCAAATGAAAAATGTCAATTCCATATAATATCACAATCACAGTATCTTGTCTCTCTATTGTGATAGATTTTGAAATTAGACAACTAGAGGACAGATTCGTGTGGGCCTAAGAACTTTTCGAAGAATTTATATATTTCGTCTCTAATTTATATAATCTCAGCAGTTGGCGGTTAATTTTTGCGCAGATCTATAGCATTCCAGAGGTTAACACTATCAAACTGTCAAACAAATACGATTCATTTTACGCAATCACCTATCTTATCACTTATGAAATAAGGTTCAGTTTTTAACTTGTAAATCAGCTAGTTGTTTCTTCAAATCCAGTAGTATTTTCACTTCCGGTTGCCAAACCGCTTTGTCTTTGGTGGAGGCCTTTAGTTTCCTCACCTTGTCTCCCTGATGATTAAAATAAGGGAATATTTAATTTGCAATGGTAAAAATACGAATAACTAGCAGCCGCTCCCGGTTTCAACCACATGGTTTCTGATCCCGTGGGAATATCGGGATACAAAGTAGCTAATGTGTAAGTCCACTACTTGAAGTCTATGTACGATTACGTACAAATAACCACGCAAATCAGCTGACTACGCGACCTACTTTGGCGCGTCCAACAATTTATATTTTATTGTTGGACATGAGACTAGTTGCTTTTTTCTAGTATATTTTCTTGTTTAATATTTATCACACCAAAATAGCATTGCTAAATGCAAAATTAAAAATTAATAATTTATATTTTATTTTATAATTAGTTAGTTCTAAGTACAACTCCAAACTGTATACTTGTTCTCATAATAAATCAACTTAACTTTAACTTCAGTGTTTCAACTTAAATACTACTTCTACTACTTTCTACTCTACACTCTTCAAGACCCATACATCTCTTTGTGGTCCTTCGAGCCGGATACCAAATTTCAATCAAATCCGTTCAGTAGTTTATTGTTCAGTAGCGTGAAAGAGCAACAAACAATAAAATAAAAGAAAACTAACAAACTGACATACTTGACATAATAATAATTTATTTATTTATTGAAAAAGATTCACCAACGACATATCTTTACACATTTCAATTTAAAAATTAAAACCTGACTAGGCCAAAAGACATGCCTTTACAGGTGAATACAGCATTTTTTATTTTCTTATTTACTGGTTAAAATAACAAAGTAGAAATTTGAAACAGAACAGATAACTTATAAAATAAAGATTAATTATTAACCTTATTTTCATTAAATAATAATAAATAAATTCATAAATAATTGCATACAATCACACCAATTATCTAGCCCACGTTAAGTTTCATGAAGAACGTGTGCTATGGATACTAGATAACGGATAAACTTACTTATATACTTTTTTTTTTAAATACATACATAATATACATATAAACACCCAGACCAAGACAAATAGACATGTTCATGCACACAAATATGTGCCTTGTCCGGGGATCGAACCCGGGACCTCTGGCGCAGAAGGCGGGTTTAGTACCCTGCGCCAAACAGGTCGTCGTCGTCAAATAGGATTAGTAGTATAGTAGGAAGATGAACAATTTCTTTTTTAGTTTTTTTACAAATCCTACAAATATTATAAAAATGTGTAAATTTGGATATTTGTTTGTTACTCAAAAGTCTATCTCACGCAAAAACGGCTTAGCGGACTTGGATAAAGTTTTGCGAACGCCAGACAGTTTTTAGCCTGCACTGAAACAACGAATACTTTTCATTCTGATATTCCCACGGGAACGAAAACCATGCGAGTGAAACCAAGGCGGCTACTTGTATTTTAAAAAATCAAATACACACTCCAGACAATAAAATTTAAACACTGCACTTTTTATACAAACATGCAGAGAAATGTAAAAATCAAAATGTTTAATATTATTATAACTTTTCAATTTTGCATTTTACAATGCAATTTTTATGTGGTAAATATTAAACTGGAAAATATACTAGAAAAAAGCAACAAAGCCGGATTCCCAAGGATGCAGGTTCGAATCCCATCAGGGCGACACGAGACAAGTTGCATTTTTCTAGTATATTTTTGTTGACGCCATCTCACGGGCGTCACGTGAACTTCTCAACCTAAAGTGCCTGCGCCACCGGCCGCGCGGCGCCACTGAGAGAACGCTCGCGACGGTGCGCCGTGACACAGCTCGCTCTGTATTCGCATTTAAAATCGAACATTTTCCACCCCTTTTTTATATATGTGTACACATCGCGATAACGTCGCGACCTGGTGACCTACGACCCAGTGATATTGGAATACCAATTAGTGGCCCGAACCGATCCCACGCTCGTTTGGTATCCGCGTGCACGCCGCGAATCGCGATCTACCCAAGTGTTGGTTCCGGAGAAGGGTGACCCCTTGGAAGTTCATCCCAGGATCATTGTCAGCCCATCAGCTCTTGGAAACTGGAGGCGCCATCAGCTCAAACCCAATCCGTCCGGTGAGTCCATTTTATGCTCATCCCCCTCATATTCCCAATTTGCCCACAGGGGTTCACGCCCCTCTCAGCTCACGTTGAATGCGCTTGCACCCAGCGAGCACATTTTCTGGTCCTTCGTAGCCTTTGTAACCCCCTTTTGGACAATAGTCCACAATTTTATTTTTTTTCTCAAAAAAAAAAAATTTTTTTGTTATTTTTTTTGTTATCCCTCTCATTTTATTCTCTTCTCAAAGCGGACAGAATTTTCTGATCCATCGTGCCTTAGAACTACCATTTTTGGAAAATTATCCACTCTATAATAATACCTACTTAATTTTTTTATTCCATAAAAATATTTTTTTTCCCGCCCATTTTCTCACATTAAGCATAATTATCTTCGCCCCCGAGTTATTTCAATTCCCCAAATTTGGATAAGTAGTCTCATTTTCATATACTTTTAACTTTCATTTCCTACCTACCTTAAACATAAAAAATTATTGTCCGTTGGTAATTTTTTCCAGCACACTCTGGAACATTCTATTCATCTCATCCCATCCAATTCGAGTCTCAGCGATTAGTGTGAGAAGTGAAAGATTGATTATTATTGCAAAAAAAAATACGTGCGATGCGTCATCGTTTGCTCGAGCGAGGCAGACTGTAGGGACAATATTGTACCTGTTAGCTGCTTATCTGATCTACGCTAATTACGGTCGGCCCAAGAGGAATAGAAATACACATTTTTTCTCACAAGTTAATATTAAGTTTGTTGTTTTATAATTGCCGGTTCGTACAATAATACAATACGGTGAATAGATAGATACGTACCTACTTAGTGTACCTACATAGTTCATTCGGCACATTAATTAATTTTTTCTTTTTCTCATTTTATTACTCGATAGTATCATTAAGTAATACTAGTACCTATAGTTTGAACAGCCCATTCGTTCGGAGCGCGCGACTTATAGGTACATAAACATATGTAAGTACGAACCAGGTAGCTCCGCTCATTAGCGAATTGCGAAAAGATTGCACATTGTTATTTTCATTCCATTTCTTACGCCTTATCTATGCAAATAAAAAGTAATAGTTTGATTTAAGTGTTTATTGTATTTGTTCGGTGCATAGGCACCAAACACTGTGACGTGCGACTGACGTCACCCGACTGTCATCGATGCGCTTGCACCGAATGACATAGTTTAATTAACTTTAGTATGTATATTTCCGCGGACTGGTGCGGGTCGCGAACATTACTCTTAACATTTCTAACATTTGTTACGTGGTGATTGAACATTATATTCTTTTAATATTAACATTCTTTTATTAACATTTAACATTTTTAACACCAACAACCCCAGCTCCTCAAACATTGGTCCTTCGATCCTTGGACCTCGCGCGCGTCGTATCGTATCGTATCGTATCGGAGCGGTGAGGTGTTTGAACTAGTGAACTATTGAAGTGTAATTGTGAGTGAAGGGTTGTAGGTGTACAACACATACAACATTGGATTGCGCGTATCTGTAAGGGATACGCAACACCAGGAACACACGGTAACCGGAGAAAACAAGTAAGGTCTTTTTTACTTTATTTTCTTCATCTTCTTTCTTACGTCATCAACCATGGTGTCCGTGGAATCTCAACATTTGCTGGCAGAAGAAATATCTAAGAACTTGAGAAACTTTCGTAAAGATGGTGCTGAAAGAAAAAGTAATGTGGAATATTTCAAAAGGTGCTGGAATAAATTAGAAGAACTATGGAATGAATTTCAGTTTAATCATGATCAACTTTCCATGGAGTTGAGTCAAAATGAGCCTTATTTCGTAGAAAAATTATATGAAAAGGTGAGAGAAGACTATAATATCTTTAAAACATTAATTAATGAGGGGTATCAACGACTTTTAGCGAGCTCCAGTGGAGCTGGGGCTGAAGAAAAATCCGTAGAAACATCGGAAACACGCCAAGAGACGCAGCCTTCCACTTCAACAATGCAACAAACGGCTCAGCATCCCGTAGAAAAATGTAGAAAAAATCAGGGTGGTTTTAGTCGATTAGATGAGTCATTGAGGAAACAGGAGGCAAATTTTAGAGCATTTGCTAGGACCGTGGCTAACATTCAACTAGAAGACATGTCGGAGAAGTGGGAATTCGAAGACTCGCTCAAACGCTTAGAAAATCGGTGGTCTGCTATTGATAATCTACATTGGGAGATAGATCTTGAGTTAAATGGGAAGGATTTATCATACGAGTCGCAATACGCTAAGTACGAAAATCAATATCAAAAGTTGCAAAAAGAAATTAATAAGAAGATGTGGTCTGAAAAGCACAGAGAAAAATCAACACCCCTATTAGACATCCCCGTGTTTAGTGGTAATTATAACGATTGGGTTTCTTTCAAGGACTTATTTTTGGAAGTTATCCACAACAATCCGAATTTATCTAACGCTCAAAAGTTACAGTTCTTAAAAACAAAAATTAAAGGTGAAGCTGAGAGACTTGTAAAACATTTGGCAATTAGTTCTGATAACTATCGTACTTGTTGGGAGATTCTCAGCCAACGTTTTGATAACAAAAGGTTTATATTCACATCGCATATGAACATTTTATTTAACCTGCCCAACATTCAACATAACAGTACTATTCAAATAAAAAGGATGCATGACGTAACAAAAGAAACTTTGAATTCCTTAAGAAATCTCGGGATTGACGTGTCAACGTGGGATCCTATTCTCGTCCATATTTTGTGTCAAAAGTTGGACTCTGAAACTTATTCTAGATACATAGATTCAGTAAAGAATACACGCGAGCTACCAATCTTGCAAGAATTACTCGATTTCCTAGAGAGTAAGTTTACTACTTTAGAAACATCTTTTCAACGTAAACCAGAAAATTTTGCTAGTCAAAAAACATCCAACAACAAGAAACCTACTTTTAATTTTACACAGAAAGGAAATAACAATTACGCAAAAACATTTCATGTATCGACTTATAAATGCCCACTATGCAAAAATGATCACGGCATTTATAATTGCAAAATGTTTTTACAAATGCCAAATGACAAAAAATTGAGCACGGTGAATAAACTCGGAATATGCATTAATTGCTTATTTTCACATAATGGAAAATCGTGTAATTCAACCAAAACATGTCGCAAATGCCCAGGTCAACATAACACCATTATGCACGAAGCCCTGGACAAAAACATCAACAGAAAGCCGATCATGTCGGCACCCAACATCCCTGCGAAAACTTCAGAAAACAACATGAGTTTGACGTCACATTTAGCTCGGGACGACTGCTCGGAAATATTATTAGCAACAGCTCAACTTAAAGTTCTAGGAGCGAATGGAACTTATTACATACTACGAGCTTTAGTTGATCAAGGTTCTCAAATCTCAATTATAACCGAGCATGCCGCTCAGTTGTTGGGAATTAAAAGAGAAAAATGCAAAGGAGTGATATATGGCGTAGGTCAACAAGAAAATAATTGCAAGGGAAAGATGAATATAACATGTGCCTCGCTATATAACGAATATACATTTAATTCTGAAGTAATTATTATGACCAATTTAGTAAAAAGTCTTCCTAATAAAACATTCCCGAAACCATCCTGGCAAGTTATCCAGAACATTAATTTGGCTGATCCAGAATTTTATGTCAGTCGGCCGGTAGACTTGCTCCTAGGGGCTGAGATCTATTCTAATATAATTTTAAGCGGAATAATAAAGAGTGATGACGTCACACAACCAACAGCCCAACAAACACAACTTGGTTGGTTGTTATGTGGCAACGCGCAAACTTTTCAGTGTAACGTCATACTATCTAACATCGAGGACATTCAACGATTTTGGGAGGTGGAAGACATACCAGAGGAGCAAGACCTGTCATCTGAAGAAATTCAATGCGTACAATATTTTAAAGACACAACATTACGTTACGAAAACGGAAGGTACGAGGTTCGACTCCCGATGAAACCTGACTTCCAAAATAAAATTGGCTTATCTAAAACAAAAGCCTTAGCTCAATTTCGGAACCAAGAAAAGAAGCTTGAAAAACAACCGAAATTCGCACAGGCGTATAAAACATTTATGAGCGAATACGAACAATTACGTCATATGAAAACAGTGAACGGAAATGCGACACCTGAGTGTTACTTACCTCATCACGGTATAGAGCGCGCCGAATCTACAACAACTAAATACAGGGTAGTTTTTAATGCTTCCAGTAAAACATCAACCGGATATTCGCTTAATGATTTGATGTATGCAGGACCAAATTTACAGCAGGATCTGCAGTCCTTGTTAATAAAATGGCGACAATTTAAATACGTTTTCACTGCGGACATCGAAAAAATGTACCGACAGATCCTTGTAAACCGTGCGGACACCCCCTTACAAAGGATAGTTTGGAGGGCGTCGCAACAACAACCCATACATACATTCGAGCTGACTACGGTGACGTATGGCACCAAGGCCGCACCATTTCTGGCCATGATGACCCTTAGAAAACTAGCGACCGACGAACGTGACAGTTTCCCTGAGGCTTCAAAAGTCGTCGAACAATGTTTTTACATGGACGATGTAGTCCACGGGGTTCATGATATTCCCGAAGGAAAGGTGTTGATTCAAGACCTTAACTCGCTGCTCCGTTCTGGTGGATTTTCATTGAGAAAATGGACTTCCAACAACACTCAACTATTGGAAAATATTCCTATAGAACATAAGAATAACATTGATTTTAACTTCAAAAGTGAAAACACGCCAAAAACACTTGGGTTATGCTGGAGTCCCGAAACAGACACATTTACATTTAAATACGAAATAGGAACGCATCAGAAAATCACAAAACGAATCCTCTTATCTCAAATCTCGAAAATATTTGACCCACTAGGCTGGTTGGCACCCCTAGTAACAAAAATGAAAATATTATTTCAAAAAGTATGGAAATCTGACACTAAGTGGGATGAAGAAGTATCAAGTGACATTTGTAAAGAATGGATAAAAATACAAAACGAACTACAATTGATAAAAACATTTAAAATACCTAGATGGTTAAACAGTTACAAGAATGACGTCATAGAGCTACATGGATTTTGTGACGCATCCATTGAAGCTTATGCCTGCGTTGTTTACGCGCGAATAAAATCGCATAACAAAATTATAATTGTAGCTTCCAAAACAAAAGTAGTGCCTTTGAAAAAGAAGCTTACGCTTCCTAAGTTGGAGTTGAGCGGAGCACACTTACTTACTAAACTTATTTTAAAAATAAAACAATCATTATACCAATATGAATTAAATATATATGGTTGGACCGATTCAAAAGTTGTATTGGGCTGGCTGCAAGGGGAGGCTAGTAAATGGAAACCCTTTGTAGCGAACAGAGTAAAACAAATAACAGAGATTATGCCTGCTGAACAATGGCGCTACGTAAGCACAAATGACAACCCAGCTGATCCCGCGAGCAGAGGTTTATATGCTTCACAACTTCAGAAACATGATTTGTGGTGGAATGGTCCCGAATTCCTATACACTTTCGAACCATCCTCATCACTATACTACACAATAACGTTTGTAACAGATCAGGAGAAAAAATTGGGTCAAACAAACTTAGTTCAAACTAAAAATATGGAACAAGATGTTATAGAAATATTATTAGAAAAATATAATAACTTTTATAAAATATTGCGTATTTTAGCATGGATACAGAGAGCATTGACACCGAAACGTAAACAATTACCGAGCTATATCACTTTACGTGAGTTGCGGAATGCAAAATTGACAATAATTAAATATGTTCAATTTAAATCATATGAAGCAGAAATATTAAAATTACGAGATCAGAATTATTTACATTCTACATCAAAACTATTAAGTTTGAATCCGTTTGTTGATCAAGACGGTATCTTACGTGTTGGAGGAAGATTAGTGCACGCTAACTTGAACATGGAGATGAAACATCCGAAAATAATACCTAACAATACTCGTCTTGCAACGCTTTTGATATCTCAAGCTCATGAACTAACATTCCACGGTGGGCCACGCCTTACGCTTGCAACTTTGAGGCAAGAGTATTGGATCCTCGGTGGTAACAACACTGTAAAAAAAGAGCTGAGACAGTGCATCACGTGTCGAAAACAAGAAGGACGAACACAAAAACAATTAATGGGAAACTTACCGAGTGCCAGGTGTGACCCAGCGCATCCCTTCCATCACACCGGGGTGGATTATACTGGATTTGTCGACATCAAAGCCAACAAAGGTAGAAGCGCTAGAACATTAAAGGGATATATAGCTATCTTCGTCTGTATGGTCACTAAGGCCATACATCTCGAGTTAGTTAGTGATTTGTCGAGTTCGTCGTTCATCGCTGCCCTGCGGAGAATGGCTGCAAGACGCGGCTTACCTCGTCATCTGTATAGCGATAACGGCACTAATTTTGTTGGTGCCAACAGAGCTATACAAGAAGAGTACCAGCACTTACAAAACGAGTTCAAGGACAGTTTCTTACGCGAGATCACGGAAATGAACATCGAGTGGCATTTTAATGCCCCCTCGTGGCCGAGCGCAGGAGGTCTTTGGGAGCGTGCCGTAAGAAGCCTGAAACATCACCTGAGGCGCGTAATAGGTGAACAGAGACTAACTTTCGAGGAGTATGCCACCATCTTATCTCAAGTGGAGGCTTGTCTTAATTCGCGTCCATTATGTGCCCTTACTGAAAACATAGAAGACTTAGAATTTTTGACTCCGGCGCACTTTTTGATGGGGCGATCGGGTTTATCTATAATAGAAACAAAAGAAGATGCTCGTACTCGTTGGCACTTAACGCAAAAAATAACGCAAGATATCTGGAAAAGGTGGAAAACAGAATATTTAACTCAACTCACAGCTCGTAACAAGTGGCAGAAAGAACAAAATAACATTAAAAAAGGAGATATCGTCGTAATTCATGAAGATAATCTCCCCCCTGGGAAATGGGCCATGGGAAGAGTAATTGAAGTACACCCGGGTAGCGACGGTCTTGTACGAGTAGTGTCGCTAAAAACTAAAAACGGCGTTATAAAAAGACCCGTACTAAAATTGTCTGTACTACCGTTGGAAAAACAAGTTGAACAAACAGCCGATACTCGTAATAGTATGAAACAAAACAACAACTCAAAACAAGCAAGTCCAAGAAGCTTCATTACCACCGCTATAATGTTTATATGTTTATTTTCGATATTTATTTCGCCCGCACAAGCCTACAATACAACAAAATTGAATGAACATCAAAAGATTTATTTTGATAAAATTGCCGAAATGCAGCTGATCCGAGACGAGTGGAAGATAATTGCATATTATGATTTAAATCCATACTGGGATAGCACCATGACCTACACTCGATACTATAAATATCTACATAACATGTGCGAGTCAATAAAACAATTCTCACATTGCAAAATAATCATATTACAACTACAACACTCGTATGACGAGCTCGAGCGTAATAATGAAGTTTTGCTGAATAACCATTTAAAGGCTCGTGCCACTCACCGGCGGCGGCGGCGAGGTCTTATCAACGGTATCGGATATTTGGCGAATAGTTTATTCGGAGTACTCGACGACCAATTTGCACAAAAATATGAAAAAGACATTCAACTCGTACGTGAAAATGAAAAACATCTCGTACTTCTTTGGAAAAACCAGACCTCGGTTTTGGAAACAGAATTTAACGTTTTAAAACAAACTAAGGAGTACATTCAGAAGCAAAACAACATTATGGTGAAACATTTATCTGTACTGGATAGTGCTGCAAATAAATTAGTACGTCAAGTAACAGCTGACGAAGAAAAAACCGACTTTACTATGTTAGCCATGGCCGCAAACAATATTCTGACTCATCTAAAAAATGTCCAAGATGCACTGTTAGAGACAATCACCAACATATACAAAGGAACAATGAATATTCACATATTGGATCCTAGGAGTTTACAACATGAACTAAACATTATATCGGGTTATTTGTCAAAGGATCTGACTATACCGATAAACAACATTCAAACAGATATGGCAAACCTCTATCATTTGCTCACTATAAAGGCGAGAGTGACAAAACAATATCTTATTTTTGAAGTGAAAATGCCTTTGATAAGTAGAGACAGTTACAGTTTGTACAATATCATACCTGTACCCTATCAAACTGGAAACAAAATGTTAACAATAACTCCAATTGAAGAATACGTTGCCATTAACTTGCATAAGGACTCTTACTTACCGGTCACTAGAACAGAATGGGAGCACTGTTTGCCTCGAGACGGCTTGACCTACTTATGCCAATTAAAAACACCTATTTACAAAATGAAATCCGACAATGATTTGTGTTTAAGAACAGATAACAAAGAAGATCAATGCTCGGCTAAAATTACCCCTTGCCAAAGTAAATGGACTTCTTTACAAAAATTTAACCAATATTTATACTTTTGTTGTGGCGAGTGTCATGTTCGTTCACTCTGTGAAGATCGAGTTACAATCTATCAGCTGAGCGGAGCCAGTATAGTGAACGTAAACAACAACTGCGAAATTAAGACAGAGAACTTTACAATATACACCCATAATAAGTTGGAAAATATAATGCAAACCAAAGATTCTTTTGAGACCCCCAACATTGCACCTATAAACCACATTATAAACATTACAATCGAAACTATAACAGAAAATCAGACTAAAGATGCGAACAGAATGTTCGGAAATTTAGAACAACAGATAAAAGTACTGAAACAACAGGAACCATTATTGGAGACTTCGAGTATCTCGGCTCATGATCTGCATCACTACACGCTGATATACGGCATAGTAGCCGTGGCAGTGGTGGTGGCTTCGGTCTACGGGTGTCGTCGCGTGCTCCGTCGCTGGCGCGCGGCGGCAGCGCCCGCGCCGCAGGAGCCGCGGCCGGCCCCGGACGCTGCTGGCCCGCGGCCCGCGTGTCCTCCGAGTGAAGTGCCAGTGATTATAAGTGAAAATAGTGATAGGGTGGTGTATAGTGTGCAAAGTGAAAGTGTGCCACGTTATATAGAAAGGGCCACAACCCCCTTTGTTGTAAGAAAACAAACAATGAGTGAATAAACTATAATTTCGTAATCTAATGACTCTTTTAACTAAACTTTATAATTTTAATTATTGTAATGAAATATTTATTTATTATTTACTATAATTGCTGTTGTCATTTGATATGTAATTTTATAAGACCATTTTTATTTTACTAAGTTACGTTATACATTTCTGTTATTAATTAATGTTATTTACATTTTATATGAAATATTTAAGTTAGCATTAGTCATCTTTTTCTCATTTCTGTCCTTGGCAAGATGTTCGGTGCATAGGCACCAAACACTGTGACGTGCGACTGACGTCACCCGACTGTCATCGATGCGCTTGCACCGAATGACATAGTTTAATTAACTTTAGTATGTATATTTCCGCGGACTGGTGCGGGTCGCGAACATTACTCTTAACATTTCTAACATTTGTTACGTGGTGATTGAACATTATATTCTTTTAATATTAACATTCTTTTATTAACATTTAACATTTTTAACACCAACAACCCCAGCTCCTCAAACAGTATTTTAGTGTGTATTATTAGATTCAAATTACGGCTCGGCTCAAATATCTTATTAGGAGTAGTTTAAGGTTTGTTTACTTTAATTACAATTCGCGTAGTCTTCCGCTCAATCCTTGCTTCGCTCGGCGTTTTATTCTTTATTCGGCAAACATTGTATACTATAAATACAATACTATACTACTACTATTATTCCGCTTAAACGCTATATTGTATACAATGACACATTAATATTAAAATAAGTATTAGGGTATCTTCTCAGACTAGTTAAACAGTTTTTTTTTTGTGTTGTTGTTTACTCTTTTTTTATTTTTATTACACTTGCTCACTATGCCTTCTAAGTCTCAAGCAGCCATTTTCCGAGAGGCGGTAAAGGGGATCAATCAGCTCAAAGAAATCGGGGTAGCCGTTCAGGGGAAAGATTCAACATACACTTTAACCGATTTCACCGCCCGGTATACCCGCATCGAGGAGCATAGACGTCGCCTTGAAGACGTCTATCACAACATTTTAGATACTGAGGACCTCACTCCTGACGCTGAGGCCTCCTACACAAAACATTTTAATGGGGCCATGGCCAATTATACAGACGTGTTGGTAGCATTCCAAAAGTTAAATGAAGCCGCGGCACTACCATCAACAGCTCATCCCACCACTACCATCACGCCGCCCTCCACCATTCTGCCCAAAATAGCTTTACCTCACTTCAGCTCTCGGGTTGAGGATTGGCCTTCATTTATCGCTATCTTCCGGAGCCTGACCGATGATATGACCACTATCTCGGACGCAGTGAAGTTCCATTACCTTCTCTCGTGTTTATCAGGCGAGGCGCGCACGATGGTGTCTCATCTTCAGCTCACCAATGAAAACTTCGGCGTGGCCATGGACATACTCACCAGGCGCTATGAAAACCGCCGCGTGCTCATCGACCGTTTTGTGGACATCATCCTGGGGCTCCCTGACATCACCATACGTTCGGATATCCGCAAACTCTTCCTCACTCCGCTCATTTCAGCGCAAAGCGCGCTTACAAATCTTGATCTGCCCATGAAAGAGTCCGACTACGTTTTCGTTTCCATTGTGGTGCGAAAGCTTAAAGGGGAACTCCGGACCCTCTTTGAGCGTAAGTATGGTTCGCGTCAAACTCTGCCCACTCTTAATAACCTAGTCTCATTTCTTGAGGAGCACGCTCGTTGTGTGGAGACCGAGTTCTCCAGCCCAGGTACCTCACGGTCCAATCAGCCCTCGCCTCAATCAGCTCAATACCGCAAACACTCCTCACCGCTACCTACACGTAGCCCCCCGCGTCATCTCACTCATCACGAATTTCGTGCAGCCCCAGCCCCGGCTAGGAGCCAGCTAGGCTATCGCACCCCACCCCCCGCTCAGTACAGACCCCCACCCCCCGCTCATTACAGACCCGCTTATTCGGCACAACCATTGGCTCCCACTAAGGGTATGTCCATGCCCTGCCCATTTTGCCATGAGAGAGGGCATAAGCTAATTGCCTGCCCCAAATACAATAATCAGCCAATCCAAGGCCGGTGGGACTTTATTAAAGCTCGCAACCGTTGCCGCCGCTGTCTAGGCCCACATTACGATAGTGAGTGTAAGTCTACCCGGACCTGCAAAGAGTGTGGAAAAGATAACCACCACACATCTCTTCATCGACCCAATGAACCAGCTGCTCAACAATCTTCAGCTCACCTTTTACCCCCACATTTGAGAGACCAGCCTAGACAGCGCCCAGCCCATGAGCCTCAACGTTTTTCGGCTCATGCATCATCACAACCCGCCCCGTCTCCGTACAATCCGCCCAATCACTCACGTTCACCCAGTAGGTCACGTGCAGGTGGTCAGCAGTGACTAGAGACGATAACAGAGCATAATGAAAATCAGCACACACACACACACTCAGCTCATACACAGACACCACAAGCCACACACTCCTCGATGCCAGCTCAAACAAACAATTATTATTTTTGTAATTCCGCTCAACGTGAAGGTCACGTAAATAATTTTCCAATATTATTGCCTACTGTTTCGTTAAAAATAGCTGACGTACATGGTAAATTCCACACAGCACGAGCATTATTAGATTGTGGTAGCATGCTAACTCTTATAACACAGCGCATGGCTCGAATTTTAAATGTACCGCTCAACCCATCACCTCTGAAAATCGTAGGAGTGGGTAACCAACACACACAGGACTCAACAGCATCTATCACCATAGTGTGCAGACCGATTAATCGTGACACACCTACGATTACGGCTACAGCTCATATTTTAAAAAATGTTACTGGTGACTTACCATTGCAAAAGGTTCCAAACCTTGCATGCATCGAGGGCCGGCCACAGATTCCCTTGGCAGACGAAGAATACCACACACCAGCTCCCATTGATCTTATATTAGGTTCTGACGTTCTGGGCCAAGTTCTAGACGGTACTAAGGTTCCGTTAGGCCCGGGGAAGCCCATAGCCTTCGGCACGATTTTTGATTTTGCACTGTTAGGGCCTATTGAGGAATTACATACAACACCTGTAAACAAGTGTAACGCGGCTCATACTCTCAGCTCACAGTCAGAACCCGACATGTCTACGCATGACATTTGTAAGAACCTTGAGAGGTTCTGGGAGTCAGAAGAACCCGAACCTCATATAAAGATCAGCCCATTAGAAGAGCAGTGTGAGGAGATCTTCCGCACCTCAACCACTCGAGATTCGTCAGGCCGCTACGTGGTTACATTACCATTTCTATTAGAAGCGCCGACCTTAGGAAATACTCATGCCATTGCGTTACGTAGGTTTCTCAATCTAGAAAAGAAGCTACAAGCCAATCCGCTCCTCCGCTCGAAATATGTAGATTTTATGAATGAATATCTCGAGTTAGGACATATGTCACTCTGCCACCCAAGTACCTTTGCAAATAAACCTCACTTCTATATTCCTCATCATGCCATTTTCAAGGCAGATTCAGACAAGCTACGCACTGTATTTGACGGTAGCAGTAAAAGCTCAAATGGAGTAAGTCTAAATGATTGTCTACACACAGGTCCACCTCTTCAACAAGATATTGTTGATATTATTATGTCTTTTAGAACACATTCTGTAGTCTTCAGAACTGACATCAAAAAGATGTTCAGGAATATCCTCATCCGCCCAGATCACAGACAGTACCAACTAGTTCTCTGGCGGTCGTCTCCCGACCAGCCTCTGCTCACTTATGCGCTTAATACCGTCACGTATGGTTTACGGTCCAGCCCTTATCATGCCATCCGCACACTGCTGCAACTGGCCGATGACGATGGTCAACGTTACCCTCAAGCTGCTCATGCCCTTCGTCATTCAATTTTTGTGGATGATTTACTCTGTGGTCAAGACTCGGTGGAGTCTGCACAGGCACTCCAAAACGAGTTAATTGAGTTGCTTGCCCTAGGTGGCTTTCAACTCAGTAAATGGACTTCAAACTCCCCCCAGCTCTTAGACCGGTTTCCAGAGGATCAATGCGACATGCCTAAGAACTTCGATATCAGCCCAGAACCGAATTCCATTAAAGTATTGGGTATCCAATGGATTCCTCGTTTGGACGAGTTCACTTATCGCATCTCTCTCCCCCCGCTCACTCAACCTACAAAGCGCTCCATTCTCAGCACGGTCGCATCCCTTTATGACCCCAACGGATGGGTTACACCGGTCATTCTTCGCCCAAAGCTTCTCTTACAGAAGTTATGGCTTTTGAAACTGGGATGGGACGATCCCGTTCCCGATGATGTTCTCACAGAATGGCAGCACATTGAACAAGACCTCCCTCAGCTCTCAAGTATTAGTTTACCTCGGCACATGTGCGAAAATAAGCTCACGTCCACTTACGCGCTTCATGGGTTTGCGGACGCTTCGGAGACAGCCTTTGGTGCCGTTGTTTACCTTCATGAACTCAATGATGACGGCCATGTCAATGTTAAGTTGGTCATTGCCAAGTCCAAGGTCGCACCTATCAAGAATCGCCTCTCGATTCCCAAGCTGGAACTTTCGGCTGCAGCTCTTTTATCACAGCTAATGAACCGTGTGTCAGCTCAATTGTCAGCTCACATCACTATCAATCACTGTATTTGTTGGTCAGATAGCACTATAGTCTTAGCCTGGATCAACACGCCCCCTCATCGACTCCAGACATTTGAAGCCAATCGAGTGGTGAAAATAACATCACATTCGTTCAGCTCCACGTGGAGACATGTTCCCACGAATCTCAACCCTGCCGACTGCGCGAGCAGAGGAATGTCCGCCCAGTCTCTTGCAACTCATGAACTTTGGTGGTCTCCCACATGGCTCAAAGAGCCTTCTTACGCCTGGCCGAAGATGCCACCAGCTCTAGGTCATCACGTTTTACCAGGCCTTAAGCCTAAAAAGGTGCTCGCTCATATAGCAGTTCCCGATCTAGACGAGGATCTACTCACACGCTTCAGCTCT
Source organism: Chrysoteuchia culmella (assembly GCA_910589605.1). Classification (NCBI taxonomy): domain Eukaryota; kingdom Metazoa; phylum Arthropoda; class Insecta; order Lepidoptera; family Crambidae; genus Chrysoteuchia; species Chrysoteuchia culmella. Next base: position 2,690,169 of record OU342669.1, read on the forward strand.
CTTGACAAGCTCATTGGAGTGACAGCTTGCATCAAGCGTTTCATTCACAACTGTAGGCAACATCTAGACGCGCGGCGCTCTGGACCATTGTCAGTTGGAGAACGTAGGGACGCTCTCCTATTCTGGGTCCGCTCTGTCCAGCACAACCAGTTTGCTGATGATATTCATCGGCTCCAAAATAACAAACTTTGCACCACTCGACTCCAGCGTCTTTCACCGTTTTTGAAAGATGGTCTGTTAAGGGTCGGTGGTCGTCTCTCGAATGCTCAAATTAGGTACGACGCTCAACACCCGCTCATTCTACCCAGCTCTAGCCCACTCGTGGATCTCATCATTGATCACTACCACAAATTACACTGCCATCCTGGCGCTGACACCTTACACGCTATTCTACGCCAGCAATACTGGATATTATCCGCTCGCCGCGTTATTAGACACCGCGTATTTAAATGTATTAGGTGTTTCCGTTGCCGGGCACAAACTCATGCCCCGTTTATGGGTGACCTGCCAGCGGACAGGGTTACACCTCAACCCGTATTTAGCCAAGTCACAACTGACTTTGCCGGCCCATTTTTCGTTAAATCTAGTACATTACGTAACGCTAAACTTCTCAAAGCATACTTTTGCATATTCGTGTGCCTCTCAACAAAGGCGGTACACCTAGAGGCCGTCTCTGCTCTTACCACGGAAGCCTTTCTCGCGGCGTTACAACGCTTCGTCTCGCGACGCGGTACACCTGTTCTTATTAGATCGGATTGCGGTACAAATTACATAGGCGCGAGAAATCAGCTCATAGACGTTCAGAAATTTCTCGTCGAGAACGATGATGCAATCGCTCATAAACTTGCCAGTCAGCACATAACATGGTTGCTGAATCCCCCTAAGGGACCCTGGTTCGGTTCTTTGCATGAAATTAATGTGAAATCTACTAAGCAGTTGTTTTACCGTGTAATAGGTGAACAACACCTCACTTTCGAGGAATTCTCCACACTTCTCACACGAATCGAGGCTGTGCTCAATTCTAGGCCTCTCTGCCCACTCTCGTCTCACCCTTCGGACTTTGAAGGTTTAACTCCTGGTCATTTCATTATAGGCCGTCCGCTCACTGCTCTGCCCGAAATGTCCTTTGATGACAGACCTTTATCTGCCCTTAGACGTTTTCAGCTCATTCAAACTATCTCTCAACGCTTTTGGACACTGTGGAGCAAATCCTACCTTCACACCCTTCAAACCCGCTCCAAATGGCTCTCCCCTTCCTCACCTCCTCAAATTGGCGAACTCGTACTCATAAAGGAGGATGATCTGCCTCCGCTCCAATGGAAGATGGGAAGAATTACCCGCACAATGCCCGGGAAAGACGGTGTGATCCGAGTTGTGGACTTGGACACCGCATATGGACATCTGCGCAGGCCTGTGCTCAAGATAGCCAGGCTGCCGCTGGATTCAGCTCAAGAAGAGGTGCCTTCCCGGCCCCCCCCCCAGGATGTTGACGCCATCTCACGGGCGTCACGTGAACTTCTCAACCTAAAGTGCCTGCGCCACCGGCCGCGCGGCGCCACTGAGAGAACGCTCGCGACGGTGCGCCGTGACACAGCTCGCTCTGTATTCGCATTTAAAATCGAACATTTTCCACCCCTTTTTTATATATGTGTACACATCGCGATAACGTCGCGACCTGGTGACCTACGACCCAGTGATATTGGAATACCAATTAGTGGCCCGAACCGATCCCACGCTCGTTTGGTATCCGCGTGCACGCCGCGAATCGCGATCTACCCAAGTGTTGGTTCCGGAGAAGGGTGACCCCTTGGAAGTTCATCCCAGGATCATTGTCAGCCCATCAGCTCTTGGAAACTGGAGGCGCCATCAGCTCAAACCCAATCCGTCCGGTGAGTCCATTTTATGCTCATCCCCCTCATATTCCCAATTTGCCCACAGGGGTTCACGCCCCTCTCAGCTCACGTTGAATGCGCTTGCACCCAGCGAGCACAATTTTCTTGTTTAATATTTATCACATGTAAAATGTTGATCATATCAGTTGGGTGTAGAGATGGGCAAAGGACCCGATTTGACCCGACTGCTGGGTTTAAACCCAGTTAACGCCCATATACCATTTTTGTTAAACTAAATAAAATCAACAAAAATATGAAATGTTTCGGCCTTAGAATATTTTTGGGTATTGATTTAACAAGAAATTGTTTCCATAGCAACGTCACATTTGAAATATCAATAGAAAAAAAAGAACTTTAAAAAAAATCTATAACCCAGAATGTGGGTTTTTATTGGGTTTAAATGCAGTGGTCCGGTTTAAACCCAGTCCTTTGCCCATCTCTAGTTGGGTGTGTCAATTTGGGTCTACTCCATTCACTCCCTGGATGGCCATTATCAGATCACAGCTCGGTCAATTCTTGGCAGAGAACCAAGGCTCCAAAGTTACCTCGATAGTATGAAAATCGTCAATTTCGTTAATTATGTAACCACCACTGTATGTATGAATATCATGTATGAATGCGTGAAATCAGCAAATTAAACTTATTAACTATCTATCTTGACAGCTAATTTTTAAAGTAACTTTTGTCTCTAACCTGTTCAGCAACGGCTTTGTCCAGATCCGCTACGTTGATCGCGTTATTTTGGACGTTAGTTCCCGCGTTGCTTTTAGCATTATTTTGAGCAGCTGTGAGTTGCTTCTTCAGTTCGAGCAGTTTGTCCACTTCCGGTTGCCATATTGACTTGTCTTTGGTTGACGCTTTTAGCTTCCGGAGTTTTTCACCCTAGAAATAAATAAAGGTGATTATTGCGATGATATGAAACAGTTAAAAAACTATTATGGTTGATAACTAATATTGGTTGACGCTTTTAGCTTCCGGACTTTGTCGGCCCCGCCCGGTAAATAGATAACAATTTAATTATGTACCAAATAAAGTCCTGAATAAAAGAGAGGAGATGCGATTGCAGCGATTTTAGTCCTTAACGCTATGTTGATAAGGATTTTATTAAAGTTTTATTAAAGTTAAGCCTCTGGAATAACCTTCCGTATGAGATCCGTCATTCGAAGTCACTTGCCATTTTCAAAAACCAACTTCATTTACATCTTCTCACTAAGTCATAGTTTGCAACTACCTTCTTTTTTATTTGTTTATTATCAAGTATATATTATTTTAATATATATAGATATATTAAATATATATTTAGTTGTTGAGCTAACTAAAGGATTTAAGGTTTTTCCCCTCCAAGGCCCATAGATTTTTTCCACCCTGTATATGTCATCTTAGCTGTATTGTCACAGCTGTGTAGTTTCGGCTTAGAATAGCACTACACTCTCATCCCGTGGGTGTCGTAAAAGGCGACTAAGGGACTCGGCCTTCAGGAGACGGTCAGCAGCGTTTCCTACATACTTGGCCATACTGCGATCGCCAACCCGTCTGCCAAGCGTGGCGATTATGCCAAACCCCCCCAGCAGTGGGTGTTATATGGCTGAGACGACGATGTCATCTTCCTTATATGTGTGTAAAGTCACGAGTAATGACATGTATACACTTTACAAACTTATCGCATTGACGCACTCGGAAACAAAGCCCTCTCTGTCCGCAATTGTTATTCAATATTGTAATGTGACAAGGTTGCTTAGTGTTTCTATGACTTTGCTTGAGACTGTACGTGTGACAATAGTGTAATGTTCACCGTATTTTTATTTATCAGAAAAACTTGAGAGCGGTTTTTAATCGAGGAGGTATTGTGTTTTTCTATATGTGTTACCAATTATCTAGCCCACGGCCACGTTAAGTTTCATGAAGAACTTATGTTATGGATACTAGCTAACGGATAAACATACTTATATACTTTTTTTTTAATACATACATAATATACATATAAAACACCCAGACCAAGACAAATAGTTGTCTTGTCCGGGAATCGAACCCGGGGACCTCTAGCGCAGAAGGCGGGTTAAGTACCCCTGCGCCAAATAGGTCGTCAAATATATATATAATGTAGGTTGTTTGTGTGTTTTAATTAAATTTTATTTTATTTTGTTTAATTAATTAGTTACGTAATAGTTTAAGTTTTCATTTGAGCTTAATGTTCATTGTTTGGCAGTGCCTCTATCTACTCTCTGGCTCCGCCTGAAAACCAGCGTCACGTTTTATATTGTTTCTATGTGTAAAACTGTTTGTTAGCTGAATAAAAGTTCTTTTGTTTCTTATGGTAAATTTTAAATAGAAAAATATTGGAAAAAATTAACTCGGCCACAAGTGAATTCTCAGGCTGGAATCGAACCAGCGACCTTTGGAAATCCGGTCCAATGCTCTAACCGCTGAGCTACCGAGACTTCTTTTGTTTCTTTCTTTTTTTTGCTATTTCCTTGTTGGGTCCATAGTAAATTTATATGGTAATTAAAAACTTATGGCTTATAATTATTATCAAATATCGAAGCGCTCATGGCCGCGCTTGACAGACTGATCGTAAAGATCACGTTTGTTGAGCAACGTTCGGTCCGGTCAGGTGTCGGATGGGTGACCGTAAAGTGGCATTACAACTGAGCGCTTTCATGCTTCGGAGGGCACGTTAAATCATCAGTCCCAGCTGTTGTCATATGATTACAGTCGTTAAGCCAAGTCAGAGCATCCGACATCACTGGCCACGGTAACTTTAACCACCTTTTTAATTTTTAATTTAGGTGCCACTGACAGCCTACTATGCAGAGGCTCCATGGAGGCAGAAGAGACAGCTGCTCACGTCCTGTTGGATTGTGCCTGAGTAGGCGGGAAGTATCTCGGTTCACCAGGCAGACTCCGTGAGGCAGTCTCCGACGTGAAAGCGCTGGGAGCATTCCTGATAGAGCTGGGATGGCTGGACTGATCCGACCTGACACTCTCCGGACGCAAAATAGGGGCAAAAGTCTTCGAGTTGAGGAAACCGCCCGTAATGGATGATGAAGAAGAAGAAACTCTGACACTAAAGGTGGCCACTAATCCTCATACGATAAGAGAATAGATTTGTGCATTTTGATCAAGTAGGTATTGTACTATGGAACAGCTGTAGTTTTTTGCGATTTCGTTTTTGGGTCCATAGTAAAAGTTAATGGATATTATACAGCCCTGTTTACGTTTCTTCTTCTTTCAATTTTCTTACTTTCTTTCAACCCCTAAAGTTTTCTGGGTAATTGACCAATTGTGGTAAGTATTTAAATATATTGAGGCCGTCGGACTAAAAAAGACCACAAGGGAGGCCACAAATGCGATGGTAGGATGACATCAAAAAGGTTGCGGGCAGGAACTGGACTCTCACTGAACAAAACAGAGAAAGATTTGAAAGAGGTCTACATCAAATCATTGGTTGACGGCGGTTAAAGAAGGAGAAGATTTAAATATATGTTTTCTTACCTGTTCAGCCACAGCTTTCTCCAAATCAGCGACGCTGTTCGCCGCAGTAGCGTTAGTTCTCGCGTTGTTTTTAGCGTTATTTTGGGCAGCCGTGAGTTGCTTTTTCAGTTCGAGCAGTTTGTCTACTTCCGGTTGCCATATTGACTTGTCTTTGGTTGACGCTTTTAGCTTCCGGAGTTTTTCACCCTAGAAATAAATAAAGGTGATTATTGCGATGATCCGAAACAGTTAAAAAACTATTATGAATTAGGATATTTTCACACATAATAGTGTCTTTAATTAGATTTTATTATCATTATTATTATTTTTATGAACGACGGTGAGACTCCTAGCCTTCATCATAACTGATGTTAAGTATTGATAAGGCTGAAGATGGAAGCGAGTCTCTCACGGAATCCTCAGCCACTGAGGAACTGGCTATCTTATCTCAAACTGCCGGAACACAACAATGCTGAAAACATTGTTGTTATGGCGTCAGGCTTAGATAAGATGGTGGTAGCTAGCCACGCGGAGTTACAACAAGTTCTACCACCAACCAAACCGAATACAATATGTACCCCCGCTGGGAATCGAACCCGGGACTCCTGGGTCTGATACCGGTGGTTGTACCACTAGACCACAGAGGCAGTTAAAAAATAGAATCAATATAAGTTTAGATTTCAGAGTTTCCTATCGTTTCATTTAGCAATTTATTTTTATAGAGATTTGATTGATTGATCCTATCGATTGAAGCCATAAAGTACAAATAAATGACGGCGGCCAATAGCTTTTTTAGATCGAGCAGCTTGTCTACTTCCGGTTGTCAGACTGACTTTTCTTTGTTTTAGGCTTTTAGCTTTCAGAGTTTCATCCATCCGAGTATTGAAAAATTAAATTGAATATTTGAAAAGGAAAACAATTGCTTGCACATATTTTTACCCCACTGCAAGGAATTCATGAAATTCAATTCATTCATTCATTATGTGAATTTTTATTACATTTTTCGCGCGTATCTTGTATGTTTATACAAGATACGCGCGAAAAATGTAATAAAAATTCAAATTAAAAAAAATCTTTATTACCTCATTTCTTTCAAACGGGTGAACGGATTTCTATTATTAAGATATTGTTTATATTCGTCTTGACAGCCCAAGTGTTCTTAGGTAAGTGATGTTGAATGAATGAAATATTCTTTATTGTACACCAAGAACATAATACATTACATATATAACAGACATCACATAAGTTGTTCAAATAGCGGGCTTATCACTAAAAAGCATTCCAGGCATCCATGTGATTATTTGGACGAATCAAAATTTGAAAAAAAATTGTCAGTTCGTGGTGTTTTTTGAATTGATAATTGATAGATACAAAAACATATACCTACACATATAAATATATTATACTTACATATACATAAAATATATAAACACACATACATACATACATTATGGACTAGCGGCCGCTCGCGGTCTCACCTGCGTGGTTCCCGTTCCCGTGGGAATATCGGGATAAAAAGTATTCTATGTTCATAACCACTATTCTTCTACTATATGTGTAACAAATTTCATCTAAATCCGTTCTGTGTAGTTTTTGAGTTTATTCGTTGCAAACAAACAAACAATCAAATCTTTCCTCATTATAATATTAGTATAGATAAAGTCTCAAGTTTTAAAGGAGTAGTTTATAATTACAAGGAGAGATAGAGCTCCTTCACTAGTTGTTTGAAGATATTCAGGGATTGTGCGTTTTGAATGGTTTCCGGCAATGCATTCCACAGACGGGTTGGACCGTAAAAATTTAGTTAAGTAAATCAAGGAATTTAGTGGAGTGCATTGGTATCTCCAATCTCAAGTTCTTCGACGATCTCAAAACTCGTAAGTGGGTGTTATGGAGGAATTGGAAACTTTCCTTAAGATAAGGTGGATAGAGAGGATTAAACAAATATTGTAAAGTTAAAGGGGAAATTTAGCTGTGTAGTGTCGGCTTAGAATAGCACTACCCCCTCTCATCCCGTGGGGGTCGTAAAAGGCGACTAAGGGACTCGGCCTTCAGGAGACGGGCAGCAGCGTCTCCTACATACTTGGCCATACTGCGATCGCCAACCCGTCTGCCAAGCGTGGCGATTATGGCAAACCCCCCCTTTTGGGGGAGGCCTATACCCAGCAGTGGGTGTTATGTGGCTGAGACGACGACGACGACGACAGGGAAACAATGTGAGCATTCCGGCGAAGTCGATTTGGCAACCGCTTTAGCATATTACGAAATTCGGGTACATGATCATAATTGCGCAGTCCAAATTCCAAAAAAAAACTAAAAACCCTCCTTCAAAAGACAAGTCAACTGAAAAGATGGTAACAAGATCCAGTATAGAGCTTTTGTTCAACATATTAATACGTAGTCGGAGGCAAAGAATTACATAAAAAAAAATCATTCAAAATGTCATGCCTCCAACTACATATTATTATTATTATTATTATATTATTATGTTGAACAAAAGCTCTATATTTGATCTTGATTCTATCTTATCAGTTGACTTGTCTTTCGAAGCAGAAGGGATTTTTAGATTTTTTAATTTATATATATTTATTTTTAGTATATGTTTAGATTACCTGTTCAGCAATGGCTGCTTCTAAATCCGCTACACTTTGAGATCCACTTGCGTCTCCATTCTAAATAAACAATAAAAAGAATATTGAAACTTATAAGCAAACGTATAATTTATATATATAGTATATTTATATATTATATATAGCTTTATGTATAATTTATACTTATAGTAAAACATATCAATCAATGTAATTTTCGCAGGCAATATTAAAGGTGCGTCGACATAAAGTAACATTAAAATGTTATTTATTTATATATTTATGGACAACTAACAAGACATAAATCAGATGATGCGATTAAAATCACACAAAATATTTCTTAAATCTAAATTTTGTCATAATAACAAGTTGTCACGGCATGCAAATGTGGAAATGATTTATTTAAATTATGTCGATAAAAGTTAATTACAAAATGGATAAATAATAATATTTGGAAAAATTTTTGTCCGAACGAATAACAAAATAAAAATACATTAATAGACAATTCACTTCAAACAATCGCTATTAAAAAATTTTGCTAAAGCTAAAATCTAATTTCAGTAAAATAAAAATAATCATAAACACTAAAAACATTAAAAATTAATTACATTTTTAATAACAATAATTAATCAATTTTGTGAAGGTAGACTTATAAGTAGCTATACGTATAAGTAAAAGAAAGAAAAAACATTTATTAGCCACATACACACAGAAGATACACACACACACACAACAATACAAGGAGCTACAATATTAACATTTAAATGAAAAACAAATTAAGCGTGCAGGGCCAATAAATACCCCGTCTCAGCATAATGCTACTAAGCCACTAATAGATGTGCAAAGTGACCCAGTAGCGCTGTTATTTTGACGGGGTTTACAAAGGACACAGACAGTCAAAAACAAGTAAAACAACAATAGATAAATAACAAAATTTATAAATAAAAATATAAAGCAATAAAATGTATAAATATAAAAAGTCATACAGGTAGATAAATAAAAATATAATATTATGGCATTATGTGCAATGTTGTTTGCCGATGACTCGAAGAAACGACAGTCGGTGATTGGTTGGCAGACGGGACAGATTGATAGACTTATAATATGTCAATGTCATCGCCTCCACCTCACTTCCTTCCACGTCAAATGCGCCACGTTTTGTATATAAGTAAAAATATAAATAATGCCATGTGGTTGTTGCAATACCAAAGCGTACGTATAAGTACCCGTGACCACGGCAACTGAAAAGGTGCTGAAACGTCGACTCGCTACGCTCGTGGTTCAATCCTAGAATCTTTCACTTGCTCAGCTTTCAATAGAGGTAACTCGCCGCTAAATAACCAGCTTTCCAGTTACGCAATAACAAATAACTATTATACTATATTATGTTTACGTGGGATGATATAAGTTACGCTATATAACCGAATTCCACGTGGCCCGAAAAGTAGTAAAATATATTCCAATTTTTGCAAAAATAAGTACATTGACTCTTAGATAAAAATCGATTGATAAGTCGATAGGATTTCACTATGGGACATCTCTAAAACTGTCAAACTTGAAACGTAACCGGAATGTCACAGTCTTTAGTTAAAGTCTTTTTTAACTAGGGTGTAGTTAAAAAAGACTTTAATGATAACAAAAAAAAACAAACAATAATTTATTTGTATCTAAAGCCTGGTACAAAAACAATATTATCGTTAATAACCACAGTAGTCAAAGAATGATGATTTACTCTCAAGACGTTGAAGCAAATGTGAAATTAGTGGCACCCAAGGCCAGGGCTTTTTTTCTCTGGGCGGGCTTTAATTTTAAATTGAAATATAAATTCGACGTATAAATAATGACAACCACAGACCTATATCGAGATAGACGAAAAGACCGCTTCAAACTATATGAGAACCTAGTGTGTCTACTGTTTCGTACCTACCATGACTTCACGAGCGAGATTTAGTGATGTGTAAATGTTATTGACGAGCTCTTGCAAGAAGCGCTGCACAACCATTTTCGTTTCTGATTGACGCGTGTTTTCATGGCAACGGTCTCAAGCGGACTGACTTAGGTCGTAAAACTTTGACCGTGGTCCAACTTTTGGCACGCAAGGTAGGTACACTTTTACTGTCTATCTCAATATAGGTCTGTGACGACAACATATTTCTATAATCTATATACTTAATTCAGGTTCGCAAAATTTGTGACGACTCGATAGGGACTTTGGCGCGTAGTACGCGGCCGAGTAAGGTATCAAATTAAAGGTACTCGAGTCTATTTGTTCCGAAAACTATAAAATATACAAAATGTTAAACGTGATGATCACAAACTGCAATTAAAGATTTTCGCATAATTTGGAATTTTTCGTCGATCGACGAACCCGAGTATCGGGTTGTAACCGCCCTAGTTTTCAATAATAATAATATGATACACTTACCACATTAGCCCTGTCGCTCTGAGTGCCGGCGTACTTAGCTTTCAGTTTCTCCAACATTTCGGGCTCCAGTTTAGCGAATAAAGGTTCTGGCTTGTTTATCACGTGGCCGGGCGGTAAGTACTGGATGAAGGCGGGGTTTCTATAACAATGAAGAATGTACAACTCATTATTGACTATAAGTCTTAGGAGAATTTGATAAACTCTGACACCAGAGGTGGCCACTAATCCTAATACGATAAGCTAAGACTAGCGGTGGTTTTACCCACGTGGATCCCAAGTGGCCTCGGCATCGTTATCGGCTTTATTTGACAGATGGAAGTGACATATTACTTATAACTTTTCAAATGCTATTTTTATGTGATAATTTTTAATCAAGTAAATATACTAGAAAAAAGCAACTTGTCTCATGTCGCCCTGACGGGACTCGAACCCGCATCCTTGGGAATCCGGCCCAATGCACTAACCAATTATCCCGTCAGGGCGACATGAGACTAGTTGCTTTTTCCTAGTATATTTTCTTGTTTAATATTTATCACATAAAAAAAGCATTGTAAAATGCAAAATTAAAAAGTTATAATTAGATGGCTGTTTCATCTTAATCGATAGTCAAACATCTGTAAAGATGTTTCTTTCGAATGCGAGGATGTTTCTCTCATTGATGAAGCGACGGTGGCCAACACCGTAAGTAGGTTAAAATTGAGGATCCTGGATCAGAAAGAGATCCAGGTCCCTCAATTTTACCATTGAAACAAAACATTGAATAGTGATTTAACCATTACTTTTCATGTTGCTTACTTTAAACTACTTTTTACCAATTAATTTAGTTAGTTTTTGAACGTATTGATTGAAGTTAACTGACCTATCGTCTCACTGCGAGGTTACAACAGTTGCTCGGTGTTTTAAATTAAAGCTATGTTCTTTATATGGAAAACAGCACACTTAGCAATACGTGCGTTATACGGATAACAATAGTAGGTACTTAATGATAATGAAGATGTAGCTTACACTTAACCTTTGATGATATAATTTTAAAAGGATGCTAGCTAAAAACTTATAAAATGGGTCTAAAAAATAAAACACGTTACTTATTATGTTAAATTTTATTTATGAAACATACCACTATTTTGTATTACAAACTATTTCTCTCAATAAGCTGCTGAATTTTTGATATTATATCACACGTGCTAGTGTAAATTTCATCAAACAACACCCCCTTCACCACATGTTGTACACACAATTCGGCTTTGCACTTGCATATCGTATCGTCTATACTATCAAATTTTTTCGCATCATAAACTTCAATACGTATGATTTTATATCCTTGCATCGGTGTCTTAATAAAACAAAAGTTAGTCGTTAAGGAATTCTCATCAGATCGTCGCTTACGAGACTCTTGAATGTTTTTATTTTTAGGAAGTTCGCTCAAATCTACAAAGTTGAATAATTCTTCAGTATCCTGCAATAAAATAAAGATATATTTAAGTATAAAAATTAAATACACAAACCACCTCACCACCTTATTTTCAGTTAAGTACCGAACAATACTTTATATTATAAGTGTAAGTAATTGCTACAAACAGTAATAAGTTTTGTAAAATAAATAAATACTTATATTATAAAATCTAATTAAATCACTAAAAACTTACCGACATAATTTATTTGGAATATCAAATCGTGCTGGTCTAGAAGTCTAGAGTGTAAATGGTGAAGTAGAAAAGTGATTGATTTTTTAAATATTACCCCCAATTTATACATATTCAAAATTAATCATAAAGTTCAAAATAGAATAGCAAAACAAGTTATTTATCGTGTTACCATATTAGGGATGACATACAATACAACACTGCATGAATTCTTCGCCATACATCTCTACCTAGGTAGGTACCCACATGATGCACGTGCACTATTGTAAAATAATTATTCTACTCGACTGTTAACGAAAGCAATGTTTTAAAAATACTTAAGTACAGTTAACGGCACGCAGGGATACCACAACAGGGTAATCAAATTCGATCAGTTTTATACTTAAATGTCAATATTTAAATCTTTTTAGGTTCATAATAAATTGCAGATTTTTGTCAGTTTTGTATAACTTAATGTGCTGCTAATAATTTCTTACAATCACACCAATAATATCCCCACGATAGTTTCACTCATGAAGAACTTGAGTTAAGGATACTAGATAACGGATAAACACACTAATATACTTTTTTTGTAAACACATACATAAAATACATATTAAACACCCAGACCAAGACAAATAAATATTTGTCTTGTCCGGGGATTGAACCCGAGACCTCTGGCGCAGAAGGCTGGTATAGTACCACTGCGCCAAACAGGTCGTCAGATAGTACGAATCTTAGTGTACCTAGTTAGTTTTTGTCACTTTAAATTATAATTGTTTTTGTATCACCACTCAAATACTTATTTAACAAGAGAAAAACGATTCTAATAGCTTTGTTTTTTATCGATCAACGTACGTAGGTGTATACCTCCCTCTATGACTGATGGGCATAACCGATTGCTAAACTGAGGATCACGGGTTCGATTCCGTAATGGAATAAAATATACATTTTATTAAATTATTAAAATCCTACTTAGTTTGTTACTCATTCACACAAAAACTCGCTTACGCCGCAGTTTGCGAATAGAGTTTAATTCTCAACCTTATTCCTATTGTATAAAAGCTATGTCTGAAAATGTAACTCTCACCGGATAGTAACGTTTGGACATTTGCAAACTCGCATTAGGCCCTCTGATCGGATCTGGATGAAATTTGCAATAGAGAACTGTGTTCCAAATTTCAACCAAACCAGTTCAGCCGTTTTTACATGATTGAGCAACGAACATCCAAACATCTTAACTTTCGCATTTATAATATTAGTAGGAAGTAAGAAGTCGGATATTGAACTCGACAAAGAATCGGACTACAGACAATAATAGAAAAAAAATCTACATTGGCTCGATCGGAATCGAACCCGGGATTTGGAGGTGGCTAAAGTCAGTGGTTTTTTTATGTTTAATGTTTATAACGGAGTCGAACCCCTAAATAAGGTCGCAAATCACTACGTTACATTTAGGGTACTATAAAATTATCATAGCTTGGTAAAAATCAGTCGATCAGGTTTCTACTTTTTACTTATCTATACTTTTTAGATATAAATTTGTTTTCCTGTTTACTTAAAATATCTAATTAATTTGTAAGTCACCGTATAAAGTACCTATGTCGCGAAATATTGCTTGCGAGGCACTGAGAAACTGAGATCCACATCAATCCATTTTAGGATTATTATAAAGTAAGCATTTTTTCTAAGTGTGCGTCCGTGTCGTTACATGAAGAGTATTGTGTGAAACATAATATTTAAGCCCATCCAACCTGGATCACCTCACATCCAGTTCTCCTGAGGGACCAACAACAACTCTACAAGAAATCATCAACCTAATAATAAAACAAAATGTGAGTACCTACCTACCAAGTATATTATTTAACTAAGTACCTATAGTCATTGCAACTAGTGGGTGAATATGACTACTGAACTTACGATTGCGGGTTCGATTCCTGCAAGAGGAAAATGTTTGCATTTGTATGTGCGTCCCATACAGTACGAAGTATTCATAGTTGCCTGGACCTAACCTAACCTGTCATTGTTGTATTAAATGAATAAGTACTTATTATTTTATTAATAAATATAATTATTTAAGTACCTATTCAAAGTCTGTGTACGGTAGTAATAGTTAATTGATAAACAATATAAGTACTTTATCTTCGAAGTTGTTGTGTAATTATTTCAAATCTTTTTTTTATTTTTCGACAGGTCAAATCATCATGTTACCGCTACTGCTGACACTCTGTTTCCATCCGATGAAGATGTTAGTCATTCAGAAACGGAGAAAGAAACTGCGAAGAAAACTGACAAGCCGAAGAAACGGGTAGCAGCGCCTGCCACCACCGCCCCCGCTACCGTCGCCGGTCCATCGAAAAAGAAGCCCAAGATAAGACCTGTTTCTATGCAAAGTGCAAGAGCTACCGCCCAAGAATTGTTCGGTGACATAAGCGACAGCGATGAAGAACCACAACCACCGCCCAAGCCGAAAGGTAAAACCAAAGCACCAGTTTATAACTATTACACACGACGATTGGCGAACGGGCACTCTCGCCAAATCAATGAGAACAAGAAAGGCTCTCATTATATCGAGATTAAGGTATACAAAACCGAAGAAATAGAGCATGTCCTGCCTTTGAATAGATGGCGTCATGCCATCGTTACAATAAAAAATAAAATTAATGAGGATAGTGACAGTTGGCGTGTGCTATCCCAATTAATTGCGGCAACGCGCAAAGATTTTAAAGACTGCCCGCCAACTTTCGTGAGCAATTATTATTAAAGACCTATAACAGTGTATTTGAATTAGTATTATCGTACTTGCATATTATATGTCTTTATGAAGGGCTGCCACCCAAAATAAAAAGCAGTTCTAACGAACATTATTATGAAACTAATTAACATATAACCGTTTAGTGTGTAATTAATTTCTTTGTATAGATCTATTTTTATTGTACTTAATCTATAAGAAATAAAATTATATATTATTAAGTGTAAGGTCTTTTTTTTTCAGCCCCATCCGACGAAATGAAATATTGTGAAAAATGTAATACAGAATTAACAAGAAATGAATATCGATATCATACCAAAAGTAATATACACAAATCTAATTGTTTATTAAAGACCGAATATAATAATATTGACATTATTGCTACTGCTTTTAAAAATCGAATCATGACATATCGTTTAAACCCCTCGCAGGAAGACGAGTACCATAAAATAGAGACGTTCCTGCAGGATAACAAACGAGTCATGATAAAACTGATCGATGAATCTGTAGCTAAAAATGTCTGTATAAAAGTTAACTTTGAATTGTTCGCTCATTTTATATTGTATAAAACAAATGAGCAACAGTTGAAATCATTTAATACAAAATATGAAATTATTTACAAAAATACTGACTTGAATATTTTTTTTATGAATATGATTGATAAAATTAATCAAAAAATTACAGAATTTGAACATTGTGAGTCTGGTTGGTCTTTTGTTGCGATAAGCCATCTAGAAATCAATGTTAACAAATATACCCCTATGAGAGGTGGCACTTATTTAGAATTACCTCCAAGTGTAAGAAATTCTAAAAGCTGTATAAATATAAAAAATTCTGACAACTGCTGTTTTTTATGGAGTGTTGTTGCGGGTATGTTTCCTGCCAAAAATAATGTATGCAGGCCATCTTCATATCCTCATTACTCTAGAGTTTTAAACATAGAAGGGATGTCATTTCCACCTTCGATCAGTGATATAAAGTTATTTGAGAAAAATAATTCTAAAATAAGTATCAATATATACGGTCTAAATAAACACATCGTAGTAGGCCCTTTGTATAAAACAAACACAAAGAAACAGAATCATTTTAATTTATTATATCTGGAAAGTGATGATAAAGCTCACTACTGCTTAATAAAAGACCTGGCACGATTAGTTCGTAAGCAGGTATCATTACACAAGAATAAAGTATATTTGTGTGATAGCTGTTTACAATTTTTTCCATGTGAAACAAAGCTTCATTCTCATGATTGCTCTAATGTGTTGACTGTGTTACCAGAAAAAAACAGTGTACTTAAATTTAATCACTATGAAAGACAGCAAAGAATTAATTTTATTATTTATGCTGACTTTGAATGTTTATTAATAGATCATAATGAAAATCAAACTAATAATACAACAACAAATAAAATTCATAAGCCTTCATGTTTTGCATATTATGTATGTTGTTCTCATGACGACTCCTTAAATAAATATGTATCTTATAGAGGCGAAGATTGTGTTGAAGTGTTTATCAAAAAATTAATTTTGGAAGTCAAAAGAATCCACGCTATTTTACGTGACAAAAAGGATATGCATCCTTTAACCACTGAACAAGAGAAATGTTTTCAAGACTCGAAAAAATGTTACATTTGTAAACAATTGTTATTCGATGACAAAGTTCGTGATCACGATCATGTTACTGGCAAGTATAGAGGAGCTGTGCATTCCCATTGTAACTTAATGCATAGAACCTGTCCATTCATACCGGTCGTTTTCCATAATCTGTCTGGCTATGATTCACATATTTTTATTGGTGAGTTGGCGAGATATGAAGGTACGATCAAGATTATACCAAAAACTAAAGAAAACTATCTAAGTATAACGAAAATTATTAAATCAGACGATAAAAATCACCCAATTCAAATAAAGTTCATTGATTCTTTCCATTTCCTAAGTACAAGCTTAGACACTTTAAGTAAAAGTTTATGTGAAAAAGATTTTGTACATTTGTTTTCAGAATTTAATGATGAATTTAAATGCTCTTTATTGAGAAAAAAGGGTGTCTATCCATATGAATACATGGATTCGTGGTCAAAGTACGATGAACCACAACTTCCCTCGAAAGAGCATTTTTATAATAACTTGAAAATGAATGATATATCCGATGAAGAGTATAACCATGCGAAAACTATTTGGAAATATTTCAATATTCATTCACTCGGTGAATACACAGACTTATATTTGAAATGTGATGTGTTATTATTGTGTGATATTTTTGAAAAGTTCCGAATGTTATGTTTAATATTTTATAATCTGGATTGTGCGTATTATATTACCGCACCAAGCTTAAGTTGGGATGCAATGTTGCTCTATACAGGCGTCCAACTCGAGTTAATTAGTGATTCAGAAATATATCAAATGCTTGAAAAGGGTGTACGCGGAGGCTTGGCACAATGTTCATATCGACATGCTGTAGCCAATAATAAGTACTTACCGGCATTTGATGACTCGAGACAGTCACAATATTTAATATATCTTGATTGTAACAATCTTTATGGTCATGCTATGACGAAAAAAATGCCTCTTTCAGAGTTCAGGTTAATGTCAATGGATGAAATTAAATGTTTCGATGTAATGAGCATATCGGATGATGCTGATTACGGGTATATTTTAGAAGTTGACTTAGCCTATCCTGATAGTTTACATGATTTGCATAGTGATTTACCTTTCGCTCCGGAAAAACTTATTCCACCAGGAGGAAAAACATCAAAGTTGATTGCTAATCTGTACAACAAATACAACTATGTAATTCACTATGTTCATTTAAAAGAATGCATTAAACATGGACTAATTTTACTTAAAATACATCGCATTTTAAGTTTCCGTCAGGATAACTTTTTACAAAAATATATTGATTTAAACACACGATTACGTCAAGCTTCAACTACTTCATTTCAGAAAGATTTTTTTAAACTATTAAATAATGCAATATTTGGGAAGACTATAGAAAACAAACGTAAACAAGTTGATGTTAAGTTAGTAACAAATTGGAATGAACATTGTAATAAAACGAATAAACATTTGGGCGCTGAAAAATTAATTACACGTCCGAATTTAAAAAGTATAACAGTATTCAACGAAAACTTTATAGCTATACAACTAAACCGTGAAAAAATATGTCTTGATAGACCGATTTATATTGGCTTCACGGTATTAGAATACGCTAAACAGCATTTGTACAATTTTCATTACGATTTTATGAAAAGAAAATATGGTGAAAATATTAAACTTTGTTATACAGATACGGATAGTCTTCTTTATTTAGTGCATACTGAAGATATTTATAGAGACATCAAAGATGATATAAATAACTTTGATACGAGCAACTTTTGCACTGAGAATCCGTATGAAATGTCTAAGGTGAACGCTAAAATACCCGGTTTATTCAAAGATGAACTTGGTGGTGATATAATAGTTGAGTTTATCGGGTTAAGAGCAAAACTTTATGCTTTATCATCGATGAAAACAAAAATAATGAAAGCTAAAGGAATATGTAAATCAGTGACATGTAAATTAAAAATGTCACAGTATGCTAAAACCTTGTATAATAATACTAATTTTACATGTAAAATGAGTATGATTAAATCAATTAAACATACTCTGTATACTCAACAAGTAAATAAACTTGTATTAAACAGATGTGATGATAAAAGGCAAATCCTTTCAAATCAAATAGAGACACTGCCTTGGGGTCACTATAGTTCTGATTTTCAAAATCTGTAAGCCAATGAGTGGGGCTTAGAATAAAATAAAAATTAATTTATTATGATGTAAGTATAATTAAAAAATTGTGTATATTATATAATATGTTGTAAAAATATTTGTTCTATTAAAAAAGTTTTTATGGAATACAGATAGCTTTTAAGTTATATACGAGTATACCAATGTTTAAAATCAAATTAAAATTATTTTGTACCTACCTATCTATCGAATTATAGTACTTAAGTAATTTTCTAATTTTAATATGGATTCATTTAAGTATTAATAATAAATAGTTGATAACGATAAAATGTATAAATGAAATATGTTTTATTGAAAATATATAACAGTATGTAACTAAAATAATTTATTATTTAAAATGTCCCATAACATAATTACCTACGCTGAAATAAAAGCACTGCTTTAGTATTGTATTTATTGCTAAAGTACCTGATGCTGACTAGTACGATTCAATAGGTAATTCATTTAAATATTGTATGTGCAATGTTTGAAAATCATTTTATTGATAGCCTTGAAACAAAACAGTCAAATTAAAATAACCAGATATGAAATTTTTAAAACAAAAACAGAGTTTAAAACTAGAGCGCATCTATCTTACCCCATTAAGTGAATGGAAGCGTCATGGCAATTTATTACCAAATAGTATACGTTGTCTTGTTTGTGGTCCATCAAATTGTGGGAAGACTAACTTAGTTATTAGTTTATTATTACATCAGGATGGTCCACGTTTTAGTAATGTTTATGTGTATTCAAAGTCTTTATACCAACCTAAATACATATATTTAGAAAATGTATTAAATATAGTCCCTACAATTTCCTATAACAAATTCGATCACAACAGTGACATTTTAAGTCCACACGAAGCCTTACCCGATTCAATAATTATATTCGATGATGTTGCCTGTGAAAATCAAAGTAGCATCCGAGATTATTTTGCTATGGGTCGCCACAAGAATATCGATTGTTTTTATATAAATCAAACATATACAAAAATACCCAAACAACTTGTCAGAGACAATTCAAATCTAATAATATTATTTAAACAAGATGATATCAATCTAAGACACGTTTATGATGAGCATGTAGGGTCTGACATGTCATGGCGACAATTCCGTGATATGTGCTCAGTTGTTTGGAATAAACCTTTTAGATATCTTGTTATTAATAAGGATTGTGAACGTAATAAAGGCTGTTACAGAATGGAATTTGACACATTTATAGTTGTAGATTAAAATACATAAGAGATTGCTATATCATTGATGAATCACTTTCATTTGTGATATAGAACTGAGTGCTATAATTTATAAAATGGAAAAACACCTTAAAAAACAAATTGTAAAATCTGCAGCAGCTGTTAAGAGGAAGGTTGAAATGTTAAAGGATGCAAAAAATACAAATAATGTGGTCTTAGAAACAATATTTAAACCCATAATTAAGCCTCTAAACCTGTTAGCAAATAAAAATGATAAAAAGAGTCCAACGGAAAATTTGGAACACAAACCAATAATTAAAAAGACTAAAAATAATGAAAGTGTAACATCGAATTCATCTATTGAAGATTTTGATGAATCTGTTTGTGAAGAAGAAGAAGAAGAAGAAGAAGAAGACGACGATGCTAAAAATGAAAAACCCTATGATAAAACCTTAACTATATCACCTTCTGAAAACCACAATGTTAGTGATGGCTCATTTAAATCCCTCCAATCATCACCAAACGTTTCAAATCCATCATTATCATGGTCAACATCATCTGAAGTAATGACTAACATCCCATTTGGAATAAGAAATGAACGGGGGAAACTTATGCTTGGTAAAACTCGCGTTAACGATGATGGCAGGATTCTGAAAATAGGAAATAAATATTTTGAGAAAACAGTTGGTTTAAAAGAATTGTTGTACAAAAAGAAACCTAATCTAGATTTAATCACAGATGAGGATATGCATAATTATAAATACCTTCTCATTGATACCAACGCACACAAGCGTAGTTATGATCCATCCAAACCAATCAACAGCAACAAGGGATTTAAATATATGAATATAATAAAACCAATGTTTAAATTTTCTAGAACTATTACTACTAGTTCGGAGAATCTTCCGCACGGAAAAGGCATCGAAATTTTAAAAAAGGTTAAAAAGAATACGGACTATATTTATTGGGATGATCCAAATGAGTTAGTAGAACGGTTAAAACTATTATATGCATCACGAGATGCTGGAAACACAGGATTAGATAATGAAATTATCGCAATCATCGAAGAACTATACGAAGCTGGCATCATTAAGAAATATAAGTAACATGCAGCGTTAAAAATGAACAGTTGACTTACAGTAAAGATCAGACAAACACTGCAATGAATATAGATAAATTTGGTAATCACGTTCATAAACGTTTACGATTATCAGAATACATTGATACCTTAGACAATACTTTAGTTAAGTCGGAAACAGGTGACTACGACTTAAAATCATCAAAATTAAAAGGTGTATCATCTCCTGAGAATGACGATGAAGCTGTAAATAAAGCATATGTGGATGAAGCTGTTCAGCAATTGAGACATGAAATGAAAAAAAATAATAGTGAAGTTAAAATTTACCTCAATAACTTGGAAAAACTAACTAGTGAACGTTTAAGTACTTTATTTTATTCAAAATCTGAAATTGATAATTTGATTGAATCATACAAAGTTTAAAAAATGAGCAAAAGAGACGTAGTCGACGAACTCCATAGATCAGCAAGGAGAAATTTTCCTCGTCGATGCACAATCATAAAAGGAATAGATGATTTGTGGCAAGCTGACTTAATGGACTTTCAAAAGTACTCACATTTCAACAAAGGGTATAAATACATTTTAGTAGTTATTGATGCTTTATCAAAGTTTGTATGGGTTAGTCCTTTAAAATCGAAGGAGAAAAAATGTGTTACACATTCAATGCAAAATATATTACTAAGTTCATCTCGAAAGCCTGAAAATTTACAAACTGATTTTGGTAAAGAGTTTTATAACGACACTTTTAAACAACTAATGAATAACTATCATATTAACCATTATTCTACCTACTCGGTAAAGAAGGCGTCCATTGTAGAACGAGTAATCAGAACATTAAAAAGTGACCTTTTTAAATTGTTTAGCCTACACGGTCAATATAAATGGGTAAAAAAAAATTTGGAAGACGTCGTCCATTGCTATAATAATACTAGACACCGAATAACAAAATTTAAGCCCTTCGATGTAAATAAAACAAATGAGATGGAGGCCAGATCAAACATTATCAAATCTCAAAGTAACAAAACTGGCAAAAAATCTAAGTTTCAAGTTGGTGATCACGTCCGTATAAGTAAACATAAAGGGGATTTTTACAAAGGTTATACATCTAATTGGTCGACGGAAATATTTAATGTGATTAAAGTCAATCACACAAACCCGCCAACTTACCACTTAGAAGATAAACATAAACAGAAGATTTTAGGTTCTTTTTACGAATACGAATTACAGAAAACAAAGTTTCCGAACATATTTCTAATTGAGAAAGTTATTAAAAGAAAAGGAAATAAACTTTATGTAAAATGGTTAGGTCTTAGTGCTGACGAGAACAGTTGGATTGACAAAACTGCATTGGTGTTATAATATAAATAAAGCGTCTTTATTAACACATTCAGTTCATTTGCATCGATGAAGGAAGGAAGCGGTATTGTTAACGACCTAATAAATAATATACCGTTTGAGTTACACTTACCCGGATATCAATTCTGCGGTCCTGGAACAAAATTGACAAAACGACTGCAGAGGGGTGATCGAGGTATAAACAAATTGGATGAAGCTTGTATGTACCACGATATTGCTTATAACAATAGTGATTTGAGCGTTCGACATAAGGCGGATTTAGAACTTTTGAATATGGCTAAAAAAAGATTAAAAGCGAAAGATGCTGGACTGGGAGAGAAAGCCGCTTCATGGATAGTAAAAAAATCAATGAAAGCAAAACTTAAAGCTGGTGCAGGAATGGGTTCTTTTATGACAAAAGTGAAAAAAATACAATCTCAAATAAAAAAAATAAAATCTAAGAACAATCATGCAGCTATAAAGTGTGCATATGTTGCTGCGAGAAAACTGTTCGGTGATAAGAAAGGAATACGTATACCACGCTTTATTCCTATTCCAAAAAGCGGTGGGGTGCTACCACTCATTCCGATCTTTGCTGGATTATCAGCTTTGGGTGCATTAGCTGGAGGTGCTGCAGGTATTGCCAAAGCAGTTAATGATTACAAGGCTGCTGAAAAAAATCTTAAAGAATCCCAAAGACATAATAAGATTATGGAAGCTATTGCTCTAGGAAAAGGCGTGTATGTAAAGGCTCATAAAAAAGGAGCTGGGTTGTATACTTCAAAAAACTAATTAAGCGGCTACCCAGAAGAGCACTCACTAATGTAGATATAGTTGAACATGCAAAATACATTCCTTATTTTCGAGGTGTTTTTATGAGAGACACATTACCATCGAAACCTAGGAAAATAGAGTGTGCTATTCTAAATTTGGATAGTTCTGATAATCCTGGAACTCATTGGGTAGCCTACGTTAAACGAAATGATTACTGTGAATATTTTGATAGTTTCGGTAACTTAAAACCACCTTTAGAATTAATAAAATATTTGCAACACATGTCTATAACCTATAATTACATACCGCATCAAACATTTGGCACTATTAATTGTGGTCATCTTTGTTTAACATTTTTAAGAGACTATTGGAAAAAACATTTATATAAAGAAAACATTAGAAATCGAAGTTAGTATAAATATGTCTTTCACCGTATCGATAACTGGAAGAGGAGCATCTTTGACAACAAACTACTCACCAACTTTAGAATTATGTGGAGAGTATGAGTGCGGACTTTTATATTTTTCTACTTTTAACTCTATTCCAAATATAGACGAAAAAAACAATAAGTTTTACTATGGTAAGGACAAAGTTATCAAAATACCGGAAGGATCATATGAGTTTCAAGATATTAGTGATTTTATAAAGAATAATGTCATTAATACTACATTGAAAATGACTTGCAACAATAATACTCTGAAAACTCGTATTTTCTGTTCTGAAGATGTTCACTTCAACAAAAGTGATTCACTCGGAATTTTTTTTGGCTTTGGTATGGAAACAGTAAAAGCTAATATAAGTACTGAGTCACGGTATCCTGTTAGCATTTTATCAACACCCATCATACGCATTGAATGTGATGTGGTTAGTGGATCATTCGTGAATGGAAGAAGAAGTCATATAATTCACGAATTTGTGTTAAGTGTACCACCTGGTTATCGAATAATTGATATACCTAAAAATATAACCTATTTTCCAGTTAACCAAAGTTCAATAAATACTATTAACATAAGGTTATTAGACAGTGAAAATAAGAAAATCAATTTACGTGGTGAAGAAGTACAGCTATATTTACATTTCAGAAAAAAATGTTAAATTTCAATAAAAACCCCTCTCCGTCTTGTATTCAAGTCAGTTCTCAAAGATCAGTTAGTAAACGAACACCGTTTCAGCTAAAAAAGAAACTTACTAAAAGTAATAAGGAATTTCTGAAGCTGGTAGGTTTATTAAAATGAATATTTTAAATATAACTCAGCCAGCATCTTACGATAACAGCGTTGAAAGTTTCGAATATCATTCATACAAACCATACGTGACAAGTTTCAACAAGAATGACGAAATACGCATACCTATTAATCAACAAGATTTGTATTTGCTACCATCACTCAGCACATTGTATATAGAGGGTACAGTAAATGTGTTTAAGAGCACCGCTACTATTAAGGAGAAAGTACCAAGTGTGGATTTTGTAAATAACCCTGCGTTATTCTTGTTTCAAGACATTCGGTATGAACTAAATGGTGTAGAAATAGATAAAATTAAGAATGCAGGCATCACTACTACTATCAAGTCTTTGCTATCATTGAATGAACATGAATCCAAAAGCGCAAAAAATTGGGGATGGTCGATTACTGGTACTACAAATGACAATGGCGGAGTGTTTTCCGTTTCAATACCATTGAATAAAGTATTAGGTTTTGCAGAAGATTATGAAAAAATCATCATTAACTGTAAACATGAGTTAGTGCTATTGAGAAATAATACTAATCTCAATGCCTTAAAATTGAAAGCAGGGGAATCAGTGGAGGATATAACGTTAAGTAAAATCATTTGGCGAGTTCCGCATATTAAAGTATCAGATCGTGAAAGAATTAATTTATTAAAGCAATTAGAAAAGGATCGGGCAATAACACTAGCGTTCCGTAATTGGGATTTGTATGAATATCCATTACTCCCTAAAACACGTAAACATACTTGGTCGATAAAGACATCAACACAAATTGAGAAACCACGATATGTTGTTCTTGGTTTACAAACCAACCGTAAAAATAATGCTGAAAGATCAATGGCAGAGTTTGACCATTGCAATGTACGCGATGTAAGAGTTTTTTTGAATTCATCGTATTACCCCTATGAAGGGCTGAATGTTAGTTTTTCGGAACAAAAGTTTTCATTAATATATGAACAGTACGTAAGATTTCAGCAGTCTTACTATGGGCGTCGAGCAGAACCGTTGATGAGTTTGAAAGAATTCAGAGACGTTGCTCCTTTATTTGTGATTGACTGTTCTCGTCAGCACGAAACACTTAAGGGGTCTATAGATGTGCGAGTTGAAATCGAATCAGATATAGAAATCCCTGATCAGACCACCGCATATTGTCTCATACTAAACGATTGCATATTCGAATACAAACCACTAACCAGCATTGTTAAGAAAATATCATGAATATGGATACTATAATTGTAGACTTGCAAGGATTTAAAGATTTTGAAAATAAGTTTATTGTTAAAGAGCTAGCAATAGCGCATAAGGAGCACACGCAAACTTTTCTCATTAAGCCACCCTATGCTTTTAAAACACTATCAAATGAAGAAAAGAAACAAATACGATGGTTGGAAAAGAATCGTGGGCTCACTTGGAGTGAAGGATACATTGATTATTTTGAATTCAGAAGGGTAGTGGTTCCATATCTGAGAAACAAAAAAATATTATTAAAGGGTTTGGAAAAAGTAAAATGGATTCAAGAGTTATGTCAAAATTGTGATTTAATAGAATTAGGTGAGAAAGGGTGTCCGAACTTCAAAGAATTATATAACGATTACAATAATTATAATGAAAATGAAAACAAAGAAATAAATTGTGTTCACCATAAAAAAATGTGTGCTTTAAAAAATGTGTTATGTCTAAAAATGTGGTGTAATAATAATAATAATAATGCGGTATGAATTTTTAATTATTACTGTTTCGTTAATAATATGTACCTAGTATGTGAAAATCAAATTACCGTATAAAAGGCTACACCAATTTTTTATGTAACATTTGTCTCTCCAAATTGTATTGTGAAGGTCCTTTTTGTACTAACCTATCCACAACATTATCATGAATGTGATAGTAGATGTGCAAGGATTTAAGAACGAGCTCAACCAGTTTATTCCAAAAGAAATAGCAATTCTATGGAAAAGTCGATTATTGGTATTGTTAATAAAACCACCATACCCATTTTATGAACTGACAAAAAAAGAACGATTAGAAGTAGCCAGTATCGAAAAAACTAGAGGAATATATTGGAATGAAGGAGTCGTTCCATATTCTAATTATAAAGACTGTATAAACTACTACTTAAACAAAAAGTGTTGTATTTTGACTAAAGGTTATGAAAAAATGTTGTGGATCAAGGAGATGTTTAAAAACGATAACTTGTTTAATTTAGAAGATATTCATTGTCCTAGTTTTTTAACACTGTATGAAAAATATACTTCATCGAATATCGTGAGTTGTATTCATCATGATAAAATATGTGCTCTAAAAAATGTATTTTTTTTGGATAAATGGTGTAGAGAAAATAATGTTTTAACGTCTTTAAGTATATGAATTAAATAATAATGTTATTATTTTAATAACAATGATTTCTCCTTTTATTCTTACTTACTAGATATAACCCCATGGGTAAACATTTAATATAGGTAGGTACATGGTACGAGTAGTAGCACTTATAAGAATTTTTTATAAGTAGGTACCTATGTAATACTTGTGTAAGAATTTTAAATAAAAAATACATATAAAACATATTACTAATAGTTTTATTTACCTACCACCTTCCTGAAAAAAGACAATCCTTTGCTTCACAAACTTATTTTTCTTTGTTGTTCTATTAATAAATTACAAGTAATTACTTGCATCAATAACAGTAGTGCATTCCTGATTGTCATGTGATACTCGTAGATAACTTATTAACAAATCACGGTTCGGTTCCAAGCAGACACTTCCGTTACGTGTGTGCTGGTCGGTCGACTTCTTAGCTTACTGCGACACACATACGCAAAAATAAGGCAGGTGTCGTTGAAAATGAGTCTACATCTTGCATTATTATGTAAAGATGTTAAGTAATGGTTGAATAGTGTTGTTTCGATGGAAAAAATGAGGGTCCTGGATCTCTTCTGATCCAGGATCCTCAATTTTAACCTACTACCGTAGAACGGCGAATATACTAAAAAAATTCGACGTGTCCTCATAGGTCTCTGTAGCATAATTGGTTAGTGCATTGGGCCGGACTCCCAAGGATGCGGGTTCGAATCCCGTCAGGGCGACAAGAGACTAGTTGCTTTTTTCTAGTATATTTTTTTGTTCAATATTTAACGACTGTTATCAGATGACAAAAGCCGGGACCGACGGTTTAACATGCCCTCCGAAGCACGGAAGCGCTCAATTTGTAATGCCGAATGCCACTTTAGGGCCCTTGCGTTTATTTAAACCAAAGTAATCTATCTATCTTGTATCACGGGTCGACGGCTTGTTTAAAAAAGGTGTGCAAGGGCCCTTACGGTCACCCATCCGACACCGTTCGGACCGAACGTTGCTTAACAGACGTGGTCAAATTCAATCAGTCTGTCAAGCGGTGGATAGTTATATGTATGTACTGTGGAGATCGTATCGTACATGTCTACACACTGCAAGGAGCCCTACACCGGCGTTGCTGGCTGGTTTTGTTTATAGTAAAATTAACAAAGGAAGGCCCGTCGTGCGAAGACATGATGGTCGCCTTGTCAAATAAAAATTCAACCGCCTCTGTGGTCTAGTGGTACAACCACCGGTATCAGACCCACGGGTCCCAGGTTACATATTGTATTCGGTTTGGTTGGTGGTAGGACTTATTGTACCTGGCTAGCTACCACCATCTTATCTAAGTCTGACGCCATAACAGCAATGTTTTCAGCATTGTTGTGTTCCGGCAGTTAAAGATTAGATAGCCAGTTCCTCAGTGATTGAAGATTCCGGGAGAGGCTCGCTTCCATCTTCAGCCTTATCAATACTTAACATCAGGTATGATGAAGGATAAGAGATACCCCGTCGCTAATAAAAAAAATACTAATATAACTACTGAATATAAAAACAGTATCGTATTAAACATAGTCTGGATTCGATAAAGAGCCGCACCCGTTATAGTACTCACTCTGGATTGATCCTCAGCTTATTCGCTTCCACGTTGAGTTGTTGTCTCAGTTTCCTCGCTGTGTCGGGGATGTAGGGCGCCAGTAATGTACATAGGAGCGCTACTAGCTGGCAACACAGACCTATAGCGGTGGCACCGCGTTGCCTGGTGATACAATGAAAAACCAAAGTCAAATATTATATTTTATTTTTATTTTATTTTATATTTTAGCATTTCTCAATGCTATTTAAAATTTATCACAAACATAAAAATATCATAGTAAAATAAATTATTGGCTGTTGCATCTTAATCGATCGTTAAACACCTGAAAAGATGTTTCTTTCGAATGCAAGGATATTCCTAGCATTGATGTGACAACGCTGGCCTACAGCGTATTAAAAATATAAAAGTATTGAAGATTTTCGACGGTGGTAAGCAAGTCTCGGTAGCTTAGCGGTTAGAGCATTTGGTCGGATTTCGAAAGGTCGTGGGTTCGAGTCCCATCTGAGAATTCACTTGTGGCCGGCCGAGTTGATTTTTTCCAATGTTTTTCAAATATTTCTATTCGAATATACTTATAAATTGTTTTCCAATATTCATTTCTTTTTCCTAAAAAACAAAGTTAGCTTGTCTTTAGGCCGGGTACAGATTGGTGAAATGTAACATGCAATGTAACACGAGTAGTATGGAGTATTGCACGCAGCGGGCGCGTAGTGCGCTCGCGAACACCTTAAAATGTAAAGAAAATGTTACATTGCATTTTACATTGCATGTTACATTGCATGTTACATTGCATGTTACATTGCATTTTACATTGCATGTTACATTGCATGTTGCATTGCATGTTACATTGCATGTTACATTGCATGTTACATTGCATGTTACATTGCATTTTACATTGCATGTTACATTGCATGTTACATTGCATTTTACATTGCATGTTACATTGCATGTTACATTGCATGTTACATTGCATTTTACATTGCATGTTACATTGCATGTTGCATTGCATGTTACATTGCATGTTACATTGCATGTTACATTGCATGTTACATTGCATTTTACATTGCATGTTACATTGCATGTTACATTGCATTTTACATTGCATGTTACATTGCATGTTACATTGCATGTTACATTGCATTTTACATTGCATGTTACATTGCATGTTACATTGCATTTTACATTGCATGTTACATTGCATGTTACATTGCATGTTACATTGCATTTTACATTGCATGTTACATTGCATGTTGCATTGCATGTTACATTGCATGTTACATTGCATGTTACATTTCACCAATCTGTTCCCGGCATAACTTGCTCAGTTGGGATAAAAACAAATTGACTTTTTAACGTGTTCCTGATAATTTGCTCTGTGGGACTATTCTCACGCGGCGACATCTCAAATTCAACATTCATTGGAGAAAAATATAATTACAAACAATCATCGACATTATAGGATTGTCGAAAATGTTTAACACTAAGGTCCACTTGCAGGACAAATCGCAAAATCTCGATTTTGTTAAAAAATTTCAAAATTCAAAATTTTATGTCATTTATTCAGTCTAGGCTCGGCTGTAACAGGCACTTATAACGTCAAAAAAGCTACGCCATCGGTTCACAAGCCCTACGGCGGGAGAACTTGTAACGAGAAGAACCGGCAAGAAACTCGTCAAGGGCTATTTTTTTCTCCCTGTTACATAGAAATAGAAAAAATATATATATTTATTTTGACATCACACAAAGGTACACATTAACACAAACATATTACATAGAAGTAGGAAAAAGTACCAATATAACAAAAAGAAACAAAACAAACAAAATAACAATCAAAGAAAAATGCGCACCGTCGTGTGACAAAACTGTGCTCAGCTCAGTATTAGCAGCAAGCATCAGATAGCTTGCTGCACTGGTATTCTGCTGAGCACAGAAGTGACATAAGAAACGAACAGAAAGAACATCAACAAACGAAAGAAAAAAATAAACACGTGAAACATTAAAAATGCCATGTGTGTAAGGGCCCCAATACATGCCTCGTCATCCACTCCGTGTGTTGTGCTGTGTGACATGAGACACGTCATTTATTGACATGTCATCATTCACTAGGTACACATTTCGGCTTTCGCCATGTTTGATAGAATCATACAGAGTCTTAGATTTAAACCTAGATTTAGCTCTACAAAAATGTTGATTATTTAAATCCAGATTTAATATTTTGACAATTTCATATGGGCTTAGTCTAGTTTTAATAACATCGAGATTTAGCAAGTTTTGCTGCAAGTGGACCTAAATCATTTTGAAAGTTCTACAGGTCTACTACTACTTACATCTTTAAGAAATCTATACTTATATAATAAAGACCTGTTTGGCGCAGGGGTACTAAGCCTGCCTTCTGCGCCAGAGGTCCCGGGTTCGATCCCCGGACAAGACAAATATTTGTGTGCATGAACATGTCTATTTGTCTTGGTCTGGGTGTTTAATATGTATATTATATATGTATTTACAAAAAAAAGTATATAAGTATGTTTATCCGTTATCTAGTAACCATAACACAAGTTCTTAATGAAACTTAACGTGGGCTAGATAATTGGTGTGTAAAAAAAAAAATAAAAAAAAAAAATAAAAAAAAAAGAGCAAAGATATGATTGTTTGTTTGCAACAAATAAACTCAAAATCAACTGAACGGATTTTGATGAAATTTAGTACACAAGTAGTAGATAGCTTAGTTATGAACATAGGATACTTTTATCCCGATATTCCCATGGGAACGGGAACCTCGCGGGTGATCCGCGAGCGACCGCTAGTGGTTAGATAAATGTCGAATTCGAGTCTCTTTATATCAGGCAAGTTCAGGCTACAGAGACTAGCTAACAGTCGAATACGAGACTACGATACGCTGGTACTGTACGGATATCTAGACCCATCTTAAGAAACCTCTAAAGTTGGGGGTCTTTGGTGAAATCGGGAGTAACTTACTTATCATCGTCAGATCCCTTGAGTAGCACCCACGGTTGTTCGGACTGCATATGTTGGTTGCCGATACGAGATACCGATAACACGTGTTTTAACGCATCTCGAAGGCGACCTTTCTCCATGTTTTGGACGTAATCTGTTGGAGAAAATAAAAAATAAATATTATAAAGATGAAATATTTGATTGTTTGTTTCCATAGAAAAGGCTCCGAAACTACTGAACGGATTTGGATGAAATTTGGTACTCAGATAGTAGATAGCCTGGTTATGAACATAAGATATTCTTTATCCCGATATTCCCTCGGGAAGGGGAACCACGCGGGTAAAACCGCGGGCTATAAGGCGAATCTATGCGATACCCACACCAATTTATGCGACAGAAAGACTAATACACGCTACAGCGACGTTAGGGCTAATTTATGCGACAATACAACTAGCGGATTAGTTTATGGAACAAAAATACAATTTTATGCGACACAAGGACTATCATCACAAGATGATTTTTGATGTAAATATTGTTTTTCCTGCTGTTCCAATCTTGCAAGAAATATATCACAAAAAGTGTATGTGAGTATATAACTGATCTCACTATCCTCCTCCCTGTTGACGGCTCAGAGTCGGAGTCAGTCGGCTTCACGGCAGGCACCTGCCCCTTGAAGCGACCGGTGGCCGAAGTAGCTTAATTGTTGAGCCACTCGCTATGATTCCAACAACACTGTGACTAATTTTACGAAACGAGGACCTACTTTACCCATCATAAGTCCATAAAAGACTATTTTATCCAACACCGGCTAAAGTTTATGACTATAAGACAAGTTTATGCGATAGCAAGACTAATTTAAGCGACGGAAGGTTTAACTTGTGCGACAGCAGGACTAGTTTGTGCGACAGTATGGCAAGTTTATCCGACAGTATGACTAGTTTATGCGACAATGAGACTAATCTAAGCGACAGTACGACTTGATTATGCGACAGTAGGAGTAGTTTATATGACAGTAGGACTAGTTTATGGCAAAATAAGACCAATTTTGGTCAGAAACTAACATCTCAAAAAAATTTCTCTTAATATGCCGAAACTTTTTGAAGCCTTGAAAACAATTAAATTTATTTACTTACCTACCATCTTAATGATAATATATATAGGGTATCATTTAATCGATCAGCAAAGAAACCTATTTGGTCAGCAAGTACTAGGTAAGCCAAATAGAGGTGCTGACCAAATAGATAATTATAATACATGAATCTTATTTTACTTAGTAAAATTCTAAATAATGCCATCGACTCCCCTGAATTATTGAGTGAAATCTATATTAACACACCTCCTCGGCAGTTACGTAAACATCGCCCCCTAAGCACATCAACATGTAACACAAATTATAGAAAGAACTCATTTTTCTGTAGAGCTGTTGAACAATTAAATAAATTCTCTTTGGAATATCCCGCGATTGACATCTTTAATATAAGCCTGCTGAAGTGCGTCGCTTGATTACAACCTCATTTTTCAGTTTTTAATTTGTGTTTGTAGTTTGTATTGTAGTTGTTAGCTGTCGCACATTGCTCCTAATCAATTATTAGGCATCTGTTGTTTACTACTCAATATACTCTACAATGTCTAGTTATCTATAAGTGAAAACCAGTAAATGGCTCATTAGTCACCTAATAATATTTAACTACATTGTATTTATTTTAGACCTGTAAGTTTTCCTAACGAAATAAAAAAATGAATGATCTCACCAGCCACCTCCCTGTTGACCAGAGCTATCAGCTCACAGTCGGAGTCGGTCGGCTTCACGGTAGGCACCTGCCCCTTGTAGCTGTTCTCGCAAAAGCGACCGGTAGCCAATTGATTACGACTAATTTTATGACAACTTGACGGATTTATGCGACAGTAGGACTGGTATGCGATAACTAGATTAAGTTATGCGACAACCAGACTAATTTATGCGACTTTAGGACTGTTATACGACATTAAGACTCGATTATGCGACAGCAAGACTAGTTTATACTACAGTAGGAGGAGTTTAGGCATCAATAAAACTAGCTTATGTGAAACAATTACTAATTAATGCGGTACGAATATAAAAACACAAAACGATGCTTATACTCTCTAATTCGCAAGTGATATATGGCAAGAAGATGTACGTGTATGTATGTAATGTAATGTTATATTTTAATGATCTCACCAGAAACCTCCCTATTGACGAGTGCTATCAGCTCACAGTCGGAGTCGGTCGGTTTCACGGTAGGCACCTGCCCCTTGAAGCTGTTCGCGCAAAAGCTCAGCGACCGGTGGCAGAAGTTGCCCAGGTTGTTAAGTAACTCGGAGTTGTTTCTGGGTACAAAATCAATAAAAATCTATAGAACATAGATTTTTTTTGCCAAAATTAGTACACATTTTTTAAACGACACCCTGTATCACCTTCATCCATTCTACAGTCCAGCCAACTTCCTATCCTACCCTACTAATATTAAAATTGTTAATCGCTGAATTTAAGATTCAATGTATCTCCTCTGTGCATGTTATCATTCACCGGTGTATATCCGATTCAAGTATATGTATGTTAAACCGCCTCTATGGTTTAGTAGTAACAACCACCGGTATCAGCCCCAGGGGTCCTGGGTTTGACTCCCAGCGGGAGTACATATTGTATTCGAATTGGTTGGTGATAGGACTGGTTGTAAGACCGCCTGGCTAGCTACCACCATCTTACCTAAGTCTGAATGTTTTCAGCATTGTTGTGTTCCGGCAGTTAGAGATAAGATAGCCAGTTACTCAGTGGCTGAGGATTCCGGGAGAGGCTCGCTTCCATCTTCAGCCTTATCAATACTTAACATCAGGTATGATGAAGGCTAAGAGTCTCCCCGTTGTAAATAAAAAAAAATGTTGGCGGACTAACTTGCATATTTCCATTATATAGATACAGGGTAGAGTAAGGTAATTGTACTTTTAGACTTCTAAACTATGCTATGCATACGATAGTAGAAGTCTTATGTGCTGACCCTGTCCGTGTGTGCGCATAATTGAATCTCGAGAACTACTGTAGCTAGAAAGCTGAAATGTTCTGAGGTGATACATAGCCATGTCAAACCTCTAAATACGGAGTTTAGAAGTCGTCTGATGCCTTCGCTACGATAGTGAAGGGCGCCGATCTTGTTTGGAAATAGGTTTACAACTCTTTAGTATTTCTTCGGTTGTCTAGTATTATAAATGTGAAAGCCTGTTTGTTTGTCCTTCCTTGACGCCCTAACTAAGCAACCAATGGACTTGATTTCTGGCATAGAGTTAGTTGAAAGGACGGAGAGTAACAACGGCTGCTTTTCATCCCGATATTCCCCCGGGAACGGGAACCACGGGACGGGCGGAAGCTACTAATACATAATAATGTTATTGAAATAAAACAACTTTTACGGATATCAAACGGCCGTGGTCACGGGATGACTCCCGTGACCACGGCAGCTGTAAAGGTGCCGAAACGTCGGGAAAATAAAAACCCCCTAAAAAACCTAAATTACGGACAATAGGCTATTTGACAGGTTTTGAAAACCCATTTTATATTATGCAGTGGAGTTTAAGGAACCCAGTAAAAGTTGTTTTTTTTATTCTGGTACATATTTGCTGAAAAATATCAAATTAAAAATTCAATATTTAAATAGCGCGCCAAAACGCTACTTTGACAATATGGCGCTGCAATGGGCTCGGTGACGTCACTTGCCTGTATTCTGCATATCATCCACATACGTAGGCAAACGAGGTTTACAAGCAAGTGACGTCATTATAAACTCGACGAATCAGGAGCGTTTTGTGTCACGTGACAAAACGTTTAAAAAATGCATTTTATTTACGGATTTTTAAATAAATTTATAATTATTTTCAACTTACGTTAATAAAAAACCATTTTTAAACTCATAATTTATACTGATAACAGTAATTGACACTTTATTTTTCGCATTGTCAAACAGCCTATTACAACTTAGTCCGTGGAAATATAGCGCGTTTGATATCCGTAAAAGTTGTTTTATTTCAATGAACAGTGCGCGCCAAAACATAACATGTACGAATAATAATGTTAGTCATACCTTGTTCCTAACTCTGCCCAACTGAAACTGGAGTCCGAAGTCTCAGGTCTGATGGAAGCCAGGTAGAATCTCCACACGTCAGACGGGATTCCTGTGTCCTGACGTAAAAAATTAAAATTATAAGATATATTAATTTTTTGTCGACCTGTTTGGCGCAGGGGTACTAACCCCGCCTTCTGCGCCAGAGGTCCCGGGTTCGATCCCCGGACAAGACCAATATTTGCGTGCATGAACATGTCTATTTGTCTTGGTCTGGGTGTTTAATATGTATTTTATGTATGTAAAAGTATATAAGTATGTTTATCCGTTATCTAGTAACCATAACACAAGTTCTTTATGAAACCTCTAGATAATGATAATAGATGGTGTGAGTATGCAATTATTATTATTATTTATCTATATAACGTTAAGTAGGTTTTTAATGAGACCACGTTAAAGAATGTTTTTATTCTTAATCGTGGTTATGATACAAAAACGCAGTTTTTCCTACCAACAAATTTTAAACTTTCGCGTTCCAATATAATTGTTTTCAACAAATTTATGTAGTGGATGGGGATCGTACCCACGAAAATGGAAGTCTCCAAGTGACTCAGACAAACTCGAACCCACAGCCACAGATTTCCGGTTGACTGCTCTCCCAAATGTGTATAAAAAAATATATATTTAGAAAAGAATATGAAAAGAAGAGCATCAGCCATTTTATGCCCCCACTGCTTCCTTACGGATGGATAAGGAGAACGGCCCATGACCCACCACGCGGGCCCAATAAGGATTTGAGGATTAAAAAAAAAAAATTAAAAACCTGTGCATCAGTGCCAAAAACGCCGACTCCTCTTGATTTCGAAAACTTTCCTTCTTCATAGTTTAAGTACTCTGAAACAAATACATCTCACTCATTCTCTCATAAGGTATAACCAGAACAGTGGTGTTAGCACGTTATCGAAATAGTATCGAGCACGAAATCAAATCAAATCAATATCATTTATTCAGTCTAGGCTGTTACAAGCACTTATGAACGTCAAAGAAGCTACGCCATCGGTTCACAAACCCTACGGCGGGAGACCTTGCAACGAGAACCGGCAAGAAACTGGTCAAGGGCAATTTTTTTCTCAATGTCAAAAAATGTATAGGAAATTGTAGTTCCGTTTACGTCCGGTAGAAACGCTGCTCAATATATCATAAGTTATTTTAAGAGTAAAATAACTTATGATATATTGAGATATATTGAACTTATGATAGGTTTTCTGTAGGCCTAGCACGAAGTAGAGACTTCATGCTAGGCCTACAGAAAACCTAAGGATGGTAAACGTATCGTACTTATATCACTCATCTGAATATTTTAAACCAAAAAAATATACTATTTTTATTTTTATTTTTTTTATGCATTGTTGGACCAAATTAGCTAGTGTCGGTCAACAAAAAAAAATGCACATTGTTATTATAAACAGTGTTACGATAATTTTTTGTTATGACGTCAACAATTTAAACCAAAAAATATACTCTTTTTACTTTCATTTTTAGACTTCTAAACTATGCTATGCATACGATAGTAGAAGTCTTATGTGCTGACCCTGTCCGTGTGTGCGCATAATTCCATCTCGAGAACTACTATAGCTAGAAAGCTGAAATTTTCTGAGGTGATACATAGCCATGTCAAACCTCTAAATACGGAGTTCAGAAGTCGTCTGATGCCTTCGCTACGATAGTGAAGGGCGCCGATCTTGTTTATACATTGTTGGACCAAATCAGCAAGTGTCGGCCAACAAAAATAAATTGCACATTGTTATTATAAACAGTGTTAGGATCATTTTTTGTTATGACGTCAACAATGTACGATTAGTGGCCAAGCAGTTATTCAAGTTTGAAAATGTAATTATTTTTGGTACGACCACGAAACGGAACCCAGCAGTGGGCATCGTGGTTTGCTTATGATGCTAACGAGTAACTGTGGGCCTACCGCGTAAATGCCGTCGGCATCGGTGTCAACTTTACTTTAACAGCCGACGGCGTTTTCGTACAATGCAACATCAACCTTATCGTACTAATAATAAGATTCCTTTTTTATAACCAGTTAATACTCGATTCTGTTTGCGACCGAGACAGCGCTATAGCATCAGCGCTCTCGTGTTAAGAGTTGCGCCCATATTCGACAAGTCGACGACGTCGACGGCATTTACACGCGGTAGGGCTACTGATCTTAATGTAATAAACGATATTCCGTTATAGTCTTACATTATTACGTGATCAATCCGTTTTGCAGTCGTATTTATAATTTTATACCAATAAGAGCTAGCGCAGACGACGGCTAACGGAGGACTTTTTGTTCGCGACACGTCTTTATTGTTAACCAAATAAGATTGTACTTAGATCGCGTATATCCATAAAAAGTACGCAATAGTCTTCGTTGTATGTTCAACTTTATGTTCTTAGTAATAAGGTCGTGCCGCGGACAAAAAGTCCTCCAATGTCCGTCGTCTGCGCAGGCCCTAATAATGACGTTTTTAAACTTGAATAAATGGCCACTAGTCTTTTACAACTAGAATGATTCCTGTAACGTTTTAAGTTTGGCAGTCTTAGAGATGTCCTATATTGAAATCCTATCGACTTATATATCGGTTTTTTTCTAAGAGTCCATGTACTCAACTTTTGGAGAAATTGCAATATATGAAAGAAGAAAAAAGAAGAAAGAAAAGCTATTTATTGGCACACACACAAAATAATAATAACATATATAAAAATAATACAAAAAGTGCGCGGCCAACTAGGCCCCATCCTCAGCAATGTCACAGTGACATACGGAGCATGCCACTGTGACACTGGTATTCTGGAGGAGCCTATTTGGTGACAACAGGAACAAAACAAAATAATAAACAATCAAAAATTAAACACTGCAATAATACAATAAAAAAAATATAAAAATATATAAAAAAAAAAGAAATCGATATTGGAAAGGCTGCACAGTACCACAAAAAAGTGATTACCGAGTGTTTGTTCTGTGCTAATTTTAATGCGGTGCCATGACATGATATAAAAAATGAAAAACAAAAGGATAAACAGCAGAAAAAAATATATTTTACGTTTAGGTGTACACGTTACAAATTGTAACTTCCACCATCAGCCTGTGGACGTCCACTGCTGGACATAAGCCTCTCCTAGCTCACGCTTATTGTAGCGTTCATAGGAGGCTATAAGCCTACTGCTACCACGCTGGCCAGACGGGTTGGTAGAGGGTTTGTTTCAAGTTTTCCTTCTCTCGCACAGGTGTTCAATGCGTCTTAGTCGACTCTGACGACATCCCAGGCATGTAAGGGAGTGTTGACACTTGTATTCTTAAGCCGTCACCACACGGACAAATTGTAACTTATATCATCCAAATTAATCATAAAAAAGAATGAAAAATATTATATGTGCTAATCTATGTGGTAAAATAAAACATTAAACTATCAATGTTAATGTCAGCAAAAACATTTGATATTTTAGTATCAAAAAACTTGCTGAGTTTTGTTTTGTTTAAAATTTTAAGTATCTATTTTTTCACTGTTATCGATAAATGAACAGCGGCAGTTGTCGATTCTGGGCCCTTAGCCAAAGTAACAATTCAAAAAAGACGATAACGAACTTCGAAAAGAATTTAATGTATGGGAATGGCGGATTGGCACAAGCCACGCTAAATCACGCGGTCTTACCGCAAGTTAATTGGCGGATATAGACAATAACGAATCGAATTATCGTTTCGCTACATAACGATGTTACTTTGTCTACGGGCCCTGTATCTCATCTCTACCCTGTTCCGAATCACACATTACACTACTTTAAAAATAAATATTTTTCTATCGTATTCAATTCAAATGTAATTAATAGACACAGATTTTACTATATATTTCCAGAGGTTTTTTTTTTTTATTGCTACAGTAAATAAACGACTTTACAAAAATATAATCTAATGGTAAATTTTAAATAGAAAAATATTGGAAAAAATTAACTCGGCCACAAGTGAATTCTCAGACGGGAATCGAACCCGCGACCTTTGGAGCATTGGACCGGATTTCCAAAGGTCGCGGGTTCGATTAATATTTTTATTATATTATAATATTTTTCTATTTAAAATTTACCATAAGTATAAAAATAGCATTGAAAAATGCAAAAATTACAAAATCATAAAATAGATTCGGATCAACTTTGAAGTGTCACAGGAATCATCTTCATCGAAATGTTGGACTCATCTGAGCTTAGCCTCAGCCTGTATCAGTACACAGGCGCGCACCCCATCCCACGCCCCTCCTCGGAAGAGGTATCTATCCCCTTGTGTCCCCACCTGCCCATCCTAGTGATGAGAAACGGGGAGAGGCCGGGACACGCGCATCCCCCCCCCCCCCCCCCCACCAAGTCCCAGGACTGGATGGGGCGGCGGGTCACGGGGGGTAGGGTTCGCATCCCCCCCTTAGACCAGGCGGACAGGAATCATCCTAGTTGGAATAGACTATAATCGTACACTGTTGACGTCATAACAAAAAATGATCGTAACCTCTGTTTACAGGAATAATGTGCCATTTATTTTCGTTGGCTGACATTTTTACCATTTGGTTCTATTTGAAACATAGGATACATTTTATCCCGATGTTCCCACGGGTACAGGAACCACGCGGGTGGTCACGCAATAAAGATAAGTGTGTCTATAACTTTTTAATTTTGCATTTTACAATGCTATTTTTATGTGATAAATATTAAACAAGAAAATATACTAGAAAAAAGCAACTAGTCTCATGTCATCCCGTCAGGGATGTTATAATTTTATAATTAGAAAGCTGCTTCATCTTAATCGATAGTCAAACACCTGTAAAGATGTTTCTTTCGAATGCGAGGATATTTCTCTCATTGATGAAGCGACGGTGGCCAACACCGTAGAACGGTGAATATACTAGAAAAATTCGACGTGTCCTCATAGGTCTCTGTAGCATAATTGGTTAGTGCATTGGGCCGGACTCTCAAGGATGCGGGTTCGCATCCCGTCAGGGCGACATGAGACTAGTTGCTTTTTTCTAGTATATTTTCTTGTTTAATATTTATCACATAAGTGTGTCTTTTAAATCAGAAAGTCTTGGTTACAGCATTGGGCCGGACTCCCAAAAGTTGCGGGTTCAAGTCCCGTCTAAGCTATGAGACAAGTGATTTTTTATAGTTTATTTGCTTATTTAAAAATCACATAAAAATAGCATTGTAACGCAAAAATAATACAGTATTAGATAAGTATGTTCAGTGTTTTTAACTGACATAACAAAAAAAACCGGCCAAGTGCGAGTCGGACTCGCGCACCGAGGGTTCCGTAAAATATTTTTTATTATATGATGTAACAAAAAATTTACGGTTTTAGCAATTTTTTCCTTTATCTGTACTATAGTAATAATACGTTACTTCGTATTAAATTTCAAGATTCTAAGTTCACGGGAAGTACCCTGTAGGTTTTGATTCCCGTGCGAGTTTCGCAAATTTGCGGCATAAACAGCTGTATCTTTTGATTGCTTTGGCTTAAAAGTTTGATTTTTTTCACAGCTCCAAGGGACAGTAGACCTGAGTATTAGATATAAATTTCAGTTTGATACCTCCACGCGTTCCTGAGAAAAACGGTCTTGACAGACGGACGGCCAACGGAGTGATCCTATAAGGGTTCCGTTTTTTCCTTTTGAGGTACGGAACCCTAAAAAGGAGGAGTTCGGATTCCTACTGATTTTAAGACAGTAACAATTATTGTACTTACCGGTAGCGAAGAGGTAGTTAACTAATAAATGCCCTTCGTTGATCCCCAAGAGAGTGGCTGGGAACATTATTGTGTGGAACGGAACGTTGTCTTTCGCCATGAATTGGTATAGTTTTACCTGTAGGCAAGATATATTTTACATAACCTTTTTAACCGACTTCAAAAAAGGAGGAGGTTCTATGTTCTTCTGTATGTTTGTTTTTGTTTATGTTCACGGCTTACTCAAAGGCGGTTAACACTCGAAATTAATAACCTATATGTTATACCAATATGGATAGAGCTATCTGAGATAGTTGCCTAGCAACCGTCGTTATTTAAACATAGATATCCTAGGCAACTATTTCAGATAGCGCTATCCATATATCAGATAGGATATTAATTTCCTGTCCTTTTGACGACCTGTTTGGCACAGGGGCACAAGCCCGCCTTCTGCGCCGGAGGTCCCGGGTTTGATCCCCGGACAAGACAAATATTTGTGTGCATGAACATGTCTATTTGTCTTGGTCTGGGTGTTTAATATGTATATTAAGTATGCTTTTACAAAAAAAAGTATATAAGTATGTTTATCCGTTATCTAGTATCCATAACACAAGTTCTTAATGAAACTTAACGTGGGTGGGTGTGATTGTATGCAAATATTTATTTATTTATTTTATTATTTATATCCTAGGCAACTATTTCAGATAGCGCTATCCATATATCAGATAGGATATTAATTTCCTGTCCTTTTGACGACCTGTTTGGCGCAGGGGCACAAGCCCGTATTCTGCACCAGAGGTCCCGGGTTCGATTTCGATCCCCGGACAAAACAAATATTTGTGTGCATGAAAATGTCTATTTGTCTTGGTCTGGGTGTTTAATATGTATATTATGTATGTATTTACAAAAAAAAGTATATAAGTATGTTTATCCGTCATCTAGTATCCATAACACAAGTGCTTGATGAAACTTAACGTGAGCTAGATAATTGGTGTGTTTGTATGCAATTATTTATTTATTTGTTTAATTTCGGGCGTAAACCGATTGAAATGATTCAAACATTATTACTTCAGGGGTGCGACAGTGCATATCGTATTCAATCGGCTGCAGTTTGTATGGAATGACGTATAATATGATACAATATGAACTGTCAAATGAATACGATTGACTTTACACAATCGCCTACCAGATAGGTGATTGCTTAGAGTGATCATATTCATGTTCAGTTCATATTGTGTTTTATATTTTATAACATAAGTGTCAAATTCCATTCAAATTGCAGCGGATCGGATACGACATGAACTGTCAAATTCATTTCGCAATCGCACCCCTGGTTTATTCACAATTTGGCTCAATTTTTATAATTTTGAAATCGGTTCAATAGTTTTCAGGAACTCTTGAAAGAACATGCGTGCTTTACATACGAAAATAATGGTTACATTGATGACTTCATGGTTTATGAACCGATTTTCAGTACAGTAAGTATAGGTCGGTTACGAAAACTGGCACGTTATCAGCACTCACACTAATGCAATTTTAAAAAACAAATAGACAAATACAAGAAAGTTCACTCTATAGAGTGGATTTGCTTTTGCTACTATAGTAGCAAAAGCAAATCAATAACTGTCTCCTTCATACTCGTAAGTTTGACCGCGTGCGAGAGATAAAAAGACAGACTATTCTTGATGAGCATGCAGTGCAACGTCACGCCGCACAGTGGGACGGATTTCAGATTTGCGGACATTGGACTTTTTTGTTACATATCATTATTTTCTTTATGCCAATTGATAGTTCTAATTAAGGCAATCAGATGTTAGTATGGCATATTTTTTTTGTAAATATTATATTTACCTTGTACCTATGTTCAGCTTCATATATCTGGAAAACGGGGCAGTCCGGGACAATGCTATGTATGTGGCGCTATACTTATACACCCAAAGATTAACCCTACAAAATATCAAGCTGAGATCTGCCAAGACTAGGTACTTATAGAACATATTAGATATCGTTCCATACATTTTTTTAATATTCAATTTTTCTCGTTAAATATAATATTTACAAAAAAAATCCATAATAACATCTGACCGCCTTAATTAGGACTATCAATTGGCATCATGAAAATAATGATATGTAACAAAAAATACCAATGTCCGCAATTCCGAAATCCGTCCCACTGTGCGCCGCCCGGTTATTCACAGACACTACGTGTAAATGTGTTGAACGTGCCAGCTTTCGTTAACCGAACTGTTCGGGACTTTCACTTTAAAAATGATATCCAAGACCATTTTGTACGGTTCTCATTTAACGCTTGATTTGAAATAATGTTTTATATGTACATGTTTCGTCTTCACATACGAATCCAGTAAACGACAGTATAATACTCACGTCATACTCCTTGTCCGGTTTCCACCATTTCTCGTACTGTTTTGTCGCGTTTTGCGTTATACTCAAATAGCCGATCGGAGCGTCGAACCACACGTAAAATACCTGGCAACAAATGTATGAACATAAACACGAAAGCTCAAGTTATGTTGCAGCCGCTCAATTAATTTTATAATCATTTTTTCTGTAGTTTCATATTTGCACTTTGATAGTTTTTACGTAAAACGAAACACTTAATAGTGACAGTTCTAGTAGGTAGTTTTTCGCGAATTATTGTTGAAATTGTTAATCCAGTGAGGGTACTTTTGTATTTTTCGTCGATGCCTCTCACTGACATTGCCGTCATTCGCCCCACTTGTCGAGACGGAGCTGCGCGGACAACATCTACTATCAGTTGTACCGCTGCCGTAGTGCGAACCCAAATATAATTAAACTTTCGTTGTGATTTGTGATTGTGAACGCCAGGAACATTGCCAAAGGTCGGCGCCGACAGGCATCCTAGCAGCAGAGGATCGGTGAGTAGGCTTTCGACCTTTTACTTAAGACCGTCACTGGATCGTTTTACCAATCGTTATATTTTCGTGTCGTACCTTCGAATCGCGAAGGCGCGTACATTTGGTCCTTTGAGCCGGATCACTTTAGTCTATCGTCGGTATCTTTTCTGGTGGTGAAATCGTCGCACAGAAACGATACAAATATCAAGCGCTTATGGTTATACCGAACTATCGCTGTTAGTTTTCGTTCGTAATATCGTCGCATTGTATTTAGTTAAATAATCATTCGGATTATTTTAGCTAATTAAATCCCGTTTTCGTACCTATGGGAATTGACATAATCGCTCGGATTATAACATTGCCATACCCCGCCATTCGGTAGCCATATTTGATGTACCTTGGCGAATTCATATTTTAGCCATTTTAATCTCGTAACCTATGCAACATTGCGTTAATCAGTATCGTGCATTTTCGTTCTGATTATCGAAACATTCGAAATATATTTTTATTTTGGGAAAATATTAGCAATCATTCATTAGTTAGTGTCGTGGCCGCACTTTGTGACTTTATTGGAGGGGTTTGAGTCGTTTGCTTAGTTGATTATTTAGCATAAAATAACACAGCAATCGGTCGCGTTATATTTGCTGCACTCTATAAGTGCAAACTTTCTTTTCGATCGATTGCATTATTAGTCACTTTGTAACATCTTTCTCGTTTTAATCGTTATAATTATTTGTGTTTTTAATAAGTAGAAGTGATATAATGAGTGTTCGATAATAGAAAATAAA
This sequence comes from Chrysoteuchia culmella, assembly GCA_910589605.1. Lineage (NCBI taxonomy): Eukaryota > Metazoa > Arthropoda > Insecta > Lepidoptera > Crambidae > Chrysoteuchia > Chrysoteuchia culmella. The sequence goes on from OU342669.1 coordinate 2,734,659, forward strand.
GTAATAAAATTTAAAAATATATATCGTTGCATCGTTTATACAGTCCATTTATTGTTATTGAATAGTCATTTCGTAAACCAAATAAACAATGTCTAAAGCGGCAACTCGGCGTAATTTGGAATTAAAACGCGACATTTGTATAAAACGTATCGATGAGTGTTTGTCAGCGGCCGTCGAGGCACAAGAGGATAAGTCACGTTTACCAATTTTTTTGTCCCGGTACAGTCGACTTGAAAGTTATTGCGCTAGTTTCGAAAGTCATCATTTTAAAATTTGTTCGGAAATAACAGAAGTATCAGCGTTAGATACAGAAGATGTAGTTCGTCAAGAAGTAGACAATAAATATTTTAAAATACTTGAAATTCATTCGAATATAACATCCACTTCGGATTTAAACAGTACTAATTTCACGCCTAGTTCAGATTTATCTGTCAAGCTACCTAGGTTGAATTTGTTACATTTTAACGGGGATATAACAACATGGGGTACCTTTTTCGATATGTATAACACCATGGTTCATCAAAATAAAAAATTGTCGAATATCGAAAGATTTTCGATTCTGATTTCACTTCTCTCCGGTGAACCTTTGCAACTATTAAAGGGTTTTCCACTTTCGGAAAACAATTATTTAGATGCATACGCGGCCTTAATTGATCGTTATCAGTGCAAGCGAAAGTTAGCTTTCCGGCATTGGGACGAATTACAAAAGATATCGTTAAAGTCGAACTCGCCTCGTGAGTTACGTCGTTTAGTAGATACTTTTAAAGAAAATATCGCTGTTCTTCGAAATTTAAAGTTGCCTGTTAAAGATTGGGATTTTCCATTGTTTTATTTACTGATAAATAAACTCGATACTGATACTCGTCGTCGTTTTGAGTTGCAAAATGAGGATAAAGATATTCCTTCATTTGACTCCCTTCTGGAGTATTTGAATAAGGCCGGTCAGGCGCTCGAGCTTGCTGAACCCGAGACAAGCGCCTCACGCGCGAGGCCTGTCACTGCCGCCACTGCGCAATTCGCGCGCGCCGCGCCCCGCGCTCCTGCAGCGGAGCCGTCTTATCATCGTTCGCGTACTTATGCGCCGGCGGCGGCGCCACCTAACAACACTAAGTCGTTATTAGTAAATTCTCAATCACAATCCGTTGATTTGTGTCCTTTGTGTAAATCGAATCACAGTTTATCGAACTGTCCCACTTATCGTAACTACTTCCCCAATCATAGATTTGTTGTCGTTAAAGAAAATAATCTTTGCATAAATTGCCTTAATAAAGGTCACTCAATTAAATCGTGTCCATCTAAGGGACGTTGTTTGAAATGTAACTTAGCCCACCACACAACCTTACATTTTGATTCGAATTCTCGTAACCCCAATTATAATAATGGCGTTGCAAATAACACTAACGGTGCTCCATCGTCCCACCGTGTCGTTTCGCCAAATCGTCGTGTCGTTTCGGATAATCGTGGCATTTCGCCTAATCGTCGTGTCGTTTCTTCGCATAATTTTGTCGATTTGCATAATCGTGTCGTTTCGCCTAATCGTCGTATCGCTTCGCATAATTCTAATTTCGTTTCGTCGAATAATCTTGTCGTTTCGGAGGGTAATGCACCATCATCCCTCGTACAGGGGCGTGCATTCCATATAGGCAATTAGGCAGTGCCTACCTTATTCAAAACCTAAATAAATATACAATAAGTGTTAAAGTTATATTATTTTAGTTTAAACTTCTATTCAACACTCACCCACTAAGATATTCCTTACGCTAAATACTGAATACCTACCGATAGGCAGTCTCGAAATTGCCTACTCGAAACAAGCAGCGTTTCATACAAGAATACAACATATTTAGAAAAAGTATTGCTCAAGTATAAACCGCCCATGGCAAGAAGGGCGCTGTTTGTTCGTGTAACGTTCTAGCTTAAACTTCCGGAATACATCAGTATAAAGTAAGCATGCCTACCTGACGAATGAATTTGGTCGCGAATTCTTTGTTGAGGACTTATTTTAAAACTATCATATTTCCTAAGATATTCATTAAAATTTAATGATGTAAAGGACAATTTAGTTCAAAATTAAATACTTGTGATGATTAACGTATTTATTTAGATAAGGATTAATATCATGTTTATGAAAACAGCTTCTCAAATAATACATTAGTTTCGAACAAATTGTATTATCTAAAAAATGGTTATAGTGAGTTAACCATAAAACATAGACATATGCTGTCGCGGACTTTTTTTTAGAACTTTTGATGGGGAATAATTTCGTCATACATGATTTTTACATAACTTTAACCGTTTACACACCGTCCGCAACGGAAGCTCCCAAAACTAATATTTTTTTCCCGTTTCTGTAACGTTTTACATTAATGCTCAGCTCTTATTAATCGTAACGTGATATTAAATATCTTATTACCTTCCGAGATAAATGGACTATCCAGCACAAAAATAATTTTTCAATTCGAACTAGTAGTTCCGGAGATTAGCGTGTTCGAACAATCAAACTCGTCAGCATTTTAATATTCCTACTAAATATTACGAACCTTATCATTTATGACTAGCGGCCGCTCTCGGTTTTACTCGCCGCGTGGTTGACGTTACCGTGGGTATATCAGGATAATTATATATATTTGCATACAGTGTGGTTTTCTGATATATAAGCTACATTTCTGTCAAGCTTCATCTTAATCAGTTCAGTAGTTTTTGAGTGAAAGAGTAACAAACATTCCTCCATCCAAATATCCTCACAAACATTCAAACTTATAATATTCGGTAGCAGGATAGGATAAGTGCAAAGTTACTAGTTAGATCTACAGTGCCTACTACGCTGGAAAACCAATGCACGCCCCTGCCCTCGTATCACCTTCGTCACCCAAGGAACATTCTACTGTCACTCTGGTTGCTGGATCGGATCCTGCTACCCCAATCTCGCTTCTCGCTACCGCCTTAGTCGAAGTTGTCGACGGCTTTGGTGCTCCTCGTCGTATTCGTGTCGTCATCGATAGTGGCAGTCAATCAAATTTTATCACTCAAAGATGTGCCAATCGTCTTGGACTCGTTTTAAAGAAAACAACAACCTCCGTAGAGGGCATTTGTCAATCATCATCCCTAGCAACGAATGCTACTGAGTTTCGTATGCGTTGTGGTGACCATAGTCCGGACATTATAGTTCCATCTCTCGTCGTACCCAAAATATGTAGTCAAATGCCAGCTGATAGGATTGACATCGCTCAGCTGACGCATAGTCCTACTATTAAATTGGCCGATCCTCATTTCAACGTGCCTGCGCAAATCGATGCGTTAGTAGGCGTTGATGTATTTTGCAAAATCTTTTTAGGTGAACGCGTCAACTACGGTCCTGACGGACCTGTGGCATTCAAGACTAAGCTTGGTTGGGTAGTGATGGGTACTGTTTCGCGTGCACCATCGCTTCCAACTTCGTTGTTGCTTTGTACTTTCGATAGCTTAGATCTTCAAATTCGTAAGTTCTGGGAAATAGATGAAATCCCTAATTCTTCCCCACTTAGTGAAGAAGAGGCTCGGTGTGAACATATTTTTGCTACCACCCATGCCCGTAATGTCGACAGAAGGTATGTCGTCCGACTACCTTTCAAATCACCAGAGCCAACCTTTGGTGATTCACACACACTTGCTTATCGTCGCTTGTTGTCATTGGAAAAACGTCTTGCTCGTAATCCTCAACTTCGTGAGGAATATAATGACTTCATGCGGGATTACCTTAACGCTGCCCATATGCAGCCAGTTGAACAACCCCGCACAGAACGCACCTACTACATCCCGCACCACTGCGTTGTGAATCCAAGTAGCACAACCACCAAACTTCGCGTGGTTTTCGATGCCACAGCGAAGCCAGCTAATGGAGCCTCGCTCAATGAACAATTGTTGATTGGTCCGAAATTACAATCGGACATTACTTCGATTCTTCTTCGATTTCGGTTGCATGCTTTCGTTTTCACTGCCGATATAAGGCAAATGTATCGCCAAATATTAATTGCTGTTCCTGATCGTAACTATCAGCGTATTTTGTTTCGCTTTTCGCCTGGCGATCCTGTGCAGGAATTTCGTCTTAACACCGTTACCTACGGCATGTCGCCGTCCAGTTTTCTAGCGCTTCGAACCATTTTGCAGGTGGCGCGAGACGAAGGAGACAATTGTCCTCTCGCCGTTGCGGCGCTCTCAAACGATATTTACGTGGATGATGTCGTAACCGGTATGGATTCATTGGACTCGACTCGTGAGCTAATGCGCCAGATTTCACACGTTCTGCACAAGGGATGCTTCGAACTTAGAAAGTGGTCCAGCAATTGCCAGTCTCTCCTGGAAGACATACCCCTTGAACATTGTTATGATAAATCACTTTCGTTCGATTCTGAATCTTGCGCTTCAATCAAGGTTCTTGGTTTGGAATGGAATCCTGTCAAAGATGGATTTTCGTTTACTGTCCGTTCCTTGCAACAACAGTGCACCAAGCGAAACATCCTATCGGAGTTGGCTCGCATCTTCGACCCTTTGGGATTCTTAACACCCATTACATTCGCATTCAAATGCATCATACAAACCCTTTGGAGTCAAGGATTGGATTGGGATGAAGTCGCACCCGACCAAATCGTTCAAAGTTGGTCTCGATATCGGTCAGAACTTAGTTGTTTGTCGTCAATTGTTGTTCCTCGTTTCATTCCTGCACCAAGTTCCATTGATCTTGAGTTGCACGGCTTCTGCGATGCCTCTGAAGCCGGCTACGCAGCTGTCATATATTTTCGCATTCGTCACAGTGACAATCGCGTCACTTCACATTTTGTAATCGCTCGTTCTAAAGTTGCTCCAGTGCGGAAAATATCGATTCCGCGTCTGGAACTCTGTGCCGCTGTGCTATTGGCGGATCTCGTTGCCCACGTCCAACGAATTTTCGCTGACAAACTTCGATTCAACAACATCTATTGTTGGTCAGATTCATCAGTAACCTTGGCTTGGTTGAAGTCGCCTTCGTCTCGGTGGAAAACCTACGTTGGCAACCGCGTTAGTCGCATTCAAGAGAAGGTTCCCCCTCGTCATTGGCATCACGTTCGCTCCCAATGCAACCCAGCACACTGTGCTTCCCGCGGCCTCACGGTCCGCGAGCTTGTCGATCATCCGCTGTGGTGGGCGGGTCCGTCTTGGCTTCTCGACGAACCTACCAACTATCCCCTCGCTTCTGATCCAATTGAAAAATCTTCTGATGTCGTGGTAGAACAGCGCGCCACCACAGTTACACTCTTCGTTGCCTCCACTAAGTTCGATGAGTTCTTGGATAGGTATTCAAGCCTAAACAAAATTCAACGTATAGTCGCCTATATTCGTCGTTTCCTTCACAATTGTCGTTATCCAGAAAATCGTAGATCCGGACATCTCGTCGCATTTGAATTGAAGTCGTCGTTACACTCGCTTGTCAAAATTGCTCAACATTCGGAATTTTCTAAGGAAATCCAAATTTTAGAAAGTGGGAAAGGGGGACCGCTTCCAAAGCCTCTCCAAAAATTGCGGCCTTTCATCGATCTAGATGGTTTAGTCAGGGTGGGCGGTCGATTGTCGTACTCAGACCTTGATTATGATTGCAAGCATCCTTTGTTATTGCCTCGTCAAAACCGTCTTACCTCGCTCATAATCAATCAAGCTCATACAGACAACCTCCATCCCGGACTTCGAACTCTTAGTTTCTTGTTGGCACAGAACTTTTGGATTCTCTCGTCTCGTCGTGCAATTCGCCACGAATTATCCAAGTGCATAAAATGCTATCGAACGAATCCTAGGCCTGTCGCACCCCGAATGGCAGACTTACCCAAGCTTCGCGTATCGCAAATAAAGCCATTTTCATGTGCCGGAATAGATTTCGCTGGTCCCTTCCCTACTTACGTTCTCCGCCACCGTGGCGCTAGAACGTTCAAAACTTACATTTGTTTGTTCATATGCTTCGCTACAAAAGCGGTGCATATCGAAGTTGTAATTGGTCTTACCACTGATGCTTTTCTCGGAGCTCTTCGTCGATTTATCGCTCGTCGTGGTCGGTGTTCTCGTATCCACTGCGATCAAGGCACAAATTTTGTCGGTGCCCACAACGTGTTGGTACCTCTCGTTAAATCAGCGGCCGCTGCCGAGGCGATAGAATTCTCGTTCAATCCCCCAGCAGCTTCACACTTTGGTGGACTCTGGGAGGCCAATATAAAGTCGTTTAAAACCCACCTCTCTCGTGTCGTCGGTAATCAAATCTTAACATATGAGGAGTTCATGACTGTGGCTGCTCAAATTGAAGCGGTATTGAACTCGCGTCCGTTATGCGAGTCAAGTTCGGTCCCTAATGATTTGTCGGTGTTGACACCCGGTCATTTTCTCACCCTAGAGCCCCTGACATCGCTCCCAGAATCTGACGTTTCAAACACCAAACTTACCTGCTTGAATCGTTGGCAGCTCGTACAAAGGCTTCATCACGATTTCTGGAAGCGCTGGCATGTGGAGTATTTGCATACCTTAAGTCAACGTGCTAAGTGGCATTGCGATGTCACAGAACCGAAATTAGGAGCTGTAGTTATAATCAAAGACGAACAGCTCAAACCTCTCAATTGGTCGCTCGGTCGTATTGTGGAATTGCATCGTGGTAAGGACGGCGTACCTCGTGTCGCGACCGTTAAAACGCAGACAGGTTTTCTAAAGAGACCTTTAGCAAAGCTTTGTCCTCTTCCTATTATAGAATAAGTAGTTGTCGTTGTTTTTTGATGCCATACATTCGAGTGTGGTCTTTAGTTTAGTTAATTAGTAGTTAGAAGTCTTATAGTGAAAATGCTGCGCATTTTGGTGGGCGGAATGTTGCAGCCGCTCAATTAATTTTATAATCATTTTTTCTGTAGTTTCATATTTGCACTTTGATAGTTTTTACGTAAAACGAAACACTTAATAGTGACAGTTCTAGTAGGTAGTTTTTCGCGAATTATTGTTGAAATTGTTAATCCAGTGAGGGTACTTTTGTATTTTTCGTCGATGCCTCTCACTGACATTGCCGTCATTCGCCCCACTTGTCGAGACGGAGCTGCGCGGACAACATCTACTATCAGTTGTACCGCTGCCGTAGTGCGAACCCAAATATAATTAAACTTTCGTTGTGATTTGTGATTGTGAACGCCAGGAACATTGCCAAAGGTCGGCGCCGACAGGCATCCTAGCAGCAGAGGATCGGTGAGTAGGCTTTCGACCTTTTACTTAAGACCGTCACTGGATCGTTTTACCAATCGTTATATTTTCGTGTCGTTGTTAAATCCTATACGCCCTTCGAATCGCGAAGGCGCGTACAAGTTATTTTAGAAAACAAGGACTGAATTTAATTATTCATAATAAATAATGCCAGTTTAACGATCTTTCTACAGATACTTTGACAGTTGTTCTGTCAGAGCGTTGCTGTGACACATTTAGTGTCATGGCAACACAAAGCTGGGCAGGGCCTAATTGACTATTGATGTAATGTGTTTTGTTTTTTTTTCAGTTATGTTTGTAATAATTGTGTTGTCTTTGGTCAATAAACTGTTTCTCTCTCTCTCTCTCTCTCTCTCTATCTCTCTCTCAGTTGATATATAAAAAATATGCCAAATTATCTGCCAAATAAGCTATCTAGACCAGAAGTTATCTGATGGTGTTGAAACCGACTCTTATAGTTGAAAGGGGTTTGAGCTTTCTTGTATGGCGGCTGGCCTCGTACGAATCCGTAGTATGAGACGCCATTTTGAAAAAAAAACAATATGACGTCGCACTATAATACTTATATAAATGAACAGGGTCACACAGAGAAACAAAAGATGTTATAATATGTAATGCACTAAAGTGTCACGGTACGAAGATATTTAGAGTTAAAAAGGAATAATGGCATAGAATAGCACTACCCCCTCTCATCCCGTGGGGGTCGTAAAGGCGACTAAGGGACTCGGCCTTCAGGAGACGGGCAGCAGCGTCTCCTACAAACTTGGCCATACTGCGATCGCCAACCCGCCTGCCAAGCGTGGCGATTATGGCAAACCCCCCCTTTTGGGGGAGGCCTGCCTACCCAAAGTATCACCTTTGTATCTTTAACTCCAAATTTTCTCACTAACCGGACACTTTAGGGCATTAGGTTGCATAATATTTTTTTCATCTCTCACGCTCTGAAGAGGAGGTTTTGTCAATCAGTTTAGGCGTAGAAAATCGCTTTTTGCGGCCAAGCGCGGCAAAGTACTTTTTTAATTTAATACTTACCTAAAATTATGTCTTAATGCGTTCCGAATCGCACTATTGACTTTTTTGTTATATTTGATTCTTATTTTAAATAGCTTTAAATTAATTATAATACTCCGTTTTGGTTTAATTATATTATTTTAGTTCATTGAATCATAAAAAGAATAACAATAATATTAAACTATTTGTTATAAGAATTTTATATTAGGCTGAGTGAGATTTCACAACCTATAATTGGATTTCGTACTGTGACATAAATCTTTATTTTTAAATTGTCTTTGTCTTGTACCTCATGTCAGTGTCAACATTTACGGAATCGTTTTTATTCTTATTGATAAGTAACAATATATTCCTACTTTAAACAACTTTGAATTAACTATAATACTCCCTTTTTTATTATTTTAGTTTATTATATCATTAAAACAAAGAGAAAAAGGTATATTTAGATTAATCTTTATGTTTAAAGATTTTTTTACCGGAAGTTGACCGCAGAAACAACCATAAAATGTTCGTTGCTTTTGTGAGGTGAAAAATTGTGTGTTGCGCTCGGCAGAAAAGTTTTTATCGTCTTGTACCTTTGAAATCCTCGCTTCGCTCAGTATTCAATCTTTGATAAATCTTTGATTTGATAGATTGAATAGAGGTAACTCGCCGCTAAATAAGCAACTTTCCAGCCTTGCATAACAAATAACTATTGTTCATCTTTACGTTCATATTATTATTACGTTCGTATATATTATTTTTCACGCAGAAATTTAATGACAAAACTAACTTTTCGAGCGTATGGGGTAAAAGAGGTGTTTGCCATAGAATTTATCTGCAAAAAAATCTAAGAAGCCATATCTTCGTATAGATATAATTTAACAGCCTCTGAGGTCTAGTGGTACAACCACAGGTATCAGACCCAGAGGTCCCGGGTTCGATTACCAGCGGAGATACATATTGTATTCGGTTTGGTTGGTAGTAGGACTTGTTGAAGTCCGCCTGGTTAGCTACCACCATCTTATCTAAGCCTGACGCCATAACAACAATGCTTTCAGCATTGTTGTGTTCCGGCAGTTTGAGATAAGATAGCCAGTTCCTCAGTTGCTGAGGATTCCGGGAGAGGCTCGCTCCCATCTTCAGCCTTATCAATACTTAACATCAGGTATGATGAAGGCTAAGAGTACCTTATTTTATGGTAAATTTTAAATAGAAAAATATTGGAAAAAATTAACTCGGCCACAAGTGAATTCTCAGACGGGAAACACTTCACTTGTGGCCGAGTTAATTTTTTCCAATATTTTTCTATTTAAAATTTACCATAAGTATAAAAATAGCATTGAAAAATGCAAAAATTACAAAATCATCACTTACCTTATGTTTATATTTATCTATGGGCACCGGAACCCCCCATCTTAAGTCCCTAGTTAAGGCCCTGGGACGTAAAGGCTCGCGCAACCACGCGCGACAAACGCCGCGAGCGGCCGGAGACCAGTTAGAAGATGATGACGATATCCAGGTGCGGATCGATGGCTCAAGCTGGTGAAAGAGACAGAAAAATGAAATAAATCAACTTTAAGGGATGACCATGATTTCCCTGGACCACGGCAGCTGAAAAGGTGCCGAAACGTCGGAAATATCAAAAAACTAAAGAAACTAAAAATACGGACAATTACAACTTAGTTCGTGAAATATAGCTGGTTTGATATCCGTATAAGTTGTTTTATTTCAATGAACAGTGCGCGCTAAAACATAAGATGTACATATAAGAGAGAAAAATGATAAAAATAAACATAAGAAAACTATAAATAGAAGTACGGAATTTTCGCAAATAAAAAACATTAATTTCGCATTTTTTTATGATATGGAAATATTGCAATAATTTCGCATTTTTCAAATACCTGTCGTAGTAACAAAAAAAAGTAAATTTTCGGAAGAAACACTATAAGTATTAACACTACTTAAATGCTAACATGGTTGCAATTATTTCAACATTGAATTACTTAAGAACTGTTCTTCGGTCTGTTACGACGACATTCCACTGCAGTTCTACTGTCGTCTTCGTTGCCAAACCGTTCTGCGTTGCGTCTACGCTGTTGGTTGGACTCCAAATGCTCTGTAATGCTGCATTAGTACAGGATGGAAAGCAGCATTGTGCAGCGAGCAAAATGTATATAAAATGTCAAAATCATCTACAGTTATTGTTATATTGTAAATTTCAAAATACGTATCTATCGTTTTTATATCAATTTATTTTCATACAATTCGCATCTATTTCGTAAAAACGAAAATTCCGTACCTCTACTTATAATGACTATCACCTTGAAGCTGTCTGAAATAGAGACAATGATAATAGTGTAATTAACATATATAAAAAAAAATTCTAAACCTTATCTGAAATGCTGGACTACCTATATAGGGTAAGCCGCGCTAAATCACGTGGTCAATCGTGATCGCTACTACAAGTAGGCATAATATGTGGTGTGTGTGGGTGTATGTGTGTGTGTGTGTGTGTGATTGTGTGTGGGTGGGTGGGTGCGTGTGTGACAAAATCAAATGAATTGACCAATAAGCTACTAAACTATATACCTACGGCCAAAAGAGACAGAAACTTGTGGAGACAATTTCTTTTAGAGTGTACTTTTACTTGAGAGACAAATAGCATTGTGCGTGTTTTAATGTTTTTAAATTCATATTATTCCTACTTCTGCTTACTAAATTATCTAGACCTAAATAGAAATGAAAGGAAGGATACAGATAATATTTGTATGATAACGCTTTAGAGATAAATCGACCTATAGTATAAAAATGCACTTTCTTAGCTTTGTACAATATTTTTACATTATTATAGTAATTTTGACAGATTAAAAACGAGGTATATTAATTCTACCTCTATGTATGTATGTCTCTGTATGTAACTGTATGTCTCTGTATTTTTAGACACCTATAATGTATATTTTCTTTTCACACATAATCAAACGATTTCCGGTAATTTTTTATAACTACTCTAATACATAATATGATAGATTTTAAATAGAAAAATATTGGGAAAAAATCAACTCGGCCACAAGTGAAATCTCAGATGGGACTCGAACCCACGACCTTTGGAAATCCGGTCCAATGCTCTACTCACTAAGTTACCGAGACTAAAGGTCGTGGGTTCGAGTCCCATCTGAGAATACACTTGTGGCCTAGTTGATACTTTCCAATATGTTTCTATTTGAAATTTATCATTAGTATAAAAATAGCATTGAAATATGCATAAATCCAAAAATCATAATATACTATAATACGCTTTTTGAAATAGTTCGCTAGACTTTGTAGCTTTAAATACATCATTTAAATTGTCTTTGATTATCAATACTATATATTTAACCGATTTAAAAAGGCAGTAATCTCACCCGATTGAGCTGTACGAACAGCGTCTCGCTCTCCTTCATTATCGGTTTGTGACCGCACACCTTGCACCTGGGGTGTATCAGCCCTATGGCGTTGATGATTTTCCCGCATTTGTCGGCGCGAGCATTGTCGTATAAACAGTTAGCTAGTGTACATAGCTCTAATAGAACATACTTATAATATAATATTGTTTCAGGATCCAAGTAATTTTAACCGGTTAAAAAAAATTGCTAGCTAGCTAATAAAAGCTTAATATTTAACCAAAATGGACATACTTAAATTACAATATTGTTACATTATTATAGTAATTTTAGACCGACTTAAAGCATTGGATTTTATTCTGTATATGTGGGAGTGTGTGTGTTTCTAAGTATGTCTGTTAGTGTGTGTTGTGCGTGTCCTGCATTTGTCGCATAGTCTATAGATTTGTTTGCGTGTTCTTAAAAAGTAGCTACATTTTACCAGTTTTTTAGTCAACCTAATATTTTACCGTCTCAAAAAAAGTCGGTAATCTCACCTGATTGAGCTGTATGAACAGCTGCTCGCTCTCCTTCACTATTGGCTTGTGTCCGCACACCTTGCACCTAGGGTGTATCAACTCTATGGCGTTGATAAGTTTCCCGCATTTGTCGCATTGGTCGCCGCGAGCACTGTCATATAGACACCCGGGGTGTGGACATGTACCTTCTACGAACCTTGGATGGAAAGAAAAAACAACAATGTTATATCTAGTGAAATAACAGACAAACACGCGATTCTTAAAACGCATCTTATAAATGGAAATAGTAGTTTATGAAACTGTTGCATAAAGAGGGGTTATCTATCTTAAACGAATGGCCGGCGAGGTTACTAATAGTTTTTTTTTAATACAATCACACCAATTATCTAGCCCACGTTAAGTTTCACGAAGAACTTGTGTTATGGATACTACATAACGGATAAACATACTTATATACTTATTTCTTTGTAAATACATACATAATAATCATATCAAACACCCAGACCAAGACAAATAGACATGTTCATGCACACATATATTTGTCTTGTCCGGGGGAACCCGGGAACTCTGGCGCAGAAGGTGGGCTTAGTATCCCTGCGCCAAACAGGTCGTCAAACGTTTCGTGCAGTTCATAATCTACTACACTCGCCGGCACATCTAATGGCGCACCCCGTTATTTTCATACAAACATGCTCACTTTGCGACTCATACATAAAAATGACAATATATTTCTGCAAAGATCTGTGTGCTAATGTTTAGGTATATTGTATACTTATGTGTACATAAAAATCAATCTTTGTAAGTTTGTCCTCTATGCGCTCCGAAACTATTGATGAGCCCCCTAATTGACTAATTTCAAAATCTATCACAATCCCTTTGAAAGATATTGTGGTTGTGATAGTGATTTATGGAATTGTATAACTTATAGTCGCAATCTCTTTTGGAACGAATGATGTTTTAAATGACACTTCATTTGACATTTCTCCATACATTTGAAAGATATTTTCGAGTGTCACTTTGCTTAGGCAGTTCAATTTCGTTCATTCAATACATTTCAAAACGCGTCCCGATCACAATCCCTATCAAATGTCAAATAGTGACGGTTTGAAGTATGTAAAATATCTTTCAAATGACGAACTGAAAGGGATTGCGATGAAAATTAGACAATTAGCCCCCAGATAACTTAAAGGGAGGAGTCCACTGTATTATTCAAAGTCTGTGTTTGTCAATAAAGATTATTGTTTATTGTTGTTTATTGTTTATTTATTGATTGTCATAAAACTTTGGCAAAGTTCCTGGCCCAAAAAAATCTTCTTTATACTTTTAGAGGCATTGCAACGCATGCCGGGTACAGCCAGTGGCTTTTCTTTCGAGCTTTTTTGTATGGTGGCTTGCATGGAGGTTTGTCTCAGTCCGCAGTATGAGACGCCATTTTAATATTTTTTTTCAAAAAGGGTCGTATAATAATACCTATATAAATGAACAGGGACACACACTGAGGAACAGTGCCCTAACGTGTCACGTTGGCCAGAAAACACTACTTTACAAGATAAAAGGAAAATCACATATCCATAGACAATTTATAGTGAAATTGTTTTGTGTCTACTATTACACCAGATAAAAATTTACCATAAATTTTTATCACGTCACGCTTTTAAATATCTCAATAAGTTTTATGTTCATTTGTACTTTCTGGATTAGTTTGTTACTTAGGGTGGATTGCACCATCTAACTTTAAATAAATAAATAAATTAATTAATTACTTTCATACAATCACACCTATTATCTAGCCCACGTTAAGTTTCATAAAGAACTTGTGTTATGGCCTAGCCTCAAGCCTAGTAGGCTCGGCGGGGGGAAGGGAGAAGGGAGCGACCACCACCTCCCGCCCCACACTCACCCTTAAAAGCCTGAATGGGGGGCCGGGAGGGGGGGGGGGGGGGGGGGGGGGTACTACCAGCTAAACCCCTCACTACTTGCCCACTATAATATATTTCAAGATTATAGATTTGTGTTTGGCAACAAAATGTCCATTGTAAATGTTGTTGTTTCTGTTAAAGCTGATAAGTTTCTTGCGGCCGTTCTTCTTATCAGTTAAAAGATGTCCTGAATGGCTGGTAGGGAAAAAAAAATGTTGGACTATTCGAAAGTACTTATCTATAAGTCTATTTGAATAAAAATCTTTGACTTTGACTTTGCCCTCTGGCCGCCATACGTCCTGGGGGACCCTTGTGGTAATCACCCCTATGACTGGCCTCCTCGCAGCTGAGGGATAGCCGAGCAAGTGTGGCAATAGGCTATTTGACAGGTTTTGAAAATCCATTTTATATTATGAAGTGGAGTTTTTATATTAAAAGTTGTTTTTTTTTAATTCTGGTACATATTTGCTGAAAAATATCAAATAAAAAATTCAATATTTAAATAGTGCGCCAAAACGCTACTTTGACAATATGGCGTTGCAATGGGGTCGGTGACGTCACTTGCCTGTATTCTGCATATCATCCACATACGTAGTCAAACGAGGTTTACAAGCAGGTGACGTCATTATAAACTCGACGAATCAGGAGCGTTTTGTGTCACGTGACAAAACGTTTAAAAAATGCATTTTTATTTCCGGATTTTTAAATAAATGTATAATTATTTTCAACTTACGTTAATAAAAAACCATTTTTAAACTCATAATTTGTACTGATAACAGTAATTGACACTTTATTTTTCGTATTGTCAAATAGCCTATTATCTCACTAACCTGACACTTTAGGACAATATGTTAAATGACATTTTGTTCATCTTTACGTTCCCTTTCCATTTACATAAGTTTTATCGTGCGATATATTCAAAATGGCGGATCCTGGACGAGGCCAAAAAGTCCAAACACTTTTGGTATTTTTTTTGTTTCTTGCATATTAAATGCTATTTTCATACTTATGGCCTTTGGACTTATTAAAACAGTCTGCACTTACCTATCCGCCAAGAATCTGTCACATTTCTCGCACAGCAGCTGATCCACAGACTGAGGACACACGAAACCGTTGTCCATTAGTTTGAGGAACATCTTTTGTGCTATTCTGGAAGAGAAAAGAACACATTCATTTACTGACTTCAAAAAAGGAAGCAGTTATCAATTTGTTGCGTATATCCACAAAACGTTATATGGGCCTTTACAAATCAAAAATAGAGTGAATAGGCACTTTTTGAAGGGCTATCTTTGTCCACAGCTCGCTTTCATTTAGGCTAGATGGTGGCAGGGGCGTGCATCCCATATAGGCAATTAGGCAGTGCCTACCTCATTCTCAACCTAAATAAATATACAATAAGTGTTAGTTATTTTATTTTAGTTTAAACTTCTATTCAACATGTGATCAATATTTAACAAGAAAATAATAATATACTAGAAAAAAGCAACTAGTCTCATGTCGCCCTGACGGGATTCGAACCCGCATCCTTGGGAGTCCGGCCCAACGCACTAACCAATTATGCTACAGAGACCTATGAGGACACGTTGAATTTTTCTAGTATATTCACCGTTCTACGGTGTTGGCCACCGTCGTTACATCAATGAGAGAAATATCCTCGCATTCGAAAGAAACATCTTTACAGATGTTTGACTATCGATTAAGATGAAACAGCCATTTCATTATAACTTTTTAATTTTGCATTTTACAATGCTATTATTATGTGATCAATATTTAACAAGAAAATAATAATATACTAGAAAAAGCAACTAGTCTCATGTCGCCCTGACGGGATTCGAACCCGCATCCTTGGGAGTCCGGCCCAATGCACTAACCAATTATGCTACAGAGACCTATGAGATGACCACGTCGAATTTTTCTAGTATATTCACCGTTCTACGGTGTTGGCCACCGTCGTTTCATCAATGAGAGAAATATCCTCGCATTCGAAAGAAACATCTTTAAAATGTTTGACTATCGATTAAGATGAAACAGCCATTTCATTATAACTTTTTAATTTTGCTTTTTACAATTCTATTATTATGTGATAAATATTTAAGACGACGAATCGGTAATATTGGCGGCAGGGATCTCGATTTTTCACAGCAATTACAAAACATATGAAAGTGATATTTGATAAACTAATTCTTCATTTTATTGACGTCATTTTGTCAGTTGCAGAAACACGATTCGTTAACTTTTATAACAGAGAAAAAAATATCAAAGAAACCTCGTTAAAAACAGAGATTTGCATTTTACAGGTAAACTAGACCGATTTAAGTCTCTAAAATTTCTTAGTAGATTAGTGTACACACTCACTTCAAAATGCCAGTTGGATTTTTTAAAATGGTTTGTAGTTTTTAAATGAAACGAAAAAAACCGTTTTGTCGTATACGACCTTATGGTATGAGCTAGTGCGCCCGCGTATTTGTATGCAGTCAGTCTACCCTCAGTCCGCTGCCGACCATTGTCAGCGACGGGTCTGTGCCAGTGGAGCTACCGCGCGCCATAGATCACTGCGCTAAATTTATAACAATAACGTGCGATTATTCATAATTAAAAATGGGAAAAAATGTCAACGATTTTCTAAAAGGAAAAGGAAACTTTGTTTAATTGGGCAATGTAAGAATATGACTAAGAAAAGGTGAGTAATCGTCATATTTATACAATTCTAATAGAATAAAATTAAATGTTTTCCAGTTTTATATACTTAGGAGATACCTACTTTTTGGTAGGTATTGGTTTCTGTACCTACTGTTTGACTTTTCGGCTGCGATGATGCAGCAGTGGTTACAACGGTCCTCAGTGATAGAGAATTCTAAGTGGTACCCGGTTGTGAATATAAATAATATAAAAACTGTCGTCACTTCAAACAGTAATACCTAAATATTATCATGTACCTACTTCACAATGATTATCGCGTTTCGCCCCGTTATCACGAAAGTTCTGTAAAACTATTTACAATTATTCACTTAGCAGTATTACAAATAATAAAAATATTTCAGGAAATTAGAACAAAGTTCGGGGAGTAAAGCCATGGAGTCGTCTTTAGATTTAGGTGAAAATAAAATAATTTCAGTCGATTTCACAGAAGGGTATGTATACCTACATACTAATTTAAAGATGTATTTCCTTCAAATATCAGATCTTTATTTAAATTGTAACCAATATTATAATTTATATTTTCGTATTTTATAGAAAACAAGACAATAGTTTGCCGATGTATGCAGAGTTACAAAATGTGTTGCCTACGTAAGATTTTATTACTATTGGTATATATGTGGTATAATAATTTTAACGATTGAAATTTCACTAATAACAATATTTATTGTAGAACTGAGGTAAGAATAATAAGGACCTTACATGTAACGTGAAAAGCATGTCAAAATGTATAGTAGGTATTTTGATTATTGTTAATTTTCACATGATTCCAACTCAGTTTATATTTAAATGTACAAAAATAAGTATGTATTCAATTTATGTTTCAGACAGAAAAAACATCTAAAGAAACTAGCGCATCTCCAGACATAACATTAGATTACACTTCTAATGCACCAGTAAGCACTCTTTATTTTTAGGTTTTTTTTGAGGGCAAGGTTATTAAAAGAAACTTATCTCTTATCTAAAGGAGTAAAGAAATAATTTACTGAAAAAAAACTTTTTTTCATAAAAAAAACTCATTTTTAAAACGGACTAAAAAGTATAAAATACTTTCTCAGCATAGATTAATAATACCATATTGCAGAAATTTTGAACCTAAAAACGTGTGGCGCATTTTGTAAAATTTATCATCAAGTCTTTTGCATGCGCCCCACGGTTTTACCCGACTACGGCGAAGCAAAACGGAATGTATATGATTTTGACATTGAGGTACTGTGTCAATTTTGTCATTGTGGGGGAATAACAGTTGAATGCTAGCTAGAATATAAAATTATATATGTTTTATATAAAACAAATTGTAATATGTAATAAAAAGTAAATACCTATGTTAACTTGTAAATAATATCATGTAACCTTTCAATAAGTAAAATATAAATTATGTAAATTTGTAAATAATTAAGTAAATTATGAATAAGTAAAACAAAAATACTAGGTATGTAAAAATGTAATTATAAAAAAAAATCGAATGTAAATTATTACATTTATAATCTCGTTAGTGTAAATTATATCCGACTTATATCCTACTTTCTACTATAATATTATAAATGTGAAAGTTCAGATGTTTGGATGTTTGTATGATTGTTACTCAATCACGAAAAAACGGCTGAACGGTTTGTCTGAAATTTGGGACACAGCTATTTTGTAGCCTGGAGAGGGATATAGGCTACTTTTTACCCCGAAAAAATATCACATTCCCGCGGGATACGGTCGTGTAGTCCACGTTGCGAAGCCGCGGGCGGAAAGCTAGTTGCGTAACAAATTATATTTTCTTATCACAATGGCTGATGCTCAGCAGCTATTTTAATCACCTAAGTAGGATAAAAGTGATATTATGTTAATTGTTTGTAAATTATTATTATCTGTGTCAATTATTTTTTGTCTATTTTTGCCATTATTTTGAATTAATTAAACTTTTTTTATTTTCAAACACTAAGGTTTTTTATTTCTGTAACTATATGCACTTAGTTGATTTGCAATAAAAATATTAAAAAATACCTAACACAATAATCAAACAGTGGAGCCGCAAAACAAGTTCGTAATGAAAAAGGTAAAGTACTTTATGATTGATTACGTACCTGTACGATACAAGGGGTTATTCATCAACTCGACCCAAGAGACCGGACAAACGTGTGTCCAGTATCAAAATTGTTATCATTTATTATTTCGTAATCTAGACACGTCAAGATTTTGACGCGTGTCCACATTTCAAATTACTAAATGTAAAAAAATTAGAAACAAAAAGTTTTATGGGCAACTCTAAGACGCCTCTGTTCTAGCGCGCGGTCACGCGCGGTTGACTGCTACTCGCAAGCCGCGTAAAAGTGTCGAGGTGTGTGCGGGTTGCGGGCGCAAACGCTCCGTTTTAGATATTATTGTTTAGCGATGCGTCACCTTAACAAGAAAATATACTAGAAAAAAGCAACTAGTCTCATGTCGCCCTGACGGGATTCGAACCCGCATCCTTGGGAGTCCGGCCCAATGCACTAACCAACCAAACGGTGAATATACTAGAAAAATTCGATGTGTCCTCATAGGTCTCTGTAGCATAATTGGTTAGTGCATTGGGCCGGACTCCCAAGGATTCGGGTTCGAATCCCGTCAGGGCGACATGAGACTAGTTGCTTTTTTCTAGTATATTTTCTTGTTAAATATTTATCACATAATAATAGCATTGTAAAATGCAAAATTAAAAAGTTATAATTCTATTCAACACTGACCCACTAAGATTTTCCTTACGGTAAATACTGAATACCTGAATACCTACCGGTAGGCAGTCTCGAAATTGCCTACTCGAAACAAGCAGCGTTTCATACAAGAATACAACTTATTTAGAAACAGTATTGCTCAAGTATAAACCGCCCACGGCAAGAAGGGCGCTATTTGTGCGTGTAACGTTCTAGCTTAAACGTCCGGAATATATCAGTATAAAGAAAGCAAGCTTACCTGACGAATGAATTTGGTCGCGAATTATTTTGTAGAGGAGTTACTTTAAAACTATCATATTTCCTAAGATATTCATTAAAATTAAATGATGTAAATTTTGTTCAAAATTAAATACTTGTGATGATTAACGTATTTATTTAGATAAGGAATAATATCATGTTTCTGAAAACAGCCTCTCAAATAATACATTAGTTTAGAACAAATTGTATTATGTTATAAATGGTTATAGTGAGTTACCATAAAACATAGACTTATATATATACATATTACTAATAAATTGAGATGCTTTTTAACAAACACTCCCATCTCAAAAACATATAAACATGGAAGCGGTAGTATGTTCATTCATTTAAAGGAGGTTTCCAAGAATCCAAATAACCTGCACCACAAACTGAACGAATACATTTATTTTGAATTTTAAAAATTCGAATTGCATCTACCGAACTACCCCAAAGTATAATACCGTAGCGTAGTGTAGATGAAACATAACCGTGGTAAGCTACGAGAGCCGATTGTTGCGATGCTATCTGTTTGATCCTATTCAGAGCATATATAAACCTGTCAAGTTATGCTGTAACCGAGTCAATATGTGCTTTTCAGTTGCAGATATTGTCCATAGTAATTCCTAGAAATTTTGTTGTTTGATGACGGAGAGAATGATTAATAATATTTATGGAATTAGCGTGGGAAAAGGACAGAGTCAGAGGATAATTATGGAATTGTGGTGGGAAAAGGACGGAATGAGAGGATAATTTTGGAATTGTGGTGGGAAAAGGACGGAATGAGAAAATAAATTTTGAATTGTGGTGGAAAAATGTCGGAATGAGAGGATAATAATAATTATTATTATTATTAACCATTTATTTCAGGCATCTGATGAAAGGATTATGGAATTGAATAGGACAGAATGTGAGGATAATTGTGGTAGGAAAAGGACAGAATGAGAGGATAATTATGGAATTGTGGTGGGAAAAGAACAAGATAAGTGGATAATTATATAATTGTGATGGACAAAGGACGGAAAAAGAGGATAAGTAATAAGTATGTGATTGTGGTGGGAAAAGTACAGAATATAAATAAATATCTCACTCAGTCTGTTGGTCAGTGCTGGTCCGTCCAAAATAGTCGAACCCGATATTGAACCAGCGGTACACCGCGTTATGGATCTCGAAGTACTTGTCGCATATTTGTTTGGGCGTGACGCCTTCTTCTATCGCCTGTGGACATGAATATGATACTATTTAAATATATAAATAATATTTTTTTTTTATAGATTTAGTAAATAAGCGCTTCTGAATCTTCAAAAACTTATAATTTAGCCTAGTTGATTTTATAAAGCTAGGGGCTAATTGTCTAATTTTAAAATCTATCGCAATTCCTTTCAATTTGTCATTTGAAAGGTATTAACGAGCTATATTTGTCAGTTGATTAGGATTGTAATCGGACGGGACGCATTTTGAAAGGTATTTAATGGACGAAATAGAACCGTCTTAGCAAAGTGACACACGAAAATATCTTTCAAATATATGTCCTATTAATATCATTCAAAACATCATTCGTTCTAAAAGCGATTGCTACTCCCAAGTTACACAATTCCATAAATCACTAAACCTTGGAAAGGGATTGCGATAGATTTAAAATTAGACCTAATTGTCTAATTTTATAATCTATCACGAACTTTTTCAAGGGCTTGTTGCTCTAAAAAATGCGAATATTTTGTTTTCGTAATTTTAAGTATTTTTACGGCTGGTTTTTTTTAAATATAAATATTAAACAAGAAAATATACTAGAAAAAAGCAACTGGTCTCATGTCGCTCTGACGGGATATGAGCCTGCATCCTTGGGAATCATTGAGAAATTGTTTAATATTTATTACATAAAAATAAGCGGTGTTTTTTTGCGGAATAAGCGGATTCTACTTGTATGACGATTTGTAATTTAAAACTTTTTATTAGAAGGTTATGTTATTGTTTATCCCACAAGGACCTTTTACAGATACAAATACAAACTTTTTTATTTTGTACCAAACACAGGACATTTTACAAATTAACATTATATTTTACTCCTAGGTATAACAAAGAGATGCGGTTCAAAAACATGAAAGAAAGAAAGAAAGAAAATTAATTTTATTGAGACAATACAACAAGGCCAATTGAACATATTATTAATAATTAACACAAAAGCATTGTCTCAAAACGGTCCCGGCTCAGCATAATGCATGGTCTACGACCAGCGCTGATCATCTTCCGCCGGAACCCTGAATGAAACATTTAAACATATAAAAGTACAAGGAATTTAGTGTCCCACGTCAGTACCAAATGGGTGTCCAGTTCAGCATTGATTTAATCTATCTATTTACGCTTTGACAAAGTTTAAATGTAAAAGTGCCATTATTGCCTTTCTAAAAAGTCTAAGCTACGTATTGTAAATTATATCACACGCACACGCACACATACACGCACACACACACACACACACACACACACACACACACACACACACACACACACACACACACACACACACTAGGTGACATAAGTTCCTCACAAAAAGAAAAAAATATATTTGTCATAAAATAAATATTAAGGTACTTTTGTACACCAGGTCCAGTGATGGAGGCTGGTTATCTGTGATACAGGTTTTCCTAGCGCAGAATCCAGTCTCTTACATAGATAAATTAAACACTGTACCTATTTAAGATTTTGCTAGTTTTAAGTATTTATCTGTGTGAGAGAACAAATAAAGATTTTTGTATTTGTATTTCTATTGTATTGTATTGATTCAGTGATAAGGCTGACGCTGATTTTCAACTGGATCCCTTAACCAATTATCCTTTACCAATGTATCCTTCTGATACGGAGCTGGGACTGATAGAAAAATACAGTATGTGCCAGTAACTAGCTAACCAGTGCGGTTGGTAAAAGTCAATAAAAGAGAGGGGCATATTTGAAACCACAGACTGGTTGCTCTCTTTAGATTACTCAAATACTGAAGGTCTGATTGATTGATGTTCCATTGCTTCTACGTTCATGCATTATCTATATATTTTTTAATGTAACGCACTATATTTAGTTCCTTTTTTATTAAGTATTTTTAAGTCACTCATTCATACAAATGCAAATTCTGTTAATTATAATTCACCAATTGGTGTCCCGAGACACAGGCTTTGCCTAGTTCGGGTACCTCTGTTATGTCTGTAATATGTACAATGTTGCTTTCTCATGACCACCTTATTCATGACTACGAGTACCATTGTTGGCATAGTAACAATGATTGTTTTGCGGTTTAGACTTAACTTTTATAACAAATATTGTACAACTTTTCTCAGTTATTTAATAAATTTTATTTTATTTTATTTATTTTATTTTTACAGACCTCGGGGATTTCTCTTTACAGAATCGAGTTGAGATCGAGATTGAATGTCAATAATTATTACTGATTTACGACGTTGATTCGACTTTAATTGCCGCTAAAATCGATTACTGATCGATTACGGTGCCGTGTGGTGACGGCCTAAAAATACAACTGTCACCACTCCCTTACATGCCTGGGATTGTCGTCAGAGTCGGCTAAGAGGCTCGACGCATTGAACACTTGCTTAACATAGGATACTTTTTATCTCGACATTCCTACGGGAACGGGAACCACGCGGGTAAAACCGCGGCCGGTCGCTAGTTAAAAATGTAAATTAACTCACTTTAGTCTCGGTAGCGGTGCCGTATTCGTCCGTTCCGCATATGTACAGGGTGTTGTAGTCGCATAGCCGGCAGTATCTATGACATAATAATAACAATTATTAATAGGTTATTTGAAAATTATTGGTATTACGTTTTCATTGACTAATAGAAAAACGGAGACGCTACCAGTTTAAAAAATACGTTTTATACAGGGTGTTAAAAGACCTATACCGAAGCCGTGATATATGCGTAGTGTACATCTGATTAAATAAGAATATGTAAAAATAATTGCTGGTAGACGACTTTTATTTTTAGTAAAAAAAAACAGGTATTATTTTATACACGCAATGGAACGTGTGCAACAACGCTTGCTGTGTCTATAGAGAACGAGTAGGGGATCGCGGCCCCGTATCATTGAGTGGTTTTGATATTCATTGCGGTTCTCTTACTTTAAGGCGGTAGCCCCACCGAAAGTGGCGCGTCGTTGAATTATATTTAATATCGTA
Organism: Chrysoteuchia culmella; assembly: GCA_910589605.1. Taxonomy (NCBI): domain Eukaryota; kingdom Metazoa; phylum Arthropoda; class Insecta; order Lepidoptera; family Crambidae; genus Chrysoteuchia; species Chrysoteuchia culmella. Next base: position 2,758,528 of record OU342669.1, read on the forward strand.
ATTCTAATTCACAATTTTAATAAAACTAAACGTGGTATTTTTAGAGCCCATTGTCTTGTATTTTTAGAAGGTATCGCTACATCTCGTCATAGTCATTCGTAGAAGTAGATAGCAAATGTGTCAAAAACGGCCACTTTTAGCAGTTTTGCTATCTACTTCTAGCAGTGACTACGAGGGAATGTAATGATACCGTCTAAAAATACTAGACTATGGGCTCTAAAAATTCCACGTAAAGTTTTATTAAAATTGTGTATTAGAATTACGATATTAAATAAAATTCAACGCGGCGCCACTTTCGGTGGGGGTACCGCCTTAAACGATAATCGTTAAAAATAAATACTAACTTTGATTCTCAATAACTTCTTAACAATCAGTTTCCCAGGTTTGGCCCCTTACAAAAAAATGATAGTAACGTTGGGGAGAATACTTGATTTTAGTTTTCGTTATGGGTCTTTTAACATCCTGTATATTACCGTGTACCGTCAAAAGCTCTTAGATTAGCGACACTACGGCGACATGTCACCAATAGGCGAACAGTAGCTAAACATTCGTTATATCCTACGGGCATGGTCACCCATACCCTACCCGACCACAGTGAAGGTAGCTTAACATTAACAATCTCCCATCCCAACCCATCTGAGGATTCAGTTGTGGCCGAGTTGATTTTTGCCAATATTTTTCTATTTAAAATTTATCATGAAAATGAAAATGAAAATGTTTATTTCATAATAATTCAGTACAAACAATAATCCGAGGTTGAGACCAACCTAGTAAGTATTTGTAATACCTGTGTTAGGTGGCCCCGCTCTCCCATAACAAAAGTTTCTATGTATGTAAATTAAACAAGTTCTTAGATTATTTTATATTAACAGTCATTTTTTACTTAAATTATCTATGTGTGTGTGTGTGTGTCTGTGCGTGTGTGTGTGTGTGAGAGTGTGTGTGTTTGTGTGAGTGTGTGTTATCATAAGTATAAAAATAGCATTGAAAAATGCTAAAATAAAAAAATCATAAATTAACGATCTCACCTGGCGAATATATCCGCGGAGAGAACACACCCGATGATGTTACCCAAATGGGGGATGTTGTTCACGTACGGAAGAGCCGATGTTATGAGGACATTCTTACGGCCTTTCACTGGTAACCTAAAACGAATATAATACAAACAAAGAAGTGATCACGGATTGCAAATGCGACGTTGGGTGAAGGTATCTGTGTGCGTTGGTTTGCGGTAAACACACTGTGATACGGACCCATCCGACTTCACTCTGATCTCGACATCCAAAAATGGCAACATTCTTTCAACCTCCAACTCATAGGTGAGACGTCGGGAAAATTAGGTAGGTGAAATACCTATCACGTTTCTACGCGTTTAATACCCGTTTCAATTTTCAAGATAGTAGATAGCCTGGATTAAAACATAGGATACTTTTTATCCTGATATTCCCACGGGAACGGGAACCACGCGGGTGAAACCGCGGGAGTAGATTTTGAGTTTATTCGTTACAAACGTACAAAAATACAAATCTTTCCTCTTTATAATATTAAGTATATTTATAATTTTTTTTTTGTTTTATATTTGATTTCGCATTTTATTTATGAACGACGTTGAGACTCTTAATAATGTAACAATATTGTTTTTTTTTATGTACGACGGGGAGGCTCTTAGCCTTCATCATACCTGATGTTAAGTATTGATAAGACTGAAGATGGAAGCGAGCCTCTCCCGGAATCCTCAGTCACTGAGGAGCTGGCTATCTTAGCTCAAACTGCCGGAACACAATAATGCTGAAAACATTGTTGCTATGGCGTCAGGCTTAGATAAGATTTCAATCGTGAGGACGGTTTTAAATTGTCTACAACCTGGAATCCTCTGATAAAAATCGCTTTTGATGCGCGGTTATCTAAGAATCAGAATACGGCTGCGGTACAGAATAGGAACACTATTATTGTTGTGTGTGACGGTATGTGGAGAAAAAAATGGACGGTGGATGAAGACTCCACCTCGGACGACGGCGAGACGTAGCATCGCATCTCCAGTCAGCCCGTGACCACGGCCGATGTAACTTGGCCGAAACGTCGGGAAAATTAGGTAGGTGAAATACCTATCACGTTTCTACGCGTTCAATACCCGTTTCAATTTTCAATATTTACTACTATTTAAACTTTCGCGTTGTATCTATATGTGTGCCAAATTTCATCCAAACCGCTTCATTAGTTTTTGCGCGAAAGAGAAACAAACGTCCAAAAATCCTCAGAAACTTTCGTATTTTTAATATTAGTAGGAATAATTAGTAGGATAGGTTGTTGTTCGAAAAGTATGATTACACTTACACAATTTTTTCTTCTTTCAGTGGAGGTTGTAGTTTTTTTAAACCATTCAGCCAGTTTTCTCTGGCGCTTTCGAGTTCTTCAAAAGTTGGACCGGACACTTCTTCAGGCGAACTGAAAGCAAAACAATAATAATAATATTCTTAGGCAAGTTCCCGTTTGGCGAACCATCGAAAAGTAATAAAGAAAAAAAATTTGTTCAAACGAAATATTTGTCCTATAATAAATAAATTAATAATTGCATACAATCACACCAATTATCTAGCCCACGTTTCACGAAGAACTTGTGTTATGGATACTAGATAACGGATAAACATGTTTATATACTTTGTTTTTTAAATACATACATAATATACATATCAAACACCCAGACCAAGACAAATAGACATGTTCATGCACACAAATATTTGTCCTGCCTGGGGATCGAATCCGGGGCCTCTGGCGGGATGGTGGGTTTAGTACCACTGCGCCAAACAGGTCGTCAAATGATATAAACTTTTTCATAGATCTATTTTTTGAAACAAAACGGTCCCTCAAAACTCTACTTTGACTAAGAAGTACGTCGATTGTATGGTCAGGAACAGCAAGTCATAAACTGACAAATGTGTCCTATTTAGTTTGAACTTTAAGACATAAGCCGTGGAGTTCGGAATTGTCTGTAGATATTTGACATTTCTTCGGCCCTGTATTCCTGAATTAACATCGTTATTTTATGTTACACAAATTTACTGACAGCATGGAGTAAAATTTTACCCCAAACTTAAAAATAAAAAATAAATACGCAAATATAAAAAAAACGGCTAATATTTATAATTCTAGTGCGATAATTAATTCAAATTAAATTAAAAATAAATAAAAATATAATAACAACGCAGGAAGCAATAAGGAAAGCTAATCATATTGCTTCGATACCCTAAAAAAAAATATTAGTAAAATATAATAAAAAAACTACATACGTATTTAACACCATGGGTTATAAACTGACACCATGTACAGTCGGGGAATGAAAAGCTTGACCAGTTTTCAAATAAATTCATTACGCGTTGCAAGCATATGTTACATTTTTAAATTGTGTAACAGACGAGAGTGTTGTATTAAAAAATATGTTAACTGTTTGACGACAAAGTTTAAATTTACTTAAACTAATGTTCCTTCACTAATAATAGTTGAACTAAAACCTTTTTATTAATTTGATCTAACGTTAACGTTAATCTAACGTTGTGTAAAGTTTGATAAATCTTATTACATCCTCCTCATCTTCGCTTAAGGCGCTACTCGGAAAAAGTATGGACTTTTTGTTTTAAAACTATAGCACGGTAACAGTTGTTACAAATCTGGTAATAAGATATATATTTTTTCATACCTTTATCTAGATTCGTATAGTTTCAAAAACACGATACGAGACCTCTAAAAATTACGAAAATTCAAGATTATTCTTAAATGGGGTTACTTACACTATTGGAAATTGGTTTAATAAATGGACACCAATAATATTTAGGATCGTATAGAAGCATCTTTTTTAAATCGCTGTAGTTTTTTAATACGAAGTGATTTTGTGTTTTTTTTGCCTAATCTGCAAAATCGGTCTCGCTCCCGTGCGCGTCGTTTTCTCATTGCTATCTCGCTTCAGCATATTTTTTTCGAGTATCGCCTTAAGTATTCAAACTATAAATGCGAAGAACAATTCCTGTCGATGTCATCATTGCTATGGCACACGAATGTCGGCGTTTTTCGTTATTAAACCGTGACCACAGCAACTCCTTTGTAACGACCAATAAAGACTTAAGTTCACTTTGAACCAATAGTGGTTGTTGTGGCGTGATCATAGTAACCGTGTATCTGTGGGCCATTCATGGGCCATGTAGTAAAATGTCATCAATTATGACGGAATGTTTTTTTTTTATGATTTTGTAATTTTTGCATTTTTCAATGCTATTTTTATACTTATGGTAAATTTTAAATAGAAAAATATTGGAAAAAATTAACTCGGCCACAAGTGAATTCTCAGGCTGGAATCGAACCAGCGACCTTTGGACCTTTGAAAGAGCATTGGACCGGATTTCCAAAGGTCGCTGGTTCGATTCCAGCCTGAGAATTCACTTGTGGCCGAGTTAATTTTTTCCAATATTTTCTATTTAAAATTTACCATAAATGACGGAATGTGTCATACTGTCGATAAAGAAATGATACTGATAAGATAACATAAACTGAGCAAGCAAAAGTAGATCTTAAGGTGGTCAACCTTTTCATTCCACGACTGTACATCGTCGTCGTCTCAGCCACATAAAACCCACTGCTGGGTATAGGCCTCCCCCAAAAAAGGGGGGGGTTGGAATAATAGCCACGCTTGGCAGGCGGGTTGGCGATCGCAGTATGGCCAAGTTTGTAGGAGACGCTGCTGCCCGTCTCCTGAAGGCCGAGTCCCTTAGTCGCCTTTACGACCCCCACGGGATGAGAGGGGGTAGTGCTATTCTAAGCCGACGCTACATGTATAAGGCAAATTGAGAACTTTTATACGGCACGAGTTTTTGAGGTTTAAGCACATGAAACTGAAAATACTTAAAAGGAGAAGAGACTATTTTTGACGGAAAAGGAAATATTTGAGTTTTATTTCGACTGGGGTAAAAATTAACCCCACGATGTCAGTTAAGGGTTAATAGCGTAGTAAATAACTTACTTGATCGGCGACACTAAGGTGGCGACCTGTGGGGGGCCCAAAGCCGAGGTAGGGGGGAAAGGTCCGTTGGGGGACCCGTTCCATTGTTTTAATGCTTCCTGTAGAAAAAAGTATTAGGTGTTTACCTATGATTCAAGAGAACCTCTCTCTTTATATAAAAAATATTATAAGTATACTACAAACTATCGTATAACCCTTTTTTTATGAACTACGGGAACTCTCAGCCTTCATCATACCTGATTTTAAGTGTTGATAAGGCTGAAGATGGTAGCGAGCCTCTCCCGGAATCCTCAATCACTGAGGAACTGGCTATCTTATCTATATCTTATCTATGGCGTCAGACTGAGATAAGATAGTGGTAGCTAGCCAGACGGACTTAGAAGAAGTCTTACCACCAACCAAACCGAATACAATATGTACCCCACAATGTCAGTTAAGGGTTAACCCCGCTTGGGATTCGAACCCGGGACCTCTGGGTCTGATACCGGTGGTTGTACCACTAGACCACAGAGGCGGTTAAATTAAACCCTGGTAAATTTAAAGCTCGATTCAATTAGCTTTTAATAGGTAAGCACTTCATAGGCTATCTTTAATAAGGTTAGTATCTTCTTATTCTTACAATTCAGAATGAGTCCAAGAGTAAACTTATTTACTTAATGTAAAAAAAAAAAACTAGCTGACTCGTGCCTACTTCGCTGGGCGTCAAACCTTTTTACTTGCCACGAAATTATCTCACAATTAAATATAATCATGTCACTCAGGAAGAATGTAGAGTTTTCAAAATCGGTTCCGTATTTTCAGAGATTACTGAAATGAACGACACTAGCCAATTTCCATAAAATCGAGGCAACTTTGGAGCCTTGGTTCTCTGCCAAGGATTGACCGAGGTGTGATCTGATAGTGGCCATTCATGGAGTGAACGGAGGAGATCTTGATTACTATGACAACCAACAGGTCTGAACAACATGCTGAGAGATGTATGGATATGTTTAAAACTGAAAACTCTGATCCTTACATCTTTACGAATATTGATCAGGTCAGTTGGGTATGTACAGCAATCTGGATCTCCTTCATTCACTCCTTGGATGGTCATTATCAGACCACAGCTCGGTCAATCCTTGGCAGAATACCAATGCTTCAAAGTTACCTCGATTGTATGAAAATCGGCTAATGTCGTTAATTATGTGACCACCACTGTATATTTTTTGTAGTTATATGATGGTTTCATAAATAGCCACTACCATGACTTAGATACAAATGCTTTTATTCATCATATAAACATTTCCCGGAATTCCAAGCCAGGACTTCAGAGTGGGCGACAGCTTGAAACCGGTGACATATTATGGAGTTAGTCAATGGGTAATTCAAAATCATTTATTCAGTCTAAGCTGTTACAAGCACTGATGAACGTCAAAGAAGCTACGCCATCGGTTCACAAACCCTACGGCGGGAGACCTTGCAACGGGAAGAACCTGTAAGAAACTCGTCAAGGGCTGTTTTTTTCTCCCTGTTTTATTTCACACAGGTTCGTCGAATTAAAAGTGACCTTAACATATCAGTAAGGTGAGTTTTCATCACAAAAAAAACTAATTATAATGTACATTTTATGGTTATCCTAACCGTAAACAATTTTCAACTCGCAAAGGACTTGTCATACATAAAGTTATTTCACCTGTACAGCTTTCGCAGCAGCCAATTCGTCCACCCACCGCGCAATGTGCTTGAATTCCGCCATGTACTGCTGTTTCAAATCGCCGTTGTAATATAACGGATACACCGTGCTCCATATCGAAATGTCTGCTGCTGACAGCTTGTCCTGTCGAGAAAATAATGTTTTGTGAGTAAAAAGTTAACTATCTATCTAGGCAAATTATGTTTTGTTGTATCCTATGTCTATCCTATCAAAGTCAAAGTCAAAGTCAAAGTCAATATCATTTATTCAGTCTAGGCTGTTACAAGCACTTATGAACGTCAAACGAGATAAGATAGCCAGTTCCTCAGCGGCTGAGGATTCCGGGAGAGGCTCGCTTCCATCTTCAGCCTTATCAATACTTAACATCGGGTATGATGAAGGCTAAGAGTCTTCCCGGCATTCATGAAAAAAAAAAATGCTAATATTATACAGAGGAAAGATTTGATTGTTTGTTTGCAATGAATAGGCTCCGAAAGTACTGAACGGATATGAATGAAATATGGTTATGAACATAGGATACTTTTTATCCCGATATTCCCACGGGAACGGCAACCACGGGGGTGAAACCGCGAGCGGCTTGCTTATATCCTATGTTATTAATTTTGCATGCCAGAGTCTGGTGTTTAGTGTGATTGGTATGAAATTTTCTGAAAGAACTTATGTACCACTTTTCAAATAAAATAAAATGAATACAAAAGGATCAACTCTCTCTAACATACATAGTAAATTAAATTAAAAGAAACACATGAAAATTCAACTTATAAACTGGCACTTTTATTCAAGGCTCTTTTGAAAATGTCTTTCTTTTGTAAAATTTCACAAAAGTCGAAAATTATGTGGCTTAGGAAAAAAGAAAGAATGTTTAAGAATGTGCAAGCAGAGCTCTTTCATTTGATACCCTACATGCCCTAGTAGCCCAACTTAGAATTTTTAAGAGCCCTTTCAGACCCTGTTGCATAATTATTTTTTTTTCTCTTATTCGTAAAATAGTTGGGCAACTATTCCAAAAATAAAGTTGATAACCTCGCTTCGCTCGCTCGTTCAATTAATAATAAAAATACATTTAACGTCTATAACAGAGCCGCTTCGCGGAAATTGCCCAAAATCTATTTGGTCATTTGACAATGCGAAAAATAAAGTTTCAAATACTGTTATCAGTATAAATTAAGACCTTAATAGTACCTACATTATGGTACAAGTGTGTAATGTTGGTGATTGCAGCTGAGGCGCCATTGAGGTCTTAAGAAAGCCGAGGACGGTAATGACGGTAAACACGTGTATCGTACGACGTTTTTCAACACACTAGTGAAGAAAAAACCAATAAAAAATCATTTTTTATAGATACAAAAAGTTTATTTAGAGAAACAATTAATGAGTGCAGTTAGTAAAATTATAATTAACTGTTTTTGATGGCATAGCGGTCTCATCAAATAGATTATTTACTGAAACACTTTCATTTTGTATTGTTATTTGAGATGGTTCATTATTCGTGCAGGTAGGTGAAATCCAATCATTAGATGTACTTGGTGTGTGCCAGTAGGACGCGCCTCAGAATCAAGTCTAATTCTTTTTGTGATTTTTGTACAAATTTCCTTCCTTCCTTAACCCTTTAACCGCCACACTTAATATTAGTTGTCGTGCCCCCAGCGCCAGGCACAGTAAAACGACAAATAAATACCTACAACAAACAGAGATGCTCAGTAGTATATCGATATTTCTTACGATAGGGACATACGTCTCTTTCGAACGCTTACAATTTAATTTAAATATCATAACAGATAAATAGAAAGCATTACTTTGTATGTTAACGGCAGAACAATAGGTTTAATTATGTAATTAGTCAACTACTTTCGTTTCTTTTCTTCTGCAATAATAATATTAAGTCATTCATAATAAAGTTAAGCTATTTATTAAATAATAACTGGTAACCGACCTTTGCTCGATAATTTAAGGTATAACACCCAGACACAGGACGAACTTGATTTTCTAGAAATGAAACTAGCTAGATCGATTTTTCCCCCCCGAATCCCCCTTTATACTAAACTTGAGGCCGGGCGCGGTTTCATCCGCGTGGTTCCCGTTCCCGTGGGAATTTTGGGATCTATATAGCCTATTTTACTACTTGGGATCTAAGGATTCTCTATACCAAATTTCGTCAAAATCGGTCCAGTACTTTTTGAGTTTATTAGTTACAAAGAAACAAACAAATCTTTCCTCTTTATAATATTAGTATAGATTTAATAATAAAAATGTTAAATCACATTAAATTTTTCGATCACACCAATAAAATAACTACAATGCAGCACAACACTAATGGAAAATTCCAGAAGGCGGCACTCTTTTATGACGTCAGAAGCGGGCGTGTTTCTCCTCTCCGGTCGTGGCGAAAGGGGTACTGATAACACTCGTTTAAAAACATGCAGACTAGGGATGGGAATGGTCAATTCAGTCACTGTCAAATTAGGCTTCAATTAGTCAATTTTAGGCTTTATTTATTGTAAATAAAATAAAATAAACCCATTTATTTCAACAGTGACAATTGCTTTATTTGTTTTATAATAAATAAGTCAGTATAAACGGTAGTAGTTTAATTTATGTGGATTTTTGTATCAGTCAATCATCGTTTATGCCACGTCCCTACTAACGGAATTTTCCGGCATTGGCGTTGGACATCAATATACTTTTCTAAAAATACTATCAGTAATTTATTGAACTTTAGACATTAATTTTAAGTCTTCTAATTATGAAGCTTAAGTGTAATCAATTGTAAATAATTACTTCATCATCTATTTATGAAGTAATGAATACTATTTTTATATAATACAGTATCTATCAAACAAAAAGGCAGATTAAATGAGTAGTGGTATTTGACCGTAAATATCCGTCCATGGCGATTTGGGCACGAAAATTTTTGGCGGATTAATCCGTTCGTGGCGGTTAAAGGGTTAACCCAGGCTTCAAAGTTACATCTTGTATGAAAATCGACTAGTGTCGTTAATTATGTGACCACAACTGTATATTTATGTTTAGCTAGCAGTTGGTCCACAACATGCAAGCCTGAAGCGCCTGTCTCAACTCGGCTGTGCGGGACTTAGTGGACATAACGGACCATCAATATAAGATCATATGGGCCATCAACATATAGACTTAGTGGACATAACGTACTGTCACTTACCCCTAATATATATTTATGTTTAGCCAGCAATTGATCCACAACTTGCAAGCTAGCCTGAAGCGCCTGTCTCAACTCAGCTGTGGGGGACTTTGTGGACATAACGGCTGTAGTGGCCGGCTGGAGACGGGTAGCTTCCCACTCTTGCATTTGTTGGCTGGAAGCAAAGATTAAAATAATAGATAGGGCTGAAATAGTTAAATTATGACGGCTGGAAGAAAGTCATCCATCCATCCATCATTGATGATCAGCCAGTGAACGTCCACTGCTGGACATAGGCCTCTCCTAGCTCACGCCTATGTGGCGTTCATAGGGGGCTATAAGCCTACTGCTACCACGCTGGCCAAACGGGTTGATAGAGGGTTTGTTTCAAGTTTTCCTTCTCTCGCACAGGTGTTCAATGCGTCGAGCCTCTTAGTCGAGTCTGACGACATCCCAGGCATGTAAGGGAGTGGTGACACGCGTATTCTTAGGCCGTCGTCACACGGCACGAATATGGATGAAAGTATGTAATCCTAACCTTATCCTAACTAATATTATAAATGCGAAATGCGTCCTTCCTTGACGCCCTAACTCAGCAAACAATCAACTTGATTTTTGGTATAGAGTAAGTATACACGATATTCCCACGAAAACGGCAAACACGCAGGTGAAAACACGAGCGGAAGTTATTTATAAAGAAAAGTTAAATAAATGATTACAATAGAGAATTTAATTCAAATTAAATAATATAATTTTAATTGTCATTTAATAAGCAATATTAAGCCTGATTTCTTAATCCTCAGAAGAAACTTACGTTTTTCATAGTTTTGGTTTGAGCTGCCTTGTAATTATTATTTGTTATTGGTATTATAAGGATCGTTTTATCTTATCAATATTGATTACACATTGTCAGCTATGTTGTATTGTATTATAATAACAATATATAATGTTTCTTAATGTTAAGTAGCAGAATTATGCAGTAAAAATACTTAAGGAAATACCGATATTGCTCACGGTTGTTTACTAATGTATCAACTAAGTAGGCTGTATTTAGCACTCACTATAAACTTTAGTGGTTACCGTAGTTCTTTACTGTTTTACTAATATTTATAATGCTAGATAAAAATAAAAAAAACTAACCATTGTCCGTTCTCCGACAAGTCCAGCACAGGGAACAGATACTGAGCAGCAGCGTTACTAGAGAAGAAGCTGAGCTGGTCGTCCACCTCGAGGAGCGGCAGCGCCCTCGGGCCTGCGAATACATCGTCTGCAACAAACGTCTCTGTACCGTCACCCTGTTAGTTTTGAAGCTGTTAGTTTGCCACATGCATTTTTAACTATTCTCCTAATATTGCCATATCTACCTACTAATATTATAATGGTAATGGTAAATATGGAAGTCATAAAAAATCTATACTAATATTATAAAGCTGAAGAGTTTGTTTGTTTGACCGTGCTAATCTCAGGAACTACTGGACCGATTTAGAAAATTCTTAGACCATTAGAAAGCTAAATTTCTTCCGAGTGACATAGGCTATATTTTATCCCGATATTCCCACGGGAACGGGCATCACGCGGGTAAAACCGCGAGGATCCGCTAGTATAAAATATAATGATAATTTTGTTAATATATATTATGAAGGTTATTAATAATACCAAAAGATGCGTCATCCTCTCTTCTAAATTTGATATGCCCAACAGGGTCCAAAATTGTGTCATTTACTTATATACCATCTTTGTTACATTTTGGAACGCAAATAAATTGAAATTGAAATAAATAACAAAACATGGTCATTAGTAGACTTTATTTATAACTGACTAGCGACCGCCCGTGGTGTGACCCGCGTTGCCATTCCCTTGGGACAACCAGGATAAAAAGTTAGTCCACTACTTTAAGACCCTACATACCAAGTATCATCCGTTAAGTAGGTTTTGCGTGAAAGAGTAACAAACAAACAAATAAACAAACAGACTGACGTACTTTCACATTTATAATATTAGTAAGATTTATAATATTAGTAGGATAAGAAAACATGGTCTTAAGTAGACTTTGTTTATGACTGATACCTACTATGACTTGCTAATAGGAAACTGCTTGTACAAATCACAAGGAAAACAAAGACAGCATCAGGTTAAAAGAACATTTAATTTAAGCCAGTGTGTTGTAGTATATCAATGTGCCATAAATGTGCAAGTTTAGAAGTTTGGACATTTGTTACTCAATAATGCAAAAATGGCTGGACAGCCCCCTTACTCTTGACTTTAGGCGATCACATTGAGATTGAGATTGAATTAACGTTGTGACGGGGCTCCTGGTCCGGCAGCACCACAGAAGCCGGGACGTCGGAACCGCCGCACTCGTTTAATAAACGGGTCAGTCAGTGATTACGACTTATAATAAGTAATTAAACTAAAAATAAATACTTCAAATTTTTTAATACAATAATTACTTTAGAAATTGATTGTAGCCCCAATCAAAATCGAGTCAACGTCGAAAATCAGTAATAAATATTGACATTCAATTTCAATCTCAACACCATCCCGTCTCCCACTCAGATGAAACCGCAGGCAACCATTAGTTTATTTTTTATTATATTTTTTGCTACAATAGAGAGCAAATGTAGTTGTTTTATCAATATTGTAAATAAATATTAATTAAAAATAACAATCTTCACACATCAAAAATTCTACAAACATTGATCAGAAGTTTCAATTCTATTTAACAAAAGAATAAAACAAAATAAAAATAAAGTGTGTCATTTTCTAATATTTTCATATTTTTAATTACATTTATTTACATATTGTTGGTAAAGCAAATACATGCATTCTTATAATTTTAGTGGGTAAAAATAATAAATTTGGTTGCTTCTAAAGTCATCTTATACACATGGTAAATACAATACAACCCATGCAGTAAGATTTTAAAATAAACCTATTATGGACTGTTAGTTTCATATGTATCATTTGTTAATTAAATTAACAATTATACACATTTTTGTATGCAAAAAGAGGTCTAAGTAAAGCGAAATACAGTATGGAAACCACTACGTAGGCATTTTTTTTTGTTAAATGATGAATCTGATGCAATTCTCATAAGTCCGATTGCATTCAACTAAAACTTTTTACTTGTTTATTTGAATTAAAAACCCCGTAAAACAATTAAAGGACAGAAATAGAAACACAATAGTTATACATAAAAAAAATAATGCTTAAATATATTACTGGTAAATATAGTTAGAAAATTTATAATTTACCTGCAAAAGATGCGATTTGCAAATCGACTTTTTTCCCGGCTAAGTTTGCTGCTATGAGCAATTTCAAAGTAGAAGTATTATTTTCATTAGTATAGATCTTCATTTTGTTGATTTTTCCACACTATTTACGTATATATTTCTGTACCTATTTCCTTAAATAACCTTAAATTCCACCTGGCACTGGCAGGCAACCTGGCATTCCACGAAATGACATTGACAATTTGACAACTTTCTTTATAAGCAATTTTGACATCTGACACTGACAGCTACAGGCACAAGCAGAAATCACAAAGCCACAACAGACAATGGGCCCTTGGTCGTCTAACACAAAAAAGTTTATGAAAGATATTTCCACAAGACTGGTCCACGCCTCAGGAGACCTGAGAGCTGGTGCCTATCTTGCCCAGCGGTTGAGTCTATGTATTCAGCGGGGCAACAGCGCCAGTGTTCTCGGTACTATGCCACGCGGCTTCGAGTTAGACGGCGTTTTCTTGTTATAGTTAGTATAAGGTAGTGTAGTATGCTTATACGTTAATTATTAATTTATTTGTTAGTACAAAAGTTTATAGTAACAATATTAATGACATTTTGCAATAAATTAAATCTTGCTTGACTAATTTATGGGTAATAAATTAATTGTACAGTTTGTAGCACTTTACTACCCATATGTATTCTACCAGTCAGTTTTCCTCATATAATGTAGACCTTGAGTCACTTTTTTTACTGTCATTTTTCTTTTTAACTGTCTCAACTGTTGGGTTGACGACAGCTTAGTGAAAGTCTAGTCCACAGCCCGTCAGGATATATCGTATCTTCTACTTTGTTCTGCACCCGGGTTGCCACTTAGAAAATATGGGTATGGTCTTCATTCAGTCATTTAATGGGCTTCAACCTGCACACATAATAACATTGGCTTAAACTGACAATTTCATTATAAAGCCCATATCTATACAATACCCTTATCTTTACAAGTTTACAGCAGGAGGCTAATTGTCTAACTTTAAAATCTATTAAAGATATTTACATACTTCAGGTCGGCACTATTTGACTTTGATAAGGATTGTGATCGGGACGCGTTTTGAAAGGTATTGAATGAACGAAATTGAACTGTCTAAGCATAGTGACACGAAAATATCTTTCAAATGTATGGAGAAGTATCAAATGAAGTGTCATTAAAAACATCATTCATTCCGAAAGGGATTGCGACTATAAATAACACAATTCCATAAATCACTTTCACAATCACAATACCTTTGAAAGGGATTGTGATAGATTTTGAAATTAGATAATTAATGAAGTGTCATTAAAAACATCATTCATTCCGAAAGGGATTGCGACTATAAATAACACAATTCCATAAATCACTTTCACAATCACAATACCTTTGAAAGGGATTGTGATAGATTTTGAAATTAGATAATTAATGAAGTGTCATTAAAAACATCATTCATTCCGAAAGGGATTGCGACTATAAATAACACAATTCCATAAATCACTTTCACAATCACAATACCTTTGAAAGGGATTGTGATAGATTTTGAAATTAGATAATTACCCTGAACCTGCCCCAGGTTTAAAATTGATCTATAATATATTCTATAATTTTAACTAGCGGCCCCGTCGGTTTCGCCAGTTATAAGCTTGACGTGCTAAGGTTATTGTGTTATGGAAAGGGAATAAAACAATAGGAGAAATGTTATCGAAATAATTTATTTGTAAATATTTAATATTCTTCGTATTCTAAAACGTATGCATAAATCATAACAACATTTTGGAATAAAACTTACACTTAATATTAAATTAAAATGCAAGTAAATATTACATGTAGGTACTAACTAAACGATTAAAATGCTAATATGTAATATGTCAATACAATAACAACTCTCCGGTACAATAATAAAGTACAAATTAGTTTGCATATGTGCTGTCATAATTTTTCATTTTTGACGACCTGTTTGGCGCAGGGGTACTAACTCCACCTTCTGCGCCAGAGGTCCCGGGTTCGATCCCCGGACAAGACAAATATTTGTGTGCATGAACATGTCTATTTGTCTTGGTCTGGATGTTTAATATGTATATTATGTATGTATTTACAAAAAAAAATAGTATATAAGTATGTTTATCCGTTATCTAGTATCCATAACACAAGTTCTTCATGATACTTAACGTGGGCTAGATAATTGGTGTGATTGTATGGAAATATTTATTTATTTATTTAATTCTACAAACTAACAATTTTGTATGAAAGCAAGCAAGAATACACCAAAACACAACGCAAGAGAGCTTATTTTCCAGCGGTATGCACTCATGAAACATATCTTTGACGTCTGTCATTATGTCCCTAAGTGCAAGAGAGCCAGCAATATGCGTTATGCACGTTCCGACGTTTTATGATTCCGCGTGCCGCAAGCTTATGAAAGAACTGCCGTGCGACTCTGTAACAAAATCCACGATCACGCTGACACGGAACTCGCTCAAGACGTGCAAATAACAATGGACTTTGATATTGTGCAGTAGAGGCGAATTTGTTTGCAAGCTAAGAGTGAGTTCGGTGTCGAATTGATATTTTGTTACAGAATTGTATGGCTGGTAGGGAAAAAAATTGACTTTTCGAAAGTACTTATCTATATGTATATTATGTATGTATTTACAAAAAAAAAAGTATATAAGTATGTTTATCCGTTATCTAGTATCCATAACACAAGTTCTTCATGATACTTAACGTGGGCTAGATAATTGGTGTGATTGTATGGAAATATTTATTATTTATTATTTATTTATTTATTTATAGGTATTATTTTCATCGGTCCCTCGCACTCACAGGATAATAAAAGTACCGTTTTTTACCTCCACTGTCTCTAATATAGAAATTAATTGTATTATAACACATTTTATTAGTTCCCTAAAGACATTAGTTAGACAAGACATCAAAGATTTAACCTTTATTAACAATAGACTTAGAGGCGAGAATGGCATGCCAGAAGCTCTTGCTTACCGTAGCTTGTGACATGCTATTATCACCCTTATTTAAGCTCCAAATAAAGGTTGAATTCACTCTGTATGTCAATCATACTCGCTCAAGACGTTCAAATAACAATGGACTTTCAAATTGTGAAGTAGAGGCGAATTTGTTTGCAAGCTAAGAGTGAGTTCGGTGTCGAATTGATAGCGGGTTTTGTTACAGAATTGCATGGCTGGTAGGGGAAAAAAATAGACTATTCGAAAGCACTTATATATAGGTCTATTTGATTTTAGCGATACCCACTGGCACCGCGCCCCGCTGCGGAGAGCGGAGCAGCGGATCCCGCGCGCGGCGACGGAGAAGCAGGTCTTGTATTTTTGAAATAATCGAATTACTTTTCGCTTACGTAATCTTAAGATTTGCATACGAATGCGGTGTGGTGTTATTCAAAAGCATTTAATTCGGTTGTTTAAAAATACAACTCTCCATTGACATATTGCTCCGCGCCTCCGCGTCTATATGACATAGCCGCGGCGCGGTTTCGGTGTGTTGCACAAAATACTTCAACAGCGTTTAATATGTATTACCTTCATATTAGCATTTTAATTATTTAAGGGCCTGTTCACAATCTAAAAGTTACGAGTAGCTTACTTGACAAATGATTTGACAGTTGTTTTATGAAAAATATGTCAAATCCTCTGTCAAGTAAGCTATTCAGAACTTACTTTCAGATTGTGAAACAGGCCCCAAGCCTACTAATAAACTGTGTTAAATAACCCCCCGTTTCCACTGGCGAAACATTTACAAGAAATCATATTGTAAACGTATAATACGGCCACTGAGAGAATGCAATAATTTGTCAGCTCTTATCGAGAGCCATTGGTCGTCCTCTCAGCGACCGCATTATATTTCTCAATACGTTTTCTTTTAAATGTTTTGCCAGTGGAAACGGGGGGTAATATGGGGCATATGCTTCTACAAATCCTGCCCCCTCTCACCGCTATATCACGCGATATCATAATGAAGCATGATGCTGTTTTGCCTACCTTTATCGAGATAAGATGGTAAAAGTGTACCTACCTTGCGACTCAAAAGTTTGATCCGCGGTCAAAGTTTTCCGACCCAAGTCAGTCCGCTTGAGACCATTGCCATGAAAACACGCGTCACTCAGAAACGAAAATGGTTAATTGTACAGTGCTTACTTGCAAGAGCTCGTCAATAACATTTCCACACTACTAAATCTCGCTCGTGACGTCATCGTAGGTACGAAAAATTCGACACGCTAGGTTCTCATACAGTTTGAAGCGCTCTTTTCGTCTATCTCGTTATAGGTCGTGTGTCTTCCTTACCCCGCGAAGGTGTGTAGACAGAAAAATTAATATAGTGGCACTTCTATATGATATTCTATATGATGTAAGAGCATTGTTTAAAATAGTAGCACGCTGTCACATTCTGAACATTGTTTGCACTTATGATAAATTTTAATTAGAAAAATATTTGAAAACTCGAACCCACGAACTTTGGAAATCCGGTCCGCTGCTCTAACCACTGAGCTGCCGAGACTAGCGGAACACCGCACCGTCGAAATTTTTCTACCTTTATATTTTTAATACGCTATAGGCCGAGGGTAGAGTCCCATCTTTTTATTTTTTATCTGTGATTGTGACCGATTTGATTTTAACCAATATTTTTCTATTTAAAATTTACTATAATTTATTTACTACTACAAACGGCCGAAATGACAATAGACTTAGAGGCGAGAATAGCATGTCAAAAGCCCTTGCTTACCCTAGTTTGTGACATGCTATTATCACCCTTATGTAGCTGCAAACAAAGGTTGAATTCACTCTGTACCTCAATCATACATTGACAATAATGACACACAATCTTACCGCAGGCACGACAGTTATACTTCATATTTTATACAACACAGTTTGTACTGACGCATTTTATTTCACTATACAATTAGATTTAGACAAAATTTAAATAAATTACAGTGCGTCTCGTTCTTACTACAGGGTGATTTTAAAACACTATCCAAATTTTATAGTTAATCTCTAAATCTGTAATCGAACAGCGTTCTCCTAGACATGGGTCGAAATATGACAAAAAAATGTTGACTCTTCATACAAATCAGACTGATCACGTTTTAGTATGACGATTTAATATGGACAATTGTTCTCGTATTTCGATCCAAGGGCCGTACCGCGCAAGTGACGTCGGCATCTAAATCAGCTTTATTTGACAGATGGATGTGACACATTGCTGCTTCCTCTTGACACATTTTTTTTTTTTTAATGACGGGGAGACTCTTAGCCTTCATCATACATGATGTTAAGTATTGATAAGGCTGAAGATGGGAAGCGAGCCTCTCCCGGAATCCTCAACCACTGAGGAACTGGCTATCTTATCTCGAACTGCCGGAACATAACAATGAAAACATTGTTGTTATGGTGTCAGGCTTAGATAAGATGGTGGTAGCTAGCCAGGCGGGCTTACAACAAGTCTTACCACCAACCAAACCGAATACAATATGTACCCCCGCTGGGAATCGAACCCGGGACCCCTGGGTCTGATATACCGGTGGTTGTACCACTAGACCACAGAGGCGGTTAAAAGACTAAGAGCAATATGTCACATCCATCAGTCGATGTCGATGCAGACGACACTTGCGCGGTAGGACCGCATGTTTCTAGGAGAAAGTTGTTTACCTACCGATTGTGAGTCAAAGTCAAAGATTTTTATTCAAATAGACTTATAGATAAGTACTTTCGAATAGTCCAAATTTTTTTTCTCTACCAGCCATTCAGGACATCTTTTAACTGATAAGAAGAACGGCCGCAAGAAACCTATCAGCTTTAACAGAAACAACAACATTTACAATGGAACATGTTGTTGCCAAGCACCAATTTACAATTTTGAAAAATATTTAATATAAGAGGAATTTTTTTTTGAGTCGAAATAAATTTGATTAGTGTTTTTAAAATGACCCCGTATAAGTAAAAACAAGGATGGTGAATCAACAGAATGGTTATAGTAGCTTGCTTAAACATGCATTGTAATCATATATATAAAAAAAAAATCGAAACACCAACCTGGATGGCGCTATCAGAAGAGACATACTGCTTTAAAAATAAAGACCAAAATACATTATTAGCCAATCACATTTTTTTTAACAATTAATTTAAGACATATATTAACACATTGTACTTATGAATACTAAACCAAATAGTTATTCGTTTGACACACACACAGCGCAACATTAATTTATATAATGTAAATATAGTATTTCATTACTACTGTTCTATGATGGAGAGAATAATAGGCTATTTGACAATGCGAAAAATAAAGTGTCAATTACTGTTATCAGTATAAATTATGAGTTTAAAATTGGTTTTTTATTAACGTAAGTTGAAAATAATTATAAATTTATTTAAAAATCCGTAAATATTTTTTTAAACGTTTTGTCACGTGACACAAAACGCTCCTGATTCGTCGAGTTTATAATGACGTCACTTGCTTGTAAACCTCGTTTGCCTACGTATGTGGATGATAATTATGCAGAATACAGGCAAGTGACGTCACCGAACCCATTGCAGCGCCATATTGTCAAAGTAGCGTTATGGCGCGCTATTTAAATATTGAATTTTTTATTTGATATTTTTCAGGAAATATGTACCAGAATTAAAAAAAACAACTTTTACTGGGTTCCTTAAACTCCACTACATAATATAAAATGGATTTTCAAAACCTGTCAAACAGCCTATTGTTTTATTTCATCAGCTGTACATAACTATAGTTGGATTTTTAGTTCAATAGCCTAATTTAACAGGTGCTAATGTCATTGTGCAGGTGTATTTATTTGTATTGTATTGTAAAAGTCCATCAATCATAGTCAGAGTAGAAGAGAAATACCAAATCGATTTGTTTTATTGATAACCGTATTTTTGTTTAAAATTGTTTAACTGTATTCAGAAGTAGACATTTCACTCTATATTTTTTTTATACAAGAGTGTTAATTTAACATAATTATCCGAGCTATTTTTTTATTACATAACCTATGCATATTAAATCAACACCCTGTATACATACATTTTGTATGATTTTGTATACATATATTTACATGCACACATTCAAAACATACATACAGTCACACTGCCCATTTTGCTATAGCTAATGCTATAAACTACTCTAATATTGATATTTTCTCTTAAATTTTAGTAGAGTGTTTTTAATATCTTCTCCTTATAATAATATACTTTATAGTTTCAGAAAGATACTCGGTTGGTGCTAACTGCATTGTTTTTTAAATTTACGACGAGAAGACTCTTAGCCTTCATCATACCTGATGTTAAGTATTGATAAGGCTGAAGGTGGAAGCGAGCCTTTCTCGTAATCCTCGATCACTGTGGAACTGGCTATCTTATCTCTAACTGTCGGAACACAACAATGCTGAAAACATTGTTGTTGTGGCGTCAGACTTAAGATAAGATGGTGGTAGCTAGACCATCCAAACCGAATGCAATGTGTACTCCCCACTGGGAATCGCACCCGGGACCCCTGGACCTTATATCGATGGTTGTTACCACCAGACCACATAGGCGGTAAAATTTACAGAACGCATACATTACTGCGTTTTAACATTTTTTTCAACTTCATAATCTTAAACTTTTTTCTACCCATTACACAATTTTGAAACTATAAAAAATACATTTTATCATTCTATTTCAGTCCTTTTTTGGCTTCTTCCATATCATCGCTTACATCTAGATATCACATTAATAAAAAAAATTATAAAAAAAGGAAACTTACATACATGTAAAGTATAGGCATCACTATTATACGCCTCACCTACGAGGGAAAGAGACAACTTTATATTTGTTATGACATTCAATAGTTGCAGCTGCTTTTTTATTTGGTTTGATTTTAGAGTTGCCTTTTTTTTTAATAAAAACGTGATACTTACATAATTCTACCAATGTCACTTATCTAGGGTAAAATTTCAACAATATCATTTCATTCTAAGCTAATTCTATGAAAAGATGAACCATTTGAGTATTCTACATTTGCTTATTCTGTTTTTCACTTTAATTCTTCCAACGTCCCATAGAAGCTTCTAAAATATATTTAGTTTCATCATATATTTCCTTCGCCCTTATGTTGGTACTCCTGTTCTCTGTCACGAAGGTTTGTTAATTTATGTTAAGAATTTGATGCAGATTTTGTTAGTTTGGATGTTAAAATAATGCTTAAAACATTAGAAAGCAAGAAAAGTAAAAAGGTTTTGAATTTATCTTTCTAACGCGTTCGCACCTTCTTGGAAAACCGCGGTACCAACAGCGGCAAAGGGTATCTTCTTTGAAACGGACTTTTCCCTTTTCCGTTAGGTTGGTACCACTGTATGTCAAGATGGCGCGTACGCGTTACAAACATCATTTCAAAACCATTTTACTTTCATCGCTTTCTAATGTTTTAAGCATTATTTTAACACAGAATCCAAACTGACAAAATCTGCATCATATTCTTATCCAAAATTAACCTATCCTTTTGACAGAAATCGACAGGGGTGCCAACATAGCGGAAAAGGGAATATACTATGCCATTCAAATAAGAATAGGTCGGGCCGTTGGCTAACTTCAGAGGCGAAAGTACCGTTTGCAAAAAAAATATTAATTATTCGATGCAACATTTTTTTTACAGATAAGACTTCGCTATTCTTGAGTTTACATTGCGAAACTGCTGTCATACATTATGAAAATAATTTTACGAAACTGTGCCGTGAAATTAATGCATGCATTGTGAGACTTGATGTTTATACGTACATTTGTTGATAAAAAACATTTTGTCACTAGTTTAGTAATGTAAATTCAGCTTACACACAATACATACTTAAAGGAATTTTATTTTTATTTTTCCTTGATTTCTTTTTATGCATACCGTACTAAAGTGAAGTTAGTTTCACAGAATGACGTCACAAATTGGCGCATGTTCCATACTATTCTTATTTGAATGACATAGTACGATGAAACGCACTGTAATTTCGGCGGCAAAAACTAAACGTCACTTTGACATCTGACATTTCATTTTTAAGGCAAACGCTTGACAACCATACAGCCTAACTATTTCTCTTCTGGGGAAACAACCCCTTTATCCAACTATAGACTGTTTGAAACAGGCGCCGATAGCGGCGATACTTTCTCTCTGTTTTTGCATTGATTGCTGGCTGTGTTTAAGGAGCCGGACCAATCGGCTAGTTGTGATACTGGCTTGTAGAATTTGGTTGAAGTACGGTTGAATATAGGAAGAAGCTCGTTTGCTTCGTTTGAGAGGGCCTGGGGAAGAAATGTTAGTTGTTATTTTATTTTTAACACATACTTTTAATTTATGATTTTGTATTTTTGCATTTTTCAATGCTATTTTAATACTTATGGTAAATTTTAAATACAAAAATATTGGAAAAAATTTGGAAAAAATTAACTTGACCACAAGTGAATTCTCAGACGGGAATCGAACCCGCGACCTTTGGAAATCCTTGGAAAAGCATTGGACCGGATTTCCAAAGGTCGCGGGTTCGATTCCCGTCTGAGAATTCACTTGTGGCCGAGATAATTTTTTCCAATATTTTTCTATTTAAAATTTACCATAAACATACTTTTAATCTATATTCAACTTACAGAAATAATGATTGTAAGCCTACGTTTCCACTGGCGAAACATTTAAAAGAAAACATGTTGTAAACGTATAATGCGGCCACTGAGAGAATGTATTATTTGACCGCTCCTATCGAGAGTCATTGGTCATCCTGTCTGCGGCCGCATTATATTTTACATCATGTTTTCTTGTAAATGTTTTGCCTATCGAAACGGGGAAGCAAAACTTTGTGTATTATGTGTAGCACACAGTTATGCTTTTCAATTAAAAAAAACAGTGTTGTGTTTAAAAATACAGTCGTGGTCACATAATTAAGGACACTAGTTGATTTTCATACAAACGAGGTAACTTTGGAGCCTTGTTTCTCTGCCAAGGATTGACCGAGCTGTGATCTGGTAATGGCCATCCAGGGGGTGAATGGAGGCGATCCAGATTGCTATACACACCCAACTTTATCTGATTAATGTTGTTAGCTATGTGTCATTAATTATGTGACCACCACTGTATATCTATACTAATATTATAAAGAGGAAAGATTTGTATTTTTGTATGTAACGAATAAACTCAAAAACTACTGGACCGATTTTGATGAAATTTGGTATAGAGAATCCTTAGACCCCAAGTAGTAACATAGGCTATAAATGATCCCAAAATTCCCACGGGAATGGGAACCACGCGGGTGAAACCGCGCCCGGCCTCTAGTAATAAATATTTTTGAAACGAATTCGTTGGTTTTGCTGTTCGTAACACAAGTAAATTATGAAACAGCTGTTTTTTCGCCAGAGTTGATTTCATAGTTAACGTTGTTCTTGAATAATGATTGGAGCATTCAAACCTATAAAATACCGAATCATTTGACAAAAATCAACTTTATCTCAAGACATTTAGGTGCACTTTCATTTGGTGTCTAAGAATAAATGAAAGTGCATTGATAAACATTAAACAAGAAAATATACTAGAAAAATCGGCCAAGTGCAAGTCGATCACGGTTGACTTTGAAACCGCAATGTAATTTTTAAAGACCTATCTATAGATACCCCGCACGTATAGATTTGATGAAAAAAATTTTTTTCAGCTTCAGTTCCATGTAGCCCTTAATATATGTTGTTATTTTTGTGTAAAATCCGTAAAGCGGTTAACAGAATAAAGTCAAAGTCAAAGATTTTTATTCAAATAGACTTATAGATAAGTGCTTTCGAATCGTCCAATTCCTACCAGCCATTCAGGACATCTTTTAACTGATAAGAAGAACGGCCGCAAGAAACTTATCAGCTTTAACAGAAGCAACAACATTTACAAAGGAACATGTCGTTGCCAAACACAAATCTACAATCTTGAAACATTTATTTTATTTATTTTTTATTTATATAACATATTTAATATAAGAGGAAAAATACATCTACCTACCAAATTTCAACTGTGTAATCCTCATAGTTTTGGAATAAAGTGGCTGTGACATACATCGGACATAACGAATCTATAAGGGTTTCGTTTTTTGCCATTAGGCTACGAAACCTTAAAAAGCACCATGTCTCATGTCGCCCTGACGGGATTATGTACCTTAGTGTCTTGAGATAAGGTTGATTTTTGTCAAAAGATTCGGTATTTTGGTGTTAAAGAATGCTCCGATCATTTTGGCGCTGAATGTACTAGAAAAAGCCCGTCTCAAAGCTTTCTTGTTTAAAATTGATCACATAAAAACATTATTGTAAACGCAATAAATAAATAAATTTAAAAAAATTATAATAATAAGTATAGTGAAGTTAAAATATAGTTTTATTCTTTTTTTATTTAACAAAAGACATATATCACAACTAAATCTATTGCACTGTTAAAAACAGTACTGCTAGTTGATTATCTAACTCTGTAGCTAACAGATTTTGATTGAAACTGATTGAAAGTGCAGTTACATTGCTGCTTTAGTAAGATAGTTGTCACATTGATTTTTACTAAAAGAGCAATGTGACTGCACTTTCAATCAAACGTTGATAGAAACAAGTAACATAATTAGGGGGCAGATTTCAGTTGCAAACTCTGCTAGATAGTATTGGTGTTAATATATAACTATATATACATATTTATATTACCTTTAGATATATAACGGCGTCGGTGCCGTATCCCTCGCAAGACATCAGCACCAAATCTCCGTGGAAGTATCGCGCGTACAAACGGGATATAGGCAACCCGTAGCCGTAACCTGGGTAACAAAACATACTTTGGTGGTCACATAATTAATGACACTAGTCGTAATAAAACAACTTTTACGGGTATCAAACGCGCTATATTTTCACGAACTAAGTTGTAATAGGTTTTTTAGGGGTTTTTTGATTTTCCCGACGTTTCGGCACCTTTACAGCTGCCTTGGTCACGGGATGACTGGTTTCCAGTCTGTTCTGGTTTACACACGTACATCTTATGTTTTGGCGCGCACTGTTCATTGAAATAAAACAACTTTTACGGATATCAAACGCGCTATATTTCACGAACTAAGTTGTTATAGGTTTTTAGGGGTTTTTTGATTTTCCCGACGTTTCGGCACCTTTACAGCTGCCGTGGTCACGGGATGACTGGTTTCCAGTCTGTTCTGGTTTACACACGTACATCTTATGTTTGGGCGCGCACTGTTCATTGAAATAAAACAACTTTTACGGATATCAAACGCGCTATATTTCGCGAACTAAGTTGTGATTGTCCGTATTTTTAGGTTTTTAGGGGTTTTTTGATTTTATCGACGTTTCGGCACCTTTTCAGCTGCCGTGGTGGGCACGAGATGACTATGACACTAGTCGATTTTCATACAAACGAGGTATCTTTGGAGCCTTGTTTCTCTGCCAAGGATTGACCGAGCTGTGATATGATAATGGCCATCCAGGGAGTGAATGAAGGAGATCCAGGGGGCTAATTGTCTAATTTTAAAATCTATCGCAATCCATTGAAAGATATTCGAATACTTCAGGCCGTCACTATTTGACATTTGATAGGAATTGTGATCGGGGCGCGTTTTCAAAAGTATTATATGAACGAAATTAAACTGTCTAAGCAAAGTGACACACGAAAATCTTTCAAATGTATGCAGAAGTGTCAAATGAAGTGTCATTAAGACATCATTCGTTCCGAAAGGGATTGCGACTATAAGTTACAAAATTCCATAAATCACTATCACATTTATGATAAATTTTTAATAAAATAATATTGGATAAAATTAACTCTGTCACAAGTGAATTTACAGATGGGATAATTTCTCAGCAAATTTTTTCCAATATTTTTCTATTTAAAATTTATCATAAGTATAAAAATAGCATTGAAAAATGCAAAAATTTAACAATCATACACTATCACATTCACAAAACCATTGAAAGAGATTGTGATAGATTTTGAAATTAGACAATTAGGGGGCAGGACTAACAAGGGGCACTCAGAGGGCGCTGTAACTGTCAAAATTGACGTAAACCCAAGATGGCAGTGTTATTTGCCACGTACATTAAAGACCTTATCGCAAGTGCGACAAGGCTTACAATTAACGTGGGCGGAGGCGCTGCACGACTGTCAAAAATGACGTTACATGTTAGTTCCTTTTGTACGACGTTCATTATAAGCCATGGCGCACTGTACTTTTGGCCCTAAGGAGAACAGGCCAATGTACATAGTTATTTTAATAAAATATCCCAAAAAAAAATAACTGACCTTTTTGTGTGGTAAATATTAAACAAGAAAATATGCTAGAAAAAAGCAACTTGTCTCATGTCGCCCTGACGGGATTCGAACTGGCATCCTTGGGAATCCGGATGCTAACCGGATGCAATGCACTAACCAATTATGCTACAGAGTCTTATGAGGACAGGTCGATTTTTTCTAGTATATTCACCTTTCCACGGCGTTAGCCACCGTCGTTTCAACAATGAGAGAAATATCCTCGCTTTCGAAAGAAACATATTTATAATACAAATGTTTACAACTATCGATTAAGATGAAACAGCCATGAAACAAGTTGCTTTTTTCTAGTATATTTTCTTGTTTAATATTTACTACCTACATAAAAATAGCATTGTAAAATGCAAAATAAAAAAGTTATGAGCTTTTTGTGCTAAAAAGAATAAAAAAGTCTCGTCTGATGAATAATTATATAATTATCTCATATACTGACCTGCCAACGGCACTGTATGTGAATCAGACTTTGATGGCTGTGGTGCTGTACTGTACATGTACTTGAAGAGGAGATCTGTCACGCTGCGAGGAATGCCGCCTCCTTTGTCTGACATCTGGAACAAGAGGGAACTCTCCATAAATTCAATCCATCATCAACCTGTGGACTCCCGCCTGTGGCGTTAATAGGATGCTATTAGCCTACTGCGACCACGCCAGACGGGTTGGTAGAGGGTTTGTTTCAAATTTTCCTTCTCTCGCACAGGTGTTCAATGCGTCGAGCCTCTTAGTCGACTCTTACGACATCCCAGGCATGTAAGGGACACACACGCACACACAAACACACACACACACACACACACACTCACACACACACACACACACAAACACACACACACACACTCACACACACACACACACACACAGATAATTTAAGTAAAAAATGTCTGTTAATATAAAATAATCTAAGAACTTGTTTAATTTACATACATAGAAACTTTTGTTATGGGAGAGCGGGGCCACCTAACACAGGTATTACATAATACTTACTAGGTTGGTCTCAACCTCGGATTATTGTTTGTACTGAATTATTATGAAATAAACATTTTTCATTATTTTTTTTCATTTTCAAGGGAGTGGTGACAGTTGTATTCTTAGATTTCAATATTTCATACTGCTAACCCCTTCTCCCATTGGACAGACAGACGCTCTGCGGGCTA
Source organism: Chrysoteuchia culmella (assembly GCA_910589605.1). Lineage (NCBI taxonomy): Eukaryota > Metazoa > Arthropoda > Insecta > Lepidoptera > Crambidae > Chrysoteuchia > Chrysoteuchia culmella. Next base: position 2,786,112 of record OU342669.1, read on the forward strand.
CCACCCTTTCTTGGTTGATATCCTTAAATGTCGCACTAAGCGCTACTCAACATCTTTTATATTGCGCACAGCAAAGGAGTGGAACTCCCTTCCTGCGTCTGTGTTTCCGAGTACTTATAACCCGACCACCTTCGGAGCAAGAGTGAATCAACACCTTCTGGGTAAGCTGTAGATCGCTGCATCGTGGATGCTGTTTTAGCCCCTGGGCTTGAGTGGGATCAATAGCAAACCCATTCAAAGTAAAAAAAAAAAAATTATGTTCCTTCCCAGTAGTAAAATCAGGGCTCCGCGTGACTCTTCTTTTCAAAGGGAGAAGGGGGAGCCATTCTAGGGTTTGAAACCGGTTTGAAAAAGGCGGTTAGTTGAGGTTTTTACAAAAACCGCTTCCAACGTATTTGGAATGAGAGCGGTTCAAAAACCTAAATAAACCGGTCTAATCCAAAGCTGCCAAGTGTACCTAGCGATCAGGCTAATAGCTACCTTCCGTGTGTAGAAATAAGTTCTCTAGTCGATTTACCACTCACGCGCTCGCGTTGGGAGAACGGTCTTTCAGGCAAATAGCAAGCTTATGTCTACGTGTGCAAGGTCAGTAATCGCTTGGCTACTCACGCTTTCGCGTGCCGCTTAATTGCTTCAAAACCCTTTTAATTGTGCTCTTTCATGAAACCGTTTTCTTGAAGTTTCGGTAAACCTTTTTTTTTATATTAAATAGGCTGCCTCTTAACCTCAATCTGGTCTAGGAGCGTAGATGAGGTCTAAGATGAAGCGAGTTCGCCCAGAAAACCAGAAACCTTAATAATACCGTTTCTACGTAGGTACTCGCTGCTGTACCGATTTGAAAATTAACCGGATAAACAAGAACTGGCCATTCTTTTTGTTCGTTAAAAAATAATTGATGTTGTTGTGATAGTGATACTTTTCTGAATAGCTTGTGTGTGTGTGTGTGTGTGTGTGTGTGTAGTGTGTGTGCGTGTGTGAGAGAGAGAGAGGTAGTAAGAGAAACAGAGAGTAGGTGTGAGTGTGAAATGGAAACATTAAGAAAGGTAGACGATGGCTGGAGAAAGATTAGGGAGGAAAAGAGAAAAAAAAAAGAAAGAAAGACAATGATTTTGTCAGAAGACAGCATGTTGAATGGAGCCATTATGTGTGTGTGTGTGTGTGAGAGAGAGAGAGTATATCAGTGTGAAATGGAAAGAGGATGGAGGATGATTGGAGATACAGAGACAGGACTAGAGAGTGTAAAATGGAAAACAAATACCGTGTCAGTCAACCTACAAAGCCATTATCTTCCTTGGAGCAAGAGGGTGTGATGTGTTTAAGAGAGAGGTAGTACATGAGAGAGAAAGAAGTCGTATGATTGTGTCAGTAGTAAGACGTACCTTAACAGCGATGTCCTCCTTCCCGTTGACCAGATTGACTTGTATAGGCGGCGGTGCGCTCTCATAGTGCTCCATCACAGCTCTCATGGCGTTCTTGAACAGCTCGAACAGCATGTGATAGAGGTGCGACGGGACGTATACTATCGGCATGGGCCGGTCTGATGGCACTGTAAGGAAAAATGGGGTAAGGTGGGGTTTTGATAAAGAACACGGGACAAGAGACGAAACTGCTATTCTGATGGTTATCATTATTATATATCATGTCGACCCGTTTGGCTCAGGGGTACTATACCCGCCTACTGCGCCAGAGGTCCCGGGTTCGATCCCCGGACAAGACAAATATTTGTGTGCATTAACATGTCTATTTGTCTTGGTCTGGGTGTTTAATATGTATATAATATTACGGATCCCTAATTTTGAAAAAAAAAATATAGCCTATAGCCTTCCTCGATAAATGGACTACCCAACACTGAAATAATCATTCAAATCGGGCCAGTAGTTCCAGAGATTAGCGCGTTCAAACAAACAAACAAACTCTGCAGCTTTATAATATTAGTATAGATATTATGTATTGATAAAAAAGTATACAAGTATGTTTATCCTTTATCTAGTATCCATAACACTAGTTCTTCATGAAACTTAACGTGGGCTAGATAATTGATATGATTGTTTGCAATTATTTATTATTTATTTATCTAACAGTTAATAGAACCTGATTCATCAATCGAAACCTATTTATTACACGGTCCAATTTTTCAATGCTCAGTTACCAAACTATTCCTCTGATACGGTATTAAACAGACAAATTAAAAATGGACATTCATATTTCATTTAGTTTGTGATTGTCATATCTTTTAGTTGGTTATGAATTTAACTGACTAGTAACCTTTATCTGAGGATCAAAAACTCGGCCCTAAAGACCAAGTCCACCGACTGATTGACCGACTGATTAACGGTAAACGTCATTGCAGTCACATAGGCAAACAATGGTGCCGTGTGGTGACGACCTAAGAATACAAGTGTCACCACTCCCTTACATGCCTGGGATGTCGTAAGAGTCGACTAGGAGGCTCGACCATTGAACACCTGTGCAAGAGAAGGAAAACTTGAAACAAACCCTCTGCCAACCCGTCTGGCCAGCGTGGTAGCTGTAGACTAATAACCTCCTATGAACCCACAAAAGGCGTGAGCTAGGAGAGGCCTATGTCCAGCAGTGGACGTCCATAGGCTGATGATGATGATGTGGCAAACAATTTCCCATTGACCATCAAATAAAATTAAGATATCAACTAATGAGTAGATGAATGAAGCATCCTTGCTCAGAAAGTAAGTATCACTTTTGCAAATTTTGGAAAGACCCAGTGGGTGCTATATAAATCTGGTAGTACCGGTCGCAAAAGAACCTCGCATTCTCATAAGCGTCTCTGACAACTGCTACTACGTCACACGCGGGGTCAATGGACCCAATATGGCGGATCTTTGTCAACCCTTAGAATCAATCCGCGACACGGGAGAGTAAAAACTGCTGTTCTGATATGGCAATCATCTTTGAAGCCCACCAATTGAGCCGCTTGGTAATTCATGGCACAGTCTCCTTCCACCCATAAGGCAAGCCAAAGCCCCAGCAATGTGGACAGTTAATTGGTTGATGATAAATCAACGTTCAAGAACTAACAGAACAAGCCTATATTGTACTTAGCTGCTTGAAAGCATATTTGGCAGATGATTTGACATATTTTTCATTTAACAACTGACAAATTATCGGCCAGTTAAGCTATCCAGAACTTATGTACATCTTAAGTTTTGACGCGCACTGTTCATTGAAATAAAACAACTTTTACGGATTACAAACGCGCTATATTTCACGAACTAAGTTGTAATTGTCGGTATGTTTTTAGGGGATTTTGATTTTCCCAATCAAAATCCCTTAAAGACCTAAAAATACGGACAATTACAACTTGGTTTGTGAAATAAAGCGCATTTGATTATCCAGAACTTATCTGTCGGTGGTGAAACCAGCCCTAAATATGAGATGTTATGTGTCCACCATCTAGCCTGATAGAAAGCAAGCTGTAGTAATGAGCATGCCAGCCCAGAAACTCTTGTTTGTTTCAAAAAGACCCTATAAAGATCCGAAACGGAACCTCGACTTACCTCCGCACTGCAGTAGCTGCAACTCCGGCGCCGCTAAGTAGTACCGGTCGCACAAGAACCTCGCATTTTCATAAGCGTCTCTGACGACTGCTACTACGTCACACGCGGGATCAATGGAGCCAATATGGCGGCCGCCGTTGCCGATACCGTTGACAGATGCTTGCCGAGCGGTGACTTGCTCTTCGCCGAAGAGGAGCGCTGAGAAGAAGAAATATGGTTCAAGTAATTAACTACACATTAATTTTGAAATCAATGAACAATTTTTAATCGAAATCCAAAAAGGATGAAGTTCTCAATTCGGCCAGTTTTTTTTAAAGTATGTACACCGAGATTTGGGGCCGATTTACGTGATTTTTTTTTGTTCGATGCGGAATAGTTGCCACTTGGTTTAACACATATTTGTTAACCTGGACGATGTAATATCACGTTACTTTGTTCATAATGTACATTAAACCTAATCTAATCTAGATAGATCCTACTGTAGTTTACAAAACAACATATTACAGACACTAAATATAAAAAAAAACTGCTTTCAAAACAACCGACTTCAAAAACTAAAAAGCAAAAATTAAGCCTTTTGGAGTGGGTGCCATTTTTTTTTGTCATAAATAAGAGTACTATCGAACAGAAGGCTTAGCAGGCTTCTGCCTCCTTTGGCAAACGCGTAAGCGATGTGTCTATTTCATATATTTAGTGTTTTAAAAAGAAGAGGAAGACCACAAAAAAGATAAATTGTGAGCGTAAAGAGAAGGAGATAGATGATGAGATCACGAGTGGAGTAGAGAAGGACGTACTGCGCCAACCCCAAATAAAATTGAGATAAGACCTAGATAATGATGAATAACTTATTAAGTTAAACACTTGCTTGACCTAGTATCAATCAGCTTCAGATTTTCAATCCAATGAAATGTGCAAGAAGTATTGTGTGTAATCAGAATAAAGACTAAAGAAGAAATATACTCACTGTGTTGATTTATCAGCATCCTGATAGATATTCGGCTCATATAGAACCGATCCAAGAAGTACTGTATCGAGTGCTCCGTGCCTAAATCCACTTCATGGGATTCCTTCAGCTCGAGGACGCCCTGCGCCATAGTTTGGACGACGTCCGCGTGCCGGTTGCGTATGTGAACGAGACGTTCACAGAATCTGGACAACAATTTTATTTATATTAAAAGAAGTTATTAGTTCCTGCATTTTGGGAGTTTCTAGTTATCACTGAGGTGTCTGATCTGTGAGAGTCATTTGTCACTTCTCTAAAATACAACACTTACCTATTATATTACTTGCATTTTTAACAGACTTCCAACGACATGACACGACAGTCATGTTTTGACGGCTACTATTTACTAATGCGGCTCCGAACAACTTCAGCAGCCTCCCTATAGTCCAAACCTGTCCCTTCCCTCCGCGGTTTCGTTCTCGTGGAATCAGGTTATCGCACAAACTTTAAGATGTAAAATTTGCTCTGCAGAAGATGTTCTCTTCAGGCTAGGTAGCGAGCCATATGCACATTATGTAGGTATTTTATTCCCACATTTTATGGTTCTTCGTGGATTGAGCTTGAGCAATCGGGCACCCTATGCGCTTAGGCACACTACTGACCGAAATAATCAGAACCATTTCAATCATGCAAAAAGTACTTTAGTTACGAGGGACGATCGAAAAGTTTCCGGTTTTGGGGGGATGGTGGAGTTAGATTCATTTGACCAGGTAGCTACTAATTAAGTATCTTATCATTAGTATATATTCCAAATTTAAACCTAATTGGGTCGTTAAATTTTGAAAGAAAGAAAGAAAGAAAGAAAGAAATCTTTCTTTCTTTCTTTCTTTCTTTAAATTTTGTGTTGTCAACGTGCAAGCACGTCAATCGAAAAGAAATCCACAAGAAAATTTAATATCGGGTCATCATTAAATGCCTTCCTAGACAAGGAAAATCCAGTCAGACAATTTTTTTTATGAACTGTAGCTGGTTAACGGGGATTCTCCCCTGGTAAAACCATGGTTTATAAGTTTCAAACAAGGCAGATACTCAATTGAAGACTTCGCACGTTCTGAATTATTGACGCTATCACATCCGAAATCATCTAGAAAGTTTTAAAAATGTATGGAAAGATGCCAGATGAAAGATGAACCAGCTCGCAGCAAGGGTTGGAGCATCCGATAAAACCATTTAGAATATTTTATATCATCATTTTGGGATGACCAAGATCAGCGCATGGTGGGTTCCATAAACGTTTTTCAACTCAGTCTTTAGAGCGAAGCTCAAGCTCTGTAGCGAGAACAGGTAAGAAGTTAAGGTCCGATTTTTAGAGAGGATGAAACCTGGGTTTACGACTTTGAAACTAGCAGGAGTCGATTCAGTGGCATAAAAAAACACAACAAGCAGTACCGAGTCTCATAATTGTTCAAAAAAGATCGAGGCGACTACCTTTTGGGATAAAGAAGGTATTCTACTCATTGACTACAAAGAACGCAGTGTTCATGGAACTATGGTTCAATATTAGGACTATCAAAGAAGGCCATCAAAGACAGAAGAGGGAAATTGACCAAAAGCGTCCTGATTCTGCATGACTTTGATTGGTGCACACTAGTCATGTTGCGACGGCTGCTATTCACTGATGCGGCTACAAATAACTACATCACCCCTCCCTATAGTCCAGACTTGTCCCCCAGTGACCATTTTTTTTTAATGGTACAGTCGGCAATTTCGACATCAAGGACAATATTTTTTTTCGATGATATTAACAATTTTTTTGAGTGATATGAGGTATGTATTATTAGGGTTATGGAAGAATATATTAAAAATTAAAAATATTTTCTTATTTTATACTCCTTTACCGGAAACTTTTCGATCGCCCCTCGTACTTCTCGGATTTGACATAGTGAGCTAAACCTCTTAATACTTTATCATACTGTAAAATTTCATTAAACTGGCGAAAGATGAAAGTTTAAAAAAAATACAAATTTACATACTGCGTCAACACTGGCGGCTCTGGATCCATCTTCTCAAACTGGATGATTTCCTCGAAAGACCATAAAATTTCATTAAACTGGCGAAAGATAAAAGTTTCAAAAAAACTAATTTACATACTGCGTCAACACTGGCGGCTCTGGATCCATCTTCTCAAACTGGATGATTTCCTCGAAAGACCTCTCGTACCACTGATTCACCATTCCCACTGATGGCATTTGCAGCAGATTCTCTGGCAATAGCGCTATCTCTTTCATTATGTTCGCCAACCTGTAAAAAGAAATAATGGGTTACGACCATGATAATATTTTTTTAAACTATATTAAGTAAAGTCTGCAGTTCCCAACCTACGGTAACTTGTGCGAAGTCAACAACAGATCACGTATTTTTATGAAATTACAAGCCGCCCGCGGTTTCAATCGCGTGGTTTCCGTTCCCGTGGGAATATCGAGATAAAAAGTGGCCTATTTTTTTATCCAGGCTATCTTTTGTCTGTGTGTGCCAAAGGACAATGCCACAAATGTATGGAGGGTTGGCTATTTTTTTATCCAGGCTATCTTCTGTCTGTGTGTGCCAAAGGACAATGCCACAAATGTATGGAGGGTTGGCTATTTTTTTATCCAGGCTATCTTCTGTCTGTGTGTGCCAAAGGACAATGCCACAAATGTAAAATGTATAGAGGGTTGGCTATTTTTTCATCCAGGCTATCTTCTGTCTGTGTGTGCCAAAGGACAATGCCACAAATGTATGGAGGGTTGGTTATATTTTTATCCAGGCTATCTTCTGTCTGTGTGTGCCAAAGGACAATGCCACAAATGTATGGAGGGTTGGCTATTTTTTTATCCAGGCTATCTTCTGTCTGTGTGTGCCAAAGGACAATGCCACAAATGTATGGAGGGTTGGCTATTTTTTTATCCAGGCTATCTTTTGTCTGTGTGTGCCAAAGGACAATGCCACAAATGTATGGAGGGTTGGCATGGCGTCTTTTCGAAAATCCATGCACACCATTCAAACCTTGTTCAATCGATAGAGTATTACTACACGACCAAGACAATTAGGCGCATGACAGGAATGCAGTTTTGCACTTTTGGCACCTGCAGCCCACTTCTATCACCGTATTTCTCCTAGTATCTGATTTATTAGCGCTACAGTGATTAACTGATTGATTACCGTTTCTTGAAATGTAGGTTTTTAGTTAGATTTTTTTAGTTTTTCTTAACTGTCATGCGCCTAATTGTCTTGGTCAGATAGTATGAACAATAGTTATTGAGTTGAGACAGCACATTTCTAAACCGTATCCATTCTGAGATAAATGCACCTGTTCATTACTAGCTATTATTCCATATATTTATGCTGAAAATAAACATTTTTTTTTTGAGATTTTATTATTTTTTTACTTATACCAATGAAAGGTTATTATTTATATTGTATGTATGTATTAAATAACAATACTATATTAAAAAAATAACAATGTATTTAATGATCACCACATTAGGTTCTATTCTAGGACAGCAGCGATATGCAACCGTCCCCCCGAAAAGTAAAATATGATAATTATCTTTTTTTATTATCATAATATAATATATTGTACAAATGATCAGCCATTCTTATAAGACAGATAAAGTTGCATAAATGGAGTTATTTTTAACCTTAATCTAGAAAATAATAGTGATGTATAAGTGCATTTATCTCGGAATGGATATTGTTTAGAAATGTACTGTCTTAGTAAGTATTGTTCGTACTTAACTCTAATATTCTATCCATTTAATAAAGTCTAAATGGTGTGCAAGCATTTTCGAAAAGGCGCCAAAACTAGGGCATTGCCCTTTCATCCAAATCTGTTCAGTAGTTTTTGCGTGAAAGTAACCTTTTCAACTTTATCAATTATCTGGAAATGCATAAATAGCTACTTGCTATTGTCTAAAGAGATAATTTAAAACCATGATATCATAACATTGAGAGGATAAGGAGAATGGCTTAAAGGATTTGTCGCCTTTAGAGAGGCTTTAGAGTTTATTGATCCTGCATTAAATTCAGATCTTCAAAAGGAGTATTTGATTTGGGATCATAAAAATTTAGTCATGATAACTGCCGATCATTTATGGTATAATATACAGGATGGAAAATTAAGACGGGTCAGAGTCTGTCTTGCCAGTAAAACGTGGTCGCTTACTATGGGTCTGATAAGAAAGCTCAAGGTCACACAGCATGCAATGGAGAGAGTCATGCTCGGGGTCTCCCTACGTGATCGAGTCAGAGATGAGGAGATCCGTAGGAGAACTAAAGTAACCGACATCGCTCGAAGGATAGCTCAGCTGAAGTGGCATTAGGCGGGACACATAGCGAGAACAACCGATGGCCGTTGGGGCGGTAAGGGTAGGCCCCCGATAACGTGAACCTGGTGAAGGTCGCAGGAAGCCGCTGGATGCGGGCAGCGCAGGACCGATTGTCGTGGAGATCCTTGGGGGACGCCTATACCCAGCAGTAGGTGTCATATGGCTGAGACGACGACGACAACGACGAGTAAGGGCTGATATTAAACCATTGTAGCTACATGAAAACGTTCTTAAGAATCCATTCTTTATTTTTGAACTGTTTTCACAGATTTTGAAAAAAAAAAATTACAGTCAACACGAAAATGGGCAGTTCTCAAAAAAAAATTTTTTATGATATTCGATCCTGTTTTTAGTAAGGATTAAAATACTCTAACACCCATATTCTATGTCGTTCCTCCAAAACTTACTCGTCCTCGACTTAACGAAACCTCACTGAAAACCTGTTCCAAATACTCCACGATATCGGTGTTCTAAGTCGTAACTCTGTAATTATTACACTCAAGTGAGGAATAATTTGTGTGGAGGAGATTTTTTGCAACTATGAATACCAAATTTGTCGGATGAGTTTGAGTGGAGTGTAAAAATTTTGGAGGAACGACTTAGAATATGGGGGTATGACACCAACGGTGGTTTGAGTACTAGTTGAGTACTTTGCGAAAAACACGCGCGACACGCTCGCGCTACACGCAGTCGTATCCGCATTCCCAAACTTTACCTGTACCTTTGTTGAATGAACTTATTTTTTTAGCGAATAAGTGGAAATAATGTTTTGCGATTTCTAACTTTTCTAGTAATCATATCGCAGTCGGTATCTTAAAGTGTTTTGATCCTCATAAGAAACGGGATCGATTAGCATCAAAAAAAAAATTTAAAACTGTTTATTTTTTCTGCTGACTGTATTTTATTTTTTCAAAATCGGTGAAAAAATTAAGGATGGTTTCCTAAGAACGTTTTCATGTAGCTACATCGGTTAAGGTACCTGCCCCTTAGTGCCACGTTTTAAATTTCCACCCTGTATAGTTTTTTTATTTAAAGCAAACGTCAAGCGCGTTTTCTAATAGATTTGACATACCACAAGGATATGTTCTAGGACCTCTTTTATTCTTAATATACGTGATAAATGATTGTAAATTATTGATTTACCTAGGTTGCGTTATGTAACAAAGGGTGAATAAATAAATGAAATGAAATGAATTATTGACTAGCATAACAAGCTTCCCATCCACGAGTATCAACTTAGGAATCATATTAAATATTTTGATGCACTTGCTCAATATTTTTAACATGTCTTAATTTTACAGGCCATTATCTTATTCAACACAAAAAATACAAGAAAACAAAGAATGACTTTTTTAATGACGCTGTGGTCTAGTGGTACAACCACCGGTATCAGACCCAGTGGTCCCGGGTTCGATACCCACCGGGTTCTTTATTCGGTTTGGTTGGTTGTAGGACTTGTTGTAAATCCGCCTGGCTTAGCTACCACCATCTTATCTAAGCCTAACGCTATAACAACAATGTTTTTAGCATTGTTGTGTTACGGCAGTTCGAGATAAGATAGCCCGTTCCTCAGTGGCTGAGGATTCCGGGAGAGGCTCGCTCCCATCTTCAGCCTTATCAATACTTAACATCAGGTATGATGAAGGCTAAGAGTCTCACCGTAGTTCATAAAAAAAAAACTTTAAAATCATGTGCTGTACCAATTTTTACTGTTGTTATTAACATTTTTTACTATGCAAACTGAACACAAAAAGGCCATTGCATATAAATGATGCAACAAAGGTCACCCACAGTAAAAACAATTACATAGACTAACTAATATTGTAATTGGAACTTCCTAATTAAACGTGGCGATACTGTTAATGATTGTGTATTTAAGCGAATGATTATAATGCGTAGTACGGTGACTATGGTACATTATGCATTTTATGCAGATTGCGTGGTAATAGCTATTGTACGTGCATTGGCAAACACAAGTAGGGTTGATTTGCATCAGAGATGCGAAGAAAAACACATCACGATCACGACCCGGCCCTCAAGGAGAATCACTTACCTACGTCGAATGGAGTAATTGAAGATAAAATATATGGGGTTGTCGTATGTCAGACGATAGAAGACACGTTTGAAAAATACAAGGAGCAATAGAAATGTATAAGTATCATAGAAGCAAATGGAAAAATAATTTGCATTTTGCATCATGCTAGAGTCGATGAAAAACACCTCACGGCCATCTAGAAGACAGTGGTCTATGGAGAGCCGCTTTGCTCCGTCGATTTTTAGAGCAGGAATCGAAAATAAATAAATGGAGTTTGCGAATGTCACACGATAGAAGTCACGTTTGAGGGAATGTGATGAGACTACAGGAAGCAAGAGAAATGTTTTAAGGATCACAGAAGCATAAATAAATTATATTATATTAAAATTAAAAAAACAACGGGTTGCACTCCGTGATTGCCGGCACAAGTGAAAACCGCTTAAAGTAATAACAAATAATAAAAACTTTGAAATAACTATATTAATTACAAATACAATAGTTATTTATGAATAATACATCTACAACATAAACGTCATCTGGTACCGTAGTATGAAACTCTAATTCTCTCTCAATGCACCAAATCAATGTAATCAAGTATCAAAAACTTAGTGGCAACTATATCTAGATGGTGTTGTAATGAAAGAAAAGAATATTCCTCCCTTGAAATTAAAACTGACCTGGCATCAATATGAAAGTTGGTAGTAATGAGAGATCTTTATATATTTATATATTTATTTATTAGAAATTGCGTTACATGCGACTTAGTGACTAAACAAAACATGCAAGCACCAATGTATCGCATGCACCTCGAAAGGCACTGCAACGAACAGGAGAGGGGCAGACATTTAAAAACGTTTTTCCTCAAAGTATTCATTAATGGAATAGTAAACTTTTCCTACAAGCAGCTTTTTCAAGGAGCGAATGAACACACCGATATCCGTTTCGGCCTTCAGATACTCTGGCAACATATTAAAGATTTTTATGGACATCGGGTAGGTACCCGAACTATGCAATGCTAATTTGGTAAAGAGCTAGCGCAGACGACGGAAACCGGAGGACTTTTTGTCCGCGACACGTCTTTATTGTTAACCAAATAAGATTCAACTTAGACCGCGTATATCCGCGAAAAGTACGCGATAGTCCTCGTTATTTATTCAACTTTATGTTCTTAGTAATAAGGTCGTGTCGCGGACAAAAAGTCCTTCAATGTCCGTCGTCTGCGAAGGCCAAAAAGGTTATTTTTATATCGAGTCACGTTGTGTCGGGGCGCGTCTATGACTTTGGTGTAAAAATTTGTGTGTTTCCTGACAAACTTACACATTTCTAGTATATATAAGCACGGTAATGTTAGTATACTGAGGTTCCGAAAATGGGGCTTGCAGCTCTCTCTGTGTTCAATATTTGCAAGTATACGGATACACTTTTTCTGCAGAATAAAAAGTTCATGTGCATCGACACTATTTCCCCATAGTATTTATTTATTTATTAACTCTTTATTGCACATATACAGCAAATGGCGGACTTAATGCCCTTAGGCATTCTCTACCAGTCAACCGGAAAGGATGTTAATGGAGAGATCATGGCGGCAATGGAAAAAAAACAATAAAAACAGTGATTAACAAGCTAACAACATTATAGATAAATATACACATACCATGAATGCATACATACCTACATAAACGAATAATACATAAATATTAATAAATATATATACAACTATACATACATATAACTCATAAAAATACGATACATAGCGTACATTAGTCAGAAACGACGAGGTTAGGGTAAAGAACTCAAGTAATGCTCTCGGACCAGTTTCTTAAAGACAAATTTACTGGAGGCACTACTAATGTTCAGGGGTAAAGCGTTCCAGAGTTGTACTGCTGTAACGGAGAACGAGTGGGAGACGAAGCCAGAAGTATGGGGCTTATAATTTTTAAAAGAAGATTGCTGCTGGAGCGAAGATCACGTTGATGGGAGTCACCCAGAAATTGAAACCGAGATTTCAGGTATTCTGGGGTAAATGGATCGAAGAGGAGGTTGACGAGAGTACACAACACTCTAAGGTTCCTACGCTCACGGATTGGAAGCCATTTGAGTTGCTGACGGTAGTGAGAAATATGGTCGTATTTGCGCAACCCATATATGAACCGGATGCAGTTGTTGAGAAGACGATCCAACTTACTGAGAAGATTTTCATTTAGATCAGTGCTGCAAACATCAGCGTAATCGATTATTGGGAGGACAAGAGCCTGTATAAGCGCAATCTTAGTGCTAGATGGGAGAAAGAACTTAAACCTGTACAGAGATCCAAGGGCATTGGTTACCTTCATGGAAACAACGTCAATATAATATGTCCAGGAGAGGCACGAGTCAATTGTCAAATATGACGCCGTAGTTCAGCCACGCTTGTGCATAGGCGTGGTAGGCTGCGACTGCCGTTTTTAAATTTGTAATTTTTTTAGTTCTCTTAAAGCGTATATAAACTGTGATAATTTAGACTTATTTTTTTGAATATGTGATTTAAAATTAACATTAGAATCAATATTTATACCCAGCAAAGATTTTTTTTTAACACATTCTAATTTTGTTTGATTATATTTAAAATTTATGTTTATCTCATTTTTTTGTCTTGGTCTGAATTGTATTAACTTAGTTTTTTTGAAATTGATTTCTAAATTATAGTCACTTAGCCACTGTTTTACTTTATTTATGATTGTCCCTATTTTTTCATTAAGTTTAGTACTATCGATACAAGGGAACACAATGGAAAAATCGTCGGCAAACATCATACAATGCTTGTTAATGACCTTCGGAAGGTCATTGATGTAAATAAGGAAGAGGACACACCCGAGCACGGATCCCTGAGGAATAGAGTCCCGCACCGGCTGGTTGTTATTGTATGTATATATGTATGTATAGTGGTTGTTATTAACTAATATACGGTAGATCTTTCAAGTGCGAGACTTTATGTACTTTGAAATAGGTCAACGGTAAATGGCCTTACGAATTTTCGATCAGGGTCACGTGTCCGACTTTAACATTTTTTACCCATCCCAAAAATTTCAAACTCTGTGCACAACGCCGCTAAACAAGTTTTCACTTCAATAATCGACACTTTACAATGTTTTTCTGTAAAGTCACCGCTAAACTTTAACTTCCTCAAGTCAAGTAACGATGACACAAGACACAACAACATTTGTAGCTACCGGTTTGCCCTTGTACCACGCCCTAGGCACGCCATTACTTCTAAGCGCACGTTCACACAGAAGGTTCGTATTACATCGATCGTTTTTCCCTCTAAATATCAAATCAAACGTAGAACATCATTTAGATTTGAATTTAACGCAGGAAAAATAATTTCTTCTGTAAAGACGTCAAATACTTTATGACTTTCTCCGTTTGTATTGGATCAAGTTGAGTTGAGTCAAGGACCCGTCCTAACTGGAAGCTTCATTCGGAATAACACATCGGGTTGCGTGTTTGATAGGTCAGTAACCGTAATACCTGCAATACTGACGTGTGTGAACTCGCTCACAACTTTATACGCAAACGTCAAAGAAAGGATGACTTACGCGCATGCTGGGCCCTTGCCGAGGTTTCATCAATACAATTTGCTTGGACACGGCTCGGTTGCCCCACGGTGCAACTGAGTGTCGGCCTAGCAGCGATCCATATAAAATACTAGAGGCCGGGCGCGGTTTCACCCGCGTGGTTCTCGTTACCGTGGGAATTTTGGGATAATTTATAGCCTATGTTACTACTTGGGGTCTAAGGATTCTCTATACCAAATTTCTTCAAAATCGGTCCAGTAGTTTTTGAGTTTATTCGTTACATACAAAAATACAAATCTTTCCTCTTTATAATATTAGTATATATATCGGCTCTGGTCGGCCGGCCCGGACCCGGCACGGTGTACTGTGATGTGAGTCATCCTTAACCTCTCAGGCCCCGATTTATGAGACACTATAGATATTCTATTGTTCTCTGGACACCGGTGTCCTGCTAGCAAATGACGGATTCAAAGCGTATCCGATAAACGGATATTTCTCTTATAATTTTTTTAAATAGAAAATATTGGAAAAAATCAACTCGGCCACAAATGAATTCTCAGATGGGACTCGAACTCAAGTATAAAAATAGCATTGAAAAACGCAAAAATTCAAAAATCCTAAAAGAATATTTCTCTACTGATTTTGAACCTTTTTAGTGGTCTAGTGGTACAACCACCGGTATCAGACCCAGGGGTCCCAGCGGGGGTACATATTAGGGTATGGTTTGGTTGGTGGTAGGACTTGTAGTAAGTCCGCCTGGCTAGTTACTACCATCTTATCTAATTCTGACGCCATAACAACAATGTTTTCAGGATTGTCTTCCGGCAGTTAGAGATAAGATAGCCAGTGCCTCAGTGAATGAGGATTCCGGGAGAGGATCACTTCCATCTTCAGCCTTATGAACAAAAACTGCTGGCGCTGTATGCATGCGCCCTAAGTCATAAAAAGCAGTAAGTAAATACACTTTCTTAAAATTAACATCAAGTTTGAACATCATTCTGACCGTTATACAACCTCCTCGTTTTATTAAAATAACTCGGTAGGCAAATCATTTGTAAGTGAAGATTTATTTAATTAACTATGGGGAAAATAAAAATGCAATACAGATACTGTATTATTTATGTAGGTAGTCTTATTTAATTTGTTTGTATTTTAATAGTTGTCCTAATTGCTTTTGCGATCAATAAATAGTACACCCGATTAGTTTAACCGCTACAATGACGCTATCGGTAACAATAAACCACGAAGTATGATCATAAAAATGGCATAAACATAATATTATTGTTTCGCTCTTATCGTCGACATTGGGATATCGTAGTCATTCAACCTCCTTTGACCTTAAAACTACCAAGAAGCTTCGCTTTGACTCACTATGTGTCAAACATACCAAGACCAAGTTCCAATGAATTTGAGTACGAAAAAAACATAAAAAAGCGCCATCTAGTTTCATATTAGGTTATGTTATGTTGTACAACAGTATTATCAAGATTTCCATAAAAATACTAAGCCGATTCCAAATAAGGATATAACGTGTCATTTGACGTATATTTTAGAAAAAAAAAAATAATCAATCGTTTGGAGGAGCCCAAACATAGTATATATTGAAATTTTTTTTTAAATTTTATTGGGCTTGCTTACCACCTTTACATCGTAGACATTCCAGCCATCACCTCATCAGCACCAAGCGCTATGCATCCTCCTTCCTGGAGCAAATTCTCATTGTCTGCTTATATATTCCCTGAATGCTACAATTTGGAGCTCCTCAAAAGCAGAGTGAATAGGTACTTGTTGGGCAAACATGCTACACCTTAGGCCCAGCTCACTTTCCATCTAGCCAGTTGGTGGTCAAATGCTTGTCCATTTTAATTGTAAACAAAAAATACCGGCCAAGTGCGAGTCGAACTCGCGCACCGAGGGTTCCGTAAAATATTTTTTTATTATATGATGTAACAAAAAATTTCCGGTTTTCGAAATTTTTCCTTTAACTTTCACGGGAAGTAACCTGTAGGTTTTGATTCCCGTGCGGTTTCAAAAACTTGCGGCATAAACGGCTGTATCTTTTGATTGCTTTGGCTTAGAAGTTTGATTTTTTCACAGCTCTAAGGGACAGTAGACCTGAGTATTAGATATAAATTTCAGTTTGATACCTCCACGCGTTCCTGAGAAAAACGGTCTTGACAGACGGACGGACGGACAACGAAGTGATCCTATAACGGTTCCGTTTTTTCCTTTTGAGGTACAGAACCCTAAAAACAACTGCTTGCACTCCGGGAGTGCCGGCAGAAGTGAAAACCGCTTAATTCAGCAGGAGCAGGCATACATTTTCGCCGCGCGGTAGAAAAAGTTACTACCTCTCCTACGCCCCGCGCCAGCGGTCTACTCTCCCTCCGTCTTACGAATTTTCGATCAGGGTCACGTGTCCTGACGCGACTTTAACATTTTTTAGCCATCCCAAAAAAATTAAACTCTCGATGTGCACAACGCGCCGCTAAAGAAGTTTTCACTTCAAAAATACATTATGTATATATGTTTGTATGTAGAAGTGGATCATCAGTAAATTGTCAGTAGAGTGAAAAATACACATACCTCACTGGTAATTCTTTTCGGAGAAAGAGAAAGGATTTCCTCTCGCACGCATTGAGACCTGAAACAAAATAAAAAAAATATAATTAAACAATATTTAGACGACCTGTTTGGCGCAGGGGTACTATACCCGCCTTCTACGCCAGAGGTTCCCGGAGAAGACAAATATTTGTGTGCACGAACTATTTGTCTTGGTTTGGGTGTTTAATATGTATATTATGAGTGTATTTACAAAAAATAAAATATATAAGTATGTTTATCCGTTATCTATCCATAACTCAATTTCTTCTTGAAACTTAACGTGGGCTATTATTTGTGTGATTGTTAGTATGATTTTTTATTTTATTTTACTACAAAATTGACCATAAAATTCAATACACACTGGAAAATAGCATGACACGAAAAATTAAGAAAACAACTATAAAGAGGCAATGACATTATGAGTATGTACATTGAAGCAGATAATGTGATACAGTCCGCGAGGTCTAAGCTGAGCTTAGATAGTTTGTAGGTATCGTGAAAAAAAAAACAAAAAAGCCACAGATGTTGCTACTAGTACATCTATGTGCACTCACACAAATGCAAAGCTCTGCTTAGACCTCGCGGACTGTACGAGCTCGCGTTGTGAAACATTGAGAAGACCCTATATGGGTTCGAATCAGTTTGCTAACTCTTTCATTTCCGTGCTTTTTCATGTCTTTTAAAGTCAAAGTCAAAGACAAAATTATTTATTGTGAAACACAGGTAGGTACATTAGGTGGTTGTAAAAAATATATATAAAATGGTTCAGCTGGTTTCTGCCGATGTGACATACAATAAAATTTATGTCCTACATGTCAGTAAAACATGACAGTTGTCTTAGTCACAGATTTCAACGCAAATTACTATGAAGGTAACATTCTATACTAATATTATAAAGAGGAAAGATTTGATTGTTTGTTTGCATTAAAAAGGCTCTGAAACTACTTAACGGATTTGGATAAAATTCGGTACACAGGTAGTAGATAGCCTGGTTATGAACATAGGATACTTTTATCCCGAAATTCCCACGGGAACGGGAACCACGCGGGTGAAACCACGAGCGGCCGCTAATCTGTTATAAAACGTATAGAGGCAATAGAAAAACTTTTTATAAAAAAATTACAACCGACTTAAAAAAAATGAAAAGCAAAAAAATAAGCCTTTTGGAGTCGGTGCCAAACAAGGCAAGAAAAAAAAAAGATAGGGACCGTAATGTAGAATGCCTTGGCGGCCACCGACTCCAAAAGTCTAATTTATTGCTTTTTAGTTTTATGAAGTCGGTTTTTGCCCAGTGCCGGGACGTTTATTATTGAGGAGCTCTCCTGGTTATTCAACATCAGCTCCACTTCATCACAAGCATTGGGACGAGCATAAATTGCTTATGAACCACATTAAAGTCACCGTACCGCTTCTGTGAGATAATAACAATAGTTCTGATGACCATTTGTGGTTTTCATCATCAGTTCCACTCCACCAAATGGTGCTTAACGGAAGCAAATGCACGAGTTACTTAAAAAAACTAAAAAAAAGGTGTGCCTATAATATTTGAAGAGTTTCCTCGATTTCACCAAGATCCCATCATCAGATCCTGTCTTGACGTTAATGGGGCCAACTTCAAAGTACACCCTTTTAAACTAAAAAATAATTAGTCAAATCGGTTCATAAATGGCCGAGTACCTACTGAGGTAGCAAACATTTAAAAAAACATACACACGAATTGATAACCCCCTCCTTTTTTGAAGTCGGTTAAAGAGTTAATTTTCAACTAATTTTAACATGTCAATTTGTTCACATCCCATCACGATTTTTCAATAAAAATTGCCCCTTCTGACATTGGAAATAAGGGCTATTTTCCAAGTCGATGAGTCAGAAAATTGAGGAGCAGATGCGCAACTGTGGATAGGCCTAAGATCGATTGTATGTAGCGCACACATAGCTACATATGTGAAGACTTTGGTTGAATATCGAAGAAATGCAAGATCAGCGAAAGTAGGTACAATTGTAAACAAACACACGACACACGTCACGCAAGCATGACATCACACCTACGTCAAGACAATAACGCGCTTACGAAGTTTCACAGCCAAATATATCCAATTTCCAACAACGAAAAGTTGGGCCCACGGATTTATATCGAGTACTATTAAGTATTCTGTGTCGAGATGGAGGGTAAAAGTGTACCTAACTTGCGTGTCAAAAGTTTGATCCACGGTCAAAGGTTTACGACTTGTCAGTCCGCTTGAGACCATTGCCATGAAAAATCGCGCCACTCAGAAACGAAAAATGGTTAATTGTGCAGTGCTTTCTTGCAAGAGCTCGTCAATAACAATTCCACATCACTAAATCTCGTGACGTCATCGTAGGTACGAAAAATTCGACACGCTAGCTCATACAGTTTGAAGCGCTCTTTTCGTCTATCTTGATATAGGTCTATGGTTGGGCCGCAGTCCCCGAGCACAGACACCTAGCTCGGAGGAAGTACTTTTCGCTGAATATATAATGAAAAGTCCTGCCTCAACAACTTTATCACTTTATTCATTCCTTAGCGACATGAAGAAAATTACAATAAGTGTTTTATTTCAAAACCTACAGTTATATTATAACAAGAAACAGAGATATATTATTTTTTTCTCTATCTCAGTATTATTATTGATTAGTCTAACAATAAAACATAAAAGAAAACGTCTTATACATATAACAATGTTGTGCATACCTTTAAGTTAAATGCATATAAGATACATATTTTGCTAAGTGCTGTAAACTTAATATAATTTGCCTATTATTAAATAAATAAATAAATTATAACCAAGATCTATTTCTCACAACGTAATTAAAAACCTCTATTCTGTCTTTATGACCGCACGAATCATATTACAAGTATAAAACATGATACAAACGCATGATACTCAGACAGGAAGTGTTATAATACTTGTAGATAATAATAAAATTGCTTCTTATAATTTTGCTCGTACCAGTGACGCACCACCCACCATCACAGAAATGCACATGGCAAAAAAGGCAAATATAATGGAAATGCAAACAGTGATGCATCGTCACGTTTAGAGCTAGCGCAGACGACGGATAACGGAGGACTTTTTGTCCGCGACACGTCTTTATTGTTAACCAAATAAGATTCAACTTAGACCGCGTATATCAGCGAAAAGTACGCGATAGTCCTCGTTATTTATTCAACTTTATGTTCTTAGTAATAAGGTCGTGTCGCGGACAAAAAGTCCTTCAATGTCCGTCGTCGGCGCAGGCCATTAGAGTAGTCGTACGCTAAGCGTGTATCGCGTGTACCCACGACTATCTTATCTTTAAGTCCCCGAACACAACAGTGCTCTCTTTCTAAATGGAACATTATTGTTATGGTCACAGACTTAAAAAGATAGTGGTAGATAGATTCTGACGACCTGTTTGGCGCAGGGGTAATAAACCCGCCTTCTGCGCCAGAGGTCCCGGGTTCGATCCTCGGACAAGACAAATATTTGTGTGCATAAACATGTCTATTTCTCTTGGTCTGGGTGTTTAATATGTATATTATATATGTATTAACAAAAAAAGTATATAAGTATGTTCATCCGTTATCTAGTATCCATAACACAAGTTCTTCAGGAAACTTAACGTGGGCTAGATAATTGGTGTGTTTGTATGCAATTATTTCTTTATTCATTTATGCTAGACGTCTCTAATATAATGCCCTGTACAGATAGCCAGGCGGACTTAGAACAATTCATACTACCGGCTAAACCGAAGACAACATGGAATTGACACCGAGACCTCTGGTTGGTTGAGGATTCCGGGCGCTTCCTTCAGCCTTATCATTCCTTAGCATCGTGTATGATAGATAAATAATGCTTTTCGCGTTGTTTATAAAAAAAAAATCATTCAGCTGTTTACGCAGGATTAAATAACAGCGTGTTTTAGAAGATGCGAGAACTGACTGGTACCAGCAAGAGTAAATACTAAATTGTCACACTGTCTGATGTGACTGGAGTGTCTAAAAATGTGAACAGTTCAGCAGTGGAAAAAATTCCATTACAAACGACCTTGCAAACTTTCCTAATATTAGTGAAGGATGAGTTAAGTTAGAAAAAAATTGTCCATTTATATATGTCTGCCTTCGCAGACAGAAGTAATTTTCCTCTGTCTGTCACGTGTGACGTGCGGCGCTGTCCAATGGCAAACAAAATTAACCTTGACTGATTCACGCTGGGTGCAAACAGTTCAAAAGATCGGAGCTACTCGGGTACGCTTCTAGACTGATCGCGGTTGAAAGAAGATGCAAAAACAAAACAGTTTAAAAAGTCTAGTTAATCTGGAAAATATGAGGAGAATTGCATTATTAAGATTCTTCATTTCTTTAGCTGACTCTTGTCGGTGGTCTTTTCCTCTCTACACATTTTTATTTTTTATGGCAATGTCTCAAACATTGCCATCTCCTCGATTTCTTGATACGACTCGACACCTTATTGTCTCCCTTATCTGATCCATAGGTTCTTCGAGGATTCCCGAGGATAAATTAAATTGTTCTAAATGAAAGCAGACTAAAACTTATTTTGACTGGACATCAACATCACAGACCTATATATCGAGATAGACGAAAAAAGCGCTTAAGAGCTAGCGCAGACGACGGATAACGGAGGACTTTTTATCCGCGACACGTCTTTATTGTTAACCAAATAAGATTCAACTTAGACCGCGTATATCCGCGAAAAGTACGCGATAGTCCTCGTTATTTATTCAACTTTATGTTCTTAGTAATAAGGTCGTGTCGCGGACAAAAAGTCCTTCAATGTCCGTCGTCTGCGCAGGCCATAAAACTGCATGAGAACCTAGTGAGCCGAATTTTCTATATATATGATGCTGACTGTATCCTCTATATATTTTGTATTATTGTATTTACGGGAAAGATTTAACGTTTTCTGTTTTATATTATCCATCCCATTTTATCTTAATCGAAGTTCTAGACCTAACGTCTTCATTTCCGAGCGACATCTTGCAGCGGCCAAGGTCACACGACTCGCGACACGTTTATTTATAGACAGCTAGACTCGACGCGGAAACCGGAAGTCCCTTTTAGCTGTCGACGACGTAAACAGGTTGTGTATGGCTTATATAATAGCTGAGAATCAGTGTGAAAGGCTCTGGGAAACGATGGCGTAGCTTCTTTAACATCCAAAATGATTGGAACAGCCTAGCTTAAATAAATTGTTTTTTTTTATGAACGACCGTGAGACTCTTAGGCTGAAGATGGAAGCGAGCCTCTCCCGGATCCTCAGCTACTGAGGAACTGGCTATCTTACCTCAAACTGCCGGAACACATTACACTTACACTTAGATAAGATTTTTTTATTTTATTTATTTATTTATTTATTAAACACAAACTTACAACTATCATTACAGATTACCCAATGCGATAGAAGAAGCAAATAAACAATCAATTACCATCATAAACAAAAAACACAAACAGTATAATCATTCAAATAATTTAACATTTATAACAAATTATCCATGTCGCTAATTTTGTGAATTCGCTCAGGGTACAATGAAACAAATCTGTCTCCTTATCAATGAGGTTGATTGTGCGAAATGCACGCGTCAGTGGCGCCTCCTGGAGTAAGTTCGTACGACTTCGAGGGACAACCAGTAGGTTTGGCCTTCGTCGTCGCCATATGTATCTATCTGGGACACAAACACCTATATAGCCTAACACTTCCGGATGATATATTTTACCTCTTAGTACCTTAAATAAATAGGTAATTAACCCGAGCTCCCTCCTGACGCTAAGTTTATTGTACCCTACCATACCCAGAACAAATAATGTAGGATACTGTAAAGGGTAAAACGGGTAGACCCCATATAACTTTAAATATAAGTATCTTATAAATTTATTCTGCACCTTCTCTAACATGAGGTCATACTTTTGTTCATGGGGTGCCCAAATCATTGCATTGTATTCCATATGACTCCTAACTAATGTATTATATAGGGCTATAATAGCTTGCACATTAGTGAAACTATTAACGGTTCGCAAAGTAAAACCTAGAATTCTAAACGCTTTTTTACAGATGTCAGTAATATGTCCATTGAATGTTAAATCAGATTTAAACTTTACTCCTAGATCTCTAGTTTCTTTTACCCGAGTTAAAGGAATTCCATCGATTTTATAGGAACATTCAATTGGTGTATGTTTGCGAGTGAAAGTTATAGTCAAGCATTTGGATGTATTGAATTGCAGCAAATTATCTTTGCTCCATTTGACTATCCTATCAATGTCTTCCTGAAGCTTGTCCCCGTTCCCATCTTTTACTATATTAAATGACAACTTAAGGTCATAGGCAAAAAGTAGACACTTTGAGTTCTTAACCACATTAGGAAGTCATTTATCATAATCAGAAATTCCAAAGGGCCCAGATTCGATCCCTGACTTACCCCAGACCATGTGAAATATTGATCTGATTTATGCCCTTCATATTCCACATACTGTTGCCTATCTCTCATGTAACTTGAGAAAAATTTCAGCAGATGGGGAGTGAAACCAAAGCTCGCAAATTTTTTTAGAAGTATATCATTATTTACTAGGTCGAACGCTTTTTTAAAGTCAAAATATGCAGCATCGGTTTGTCCCCCACCATCCACTGTTGGCACAACATCCATCATGAGTGGAAGAAGGTTGCTCGTGGTGCTTCGACACGGCCTAAACCCGTGCTGCGCTTCCGCCAGTTGTATATTTACTTGTTCATATAAGCATTTGTATATAGAAGACTCAAACACCTTCGCCGGAGTTGATAGCACTGCTATAGGTCTGTGATCTTCGATTTTCGCTCCTGTACTTATCTTTGGGACTGGTACGACCTTTGTAAGTTTCCATATTTCCGGAAATATCGCTAAACTTAGGCATTTATTGAAAATGTAAAGCAGAGGCTCGGCAAGGATTGTCGGTTGGTACCGACAATCCTTAAAAATAAATGGTGGTATTCCATCAGGGCCTACTGATTTTTTTGCTTTCAACTGTTTTAGCGCGGTAAGTACATCACTGATTTCTAAATGGTCTAAATGGACCCGAGCTGCCCCGTTTTGCCCACCGGAATCTCCAATCGCCGTGTTCACATTCAACTCGGCTCTGTGCCTACTATAAACCGAATGAAAATATTTAGCAAACTCCGCAGCACATTGTTCGCCAGTCAAAACCTCTCCATTCATCATAACTTTTTGTTTATTCTTTTTACCTTTTTTTGATTTTACGTAATTCCAAAACGACATTGGATCCCTTTTGAGATTATTTTGTAAACATTTCATATGCTGATTATGTGTATCTTCTAAGATAGTTTTTATTTTAGCCCGTAACTCCGCGAATTTTTTATAGTCTGATTCTAATTTAGACGTTTTATATTTTTTATGAAGAAGTGCTTTTAATGTACGATTGTTAGAGTTAGCAATGTTGTTATACTGAGCGAATCCACAAAATGCTTTAAAGTATTCAAAATAATTTGTCACATTTGACGAGCACGAATAAAGATTAAAGTCACCGATCACAATGATATTTTCGTATCGAGAACTAAATTGTTCTATCATTTGAAACATAACTATATACTCGTTATCACTACTACCAGGCGGAATATATACAATACACAACAAAAACAAAAAACGATTTCGTAAGAAAACGGAAGCACTGACTAATTCAAAGACATGTTTGTCAATGTTTACGCTACTAACAGATACTATAAGATGGTGGTAGCTAGCCAGGCGGACTTACAACAAGTCGTACCACAAACCAAACCGAATATAATATGTACCCCCGCTGGGAATTGAACCCGGGACCCCTGGGTCTGATAGCGTAGCGGTGGTGGTTGTACCTAGACCACAGAGGCGGTTAAAGTAAATATACGATAGGTAATTTTAAACAAGTAAATATACCTACTAGAAAAAAGCAACTCTCATGTCGCCCTGACGGAACTCGAACCTGCATCCTTGGGAATCCGGCCCAATGCACTGGCCAATTATGCTACAGAGACCTATGAGAACAGGTTGAAATTCTCTAGTATATTCCCCTTTTGTACGGTGTTGACCACCGTCGTTTCATCAATGAAGAGAAATACCCTCGCATCGAAAGAAACATCGGTTCGGGTCCCGTTAGGGCGAAATGAGACAAGTAGCTTTTTTCTAGTATATTTACTTGTTTAAAAATTATCATATAAAAATAGCATTGTAAAATGCAACGAATTTCTGCCGGCTCTTCGATAACAGCGTCCCCTCGTAGGGCCTTGTGAACCGATGGCGATAGCTGCCTGGTTTGGTTGAGAAGTGGTGTCAGGCACCAGTGACCGTAATGGAGTTGTGGGTAATACAATCGTTGGTTTAGATCTGAAGTTTAGATATCCCTAACATAAAAGCTTCAGCTAGCTTTGCCTCGGAATCAGCTATGGGATTGCGTAAGCTAATCGTATTCATCTGACAGTTCATATTGTATGACATTTCATTACTGTCAAATTCCATACAAATTGCACCCGATTGAATACGATTGGCTTTACGCAATCGCACCCCTGATCAAGGTGTAATGTGTTCTCTGACATTCAAACTTCATTACGTTTGCACATACCGATCATTATTGGTAGCAAAGGAATATCTTTAAAAATTCGCTAAATCTAGACTCTAGACCATAAATAAGATCGACCTTGAAGTTTAGTCTTAAAAAACATGTGCCCGCGCCGCACAAAGTTCACCCGTGTCAATGGAACTGGGGGCCTACTCCAAAAACCAAACGATAACGGGCGGCCGAAAGATCGTTTAGTTTCGAGACTATCAGCATCATAATATAACATAACAAAGCTTTAATTTTTTATACTAATATGTATCACAGTTCTTCTATTTTAGAGACAAATCTAAAGAGCCCACATACATGGATGATGTAAGCTAATGAGTAGGATGCCCGCTGGTAGTTTAAGCAGCATTATGTCCATCCATCTCACAATACGCTTTACGCACTGTTAATTGCTGTCAAGCAAGAGAAAGATGAAGCCTTGTATAAAGGTAAAAGATTCAAATTTAACTTCCCATTTTTTTGTATAGCTCCATAATATCACTATAACTTTTGATGGACAGCAAGATAGATAGTAAATCGTACAACGAAAATCGTTCGTCTATCGCGATCTGTCTTTCGTGGTAGACCTTCCAAATTGGCAACGCGGTCGAGACATAAATAATTGAGTTGTGGACATGTGACACATCTGTATGTCATACAAATATTATCAATATGAGAGATTGTCTATTGTCTGTCTATTGATTCAAATGAGTTTTGTTTGGTCCAAAGAAAGATTTTTATAGGTATTTCCTTACCTTTAATGATATTCACATATGTATTGTATTGTATCTACCACATTGTACGCTATTTGCAGTGAATGAATAACATTTTATTACGATTTCATTACTGAGGTCGGTCAAAAGATGGGTAACCAAAAATTTTTTGTTTCGAGTTCGTTTCGATTCATAGCATGGGCTAGTAATATAAGGAAGTAGGCCTATTCTGACTCTGAGAGTTTCAGGGGACCGAATTCAAAAATCATTACACGGTTTGATCGTCAACATCTCAGCCACATGACACCCATTGTCGGGACTAGCAATGGGTGTCATGATCGTCGTCGACGTCGATGATCGTCGTGAAGATCGACGATCGGTCGCGCGATGTCCGTATCCAGCGGCTTCGTACAACCATCACCAGATCGATTCACCTGTCCAGGGGCATACTTAACTCCTCTAGCGTCTTCCGGTGTTACATTGGTTGCGACATTGGAAGCGGTCGTGACAGCGTTTGAATGACTGATCATATTCGTTCACGTTTGTTGAGCAACGATCGGTCTGGTCAGGTGTCGGATGGGTGACCGTGTGACATTCATCACAACTGAGCGTTTTCGTGCTGCGGAGGGCACGTTAAACCGTCGGTCCCGGCTGTTAACAGTCGTTAAGACAAGTCAGAGGCCTTATAGGCGGCTCGATAAGCTAACCCTCATACGATAAGAGAGAGAGATTGGTTGCTACAGTAAAAATCAATGTGATGATGTTCTATACCAAAGAAACAATACACTTTCACCATTATGCAAAACTCGGCTGTCCACTGAAGCTGTCAGAGATACAGAATACTACCCCAGCTGTGGGGACTGGGAACATTACCCCCCGTTTCCACCGCCAAAACATTTACAACAAAATACTTAGGTATGTTATAAAATATAACGCGGCCGCCGAAAAGATGACCAATGGCACTCGATAGGAGCTGTCAAATAATGCATTCTCTCAGTGACCGCATTGTACGTTTACAAAATATTTTCTTGTAAATAAATAAATAAAATAAATAACTGCATATCTAGCCCACGTTAAGTTTCATGAAGAACTTGTGTGATGGATACTAGATAACGGATAAACATACTTATATATATATTTTTTTTTAATACATACGTAATATACATATTAAACACCCAGACCAAGACAAATAGACATGTTCATGCACACAAATATTTGTCTTGTCCGGGGATCGAACCCGGGACCTCTGACGCAGAAGGTGGGGTTTATACCCCTGCGCCAAATATTTCGCTAGTGGAAACGGGGGATTCGAAATCGCTGCCGATGACGTGCTTACTTATTCAGTAACTTGCTAAGTTAATTGCATATACGATTATTACGAGGCCATTGCGTGTAATCGATAATGCTATTTGCAACACCTGTGAGTAGTAGCTATAACAATATCAGTTTAAGTTTTTCACGTTTGTTAAGCAAAGTTCGGCCCGGTCAGGTATCGGATGGGTGACCGTAAAGTGGCATTATAACTCAACGCTTCCGTGCTTCCCGGCTGTTGTCATTTGATTACAGTAGTTAAGCCAAGTCAGAGGCCTTATAGGCGGTCTTTAATTGCAGTTTGTGATCATCACGTTTAACATTTTGTATATTTTATAGTTTTCGGAACAAATAGACTCGAGTACCTTTAATTTGATACCTTACTCGGCCGCGTACTACGCGCCAAAGTCCCTATCGAGTCGTCACTAATTTTGCGAACCTGAATTAAGTATATAGATGTTATTGACGAGCTCTTACAAGAAAGCACTGCACAATTAACCGTTTTCGTTTCTGAGTGACGCGTGTTTTCATGGCAATGGTCTCAAGCGGACTGACTTACGTTGTAAAACTTTGACCGTGGATCAATCTTTTGGCACGCAAGGTAGGTACATTATTACCGTCTATCTCGTTGTAGGTCTGTGGTTTTACTGGTATAAATGAAAATCAATATATACCCACTTGACGCTTAGCCATCATCATACGTGTTAATACTAGCGTGAGCGGTTTTTATTAACACTTTTCACAGCTTCTAGCACAATAACATATAGCGGTGTTCTGTTCAAGCTAGGGGGGCTCATCATTATTTCATCACCATAATTTTCGCCATTAATTTCGAATGGCGAAACTGCGGCGTCCTAAACCTTAATTTTTAAGTTCAACAGCCATTCTTCGGCTGCGTGCGTCAGGTAGTGAAATTCTCTCAGGCCACCAGGGAGACAGTATAGTCCTCTGCAACGTGGCACAGGGTCTGGGGCTCCGCATTCACACGCTGGCGAGTCCTTAAGTCCCCATTTGTAGAGTTGGTGGTTCGAACGCCTATGACCAGCTAGGGGGCTGATGTTAAGTTATGACAGACTAAAGGTGGAATCGCGCTACTCCCGATATCCTCAACCACTGAGGAACTGGCTATCTTTATCTCTTAACTGCGGGAACACTACAATGCTGAAATGTCGTTATGGCGACAAATTTAAATAAGGTGGTGGAATGGGACATGGGAACAAGAACGGAGCCTGGCGGACTTAGAAGAAGTCCACGACTTGGTAACTTGGGATCTGTGGGGGTTTTTTTTTATAAGAACTGGGCAGGCTTTTGGCCACCATCGTGCTTAATAAACAGGATGTGGTCTAAGGTGTTGCTTGATTGCCCAGGAAATGCCTTTTCACTCTCGCCTTGTAGAGGCCAAGGTTGTAGGAATCAGGGAACACATGAGCAGGCATCGCATTCCATTCTATAACCGCATAAGAAATGTGTCAGAAAAGCGCTTGGTACGGGCCGTTGGAATGTCAACGACGTACGGATGGTAAGCTAACCTGCGTCTGGTAGTGGTACCCCGATGGTGGAAAGGGGCTGGAGGAACTGGTCATGTACCTTTATCTTTACTAAATAAAAAAATACTGTTTCGAAGAAAATGTTGGTCTCCATCCCTTTGCTGCTAAACTTCTATTAGGTAACACTTTTTCCGGGTGCAAGAGTAGTATTTATTTTTATCAACAACATCGATCATAATGAACGAACCAATCATAACGATAAGTTAATGCAATCATGTGATTACGTTGGTATTTAATTGCATCAAATTAAATACCATACTGATGGCATACGATATAACAAAGTATAAATAAGTGTTTCATAAGATTATTTAATTTCGTTAGAATAAGATATAGTATGAAATGAAGTTGTGTAATAAAAATAATTAAATAATAATATATAACAACGGGTTGCACTCCGGGAGTGCCGGCAGAAGTGAAAACCGCTTAAGGCGGTACCCCCACCGAAAGTGGCGCCGCGTTGAATTTTATTTAATATCGTAATTCTAATTCACAATTTTAATAAAACTAAACGTGGAATTTTTAGAGCCCATTGTATTTTATTTTTAGAAGGTATCGCTACATTTCGTCATAGTCATTCGTAGAAGTAGATAGCAAATGTGTCAAAAACCGCCACTTTTAGCAGTTTTGCTATCTACTTCTAGCAGTGACTACGAGGGAATGTAATGATACCGTCTAAAAATACTACACAATGGGCTCTAAAAATTCCACGTTTAGTTTTATTAAAATTGTGAATTAGAATTACGATATTAAATAAAATTCAACGCGGCGCCACTTTCGGTGGGGGTACCGCCTTAAACGAAACAGCAGGAGCAGGCATACGTTTTCGCGGCGCGGTAGAAAAAGAGGGGGATATTACTTCCTCTACTACGCCGCGCCGGCGCTCTACTCTCTCTCCGTCTTACAAATTTTCGATCAGGTCACGTGTCCTCACGCGACTTTAACATTTACCCATCCCAAAAATTTAAAACTGTGATGTGCAACGCCAACGCCGCTTAAGGCGGTACCCCCACCGAAAGTAGCGCCGCGTTGAATTTTATTTAATATCGTAATTCTAATTCACAATTTTAATAAAACTAAAGGTGGAATTTTTAGAGCCCATAGTCTAGTATTTTTAGACGGTATCATTACATTCCCTCGTAGTCACTGCTAGAAGTAGATAGCAAAACTGCTAAAAGTGGCCGTTTTTGACACATTTGCTATCTACTTCTACGAATGACTATGACGAGATGTAGCGATACCTTCTAAAAATACAAGACAATGGGCTCTAAAAGTTTAGTTTTATTAAAATTGTGAATTAGAATTACGATATTAAATAAAATTCAACGCGGCGCCACTTTCGGTCAGGGTACCGCCTTAAGAAGTTTTCACTTCAAAAATAATCCTAATCATAACAAATTAAAAATTGCGAAAGTGTGTTTGTTTGTTCTTCCTTCACGCCCTAACTAAGCAACCTATCGCATTGATTTTTGGCATGGAGTAAGTTGAAAGGACGGACAGTAACATAGGCTACTTTTTATCCCGATATTCCCACGGGAACGGGAACCACGCGGGTGAAACCGCGAGCAAAAGCTAGTCATTTTGTATAATCAATCACAACACCAGATGCGAGATTACGGATCATCATTACTTATTTTTGTTGTTTTTGTATATACATGTACGTACATAAACCATGTACAAACTAAACACACCCAGGTCAGCACAAATAGGCATGATCATGCATACGAATATTGTATTGCGCCTGGCTTTCTTCATAGGAAGATAAGGAGAGTGGATGACCTACCACCCGGGCCCAATACCCCAACCGCAAATACAGCTAGGACCAACTGCTCAAGGAGCCAAATTTTTGGTCATCCATCCCGTGACCGACCAATGCGAAAGTTACTTAACCGCTACAATAACCGCCCCTGCGCTCTAGTGGTAACAATCACCGATATCAGACCCTGGGGTCTCGGGTTCGTTTCCCAGTGGGGGGGGGGGGTACATTTTGTATTCGGTTTGGTTGGTGGTAGGACTTGTTGTTATTATTATTATTATATTTGACGGCGCTTCCGTTTCGATGTCACAGATTATAATTCCTAGTAAAGCGAATGACGTTGATAAGCGACTGACACTGACATTGACAATGACAAGTCAGTGACAGCTCGCTTGACGTAACTCAGATCGCTGGCGGCATGACGTTGGTTTGCACGTTGCAAATTAAAAGTGAAGATCATAATCCGTTTGCATCTGGCGCATGTGCCACGCGTTCTGTGGAACGTCTTGATTTTCCCTTCCTATCGTGTGTGAACTTTCTAATTGAATATAGATTTGGTTAATTGAATAACTTCTTTAGTTTAAATCGTAATTGTGAAATAGAACGTTGATTTGATTGTACTGCGGCTTTTATTATTTCTCCTCGCCCGCTAACCTACGCCACTCCCGACTAAAGATGGAAGGAATCGACGAGTCTGATATGGGCCAGGTGCCTATATCAGAAGTGGGATCCGCAGGGCATTCACATGAGGAGAATAGTGCTCGAGTACCCACATCTAATTTATTACAAAATATGGAGACTCTTTTAACGAAATTGCTGACGACTTCCCAACAAACTTCGGCAACACAGTTAATCCAATTCGATCCTGACAGCACGGATGCAGACATTGAAGGTTGGTGCAAAGTAACTGAAATAATAGTGAATAGTAAAAGGCTTCAAGGAGCTGAACTATTATTAGTTTTAACACATGCTTTAAAGGGAAGAGCCGCTTCCAGCCTTACTAAATTAGACATTACTCAACTAGAATGGCCACAAATTAAAGAAATGCTACTGGCAAAATTCTCGAGGCCAATGCTACCTCAGGATTACTTTGATAATGTCTTACGTTTTCAAATTAATGCAAAAGAGACAGCATGTGAAGCGGCGATGCGTCTTTGGGGCATAATTGAGCGAATTCCACGAGTAGAAATGTCTGAAGATATGATAACGGGTTTTGTTACTTCTATTTTATGCCTTAAAGATAACTTTTTACGACGTGAATTAAACTCGCACGTGATATCGACTAGATCGCAATTGTTTCGGATCTTAAGCGGCGTTTCTTTGAAAAGACGCTTCGACGCAACTGAGGGCTGTGACTTGGAAGTAAAGAGACTCCGACACTCCGAACCTAGATTTACAGGCGCATGTCATCATTGTGGCATTTTGGGTCACAAGGCCGTAGACTGTCGCAGAAGAAGACAGGAAATTCCTGCCACGCCAAGATCGAGTGACAAACCGCGAGCGAATGCCGGCGACAAGATACAGTCAATAACATGCTACGTCTGCGGACAACCGGGACATCTAGCTTCATCGTGTGCTGATCGAAAAAATGGCAGCAGCTCATCCTCGACGGCGACTGTGAAAGAAGTGTTCCTGTGTGATCAAAGGCCTGTCCGAAGCGAATTGAAAACATCATCTGGTGAGATAGTTTCCTTTCTTTTCGACAGTGGGTCCGCCTGCTCGCTTGTTACTGACCAATTTTCAAATAAGTTTCTGGGTACTCTGCATAATGACATAGTTCTCCTTAAAGGAATAGGAAAGTCGGAGACTTATAGTGTCAAACAGGTTTTAAGCCAAGTGACCATACAACATATTTCTGTGCATCTCTTGTTTCACATTGTTCCTGATAGCTTAGTTTCCGAACCCGTGATCATTGGCAGGGACCTTTTGGATCAGGGTGTCAGAGTGGAGATAAATAGTGACCTAATTCGATTTTCAAAGCCTAAAAGTGCCCAAGTACTGTCAGAAGATACATGTAGTCATGATTTTTCTTGTATAGATACTGACTTAGAAGGTGACGACAAGAAAGCCCTTATTGCCATACTACACAAGTTTAATGAATTTTTCATTGACGGCATCCCTACCCGTAGAGTAAAGACAGGGATGTTGCGTATAGACCCTATAGACCCTAACAAAATTGTACAAAGGAGGCCCTATAGGCTATCCCCTGTTGAAAAAGATATTGTTCGTGAAAAGATAAAGTCTCTAATTGAAGCAGGTGTTATTAGAGAAAGCAACTCACCTTTTGCTAGCCCCATCCTATTAGTAAAAAAAAAGGACAACACAGACAGGATGTGTGTTGACTATAGGGAGCTTAATGCTAATACAAAACCCGAACATTATCCTTTGCCAATTATTGACGAACAGATTGACAGACTGAATGGAGCCCATACATTTTCCTCATTAGACATGGCATCTGGGTATCATCAAATCCCTATTGACCCTGAAGGTGATAGCATCGCGCGAACGGCCTTTGTCACACCAGAGGGCCAATACGAATACTTGACCATGCCCTTTGGTTTGAGAAATGCCGCGTCCGTTTATCAACGTTGTATCAATAAAGCTCTTGGTTCCCTTAAGGATGAAATGGCTGTAGCATACATGGACGATGTTCTCTGTTTCGCAAAAGATATTACAGAGGGTTTACATCGTCTCGAGTTTACACTTAAGGCACTTTCTGCAGCCGGCTTCTCTTTTAATATACGAAAGTGCAAATTTATGAAAAATGAAGTCGACTATCTCGGGTATGTAATTAGAGCTGGAGAAATTACTCCTAATCCCCGAAAAGTTCAAGCTCTTGCTGATGCCCCCCCACCAAAAACGGCTTCCCATGTACGCCAATTTCTAGGATTAGCGTCCTACTTTAGGAGGTTTATCCCTAACTACACCCGCCTAGTAGGACCACTATATCCGCTTACAAAATTAAAAGGCCCCATTAAATGGTCAGAAACACATGACAACATTCATAAGCGAATAATAAAAATTCTTACAACAGAGCCTGTTCTAACCATATTTGATCGTGAACTCCCTATAGAACTGCATACGGATGCGAGTGCTGATGGTTATGGTGCCATTCTTATTCAAAGAAAGAACGGCGTTCCCCATGTTATCTCTTACTATAGTCGCCGAACGACGGACACAGAGTCGAGGTATCATTCATATGAACTCGAGACTCTTGCAGTCGTTCGCGCAGTGGAAAACTTCAGGCATTATTTATACGGTCAGCACTTTACAGTCTTCACGGATTGCAATTCATTGAAAGCCTCCAAGTCGAAAACTGATTTAACACCTAGGGTTCATCGGTGGTGGGCTTTTCTGCAAGCCTATAACTTTGATATTGTTCACAAACAAGGCAGCAGCATGGAACATGCTGACTACCTATCGCGCAATCCTCTTCCAGACCCTGTACCCACCAGCAGTTCCAATGTTGTCGAGCCTTTAGCTCAAACGTCAAGCAAACCCGTTCAGTTCGTGGAGCTACACCAAGGGTGGTTAGCTGTTGAGCAAAAGCGGGACGCTTACATTCAAGACCTTGTTACGAAGTACCTTAATAACGAACTCCCTGATTCTATCAGTCACACCTACGACGTTAGAAATGACGTTCTTTACCGAAAGGTAGAACGCAATAAAATCAGTCGCTGGTTACCCATCGTACCTAATTCACTCGTTTGGACATTAATTAATCATGTCCATACTGAGATTAAACATCTAGGTGCTGAAAAGACACTCGACAAGCTATACGAACAATACTGGTTCCCTCAAATGTCCAAACAGGTACGTTTATTCGTTGATGCCTGCATCGTATGCAAAACATCCAAGGGTCCTTCCGGGGCCCAACAAGTGCGACTACACCCAATACCTAAAGTAGCAACCCCCTGGCATACCATCCACATAGACATAACCGGCAAGTTAAGCGGTAAAAGCGATAGAAAAGAATACGCATCGGTTATTATAGATTCTTTTACTAAATATGTCCTCTTAGAACATACTCCTTCACTTGATGCCGCTTGCGCAGTTAAAGCACTAAGAAAAGCAGTTTGTCTTTTTGGCGCTCCTAAGCGAATAGTATCGGACCAGGGAAGATGTTACATCAGCGCAGACTTTAGAGAATTTTGTAGCAGTCATGGTATAGAACTCCACCTTATTGCAACCGGTGCCAGCAGAGCCAACGGACAAGTAGAGAGAGTCATGCGAACTTTAAAGTGCCTTCTAACTATTATAGAAAATGATCCTCATAAGACATGGCGCGATGAACTCCCTGAAGTCCAATTAGCCCTTAACACCACTCGCTGTAGAGTAACGGGATTCACTCCCACTGAATTAATGTTCGGCATACGTGCGCAATCATTAGGTCTAGCGGCAATATCTCCAAACAACGATGACCCAAGATTAGACTTGGAAACTATCAGGGAAGAGGCTTCTTCGAATATCGAAAAAGCGGCACAGAATGAAGTAGCTAGATTTAACAAAGGCAAGGCACATGTCAAACCTTTCTCTCAAGGAGACTACGTTTTTGTTAAATGTAGCGAGCGTAGTCAAACGAAACTCCAAAGAAAATTTAGAGGACCTTTTATTATCATTAGTGTACTAGATAACGATAGGTATGAGCTCAAGCACATCGATGGTTCTAACCGCATTCTAAAATACTCCCATGAGAACTTACGTGCAGTACCCAGAGGCTTTGAGGGATTGGTTGATATAGCCGCTATATTAAATGATGATGAGGCCGAGACGGCGGCTCATGGTCGGGAAGATGAGAACGTAATTTCATCAGATGATGAAAGTGACACGCTTTCGGTAGCAAGTTCCCGCACCATGACTGCCAGCTCAATAACGATGACTGCCTCCGAGGCTGAGGAAGCTTAAACGTGTAAGTAAGACTTGGCTGCTTGTGTGTGTGCGTATGTGTGCGATTTATCCTGCTGTGTATGTTGGTTGACGAAAAGGACTGGCTTCGCGGTCGACGTCCTTGAGCGACAAGTAGTGAATGTATGACGTGAAGGGGCTGGCTCGTAGGAGTCCACGTCCGGGCCACGTCTAGACAAAGTAACGAAGATGAAGGGACTAGCTCGTAGGAGTCTACGTCCGGGCCATCACATATGTGTAATCTGTATCTGCGTCGAAATATTTCTAATTATAAATCTTAGAAAGTACGTTAAACGAGAATTTCCTTGAACAGCATAATCGTGCTGACTGTTTAGTCAGTGATGGACGAGCTCTGTATTTCTCAGATGAATTTTCATTTAATTTCAGATATGCTTCAAGAACAAAGGCGTCACCCTTAATGCGCACAGGGACGTGCGAATGTCAGTATGGCCGTGACGGCGCTTCCGTTTCGATGTCACAGATTATAATTCCTAGTAAAGCGAATGACGTTGATAAGCGACTGACACTGACATTGACAATGACAAGTCAGTGACAGCTCGCTTGACGTAACTCAGATCGCTGGCGGCATGACGTTGGTTTGCACGTTGCAAATTAAAAGTGAAGATCATAATCCGTTTGCATCTGGCGCATGTGCCACGCGTTCTGTGGAACGTCTTGATTTTCCCTTCCTATCGTGTGTGAACTTTCTAATTGAATATAGATTTGGTTAATTGAATAACTTCTTTAGTTTAAATCGTAATTGTGAAATAGAACGTTGATTTGATTGTACTGCGGCTTTTATTATTTCTCCTCGCCCGCTAACCTACGCCACTCCCGACTAAAGATGGAAGGAATCGACGAGTCTGATATGGGCCAGGTGCCTATATATTCATTTATTTCAGACAAATACAAAATACTTATTACAATATTTATGTTATGTCCATATTAATTGTTGTTAGTCCGCCTGGCTACCAACATCATATTTTAGTCTGACGCCATAACAACAATGTTCTCAGCATTGTTATGTTCCGGCAGTTAGATATAAGATAGCCAGTTCTTCAGTGGTTGAGTATTCCGGAAGAGGCTCGCTTCCATCTTCAGCCTTATCAATACTTAATAAAAGGTATGATGGCGGCTAAGAATAAATCGAGTCTCCCTGTCGTAAATATTTAAAAAAAAAAGCAGGCCGAGCCCACGAACCACTGCGCCACCGAGCTCCTAAGTGCCCCAGCAGTGGGGTCACTAAAATGGCTCATAATGATGATATAGAACAGATAGATAGCGTATATGTGCTTTAGCGAAGATTCCACGTCATTCATGTAGATATTAAGGGGCCATACAAAGCCAAATACACATTTTTGATCAAGGATTTCACATAGTATTACTAGATTTATCGGCCCCAAAAAAATACTGTAGAAAGTAGACTATAGTACTCAGTTATGTGATTGACAGAATCATGATTGCTAAAACTTTTCTCGATAGAAAAAAATCGTAAAGTTACTTCCAATTTTGTAGTTTTTCAATGCTGTGCCAACCGCTATCCGCTATTAAACCTTTAGTCTTGAAACTATTATTAAAAAATACCTTAGCTAGTTCTCTAGTTTTGTGATTGACAGTTTTTCAAAATTTTAAATAGTTCATTAATAATAAATTAAAAACGATAATGTCGCTTACGTTGATGTTTTTAAAACAGACACCAGTGTTTGCATCTCTATCGCATGCGTTATTTCACCGTATTTCTGTCTGATTCGCTCCTCGCTCTTCAGTCGTGAGTGCTCCATTGAGACGTGTGGACTGCGCTTGCCTTACGCTCCGCGACGATTTCGCACGTAGATTATTTAAAAAGTCTATTTGTTAATCATAACCTAGGTACATAGGTTATTATAGCAAACAGAGATAGAAAATAAGCTTTTGTAGAAATTTGTAGAAAGTAGACAAGTATTCGACGAGCAGCATATTAAGATACAAAACTGTCAAATATCTGTCAGAAATCAGTGCCAATTTAAATGTTTGAAATTGATTAAAGATATTATTTGACTGTACTTTTTAGATAAAAGTAGTAATTTATTATAAGTAAATACATAGTATACTTTTTTTAGTTTCAGGCACAAACAAAAGGGGGGGGACAATAGCCATTTCCCCCCTCCCCCCGGCACACAGTTTTACGCAAAGTTTTTAAGCAAAATGTTTGCAATTATGATATAACCTCCCTGAACCAAATCCCCCCCCCCCCCCCCCTTCAAACAAATCCTGGATCCGCGCCTGTATTATATTCTATGTAAGTTCCGAACAAGACCAATTTGGTACCTCATTGGTCACATCGAGGAACCAAAATATTGCTTGGCACTTACTTATAGTAATGCAAAGTTTAGATGACGGAATTATTAAGACGGAATGATCAGAATTTCTTTTCTTTATTTCCTCGGGCTGTACCTGTTTCCGGTTTTTATTTCAGAGCCGAGTCTAGTAGTAACAGCATTGTAACAGGTAGCTCAATGTTCAATTCTGATATGACGGTGCAGGAAGCTACGAATGTCGAATGTATTAGTCCCAAAAGGTATCTTAAAATACCCAATACCTTAAAAGTGCTTTGGTGCATGACAAAACAAAACAGTTATAAAATGTATTATTTTTCGGTTTTTTAGAATCGTATTGGCAGATCTTACAAACATAATTCCTGATGTTACTTCTACTTTCATTAATGATGAGCAGCAACAACATTTAGATAATGACAATGTGAGGGCTAAAATGTAAGTAAGTTTGCAGACAGTGGTACCAGTATCGAGCGTAATAAAAGACTTAGACTTAGACGGAAGGTAGATCTATTCGTGTGCCAATAACATCAACCCGCAACAATCAACAGTTCTTTCGTGACCATGGCGCATGCAACTGCGCTGAAATATCGGAGTCTCAAATATAAACAGGTACATGGTGTAAATCCAGTCCTAGTTTATTCTAGTAACTTCAATAACCATGGAAATTTAAAAGAAGATAAGCTTGTAAAATTAATAATACTTATATTGTCGAAGACATTATATAACCCTACATGTTTTTATTGTTAGACACAAATACATGTTATTGTCTCTTTTTCAGATCTGAGCATAGAAGTAGTTCAATGTCCAATTTTGATCTGACGTTGCAAGTAAAAAATACGGATGGCGAATGTTGTCATTACAAAAGGTTTTTAAAAATACCCTTATTGTTTTGTACTGTGTGTGTATGAAAATTTTGAAAATTTAAAGAGACGACAAATTTTGGGAGACCTTTGCTACCGAAACTAAAAGACTTTTATATGCAACATGTTTTGCCAGAATTAGTGAATCCTCGTCAGACTCGAAATATTAAGTTAAGGTGGTACGACTTCCATACAAACAAACATTGCACATTGATTAGTTCATCATACCTTAATAATTCATAAATACATGCGCAACTAACTCGTTTCAGTTATTTGTTTGCGTGAAATAATAAAAAAAATGTACTTTCATACATAAATCACGAAAAACCTAACATCTTATAATTTCAATAATTCTATGTATGTGTGTGTGACTCATCGCATTTATATACCTCATGTATGAAAGTACATTTTTTTAATAATTTCGCGCTAACAAATAACTAAAACGTGTTAGTTGCACATGTATTTATGAATTATTAATGTATGATGAACCAATTAATGTGCAATGTTTGTTAGTATGGAAGTCGTACCACCTTAAGCAGTCCGCT
This sequence comes from Chrysoteuchia culmella, assembly GCA_910589605.1. NCBI lineage: Eukaryota > Metazoa > Arthropoda > Insecta > Lepidoptera > Crambidae > Chrysoteuchia > Chrysoteuchia culmella. The sequence goes on from OU342669.1 coordinate 2,825,681, forward strand.
AGTAAATGTAAGCAAAAATAAACGAAAAGGAGCAATATCAATGAGTATTGAAGCTAAACGTAAGAAAATGTAAATAAAAAATTGGTTGCTTGTTGAATAGTTTATTATTTTTCACGCTTCCATCTTACATGGGTTTTGGGTATATTATAATATATTTTTTTGCATTTCTATACTAAAATCAAGAATTAATAAGAAAAGGATGTTTGTGTTGAGTGTATTAATTACTATAATTATAATTGAGAGACGTACTGAACCCCTGTCAGAACGTGTAAATTGCGTTTTTTTCATATAAATTTCACGTAAGCAAACAAAACTCACACTAGGCATACAGACCAATGGATCCCAAGATGGTTATTAACATATGTAAAACGAATAATAATGCGGGAGGTTCACCAAACCACATTATAATACAAAATGTAATGTCGCACATTTTTTATATATTTATTACTTGTATGTTTATTATTAATCCTCAGGTTACCTAAGGATTACCATAATAAAAAGTACTCGTCTCCTGTTTTTAATCGCGCTACACTGTTGCCAATCTGAAACAGAAAAAACATTATAAATATTATTAAAAAACGTAATTTATAAAATAAACAATAAACAGTACTCACCAGGAATATCTATTTGAATGCATTAAGTATGTGTATATACATGCGACACTTGTCTCTGTTTTCTTCATTACACTGTGCACGTAAACTCAAGCGAACTTTGTTCTCGGCCTGCGATAACGACACGCGCGGAGCTAGTCGACAGCGGCATAGGGTGCGGGACGCGCGGGGGAAATCCTTATTTCTTCTAGCTTTGTATGGGCCCTTAATAAATTTTCGCTACATTTCCGCGGCGACTAAATTTATGTAATAACGTCACAAAGTCATTGAACATCACGCGTAAATAACTCGTCGCAACGGCCGTCTCAATATATATATTATGGATATATTGGCGCGTATGAATGTATATATATATATTTTTTACCATTTATTTCAGGCATCAAGGCCCATACATACCTTATAGACTAACATACATATAATATATTACAATTAAAAATCATTTTGACAGCTTCTGTGTCGAGTCGGGGAGCACACGGCAGCGCCCCTCTGAAGCGTCTGTATACGACGCCCTGCAGCCAGAAGTCCTTCTTCATGAAAAGTGCCAGCCTTGCTGCTGGATGCGCACCACAAACGCCTTAAAATTAGTGTTATAATATATATAGTACAGTATTGTCACCTACATTCATACACGCCAATATATCCATAATATATATCCCGCACACAATTTGCCGCTGAAATTCCCGCCCCCCTAATTGTCTAATTTTAAAATGTATCGCAATCCCTTTCAAAGGCTTAGTGATTCTGATAGCGATCACCGTTTACCTTTAGGCGATATTCGTGTGCTGTCCATTTGGACAGTCATAGGCATACAACTTGACCCCCTGATAGCCATTCAACTGATGAGTATAGGCCTCCCCAAAGATCACGACGATCATCGGCCCTGCGCTGCCTGTATCCAGAGGTTTCCCGCGACCTTCACCTGATCGTTGGCACGGATGTCATTCCACAACAATTTCACCTCAACGGTCTCATCGTTGTTGCCTTTCATCATCATCTCAGCCACATGACACGCATTGCTGAGTATAGGCCTCTTTCATAGACCTCCAGCCACGATGATCAGTCCTGCGTTGCCCGCATCTAGCGGCATCCCGCGACCTTAACCAGATCGTCGGCCCATCTTGTCGGGGGCCTACCCATAGAACGTCATTCGGTGTGCAGACGCTATTCCAGATACTTTCCACCCCAACGGTCATTGTTCTTCTCGCTACGTGTAAATATACAATACTAAAACATACATGCTAAAACTCTCACAAGTTAACACTTGTCTAAGACACAAACTCATTATCTGAGTTCACAACTCACACACACACACACACAAACACACACACACACACACACACGCACACACACACACACACACGCACGCACGCACGCACGCACACACATAATTATAAATATTTTAAAAACATATCATTTTTTTTTTCAGTTTTTCTTTGCACTTTTATAATTGTTCTCCTTTTAGTAATTTTTTTTTTTGGCACAATTTTGTAATGTATAACTCTGGAAGAGGGCGCTGATTTTCTGAGATACAGGTATTCTTATACCTAGTTCAGGAATCAGAGACTTCATGATATGATTGTAACTGCATTTTGTCAATAAGTTATTATTATAAATTATTAAATTATTAAAATACAAGCGAAAACGGAAAATACTAAACATACACCTATTTTAGAATCAGTGTTTGTTATGCTGTCTGATATTTTGTTTAATTTATAAGTTGGCACATCAGAATACCTAGAGGCTACGCCTACTAATGTCACCTTTGATTATGTCAAAATAGGAAGCTCTAACAAGTGGTAAATGAATTTGTGACGAGTTATTAGAATATTTATGATAATTGAACGACGTAACAGACGTATTTAAAATATATCAGGTGTTTATTGATTCCTAGTTTTCGAGGACACAAATCACAGACAAACAGTTACTCAGAGGTTCAAGCATTGAACCTTGTTGCTCCTGGAACCTTGAACTTCCAAGGTTCCGGAAGAAACGCGCTTCCACCTTCAGCCTCATCATTGGGCTTAAGGCTTAACAGGTACAGAATGTTCACTTCGCAACTCCAATCAAACAAATAGCTAGTCTAGCTCACGACGCAATAAAGTCCAATTCACGTCGCACTGCGCTAAATGATTAGCATTTTATTCACCTACAATTTGCGTTTCTTTCTATCGCGTAACTCGTATTCCTTTTGACGCAGCTAGGGTTGCCTCTTTGTCATTTATTTATTTATAGGTAGACTTTGTGTAGGCATGTGCATTGTATAATCAAAAGGTATATTAATGGTTAAGGCTTAAGGCTCGATGGGGGTGTGGGATGCGGTGCGGGTGTCCCCCGGCCCCGGCTTTCTCATCATTAGGATGGGAAGGCGGGGACACAAGGGGACACATGCCCCTTCCGAGCCTCCACCGAGCTTGTACGCTGAGTCCGCACGGGATGGGCGTGGCCATGCTTGTATAGGCCGTGTATTCCAGGTGAGTCCAACATTTCAAGGCGCCCCTGCACCTGGCGGCGGTATGATGAAGGCTAAGCGTTTAACCGTTGTTCTTAAAAAAGAATGGAATGCGCTGCCTGCTCATGTGTTCCCCGATTCCTACAACCTTGATCTCTTCCAGGCGAGAGCGAATAGGCGTTTCCTGGGCAAGCATGTTACGCCTTTGACCACATCCTGGGGCCCTAATGGATATATATGGACATGGGCTTCATTTGACAGTTAAATGACCATATAAGGTAATTTTATGAGCTTCAACGGTCAAATGAAGCCCATATCCATATTTTTTACGCGATATCCCCCTATCGCTGTTTACTAAGCACGATGGCGGTTAAATGCCTGCCCAGTTACTTATAAAAAAAAATATAGAGAGAGGTGTGTTCTTTGTTATTTACAAGTCACAATATTATATAAACTAAAATATACAAGTCCATTCCTTTTAGCATGTTCTTGATAATTGAATGACGTATACACACAAATAAACATGATATCGTTTAACTTTAAATAAAGATTTACATTGGGTAATTTTTTTTGTCATATGAAAAAACCGAATCTCTGCGTCTTTTGTAAATAAAAGAAATTATTTTATTACGTATAATCAACAGCAAATATAAAGATATAATCACACAACGTCAATATTTTAAATAAATATTCCATGTCAACACTTCAACGGGTCAGATTTAACAAAGTCAATATTTCTCTAATCAACTATGTTATGGAACATCAGAACCCGTGATAAATATTAAAGAAGATGAGACGGGTTGTTTTTTTCTAGTATATTTTCTTCTATAATATTTATCTCATAAAAATAGCATTGTAAAATGCAAAATTAAAAAAAAAAGTTATATTAGGGCCCGTATTCACTAGGAACACTTACTTATCGATTCAAACCACGCCTAGCCATATTTGGCTTCGACATTTTACAAAATTAGTTTTCTTTATGTCACTTACAGTTTTAAAGTTATATTACTAATGATAAATTTTAAATAGAAAAATATTGGAAAATATCAACTCGGCCACAAGTGAATTTTCAGATGGGACTCGAACCCGGAACACCTTTGGAAATCCGGTCCAATACCCCAACCACTGAGCTACCGAGACTTGTGGACCACCGTCGAAATTCTCCAATACTTTATATTTTCCAATATTTTTCTATTTAAAATTTATCATACGTATAAAAATAGCATTGAAAAATGCAAACATTCAAAAATCATAAGTTAATTATAACTTTTTAATTTTGCATTTTACAATGCTATTTTTATACGTATGATAAATTTTAATTTTTAATAGGTCTCTGTAGCATAATTGGTTAGTGCATTGGGCCGGACTCCCAAGGATGCGGGTTCGAATCCCGTCAGGGCGACATGAGACTAGTTGCTTTTTTCTAGTATATTTTCTTGTTTAATATTTTATCATCATAAGTTAAGTATATTACTTGTTTAACAACTATACAATTTGTGACATGTACTTGTACAATAACTCTATAATCTGTGGTTATCATGGAGAAAACGAATTTTGAAAATGTCAGAACCAAGTACGACATTGGCGTCTTAAATGGTCCATAGTGAATAAGGGTCCAGTGTAAACAAGTCACAAAATACCAAGTTCTGACAAGACATTTCTCTGACATGACTGGGCCCCAACACGGATATTTATATTGTGTGTTTTAAGCCTTACTTGGTATTCAAAAAAACAACGAGATGCGCTACGGGAGTGCCGGCAGAAGTGAAAACCGCTTAAACGAAACAGCAGGAGCAGGCATACATTTTCGCCGCGCGGTAGAAAGAGAGGGGGATATTACTTCCTCTCCTACGCCGCGCCGGCGGTTTAATCTACCTCCGTCTTACGAATTTTCGATCAGGGTCACGTGTCCTGAAGCGACTTTAACATTTTTTACCCATCCCAAAAATTTAAAACTCTCGATGGGCACAACGCCGCTAAAGAATTTTCACTTCAAAATATTATTCAAATCAAAACATATCTTGAAAATTATCTCAAGTACCTACTATCTCGAATTAAACAAAGCTTTTTATTTTTTATCAATCACTCCGCAAACATCAAAACATTTTTCTTATCTTTTGATTTTATTTGGCTCTTACTATCGACAATAATAACCATTGACACATAAAGATAATTATAAATGGTATAAATAACGACCCCACTTGACGAATAATATAATATGAGTACGGCAAAAATTAATAAGTTAGGTAGGTTACTGATAAGTAAAAAAACAACGGGTTGCACTCCGGGAGTGCCCGGAACGAAACAGCAGGAGCAGGCATACATTTTCGAAGCGCGGTAAAAAGAGAGAGGGATATTACTCCCTCTACTACGTCGCGTCCGCTCTACTCTCCCTCCGTCTTACGAATTTTCGAACAGGTCACGTGTCCTGACGCGACTTTAACATTTTTTACATGTCCCAAAAATTTAAAACTCTGATGTGCACAACGCCGCTAAAGAAGTCTTCACTTCAAAAACACAAAAATATTGCTTTGTCTATGGTTAGTTTTGGTTTGTATAATAATCTACATAATACGTTATAAATTAGGTTTTGATTTTATTAAATCAAACATTTAAAAGATATTATGCGATTACGGCGGTTAAGCAGTTTTGGAAATGGTCGGTCAAAGGATGGGTGGCAGCAAATTTAATATCTCGAGAGTTCGTCCGTGCTTCGGAAGGCACGTTAATATTGGTACCCGCTGTACTGCAGTTGTTAAATAAAATCTATCGCTCCGATTCTCCTCATCAATCCATAAAGAAGTCCAGATACCGGCGACATTATTAATCGTCAAATGCGTGCATAGCCAAACTGCCTTAGATCTATTCTATACTCATTCCCACAACAATTCACTGTATAATCACAGTAACCTAAAGAAGAAGGATTAAAATTGCCCCACGTCCTACAGCAAAGTGATGTACCTCAAAAAATAATATAAAAATATGGCATACTTCCGAACGCCATCCGTACTGTCTGACATACGAAAAATAATGCTATGAATATTCTTTCAGGCGCAATACAATTAATATACTAAAATACACGAAAATACTAATAAATGTGGCGGACAGTGTAACATATGAAAAAATACTATTAATATTCTTTCAGGCGCAATATAATGAATATACTAAAATACCTAAAATATACTACAATAAGGAGAAACGCTCGGTTCTTGACTCGACTTGGATTATGGTACTCGATCATCGAACAAATGAATTGTTATTGTGTAATAGCTACCACCATCTGAGAATTTCTGTACTATTGAAAGTGATTTTGATAAATAGGTTCTATATTGCATAACTCTACATATTGTTGAACTTTGCTTTAATAAGTATTAGAAGAGCAGGTGCATGAAAGAAAAAATAACAACCTTGTTTGAAGAATATTCACAGCATTTTTTAATTTTTAGTATGTTTTAAGGTACTTCACTTTGCTTTAGGACGTAGGGTAAGGTTAATGTATTTTATTTCTTTTTTTAATGTCATTATTTTTTATATTATTATTATTATTTATTAGTTTTATTAGTATTTAAGTATATTATATTGCGCCTGAAAGAATTTTCATAGTATTTTTTTCGTATGTCAGACAGTAAGGATGGCGTTCGGAAGTATGCCATATTTTTATATTATTTTTTTAGGTACATCACTTTGCAGTAGGACGTGGGGTAATTTTCTATGGGCCGTAATCCGTCTTCTTTAATGCAAGTCTAAGTGAATGTATTGTATTGTATTGAAACCGTTCAAATAATTACCTAACCTATTATTTTTTTAATAGGTTAGGTAATTACCCGTCTGAGAATTCACTTGTGGCCGAGTTAATTTTTTCCAATATTTTTCTATTTAAAATTTACCATAAGTATAAAAATAACTTTGTTTAACTTTTATTTGCGGTTTTGGCAAATGTGCTATAGTTCTGTAACTGCATAATATATTTCGTTCAAACTTATTTTCGTTGAAAGTTTTTATAGAGGTCTACAGCAAATTTTTTTTTTAGATTTTTCACTTTCTAATATTAAAAGTTAGAGAGCAGAAACACATTTATTCACTTTGAAAGTGTATATCATTCAAACGGTTGACTTTGAGAAAAAACTGTTTTAGGAACCTCAATGTAATTTTTAATGTCCTATCTAAAGATATCCTACACGTATAGGTTTGATGAAAAAAAAATTGTCAGCTTCAGTTCCATGTATGGGGAGCCCCTCTTAATATATATATTTATTTATTTATTTTTGAGCAAAAACCGTAAAGCGGTTTACAGAATACATCTACCTACCAAGTTTCAACTGTGTAATCCTCATAGTTTTGGAATAAAGTGGCTGTGACATACATTACATCGGACATAACGAATCTATAAGGGTTTCGTTTTTTGCCATTAGGCTACGGAGCCCTAAAAATCTAACCTCTTTCTGTGTTTTGCCTGTATGCTTAATTAAGGTATTTATTTCGGAATCAGATAAAAGTTTGTGATGTTATCTGCCATTTATTATTATTAAACCACATGCAGTCGTCTGTTCATTGAGCAGTCAGCGATCACGAGGCTACGGGCGTGGAACGGCAAGGAAGCGCGTGCACAGCCATTGATAATACTGCAAGCGCTTAATAGAACTGAGGTCATCTCGCAGAAATATGTGACTGACTATGAAATGTAGATATTTTACTAGCTAATATTACTATTATTTTACTAGCTTTTCTACTTTATTACGATTTAAATTTTGCAATCACGAATTTACAACGTCAGAAGCACCATCAAGGACAAACATCTAAATGATGAACTTCTGCTTGTTTCGTATCAGAAAAACACAAAAAATTTGGTCCATATTATTCTGCCCATGGAGCAGTAATTAATTTAACATAACACTTCATGTATGTATGTATGAAGGGATTTGACTTCTTTGCTTTTTTCTATACTAATATTATAAAGAGGAAAGATTTGATTGTTTGTTTGCATTGAATAGGCTCCGAAACTACTGAACGGATTTGAATGAAATTTGGTACACAGATAGTAGATAGCCTGGTTATGAACATAGGATACTTTTTATCCCGATATTCCCACGGGAACGGAAACCACGCGGGTGAAACCGCGAGCGGCCGCTAATTAATACGTAGGTAGAAAGAGACTATCATCATTGTAGTGTTTGTATCTATGAAATGGGTATAAATCCTGTCTACACACACAAGAGGGCAACACTGGTATCTGTCATTGTCAACGATAGATTGACAGATATATGAGGGGGAGAGAAATGGGACTGAGGTTCGGCTTCGAAGTCCTGCACTCCGACCCCTCGGCATAGTGTGGTATCGCTATAACTATCGATTTTTCAAACCCCCTATAAGGGCTCTCGCTGGCACTATCACTTTCATACTAAAAATGCAATAGTGAATCTAATAGATGAATAGAAATATGTAGGAACTAGACAAAAACCCTATCGTTGAAGGGTTTTATGAGAGTTTGAAGTTTGATAGCTCAGCGATAGCACAACCTATACCGGTCGGGGTGCTGGTGTATTGAAACGTGTGCCTGTCTTGGTGTGAACGTGTGCAAGTGGAATGCTCCTGTGGTACAGCATATCCTACAATCATCATCAGCCATTCTAATGTCCTGGAACTCTTGGAGCACTGGACTCCTTATGGATGGATATGGAGATAAGGCCAGGTCAATGCTTTTTAGGGTTCCGTACCAAAATGGTAAAAAGGAAAGCTTATGGTGAGACTCAGTCTGTCTGTCACAAATCGATAAATAGAGCAAAGTTTATGTACGGATTACAGGGAAAATAAAACGATCTCTAAATAGATTTTTTTTTGTTCGTGGTAGGACTTGTTGTAAGTCCCCCTGGCTAGCTACCACCATCTTATCTAAGTCTGACGCCATAACAACAATGTATTCCGGCAGTTAGAGATAAGATAGCCAATTCCTCAGTGGTTGAGGATTCCAGGAGGGGCTCGCTTTCATCTTCAGCCTTATCAATACTTAACATCAGGTATGATGAAGGCTAAGAGTCTCCCAGTCGTTAGTAAAATAAATTAAAAAAAAACTTTAAAAAAGGTATTTTTACTTATTTGATTTTAGTTGGTCTGCCGATGTGTGGGAACAATATATGATAGTACGGAACCCACGGTGCGCGAGCCCGACTCGCTCTTGATCGGTTTTTTTACTTTATAGGCCGAAGGCCGAACGTGCGCACCATCTTTCTTCGCCACCTAGTTTTACAATTTATGAATTTACCTAAGAATAGAGCAAGAACAGCAATATGGTAAAAACTAATCACCTAAACTCATTTTCTTGAATGGGAAAAAACGTCAAGTACTTTACTGACTATTTATCGTTATTACTTGGCAACAAAGGATAAAAGACGCATATTTATATAATGGTTGACGTAAACCGGTTGGATAACACCTTAGGCAAAACAACAATATTATGTTATTAACAGTCCGCATCGCATATACACACATATATCCCGAGCCTATATATACACATATCATCGGAGAGATTGAAGCTGCCCGGCTTCGCTGGCTCGGTCACGTAGAAAGGATGGGAGAGGATCGTGCGGCCAACGTGCATACTTGGGACGACCGACTGGCAAAAAATCCAGGTATTGATGGGTCGGCGAAGTCCGAAAAGATCTGAGCGAACTTCAAATAACCACTCAGAATAGGAACAAGTGGTGCAACTTAGTGGCGGAGATCAAGATCCACTTCGGGTTGCTGAGCCAGCGAAGTATGAGAATTTTAGTTGCACGATGCTGGTATACGCGGTGCTGGTATTGCATGATCTAACTCCTAAGGATGCTCCGTGTGTGGGCGAAACACGTGTAGAGTAGTCGGTGAAGGTGCAAGGTGTGTCACTGTGTTGCATCTGCATTTATGTGCGGGGCGGGCGGGCGGTGCATCTTGCATGTAAGTTTTTCTTGCGGAATTATGCTACATATTTTTCGTTTTCTATTAAAATATGGATTTCCGCCAAGTTACGCCTGATTCTATCAAATATGTCAATTTTAACAATTGCAGATACAGCCAGGTCCAACTCCAGAACGGAGTCTGTTGGTTGTCTGATATTGATATACTCGTAAGTTTGAAATGAACTCCGTAGTTGAAACAAGTGTTTGTTAAATTGGGTTCTTGTTAAAGCTAGCCTAGTGCCGCCACTAGTTAAATTATATCATTCAAAACAACAATCCAAACAGTGTTATCTCACCACGATAGTAAATAAAGAATAACAGTTTACATAATTCACGTATTTGTTGTGAATCGAGGTCTTAGCAAGGTCCACGATAGTGTTATCAGCTTCTGGAGTGATTTCTGTATTAGTTTGATATTTATGTAGCTGTTGTTTTAGCACTCAACGAGGCTAGGCATACTCTAGAACAAAACACTAAACAATTTTTATCTGGGTCTTTGCAAGAGCGTCGCCAGCCCATGGCTCAAGGGGGGGCAGGTTGATATTATGGAGAACAATGGTACAATCAAGAGCAAGAAGCTACACTTTTACTTAGGATTTTGGTTGCAGTTGGCTGCATTTTTTAATCTCTAGGTTTAACGGCTGCCGCATAACACAAGTTTTTAATGACACTTAACGTGGCACTGTGTTCAAAAATGTTGTCCGACCATTCTGAGATAAGCTAAGCGCGATGTATTTTATTGTTCTGAACGCCTGACTAAAACTCCGGCGTGGCACTTTTGTTACCGAGATATTTACGTCCAAAGTCAGAGGAATTTTTATATGCAGTAATCACAAAAAAATAATGTTTCTCAGAAAATTTCTAACGGTTCTTAATTAAGTTCTATTACACGTAAAAGCGAACGTTTATAAGGCTTATTCACATCACAAAAATACAAGCGTAACCGGAGAAAATTCAGCATTTAATGAAAAGTCTTATAATTTTTTTTTTCTTGACTATGTAGCGTTAGCACCGAGAAACTATTTACATATTTTATTACATATTATTATGTTCCTATTGCTACAAATAAAACCTGCTTCTAATTCCCTGGACTATAACAATTAATCGTTTCTAAAGTCTTTCTGTGCGTGGGCTAGATAAATGGTGTCATTGTATCCATCTATCCATCATCAGCCTGTGGGCGTCCACTGCTGGACATAGGCCTCTCCTAGCTCACGCCTATTGTGGCGTTCATAGGAGGCTATTAGCCTACTGCTACCACGCTGGCCAGACGGGTTGGTAGAGGGTTTGTTTCAAGTTTTCCTTCTCTCGCACAGGTGTTCAATGCTTCGAGCCTCTTAGTCTACTCTTACGACATCCCAGGCATGTAAGGGAGTGGTGACACTTGTATTCTTAGGCCGTCACCACACGGCAGATTGTATACAAATATATATTTATTTATGGTTGTTGTGGCGTCAGGCTTACATAAGATGGTGGTAGCTAGCCAGACGGACTTACAACAAATCCTACCACCAAGCCGAATACAGCATGGGAATCGAACCCGGGACCTCTGGGTCTGATACGTTGTTTGTTACTACTAGACCACAGAAGGAAATAAAATAATTATAAATAGTATTAAAGCAAATAACTAATTCCCTAATCATTTTAGTTTCAGACAATGTGTATTGTGTTGTTTCACGTCACCTTTTTGACTTTATGACGTCACTGCAGGTGCACTCGCTGCGTGTGCGCAAGTCCGCCTTTATCGTTCACGGTTTGTTTTGCATTCCAGCTTGACGATAACAAAAGCGGCTACATTTGCGAATATTATGCAGTTTAGTAAAGTACAGTCAACAGCGATTCCTCGTCTGCGTACAAAGCGATTCTCCTCATCTTTTATTATGCGCACAGCGAGGGAGTGAAATTCCCTGCCTACGTCTGTATTCTCGGGCTATAATCCTGGTATATATATATATTTTTTTTTTTTTTATGAACTACGGGGAGACTCTTAGCCTTCATCATACCTGATGTTAAGTATTGATAAGGCTGAAGATGGAAGCGAGCCTCTCCCGGAATCCCATATCACTGAGGAACTGGCTATCTTATCTCAAACTGCCGGAACACAACAATGCTGAAAACATTGTTGTTATGGCATCAGACTTATGGTGGTAGCTAGCCAGACGGACTTACAACAAGTCCTACCACCAACCAAACCGAATACAATATGTATCCCCGCTGGGAATCGAACCCGGGACCCCTGGGTCTGATACCGGTGGTTGCACCACTAGACCACAGAGGCGGTTAAATATAAGGTATATTTAAAGTTCGAGTGCATATGCTTTTCTAGGCAAGCTCTCTCCATCACAGACCTATATCAAGAAAATTTTTTTCCTTTCTTTTCTTTTTCTTTCAAGTGCCTGATGTACTGCTGTTTGTACAATCGTACTGTTGTAAAATGATCAATGTGACATGTGTAGGTTACATCAACAACAGGTGAGTCAACGTATTGTTGTTTAGACAACAATAACCGGTCTGTAATCAGTAATTTGTTTTCGCAGAATATTATTGCGTTGAAACCGCAGCGTATCGTCTAAATCAGTAACTTTTCTTCTTATCGTATGAGGTTTTTTTTCTCTCTTTATTTGGGTAAGTATACAAACTTCAGCCCTATCAATACTTAACATCAGGTATGATCAAGGCTAAGAGTCTCACCGTCGTTCATAAAAAAGCTGTCAAAATCTTTATTAAGTCTACTTACTGACCGAGAAAACTCATCATCATCGACTTTGTTTAACTTACCTGAAAAGATGAAAAAACAAACAAGTATAAGTATTAGTACTTATTATAAATGAGTAGCTGGCATAGATAGATAGATAGATAAAGAGTTTATTTGCTAACACACACATATATGTACATATTACTTTCTGTGAGCTACGTCGAACAATGAAATAGTTGTTTGAACGCCGCGCGAACATTGATCTAATAGACAAAAAGTTAATAAAAGAGTCGCGTCGCGCTGCATTAAATAAGGACGAAGATTGCGAAAAATTTCTCCCGCGGAAGCGAGTGAGCGAGACAGAAATAGTGTCTCGCTCTCTCGGCCGCTCGTGGATTGTCGGGAACGTTCGAGACGCACACGTCGCGAATATTCCATGCAATTCTCGACCTTCTGCGGGCGGTATAAAAGCGGCACGCAGCGCAGCGTACATACTGAATAAAATAATAAATAATTGTTTATTTCTACTGATCATCGATTCCTCAACGTATCATCGGACGTAGTGGCATTTTTCCAGCCAGCAATATTTAAGCGTCAGTTGTGCGACTAAGCGCTCGTCCACGACACTTTCTAATGTTCCGCTCAACTTTCTTATTTTTTTATTTTATAAGAACCTTCTCCTGACAATAATAAACACAACAAATAAAAAATTAGCGATATTGTTCCATCCGTTCACGCGTGAATTGATGCGATGACCAAGGGAAATAGCAGTTAATTTTTATATATGATACGGTCTTTTTGCAGGAACCGAGTGTTTGTAAATAATCGAGTGTATTTATATACTACCGAATTATTGTAAGCAGGACTTACAATTTGCAATAAAATAAATAATTTTTCGTTTATTTATAAATCGTCCCCTTAGTGGTAAAACCGATTATCTGCACTTTTTTTTTTGCAAAATTTTGTTATAATAAATTCTCAAATTATTGTCAAGATGGCAAGGTAATATACACCTTAACACATAGATACCACTAAGGGGACGAAATTCTCATTGTCCAACGATCAGTTAAACGATTTCAGCAGAGCGTTTGAATTTAAACGAATGCAACAATAGCGGCACGGTGTACAACTACCCGTAGGTTACCCTCTACGTGTTATTGTACGCGGTCATCTCTTTGGCACATGGATTGGTAGCACGCGGGTACTAAAGTTTTGTACAACAACAAATTCAGAGTTATTTAGTACTGTTTGGTTATTTATTTCCTCGCCCGCAGGCTCCACTTCACTCATTTTCAATGAATTATCACTTTGTGTTGAACAAACCGATAAAGATTGGTATTTAGCACTAAAAATACTCCCGACCACACGTTTACGTTGTTCCGAATTTCAAACAAACTGCACGAAGCATGCATCTCGTCTAACGCATTCGTACAATATACGAAGAGATAAATTCATCCGTTTTATTGCTAATCCAATTGTCCGTTAACAATAATGCGACAGTTTACAAATACCCTAGATTATTTACAAACAATTGGTTCTTGCAAAAAGACGGTGGCATAAATATATAGATTATAATTTCGTCACATATAATCACAGTATTTAACTATGCATTGAAGTTTAACCTTTCAGGACCCGAGAAGAGACACAATAGATTTTCAATTGTTCTGTGGACACCGGGTGTCCTGCTAGTAAATGACGAATTAAGTAATGTCATCTAAAAGAAAGTTGACGTACTGCTAATAGCTAATATACTGTGCCATTCATTCCAGCAATCTGTTTGGAGGGCAAAATATTTTTTATAATGAAAATGTCTGCGTATACCTAGCTTATTCAATAACACATGTTTAGGCCAAGGACAATCAAGAATTATTGAAATAATCCTTATTATTAAGAGATTAAGGTTGCGTTTATTTGTTGAATGCTTAGAAACTAATATGATGAGATAGCTAACAGCTGTTGGTATAAAACAGATGTTTATCAACAATAGCACTTGAAGAGCTCGTCGTTACCTACTTTAACTGGAGTGGCGGGTAAGAAACTTTCGCAATGATCGGTCACGGGATGGGAGACCATTTTTTTAAACTCAGGTTTCTTGTACCTTCACCGACTACCTACTCTACACGTGTTTTCACACACAGATCTTCCTCACCTTGTAATATATATAAATAAGAAAATATACTAGAAAAGATACACTGGTCTCATGTCACACTGAACTCGTGTGGAGATGATGGTTGAGGTATGGAAAAGGGTGGTAGATGGTAAGCCACTTGTAGGAAGGTCTAATGGTGAGCTCTTCCTCCGGACTTGGTGTTGGTAGTCCGGGGACCGCGGTCCGACAGATGATCGTCGGATGTTGTATTTATGCGAGTGGCTCGGTGAAACTTTGCTTGCGTGATGTAGGTTTCCATACATGTTCTATGTATCCCATACTGAGTTGCAGTCAGCGCCATCTGTTGTCACGGTAGGTAAGATCCGTGTGTAGTAGTTTGTGCGGCGTTAGGTAGGTGCCGCCACACTCGCACCTTTAGAAATCCAGGCCAATGCACTACCAATTATGCTACCGAGACTTATGAGGACCCGTCGAAATTTTCCAATAATATTTCCCTTTCCACGCCGTTGGCCAACGTCGTTTCTTCAATGACAGAAATATTATCCTCGCAAACCTATATCGAGATAGACAGAAAAGTGTACCTTACCTTACCTACCTTGCGTGTCAAAAGTTTGATCAAAGGTCAAAGTTTTACGACCTAAGTCACAGAATATATATTAGTACAATTACGGTACAGAAATTTCACTCCCGAGTTTAGGTATGATAAACGCAAGCGTCCGGTCACCGGACTAGTCTCAATAGGCTGGCACTCGCTCGACTAGTCGCACACGCAGCGCACGCATCCGTGAAACAAAAGTAAAGTGTTAATACCGTAAGGTACTATTGCATACCTCTTGACAACCCTAGCAGATTGAAGCGAGACGGCAGACAGTTATTGTACTATGAACGCTATACGCAATGCAAAAGGTTGAAATTAGGTTGTTTTCCAGTATAGTAGGTAAATATCTCGAGGATTTTGCGCCGCTTGTATGGAAGTGAGACAGGCCTGCCTAAGTCAGTCCGCTTGAGACCATTGCCATGAAAACACACGTTACTCAGAAACGGAAATGGTTAATTGTGCTGTGCTTTCTTGCAAGAGCTCGTCAATAACATTTCCCATAACTTAAATCTCGCTCGTGACGTCTTCGTAGGCGCGAATTCAACACGCTAGTATCTCATACAGTTTGAAGCGCTCTTATTCTTATCGTCTATCTCGATAAAGGTCTGTAATAAAAATAACATACGATTTTTTTATCAAAGACAGTTAATCTTTAATTTGTTTGTCGGCACCACACGCGTAGTTTCTTTGGCAAATAATACAATTATTTTATTGTGGTCTTATCTCCGAGTTTATCATTTAAAAAACAACCAGTAGTTCAATGGCTTACGTATTTTTGTACATTTGTTGATGATATCTTCTTAGGACTTATCTCTCTGATGAAGAAAAACAAAGAATGTCTCTCTCTCTCACACACTCTCATTCATTCCATCATCCATCATCAGCCTGTGGACGTCCACTGCTGGACATAGGCTTCTCCTAGCTCACGCCTATTGTGGCGTTCATAGGAGGCTATTAGCCTACTGCTACCACGCTGGCCAGACGGGTTGGTAGAGGGTTTGTTTCCAGTTTTTCTTCTCTCGCACAGGAATTCAATGCGTCGAGCCTCTCAGTCGACTCTTACGACATCCATGCATGTAAGGGCGTGGTGACACTTGTATTCTTAGGCCATCACCACACATCGGGTTAGGCCGTCACCACACGGCGGTAACCCAACCCACCACTATCCTTTTTTTTATCGAAGTCGGAAATGCGCCTTATGGATACCCTATCGCTGGTGGGCGATAGGGTTATATGGGGCTCTTTTTGGGTAGGCATACCCAAACCCACAACTATCTTACTTATATTATGAATGCGAAGGTCTGTTTGTTTATTTGTTACTCTTTCACGCTAAAACTACTAAACGGATTTGGATGAAATTAAGCACAGAGATATTAGACAGCCTGGACTAAAACATAGGACACATTTTATCCCGATATTCCCTCGGGAACGCGGGAACCACGCGGGTGAAACCGCGAGCGACCGCTAGTAACATCTATATAGCATAAAGATATTTTGTTTTCACAAATTGATACTCAATTTGCTTACGTAATTGACGATTAAAAATTCAAAAACACCTTGTGCGAAGTCACATGATAGATCTCATTTGAAAACTGGTCCAAAACCAGTTTTTTGCAGTGAAATTGGTCTCAATACATATTTAAGCGGCAGTGTGTCATTGACTGCAACAAATAAATAAAACGGCTAAAATAAACAGCAGTACGTCAGCATCAGTTTCTTCCATTAGTATAAATAAATAAAATGTATGAAAAAGTGTTTTCATTTGCCTTAATTTCAGGTTGTGTTATTGAAGTCCCTCCATTCATAATTTAAGCATATTTAGATTTATAGAATCTATCTTATATATAAAACTCTCGTGTCACAGTTTTCGTTCCCATACTCCTCCGAAACGGCTTGACCGATTCTCATGAAATTTTGTGAGCGTATTGAGTAGGTCTGAGAATCGGCTACTATCTATTTTTTATCCCGAAATTCCACGGGAGCGAAGCCCCGGGGCACAGCTAGTATAGATATATAATTTGTTCCACGCATTCGCCCTACCACCCGTTCCAGACTCCAGACTCTTTTAGCTGCAAAAACGGGCGCAAATAAACTTACCAAACTTAATAAATTTTGTATATGTCGTAGGATAATTTGATAAATCGAATTTTCGCGAAATACCTAGGAATTTAGCGAAAACACGGATAATTAGACAATGGGTGTTGTCATTTCTCAATACTACTGAAAAAAGATAGGATTTTTGAGAAAAAACTGGTTGCCTTAGTAAGATTACGAAAAGAATCCCTGGCTATTATGAAATAAGAACACTGATTGGCTGGTCGGACCGTCCAAAACAACATCTTCTCTGGTGGTTGACGACTTGACGTTTCAAATGTCAATCTATTCTCTCACGTGTAGTAAACTTTCTATGAACCAATCAGAAAAAGAGTTTGCAAGAAACCAAAAATTAAGCCAATCAGAGTTAAGAATATCCAATGTTTACTAAAGCAACCAGTATTTTTGCAAAAACCCAATCTTTTTTTAGTAAGATTGAGAAATGTCAACACCATTGTCTAATTATCCGTGTTTTTGCAATATCTCTAGGATTTTTGCGAAAATTCTATTTATCAAATCCTCCTACGACATATACCACAATAAAACAAATATCGAATTTACCCCGATCCTCGGGAACTGAAACTAGAACGGAGGTGACACAGCCGAACCAAGTCGGACTAAACTAGTTTCTCAATGACATAATGGTTCAGTGACCTTTTATCCCAAGTTGACATTGACATAAAAACGGTGCGAAAATTATTTAAACCCCACGCAATATGACATTGATATAAAAAATGGCGGGAAAATCAATAAACTGGCGGCCATTTTACGGAAGTGATGAGCTTACGCACCCTTCTTCCGCGTGTATGACTGATTATTTTTGTCAATAGTGATCCGTGACTGTCGATTCGTGACAAAAAGTCAAGTTCAATTAATATAAACATTGTTTGTGTTCGTGTACGGTTATACTTTGTTTTGAATTAACGTTATCTCAATGTGTTTATACATTAAATCCGTTAGCTATCGATTAAAATTAAAAGTGAACTGTCCCTGTTTACGTTAAACGCGATATTGAGAAAAAAGTAAACTATTTATATTGGCAAAAACAAAGATAATATTATTTTTGTTTGATGGACGTACAGGCAAGTAGAACTACCATCCGTCCGGTTTTTTCCAGACTTATCCTAGTTTAGACGTCTTCCGGGGGGCGTCAGGTAACGGAATTAATCCTAACTTTGTGACGGGGCTCCTAATGTATATGAAAAATATGGTTGGTTTATAAAAGTATGAATAAATAGCAGTGTCTAGCCTGCTGGCTTCTGTAAGATTACGTCAAAATGAGCCGAACAAGAATCGTGGAACGGAGAAAATTTGAATTTAGACAGAACAGATAAAAATACAACTTGATTACCATAGAGTGAGACTACGGAGTTTCCAGGTTTCATCCATCCATAAGGCTAGAACGAAATGGCATCTTTACAACTTATCCTTTTACTGATAGTGTTAACCCATCAGAACATCTTTTGTCTATTGTTTTTTTCTTAGCACAAATAAAATCGACTCTAAGCAATAAATAAATTTGAATTTATAAAATAGGAAGTTACGTATGTGCCGCATTCGAATCGCAGCGTAAGCGCTAAGCGACATCCGAATTCCGCCCGCGTTTTCTGGATCCGTTTTTTCACGGATTCCGACGCAGTGCGCAAGCGCTCTTACGAGAGGGCGCGAAAGAAATTGTTATTAAAAGGATGTTTTTATTTTAATTTTGATTCAATTCAACTCAATATCATTTATTCAGTCTAGGCTGTTACAAGCACTTATGAACGTCAAAACCAAGGCTGTACAGGGAAATATCTATATTATTAACTAAAGTTACTGGAGTTTATAGTTTTAGTTCTTTCTCATGTCAGAGCAACACCTGAATCTTATCACACTGTTCCTCCAGCGCCTTTCCACCATCGGGGTACCAGACGCAGGTTACCCTTAGTCGTTGACATTCCAGCGATCCGTATCAAGCGCTTTGCTGACACATTTCTAATGCGAACCGCTAAAGAATGGAATGCGCTGCCTGCTCATGTGTTCCCCGATTCCTACAACCTTGGTCTCTTCAAGGCGAGAGAGAATAGGCATTTCCTGGGCAAGCATATTACACCTTAGACCACATCCTGTTTACTAAGCACGATGGTGTTCAATTGAAATGCCTGCTCAGTTACTTGTAAAAAAAAAACTGATGCAAAAGCTTAGCCAGGGTTGCGATATTTAAAAAAAGCGAACGTTTTTCAAGTCAATGGTTGGGTGACCAAATTTTTTTAAGAGTATATCTAATAGCTGGTTGGTGCAACATCCATAGATTAACCCTAAGAGCCCTATGTCTTTACGACATAGGGCCCTGAATCCAATATTTTAAAGTATTATATTATTCTAAATATGAGAAATCTGGTATGGCCCGCCCTGCACCAGTGTATAAACTAGGGCGGTTACAACCCGATACTCGGGTTCGTCGATCGACGAAAAATTCCAAATTATGCGAAAATCTTTAATTGCAGTTTGTGATCATCACGTTTAACATTTTGTATATTTTATAGTTTTCGGAACATATAGACTCGAGTACCTTTAATTTGATACCTTACTCGGCCGCGTACTACGCGCCAAAGTCCCTATCGAGTCGTCACAAATTTTGCGAACCTGAAGTATATAGATAATAAATTGTATAAGCACATCTTAAGTTTCTTCGCGTACTCATAATTGAAATAAAACAACTTTTGCGGAATATTTAGTGCGATTTATTCACGCGAAATATATATTTGGTAATAATTTTTCGGTTTATTTGAGGTTTTTTGGTTTCCCGACGTTTCGGCACCTTTTCAGTTGCCGTGGTCACGTATACATTTCGGGTAAATAAATCGCACTAAATATTCCGCAAAAGTTGTTTTATTTTAATAAATTGTACTTATCATTTTGTAATAGTGAGAAAAAAAATCATTTTCAGATTAGTTTTCCCTCGACTCAACTGCGCATAATTAAATTATACATTTCAATTTAAAAATCTTACGTAAGATACAAAGGTGAAGTATACTGTAGGTATATTATACCACCTAGTGCGTAGAAAATCGATAAAAAAAACATTAAACGCACTTGATAAAACGTGTATAATCTAATCAAACGATCTTAGTACTTCAGGATTATTTTGACATTTCCTATTGGCAACAATATGTGTGCTTTATCAAAATCGCCATTATCATATTATCTTATTTTCATTGGTTAGTGTTGAACTTTGGTATTGATAACATAGGAAAGAAAATAAATATTAATAAAATCTATGCTAAAACGACATAACTGACCTGGGACCCTTACCGCGCAAGTGTCGTCGGCATCGACAACCGACTTCATTTGACAGATGGATGTGACATATTGCTCTTAGTCTTTGGTAAGTTTAATTTGTGTCAAAAAGAAGCAGCAATGTGTCACATCCATCTGTAAAATGCAGCCTATTTCAATGCCGACGCCACTTGCGCGGTACAACCCCTGCTCGATATTAACTCAGATCCGCTAAGTAAACTACATTCCATACTTGATCCAGAGAAGAGGCAGTGATTGCTATTGTCCTTTGTATTGGTTAAGTATTATATCATATTAGTTATCAAGACTAGTTATTAACACATAAGCCTCCCCCCTAGCCATGATCTACCATGGCCGATCTGGAAGTCTTTAAATAGGCTTCGGACTCAGACCGGCCGCAGTAAAGAAAACATGGTCAGGTGGGGCTTTTCGGCTGGTTCCGCGGAATGCCTTTGCGGTGCAGTCCAAACGATGGACCACCTAATATCGTGCCCCGCGTGTCCTGACACCTGCACGCAGGAGGATCTCATGACAGCATCCGACAAGGCTGTCAAAGTGGCTGAATTCTGAGCCTCGATACTTTAGTGTCTGCAATCGACACGCTAAGAAGAAGAACACATAATTAAGATGTAGTGGAACATGCTGTATTTACCTTTTAGTGTTTGTTGCGCCTAGATTTATATCTATTAAGCCAGTAATTGTTTAAATGTATTGGTACAATACAAACGTTGGTTAATCGTTTTTAAATTAAAAAAAAAACTGCGAAAGGTAAGCTTTGCCTAAGTACAATTGTACCGTGGCCATTACACTCGCGAAAACGAACTGCTGAACTTCTGGAGCTGAGCAAGTCAAACATCTGTGCGATGGACAGATCAGAACTTTAACTGGACACTGCAAACTAAACAGAAGCCCTACTCTACCAGAGCCAGAGGCTTCATTTGACAGATGGATGTGACATATTGCTCTTACTCTTTGGTAAGTTTTCAGTTGTGTCAAAAAGAAGCAGCAATGTGTCACATCCATCTGTCAAATTAAGCCGATTCCGATGCCGACGCCACTTGCGCGGTACGGTCCCAGGTACCAATTTCATATTATATGAAGTTAAGTGGCACTGACGTTTGCCGGTACGAGTACTGCAAAGTACAGCCAGCGTAGCATGCGCACCGCGACTCGCTGTCGACGCTTATCTCGCGATGTCTGTCCCGCTCATATCAGTACGGTGTGAGCGGGACAGACAATACGCTCGCGCGAGAAAAGTGTCGAGAGAGCTTTGTCGAGGTGCTCATGCTACGCATGCAGGTTGTCCGGTGGCAGATTTCGAACTTCCTTTGCTAATATTTTTAAAAGTAAAAAACAAGGTGGGAATTTTATCGTGGTTTGATTTGTCCTTTGTGGATTTGTGTACTAAAGATCTCCTCAGTGGACGGATGCGCAACAATCTAGGCGTATTTTAAGGCAAGGCCAATGATTCGTGTACAAATTCGTCAATATTTGTCACTAGCTGCCGGTTTCACCTGCGTGTTTCTAGTTCCTGTCTTATTTCGTCAAAATTCCCGACTTAAACTATCGTCCATCTCGATAGACGGTAAAACATAAAGTTGAATATTTAGCGAAGACTATCGCGTACTTTTCATGGATATACGCGATCTAAGTTCAATCTTATTTGGTTAACAATAAAGACGTGTCGCGGACAAAAAGTCCTCCGTTATCCGTCGTCTGCGCTAGCTATTATAGAAATCTATACTGCGGAAGCGTCCGTAAATTGATTAAATGGACACAACCCCACAACGGCTGGGTGGGGGAGAGCTATGCAATCCAGCATATGCACCTAGGGTTGCCCCAAATGCCAACCTTCTATAAAATTTGATATAAGTACTATTTCAATGAAAGCTGAGCAACGGGGCTTGTTTACGCCATTTTCGGCATCCCTATTTTAAATTCGCGAGCTTCATGATGTGGTTCCTTACTTCCTATCCCTTTCCTACTCACACCATCATGCGCAGAGTGAAAGAACTAATCAAGCAAGTGCAGTGCATCGTGATTCGTCGCGTCAGTCCTTCCGCTTCGACAACCGACCCGCGCCGCCACGATGTGCGTGCGACTCCTGATATAATTTAAAATAAAATGCATTGACCGCAGCTTGAATTTTTTTTTATTTTTTTTTTTATCTTTATTTGGAAAACCAACAGCTTTAACAATGCTTATATAATAACTTATGTAAATATTTTGTAAGCCAATTACAGGTTTCCTTAAATAAACCAATAATTTTGTGACAAACGACTTTTGGTGATGTAAACCATAAGCAAAATTATTCTTACAAAATTGCGCAAAAAATATATTTATATTTATGAAAATAGCTGAACATGGCCCGAGAGCAACATGTACAAATGTGAAAATTGTTACTGTTGTATTTATGTTTTTGTGTTTTTATGTAAGTTACAATGAACCAGCACTAGCATTTACATTTTAGTCTTATTCTCGTTAAAAGGTCTCTTGTCGTAAGTTTTGTGAACTGATAGCGTAGCCTCCCTAACACACGCAAGTAGTTGTAACAGCCCAAACTAAATAAATGATATTGTGTTTAAATATTACTAGTGACTAAATAAACAAAAAAATATCTATTAAAATATAATGGTATATATATATATATATAATTACTTTTGTAGCCTATCGAAAAATCAGGTACTTTCTTTGATATGTTGAATTACTCTCTTTCTGAATGTATCTTCGGAAATTCCGAATAGTTCCATCTCATCAAATTTAGTGTTGTAAGTATGAGCGATGCGGGTGAGAACATTATTGCCGGCATATCTAGTGAAATGCCTGGGAGTGTGCAGCAAGGACGTGTGGCGGGTACGTCGAGTCGGGCTACGAAGCGCCATACCCGCCACTAGTTCGGCACAATCAAGGTTCCCATTTATGATGTCAAACAATAAGCACATGTCCAGGTAATCGCGCCGCTCCTCAAGAGTCAAGAGCGAGTGATGACGACAAGCATCACTATAAGATTCAGGCGAGATATGACGTCGGTAGTTTAAATGATGGACGAACTTTCTTTGAATACGTTCTATGTGATCTTTATATACATTATAGTATGGAGACCAAATTGGGCTTGCATATTCTAGGACACTCCGCACGTATGCAAAATAGATAATCTTAATGGCATATATGTCTTTAAACGGCCTGCATGTGCGCAAAACAAAACCAAGGTTTCTGTAAGCCCTATCAACGATGCAGTCGATATGCTTGGATAGATCTAACTTACTGTCTAGGATAACTCCTAGATCGCGGATCTCGCTGACTTTAGGAATTTTCTGATTATTAAAATGATATGGATAGTTAATAGAATTGCTCTTGCGTGTATAAGTGATGCATTGGCACTTGCTTACGTTAACGGTGATCTTATTCTGAGCATAGTACCGGCTAAGATTATCTAAATCTGATTGTAAAGATTCGCAATCGTAATCTTTGTTAATCTGAAGAAAAATTTTTTTGTCGTCCGCATACAACAAATGTTCAGCGCATTTCAAATAGCTCCCGATGTCATAAAGATATGCGTTATAGAGCAAGGGTCCGAGATGAGAGCCTTGTGGGACTCCCGTGGATATCTTAATAAAGTTGGATCTGAAGCCACCGAGTACGACAGCCTGAGAACGATTTTTCAAGTATGATTGTAGCCATCGGAGTAGATCGCCATGGATACCCAATTCGAACAGCTTACGGAGCAGGATGACGTGGTCCACACGATCGAAGGCTTTTTCGAAATCGGTATACACCACATCAACCTGTCCACCACCATCCATATTCTCCAAGACATACTTAGTAAAAGACGCGAGGTTAGTGACGGTGGAACGACGCCGAAGAAAGCCGTGTTGTCTGTCAGATTATAAACTGTGTAATGAGTGATTCAGTGTTCTAAAGTGTGTGGAACTTAGCCGGCCGGCAGAGTAACCTAGGCCTAGGGTTCCTGTCCATCCGGCATGTGTGAGACAGTGAGTGGCGTTTCCTGAAGTGCAGCTGAAGGCAAGATACTCCAGAAGCTGAATCGAACCGCGCTCGGTGAGTCCCCTTCCTCTCCATAGTATCTAAGGTCCACATCATTTTTTTTCTGAACCACAAATCACAAACCGCCCATCTAGCCGCTATACAGTCCACTTAAATTCCCGCCATCCCAGGACTGATACACATTTTATGCCTGCTCGTGGCCACGTTTGTACCAAACCAATACCCAGCCGAAACCTCAAGCTGCATAAGCACCTACTTATAAAGGTAAGTATAATCGCGTAGGTTTTCTGTAGTTAACTTACACTTTTTTTAATTAACAAAAAACTTTATTTCCCATTCAATGCAAGTTGACGCTCAAGCCCAACTCCGATAACGTTTAGTCATAATCGTATTTTAATTGTGTTTCCATTAGTGCTTGCTCTTTTACACAAGTTTCGTGCCTACTGATTAAAAAACAGTAGTAACTGATCCACGATTGAAATACGATTATGACTAACTAACCTTATGCTTCTGTTAAAGCTGATAAGTTTCTTGCGGCCGTTCTTCTTATCAGTTAAAAGATGTCCTGAATGGCTGGTAGGAAAAAAAATATTGGACGATTCGAAAGCACTTATCTATAAGTCTATTTGAATAGAAATCTTTGACTTTGACTTTGACTTTTGACTTTGACTTATGTATGCCTGGATTAACAACAGCACCCCGACCGCCTAACGGTATAGCTTGAACTATCGCTATAGCTATCGATTTTCCAAACCCCCTACAAGGGCTCTCGCTGACGCTATCACTTTCATACTAAAAATGTAATAGTTAATCCAATAGGTGAATAGAAATACGCAGGAATTAGTCAAAAACCCTATCGTTAAAGGGTTATAGCGATAGCACAAGCTATTCCGTTAGGCGGTCGGGCCGCAGGTTTATTAAATACGAGGGTGGATTGAAAAGTAGTCGGCCTAACACAGATCCATTTAATTCTAAAAATCAACTCTACCCACATTGTTAAGTTCAGTTCAGAATAGTTAATTGTGTGAAGTTTGAAAGGTGTGCTATACTTAGTTGTGATTTTATAAATTTATTAACAAAGCAATCGGACATAATCTCAGCAAATGGAGCAAATCGAGCAGCGTGCCGTCATTAAGTACCTCCATAAGAAGAGGCTGTCATCAAAAGCCATCCATGATGATATGGTCAGTACATTAGGGGATTCCGCTCTGTCATATACATCCGTCAAAAAATCCATAGCAGAATACAAGCGTGGTAGAGAGAGTGTGAAAGGCGAACCCCGCTCTGGGAAGCCTTCGACGTCCACTACTGACGAAAATATTTAAAAATACTTGATTTAATTATGGGAGACCGCAGATAAAAAATTAGAGAGATAGCCGAGACTATAGGCATCTTTTATGAACGAACTCAAAACAACATAGTCAACGTGTTGGGTTTCCACAAGGTGTCTGCGAGGTGGATTCCGCGACTGCTTTCAGTTGAACAAAAAAGTATGCGATTGACTATTGCACTCGACTGTTTGGAGTTATTTGAAGCCGATGAAGATGATTTTTTGAATTGTTTTGTTACTATGGACGAAACATGGGTTCATTACTGTACACCAGAAACAAAACAACAATTAAAACAGTGGAGAAGACCTGGATCACCACCCGTAAAAAGGCTAAGGCGATTTTGTCGGCAAATAAGGTGAAGGCTTCAGTATTCTGGGACTCGAAGGGTGTGATTATGGTTGATTATCTTGAAAGGGGTTAGACCATAAACTCTGATTACTACTGCACCTTACTAGGTCGTTTACGAGAGGAAATAAAATAAAAACGTCCAGGAATACTCAGAAGAAAAGTCCTGTTTCATCAAGATTACGCGCGTGTTCGTCGTCGACAGCTGAACTCCACAACTGTGGCTTTGAACTGTTACCGCATCCGCCTTATTCACCTGATCTGGCACCATCGGACTTTTTTCAGATCCCTAACCTAAAAAAACACTTGGGAGGTCAAAGATTTTCGACAAACGACGAGGTCAAAGCAGCAGTAGACGCATATTTTGACTCTAAGTAAGAATCATTTTTTTTAAACGATCTAAATGCTTTGAAGGTAAGGTGGCAAAAGTGCATTGAACTTGATGGTGATTATGTAGAAAAATAAAAATATATTTGATTTAGTATGTGCTTATATTCTTAGTTAGGCCGAATACTTTTCAATCCACCCTCGTAGCTTGAAACTTTTTTACAGTATAGCCTAAACATATAAATTGGTTGGTGGTAGGACTTGTTGTGAGTCCGCCTGGCTAGCTACCACCATCTTATCTAAGTCTGACGCCATAACAACAATGTTTTCAGCATTGTTGTGTTCCGGCAGTTAGAGAGAAGATAGCCAGTTCCTCAGTGGTTGAGGATTCCTGGAGAGGCTCGCTTCCATCTTCAGCCTTATCAATACTTAACATCACGTATGATAAAGGCTAAGAGTCTCCCCAGCATTCATATAACCAACCAAACCGAATTCAATATGTACTACCCGCTGGGAATCGAACTCGGGATCCCTAGGACTGATACCGGTGGTTGATACCACTGTACCACAGAGGCGGTTTAAAAAAAAATCGATTTGTAGTTCGATCGTTTTATGAATAAAAATATTTGTATTTACTTGTACTGTTTACTTGAAAAAAATTTAATGTCGGAGGGGAAAAAAACAGTCTCTATAACAGGCCTTAGGGTTAACAGTTCTGAAAAGGTTAGGAACCACAGCTCTAACAAGTTGGCAACCCTAGCTTTACCCTACCGTAGCGATGTAGCGATGCACCCAACACCCAATGTCCTATTTATAGACTGCCTGTCTATACGTACGCAGTCAAACTTGACCTAGAGCGGGCACGTGCCAGAAGCTATGAACTCTTTGACATTGCCAGGCGACTTTCAACTTTATCATCATCATATTGTTATAGACACAGACGTTTTAATGTTCGCACATACTACAGAATGACTTAATATTTACATTATCACTTTGACAAGTAAAAAACCGTGAGTCTTTTTACGACTGTTACTAAGGTAGCCAAAATCGTTCAATGATCGATTTTTTTAAGATAACCACACGTCGTGAAAGATATATTTTCTCTACAAAAACATAGCCTATGTGATATGTGGGTTCCAACAAAAACAAAACAGTATTTAATTATGATTTTGTAATTTTTGCTTTGTAATCGAGATTTGAAAATTTTTTCTGCAATTGAACCTTATTCAAAGTAATTAAACTAAAAATTAATACCTGAAATTAGTTATTTAGTAATTTCGTAATCCAGAAATCGATTTTAGCGACAATCAAAATCGATTTAATGTCGAAAATCAGTAATAATTATTGACATTTACTCTCGATCTCACGCGATCACGTCAAAAGTAAACCTCCAGCTATGAGAGATAACAACAAACGTAGGTAGGTATAAGAGAGGTTATAAAATTAGATACTGATTTAGTACAGATTACTACCAGATGAACCATAGTTTTGATGTATCTGTGTAGTGTCGGCTTAGAATTGTTTGTACTACCCCTTCTCATCCCGTAGGTGTCGTAAAAGGCGACTAAGGGACTCAGCCTGCAAGCGTGGCGATTATGGCAAACGCCCCTTTTGGGGGCTGGCCTATACCCAGCAGTGGGTGTCATGTGGCTGAGACGACGACGAACCATAGTTTTAGTGCTGCTATTCTGAACAATAAAATAATAACATCTTCGTATTTTTTTCAGTCTTTCCGAACATTTCGTTCATGGTTACCCTATCCCCGCATCGACGTACGCACGAAGGTCTGATAAATACTAAGTACAAGGTTTCTTAAATTATTGATACACTAGCGGCCGCTCGGTACCCGTTCCCGTGGGAATATCGGGATAAAAAGTATCCTATGTTCATAACCAGGCTATCTACTATATGTGTACCAAATTTCATCCAAATCCGTTCAGTAGTTTCGGAGCCTATTCTTCTTCTTATCGAGTGAGGATTAGTGGCCACCTCTGGTGTCAGAGTTTATCAAGTCGCCTATAAGGCCTCTGACTTGGCTTAACGACTGTAATCAAATTACAACAGCCGGGACCGACGACGGTTTAACGTGCCCTCCGAAGCACGGAAGCGCTCAGATATAATGCCACTTTACGGTGACCAATCCGACACCTGACCGGGCCGAAATTTGCTTAACAAACTTTCTTCTGTATAATTAGTACCTATAGAATACACATTGGGTAACCTAGCTTCTGGTAGTAACCTTAAAATAAATTAAGAAAGTACTTATAACAAGGTTTCACAATACTTGGTACACTAGAATCGGTTAATAAAAAAAGTAATTATCTGTGTAACTGTTGCCAAAACTACTGTAATTTTAATTCGAATAAATAATTATTTCCTGAAAACTATTGACTGAACCGATTTCAAAATTCAATAAATATTGGACCAACTTTGAAATCCAACCGACCGAGCCTCTGTGCTTCGGAACTTTAGAGGCTTCGGAAGGTGTAAGTGTAACTGTTACCAAAACTACTGTAATTTTAATTAAAATAAATAATTATTGCCTGAAAACTATTGACTGAACGGATTTCAAAATTTAATAAAAGTTGGACCAACTTTGAAATCCAACCGACCGAGCCTCTGTGCTTCGGAACTTTAGAGGCTTCGGAAGGTGTGAAGTGTAACTGTTACCAAAACTACTGTAATTTTAATTAAAATAAATAATTATTGCCTGAAAACTATTGACTGAACCGATTTCAAAATTTAATAAAAATTGGACCAACTTTGAAACCCAACCGACCGAGCCTCTGTGCTTCGGAACTTTAGAGGCTTCGGAAGGTGTAAGTGTAACTGTTACCAAAACTACTGTAATTTTAATTAAAATAAATAATTATTGCCTGAAAACTATTGACTGAACGGATTTCAAAGTTTAATAAAATTGGACCAACTTTGAAATCCAACCGATCGAGCCTCTGTGCTTCGGAACTTTAGAGTCTTCGGAAGATGAGTAGTGTAACTGTTACCAAAACTACTGTAATTTTAATTTTAATAAATAATTATTTCCTGAAAACTATTGACTGAACCGATTTCAAAATTTAATAAAAATTGGACCAACTTTGAAACCCAACCGACCGAGCCTCTGTGCTTCGGAACGTTAGAGGCTTCGGAAGGTTATGTTTCTTTCCTTCTTGGCGCTCGAGATACAGATAACACATAAGTAACATATTTAGGACCTGCCCCCTAATTGTCTAATTTCAAAATCTGACGGTGGTGAAACCGGCCCTAGTCATCCACTCCGTGATCGATCACTGCAACAGTGGCTTAATCCGTTTTATCTAGTACCATCTTCCGCCCATGGTTCAACCCGCATGGTTCCTGTTCCCGTGGGAAGATCGGGATAAAAATTAGCTTAAGTTACTCTCCGTCCTTCCAACTAACTCTATATCAAAAATCGAGTATCATCATCATCATCATCAGCCTGTGGACGTCCACTGCTGGCCTCTCCTAGCTCACGCCTATTGTGACGTTCATAGGCTATTAGCCTACTGCTACCACGCTGGCCAGACGGGTTGGTAGAGGGTTTGTTTCAAGTTTTCCTTCTCTCGCACAGGTTTTCAATGCGTCGAGCCTCTTAGTCGACTCTTATGATATCCCAGGCATGTAAGGGAGTGGTGACACTTGTATTCTTAGGCCGTCACCACACGGCACAATTTATAATAGTTTATTATTATTTATATATTATTTAGGATAACATTTAGAATTTAAACTATTTCCACCAGATTACTTGAGAGATGAATAGACAGAGGTGCTGATGCTGCCAAGGAATGACGCAACGGGAGGTTTTTATTTCGTTATTACAAGAGCCAAAGTCCGACACGTTAGTGTTAAAGATATTCTAGTAAACTTGGCAACAGCTGTTATTTCAGAATGCAGACAAACAAAGACATCGTATAAATCAATAATAATGTTCTAAATGCTAACAATGGGTGATAAATATTAAACAAGAAAATATACTAGAAAAAAGCAACTAGTCTCATGTCGCCCTGACGGGATTCGAACCCGCATCCTTGGGAGTCCGGCCCAATGCACTAACCAATTATGCTACAGAGACCTATGAGGTGTTGGCCACCGTTGCTTCATCAATGAGAGAAATATCCTAGTATAACTAGTATATTTTCTTGTTTAATATTTACCACATAAAAATAGCATTGTAAAATGCAAAATTAAAAAGTTATAAGTAACAATGGGTCTTTGCTTATTTATTTATTTATAGAAACAAACAGTTATACAAATTATATGGTTAAAGAAATATAAGAAAGAAAGAAAATTAATTTATTTGAGACAACATTTACAAGGACTTTTTTTTTGATGGTCAACGGGGAGTCTCTTAACCTTCATCATAACTGTGATTAAGTATTGATAAGGCTGAAGATGGAAGCGAGCCTCTCCCGGAACCCTCAACTACTGAGGGACTGGCTATCTTATCTCTAACTACCGGAACACAAAAATGTTGAAAACTTTTTTGTTATGGCGTCAGACCACAGAATACTTAAAACTACAAGTGTCAGACTTAGATAAGATGGTGGTAGCTAGCCAGGCGGACTTACAACAAGTCCTACCACCAACCAAACCGAATACAATATGTATCCCCGCTGGGAATCGAACCCGGGACCCCTGGGTCTGATACCGGTGGTTGTTATCACTAGACCACTGAGGCGGTTAAATTAGTAATTGTAAGCAATTAGTTATTATTAAGTAAGTATATATACATAGACCTATAAGTTCCCTAAATTGTTACCAACCAACAATTAAAAACCAACTAAACTTTCTAAAGTTCGAAAGAAGTCAACCTCACATGTTAACTGCCGGAACACAGTAATGCTGAAAACATTGTTGTTATGATATCCTTAGCTCAAGGTTTGTCTAATAACCGAGAAGATGCCAATTTTTTAATCCTAAACCAATTACAGTCGTTCCCAATAACTTACCCATACTAACAGATAGGGCTACTATAGTTTTGTTGCTTAGTTATTTCTGTTAAATGATGGCAAATAACAAATATTGCCTAGCAACTCAACCACAGTAGGCTTACCTCTTACTGCGGATAGGTTATTGGGAATGGCAGTTAGTCGGGTAGACTAATTGGTTTAGGAATAAAAAATTGGCACATTTTTGCAATTCAATTGAACCATAAAGTAATGCCAAATATTCTGGCGAATAGCCAGTGATTCCGGCAGTGTTTGTCAACATAGTTTGGTCTTGATCTCATTATGTGGACCCGACGAAATATTGCTAGAAAATACTGAGTATTTTTTTTCTTGGAGTTGTTTGTGATGAAGATGACTGTCTTGACTTCCCAGTATACGGAAAAATTACATACTTTTACTGTTATAAAACTATAGGCCGGTTAGAGATGTTACAAATGTTATCAGATATATATATATATAATTCTTCATACCTTTATCTAGATTTGTAAAGTTTCAGAAACACGATTTTATGACTTATGATAAATTTTAAATAGAAAAATATTGAAAAATAAAAACAACTCGGCTACAAGTGAATTCTCAGATGGGACTCGAACCCACGACCTTTGGAAATCCGGTCCATCGCTTTAATCCAAAATCGTATCTCAGTCGTGTTTTAATTTTTTTTATGAACCACGGGGAGACTCTTAGCCTTCATCATACCTGATGTTATGTATTGATAAGGCTGAAGATGGAAGCGAGTTTCTCTCAGAATCCTCAATCACTGAGGAACTGGCTATCTTATCTCTAACAGCCGGAACACAACAATGCTGAAAACATTGTTGTTATGGCGTCAGACTTAGATAAGATGGTGGTAGCTGGCCAGACGGACTTAGAACAAGTCCTACCACCAACCAAACCGAATACAATATGTACCCCCGATAGAAATCGAACCCGGGTTCCCTGGGTCTGATCTGATACCGGTGGTAGTACCACTAGACAACAATTTAAGTTTCATGAAGAACTTGTGTTATGGATACTAGATAACGGATAAAAATACATACATATACTTTTTTTTGTAAATACATACATAATATACATTTTAAACACCCAGACCAAGACAAATGACATGTTCATGCACAAAAATATTTGTCTTGTCCGGGGATCGAACCCGGGACCTCTGACGCAGAAGGTGGGATTAGTACCCCTGCGCCAAACAGGTCGTCAATTCGCGATTCGCTTAAGAATTGTGAACTCCAACTTTTTTGTCATGTCAATGTAGACCCCCGTAGAGTCTCCCGTGGATCCCTAAGGATCCACCTGGACCACTTTGGGAATCAATACGTTACAGTGTCAATAAAACCACATAGTCCATACCTAAAATAGATTTAGGTAGTGAAGTATCCTTATTTGTTACTTTTACCGCAACTTGAATTATTTTATAAGTGTCTACGACATACGTAATAGTCGATGTTGAAGAATGCTAAGTAAGCATTTATTTTAATTGTGTTATTTAATGTAAGTTTATTTTAATAAAGATCTGACTTCGAAGCAGAGAACATGTTTTCATTTTAACTGCCTCATTCCCGCTGCAAATCCAAATACCTCAGTAGCATGTATAAAATAGTAATAACAAAATTTTTTCATTGTGGTTTTATAGCATTGCAATAATAAGACAATGCTTGTACAAAAAGCTTAAACTCTTAATGCAACACAATAAGATTCAAAATCTTATACAAACATCAATAGGCTACGATTGCACAGTCATCCTTCATATAGACAACAAGAGGTAGCAAACAAAAAGCATCTCTTTGACCAAAACAATAAGACTTAAAGTCCTATTGTAAACAACAACAGGGTGTACATGACCATACTCAGCTAGACACTGGCTTATCAAGTGTTTAATATGATTGTTATTCTGCTAACACACAATGAGGTCATTTAGCGCATATGTGGTTCGAGTAAAATGGTCTGTGTTATAAAGTTATAAACAAACAGAGAATTAGGACATTTGGGGGAAAGTCTGAAGTGCATTACCCCGTCAAAATGTTGTGCTTTAGAGAGACGAGACTATAACAGATAATTAGTGTGTTATGAGGAGAAATTTGTATACTAATAGCAAAATTTGTGTGAATTATAGTTTTTAAGATATTTGAGAAAAACAGATTTTGCTGGAGAAAGTTTGAAACGTTACCCTTGCAAAAAATCGTTTCAGCCCGGAACCAAATACATGAATAGATAGCTTTTATTGCGTAGTAAATGTTAGCAAATAGTGTAATTTTGCTATTAGTAAACAAATTTCTCCTCATAACACACTAATTATTTGTTATAGTCTCATCTCTCTAAAGCACAACATTTTGACGGGGTAACGCACTCGAAAGTTTGTGTTAAAAACATTACAGCTAGATTGATCCCGAAGTAGCTTTTAGTGATACGATACAAACCGATTTTACTACTATCAGCGCTCCGGGCGAGACTTGCATTTTATTTTTACGATTAAATCGGACTTTTTCGTTGATTTGGCTTTGTACTGACGTTTCGACACCAATCCAGGAGCCGAAAGTAAATTCATAACGGTTTATTTATTTCTAATAGACACAATACTTAAGTGGGAGGAGAGAGAGAATCTCACGGATTATACTCCACTTGTCACATACGCTGTTCGTCATTTACGCAATTCGTTACTAGCCTTCTGATATAGGTACTCAATCAGTCAGAATCGCGTAAGGCCATATAAGTACGCGGTTGGTCATCATGTTTGGCATTTCGTCTTATACGCGTTTTGTCATGATTTTGGTATTACAACGACGAATAAAATTAATGAATGTTCTTTGTATAATATTCATGTTTAATTTTAAGTATACAGAATATCATAACAGCATGTTTTGATACTAGCAACGCCATCTAGGAAGGTAAGGTAATTATACCATTTTTATTTTGTTTATCTGTAATCCAATATAATACTTTAACTTTAAAGACGTGTGAAGAACTGCGTTTGTGACGAACCACGTCTATGACGAGCTACGTGAACGACGAAATGTCTTTATGACGATCCGCGTCTGTGACAAACTACGTGAATACCCAATCGCGTATAATGAATTACTGCGAAAGTGACGGACAGCGTATGTGATAAGCGGCGTGTAATCCGGCAATTCTCGCGCTGCGACGACGGCGAGGTCTCGAATTCAAAATTTTTTGGAGCAACAAATCTGTATTAAAAATTCACTGTAAACAATATTCGACTTTAGAGGATTACATTTAAATAATTAGGGATAGAAAAATGTCGAATTCGACATAATCTCAGCGTGAGAATCGCCCACCAGGGGCGTAACGTCATCGTCGGAAAAGATAGAGCTACGCGTTAGAAAGAATGGCAACCAATTATCGAATATGGCTTTCAAATAGACGTCCGATTGTCTGACTGATCAGACTATTTGATCGGATTCACTCGACACACGTCCGATTTTTGCGTCAGACCTTTTCTAAACTCAGTCCAAAGAGTAAAATAATATGCACTAGAGAGTCAACTGGCAAATCGGAAGGAGAATCAGACTTCTATTTCGTCTCTGTACAGAAGTATGCATACTGTGCTTTCAGATAATTGGACCAGACAATTAAATCATAAACGCGCAGCGTTGCGTTGTTTGTTTGGGTGTATATATCCAACAAATGTATGGCACGAGCGCCTTCCGATTGTCTGATCAGACTATCGGATCTGACTATAGGAGAGAAAAATCAGACGTGTATTCCCAGTCTATAACGTTTGGAAAAGGAGCGCTGTGCGATCTGAAATGCACTTTGTTTCGCCAGATCAAGAGTCGCTATTTACTTAAATGAATTTTTGGAATGCAACTTCTCTATATTAGTATTAGTACTACACTAGGTATAAAACACTGAATCGTTTACTCTCAACAAACTGCATTAAAGAAACCGTATCATGTTGATTATTATTCATCCTGAATGTCCCACATGTAAACAATACTAGGCTATTATCATTGTAACTTGATATTTAGATGAGGTTGCAGTGAAACTACAAAACTGGACATTATGAAACATTAGCATTTTGCCCACAACTTCGGCGCATAGAGTTCGGTCGGATATCAGCCCTTTATGATTATTATTATTTGGAGAGGGGACACCAGCAAGGCCGGACGGGTGATCAGTCCCCCTAGCCGGAACCATTTCACCGTAACTCAACATCAGCCCCCTTACTATTGACGCGATTGCATTGAAATCGAGATTTAATGAACGTCAAAAGTCAATTATTATGACTTATAATAAGTAATTAAACTAAAAATAATAATTGAAATTACTAAATAAACTAATCTTATACTCTAATCGAATCAAATCAAAACTTAATAACTATTGACATAGTACAATCAAATCTCAACGCAATCTTATCAAGAGTACTGTACTAACACCCGTATTCCAGAATGTGACTCAAGCAGTTGAGTACAATTATCAAAGTCGCTAAATACGATGAATAAGTGCATCCCTTTCCAATTGTTCTTATTATTATTATTTGGAAGGCGGGACGCCGGCAAAGCCGGACGGGCAATCAGTCACCATAATCGGAACCATTTCGCCCAGTTCCCCAAAGTCCCCTGAAGACAGGGGGGAAGGCGGGTTGTCATTGTCGGGACCTCCAACTTATCTGTGCGCTTACAATACCTGTTAAGTTGGCTTTTCGTAAGCTGCTTTAGATCACCTTCTTCCAGCTTGTCTACCTCAAAGAGCTCCCAGCGCAGCAATGCAAACATCGGGCATTCTGCCATGAAATGATAGCTTGTTTCTTCTTTTTCTCGACATTGCAGACAAATAGGGTCCTCTACTCATTTAATCACTGACAGGTGTCTGTTTAGAGGACAGTGTCCCGTCAATACTTCTACAATGTTCTTATGTGTCTCCTACCCAGTTTTAGTAGCTCTCTGGTTTTGTTCTTAAGTATAGATCACTGCTTGAGTCACATTCTGGAAAATGGGCCTAAGTGTCCTTTGCCATTCTTGTAGGTCCAGTGACTAGACCTAGTCTATGTCTCTGGCAAAATTCATTAAATTAAGATCAGTGGTTAAGACCTGAAAGGGTTACAGTTTCTTTCGCATATAGAATACTAGAGGCTACACACGGTTTCATCTGCATGGGTCTCGTTGGAGTATCAGGATAAAATGTATCAGTCCTGTATTTCCAGGTTATAATTCATCTTTTTTTTTTTTTTTTTTTTTTTATGAAGTACGGGGAGACTCTTAGCCTTCATCATACCTGATATTAAGTATCGATAAGGCTGAAGATGGAAGCGAGCCTCTCCCGGAATCCTCAATCACTGAGGAACTGGCTATCTTATCTCTAACTGCCGGAACACAACAATGCTGAAAACATAGTTGTTATGGCGTCAGACTTAGATAAGATGGTGGTAGCTAGCCAGGCGGACTTACAACAAGTCCTACCACCAACCAAACCGAATACAATATGTACCCCCGCTGGGAATCGAACCCGGGACCCCTGGGTCTGATACCGGTGGTTGTACCACTAGACCACAGAGGCGGTTAAATCTAAATACATTAAGCTGTTTGTATGTAATTGAGTAACTAACACCCAAACAAACCAAACAAAAATCATTAGATATTTGTTTGGCTTATAATCTTTTTCAATCAATATTAGTGTAGTGTATGGCAGAGAAATCATTTGATTAGTGTTTTCTTTTAATTATAATTTGTTTATCTTCATAAAGACTGATGTTTTATTTTGATTAAATATCATTCATAATGCATTTTTTTTTTAATTTATTTATTAGATACAGGAAAAAACTTCCTTGTAAAATTTAAGAATTTGGAAAAAAAGCATTATGTATTTTTTTTTACTTAAATGTGATTAAAAAGGCAAACATGTCTCTATTTACCTACATAAATATTAAAACCACTACTGTTTGAGATGACTTGACAAAATACCTATTTACTTTCACTTAGGATACAGTGTAAGTTCAAGCTTAATTCATCAAACCCACACTGGACACCGTGTCCAGAGAAAAATAGAATATCTATCTATTGTGTTTCATAATCTGGGGTCTGAAATGTTCAAGTAGAGGAAATAATAAAAACTCTCAGAGATTGGTAAATCAAAGCTAGCAAGTAGTTAAGGTAGGTAGATATTTTTTTTTTAACATGAATACATAAATTACTAACCTAATTCTGTACTTAATTATCTTCATTTATTCAGTAATTACCTAGTCAAATTGTTTTTTTTTACTTTATACTCTAATGATTAGAGAAAACAAAACAAAAACACAAGTCATGGTCAAATATCAAAATAATTAAAAAGGCACTACATTAAAAAAACTAAAATGTTTCCAATGTTTTTCTGGATATTATTTTTCTGGTGGCATATAATATTGAATGCAATGAAATTACTGTGAATTACGAAAAAGAAAAACGCTACGTATTAGAACTCAACCAAAGTACATACCTAAATTAGAACCATGTATTTTAGGAATAATAAAAAACCCCATTTTGTATGTGTGTAAAAACCATGTAAAAACTGACCCAACACTGACCTTCACTATGTTAAAACGTCACAAGGTAGAAACACATTTTACAAAGAAATAACAACATAATCACTTACCGAAATCTATAAACTGCTTTATGGACAGCGGCGAAGGATTAAATTGTGAATAAAAGTCCAACATTTTTGTAACATTGCTGAAAATGGCACCTGCCAGCCTCATTTTGAACGATTTCACACTAAATTCGACACAAACGATGAGACAAAATTGTTTTTGTACGGTAATTTTAGTTCACAGTTACAGTTTCTGGGTAATACACATGATGTTAACTTATTTATTGGGAATTTTATTATTTCTGCACAAAGAACGTACGACCTCCTACTCGACAAAAAATACACTGGTTTGCTTGCAGGCAGATTAGTATATTGAAATGAAATAAAAGAGCATACGATGTCAAGATCTGTGATTTTGACACTTTCTTTTTTAAAGCTTACCATGGCTTCCAGAGATACCTAATCTATCATAGTGCGTTTCATCTAATATTCCTTTTTTTGTTAGGTTGGTATCTCTGTATGTCTTTTAATTATAATTTGTTTATCTTCATAAAGACTGATGTTTTATTTTGATTAAATATCATTCATAATGCATTTTTTTTTTAATTTATTTATTAGATACAGGAAAAAACTTCCTTGTCGTTCTTTCCTGTAAAATTTAAGAATTTGGAAAAAAAGCATTATGTATTATTTTTACTCAAATGTGATTAAAAAGGCAAACATGTCTCTATTTACCTACATAAATATTAAAACCACTACTGTTTGAGATGACTTGACAAAATACCTATTTACTTTCACTTAGGATACAGTGTAAGTTCAAGCTTAATTCATCAAACCCACACTGGACACCGGTGTCCAGAGAAAAATAGAATATCTATCTATTGTGTTTCATAATCTGGGGTCTGAAATGTTCAAGTAGAGGAAATAATAAAAACTCTCAGAGATTGGTAAATCAAAGCTAGCAAGTAGTTAAGGTAGGTAGATATATTTTTTTTAACATAAATACATAAATTACTAACCTAATTCTGTTCTTAATTATCTTCATTTATTCAGTAATTACCTAGTCAAATTGTTTTTTTTTACTTTATACTCTAATGATTAGAGAAAACAAAACAAAAACACAAGTCATGGTCAAATATCAAAATAATAAAAAAGGCACTACATTAAAAAAACTAAAATGTTTCCAATGTTTTTCTGGATATTATTTTTCTGTTGAATGCAATGAAATTACTGTGAATTACGAAAAAGAAAAACGCTACGTATTAGAACTCAACCAAAGTACCTAAATTAGAACCATGTATTTTAGGAATAATAAAAAACCCCATTTTGTATGTGTGTAAAAACCATGTAAAAACTGACCCAACACTGACCTTCACTATGTTAAAACGTCACAAGGTAGAAACACATTTTACAAAGAAATAACAACATAATCACTTACCGAAATCTATAAACTGCTTTATGGACAGCGGCGAAGGATTAAATTGTGAATAAAAGTCCAACATTTTTGTAACATTGCTGAAAATGGCACCTGCCAGCCTCATTTTGAACGATTTCACACTAAATTCGACACAAACGATGAGACAAAATTGTTTTTGTACGGTAATTTTAGTTCACAGTTACAGTTTCTGGGTAATACACATGATGTTAACTTATTTATTGGGAATTTTATTATTTCTGCACAAAGAACGTACGACCTCCTACTCGACAAAAAATACACTGGTTTGCTTGCAGGCAGATTAGTATATTGAAATGAAATAAAAGAGCATACGATGTCAAGATCTGTGATTTTGACACTTTCTTTTTTAAAGCTTACCATGGCTTCCAGAGATACCTAATCTATCATAGTGCGTTTCATCTAATATTCCTTTTTTTGTTAGGTTGGTATCTCTGTATGTCAAGAAGGCACGAACGCGAAACATCATTTCAAAACCAACTTTCACTGCTTTCTAATGTATCTAGCATGATTTTAAAACAGAATCTAAAATTTTAAAAGTCTGCCTCAAATAAATTCATACAATATAAATTAATCTAACCTTTTGACAGTAATCGACAGGGGTACCAACCAACCCAACATAAAAGGTAATTTAAGATGAATCGCGAATCATCAAGTGAGTGAACATCATGAAGCTATAGAGAATACTGGAGGCCAAACTCCTCATACCTACTTGAAGCAAAAAAAATGACCTTGACTGCATTCTATCTCGCTCCATAGGTCCCCCTCCTCTCTTTCTAAATAGGGTGTCCATACAACTACAAAGTAAAGGAGACAAGTTTAAAGATTAAAACTAGTAATATAGGTAAAAACGTATCAATATCTGTGTAGGTATGCATGTGTACAGTTTACACGATGATAATAATAGGTCTATCTCGTATCTTGGTCTAAATATGAAATTGTCATTATGTTTCAGAATTATCAGTTCAAATTTATGTCTATACCCAGTTTATGCTAGAAGTAACGGTAGAATAGACGAATGGTATTATCGGAATTAGGTATTAAGGGAAAAATCGCGGTGGCTAAATGTGAATTAATTTAGCTTTTTTTAAATTAAATTCATTTGATTCTTAACATTAAATTAAGAATCTAATTTAATTAAATTAGCTCAATGCAATAAAAAAAATAGTACATACAAGCTATTTTCAAATCATTTAAAATCTTAGTACTTAGTATGAAAATTCAAATTTGCCTAAAATTCTTCTTACAATACGGCAATTTCATACTTTAAGACCTAATATTTTTAAATGCAGAATAGAATAACGTTTTGATAGCAAGAAACGTCGTATTATGAATCGCAACTTTCGAGTCGACAAAATTAGAAATTGACATCCACCATATTGATTGATTGACATAGACACATACGGTGTTACCATTGCACGAGGATGCCGGATACCACAATAATAAGGAAATTCAGAAAACAATATTGAGATGATTTTATTTATTTTATGGAAATAGCTTAATTTTAATGAAATATAATTTAACAAATTACAGATTGAATTACAACTCAGGAATATTGAATAATGAAATTGAAATGACTGCGTCGAAAGTTACGAATTTCTATTTATTGGCAGCTAAGTACGTATGCTGCTACGCCTATAATGAATAATGAATTTTTGCGTATAA
This sequence comes from Chrysoteuchia culmella, assembly GCA_910589605.1. NCBI lineage: Eukaryota > Metazoa > Arthropoda > Insecta > Lepidoptera > Crambidae > Chrysoteuchia > Chrysoteuchia culmella. Next base: position 2,867,067 of record OU342669.1, read on the forward strand.
TTTTTTACTAAAGGTTATAACTAATTTTAGCGGTTGCAAAGTAGTCTCTTTGTTTAAGTTTTTCATATTGGCTTCGATTCCATAAGCTTTCAGGTCTAATGATATTAGTGACGTCAAAGAGATATCATTTATCAGTGATGTCAAAAAGTTTATAAACAGAAAAATGCTTACTAATATTATTATTATTATGAGTCTAATAATATTAGCAATTAATATCATTAACTATTATGAAACAGGCTCCGGGCAAATTTAGATTTATGAGATAGCCACACTGGAGTCCAACGAAAGGTCAATTGAGGTTATACCTACTTGGCTTCAACTTTATGAACTGAACTGAGTTCGGCCTCCAGTATTCTCTATAGCTTCATGGTGAACATTGCCTTTAAAAACAGATGACAATGACAGTTGACAGTATCCTATAATTTGTGATCCTGTTTGTTTTGTTTTCACTCTGCAGCCGGGCGGGCGCATATTTTTGAAATAAGATTTTTGAATATTCAAATATTAATCGACTGCTGGGTTGATTGATGCTAAGAATTCTGAGAATTGAGAGAATTCTTAACAAAAAAAATAACTTGAATCATATCGTACTGTTCTGTAGAAACGTAAGTTATTTTTAATGTACTTAGTTTATTGCGCTGTAAGTTGTGTTTGTAAAGATTCTAAACGTCATTGTTGATTCGGTTCTATATAATTTGATTTTATCAATTCTTTACCATCATATTGTGTACACTAATAAGTACGCCTTTTCTTATTCTAAGTTAGAATTGTGTCAATAAAATAAAGTAAGTAATGTCTTAGCTATAATATAAATTTTCTTACATACTGACCTAATTATCAGTTAAATTTATTTAAACAAATATTGAATAACCTATTCCACTTCTGACCGTCCATTTCATTTAACTCAATTCTGTTTTAAAATTCCAAACTAGGCATCTTAGTGTAATGTAATTTTATCATTAAAAAAATCCAATGACTAAGAAGTCAGTGGAAATTTAATAGCAATACTTTTATCAAATGCATATGTTTATCAGAAGAATACTAAACATGTATTTGATAAAAGTATTGATATTGAATAATCTAATGCCCTACTTCTTACTAAAGTCTGGCCGCTCAGAGAATGCGATCGTGACACCTGTCTTTTTGGGATGACTAGTTATGAAAAAAAATAAAGTTACATACAACAAAATATGTACTTTACATAATGGTCTAATTGGAATGATGAATTAAAATATATTTTTTTTTTTATCGGAAATGCTAAGCTACTTCAAAGTTTCATCAATCGTTCGATCTCAACCTGTCAGGATCGCATTCTCTGAGCGGCCAGACTTTAAAGTACGAGTCTACAAACTATATAAAATACTAGTGGCCACCGCAGTTACCCGCATGGTTCCCGTTCCTGTGGGAATATCGGGTTAAAAAGTAGCTTGTGTGATTGTCCACTACTTGAAGACATACGTAACGCTAGGTTTGTCAACCGATTCTGTAGCTTCTTTGACATTTACTAGTGCTTTTAAGAGTCTCAACTAAATTAATCATATTGAGTTTGAGTTTTAAGTCCCTACCAAGTCCCTACATACCAAATTTCATTTAAATCCGTTCAGTACTTTTTGTGTGAAAGAGTAACAAACAAACACTGACATACTTTCACATTTATAATATTACTAGGATGTTTTAAATTTCAAAACTATCTTTCAGATGAGTCACAAAGTGTTTGTCTATGGTACTTTAAAACGCAACGAACCGAACCACCATTGGTTGACAAATAAAGAACATGGTTTTAGCAAGTTTGTTGATAACGGAGTTACTAAGACAAAATACCCTCTGATTATAGCAACTAAATATAACATTCCGTTCTTACTGTATAGTCCTGGTAATGGGTACAATGTGAAAGGTAAGATGAAATCGTCTTTCTATTTACTAAGCCTGCCTTCTGCGCCAGAGGTCCCGGGTTCGATCCCCGGACAAGACAAATATTCGTGTGCATGAACATGTCTATTTGTCTTGGTCTGGGTGTTTAATATGTATATTATGTATATATTTACAAAAAAAAAAGTATATAAGTATGTTTATCCGTTATCTAGTAACCATAACACAAGTTCTTAATGAAACTTAACGTGGGCTAGATAATTGGTGTGTTTGTATGCAATTTTTTTTTTTTTTTATTTATTTAAAATAATTAAAAAATTTATTGGAGAAAACTATGTTTATGGATGGGTAGTTAATAAATATACTCTTGATAAATAAATTTTATAAGTAATGCCACTTGAATCTTTTATATACAATTTATGTTTAACTAGTGGCCGTCCCGTTCCCGTGGGAATATCGGGATAAGAAGTAGCCTATGTTTTTATATACTTAAGCTATCTATGTGCCAAATTTTAACCGAATCGGTTCAATAGATTTTGCACTTTTTGCGTGAAAGAGTAACAAACTTCCATCCAAACATCCACATAAACATTCGCATTTATAATTGTTATTCGTAGGATATGATTCGGATAATTTCGAATTCTTTAGGACAAAGTTGACTGGCGGAAATCGTCAGTTTTTGAAAGGTTGCCTGCCTGACCACAGTTGTCACCTGCCGTATAGAGACCGTACTATTAAACTACACGGTGGGAATCGAAATGTGTATCGGATAGTGGATTCGATTCCATGTGCATCTGGATTGAGGGATCCTTTTATATTTTTGGTTATGCATCATGACCTAAATTGTCAGATTAATTCTTACATACTGTAGATTCTTTGTGTTTGAATAAAAAAAAAATTGTTTAATTAATAAGTATGTTATAGTTAAAGTTTTCATTTGAGCTTAATGTTTATTAACCAACATGAGATAGGTTGCTTTTCTCTAGTATATTTTCTTGTTTAATATTTATCATATAAAAATAGCATTGTAAAATGCAAAATTAAAAAGTTATAATTAATGTTCATTGTTTGGCTGTGCCTCTATCTACTTTCTGGCTCCGTCTGAAAACCAGCGTCACATTAATATGTGACAGAAGCTGAGGTCGGAGACCATTTCGGCTACTATGATATTATTTGTTACTATTGTTTCTATGTGTATAACTGTTTGTTAACCGAATAAAAGTTTTTTCTTTTTTTTTTCTAAATCAAAAAAATTGACACTATTATGGGAAGGAAGTTAGACTCCGATATGTGGAGCCCTCAATTCAGACATTTAGCAAAAATAAATAAGCTCTTGGGATGACCTAAAAATACTGACAATTATGTACAACTTAGTTCGTGAAATATAATGCGTTTGATATCCGTAAAAGTTGTTTTATTTCAATGAACAGTGCGCGCCAAAACATAAGATTTCTGATTTCTCTTATGAATTTTGATACATGGTGACAAAATTTTGATGCATAACCAAAAATATAAAAGGATCCCTCGATCCAGATGCACATGGAATCGAATCCACGACGCTCACCTCAGATCAGAATAGTATATTATATTAGAGCAACTTTCATTGCCTGCCCGCCCGATGTGACTTTCTTTTTTATTTTTTTTATTATGAACGGGTTCGCTCTTGATCTTTCTAGCCCGGGGACTAAAGACAAGCTGGGAGCGAGCTAACCCAGACGGTGTCTATTCACCCTTGCTTTGTTCATCGTTTTTGAAATCGCGGCCAAATTTCGAAAACTCGCATTCAACAAAATCTAAAAAAGAAGAAAATCTTTAGTGTTGTGCAGTTTATTATAATGAATAACACTAGCTGTGATATTTAACGTATTCGCGATACTTAAAAATGAGTTTTTTTATTAGGTGAGATATATGAAGTTTGTGATGAGATGTTAAAGAATTTAGATATTTTGGAAGACCACCCCTCTTATTACGTCAGAGAATTAGATGCCATCAATGTCAAAAGACCGTAAGTAGTAAAATTTTTTTTAGAACTTGAAAATTGCCTAAAATATTTCTGTAATCGTTCGTTCGCACTGCACAAACATTTGTACATTGTACATGAAAACATGCTGTAAAATACATAAAAATGCGGCCTCCACTCCAGCTCCAGCAGCCCTCCGCTTAACTGTATTGCTAAGTGTTCAGTTTTGATTTTCGTATCAATAAATTCTGTGGCAACACTAGTTGTCATTTTTGACAGAACTGATACCCGCTCAATTCGTAACTCTCTCTCTCTAATACGAACCGCCGCGCGCGCGCATTCTCGTATGCAATTTTTATAGTTTATTTATCAAGTTATTCTTAAGCCGTCAAACTTTCATTAAATTGGTGCTCGAGGAAAGAAGACGTGGATATTGCATCGAGGGGTAACGACTTTGACTACTATTTAACTACTACTTGACTACTTGACTCGATGCTATGCTGCGGGGGAGCCAGCAGTCTACCTGGTAAGTGCTAATTTTATGAATGTGACGGCCTAAACATTTCTCGCGTTTTTGAATTACAGTCCACTATTTAAATATCTATTTTGTGATCCCTTTTTCGTACATTTTTTTTGGACCTTCAGAGCCAAATTTGCTGAGTCTTGCGGCCGCGTGGTAACCACCATTTTTGTCGTCGAATTATAAGCCATTGTACGGCGCTAAATAAACTGTCGCAATATCTATTACATTATTTTCCTTTTCGTTGTCGAGTAATATTTTATTGCGAGGGTGTCTGCATAAATTTTCGTTTCGTTTTTATCGGTTATCACGTGATCACAAGCGCGCGCGAGTCGAGAGTTCGTCATTGGTCAATACGTGGGTTCGTTCTATTGACACGATTTTTTCGCTGTTTTTCGTATCGTAGTTTAAAATACATTAGAACAGTACCTACATATAAAAAAATTATAGATTGCAAGCGTTGTAAGGGAATTAGTTATTAATTTGACTTTGACGTTTTCACTTGTCAGTTCTATTTTTGTCGTAAGTTTGTTTTGTTTTCGTAAAGTTTAAAAAGTTTATCCGTGCGTGAGTGTTTTGTTTGGTTAAAATGACTGGAGGATCGGGTGCGAGTCATGGTGAGTCTGAGAATAGAGTAGCTAGGGACTATGCGATGACTCGTATAGAATATATGACGGCGTCGTCTGATCTAATAGGTTATACTGTCTCAGATGTAAACCAAATAGCACAACAATTTCATAGTGCGCAAATAAAGGTTCTCGCAGAAACTCCACACGATCACCGGCCTGCGGAAGCCGAACATGCAATGCAGTTTGAAGGATATGTAAAGGAACTGAAATGTCGTTTCTTGCAATCTGAGACTAAGCCGAACATAGATAACAATAATTCTTCTTCCTGTGCAAAGCTACCTAAAATAATCATCAAACCTTTCGATGGTAGCATAAACAATTGGATTTCGTTTATACAAATGTTTGATTCGTTAGTGCACAACAGGCAAGACCTTAATAACATTGAAAAATTACATTATTTATTATCAAGTGTACAAGGTTCGGCATATAATTTAATTAAAAACTTTCCTCTTTGTAATGACAACTACCCAATAGCATATAAAACATTACATAAGTATTTCAATAGAAAAAGACATCTTGCCAATGCCTTTTATGAAAAGTTGTTGACATGTGAACCGGTAAAACTTGGCCGGGCCAATGAAATAGAACGTGTTCAACAAACTTTTATTGAAAATTTATCGATTTTGGAAACATTTCAATTGCCTGACAAGAATTTCATGTTGTTTCAGTTATTGTGGTCAAAGTTAGATAAGAATACTAAGGAACAATTTGAACTAGAGCACAACTCAGATGAGGTGCCATCATTTGAAACCATACTGAGCTTTTTGGAAAAAAGATACCGTGCTCTCGAGGCTGCTAATGGTGTTCCATTAGCTAGCAATACTAATAACTTGTCAAAACAAAGGTCAAGTAACCCAAAGCCAGCTCTGGTAGCGGCAACTCCTTCGTGTGTGTTGTGCTCGGGTCAAAGTCATAAACTTTCGGTGTGTCCTGAGTTTTTAAAGCTTGATGTGTACTCTCGATTCTCTTTTGTGAAGAAGAAAGGGTTGTGTATTTTGTGCTTATCACAAACACATACAGTAAAAAAGTGTAATATTAAAGACAAGTGTAAAATTTGCCAGTTTTCGCATAATACTTTGTTGCATTTTGGGAAGCCTGAGCTGGCTGCAGACGCAGATGGACAGCCTTCGTCCCCATCGGTGTCAGCCTTGACTTCACAAAATTCAAATTCATCGGTTTTGTTTTCGACTGTTCGTGTTTAAGTTAAAAATAATTTTGGTAAATTTGTTAGTGCTCGTGCACTACTGGATTCTGGTAGTGCCTGTAACTTCATGACAGAGAAGTGTGCTAGGAGGTTGGGCTTAAAGATCAGTCAATCTAGTCAACCGGTTAATGGGATCGGTCAAACCGTTACTGAGCCATCGGGTAGGCTAACATGTACACTAAAGCCAACAGTTACTACTGAGAAGCATACGTTTTCGATAACTGCTTATGTCCTTCCTGATATATGCGCTGCAATGCCGTCCTCATTTGTCGATCGGTCGACTTGGAAGCATGTACACAATTTGAATCTAGCAGACCCGGACTTACACATACCAGGCCCAATAGACCTGCTTCTGAGTGCTGATGTTTTCGCTTCTTCTCTGTGTCATGGGTTGGTTCATGGTGAGGCTGGTCAGCCCACAGCCATCAACACAGTTTTCGGTTGGGTTTTGATGGGAAATTGTCATTTCAACAATTCATGTCCATCAAAAATTTCTCGTTCTCGTGGTTATAATAACAACGACAAGTGTTTCTTTGTTACAACCAATTTTTCGTTGGATGAATCTATCAAAAGATTTTGGGAAACAGAAAATGTTGTTGTCTCTTCAAAAAGTTTATCGTTGTCGAGGGAGGATCAACAATGTGAAAATTATTTTGTCGAAAACCATTCACGTGCTAGTGATGGTCGCTTTATCGTTCCCTTACCTTTTGTGGATCCATCTAATAAACCTTTTTTTTCGCATTCACGTGCAATTGCACTGAAAAGATTGTTGTCGTTGGAAAAGAAATTAAATTTCAATCCAAGTTTTCGTAAAGCGTACATGTCTTTCATGGAAGACTACGCTGATTGTAACCATCTTGTAGAGGTCGAGCCTCCTAATGACGACGTAGGTAATTTTTATTACATACCCCACCATGGGATACTGCGTCCGGAGTCTGTTAGCACCCCACTTCGTGTCGTGTTTGATGCTAGTTCCAAGGATGCAAAAGGTATTTCGCTTAATGATACCCTCTTGCCCGGACCCAAGCTTCAAACAAATATTTTCGATTTGCTCGTTCGTTTTCGTTGGCACGCCATCGTTTTCACCGGTGACGTAAAGCAAATGTACCGCCAGATTTTAGTGCCCCCTGAAGATGCTGATTACCAGCGCATTCTGTGGCGTCCCGATCCTGTCGGTCCTGTGCGGGATTACAGACTTGTCACCGTAACATACGGTGTCTCCTGTGCTCCGTATCAGGCGCTTCGGACGATCTCTCAGCTGGCACAAGTTTCAGAGCGCGATTTTCCGCGTGGTTCTGCGGTACTATCTCGCGATATTTACGTCGACGATATCGTTTCTGGAACTGACTCTGTCGAATCGGCTCTATCACTGCGGTCTGAACTCTCCGCTATTTTGTCGTCGGGTGGCTTCCACTTGCGGAAGTGGATATCCAATCATAAAGATTTTTTCGTTGATTTACCTCTCTCGGATTTGTATTCGGCGGATTTCCGAGTGTTTGAAGACGCTTCAGATGTCTCCCTAAAAATTTTGGGATTGTTGTGGTCACCGCATGAGGACCGTTTTCATTTTCGAGTGTTGGTAGAAGATCGTCGTTGTTCAAAGCGGAGTATCCTCTCGGATATCGCCCGAATATACGATCCGTTGGGTTTTTTGGTACCGGTTACCTTTTATGCCAAGTATTTTATGCAGCTATTGTGGGCCTGCGGCGTTTCGTGGGATGATGAAGTTCCCGAGGACCTCGCATCGGAGTGGTTGCGTTTTAAGCAACAGCTGCCGCTCTTGGAGTCCCTCTCCCTTCCTCGGCGCATGCTCAATGAACCCGTTTCATTGCAGTTGCACGGGTTTTGTGATGCGTCCGAGCGAGGATATTGTGCAGTTCTTTACATTCGTACCGGTACGAATGTAGTCGAGCTTTGTTGCGCAAAGTCCAAGGTGGCCCCCCTTCGGAAACTCTCTATCCCAAGGTTAGAGCTGCAGGCAGCTGTATTACTCTCGGACTTGCTGGTCTCTTTCGTAGATGCCTTGAAACCATTTTATCAATTTGATGACATCACAGCCTGGTCTGACTCTACAGTAGCTCTTGCGTGGATAAAATCATGTCCGTCAAAGTGGAAAACCTTTGTCGCAAACCGGGTCAGTCATATTCAAGACCGAATTCCTCCTGATTGCTGGCGTCATGTCGGGACAGCTGAGAACCCAGCCGATTGTGGGTCACGTGGGACACTTCCTCGTGACTTTTTAAATAACAGTCTCTGGTGGCATGGACCGTCTTGGCTCTCTCAATCCGAAAAGAATTGGCCGTTACCGCCTTCGGTGCCACTTGTTACTGGCGAAAAACAAAGGTTTGTTACGCTTGTTGCTAGTACTGCTGATGGTCCCTTCATTGGTAAAATGGTTGAAAGGTTCTCGTCGTTGTCGAGACTCAAGCGAGTGCTTGCGTACTGTCGTCGTTTTCTGCACAATTCGAAGCAGAAAAACCATGTTGATAGAATAACAGGTGCTTTACAGCCCTCTGAGCTTGATCAGGCTCTCATGTTACTCGTTAAGCATGTTCAGGCTCACTCGTTTTCGTCGGAAATTGCACTTTTGAAAAAAGATTCCCCGAACTCTATGCCAAAGTGTTTCCGTAAGTTGTCCCCTTTTGTTGACGACTCTGGTTTCCTCAGGGTGGGCGGTCGTTTGGCTCACGCACATGTCAGTTTCGAAATTAAACATCCATTGTTGCTACCGCGGAGTCACCCCTTTACCACTTTAATTATTGAGGCGTTTCATAAAGAGAACATGCACCCCGGTGCTCAGACGCTATTAAACTTAATAACCCAAAAATTTTGGATTCTCTCAGGTAAACGCGCAGTTAACTCGGTGGTTTCGAAATGCTTAAAATGTTTCCGCGCTAATCCAAAGTCCGTTCCAGCCCCTTTGATGGGAAACCTTCCGTCTTATCGTGGAGATCAAATTAAACCTTTTTCGAAAGTTGCTATTGACTATGGCGGTCCATTTAGCATCGCTCTAGGTCGTGGGCGCGGTACCAAGACATATAAATCATATATCTGTGTTTTCGTTTGTACTAGCACCAAGGCGGTGCACATAGAGCTTGCTTCTGAGCTCTCAACTGATGCTTTTCTCGCTGTTTTGAGGCGTTTTGTTGCACGCCGTGGTCGGTGTTGTGAAATCATTTCGGATCATGGTAGGAACTTTGTCGGGGCAAGTAACTACCTTGATAAACTTGTTCAGGGCGCTTCCGAACAATTATGTATAAAATTTTCGTTTAACCCTCCCGGTGGTCCGCATTTTAACGGGCTGGCCGAGGCTGGGATTAAATCAGTAAAGAGTCATTTAAACCGCGTTGTGGGCGATCAGCGCCTAACATTTGAGGAGTTCTCTACTGTCCTCACGCAGATAGAGGCGATGCTGAATTCGCGTCCCTTAACTCCAATGAGCGCTGATCCCAATGATCTTTCAGCATTGACTCCTGGTCATTTCCTGACGCTAGAACCGTTGGTAATGCTCCCGGAAGAGAATTTTGTGGAGTCGAGGCTTTCCCCGATGCAACGATGGAACCTGATCCAAAAGATGCACCAGGACTTTTGGTCCCGGTGGCATCAGGAATATCTTCATACGTTACAACAAAAGGCAAAGTGGGATAAAGTTGGACGCAAAATTGAAATCGGAGCGTTAGTTCTTATTGTAAACGAGCAATGTAGCCCTTTGAAGTGGGCTCTCGGTCGCATCATTACTCTGCATCCGGGCTCTGACGGTATCTGTAGAGTCGCTACAGTGAAAACAGCTTCCGGTAGCTATAGGAGGCCGATTGTTAAACTATGTCCCTTACAAACGCAGATTTAATAGTTAAAACTTCTTAATTTTTTTTTTGTTTTTGTTGATAATTGTCGTTTTGTCGTAAAATTTAACTTGCATTTTTTATTCATTGTCGTGTCGTTCTTTTTTTTTGTTTAAAGTTACTTAAAATACAAGTGTATTTTGGTGGGCGGAATGTTCAGTTTTGATTTTCGTATCAATAAATTCTGTGGCAACACTAGTTGTCATTTTTGACAGAACTGATACCCGCTCAATTCGTAACTCTCTCTCTCTAATACGAACCGCCGCGCGCGCGCATTCTCGTATGCAATTTTTATAGTTTATTTATCAAGTTATTCTTAAGCCGTCAAACTTTCATTAAATTGGTGCTCGAGGAAAGAAGACGTGGATATTGCATCGAGGGGTAACGACTTTGACTACTATTTAACTACTACTTGACTACTTGACTCGATGCTATGCTGCGGGGGAGCCAGCAGTCTACCTGGTAAGTGCTAATTTTATGAATGTGACGGCCTAAACATTTCTCGCGTTTTTGAATTACAGTCCACTATTTAAATATCTATTTTGTGATCCCTTTTTCGTACACTAAGGCTATAATAATAATACTTAAATATGTCGTAAAACCCTTTTTTGTCCAATCCCTACATATTTTTATTTATCTATTGGATTTACTATTGAATTTTTACCATGAAAGTGATAGGATTAGCGAGAACCCTTGTAGGTGGTTTGAAAAATCGATAGCTATAGCCATAGGTAGCAATACTGTTAGGCGGTGTTTAATTATTTTTGTTTTATTCCAACTTTGATTATTGGTGCATTCGACAGCAGAGTGTGGTCTTATTACGTTCTTATATCTGTGCAACTTTTGTAAAGCTTGATTTATTTTGGATAAAATACGCATATTATATATAATGGCAGAAAACTGTGATACTTAGAAGATATTGTAATATTTTTGTAACCGACTTCTTTCACTATTTATTACAGAGGCAGTGATGAAGTTGAGGAAGTGAAGTGCTGGATTTATTATTTAAAGAAGTTTAAGCCGGAGCTTTTAAATCGTCCGTTGTTGGAGAGTTATTCTTCTAGAGGAGGACATGGATTGCCATACTTGGAAAGGTCTAAAAGAGATCCTAATTATGATTATAAGCCTGAGGTTACTGGTTAGAATCAAATGCAGGCCGATTAAATCGTTTATGATCTGATACTAGTTTTAAAGTAATCATTTATTTTTTCATTACATATTTCTAAATACTTATTTAAAAAAATAAAATCTGGTAGTGTCAAGATTTGTCTTATATTCCTGGTCCTGTGTAGTGGCGCATCGTGCTAACGGGATTATAATTGTAATTATAGATAATCGAGACAGTTATTACAGTACTGAAAAAGCCTGTAGGATAAAAACGACTGGGTGGCTTAAGGATAAACGGAGAAATTTGCTTAAAATAATTGAACATATTTCTTTTATACCGTCCACGACTGTAGGGTTGGACAACATCTTTCGCTTTCTGCTTTTATTATTGTTTATTTATTTTATATTTAAGCACAATTAAAACGGGTACATGGTGTACATTTATAAAAACTAAGAAAGATACAATTAGATAGATAGATAAAAAGTTTTATTTGCTAAGACACACACAAACATTCATAACATTATTACACAAATAGAAAAAAAATATATGAAAAAGACAAAGAAAATTAAAATAAAAAAACAAAGGAAATTAACATTTACAATATTAATAAAAACAGAAGACAAACAGAAAAAAGGGAATGCACGTGTGTGCAGCAGCAAGTAGGGTCCAGGCTCGGTGTGTAGCTTTTGCCGGTCAGCAAAAACACCGATTTTCAGCCGTCACCCTCAGATGAAACGCGGGAACCAGCAACTGCGCCTAGTTAGAATTAGATTAATTAGATAGTTAAATTATAATAATTTTGTATTACTGTTAAGATTATCGAAAAATATATCAATTTCTGGAAAAGTTACCAGGAGCGCGTTTAGTGACTGCGCGCGCGCCACCGTACGGTACGACACGGCGGAGGCGCGAACAGCCGATGTCTACGACTCGAACGGATTCGTAAATAGTTTTCCGGAACATTAAAGCGACACAACTGTTCAACACATTCAGGTGAATCAATAGCTCCCTTGCAATGTCTCCACGAGCTCTTCTGCATTCTTAAGAGTCCATCCCCAACATACCCAGTAAAAACTTAGTAGGATACATAAAGGGATAGTATCCATACATTCGCTTTTTATAGTAGCAAAGCCTTCTGCCTCTTCATTTGCCATTTTAATGACCATATAAGGTAATTTTGACCTTCTGCTTCTTCATTTGCCATTTTAATGACCATATAAGGTAATTTTGAGCTTCAACTGTCAAATGAAGCCCATATCCATATTATTTTCACGCGGTAGGGCCCCTGAACCCTTTCCAGCATTATGGTTTATTTGGCTTCGTTTGGGTTCCAAACACATGAGCTAGACTACAGCGAGCTCCTCACAAGACCAATGAACAGAAGCTTTATGAAAACGATAAGGCGACGGAAAAAGAAGAAGAACAGATTTTGTCCAACCCATAAAGGGGGACTGACTGGCTGTAAAGTCCACTCATACTCACTCACTCTCACTCTCTCTCTCACACACACACACACACACACACACACACACACACACAGACGCACACACACGATGCGCGTGGACAACAAATAAAATAACTTTAACATAGCGATTATCAGTGCTAAGATTGGCTAAAAATGCTAGCCAAGCTTATCCGATACTTTTATCAAGTAATGATTTGTCTGTTTCGTGTGTCACAGGTTCCGCAAAAGCGATACGCCGCAACCCAGGACGGAGCCTTAGAGTTTATCATCAAATTACTTAGTTTTGCCGTGTGCCCCTGGCCGTAGTGTATTGTATATAAAGTCAAATAACTATTTATTAACTAAATAACTTTCGAAACGTTTCAGAGTATCCAAAAAGACGAACTCTGAAGAGTTTATGTCAATTATCAAATGAGAACAGCAAAAGTTTTCTACATAAAGATTCGGTTTTAGAGCTAAATTTTATGTGACACAGAAGATACTACAAAAATAAGTACCTAACTCATAAATAAGTTTATTTACATATAAAGTTAATAACAGTAACAGAATACATCTTTGAAAATAAAATACCTATACATCGCCAAAGGACATCAGGCACTTTTCTATGAAAAAAAAACCCAAAAATGAATATACATTTCTGTACAGTTTTAAATAAAAGCGTATAATCAATAAGCCATAAATAATAGTCACCGTTTTATAAAAAAAAATATTATGGGAATTATATAAGTTTGATACTTAAAAAAAAGTCGAGAGGGAAGCAAAACGCTTTTAGGCAGTAACAGTTGAACTCATTTTTGGTTGTCAATAGTGTCAATGTCACGTCATTATACTTTTGTATGTGCCAAAGTAATCAAAATGGTGTCTGTTTCATGTGTTTACTTCCGGTTTACAAAAAAAATATCAGTTATTTTTTTTTAACTAACTACTGTTTTATGGTTCTAATAACACAATGTTTATTGGTAACAGAATTATATTTATACGCTCTTGGGTCTTAAACGCCTGATGTCCTTTATTGATTAGTTTTTTATTTGTTTTGTTTGGTATTCTAAAATTTTGTTTTTTTGCAGCAACAATGAGTCCACAATAGATGACTTGGACGATGTGTTTCCGAAAAATTAACAGTTGTTAAATTATTGTAATAAGATTAAAGATACTAGTGGTGATAATATATCTAAAATTAATGGTAATTTAATATTGATTATAGACAGTAAAATATTATATATTTACGACACAAACTGTATAATTACTTATGATTAAGATCATTTTTTTTTTAAATATAGTACTGTGAAAGACGCCTATTTTGATAAACTTACTATTTTTTTATGTTAGTTAATGTCTTGTCATTGTGAAATGATAAATGGTTTATAATATATAATATTTTATAAATAATTTTCTTTTATTGGCCGCAGTACAGTTACAAGCAATGACATCTATACTTTTTACAACCTTATCGCATTGACGCACACGGAAACCAAAATCTCTCTGCTTACAATGTTCTTCAATATTGATATGTGACAGACACGGTTGCTTACCGCCGGTTGCACCAAGTTATCTTACGTTATACTTTTACAGGGTTTATGTTTTAAAAATCTATGCGATTTGACGAGCAAATTACAGTTACTACACGAACTTGTAAAACATATTTTTGGTGCAACCGGCGGCGGTAAGTGCTTCTGTCATTGCACGTGACTGTGCATATCGACAGTTGAGTGTAGTAGAGTGCATTAGGAAGCGTCCACATCTGGCGCAAATGCGCGGGTACGAGCGGCGCATTTGCCAGATGTGGACGTTCCCCTACGCACCCAAGAACCCAGTCGCTAATAGCCCAACTACAACTAACACATTTTGTTATTGCTAACACCAGCAATGTATCAAACACTGGTGTTCATTATGTAGTAGGTACGGTCAACAGCACGTACGATGCCATTCATATAAGAACGTGCGCTATTTTGTGACGTCATTCTGTCAAACTAATTTCACTTTAGTATGGTATGCAAAAAAAGAAATCAAGGAAAATAATCTTTATAATACTTATGATTGTATAAGCCGAATTTACATTACTGAACTAGTGGCACAAAATTAATGTCGCAAAACTAATTTTCATCAACAAAATAATGTACGTGTAACACCAAGTATAACAATGCATGCATTTATGTCACGACACTAAAAAGTTTCGTAAAATTATTTTTTATCATGTATGACAATAGTTTCTTGATGTTAAATCTACTTTAGCGAAGTTCTATCTAGAATAAAATAATGTTACATCGATTAATTAATTAACACTTTTTTGCAAACCGGCGGGGCTATTACCTATCTTTGAAACAGCAACGCGACTGCAGAAATTGCGCGATAATTGCTTTTCGTCACGTATCGACAGTGCGGCCTCTAACGAACAAACGATGAACTACAATGTACATTCATTAAGTTCCTGTTATTGCTACCAAATTGTTTATGGCGCTAGCGTTATAGCAAAGCAACACGTGACGACACTCTCGCAACTAGGTAGAAGCGCGAGAGAGTAAAATGCCGCTATACGAACCATCGGCGAGCGAATAGTCAGCAATCACATACGTAATACCATTTTTATTTTGACGTTCCGCAGCGATAGCGCGATATCTGCGCGATAATTGCAAATTTTTTGGTAAAAGACCCACGGTACTTTCGCTTCTGAAGTTAGCCGACAGCCCATTATATTCTTATTTGAATGGCATATAGTATGGTTTTACATTTAATTTAAACCGTAGTATGCCATTATGGTTTTACTTAAATGTAATGCGGACGTAAGGGCGCTCTCAAGGTCAAAATATAAAGCCGTGCGTGCTGTTGACTGTACATGTATAATAAACAGTTCAAAATAACACAACAACATCCAACTGATCCAACGTCCATCTTATTAAAATATACCGAGAAATATTAAGTAGTCAGTTTTGTAAATGTAAAGAGTGGGCCATTATTCAGGTTTATGCCCCGACAGAGCAAGCGGATAAAAATGAAACGATTTATTCTATAATAACCTTCAAGAGACCCTAATTAAATATGATAAACATTATACTGTAATAATAGGAGATTTTAATGCACAAGTTGCACGACCGCAGGAACCGTGGCGACTTAATTGAGACATTCAAAATACTAAGTGGACACTACGACCTTTGTGATATACACAATATATTTAAGCGTAATGAAAATAGCAGGCTTAGAGGTCACAGTCTAAAATTATGTACCGGCGTCGCTAATAATAATCCCTGTAAAAACTTAATCTGCAACAGAGTCGTAAGACAGTGGAACAAGCTTCCAGAAGATGTTGTTTCAGCTGCCAACATCAACCAATTCAAGAACAGACTTGATAAATACCTACAATATATGGATTAAATAAACTATGCCACTATCAGGATACAGGCGGTATCAGTTGCATCAACTGCTTGCCTGTTAAATAATAATAATAATAATAATAATAATAAGTTGGAACAAAGCAAAGTGAATCAGAATTCGTAATTGGTAAATTTGGATATGGGAAAAGAAGTAAAAATGGACAGAAGCTGGTAGACTTCTTATTACAAAACAACCTAACTCGTCTAAACTCAATATTTAAGAAAAAGAGTGCACATAAATGGACTTGGATCTCTCCGGATGGAAGATACAAAAACGAAATTGACTTTGCTATGACTAATCATCCAAAAGCCTTTAATGACACAAGTGTCGTAAAAAATCTTAACTTAAATACCAACCATAGAATGGTAAGGAGCTTCTTAAGACTGGATCCCCCTAAAAAAAGCAGAAGGAATTTTACATCTTACTACGACTCCCGCACAGTAGAAAATCCAAAACAAGTATACCCACTCCAACAACTATACACTCGGGCAAAGGACAACACCGAAGACCCAACAATGATTTACACGCTACTCGAAAGTACCTTAGCACAACAATCAGTAAAAACCAAAACTAACACTACCAAAGTTGTCCTGGAAAATGAAGTCTCCCAACTTCTAGAAGAAATAAAAAATCTAATCGCAGCAAACAAACATAGCAAGGAACATCAAAAACGTATAAACTCACTTAGCAACAACATCAGAGAAAAGCTGAGAAAGCAAAGGAAGATCAAAAGACTTCAAACTCTTGAAAACCATATATTACAAACTGGAGGAATTAAGAAAGCACTTAAAGAGTTAATGGAAGAAGGAAAAGAATGGATACCTAAAATGAATAAAGGAAATCACAACATGACTAAAAGGCAAGACATAGGCAAATCGGCAACCGATTTTTATCGTGCGCTCTACGCAGATGACAAAATACAACATTGTTCCTCGTCAACGCAAAAACCCCTTGAAGAACCGGCGATCCTTACAAGTGAAGTCGAGAAGGCAATAAAATCACAAAAGCTCAACAAAGCGCCGGGTCCGGATAAAATCAGATATGAACTACTACGTGGCACAATGGAAGAAATATGCCCAATACTAGCGCAAATATTTAGCAATGTAATGAATTCAGGAAATATACCAGAACAATGGTTTCAGTCTCACATTATACTCATTCACAAGAAAGGAGACAAAGGAGACATATCGAACTACAGGCCGATCAGTCTTATGTCAAATGTTTATAAATTGTTTGCAAAGGTGATTCTTGAGAGAATCAGTACTAATCTGGACGAGAGTCAACCTGTTGAACAGGCAGGGTTTAGGAAGGACTTCTCAACAATTGACCACATTCACACCATCAAACAAATAATGGAGAAGTGCAACGAATATGGTAAACCACTGTACATAGCCTTCATCGACTACACCAAGGCGTTCGATAGTATTTACCATAAATATATCTGGGAGAGCTTAGAACACCAGGGAATAAGCCCTGTCTACATAAAAGTACTAAAAAACATCTACTCAAACAGCAAAGCGAAAGTACAGCTAGAAAAGCTGGGAGTAGAATTTCCAGTGAACAGAGGGGTTAGACAAGGAGACCCTCTCTCCCCAAAACTATTTTCAGCCGTTCTAGAGGAGATCTTTCGAAACCTTAACAGGGAGCAGCTGGGCCTTAACATCTATGGCACTAGGCTTAACCACCTAAGATTCGCAGATCATATAGTCTTGTTAGAGGAAAATCCTGAAAATCTACAGACAATGATATGCGAGCTCGCTCATCAAAGCAAGAAAGTAGGCTTAGAAATGAACTCCTCAAAAACCAAAGTAATGACTAACTCATCTGAAGTAGGAATAAAAGTCGAGGACAAACAACTTCAATATGTAAAGGAGTATGTCTACTTAGGTCAAATTATTTCGCCACAGGACCAGACAATGAAGGAAATAAATAAAGGAATTGCTATGGGGTGGAAAAAGTACTGGAGCTTAAAGGAAGTAATGAAATCTAGAGATATCAGCTTAGCAACGTAGAGAAAATTGTTTAATACCTGTATACTCCCGATCCTTTGCTATGGTTGTGAAACATGGGCCCTTAACAAATTTCACAGAAACCGACTGAAAACATGCCAAAGAGCAATGGAGCGAAGTGTCCTCTTCTTGAAAAGGCAAGACAGAGTTTGCAGCGTCGCCATCAACACAAAGACCAAATTTGCTGACGTGCTCAAGCACATAGACCAGAAGAAGTGGCGCTGGACGGGGCACATGCTAAGAAACAAGATAGATAAGTGGAACAAAAGGGTTACAGTGTGGCTCCCGAAGAACGGCAAAAGAAGAAGAGGGCGTCAAACGAGGACTGGGAAGACGAGCTCAGACTGACAGCCGGCCCCTACTGGCTGAGAGCAGCACTTGATAGACGACACTGGAGAGAGCTGGAGGAGGCCTTTGCCAGAAGGCACTCAGAGCTGAGAGACCTAATTTAAACATTTGTAATGTACATACAAAAATGTAAATCTTTCATCTCTGAAATAAAAGGCTTAATGATAATAAATTTGTAAATACTGATCTGCTGTGCTATTGTTGTGTTAGTTGGGTACATCTTTAAGAATTAATATTACTTAGAAAGCCTCAATATATTTTGGTACTTACTATATTTGATGTCAACTGCGGTAGACGCTCTCCTTTTTTTTCTTTCGCTTTCAATTTAGAACGGTATTAAATTCATTTAATTTTCATTAGATACGGACTTAATAGTAAAAAATCGCAGGTAAGATACTTATATCACCACTGCACTAGTAAGGTATAAATTAATGTCATGAATGACAGTGACATGACACAGACAGACAGAACATGTGAGTGGATTGATGTATATTTTGCTTCCAGAATAGAGGTTATCTTTTTTTTCTCCAAAAAACTACTAATTAAATTAGACTTATATAATAATGATATGATAACGTGCCTCACTTTACTAAAATTATACAATTAAAAAGAGCAATGGATTTTGCAAGAAAGCAACTGGAGAAATATGGCTGGTCTGATGGTAAACAAAGTTTTAAATTATTTCATCAGTACACATTTTTGTTATTAGGTTGTGGGTTTTTTAATATTACCTACTTATATTAATTCAATTCCAATGTAATCGTTCTTACCGAACAGGAGCAAAATACACAATAGGGAAACAAACTAAACAATAGATCTAAATGATGTTATACTTCATTTCTTCCAGGAAAGGGCTTAGGTAAGAATGAGGATGGTATTTCTCAAGCCTTGAAGCCGAAGCTCAAACGTAGCGTTGCTGGCATTGGGCATGATGCAGCCGCTGATTTTACAGAGCATTGGTGGTCTCAGTTATATGATAAAGCGGCTAAAAATGTTGAGGTAAGTGTAGTTATTTGAGGAACTTAGGGAGACTTTTGAGCGAATTAAAACCGTTAAATTATCCCCTTATGTTATTAAATTTTAGTAATGTTTCCTTTTTATTAGGTAATACTTGCACCATTAGTGTATTTTTTGTAAACCTGGAAAGAGCGGGGCCTCCTTACACAGATATCATACTTAAAAGGGGGTCTCAGCCATTATACAATCTATGTAAAAAACAATACAAATAAATATTTATTTTTTTACTTGATGTAGGTTTGACCAATTTGGAGGCTCTTTTAGATTTGTAATAAAAAATATCTTTTAAAATTGAGAAATGTTACTTTTACCCATTTATAATTATGCTCAGTTTGTCCTCTTGTCTGTCAATAAATTATATCAATGAAATAAATGATACAGATGCTTAACTTCTCAGGCCCCGAGTTACGAGACTAAGAGTCTAGACTTAAGAGATCTATTGTTCTCTGGTGGACTGGGGGACTCAATAGATAATTGAAACAAAATCCTTTCCATTCCAGGTTGAAGAGAAAAATGGTAAAACTAAAAAAATCAAGACAAAAGATAAAGAAGAATTTGAGATCACAAACAGCACTTGGAAGATTAAAAGAAAGCGTAATAAAAAGGAGGATAAAGAGCAATATTCCGATTACTTTATTAAGAAAGCTGTTTTGGATAATGGAGGTGTTAAAATGGAAAATGTGGACACAGATTCTGAGGAAGAAGTTATTGATAAGAAAGATGTGTTGAAGATGACAGATGAAGAGCTGTTTGCTGCGTGTGAAGGGAGGACAGCTCACAAGTAATTAATTTTCATACATCTATCTATACTAATAAAACAATACGGTGACTGACTGACAGACAAAGCACAGCCCAAATGCTGAACCGCTTAAGCTGAAATATTGCATACAGGATCCATTAACAAAGTAGGCGAGCGCTAAGAAAATATTTTTTTATATTCCCATGGGAAAGGAAACCACGCGTGTGAAAACGCAGGCGGCCGCTAGTAATCAATATTATCTAGGGATTTGTTTTTATGAAGTAAAAATTTTAAAAGTCTAATTATAGATTGACATCTTGCAATTTTGTCAATAGTATTTCATTTTTCTATCAGCAATCAGCCTCCCTCTTAGCTAAGCTATAAACAATAAGGTCTTGCTTCATATTAAAATTTTTTAGCCCTCCAAGTACTATTTTAAAGAAAACATTTATTTATCAAGCTCTTTTTACTCGCATATTGTTATAGATTATAGACACATCTGAATTTACATTACAAGGCTTATCCTTATCTATTTGTATTTTCTTAATTTTGAGCTTAAATTAAAACTAAACATCTTCCTTCACAGGGGCGCCCGACACGGACTTAAGGCTACAGGGAAGCTAGCAAGAATAGCAGAGCAAGAGAAAATTCTATTAAGTCAACCACAATATAAAGATTATTCACATTCAAAGAAATTAACTGAAGAAATAATGTCTGCAGATGACCTACAAGTAGTGGAAGATGCCAGTTTAAATAATGGTGCAGATGTTTCTGTATTAAAGAAGAAGAAAAAGAAGAAAAAACATTGCCTAAGTCAAACTTATGTTGTTGAGCAAGATGTTAAGTTGGCTGAAAGTGTACCTTTGCCTGACACAAAGAAAAATGAAGATGAAAGTGTTGCCAATGAAAAAAGTGATGATAACAGTAAAAAAATAAAGAAAACAAAAAAGAAAATAGATAATGTTGAAAAAAACTCAGATATTAATATGAATAAGTGTAGAAATAACGAATTATCAGATTTAGATAACAATATGGATGTTGATGATTATGATAATCAAAATAATCCTGTAAAAAATAAGAAATCCAAGAAAAATAAGTCGAAAGATTTATGAGTTGGAAAAGAACTTTACTTTTGTAAATAAAAAATATTTAATACAATTTCTTGGTATTTTCTTATATACCCATTATCTGAACCACTATCTACTAATCCAGGATGGGGAAATGGCGGAATATCTAGCCCGCGACTATAAGCCTACTATTTTGATTAAATCGGACGACTAAATACAATATGTAAATTTTTGTGCTAAAAATAAGCGCGGGGCACAAGCAAAGGCATGCATCATTCACCTGTGCATTCTACACCCTTTAATTAATGATTTCATCAATCACATGGAACCTAGTCCAGTACTTGATGAACTTATTTCCCCACCCCTTGTACTATACCAACTAATATCGTTATTAATTATAGTATTATGGTGGTTTGTTAATTTCCAATGTTTAAAACGGAAATAAACTAAAAACTTATCTTTAGTAGTCTAGAGTGAAAAAGCTCCGGCTATGGAGACTGATCACCCGTCCGGCTTCACTGGCGTCCCCCAAATAATAATCTTTAGTAGTCTCTATCTCGGAATTCCCCGTGTCGATAATCGATAACGATTCGTTTGTTAAAGAACCATAAAAAATATGATGTTAATAATGGAAGGCACTACAATCAATTAATTTTGCAAACCCTACGCAAAGAAAAAGAAAAAAGTTGTCAAAATATTGACATTGACAACACATGCCAAAATTGTCAATTTTTAGGTCGTAAAAAATCAGAAAAAATAGAAAAATGTCCCTTGCTAAATTTTTAGCTTTGGACAAGGTAGCAAATTTATTTAATATTATTCGACAAAATGGCGGTATTAGAGGTTCCCTGTTTAAGCTTTACAGGTAAATCTGTTATTATGTAATTACACTTTATAGGTTATGTTTTGGATTATGAACATGTAAATATTTTCTTGTCCTCATAGCAGCTATTTCCACAGAGTTTTAATAGCTAAAAAGGGAACTTCCAGATGGAAGAAACATTAGTCCACGCAAAATTGAAATCTAAGTCTATCACATAAAAAGTTTATTTCAAAGGAGGGAAGATTTTCTAAAGATTGATATTTAGGAGGTATTGCCACTTCAACAATGATTTAAGAATTACTGGCATTTAAACACCTCACGGGCCTCACGATGTGACGCTAAAGATTATGGATGCTAGAAATAACAAAAAATAGCTAACAAAAGTCCAGTTTCACTCCTTAGATCCTCAGTAATGCAAAAATAAATAAGAGTTAAGTACAAAACAAAATAGATCTCATAAAATCTTTGTTTAAACATAACACACAGAGCTGTGTGGACGGAATTTCATTTGCCAAAATATCGATGATCATACCGTTTGGAGTCAAATGAAGCATTCTACCAGCATTACATTTGATATGTGACAGTATATAACATCAGAAATTTCAGTTTTATCTAATATTTGCAGACAGGATGAATTGAAAGATGGAGTCCTGATAGGAGAAGACAAATACGGCAACAAATATTATGAAAACCCACGCTTCTTCTACGGCAGAAACCGCTGGGTGGAATATGCTGAGAAATATCACATGAGCTATGATGCTAGTCAGGTAACTGTTCAACTTCTACACATATAGAGAAATGTATAATGAGATAGTTTGTAATTTGTTTATTATTATTATTATTATTATTAGTTGACAGGCAAGCAGTTGACAACTGATAAAGGCCTGAATCCCTGAATATAATTATTTTATTATCTTTCTTGAGTTTTTAAATATTTATCCAATCTATTATAAAACTGATTTACATTCTGTGCAGATATTTTTTCTTCTGACAACTTGTTCCAAGCTTTCACTACTCTATTACTTAGAAAATGTTTGTGTGGATTGTTTCGTGATAGCGCCTGCGATAACTTTAGATGATGGCCTTTTATGTTTGTGTTTCTTAGGTTGTTTGTTGAAGTTATCTTAGGAACTACCAAACGGAGTCGGTAACGATTCGTTAACGAGTCGGAACCCTTCCCTCTGAATGGTGTGCATATAATTCTAAGAACATTAAGCCTAATGACTTGAAATCGAGGCTCAGGTCGTATTTTTTATTATCAGTTAAGTCAATTGGTATGGGAAATGCGACTTGATTATTCTACTTGTTGTCATAACATAGTTAACTACCTATTATTATTGTTGTAGAATACTTTCTTGTCACGGAAATTATTTACTGTGTAGACTCCTAAGCATTTACCACAAACCTCAGAGGTTTAATAAAATGCTATTAATGTAAAAATATATAATTAAGTTTTTAAAATAATAAATAAATGAAAAAAAAAAAAAGTTATATTAATCCTAAGTCACTATCCTATCCTAATCACAGTTAAAAACGGTACTATGGAAACCACAACAACCGTTTTCAAAGTACCAATATAACAGATGTTGATTTAATCCTAATCTGCCCCTAATTATCTAATTTTAAAATCTATCACAATCCCTTTCAAAGGTATTGTGATTGTGAATTTTGTGATGTGGAATTTTATGTACTTGAGTAACTTATAGTCACACTCCCTTTCGGAACGAATGATGTTTTAAATGACACTTCTCCATACATTTGAAAGATATTTTTGTCTGTCACTTTGATTAGACAGTTCAATTTCATTCATTTAATAAAAACCCGTCCCGATCACAATCCTTTTCAAATGTCAAATAGTGACGGCCTGAAGTATGTGAATATCTTTCAAATGACGATTTGAAAGGAATTGCGATATATTCTAAAATTAGACAATTAGCCCGAACATGATTCTGTCCAAAGTAAGGGGGCTGATCTGTAAGAACTTGAGTTATGGATACTAGATAACTACTAAACATAATGTATAACAGGAAATGCTTAGCTTTCTATATACCTGATATTAAGGCGGTACCCCCACCGAAAGTGGCGCCGCGTTGAATTTTATTTAATATCGTAATTCTAATTCACAATTTTAATAAAACTAAACGTGGAATTTTTAGAGCCCATTGTCTTGTATTTTTAGAAGGTATCGCTACATCTCGTCATATTCATTCGTAGAAGTAGATAGCAAATGTGTCAAAAACGGCCACTTTTAGCAGTTTTGCTATCTACTTCTAGCAGTGACTACGAGGGAATGTAATGATACCGTCTAAAAATACTAGACTATGGGCTCTAAAAATTACACATTTAGTTTTATTAAAATTGTGAATTAGAATTACGATATTAAATAAAATTCAACGCGGCGCCACTTTCAGTGGGGGTACCGCCTTAAGTAAATATATATAAGACTCAAGATTAAAACATGATTCTCCCAGGATCTCAACCATTGAGGAATTTGTTATATTATCTCTATTTTATTGTATTTCAGGTCCCCGCTGAGTGGTACGGTTGGCTCCACTACAAAACTGATCTTCCACCACACCAGGTAATGAAAGAATATACATCAACATCCTCAGCCATTTTTAACGTCCGGCGTCCCCTTCTCAAGGAGAACACCTTCCTTACGAAGATTGGGCCATGTGCATGAACTACCATGCCAACAAAGAATATTTAACCTTATTGGCATACCTAAAGTTAATAAATTACGTATTTTCGTGTAAATCGACAGAGAAAATATTTATTAACAGCAAATTGATACTCTGATGAAATGTCGTAAATGATATAGGTAGGTATCTTCTGAAATATTTCAGTTTGAAGATTTAAAATAATTTTATTTTAAAAAGTAGGTATAGCATTTACATTTTGTCAAATAGTATTTGTCGTTTGTAATTATTTTCTCGGTAGATTGACGTACTATGTTTCATATGTAAACCGCCTCTGTGGTAACCACCACCGATATCAGACCCAGAAGTCGGGTTCGATTCCCAGGGGGGTATGTATTGTATTCGGTTTGGTTGGTGGTAGGACTTGTTGTAAGTCTGCCTAGCTAGCAGTGTTGGCATTAATCGACAAATTTATTAAATCAATTAATTGATTAAAAACTTATCGATTAACTTAATCACGATTAAAATTAATCGTGATTATTTTAATCGATTGACGATTAACCTAATGTAATCATCAAACGTTAATTTGATTAATCCGATTAACGATTAATTTTATTTTATTAAACATTGATTTGTTTTACATAAGTAAGTCATACATAAGTAATACATCATATTGACTGAATTTAGTTACCAGTTGAAAAAGATCATGTATAGTGAAATAGAAAGCGAACACATGCATAATTTTACAAAAATAACCATACAAGGTGGAACCTTCCAATGCCACCCGGCCCGAAGAGAAAGCACTTATTCTAAACACTGAACACAGCACTTACTCTAAATTGAAAATTACTTTATTTATGAGAAGAATCTAAACCGCATTCAAAGATTTTTGTCAATACGCTTGCTAAACCCAGTAATCGAACCGGCTAAATTCCAAAAAAATATCAATCCTTACTTTTATGGTATCAATCGATAGAGTCAATCAAAAAGATCTTCTCTCTAAAACAAACATATTAAAATAAAAAATAAATGAAAGGAAGTACGCGAAAAACTTATAATATAATGGAACAAGATAAGCACTATTCAAGTTTTTTTGAAAATTTTAGAAAAAAAAATCCTTTTTAAAAAATAAAGAAATGTTACCTTTCTGTAAATTTGCTGTCTTCAAAGTACCCCGCGCCCCCTAACCCAAAGGTGGCACCAGAAAATTTCACCCCGTCTAAGGTCTTAATTTAATAATCCCGTTTCTTTTAACACGTGATAGCGTAGGTCTAACTAAAGTCCTCCAAAAAACAACTTTTTATAAAAATGATCGATTAAATTATTGAGTTTGGATTTTTTTTACAAACGGCCGCTTATGGTTCCAATCAGTTTGGTACAGTCGATAGGAAGTTGTGTGCTCATATATTTCGGTGATTCATTTATTTCGTTTGTTTTATTGTTTATTATAAAAACCTCTTAATTACCGAGAGTGATTCAAAAAGCTTAGTAAAAAACCATTATGTCTGTTTTCTTTGCACATCTCTAAAATTATTATTTTTATTTTTATTTATATTTGTTTTTAATTTTATGATATTTCGCTGTCGGTTTTTACTTTTTTTATTCTTTTTTATTATTATTAATTATAATTCTATATTGTAGCGTGCGAATTCTTGATGTTAAGTGCCTGTCATGCTGTGTACACATACTTGTGGAGTTGCAGCCTATCATAACTCTTTTTCTGTTTGTATTGGTCTTCATGTATTTCCTGTCACTCTGTTTTGTGTACCTTAATAAATAAAATAAAAAATGGACAAACAGGAATCAGTATCACAGGAAGGCTTACTTTTGTGGTAACAAGAATAGGTGAGAACAGGATCTGGATAAGAACTGACTTAATGTAATCTGGATTAATGATTGACGAAGAGGATTAACTAATTATTAACCGCGATTAACGATTGAAAATATAATTTTTTAATCAATAATCGCGATAACTTCTTAATCGTTAATCGGATTAACTGTTTTGCCAACACTGCTGGCTAGCTGTCACCATCTTATCTTAGTCTGACGTCATAACGACACGTTAGAGATGAGATAGCCAGTTCCCAATTGATTGAGGATTCCGGGACAGGCTCGCTTCCATCTTCAGCCTTATTAATACTTAACATCAGGTATGATGAAGGCTAAGAGTCTCCCCGTCGTTCATAAAAAAAGGTTTTTATTACCAACCAAAATATGTCATGATAAAAAAGTTCGATGTCTTTTGTATTGATGGGGTTTAACAACTGCTTATATACTAGCTAGCCAAGACGCACGGCTTCACGTTCCTTCCGAAGAACGGAGCTTGAGATATTTTGTAGGTCACCCATCCCATGACTGGCCATTTAGACAATATATTATTTTCTTATCCTGCTTAATATTATAAATGCGAAAGTTTGTGAGGATGTTTGGATGTTTGTTAATCTTTCACGCAAAAACTACACAAATAAAAAATTACCTGGATTAAAACAAAGGCTACATTGTATCTCGATATTCCCACGGGAACGGGAACCAAGAGGTTGAAACCGACAGCGGCCGCTAGTGCAAAAATAAAATATCTTAATTAAATCTTGATTTTATTTTTAGGACCCCAGCCGTCCAAAATACAAGTGGATGATGGATGCCACAGAGAACTTATCTGGTACCACTGGACAGTATACTCCGTACAGCACAACCAGGCCCAAGGTTGAACCTTGGGTGCCGAAGAAGCAATAAAACAGATTTTAGAATAAGAAGTAACTGTTTAGTAGCAAGTGAAATATACGCATATTTATCAGTTATTTTGTTGTTTATATAATCTTCTCTTAATCGAGTGAGGATTAGTGGCCACTTCTGATGAGAGTTTATCAAGCCGCCTATAAGGCCTCTGACTTGTCTTAACGACTGTAATCAAATGACAATAGCCGGGACCGTCGGTTTAACGTGCCCTCCGAAGCTCGGAAGCGCTCAGTTTTAATGCCACTTTACGGTCACCCATCCGATACCTGACCCGGCCGAATTTTGCTTAACAAACGTGATCGAAAACGATCAGTCTGTCAACTTTTTATTAAGAATTAAGAACTTTTTATTTCTAACATTTTTTTTAAAGATCAAGAGTGTCTCAAATGGTTTGCGTTAAGGTAGTGGGTTTGATTCCCGCACAAGACTAATATTCGTGTGTACGATTCGAACATGTCTATTTATTTAGCATAAGTTTTTTCGACCACTTTCAAAGCAAGTCTGAATAGGCGTACCTTCTGGGTTAGCAAATACAAATACAAATACAATTTTTTATTGCAAACTAAGTGTGTACAGGTGTTATAATCTAGAAGGAACTTGAAAACTTAGTCGCCCTTTACGGACACAGCATTTTATGAGAGGGCTGCCTATTTTATTAAGTTACAAAGAATAAAACAGAAAATAATAAAAAATAAACAACGATAGAAGTTTACAATTTGGATTGGATGTTTACAATTTGTATTGATCGTCATACTAATATTTAATTAAAAGAGGAAATAAAGAGTAGTCACTTAATTTAGATAATCGTTAATAGAATATGCACATTTTTCAATTAAGTAGTATTTTAGTTGGCTTTGAAAAGCTTTTAGGGTTTTATTATTTTTTATTTTTGGTGGTAATTTATTAAATATTGATAGCCATATAATATGGACTGCAGCTCAACATTTTTATTCTAGACTGAGGTAAGTGAAGCTTGTTTTTGTGTCTGGTGTTAATAGAGTGTATATCACATTTTTTTGAAATTTATCGTTATTTTTAAAAACAAATATACAAATTTCGAAGATATATATATATGGAGGGTAGGGTGAGTATTCTATACTTAATAAAATAAGGTTTACAGCTGTCAGTGTTGTCTAGCTCGCTTCATCGTGGATATAAGGCCCTGGGATCATAAGAGAAAACCCATTGAAAGAAAAAAGTGTATACTTATTCTGTACGTAACTATTTACAAACAAAAGGAAGCTGATACCAGGTATGTGATGTGCGTGTGTGCCACACAAGTCAAAAATAGTGATAGGTTCAAAATACAAAAAAAAAGTGTAACTGTACAAGTTACGTAGGAATCTCAGATAGGTAACCGAAATGAGTTAATTCATATCTTGTCTTGTTATTATTTCAACTGAACCACAGAACTTAAACCTGTTTTAAGCACGAATCCTGGCCAGAGATTGTCAAAGTTTTTGAAGTGAAAACTTCTTTAGCGGCGTTGGGCACTCAGTTTTCATTTTTTATAGTGGGGTAAAAAATGTTAAAGTCGCGTCAGGACACTTGACCTATATCGAAAATTCGTAAGACCATTTATCGGTGACCTATTTCAAATTACATAAAGTCTTACACTTAAAAGATCTACGTACATTAGTTAATAACAACCATTATATAAAGATCTCTCATTACTACCAAGTTTTATATTGATGCCAGGTCAGTTTTAATGGATTTATTTGCTAAATCAAGTTGGTCTCCGTTTTCATAAACTTTTTATGAAGTTGTGGTCAAGATATAGTGGATTTAGATCGTTATTATCGTTTAAGCGGTTTTCATTTCTGCCAGCACTCCCATCCCAGAGTGCAACCCGTTGTTTTTTTTTTATGAAGAACGGGGAGACTTTTAGCCTTCATCATACCCGATGTTAAGGCTGAAGAAGGAAGCAAGCCACTCCCGGAATCCTCTCGTTGTTATGGCGTCAGACTTAGATAAGATCGTGGTAGCTAGCCAGGCGGACTTACAACAAGTCCTACCACCAACCAAGCCGAATACAATATGTACCTACGCTATGAATCGAGCCCGGGACCTCTAGGTCTGATACCCACTACACTACAGAGGTGGTTAAAAGTTTTGGTTGTGAGATGACTAGTTTTGTCCGCGTCTTCATACGTTTTTGGATCGAGATTGTTCCTAAGATGTTTCCATTTTTTTAATTTTCAGGAATAAACTTACAAGAAAGTTTTTTGAAATCGGTGCCAGGCAAGGCAAGAAAACGTGATAAATTTTAAATAGAAAAATATTGGAAAAAATCCACTCGGCCACAAATGAATTCTCAGATGGGACTCCACGACCTTTGGAAATCCGGTTCAATGCTCTTAAGATTATATCATAAGAATAAAAATAGCACTGAAAAATGCCAAAATCCAAAAATCATAAAATATATTAATTTTTAGCTTAATTATTTATTATAAATAAGTCATAATCATTGACTTTTGAGGTTAAATTAATCTCGATCTTGATGCGATCGCGTCAAGAGTAAAGAGGGATCCACCACTTATTTTTATCGCCACTGGTCAGAGATGGGACTATACTCCAGCCAAATCCGATGAAGAATAAATGTAAACAAACCAATTTAGGGTCATCACAACTGAGGTTATTTTTTTTTTCTAAAGGTTGTATTTCTGACTAGATAACTGCACATTATTGATTAATTCTTTAAGTAATCAATTTTTTCTACAATATATCACTAGAAACACCCGCAAAACGTTATTATTTTAGTAATAAAACGAAAAAACAAAATAAAGCACAAATTGTATTTAGTAGACAGCCCTATAACCAAAAAGAACTCAGGTAATATGAACATTTTCACATTTATATACTAACCTTCCAACTGAAGTTGGCAATCACTTTCTTTCGTGTTCCTTTACCCTGATTAATGTTGAAATTGGTCGCGTAACTATTGCACTATAACCCGAACGCATTTGGAAGTTACGTTCCGTTTTACTATTTAACGCGACATACACTTTTATTATTCATTTACCCTACTAA
Source organism: Chrysoteuchia culmella (assembly GCA_910589605.1). NCBI lineage: Eukaryota > Metazoa > Arthropoda > Insecta > Lepidoptera > Crambidae > Chrysoteuchia > Chrysoteuchia culmella. The sequence goes on from OU342669.1 coordinate 2,897,441, forward strand.
TGTTTCCGAAGCAATATAGCATTTTAAATTTATTGCATTGTTTTATATAAAAAGTTTATGAATAACTGTTTAATTATTTAATGAAATTATATTAATAATATCGCGTCTTTAATAAAAAGGATTTTACTGAATGGAATAACGAAACATGAAGATAGAATTTGGTCTAATTAACCAATAAACGAATTGCTAAAATTTTTATAAAAATTGTATACTGTTGTCTGATAGAAAAAGGTTGTTATTATATGCCTGTCAGTGGTTGCTAGGCAACGTTTTGTTAGTAAACATTCTTCATCGGATTTGGCTAGAGTATAGATCACGCAATCTTTGGAATTTTAGGTCTACTGCCCTCCCAAATTGAGGTGTCCCTATATCTCTCAGTATTTCAGTAGACCGTTAATCTAAAAGTTGCGGGTTCAAATCCTGTCTGAGAATTTGGAAACTAGATGATTTTATTAAAAAATAAATCTTTTAAAGTGTCAAAAGTTTGAGAATCTTTGATTATGACCAACTGCCCAGCACACATTGATGAAAGCACAAACGCAACTTGAATATAACTCTTTGCCCACAGGAAACTAAGCTTTATCACAGTTGTATTAGAGCATAATTTCATCACGCACTTTCACACTCACCACTACTCTAATGCGAATTCAGTGGTTTACATGATTTTGTTCTTTATTGCTTGGTTAGTAAGTGTCAAAGCGCTTTGTACAAAAAGTTGAGCTTTACAAAGACTTTTTGCCTTCGCAGGTAAAAATATCTCGAGACCAACTTCAGGCCAGTTGAGATGCGTCGTGGTGAGGCGCGATCGTGCGTGCGTCCAATTCAGTATTTCTAGTAATCTAAAGTTTATATAAAAGTTCTATACAAAACCGAAACGTTTGCTATGAAAAAATGTCCAAGCATTTCAAATTGCGAACACAGATTATAAAAAACATCAGGTTTCACAGTGACAAGTGTTTTTTTCCGTTCCCAAAATAGTTTGTGTGTGCAAAAAGGTTTTGAGTATTTAAAAAAACAGGATTCTACTTTATGGTAAGTTAAAATCTCTATGTTAAAGTTGTTTGAACATTTCGGTTACACTTTTTTGATAAATATTGTTACGTGCGTGGTTTATAGAACAAAGGCGTTTGGTTAAACTAGTTTTGAAAGTAAGGAGGTTTTAGGCTGTATGCTGTAAGTATATTTCGTTGCTAAGACGTTGAGAAAGGATCCGTGGCCTTTTTGTAAAAAAAAAAGTTTGCGTGGGCTACTTACGGGATAGTGTTGGGAAGTGAATTTTTTAATTATCGATAAAATATAAATAGTAAGTAACTTAGTCGATTAAATTCTTTGAAAAATTAATGATTTCGACAAGTTATTGTTATTTAATAATGAATAGTTACGTATCTAACGGTATTAAATCTCTCATCATATCTAAATTTACATCCGTATTAGGGAAGTTAATACAACCACTTCCTTTTGGGTCATTGACTGTAGAACTTGAATTAAATAAGAGAACTTTTAAGAAATGTATTGTAGTTATTGTAATTCTTACCATATATTTTTTTAATTACTAAAAGTGTCTTTGATTAGCTTTATTATGCGTTTAATATTCTATTTTTCGGTTGTGTGTGAGCTTACAAAAATCAGAGAATAATGATTTGTAAATAGATAACTTAGTTAAAAGAAATAAATAGATTCTTCTTGATAAAGTAAGTATATTCAATGAAATTAAAGTCAAAGTTTTGATGAACTGTTAAAAATGGGGTCAGTAATTTTATTATCTATAATATGAACTATAGTTCATAACATATTGTAATGACCAATATATCTTTATGCACAGTTGCTAAACTCATCGGCATTTCTCCCACACTCAAATAATTGAATGTTTTCTTACTGTAACCAATTCAACGGCCAATGACTTGAAATACCATAGCTATCCCGCGATAGCTTCTATTTCGAATTACATAAGGTAGCTTTTAGCTTGTATTTGACAGGTCATTTAGAATACTTTATGGACGTGATAATTATAGAAGAATTAACATGTTTTTTTAACAACGTTTAAATCTAATGGCCGCGTAACTTGATAATTTAACGTCTTTTGTTTTCCATGCAGTGTCCATTGATAATGGATTTAAGATTTGTTTATATTTACCTAACAGTTCATCTTTATTTGTTTCAATTCAAATAAAAAAATATTTATAACCGTTAAATATTATAGAGTGAACGCTATCAGTGGTTATTTGATAGATAAGTCTACAATATTTTAGTCAGCAAATCGTCATTTGTTGGTTTGGCATCATATTAAGTAATAACTAGCGGCCGCTCGCGGTTTCATCCGCGTGTTTCCCTATCCCGTGGGAATATCAAAAAATCCTTTCTTAGTGCTCGCCCACATTGTTAAAGGATCCTGTAAGCAAAATTTGAGCTTAATCGGTTCAGCTGTTTGGGCTGTGCGTTGTCTGTAAGTAGGGTTTCCACCTGCCTCTTCCTGACTTAAGGGCTACCATCGTCTAAAATACGGGTTTTTGATTTTTTTTACGGGAGACAATTAAAACAGTAGTGCTTTAAGAATATATATTTTTGTCACCTTTTTGTTTAAATAAACAGCTTTTAAACACACAAAGCAAATGTAAAAAAATATTTGCGTGTTAAAAAAAATACACATGGCCATTTTAAACCACAAAGCCTGACAAAACGTCAGCATTTGGTTTCGCCAGCCAGCTCTTGGCTGAATTAGTAAAATACGGGGGCTTTTTATTACTTATTTTATTTTCTCAATTACGAGTTTCTTAATAGGTATCTCGGTATTATCAATGCCTGAACCACGGGGTAACCCGTAAAATACGGGGCATCTGACAACCCTATCTGTAAGTCAGACACGGTATTGTTTTGTTAATAAAGAAGATATCATAACTACGATTTAACAAGTATATACGACGTTTTTCATATAACATTCTTTGCGGTATTATAACATTTTTCTCAGAAAACTTGTAGTAGAATTTCAATGGTCAAATGTGACTAGTTGAAGTAAAGTAACTATCTATTTATTATACCTAATACGCCTTGTATTGGCGAAAAACATGTTAACAAGAACATTTAAATCTTGCTGATAAATTCAACAATTAATATCCGTGCTTTACTATTATGTAAACACAACATTTTAAGATGCATTTTCTATAAAACATAAGTTACTGTTACTATGTAAAAGATTAAACCATCAGTAACTTAAAAAAAAACCGGCCAATTGCGAGTCGGACTCGCGCACCGAGGGTTCCGTAAAATATTTTTATTTATATGATGTAACAAAAAATTTACGGTTTTCGCAATTTTTCCTTTATCTGTACTATAAGACGTTACTTCGTATCAAATTTCAAGTTCACGGGAAGTACCCTGTAGGTTTTGATTTGCGGCATAAATGGCTGTATCTTTTGATTGCTTTGGCTTAGAAGTTTGATTTTTTCACAGCTCCATGGGACAGTAGACTTGATATTAGATATAAATTTCAGTTTGATACCTTTTTTTTCCTTTTGTGGTACGGAACCCTAAAAATGAATTATTTGTTATTCTTTCCGTAAACTACACATGCAAAGCTGTTACCAGAAAAAAGATATCAGATGATAGCCGGTGAACGAGTAATGGTATCACATGACAGTGGGGCATTTTAACGACCACAGGGACCCGTTGTTCAACCACATATCTGCCAAACAGACCTTATTACGATTGAATAAGCACGTTTGCTATTGGGTGAAGTGAACTTCTGCAACCTTTGCTAATACAGGGGTGATAAGGAATCCAATACAATCATTATATTTTAAACCATTATGTCGTTTAAGACTGATGATAAAATGAAACCCTTAAATTTTGGTGACTCATCATCATTACTAAAATGTGAATTTTATTTAATATTTTTTAAGCTTTCATGAAACAAACACTAGCTTTTCGTAATATAGATAATCCCAAATGAGCAGTGCTTAAATTACCATTTTAAGCCTGAAATCTAAATATATAAAAGAACAAACTGACTGACTGACTGACTGACATATCAACGCACAGCCCAAACCGCTAGATCTAGAGACTCAAAATTTAGCACATAGGTTCCTTGTAAGGTCTATGGGTGCACTAAAAGAATTTTTCGAAATTCTGTCCCTAAGGGGGTGAAATAAGGGATGAAAGTTTGTATGAAAGTCCGTCAGTTTTGAAGTGATCTTCAAATCTTGTACGGAACAAATTTGTACGACTCTTGGTATCGAGATAAATTAAGACTAAGACGATAAATATTTATAAAACGAAATGAATGAGGTCAGTTTATCATCTTACATTGCACTACGTTTAACAGACTCAAAGCTTTGATGATACGAAAATAATCGAAGACGTTTCACATCTGTTGACATAATTTCGCCAATTGAAGCTAATGCGTCTAATTGCCCCTTTTACACACAGCTATGGAGCTGACGAGATCAATTTGAGATGGCACTAACCACTCGCATAAGTTCTGGGCAAACATGTCTTCATTGGATCTATACTAATATTATAAAGCTGAAGAGTTTGTTTGTTTGAACGCGCTAATCTCAAGAACTACTGGACCGATTTAGAAAATTCTTAGACCATTAGAAAGCTACATTTCTCCCGAGTGACATAGGCTATATTGTATCCCGATATTCCCACGGGAACGGGCACGACGCGGGTAAAACCGCGAGGATCCGCTAGTTCACTAATAAACTGTGATCAACTGTAATCACAAAGAGAAATACAATTCACGAGCAAATATAGAATATGAACGAATAGAACTAGATGTTACAATTAAGTTTCTTGATAGTAATTGACTTCATTCTAACACCAAAATTAAGTCAGCCTTACTTTTTTCCTTATCACCATATGAATCCTGGTAATGTATATTCACAGATCGACTCAAGAAAGCAAAAAAAAAAAATGGGATAACATACTTTATCGAAATTATCGACGCTTTTTTAGTGTTCAATGCGTTAATGTATAAGCTAATTGATTAATTGTGTTAATTTGAAAAAGTTTTTAATTAAAACAAGAGGTCAAGTATTTCATTGACCACTTAATATAATCTATTTCAACCCTACTTCTCTATGCTTCGTAAGACACGCTTAGCTATTTGATTCGCTCGGCTGATATTGTATAATTTGATATAATATTAATATTATGTTGTCATTTGTGGAGGTCAACTCAGCTTGACGTACTAACACTCGTATCTATAGTCAAGTCAAGTAATGTTTTGAGTAAAAGTCGTTATTTAAAATTGTCGTTTTTATACAATAAGCAAGAATTTAAATTAAATAAGAACTTTCAAAAGTAAGAATACTTGGCCAAGAATTCCTTTGTATAAGCACATCTTAAGTTATTCCTTTGTATTGTATAACAGACATTAAGATTAATAAAGAAGACATTAAATATGGCTGATAACGATTTAAAACTCTTACAGTTTTAAATCGTCATCAGCCATTTTTAAAGTCTTCACTGCTGGGGCACTGGCCTTCCTTATGGATGGATAAGGAGAACAGGCCATGACCCACCAAGCGGGCCCAATGCGGAGACTACCAACGCAGCTGGGATCAACGGCTTAACGTGCCTTCCGAAGCACGGCGGCGCTCGATATACAAAATTTTTGGTCACCCATCCCGTGACCGACTACTGCGAAAGTTGCTTAACCTCAACAATCGCAGGCCGAGCGCGCGAACCACTGCGCCACGGGCTCCTCTAAATTTTAAATATTAAGGCTTTTCAATATTTGCTTTCATTTCTATACCATTGTGATTGTGATCTATCTGTGAAAAGATAATTCAAACGCGATAGAAACGTTACCACATTTTGCAAATTTACCTACACTAGGGGGTTCTGCTTTTACAAATTTACATTCAGCCGTCTTCTGGAGATTTACACCATAAAGTTTTAAGTTAGAAGTGTTTTTTTTATCTTGGCCGTCTCCAATTCCTATTCAGCTTTAGTCATGGCCCTGGGTTTTGACAGGCCTGTCTCACTTCCATACAAGCGGCGTAAAATCCCCGAGATATTTACCTACTATTCTAGAAAACAACTGTCTGCCGTCTCGCTTCAATCTGCTAGGGCTGTCAGAGGTACTCTTACGGTATTGACAGTTTACTTTTGTTTCGCGGATGCGTGCGCTGCGTGTGCGACTAGTCGACTGAGTGCCAGCCTATTGAGACTGGTCCGGAGACCGGACGCTTGCGTTTATCATACCTAAACTCGGGAGTGAAATTTCTGTACCGTAACGTACTAATATATATTCTGTGGTTTTGAACTGCTGTGGAAGAGTAAACGATACGAGAACTCATTATCCTAAGGCATTAAGGTCCCCATTTTAAATATACTTCTGATTTTTAAGCTTTTTACTAACGTAACTCTATGACAATCAAACCAGGGTCTTCTATCTCCACGAGATTTGACATGACACTCACAAGTCGTTACCCATTGTTGTTGACATTTGAAGGTTAAATTGGGTAACTACTTATAGGAGTGATATTAGACAAATTTAATATTGATACACATTAAATATTGTGTATCATCATCATCAATAGCTTTTTTATTGTTCCCCACTTCTTTCTTTCTCATCTTATGAGGATGGACGTCTGGTGTCAGAGTTTATCAAGCCGCATATAAGGCCTCAGCTCTGACTTGACTTAACAAAGGTTATCAGTTGACAAGAGCTGGGGCCGACGGTTTAACTGCCTTTCGAAGTACAGAAGTGCTCAGTTGTAATGCCACTTTACGGTCACCCATCCGACACCTGACCGGGCCGAACGTTGCTTAACAAATGTGATCGAATACGTTCTGTCTGTCAAGCGCAGCCAAGAGCTCTTCAATAATTTGTTTTTCTAAACTGGAGCACACCCCTACTTAAAGATCGCTAAAGATTAAAAAGATTATGTATGACAAAGATCCTGGGATTATACCATGAACTTAAAATCGTGGCATATTGTAAAAAATGCTAAGTTATGATAAATTTTAATTAGAAAATTATTGAAAAAAATCAACTTGGCCACAAGTGAATTCTCAGATGGGATGGATTCCCATTTTTTGCATTTTTCAATGCCCACGACCTTTGGAAATCTAGTCCACTGCTCTAAACACTGAGCTACGAGTGGACCGGATTTCCAAAAGTCGTGGGCATTGAAAAATGCAAAAATTCTAAAATCATAAGAAAATGCTATACTTAGTATAAGACTCCCATAAGTGTATGAAAATAAAATCTCTTAAACTCAAACAAGTACAAGAACTCAATTTAAACCCAAAGATGTACCGTATCTGACGTGCAATTGATTTCTTTCCAAACAAATAGACACCGTACAAAATTAAAGACGCAGTTGGGAATTGAACCTATACCAAATAACCGGGCCAGTGCACTTGGATTTCGCAACACACCGTTAAGTCATGACCATTTAAACCGTTAATGTTATTGAGTAACAAACAGACGAACAAACCGTATCCCACGTAGCTAATTGGTTATCGTTTGTGGGATTCTCCGCCGGTCATTGTAAAAATAGACAATAGTTTATCGTTCCATGGACAAATGGACAACTGGCTAAAAGAAAAGAAACTCTATGGCGGGAGACCTTATAATGAGAAGAAACGGCAAGAAACTCGTCAAGGGCTGTTTTTTTCTCCCTGTTTTATTTCATACAGAGTCGTCAAATTAAAGTATAAAAGCTCAGTTTGCACAATTAAACACTCGCATCAATAACTATTCAAATTAGATACACTTCCAAATGTTAATAGGTTGTTTCAAGTTCTAAATAAGTTACTTTTATTAGTTTTTCGAAAGTGTAATGTTTACCTATTAGGATATTTTAATAAAACCAACATTTAAATCTTCTCATTGGCGCCATTTCATATTAATCTCTTTTTCTCGTTCCCTTGTGACGAAGGCATACCAACCTCATACAGCCAACATTTATTAAATAAGTATTTACTAGGACATTACAGATAGTAAACTTGGACATGCCAAGTTAAGAAACAAAAGCAACCAACTATGGAATTCAACAATAAAAAATCCAAAGTAACAAGGAAGATTATTTTCGTGCAAGTATTTTATAACTTTAGTAGCACTTGCTAGATATATCACGGTTATTATAATACCGTTATTAAAGGTAAAGCTACATAATTTTTTAACCGACTTCAAAAAAAGGATGAGGTTCTCAAGTTGACGGTATTTTTTTTGTATGTATGTTTTACCATAACTTCGCCAGTTGTTAACAGATTTTTATAATTCTTTTTTTATCTGAAAGAAAATGGTTTACGTGTGGTCCCATATATTTTTTACGAAGATCTGGCTAGTAGTTTTTTCATAATCCTGAAAAATATCAATCACCTTTTGGCAAGTAGTCGTTTACCTAGATGACATCATTGTTGTGTATGGGCTGATTTTAAGTGTAAGTAACGGCACATGATGTACTCTCCAAAAGTTTTATTTTTTACTTTTTGAAGTCGGTTTGTTTTTTTTTATAAAATGTTTTTGATTATTAAATTAAAAAGGTAAGCTATCAAATACCAAACATTAAAAACTGTTCACATTAGACTTTTCTTATATACCTAAGAGTATCAGTAAAATATACTCGTATTCGTAAATCACGACCAACAAAAACAAATGATATCAAATTGCACATAGCATTATAATAAAAGTGTATTAAGGAAATTACGTGAGTACCATACACTATTCTAAGTCGAGAGAAAGTTTGACCTAAAGTTCTCTCACAAGAGCGATTATTTCCCATTTTTCATAACACAATAGCCATTTTTCGTTTATGTCGTGGGTAAGCGAAAGTATTCTTTAGTTTGGGAAAAAAACATTTTACCTTGTGCCACTTTTGTGTGCTTTGGAGTTTTATCGATATATTTTGTGTGTTGTTACGCATCACTAGTTTTTGAAAATGGCGGTTAAATCTATAAAATGTTATTCCTTTTTGTATATATATAAAAGCGAAATAATTTAACGAGCATCTATAGGAGGCACTTCTTTGAGATAGAATGCGTTTCGATCTACCTGCTTATTGAAAAAAAAACAGTAGGATATCCTTTTCTTTCATTTCAATATTTATGACCGTCTTTCTACCTGCTTCTCTACTTAATGGTAACTTTTTACGTTTTTCAATTATTTAGAGCGAACTTGGCTAAAAGTAATAATAGAATCAGCATTGCATTATTGTCAACTATAACGGCCACCCCCGGCTCTGACTTCGTTTCTATTCCTATAGAAACATTACGTTTACGCTACATAAAGTAGCCAATGTCCTTTCCCATGGTTCGATGTTTATTTTCTTATACATATACATATATATATATATATATATATATATATATATATATATATATATATATATATATATATATATATATATTTATATTGTTACTTATGTGTGTGCCCCTTCAGTGGGGACATTATAAATGGCTGTTGACGTTGACGAAAGGTATACCTACATTAATGACATGGGTTAGTCGCAAACTGGTCCCAGTACCAGCCTTGACTCGGTCCAAGGTCCATAACGTCCAATACTTGACGTTTTAATAGCCTGTGTGTTTTGATAAATAGATAATAATAACAATAAATAGTTGCATACAATCACACCAATTATCTAGCTCACGTTAAGTTTCACGAAGAACTTGTGTTATGGATACTAGATAACAAATAAACATACTTATATACTTTTTTTGTAAATACATACATTATATACATATAAAACACCCAGACCAAGAGAAATAGACATGTACATGCACACAAATATTTGAACCCGGGATCTCTGGCACAGAAGGTGGGTATGTACCCATGTAAACAGGTCATCAAGGTAGATGACTGCTCCTTGTCTACAAATTCGTGTTGAGTACCACCGTGACATTGATTTTACCACACAATCAATATTATTTGGGTTTAGGTACCTACCTATAAAGAATCTAAATAATTGTTTAAAATGTTATGATTGATTAGAATAGAACCCTAACTTTTTCAATTACTTTTTGTTTATTGTTACATTTTCTGTTTGCATTTTTTTATTCTCGATAGGGTAATTAATTTTCCCGTTATATCAGGATTTTATTTTGTATTACTATAGATAACTACTCAAATAAGTAACATACGATTCAAATAAAAATAATAAACGAATGCTTCCCGAATTTATTAAAAGCTTTTCCCGCCAATATTATCTGTCAATCTGAAAACTAATAGTGATGGGACATCAATCGATAAATAAATTGTGTTTTCTTTTTTTTCACCAAACCGCCAGCAAAAGAAACTTGAAAAGCCGCCTCGATCACGATTGTCCAGCGTTCGTAAATATTCGTCACCGTGAAATCGGTCGAATCACGCGTGGCCATCACGATCGAATGTTCCCAGTTTGGGAACCGGCGAGATGGCGTGGTCGTGACGGAAATGCAGAGACTGAAGAGAATTATTATAATAATGTTAAAGATGGCGGAAGGTTAAATATGTTAGATTACCGTAGATTGAGAACAAATACAGAGATAAAAGACTAAAGTTCCTTCGTTTACTGATAATGTGTAGTCCGTTATAGTATGAAAAAATTAAAAAATGTTTATTGCAACATATATCAAAGTATTACAAATACGTTAAAGCCCTGACTTCTAAGGTAAGTAAACTTGTGTTTTAGAAGTCAGTACCTTCCCAAGTTGACACTGTAAATTAGATATTGTTGAAATATACAAGTTCTAATATGGAAAAAAAGTGTTAATCTCTGAAAAAGTTACATTTTTTAAAAATATAAAACACTATTACATACGTGTAATAGTGTTTGTGTTGTTCATACACACTCTGTGGCTAATTTAAGTATGTGAATGTGTGTGTGTGTGTGTGTGCGTGTGTGGTGTGTGCGTGTGTGGTGTGCGTGTTTGTGTGTGTAGTGTAGAAGTGTGGTGTAGTATAGAGTTTGTATATGTTTTATTTGGATGAATTCCTGTTTACCATTATAATATTATAAATAATAAACCATCCATAAGTACATAAGATAGCCACACTACCTAGCTGAATTGCTGGTAGGAAAAAAAAATGACTATTTGAAAGCAGTTTAATTAAGTTTATTTGAATAAAATTATTTTAACTTTGACTATTGAATTGGGACAGATACGGGAACTTTTTACTCCTTCCACTGAACCAATTTTGATGATTTTGATAGATGAGAGATAGATTGGACCTTTCTATTATCTTTGCTAAAACCAGTATTTATCTACTACTAAATTGCTTTAGAACTCAGCTCAAATGATGAAACTGGCAGATTTTAGAGTTTCTTAACGGTTAACGGTTTTGAGATGCTAGAGAAAGATCAAAAAATGTATAGTATTATACAGATTGTTTGTCTATACTAATATTATAAAGAGGAAAGATTTGATTGTTTGTTTGTTTGCATTGAATAGGCTCCGAAACTACTGAACGGATTTGGATGAAATTTGGTACACAGATATCCCGATATTCTCACGGGAACGGGAATCACGCGAGTGAAACCGCGAGCGGCCTCAAGTAACTTGTAAAAATATATCAATCAAGGTAGGTATATAAACAATTGAAGAAATAACACTTTACAAAACACTACAAAATGAAAATGTAGGGGTCGAATTACACTGATCACAGTGTAATCGAACACAGTACCATTTCTGCATGATTTGTACGTGCATTTTTTTTAATATCAATATTTAAAAAAAAATGTTAACAATTTGAAAATATCAGTAAAATTAGTGTACTCCACTGGATCCGTGTGCTGCCTGCTATTTGATACAATGCAGCGACAGGTAGTGGAGAAGAGAAACGATATAAGTACAAAAAGGGAGACAAAAAGATAAAATTACTAGAAGAGAAATGATAAATGAAAGAAGAATTCGTCTTACGTGTGTTATTTTTCACTCATACTTTCTTAATTAAACAGGCCCGATGTCGAAGTGGTACTAAACCTACATCACGTAGGCGTTAGGGGTCGTGGATTGGATCGATCTCATTCATATTATGAATATTGATGTTTGACCAAGTTTTTACAAATATGTACCTACATATACACGTTACATTTTATGTTTTGTTTGTTCTGTACCTGTTGTCACTTTTGTGCTCAGCAGAATACCAGTGCAGCAAGCTATCCGCTGCTTGCTGCTAATAGGTACTGAGCTGAGCATAGTTTTGTCATCACACTATTGTACTCGTTTTTATTTGATTGTGCTTTTGTTTGTTTTCTTCGTTTTTGTTATATTGATATTTTCCTCTACTTCTACTGTAATGTAATATGTTTGTGTTAATGTGTACCTTTGTGTGACGTCAAAATAAATAATTTTCTATTTCCTTTTTTATATAATACACAGAGCAAACGTAAATGTTCTGTTCGCAACATAAATATTTGTCCCAGACGGGGATTGAACTTTAGTATAGAAACAGATGATAGTTAGTATCAGAAAAAGTTAACTTTTATCTAGTATTATTAACCGTTATCTAGTATCGATAAATCTAGTTCACACACGTAGTTTGATAATAATAATAATAATGATTTATTTAAAGGCAATAAAAACCCAATAAACATACTTCATACACAAAAATTTTAAATTATTATAAAACAAATTTAAAATAAAACTAAAAACGAAATAATAAGTACACTTTAAAAAGAAAAGAAAGTATTATTTTCGGTTTTCACTCCGGCCGGCCGGTGCACCGAAAGGTCCCGATCACAACTGAGCGGGATAAGCAGGATATCATCATTCGCCATACCACCCGTTTAATTGTGCTTAATAATAATTAAATAGCGGTGTTACACTTATTTTGGCCTATTTATTGTCTTGTCAACATGAACTACTGTTTGTACGCCTACTGTGGTTTAACATCTGATCGGACGCGTCGCCGGTCATCGCACTGCAGCCGACAGCTTGTCAACTCTGCGGTTTGTTTCCGATTTGAGCGTGGGAAGTTGTTAAAAGAATTGTACGCTGTGACATTTTAATATCGAGCGCTTTATTATCTATATTCTAAATCATGAAATAGAATATTAGCTACCGATATACAGTCAATAGCGAATCAAACTTTATAGTTGATCCACAAAAATTACTTAAGGGCGCAGTCAAAAGGCAAAGCAATTAAATGCCCAACTTGTAGGGACAAAGCATAGTCATACATAATACTTGAGGTATCAACAACACTACAATCAAACCTATAAGAAGAAGAAGACCGTTCTTCTCAGGAGTAAGAAGAACGGGATAAGACCAAGGACTCTCACACGGTTCTACAACGTCCTCGTTTACCATCTAATTCAGCTGATCGGAGAGAATTTGTTGTTTATGAGGAGACATTCTATAGTAGCATCACCAGTATAAATAGCTTGTGTATCCAAGGAGGTACGACCTAAACCACATTCCTCGTGAGAAATACCGCGAAACTGAGATATTATATCATCCGCAGCTTGAGAATATGAGCGAATTTGCTTAGATTCACCAAGATATTTGTTAGAAATATTCGCCTCTTGTGGTTTTTCAAGAACAAGGCTATCGAGCTCGCTAGGAAACAACCCGAAAATTCTCCAGAAATCCATACCCAGAATAAGATCATTCTGAATATCTGGTACAACAAAAGTTTTATCTTATACGTTTTGTTATTAACGGTAAAATAAAATACATAGATGAGCAGAAAGCTGTAACGGATCACAAGAAAAGCATTAAAATTTAGATTTTAAAAAGTATTGGTGTTAATTATTCTCTAACAATGTTATGTTGGAACCAGTATCCAACAGACCGATATTTTTGTCACAGACAGGGCCGAGAAACGGTAGGTTTATTATCCAGGATTAGAGGCGACGGAGAGTAACTAGGAAACAGATTAGTTATAAAATTTAGCTATTGTTTCCACTCAGCCTCGCTGCAGCAGTGCAGAGAATCTCGTATGATGAGATTGAATAGTTCTCCAATCCTGGCAAGTTAGTTCTTTGGATTGCATTCAGTGCAATCCGGAGGGCGTACACCCTTTTTCCCCACACTTAAAACAATGTCTCTAGGTTGTGTACAAACTTCCCGGTTGACCAGTAGAGTTCGGGTCAAAAAGTGTTCATATAAGTCGATCGACTAAATAAATAAATAATTGCATACAACACACCAATTATCTAGCCCTCCCTCCCTCGTTAAGTTTTATGAAGAACTTGTGTTATGGTACTAGATAACGGATAAACATACTTCTATACTTTTTTATTGTAAATACATACATAATATACATATTAAACACCCAGACCAAGACAAAAGGACATTGGTAAATTTAAAATAGAAAAATATTGGAAAAAATAAACTCGGCCACAAGTTAAATTGGACCGGATTTTCAAAGGTCGCGGGTTCAATTCCCGTCTGAGAATTCACTTGTGGCCCAGTTAATTTTTTCCAATATTTTTCTATTTAAAATTTACCATAAGTATAAAAATAGCACAATCATAAATCATAAGCATTACAAAATCATAAAAAAAAAACAAAAGGACATGTTCATGCACACAAATATTTGTCTTGTCCGGGGATCGAACTCTGGGAGGCGGGTTTAGTACCCCTGCACCAAACAGGTCGTCAAAGGTTAGAATATGAAGTACAGAGAGCTAAAATTGACTTTTTTTTTTCATTTTATTTTTCAAGAATGTAAAATGTTTTACAAAAAAATTATCTGCCAAACTGCTCAGCAGTTTGTCGGCAGTAGTTCTCGTCTAGTTTAAACTTACACTCTAATTTTATTATTAACTATAAACTATTCACAAATTTATAGCAACAACAACAGCCAGACAGTTATACACTTCTATCAGTACCATAAAGCATTTTTGAAGTGAAAACTTCTTTAGCGGCGTTGAGCACTTTTTCTGTAATGGGTATAAAATCTTAAACTCGCGTCAGGACACGTGACCTGATCGAAAAAGCGTAGGACGGATGGAGAATGTTGAGGTGACAGGTTGACTATGGTCTCGGTTGCTTAGCGACAGACTGTTGATAATGTCTTTTACTTGTCTCTTGTTTTATTGTCAATATATATTTTTCGATTCTCTATAATAACTAATGTTTTCTTATATCTTATTACCTAACTTAACGTTCACTTTAATATGGTTTGTCATGTTTGTGTACGATAGCGCAATAAATGAATATTGTATTCTACCACATAAATGATAGTACTTTTATACTGATAAAGCAATTGGTGCAAAATTATTCCCTAGCCATTCCAAAATATCAAACATGCTCAACGTTAATAATCAAGTTTTCACTTCTGCCGGCACTCCCGGAGTGCAACCCGTCTTTTTTTTTCTAGGTATACGTATAAAATTATGTAAATTATGTTTCCTTGTTTGTCTTCAATATTTAAATAATTGAGTAGTCTATGTACAATCAACGGAAAACACGTCCCCAAAAAATGTCTAATTTCTACAGACAAATCCAGTTTCAACGGCTTTCGTCTTATAATTTTAAGTCGATTATACAGAACAGAGTTAAACGACAATTCCGCCCCCGCACCCGGCACCCGCACCCGCGGTGCAATCCGGCACCCGCCGTTAACCGTACTCTAAAATGTATAATGTATAAAAATAAATGTATGTAATAGTCTCAAATATGCAATTAAAAACTATTTAGAAATTATTGAGATAACTGCTAAATAATCTATACTAATATTATAAAGCTGAAGAGTATGTTTGTTTGAACGCGCTAATCTCAGGAACTACATTAGAAAGTTACATTTCTCCCGAGTGACATAGGCTATATTTTATCCCGATATTCCTACGGGAACGGGCACCACGCTTGCAAAACCGCGAGGATCCGCTAGTATTAAGGTGGTACGACTTCCATACAAACAAACATTGCACAATTATTGGTTCATCATACCTTAATAATTAATAAATACATGCGCAACTAACTCGTTTCAGTTATTTGTTTGCGCGAAATAATAAAAAAATTGTACTTTCATACATAAATCACGAATAAACTAATATCTTGTAATTTCAATAAGTCTACGTATGTGTGTGTGACTCATCGCATTTATATACCTAATGTATGAAAGTACATTTTTTTATTATTTCGCGCAAAGAAATAACTGAAACGAGTTAGTTGCGCATGTATTTATTAATTATTAAGGTATGATGAACCAATAATTGTGCAATGTTTGTTTGTATGGAAGTCGTACCACCTTAATATAAAAGAATGTAAGTACAGAGGTCTGTACATGGATACTTTACCCTATTAGTAAGAATAAAGTAAAATTATTTTTATGGTAAATTTTAAATAGAAAAATATTGGAAAAAATTAACTCGGCCACAAGTGAATTCTCAGGCTGGAATCGAACCAGCGACCTTTGGAAATCCGGTCCAATGCTCTAACCGCTGAGCTACCGAGACTTACTACTAAGTCTACTTAAGTCTCGGTAGCTCAGCGGTTAGAGCATTGGACCGGATTTCCAAAGGTCATGGGCCGAGTTAATTTTTTCCAATATTTTTCTATTTAAAATTTATCATAAGTATAAAAATAGCATTGAAAAATGCAAAAATTAAAAAAATCACAAAATATGAATAGCGGTTATAAAAGCATTAAACAGTATGATTCGTAAACGCACATTTCTTAGCGGCCTTCTTATTAAAAAATTAAAAACAAATGTAAATTAAGTATATTTCTTCGACGAATATTCAGCATCACGCTTCATTTTAATACAATTACATAAACTGTAAATTACAAGAATGAGTAAAGAAAATCGTTTTGTATTGGAGCATTTAACTACCCACTATATAAAAATGTTGTATGGAAATATTTTATAGAAAATCTCGAAGTAAAACGTAATGAATATTCAAACACTCGAATAGTACGGTATTTAAATTAAATGAGACACTAAAAGGAAAAAACTCAGAAATAACTACAATTAAAATAAGCAAAAGCAAAAAAAAACGGTAAGATTTGTAACACACACTCACCCTAGTACGATAATTTAATAACAAGTAAATCAAGAATTACTTTATTTAGCTAGCTAGTAAGTAGAAAAGAAAAAGAGGTATTTTTTTTACTGTAATTATAATAAAACATTCTCGAAACTTTTGAGGTACAAAAATTACGAACTAAAGTGCGAGAATATGTTTTATCATTGCCATAGACAAAATGATTTTAAGATCCATTTACACAAGGATGACATTTATTTATTTATTTAAGGAACACAAACAGAGTATTGTAAATCTTAGAAAGTAACATGCATAAAGTTTAGATCTAGTACATATACAAATGACATGTGCCCACAACATCTACCAATCTATGATTTCATCATGCTAACTTTCTACCTAAAAGGAATAACAAAATATAAATTAAATTTTTAACATAACACCTTCGTATTTATATTACTACTGTATGTTGCGTATAAACCTGGGGCGTACCGCGCAAGTGGCGTCGGTATCGAAATCGGCTTCATTTGACAGATGGATGTGACACATTGCTGCTTCTTTATGACGCAAAAATTGGTAAGCCTTCATTTGTGGCATAAAGAAGCAGCTATGTGTCACATCCATCTGTCAAATGAAGCCGATTTTGATGCCGACGCGGTACGGCCCCAGGTTAATAAATACAGAGTTAAATAAAAATTAATGAATTTTCGTAGTCTAATTGAATTGGCCAAAATACGAAATCTCCAAGCCGTGAAGTAAGCAGTATCTAGGGTACGCAGTAATATTTTATGAGCGTACTACTAGCGTTAAGTTTTATAAATCAAAACAAAGTAAACAAACAAGTTAGAATGGTGAAGTGAATAGTTTTTGATTCCATCATCCATCATCAGCCTGTGGACGTCCACTGCTGGACATAAGCCTCTCCTAGCTCACGCCTATATTGTGGCGTTCATAGGAGGCTATTAGCCTACTGCTACCACGCTGGCCAGACGAGTTGGTAAAGGGTTTGTTTCAAGTTTTCCTTCTCTCGCACAGGTTTTCAATGCGTTGAGCCTCTTAGTCGGCTCTTACGACATCCTAGGCATGTAAGGGAGTGGTGCTGGTGACACTTGTATTCTTAGGCCGTCACCACACGGCACGGTTTTCGATACAATTTAGTTTAAAGTAAGTACTATAAAGATTAGGATTTAGGAGTGTAGGTCTGGTTCTAAGAACCGTTACAACCGAATAAAACCAACCTCAATTTGATTTTAAACCGCCCTAAAAAAAGATAGAGATATATAAGTATTATTTTTCACAAATTGGTCACCAAACGAAGACAGAAAGATTTGTATTTCCGGGCGTTTCTTTTTCAATATTTTTTTTTGCCGATGTATTAAACCTACTTGAAAAATCCTTAACTGCCAGTTACCTTGTTTTAAACGAATGAGGTCAAGTACCTTTACACAGCCTTCACGTTTTTTACTCTATGGTATTGTTGACAGCTGGCAGGATGTATACGAATGCCATCTGCCCATGCCATATTGTTTTTGCAAGCTTTACGTAATTTTCAGTTCTATAATGTTAGCAATAGAGGTTTTTCTAGATTGATACTCATAGCTTATCGATGTGATGTGCGTGCCATAGAATCAGAAGAATTTTTCAAATTAACGGTCGTCAAAGTATGCTAGTGATGTGACTGCGTCGATTAATGTAATGTAATAAAAATAGATGAATTGCTTTTATAATGTTTCAATTTAAAAAAGGAATGGAATCTTTTAACCATAGATATTCCATTATTTTCTGGACACCGGTGTCGTTCGGGTTTGATGAATTAAACTGATTTTTTATTGCCTATGAGGGACATGTCGTTATAATATGCTTTAATTCATATAAAGTATATACTTAAAATATTGCGACAATAGCTGATGGGTAGGGTAGGGTACTAGGGTCTCACTCAGTTCATCTTCATCAATTAATAAAAAATATAATAGGTACTTACCACAGACATAGATCTTTAGATCTAGTGCGCTACTTGCCTGCGTACTGGGATATACATCTTTAAAAAAAACTCAAATATTTTTAATCCGGCCATAATCTATCTGAGTCTTGTGTCAACAGCCAAATCCTTTCAGCCGTAGCGTTATATTTACTTAGCGGCCGCCCGCTGTTTCATTTCCCGTGGGAATATCGGGATAAAAGTAGCCTATATAAATATAAAATATATTATATACATACAGTGGTGGTCACATAATTAACGACACTAGCCGATTGTCATACAATCGAGGTAACTTTGGAGCCTTGGTTCTCTGCCAAGGATTGACCGAGCTGTGATCTATCTGATAATCAAATGGCCATCCAAGGAGTGAATGGAGGAGATTCAGATTGCTATACATACCCAACTGATCTGCTCAACACTCGTGAAAATGTAAGAAATTCAGAAATTCCTTACGTTTTTTATGCTATTTTCGCGTTTTTTTAAACATATTTTTTTTATCCATACATCTCTTGGAATAATAATCAGATCAGTTGGGTGTGTAAAGCAATCTAGATTTCCTCCATTCACTCCCTGGATGGCCATTATCAGATCACAGCTCGGTCAATCCTTGGCAGAGAACTAAGGCTCAAAGTTACCTCGATTGTATGAAAATCGGTTAGTGTTGTTAAATATGTGAGCACCACTATATCTTAATATATATAAATCTCCTGTCACGATGTTTGTCCGCGATGGACTCCTAAACTACTTAACCGATTTTAAATTAAATTGGCACACCGTGAGCAGTCTGGTTGAACTTAAAAGATAGGATAGCTTTGATCCCAAAATTCCCACGGGAACGGGAACCACGCGGGTGAAACCGCGCCCGGCCTCTAGTATGTATATATATAGTTAGAATTAGGATAACAAAGCTTCTAGACATCTGCCAGAGCAATTAGAACCTTATATCATTTTGTTTTAGTATAAAATATGTCATAAATTTATATTTTCTCTTACATTACAGTAGTCCCATCCAAAGATGTCGCTAGCAGATGTGACCTCAGCGCGCAGCTCGCCCGCGCCGGAAGCCTGTCCAGAATGCGACACCAGCGCCTCTGTCACTTCTGACCTACACAAGGTATGATACCCTTTACATTTTTGAACTGTATGAAGGTTGAAAGACAAGTCACCATCTTTCTGTAAGCTTCTGGGGGCCTACCGCCATCTCTTAGCGCACTATCGTTTCTTACCATACTATTTCGCACTACGAATCTTTTAAAGTAAGCTTGTCTTCGCTCAGTCATCGCCTCCATAGTGTGAAGTGTGACGAAATGTGATAACGTTAACAAAACGTTCTTTCTTATGACATGATGGTTTCTTATAGAAGATGGTTGGCCTGCAGACCATTGAAGGGTGAATCTACGGGCGGTTCGAACGCCGTCATTGTCCTCAACATATTTTCATATTTTTAGAGTAATAAAATTATGTCCTCGTGTCCAGTTACGAATATAGGCCCCAGACGAGTAGCGTTTAGCAGCATAACCTTTATTATTTTCGCACTTATGCATAACACTTTATATGTCGAGGACAATGACGGCGTTCAAACCGCCCGTAGATTTATTACAGTCACCCCGTGTGTACCTTACACCTTTCACCTTGGGTGCTATAAAAACCTTTAGTGCCGGATAAATAATGTCTTATTTCGGTATTCAAAACATTCGTAACGCAAGCGTTTAAGAATTATTGGCATTTAAAGATGGGCCTCACGGGATGACGCTTAAGATTATGGATGCTGGAAATAACAAAAACTAGCGAACGAAAGTCCAGTTTCAGTCCCTAGATCGTCAGTGACGCAAAAATAAATAAGATTTAACACTCGAGCATAGTTTAAAATAGAACAGATCTCATAAAATCGACGTTTAAACATGGTACATACAGAACCGTATGGTCAAATTTTCAATTGCCAAAATATCAATAATCATACCGTTTGGAGCCAAACGAAACATTCTACCAGCGTTACGTTTGATATGTGACAGCTTTTAACACATGAAATTCGTTCAAATAATAAGGCATCAATATGAAAAAGCGAAAACTATATTTCTTACCGTCACACTGTGTGGCCCATCTTTGAAGCCGTTACGTTACGTGAATTTTGCGTTACGAATGTTGAAAAGCAATTCACAGTAAAGAGAATTTCCGTCACTGAGGATCTATCTTTACCCGGAACCAATCAGTGCAGTACTTACGATACAATTCAAGATTGAAATTTGTATGAAAATTGAGTTAGGGTGACCAAGTAGTATTTTTTTTGCGGACATCGTATTTATTTATTTTATTTATTTATTTGGAATTTTGTCAACAACGAGATTAACACTAAAATATCAACAAAAACAGACATATTGCCATTTATAACAAATTGAAACCTTAATTTACAGGTGACAACTACATGAATTATTGATAACTAGCTTTATAAACAAAAACTTACATAAAAAATTAGGTTAAATATGTTGAAATTAAATGAGGTGCCTTCATAATACGGTAAAATGGCCAAGCTATTCAGATTTGCGCAGACAAATATTCCCCGATCCCCGGACAAGACAAATATTTGTGAGCATGAACATGTCTATTTGTCTTGGTCTGGGTGTTTATTATGTATATTATGTATGTATTTACAAAAAAAATGTATATAAGTATGTTTATCCGTTATCTAGTATCCATAACACAAGTTCTTCATGAAATTTAACGTGGGCTAGATAATTGGTGTGATTGTATGCAAATATTTATTTATTTATTTTATTACGTAGTCCATAAGGCGGTCACAAGGTCATGTATAGTCTGATGTGCCGCCGTGTGTACATAATTCAACACTTAAAACTTCCACAGACATTTTATTGTGTTTAAGAGGTACCTAGATAGTAAGGTAGGTATATCTATCCATAGGTACTTTTACTATGATCAGAGAAAGATTTACTTTTTTCTTGCTAGGTAGGTATTTAAAAATAAGTGTCAACTGCTTTCTGCTGCTGTTTTGACCGATTGCTGTTTTTTATCGTTACTCCCATGGGTATTTTTAGAATAACGAAGTATTCCGAATGTTTCGTAATACTTCAAATATTTCGAAAGTATTCCGCGGGAATGATTCTGAATTTTTGCCGACAGCAACTCTAGGTAGGGTAGTATACTAATACCACGTGGAGTCGGGGTTGACTAATTCGGTTCTGTTAGCAATTTCGACCTAATCAACACTAATTTGGTTTAAATCTTTGCTATAACATCTCTACTAACCTAATTTCTTCCACGTAATTATAAACTTGTCTCCCAGATGAACCAGTAGCTGAAGGCGCCTCCAATTGATCTTTAGATATAGTTGGTAATTTCAATTTCCTCACGAACTATGCATTTGCTCCGGTTGGGAGTTGGTGGGGGGTAGGGGGGGGGGACCACCACAGTGTGATCGTCAATTATCTGAAGCCAAAAGCTTCGGATAATTGAAGATCGCACCCATGAAAAAACTAAACAATACAGGACAAATTATTTTGTAAAACAAATACGACTACAATATAAATAAAAATTATTACTCTGCTAATCCCGCCAACAAAGAACACACACCACCAGTCACAACTACACCACAATACAACAACACAGCGAACGACAAACACAACAGAAAGTTACAAAAAAAGACAAATAAAGTTTGTGCAAACAAACAACGCATTTAATTTGAACGTAAACATATTCTTATGGCCATAGAGATGTGCTGAATCAGACTTACTCGCCTGCCTGAGTACAGGGGCCCAATTCTCGCGCCTTCGACATCTTGAATTCGACATTTTTATTTCCTTAATTTCTTTATTAAAAATTTATGTAAAATCTCTACTACTGTCAAAAACCTTTAGTTTAAATTATCTTTGATAATCCTATAATGTCGAAGATTGCTTTCAGCGAGCTTTTAATACAGATTTTTTACTCAAAAAAATGACGAATTCGAGATGTCGATGGCGCGAGAATTGGGCCCCTGAACTGACTCGAATACCTAGCAGGTACTCACTCACGTACTCGAGTATTTAGAATACTATATTTGGATAAACAATACTCGAATACAGGTTTCGAGTCATCTAACTTCACGCGTACAATCGAATTTTAACTGTTTAAAGAGCATTGTGAAGTTAGTCACGCACGACGCGAGAAGTGTTTATGACTAATTGCAGCTTCGAACGTGTTTATAATTCCTATCCGGACTGTCAGTTTAATGAGATGTTAGAGATTTAAGTAATTATTTGTTTATGATTTTGTA
The DNA here is from genome assembly GCA_910589605.1 of Chrysoteuchia culmella. Classification (NCBI taxonomy): domain Eukaryota; kingdom Metazoa; phylum Arthropoda; class Insecta; order Lepidoptera; family Crambidae; genus Chrysoteuchia; species Chrysoteuchia culmella. Next base: position 2,920,551 of record OU342669.1, read on the forward strand.
ATTTTTGCATTTTTCAATGCTATTTTTATACTTAAGGTAAATTTTAAATAAAAAAATATTGGAAAAAATTAACTCGGCCACAAGTGAATTCTCAGACGGGAATCGAACCCGCGACCTTTGGAAATCCGGTCCAATGCTCTAACCGCTGAGCTACCGAGACTTCGGTTAAAATTGGACCGGATTTCCAAAGGTCGCGGGTTCGATTCCCGTCTGAGAATTCACTTGTGGCCGAGTTAATTTTTTCCAATATTTTTCTATTTAAAATTTACCTTAATTATTTGTTTCTTGTTAAAAGTTATCATTTTATTTAATCTGTCGAACTGTCGGTTTGTATAATTTAGTGTTATCTAAATACAACACCGACTGTGTGATAGAAAGGGATGGCTCCGCAGAAAAAATCCGAAGTATGGAACTTATCAATACCAAAAATGATTACATGATTAATGACTGACTGATTATATAATAAGAGGCACTGAACACCTGTGCGAGAGAAGGAAAACTTGAAATAAACCCTCTACCAACCCGTCTAGGCAGCGCGGTAGCAGTTAATAATAAATAATTACATACAATCACACCAATTATCTAGCCCACATTAAGTTTCGTGAAGAACTTGTGTTACGGATACTAGATAACGGATGAACATACTATATACTTTTTTTTGCAAATACATACTTAGCATACATATTAAACACACAGACCAAGACAAATAGACATGTTCATATTTGTCTTGTCCGGGGATCAAACCCGGGACCTCTGGCGCAGATATACATTATTCTGTTATTATTTACTTTCTTAGCGTGCATACATGATTTTTGATTTGTGTTGAAATATTAGAATTTGTCGTGAAAAGCAAACTATAAAGTTCGAAGAGTACTCGAGTCCACTGAAGTAGTTTCGAATACTCGTGCCAGTACTCGAATACCTGTCCAAGTCCTCTGACTCGAGTCCTAGTTCGATTCTTTTTTATAACGATTACCAAAATATTCGAATACCAAATATAGCCGTCTCGGCACATCACTAGGTCACAGACTACAGACAAGACAGACCATCATAATCGCAGACAAACAAGAAGAAGATATTGGTTATAAAGAGTCTGACTCACGAAATATGGCGCATGAGAGACTGTAGTCACCTTCAACATCCGCAAATGAACGCTATTACTATGGAAGATAATTTGAGTACCAGAGAAATTCCGCACGACAACTTTCGTGACACGGACTTAAGACTATTTTGAATGGAAATAGTTTTTTTTTATTATTTAACATGAATTAGGTACATTACATCTCACTTATGTTGCTAGAATCAACGCCGTAAAACTAGCTAATTATCAGGTTAGTTTAGCCTTTTTATCCATCAATGTACGTAAATGGTTGTCACCCTAATTTGAGATTTTCATACAAATTTCAATCTTGAATTGTATCGTAAGTACTGCACTGATTGGTTCCAGATAAAGATAGATCCTCAGTGACGAAAATTCTCTTTACTGTGAATTGCTTTTCAACATTCGTAACGCAAAATTCACGTAACGTAACGGCTTCAAAGATGGGCCACACAGTGTGACGGTACGAAATATAGTTTTCGCTTTTTCACATTGATGCCTTGTTATTTGAACGAATTTCATGTGTTAAATGCTGTCACATATCAAACGTAACGCTGGTAGAATGTTTCGTTTGGCTCCAAACGGTATGATTATTGATATTTTGGCAATTGAAAATTTGACCATACGGTTCTGTATGTACCATGTTTAAACGTCGATTTTATGAGATCTGTTCTATTTTAAACGATGCTCGAGTGTTAAATCTTATTTATTTTTGCGTCACTGACGATCTAGGAACTGAAACTGGACTTTCGTTCGCTAGTTTTTGTTATTTCCAGCATCCATAATCTTAAGCGTCATCCCGTGAGGCCCATCTTTAAATGCCAATAATTCTTAAACGCTTGCGTTACGAATGTTTTGAATACCGAAATAAGACATTATTTATCCGGCACTAAAGGTTTTTATAGCACCCAAGGTGAAAGGTGTAAGGTACACACGGGGTGACTGTAATGTAGATTTACCCTGAAATTGCAAAATTGTGCATGTGCAACTTGATTGGACATAAGTGGTTAATTCGTCCAAGACATAAACACATACATTTATTATCGCCAGTAGCCTCAATGTTTAGTCAAAGTCAATATCATTTATTCAGTCTAGGCTGTTACAAGCACTTATGAACGTCAAAGAAGTTACGCTATCGGTTCACAAACCCTACGGAGGGAGACCTTGTAACGAGAAGAACCAGCAAAAAACTCGTCAAGAGCTGCTTTTTTTTGCTCCCTGCCCCCCACGTATGATGGATATGGCCATCATTTGACAGTTAAAGCTCATAAAATTACCTTATTTGGTCATTTAACTGTCAAATTGATTACCCGTTTGACGACCTGTTTGGCGCAGGGGTACTAACCCCACCTTCTGCGCCAGAGGTCCCGGGTTCGATCCCGGGCAAGACAAATATTTGTGTGCATGAACATGTCTATTTGTCTTGGTCTGGATGTTTAATATGTATATTATGTATGTATTTACAAAAAAAAGTATATAAGTATGTTAATCCGTTATCTAGTATCCATAACACAAGTTCTTCATGATACTTAACGTGGGCTAGTGGTGTGATTGATTGTATAAATGAAGCCTATGTCCATATCCATATTTTTTACGCGGAACCTTCTTACCTTGTTTTTTTTGTTAAATCCTTGAATGCAGTTCAATATTTCTTAAAAAATTAAGGATGGTTTCCTAAGAACGTTTTCATGTAGCTACAACGCTTAAGGTACCACCTGCCTTTCGTGCCCCGTTTTAAATTTCCACCATGTATAGTCACAGATGCCAACCCATTGCCTACGATAGTTTCCGAATATGTCAACTGATAGATTTTTACTATCGGTCCTGGAAAGATATCTCTTGACGCATTATGTTTTTCTTTAATGTTCAATTAGGATAAGATCTTAGGTTTTTTAAGGCTGAGTTCTTCTTCTTCTTTTTATGTAACGGCGGTTCCCTTTTGGATTTCGCCAATGTCCAGTGAATATATTTTTAAAATAAAATAGAAATTGGACGGTAGATTGAGTTATAAAGCATTCTACTTTGCGGTGCTACTATTTTATTTTTCTTGCCTTGGCTGGCACCGACTCCAAAAGGTTTATTTTTTGCTTTTTGAAGTCGGTTTTAATTTTTTATAAAAAGTTATTATTTCACAATTTTTAAAGATACAAGAGGTCCCGTGCCTACGGTGATAACCTTATGACAACTCCTCATAACCTTTTACAAAATGCTGCTTTTCCCGGTGCAGGGACGTTACTTATTGAGGAGTTCTCCCGATATCAGCTGCACTTCATCACATGCATTGAGTCAAGCATAAATTGCTTATGAACTACATTAAAGTAATCGTATAGCTGCCGTGAAATGCTAGGTATTTAATAGTTCCTATAACCATTTGTGGTCTTCATCATCAGTTCCACTTCACCAAATGGTGCATTCCGGAAGCATATGCATAAGTTACTATAGAAAACACCGAAATCGCTATAGGAGTGCCTATAATATTTGAAGTGTTCCCTGGATTTCTCCAGAATCCCATCATCAGATCCTGACATGATGACAATGGGACCACATGTGAAGTATACCCTTTCGAACAATAAAAGAATTACTCAAATCGGTCCAGCCGTCATCGAGTACTCGAATAACATACATAAAAAAAAAAATATATATACGCGTCGAATTGAGAACCTCCTCCTTTTTCTGAAGTCGGTTAAAAAGGAGTTTTGTCAAATCCAATACATTTTTCCACGGTTAAAGTTATAGTTATCGTTAAGGTTAGATCGTGCAATCCACAGACTTTATAACTCCGTCTCATTTTCACCTCAAATTAAAGTTAATAATGAATAAGACATCTCTTCATCTTGTTAGGCAACAATGAAAAAAAAACAACATTCCGAAGCAAATCCTAACCGTATAAACAAATCTTATTGATGTGTAAGATTAACAGAATCCTTTAATTATGACTTCTATTATTATTAGCAATAAAGTCTGATATGAAAGCAAATCTGCCAGGTAAGGATTTTTTTCGTAAACATTCATCCAAAAGGTGTGCTCCTACCTGGCGCTTTACTATGGTCCATGGTTATGGCTGCTCTGAGATTGTGAAATAGTTTTATTTATTTGTTGTAGGTACACTTACAGATTAAAGTGAATACAAAATTTATAATCTATGCTTAATATACGAGACAAGACTTTAATCCAAAAATATCGTACACAGCATGCACAATAATTTTATTTATGCGAACCAAAACAGTAATAAAATTATATACCTAACTTCTTTTTTTTACATTTAACAAAAGAGACTTTTCAATTTATACGTTTCTGGACGCCTACTCTCTAAGCCGGTCAACTAAGATCTCCGTATGTTTCCCGAAACTTACGGATGGAGCCTACTCTCTATTGATTTCGGATGTATTAGTTTTGAACAAGTTTTGAAGCTCAGACACAGTTTTATTAGAGAGATAATTTGTTATTAAAGACATCAGATGTCAAAGAGAGACATCAGATCAAAGAGATGTCTATTATCACGGCTTATTTCATTATATTTACGACACATTCTAACGACAGGGTTGTAGTAAGATGTATTTTTTTTGTATACCTTAATCGAAAAAGAATTCGGGCAACGTGAGCTGGTGTTAAGCTCAACCGAAGATACCAAATCTACTGAATCGATAGTAGAGTGCAAAATAGCGATGGGTAGCTCGCGAGCAAGTTGTTAAAAAGAGCTAGCTCAACACATATCTAGCTCAGTTTCGTTCAAATCATATCAGTATATCATTTAGCTCAGTGTTTCATCGGAATCGAGCGACTCGATAGACAAAGAGAGGCATTATGCGTTTCGTTCGAACGACGTATGAGCGATAGAAAGAGATGTAACCACGCAAACACAAACACTGCGTATTGAATACTCTTAATTTTTTTTTATCTATTTGCGTATACTTTATGAATTTTATTATAATATTTTATCAATTCTTTCAGTTGCATTGTTTTTACATCCGTCATGCTGTGCTCCCTGCTTCTAACATATCTCCACATCACCCTAAAGTTGACTGGTATAAAGCCTTAATGCCTAAGGCATTAAGTCAGCCTGTTTACGATTTGTGCATTATAAATAAATAAACAACGATTATCGAAGTGCTTTGATTACTATACTTTCAAAACTCAAAAGTGTCAATCGAGCGAGTCTGCTGTCTGATCTGTACACATTTATACGACTCAAGAACCTTCCATCTTCATGAACTACATTGAGCTAAATGAGCAACTGAGCTAGAAGAGCTATATAGCCCTTGACTGGGTAAAGAGCTTCATAGCTCTTATCTTTTCAAAGAGCTAAATTTCTCATGGCTAGTGCAAAACTTTGTGTTAGCAAATTGGATCATATCTTTTTCGGCGAGTGTGTAACGGGATCATGCCAAACTTTTAATCTAACACTACTAAAATAATCACTTATCTTTTTATTTTTTGTGTTGATTTTGCTATAAATCATAAGAAACACTGACTCTCACACACTGCCTTGAGAGAATTCAATTGCGCTGCTTCATTGCTATTGACAAAATAGTATGCTTATAAATAACAAAGGCTAGACTGAATAAGACAGCTCGCACATACGCGTCAATTTTCTTGCCAAATATTAAAACATTGGGACTCTTTGAAGAAATTGGTCGTTCACTATTTTATTTTGTCTAAGGGAATACTGAAATCTGAATTATTTATGTTCGACCAAAACAAACGCTGTCTGTCGTCATCAGCCATTTTTAATGTCCCCACTGCTGGAGCAACAACCTTAATTATGAATGGATAAGGAGAATGGGCCATGACCCACCACGCGGTTCCAATGGGGATTGCTCGGTGTTAACAACTGCAAATGTAGCCAGGAACAACAACCTAACGTACCTTTCGAATATCCCGATCATCACCTATCCCGTGACCGACCATTGTGAAAGTTGCTGAACCTCAACAATCGAAGGCCGAGCGCGCGCACAACTACGACACGGGCTCCTCAACTACCTTTACTTCAACTTAATGAAAGAATGATTGTAAGCTAAACTTTCATTCTTTCCGTAAGTTATCTGGAGAACATTATGAATTGTTCACTTTATTTATGTTTTTTACCTACAACTGGGAAACGCTTAGTCTTAATCATAATTGATGTTAAGTATTGATAAGGCTGTAAGTGGAATCGCTCTTCTTCCGGGTTCCTACACCACTGAGGATAGTTCTTATTTCTAAATTAACAGTTATCCAAAACTTTTTATTTTCAGTACCAAGTAGCGTGCACATGCAAGCCGTCAGCGCAGTACGCGTGCGCGGACGATCCCGGCCCCCCGCCCCCCGCGAAGACGGACACACCCCCCGCGCTACCCCCCCGGCCTCCAACGAACGTTTTAGCGGCTACTAACAGAAGAAACAATGGTAATTTGAACTCAATTTACATCATTACATCATCAGCCTGTGGACGTCCACTGCTGGACATAGGCCTCTCCTAGCTCACGCCTATTGTGGCGTTCATAGGAGGCTATTAGCCTACTGCTACCACGCTGGCCAGACGGGTTGGTAGAGGGTTTATTTCAAGTTGTCCTTCTCTCGCACAGGTGTTCAAAGCGTTGAGCCTCTTAGTCGACTCTTACGACATCCCAGGCATATAAGGGAGTGCATGGTGACACTAATTGTATTCTTAGGCCGTCACCACACGGCAACTCAATTTAGATTAGTTTAAAACATGAATTTGGTTTAAAGTTGGAATGAGATTTTACAGGTTGAATTAAGAAAAGAAGAAATGGTAATTTGGACGCTATGTTGATGAGCTAAACTCTATCTAGAGAAGATTTTTGGAAAAATAAAAAAAGGTAAGTACTTAAGTAATTCGGACGATATGTTGACGAGCCAAAGGATTTGGTTCGAAGTTAGTATGAGATACCTACAGATTAAAATAGTTTTTTTTCATTAAAAAAACTTGTAACTCTCTCTACAACTTGTTCAGATGGATACAACCATCTTGTCTAAGTCTGACGCCGTAACAACGATGTTTTCAGCATTGTTGTGTTCCGGCAGTTCGAGATTAGATAGCCAGTTCCTCAGTGGCTGAGGATTCCGGGAGAGGCTCGCTTCATCTTCAGCCTTATCAATACTTAACATCAGTTATGATGAAGTCTAAGAGTCTCCCCGTCGTTCATAAAAAAAAACTAGCAACTTTAGGATTTTCGTTTTCCTACTACTCTTCCTATTGAGCTTTGAGGAGAAAAGTCGAAACAGTCACAAATTATATAATCACAGAATCCAAATTATCCAAATCATTACGATTACACAACCAGAATGGAATGAGAATTCCTTTTTCTTAATCTAAACCATTTATTACGAGATTTACAGTATGTAGCGTCATTCTAAAATTGTTAAGCTGGCAGGTGTTTTAAAAAAAATCTTCTCACGAAACTGTCGCAATGATAAGAAATTCGTCTATTGTCAGTATTTAAGCTGAGTATTCAACAAAAGCCTTTGTGGTACTTACTACCTGCTACCTACGACTATTATTGCTATGTAGGTTTTATTGCATACGAAACTTCTTTGTGTGATCTAACGTTTTAATAATAATAAAAAGTTCGCATTATTGAAACATCTCTAAAAGAGAAATATTGGAATAAAACAACTCAGCCACAAGTGAATTTTCAGATGGGACTCGAAAACACAACCTTTGGATGCTCTAATCTATCTATCTGTCATAAGTAATCATAAATTTAGAAGAGAAGTTAATGTTGTTTTACTCTAAAATATATTTCACTCTATGACTCTACCTAGCTACTACAAGTGCTTCCCAGATTCACTCGGTTGTAAATCCCTTGGAAATAGCGGAATGAAAAGTATCCTTTGTGTTTATGCAAAATGTTATCCAAATTCGTTCAGCTGTTTACGCTTAGTTGAGTCACCTAGGAAAAGCTAACAAACATAAAATAATAGGAAGAGCTAGTAGGATAGGTACTGTGAAACGATCTGCAATTACTCTATCTATATTATCAGAAGAAAAGAACACACATTTGAATATAGAAATATAGTGAGGAAAACACAGATTTTCAGCTGCGCCCTTTTAATCTGAACCCACTCCATATCACAGCGACGTTTTCCCGGCTAAATCCATAAGTCACATTCTGACATGTCCAATTTACGACCTCTACCTATTTGTTCCCCATAAACCACGAAGCCCATTGCTTCTGCGCGAATCAGCCATTGTTATAACCTAACCTAGTCTTGTAAACGTCTCAAATTAATAATGTAACACGATTGTTTTAAAATTATTATGTTTTAAGCACAATTATTATGTTATTTATAGTGTAATTTACGTCGTTAAATAAAACCATAGTCAGTTACAGTGTAAAATGTTGTTAACAAATCATATGAGCAGTGGAAATAATAGTGTTTACAGAAAATGCTCAAAACCCTAGTTTTGAAAATGGAGTTGCTATTTTTCTTTTCTTTGATAAATGAAAAGAAGGTTTAATAAACGTAAAGCCAGTGTTACGTTTTGTGTGCCTTTGTTTTTGTAGCGCGTTGGGGTCATTGTTCTTTGGGTTTCGTTAGTCGAAACATAAATATCGATTTTGTTGAATTGGCGCGCGTTTTGAAAGTTACAAGTCCGAATTTACGTGTCGAGTGATAAAATTGTTCGCAAATCTCTTGAGTTTGGAAAGAGAAAAACAATATAATGTGCAAAACATAAATTTATTGTTATAATGTGGTTATTGGTATGAAAGTTATTATTAAGTAATGCAAGTGATGCAACTGGTACAATATCAAGTGTCAACACCTCAATCGACAATCGCTGCCGATGTGGCACAGCACTATGTTCCTCCGCCGCCATATTTCGGTAAATTAAAAAGTTTTGATTTACTTTTTAATTAATTAATTTATGGCTTATGCCCCAAATATTTTTTTATGGATTTAAAATAGTAATAGGATTCTTGCTATAAAAAGGACCTACAAAAATATATATTTTTGTATATTAGCGTAAGAAGGTAGCTAATTATATTTATGAGCAATTGCGATGTGGAACAGCACTATCTCCGCCGCCATATTTCGGTAAATTAAAAAGTTTTGATTTACTTTTTTATTAATTTATTTATGGCTTATGCCCCAAATATTTTTTTATGGATTTAAAATAGTAATAGGATTCTTGCTATAAAAAGAACCTATAAAATATAAGTTTTTTTTATATTAGCGTAAGTAGGTAGCTTATTATATTTATGAGCAATTGCGATGTGGAACAGCACTATGTTCCTCCGCCGCCATATTTCGGTAAATTTAAAAGTTTAAATTTATTTTTTGTAATGATTTGTATATGGCCACACCCCAAAATAATTAAGTTAGTAATGAATTTACATTAGTAGATATTATAAAGGATGTTCTGCAGTAAAAAGTACATAAAAAAAAATTGTTACTCTTAAATCTTGTTTTATTACTAAGAAGTCATTTCATTTCAGTAGGCACAATCGGGAAAGTTCCCGGTCGACCAGTAGACCAGAGAGTTATTTGGGAAACGTTTTTCATAAAGAAATAAAGTTAAAGAAATACCTTATTAATTATTTACATGTTTAAATGTATTACTAAAATGAAATATGTTCTAGTAATAGGTATTTAATTTGAAAATATTTATAACGTTTTCTATAAATCTATTAAAATACTCTACTGTTCAACGGGAAGTTCCACGACAGTACCTACGCGCAAATGTGTAAAAAAAAATTAAAAAATCTTACCTTACAATAGCGGGAATATACACTATCAATACGTTGATATTCCATTCACATTAGTATATTGTCAATATATTGACATCCTTGAAAGAAGTGTAGTGCTGCGGGGCAATTCTCGCGCTGAAATAATTATGTCGAATTCGAAATTTTTCGTACCATTATTTCTTTGTTGAAAATGTAATTAAATCTCTACTACTGTCGAAATCCTTTAGATTCAATGATCTTTGACAATCATATAATGTCAAAGATTGTTATACGTACATCTTATGTTTTGGCGCTCACTGTTCATTGAAATAAAACAACTTTTACGGATATCAAACGCGCTATATTTCCACGAACTAAGTTGTAATTGTCCGTATTTTTAGGTTTTTTAGGGGTTTTTTGATTTTCCCGACGTTTCGGCACCTTTACAGCTGCCGTGGTCACGGGATGACGTGACGTGTTTTATTTCAAAGATTGTTTTCAGTGAGTTTTTAATACCGAGTTTAGGCTCCAAAAAATGTCGAATTCGAGATGTCGAAGGCGCGAGAATTGCCCCCCAGTGATCAAATATTTAAGGAATATTAATAATTTTACTTTACATTTTTATTATTATATTTTTTATTAATAACAATTTTACATTTTTTATAGCATACGTTATTGTTTTGGGCCGGCAGGATGTACGAGTAACGTACAGCCAGACAGCTACAAATTGTATTAATATGTGATCGTTTGACGTACTAATGTAGGTCACGAAGAGACAATAAAATTATGTATTAATATTTACAGCGTTTCCGCAATTATGCTTATGTTACATTTTTACTATTACTTTGGAATTAAATCCGTGTTAGAACGACTATCATTGGGTTTGTTTCGTACATTAACCTTCCCTTACAAACTCTTCTTGCACTCATCATATATTTTAACACACTACACCATCTTTCGTGGATGTGCGCTCCACAACCATCAAGCTATACTAATCTATACTAATATTATAAAGAGGAAAGATTTGTATTTTTGTATGTAACGAATAAACTCAAAAACTACTGGACCGATTTTGACGAAATTTGGTATAGAGAATCCTTAGACCCCAAGTAGTAACATACGCTATAAATGATCCCAAAATTCCCACGGGAACGGGAACCACGCGGGTGAAACCGCGCCCGGCCTCTAGTATATTGTAAATATATTGACAGTATATTGAAAGTAATGTCAATCAGTAATGTCAGTCCGTTATAGTCTTACCTTATCTTCTGTTTCGTTCCAGCGGCAGTCGGCTGCAACAATGACACGACCTGCCGCCGCCGCAAGTACGCGTGGTGGTGCGTCGGTTGTGGCGCGCTCGCCGCAGCGCTGGGCGGTCTGCTCGCCGCTCAGCACATACTGCTGCGGGCTTATACTGCATCGCCGCAGCATTTGGAGACGGTTCCGGCGGCAGTGCCAGCTGCTATGGTATGATATTGTACACTCAGATAGTCATGCACACTCAGATATAGTCATGCACACTTAGATATACACATGCATACTCTCACTGATAAAGTCACCACTGAAATGCAAGACACCACATGTTGTCGCCGCAAGTACGCGTGGTGGTGCGTCGGTTGTGGCGCGCTCGCCGCTCAGCACATACTGCTGCGGGCTTATACTGCATCGCCGCAGCATTTGGAGACGGTTCCGGCGGCAGTGCCAGCTGCTATGGTATGATATTGTACACTCAGATAGTCATGCACACTCAGATATAGTCATGCACACTTAGATATACACATGCATACTCTCACTGATAAAGTCACCACTGAAATGCAAGACACCACATGTTGTCGCCGCAAGTACGCGTGGTGGTGCGTCGGTTGTGGCGCGCTCGCCGCTCAGCACATACTGCTGCGGGCTTATACTGCATCGCCGCAGCATTTGGAGACGGTTCCGGCGGCAGTGCCAGCTGCTATGGTATGATATTGTACACTCAGATAGTCATGCACACTCAGATATAGTCATGCACACTTAGATATACACATGCATACTCTCACTGATAAAGTCACCACTGAAATGCAAGACACCACATGTTGTCGCCGCAAGTACGCGTGGTGGTGCGTCGGTTGCGGCGCGCTCGCCGGTCTACTCGCCGCTCAGCACATACTGCTGCGGGCTTTATACTGCATCGCCGCAGCATTTGGAGACGGTTCCGGCGGCAGTGCCAGCAGCCATGGTAGGATATTTAGATAAAACTACTCTAACATGCGTACTCAGATATACACATGCACACTCTGATATACTCATGCACGCTCCGATAGATAACTAAATAGTTACTTCGTATCAAAACTGTCGTCATGTTGGGTGTGGTGGTTGCAGGCTTATACCGCATCGCAGCAGCATTTGGAGACGGTGCCGGTGGCTGTGCCAGCAGCCGTAGTAGAGTGTTTAGATATTTAGTAGCCATGCACACTGAAATATAGTCATGCAGGCACTGATATTGTCATGACGAGACGTACTACTAAATAGTTAGGTCATATCAATAATGTCGCCACGTCACGTTGGGTGGGTTACTCACCGCTCAATATATACTGCTGCGAGTTTATACCATGAGTACTAACTCATGCGTACACTGATAAAGTCATGCAAACTCACCCCCTGTTTCCGCTGGCGAATAATACAAGAAAACGATGTTGTAAACTTAGAATACGGCCACTGAGAGAATGCATTCTTTGACAGCTCCTATTGGTCATCCTCTCAGCGACCCCACTTTATCAACATGTTTTCTTGTAAATGTTTTGCCAGTGGAAAAGGTCCTCTATAATTGGCCTTGAAAACCTTGAAGGTGAAGGTACACGCAGTGCAGGACATAAATCTACTTACTCATAAATGCCCTGCTCTGAATTTATTTTATATACCTGTTATAATCATTCATACACCCTTAAATATACCTAGTATACTCAGATAAACTTATGAAGACTCATACGTACTCACTTCGCCGCTTTGGCGGACCACTCGTAATTTAGAACATAATTTTCTTAATATTCTTATTATTATTATTTTCTTAATTTTCATAATTTTCATTTTCTTCGGCGAGCGAGTAATAATTTTAATTTACTTTTGAAACAGGTAAATCTTGATCTGTTTAACAGTAGCGAGGCGTCGATTTGGCGTATTGTAAGCCGCTTATTTTTCGGTGATAGCTGCTAAATACAATGTTTCACTTAGGATATGAGTCATATTTTTAAGTTATGTGTACGTGTATATTCAATAGTTAGGCTAGGCTAGTTTAAATTTTTTAATGTATCTTATTTGTGAAGACCTGTAAATGGCTTTATGTTTATATTTAAGTTTTTTAATGTATTAGGTTAAGCAGTTGGTTTTCCAATAAATAAATAAATATTGCTGTGACCTAATCACTCCATTCGTAAATTTCTTTAAAAGTTTAGAATTCAACCGACTGACTGGCTGACTTTTGCCCTGCATTAACCACTAAATCTTTTCACAGTTGGTACTGACTGGAGTCTGCATCATGAGCTTGGCAAGGCGACGAAACCGTTACAGCTATATGGTAAGAAAAGTATGTAGAAAATTCTCATTTTATTGCACGATTACGTTTGACGACTAGTCTTAGGGCTAGCGCATATATGTCGCAGCCAACAGAGGCATCATTTCATTTGACAGATGGATGTGACATATTGCTCTTACACCCATATTCTAAGTAGTTCCTCCAAAACTTACTCGTCCTCGACTTAACCAAACCTCATTGAAAACCTCTTCGAAATACTCCGAAATCGGTATTCTAAGTCATAACTCCGTAAGGACCTGGAGGAGCCAAAGAGTACGTAGCCACTCCGTGTTAGGCCTAGCGCACACTACCATTTTTACCCACGACGAGGTTGAGTGGAGTGTAAAAAGTTTTGGAGGAACGACTTAGAATATGGGGGTCAGTCTTTGTTAAGTTTTCATTGTGTCGTGTTGCGCTAGCCCTTTAACTACAAGAGGTTAAACTCGTGAGTGAAAAAAAATATACGTTTGGCAAGATGGTGAATTCCCGCCTTTTTTTAAAGCATGTAATCAATAAAAACGCTTTTTTGAGTATTTTATGTTAGAAAATAAAGCATTATGTCTTTGCATGAATCCATCATTTGATTCATTGTAGACCTATTATTTTCTTTTAAATCTTTTGTATTTTGTACTGGCTAAATAACCGAAGTCTTGTACAACTTGACATAATATCATCATTATAACAAAGAAACGCTATATTCGTGTGTCTAAAAGTAATTTTTCCTTGCATGTATCGTATTGTTATCATTCGTCGTCTCAGCCACATAACACCCACTGCTGGGTATAGGCCTCCCCCAAGGACCTCCACAACGATCGGTCCTGTGCTGCCCCCACGGAGCTATGTCCTGTGCGCGGTCGCCATTCCAGAACCGCCCCGCCCCAACCAACATCGGTTCTTCTTGCTATGTGTCCCGCCCACTGCCACTTCAGCTGAGCAATCCTTCGAGCGATGTCAGTTACTTTAGTTCTCATACGGATCTCCTCATTTCTGGTTCGATTACGTAGGGAAATGGCGAACATAGCCCTCTCTATTGCACGCTGGGTGACCTTGAGCTTTCTTATTAGGGAGGCGATTCTCGCGCCTTCGACATCTCGAATTCGACATTTTTATATCCTTAATTTCATTAACGAAAATGTAAGTAAAATCTCTACTACTGTCAAAAACCTTTAGTTTCAATTATCTTTGATAATCCTATATTGTCGAACATTGCTTTCAGTGAGCTTTTAATACATATTTTATTATCGAATCGTCGAAATTTTAATTTGATATGTCGAATTCGACATATTTTTGAGGCAAAAATCTGTATTAAAAACACACTGAAAACAATCTTCGACATTATAGGATTTTCAAAGATCATTGAAGCTAAAGGATTATGACAGTGGTCGAGATTTTACTTACATTTTCATCATAGAAATTATGGTTTGAAAAATGTCGAATTCGACATATCTCAGCGCGAGAATTGCCCCCCCGACCCATAGTTGTAATTAGAGGAATTTTAATGTCATTTTTTATTAACGAATTGTTATGTTGTAACTAGCAATGTACTCGTAGATAAGAGGAAATAAAAAATTGCACATTAAAAAAAATATCTATGTTCTATATCTTCACATACACATCGTAATTTACACAAATACACATTTCTATCTCTTTCAGATCAAAGTAGTCGGCGTATGCTGCCTCGTTTGCGCTCTAACATGCGTTCTGGTTACCATCACTACAACAGTGATACATATGAACAAGTAAGATATTTTTCAATGCAAAGTCGTGGTCACACCAGCTTTTCACATTGGTGTTAAATCCCCATTATTATTGTTTTGTGGACTAATGAGGGACTAACCACAGACTTATATCGAGATAGACGTAAAGAGCGCTTCAAACTGTATGAGAACCTAGTCGAATTTTTCGTATATACCAGCGACGTCACGAGCGAGATTTAGTGATGTGTTAATGTTATTGACGAGCTCTTGCAAGAAAGCACTGCACAATTAACCATTTTCGTTTCTGAGTGACGCGTGTTTTCATGGCAACGGTCGCAAGCGGACTGCCTTAGGTCGTAAAAATTTTGACCGCGGATCAAACTTTTGACACGCAAGGTACGTACACTTTTACCGTCTATCTCGATATAGGTCTGTGGGCCCAACGTATTTTTGGCAAAGTAGTTTCGAAATTTAAAATTATAGTATTTTGTGTACATTCACCTTAATAATACTTATCGCAGTTTTCTAAAGTGGGGAACTTCCCGGTTGACCAGTAGTTTTTTTTGAGAAATGTTTTCTCAAAAAATACTGAAGTTAAAGACATAATTTATTGTTCCAATAAATATAATATTAATATTCTATTATTTGTGATATAAACTTTTCTATATATCTGTTAAATTTTAAAATAAACTCTCCTGGTCAACAGGGGAATTTTCAGAAAGTAGGTGCATACAGTTAACTTAAACAGCTGCCAGTGTTATCGAAAACTTGCCAGTGTTATCGAAAACTATTGGATGAACTGCTCATGTCAAAGCAGTACATAGTTATGAAAGAGGCATAGTTATAGTTTTCGATATTGAATATAGTTTGCCAACTCGTTCTAGGGGTACTGACTAATATTGTGTACACTGGTTGGTATGAATTTGTGATAGTCATTTTTACCGGAATATTATTGTTCTAGGCTCCAAACGCTCAAGTTCTGCGAGTACACAAAGCTGACTCGAACTTGCACCTGTTTTTCAACGCAACCCGACTCTCAGCACAGCGCCAATGACGATGATGGTAATATCTAGGTTATATTTATTAAATTATTTTTCACCTCACACGCTCGGAAAAGGAGAAATTATTATATTTATATTATTTTGATATTTATTTTGGGAAAAATTGACATATAAATTAAATTGTTAAAAACTGTAATAAAGTGTAATGGCTAGCGCAGACGACGGATCACGGAGGACTTTTTGTCCGCGACACGTCTTTATTGTTAACCAAATAAGATTGAATTTAGATCGCGTATATCCATGAAAAGTACGCAATAGTCTTCGTTATATTTCAACTTTATGTTCTTAGTAATAAGGTCGTGTGGCGGACAAAAAGTCCTCCAATGTTCGTCGTCTGCGCAGGCCCTAAAAGAGTAAAGTAATAATGACAGGTACCTTGCACACGAGACAGACATTCTAATGAAATCCCGCGGAATATTACTAGAACTAAATTGTGGGTTGCTTATTTTAATACAACTTATTTTTAAAGGTGACTGCAGGCCGCGCCACTCTCAGGGGACTACTTACTTCTTTATATTTTCCTTTTTAATTCTTTGAGATTTTTTTAAATTCTGCATTTTCAATATTACATGATAACTCGTGAGCCGTGTGCAAATGCAGCCAGGACCAACGGCTTAACGTGCCTTCCGAAGCACGGAGGAGCTCAAGATAGTAAATTTTTGGTCACCCATCCCGTGACCGACCATTGCGAAAGTTGCTTAACCTCAACAATCGCAGGCCGAGCGCGCGAACCAGTGCGCCACGGGCTCCTCAATTGTCAACAATGTAAAATAATTTTTAAAATAATATTTTATTTATTGTTCTCAGGCGTTCGCTGCGTATTCGAAGGCGTATCCGATTGCGGTGTCGTCCACGGAGCCCTGTACTGGTGTCTACGAGGCGTATTCGCGCTTTCTGTCAGTGCTGTGCTGGTCTGCATATTTAGCTGTATGCTCGCGTACCAGTTGTTGAGGTTAGTTTAATATTGTGCTGAAAAGTTCTGATTAACATTCTTGGTAGATGATTTGACAGTCAATTCATCTGCCAATATCAGATAATTTGACATATTTTTCATATCGTCTCAGCCACATGACACCCACTGCTGGGTATAGGCCTCTCGCCCAAGGATCATGGGGGGGGGGGGGGGGGGGGGGTTGCCATAATCTCTATTTATGGCTATATTAAGCTGACACTCAGAACTAACTTTTAGATTGTAAAACAGGCCCTTAATGTACTATTAATGTGCTAAAGGGTACTATTAGTGTACTATATGCACTATTAGTGTACACTTATGTACCGGTAGTGTACTTAATTGTACTGTTACTTTGCTATACTGTACTGTTAGTAAGTAGTGTGTTGTATTTAGTTTACGCCTTATACTGGTGTCTACGAGGCGTATTCGCTCTCTCTGTCAGCGCTGTGCTAGTATATTATTTAGCTGTATGCTCGCGTACCAATTGCTGAGGTAAGTGTACTTTATTGTACTGTACTGTATTTTAGTATACTAAATTTAATGATAACTGTACTATTTGTACTATATTGTACTGTTAGTGTACTATATTGTACTGTTAGTGTACTATATTGTACTATTAGTGTACTATACTGTACTGTTAGTGTACTATATTGTACTATTAGTGTACTAATCTGTACTGTTAGTGTACTATATTGTACTATTAGTGTACTAATCTGTACTTAAGTGGACTATTTTGTACTATAAGTGTACTATACTGCGCTTTGGTTAGTAAATGTGTTGTAAATGGTTTACGCCTTATACTGGTGTCTACGAGGAATGTTCGCGCCTTCTGTCAGCGCTGTGCTCGTCTGTATATTTACTTGTATGCTTGCGTATCAACTACTGAGGTTAGTGTACTATATTGTACTGGTATTGGTGGACTATATATAGGTTAATTTATTATATGTACTGTTGGTGTAGTATATTGTACTGTTAGTCTACTATACTGTACTGTTAGTATACTATATATAGTTTGCGCCCTACATTGGTATGAGGCGTGTTTACACTCATCGTGAGCGTAGTAACTCGCGAAACCCCACTCATACAAGGTATCTTGAGTGGTTTTCAACTTGATATTCCAATAGTATAAGTACACCTTTAGTAATAAACAGGTCTATTCAAGTATTAGTCAAAATTTAAATTGAGAATTTAAAGGAGAACAAAAATGTTAAACAAGCCGTATATTTAGAAACATGATTCAACAATAAATATAACAAACATTAAATACCTACTTACTCACTGAAATAACATTTTGGGGAGGAAAAAACGATTCTTAGTGATCTTTAAAGCAAGTACAGATAGGAGAAACAAATTATAAACAATAAGTATAAATCGAAAATTCGAACATTTTTAGGTATAAAATGGAGGTGAATGATGAGAAAACAAATAAGAGATGAATCAAAGATAGAAAATAAATAAAGATGAATGAAGGAAACAGAAGAAAAGACACACACGAAAAAAAAGGAATATGATAGAAATCAGAACACCACGTTTTCCCCAATAACATTACTTACGTAACATAGAATGCAACTTTTTATTCACCGTCGTCAAAGCAAACTTCTGAATATGTACTCTGTTTTCCAACAATTTGATACTATTCTTCAAATCCGCCACTTCAGACTTAATTCGCACATAGTCCATAATATCAGGTACTTCATAAGCTAGCCTAACTTTTCTGACTTCATCCAGTTTCTGAGCTAAACTATCAGCTTGCACTTTTATCACATGTCTTTCTTTATCGATATCAACTGTAGATTTTTTCCTATCATTGATCGCGTTAATAATTGTTGTTAAGTAGTTATTCTGTTCAATCATTGCTTTTTTATGTATCGTCAAGTTTAAATTGGCGTCTCCTGTCATTTTCTTCAGCTCGCCAAGTTGTTGTAACTTCTTTTCTATAATTGCTATGGATTCGCCATTTTCTATTTTGAGTTTTTGGAAGTCCACAGGGCAGAGGCTTTCGCTCAATTCGGCTTTGACTTTTATCTGGCCTTTTAGTTTACTGAACTGGGTATTTAAAGTGCTTGTTCTTAATCTTAGCTTGCCAATGTGGCTGTCGGAAATCTTGACCCATTCTGTCATGAATCTGAAATTATAAAACAATGTTGTTGAAACAATTTTTAATTGACTTACTTTTACAAAAAGTTCAAGTTCCTCTCGTAATCTAAGAAGCACGGCGTTACTTATGTTTGTTTATTGATATTATTGACTGTAGTACCTATTACAATAACTGTTAATAATTGTTAATGTTTATCTAAAATAATTTATTTTAGATAAACATTCATGCTATTCAAAATCACAAGCATCGATCTGATTCCGAGATTAAATAACGCCATGCACTTTTGATACGCAAATCAGAACAAACGAAAGTAAAAAAGGAAAATATTGATAGTATTATATCGATAGTAACTTATTGACATACAAAAAAAAAAAAACATTAAAAGAAAGTGATTCAGAATTACAGTCACTACGAGACGTTGGCGAAATTTCTGTGGAAAACGGAAGAAGCCAAAATTAAAAAAAAAAAAAACAGAATTACAGTTCTGACAAAAAGTAGTTAATATCCTGTTCCACGTCTAACAGGTTCATCGGCATCATTTTATGGTTCTAGGGGAAAAAGCAACAGAGAGCGTGGCTTCGGTATCTTTATATCAGTAGTTACGCTTATTGACAAAGTAAGTAAGTACCTGATCCAAATCTCAGCGGGTATCCTCTGCGCTATTTTATCCCACCCCTCCACGATCACCTGTTGGTTGAACATCTCGCAAGCCTTCTGTATATCGCTCTCTCTCACATCTATCTCCTCCAATTGCGCTTTCAACAACGCCTGCTGCTTCGCCGCCTTTCTCCTTTCCTTATCCATGTGGGACGTCATCAGCTCCCTCTCCGTCGACACCAGTTCTGACCTCTCTAGTACGTTAATTCTTGGTCCAGTCCCAAATATCACTGTCCCTCCGATCCTCGCTGAAGATTCAACTCTTCTTGTCGATATTTTGGAAGGACTTGTCAGTAAACGCGAAGGGCTTGATGAGAAATCCAATCCGCCTATAGATCTTTGGGATTTGACAAAACTTCCAACTGCTAACGATGAGTTACTTGTCAGTCTATTGGCGTAGTCCAAAGCTTGCTGTACACCATTCATCAACGAAGGCTCCAGCCTCATT
The DNA here is from genome assembly GCA_910589605.1 of Chrysoteuchia culmella. Lineage (NCBI taxonomy): Eukaryota > Metazoa > Arthropoda > Insecta > Lepidoptera > Crambidae > Chrysoteuchia > Chrysoteuchia culmella. Next base: position 2,940,785 of record OU342669.1, read on the forward strand.
ATAGTTCTTTCCAAAATCTCGTTTTCCAAAGTCATTATTTTTATTTGCTGCTTCAAATCTTGCACCTGTTTTATCAGCTCTGCATCGGTTAATTCGTCCAAATTGAACTGGCTGAATGATTGAGAATACTGGCTAAAACTCCTGTTGTGATGTGACATGTTTAAAAATACATTTACAAAATAAATTCTTCGAAGACACTGCGGGCAAAATGACGGGATATATATAAACTGTATGTAAATATCTATGTAAATGTCAGGTGTCTTGTGTTGTTGTATTAAGGCTCAATTTTGTGTGGTTTTTGCGGGTGTGAAAAGTGATGTTAGGTGTTTCTATGGCGCTAGAGTTGTCATAGCAACGGGTGTTAAGAGGTGTCGGTTTGATTGGTCACGCGATTGTTAGGAACTTTTTGATGGCTTATACGGTTTTGTCGTAATCATAAAAGTATGTGAACTCTTTTTAGGTAACAAGATTTTCATACTTTTTGAAATTCGTTTGGAATGCGTGTTTTCAAGAACGGAAAGTATTTTTGATGTGAAAACTTCTTTAGCGGCGTTGTGGACATCAGAGTTTTAAATTTTTTGGGATGGGTAAAAAATGTTCAAGTCGCGTCAGGGCACGGGACCTGTACCCCTATTACGAGTTTGCTTAACATGACATTTACAGGACTCGTGAGCGTAGACTATCGGATACACTGCTCATGTCGGTAAAACAGTCGCTAAATATGAAAGAGACAGAGCAACATTTTACGTTAACGTTTACTGTAACGTCAAGTTTGCCAAACTCGTAATAAGCCTACTGATCGAAAATTCGTAAGACAGAGAGAGAGGGTAGACCGCCAGAGCGGCATAGGAGAGGAAGTAATATCCCCCTCTCTTTCTCCCGGAGTGCAACCTGTTGCTTTTTCAATGAAATAGGTACGTTGTTTGTACTTATCATATTTTTTTTCTGTCAGGACCATTAAGTTGAAGTCACGTTATGTTGTTTTTTTTTTAATTTGGATTCCCACTAATTTTAATTCCCATTATGTTGAATTATTTAACTCTTACTTTTTGTTTAACAAATGCATTAAAGTAGCTTACTGCTGGTGAAAGAAGTTTTAAATTAATTTCAGTTTAAGTTTAAGTTCAGTTATTCGAGATTTCTTTCTACAAACAAACTTACTTACAAACTATTTTTTTTGCGTACACTGTTTATTAAAAGAAAACCGTTACAAATTGAAAACGTGCAATTGTGTTAGGGGTGACGTAAATAGCGCGTTCCAAATACGTAAAAAATCCTTAAAAAATTTACCTATTTATAATATTAGTACGTGTACCTAGATTTAAAGTATTAATTTTTGTTCCAGCCATGAGCGTAAGAAGATGTACTGGGAACAGTTAGAGCTGAGATGTCGGTCATTGTACCGGCCACCAGCGGGACAGGCGGCCCCTACTGCTGGGAGACCAGCACAGGTATGATCTCAGCCAAATGACACCCACTGGTATAGACCTCCAAAGTCAAAATTAAAGATTTTTATTCAAACAGACTTTTATAAAAGTGCTTTCGAATCGTCCATTTTTTTTCTATCAGACATTCAGGACATCTTTTAACTGATAAAAAGAACGGCCGCAAGAAACTTATCAGCTTTAACAGAAGCAAGAACATTTACAAAGGAACATGTCGTTGCCAAATACAAATCTACTTTCTTGAAACATCAAAAGGAAAATTTTCTCAAAATTTTCTCCCCCAAGGATCTCCACGACGATCTGTCCTGCGCTGCCCGCATCTAGCGGCTTCCCGCGACCTTTATCATATGTCTATGTCACAGCCAACTGGTTAAATTAGCCGTTCGGTTGGAGGGCTAGCCCTTTAATTAAACGCCGGCATTCAATGGAATAGATAAGGGACAACTAGTCAAGTCGTTGAATGAAACGGTTAACGACTTGGTTGAACTTCATATTTAGCGTCTCATTAAATGAGATGTCATTATTGACTCAAACTATTCGTGAAAACTTGTAGCCGGCGGAGTAATATCAGGCATATTGTTATTATCACACATTTTTATTATATCAATATTGATATTAATAAAACACTGTACTACACGACCAATTAGGCGCATGACAGGAATGCGGTTTTGCACTTTTGGCACCTGCAGCCCGCTTCTATTACCGCACTTCTGTTAATTACCGCTGATTGATTACCGCTTCTTGAAACTTTGGTTTTTTACATAGATTTTTTAAACTTTTCTCTGCTTTCATGCAACTAATTGTCATGGTCATATAGTAAATTATGTTGAGACGAAAACAAAGCACATAGAATTCCCAGCTGATGCGAGCTATCTGACGCCATATTTGTTTTGACACTACCAGCGCCCCAGTGGCAAATAAAAACATTTAAATTTGAATCACGTGGCTGAATTAACATCAGCCATCTTCAAAGGGCTAACTTACAATAAGCCAACTAGTTGAACGTTAAGTGATGCTAGTTCAATCAACAAACAGCCTATGCATTCAACCGAATGCCGGCGTTTAATTAACGGGCTAGCCTTCCAATCAAATGGCTGATTTAACCAGATGGCTGCTGAACACATACAGAGAAAATGTCAAAAAGAGGAACACACAATAGGCGGCCTTATAGCTACGTAGCAGTCTCGTCCAGGCAACCTTGGGTGAGAGACGAAACCCTTCATGTGCGAGTTCGACTCGCACTTGGCCGATTTTTTCAGATTGGGGCAGATTGCTTGACAATGTGTCCTAAATTTTTTTTTATTTTAACTTTGTATGGAGATATCCTGATAGTAATAACATTAAACGGTTATTAAACGCGTATACTGTGGTATTTCACCTACCTAAAATTTTGTCAAAATCAGCAACCACGGCCAAAGCAACTTCGGGAATTTCTGGACTTACGGGACTTTATTAATTTATTTATTTTTACTTGCAGAACAACTGTGGCTGTTGCGCTCAATGCCACCCCACCCAGGCGTGGGATATCAGCTTGCAGCACCGGTTCTGGGCACCGGGTGAGTGAACATTAGCTATGTTTTAATTTAAAAAATACACTTTTTTATAATTAGAAAAAAAAATGGAGTTGGTAATATTTAGCAACAACTTTACTGAGGAGCCTACAACGAAATCTTATTCGTAGAATTTAATCCTATGCTGTGCGTTCAAAATAACTTACGCGAAAAATGCCAAATTTAACATTGCACTTCTATACTTTTATTTTTCTTGCCTTGGAGTTTTTGACACAAAAAGGTTTACTTTTTTACTTTTTGAAGTCGGTTTTTAAAAAAGTTTTTTATTTAGAATAAGTTCCGCACTCACCTCCACAAAAAATCGGAACTATATGAACTGGTCATCTATGATTATATCATCTAGGTAAATAGTGACGAAACCGACATTATTTTCAAAATTTTCTGAAAACTACTGAACCGATTTCAAAATTAAAAAAAAATGGACCAACTTGAGAACGAACCTGATGTATACGCGACAAATTGATAACTCCTTCTTTTTTGAAGTCGGTTAAAAACTACTGTTATGCGATTTCAAAATTTCATAACTGACGTTATAACGTTTGAATCATTGTAATCCGTTCAGCCGTCTTCGAGTAATAGGTGAACATACTTACATAAAAAAATATAATAAACGCGACGAATTTAAAATCCTTCTTTTTTTTAAGTCGGTTAAAAATAAGTGGTCAGAAATATTGTATGCACTCAAATATTTAATTTTCTTGTTGGTGTATCAAACCCACTACGCAGAAAGCCTATCTTTAACCACTATACCTATCTATCCTTGCCATATTATTTAATATTGGTTGGTTTAATTGGGATCTATCTCTATCCCCTTATCATTGCGGTATTTGGCATTGTTTACTTTTGAAATGTATAAAACTTATTTTTTTTTTTCATATCACAGGTCGAATAGGGAACCTTTATTCTCCGAACCCTGGAACAGGGCGCAAGACATCAGCTTGGAGCTGGTTCCCATGGCCCAGGAGTAACAGCCAAAAGTAATTATAACTTTTTAATTTTGCATTTTACAATGCTATTTTTATGTGATAAATATTAAACAAGAAAATATACTAGAAAAAAGCAACTAGTCTCATGTCGCCCTGACGGGATTCGAACCCGCATCCTTGGGAATCCGGCCCAATGCATTGCATATTTTCTTGTTTAATATTTATCACAGCCAAAAGTAAGTTCAAAAACTAAGTTTTTAGCGAAGAAAATAACTAATAAGGAAAATATTAAACCAAACCAACAAAAACAATATAATAACTGGGTGCAGTACTAAAAGACTAACGGCCGAAATTAATAACCCATCTGTAGATATGGATTGGGCTATTTGAGATAGTTGCCCAGGATATTTTTGTTAATATGACCAAAATAACGACGGTTGCTAGGCAACGAAGCCAGTATCCTAGGGAACTATCTCAGATAACTTATCCATATTTACAGATACCTAATTAATTTCGGCCGTGAGCAAACATCGACGCTGTTGTCATGACTGAATGTCACATTAGCTGTCAAATAGAATTGAAAATGGGGCGATCTCCGCTGTTTTAGCCGTCAATATCAAGGACGTTTGCTTAGAGAATAACCTATCACATCAAAGCGTTATATGACAAGTTTTGTATGCAATATATTTTTTAATCCCATTCATTTCAAGTATAAATCTTGTGCACTATTATTCTATATTTTCTGTAGTTTCTTTTTGCAAAAACAAGATATACTTATGTATATTTGTATGAATTTAATCGTCAATTTAGCTAAATTATACTTTAAATTTTCCGAACAAAATAAAAATAAAATAGTAAATTCTCTCTTCGCAGTTCCCGCTGCCGTATGGGCGGAGTCCCCCAATCGGGCGACAGTGCCTACGGTTTCTGCGACACTGACACAAACCCAACACCGCAAACATACGATGACAGATTCCCCAACATCCGCCAACAACAACAACAGTTTCAACAACAACAACCTTTCCAACAACAACAAACTTTCCAACAACAGCAACCTTTTCAACAACAACAACCTTTTCAACAAGGACAGCCTTTTCAACAAGGGCAAAGTTTTCAGAGTTTTCCCGCTCAATTGGCGCAGACTTTTCAGGAAGGATTTGGGGAGAGTAGCGGCAGTTTTGATGCTCAGACTGGAGTTTGGGGACCACCGCCCCCTTATAGTCCTCAAGGAAGAAGTGGGAGCAGGTATGGAAATTACAAGTTTTTTAAATTATTTAATTAACTCGATATGCAGGTTTTTCTGAACTTAAGCACTGAAAATCGTAATTTATATACAAAATGTGAATAAGGGTGTTTATAATGTAATACTCAATTAAAAAAATACTTTTTAAAATGCAAGCTTTTGAAATTATCATTATCGCAACGTAAAAATGTTAAAATTTATTAAAAAAAAAACTTTGTGTCTTTGCTAGGAATTTATTTATGATTATTAGAAGTAAAACATTTATTGTGAAATTGGAAACTAGTTTAGAAGTATTATCTTCGTATTTTCTCAGAATATTAAGATTATCTAACTCTTTCAGACATCATCTCCACCAAGACCCAGCAACGGCAACTCTTCTACACCATCACCACATAGATGTTCACAGAAATTCAATGCACGATCACACCATACAATCACATACATGTCGAAACTCATATATGCAACAAAACATACCAGAAATAGCCAGAATCAACCCGGAATTAGCCAGAATGAATCCAGAATTAGCCAGAATCAACCCAGAAATGGCGAGATTGAACCCAGAATTGGCTAGAATGAACACGGAATTGGTCAGGTTGAATCCGGAGTTGGCCAGATTGAACCCGGAATTGGCCAGAATCAATCCGGAATTGGTTAGAGTCAATCCGGAATTGCAACATATACAGATGTTTTCAGCTGATGTGAATGAGTTAGCTAGGATGCAAGCGGAAATGCATATTGCACCGGAAGCGAGGTTCAATACTTTGAGAGGACATTTGGTTCCGTACAGATCTTGTCAGAGATCCTTGGGAATGAGTGCGGGGAATCTACATAGAGATTGTAGAATGGAGGAAGGGGCGGTTATAGAATGTCTTCATACTAAGAGTGTTAGCAAAGGTTAGTTAAATATGATGTCGTCTAAATACTTAATAATAAAAAAAAACTCTACTGTGTAGTACGTTAGTTATAGTTAGTAGTATTCTTTGGTAGTAGTAAAGTATAAATCTATATAGATGCAGTTGTATTGCAAATAAAACATATTTTTGTGGTCTCATAATTAGATGGATAGTTTGTAAAGTTTGAAATGGGTAAAAACTCAAATGCATAAGGTATATTAAAGTTACTAAATAATTATGATAAACTCATTTTAGTAACATGTATTCTGTTACTGTCTATGATTTTTTATTGAGTAGGTATATATCAACCTAGGAAAGATTTTTTATTATTTATAAAACGTGTTTATTAAGTGTTTCTGTAATGTTATCAATATGAAAAATATTTTAGTTTCAGATCAAAGTACAGATTCTTCTCAAAAACAAGGGAAAGAAAATCTCGGTTTTCAAAATGACAAACATTCTCCTATCAGGTAAGTTAATTTTATATTGGATTCTTTTTCCGGAACGGCCATCCAAAGGTTGTGGATTCGAATCCCGTCTAAGCAATTTGAAGTTCAGTTGTTTTTTGTACTTTCTGTTAATAAAAATTAGCTAAACATACTAACTTATGTACTTAAATACATTATAAGAAAACAAGTCAAAGTTTACATTTCGAGTGATTTAGATATGAAATACCTATATCTATGGACTGCTTTCTCTTTTGTCTCTGCGACAAACAATAAAATAATACGTCGTTCGTGTCTGTCCGACAGATCTTCGATGCAAGACTGCCATAGGGCCGTAAACCAAAACGCGGAGTCCGAGGTTTACTTCGCTGATGTATCCAGTTGCTGCAATGTCTCCGTTAAGGTAAGGTTATTACAGTTCTTTCTATTTAATAATTAATTATTAAGATAATTACTTAAGAAAATAATAGGCGAGAAGTGATGTATAAAAACTTTAATTTTAGACTCAATTGTCTTATTAGTAATTTGATTGACGCATTAATGTAGTCAAAACTGAATATATCAATAAATAGCAAAGTATTTTTTTTTACTTATAGTGATAACAATTAGTCCTGTCTGAGCGATATGGAGTCTAGTTGATTTTTTATAGTATTATTATCATACAAAAACAGAATTGCAAATGTTAAAAACAATAAAATCCAAAATAAATGTAGTAGTACTTGAGTATAATATTTTGTAACTTTTTTGTTCACAGGCCGATTGCTGCATGAACTCTAACGTATCAGCACTAGTAGGTACCATAGAGAATCACCCAGAATCCACATCAGAATCCGATACAGGCTCGTTCACACTCACACGGCAACAACGACCTCAACCTCAAGTTGGATCAAAACGACGACCGAACAAACTAATAAAGAACCAAGAAAAAAGACAAGATATAAACATAAACAACAGTATAAGACTCACAGAACAACAGATAGAACATTTGAATAACTCCATGAGATTATGTGAGCGAATGAATGAAGCGAGAATGGAAAGAATGAATGAAACTCGTTTGAGTGAAAGAATGGATTCAAGGGATAGAATCGAGTCAAGGGATAGATTGAACGATTCTAGAGTGAATGATTCTAGAATCAGTGATAGAATGAACGAAACCCGTTTGAGTGAACGAATGGATTCGAGGGATAGACTTAATGATTCAAGAATCGAGCCTAGGGATCGATTGAACGATTCTAGAGTGAATGATTCTAGAATCAGTGACAGGATGAACGAAACTCGTTTGGGCGAAAAGGATAGACTTAATGATTCGCGAATCGAGTCTAGGGAAAGATTGAACGATTCTAGAGCGAATGATTCAAGAATCAGTGATAAATTCAACGAAACCCGTATGAGTGAACGAACTAATGACTCTAGGGAGTCGCGAATGAACGAGAGGTTGAATGATTCGAGATTAAGTGATACTAGAATGAATGATTCGCGTTTAAGCGATTGTAGGAGTGAAAGACTAGATCGTTTGAATGAATCTAGAACTGAACGGTTGAACGATTCGAGAATTAACGATCGTTTAGATCGAATGAACGACTCCAGAATTGAAGACAGAAGAATGTCAGATCTTAATTCTAGCATAAGAATCGAGGGTAGTCCTAAATTGAGGAAACACATGAGTCCTTTGCGCTTACAAAAGTCTAGCCCTAAAAACGTACCTAAAGAGCATTTGAGGCAATCTAGTTCAGATTCTGGAAAGCCGGAATTTTTCGTGCCACCTCCTAACTTATCGCCTTTATCTCCTAACACAGAAGAGTCATTATTGTCTGATGAGGACAGACCTGATATAGTATATTCAAATGAGCCTGAGAGTTCGAAGTGCTTAGGCCCGGATTCGCAATATGGGCCGAGGGAGGAAAAAGAGGAGATTTTAAAGACAAACCACCACCACTGTTATAGTGATACGAATACTATGGACTCTGGTTGGCAAAGCGGTTCGGAGAAACAGGTTACAGATTGAAATGCAGTTAAAATTGAAGTAATAAGTATTTGGGACACTTTTACACGACACCATCTAGCCCAAAACTAAGTAAAATTGTGTTATGTTGACCGTTTTTACATTTAATTTGTGCAAAAGTGTTCCTTATGTCGATAGAATAAAAGTCAGGAAAACAGCATAGCTCTGCCATTTCTTAAAACGGTAAAATGCACAGAAATTAGCAACATGGTTGGTTATTTTTGGTGTTCTATTTGTTACGTTTTCTTTTCTGTTTCATTATTAACAACAATGTTTTTAGCAGCAACAATGTTTGTTCCGGCAGTTAGAGATAAGATAGCCAGTTCCTCAGTGATGAGGATTCCGAGAGAGGCTCGCTTCCATCTTCGGCCTTATAAATACTTTTTTTTTTTTTTTTTTAGTGAGGGTATGCTTTTACGCATACCAAACGGTTATGCTGGGCTCACCTAGAATACCAGACTCGCGAGTCCAGCACCCTATCCCTCGCCGCCCCCCGACACCCCGTCAAGCTTAGTAGGCTCTGCGGGGGTTCGGGGTAGGATCGTGCCAGCTCCCATCCCCCCAACGAGCTCGAAAGCTCGGGAGGGAGGACGGGAGATGGGAGGGACCACCGCCTCCCAGTCCCCCATTCAGCCTCAAAAGGCTGGATGGGGAGCCCGGAGGAGGGGGGGCACTACCAGCTAAACCCCTCACTGAGCCTTATAAATACTTAACATCAGGTATGATGAAGTGAAGTCTTCTCGTTGTTCATAAAAAAAGTGGAATACATACATTTAATCATAGAGCAACGCGGCTTCCTAGTTCCGGTACGGAAGCCGTGTTGCTCTATGCATTTAATATTTAGTGAATTGAACAGATATTTTGACAATCGAGAATATTGCAAAAAAATACAATAACATTAAACAAAAAAGAACTTTAGAGTTATTAGTTAATACATCTTTAAAACTTCATTATCCAGTAATTTTTACAAACAAACCTTGCCAGAGGAAATTAATTTTCTTGCCAACAGAAAAAACAACTTTTATAATTAGAAATTCTAAATTTAAATATAAGATTTTTTCTATGGTGCATCGTGTCTACGCTCATCCATTATAGATAATAACGTCATGTGTTCCCATAGATAAGTGTTAACTATCAATCTCTTATAATGAGATGTTTATGAACTTTAAGTATGTTTCATTTGATTTTAATACTAAATAAATGAAATTCGGTAGTAAAGTAGACAACTCATAAAGTTTTCATATTGAAATTAAAAGCGCTCTTATTACTTATTTATTATGAGGCCCGCGACACGTCAGTCTCCCATACAAACCTAATACCAAAATAATTTGAAATTTGACCATGATTGACTGTACTTGTGATGTGATTTTTTTCGTATAAAACTGCAATTTGCATATATTTTTAATTGGGTAAGTATTTAGGTTTATTTCTTTAATGGAAACCTAGATAAATACTGTCTTATTCAGAATAATATCACAAGTGCAGAAAATAATGCTCCAATCTCAAATGATTTTGTACAGTCAGGGAACTTCTCGGTTGACCAGTCGATTTTATTTTGGGAGCTTTATTTAAAAAAGTAAAAGGTACATAGAAAACCTTTATTAACCGACTTCAAAAAAAGGAGGAGGTTCTCAAGTCGACGGTTTTTTTTTCTTTTTTTTTATGTATGTTTTACCATAACTTCGCCAGTTGTTAACAGATTTTTATAATTCTTTTTTTATATGAAAGAAAATGGTTTACGTGTGGTCCCATATAATTTTTACGAAGATCTGGCTAGTAGTTTTTTCATAATACTGAAAAATATCAATTACCTTTTGGCAAGTAGTCGTTTACCTAGATGACATCATTGTTGTGTATGGGCTGATTTTTTGTGTAAGTAACGGCACATGATGTAACTAAAAAATCTGAAATAAAAGGCCAAAAAAATATATAGTTAATCAAAGTGCAATGTAGAATGCCTTGGCTGGCACCGACTCCAAAAGTTTTATTTTTTACTTTTTGATGTCGGTTTGATTTTTTTTTATAAAATGTTTTTATTACAACTAATAGAACGTTAATAAGTTTTTCATTTGAATACTAAAATCTTTCTTTTACTTTAGTACTTTCAGAGAAATCGTTCCCAAAAAAATCTCTACTGGTCAATCTGGAAGTTCCCCGATTGTATTAAGAGTTGTTGAGTTGACCGGTCGCAGGCATCCTGGAGAACTTATAAAGCCCTGCCCGAATTGGCTATCGCTCGTGCGATAGTGCAATGCGAAAACAACCTGCGATGAAGCAACCATGGTTTTTAGCACTGCGCGACCGCCAATGGAGAAGTTTCCATTATTTTTCTATTAATGAAATTTGCAAATATTATTATACATAAGTGTGAAAAAATCATGAAAATATCTTTACACTGTTTGTAGAGTATTTTCATGATTAGAGGTTATGTGGCCTTAAAGTGTGACGTCAAGCCACTTCGGCCCGGTGGTGACGTGAGAAAGTGGCGTTACGTCACCGCCTTATTTCAGGCCACAGTCAATTTCTGAGCGAAAATATGTAATTTAAATAATTTATTCATCAGCTATTTCTTGATGGATTAAAAAAAAACATTGTCTATAGTTAATTAGTTTTGATCAATATTTATTATCGACATCAGGAAACTTCTCCATTGGACTGTCGGTCGGTATCAGTATGTTTAATGTTAAAATTGATTGAATATTTTTTTGTCATTAAAATACTCTAATGATTTCATAAAACAAATAATTCAGTCAAGAGTTTTGAAAAAAAATTAAACTAATTTTTTGTGAAATTGTATTATTGGTTATGTAAATAATAGTATTATAACTATCACATACTCAAAAAAAACTTTTACATTGTTTTTAAATATAATGATTGAATACCCTGGATTTATTGAAATTATGACGTGGTAAACAGCTCTCTATTTAAACAAAAAAAATTAAATGCATTTATAAAATACTTTTATTAGCGTCAAAAAGTTTGTAAGTATTCTTAAGGTTCTTACACACTACGACTTTATTCATAGCTTCTGCAATGTTGCAGAACGAACTATTTTTTTTAATACTTGGAAGACACAGACACACTCCTATATCGAGAGAGGTCTGTGCTTGAAGAGTTTTTAATTTTGGCTAATAAACAATAATTTTTCGCTATAAATGAAAAACTCGCCGGATAACATACCATGTTTTAATTCAGACTGTAGACTGTGCCAAATTGTATCTAAATTTATAGTATAAGAAGAATATAATATTAGGGGTCGCGCCGCTGCATTTGTTACAGCTGCAAAAGTTGCAGTGTGTAAGGGCCCTAATGATTTTCTAAAATTAATACCAATTTGTCATAATCTGTAGGCGTTTATTTTATCTTCTATGTAAATATTGTCCATGGTTGATTGTAAGATATGTTGTAGAGATAGATATGTGATAGATTCACAATTTTTGTTCCTTCGTCATTAATATTGACACATACTTAAATAAGTAGTTACTTTGGTCTACTGTAGTTGTTTAAAACTAACGTCAAATGTGAGAAAAGGCAAGTTAAGGTAGAAAATGCCAAAGCTTTCATTGAATTGACGATTTCGGAAGACCTAAGTGATTATTAATTTATCTATATGTTAATAGAGTGTAGATAGAGTGATTTTTTAATATTGAATTTTTGTATACATAGGTATTTACATCAATATTATTTTACTTATTAAATATACTTAACTTATAGCATTTTAAAAGGAATAGAATCCCTTCGTCATCAGCCATTTTTAATGTCCCCACTGCTGGGGCACAGGCCTTCCTTATGGATGTATAAGGAGAACGGGCCATGGCCCACCACACGGGCCCAATGCGGATTGGTGGGTTTTAACGACTGCAAATGCAGCCGGGGCCAACGGCTTAACGTGCCTTTCAAAACACGGAGGAGCTCAAGATGGTAAATTTTTGGTCACCCATCCCGTGACCGACCATTGCGAAAGTTGCTTAACCTCAACAATCGCAGGCTGAGCGCGCGAACCACTGCGCCACGGGCTCCGCCTACATTTTGTCACCCAATTGAAAGTTGTGGGATGGGTGGCAAGTGAAATATTTGGGAAGTTTTTACTATTTCTTTATTAAATTGACATGCAAACAAAATACGTCTTACTGAACCCAATAAATCTATCCACTAACGGTCGTTTTCAATAACATATCCTCAGTAAGAGATAGGCTTACAAGAGCTTTGTTGCCTAGATATTTTTGTTAATCAGCCTAAAATAATCTAAAATAACAGCGGTTGCTAAGTAACGTAACCAAGATAGGCCTAGCTCTTGTAAGGGATAGATTATTGAAACCGGCCGTAAATGATTTTCAAACCAACAGAGTTATCCACCAATTGATTTCAAACCCAACAAACCTATCCTCTAAATTACGAGTATTTTTAACCCAACATCAAATATATTATATCATCTTCAAATTCTGCGAGTTCGGTTTATTGAATAAAACAACTTTTACGGATTAAAAAACGCCATAACTTAGTTGTTAAAAAATATTACTTTTATAACGTGTTATTTATTTTATGGTTTTTGGGTTTCCTTAGAGCTCATCAAAGATTCATTATTAAATTCTTGCTCTCGTAGTTGTGATGAATGTGAAGTGTAGGGTAATAGGTATCGTGCCAAGTAGCAGTAGCCATTTTTATAACAAAATGACCAAATTAGATTTCTATAATCATTTTAAAGTATTTTCGTTGTACGCGTAATTGTATTGACTTTGAAATGGTGGGATTAGCCAGTGAATAACCTAGGTTATCTAGATCGATTCGAGGGTGTACTTTTAAATAAATAAAAAACCACTTAGTACACGACAGGTATATTGGATAATTACAGTACTTAAAATATTCCGACACACATGTTTTCTAAGAAGCAACCCAATAGCGAGAGACAGAAATGAACAACGCCATCTAGCGTGATCTATGGTAACTATATTTAATACGTACAGCCAGGAAAGCTAATCAAAAAAGTTCGTTTTGCACCGTATACAACGTTATTTATGTTTACTTTTAACCATTTGTATAATTTATAATTCATTACGAACAACTTTTTGTATGAGAGTAACACTAAAATCACAGACCTATATCGAGATAGACGGTAGAAGTGTATCTACATTGCGTGTAAAAAATTTGATCCACGGTCGAAGTTTTCCAACCTAAGTCAGTCCGCTTGAGACCATTGCCATGAAAACACGCGTCATTCAGAAACGAAAATGGTTAATTGTGCAGTGCTTGCTTGCGAGAGCTCGTCAATAACATTTCCACATCACTAAATCTCGCTCGTGACGTCATGGTACATGCGAAAAATTGATGACAGCTGTTGCATCGTTTTAGCAGAGTTTAAATAATTTTTTGAAAGAAACTGCCGTTTTTTCGCGATTTCTAGTTGCTTCCATACAAATGTTGTTTGTAATTATGTATTCTACAGAATGTTTTTTTGGTAAACATAAAATAACAAAGATACATTCAAGTATTTTGTTTCAACATTTGGTAATAATAACAACTGCTCTAATTGAAAACAAAGCAATGTTTTTTATCATTAAGAGTTTTCTTTATAAATAATTAACTTCATTTGTATAAAGTTTTTCCTTATTGTATGAGTATTCGGTCACCGTTATACGTAAAAATGTACACATAAAATAAAGATCTTGATTTTTAGAAATTAGAATATTAAATACTTATTATATTCTCATTATAAAATTGTGAAGTGATTATTAAAATTCTCATGACAATTTTAGATATTAATTTGTTAGAAAATTTAAAAGAAAAATGTTTTTTGAGATTTTTTTGTAATAAATTCATGTTATAAGTGTTTATTATATTTGACTTTTTTCAAATTTAATTATAATTGTATGAAACTGTAATGCGCGATGGAATTGTTTAATATTAATTTAATAATTAATTAAATATTTTTGTAAATTAACTACTTAAATGATATTTTAAAATAATTGTATTGTTAGATAAGTTTATTTTGTTTATTATAGTTAAGTGTGATGTGACAAACCAAAATACAGCAAAATACTACGTTGTGGCGATAGTTTCACTGTTATTAACATAGCGTTAAAGGTTCAAAGTGGCTACATCTGGGGCTAAGGTTATTCGTCTTCTATTAAAGGAAAATATTTTTAAAATTACATAAGTATTATTTTTTAATTTTGTCATTTTACTCTTAAATAAAAAACCGTGATTAAAAATGGCGTAACAAAGGCTTATGGTACAATTGTATAAAAAATATATTGTATAGAAGACAATGTATAAAAAAATATAATGAATTTTGGTTTGTCACAATTTTGAAGTTACTTTTTCAGTTGCTATGTATGTACCTACTGTATTGTTAGTTCGATGGTTTACTGAATAATGGTTCTATTAAAAGACTGAAAATTAATCATATTTTTTTATTTCCAATTAAAAGTATGGGAGAATACCCTGTTGTGGCCACTTACATTTTATCCTTGTTTACATAGAGTTTAGGTTTTTCAAAGGGAGCTCTTTGTCTTCAGCCATTTTTAATGTCCCCCGCTGCTGGGGCACTGGCCTTCCTTATGGATGGATAAGGAGAACGGGCCATGACCCACCACGCGGGCCCAATGCGATTGATGGGTTTTGACGACTACAAATGTAGCCGGGGCCAATGGCTTAACGTGCCTTCTGAAGCACGGAGGAGCTCTAAATAGTAAATTTTTGGTCACCCATCCAGTGATTGACCATTGCAAAAGTTGCTTAACCTCAACAATCGCAGGCCGAGCGCGCTGGGAAGGGGGACAAAACTTTTTTTTTTTAATAACAAATGGTGGCTGGTAGCAGGTTGTCCCTTACGTAAAAGCGGAGCTGTGAACAAAAATTGTTGAAAGTTCCTAAAAACCATTTTTTATGTGTATGCTCTTCACATACCATAAAAAAAAAATACGAGTGGTGGGTATTCTGTAGTGTAGGCGCCCGTTCTGTCCCCATTCCTGATTTACAGGATACGTCTCACTCATCGTAACTACAAGGACGATGTTTGATAAATTCTATATCCCACTGTTTTCACTAAATCTATAATTTCGCAATCACTGCGACATGTGATTATTTTCCAACGCGAAAGGGCTTAAATAGGATTTTATTTTTTGTATAAGTATGTTTCTAACATATTCCCAGACGTCTGAAAACTAAGAAGAACGACGCTTTAATCACAAATTATATAGTAATGTACAAGTAGCTTTAATGACGAAATGAAAGAGCGCAACGGTATACATGACGTACGTTTTCCGGAAATAGAGACGACTTAAGACCGGAAACAGGAGGCCCCGCTAACGGAAGAGAGAAAATTTTAGGCGGAAATGCACGATCGATGACAGAATATAGTTTTAATTATAAAAAAAATACTTCTAAGTCCAAATAAAATTAAAGTTAAAATATTTTTATTGAAATAGACTTATAGATAAGTGCTTTTGAATCGTCCAATCTTTTTTCCCTACCAGCCATTCGGGACATCTTTTAACTGACAAGAAGAACGGCCGCAAGAAACTTATCAGCTTTAACAGAAACAAGAACATTTACAAAGAAACTTGTTGTTGCTAAACACATATCTACAGTCTTGAATAATAAATATAAGTGGAAAAAAAAAATCTCGAATAAGGTTCAGGTACTTCAATATTTTACATCTATACTAATATTATAAAGAGGAAAGATTTGATTGTTTGCATTGAATAGGCTCCGAAACTACTGAATGGATTTGGATGAAATTTGGTACACAGATAGTAGATAGCCTGGTTATGAACATAGGATACTTTTTATCCCGATATTCCCACGGGAACGGGAACCACACGGGTGAAACCGCGAGCAGCCGCTAGTATATATAATTAAAAAAAAAAAACATTTTCCCTGTACAAACTGTTTTTAGCTTACCTATTTTCGACGACCTGTTTGACGCAGGGCAATGATAGTATGGTATATCATTTACGCTACTATACCCGCCTTCAGGTCCAGGGTTCGCTCCCCTACAAGACAAATATTTGCGTGCATGAACATGTCTTTTTGTCTTGGTCTGGGCGTTAAATATGTACATTATAAGTATTAACAAAAGAAAGTATATATTTGTACCTAAGTATGTTTATCTGTTATCTAGTATAATTATCAGTTAAATATGGTTCATGGGGTAACTAGTAAAGTAATAAAACACCAAGTTATAAAAAATACTGATATTATTTATTCGTCATAATGTTGTTAAAATTGGATTAATAATTTTAATGAGATACCATAATTCAGTCACAAAATTAAAAAAACGTATACAGAAACTTTTTGAAAAAAAAAACGAGTGAAATCTAAAGTTTGAAAATTAATTTATCGTAAAACTATTTATTTTTTTATTTTAAAGACTAGTGAATTAATTTTCTATGGGAACTGACCAGGAAATAATTTCTTAGTATATAGAAAAATTATTTTGATTGTACCTATTTATAGCCAACAGCAAGGAGAATTGTCCAAATAAAATCTAAATTCATTTGTGACCACTGAGGTGGAAATTTGAAGACCCATTGATAGACTTTTTATTATTGTAACTTCAATAGCCGTTTATTGTACTGGTAAATATTAACCCTAGTTGTGGGCACTATTATTTATCCATATTTTCAAAGCTTCAGTAGCTTTTACCCTTGTAAGCTATACATTGCCTTATGAGAATGCAAATAAAAAAAGTAATAATTTTCATGACACAATTAAAATTTAAAAAAAATCCTGACCAGCGTACGATCATTAATTTATTACTTAACTTTTCATTAATAAAATTAAGAAGGCCCTTAAACTAAGTTATTTTAATTAAATCACTTTTTCTTAATACTAAACAATTGGATATTAGCGTGTGGTTTATAAATATATAATAATAATATAAGTACAATCAAGATTCATAAAGTAGTGCTGAAGTAACATAAGTATCGATACCTTGTGACTCAAAGGGCATAAAAGACAGCGTTACTAAGCAGCAGTCATTTTATGGGGCATAAAAGACAGCGTTACTAACGCAGCAGTCATTTTATGGGGCATAAAAGACAGCGTTACTAACGCAGCAGTCATTTTATGGGGCATAAAAGACATACATGTTTGATTTTGTGGGGCGTATTCACCAGCTAACTTTTTCATTACAAATAATCCTTAAAATTTTATATTTTACCTCAAACAATAACAACTTTTGGTGTAAGAATCATATTTATGGGATCAATAACAACAAAGTTGTGATAAATACAAAATTTTAATTTTAGTTTTTGGCTTTTCTGAAAAGTCGTGTTTTGATGGTTACGCCTTTGGAGCCGCAAGGTATCGATATAATATAACATGTAATATTTTAGATAAATAAAGGTATTTTAAAGTTTACCCAAAACCTCAAAACTATTTGTAGATCTCATCATTTCAAACAACTTTTTGTATATAAGCTAAAAAAATCAGCTGTTTCTGCATTTTAGCAGAGTTAAAAAAAAATTTCTATGTAACAGCTCTTTTTTTTTTGCAATTTCAGGGCTTTCCATACAAAACGTTGTTCGTAATGACGAGTTCTATATATCGTTTTGAGGTTTTGGGTAAACATAAAAAAACGTTGTATATGACACATACATAATATTACACGAGTAAAAAAATTGAGAAAAAAATTATGTTGTCTGTAAAATTGTAAAAGTTTCTAATAGATTACAGAAATTAAATTTAATCATATAAAGTTATATACTTGAAAAAATAATATAAGTATAAACCCCAACATGCACCTATTTTGTGTTCGAATTTAAGGGCGTTTTTAGTGAACTTATCAAAATTAAATTCATAAAAAAAAAGATAACTAGTAGCTAAATATAATTATGAAAATAAAGATATATTTTCATAGTATATTAATGAGACGTCTCAAGTTCTCAATGTAGGGTCACCGTGCCATTTTTTTAGTATTTAAAACCTAGTACGAGTTTTAAATACTAATAAAAGAACAACTTTTTGCAGACGGTACTGTGGAGATCGTATATGTCTCCGCACTACAAGGAGGCCGCTACACCGCCGTTGCTGGCTGGTTTTGTTTATAATAAAATTAAGAAAAAAAGAGAGACCCACGGTATATATGGACGGTCGCCTTGTCAAATAAAATATTGATAAAATTGTAAAAATACTAAATTGATTCAATATAAAAACAGTGTCGAGTTAAACGTTTTATTATATCCAAGAGCACGCCCCCGTCACAGTACTCAGACACGAAAAGTTATTTTAGATAAGTATTTTATTAATTTTTATCGAAGAAAAGAAGTTTTATGATTGCAACAAATGAAAGTTTCAATTCTTTTATTTGCTTGATTTTTAATATTTGTTCGTAAATTTATTCGGCTAATCACTATATAACTGGCCACCTAGACAAAGTAACAGTTAAAAAACGATAACGAACTTCGAAAATAATCAAACGTAATGGAATTGGCGGATTGGCATATAAGCCGCGCTAAATCAGGTGGTCTTACCGCAAGTTAATTGGCGGATATAGACAATATCGAATCGAATTATCGTTTCGCTACATAACGATGTTATTTTGTCTACAGGACCTCTTTTTTTGAATCACTCGTCGCGCGAGGGGCGAGGCAAACGAGGAGGCGATCAGGCGATAAGCGACCTTGCTTGCTTGGACATAGCACGCTTTTCGCTTTGCCCCTAGCTCGCTCGCGTTGGGAGGCGGTACTACAGGCGAAAAGTGAAGCTCCGTATATACGGGCAAGGTCGCTTTTACGGAATACGGAAACTCAAACGTCGCACAAAAATCAGTAGAAACCTCGAGACGAGTGAATCAGAAATAGAGCTCCAGGCCCTGAAACTGCAAAGCGCAACCTTTCCTCTCATATTAAAATTCCAAAAAAACCATCAAATAAGAACACATACCTTACAACTCAAAACTGTAGGTAACTACTTAACTAAAGCCAACAATACACTAATAGCTAGCGCTAAACAGCTATACGTAGCTACAGAAGACTTGCTAGGGATGTCGTCACCGGCCAGCAGCTGGTCGTTGACCCCGCTGTCAGCTGGCGCGACGCCATCTTGGTTTTCTAACAGCTGGTTGGCGGCTTTGAGGTTTTTGATTAGGGCTAATACATCCTCTGTGGATGAAAAAGCTAAATTTACTAACACAGACATAGTTGGATAATTAATTTGACAGTTAGTGAGAGAGTCAAGTGCCTCCACGAGAAACGCTCGTGGCGGCGCTTGACAAACTTGTATTCGTTCATGTTTATTAAGCAACGCTCGGTCCGGCCAGGTGTCGGATGGGTGACCGTAAAGTGGCATTACAACTTAGCGCTGCCGTGCTTCGGAGGTCACGTCAAACCGTCGGTCTCAGCTTTTGTAATCTGATAACAATCGTTAATAAGCCAAGTCAGGCCTCATAGGCGGCTTCAGAAACTCTGACACCAGAGGTGGCCGCTAATTCTCGTTCGATATAAGAACTTTCCTTCCTGATAGTGGCTTCATCATCCTTTCAATACTTTCTTCCATTATCCTACAAATTTACCTCATTATAACAGTAAAGTTGTAACAAACCTGCTTCCCTATCTCCGTCCTTCCAGTCGACCTTCAGGAAGGTGGTGAGGGAGACCTCGTACACGTTGTTGGCTGATGTTGAGTCGATGGCGCGCCGCCGCCGCCCGTAGCCCGTGACGCCGTTACTGCACTGGGCCTGTTAGAATTATAAGGTTATTATCAGTGGCTAAAATATTGGAAAACACGGCAATTTTATAAACGCATCACCCAAACCATATTGTGCATTTATAATAAATACACACATAAGAAAAATACCAAATTCTTGTTATATTTTTTCTGATTGATTCGGCGAGATTTCATAACAGCTACGTATTCTCTCCATATAACTGAAACAGTAATAAACCTAACACTGAACCCTGGGGAAACACAAGACTGTCCCTAATCTACTTTGTATGTTTTTATAACTACATTTTTATGATTTACTTTTTAATCGTGATTTAATTTTTTATTCTAGTGTAACAGCTAACTTAGAAATACTGAGAAGGAAACTAATATTTATGTTTTCTCTTTTATTCACCGTTTTTATTTTATGAGTCACAAAATCAAATGCCATAGTAGAATCAATGCAAACTGATTTCGAAATATGATTATTCCGTTTATTTCTATTTATATTTATTCACACATAGTTTCTTTTTATTCACGACGGGGAGCTTCTTAGCCTTGATCATACCTGATGTTAAGTATTGATAAGGCTAACGATGGAAGCGAGCCTCTCCCGGAATCCTCAACCACTGAGGAACATGGTTATCTTATCTCTAACTGCCGGAACACAACAATGCTGAAAATATTGTTGTTATGGCGTCAGACTTAGATAAAATCGTGGTAGCTAGCCAGGCGGATTTACAACAAATCCTACCACCTACCAAACCGAATACCATATGGAACCCCACTGGGAATCGAACCCGGGACCCCTGGGTCTGATTCCGGTGGTTGTTACCACTAGACCACAGAGGCGGTAAAAATAGATAGAAAGGATAGAAAGACACCTGCTGCTACAGATGCGTTATTTGAGACCAACGGACTTTGCTTTGGACGTTAGAAAGAAAGAAGAACGAATGTAAGAACTGTAACGATCTTAGAGTTAAGTGTCATCTCAATAAGTATAGGTATAACTAGCCAGCCCTTTTCTAATTTGCTGTAACCGTAAAGGGCGACTGATGGTCAGTTCTGTATTAATAATTAATTGAATAATTGTGAGTTGAGTTGGTATGGAGTCGGCGTTAAGTGGATTTAATATGCGAAGACCTTTAAAGTACTTTTTAAGCGTAATCCCTGTATTCACTTGGTTAGAGAAAAATAAATAAATTTAACTTACCCCAGGGCACTTATCCAGGCACACGGTGACAGTCCCAATGAACAGGACGTATGTGGTGTCCGGGAACTTGAAGGCTCTAAATCTGGCCACCAGCACGTCGCCGTCAGTCGTCTGGAAGTTGTTGAAGAGGGACGCGTCTAGGGAACATCTGGAATGGGACCAAATTCATTTCTTTCTTTATGTCATTTCAAAGTGAACACGTTTCACCGAGGTTTCTTAGTATCCCAGGGACCGGTTTCACCACTGATAGATAAGTTCTGGATAGCTTATCTGGTAGATAATTTGACAGTTATAATTCAGAATTTATCAGTCTGTGGTTAAACCGGCCCTAAGACTAAGAAAAGTGTCCACACACAATATGAAGTATCCATGAGAAAACTGCAGATTACCCTATGCCTCATCGAGTAGATATGCCATTGTATAGCGAATAGAGTGGCTTCAATCCAAAAAATCCTTGTCTGCCAATGGGCAAACATGAATCTATAGGTATAAGAGGAGCTAACACTCCAAACACCTACTTGAAGTCAAATTCTATGTAGCGTTATTCTCTAGAGAATGGATAAGTTAGCATCTCTGATACCAATTACTTCCCAAATACCCAAATTTCATAAAACCAGAACAAAATCGCGAGTCGACAGTGTCCGCCATGTTTACTCGGCTCGAAATTTGGTTGTTAAATCAACAAAAGAATTGCCTAAAATTGTTCTATGTGGTTGGTGCAAGTAAGTGGAGACTAAGATGCTAACATATAATTTCACTCAGTGTTAAAAAAATGGAAACAAAATTATTTAGAAAGAGAGAGAATTCTCTAGAGAGTGAGATAACGCTACATAGAATTTTGCTTCAAGTAGGTGTTCGGAATGTTAGCTCCACTTATACCTATACCTTACATTCTTAGATAATTTAAGATGCCTTATTAATTTTAGATAAGTCCTAAGTGTTAACTAAAGCAGATTGTTTTTGAAGTGAAAACTTCTTTGCGTTGTGCACATCAGAGTTTTAAATTTTTGGGATAGGTAAAAATGTTAGAGTCGCTTCAGGACACGTGACCCGAAATTGACCCGTGAATACGAAAATTCGTAAGACCATTTACCGTTGACCTATTTCCTCACACTTGAAAGATTTACTAATAACAACCATTATATAAAGATCTCTCATTACTACCAAATTCCATATTGATGCCAGGTCAGTTTTAATAGATTTTCCTGCCAAATCAAGTTGGTCTCCGTTTTCATCAACTTTTTATGAAGTTGTGGTCAAGATATAGTGGATTTTGATCGTTATTTTCGTTTAAGCTGTTTCACTTTTGCTGGCACTCCCAGAGTGCAACCTGTTGTTTTTTTGCTATTATATGCCGTGGCAATGGCAACATCAGCAAAGTATTGCCACTAATTTACTGGACCTTACCCGTTCAATATTATTGTCTCTTGCTGGTTGTCAGTGTTGGTTGCGTACATATAGTTGACGAACAGACCGTAGACAGGGGCAGACGTGTTGTCCAGAAATATCTCCATAGTCAGGTGGGTGCCCGGGCTTACTGAGTCATTTCTTGGAACGCTGAAAAAGAAAACCATATTAAATTGATATTAAACAGTTACTCGAGTTGGAAGTCGTCGAACATTGTTAAAGAAGGTCGACAGATATTCGAGTACTGGCACGAGTATTCGAATACCTACTTCAGTGGACTCGAGTACTCTTTGAATCGAACGTTGTACTCGTAGTTTGTTTTTGACGACAAATCCTAATATTTCACATGATTTGTGATCTGGGAGAGAAATAGAATGTGCCAATTGCTAGTTTTTCATTGCAGATGGTCAACGTATAATATGCAAATTTTGAACTGCATTAACTGTGATAAATATAAGTAGAAAAATATTGGAAAAAATAAACTCGGCCACAAATGAATTCTCTGATGGGGCTCGAACCCACGACCTTTGGAAATCCGGTCCAATGCACTTTATGCTACAGAGACCTATGAGGACACGTCGAATTTTTCCAGTATATTCACCTTTCTACGAAGTTGGCCACCTTCGTTTCATCAATGAGAGAATAATATCGTCCGGGCGACTTGAGACAAGTTGCTTTTTTCTAGTATATGTTCTTGTTTAATATTTATCATATTAATTTTATTTTGTCATATTTAGACCCATGTTTCTAGGACAAAGATTCTAATTCGAACTAAAAAAAATTGGATAAATTTTTTAAAATTACCCTGTATAGTGAGGTTATGTTTATTAATAAAGAAAAAAAGGATATAGGACTAGAATATCTCCTAATGTTGTTATAATTTATCCGGTCACCCATCCTTTAACAGTCCACTGCAAAAGTGCACAGCTTTTTTGATAAAAATACTTACGGCACACCATTTTTCTTGACAACGGCGAACAGCATCGGTTCAGGAGCGTGTCCCACTTCGTTTCGTGTTATATTCAGGACACTGAAAAAAAAAACTATTAAAATTATGAAATTAAAACCATTTTCTTATGAATAATAAAAGCAATTACAAAACAAAAAAAAGTCAAAGTTGAGTTTAGATAAAAACAGAAGGAAACATAAAAAAACCGGACAAGTGCGAGTCGGACACACCCACCGAGGGTTCCGCACAAATTTGTAGGTGCACCTAGCATTGGCGTAGGGTCCATATATACCGACTCCCATCGGCTTCCCTTTTAGAAATGACGCACTCACACAGATACGCGCTCGCTACTGTTTTAGGCTTGGACTACAGTGAAAACCAGTGAGATCGAGGGGCCGACTGTGTAGCGATAGCGAGCGGTGCGTGTCTGTGTGAGCACGTCATATCGGCCAAATGCAACGACTGTTTATATACGTACATCTTATGTTTTGACGCGCACTGTTCATTGAAATAAAACAACTTTTACGGATATCAAACGCGCTATATTTCACGAACTAAGTTGTAATTGTCGGTATTTTTAGGTTTTTTAGGGGTTATTTGATTTTCCCGATGTTTCGGCACCTTTTCAGCTGCCGTGACCACACAACAAAGCTGCCGTGACAACACAACACAACTTAGTTCGTGAAATATAGCGCGTTTGATATTCGTAAAAGTTGTTTTATTTCAACGACTGTTTATGTTTAGACTCTGCACTTACTAAGACTGAGTCTGACTCTACGACTGATACTGATACTGAGTCTGACTCTGCGATTGATACTGATAATGAGTCCTCTGTGACTTATACTAAATCTGGTACTGAGTCTGAATCTGCGACTAATACTGATACTGACTCTGTGTCTGATACTGATACTGACTCTGACTCTGCAATTGATACTGATAATGAGTCTAACTCTGTGAGTTTTATTAGCACTGGTACTGAGTCTGACTCTGCGACTGATACTGAGTCTGACTCTACGACTGATACTGAGTCTGACTCTGCGACTGATACTGAGATGTGTGTGTCTACAGCTTCCTCATAAGACATAGAGAAATTCTAAGCATGCCATATTTTAGTGCATATTAGGAGCAATAAAAACGTGTCAGTGATATTTTAGGTGCAACCATAACTTCGTTACTAGGAGTTTTTTTTTGTGTGTTAGCTGATGAAACGTGTCCCCAGCTGACACATGCCGTTTTAAGGCAAACCAGTGAGTTTAGGGCTTTAGACTATAGTCAGAAATTTAGTGCACAATAGGAGCAATGAGAACAAAAAAAACTAACCGTCACACTCAAATACTGTTGAAACTACGATCATTAAAGTGTGTGTTAGCTGGAGACCCGTGTCTCTGGCTTACACACACCTGTATCTTCGTAATTATTTGAGGTAGGATTATGTTTTATACCTCAAATTTTTGAGTCGAATTGGAGCAGTAAGCTCCAAATTTTTCTAATCTCTAGCTCGAATAGTTTTTAAGCTACGAACCGATAAGCATGTGTAAGCTGGAGACACGTTACACGTTTTGAATCACTGTAACCGTATAAGTTAGAGTCTCGTATTAAGAATCAAATGATACCTTATAATAGGTGCACACGGCATGCAAAATTTCAAATCACTGGGCTTCTTAGTTTCAAAATTATAGGCAAAAAACTGGTTTCCCGCCAAAAAATTCAAAATAAATGGCTCAGACGCAGCTAATGTGCGGTTGCCGTTCCGTGCGCTACACTGTTGCAATCGACTTTGAACCTAACGGCTGGTATTAATTCGAGTCACTTTAGTTTGCGCTTTCGATCGTTTTAATTTCTGTTTTGAGAATTTCAGACCAGGAGCCGTCCGATATATCTACGCTGATTACAAACCATCTATGGTAGTTACTTATAATTGAACTATCTGATTCTCTTATGAAGTAGTTTTTAAATGTTAGTGTTAGAAAATTCACAACATTTGTTGATATAGGGCATGGAAGATGGGAAATTTTCTATGAAACCTGGGCGTTAAACCAACAGAAATGGAACTACTATTTTCTTGTTTATTAACTATCATAAGCCCCCAGGTTAGCTAGAAAATAACCAGAGCGAAATACACTATCTGTACCTAACTATACTTTTTTCTCTCTTATTAATTCAGTGATCGGAATAGGCTGAGTATATTTACCTATAGTTCATAGAACAAAGACAAAAATCGAAATGGGAATTTAATTAGGCGAATTTTAACACCTTATTATTAATATTTAAATTATAAATGCTTTTCGTTTTGACACAACTGCTCAAAAATAATTAGAATGTTTTTATGGTTCACGTGATTTTAATTTCCTAAAATTTCATTAATATTCACCATAACCAGTGATCGGATAAAGTTATTTTTTTGCTGAAAAATTGTGGAAGCATCTTAAAACATTTTGTTTTTTTTTGTTCCCAGGATTCCAAAAAAATCGGGAATGCAAAAGTAGTCGATCATAGTGTGGAAACAACGACTTTAGCATTATGGTACTTATTATAAAATAATCCGGGACTCGCAATCCAGGTGTTGCAAAAGGGGTCACATACTTATATTTTAGTACTTTTATAAAAAAAACTGTCGCCTCTGGAATTTCGCCGGCCACTGCCGCGGCACACTCGCTTTTCTAGCTCGATTCGCGCGTCTTTTTGTCACAGTTCTAACCTAATCTAATCTAGAAGTACCTTAAGTACTGTGGAGATCATACATGTCTCCGCACTACAAGGAGGCCGCAACACCGCTGTTGCTGGCTGGTTTTGTTTTTAATAAAATTAAGCAAGAGAGGCCCGTCGTGCGTAGATACAGTTGCCTTGTCAAATAAATATTTTAAAATATTGTGAAATAATAAAATAATTGCTGAATATAAAAACAGTATCGAAGTCCTCCGCTGCTCTTCTATATTTTTTGATATATCTTAGAAATGGTGCATCGTAGCACAAAAATAAGGTATTTTTCGACACTCTACGTAACCCATAAAACCCCCTTTCAGCATCAAATATCAATAATAATAATAATATCAATAATATCGATCGATTTTGTATGGCAAGCGACTTATCCAAATTGTAGAGTGAAATTACTATGGAAACTGCCCCCTAATTGTCTAATTTCAAAATCTATCAAAATCCCTTTCAGAGGTATTGTGGTTGTGTTATTTTCGTCTGCCACATTTACTCAGACAGTTCAATTTCGTTTATTCCATACCTTTCAAAACGCGTCCAGATCACAATCCCTTTCAAATGTCAAATAGTGATGGCCTGAAGTATGTAAATATCTTTGAAATGACGACGGATACGAATCGTAAATCATGTACGATTCGTAGCACAAAAATAAGGAATTTTTTGACCCCCTACGTAACCCATAAAACCCCCTTTCAGCATCAATTGACATGATAAAAATTCCAAAAAAACAAGCTCAAAATTTTTTCAAGTCCAGGGGGCTAATTGTCTAACTTTAAAATCTATCGCAATCCCTTTCAATTCGTCATTTCATAATTAATAAGAGAGAAAAAAGTTAAGTTAAAATTCGCCTAATTAAATTCCCAGTTTTACCCGAAAAAATAGTATTAAGGAAGTCTCCGATTTTTGTCTTTGTTCTATGAACTATAGGTAAATATACTCAGCCTATTCCGATCACTGAATTAATAAGAGAGAAAAAAGTATAGTTAGGTACAGATAGTGTATTTCGCTCTGGTTATTTTCTAGCAAACCTGTGGGCTTATGATAGTTAATAAACAAGAAAATAGTAGTTCCATTTCTGTTGGTTTAACGCCCAGGTTTCATAGAAAATTGCCCATCATCCATGCCCTATATCAACAAATGTTGTGAATTTTCTAACACTAACATTTAAAAACTACTTCATAAGAGAATCAGATAGTTCAATTATAAGTAACTTCCATAGATGGTTTGTAATCAGCGTAGATATATCGGACGGCTCCTGGTCTGAAATTCTCAAAACAGAAATTAAAACGATCGAAAGCGCAAACTAAAGTGACTCGAATTAATACCAGCCGTTAGGTTCAAAGTCGATTGCAACAGTGTAGCGCACGGAACGGCAACCGCACATTAGCTGCGTCTGAGCCATTTATTTTGAATTTTTTGGCGGGAAACCAGTTTTTTGCCTATAATTTTGAAACTAAGAAGCCCAGTGATTTGAAATTTTGCATGCCGTGTGCACCTATTATAAGGTATCATTTGATTCTTAATACGAGACTCTAACTTATACGGTTACAGTGATTCAAAACGTGTAACGTGTCTCCAGCTTACACATGCTTATCGGTTCGTAGCTTAAAAACTATTCGAGCTAGAGATTAGAAAAATTTGGAGCTTACTGCTCCAATTCGACTCAAAAATTTGAGGTATAAAACATAATCCTACCTCAAATAATTACGAAGATACAGGTGTGTGTAAGCCAGAGACACGGGTCTCCAGCTAACACACACTTTAATAATCGTAGTTTCAACAGTATTTGAGTGTGACGGTTAGTTTTTTTGGTTCTCATTGCTCCTATTGTGCACTAAATTCCTGACTATAGTCTAAAGCCCTAACCTCACTGGTTTGCCCTAAAACGGCATGTGTCAGCTGGGGACACGTTTCTCCAGCTAACACACAAAAAAAAACTCCTAGTAACGAAGTTATGGTTGCACCTAAAATATCACTGACACGTTTTTATTGCTCCTAATATGCACTAAAATATGGCATGCTTAGAATATCTCTACGTCTTATGAGGAAGCTGTAGACACACACATGATACTGAGTCTGACTCTGCGACTGATACTGTGTGACTTATACTAACACTGGTACTGAGTCTGACTCCGCGTCTGATACTGAGTCTGACTCTACGACTGATACTGAGTCTGACTCCGCGACTGATACTGAGTCTGACTCTGCGATTGATACTGAGTCTGACTTCGCGACTGATACTGTGTCTGACTCTGCGACTGATACTGAGTCTGACTCCGCGACTGATACCGAGTCTGACTCTGCGACTGATACTGAGTCTGACTCTGCGACTGATACTGAGTCTGACTCCGCGACTGATACTGAGTCTGACTCTGCGACTGATACTGTGTGACTTATGTTAACACTGGTACCGAGTCTCACTCTGCGACTAGTCCTCATAGACACTGCGACTGATACTGATACTGATAGGTACTGCAGGCTGATTATCTTACAAAAAATCACCTATAGCAACAAGTTTCGTGCTTTCATTACTGTCACTTTTTCATACTGTACGACAGCTAAAATAGCGACGAAACTGAAACGAGTTTTCGTTAGATACGCCCTCTGATTCTAAGTCTGACTCTGCGACTGATACTGATGCTGAGTCTGATTCTGCAACTGACACTGTGTCTCATTCTATGGCCCGTATTCTGGAAAGTGACTCAAGCAGTGTTCTGTACTTAAGAACAGTTGGAAAGGAACGTCATCGTCGCTACATGCGATGAATAAGTATTCATTCTCAAGTATAGATCACTGTTTGAGTCACTTCTGGAATACGGGCCTATGACTGATACCAAGTCTGATTCTGTGACTGCGTTTGCAATTGCGACTGCAGCTGCGACAGCGATTGCGGCCCCTGCCACGACTGAAACATAACTTCCATTCCATCATCAGCCTGTGGACGTCCACTGCTGGACATAAGCCTAGCTCACGCCTATTGTGGCGTTCATAGGAGGCTATTAGCCTACTACTACCACGTTGGCCAGACGGGTTGGTAGAGGGTTTGTTTCAAGTTTTCCTTCTCTCGCACAGGTATTCAATGCGTCGAGCCTCTTAGTCGACTCTTACGACATCCCAGGCGTGTAAGGGAGTGGTGACATTTGTATTCTTAGGCCGTGTGGTGACACACGGCACGACATAACTTACTCAGGCTCATTGAAGTCTAGTGGAAATGGCTGAACTTCCCTTCTCGTCAGTGTTCTTCCTTTGCCGGTCACCACGCATCTCACCAGCACCGTCTCGCGATCACCACTCGTACCTTCGATTACCACCTTGTGGTAGTATGTTCTCTTGCCCTGGAGAAAAGGAAACATTAATATTTAAATTAAACAAGTAAATATATTTGTCTCATGTCGCTCAGACGAATTAATCTCTCTAATTGTCTAATTTCAAAATCTATCACAATCCCTTTCAAAGGTATTGTGATTGTGATAGTGATTTAAGGAATTGTGTAAATTATAGTCGCAATCCCGTTCAATACGAATGATGTTTTAAATGACACTGCATTTGACACTTCTCCATACATTTGAAAGATATTTTCGTCTGTCACTTTGTTTAAACAGTTCAATTTCAACCACGCGTCGCGATCACAATCCGTTTCAAATGTCAAATACTGACCGCCTGAAGTATGTTAATATCTTTCAAATGAAGAATTGAAAGGGATTATGATAAATTTTATAGTTAGACAATTAGCCCTCTGTACTCTTTCGGTGTCCGGCCCAATATATAACTGAGCGCTTCCGAGCTTTGGAGAGCGCGTTAAACCGTCGGTCCCGGCTGTTGTCATTTGAATACAGTTAAGCCAAGTCAGAGGCCTTTTACGCTACCTGATAAACTCTGACATCAGAGGTGGCCACCAATCCTCACTCAAAGTGAGAAGAAGTAGTTTCTAGGTAAAACGGATACATAAATAGATGCTTATCATGGCTGTAAATCTACATTAATAAATTGGATTAAAACCCTCGCTTATGAAGAAACTGAATTCATCCTGAAATAGTTATCTGTTTTCAGTACACACACACACACACACACACACACATACGCACAACAAACACACATACACGCACGCACACACATGCGCACACACACACACACATACACACACACACACTCATACAACACATACTCACATAATATTATGTAAAACAAGTACTTAGAACCTCATTTGTAAAGTTTGTTTCTTAAATTATTTATTTTTTTATTTTAGACAAATACCAAACTTTATGCTATATGAAGAGCGGAGTCTTCTGATACAAGTATTTTTATGCTTAAAAGAAGACTCTGGCCACTTGCTGTTGTTGTAAATTATATTTGAAAGTAAATAAATATTTTTGATTTTTTGATTTTTGATGCAAAATTTCAACAGCTCTTTATGTTGGCATCTTTCTCACAATACGAGTATTTGTGTCCAGATAATTTTTACAATAGAATTTCATGTATCCATCCCTATCTCTCTGCCTTATGTTTGTTTGTATCAAATTATTTGAGTTAGTACTTATTTATAAATTTATACTCACAGTGAGTTTGTTCAGAACTCTAGTAACTCCACACTTGTATGGGTCTTGAAGGTCCAGGACGAAGACAGCATTGTCTCCCTCTAAGTTCGGGAAACAGGGTTCGTAATCTGAAAAAAGGAATAAAATAAATGTGAATAATAAAGTATTGATGATGACGAAGATGAAGATGATAAGTTCCAAATTTGATTATTATCTATCGACTAACTTCTAAAATTACTTGAACTGAACATCTTTTACAGATTATATTTATGCGCCATTTTCAAGTTATTACTCCTCCTATTACATGATGGGATAAAACCATCAAAGGAAAGTAAAAAACGTATGTAAGCTACGATAAGCATTCGATTTTTACATAATAAAAACCTAAAAACCTTTTTAACTGACTTATAAAAAGGAGGTATGTTCGTCTCTCTATGTTTTTTTCAAATTATATTATCTACATTCGGCGTGAATAACATTAATATCGAAGCCAAACATACCAACACGAAAAATAGATTATTAGAACCAGACGAAATATATTAAACGAATCAAGAAGACATAGAGAAACTAAAAAGGTTTTTTCTATACAACTACGAAATCCTAAAAAATGTCTCAAATCACGAATCCCAAATAAAAAATGCATCTAAAGTGCAGTAAAGTCAATCAATTTTCATGCTTGTGCTTCAATTATTACGGTTCTTAATTAGTCGCGCACAATCGCGTGTCGCTGTCACAAAAAGACAAGATGATGATCGTGAGATCAACTAACTGTCGCGAAATGGGAATATACTGTACGGTCGGCACTAGACAAAGCTGTAGGTAGTCCGGTAGCAAAACTAACTATTTCGTCTAAACCCAAAAAAAGTTGGATCGA
Source organism: Chrysoteuchia culmella (assembly GCA_910589605.1). Taxonomy (NCBI): domain Eukaryota; kingdom Metazoa; phylum Arthropoda; class Insecta; order Lepidoptera; family Crambidae; genus Chrysoteuchia; species Chrysoteuchia culmella. The sequence continues at coordinate 2,972,647 of OU342669.1, forward strand.
GATTTTTTTTCATAGGATTTTAAACTTTCGCGTTCCATTATAGGTACTAATAGTTCAGAGCAACAGGACTCAAACGCGGTATTTATTATGAAGTGTCTGCTTGTGACCTGCACCCCGACCGCTTAATGGTATAGCTTGTGCTATCGCTATAAGTAGCTATCAAACTTCAAACACTCATAAAACTCTTCAACGATAGGGTTTTTGTCTAATTCCTACATATTTCTGATCGTGTATTGGATTCACTATTGCATTTATAATATGAAAGTGATAGCGTCAGCGAGAGCCCTTGTAGGGGGTTTGAAAAATCCATAGCTATAGTGATAGCATAAGCTATACCGATAGGCGGTCGGGGTGCAGTGCTGTAGCAACACAGCCAGACCGTCAATGTAAGTACAACTCTCAGCCCCATAACACCCACTGGTAGAGTGGTACGTACACCGGTTTTAAGGTGTCGCCTACTCTGAGGTCCTGGGTTCGAATCCCGTTAGGGGCAAATGTTTTTATGATGAGTACGAGCATTTGTACATGAGTCATGGACGTTTATATACATTTCTACACATAAATACTTATGTATGTATAGTTGTATGTATTTATATCCGTTACCCTAGTATCCCATAACACAAGCCTTACAGTGCTTACTTTGGGGCTAGGTTAATTGGTGTGAGTGTAAGATTTATTTTTTCTTCCGAGTATAACGACATGTTAAGCTTCACGAAAATGGATGAAGACATTCTGTCATCTTTGGGCAACTCGAGATATTCAATATAATAGCCATAATGTCTCCCACGTGGTTTCCGTTCCCGTTGGAATACCAAAATAAAATGTGTCCTTTGTTTCAGTTTAGGCGATAAAATATCTGTGTGCAATCCGTTCAGCCGTTTTTACGTGATTGAGTAACAACTTCCAAAATGGCCGCCCGCGGTTTCAACGCGTGGTTCCCGTTTCCTTAGAAATATCGCGATTAAAGGTTTCCTTTGTTTCAGTTCAGGCTCTAAACAGTCTATGTGGCAATTTTCATCCAAATCAGTTCAGCCGTTTTTGCATGATTGAGTATCAAACATCGAAATATCCAAACAAACATTTAAATTTTTAGTTGTGATGTTTGTTACTGAATCTCGCAAAAAAGCTGAACGAATTTGAATGAAATTTCTTACAAACAAAGATAACTTATAGCCTGGAAAAATAGGATAGTTTTTATCTCTGTCACATATATTTATAGAGATTTTCTGTTTTTTGTCAAGATTAGTGTATTTTTAGGGTTCCGTACCAAAATGGTAAAAAGGAACCCTTATGGTGCGATACAATCTGTCTGTCACAGCTGGATATATCAAGAACTACTAATGCTATCCACTTGAAATTTGGAATAGCTTTAGATGACGTTTGCCCATATATTTTGCAAATAAGAGAGAAATAAAAAAATGTATATATTTTTTGCAACAGGGACTGAAAGGGGTCTTAAAAATTCAAAGTGTCGCTACTAGGTCACGTGAAGTATCTTATGAAAGAGCGCTGCTTGTACACTCTCAGATATTTTTTCTGTTTTTATTAGGCCGCACAGTTTTCGACTTTTGAAATTATAAAAAAAATATCATTCCCCCCCCTTTATCTTCAAAGTTTACATAGAGAAAATTCTGAAATTATTTTATGTGATATGGGTTATGTAAACATTACAAGAAAAACAAAACGTCTTTAAGCATACCTCTTCAGAAATCAAAAAAAAAGTGATTTTATACTTATTTGCTTTTGGTAAACTGACCTCGACCTATGTCGATGTATGGGGACAATATATGATGGTACAGAACCTTCGGTGCGTGAGCCCGACTCGCTCTTAACCGGTTTTTAAAGTGCTTTCTGCTTGTGTCGAAACCGAATGCGTGTGACTATTGTTAAATCTTGAAAAGAAACACTTTTATGTTAAACACTTTCACTTTTGAATGTGAGCGCAAAACGCTACCATATTGACCATGTGTCTGTGTGGCGTTCGTATACATCTCTCTCATAGGGGAGTGATGTATATGTCGCAGTCATCTGGTTAAATCAGCCGTTTAATTGAACGGCTAACCCGTTCATTGGACGCCGGCATTCAATTAAATGGCTAAAGAACAACTAGCTAACATATTGAATTAAACGTTTAACGACTTGGCTAAACGTCATATTTAGCTGTTTCGTTGAATGGACTAGGGTAAAACTACTTAATGGACCCACTATTCTGGTAGTTTTAAGGGGTATTATCCAAAGAGACTTCTATAGATTAAAAAAAAAAAATCTAACCTATCACGTGACTAACAAGGATCAGGCAGCAGGAGTCCAAAAAAATACTTTAATTATTGTCAGTAGATCTACTCAACAAAAAAAAAACAACAAAAAACTGACAAAATATTGTCAGCTGAGCGAGCTATCTGACGCCATATTTGTTTTGGTGACACCAGCGTCGCAGTGGTAAAAAAAATAACTAAATTTAACTCACCTGGGCCCGTATTCACTATGACCACTTAGCGATTCCTTGCTCAAACCACGCGAATGTCGTATTTGGTTTTGACATTTTCAAAATTCGTTTTCTCTGTGTCACTTACTAATATTAAAATAATTTTACTCGTTTAATAATTATACAACTTGTGACTTTCATGTGCTTGTACAATAACTCTATAATTTGGGAGTATCATTGAGAAAACGACTTTTGAAAATGTCAAAACCAAGTACGACATTGGCGTGGTTTGAGCAAGGAATCGCCAAGTGGTCATAGTGAATAAGGGCCCTGCCTGAATTCAGTCAGCGATCTTCAATGGGCTAGCTTACAATCAGCCAACTAGTTGAACGTTTAGTGATGCTATTTTAATCAATTACCGGCCTAGGCATTCAATTGAATGCCAGCGTTCAATTAATGGGCTAGCCTTCCATATGAATGGCTGTTTTAACCAGATGGCTGCGACATAAACATTTCACTCTCAACCTGCACTTTTCATAGTCAGCCAACTCCAAAAGGGATTTATGGCGTCTGCTTTTTTTTTTGTTTCAAAATTGGTTCAATACTTAAAATCAGGGTGGCGATTCTCACGCTGAAATATGTCGAATTCGACATTTTTATATCCTCAATTTCTTTATTAAAAATATAAGTAAAATCTCTACTACTGTCAAAATCGTTGAGTTTCAATTATCTTTGATAATCCTAAAATGTCGAAGATTGCTTTCAGTGACCTTTTAATACAGATTTTTGACGCAGAGATGTCGTAGGCGCGAGAATCGGGCCCCAGAATTCGTTGATGTCTTTTATATAGCAAATAAATGATTTTTGATTTATGATTTATATTTAACTGATTGAAAATTCCTGAGCTTGGTGTCTCGTTGGGATGTGGGACTTGGATGGCAGCGGGCTTCGATGATGAGATAGGGTTGAAGAACAACAGTAATTTCATAGGTTTTTTATTCAGCCCCTCGCCATGACATACCGAAGACAAGGCCATAGACAATAGTGTTCGGATACTTATGGATACAGATAATAGATGAATACAACATGTATTGTTTTGATAATAACTTTTTTTCTGTTAATCATTTCTTCTTTCTTTTTTAGGAATAGCATATGCCATATTTGGCCTTTTTGTTGCTTATTTACCCCTAACTCAATTTTTTAAGCATTTTACGCCGTTTTATCTTAATATTTCAGTTATTTCCGCCTTGAATTGTTAATATCTTTTGTAGTTTGAAACGATCTAGGCTTAGGCTTTAATAGTATCTTGCATAAACATAGTCGTTTGTCATTTTATTTACCACGCATAAAGTCCACCCATAAATAACAGTTTAGCGGCAAACTTAAAACAAATTTAAGATTTTAAACTTTCGCGTTCTATTATTCTGTGGCAAGCAGACTGCTTGCCACAGAATAATGCAACATAGCCGAAACGTCAAGCTGTAAGTTCATAGTTGTACTACATAATAAATGTCGCGTTTTAGTCCCGTTGTTTTAATATATAATTAAAACAAATTGTAACATATTATCAAAAGTCGTAGAACAGTCGTTGTTGTTTGTGATGGTTTATGAGGTTGTTGTTATTTTACAAATAACCATGAATTATTACAATTTAAAAGAACTAAGCTAGGTTTATACATAGGATTAATTTTAAATAGAAAAATATTGGAAATAGTCAACACGGCCACAAGTCTCAGACCGGACCGAACCCACGACCTTTGGAAATTCGGTCCAATTAAAAAAAAAAAAAACACTTATAAGTTCAAAAATGTTACTACAATATTCAAGAATACTTTTCCGATAAAATAAAAGGAAATGAAATTAAATATGTAGAATTAACTTTTGTAAATGGCCTAAAATCTATTTATGATTGGAAAAGTCGCCCTCATCTCTTCGTCTTCAAATTGCGATACCCGGCAGGGTCCATTATTTGTACTTTTTTTATGTAACATCTTTATAACATTATGGATGCAATAAATGTATTGAGTATTGAGTACTGATTTTTTCTAATATTTTACCTATTTAAAATTTATCCTATGTATAAAAATAGCATTGGAAAATGCAAAAATTCAAAAATCATAAGCTACACGGTAAAAAAGGATTTCTTTAAGTAAGAATGACCAATTTCTTGATATATTTGTTTATTCTAAAAATATATTTACTTAGGCCAATGTAATATTTTTAAAACAAAAATACTGCTCATCTTTTACTCAGACAATTTTTTTCTTATTTATTAAGATACATATTTTTATTTCAAGACTTATTTAAATTTATATCAATCAAATTGACTTATTTTAAATCAAGAAATATCCATCTTCTTGCATCAAATTAAAATTACCTTAAATCAATGACAAGTTACTTTGATTGAGATTTATCTTTTCCGTGTGTGGGGTTAAATTTATTATTCTTTTTATTCTAAGTAAGTTTAGTCTATAAGAGATAAAGAAGATTATTCGTATGAAGAATACCACTTACTTGACTGTACAAATAGCGGTGTCTTGAATGAAACAACATGTCTTGGATTAAATTTATTATTCTTGTAACAACTAAATATGATTGAGAATATTTTTTACTATCACGAAGAAATTGTTGTCTAGCGTCTATAGGGAGAGGATCGTTTTCTTGTATTTAATGAATATGTCTTAATCCAAAGCAATTTGTCTTTTTATAAGAAATCTGTTTTTACCGTGTAGGTTTACCTTTCATTTGATCTAAATAGGAGAATTTCCTATCACCGTCCATTGGTACAGTCACCCGCATGACTTCCTGTGTGCATTCTATTTGCGCTTCTGATCCTGTGAACAAGAAAAAAAAGTTTAATCAAAAGACAGGTCAAGAGGAAATATCATAACATGGAGCAAATATCAAATCATAGGTCATAGAGCTTTTTTTATCAAAACTTATTTTGACCGTCTTCGTGGTCTAGTGGTACAGCCACCGGTATCAGACCCAGGGGTCCCGGGTTCGATTCCCAGCGGAGGTACATATTGCATTCGGTTTGGTTGGTGGTAGAACTTTTTGTAAGTCCGCCTGGCTAGCTACCACCATCTTATCTAAGTCTGACGCCATAACAACAATGTTTTCAGCATTGTTGTGTTCCGGCAGTTCGAGATAAGATAGCCAGTTCCTCAGTGATTGAGGATTCGGAGAGAGGCTCGCTTCCATCTTCAGCCTTATCAATACTTAACATCAGGTATGATGAAGGAAAAAAAAAACCATAACAACGTATGTACGTCATAAAGCCATATCACGACGTCATATTGAAACGACCTGTTTGGCGCAGGGGTACTAGGTCTGCCTTCTGCGCCAGAGATATCAGGTTCGATCCCCAGAAAACACAAATTTTGTGTGCATGAAAATTATTATTATTATTATTTATTACGTATTTGTTACGAAATGATAATATAATGATTTTAGATTTTTTGCATTTTCAATGCAATTTTTAGTGATATACCGATAAATTTTAAATATACTTTTGATAAATTTTAAATAGAAAAATATTGGAAAAGAACCATTTTTTTTGCCTTGTGGCCGAATTGATTTTTCTAATACCTTTCTTTCTTTCCAAAATTCAAAAATGATCAATTATTGGCTGTTGCATCTTAATCGATCGTTAAGCATCTAAAAAAGATGTTTCTTTTGAATGCAAAGATATTCCTAGCATTGACGTGACAACGCTGGCCTATAGCGAATTAAAAATGTAAAAGTATTAAAGAATTTCGCTGGTGGTCCGCAAGTCTCGGTAGCTCAGTGGTCTTACCATTGCATTGGACCGGATTTCCAAAGGTCGTGGGTTCGAGTGCCGAATGAGAATTCACTTGTGGCCGAGTTGACTTTTTCCAATATTTTTCTATTTAAAATTTAGCGTAAGTAATGATAAGAGTTATTTAATAAATTATTTGTTAAGAATAAAGAAAAACTAGTAGAAATTCTGACTAACTATAAAAATGCATTGTATGTTGAAGAACAGTATCAATCACAGACCTATATCGAGATAGACGAAAAGAGCGCTTCAAACTGTATGAGTACCTAGCGTGTCGAATTTTTCGTACCTACGATGACGTCACGAGCGAGATTTAGTGAAGTGGAAATGTTATTGACGAGCTCTTGCAAGAAATCCTGCACAATGAACCATCTTCGTTTCTGAGTGACGCGTGTTTTCATACCAATGGTCTCAAGCGGACTGACTTAGGTCGAGAAACTTTGACCGTGGATCAAACTTTTGACACGCAAGGTAGGTACACTTTTACCGTCTATCTCGATATAGGGTTGTGGTATCAATCATACTAAAGATTGCAATTTTCGTATATTACGTTGGTCATGGTAGAATCTCATCTCAAATAACAAAACAAGAATATAAAAGTACCTATATAGTAAATAATAAAGCTATAATAAAATTTCTCCATAAAGTTACTTGTAATGTTCGCAGAAATATAAGGAAAACAATAAAATGCGTTTGAATTATAGATGTCGCAGGATAATTAGATAAATCGTTTTTTTGCGAAAATCCTAGGGATATTGCGAAAACTCGGATAATTAGGCAATGGTGTTGTCAATTCTCGATCCTACTGAAAAAAGATAGGGTTTTTGCGAAAAACCGGGTTGCCTTAGTAAGATTGCGAAAAGAATCGCTGGCTATTATGAAATAAGAACACTGATTGGCTGGTCGGACCGTCTAAAACAACATCTTCTCTAATTGGTTGACGACTTGACGTTTCAAATTCAATCCATTCTCTCACGTGTAGTTAACTTTCTGTGAACCAATCAGAATAAGAGTTAGTTTTTTAAAATTTAAGCCAATCAGAGTTAAGAATACTCACTGTTACTAAAGCAACCCGTATTTTTGCAAAAATCCTATCTTTTTTCAGTATGATTGAGAAATGTCAACACTATTGTCTAATTATCCGTGTTTTCGCAATATCCCTAGGATTTTTGCGAAAGTTCTATTTATCAAATCATCCTACGACATAGACACAAAAACCAATAAAATAATAGACTTCTTGAGAAACCGGTCGCTTTGACCTTATGCAGTGACAAATGCTGACATCATTGCTGGCTGTATGACCACATTAGAAGGCGACCTTTTACATAAGAATAAGATTTTTATGAGAAAAAAATGCATAGCTAAGTAAACTGTTGAATGAATACGTAAGTGAATGAAGCCATAATGGATTTGAACCTTAAGTCGATCGATAAGTAAGTATACTTAAACTGTAAAATGTTATTGTAATTGTTAAAACTGTATTATAAATAAATAATGAAAATAAAATAAACAAATAAATAACCTTAAGTGTGGGTCCATATTTTACATGGAGGCGGAAACCGGAAGTTAAGGCGCTACTCGGAAAAAGTATGGACTTTTTGATATAAAACTATAGCATGGTTACAGTTGTTACAAATCTGGTAATAACATATATATTTCTTCATACCTTTATCTAGATTCGTATAGTTTCAAAAACACGATTTTATGATTTTGCCTCGACAGTTTTTCTTTTCGAAAAGACCTCTAAAAGATACGAAAATTCAAGATTATTCTTAAATGGTGTTACTTACACTATTGGAAATTGGTTTAATAAGTGGACACTAATGATATTTAGGATCGTATAGAAGCATTTTTTTTAAATCGCTGTAGTTTTTTAATACGAAGTGATTTTGTGTTTTTTTTGCCTAATCTGCAAAATCGGTCTCGCTCCCGTGCGCGTCGTTTTCTCATTGCTATCTCGCTTCAGCATATTTTTTTCGAGTATCGCCTTAATACACACGAGTCTCTTAGTGGCGGACGCTCTGAGTGAGATTATGGCCTAAGGTGACGCAAAGTGTGCGGTGAATCCGAAAACCTATGTCTCTCTCTTTTGAATGCGGAGACCTGTAAGGACTACGCGTCCATATGGAGGCGGAAAATTATGGGTAGTACGCTCTAGTGGGTCCCGAGCTCGGTTGGGAGACCTTGCTCTTTAAGTTTATGGACTCCAAGCTGGTTGGTGCAGTGCGCTTTCTGGCGTTTGGGAGAAATCCCATGAGACTGCAGAAGTAGTTTCTGTATCCCAAGGTGGGCTTGCTTCGGCAAGCAACCCAGTTGAGGCTATGGACTAATGCTACAACGATGGCCATGGCCGAGACACTATGGGAAAAAGGACACGGCGAGTGGTTTTTAGTGGGTAGGCCCATCGGCGGGAGAGTCCCACATAACTTTTTGTTTGCTCAGGCGACATAGTTATGCGTAACGCATTTTCCACTCGTTAAAAAAAAAGGTAACAGATATTTGTTACCCTTTTTTGACGATATGTATAATATATATAATGTATAACTTAAATTTTGCCCTTACCAGGATTCGAACCCAGGACCTCAGAGTAGGCGACACCTTGAAACCGGTGTACGTACCACTCTACCACGGAGGTCGTTAAAAGCTTAGTTTCTAAGTATGGGTGAATATGTTTAGCTAGAGAAATAATGTACAGATAATATAATGGATTAATGAATGAATGAAATAGTTTATAAGAGTATAATATTTTTATTATTATTGTAGCATGAGGCTTAAACTCAATTTGTACTTTATGTTAGGCAAAGACTTAAAGAAGTCTCGATTTGTAATATTTGGTGGAGTTAAGGTCCTTGAAATGAGCAATACCGTAGAGACTACCGAATTTTAAGTAAAATAGAATGTTGGATCGGATTGGTCGCTGTAGGGTAAAGTGTATCATGAATATTATTTTGGGTATGGTCTATATGGCGCCCTAATGCTGTGCTGAGGCTTATGGTTGACAGCCCAGAACTGTTAGTGCTGGGGAGGTTTATAAAGCTTCATGTGCTGGTTACTAACATAGTTGTAAGAAAATACTAACAATAGCAAAACTAATACTAACATATTTTGTAAGTCAAATAATGTCACTAATAACTATATGGACATGTCTGGGTCGGAAATAAATGGATTTTTTTATTTTATTTTTATTTTATATGGTAAGCAAATATGATGATGCAAAATAGGAAAGGTAAGATAGACAGACAAACAGAGTTACTTCCGCTATTATTACATTAGTATGGATATTACTAATCCACCAACAAAACTATAATTACTATTAAAAGCATCACCGGCACGATTGCCCAACAGTGAAATCTAAATAATCTAAGCTACCTTCCGTCTCGTTCTACTGTGAGCTGTGCGAGTGGGACTGGAGAAACCTAAGGCCACAGTATAAATATAAGTACATAAAGTACGTTAGCTTAGCCTTCTCTTGATAAAAGTTTATAATTTTGACGACCTGTTTGGCGCAGGGGTACTAAGCCTGCCGTCTGCGCCAGAGGCCCCGCGTTCGATCCCCGGACAAGATAAATATTTGTGTGCATGAACATATCTATGTCTTAGTCTGGGTGTTTAATATGTATATTATGTATGTATTTAGAAAAAAAGTATATATGAATGTTTATCCGTTATCTAGTAACCATAACACAAGTTCTTTATGAAACTTAACGTGGGCTAGATAACTGGTGTCTTTGTATGCAATTATTTATTTATTTATAATTATTGCAGCCGCGCGGTACGCATTATTGCGGACAAAACTTTCACAGCAAGCAACTTTAAAAGTTCGACACCGCGGCGCATTCGAGACTCTTGCCGAGCTTGACGAGACGAGACGAGTCGAGTGTTACTTGCGATCAGACCTTTTGTAGCTAAATAAAATACTGTATACATCTTTATTCTGCGATAAGGCTGTGGTAATGAAGCTGGCTGTTGCCCGTTCTGCTCTAGCGCCGACGGTCGCGTGTGAACTGACCCTAGTGATTAGTGGTAGGGTTGTCAGAACATGTCATTGACTGTAGTTTTTTTTTCAAAATCCGTGAATGCAGTTCCAAATAAAATAAAAAAAATTAAGAATGTTTTCATGTAGCAACAACGGTTAGGGTACCTGTCCTTCATACCTCGTCTTAATTTTCTTAATATAGTATTAATTTTGTTATCAATAAAAACTGCCTGACCATAATACTGCCGTTCAGAAAAAGCTGTATGAGTCTTATTTGGTTGTGCCACAATGTTATTGCGTCGGCGGTTTAGTTAAAAAAGGGAATAAAAAAGTATTCCATATTCATAACCAAAAATAGTTCCTATCCACTATATTTGTACCAAATTTCATCCAAATTCGTTCAGTAGTTACGGAGCCTATTCAATGAAAACAAACAAACAATCGCATCTTTCCTCTTTATAATACTAGTATAGATAACAAAAAATTTATTGCATTTAATTTATAAGCAGAGACAACCCTGAAGTTCGAAATGGAGATTAAAAGATATCATTTTGTAGCTTGGACAAAGGTACAACTATCATAAAGTTTTGTATGATTTTAAACGTCCGCTTGAGACAATTGCCATGAAAACACGCGTCACTCAGAAACAAAAATGGAAACTCGTCAATAACATTTCCACATCACTAAATCTCGCTCGTGACGTCTAGGTACATTCGAAAAAGTCGACACGCCAGTTGTCATACAGTTTGAAGCGCTCTTTTCGTCTATATTGATATAGGTCTGTGATCAAACTTTAATGCCTGACGTGCTTGAATGCACATTCAACGGCAACTATGGTATCTTTCAGTGTTTCCCAAACATTATTTCACTATGGCCCGGTAATTTTAACATTGCCCTTACGTGACCTTATTTTTAAGAAATCGCACCAAGGATTGCTCAGCTGAAGTGGCAGTGGGCGGGACACATAGCGAGAAGAACCGATGGCCGTTGGGACGGAAAGTTTCTGAAATCGCGACAGAGTACAGAACGACGCTCCGTGGTAGGCCCCAGACAAGGTGGACCAACGATCTGGTGAAGGTCGCGGGAAGCCGCTGGATGCGAACAGCGCAGGACCAATCGTTGTGGAGATCCTTGGGCTCCCCCTAGGATCTCGCCTATACCCAGCAGTAGGTGCTATGTGGCTGAGACGAGGATCATCTATTTAATGCGAAGTAGTAGTATGTAGTTAGACCGACAGGTATTATTTTTAAAACAAGGCTGGAATGTTGCGACCCGGTAATTTATATTTATAGTTTATACAATATGTCAAACTTGAGACAATTCCGAACTCAACGGCTTAAGACTTTAAGTTTAAAGTCGATCGGCGAAGTTTGGCAGTTTTGTAATGACTAACGTGCTATTGCATGTACTCTCTGTATTTATGAATACTTACAAAGGTTATATTTACAACCTATTGTGAAAATGTGAATCGTATAATTCTAAATTTATTGACTGTAACTGCCTATGGCCTATAGCACATAATAAATACTGTACCTAGGTACCTAATAAGTGCAAATTGAATCGGACTCCATATAGGGTCTTCCAGTCGAGCTCGTAATATCAATAGTAAGGACTTACAGAACGTAAACTCTGATTTTACTCATCCACAACTTCACAGTTGAGATAGCATACTAGTCACGCCACGTGACTCTGCCCGTTTTGTTTTGTATGCAATTAGCACTGAATGCCCAGTGGTTGCTAAGAACTATAGGAATTTATTATGTGCGTTCGTATCTTAAGATAATTATCTTCACGGCTGGTTCGTTTCATTTTTGTTAGAGTATAAACGTAGGGCTAGATAAACCGCCTGTGTGGTCTGGAGGTTTTTTTTTTTTTTTTTTTTTTTTTTTATTAATCTTGTTTGATTCCGCTAGTTACAATGGCTATTCACAAAGATATTGGTTACAGTGCTTTCTTATCTGGTGGGCAACGAAGCCAGGCGTCGCTATTGGATCAGCGGTATTAGATATAAATATCAAATTGTACTAGAAAAAAAATGTGTAGTGTAGTATAAGCTGTGGGAATTTCGGCTTAGAATAGCACTACCCCCTCTCATCCCGTGGGTGTCGTAAAAGGCGATTCAGCCTTCAGGAGACGGGCAGCAGCGTCTCCTACAACCTGGGCCATACTGCGAACGCCAACCCGCCTGCCATGCGTGGCGATTATGGCAAACCCCCCCTTTTGGTGGAGGCCTATACCCAGCAGTGACGACGACGACGACGACTAGAAAACACCACTGGACTTATGTCGCTCAGACGGGACACGAATCCGCACCCTTAAGAATCTAAGTGATTAGTGTGAGTTTTCTCACCTCACTCGCTTACGCCGCAGTTTGCGAATTAAGTTTAATTCTGAACCTTATTCCCATTGCATTAAGGCTGTCTGTCAAAATTTTACTCTCACGCGATAAACGTTTAGACATTTGCAAACAAACACTAAGCCCTCTGGCTCAATGTACATTCGGGGAACTTCCCGGTTGACCAGTAAAGTTTTTCGGCAAACGTTTCTCGGAAAGTACTAAGATTAAAGAAATAATTAATTATTGAAAGGAAATACTTCTTAATGGTCTATTATTTGTGATATAAACGTTTCCTATATATCTTTTACCACAGAATATTTATTAGTAGGTACTCCCGAGTTTAGGTATGATAAACGCAAGCGTCCGGTCACCGGACTAGTCTCAATAAGCTGGCACTCGCCAGGCGTTGGAATCACCCATAGAATATGTCAGGCTATAGTCAATAGTCGACCACATGAAATCGGAAATGATTTGGGAAGCCATGTTGATTAATTTTTATTTTCATGGAGATGACAGATGTCCTCTATCCTCTATGGTTTGAGTTTCTATTTTCTTGTTTTTTCCACGTTAAAGTTGTCGTGATTATTTAAGTTTTAAGTGTTTTTGTGATAAACCTATCTATAAATATGATTTATGTTTTGTCATTAATGCCTAAACAAGGTACTCAAACTGTTAGATAGTGTAATAGTGTGTTCTGTCGTGTGAAATATGAATCGGTTTGTTGTCATATTGTTGTTGTACGATTAACTATATAACTCTTCAAAAATGTAATTTCGAATGAAGAATGGTACTTAAAACATATTTGTTGACTATTAAAGCTATGTACGAGAACCTGCTTAGTTATATAAATACCTTTTTAAATTATTTTAATAACCTCATGTCTTCATTGTTAAAGGTAACTTTCAAGAAAGAGTCGACACTGTCTATCGCTCCTAGTTGCAAAACAAACAAATTGAAAGGGAATGCAGTCGCCCTGGTGGCCGAAATATTCCTGGAAATCATAGTTATCATCGTAAACTAAAAAAAAACATCTATAATAAACTGCAAGATAAATAAAGTAAAGTTATGTTAACAAATTGATTTATTTGACAAAGAATTTAAAAAAGGCACCTGCAAATTCTTTTGTAAATCTTGTCTTTACCAATCAACCTCACTCTTACCCAAACTACTTTATTTCCAAAAAAACTTGTTAACTAAATCATCACCATTATGTTAAATTGTGATAATAACAAAATCAAATGTTTCAGGTAACTCGTGTCTACAGGATTCACTGCATGGTATGCTGTGAAGATGACCAACTCGGAAGAATTAATAAACACTTAGAACATTTCAACTATTGTTGCGAAGATGTCAAAATCAGCCTGTTGTTATGGTACATTTATATTAAGGGGCACACCTAACCGGCCACCCCTCATTCTCATTCCGTTCAGTATAGGGAAGGGAAAAGGGTAGTTCCAAATATCGATAATTCGTAATGTCTATAACTCTTGTTTAGAGTCGATAGTTTGGACAACACTTAAAGTCATTATCATTGGGGCGACCTGTCACTTCACTAAATAAGGGTCGTTATAAGGCTTGATTCCTATCTGTACTACCTATATAATTTGTGGCACTCGCTCGACTAGTCGCACACGCAGCGCACGCATCCGCGAAACAAAAGTAAACTGTTAATACCGTAAGGTACCTCTGACAGCCCTAGCAGATTGAAGCGAGACGGCAGACAGTTATTGTACTATGAACGCTATACGCAATGCAAAAGGTTGAAATTAGGTTGTTTTCCAGAATAGTAGGTTTTCGGGGATCTCGGGGATTTTGCGCCGCTGGTATGGAAGTGAGACAGGCCTGGTATCGTGTAAAAAAACAAAAAACAAAAAAGCAACAGGTGTCGCTACTAGTACATCTATGTGCACTCACACAAATGCAAAGCTCAGCTTAGACCTCGCGGGCTGTACTACCAATTATGGTACCGAGACTTATAAGGACCCGTCGAAATTTTCTAATATTTTCACTTCTCCTTTTCACGCTGTTGGCCAGCGTCGTTTCTTCAACGAGAGAAATAATATAATCGCATTCGAAAGATACATCTTGACAAATGTTTGTCTTTCGATTATTTTAGTATATTTTCTAATTTATTTTTAGTCATAAAAATAGCCTTGCAAATGCAAAATAAAGAGCTGTAACGGTATTAGATCCAGAGGTCCCAGATTCCATCCCCGTACACCCACTGAGAATTAAACCTGGGGATTTTTCCTGAATCCTCAACCACTTGGGAACTGGCTATTATGGGGTTTTTAAAACGTTATCCGGCTCTGTGGTCTATGTCTGTATCAAATTCAGAGGTCTCGGGTACGATTCCCATTGTGAGGGGTTTGGTTGAAGTTGGACTTGTTCTTAGTCCGCTAGGCTAGCTTCGACCATTTTGTGTCAGTTTGTAACCATAGCAACACCATCATCATCATTGGCCATGACATCTTGATATATACGATGTCTTTTCAGCATTGTTGTGTTGTGATCCGGCAGTTATGAGATATAAAAGGCTGAAGATGGAAGTGCGTCTCTCCCAGAATCCTCAACCACCTTGGAACTGGCTATCTTGTATCTTAACTACCGAAACACGTCAGCTTTAAACATTTTTTTCTCCCTGTTTTATTTAATACAGAGTCGTCAAATTGAAAAGTGACCTCAACATATCAGTAAGGTCAATTTCCATCATAAAAAGACAAATACTAATTGTAATATTACATTTTATGGTTATTGTAACCGTAAACAATTTTTTAACTGGCAAAGAAAGACTTGTCTGTCATACATTGCAACATTTCTTGCGTGGGTAAATGGGCCCTGAAAATGATTTTTTTTTACGAAGGCGGGGAGACTCTTAGCCTTCATCATACCTGATGTTAAGTATTGATAAGGCTGAAGATGGAAGCGAGCCTCTCCCGGAATCCCCAATCACTGAGGAACTGGCTATCTTATCTTTAACTGCCGGAACACAATAATGCTGAAAACATTGTTGTTATGGCGTCAGACTTAGATAAGATGGTAGGTAGCTAGCCAGGCGGACTTACAACAATAGACCGATCGCGCTGAGTTATTTTGTAGGCAAAACCTTCAAAAATTCTAAAGTTTATAAAAACTTGCCTGTGGATGTATTTGCATATAAAAAGCTTATTTTTGCGTTTTGTGTCATTTCTTGCCTATGCATCTATAGAAATTCGAATATTTGTGGTGGATATAAATAATTCAAAATAAAACTTACAAAATTGATTTCAAGTTAAAAAACGCAATGGTATTGAATTTAAGATAGCCTGCGTAGTGTACAAACCTAGTTTGTGTCACATTCGTCCAGGGGAAAGTGACTTAAAGTCAGTACATTAATAACTAAGGCAAAAAAAAATTAGAGTTTAAATAACTAGTACCATAATCGGCAGATTAATTAAATAAACCCATGAAATAAATTTGTGCCAGATTCAGGCATGGGATTTTAGTATTTTCAATTTTTTTGTTTGTCCGAGCTATAAGTGCTTTAAAAAAATATTACAATTATTAGAATTTACTTATTTGATATTAAAAATGCATGATTGATGGACAGTGTGAATTTGTGTCATATTAATGCACGGCATTATTAATTAAGAAAAAAATACAAAAAAGCGCACGAAGTTAGTAGGTACATAGCGCGCGATGCGAACGAAGCGCAGGCGGCAAGCCCGGCGCGGTCGACCTACCTATACGCGTGGACCGTGTGACATCGCGGCGTCCGTCTCAGTCGGGTTATATTCGGTACCTTCTATAATAGGTAATTAGATTATCCCGTGATTAGATCAGATTAGGTAAGGATTGAATTGATGAACGAAAGAACACACGCTCGGTTATGTAGAGATTATCATCACAGTCTATATTAAGCGTTAGTCTACTATGCAGACGCAGGTCACATCTAATTTTCAATACTGTTACTTTTATGCAAGTGAAAGAATGACAGGGTGTCCCTCTCCGGGTCGTCGGTCGCATAGCAGAGCAGATATTATACCTATATGAGTTATTTAGTAGATTTTCACTTTTACTTACAGGTACCTATCGCTTTTCGGTAGTTTTATTTTTTTTATTTATCTATCATATAAAAAAAGTATTCTGCTTTAAGTAAAGTCAGCAAAACAAAATTTATACTTACTAAATACCGCATAGTCGTAGATTTACAGGAACCGGGTCCGATACTCCGTTAAGAGAACCGGGAATATCGCTACTCCCGGTACTGAGAAACCCCTAAAGCTTTTTTGTATTATTGAGCTGTTTAAAATGTGTGCATAAATGAAAATATTAGACGCAAGATGAAAGAACCATAGAAAGTGCTGCTGCTGTGAAACAATTTTTCGGTAGTTCCCCGCGTAACAGACACAAAATTCAGCTTTTATACTATAACGTACTATTGAAATACGCTCATATTACCGGTCATATTACTGTCTGGCTATTGCTGTCTCACTCTGATAAATAGGTCACTGCCCTGTTATACCGCCTAATGATAAGCTAGGAGTATCATACAATCAACGATGAGCCTAGAAAGTATTCATTAGGGATTTAGAATCCCCGGTTTTGTAAGTATTCGGAAACACAAGAACAGGTAAGAAGTTACACTCTAGCGCGGTATAGAAGATAAAAGAATCAAAACGCTTAGCCGATTTCGACGCATTGAACGCCAGTCTTTGGAATATATTGTGAAGTACATATTCGTATTTATGCTTGTCTAATGGCAGGGGAAGAGTATAGCTGTCCATTTCAGACCGAAATATATCAGATAATAAAGCGTTAAGCTCGCAACAACGCTACTTTCTGTCTCTGCTCAAGGGGTTTGCGTTAAAGCTTATAACAAAAATATCTTTTGTGCGGCGTCGGTACCGCCACAAAAATAGATAGATACCGACGCCGCACTGTAACCGCACCGCGCGCTTTGTATGGAAACAAACGACCGTCCGTGCGCAAGACGACAAATGCACCGCTTCGGCACCGCAGCGATCCGACAAGAAACGTCTAAGCTGAAAGCGCCCTTAAAGATGTTTGGATCTAAACTTCGATCATCAAGTCGTAGTCATCGTTTAAGCCACGTGACACCCACTGCTAGGTATAAGACTCCTGCAAGATTCCACGATTCACTACCGTAAGTCGTCACTGACAACACACACTGGTCATAGACTTTCGTCTTGAGACACTCCGGTAAGTTGGACGCGATAATTTTACGGAGCTTCCTGAATGCTGCCCATCCGAGTTGGATTCGACGGGAGATCTCTTTCTCGAAGTTGGACTTACCTAACTGGATTGTCTATCCAAGGTAAACGTAGTGGTCAACATTTCGAGTATAGGGTTCCTAACGTGAACTGAAGTGGATATAACATAAGAATTTTACATGATTTTCGCCTTTTCCATGTTCATCTTAAGACCCAATGTTTGGGAAGCACTACGGAGATCTTCGAGCATTGTGTTCAGATCTTCCAAGGACTCAGCCGCAAGGACTATATCATTGGCTAAACGATGATGTGTCAGATACTGGCCATTAATGTTGATGCCGAGTCCTTTCGAGTCCAAGAGCTTAAAGATATCCTTCGACGCAGCTGTGAATAGTTTCCGAGAAATGACGTCTCCCTGTCTCACACCTCGCTGAAGTTGGATGGGATTTGTGTTCTGGTTCTGTAATCGGTCCGACATGGTGGCATGTTCGTATAAGTACCTCAACACCTCGAAATACCTATATACCACTTGGCACCTCTGGAGAGAATGCAGCACGTCTCTATCGTATCGAAGGCTTTCTTATAGTTCGCAAAAGCCAAGCAAAGTAGTAAATTATACTCCTCGGTCTTCTGTATAACCTGCCGAAGCGTATGGATGTGGTCTTTGGTGCTAAAGCCTTTTCAGAACCCGGCTTGTTCGTGAGGAAGTCGTCGAACCTGCGAGCTAGACGACTCGTTATGACTCTCGAAAACAACTGAGTTTGCGTTTGGTATAGTTGGAGGAACCATTTCAGCGTAAAAAACCTTTGCCAGTAAAGCAAAGCTTTTTTCATGCTACCTAATTAAAATTTTAATGAAATATTAAAAGTTGAAACTTTACTTAAAACTTCAAAAGTTGAAACTCAAAGTAGGATTCAGGTTGAAAGGACTGACCTGTTTCTTATCCTGTTAATCTTACAGCCTCAGTGGACAACCGAATTAGGGAATTAGGGACAAGATGTAAGTTAGCATTGGCTTGGCTATTTCACTAAAGGCCAGGGCGAAAAAAATTAACGATTCTACATCTATATCAATAAAAGCTATAGACTTGCTCGGTCGTCAACTGAAGCTTTTTGGGTTACATGACAAGGGGGCAGAGTTGTATTGCGCTATTAAGAGTCTGCCTGCGGAGACAGGTTCATGAACCAGTTCAGTAGGGGCTCGTGCATCAAATTTAAATTCAAATTCAATATCATTTATTCAGTCTATGCTGTTACAAGCACTTATGAACGGCAAAGAAGCTACGCCATCGGCTCACAAACCCTACGGCTAGATACTGGATTTTCTTTGCTAGGAAGGCATTGAATGATGACCCGATATTCAATTTTCTCCATACTTGTGAACAACGATAAGATGCTTAATTAGTAGCTACCTGGGCAAATGAACCTGTCTCCACAATCCCCCCAAAACCGGAAAGTTTCCGATCTCAGGAGATAGCAATGCAAATATGGCTAGCCAAAGGAAAGGTCAGAAGTCAGATAATGTCAAAGTCAAAGTTAAAGATTTTTATTCAAATAGACTTATAGATAAGTACTTTCGAATAGTCCAAAAAAATTTTTTTTTCCTACCAGCCATTCAGGACATCTTTTAACTGATAAGAAGAAGAAGAAGAAGAAGAAAATGTTTATATAACATCGATAAATAATGCTAGGGCATAGTCCCAGGAACTCCTGGTTACGAATTTTCCCGAGATTCCCGATACGGTACTTACTGGGGCACATTAACTGGCATCGGTTTTAACATGGTATCGCAGAACCGGTTCTCATTAATAGTAAACTTCAATATAAATATATTCAAATGAATGAGTTCGAGATAGGGAAAAGTACCGGGAATTCAACGTTCAATTTTTTCCCCGGGACTCCCAGTACTGACGCATATTAACTAACACCGGTACCATCGTATAGAAGAACCAGTATTCTTGGTTCTCATTAATAATAATGAATGGGTTAGAAATGCAAAACTATAAAACAAAATGTATTAAACGAGTGATTGACAGTGGGTGCATGATTTCTAATTTCAATTTTAACAATCAGAAAGACTGACATTTAGAATAGTGGCACTTGAGGTGGTATAAAGTAAAAACAAATTATACTTACTTACTTGCCTAGATCAGATATATATCTTGTTTTCTTTTTTTTCTTTTTATTTAATGTTTACCTACTTCTAAAAAACATCTTAGTCTGGTCATCAACTTACTTAAAAATAATTAAGTAGGTACCTTCTTGACTAGCAATGTAGGTACCGTCAACAGCACGTACGGCTTTTCATTTGCACTACGAAAACCACCGACGAGCGACGTAAGGGCGCTCTCAAGGTCACACACACCGCTCGCGTGTCGCGTCGCGTCCCATGCGCTTGCTCTTAGCGGCAAATTCCAAAATGTTCCGGATTTAAACTGAATCTAATAATATAAGATTCCATGGATAAAAACGACACAAATTTTGAAAAGTGTTTCGTTATATCATAAAGATAATAAAAACATAAACTTTAATAACTTGAATTTTCTTTTGTGACTTTTACAGCGTTTTGAACAAAAAAAGGAAAGTTTCTGAAAATGCCATGGAGGAATCTGACACAAAACATTATAAACAAAAGATACCATTGATCTAAAACTTATAACACTTATTTCACCAACTCTAATATTCTTTTGAGCTACTGAGGCGACATCTTAGGTAATGGTTAAATAACAGTATTCCCGTGGAGAGAGATGACACAAAAACCTCGTGTACATCGTTTACGACTTTCTAATCCCCATGACAGTAAAATTATCGTCTCTAATTTTCTTTCCGACCGATAATGTCAGAAAAGACAAAAACGTCAATATATACTTATCCCTGCACCTAAAATGACACAAAATCATATATTAGGTTAAGTAAATGGTCCTGGAACTGTATACCAAAAATCAAGAACTTTAATATTTTTGAAACCTCAAAACTTATCCCTATCGGTCTACAAGTCCTACAACCAACCAAACTGAATACAATATACCCGATGGGAATCGAACCCGCGACCCCTGGGTCTGATACCGATGGTTGTACCACTAGACCACAGAGGCGGCTGAAATGCTGTCCAATGGGTACTTTTTCATAGGGTCTAATGTTGCGGGTCGGTGGGTACTAAATCAACCCTTGTGCTTAAGCTCGGAAATTAGAACAATTGGATGATGTCTGATCTGCACCCCGACCGCCTAACAGTAAAGCTTGTGCTATTGCTATAGCTATCGATTTTTCACACCCCCTACAAAGGCTCTCGCTTACGCTATCACTTTCATATAAAAAATGCAGTAGTGATTCTAATAGATGATTAGAAATATGTAGGAATTAGCCAAAAACCCTATCATTGAAGGGTTTTATGAGAGTTTGAAGTTTGATAGCTATAGCAATACCACACGCTGTACCATTAGGCGGTCGGGCCGCTG
Organism: Chrysoteuchia culmella; assembly: GCA_910589605.1. NCBI lineage: Eukaryota > Metazoa > Arthropoda > Insecta > Lepidoptera > Crambidae > Chrysoteuchia > Chrysoteuchia culmella. The sequence continues at coordinate 2,993,858 of OU342669.1, forward strand.
ATACATTACATTTTACTTCTAATTTTGAAGTCAGTTTCGAAAAACGTGTGATTCACTTATTAATGTATGTCCAACTACAGACAGACGGACAAAAACGGCAATTGTAATGGTTCACAGCGTCGTTTGTTATGGACGATGAGTTTGTACTAAGAACGTACAGTCGCGAGCAAATACATGAATACACTTTACAACCTTATCGCATGGACGCACACGGAAACAACTCCCCCTGTCCCCAAATGTCATTCAATATTGTAATGTGACAAGGTTGCTTCGTGTTTCTATGTGATTGCACGTGATTGTACCTACATGATTTTCGTTGGTGGTAGGGCTTGTTGTAAGTCCGCCTGGCTAGGTACCACCATCTTGTCTAAGTCACGCCACACTATAAGAACAATGTTTCGCTACATAACGATGTTACTTTGTCTACGGGCCCAGGGCCAGTAGACAAAGTAACATCGTTACGTAGCGAAACGATAATTCGATTCGTTATTGTCTATATGCGCCAATGAACTTGCGGCAAGACCACGTGATTTAGCGCGGCCTATGCCAATCCGCCAATCCCATACATTTAAGCTATTTTCGAACTTCGTTATCATTTTTAATTGTTACTTTGGCTAAGGGCCCAGGATATAAGCGGTATAATATGATATAAGCGGGACAGACATCTCGAGAAAAGGGTCGACAACGAGTCGAGGCGCTCATGCTACCCTGGCTGGGCCCTGTTTCATAAAGCTTGACAAGTCGACAATTTGTCAACTATGCTAGAACATACTTTTTTGTCACCGATCTACGCAATTTTGACTTTTGTCATTATAGAAGGTAGGTTTTCTATAAAAAGCAATCATACGTTTTAAAGTTCTCTTTTTCAAAATCCTATTACGAACTCTTTCGATCATGTGAGAATTTATAAAAGAAAAAGAACTGTCACTCCTCATCCTGTGCACAGACCAAGAATTACTATAAAAAATGTGCGACTATTTGACAAATATGTTATGATTGTCCGATTACAAATATGTTAGACCAAATGTTTTATGAAACGTTAAATTGTAGATTTGTCGCGACAATTTGACAATTCTGTCAGCTATTCATAAAACACCAATGTTTTATGAAACGTACAATCGTCAAATTGTCACCTGTCACCTGTCGCTGACAAATTGTAATCTTTATGAAACAGGGCCCAGCGTCCTCGACTTAACGAAACCTCATTGAAAACCTCTTTGAAATACTCCTCGAAATCGGTATTCTAAATCATAACTCCGTAAGGACCTGGAGGAGCCAAAGAGTACGTAGCCACTCCGTGTTAGGCCTAGCGCACACTACCATTTTTACCCACGACGAGGATGAGTAGAGTGTAAAAAGTTTTGGAGGAACGACTGGGGGGGGGGGGGGGGGACGATATGGGGGTTAGTGTCTCCCCGTTGTTCATTAAAAAGGGTAAAAGATATTTTTTTTATCTCAAGATTCTCCGTGGTTCAGAAGGCACGAACTAAGGTACGTTAAGTACCTTTAGTTTCCGAAGTTATAACTTGCGTGCTTAGTAGCCGATCTCCCGATATAAGCAACAAGTTGGCGTAACCTGTGTCCTACATAATTCTGCAATCCGTTGATCTGGCACATCACCAATAGGGTGACCGTGGTACAAATAAAATTCGGACAAATTATAAAAATATTAACGACGTAGTGGCTGCCCGCGGTTTCACCTGCGTGGTCCCGATATTGTCATGGAAATGGGAATATCCGTGGGAATATAGAGATAAAATGTACCTTATCTTTTAATCCAGGACATAATAATAGATGTAAGTGTGGAAATAAATAAATAAATAAATAAACTATCTGTAAGCCAAATTTCATTTAAACCTGTTCAGCCATTTTGTCGTGATTTGTAACAAACATACAATCTTTCACACTTTAAGTATTAGTAAGAGTCAGTGGCGAGGGGTTGAAATAAGGCAAAGGTAAGCTGATCCAAAAACTTATGATTTGTGAAATTTTGAATTTTTCAATGCTATTTTTATACTTATGATAAATATTAAATAGAAAAATATTGAAAAAAAAACTCGGCCACAAGTGAATTCTGAGATGGGACTCGAACCCACGACCTTTGGAAATCCGGTCCAATGCTCTAACCACTGAGCTACCGAGAATTGCAGACCACCGTCGAAATTCTCCAATACTTTTATATTTTTAATATGTTGTAAGCCAGCGTTGTCACATCAATGCTAGGAATATCCTTGCGTCCGAAAGAAACATCTTTTCAGATGTTATTTTCGAATGCAAGGATATTTCTAGCATTGATATTCATAGTTAGATATGGCTTGCTGTCGTGTCGCTTGATTCTATTAAATACTTAAACTCGTACCTATAATTAAATTCTGTCCTACAGAAACCAGTAAGCTTTGTCACCCACGCGGAAGTAACTATCGTACGCGAAGCTCTCTCAATTAATACCTAAGGGGACGGCAATGCGTGATTTACAACCTCTGTATAAATCTAAAGAGGTTTTAGACCTAAGTAACCTAAAGGCAGCCGAAGCATGGTTTACACGGGGTCAGTGACTGGACCCAGTGACTCGGTATTTCGGATCCAGTAACTGGCTACATGTAGACAGGATCTAACAGTAAGTCAGTTGACTGTGGATTATTGACAGTGGTGGTTGTTACTGTAAGACTGTGGTGTGCACAAACTTAAGAGTTTCGTTTATCGCTTAATCTGCGTGACATGTTTGCTACAAAAAGATACGTGGACACTCTACAAAAAGCTGGCAGCGATTTCCCAAACGCGTCCATACAACGCCAGTTGCACTGGACTGACTTATTGGCCCCGAAAATAGAACGGGTGGCTAGTCACTGGACTGAATTGTAAGCGCGAAGTCAGCGCTGGACTGGCTTGAAACTAGGTGTCTACACGAGGCCAGTAGCAAGTCAGCGCTGGACTGGCTAACTGTACTTCCTTTTTACTGACCCCGTATAAACCAGATAATAATTTGGCAGCAGTAATATAAAACCTCTTTGTATGATTTTAACTTTTTTATTTACATATTTGGTTGATAATTAAACGTTATATAAACCAATATAACAAAAAAACGCCGTCCAACACAGCCGCGTAGCATAATACCGAGAACACTGGGCTGTTGCCCAGCTAAATGTATGCTTTTGAAAAGTTGTCTTTTTCATTTTCTTATACAAGCGGCCGCTTGTGGTTTCACCCGCGTGGTTCCCGTTTGCAAGTAAATATCTATATACAAAAAAAGTATCCTATGTTCTAATTCAGGCTATCTATTAGCTGTGTGAAAAAATTAAAAATGAAAAAATCTTTATTGCAACAATCATCAAAATTACAATTTAAAGTAGCCTTGCCCTTTGAAAAAAGTAAGTAAGTGTGTGCCATATTTCATCCAAATTCGTTCAGAAGTTACTAATAGCGCGAACGAGTAATATACATTCATCCATCCAACAAGGACGACCTGTTTGGCGCAGGGGCACTATATCCGCCTTCTACGTCAGAGGTCCCGGGTTCGATTACCGGAGAAGACGAATATTTGTGTGCATGAACATGTCTATTTATCTTCCTACCGATATCTACGATACCGTCGTGGCTATTAAATGTGCAGTCTTGTCTGCCGAAACACCAAATATTGGAACGCAATCACTATAAATATTAATACAAAGCTCCGATTTCCGGGTATTTCACAACCAAATGCGCCTTAAAAGGAATCGAATTGGCTACCTCTGCTGACATCGGGCCGGGTCAAGCTATCTCTGAATTTCTAGATAGGTAGCGGCGCCTTATCAATAGTTAACGGAATACTTCATACTTAACTCACAGCTCAGTAGGCTAGTACCTATGAGTTAAATTTTATATTAAAGTGTGTTTTTACCCGACTAAGGCAAAACAAAAAAGGAGGGTTTTAATTTTGACCGGTATGTATGTATGTATATATGTTCATCTGTACCCATATAACTTTTAAACTGCTGATTATATATTCACAATTTACGTTTCGTTGGAAGCGTCTCGATTGTCCGCTGGTTATAGGCTATATCACGTCACATGGAATTGAATATGGCGCCCTCTAGACTACAAAAAGCTGTTAACTAAAAAACTTTCTTTTTTAAAAAATATCGTGTTTGGTGTCATATGAAAGCTCTTGGTAAACACGTTTCAAAAACATATATTTTATTAGTTTTTGCTCGCGGCTTTGCTTGCATAAATGGAATTTTTGTAATAATTTCCATAAAATTACCTCTTAGAAGGGAGTTAAACTCAATTTCTCTGCAAACCTACCCAAAATACAAATATAGTCATCTTTATCAAAGTAAAAAATAAAACGCTTCCCAAACTACATACTTTACAACTCCAAAAGATTTAAATAAAAAATAAGTTCAAAAACTAAAACCCCACTACTGAAAAATCACCACGGCAATTTCAGATGAGAATATTTTCTTGTTTCATACTTTTTAGAGCGTGATTTTTCAGTAGTCGGGTTTAAGATTTGAACTTATTTTTTTAAAGAATAGATCCTTTGCCGTTATTATAGTACCTACACTCGGAGAACTTTCCGGTGGACCAGTAGATTTTTTTTAGGAAGCTTTATTTAAAAAAATCAAACATATATAGATATGGATAGAAAACGTTTAATCACAAATAAAAGAACATCAACAGGTCTTGCATTTGAATAATAATTTATTTTATAACTTTAGTACTTTCCGAGTAAACGTTAAAAAAAAAGTCTTTTGATAAACGGGGAAGTTCCCCGATTGTACCCCTATTTTCCATAATAGTGCGACGCGTTAGTATCGTCTTTTCAAACCATTTTGTCTTTTATGTTTTGGGCATGATTTTATCACACTAAATTACAATGTTCATCACATTAAAACTTTTTCCAGTTCATTAACCATTTCTTTGAGGGTTTCGGGAGAGGTCCGTTTCCGTCTTCAGTTATGATAACATAACTTACATCAGCCCGCGTAGCATGCGCACCGCGACTCGCTGTCGACCCTTTTCTCGCTATGTCTGTCCCCTCGTCACCACGGTGTGAGTGGGACTGACAATGCGCTCGCGCGAGAAAAGTGTCGAGAAAGCTTTGTCGAGGTGCGCATGCTACGTATGCAGGTATGATGAAAGCTAGGGCAAACATCTGTACAGTGTTCAAAGTCTTAAATAAATACTGAAAACTAAACAGACACTAAATTCACATGTGGTTGAGTGACATTGGCGTTTGCTGTTACTGCAAAATTCAGAGAGAGAGACACCTAAACATTTCATATGTGACTGCGGACCACACACGGACTGTGATTCATAAATGCACTCATAAAACTCGACCGGAGGATCTAAAATCTCTTAAAGCTAGAAAGATTTTAGATTTCCTGGAGGCCTAAAGGGGAGATACTCTTACTAGGGCGATTAACAATAGATCATTTAGGTCGCAGTGATTACGGTCCCCACTGGAGTTGCAAAGCCCCTATATATTTCACAAATAATAAAATGATGAAAGCTAGGAGTTTCTGCGTTGTAGTATAAATTTAAACGACGGGTGATTCTAAGCTTTCATCATACCTGATGTTGAGTATTGATAAGGCTGAAGATGGAAGCGAGTCTCTTCCGGAATCCTCAATCACTGAGGACTGGCTATCTTATCTCTAACTGTCGGAACACAACAATGCTGAAAACATTGTTGTTATGGCGTCAGACTTAGATAAGATGGTGGTAGCTACCCAGGTGGACTTACAACGAGTCCTACCACCAACCAAACCGAATACAATATGTACCCCCGCTGGGAACCGAATCCGGGACCCCTGGGTCTGATACCGGTGATTGTACCACTAGACCACAGAGGCGGTTAAAACGACGGTTAGTTTGACGATTTCATTGATTTCATACACTGATTCTAACTTCACTGTGGTAATTGGATGAAATCTCACAACTCAGTGGAAATAAGCGGTTATTTATTAAATAGCTGATGTTGGAACCGAGTCTTAGTAATTTATTATAATTGATTAGATATAGACTGCCTTATGGCGCAGTGGTACTGGTCATAGACACAAAGTCATGGTTCGTGGATTCGATCGATTTCGGTTCCAACGCCTAGCATGTACACCGCTATATATAACTATATTACTAATTTTAACTATATTACTATATAGAAGCATATACTATTTAAAATTAACTATATTTTAACCGCCTATGTGGTCTAGTGGTACAACTAACGGTATCAGACCCAGGGGTCCCGGGTTCGATTTCCAGCGGGGGGTAACATTCGGTTTGGTTTGTTCTAAGTCAAGTTAAGTTATGACTTACCGCATTTTCAAGGATTCGGATCGGATTCGGAACTGGCGTAGTTTGTAAGCGCTCTTACAGTAGGTAGGACCTACTTTCTACGGATGGCAAAATATTTAGGCCAATAATAGCTTGTCTAGCAAATAATAACTGTCAAATTATGTAGGTACAAGATATCCAGAAACTATTTTTCAGTGATGAAACCGGCTCTAATTGTATATGTCTCTGACCCCCATATTCTACGTCGTTCCTCCAAAACTTTTTACACTCCACTCAACCTCGTCGTGGGTAAAAATGGTAGTGTGCGCTAGGCCTAACACGGAGTGGCTACGTACTCTTTGGCTCCTCCAGGTCCTTACGGAGTTATGGCTTAGAATACCGATTTCGAGGAGTATTTCGAAGAGGTTTTCAATGAGGTTTCGTTTAGTCAAGGGCGAGTAAGTTTTGGAGGAACGACTTAGAATATGGGTGTGAGTACGCAGTACTAGTTATCGCGAAGACTAGTTATCAAATAAGTAGGTTAGTCATACTATCAGACACTGTACGTGGTCTGGACTAAGTTCTAGATCCATATATGTCTTGTCCGGCGCGGGCGCCGCCGTCGTCTGCCTTCCATTTTGATTTCGTAACTGTCACTTTACTATTGAATTTGGCGCGAACGGTTGTGTCATGGCCGACTTGATGTGACGTCAGGTACGTAACGTGCGTATGATTACATTGATGTAGGTTTAAAAAGGATGTTGATAGAAGAATATTTTATACGTAAACATAAAGTTTTGACATCAATCAAATATCATATACAAAGAAGTAATTTTATTACAACTTTTTAATTTTGCATTTTACAATGCTATTTTCTTCTTCTTTTCTTATTATTTGTTTCTTTCGAATGCGAGGATATTTCTCTCATTGATGAAACGATACGGTGGCCAACACCATAGAAAGGTGAATATACTAGAAAAATAGAATAATTTGTAGACCTCATTATTGCAAACAACTTACTGTATGGATGGAAGCAACCCTGAAATAGCGATTCCTTCTCCTCTACTTTTTTGAAGTCGGTTAAAAACTAATTTTACGAAGCTCAGTCATCCCGTGACCACGACTACTGGGAAATGTGTCGAAATATTTGTAAACCCAAAAACTCACACGTTATTTAAAAATAGGCGCGTTTTCAATTCGTAAAGTTGTTTTATTAAACAACCCATGAATTTAAACATTCAACAACTTATGTGAAAACCGTAAAGAAGTAAGTATCAAGAAGTACATCTTAAGGCGTTATATGACTGATGTGAGATAGTAATTCGAAAAAGACGCGCCCGATTTTGCAGATTAGAAGACCCCGAAAAGACGACGAGGCAATCTTTTTTGTACAAAAAAAAACAAAAAAAAGAGCGGTAGGACAAAACACTTTAGGATGCGTGCATTCCGATCCCTGTTTCCTGAATTAAAAGGATTGTCTCGCCATTTTTCTTTACAATTATTTTCAAAATAACAATTCGAATTTTCGAAATAACACATTGAATTGAACCGTACATATTGGATTATTTTATTTTCTCACAGTCGCATCGTAGTGCAAAGAAGAGTGTAATACACGTCGCTAACCTCGCTAAAGCTCGGGAGTTCAAATAACTCGTTACAATTGGTCATTTTAGCACATTCTATTACAATATACTATTACTTATTATGGGATTTTCTCAATTATTTCGCCTTTGGTCTTTCCCATTAAGCTAGTTACAGCCGGGGAACTCCCCGGTATTTAGGAAGCGCTATTTAAAAAAGTTTTAGACTTATTGAAACCGTTAATATCACAAATGTTAGGTTTTTAACTATGATATTTGAAAATCATTGAAAATCAGCGTCGGGTCTCGCTGATCGCGCAAACCGACATAATTATGCTAAATTGGTCTCCTATTTTGACGCAGCCGTTAGATTAGTTTTTTTTCTTTCCTTTCATAATTTGTTAAGCATGTTTAATATTCTGTGTATTCCCTATTTAACCTTTAACTTTCTTATGTCTGTGTAAAATAAATATATTTTCTTTCTTTTCTTCTTTCTCAAATTGCCGATTTGTATGAAGATTTTCAAAGAAAGTTCGTTTTCCATACTAATTGTTATAGTTACTACCGCAAGTGCTAATGCCACAATTTTTTATGTACAATCATTGTTTGACGACTAAGCAATCTAATGCTACATTTTTATTTAAAAAAATATGAATAATTTATAAATTATATCAAATAAAGTAGTAAATTTTGCTAACAAAGAAAGGAGAGCCTTTCGAGGTATTTTTATCGTATAAGAAACGAAAATAATAACCACGAGATTAATTATTCTTGATCATTATGATCTTAATTTAATATAAAATCAAGCAATAGATGTATCTTTTAATCACAGAAGTAGTGAGGTTCTCTAGAAGTGTAAGAAAAATATCGGCAATTTCATACTTTAACCACTATTTAATAGAACATTATTAGGAACTTCAGTTGAATCATAAATTTTTTTTTTTCAATTAAACGTTTCCCAAAATAAAACTCTACTAGTCAACAGGGAAGTACCCGTTTTCACGGAAAGTACTAAGGTTTTAAAGTAATAATTTATTATGCAAATGAAATACCTATTTATGTTCTTGTGATGTATATGTCGTAGGAGGATTTGATAAATATAATTTTTGAAAAACCCAATGATATAATATAATTTTTGAATAACCAAATTAGACAATGGTGTTATTAATTGTTGGACTATTCGAAAGTACTTATCTATAAGTCTATTGAATAAAAATCTTTGACTTTGACTTTGACATTTCTCAATCTTACTAAAATACGGGTTGCTTTAGTAACATTGGATATTCTTTACTCTGATTGGCTTAATTTTTGCTTGCTAACTCTTATTCTGATTGGTTCACAGAAAGCTTACTACACGTGAGAGAATAGATTGACATTTGAAACGTCAAGTCGTCAACCAATCAGAGAAGATGTTGTTTTGGACGATCCCACCAGCCAATCAGTGTTCATATTTCATAATAGCCAGCGATTGTTTTCGTAATCTAACTAAGGCAACCAGTTTTTTTTCGCAAAAATCCTATATTTTTTAGTAGGATTGAGCAATGACAACACCATTGTCTAATTATCCGTGTTTTCGCAATATCAATAGGATTATCGCAAAAAAACGATTTATCTCATTATCCTGCGACATATATATACCTAATCTTTATCTATATATCTGTTACTTTTGTAATTAAAACTCCGAAAATAAACTATACTGGTCAACCAGGAAATTCCCCGATTATACATACTTGTTTCGGAGTTATATCAATGTATGCGATAAATCAATTTATGTTGTATTTTATTTTAATTATGCAGTTATAACAATGTTTGTTGTCAGTTATATTTATTTATCTATTTTACGGTACTCCAACCACATTGTGTACAGGTGACATTAAAAACAACTTTGTTGTCCGAATCCAACTACCTAGTCCTGTTTACGATGAGTTATAATGTTGTGACACAGTACATACGTGTACGAGATAATTCAGTACTGCAACTCCACACATTTTTCAATGAGGACATTTTTTTTACAACTTTTATCTAATGATCTTAAGCCTAGTACGGGGAGGGTAGCGTGAAGTCGAATTCTGAATAAAGATTATAAATCAAAACAACGCTTGCTATATTGCTTATAGCCGTGGTCACAACACTCTGCTTGAGACCACGGCTATAGCAACATAACCAAATCGTCAAGCTGTAACTATCTACATAGTTTTACTGCATAACAAATGTCGCGTTTTCGTACCGTTTTGTTTTAATTAACCGACTTCAAAAAAAGAAGGAGGTTATCAATTCATCTCGTATATACGAGATGAATTGATAACCTCCTTCTTTTTTTATGTTTTTTATGTACGTTCACTGATTACTCGAGAACGCCTGAACATATCGAAATGATTCAAACGTTATAAGATTGGGTTAGTTCCCAACTTGGTCCCACTTTTTGAATTTTTTAAATTGAAATCGGTTCGTCGGCAGTAGTTAAGGAAATCCCGTCAGGGCGACATGAGACTTGTTGGTTTTTTTCTAGTATATTTTCTTGTTTGATATTTATCACATAAAAATAGCATTGTAAAATGCAAAATTAAAAAGTTATAAGTATTTTTTTTTATAAAAAGCTTTTTAATAAAAGTATTAAAACACTTTTTATAAAAAAAAGGTAACAGAAGTGCCATGTAGAATTTCAAGGCTGGCTACGACTCCAAAAGGCTTATTATTACCTTTTTGATTTTTCAAGTCGTTTTTTATTTTTTTTATAATTTACAATTATACTGGAATGCGAAAGTTTAAAATCTCAATTAAGAATTTCAAGTTGAGGACTCAAAGTCTCAAAACTCACTCAATTACGATTTTGTTTTGTTCAGTTTGAGACGATCTCAACTATTCTCTATTAAGAAACCGACCAATAGTACTACCTAACCTATTTTACTTACTATACTTATGTAGACATCATTTATAAAGTTAAGTATTTTTGGTAGAGAAGAGTAGCTAGCATTGCACGCTGCTCTAACACTTTCCTTCTCTTACCCCGTCGTCAATTTTAATATATAATGCGGAAGTACTTAATCACAAGCGTTTATTAACCCTTTTCAGTCCTTGCACCCTAGAAAATCAAGCACAATTATTTCAAGGACCCCCAAAAATCCAGGAATGATTTCGGACAATTTATTTTAGTAAGTTCTGCAAAAAAATAAAACTGTTTCATAAAAAAAATATTTAATTGAATGTTCATGAGATGAACTTTCCGAGAAAACGTTTCCTAAAAAAACTCAACTGATCAACCGGGAAATTCCCCGATTATACATTAAGTCGTACGTTGGAATCTTATAATATCACAAAGTTAGTTCTGAGATTTAGGCTATACAAATTTATTCACACGTCTGGATGAATGCTCCAGTATTTTGATCATAACATATTTAACTTAAGTTGTAGAAATTTGTGCCTTATGCGATAATTTTTTAACTAAATTTAGTATAAATCACCCTTCATTTACTAAAACTTGCATACAAGAAAACTCAATGCAGATGCACAAGGATAAAATGCAAAAACTCATTGTGGGGTACTGGCTTTGTTTATATTGACTGCGGTCATAATCGCACCCACCTTGTGCCACTTGCACACTGACCACTCTGACCTTATGTGTGGCTGTGTGTCACACAAGTGTCCAGGATATAGGCAGAAAAAAACTAGTTGTAGAACAAGCCTAGCCCTCTAGCGTCCTCATTTGGAATGCATAGACGCATAAAAATGTTTGCCGCAAATGAAACCTATAAATAGTGGTGTTATTTTTTTTTGTAAAAGTAACGGCTCTGGACTTTTATGTTTTATTCTGGTAGCGTTGTGGAATGTACAGACTACAGCAGATACGGCTTTATATTGCATTACGAAAATCGCCGCTATTACGAGCGAAGTAAGGGCGCTCTCAAGGTCAAAGTGTAACTGCTGTTGACTGTACATAAGTAGTTATGATAGTATTTTTAGTTCGTAGCTATATTTTAAAGCTAATATTTTATAGTTCAGAGTGATAGCGTAAAGCGGAAAATTTATTGGTTTGTCTTTAAAAAATATATATTACCTATGTAAATTGTTTCATGAAAGAAGACAAATGAAACTCTTTCTTTTATTCTAATGTTTAATATTTGGGATGCTCGTTGTCACTTTGAAATCCAAACATTTTTCAACAATCTTATTTTATTTTATTTCTAAACCCACAGCTCTTAATTATAACTTAATAAAATTTAAATATGACCCATTACAGCAAATAATGGATTTTACATAACCTATATTCACTATATTATTTATTTTTAAGTATATTCTCAACTCTCAATCAATCTCAGAACAGACTGCTTTCTGTTATTCAGTATCCTCAATCCTGTATAAAAATGTATACAGAAGAACTTTTAATTAACTTAAAATTTTTTGGAAGTTTAGAATTTTAGTAACCATCTGGGCCCGATTCTCGCGCCTTATTTGACATGTCAAATTCGACATTTATTGGAGTAAAAATTCTGTATTAAAAGCTCACTGAAAGAAATCTTCGACATTATAGGATTATTAAAGATAATTGAAATTAAATGATTTTTACATTAGTAGAGATTTTACTTACATATTAATAAATAAATTAAGGATATAGAAATGACGAATTCGACTCATTTCAGCGCTTTAATTTCTATAAGTAATAAAAACAAGTTAAATCTCTACTACTGTCAAAATCATTTAGTTTCAATTATCTTTGATAATCCTGTAATGTTTAAGATTGTTTTCAATGACAGTTTAAACTGATTTTTGGGTCCATAAGATCTCGAATTTTAGGTGTCGAAGCCGCGAGAATCGGTGCCCTGGTCGGCAGTAGAATCATATTTATAGAGATTCCTACTTTCTTCAGTCTAAATGTGGTTTTTAACAAACATTATTAGATTAAACATTTCTGTATATCGTTAACTCATCATCTAAAGATCTTCACGACTGTACATTTCATTTCTATTTCCATTCTATTTTATTATATTTCTCTTTTATCTTAGTTGTTGTTCGATCGAAAAGTAATTAATATTAAGCTCATCAAGTTATAATTAAACGAAAGAAATAAAAAATAAATAAATTGAACAACATTCTGCATCAAGAACAAAACATTAAGTGCACTGTTTAATAAAGACAAAAAACAACCGGTTTTATCGATAGATTTACAACGTCTCCACCCTATAAAAGCATGTTATCGACGTCGATAATTAAGGCCGCTCTTTATGTTATTAAAAACGGGTTTGCGGCCGGGAAAAAAAATACAAACAATCTAGTTATGCTTATTCGAACCTATTTATTTTGTTTCCTGATTAGAGATGAAAACTTCCAGGAAAGATTCCACTTCTAAGGAAGTATTCCTGAAAACTTCCAAAACTTCCGGCAACTTTGGAAGTTATGGTAAATTTTAAATAGAAAAATATTGGAAAAAATTAACTCGGCCACAAGTGAATTCTCAGGCTGGAATCGAACCAGCGACCTTTGGAAATCCGGTCCAATGCTCTAACCGCTGAGCTACCGAGTTAATTTTTTTCCAATATTTTTCTATTTAAAATTTACCATAAGTATAAAAATAGCATTGAAAAATGCAAAAATTACAAAATCATAAACTTTGGAAGTATTAAAAAATATTTTTCTAATACAAATATGTATAATAATTTCGTTACATTGAGATAAATAATTAGATACTTATATGGTATACTAGCATCTGCTCGCGGCTCCGCTCGCGTTAAGTCGGATTTTTCAAATTTACGCGGGAATCCTAAATATTTCTAGGATATAATTTAACCTATGTGTTAATCCAGAACCTCATCCATCTACCTGCCAAATTTAATCAAAATTCGTCTAGTAGTTTTCACGTGAAAGAGTAATAAATATCCATACCAACTTTCGCATTTTTAATATTAGTCTGATATGACTAGAGATGGGCAAAGGACCCGATTTTGACCCGACTGCTAGGTTTAAACCCAGTTAACGCCCATACACCATTTTTTAGAACTAAATAAAATCTTTAAAAATAAGAGATGTTTCGGTCTTTGAATATTTTTGTGTATTGATTTATCTAGAAATTGTCCCATAGCAACGTCTTTTTTGAAATATCAAAAGAAATAAATAAAACTAAAAAGTTTCTATAACACACAATGTGGGTTTTTATTGGGTTTAAATTCAGTGGTCGGGTTTAAACCCAGTCCTTTGCCCATCTCTAGATATGACACTTGAAAACACGACAATTTACATGAAGATAAGTAAAATAAAAGTAATCTAGAAATGTAATATAAAGGCTTTGTAATCAAACACTGTTTATTGTGATATTCAATAACACAGTACATAAGATTCAAAGTATCACCAATTTTTCGAAGTCAATAAATCTATTTTGAAAACTTCCAAAGTTGCTGGTAATTTTGGAAATTATTAAGAATATTTCCGGAAGTATTCCTGAAATATTCCAAAGTTTCGGAAACATTCCGAAGTTTTCACCACTATTCCTGATACGCTCTTTTTTCATCTAAATCAGAAACCAATCTAGAAATTCTAATAAAAAAAATGTCATTAATTAACTCAGTACAATTACGAAAGCAATTAACTGAAATCCAACCCAAGTTCCATGGGAACGACAAAATGGCGATGCCAACCTAACAACATGAGAAAAAATCCGAAAGCACTTAGAGCTGTACTCTTTACAATAGCAAAGAGCTGATGTTATCCAGAAAACAAAATTATAATTTTAATACTATAATAAAGAGTTATTACTGTTCTAACAACCTAATCTCTTTTTAAAATTACTGTGTGACTTGATTTTTTATCTATGGCTTGATGTAAATTATGTAGGAACAAATTACTATATTCAAATGCTATAATACCAAATAGACCAAATACTAACACCCATATTCTAAGTCGTTCCTCCAAAACTTACTCTTCCTCGACTTAACGAAACCTCATTGAAAACCTCTTCAAAATACTCCTCGAAATCGGTATTCTAAGTCATAACTCCGTAAGGACCTGGAGGAACCAAAGAGTGCCTAGCCACTCCGTGTTAGGCCTAGCGCACACTACAATTTTTACCCACGACGAGGTTGAGTGGAGTGTAAAAAGTTTTGGAGGAGAGACTTAGAATATGGGGGTAAAAGCCTCTAATGTCGCCGAATTAATCTGAAACTGTACAGTCAGGAAATTTCCCAGTAGGCTAGTAAATAATTGTTTAATGAGCGTCATTCTAAAAGTAATCGATTTTTATAGAACGTTTGTAACATAATTATTAGAACATTAAGGTATTTCGTCTATACTATAACCCTTTAAATTTTCGAAAAAATGTTTCCCGAAAAAATCTACTGGTCGACCGGGAAGCTTCCAGATTGTAAGTATTACTTAACTCGCTAGAGTTTCTATTCATCAATGCTATCTACTTATATATATGATATATTTTAATAGAAAAATGCTAGAAAATACCCTCAGAACCTTGTAAAAAGGAGAAGGTTCTCAAGTCGACTGTATTTTTTTTTGTGTATGTTTTAACATAACGTCGTCAGTTGTCAACCGATTTTAATAATTCTTTTATTATCTGAAAGAACAGGTTTTGCAGTAGTGTGGTCAATTTTTACGAAGCCAGATCTTCGTAAAAATTTCTTGTAGTTTTTTCATAATCCTGAAAATTATAATCGACGTTTTGGCAGATAGTAGTTTATCTAGATGACATCTTTGTAATGGCCGATTTTTAATGTAACTACAGGACATAATGTAGGGAACTAAAAATTTATGAAATAAAAAACTTAAAAAAAAAAACCGGCTACCGAAAGCAAGTAAAATTAAATAAAAGGTTATTACGGGTAGAAGTGCAATGTAGAATGCCTTGGCTGGCACCAACTCCAAAAGTTTTATTTTTTACTTCGATTGTAATTTTTTTTTTAAAAAGTTTTTGAAATAAAACAACTTTTACGGATATCAAACGCGCTATATTTCCACGAACTAAGTTGTAATTGTCCGTATTTTTAGGTTTTAGGGGTTTTTTGATTTTCCCGACGTTTCGGCACCATTACAGCTGCCGTGGTCACGGGATGACTGAAAAAGTTTTTACTAGTATATTTTAATTAAAATTCATCATAAAATATATGATCGCATAATGATTATTCTAATTGGCATTTCAGAACTACACACGTGATGTGATTATGTGGGAACTGATTTATTAGCACAGTTCCATTGTTCTTCGAGAACCAGTGCCTTTAATGTAGGTTCTAAAGACCATGTTTATGTTTTTGCTTTATTAAAATACAGCATTCTTTTATACCACCCTAGTTTTGCGTAGCTGTTTATAAATGCGATGAGCATAGTTTTAGGGTTCCGTACAAAAATGGTAAAAAAAGAACCCTGGATATATCAAGATCTACTAATGCTATCAGCTTGTGGAATAGTTTATGATGACGTTTTCCCAAATATTTTGCAATTATGAGAGAAATAAAATTATTAAAAAAATATTCAACAGCGACTGAAAAGGGGTCTTCTGCTCATTGTCAAACATTTTTTTTATAAATTGTAAAAAATATCCCTTATCTCGGAAGTTTACATAGAGAAAATCAGAAATTATTCTATAAACTGACCGCGACCTATGTCGATGTATGGAGATAATATATGATGGTACGGAACCCTAGGTGCGGGAGCCCGACTCGCTCTTGACCGTCTTTTTTTCTTCTGATTACAGAGCAACTTTCGCTGCGTGAGAAAGATTGCATTGTTGTTAAATTAAAAAGGATTGATGGTTGCGGAGATAACCTGGTTGCATGTGTTTTGTTTTTTATTATTTTATTTTAAGGAGTTGAAACTATTTGGCGCATTTTTTTCTACTAACTACCACTAGAGGGATGGATGGAGTCTTTACATTTTTTTAATCGGAATGGGTTCGCTACGTGATCCTAGTCTTACCAGGGGGGCTACCGGCTAAAAAATATGGATATGGATATGGGCTTCATCTGTCATTTAAATTCCTTATTTTGATAGATTTTTGCTTCTTTGTTTTGTTGAACGTTGCTATCTAGCTATTGTTAAACCTGACGTCACTAAACGGGGATCTGATAGCGGCAATTTTTTTTACAATATTGACTTAAAGTTCCGCAAAACGTATGATGTTCATATCCATAAAGTTACGCGGTAGCCCCCCAGGGTACTAACACAGGATCCACGGTGGTGCGAGCTTACCCAAAAGGCGAATATTCACCCTTGCTTAAGAAAGCTTAATATTTGTGGATAACGGTGTTGACTGTACAAATACCTAAAAGAATCGATTAACATTGTGTATGTAGTCTATTTGTTGAGTTATTAGTTGTCCTGAATAAAAAAAAAAAAAAAAAAAAAAAAAAATACACACGCAAAGTCAAAGTCAAAGATTTTTATTCAAATAGACTTATAGATAAGTGCTTTCGAATCGTCCATTTTTTTTTTCCTACTAGCCATTCAGGACATATTTTAACTGATAAGAAGAACGGCCGCAAGAAACTTATCAGCTTTAACAGAAGCAACAACATTTACAAAGGAACATGTCGTTGCCAAACACAAATCAACAATCTTGAAACATATTTAATATAAGAGGAAAAGTTATCTAGTATCCATAACACAATTTCTTCATGAAACTTAACGTGGGCTAGATAATTGGTGTGTTTGTATGATATTATTTATTTATGTCACGTGGTGACAGGGGCTTTTTTACTTGTATTTTTAATACCTACCATAATCAGATTTTATAAATTTCTCACCTTTTATTCAGACTCTAGTCTGTGGGAGGCTCAGTGGCGTAATGGTAATAGTGGTCGTTCTGCAATTGTCTCTTTGAAATCAACGTTCACAATGGTCTGTCACGGGATGGGTGACCAACAATTTCTCGTCTCAAGTTTCTTCAAGCTTTGGATGGCACTTTTTTAGTTTAGGGCGCTCTCAAGGTCAAAGTGTAAAGCAGTAGCTACTGGTGACTGTACTATTGATTTAATGAATTTGTAGTAAAAGTGTCCTTAGTAGCTTTTTATTATTAAAACCATTTTTTTATTACAGTTATTATTTTGTCACATTTTTAGCGTTCCGTACCTCAAAAGGAAAAAACGGAACCCTTATAGGATCACTTCGTTGTCCGTCCGTCTGTCAAGACCGTTTTTCTTAGGAACGCGTGGAGGTATCAAACTGAAATTTATATCTAATACTCAGGTCTACTGTCCCTTGGAGCTGTGAAAAAATCAAACTTCTAAGCCAAATAATCAAAAGATACAGCCGCTTAGGCCGCAAATTTTCGAAACTCGCACGGGAATAATCCTGCAGGGTACATCCCGTGAACTTAGAATCTTGAAATTTGGTACGAAGTAACGTCTTATTTATAGTACGTCTTGTAGTAGTATAAAGGAAAAATTCCGAAAACCGTAAATTTCTTGTTACATTATATAATAAAAAATATTTTACGGAACCCTCGGTGCGCGAGTCCGACTCGCACTTGGCCGGTTTTTTTTAATTATTTTATGTTTTCATTACTATAATTCAAAATCTTTCCAGTCTTACCTTTAAAAATAGGACTGTTATTCGCTAATGAAAATCAAAAACAAAAATCTCTGTTTCACACCCTACTCTGTGTACAATGGCCAAGAGTACTCTAAAAAGGTAAAATAAAATAGCCCATTGCAGGCTTGTTATTCAGCCGCTATAATCTAGGGAGCTATTACACTGTGCTTTAATTAGTAAATTGGCCAGTTAATACGCATATGTACAGTCAACGGCAAGGGCTTACAAAACTGTCAAAGGATTGCATATGACCCTGGACCCAAATGTAAAGAGATGAAAATGATGTGATTTAAAAGAAAAACTTACTTGTCCTTCTCTGAAAATTCTGTAAAGTTTGACAATGGGACAAAGCGGTGGTCGATAATAATATAAATAATTAGCGGCCGCCTGCGGTTTTACCTGTGTGATTCTCGTTTCCGTAGGAGTATCAAGATGAAGAGTATTCTATGTGTTAATCCAGGCTATCTACTATCTCTGTGCCAAATTTCATCCAAATCCCTTCAGTAGTTTTAGCGTGAAGTTTCAGTAAGTTTAGCGAAGCGCTCATGTCCGCGCTTGACAGACTGATCGTATTCGATCACGTTTGTTAAGCAAAGTTCGGCACGGTCAGGTGTCGGATGGGTGACCGTGAAGTGGCATTATAACTGAGCGCTTCCGTGCTTCGGAGGGCACGTTAAACCGTCGGTCCCGGCTGTTGTCATTTGATTACAGTCGTTAAGCCAAGTCAGAGGCCTTAGGCGGCTTGATAAATTATGACACCAGAGGTGGCCACTAATCCTCACTCGATAAGAAGAAGAAGCGTGAAGTAACAAACAAAGTAGGGAATGCAATCTCGGTATTCGGGAGTGTAATACCGAGATCTAGCACCAATTTTGCGAGATTAATCTTGTATCCAAAATTGGGCACGAGCTCGCTAGATTTGATAGATTGCAAGCAACACATTCCATGACTATTCGAGAGCGCGGGTGCGCGCAAAGGCATAATAAAATTGAATTCCCGAGCAGCACGTTGCTCGCCCGGTTTCTCTCGGCACTAGAGTGAAGCAAGAGTGTGCAGGAAAGAAATCAAAATATTAGAATCAGGATCAGGGCAGCCTCAATCAAGGGAAGCACCTGCAGTCAGCGTATCAATGCCTATCATCAGGGGGGCCAACAAGCGTAGAGCCAGAACGGGCCTATTCTGCTGTATTTTTCAGTTGGCAGACGACACTCTAAAATAGATATGTATATTTATAACTTTTTAATTTTGCATTTTACAATGCTATTTTTGTGATAATTTTTAAACAAGTAAATATACTAGAAAAAAACAACTTGTCTCATGTCGCCCTGACGAGACTCGAACCCGCGTCCTTGGGAATCCGGCCCAATGCACTGACCAATTATGCTACAGAGATCTATGAGACCACGTTGAAATTCTCTAGTATATTCACCTTTTTTCTAAAAATATGTACATATTTTTTTAAATGAACAATTCAGTAATTATATACCTATGCAAGTTATTTCAATTCAACACAATACTTATACTAATGAAAAACAATTCATCGATTTGCGAGATTTCGAAAAATACCGAGATCTTGCGAGATTAGATCTTTTATACCTTGCAAATACCGAGGCTAAAGATTTTGCTGCAAGATAGCACTCCCTAAAACAAAGTGACATACTTTCTCTTTATAATAGTAGCAGAAAAAAGTCGGAAAAACAATCAAAACAAGCACGAATCGAATTAGCAAAGTGTCAAATGTCATTTTGTTGACGTTGCGATTTTTCTATACTAATATAATAAAAATTAAAGATTTGATTGTTTGTTTATTTGTCTGCAACGAATAAACTCAAAAACTACTAAACGGATTTAGATAGAATTTGGTACACAGATAGTAGATAGCCTGGTTATGAACATAGAATTTATCCCGAAATTCCCACGAGAACGGGAGCTACACGGGCGAAACCGCGAGCAGCCCTAGTCTTTCATAAAGAAGAAGTTTTTTCCATACCAAAGAGTATGTTTTATTCCATACAATATGGAAAACGTTCGTACTTACATTGTACGAGGAAATAAAATGTTTTTTTATATTTTTTTAATTACTAATTAAACTGATTTTAGGATTTTTTATTAAAAAAAGATGTGACTAATTTCTAAGACCATATCCCAACTCATCTTAATTTTGCATTTTACAATGCTATTTTATGTGATAAAGTACTAGTTGTTTTTTTTTCTAGTATATTTTCTTGTTTAATATTTATCACATATCCCAACTCTTTACAATTGAGCCTACAGATTTCAGTCTTCTCTCGCCAATCGACTTTGAACTATAAGACATAATCCGTTGAGTTTGGAATTGTCTTTGGAGAAAAATGTTCAAGCCGTTTTTGCTGTTGGCTGTACTTGAATAATTGGATAATTCGTGCGTTACCTACGGCAAAACTGGAGATGGAGGGTTCCAAGATAGATGTGAAGTCTGAAGTAGGCCGAGTTAAAGGATCCCCTTTGTTCGTGAATTAGCCTGCTTGTAGACAATACCTTTTTTTTTATGCAGCACGGGGAGACTCTTAGCCTTCATCATACCTGATGTTAAGTATTGATAAGGCTGATGATGGAAGCGAGCCTCTCCCGGAATCCCCAATCACTGAGGAACTGGCTATCTTATCTTTAACTGCCGGAACACATGGCGTCAGGTTTAGATAAGATGGTGGTAGCTAACCAGGCGGACAAACAAGTCCTACTATCAACCAAACCGAATACAATAAGTATCCTCGCTGGGAATCGAACCCGGGACCCCTGGGTCTGATACCGGTGGTTGTACCACTAGACCACGGAGGCGGTTAAAATATCCTATACGATAGGTTAGACACAAAAGTCCATAAAGACTTGATAGGAGTTTGTCCATAGAGTCGTTTCGGCACCTTCGGGCAGCTGTAAAGGTGCAGAAACGTCGGGAAAATAAAAAACCCCTAAAAACCTAAAAATACGGACATTTACGAACTAAGTTCGTGAAAATATAGCGCGTTTGATATCCGTAAAAGTTGTTTTATTTCAATGAACAGTGCGCGCCAAAACATAAGATGTATGTAAAGAATGAATGTTTTCTTTTGTTTAATCTTATATTTTTTAAATAATAAAATTCATCTTAATAAATGCAAAAAATGCCTATTGATATTTCTCAAACATAAGCAAAGAGTAATCGTAATTCCAATGGGAACTAACTACTTAGGCAGTTATACGTGGAACTTGAGATTGATTCCGAAAATCAAAGAATTTCTTTAAAAAACCCTTTGTGAACTATCAAAGAATAATTTGTACACAAATTATAATTCTGAAAAGCACACCGTTCTCATAACAGAACGCTTTCAACTCTGAACTTTGTAAATAATTTAATGAGCAAAGAAAATCTCTAAGAGGTCTTTGAAGATTTTTCCGCTTAGATGTTAAGTCTCTTTGAAATGTAAAAGGTAATTGATGTCTTAGTTATTTCTTAGCTCCTAATCTTAATCGTTTTAAAGAAAAACAACTTTTATTTTATTGAAGGAAAATAATTTTTCAGAATATCTACGCACAGTTTATTCACACGAGTTTAAACTTAGACTTCAAAGTTTTCAAAGTTGCTCAGCGGGCTATGGAAAGGGCTATGCTCGGCGTTTTTTTGAGAGATCGTATCAGAAATGAGGTGATCCGTCAGAGAACCAAAGTTATCGACATAGCCCACCGGATTAGCAAGCTGAAGTGGCAGTGGGCTGGCCATATTAGCCGTAGAACCGACAGGCTGATGATGATAGACTTAGACCAAACGGTATCTGAAAAGGTGCCGAAACGTGGAGAAGACCAAAAGACCTTAATATACACGGAATGTTGTTGTTATTGTCTTCGGGCTCCCCACTGGTGCATAGGACTTTCAATAGTTGTCGCCATTTTCCCCGATCTTGAGCAGTTGTTTTCGTTTCGCGTCAAAATATTCCAGTCAACTGCAGTTCTGAGTTCAGCGTCTTTTGTGCGTCGCCAGGTATGTACGGGACATCAAGGTCTTCTTCTACCACGTGGTTGCCACCTCAAAGCCACCGTGGCTGAGTTGGTGGTTGGTTGGCAATGTATGCCTGTCCACCGCCATTTTCTTCTGGGATATCTAACATATTTAGTTGGGGGTAAAATCATAACTCCCAAGCCAAGCTGGATAGGATACGAAAAGATAAAACAAAAGTCAGACTTACTCTCCAAAATTGACCAGTTGAAATGGGGATGGACAGATCACCTATTAAGAACAACAACAGACAAATGGAGTAAGCTGGTGAAATGCTGGTTTCCAAGAGACAGATATAGAAGGCGAGGACGGCAGATCAGGAGGACTTTGCCTTTGCCAAAAGGCACACAGAAGTTAGGGATATTATCTAAATTAATTTTATGAACCTGATTTCAGTTAAATATGTACTCAGATTTCTGTCATAAAGGCTATTTTATTTATTTGATTTTATTAAAATCATATCTCAACTTAGATAACATTTAACAAAAATGGAATAAAGATGGAGAGGCCATTGGCCTGTAGTAAGACGATTTAGGCGCATAGTAATTATTATTTAAGACTTGTTAGTAGTTATTATAGCCTGCGCATAAAGTAAACATCGTCTAATTATTCTAAACCACACTATAATGGCAGTTAGAAATCTAAAAAACAAAATGGCGTCAAAATGCGCGGGGAAATTAATGTCACCCGCAAAAAATGGCGGTTAGCGGCAAAGCTATTTTTAAACTGTGTCGTTTTCGCGCGAAGTCGTTAAATATATTGGTGCAAATTATTATTGTTCAGTGTTTTATGTTTATGGGCGTTGAAAAGATATATTCTGTGGTCAGCTTTTTTTTATCTTTAAGTTGTTGCTTTTGTTGATGCTTATGTAAATGTGCGCTTTATTATAAGGGATTTAGACTAGCGGGGTTAATTACCTGAAAAATAGCAATAATCACGCAGTCATCGCGTGATCGACGTTGAACGTCAAAAAAATGGTATATCGTATGTGATCGCTGGCTAATCGCTCGCTAAAGCACCTAGACTGCGACAGTAAGACGTAGCGTAACTTTGACGCTAGTGCCAAAAGCAATTAGATAGCAATAACTGGAACTAAATGAATGCACATTATAGTTCATCCATTGTTCGGTAGAGGCCGCACTGTAATAACAGTGCGGTTGTTATGGTGATACGTGACATGACGTAAAGCAATTATCGCGCAAATTTTGCTATTTCTGTTAATATATATATAATAAATAAGGCAGTAGCACTCTTGACTCTGTGGTCTAGGAACACCACCCTGGTATTAGATTCAAAGGCCTTGGGTACGATTCCGAGTGGGATCACATCCTACTAATGTTATAATGCGAAAGTATGTCAGTTTGTTTATTTGTTTGTTTGTTACTCTGTCACGCAAAAACTACTGAACGGATTTGGTTTGGCACTCAGATAGATTAAATCCAGGCTATCTGCCTAGATTAAAACATAGGCTTTTATCCCGATATTCCCTCGGGAACGGGAACCATGCGAGTGAAACCGCGTGCAGCCGCTAATATTATAAATGCGAAAGTATGTCAGTTTGTTTGTTTGTTACTATTTCACGCTTTAACTATTGAACGAATTTGGATGAAAGGACATGTCGCAATTTGAACCAAAGATAGATAAAAAATTACTGATTCTGAGAAAAATACAACTAATTCTATACAATGCACGTTATATGGTTATTAATTATAACTAATCAATATTCTGTACTCGAAATAAGGCGTCAAATATGACAACTCGAAGTAAAAAAAAACTGTCAGTGTCACTGTCATTGAGTTCTACTCTGTGTTCGACTGTAGGTAATTCTCATGGTAATTCTATTGACCATCTAATGACTGACAGTGGTAGATAAAAATTACATCTTCCGCCATGATGTATTTTAGATGTGTTTTTGCATTATACAGTAGGCGTTCGGTAATCCGGCACCCGACTTTTTTCCTTTATGACGGATTATCGGAACTGCCGGATTATCGAATTTATATGGGTAGTAAAAGCTTTATACATACAATGTAAAATAAATTCTAAATGTCATAAATAGGTATTTATAATAAAATACTATATATGGTTAGGTCTTTTTATTATAAAAATATAATATTGGTTTGCTTAGTAAATTTTTTCAATTATTCAGAAACACAAACAATTCGAGCGTCTGTAATCCGTTCAGCTGTGTAAAATGCCGGATTATTGAGCAGGTTATCTGAGTCGCTAAGTGCCGGATTACTGAGCGTGCTGGATTGGCGAGCGCCGGATTATCGAGCGCCTACTGAATTTATTGTTTCTTCCAGAAAACAAATCAATTTTAACGAAATTGAATAATTAGATACTGTTTAACGTGTCTCTAACAAGTTATTGGTATACTGTAGGTACACAGACGTGGCCCAGACTTCATATACTTTTGGTCATCACCTTTGGCACAGGATAGTAGAGAACCTGGATTAAAACATAGGATATTTTTTATCCCGATATTTCCGCGGGATAAGGAACCACGAGGGTGAAACCGCGAGCTGTAGCTAGTATTTTATAAAAAATTAATACTGTTTGGCTGGTGGTAGGAATTTGGTCTAACATGGCTGGTTAATAACATGTCATCTAAGTTTGCAACAATGTTTTTAGAAATTGTTGTGTTCCGGCAGCTAAAAGCAGAGATAAGATAGCCATTTCTTCAGTGTTTGAGGAGTCCGGGAGAAGCGAAATTATGGAGAGACTACTCGCACTGAGAACTGGTTGGTCAATTCCTTGTCCTAATGGCAACGTATCATCTTTTATCTTGACTTAAATCAATCAACAGATCGGCACTAGCTTTTAGTGAGACTCCCCATAAAAATGTCGTAAGTAGGTAGGTAGGTATCTTCTATCTATGAACAACGGCGAGACGCTTAGCATTCGCCTGAAGATGGAAGCGCGCCTCACCCGGAATCCTCAACCAACGAGGAACTGGCTATCTTACCTCTTACTGCCGGAACACAACAACGCTGAAAATATTGTGCTTATAGCGTCAGACTTAGATAAGATGGTGGTAGCTAGCCAGGCGGACTTACAACATGTCCTACCACCAACCAAAGCTTAAATTCAAAATTTTCAAACCATCGTCGTTTAATTTTCAAAATGTCGTTAAGTCAGCCATTTTGTTTTCCCGCGCAATCGTGATCGGACACGGATGTCCGGCACATCGCTGGTCAAAAAGGACGCCGCCGCATGCGTCCATGGCGTCGCGGGCTCAATTTCTGGAATCTCCCTTGTTTCAGAGCCCTATCCTTTTCTCGCATATTCGATATTATATTTCATTCTTTTTATACCAAAACAATGACAGGTGAGATGATTTGCGAGGTGACTTTGTGTGAAGTGATTTACCAATTTCAGAATAATATAGAAGATCTTAGTGAACCTCTCCATTAAAAATTGTACAAAATTCAAGCTCAATTTTCAAACCGTCTTCTTTTAATTGCAAAAATGTCGTTATATCAGCCATTTTGTTTTCCCGCGCAAATCGTGATCGGATACGGACATCCGGTACATCGCTGGACAAAAAGGACGCCGGCGCCGCAAACATGAGAACGTGGCGTCGTCATCGCGGTCCCTATTTCAATTCCTGGAATCTCCTTTGTTCCAGAGTGGCAATTAATTGTAAGAATAGGGATGGCACGACCATGTTAATTATTTATTTTTTATGATTTTTGAATTTTTGCATTTTTCAATGCTATTTTTATACTTATGATAAATTTTAAATAGAAAAATATTGGAAAAAATTAACTTGGCCGCAAGTGAATTCTCAGATGGGAATCGAACCCATGACCTTTGGAAATCCGGTCCAATGCTCTAACCGCTGAGCTACCGAGACTCTTCTGAGGAATTGTTTTTTTTTGTTATATCGTTGAGATTCCTTTTATGTTAGTTTCGACAATAACATAGGTCCACCCATCCATCCATCATCGGCCTGTAGACGTCCACTGCTGGACATAGGCCTCTCCTAGCTCACGCCTATTGTGGCGTTCATAGGAGGCTATTAGCCTACTGCTACCACGCTGGCCAGACGGGTTGGTAGAGGGTTTGTTTCAAGTTTTCCTTCTCTCGCACAGGTGTTCAATGCGTCGAGCCTCTTAGTCGACTCTTACGACATCCCAGGCATGTAAGGGAGTGGTGACACTTGTATTCTTAGGCCGTCACGGCATCATAACATAGGTAATTATTAATAAACAATAATAATTATACTGATATTTCAGTATATTATTGTACTATTGTACCGAATTTAAATATTTTTTTTTAAAGAACTTCATCGCCATCCTAGTAGGAACTTGAGCCTTTTTTTGTCTAAATGCGAGTCTTTTTGTATGTATGATCAAACAGAGTGCTTAGTTTGTGAATAGAGTTTAATTCTCAACCTTATTCCCATTGCATTAAGGCTATCTGTCAAAATTTTACTCTTAACGTTTAACGTTTAATCGTAACGTTTGGACGTTTGCAAACGCACACTAGGCCCTCTGATACTGAATACAGTTAATCATAATGTTATTGAAATTTTCGTCAGCAACTAATTTAAAAACAAGCGCCTTTGGGCTGATTTTTCATTCTTCGGGTAAAGGTTATTAGTCAGTTAAATTCATAACAGACGAATAGAAATGACAATCACAATTAAAAGAGATGTGATATGAATGACAACTGATTTTTAATTTGTCTGTATAATACGATATCAGAGGAATAGTCGCTATACTAAGCATTAAAAAATGGTATATAATAAACCGATTGACTAAAAATTACTAAATTGAGCATTTACAATACTAGGTTTGGTGATTAAAAAATACGTTAGGTAAGGTTAGATTGGCGACTACATAAGTCGCCATGTTATTTTTACTACACCTAAAATATTTTTGGTCGCCGCCTTAAGGCGGTACCCCCACCGAAAGTGGCGCCGCGTTGAATTTTATTTAATATCGTAATTCTAATACACAATTTTAATAAAACTAAACGTGGAATTTTTAGAGCCCATAGTCTAGTATTTTAGACGGTATCATTACATTCCCTCGTAGTCACTGCTAGAAGTAGATAGCAAAACTGCTAAAAGTGGCCGTTTTTGACACATTTGCTATCTACTTCTACGAATGACTATGACGAGATGTAGCGATACCTTCTAAAAATACAAGACAATGGGCTCTAAAAATTCCACGTTAAGTTTTATTAAAATTGTGAATTAGAATTACGATATTAAATAAAATTCAACGCGGCGCCACTTTCGGTGGGGGTACCGCCTTAAATACATGCCTTAAAAAATCGACTCTTAGCTCAAATAAAATCCTTCTTACCCTCAATTTTCTTGTCAGCTGTATTCATTTTTAGACCATGTCCCTTATGTGAATAAGGGACATGGTCTTAAAGTGAATGACCACTTAGCGATTCTTTGCTCAAACGACGCCAATGCCGTATTTGGTTTTCGCATTTTCAAAATTCGTTTTTTCCTCGATACTCACAAATTATAGAGTTATTGTACAAGTACCAAAAAAAGGCACAATTTGTAAAGTCAAAAGTCAAGTCAAAGTCAATATCATTTATTCAGTCTAGGCTGTTACAAGCACTTATGAACGTCAAAGAAGCTACGCCATCGGTTCACAAACCCTACGGCGGGAGACCTTGTAACGAGAAGAACCGGCAAGAAACTCGTCAAGGGCTGTTTTTTTCTCCCTGTTTTATTTCATATAGAGTCTTCAAATTGAAAAGTGACCTTAACATATCAGTAAGGTCAATTTCCATCACAAAAGGAAAATACTAATTAAAATATTACATTTTATGGTTTTATTGTTGTTGTAACCGTGTATAATTATTTATCAATTTAAAAAACTTTAAATTTTGTAAAGAGTCATAGAGAAAACGATTTAAAAAAATGTCGAAACCAAATACGACATTGGCGTGGTTTGAGCAAGGTATCGGTAAGTGGTCATAGTGACTACGGTCCCATATCTGTTAACTGGCAACCCTGTACATAGATAGCATGCTTTGCTTTGTCCTCAAAGCTATTTAACATATACCTTCTTCAGTAAAAGTATGTTGGCAATTTTATTTTAATGACGGTACGTAAACTCCAAGATCTAGATAATGCTTGCTTCGCACTTCGTTTTAACAAGGAGCTTATTATGTTTATTTATATACTTAATTACTATAGCCTTTCGCCCGCGACTTCGTCCGCGTATAATCCTAATCCTAAGTAATAGTATAAAGTGTGTTTGTATGTCCTTTCTTCACGCCCTGTAAAACCAATTGACTTGATTTTTGGAATAGAGTTAGTGGATAGGACATAGGCTCAGACCTAAATAGAGATAGACGGTAAAAGTGTACCTTGCGTGTAAAAAGTTTGATCCACGCTCAAAGTTTTCAGACCTAAGTCAGTCCGCTTGAGACCATTGCCATGATAACACGCGTCAAACAGAAACGAGAATGGTTAATTGTGCAGTGCTTTCTTGCAATAGCTCGTCAATAACATTTCCACATCACTAAATCTCGCTCGTAACGTCATGGTACATACGAAAAAGTCGACACGCTAGGTTCTCATACAGTTTGAAGCACTCTTTTCGTCTATCTCGATATATGTTTGAGAGCTAGAGTCAACAAGTAAGGGATTTATGTCATGAGGAAGTATCACATAAAAGTAGTATTGTAAAAGGCAAATTTAAAAAAATATAATTAGTATATATGTAAATAAATAATTATTCTTATACGTACATCTTAGGTTTTGGCGCGCACTGTTCATTGAAATAAACCAACTTTTACGGATATCAAACGCGCTATATTTCACGAACTAAGTTGTAATTGTCTGTACTTTTAGGTTTTTTAGGGGTTTTTTGATTTTCTCGACGTTTCGGCACCTTTTCAGCTGCCGTGGTCACGGGATGACGGGATGTCATGGTCGTCACGTGGTCACGGGAGGCGTTTAATATCCGTAAAAGTGGCATTATTTTAACCATTCTTATTAATCTACATTTTTTTACCATAATACACGCCAATTGTTTAAGAGTTCAATGTCTAAGAAAATCACAGACCGTTAACAAAGAAGACAATGAAGCTACTTTAATGGAATGACGCAGCAATTTAAGTTTGAGGCGAACCGATAAATCGGAGAATAACGCTAAAAAGAACTTGCCCAAAAAATATTGGAACTGGCTGACCCGTGTCCATTTCGCTAGATGTCAAAAGTTTTAATTAGTCATGAAAATTAACTTGCAATCATATATTGTTGTTTTTTTACTATGACTTTTGTACTTTAATTTCATTAAAAAAAAAAAAAATCCTCTTATATTAAATATATTTCAAAATTGTAAATTTGTGCTTGGCAACAACATGTTCCATTGTAAATGTTGTTGTTTCTGTTAAAGCTGATAAGTTTCTTGCGGCCGTTCTTCTTATCAGTTAAAAGATGTCCTGAATGGCTGGTAGGGAAAAAAAAATTTTGGACTATTGAAAGTACTTTACTATAAGTCTATTTGAATAAAAATCTTTGACTTTGAAAAATCTTTGACTTTGACTTTAAATTTTATTTTTAATTTTCATTGTAATATTTAAATTTGGTTATCTTAATTATGTAAATTTTACTATTTGTAATTTTGTATTGAAAATTTTGATTTTAATTTATTGTATAGGTATTTGATCCAAGTTGGTCGAATAAATAAATATTTATTATTATTATATATGGAGCAGCTTTCGTCGGCGTGCGGGAGTGCCAGTGCCAATGAGGGTTGGTAACGAGTCAGTTTTACCCGACCCTCTTCAAAACAAGGGTAGATAGGCACCCTCAGGTTAGCTCGGTCCATCGTGGGCTCTGCCTTAGCCCTCGGGCTGGAGTAGGATCAAGAGCAAACCCAGTCAAAGTAAAAAACACACCGGCTTAGTTTTAGACATTTTGTAATTTTTATTTTTATTCTTATTTGATTTTTAATCTTATTCTAATTTTAATTTGGTATTGTTAATTATAATAATGATTTTATTTCTTTTATGACATATTTTATTTAAATTCTGATATGGACCTTGTCTGAAATAAATATATATATATATATATTTTTTATTTTTATTTAGTGCGAGTGGGACTCGGGCACGAAGGGTTTCGTACCATTTTCTATAAAAACTAGCAAAAAAATAAAATCACGTTTGTTGTATGGCAGCCCCTATTATTTTTTTTGTATTTTAATAATTATAATTTTTTTTTTTGAATTTTTTTTTGTATTTTTTGTTATAGCGGCAACGAAATACATCATCTGTCAAAATTTTAGCTGTCTAACTATCGCGGTTTATGAGATACAGCCTGGTGACAGACGGACAAACGGACGGTCTTAAAAAAAAAAAATTAAATAACTGAGAAAAGTTGTACAATATTTGTTATAAAAGTTAAGTCTAAACCACAAAACAATTATAATAATTAAACAAGTAATAGGATCTCGTTTTACTCTTTGGGTATGGAACCCTAAAAATGGCCTATCTCCCGAATGATGTAGCTTTCCCCAGGTGAAAGAAATTTCAAATTGGTTCAGATGTTCCAGGGACCACTTTCTTACAAGTACAGTAACAAATGTAGAAAATGTGAATTAAAGCAGCAGCCCAGAGGTTCTAAAAAGGGCGCTAACGCAATGTTGATAAGTGAACTCTCCTAGCAATTCATTTAATTGTGTATTTTCTATGGAGTTTTTTTATTTATTATTATTATTTTTTATTATGGACGACGAGGAGACTATTAGCCTTCATCATACCTGATGTTAAGTATTGATAAAGCTGAAAGATGAAAGCGAGCCTCTCCCGGAATCCTCAGCCACTGAGGAGCTGGCTATCTTATCTCGAACTGCCGGAACACAACAATGCTGAAAACATTGTTGTTATGGCGTCAGGCTTAGATAAGATGGTGGTAGCTAGCCAGGCGGACTTACAACAAGTCCTACCACCAACCAAACCGAATATAATATGTACCCCCGCTGAGAATCGAACCCGGGACCCCTGGGTCTGATACCGGTGGTTGTACCACTAGACCACAGAGACGGTTTAGAACTGTGTCAGTGTCAGTGTAGCAGAATTTGCTTTTAATTTTGTGAATGCAACAAAAAATACTAAAATCTAATTAAAAAATACACGAATTGTCAGAATAACGAATAAGTTCACTTAGCAATATTTTAAGACCCTCAACAAATCTGGCCCCAAACTAAGCAAATCTTGTATTCTTTGTAATCATTTTTGGCATGCACTGTTTATTGGCTGTGTTGTGTCGGCTTAGAATAGCACTACCCCCTCTCATCCCGTGGGTGTTGTAAAAGGCGACTAAGGGACTCAGCCTTCAGGAGACGGGCAGCAGCGTCTCCTACAACCTTGGCCATACTGCGATCACCAACCCACCTGCCAAGCGTGGCGATTATGGCAAACCCCCCTTTTGAGGGAGGCCTATACCCAGCAGTGGGTGTTATGTGGCTGAGACGACGACGACTGTTTATTGGAATAAAACAATAATAAACTTTTTCGGATTAGTGCACAGTTTATTCACACGACTTTAGATATAATATTCCGTGTAATAAATGGTTTTTTGGGTTTAAAAACCCAAACTAACAATTTAGCAACCTTTTTAGGCAGGAACGTCACTATCCTAACTCGCAAATAAAAAAATGGCGTCACTTACTTTCCCGCCAAAAGCCATTCCTACACTTATGACGAATAAGGTATGTGGCGTGTGTGTCTTTTATAGATAAAGTATGTCAATTCTCAAGACTCTGGCCTGGTTTCAAGATATCTATTGCTTCAGATCATGATCTGTGAATTATAAAGACCCATTTTCATTTATTTAAGTAGGATCCCCAGATGTGGTTGGTTATATATACCCGGTTGCAATCACTTTGATTCTTAACGTAATGTTAATAAAGATTAAACGAAAGTGGCCACAGTCATGTAAGTTACTAAAAACTAACAGGGATAAAATTGGTTTATTTAATTGCTTATTATTTAGCGGTCTTTATTTTTTTTCAACTCTTTAACCATCACCAGCGGTGGGACACAAAAAGGCCGATAATGATGAATCTCAGATGAATTGTTGATAACAATAACCAGTATATTTTTTTAGGAGTAGCAAATTGTTTATTAACCGCTAAGCTTCATACATGCTCTCATGCAAAGGCATGCGTAACTTTATGTGGGTGTTCTTAGTGGGTGGAACTAATTTACAACCTACAACCTATAAATTGAACCATAACTCTTTAGCTTAAAGTTCAATTTACCCACTTAAATCTGAGATAATACTTCTGTTGCCATTTTTGGCAAGTTAAGGTCTTATACGTGGGAAGCGGTGAATAATGCAAGTTTGACAACCTTGTGTTTATGTATGTGTGATTGATTTGCGTCTTTATTGTTACTTGTTAAAGTCTAGTTTTCAATGATTTGGTGTTTTGCTGTTGGGAGCAAATTATAACAGAAGATACCTACTCTTTAGTCTTTTTTGTTTCTTTGTAGTGTAAATATAATATTAAGTCAATATAGCCCTTTGCATTTATAATAAATTGAAATGAAATAGTCGTTATACAAATACTCTTGAAATATAAAATTTTTTAACCGACTTCCAAAAAGGTGGAGGTTTTCAATTCGGTTGGCATGTTTTTTTATGTATGTTCACCGATTGCACCGAAATTTCTGGTCCGATTTCGGTGTTTTTTATGTTCGATGCGACCTTTCGGTCCCATAAAAATTTGGTTCTGCTTGGCACAGTCATTTTTATTTTATTAGCATTTTAGTTGATTTTGAAAATGTAATTTTCACGATACTTTGTTTATAATGTACATGAAACCTAATCTAATCTAGAAAAATCCTACAGCAGTTTACAAAATAACCTATTACAGGTACTAAAAAGTGAAAAAAACTACGTTAAAAAAACTACTTCAAAAAGTAAAAAGCAAAAAATAAGCCTTTTGGAGTCGGTGCCAGCCAAGGCAACAATAATAAAAGAAAAGGAGCTCAAATTAGAATGTCTTTGCTGGCACCGACTCCAAAAGGCTTATTTTTTGCTTTTTACTTTTTGAAGTTGGTTTTTTAATCATCAATTTTTCAAGTCTCATTTAGCTGACAAGAATAACGAAAAAGGCACGATATTTATAAATTAATATTTATGCCGTATTATTATATGATTATTTTGATATCTCATAGAAATAACATCAAATGTGGCTAACGTTTGAGAATAAACAAAGTATAGTCATAAATATTAATTGTGACGTCTTTCCTTATTTATATATGTAGAAGGAAAAGAAAATAGGACCCAGATGTGTCCCTTGAGAAACACCATTTCAAAGGAAATATTTTTTTCAAAATAGACACAACATTTTATTAATTAAAATCGCCTTAAGTATTGACTTTGATTAGGTAATTTGTTACGTTTCAAACTAATTACAGTCAAAACACATTGCAACCTTCAAAGTTACATTAAATCACGATTATCTAATCGACAGATTGGTGGACTCGGCTCTAAGATGCCAACTATTTGGCCTGGCTAGCTACCACCATCTTATACGCCTCGACGGAATAAATAATATTGGATATTCATATTCCAATATTTTTCTATTAATTTTTTTTTATCATAAGTATAAAAATGCAAAATAGTTAGTAGTGAAACTGCAAAAATTAAAAAATCATAAAAATTGGTTGTTGCATCTTAATCGATCGTTAAACATAAAAAAATGTTTCTTTCGAATGCAAGGATATTGCTAGCATTGATGTGACAACGCTGGCCGACAGCGTATTTAAAATTTAAAAGTATTGGAGAATTTCGACGGTGGTCTGCAAGTCTCGTTAGCTCAGTGGTTAGAGCATTGGACCGGAATACCAAACGTCGTAGGTTCGAGTCCCATCTGAGAGTTCACTTGTGGCCGATATTATTTTTCCAATACATTTCTATTTTAAAAAATATCATAAGTACTTAAATGATAATGTTTTTTTTTAATTATTTTTATCCGAGTTCGACGCCGTAACAACAATGTTTTCAAAATTGTTGTGTTCCGACAGTTACAGATAAGATAGCCAGTTCAGTGGTTAAGGATTACGGGAGAGGTGCACTTCCACCTCTTCCGCCTTTGCCGCATGATGAAGGCTGAGATCTCCCGTTGTCCATAACCATACATTTTTTTTTGTATCATGTCATAACTAAAGAGTCACTCTTGTCTGTATAGCTTTCTCCATTAATTTCTGTCCAAAGCCAGATCCGTTCTTGGTCTTCCTTTTCCTCTCTTACCCTCTATTTTTCCTTCTAAAATGTTTGTAATGAATTTGTCATGTCTTAAGAAGTGGCCGATCAATCTACCTCTTCTGTCTTCTATGATTTTTAATATCTGTCGTTTTTCATTCATCCTATCCCCTTGTTCTTCGTACATACCAATACCTCTTCTTTTGTGACCATCTCAGTCCAGCTTATTTTTTTGTAACATGAGCAATTTATTTTAAAACCGGCAAACATCCTATGAAGAATAGTTAGTAGTGACCTACTTATACAGAAGTAAATATTTGTTCTTTTATTGATTGCATAATTCAACATCTGTGCAAACAAAATTCGGCGGTTGATTATATTGTGTGCACGATCATGCCAAGGTTTTTAGTATCTATTTATATAAAATTCTAAATTGATTGATTGTTGACATGAGAGTAGAGCCCAAACGGCTGAAAGTAGAGACACCATTTTTGGAGGCTAGATACCTTTCAGAGTGTAGATGAGCACTAAGAAAGGATTTTTTTTAATTCAATTCCTGCAGGGCTATCATGCGCTGGGGATAAAACTTTTGTCCACCGGTTATTTCCACTGACAAGGGATCAAATTATTTTATTTGATCAAAGCACGGCAACAGGGGGAAAGAGAATTATATCACTCTTTGACACTAGCATGGCGACTAGTGGAAGAGAAAAATTACAGAATTTTGACATAACAAAGGGAGAAATTCGTCCTCATCTTTAGATGGTGGGTTTAAGTATATCTCGTGGAAAAAATATAATTAGTTGTAATATAAAAATGTCTCGTGCTTACTGGAGCTTAGTGTTGTCGTCGAAAAGGGGAAAAACAGTAGTAAAAACACAAAAATAAATAAGTACTTACTTTTTAGCACTCATTATAATATTATGTATGTGTAATAAGATTTTGGTAATAAATTGTTATTTGGTATGAGGTTATAAACTCAGAGACATTGATAACAAAACAAAATAAATATCCAGCCAGATGTAATAAAACGAAAAAAGTACTTTGGTTTACGACGATATTCTCGACTATTTTGTAATTGAATAAAAGTTTTCTTATAATGGCAATAATTTCGGAGACAAGCGTTTCCCCTGTTTTGTCCACCGTGAATAGTTTATCCACCCATGTCGCCATGCTCGGAGGGTGGACAAAAATGACAGAGGGGAATAGTATTTTGTCGTCTCCCCGTGGATAAAATGTCTCCGGCCATGCTAGCTTTGCTGGGGAATAAATTAGGGGATGAAAGTTTCTATGAAAATCCGCTCAGTTTCAATTAGGATCTTCAAATGTTGTGTATAGGGTGTTGGTTTAACATTAATATTTATGTATCTCAGAGTATTTGACACTTCCACCCCCTTCGGGGGAAAAGGGGGTTGAAATTGTGTATAAAAAAATCTTTATATTTATTCGTTGATTGCTATAAAAAATCAATATGAAATTGATACTTATGAGCAAATCATAAATTTTGGTTCATATCTGTTCATCGAATTAAAACAACTATGCTGGATATTTAGCGCACAGTTTCTTCACACGAGTTAGGATTTAAGACGCTATATGGAAAAGGTAAGTACAGTAGGCACTCGATAATCCGGCGCTCGCCAATCCGACACGCTCAGTAATCCGGCACTTAGCGACTCACCCCCATATTCTAAGTCGTTCCTCCAAAACTTTTTACACTCCGCCCAACCTCGTCGTGGGTAAAAATGGTAGTGTGCGCTAGGCCTAACACGGAGTGGCTACGTACTCTTTGGCTCCTCCAGGTCCTTACGGGGAGTTATGACTTCGAATACCGATTTCGAGGAGTATTTCGAAGAGGTTTTCAATGAGGTTTCGTTAAGTCGAGGACGAGTAAG
Source organism: Chrysoteuchia culmella (assembly GCA_910589605.1). NCBI lineage: Eukaryota > Metazoa > Arthropoda > Insecta > Lepidoptera > Crambidae > Chrysoteuchia > Chrysoteuchia culmella. The sequence goes on from OU342669.1 coordinate 3,030,308, forward strand.
TTTTGGAGGAACGACTTAGAATATGGGTGTAAATATACGGACAATTACAACTTAGTTCGTGAAATATAGTGCATTTGATATCCGTCAAAGTTGCTATAGTACAATGAACAGGGCGCGCCAAAACTTGACGTAAAGAACTTTTTTGGAATTTTCAAGATTTTTCTCAAATGGGGTTTCATAATTACTATTGGAGTATAGCGTCTTAAATTGCATCATTTCAACGCATCGAACCGTGAAAATTAAAGAAGCAATTTATTTTTTATTTTTACTAGAATTGCATTAGACAACTTGGTTTTACAGCCATTAAAAGATTTTAGAAAAGTAATAAAGATACCAATATAAAATACCAATTACTTTTAGGTCATCGACGATAATTACTTATTTTGCAAACTGATGGCGTAGCTTCTTTGATGTTTATATGTGTTTGTAACAGGCATTATTTATAACTTTTTAATTTTGCATTCTACAATGCTATTTTTATGCGATAATATTAAACAAGAAGATAATAAACATAATAATAATAAACTTTTATTAACTGTTTAAATGTACATAACATTAGTTACCGGATTCCCCTTTTAAGCTCAATTGCCTGTGTCAGGGGGCACCGCTCTTCCTTAACAATGAATTCTCTAGGATAAACAGTTTACACTAAGATACTAAATTAATGTAAGTAGGTAAAATCTTTAAATATAAACAATCCAAATCGTGTGTGTGTGCGCGCGCGTGTGTGTGTGTGTGTGTGTTTTTGTGTGTGCGTGTGTGTGCTGTGTGTGTGTGTTGTGTGAAGATATACTGGAGAAAAGCAACTTGTCTCATGTCTGACCCGTCATCCCGTGACCACGGCAGCCTAAAAGTTGCCGAAACGTCTGGAAAATCAAAAAACCTCTACAAAAACTAAAAATACGGACAATTACAACTTAGTTCGTGAATTATAGCGCGTTTGATATCCGGAAAAGTTGTTTTATTTCAAAGTTTTTTTTTTACAGAAGTTATTCATTATTTAAGCACCCTCAACCCACGCTACCATTTTAATTAAAAGCACCAAATAGGAAGATGTCTTGATGATTCAACTATAACGGTTCTAGTTCATTGACGCGCGGTTAACAGCTTGATGTGTTAATTTTTTGCGCTTGTCTATTGCTTTTTGTTTTTTTCTTTTCAACGTTAATAGCATTGTATCGCCGATAAGTTAACAATAATTTAGATTGACGTGTCGAAATTCAGAGAAATAGTGAAATGTCAATGTTTTCGCCATTCATACAATTTTTGCACTCTCATAGTCTTATTTTTTTGTAATTTTTATTGTCTTTTTAATAGCGTTTTAAAATCTTGTGCAAATATTTTGACAGCTTTAGTTGTTTTCAATGCATATTATCATACATTTGTGTAGAGAACTGACACGACATGTCAGAAAGAGATATTCTCAGTGGCCGAACTTAAAAAAAAAACATCTTAAAGTTAAAGCCATTATAGCATACATTACACCATTGAGGCCATTGAACTTTCAACCTAACCTCTAAAAGACTAGAGTTCGGACTCTTTTTGCTCTAAACGGCTATCAGGTACCGTTATTCCAAACATCTAATTAATCTAAACATATAATAAGGCTAGAAAATTCGTCCGTGTGGGATTGACTGATATCGCGATCATTAGCGAACACATGAAATTTTATTTTATATTAATACTCGAAAATATTTTTTTTATTTCGTCGTCGTCGTCGTCGTCTCAGCCACATAACATCCACTGCTGGGTATAGGACTCCGCCAAAAGGGGGGTTTTGCCATAATCGCCACGCTTGGCAGGCGGGTTGGCGATCGCTGTATGGCCAAGTTTGTAGGAGACGCTGCTGCCTATCTCCTGAAGGCCGAACCCCTTAGTCGCCTTTTACGACACCCACGGGATGAGAGGGGGTAGTGCTAATCTAAGCTACATAGCATTTTTTTATTTAAATACTAGAAAATATAAAGGTCACTTGTCTCCATAGCGCTCAGACGGGACTCGGTCCAGGATTGAGTTACCGTGACTTATGAGGGCACGTCGAATTTTACCAGTATATTCATCTTTCTACTTGGTTGGTGTTCGGGTTTGAACTATTAACTTGATGAAATGATAAAACTGATATAATAAAACTTGTGTATATTTAGAATAAAAGGCTATAAAAATATTATGAGTTAGATGGTAAATGATATGAGTACGCGTGACTTGATAGAATGTTAATTGCGAACTGTTTTATAATATAATAATCAAAATAAAGTAATTTGCTTCAATGCGTATGAATGTGGGTCAGTAATGAAAATGCTGATGATGCGATGTACGCGCTTGCTCGTACAGTTGGCCAGCATCGTTCCATCAATTAGGATTTGCACTTTGGGAGTGCCGGTAGAAGTAAAAACCGCTTAAACGAAAATAACGATCAAAATCCACTATATCCTGACCACAACTTCATAAAAAGTTGATGAAAACGGAGACCAACTTGATTTGGCAGGTAAATTCATTAAAACTGACCTGGCATCAATATGAAAGTTGGTAGTAATGAGAGATCTTTATATAATGGTTATATTAACTAATATACGTAGATCTTTCAAGTGTGAGACTTTATGTAATTTGAAATAGGTCAACGGTAAAAGGGTCTTACGAATTTTCGATCAGGTCAGGTGTCCTGACGCGACTTTAACATTTTTTCCCATCCCAAAAATTGTAAACTCTGATGTGCACAATGCCGCTAAAGAAGTTTTCACTTCAATAATACTGATCACTTCAAACACAACAAAACGTAGCCTGGATAGGATCAAAAACATAGGATACTTTTTATCCCTACATTCTCACGGGAACGAAAAACACGCGGGCGAAACCGCGGGCTGCCAGTATACTTATATTATCCATACTTATAAAAATGCACAGTAACTCTTTACTGTAAAGTAAGTATTTAGAAAGAAAGAAAGAAAGAAATAATTTATTTGCTGGAAAACCATGTATGTACATTGCGATAGTCTACAATATTAATATGATCCAATAGTTTTCTGCCGTATACAGGTTGGCATGCAAATATTAGTTTAGGTAGTCGTAATCAAACATAATAATTAATGACCACTTCTATACCTACTTTTACAAATTTGAATTCTATCTCAGTTAGTTATATTTCATGTCAGTCCGATAATACTAGTTACAAAAATGATGTCAATTGGATTAAATTACAGTCAAATATAAATTTTAATTTAAATAATAAATTACACATGTGACATTCGATTTTCACTGACTTTCTTTGTGTTCCAGATATTCTTGAACAGAGTAAAAGTTTTTTTCTATAAGCCACCGATGTAATGACTTTTTGAATATGTTTCGCTCAATAGGCAAATCTACGAGACTCATTGGTAACTTATTTAATATTTTAATGGCCATGTAAAATACATTTTTCTGAAATAATGTCAGATTACATTTTGGTATGACAATTTTGTTTCGTCTGGTGTTTCGTACATTTGTTTTTAGATCCTTATTTTTAATGAAGTACTCTGGGTTCCTTTTGACAAACCAGCATAACTCTAATATGTACAAACAGGGCATAGGCAAAATTTATGAAATATTATATTATTATAATAGAATTTTCTTGAAATTAAACAACTTATACGGATATCAAACGCGCTATATTTCACGAACTAAGTTGTAAATGTCCGTATTTTTTTGGTTTTTAGGGGGTTTTTAATTTTCCCGACGTTTCGGCACGGCAGCTGCCGTGGTCACGGGATGAGATGTGAATTTTCTTATTCACCTGGGAATGTGTCTTTAGTAGCCTAATGTTTAATAGCCTATCATTTATTTTTTTATGAGCTATCGAATGCAAATAGACAAACATAATGAATACAGCTTTCTATCGTTAGGGTAGGTAGGCACAGCACTGCAGGCCTTTACTCTTATTATATTCCAAAGTCATGCTTTTTATCCAACTTCTGTCTTACTTCATCTATTTAAACTTCCATTTCTCCAGTTCCCTATAACTTTACGTAGCAAATCGGCTATTTCTCTCTTGCTATCTCCGGTCTACCAACATCCATTAGAAACCATCATGTCATAAGAACGTTTTGTTTTCGTTTTGTATTTATTGAAGTTGTTACATTTTGACATACTTCACACTTTGGAGGCGATGATTGAGCGAAGACGTCACAAAACTTCCGTCAGAATCAAGCTTAGTTTTAGAGGTTCGTAGTACGAAACAGCATGGTAAGATTGAAACAACACTGCGCTAACCCCGGGTTTCTATAATTTACTACCGGATTGTTTTGGCTACGGACAGTTATATTTTGACATATTTTCCATAGAAGAAATGTCAAAATTAAACTGTCCGTAAGCAAAACAATCCCTGTATTCACATTACATTTCTAATACATCTTTCTCTGTTATACCTCATCTCTCTTGCTTTCGCTAATGATCACATTCCTCATACCTGCCTTATTTTTTCAGATAACATTCGTTAAGCCAAGTCAGAGGCCCTTATAGGCCGCTTGATAAACTCTGACACCAGAGTTGCCCGCTTATCCTCATACAACAGTAAATATTGGATAGTCAGTTCCTCAGTGGTTGAGAATTCCGGGAGGCACGATATCACTATTAGCCTTATCGTTACTTGACATGAGGTATGATGAAGGCATAACGTCTTCCTGTTGTATGATGGAGAATAATAATATACTAAGGAAAGAAATACTAGATTTCTGAAAGGATAGATATATAAGATCATTAGTTACGCAAAAGTTCGCGCGAAAAAATAAGAAGCAATTGTACATACTTCCATTTATTTGATTTTGACAGACAGACAGACAGATTGAGAACATTAAAAACAACTAAACTTAATAATCATAGCTAATGATCACAATTGACCGAGATCTACCATCATTCGGACACACCCAAAACCGTTTTTTATTGCATTTAATAGCGGAATAATCTGTACGAATTTCACGGTGATGATCATAACCACAGTACATAATGTAATACTAAACAGTAAGTCATTTTTCGACGCAGTTTTTTTATTTTCATACGAGGTAATTAAGGCGCATAGATTTTGCAATGGCGACCGTGGTTCGTACCAGTGATGATGTACATGCTATATATGGTGCTTTGTGGGTAGGCCACCACAAGCTGGACAGATGATGCGATCTAGTACTTATGAATCTAAAGGTCGCGGGAATCCATGAACCGGCTGTCGTTAAGATCTTTGGGGAAAGCATAATACCCAGCAGTGGGTGTCATGCGGCTGATACGACGATGATGATGAATGATGAGATCTAAGAAACTATATTTAACTATTTGTATGCTAAACAAAGAAATCATTTTCATACTAATTGATGAAATTATAATATTGTCATATCATAAGATTCATAAGGTATTAGGCATACCGTTTTGTGCAACGACAGAAGATAGCAAATTCTTTTGTAAATCCCTGATCTATCTATATACTTAATTCAGGTTCGCAAAATTTGTGACGACTCGATAGGGACTTTGGCGCGTAGTACGCGGCCGAGTAAGGTATCAAATTAAAGGTACTCGAGTCTATTTGTTAAACGTGATGATCACAAACTGCAATTAAAGATTTTCGCATAATTTGGAATTTTTCGTCGATCGACGAACCCGAGTATCGGGTTGTAACCGCCCTAGTAATAATTACTGCCAGTCTTTTGAAGACATTTTGGTAGAAAAAAAACTCAATAATAATACTTACCTATATCATGCATGAGAAATTTTAAAAGGGTTTATAATCGCCTAAGTCTTTTGAAGACATTTTGTTTTTAACCGACTTCAAAAAAGAGGAGGTTCTCAATTCGACGGAATCTTTTTTTTATGTATGTTACTCGATTACTCGATGACGGCTGGACCGATTTGAGTAATTCTTTTTTTTGTTCCAAAGGGTTTACTTTTCATGTAGTCTCATTGTCATCATGCCAGGATTTGATGAGGGAATCCTGGACAAATCCAGGAAACTCTTCAAATATTATAGGCAACCCTATAGCGATTTTGGAGTTTTCCATAGTAACTCATGCATATTCTTCCGGAAAGCATCATTTGGTGAAATGGAACCAGGAGAACTCCTCAATAAGTAACGTCCCTGCACCGGGAAAAGCAGCATTTTGTAAAAGGTGATGAGCAGTTGACAAAGCTTAGCTATTAGCATAGACATGGGACCTCTTCTACCGTTAAATATAGTAAAATAAAAAACTATTTATAAAAAAAATTAAAACCGACTTCAAAAAACTAAAAGCAAAAAATATGCCTTTTGGAGTCGGTGTCTTTGCGGTATCTTTGCGGCTCTATATTTTTTGCTTTTTAGTTTTTTGAAGTCGGTTTTATTTTTTTGTCATACATTAAGTTACTGTGCTTTAACGTACTGTGTCAGTCGTCTCTATGAATAATTCGCACCTACTGCCCGAGTTACGAGCTTCGCTATGAAATTATTATACTCGTATATATGGTAAATGGCAATTTCGCAGTGAAAGTCAAGTGCGGTTAAAACATAATAAAACAGTAATTGGAACAAAAAATTAGTTCAGTATGTACTGTATTGAAACAAAAAAATTGTTCAGTCTGTACTGTATTGAAACAAAAAATTTGTTCAGTCTGTACTGTATTGGGGCCGGAGAGGTAATGAGCAATGGAAGAAAAGATAGAAAATTAAAAACTGGGTGTTTCATTGGAATAATAAATTTTGCTTTATCTTTTCATTATTCGGGAGCACTTTTCCCGAACAAATTTGGTGTTGTACAGTCGGGAAACTTCGCGTTTGACCAGAAAAGTTTTTTGGAAGTGATATTTAAAAAAGGTATAGACTTACAGAAAACGGAAACTATTCGGGTGAAACCGCATGCGGAAGTTAGTATCACAAAATAACAGAACATTAATAGGTAGGTATTTTATTTGAATAATACATAATTTCTTTAGTCTCATTAAAAATGTTTTCCCGTTTAACGAGCTTTTTTGGGCATGTTGTTTCAAAAAGTAACTACTTAGTAGATATGTAGAAAAAGTTTATATAACAGTACCTGCCGCTCGCGGTTTCACCCGTGCGGTTCCCGTTCCCGTGGGAATATCGGGATAAAAAGTATCCTATGTTCATAACCAGGCTATCTTCTATCTGTGTACCAAATTTCATTCAAATCCGTTCAGTAGCTTTTGAGTTTATTCGTTACAAACAAACAATAAAAAAATTCCCTTGTGTCATGTGGCTGAGACGACTACGAGCGACGGGTTGCTATAACCGCCACGCTTGGCAGGCGGGTTGCCGATCGCAGTATTGCCAAGATTTTAGAAGACCCTGCTGCCCGACTTCTGAAGGCTGTATTCCCATAATCGCCCTTAACGACACCCACGGGATGATAGGGGGTAGTGCTGTTCTAGGCTGGCACTACACAATGGGGGGTCGGGAGGCGGGTGTCCCCCGGCCCCCCCCCACTTTCTCATCATTAGGATGGGAAGGTGGGGATACAAGGGGATATATACCCCTTCCGAACCTCCACCGAGCTCACACGCTGGGTGGGGGTGCGGGAGGGCCGTGTTATGGAGTGCGTGGCCTATATGTTTGTATAGGCCGTTTACTCCAGGTGAGTCCAACATTTCGAATCGCCCCTGCACCTGGGGGCGAGGGATGCGTAAAAGCATTTCTCCTAGTATAAAAAAAAAGGCTGGCACTACACAGTATAGAAGTATAGATATAGAAATAATAAAACATTAAGTAGATATTTGCTTTAAATAATACAAACTATTTACCCTTATTAAAAACGTTTCCCGATTGTAAAATGTAAGAAGTTTTCTAAAATATCAGTAGAGGTTGTCATCCCGTGACCACGGCAGCTGAAAAGGTGCCGAAACGTCGGGAAAAAAACCCCTAAAAAATCAAAAAATACGGACAATTACAACTTAGTTCGTGAAATATAGCGCGTTTGATATCCGTAAAAGTTGTTTTATTTCAATATCAGTAGAGGTATTTAGGGAGCGTTGTTTCAAAAAGTAATAGATTTCTAGAAAAAATATACTTACTCATCACAAATAATAGAACATTAATAGGTATTGCATTTGAATAATTAACCTTATTACTTTTCGGATACACGTTTCGTGAACAAAAACGGGTATGTATACAGTACAGTACAAACGAGGAACGCCTCAGTCGACTAGTTTTTCAGGGAAAAGTTTTTCGCAAAGTTATAAGATTAGGCATATTATTTATTATTCAAATGAAACACCTTTTAATATGCTTTTAATTGAAATATATACTTTTCTCCCATCCCGTGATCCGTGGTCATCCCGTGACCACGGCAGCTGAAAAGGTGCCGAAACGTCGGGAAAATCAAAAACCCCTAAAAAACCTAAAAATACGGACAATTACAACTTAGTTCGTGAAATATAGCGCGTTTGATATCCGTAAATGTTTTATTTCAATAAACTTTTCTATAAGGCAGAATGGTCAAACATGGTTTCGGTTTGTATCAGTATCAAATCTTTAAAAAAAAATAAGTTTTTTATTTTGACTAAATGCCTTAAATAAGTACCTTACTACCACAGAAACTAATAATTACATCTTACTCAATAATGCATACTATAAGACAAAGTCAAATCAAATCATGTAGGCAGTTTTCAATAAAATAACCTATAAATTGATGAACTTCATAAGCATGTTTGCTTGGGATGGACAAAAATGTTAAAGTCGCGTCAGGGCACGTGACCCTGATCGAAAATTCGTATGACCATTTACCGTTGACCTATTACAAATTACATAAAGTCATATTAGTTAATAACAACCATTATATAAAGATCTCTCATTACTACCAACTTTCACATTGACAGGTCAGTTTTAATGGATTTACCTGCTAAATCAAGTTGGTCTCCGTTTTCATGAAGTTGTCTTCAAAATATAGTAGATTTTGATCGTTATTTTCGTTTAAGCGGTTTTCACTTTTGCCGGCACTCCCAGAGTGCAACCTGTTATTTTTTTCTAGCTGAGACTAAGTTCAAAACACTACAAAATGATGTGGGTTCCATTCGGGCACAATGTCATACAAATTGATACCAAACGCCATACTGCATTGGTCAGTCTCCAGTTATATTTGAAACAACGCTCCCTAAAAACCGAGAACTTTGTATAATCGAGTAATCACCCTTATACATATAAGGTGTTAATTTAGTAAGTGCCCATCGAGCAGGGGTTGCCCAGGTCAAGGATATAGAATACAATTTTGGCAAAATATTATTTTTTAATTTTTTCTGATTTCGACCACGGACTCAAATAGCTAAATCACCCATTTCCTTGGTTACTTATTTAAAACAAGTTGGTTTTACGTTTGGTTTTGCTGATCCTTAATATTCAATAGGTATCTAATGCTTAAAATATGAAAGTTAAAATAAATTCTAAAATTAAATTAAAAAAAAATGCTTATTCCAAAAAAAAATATTGTGTAAATTGTTGACCTGAGCAGCCCCTGCTCGATCGGCACTTACTAAAATAACATCATATATATTTTACTGATTTGTAAAATCTTTTAATTAATGAATTATGTATTATCAATATTTTCCTTTACCTTTCGCTATTGCCACATGTACGAAGCTCAAGCACACCAATAGCTTGACAAACGCCATTTTTTTTCTCCAATGTCAGTTCCTTGTATCACTATAATTCACTATTTATCTGAAACAAAACAGAAACTAAATTAATTAAATTTAATTTGCAGAGCATTGGTAGGGGTTGCAGGTCAGGCTTATTATGTAAAAAAGAGTGACAGATCGCGGTTCCTAAAATATTTCGATATCGTCACAGTGATTTGGTATTAAGTTAATTTTAGTTAATTAACCCTTTCGCGGACATTCAACGCCTATAGCAGTGATAACAATAAACATTCTATTGTGTCTCGTTCACTGTCCGCGAAAGTGTTAATTTAGTCTCTCGTTGCTGTGGACACATTCCGGTGATTAAACAGACTTTGAATATTTCTATAGAAACTAGCGCCACTGGGATCGATTAAAAAGAGAATTTAGGTATGCTTTGGTGACAGAGTGATTTTCTAATAACATAAAAAAAACATGAAAAACTGTTCTGTGGCCATAACATTTTAGTTCCTTAGTTTTTCCTTCGAGGCAGCACTATAATATTTCTTACATATCGTGTTTGACTGCGAACTTTTCCGTTATTAATTTTAACTTTTAATTTTTTAACGTGTGAATAAATTGGTGACTTTTTACACTGGCTGTGTCTTCCAAATTACAATGTCAATTTTATTATCTGACATAACTTGTGTTTTACTTTATAGTACGATTTGACTAGACCTTATTATTACCGATATTTTTCTGTTTTTTGTTTTTATTTATGTTTCTAATTTATGATTTTTATGTCTTTGTTATGCAAAAAAATTCAAATTCAAATTCAAAAAAATATTGGAAAAAGTCGACTCGACTACAAGTTTTTCTCAGACAGGACTTGAACCTGCGATCTTTGAGTAACCGGCCCATCCACTGCTCTATTTTTTATTATGTTGTAAGGGAAGTGAAATAGTCAATGTCTCAATAGCTCAATTGGTGGAGCATTGGCCAAGCAACCAAAGCTTGCAGGTTTGAGTCCCGAGAGAGTAAGTTGGCAGCTATTTTCCAGTATTTATTTTATTTGGTTCTCAAAACATGTAACTCTTAAAACTAAATTAGTAACAAAATTAAACTTAAATTCTAAAAAAGTATACATATGACAATTTAATTTAGCTAATGATAGTTTCGCTGGAACATATTTTTTTTTCGCGTCGTCTCAGCCACATAACACCCACTGCTGGGTATAGGCCTCCCCCAAAAGGGGGGGGTTTGATATAATCGCCACGCTTGGCAGGCAGGTTGGCGATCGCAGCATAGCCAAGTTTGTAGGAGACGCTACTGCCCGTCTCCTGAAGGCTGAGTCCCTGAGGGATGAGAGGGGGTAGTGCTATTTCTAAGCCGACACTACACAGCTTATTTTTTTTTTAATACTAGTTAAAGAAGTTAGATTTAGATCGATGTCATCTCAATAATCTTTGTACAGAGATATTGCACGCGTTTAAACTTTACAGTAGTGTTATTCCACAATAAATAAATATTTCTTACACTCACACCAATTAACCTAGCCCAATGTAAGCACTGAAAGGCTTGTGTTATGGGATACTAGGGTAACGGATATAAATACATACAATTATATCATCATCAGCTTGTGGACGTTCCAGGGATGTAGGGTGTTCGATGATAAATTAGAACATTAGACTTTAAATGATATTATAATATTTATTAGGTAAAAGGCAAATTACATGTTAGCAGTTGACGAGTACGTAAAGTAATGCGTCATCTTTCATCTATCATGCGCGAACGGAATATGAAAAAAGCGCTTACTCTAACTTATTTTAATAACTAATTCTATTACTCACACACACACTACATCTTCCCCCGAAAAGTAAAAAAAAAATACATTCTAGTTTTTTTTTGTATTTTCTTTTAACATATAAGACTACAAACAAAAGCCTTAGTTATATACTTATGGACAATTTTTTCCTTATTATTTTTAACAATCTTTACGGAATACCTAATCTTTTAACTAATCGTTAATACATTTATCATACATAGTTTTTCTTAATTGTTTACTTTTGACAAATTTTGTATGGCATCAGATTGTGCTCTTTGAAGTCTGAATTTAAATTCCATAGGATAATTATCATAGTTATACAATGGATCTACGGGCTTAGTTATGTTAGTAGGCAAACGCCATAAATGACCAAATACTAACTCGTGTGGCGTATAACGAGTTTCTGAGTGAACTGTGGTGTTGTATGAAAAGCACCAATACTGAACCCAAGAGCTCCATGAACTAGGATGGTTATTAGTTTGTATACGTAAATATGAACGTAATAAATTATGTGAATTTTCAAGAGATCCAATACTTTTATGATGATAAGCGGTTGCCATTAACTGGTTGATATTTAATATTTTGCACAATAGGCTATTTGACAATGCGAAAAATAAAGTGTCCATTACTGTTATCAGTATAAATTATGAGTTTAAAATGGTTTTTTATTAACGTAAGTTGAAAATAATTATAAATTTATTTAAAAATCCGTAAAAAAAAATGCGTTTTTTAAACGTTTTGTCACGTGACACAAAACGCTCCTGATTCGTCGAGTTTATAATGACGTCACCTGCTTGTAAACCTCGTTTGCCTACGTATGTGGATGATATGCAGAATACAGGCAAGTGACGTCACCGAACCCATTGCAGCGCCATATTGTCAAAGTAGCGTTTTGGCGCGCTATTTAAATATTGAATTTTTAATTTGATATTTTTCAGCAAATATGTACCAGAATTAAAAAAAACAACTCTTACTGGGTTCCTTAAACTACACTACATAATATAAAATGGATTTTGTATTATGTAGTGGAGTCAAATAGCCTATTCTTAGTTTTTAAAGGATAAGCTTCAACGTATTTTGTAACTTCACATTGTAAAGTTAAAATATAAACATTATCAGAATCGTCTCGATCGAGGGGCCCAACGAGATCTAAATAAATTTTCTCGAACGAAGTAGAAGCTGTAGACGTTATTTGCAATGGTTCTTTTATGAACTAACACCCATATTCTAAGTCGTTCCTCCAAAACTTACTCGTCCTCGAATTAACGAAACCTCATTGAAAACCTATTCAAAATACTCCTCGAAATCGGTATTCTAAGTCATAACTCCGTAAGGACCTGGAGGAGCCAAAGAGTACGTAGCCACTCCGTGTTAGACCTAGCGCACACTACCATTTTTACCCACGACGAGGTTGAGTGGAGTGTAAAAAGTTTTCGAGGAACGATTTAGAATATGGGGGTTAGTGTTTTTTGCGTTTGACACTTACTACACCTTGCAACGAAATTCTTGATGTCTTTATAAATGTTTGGCCAATAATAATATTTTTTAATATTATTGGACATTCTCCTAATTCCAGCATGTCCACTAGAAGCTAACAAATGAAAATCATTCATAATTATTTTCTTTTCGTCTTCAGTAATTATTATTTGTACATCTTTTATTATACAAAATGTAGGATTATGTTTCAAAACTTTTTATTTTACTAGCTAGCCATTCAAATAAATATTTATTACACTTACTTTTAATAATTATTATCTTTTAAATCATTTTTTTTACAAAATTTCACCAAGTCTTTCAAAAATTCGTCTCGCGAGAGTCCTGATAAAGTATATTGGTTAATAATAAATAGAGATTTCATGGGTAAATATATCATCCTCCTACAGCCAGAATAAATAATTTTATTTTGTTTGTCACTCTCCGATAGTTTAATTAATAATCTAAGAAGATTTTGTTCTGACATTAAGGTCAGTTCAATGTCGTTATCGCGTTTTTTAAGAATTTCTACCAGTCTAGGTTGATCAGGTCTAAAATTCGAAGATACTCTGGATTCTATCTCGTTGTTTTCTACCTCGACTTCATTTAACTTCCTACACTGCGCCCTAGTCATCACACACATAACTTTCTGGTGCATTTCCGATAATTCTTTTGATGAAATAGTAATTCTAGACAAAGCGTCTGCTGTTCCGTTATTTTTCCCATTAATATACTCTACGTTAAAGTCATACTGTTCTAAACATAGTCTAAATTTTGTTAAACGACTTGACGGGTCGTTCATATTAAAAAGGTAAAGTAAAGGCTTGTGATCAGTTTTAATGATAAACTTTCTACCAAACAAATACGGACGGAAATATTTTACTGACCACACTATTGCTAACAACTCTTTTTCGATTATCGGGTAATTTATTTCACTTTTATTTAAACTACGACTTGCATAGGCAATTGGTTTACCATTCTGATTACATAACACACTACCTATAGCAAATCCTGAACTATCTGTCTGTAAAATAAATGTGTTACTATCTTTAAAATCTGGATAATCTAATACTGGTGGGCTCGACAAAAATTTCTTTAAACACAAAAATGACTTTTCACAAGCATCTATCCATTCAAATGTGACATATTTGCGGCATAAACGATTCAAAGGTAAAACTATTTCAGCAAAATTACGAATAATCTTTCTGTAATAGTTAGCAAAAGCAACAAAGCGTTTGACGTCTTCGACTGATGCTGGTCGTGGATAACTATTTATTACACTTATCTTTTCAGGATCAGGTAAAATACCTTCTGAACTAATTACATGACCGAGATATAAAACTTGACGCTTTATAAAATTCACACTTAGATGGATTAAGCTTTAAATAAACCTTTCTAAGCCGACCTAAAACTGACATTTAATTTTGATTATGATAATTTAACGTTCTCCCGAAAATTATAAAATCATCTAAATAAAGAAGACACACTACACCGTCCTCTGCAGGACATAGGCCACTCCTAGCTCACGCCTATTGTGGCGTTCATAGGAGGCTATTAGCCTACTGCTACCACGCTGGCCAGACGGGTTGGTAGAGGGTTTGTTTCCAGTTTTCCTTCTCTCGCACAGGTGTTCAATGCGTCGAGCATCTTAGTCGACTCTTACGACATCCCAGGCATGTAAGGGAGTGGTGACACTTGTATTCTTAGGCCGTCACCACACGGCCGGATATAATTATACATATATAAGTATTTATGTGTAGAAATATGATATATAAACGTTCATTACTCAGATAAAAAATGTTCGTATTCATCATACAAATGCCCCATCACATTTGCCCCTACCGGGATTCGAACCCGGGACCTCAGAGTAAACGACACCTTGAAACCGGTGTACGTACCACTCTACCACGGAGGTCGTCAAATATTATACTACAGTTTCGCAGAATTTTCCATACAAATAATAAAAATCGATGTTGAGAACGAGTTCCGTAAAACTAAATTGGATTTTTTTTTAAGTTTAGGTGATCTGACATAATAGTAGATTACTGCAGCGGCCAGCAAAAGAGGCATTGATGGACGAACATGCTGCCAAGGCACACATGCGTAAGTCCATCAATGCCTAATTGTGGCCAAGGCTTGTATAGTGCTTTTCTCAAATAATGCGCAGAAATTAAAACTAAGTGTACCTAGGCAGAACTTTGTACTTTTTGAAATCAATGACGAAAAACAATAATTTTACCCGCGTTAAAGTATACATTTGTTTTTTTTTTCTAATAAACAGCTTTCTAATTGGAAGCCAGGTAAAACCAATAAAACCTTTGATAAGTTGCCATGTTCCGGAGTAAAAGATCGTTTCAATTTTAAATTACACGTCAGATATGAGTTTACTATGTAATTTATATGGCCACTAAACACTGGATTTTCATACAACTTTTGTCGGCCGCTGCTCGCATGTATGTGGCCACACGATATAGATTTATCTCGGAAGAAGGTTGTCAATTTCCAAGCTTGTTTGAGAAAAGATACTTATTTCACAGATAAACATAGTAATACAACCATGTTATTGAATCTGAACTCATAACTGTACACACACTGCACTGCACGGTTGGGCGGGCTTCACCGAGGCGTGGAGTTCGATTCCCGGTTGAATCAGTGATTTACTTAATGGCTGTGTGCTAAGCCGTGACTACAATGGATAGGAAGAGGTTAAAAACTTAGAAGCTAAGGTCCGGTTGCTCGTATATTATAGTAAAGTTCAAGTTTAAATTCAACTGTTGTCAATTTTGACTTCGGTAAAAAAAGAATACGTCGATTATTTTCGCATTCAGTTGCCCAAAAATATTTTACGCGGCGGTGAAATTAAACAAGGGTTAAAAGTGAATTTTAAATAAATAACCTAAAAACGGTAGGTAAGCGATAACTACAAATTCTACTAATGTCAAAATTTTAAACCACCCCCACCTTGTCGGTTATTTTGACTGCCGTTAAATCGGTAATTTGACTGCTCGTTAAAGCAACCGCTGCTTCAACAACGCTTTTAAATTTGTCCGCCGGTTAATTTTACTTTAACCAAATTTTTTTATTTTTTTTATTATTTTATGAATGGCAGGGAGACTCTTAGCCTTCATCATACCTGATGTTAAGTATTGATAAGGCTGAAGATGAAAGCGAGTCTCTCCTGGAATCCTCCGCCACTGAGGAACTGGCTATCTTATCTCGAACTGCCGGAACAAAACAATGCTGAAAACATTGTTGTTATGGCGTCAGGCTTAGATAATATGGTGGTAGCTAGCCAGGCGGACTAACAACAAGTCCTACCACCAACCAAATTAACCCTAAAGTTAGCGTAACCGAGCTACGAGCAACCGGACATAAGAGCAAAAGGTAAATTTTAATTGCTATTTGCAGATTACACTAGAAAATAAAGATTAAAGTGTCCGAAAAAAATATCATAGATATTAGAGCCTATTTGGAAGTGGAAAAACATAAAATGATAAATTTTTGTCGATAGGAAAAAATCTGAAAGTTACGTTTATTTTTCTACTTGAATCAATTTCTTTCCTATGTGATGTATGAGAACTGGGCCAATAAAAAGCATAAAATAATATAGTATAAAATAATAAAATTAAATAATATAAAACAAAATAAAATAATATAAGCATAAATAGTTATTTGTTATGCAAGGCTGGAAAGTTGGTTATTTAGCGGCGAGTTGCCTCTATTGAAATCTGAGCAAGTGAAGGATTCTAGGATTGAATCCTTAGCGAAGCGAGGATTTCAAAGGTACAAGACGCTAAAAACTTTTCTGCCGAGCGCAACATACAATTTTTCACCTCACAACAGCGAGGAACATTATGGTTGTTTCCGCGGTCAACTTCCGGTAAAAAATTATTTAAACATAAAGTTTAATCTAAATATACCTTATTCTCGTTCTTTTTATGATATAAAAAACTAAAATAATAAAAAAGGGAGTATTATAGTTAATTTGATTTCCTTTGTCCGTAAATTCTATACTTCGCGTGTTCTTTTTTCGAAAATAATGACACATTTCCATGCATGTTTGAGAAAAATATATTATTGATTGGATGACCGGGATTTTTTTCAAAACAATGATAATTTTAGAAGTAGATTGAAAAAAAAAATTTAGCGCTTACGATGTTCTTATTACGCGCAGAGTTCTATCGTCTGTCGCCTTTCATACAAATCCATTCGCAGAGTAATAAATAAACTAATGTACAAAAAGTTAACAAAGTAATCCCGTCAGGGCGATATGAGACTGTTGCTTTTTTCTAGTATATTTTCTTGTTTAATATTTATCACATAAAAATAGCATTGTAAAGTGCAAAATTAAAAATTTATAATTAACCTGAAATATAAAATCAAACTATTTCACTTTCCCTTACAACATAATAAAAAATAGAGCAGTGCATGGGCCGGATACTCAAAGATCGCAGGTTCAAGTCCTGTCTGAGAAAAACTTGTAGCCGAATCGACTTTAACCAATATTTTTCTATTGATTTTTTTTCATAAGTATAAAAAATACTTTTATATTATAAATTAAAAACATAATAAACATAATAATTGACAAAGTAAACCCTATTTATAATAGTAGCACTTTCTATCGTATCTTTAAATTTGCAATATTTTAAATGTATGTAAGTATACAAGATATAAAATATAAAGGAATTATAAAGTTTAGGAGAAAATGCAATTTTCAAAGTGCAACACTACTAAGTTATAAATAGCTAGTGTAGGGTGTTAAAGTTATATTATGAAGTTCAAATATCTCTAATGAATGTTTTAATTTTTAAAAAAGTAAAAGTCTGATAAGTACTGCAAGAAAAAAATCGATATAGGACTCGAACCTTCGAACTTGAGGCCGAGTCGATATTTTCCAATATTTTTTATTAAAAAATTATCTTAGTATAAAAATAGCACCGGAAATGTCAGAACTTAAAAATATATAATAATAAACCCTATTTATCTTTTGCATCTTCAACTTTTGAATACAGCCTCTTTCTGCTGCTGTCAATTTTTTTAGCAACATTACATAATTGTGTAAAAACCTTAAAAGCCACAAAACCTCCTTTTGCCAGTCATCCTTTTTCATCACGAGCCACAAGAGCGAGACAGGTAGACCACGAAAAAATTAACTTACCTCACACACAACCCGTGAACATATCTTTAAACACAACACAACCAACAAAACTTTTTAGTTTAACACCAAAAATGGCGGGCACTGTGTCAGAATTGTCGTATTTCGAACGTTTTTGTTCGTTTTTGGCGGGATTTTTGACGTTTCGTTTAGTTTTTTCGCGTTTGTCAATTGTTTCGTTTTATGTGCGCGAACGCAGGCTTCGCTTGCGCAGTCGGTGTGGCAACTGACGGCTGTTGAGAGCGTTAGTGGCCAGAAACTCGCCTTGAATATCTTATGTGGTTAGGGAGAGTGTACACAGGTGCGATTACTCTTGACGGGATCGCGTTGAGATCGAGATTGAATGTCAATAATTAATACTGATTTTCGACGTTGTTCGATTTTGATTGACGCTACAATCGATTTATAGAGTAAAAAATAATTTATTTAATAATTTCAAGTATATTTTTTTAGTTCAATTACTTATTTTAAGTCATAATTATTGACTTTGACGTTAATTCAATCTTGCGTCAAGGGGCCTGTTTGAAAGACCTTTGACCGAGTTGGGATAAAGATTATGGGAGTCATTATCGACGTAAAGAAATGACTAAACCCCGGCTCCTATATTCAGGAGCAATTCGTTTTGGCTATATATTTTGTTAATTATCCGTAGAAAAATTCGTTCGTTAAAAAACCGCCAGGCCGATTATCTAACAGAAACTCGGTTCTGTTTCACTTTCGTCCTGTCATTACTGTCACATTTTCATATTGTTTGACAGCTGCAACAGCGACTAAACTGAAACGAAACCGAGTTCCTATTAGATAATCAGCCCTAAAGTGTATGTCATTCAGAACTAATGAAGCTTCCAAAAATTACTTTTCCACAAACAAATTTTGTTTCTTATGATAACTTTTAAATAGAAAAATATTGGAAAAAATTAACTAGGCCACAAGTGAATTCTAAGTCTCGGTAGCTCAGCGGTTAGAGCATTGGACCGGATTTCCAAAGGTCGTGGGTTCGGTTCCCATCTAAGAATTCACTTGTGGCCGAGTTAATTTTTTCCAATATTTTTCTATTTAAAATTTATCATAAGTATAAAAATAACAATGAAAAAGAAATGCAGAAATTCAAAAATCATAAATTTTGTTTCTTCTCAAACAAACTATGTTGTTGGTCCACAAAAGGTTCGGGAAACAAGAGGAGCCAGCAAGAAATTCATAAAGGGTTGTTTTTCTCTCTATATTATTTTACACAATGTCGACAATTTTAGAAATGCACTTAACATTTTGATATACAATCTATACTATATATATATAATATTATAAAGAGGAAAGATTTGTATTTTTGTATGTAGCGAAAAAACTCAAAAACTACTGGACCGATTTTGACGAAATTTGGTATAGAGAATCCTTAGACCCCAAGTAGTAACATAGGCTATAAATGATCCCAAAATTCCCATGGGAACGGGAACCACGCGGGTGAAACTGTATCTCGGCCTCTAGTACATAATAATATTATAAATGAGAAATGATGTTTGTTCTTCCTTCAGGCCCTAGTTAAGCAACCAATCGACTTGATTTTTGGCGTATAGTTAGTTAAAAGGACGGAGGGTAACATAGGCTCTTTTTTATCCCGATATTCCCACGGGAACGGGAACCACGCGGATGAAATCGCAGGTGAAAGCTAGTTATATTATATTTGCAGAAATCACATTTCTTAATTTGTTGCGATCCTTACATAACGCCTCTTGCGTTTTTTTCTTTCATAATCATAACTTAAAAAAAGAAAGTTACAGCTTTTCTGGACATAAAATACTAACATAGTTTTTAAGCTCTTAATAACACATTACAGATTCACATAGTCCGAAATAAATGGTTTTTATTTTTATTTAATTTTATGAATCAATGCCCTAAAAACGTGGCAGTGTGAACTCACCTTTAGTTAAGTTGAGTTGAAGTGAGAGCTTCGAAGGTTGCAGTCTTTTAGTTCTAGACTAAGAACGACTGAAGTAGACTAAGTGGTTGATTGAATAATGAACCTTATTTCGATACGAATAAAGACTATACATTTTATTTTATTTTTATTGGTAATTGAAACCAAAAATATCGACTGGAAATATGTATAATACTAATCTTGCATTTTTGAATTAGGGATTGTTAAGGAATTATTTTTGTTTTGGTTTTTCACGGATACTAGATAGATACCTAACGGATAAACATACATACTTTTTTTGTAAATGCATAATATAATATACATATTAAACACCCAGAGCAAGACAAATAGACATATTCATGCACACAAATATTTATCTTGTCTGGGAATCGAACCCGGGACCTCTGGCGCAGAAGGCGGTTATAGATAGTACCTCTGCGTCAAACAGTAGTATGACTGAGTCGTACTTGTGCAGTGTATTAAAATCATGGTTATGAAGAAGAAAATTGGTCTACGCGTCGCTACCTTTGTGCAGAAAACACAGAAGCAAAATTTCATCGCGTTTGTCAAGGCTACGTCCCTGTTTTTTCAGGCGACACATTTTCAGTACAAATTGTTTAAAAATGTTTCTTCTTTTTGTGTTCATATTATTGAGATTTTTTAAAACACTGATATTTGCAGAAACATTTCCAAAAAAATACACTTGCCTACGTCCAATCTTTGACCTTTTATGAACGAGCGTACGATAGTACCTACGTTATTAGACAGCTTTTGATTTGATAAAAATAAGTGTTACGTCTTCCAAAGAGTTATGGTCAGCAGGCCTACTCTCTAAGCCCGTCAACTAAGATACGGACCCCCGTCCGTAAGTTTCCCGAAACTACGGATGGAGCCTACTCTCTATTGATTTCGGATGTACTAGTTTTCAACAAACGGCACAAACACATCGGGAGTAGGGACAATGTCAAAACGTATTCTCATTGATTTTTAGTTCGGGTCTCCGAACTAATAAGCTGTCCGTAGGTGATACGGAGTAGGAAACGTCCGTAACTTAGGCCGAAACTACGGATTTCGTGGTTAGAGAGTAGACTTCCTGCGCTCCGTCCGCCTAACGATATTGCTAACGCTAACGCTATAGCTATCGATTTTAAATCCCCCTTCAAGGGCTCTTGCTGACGGTATCCCTTTCATCCTAAAAATACAAAAATGAATCCAATTGACGAATATAAATATGTAGGAATTGAACAAAAACCATATCGTTGTAGGGTTTTACAAGAGTTTAAAGTATGATAACTATAGCGATATCGTTAGCAATACCGTTAGACGGTAAGGATGCTGGTCACCCATCTTATTCCCGACCACAGCAACGGTTGCTTCACTTTCACGATCGAACAGCTTTTTCTTCAAGTATCGTGAATTAATTATGTCGATGCATCGCCCGGTTTCGGCTAAGGTCATCGACACTAACTGGTTCCGAGAGACAGAATTATATAATTTGTATTTAATAATATGTCTGGTGGGATGACGTGAGTTACGGTTTATTGATTGAACGGTTTTGGTAAAAAAAAACAAGTTAATGTTATTTTATCATTTAAC
Source organism: Chrysoteuchia culmella (assembly GCA_910589605.1). Taxonomy (NCBI): domain Eukaryota; kingdom Metazoa; phylum Arthropoda; class Insecta; order Lepidoptera; family Crambidae; genus Chrysoteuchia; species Chrysoteuchia culmella. The sequence continues at coordinate 3,051,824 of OU342669.1, forward strand.
TAGACTAAAAAATCTTCTAAACAATCATGAGAGACAGGTCAAATTTTTTCAAACTAGTTATTATAAAAAATACTATGTTTTTAGGAATGCATAAGATTTATCAAAACCAACTAAATAATTTTCAAAATCTTTTTTGTTTTTGGCTGCTGACCAAGCTGGGACCAACGGCTATATATTTTGGTCACCCATCCCGTGTCCGACCACTGCGAAAGTAGCACCAAACTTCTCGGCGTTTCTAAAATAAATTCTTCTTCTTGAAGTGCCTCTCCAACTAGTGAAGGTTGGCCACCAGTTCCTTGAATAGATCCTTGTCCTTGGCGATTCGGAACAGCTGGGCCGCGCTCGCGATGCCCTTCCACTCCCTGGGGGGCAATTCTCGCGCTGAGATATGTCGAATTCGACATTTTTCAAACCATAATTTCTTTATTAAAATTCTAAGTAATATCTTTACTACGGTCATAATACTTTAGTTTCAATGATCTTTGACAATCCTATAATGCTGAAGATTGTTTTCTGTGAGTTTTAAATATAGATTTATGGCTCCAAAAATGTAGAATTCGAGATGTCGATTGCGCGAGAATTGCCCCCCTGATGTTGCGAAGCGCCGATTTTCTCCTGCGACCAACTCTTTCTTGCGTAAAATAAATTAGATTAATTTGATTGTCATGCATATTCTGTAGTTAACGTTGTTCTAGGACAGGGATTCCCAAAGTGGTCAATATCGGTTTCCCAGGGGTCGACATTAACGAAAACTGATTTTGAGGGTCGACGAGGTCTAAAATTTGACCCCTACTTCTTTTTTAAAACTTTCAAGATAGGTACTACATGTTGTGTGACGTGATTGTTTAAATAATGACCTACTTACCTTACTTATAAGTATTTTCGTAATTTATATTAGTTTGTTAATAACACTTTAAATTTACATTTTTATAAGTCTATTAATTTTGTTTTTTGATGAAAAAATTATGTCAAATTCACTCACCTAACCAACTACAAAGTTTTTTAATTGGTAACTAAAGCAGATAGGAAATAGTTAAGTAATTGTTATAGTAATATTTTTTGACATGATCCTACGTAGTTTATGTTGTGTTGTATTATCGGTGTTTTTAATCATGTTTTCAATTTTTATTTTTTTGTAATGTAAATGGAATAAATGACTATACCTTTGACTATGCCTATTTAGTATCAATAGGAATAAAAACTAAAGATAGGACGATAAATATTAAACAAGAAAACATACTAGAAAAAAGCAACTAGTCTCATGTCGCCCTGACGGGATTCGAACCCGCATCCTTGGGAGTCCGGCCCAATGCACTAACCAATTATGCTACAGAGACCTATGAGGACACGTCGAATCTTTCTAGTATATTCACCGTTCTACGGTGTTGGCCACCGTCGCTTCATCAATGAGAGAAATATCCTCGCATTAATATTTATCACATAAAAATAGCATTGTAAAATGCAAAAAAAAAAAAAAAAGTAATTAGATGGCTGTTTCATCTTTATCGATAGTCAAACATCTGTAAAGATGTTTCTTTCGAATGCGAGGATATTTCTCTCATTGATGAAGCGACGGTGGCCAACACCGTAGAACGGTGAATATACTAGAAAGATTCGACGTGTCCTCATAGGTCTCTGTAGCATAATTGGTTAGTGCATTGGGCCGGACTCCCAAGGACGCGGGATCGAATCCCGTCAGGGCGACATGAGACTAGTTGCTTTTTTCTAGTATATTTTCTTGTTTAATATTTATCACATAAAAATAGCATTGTAAAATGCAAAAATAAAAAAAAAGTTATAAAGATAGGACTTTTAAATTACTTTAGCTATGGGGGTCTAAGGTTTGCCCAAAATAGTTTGGGAATACCTGCTCTAGAAACCAACGCTGGTTTACATGTAAGGGTACCTCACCTCCTCTGGGAATTATTAATTTCTAATTATCCAGTTAATTTGGGTCAAGAACGAAACTGACGTAAATGGAGCAGGACTAATAGTGATGTGCGAAATCTTTCATCAATATCGATGCTCAAAGTTAGCGCTCTAATTGATCTTAATTTAAATAATAAAACCGAGACAGTAATAATGTCCTCTGTTTGGTAATGGAAAATTCTACAGTGCATCTGTATATATTTTTTAGATAAAACAACTTTCGATCAATTTGTGACTAGAAGTGCCTGTACCTATAGAGTTGCAAGTAAGTTGGTAAGAAAAAAAATATGTATGATTTTTAAAGTTTTACATTTTCAATGCTTCTTCTTCTGCGTCTTATCGTATGAGGATTAGTGGCCACCTCTAGTGTCAGAGTTTATCAGGCCGCCGTTAAAGCTTCTCTTCTGTCTTGGGTTAACGACTGACAACAGCTGGGACCAACGGTTTAACGTGCCCTCCGAAGCATGGAAGCGCTCATTTATAATGCCAATTTACGGTCACCTATCCGACACCTGACCGGGCCGAACGTTGCTTAACGAACGTGATCGAATACGATCAGTCTATCAAGCGCGGCCATGAGCGCTACATGTGCCGCGCTACAAATGCTGTTTGCATTTTCATGCTGACTTTATACTTAATGATAATTTTTTATAGAAAAATATTAGAAAAATCAATCAGCCCCCAATATATTTTTGTCGTCGTCGTATAGGTCCCGCTCCCGTTTGAGAATAATTTGTGAGCCGACTCGATTTTTTCTAATACTTTTATATTAAAATTTATCATAATAATGAAGATATATTTAGTTTGGCATCAGTGTATGTTCAAAGTTAGCAATGATCTTGATCCTTACTAAGATGGTAAAACCGAAACAGAATTATTGTATTCTGTTTGTTATTGGAAGATCCTACAGTGTTTCTGTATTTTTTTAGATAAAACAACGTCCCCACTACTGGGGTACTGACTTTCCTTATGGACGGATAAGGAGAAAAAAAAATCAATAGAAAATTTCAAAAATATCGATACCTACCACACATCACTAGTTCCCACAGCGCATCTGCGATTCGACGACCTGTTTGGCGCAGGGGTTCTAACCCCACCTTCTGCGCCAGAGGTCCCGGGTTCGATCCCCGGACAAGACAAATATTTGTGTGCATGAACATGTCTATTTGTCTTGGTCTGGGTGTTTAATATGTATATTATGTATGTATTTACAAAAAAAAAGTATATAAGTATGTATATCCGTTATCTAGTATCCATAACACAAGTTCTTCATGATACTTAACGTGGGCTAGATAATTGGTGTGATTGTATGGAAATATTTATTTATTTATTTATTTATTTATCTGCACTGAGCTGGGGCCAATCGATGCAGCTGTATTTACATAGAGCTTCTGTATTTTTTTAGATAAAACAACGTCCCCACTACTGGGGTACTGACTTTCCTTATGGACGGATAAGGAGAAAAAAAAAATCGATAGAAAATTTCAAAAATATCGATACCTACCACACATCACTACTTCCCACAGCGCATCTGCACTGCGCTGGGGCCAATCGATGCAGCTGTATTTACATAGAGCTTGCACTCGAAACTAGGTTACCTAGTACAACACTAGCATGAGCTGAATACAATGTTGGGTGAAACTCCTGATTGTGGCCAGTGGGTCTGGGTCCTAATCCTCATCCTAAATCGTGATCAGCCATTTTTAATGTCCCCACTGCTGGGGCACTGGCCTTCCTTATTAATGGATAAGGAGAAAGGGCCATGACCCACCACGCGGGCGTAATCATTGGTGGGTTTTAATGACTGCAAATGCAGCCGGGACCAACGGCTAAACCATCCCAAATTTTTTGAGAAATATTGAACTTCAGCTGTTTTTTTTTCATTTTGATGCCAGCCGATCCTTTTTCTTGTGAGTATCAAAGCAATCTAAGACACCAACTGAGGTATGAGTACTAAAAACTCAGAACCGAAAAAGTATTTCCACACATTCGCTAAGAAAATAAATACCATCAACAAAGGTACTCGTCGGTGACGCGGATACGGCATGCAGCGTGTGGCGCGAGGGCTGGAAGTGTGTTTTTTGTGTGTTTTAGTGGAAGGATGGTTCCCTTAGATCGTTTTCATGTAGCTACAACGATCATGGAACCTGCCCTTACTGCCTCGTCTTCATTTTCCCCCTGTATGTTAAGGAATAGAACCCGGGACCTCTGCGTAGAAGGTATCTTATACCTGAACATACAACCTGATACATTTGTTTTCGATTAAACCATGTCCATTGATAGCCTTTGGCAAGATAGCGGCTGGCACATTCTATATTTTTCTTCCCATTCCAGCATGGAGATAAGACGAGCAATATAAATAACAAAACTTTTACGGATATCAAACGCGCTATATTTCACAAACTAAATGTCCGTATTTTTGTAATTGTCCGTATTTTTAGGTTTTTTTTGGGGTCATCCCGTGACCACGGCAGCTGAAAAGGTGCCGAAACTTTGGGAAAATCAAAAACCCCTAAAAACCAAAAAATACGGATAATTACAACTTAGTTCGTGAAATATAGCCCGTTTGATATCCGTAAAAGTTGTTTTATTTCAATGAACAGTGCGCGCCAAAACATAAGATGTACGTACAAGCAATATAGATTTTATTTGATTTTGCCATAAAGTTTTGTGCAGGTGAATAGAGTATACCACTCCGTCCGTTTATGATTTTTAACCGACTTCAAAAAAGGAGGAGGTTATCAATTCGGTTGGTATATATATTTTTTTTATGTATGCCGTTACGCCGAGATTTATGAACCGATTTCCGTGATTATTTTTTTGTTCGATGCAGAATAGTTGCCAATTGGTCCCATAAAAATTTGGTTTAGTTTGACCCAGTACTTTTTATGTTTTGAGCATTTTTGTATATTTCATTTCATATTTGTTACTTGGATGACATGATAGTATCTACCTTTAAAAACTGTGAAATAAAAACTTCTTATAAAAAAAATTAAAACCGACTTCAAAACACTAAAAAGCAAAAAATAAACCTTTTGGAGTCGGTGCAAGCCAAGGCAAGAAAAATAAAATAGTAGAACCGCAAAGTAGAATGCTTTGGCTGGCACCGACTCCAAATAGTAGATTATTAACCAAGGGGATAAAGCAGTGTCTTCTGTCGCGGGTGACGATTTAAATCGCGAGCATAACGAAGGACTCGAGGTTTACTCCCGAGCGTAGCGAGGGTGTTAAAAACATTAATCACGAGAGAAGCGAGGGATTTAAGACGAGTCCTGAGTGTAGCGAGGGATTTAAGTTCACCCAAGACTAAGACAGCTTTATCACCTAGAGAAATACTCTACTTTTCGTACCATTTGCGAAAAAATTAACACAATAATAATATGAGATGTATTTGAAGAAAACAAAAACGCGGCAAATTCTTAGACTAATATTTTTTTGTCGGAAAAGCAAAGGCATCAAGCTCATACGGCCTCGTCGGTTTTCGTAATTTTATTTAATAATCATAACTGCACAATAAATGCGTATTCCTTTTTCAAAAAGATGTGTAATGCTTTATATACAAACTCAATGGTGTAAACACAGATGTAGGTCAGTATAAATTTCGGTAAGTATTCCAAATTTAAATCACATTCTCCCCCTAGAGGAAATTCAGTACAATTTTCTTTCCCTGTTTTTAACAGATTAAAACGACTATTGTTATGTTCGCTTTTTGTGGCATAGAATGTCACTTTTTGAGCAAGTGGTACGAAAAATATATATAATAATAGTAATATCCTTGTGGAAATTCAAAAAAATGTTGTTGTGTATTAAAATAAAAATACCTACCCACATTTTCTACAATATTATTAGAGCTTAATAACATATGGGTTAATGCTATTATAATTTTGATAGAAAAATACTGGAAAAATCGACTCGACTCACAAGTTATTCTCAGGAGAGTGTTGAACCCACAACCTTTGGCCACAGAGCTGACTATTATCTAGCTAGTCTAGCTTTCGATAAAATCGTCGTTTAAATCATCGTTCTGTCCCTTTAAACTTCTGCAATGATGATAAATTTTAAATAGAATAATATTGGAAAAATCAACTCGGCCACAAGTGAATTCTCAGATGGGACTCGAACCCACGACCTTTGGAAATCCGGTCCAATGCTCTAACCACGCTCTGCTCTAACCAATTCTACCGAAACTTGTGGACCACCGTATTCTCCAATTCTCCAATACTTTTATATTTTTAATACGATGTAGGCCAGCGTTGTCACATCTGCAATTTTTCTGCAATGATATGATTTGAATTGGTCGTTCAATCAGCTGATTAAAGACCTTCAGAGCCAATTTCATGCACGGGTTAGGGGTACAGGTACTTGTACTATTAAGTATTCTGTGGTACAGGGTACTTTGATAATGTTTGTTTGTTTTTACAATCTATGAACTTCTAGCTGTGTAGTGTCGGCTTAGAATAGCACTACCCCCTTTCATCCCGTGGGTGTCGTAAAAGGTGACTAAGGGACTCAGCCTTCAGGAGACGGGCAGCAGCGTCTCCTACAAACTTGGCCATACTGCGAACGCCAACCCGCCTGCCAAGCGTGGCGATTATGGCTAACCCCCCCCCCCCCCCCCCCCCCCCTTTTGCGTGAGGCCTATAACCAGCAGTGGGTTTTATGTGGCTGAGACGACGACGACACGAACAAACGTTGAACATAATTAAAACGTTTTTTATAAATCTACTAATCAACTACTATAAACTCTACTGGTCGACCGGGAAGTTTCTCCAATGTACTTTTTTTTTTTTTTTTTTTTACTACTTGCCCTCTCACCGCCGAAGGTCATGGAGGGCCATTTGTGATATTCGCCCCTGTGACCGGCGGTTCGCCCGATTCCCGGGCCTCTTCGCGACTGAGAGATGGCCGAGCAAGTTTGGCCATCCCTCCAGGTTGGTGAGGGGACCGTGCGATCTGGGCGACAGCTTAGCCGTCATCCGGATCGCACGGCCCCGCTAAAGGTGAATGAGGTGCGCATAGCGCCGCCTCCTTCTCCCCACCCGCCTCCTTCGGAGCCGATCCGCTTGAGCATCCGCCTCACGTATTCTCTCCGATGCCTCCTTTTGTGAGATGACCTCCTCACAAAATTGTACCTACACAGGACCTTGGACCGCCACTTTGCTCTATCTTGGCACATCCTTTTATTCTTGCCACTTCAGATGTTCGTTTGATAAAAACTTTTACCGTTTACAAACTTTTAAACGGTTTCAAATTCCATAGATATTTGTGTAGCTATTTTCAATTTGTATTCCTATAAAGAAATACCAGTTTTAGGTGGTAAATATAGACTATTTATAATACATGGTGGTTCAATAATCTTTTAAACATACTTAGAGTGTGAATTCCGTCTTTGTGACAGGGTTAAGGGAAAAACCTAGCAAAAAGTGTTAATTTTATCACTCACACGCTAACTTAAACTGCTAAGCAAACCGATCTTAGTTAAGCCATTCGAATTTAAACCTAATTTTAAATAGTTATAGAGACATTAATACCGTAACGTTTTGGAGATACGACGTAAATTCTGTCATGAATTTTCCCATAACTTGTAAAATTAGTGAAAAGTTTTTCCAAACTTGAAAATGAACGGTTTTGATTCTTATATTAATAGCAATAAGAACTGGTGAGTTAATTTTGAAATGTTTTCGTTAATTTGTTTTTGTTCAGTATAAATTGATGAATGATGTTTCCTTTATATTTATTGTGATCGAGATTTTAATCAAAATGGCGTATTGTGCTAGATTTATTGGTTTACTATTGGTGATTTGTATTTTGACACAGGTAAATAAATTAATCTACTTATTTAATTGAAAGGAGATCAATTAATCTAGTATAAAAATCATTCGTTTGTATGCTTGTCTTCTATGCGTTTCTATGAAAGATCAGATTATGGTGAAACTTTCTTTGGTAGGGTGTTTTGGAAACAGCCCCGAGGGTCCTGACTCCTGGCTCAAAAAAATTATATACTTATTTTTTTATACTTTACGTGGAGTTGCAACGCATGCCGGCTGCAGCTATTTGTTGATATAAGTTAGAATTCTTCTGCGCGCAGAATTTGGTACTACGACAATCCTTAGTTTTAATTTCCTATCTGTATGCTTTAAAATTCACCGACATCGGTTCAGTGGTTTAGGCGTAAATAGTTAAAAGACATAGTTGCTTTCTCGTTCATGATATTAGAATGAACTAGTACATAATATATTAATTGTGAATATTATCTTCTGTCCGTACAACTTACTAGCGGATCCTCGCGGTTTTACTCGCGTGGTGCTTGTTCCCGTGGGAATATCGGGATAAAATATAGCCTATGTCACTCGGGACAAATGTAGCTTTCTAAATGGTCTAAGAATTTTCTAAATCGGTCCAGTAGTTCCTGAGATTAGCGCGTTCAAACAAACAAACTCTTCAGCTTTATAATATTATAGTATAGATAATATAGTATAGATACTAAAAAACTTTAAAAAAATAATTAAAAACCGACGAACATGCAATGGTTCGATGTTAAAATTCTTGGTAGCTCAGTGGTTTGAGCATTGGACCGGATTTCCAAAAATCGTAGGTTCGAGTTCCATCTGAGAATTCACTTGTGGCCGAGTTGACTTTTTCCAATATTTTTCTATTAAAATTTATCTTATGTACAAAAAAATACCGTCGAATTGAGAACCTTCTCCTTTTTTTTGAAGTCGGTTAAAAGTAAACTAATATAAGGCGGACACTCACCTGCTGAAATTAAATTCATTTAGCGCGAAATATATTTAAAACATGGCTTTGTCACTTTTTACTTGTCACTTTTTTTGACGACCTGTTTGGCGCAGGGGTACTAACCCCACATTCTGCGCCAGAGGTCCCGGGTTCGATCCCCGGACAAGACAAATATTTGTGTGCATGAACATGTCTATTTGTCTTGGTCTGGGTGTTTAATATGTATATTATGTATGTATTTACAAAAAAAAGTATATAAGTATGTTTATCCGTTATCTAGTATCCATAACACAAGTTCTTCATGATACTTAACGTGGGCTAGATAATTGGTGTGATTGTACGGAAATATTTATTTATTTATTTCAAACGAATGACTGAATTGGACTGTCATTTTAAAATTGTTTAGCGCTAAATGTGTTTATTGACAGTTGGTGAAAGTCGCCTTAAGAGGTAAAAAGTTAAATTATACCCTGTACTTATTTAAACAAAAAATCGGTTCATGAAACAAAGAAGCCATCTGTGTAACCATTTTCAAGGTTTCTTAAAAACGAACCTATTAAAAAAAAAAAAAACAATTGGGACCGAACCAAAAACCGCCATCTCTTAGCATAGTATTGTTTCAATCTTACCATGCTATTTTGTACTACGAATCTCTTAAGTACCTAAGCTTGTTTTTTGACGGAAGTTTTGTGACGTCTTCGCTCAATCATCGCCTCAAAGGGTGTGAAGTCTGTCAAAATGTGACAACTTCAATAAAAACAAAACGTTCTAAGGACATGATGGTTTCTAATAGATGATAGTAGACCCGCTGCCACTGACGTAATTACGTTTCTCTGTGCTTCTTTTTTTGAAGTTCCCTTATTTTCAGATGGTGGATTCCCATTTCGGAATCGGATTCGGGGGACCTCGCATAGTGTACGGGGGTTACGGTTTCGGGGGGTTCTATCGCCCCCCACCGCCGCCTCCTCCACCCATATTCTATCCCCAATACCCCCCCTATCCTTACTACGGCTGAACTGAAGAAGGAGTAAGACTGCAATCAGCTTAATGGACTGTGATTTAAATGAGTTTTTTTCTAAAAAATAGTGTGGAGGAGACCTGAAATTGAAATATTTCAATCAGAAACTTTTGTGTTCTTCTTTGAAATCTTTTTAATTGAATAAAACATTTTTGTTTTGTATTGTGTGTTATTTTTTGGTTTTTGGAATTCCTAATGTTTTGACACTTTTCCAAGGGGCCGATTCTCGAGCTGAGATTATGTCGAATTTGTCTTTATTAAAACTCACTGAAGACAATTCGACAAATATACGAACGTCAAAAGTCATTAAACCTTTATTATAACTTTTTAATTTTGCATTTTACAATGTTATTTTTATGTGATAAATATAAAACAAGAAAATATACTAGAAAAAAGAAACTTGTCTCATGTCGCCCTGTTGGGATTCGAACCCGCATCCTTGGGAGTCCGGCCCAATGCACTAACCAATTATGTTATAAAGACCTATGAGGACACGTCGGTTTTCCAGTATATTCCCCTTTTTACGGTGTTGGCCACCGTCGTTTCATCAATGAGAGGAATATCCTCGCATTCGATAGAAACATTTTTACAAATGTTTGACTATTAATTAAGATGAAACAGCCATCTTATTATAACGATCAACGCTGAAAGCACTGTTGCTTTGGCGATAGACTTAGATAAGATGATGGTAGCAAGCCAGGCGGACTTAAGTCTCTACCACTAGACCACAGAGGCGGTTGAGTAAAAAAATTAAAACCGACTTCAAAAAGTAAAAAAATTATCTTTTGGAGTCGGTGCCAGCGTAGGCATTCTATATTGCACTTCTATTACAATACTTTTATTTTAAATTTTTCTTACCTTGGCTGGAACTGACTCCAAAAGTTTTATTTTCTACTTTTTGAAGCCGGTTTTAATTTTTTTTACAAATAGTTTTTTTATTTCACAAAGTTTTATTTAGTTACATTATTTCCCGTATTACTTACACTAAAAATCGGCCCATACAGAATGATGTCATCTATGTTACGACTATTTACCAAGACGTAATTGATATTATTGAAGACTATAAAAAAACTACTAGCCGAATCTTCGTAAAAAAATTATGGGACCACACATGATGTGTGTTCTTTCAATGACAATTGACAAAGATATGGTAAATATTAATTTTAAAAAATACAGTCGAATTAAGAACCTCCTATTTTCTCAAGTCGTTTAAAAATATAACCATTTCCTCAGTTTTTTACAATTTCTAATCTAATTAAAGTTTCCTTAAAGATTTTATCGAATTTCCAGGCGAACGAAGTCGCGGGCGGAATCTAGTTTATAATAAAAGGGATGTGAAATAACAACTACATTGCTGACATAATTTATATAATTTAACACATAATATATGAAATACACAAGTTATATTATACGTACAACAATGTTTTAAGTCTACCAATAACATATTATAGTTGTTATTACGTTTATAACGCCGATTATCGATGCCGCTATTATAAACCAACTATAAAGCCAACCGCTACAAACTTAGGCCTTCTCTCAAAAAAGAAAAAAAAACCTTTCAAAAAATTTCAAAGAAGATATTTCATATCTTTAACAGTGTGTTTTTGCGGAAAAGTATGCAATATGTAAAAAAATACAATAGTTAACTATTAATAATTATTATTTTCAGAAAATATAGTATGCACATCACAGATCTTAGGCTAATCTTTTTTTTTAGAAAAAGAACGGAAAAATTTGAAATCTATATTTAGTTCAAAGTTATGTAAAATACGATTAGGTTGAAAACTTCGTACGTAAGTAGTTACATAAGTATTGATATGTGTTTTTTACTTAAGCACCTATTACATAATAATATATTTCAAGGTTATTTTTTTTAAACTAGTTTCAAAAAACAATAAGCGAAAATAATTTTACACCTTATCTACTAAAAAGTTCCTTACTCCAATATGATATGTTTCACATATTATTATAGATTATTAAATATATTATTAAATTTAACATCAATATTATTAAAAACTATTAAGTATAAATGCCTCAGCCAGAAAGATATGTCTTTGTTTCAATTTTTGAAGACTTAATATTCTTTTACTTTATTTTAATACTAATTTAAAGTTACTTTTAAAGATTAAACACATTAAAATTTCCTAATAATAAGACGCGACTCAGATATCGCATTAATTATTACAATTATTAGTAAAATAACATTCATACTTTAAGGATAAGTTTTAAAACATTCATTTAATAATTATTATTTTTAATTCTAAAATCTACACATATAATTATAGTAAACTTAAGAACTAAAATTGATATGTCTGTTTAATCTTTTTTAAGTATTTTTTCCAATTAAGCTTTTGTTAAAAAAAAATGTTGCTGTTCAGTTGACCGTTGTTCAAAGCAATTTGACCATTAGATTCATCGCAATAGGTTCTGATTTGTTATTCATAAAAAAAATAAAAACAAAAGAAATCGTCTCACTTTTTTCAAGCTAAACTTATTGACAATATATATTTTTATTTCATGAATTACAAATCAGAAGCAAAACAAAAAAAACAATGTTAAAAATATGTGTAATTTTCCAAATCATTTTATAATACAGACATACTTTTAACATTGTTTCCTTAAAAATGCATTTTTAAAAAGTACGATTAAAACTAACCATACTTTTTAAAAACGAAAACCGTTGACACACGTAAACTAAGCAAAAAAGAAAAAGAAAATATTTCCCGCCAGTTTTTTTTTAATAAAACCTTCTTGCTTAGTTTAAGTGTGTTTTTTTACTTCTTTTATTATTTTTAATGCAATCTGTAGACGCCGGCGCCAATACGTTTTTCGCCAGCTGTGTGCTGGACGAATTCGCGTATTTGGTCTGTGGCGACGGGTCCAATGCAGACTAAGGGGTCTTTAAAGTAACCGCAACTCTGAAAAAAGAAAAATAAATATGTGTTGTAATATTTCCGGACGACATCTAGACCCATCATCATCTTAGTCACATGACTCCCAGTGCTAGGTATTGGCTTCCCCCAAGGATCTTGCGCTACCCGCAACCAGCGGCTTCCCTCGACCTTCACTAGATCGGCGGTCCACCTTGTCGAGGGCCTATCCATGGCGTGATGTGTGTAATGTAATATGACTTAAGAGGATTGTGAGTAGCTGTAAATATTCATACAAAAAGCGTTTCGCCACCATATACATAATCCAATTTTTATATTTTTTTTGATGTTGTTGATACATTGATAGGGCCGTACGTTTTAAAGAAATATTTCTGAAAACATAAGTTATTAGCATCTCAATATCCATAATATTTCGTTAATAAGTTTTAATCCAGCGATTTTAGCCATTTGGATACCGATTTCTCACAGCTGAATTTATGAAGTGGATAAATATGTAGTAAGAATCCTATTAATTTTGTTGTACAGGTGAATTCCGAGGAAACAGTAAAACCTTCTTACTAAACTAGTATGAAAAGTAGATACGTGAGCCTCATTAAAGCCAATCTCGGCATGTTTTTTAAGTATGGTTTGCAATATGAAATTTTGCCTAACAGATAATAAGACATCCCCAGATTTGTATAAATCAGTAGTAGGAAATCTAAAAGGAAGTTCCGCCCCGGTCTTCAGGATTACTCTTTGGGCTCTTTGGGCTTCTATCATGCATGATTTAGGAGTTCCCCCCCACGAAGTGATGCAGTAGTCTTTCAGGGATTAGCACAATGCAAAGTATATCATTCATAAAGTAGGACGGTCTCCTACATGTCTTAAATCCCGCGCCGGACCATAGCAAAAGTTGCTTAACCATCACAATCGCGCTTGATTTGCAAAGACGACGTCATAGAATACTAATTGCCTTAATTGATACAAAGCTTTCACGAATGAAATTTCAATCGGACTGGTCCATTAAAGTCGAGCTAGGTTTAAATAGGAATTTGATTATAAAGGCAAATTAACGCTGGAGAATGCTGTTTGGTTCTTTGAAGTGATAATGTTGGTAATGTAGCTCATTTATGCCTTTTAAAAAGGGTCAAACATAATAATGTGCAGTAATGTTTTATGCGTAATCCTTCTAATCTTACTATTCCAAGTTACTATCATATTAATGAGCTAAATGTGAATGTTTTGCTGATGATATAGTCCTTATGGCTCAGACCTTAGAAAACCTGAAAACAATGCCCGAAGAACTCCGTAGTGCATCCCAAAGAGTGGGTCTTAGCATGAGCATGGATAAGACTAAAATCATGTCAAATTCTCATGTTGAACACTACACTCAAAATTTTGACCACTACGTTTACCTTAGACAGACAATGGACAACTAAGTCCAACTTCTCCAAGAAAGAGATCTCTCGTTAAATCCATTTCGGATGGGCAGCATTCGGGAAGCTCCGTAAAATCTTCGCGTCCAATTTACCTATGTGTCAGTCAGTAAGATTGCAGAAATAAACGCAAATGGGCCCTGCCCCCACGGAACCTACCTTCTCCGGGTTTGGTAGCGCAATCCCTTGGTCATCTCTACCTGGTGGGATTAGTTCTCGTTGTACATGAAGTTTTTTTAGCTATGATTGCAGATGTATAAGAGGAGGAACATTTCCTCCTTTTACCCACCTTCCTGGCTTTCTTGCGATGTCGGCGGTGCATGATGCAGCACAGGCCACTGGTGATATCGCATTTACTTGACGACGCGCAGTCTTCGATGTACTGAGTACAATGCTTACAAGACTGTTGTCTCAGCTAAAGTTAGATGCATTTGTGAGGAGAGGGAGTGTTTCGTCTGCTATAGTTATTTGTCTGCAGCTAGTAAGTCTTCATTGCATAGGCAGGACTAGTCTCTTATCTAACTTTGCAGAAATATACTTGTAAGTCCAGAATCACTTCTCCTCTGCAACCATCTTCCACAGTACCTACCTTCGTCGGCTTCAACCGGCGCACAATCCCTTGGTAATCTTTAGCTGGTGCGATAGTTCTCGTTGAACATGAAGAGGATGTTTTTTTCGCTATGATTGCAGATATACAAGATGATGAACATTTCCTCCTTCTACCCACCTTCCTGGCCTTTTGGCGATGTCGGCGTTGCACGATGCAGCACAGGCCCCTGGTGATGTCGCATTCGCTTGACGAAGCGCAGTCTTCGTTGTACTGCTTACGACCGGCCGTTGGTGCGCGGCAGACGCGCATTTCTCCTGGACAGACAATTATTCTAATATAATTTATACATAAATCAAGCCAAATCTTTTGCGGGGTTGGCATTGGCAGATCATCAAATGTGCAGTTTGAGAGTAAAAATGAGTACTTAAACATCAGTCTCAAAGCCACATCTTAACGACGCCACATTTGGCATTCGTTTCAGCCACATAACACCCACTGATGGGTATAGGCCTCCTCCAAAAGGGGGGGGGGTTGCCATAATCCCCACGCTTGGCTGGCGGGTTGGCTATCGCAGTTTGGCATGGCCAAGTTTTGTAGGAGACGCTGCTGCCCGTCTCCTGAAGGCTAAGTCCCTTCGTTGCCTTTTACGACACCCACGGGATGAGAGGAGGTAGTGCTATTCTAAGCCGACACTACACAGCATTTGGCATTAGGTAGGCCTAAAATGACGTTCGGAAAATTAAAATTGTGACAGGTTGCCAGCCTATCGCCTACTTAGTTTTTTTATGAACAACGGGGATACTCTTAGCCTTCATCATACCTGATGTTAAGTATTGATAAGGCTGAAGATGTAAGCGAGCCTCTCCCGGAATAATCAATCACTGAGGAACTGGCTACCCTATTTCTAACTGTCGGAACACAACAATGCTGTAAAAACATTGTTGTTATGGCGACAGACTTAAATAACATAGTGGCAGCTAGTCAGGCGAGCTAACAACAAGTCCTACCACCAACCTACCGAATACAATATGTACCCTGCTGGGAATCATACCTGGGACCCCTGGGTCTCATACCGGGGTGGTTGTTACCAGTAGTCCGCGAGTGGTTAAAATAACTTTGTTTTCTCGAAGGAACTATAAATTTAATGCAAAAACATTTAAAAAAAATACATCATGGCGGAAGATATCATTTTGTCACAGTCACTGTCAGTCAATAGAATTAGAAACTTTAACCATACTTTAACACAGAGTAGAACTCAATGACAGTGACACTGACAGTTTTTTTTAGTTTAGTTGTCATATTTGACGCCATATTTCGAGTAAAATATATTGTTTTTTTTTAATTAATAACCACATAACCGTGCATTATATAAAATTAATTGTATTTTTCTCAGAATCAGTAATTTTTCTCCATCTTTGGGGGTAGTGTACGTAGACGTGGCCCATATTGGGACATGTCCTTTGATAGATTTGTAAAGCCTGTACTTGTACAATCACAGAAATTGCCGTTATCCACTATGTCGTGGCAAAATCCCCTGAGTGGCTGCAGTTGGTGACGTTGATAGCTTAAACAACTGTCCAAATGCACAGACCTATATCGAGAGACGAAAAGAGCGCTTCAAACTGTATGAGAACCTAGCATGTCGAATTTTTCGTACCTACGATAATGTGACGAGCGAGATCTAGTGATGTGTAAATGTTATTGACGAGTTCTTGCAAGAAAACACTGCATAATTAACCATTTTCGTTTCTGAGTGACACGTATTTTCATGGCACCACTTTTATTCTTACTATACATTAATGACATTACGCAAGTAACCAAGCATAAATGTATTTCATTTGCAGACGACATTTCGATTGTAGTGACATCAGATAATAAAAAATGTACGACTAATGAACACGAAATTGACATTATAATCACACAATTCATAATTTAATTAACTACCTTGACAAAAACTAATTATATTCAATTTAATAATCATAAATCTATTAACCTTAATATTCAGTATAAAGATGTAAAAATAGAAGAAGTTAAATTTCTAGTGTTAACAGTATACCGTGATATAAATTGGAAAACTCATGTATAATGTTTGTATTAGAATCAATAAGTTCTTGTATGCTTTAAAACAAGTCAAGAATGTGACAAATGTTAATACAGCTATATCTACTTACCATGCCTATGTGATGTCTTTATTACGATATGGCTTAATAATTTGGGGTAATAGTACAAATGTCAACAGAGCTTTCATTGCTCAGAAAAAATGCATACGAGCCATGTGTGGTGTTCCTCCACTCACATCATGTCGTACTTTATTTCCGCGTCTGGGCTTACTGACTCTGCCATCACTTTACATATTTGAGGTATGCGTATTTGTAAGACAAAATATTAAACTATTTAAGAAAGCTTGTGATATTTATCCCCGCAATACTAGAAATCCAGATAGACTTGTACTGCAAGAAAAACCTCAAACATTACAGTATTCTAAGAGCTTATATGAAATGTTTAAATATCATTCATTTTAAAAACAGTTTGTTTAAATGCCTATTGACGGAAAACTTTTATGACATTAATAATTTTTTGACTAAACGATATAATTTAATAATTTTCAATTTATATTCTATGAATGTAACCCAATCCATTGTTCGGACACTTCAATCAATCAATTCTTCAAATATTATCGTATAAGTAACTGAATTTAATATAAAATGTTAAATTTGCATGCTTAAATAGGCGAAACATGATGTACAAATATTGTAACCTACCATCTTAAACCATGTTTGTGGCAAATAAATAAATGATTATGATTATTACGGTACAGAAATTTCACTGCCGAGTTTAGGTATGTATGATAAACGCAAGCGTCCGGTCACCGGACTAGTCTCAATAGGCTGGCACTCGCTCGACTAGACGCACGGCAGACAGTTATTGTACTATGAACGCTATACGCAATGCAAAAGGTTGAAATTAGGTTGTTTTCCAGAATAGTAAGTAAATATCTCGGGGATTTTGCACCGCTTGTATGGAAGTGAGACAGGCCTGCTTATGTGCGATATTTGCGGGCGCTCTATTTAGACCACAGACCTAATATCGAGACAGACGGTAAAAGTGTTAGTGTGTTATTTTACCTAGTAAATAAAAAAAAAAACTGTATTCACCTGTAATGGCAAGTCTTTTGGCCTAGTCAGGTTTTTGTTTTTATATTCAAATGTGTAAAGATATGTCGTTGGTGAATCTTTTTCAATAAATAAATAAAGTGTACATATCTTGCGTGTGAAAATTTTTATCTACGGTCAAAGTTTTCCGATCTAAGTCAGTCCGCTTGAGATGGTCTCAAGGTAAGAATAAAAGTGGTCCCAACACGCTGCCTTGCGGTACACCACATTCATTTCTCTTGTATGTTGACGAGTACGACTCAACTTCATTATTTTGGTTTAATTTCTTGACAACAACGTAAGGTACTAATATATATTCTGTGATATAAGGCTTTACTCTCTAGCGCAGGCAGTGAGAAAGCATACCTTGGGCACTCATTGGTTACAGGTCGGTTCATTAAACTTGGCACGATCAACACATTTACACATAGTGTCTGTGAATAAGCGCACGGCGTGTGATTGCACTGCATGCTCATCAAGAATAGCCTGTCTATCTCTCGCGCGCGCGGGGAAACTTATGAGTATGAACCTCTTTCTCTTGTTCTATGAGTATGAAGGAGACAGTTATTGTTTTGATTTGAGACAATTATTAAAGTGGCTTGGTAATTTTTTTTATAGCCATTAAGAGTTTTTTGACCAGCGAAATTTCTGACTTTATCTGATAATAATGATATTTATTAATGTTCCAAATTTGAATAAAAAAAATTGTTTGTAATTATATAATTATTCTTAGATTGATCATTATGATATTGATATTCACATTTCACATGCCTTATGTTAGGCAAAATAGTAGAGCATAGTTTTTATACCACCACCCTATTTACGCTATTTTACGTGAATAAACGATTTCGTAATTTTTTCTTTGCTTTTACTACTGTAGGGTGAACTTTTTTGTATTTGTCCATTTGTTTTTTTAAATTGCATTAGTGTGAGTACTATGATGAACGTTCCAGCTTTCGTCAACCGACCTTTGTATCGGCGGCACGGTCAACCGGGAACTTCTGTGAATATTCAGACAATAGTACTTATTTCAGGCTTCACATTTGCTCTACGTAAACGAAAACTGGATGGAACTTTTGGTGTCGCACATCAGTCGTAAGGTAAGGTCTCAACTGAACAGAAGTGTTTGCGCCTAAAACTGTTTTCTATTAGTGAAATATCTTTTTTTTCACATGAACGTGATTTATGACCACCATCTTAACATGCTTATAACAATAAACCACGTGATTTGAACTGAAAGAGAAATCCTTAGCGCCTTATTAATATGTATGTGGAATCCCGAGGATTTGCGGCGTTGCTCGCTGAATATTGTAGGCGCTTCCGTAACTCAATATGATCGCTTGAATATTTAGTGGAATATAACGTTCTGTCTTTATTTAAGGATACTTTGAAAGAACAGATTTTTGGACTCAATAAAAACAATGTAGGTGGTAAAGGGAATGAAAATATGTCCTTAAAATAATAAACAGATTACCTATGTGTTTGACTTTTGATCTTATTGACTACCATACTTAATTAGCCTATGAATGCAAATTAGTGATGTCACGAAACAAGTGTCATTGTAAAAAGTAGATAGCCTAAAGTAGATATAACTTTCTGTGGTTTTATTATCGTGCTACGAGGGTCGTTCAAAGCCGTTTATGTTAGAGCTACAGTATGGGATTTATACCAGTGTTGCATCGTCCAGACTCCTTGGACTGACGTATGAATGACTGGCTAACAGATGACAGAGCCATAACAGATGACAGTATTGTCGAACGAAGTGACGATCGACTAGCACATCCTACATCATACATCCTCGTGATGTACCAAGACCTGACTAGAACTGGAAGCCACTGCTAGCGCATTACCTATATTTGCAATACGGCAAGGATTTGCTTCCTGTTGAGCAGACAACAAGGGAGAAACTCACCTGGTACCACCTCTTCGCAGACCAGTCCAGCATCGCATTGGTTCTCTCGATTGCACATCTCGCCCAGCTTCCGACCGGCAAACGCGGGCAGGCAGCGTCCTCCGTCATCTGTTGAAGAAAATTTGCTTTTATTAAAGCGGCCGCTCGCAGTTTCACCCGCGTGGTACCCGTTCCCGTGGGAATATCAGAATAAGAATTATCCTATGTTCATAACTAGGCTATCTACTATCTGTATACCAAATTTCATCCAAATCCGTTCAGTAGTTTCGGAGCCTATTCAATGCAAACAAACAATCACAAGTACAGATCATACGTACATCTTATGTTTTGGCGCGCACTGTTCATTGAAATATAACAACTTTTACGGATATCAAACGCGCTATATTTCACGAACTAAGTTGTAATTGTCCGTATTTTAGGTTCAGGTTCACCTTTTCAGCTACCGTGGTCACGGGATATCCCGTGACCACGGTAGCTGAAAAGATGCCGAAACGTCGGGAAAATCAAAAAACCCCTAAACAACCTAAAAATACGGACAATTACAACTTAGTTCGTGAAATATAGCGCGTTTGATATCCGTAAAAGTTGCTTAGTACAGTGGCCTTACCATCAACTGTAATGCAATTCATTGTAGGTTGTGAGAGTGGGATGCTGCCATATGGCACGTCTAGCGGCGTCCCGCACTTACTACCTGAAAGTAGCCTAAAATGAATCGCATTACAGTTGATGGTAGGCCCCCAGATCACTCTCATAGGCTGCACCACATTCGGCATTGGGTCTAATGTCCTGGCTTCATGCTCCTTCTTACCAGAGAGCCTGCCTGCACAAACCGGTTTTCGCAGGTAAGACGAAGCGTGTAACCGGGGCTTAAGATGTTGTCCGGAAACAAATAGTGACAGGCAGCCAAACTTAACATAGTTTTCGAATTCGCCAAGTCCGTTAAAAGGCTTTTACTATCTGTAGGCCTAGCACGAATAACTATCAAGAAAGTATCGAGAAAGTAAAGTAAAAAAATGTATGACATATTGAGCAGCGTTCCTACCTTACGTTAACGGAACTACTTTTTCCTATACAATTTTTTGACATTTCGTGCTCGATACTTACTCGATACTATTTCGATAGTTATTCGTGCTTGCCCTACTGCACTGGAAAGCTAGTAGCACAGACCTATGGCTAATAGCTGCCACAATATGTTTTCTTACAGTCCCTGTCCAGCATGGGAGTAAAAATAATAATAATAATAATAAAATAAACTTTATTGCACAAGATAAAACAAATATACAGAGAAAACACAAACAAAAAGTAGACATACAATAGGCGGCCTTATTGTTACGTAGCAATCTCTTCCAGGCAACCTTGGGTGAAAGAGAGTATATATATAATAGAGAACTGGTGCAGAAAGAAAGAAAATTAATGAAGAAGAGTAAGTAGGTACAATATTAATACAAGTACATAAATACTGATAGAGGAGATAAGGTAATAATTATGTAACTCAAAATAAATTATGAGAAAGTCAAAGGAAATGACTTCTAACTTGATCGCCAAATGATCTAAGAGTTTGAGCCCTTCTGATACCCTCTGTAAATGTAAATCTAAATCTGTACCAACACAAAATGTGTTTTGAAGAATCTGCTTAAACCAGAAACTGCACATAAACGAATAAGTTTAAAGAGAAATGGGTTTAGTTAGGTTTTTGATACTGCAGAGTCTTGTTTACACAAATTCGATGAACGGCAGAATAAATATTACCAACATACATAAACCACACGATTTATCTCAAGAAAGCATTTAAGTTTTTTTCATGTCTCACGCAAAAACTAACTAGTTGCTAAAAGTATTTTAACAAAACGAGAAATCTTATAACGTAGTTTAGTAGGGTATTATTGATTCTCCGGGATTTCCAAGCATAGAAACCCGGAGTGGGGAATGGGGAATCTTTCGCCGCCCATTCAAGGCCCCCGAGGTGGAAGAGCGCGCCCTGTGTGTTCCGGCGCTCCACACTGGTGGCGGGACATTTGAGGTCCGATTGGACAGGTGCAGGGAGGAGATTCGATGATTGCCACATCTATCTCGATAGTCCCTTTCTGATGCGCGGACGGAATACCCCTGGTGTTACCACACCATATATAACCACCTCCGTCTTCCCCAGACGGAGGGGTGGTATCCGAAGAGATTTCACCAGGGATAACAAAAAAATGGTTTTATTTAATGCTACTGAAAAGAGAAATTATATTAGGAAATGAAAGAGGATCCTCAACAACTTTTAAACAATGCTTGTCTGGATATGGATGGACTATCAAAGCGAACGAAGTCGCGAAATGCAAGCTTACAGAAATACTTTCCGATGTAATAAATATCGTAGCAGTTGACTAAACAAACAAGCAACTAAGAAAAACCATCACATCGCTGCGCTGGCAGCTCCTTGATGCGGATAAGCTGAAGGAAGAGTAACTAAAGCAGTTAACAACAGGTACTGTAAGCGCACCGGTGGTAGGTTCGATTGTCCGACGCCGGTGAGGTAAACGATAACCCGTCTCCCCCTGCTTTCAGGGGATTTGGGGAACTGGGAGAAATGGTTCCGGCTAGAGAGACTAATCAGCCCAGCTTCGCTGGCGTCCCTCCTTCAAATAATAATAATAAGAAAAACAATTGTTCCCAATGGTGTATTTAACAATTTAACGACATGAAAACAATTTGTACACTCAACGGCACGTCATCGTCGCTTCACACTTACGCCTAACACTTTAAACTTTAATGGTCTCTATTACTATGTGATTAATATCATTATTAGAAAAAAACTGTTTTTTTCCATGTTGGAATATTCTTTCGAGTCCCCGATATTTCGGCGCGTTGCATGCGCCATGATCACGGAATATATTTTATAATACCAAGTACTAGAAGTCCATGATCACGAAGTTACTGGCCATGGCGTATGCAACTGCGCCGAAATGTCAGTTCACATTTTAGAATGCTGCAAGTCTGGATAAATACTATGTACGTGAACCCAAACAACATGTCAAAAATGCAGGTGTATCGGAATTATTCCGATTTCAGCGTTAATATTTGTAGGATATGACTGGCCTATACGCCCGTATGTCGGTTGTAATTAGGGTTACCATATTTCAGGATTTGTCCTGAGATCTCAGGATTTTTAGGCTTTTCTCAGGATTCCGGCCGGATTTTTGAAATCTCAGGAAATCTCAGGATTTTTAGAAGTTACAATAAAATAGAGTAACTACTTATATATTTTTACAAAAACAATTTTTTTCACACCAACAACCTCTTAGTATATTAACGTTATCTGTACTATGCCTATCACAGTTTTATAATTCATAAAACTGCCTTTTCATGCGCAATCCGGTGAACCAATTTATTATTGAAATTTTGATTAATAAATTTGAACCTTGGAGGCAGGAGCCTAGTTGCGCCTAGCGCCTAGTGACTTGGTTGCTGGGATACACGGTGTTTGTTTACTTGGATACGCCCTAGGCGCCTAGCTAGAGCTACTCGCTAGGTGAGTCACTAGGCCCTAGGCGCTAAGCAAGTCACCCTCCTATGTGTTGTCGGCCTAAATCCTAAATTATTTTAATTGCACAACGCGACATTAATTATTAGAAAATCAATAATATTATTATTATGTTTTTGTTTTTCAACAAGAAGTAAAAGAAAAAGAAATAAAACCGACTTCAAGAAGTAAAAAAAAAGCTTTTTAAAGTCGGTGCCATGGTACATTCTAAATTGCACTTCTATACTTTTACTTTTCTTGCTTTGGCTGCTTACATTTTAAAGTCGGTTTTTATATAAGTAAAAAAAAAATATTTCACATTTTTTAAAGTTACAATTAGTCCCATACGTATTTACATAAAACATCGGTCTTTAAAATAATATGTCATCCACGTAACCGTTACGAAAACGACGGTATTTTCAAGATTTCATGATAAACTACAACACCAATTTTTTTATAAAAAGAAAATGGGATTAAATTGGAACAAACCTGTTGTAATAACGTTTGAATCATTCAATCGCTTGTGGCGTCTTTGAGTAATCGGTGAAAATACATAATTAAGCGATGAGTTGATAACCGCCTTTTTTAAGTCGGTCAAATTTTGGAAATTGCAAAGTCTCAGGATTTTTTGTAGGAAATCAGGTCTTTTCTCAGGACTTTTAAAATTCCCGTCTGGTAACCCTAGTTGTAATAGCAGCTTTTGTAGCCCCATTATAAAGTCTGACGTCCTTTTGACTATACAAGTAAGCCGCTTAAAATGTTTGTTTGAGCCGAAGATACAGGCTGTGTTTCTGAGAAAATAATAATGTTTTGCAAAGGTATTAAAATAAATCTTCTTCAACCATGTTTAATGGTCCAATAGCACAGTTATACTGAGCATGATCTTTTGTAATGAGTTAGGACAGGGATTCCCAACCAGTGGGACAGAATACCAGTTATACCGAGCTGGACACAGTTTAGGCATTACGCGACGATGCACAATATTTTGGTTTTTGTTGTGTCAATTTTGTAATGTTGTGTAGTCGTTGTGTGGTTCTAAAATAAATGTTTTTTTTCTTTCTTTCTTTCTTTAGAATGATTCAAGGGGGAATTCGACTGAAACTCGTATATTAAAACGTTTGTAAAATGTTTTACTCGTATAGTAAAAGTTTGGGAAACCCTGAGCTAGGGGCTCGATTCCCAGCTCGACAAATATACATTTGAGGAAAAGCTGTGTTTGATTCCTGTAACAATAACACACCTCATAATCACGCCTCAAATCCTTGGTTGACAGAGCATCAAAGGTGCCACACTTTAAGGACGACACATTTAGCTGGTTGGTTAGGTCTAGCAAGATGTTGTTCGAAAACATTATTGACATGTTGCCAGCCCATCAGTTCAGTTTAAAATTTCTCAAAAATTAAGGTGGTTTCCTCAGAACGTTTTCATGTAGCTACAGCGGTTAATGTAGGTACGTGTTCTTCATGAACCAACTTAACTTTCCATCCAGTATATAAAAAAAGCGTTATTGTGTTCTTAGACCTGCCCGTAACACATCTCTCTTCTTACGCCTCCGATTTCGGTTCCGATTACGATAAAGCAAATCTAAAAACTCCGATTCCGAATTCAGTTCCGGCAAGAAACTCGTCAAGGGCTATTTTTTTCGCCTTGTTTTATCCCATACAGAGTCGTCAAATTGAAAAGTGACCTGAACCACATGGCTAAGATCAATTTTCATCACAAAAAAAAACTAAAATAAACCTACATTTTACATTTATCGAAACCGTAAATAATTTTCAACTCACAAGGAAGGACTTACCATACGTTATAACATTTCTCGTATTACAAGATTACTATATTGTATAGGCTTTTACAATCTGTACTGAAAACAGTTTACCTCTGTGGTCTAGTGGTACAATCACCGGTATCAGACCCAGGGGTCCCGGGTTCGATTCTCAGCCGGGGTACATATTGTATTCGGTTTGGTTGGTGGTAGGACTTGTTGTAAGTCCGCCTGGCTAGCTACCACCATTTTATCTAAGTCTGACGCCATTACAACAATGTTTTCAGCATTGTTGTGTTCCGACAGTTACAGATAAGATAGCCAGTTCCTCAGTAGCTGAGGATTCCGGGAGAGGCTCGCTTCCATCTTCAGCCTTATTAATACTTAACATCAGGTATGGTGAAGGCAAAGAGTCTCCCCGTTTTTCATTAAAAAACAATGGTGACATGTTGCCACCATCGTCTTCAACAGTTGCCGAATATACGTAAAGGCTTTTATTTTTCTTTCTGCACTTCTATGTTTTTCTTTCACTCCCAGTCCATCAGGGTTTTTTTAATCATCATCATCATCAGCAGCCTGTGGACATCCACTGTTGGACACAGGCCTCTCCTAGCTCACGCCTATTGTGGGTTCATACGAGGTTATTAGCCTACTGCTACCACGCTGGCCAGACGGCTTGGTAGGGTTTGTTTCAAGTTTTCCTTCTCTCGCACAGGTGTTCAATGCGTCGAGTCTCTAAGTCGACTCTTACGACATCCCAGGCATGTAAGGCAGTGGTGACACTTGTATTCTTAGGCCGTCACCACATGGCAATTTTTAATATTGTTTGTAAAAAAACTTTGGTTCTCTCCTGAGATAATTAACCGTGACCTTTCTATTAACCTTAATTAACAAAGTTCGGAAACCCTACTCTGATTGCGAGCCTTGTTTACTAAACTATCCTAATTAAGCAATGATTATTTATTTTTATTGCTACGAATAATCTTTTACAAATTGATTTTCATACTTGGTACTTTAAGCTTTTAATAAACCTCTCTATTAAGATTTTTCATACGTTCCCACTTTTCTTTACATTATAAAAAACTTTTGTATGAAAAACCGCATCGAAATCGGCTCGGTCGTTTCCGAGGAAAATGGTAACAGACATACCTAAAAACAAACAAACAAACAAACAAACAACCTCTAACCCCAAACGCATATACCGCCTCCGTTCCGTTCCGTCCGCCGTGGGTAAAAAAAATAAAAACCGAATTCAAAAAACTAAAAAGCAAAAAACAAGCCTTTTTTAGTCGGTACCAGACAAGGCATTCTACTTTGCGGTCCTATTTTATTTTTCTTACTTTGTTTTTTATTTTACAATTTTTAAAGGTAGAGGTTCCTTGCCTACACTAATAACGTTATGTCGACTGCTCATCATCTTTTACAAAATGCTGCTTTTCCTGGTGCAGGGACTTTACTTATTGAGGAGTTCTCCCGGTATTTCATCATCAGCTATACTTCATGACATGCATCGAGTCGATCATAAATCATAAATCGCTTCCGTGAAATGCTTAGTATTTAATAGTTCCGATGACCACTTGTGGTATTCATCATCAGTTCCACTTCACCAAATGGTGCTTTTCGGAAGCATAGCGAAAACACCGAAATCGCGTGACTATAATATTTGAAGAGTTCTCTGGGTTTCTTCAGGATCCCATCTTGAGATCCAGTTATGATGATAATGGGACCACATAGGAAGTATACCCTTTTGAATAAAAAAAGAATCACTCAAATCAGTCCAGCCACCTTCGAGTAATATGAGTAACATACGTTATTTAAACTACAGTGGTAAAATATTAGGCATAATACCTGATGTTATGTGATGATAAGGCTGAAGGTGCAATCATGCGTCTCCCGGAACCCTCAACCACTGAAGAACTCTCTATCCACCGGTCTATCTGTCCGTTGGACCCTAGTTGGCCGAAGTAGGGAAAATATGCGCAGGTGGGGTTACAGCTCGAAGAGCGCGTGTCTATGTGTTACTTCTCCCCAGACCATGGCTCATCTTTTGTCCTGCTCTGCGTGTCCTTACACCTGTATACGCAAGGACCTTTACAAAGCCACAGACAGTGCCGTTCGGTGGCAAAATTTTGGTCCTCACAAATATAGCCAGAGTTGACACGCTAAGACGAAGAAGACATACCTTATCTCTAGCTGCCGAACACAACAACGCTGAAAATCGGTACAGGTCAACTTTAACGTAAACCTAAAGTCTGAGTCATCATCCATCATCAGCCTGTGGACGGCCACTGCCGGACATAAGCCTCTCCTAGCTCACGCCTATTGTGGCGTTCATAGGAGGCTATTAGCCTACTGCTACCACGCTGGCCAGACGGGTTGGTAGAGGGTTTGTTTCAAGTTTTCCTTCTCTCGCACAGGTGTTCAATGCGTCGAGCGTCTTAGTCGACTCTTACGACATCCCAGACATGTAAGGGAGTGGTGACACTTGTATTCTTAGGTCGTCACGGCACTGAGTATATATAAGTAACTTTTAAAGAGGTCTAGCGGCAAACCGTAACAGTCCTCTCGTAAAATGGCACTCTAATTCGTACGTGCCTTCTTATTATATCTTTCTTTTAATGTTAGAGGTCACTAAGACCTCCTTCACTGCAATAATAAAGAAAAGCGAATGGAGTAACACCGGCGGGGCTACTACCTATCTTTGCAACAGCAACGCGACAGCAGAAATAGCACGATAATTGCTTTACGTCACGTATCAACAGCGCGGTCTCTACCGAACAAACGATGAACTGCTATGTGCATTCATTTAGTTCTTGTTATTGCTACCGAATTGTTTTGGCGCTAGCTAGCTAGTTATGCTCAGCCAACTCCGCAAGATAGATAGACTGTATACGTGTCAAAAGTTTGATCCATGGTAAAAGTTTTCCGATCTAAGTCAGTCCGCTTGAGACCATCGCCATGAAAAACATGCGTCACTCAGAAACAAAAATGGTTATTGTGCAGTGCTCCCTTGCAAGAGCTCGTCAATAACGTTTCCACATCACTAAATCTCGCTCGTGACGTCATGACGTACATAGGAAAAATTCGATACGCTAGGTTCTCATACAGTTTGACATGTAGTCTAAGGTGTAACATTCTTGCCCAGGAAATGCCTATTCACTCTAGCCTTGAAGAGACCAATTGTTTGATATGGGACATTGTATAAATTGAGCAAAAGAGAGGATGAAGGAGAGGACGGAATTAATACAGTTAGGTTTCAAATAAGCTATTTCCATTGAAGGCATTTGCTATCTGTACTGGAAAGCTAAGGAGCTGGCGCATTCTATGTTTTGCCGACCTGTTTGGTGCAGGGGTACTAAACCCTCCATCTGCGCCAGAGGTCCCGGGTTCGATCCCCGGACAAGACAAATATTTGTGTGCATGAACATGTCTATTTGTCTTGGTATAGGTGTTTAATATGTATATTATGAATGTATGTGTATTTACAAAAAAAATACACAAGTATGTTTATCCGCTACTAGCGGATCCTCGCGGTTTTACCAGCGTGGTGCCCGTTCCCGTGGGAATACCGGGATAAAATATAGCCTTTGTCACTCGGGAGTAATGTAGCTTTCTAATGGTTTAAGAATTTCCTAATTCGGTCCAGTAGTTCCTGAGATTAGCGCGTTCAAACAAACAAACTTTTCAGCTTTATAATATTAGTATAGATTATTAAGTATAGATTCTAGTATCCATAACACAAGTTCTACGTGTAACTTTACGTGGGCTAGATAATAGGTGTGATTGTATGCAATTATTTATTATTATTATTTATTTGTTCATTCCCGGTCCAGTATGGGAGAAAGTCTTATTAAAATATCATTTCTCAAGAATTTCCACAACATTTCGTTAAATATAGAGAATTAAAACGCAAATAAAAGGTATTAGTCTTAACAACCTGTACTTTTTCATAATAAAAATATATCACCGTTGACATTTGACACGGCTTTTCAAATAAATTATAATTAAGTTAATAGACGCAAAATGACTAATCGGAAAAGCGAGGTTCTATTAAGTAATTACATTTTACACTCCGCGTTAAGTGAACATACGCTTTTGAAGTGAAAACTTCTTTATCGGCGTTGTGCACATCAGAGTTTTAAATTTTTGGAATGGGTAAAAAATATTAAAGTCGCGTCAGGACACGTGACCTTAATCGAAAATTCGTAAGACCATTTACCGTTAACCTATTTCAAATTACATAAAGTCTCACACTTTAAAGATCTACGTATATTAGTTAATAACAATTTTTATTTTCAGTAAAATGACTTTAAAAAAAACCACGACGATGAAAATAAAAAAAACACGCTGTTTAAAATGAATGAATATTTCCACAGTAAGTTATAAGACTCTGTCTATCTGTTACCGTTGAATTTGAGCACAGACACACAGTTGGACAGACACACAAAATATTAAAATGTAATTTTAAAAGGCTATGGAACAGCGGTGTCTTCTGGCACAGATATTTTCTTTATCGAAAAACATGTATTGTTAAAATTATTCTAGATTCTTAAAAATTTTGAAAATACTTAAATATTATAAAAGACATATGTTAGACATTTGTGTCAGACAAGCGACTTACTTTTTGTAGCAAAAATTTGAAGTGATCCCTAAGGATTCCTTTATTACTATCCTAGGACGAAGAACACCAGTAATAATATATAAAGGTAAAAAATATAAAGTACTTGAAATAAAACAACTTTTACGGATATCAAAAGCGCTATATTTCACAGGATGACAGTCATCCCGTGACCACGGTAGCTGAAAAGGTGCCGAAACGTCGGGAAAATCAAAAAACCCCTAAAAAACCTAAAAATACGGACAATTACAACTTAGTTCGTGAAATATAGCGCGTTTGATATCCGTAAAAGTTGTTTTATTTCAATGAACAGTGCGCGCCAAAACATAAGATGTACGTATATAAAGTACTTTATAATTTCATGAAAAAATTAATATGAAAAAGATCTGAAAAATTAATAAAGACAGCGATACAATCTTCGCGGAGCATTCGCTTATTTATTTCATAGCCTCTTGGGCGCCATTTGATGATCAGAATACTTAATAAAGTACTGTCAGACAAGAAATTGGTGTACAGTCAACGGCACGACAGGTTACACTTCGTCTTCTTTTTGTGTCGACTCTTACCATTCAGACCCCCGGCCATGCTAATGACATGCCAAAAAAAACATTTACCTAAAATTATACTTTTCTATAAAATTTTATAAGTTACCGTACATACCATATTTTTTCAATCTGTAAACTATATTAGATTGATGAATATTTTAACCATGTCCAGATACTAAACTAAAAAAACTATAACATCAACAGTATATTTGTTTTATGTGGTTGGAAATAGCAAAAAAACACATAAATAAAAAAAACAACCCCAAAAAAAATCACGATTTTCAAAAATTTCAAATGTCACTTCAAACCAAAGAGTAGATTATAATTTTTATCACAGATTGGAGTATATTTATCGGGCTTGATTCTGAAATCAAGATGTTCATACAAGACTAAACTCTAACTATTAGAAAATTATGGTTTTCGGCTGAAATTCGGAGAGGACACCTGTGTCCGGTCGGGGTTTGACTAGAAACAGTATCTAAAATGTATGTTCGGCTCAGAATCGGTAAGTGAACAACTCCTAGAAAGATGGGTCGAAATACCACTCAATTATTTTGACTTTCCATACTTAAATCGATGGCGAGATCAAGGGGCTAATAGGGTCTAATTTTAAAATCTAACGCAATCCCTTTCAATTCGCCATTTGAAAGATATTTACATACTTCAGGTCGGATTGGTACATATTTTCAGTTGGATTGAGAAATGACAACACCATTGTCTAATTATCCGTGTTTTCGCAATATCCGTAGGATTTTCGCAAAAAAACGATTTATCTTTATTTATTTAGTACAAGCTTTGTTTTCACATCGATTTTAGAGCGCCCTTATGTCTCTAGATTTCCTAGTGAAAATAATAAATAAATATTTCCATACAATCACACCTATTATCTAGCCCACGTTAAGTATCATGAAGAACTTGTGTTATGGATACTAGATAACGGATAAACATACTTATATACTTTTTTTTGTAAATACATACATAATATACATATTAAACATCCAGACCAAGACAAATAGACATGTTCATGCACACAAATATTTGCCTTGTCCGGGGATCAAACCCGGGACCTCTGGCGCAGAAGGTGGGGTTAGTACCCCTGCGCCAAACAGGTCGTCAAAATGTTAATGCTTGACGTGTTCTTCACTGTACATTCGACATTACATCAAGGTAAACTATGAATATAGAAAATAGTTCATGTTGCGTTGCTTATTCAAGCCCGGTGGCGCAGTGATTGGCACGCTGGACACGGGATGGGTGACCAAGAAATTACTATCTCGAGCTCCTACATGCTTGGGTATGGAAGACACATGCTACTGGTCCGGGCTGTGTTTTCAGCCGTTAAAATCCGTCAATCCGCATTGGGCTCTTGTGATGGGTCATGGCCAATATTCTGCTTATGAGGAAGGCCAGTGCCTCAGCAGTAGGGTCATAATAGGCTGATGCTTTTGTGATAAAGGTGATGAAAGTCAATATTTAAATCGTTTTTAGGGTTCCGCACCAAAATTGTAAAAGAAACCCTTATGGTGCCACTCAGTCTGTCTGTCAGTCATAGCTGGATATACCAAGAACTACTAATGTTATGAACACCTGAAAAGATGTTTCTTTCGAATGCAAGGATATTCCTAGCATTGATGTAACAACGCTGGCCTACAGCGTATTTAAAATATAAAAGTATTGGAGAATTTCGACGGTGGTTCGCAAGTCTCGGTAGCTCAGCGGTTAGAGCATTGGACCGGATTTCCAAAGGTCGCGGGTTCGATTCCCGTCTGAGAATTCACTTGTGGCCGAGTAAATTTTTTCCAATATTTTCTATTTAAAATTTACCATAAGTATAAAAATAGCATTGAAAAATGCAAAAATTACAAAATCATAAAATAATGTTATGAATTTAAAATTTGGAATAGTATTAGATGACGTTTGCCCAACTATTTTGCAATTAAGAGAGAAATAACTATACTTATTTTTTTTACAATAGGGACCGAAAGGGGGTCTTACTAGAAGTTTATGTAAAAATTACAAGAAGAATAAAACGATGTCTCCAAGTAGCATACTATTTCAGAAATCGTAAAAGTTATAAAATTAAATATTGAACCCTCGGTGCCCGAGTCCGACTCGTTCTTGACCGGTTTTTAATAACATGAAATGTTGTCTTTGCACTCCTTTTTTTTCTCCAGGGGAAATGCCCACACATAGAAGACAGGGGGGTTATGTGGGACTCGAACCCACTAAAACCCCCTGGGTGTTCCAACCGCGCGAGTGGACGGAGATTGCCGGGATAAGGGTAGCATTCTACCGGGTCCCCGCCCCGCGTCTGCCCTTTTGGGCCATTCTCTCCGGGTCCGTGGAGTGACCCAGACTACCACTACTGGTTGGGCGCGCAGAAACACATGGCGCGCCCATACACCACGGGGGTCCTAGCTGGACGACGGGATTCCCCGTCCCGCCGCCCAATCTCCACTTCGAAGCTACTGCGCCTCTTCCCGCCGCCGCCTCTCCCTGGAGAGGCGAGCAGAGCGGCGAATCCTCCGGTGTCTTTGTACTCCTAATTCTAGATATATTTCTGTAATTTGCATTTTATAGTAATTGTGATAGCTATAAATAAAGTTAAAATATATATATTAATTTATGATAAATTTTAAATAGAAAAATAAAAATCTCTTTGCTCTGCAATGGATTTCATGGGTTCGATTCCCATCTGAGAATTCACTTGCGGCCAAGTTAATTTTTTCCAATATTTTTCTATTTAAAATTTATCATAAGTATAAAAATAGCATTGAAAAATGCAAAAATTCAAAAATCACGAAATATATATTAATTGTTGTTGAATAAATTGTTTAGTTGTGTGAAAGGAGATCAAAACAGTCATTTTCATGTGTTTGGTCCGTGCGTGAAATTTGCTAAGGCGTCGTTTATGCGTCGACCTGTATTGCTTGTTAATTTTTAATGTATTTCAAATTGCAGTTTCAACCATCTTGTGGAAAGATCAGGCTAACCTGCATCAGTTCTATTAATGTTTTAAACTAACTTAGCGCACAGTAAGAACTAATTAAGCAGTACATTCACGACAAATATTTTATATAAAAACTAGACAACCAGCAGGCGTAGCATGCGCACCTCGACAAAGCTTTGTCGGGACTTTTCTCGAGCAAGCGCAGTGTCTGTCCCGCTCGCACCGTAATGATATAAGCGGGACAGACATCGCGAGAAAAGGGTCGACAACGAATTGAGGCGCTCATGCTACCCTGGCTGGGCCCTGTTTCATAAAGCTTGACAAGTCGACAATTTTTCAACTATGCTCGAACATACTTTTTTTGTCACTGATCTACGCAATGTTGACCTTTGTCATCATTGCAGAAGGTAGGTTTTCGATAAAAAGCAATCATACATTATAAAGTTCTTTTTTTTTTCAAAATCCTATTACGAACTCTTTCGATCATGTGAGAATTTATAAAAGAAAAATAACTGTCACTCCTCATCCTGACATAGACCAAGAATGCCTATCAAAAACGTGCGACAATTTGACAAATATGTCAGATTTTCCGATTACAGTTAAGTCAGACTAAATGTTTTATGAAACGTTAAATTTCGGAATTCGCGATAATTTGATAATTATGTCGGCTTTTTATATAGCACCAATGTTTGATAAAACGTACAATCGTCAAATTGTCACCTGTCAACTGTCGCTGACATTGTAATCTTTATGAAACAGGGCCCTGATCTCATTGATCACTGTAAATCTCATATTTGCTGCATTAGTCCGGTCAAAACTCAAATGCGCGATGTGCGCGTGGAATCCTCACGAAAGTAAATAAACATAAATAAATAAAATAATAAATATCTGCATAAAATCACACCAATTATCTAGCCCACTTTAAGTTTCATGAAGAACTTGTGTTTTATGGATATTAGATAACGGATAAACATACTTATATACTTTTTTTGTTGTAAATATATAGTTAATATACATATTAAACACCCAGACCAAGACAAATAGATACGTTCATGCACACAAATATTTGTCTTGTACGGGGATTGAACCCGGGACCTCTGGCGCTATTACTCTAAAAAGTACAAAAGGCCTTTCTTAGGTATATATATATATACAAGCGCATTTACGGGTACTATCCGTACATGTATCCCACAAAATTTCATCTTGGTTGCATAAGATACAATTCGCTGGAGGTTAGACGGTAGAAGCATCAAATGGTTGTTATGTGCAAAATACTTAGTGGCAAAGTCGATGCTTCTGATCTACACGCTGACTTATCTCGTTTCTTTGTTCCAAACAAGTACAATCGTAGTAGAAGACATAATTTGTTTGCGGTCCCGCCGTGTCGGACAGTGGCTCGTGCCCAGTCGACTATACCGCGTAGCCTTTCATCACTAAATTCTCTCCTCTAATAATCCCGAATGTGATCTGTTTGCGGATTCATGGTCGAAGATATTGTCCGAGTTTCTGCATTTTTGTGAGAGAATTTATTGAATGTAAAGGTATATACACCGATAAATGGGTTGATTTTTATTTATTGATAGGTTTTTTTTTTTTACATTAAATAGGCTTACTCTTGGCTTAATTCTGAATCGTTAGATTAAGAAGAGGCCTAAGATGGAGCGAGCTTGCCTAGAAAAAGCCTATTCACTCGAGCTTTAAATATACCAGGGTTGTAGACACCCGGGAATACAGACGCAGGCAGGGAATTCCGCTCTCTGGCTGTGCGCATAATAAAAGATGAGGAAAAGCGCTTTGTACGCAGACGAGGTATATCAACCAGGTAGGGATGATAACATGCGGTACGTCTGGATTCCCGGTGGTAAAAAGGAGCTGGCGGTATGAGCTCATGCAGCTCAATAGCACACTCTCCGAAGTACAATCTGTAGAACACCGATAATGAAGCAACTTTTGGTCGATGAGGGAGACTGTGGACCTTGTTGTTCACCAGATTATCATCACCAATGAGTTTTCTGGCTCTGCGTTCCACCGAGTCGAGTGCGGCCAGCTGGTATTTTGCTGAACCATCCCAAAGGTGGGAGCAGTATTCCATGCACGGACGAATTTGTGCTTTATACAACATAATTTTAATTAAGGTATTAATTGTTATAACGAATTTTAGATTTTTGTCTCATCTGAATTGATTATGTCTTTAATTAATGTTATTGCTGTAACCATTTTAATTAAAGTAAATAAGTAAATACATTGAACCAAATTGAACAAATTCATTAGTAATGTAATGTGATGACACTGCAACCTAAATAGGCACCAATTTCACATGAAATTGAGTGACAATGACGTTTGCCGTCACTGCGGATTAGAGAGAGGAAACACCCAAACATCTCCTATATGTCTGCGGACCCCTAATTCACAAACGCAGTATCCACCGGGGCCGGCATATAATTCGGCCAGAGGAACTAAAATCTCTCAGTGCTAGGAAGATTTTAGACTTCCTGGAGGCCGCCAGGCTTAAAGAGATACTATTACAAGGTGGCGAGTTACAATAGATCTTATAGGTCGCAGTGAAGTATCCTTATTTGTTACTTTTACCGCAACTTGAATTATTTTATAAGTGTCTACGACATACGTAATAGTCGATGTCAAAGAGTGCTAACTAAGCATTTATTTTAATTGTGTTATTTAATGTAAGTTTATTTTAATAAAGATCTGACTTCGAAGCAGAGAACATGTTTTCATTTTAACTGCCTCATTCCCGCGGCAAATCCCAATACCTCATGGCGACCCTGCCACTTTACGAATCTGAAGATTAACAATATTGGAGAAGATCACACACCTGCTGGGAGAATATATATACATATTTTTTTTTATGAAGAAATAGAAGAATTCGTCGACACATTCTGGAAGCATTTTTTTAACATGGGGAAACCGCAAAGCAAGGAACAAGTCGTAATCGCTCAGACTGCGAGCGGCGATGCTCATACAGAAAAAACTACCGGACTGCAACTTGCTGAAATACTTATAATCGCCGTCATAATCATCTTGGTGTCTTCACTCGCATTCTACCTTTACAAGAAGTGCCGCCAACAAGCTATGAGATCATTACGTCGTGAGCTGACCCGTCATAACTTGGCCAGTAACGCCACTTCAACTCTGGAGCTATCAGCTGCACCCTAAAGAAGAACTAGAAGGAGCGGAGTCCAGGGAAATCCCGGCCCACGGTGTCCAGGGTATAGCCCGGCCCACCCTCATCGTAGTCAAGATCTTGACCCTGCCCATGGCCTGCCTTCAGCGTTATCCAGCCGCCACATCAGCTCAGCCTTCAAAAGTCCACCGTGTGACGACGTTCGGCTATCGTATCCTTTATAAAATTAGTATATACTTATCTAAATGTAAGTAAATAATGAATAACTGTAGAGTTTCGTTTAAATAACATTTTAGTATATTTTTTTTAACTAAATGATTAAGTAAAATGTGTGTTAAGTTTATATTATGATACAAGATTTAATTGATTTGCATAATTCATTAAAATACTATAAGGACTATTTACGTAAACTAGGTCCCGAAAGAAGAAAATCAGAGTTAGCCTTGAAAAAGTTTGAAGAAGCAAAGGTCCGATTTAATAGATTAGAAAGTATTAGGACTGAAATCTGTCAACAAATAGATCGGTCTGAAATAAGTTCGAGGGACACTTCGTCTATTAATAAGTTTGTAGATGATATTAATTCTTTGTACAGTAAAATTGTATCGTTAATGACCGACGAAGTACCTTTACCAGCAAAAATGGCAACTGATCAATCAAATAGTTTTGATATTAAGACTGCCATATCCCTTTTACCTGTTATGACCGGATCAGAATTAATTACTAAGCAATTGATAGATGGAATTGAACTCTATAGTACCATGATAAAAATTGATACAGCTCAACAGTTAATTACTTTCGTTTTGAAAACTAGGTTGTCCGAAAGTGCGAAATTACGTATGAACCCTAGTTACAGTACAGTACCAGATCTGATAAAAGATATGAGATTGAAACTGTTATCAAAAGTTTCACCTGTTGCTATCCAAACACAAATGCAACAATCAAAACAAGGTTTTAGATCTATAGAATCGTATGGTAGAGAGCTCGAAAATTTATTTGTGAAGTTAACCTTGGCTCAAGCCAATGGTGATGATCGTGCATATACAATTTTGCGTCCCATTAATGAGAAAGCAGCCATAAAAAGATTTTCAGATGGCTTGTCCGACCCCCGTCTGAGTACTATTATAGCATCACGCCAATTTTCCTCACTGCCAGAAGCTATAACAACTGCTATTGACGAAAACTCCACGTCAACCGAAAACCAAGTCATGAAGGTGTCTAACTTTCATTCTAATAATCGTGGTAATCGTGGTTGTCGCCAAAACTCATACCAAGGTCGACAAAATCATTATAATTCATTTACTCGTGTGCCAAATTATAATTCCAACTTTCGCAATTTACCTAACACATATTATAATTCTAACAGATCGAATAACTGGCAGAGCGGAAACAATATGACGCGGAAAACTTTTGGTAATTCGAATCAAAGCGCTAACGCCGCGCGCGGGCGCATTGATGCGCGCGCTCCGGGAATACGACCTCGGAATGCACCTCACGTTCATCTTACTCAGCAGTATGATGACGGAAATGTAAATGAAACTAATATTTCCGATAATAATCTGTTTTTTCGTGCAGAATAGGAATGATAATTTTATTTTAAGTTACAACAGTAATTGTAGCGTTATTTCATGTTCTATAGATAAGGAAATACAGATTAATTTACTCGTAGATACTGGCGCCAGTCTTTGTGTGATTAAATATAGTTGGATAAGAAATTTTTCTGATTTAGAAAGTAAAATAATTAGAGATAGAATTACTATTAAAGGTATAAGTGGTAACTTAGTTTCAGTAGGTTTTATTTTATTAGATTTTTATATTGAAGAGATTAAATTTACCCAAAAATTTTATATCTTTGAGAATCTCTCATGTTCGGCCGATGGAATATTAGGCCAAGATTTTTTCTTAAAATATAAAGCTATAGTAAACTATCAGGATTATTCCTTAACCTTATTAAATAAGGGAAGTTTAATTACAACCGAGATAGTCGGTAACAATAGGTACGTTCATACGATACCGCCACGATGTGAGATAATGAAGAGTATTCCTACTAACTACTGTAGTGATTGCGTAATCTTAGCAACCGAAATCCCTTCACAACCCGGAATTTTTGTCGCGGGAATGATTGCAAAACCAAAAAATGGTCATTTTGCAATACGTATTTTAAATACAACCGATAATGAAGCTGTTATTGATTTTTCGTTTTTAGAAGTACACAGTCTAAACACTTTTGAGATGTGTAACTTTAATGAGAGTAATATTTCTGTTAAACGTGTAAAGACCTTATTTGATTTACTGGATTTAAGTTCTTATTTGAATAAAGAAGAACAAAGCAGTATTGAAAACATCTGTGCGAAATATGCCGATGTATTTCAGTTACCTGGAGATAAATTATCAGTCACTAATCTGATGGAACATTCCATTAAATTGAAAGACAATATTACCCCAATTTATAAAAAACCCTATAGAATACCACATGCGCTTAAGTCCGAAATACAAAAGCAAATTAATGACATGTTAGAAAACGACATCATTGAGGAGACCACCTCAGAATGGTCCAGCCCTGTTCTTCTCGTCCCTAAAAAATCAGATAAAAATGGAGAAAAGAAATGGCGATTAGTTATTGATTATAGACAACTTAATAACGTAATTCAAGATGACAAATTCCCATTGCCAAATATTACCGAAATTTTAGACTCTCTTTCGGGTAGTATTTATTTTTCAAAATTAGATTTGTCACAATCTTACTATCAGTTATCATTAGATAAAAATAGTAGAAAGTATACCGCCTTCAAGGTCGACAAAATGTATCAACTTTCATTAGATAAAGATTCGAGAAAGATGACAGCTTTTACAACTGATAAGACCTACCAAATGAAAAGATGCCCTATGGGATTAAAAACTAGCCCCAGTGTATTTTCTCGACTTATGACAATAGCAATGTCAGGGTTAAATTATAAGCAAGCCTTTGTGTACTTAGACGATTGTATCGTCATAGGAAATTCACTAGAAACACATAATAAAAACCTGATAAGTGTGTTAGAACGATTTCGCAAGGTTAATTTGAAACTTAATCCCTTGAAATGTGAATTTTTACGTAAAGAAATCATGTATCTTGGGCACAAAATAACTTCTAAAGGTATATTCCCAGATCCATCAAAAATCGAGGTTTTACAAAACTATCCAGTACCTTTAAATACTGATGACGTAAAGCGTTTTGTCGCGTTTGCCAATTATTATAGGAGATTTATCCCAAGTTTTGCTAGTATTGCCCATCCATTGAACAGTCTTTGTAAGAAAAATGTATCTTTTAGTTGGTCACCCGAGTGCGAAACAGCTTTTCACAGATTAAAACAGGCACTCATTAGCCCTCCTGTATTGTACTACCCCGATTTTTCAGAAGAAAATACGTTTGTGCTACATACAGATGCATCTAAAATAGGATTAGGCGCGGTTTTATCCAATAAAGACGGATCAGTCATTTCATATGCAAGTCGTAGTTTGAAACCCGCTGAAATTAGATACCCAATAATTGAATTAGAATTACTAGCAATAGTGTGGGCAATCAGACATTTTAGACCTTATTTGTATGGAAAGAAATTCAAAATTTTAACTGACCATAAGCCCCTTATTCATTTGTTCGGTATGACCGATCCCTCTAGCCGATTAACAAAGTTTCGTTTATATTTGGAAGAATATGACTTTATAATTGAACATGTCCCGGGAAAGGATAATGCTGCTGCAGACGCATTAAGCCGTTTACCGATGACTAGTACACAACTAAAACAACTTAATCAGAAAGTTGTATCGGTCATAACTAGAGCACAACAACGAAAAATAGACGAGTTAAAAAACAAGAATATTACTGACTTGACAACTCAGAACCCTACAATTTTCAGGTCTGATCAACCTAAAGTTGTAGAAATTCTGAAAAAACCTTCTGACAGTATTGAACTTATAATATGTCCAACTAAATGTGATAGGAATTTAAGCAATTATAATGACATAATTAGTAGCCAATCAGGCAATTGTGTTTATTTGCCCTCAAAATGTTGTATTTACCTATTTTCTCGATCGTCATCTACTTTCAAAGTGCTGATGAGAGAATTAGAGCTATTGTGCAAACGATTTAAAATTCAGGAGCTTGTTATCGTGAAAAATAAATATAACGAAGATGAGATTGGATTATTATTGAAAGAAGTGAATACTTCATGTTTACCGAGAATTCTCGTAATCAAAGATGTTATTCGTGTGACCAATCAACACGACAAAACTTTAATTTTAAATGATTTTCACCTGTTACCCACGAGTGGCCACGCGGGCGTAACTAGGATGATAAATAATATAAAGAAATATTATTTTTGGACAGGAATAACTAATGACGTCACTAACTACGTTAAAAAGTGTAAACAATGTCAAATAAATAAGTTTACCAATAAATACGTTAAAGAACCTATGGTCATAACGACCACAGCAAATAGTGCATTTGAAGTAATAAGTTTAGATCTAGTAGGTCCTTTAGATATAGATAATTTTGATTATAAGTATTCACTAACGCTTCAATGTAACCTAACGAAATTTGTTGAAGCATACCCGTTACAGAGAAAAGACGCGGAAAGTGTATCTAGAAGTTTCGTAGAAAATTTCATTTTAAGATTTGGTTTACCTCGTACTATTATGACAGATCAGGGAACAGAGTTCACTTCTTCTATCATGAGCAACATTTGCAAACTGTTAAATATTACTAAGCTACAATCGACAGCATATCATCATGAAACAATAGGTGGTTTAGAAAACACACATAAAAATTTGGGAGCCTTTCTCAGAATCCAATGCGAGTCTAATAAAAAAGATTGGAGTGTTTGGCTACCCTATTGGTGCTTTGCATTTAATACAACCGTTCATAGTGAAACAAAGTATACACCATACGAGTTAGTTTTTGGGAAATTATGCACATTACCTAGTTATTTAAATATATCTCCAGAACCTTTATATAATTATGATGATTATCCATTACAAATGAAATATCGATTACAAAAAGCGCAAACAGAAGCGAAACAAAATCTTTTAGCAAGTAAGGAAATTAGAAAATTTAACTATGATAAGAACTGTAACTCTATCAATTATAAAAAGGGAGACTTATTGTTAATAAAAAATCAAATAGGAAATAAGCTTGATAAAATTTATAGTGGTCCTTATGTTGTAGTAAAGGACATTTCTCCCAATGTTGTAATCTTAAAAAATAATAAAGAGGTAATTATTCATAAAAATAATACAAAAATGTTTCATGTGTAACATTGTAGTTTTTATTTCATTTATAAAAAAAAATTTTTTTTTTTTCTTTTAACCGAGGGGGTGACGATATACTTTTCGGGGGAGGTGAAGTATCCTTATTTGTTACTTTTACCGCAACTTGAATTATTTTATAAGTGTCTACGACATACGTAATAGTCGATGTCAAAGAGTGCTAACTAAGCATTTATTTTAATTGTGTTATTTAATGTAAGTTTATTTTAATAAAGATCTGACTTCGAAGCAGAGAACATGTTTTCATTTTAACTGCCTCATTCCCGCGGCAAATCCCAATACCTCAGCAGTGACTACAGTTCCGACTGGAGCTGCATAGCCCCTATGTCCTACAATTAATTATTAATGTGATGTGACGTTATTGAGTGTTTAAATATGCGTGACTGTACTTAAGTTGACTCGTAAATCATATCGGAAGAGGTCTACTCTCTAAGCACGAAACCCGTAGTTTCAGTCTAAGTTACGGATGTTTCCTACTCCGTATCACCTACGGACGGGTCTCCGAACTAGGAGACCCGAACTAAGAATGAATGAGAATACATTTTGACATTGTCCCTACTCCCAATGTGTTTGTGCCGTTTGTCCAAAACTAGTACATCCGAAATCAATAGAGAGTAGGCTCCATCCGTAGTTTCGGGAAACTTACGGACGGAGGCCCGTATCTTAGTTGACGGCTTAGAGAGTAGGCCACCTGATACGGAGGGAGAAAATTAACGTACCTACTTCACTACGTCAATTTTCCGACGTGAAAGTTGTCTAAGTACAACCTTGTTTTAAACACGTTATTTCAAAGCATTTTCGAAAAATGGTAATGAAACACCTTTTACAAAGATTGTCAGCCTAATTATACATTATAATTAGGTAAATGTTAATTAGTACTCGGAATTCATATTTAAATCTGTACAAGGGAAAGTAAGTGATTTTTAAGCACTGTTAGCTTACAAGGAAAATTAATTAGTTTAAGTGGCCGGGAATATCAAAAGGTTGCGGAAGTAGGTATTATACAAATTTTGTGAATTTAGGTTATTTATTCTAAAGTAATTATAAATTGAAATACACATTTTATAATAACTGGGCAGGCATTTGACCACCATCGTGCTTAATAAACACTCTCGCCTTGAAGAGGCCAAGGTTGTGTATTCTTTAGTGGTGCGCATAAAAAATGAGTCAGTAAAGAGCTTGGTACGGACCGTTGGAATGTTAACGATGACGTACGGGTGGTAAGCTAACCTGCGTCTGGAACTCCGATGGTGGAAAGGGGCTGGAGGAACAAGGTCGTGCAGTTCTCTCGCACACTCTCCAAAGTGTATCCTATAAAAGATGTAAAGAGAGAAGCAAAGTTGCATGTCAATCGGTGACATGCAACTTTGCGACGGTGACTGAGTCTCTGAAGTTCCGCTGTGGCCAATGCTGAGTTTCCAATGAGTTTCCTGGCACGGTTTTCAATCGATTTCAGAAGCTCTAGCTGATACTTAGCAGAGCCATCCCACAGGTGACAGCAGTACTCCATAGAGGGCCGAATCTGTGCTTAGTATAAAAGAAGCAGCTGATTCGGAGTAGTATCGCCTAGCCTTAGAGAGGACGCCCAGATCCTGTGCAACAGTTCACCCAAAAACCTATATCGAGATAGACGAAAAGAGCGCTTCAAACTATATGGGAACCAAACGTGTCGACTTTTTCGTACCTACGATGACGTGAAGAGCGAGATTTAGTGATGTGTAAATGTTATTGACGAGCTCTTGCAAGTAAGCACTGTACAATTAACCATTTTCGTTTCTGAGTGACACGTGTTTCCATGGCAAAGGTTTCAAACGGACTGACTTAGGTCGTAAAACTTTGACCGTGGATCAAACTTTTGGCTCGCAACGTAGGTACACTTTTACCGTCTATCTCGATATTTTTATTATTATTATTATTATTAAAGCGCTTGAACGCTATCTCGCCTGATGGAAAGCGAAGATGCGATCTAGGATGTAACGCGCTTGCCTAGAAGATACCTATTCACTCGCGACTTGAAGTCCCCCAAATT
Source organism: Chrysoteuchia culmella (assembly GCA_910589605.1). Classification (NCBI taxonomy): domain Eukaryota; kingdom Metazoa; phylum Arthropoda; class Insecta; order Lepidoptera; family Crambidae; genus Chrysoteuchia; species Chrysoteuchia culmella. The sequence goes on from OU342669.1 coordinate 3,095,281, forward strand.
GTAAGTATCAGGAAACCGACTCAGGCAATATAGGTCTAGGATATAAGTGTACGAGTTTTTTTTTAATATTTTTTTTTTATGAACTACAGGGAGCCTCTTAGCCTTCATCATACCTGATGTTAAGTATTGATAAGGCTGAAGATGGAAGCGAGCCTCTCCCGGAATCCTCAATCACTGAGGACTGACAATCTTATCTCTAACTGCCGGAACACAACAATGCTGAAAACATTGTTGTTATGACGTCAAACTTAGATAAGATGGTGGTAGCTAGCCAGGCGGACTTACAAGTCCTACCACCAACCAAATCAAATAAAGAGTTCATCAAATAAAATAAACAAAGAATGAAGTTTATTTAATTGTTAAGTACAGTCAACAGCAATCACGGCTTTACCCTTTGACCTTGAGTGCGCCTTTACGTACGTGCTGTTGACCGTACTTTAGTGACGGATTTTGAGGCAGTTAATTTGACTTGTCATAAATTAACATTACTGTTTCCCAACAATTTCACAGTTTACTTTGATTATCTGTCAATGTCAAAGTTTGACATTCAAAGTTTCGAGGTATTGTGCGGATGACAGCTTTTCATTTGGTAGTGTTACAAGTTTGTTGGAAGGGTAAAATAGTTATTTATTTGCGTTGTACAATTTCATTGAGTATTTTATATACTAGTTAATAAAGGTAATTTATTAATATACTAGTTCTGCCGTGTGGTGACGGCCTAAGAATACAAGTGTCACCACTCCCTTTCATGCCTGGGATGTCGTAAGAGTCGACTAAGAGGCTCGACGCATTGAAAACCTGTGCAAGAGAAGGAAAACTTGAAACAAGCCCTCTACCAACCCGTCTGGCCAGCGTGGTAGCAGTAGGCTAATAGCCTCCTATGAACGCCACAATAGGCGTGAGCTAGGAGAGACCTATGTCCAGTAGTGGACGTCCACAGGCTGATGATGGATGGAATATACTAGTTTCCGCTCGCGGTTTCACCCGCGTGGTTCCCGTCCCGCGGGAATATCGGGTTAAATCAGTAGCCTATGTTACTCTTCGTTCTTTCAACTAACTCAACGTCAAAAATCAAGTCGATTATGAGATAAATTTTAAACAGGAAAATACCCTAGAAAAAATCAACTAGTCTCATGTCGCCCTGACGGGCAACAAAGCGGGCGGGGTAATTCATATTTAAGCGACATGAGACTAGTTGCTTTTTCTAGTATAAATAATAAATAAATAAATAATTACATACAAACACACCAATTATCTAGCCCACGTTAAGTTTCAATAAGAACTTGTGTTATGGTTACTAGATAACGGATAAACATACTTATATACTTTTTTTTTGTAAATACATACATTATATACATATTAAACACCCAGACCAAGACAAATAGACATGTTCATGCACACAAATAGTTGTCTTGTCCGGGGATCTAACCCGGGACCTCTGGCGCATAAGGCAGGCTTAGTACCCCTGCGCCAAACAGGTCGTCTAAATATTAAAGTATATTTTCTTGTTTAATATTTATCTCAAAAAAAATGGCATTGTAAAATGCAAAATTAAAAAGTTATAATCAAGTCGATTAGTTCCTTAGGTAAGGCGTGAAGAAAGGCTAATCAAACCCACTTCCGCATTTGTAATATTAGTTAGGATTTGCGGGCAAAACTGTATAATTATTCTATGAAATGAGCGGTTTGTTAAAAACTCAACAACTACAAGTGTTCACAAAACACGTCAGCATGCCTAGCGTGAGCACTTCGACAAAGCTCTCTCGACACTTTTCTCGCGCGAGCGTTTTATTATGAGCGGGACACACATCGCGAAATAAGCGTCGACAAAGCTCTCTCGACACTTTTCTCGCGCGAGTGTATGTGTCCCGCTCACACCGTACTGTTATGAGCGGGACAGACCTCGTGAAATAAGCGTCGACAAAGCTCTCTCGACACTTTTCTCGCGCGAGCGTTTTATCTGTACCGCTCACACCGTACTGTTATGAGCGGGAGACATATCGCGAAATAAGCGTCGACAAAGCTCTCTCGACACTTTTCTCGCGCGAGTGTATCTGTCCCGCTCACACCGTACTGTCATGAGCGGGACAGACCTCGTGAAATAAGCGTCGACAAAGCTCTCTCGACACTTTTCTCGCGCGAGCGTTTTATCTGTACCGCTCACACCGTACTGTTATGAGCGGGAGACATATCGCGAAATAAGCGTCGACAAAGCTCTCTCGACACTTTTCTCGCGTGAGCGTTTTATCTGTCCCGCTCACACCGTACTGTTATTAGCGGGACAGACATCGCGAGATAAGCGTCGACAGCGAGTCGCGATGCGCATGCTACGCTGGCAGGTCCCGGGAAATGAGACACAATAAAAGTTATTACTTTAATGTCAGGACACCGCACCGGAGTCCGGTTGGAATTTTATGAATAAAAAAAAAACAAGTACAAACACATACTTGATAGGAGAGATAACAGACCCACTTATCACGTTCCTGACATACATCCTTAGCTTCTCTAACATCAATACAAAATCAAGTACCTAAAAGTTTTATTTCAAATGAGAAGAAATAAAAAATATTAAAAAAGTAAAATAAAGCTGAAACTTAAGTAAGCATTTTCAAATAGTCATGTCTTTTTAGATGCTTTTACATGCAGGTAGTCTTCATCTACCACTAATTTGAGGCTTCATTAAAAATGACAAGCAAAACAATATGAACATTATTCTACGTCTCATTAGCTAACTTTGGTCACACAATTAGTTTGTACGCGAATGACATCAACAAAAGAAAAAAGGTGAAACTTATTAATGAAGAAAACAGCCTTAACAAAGGTCCAACACTCATCAGGGGCCAACTACACTAAAAGAAATGCAATAATCGTCCGACGTTCGTAGTTCACTGTAGGTTATAAAGATCCCTTACTTTCACATAATGTTTTTATCCTTAATTTACGTCGACGTAACAAATTTGTCATAATAATACATACTAACTCTCCATAGGCCCGAATAATAATCACAGTTATTACCTGTAGACACTAGTAATAATCATTGGGCCTACACAGGTGAGGCACTTACACACTTGTATCCATGTCAACATCGACAGCAGTCAAAGTAGGCCCTAATAATAATCATAGAACTTATTCCGCGCAGGCCTTATCATAATCATAGAACTTATTAATATTTAGGCTCAACATTTTAACCTCAAGTAATAATAGTAGAACTTACTCGCGTAGGCCTTAGTAATAAACATAGAACTTACTCTCTGTAGGCCTTAGTAATAATCATTTAACTTACTCCCGTAGGCCTTAATAAAAACCAAAGAAGTAAGTTCTTCTTTTCGTATCCAGATAGACCAGACCCCGTAGGTCCTAATAATAATAATTATTAATTTATTATCAGGCTACAAATGGCCCATTGATACCTCTAAATACATATCTCTAAATACCTCAAAAACTAAACATAATAAAATACTACAATAAGAAGGAAAAATTTAAAATCAATTCGACAGCTTCTGTGTCGAGTCGGGGTCACGCTGAATCGTCTATATACGACGCCAAGCAGCCAGAAGTCCTCCTTCATGAAAAGTTCCAGCCTTGCGGTCGGGCAATAATAATTATAGAACTTGAACACACATCAAAGAACTCACCCGTATCCAGACACACCAGACCCCTGCAGCAGTCCCCGTTGGTAGCACACGGAGAGCTGTAGCAGTGAGCTGGCTCCTCCACCATATCGTCGATACGGTTCCCCTCTAGAGCTTCAGCGTATATCTCCTCAGGGTCCACCTGCGAGAAGAAGGAGTTTTATTTTGGTCGTGACATGGAACGGTGTTCTCCTCTAAGAAGCTAAGGAGAAGAGTAAGGCAAGTCCCTCATTATTAAAATATGTAAAGAGTACGAATTTTTATTTTTTTAAAATTTCAATGCTTAACTAGTTAGTATATTCGCATTTTTGTATTATAGAAAAATCACAGTCACTTTTCTGTAGTTCCCTAGATCTAAGTATTCGAAACATTTCCAAAGTAAAATTGATAATTGTTTTTTCTGTAACTTTTTTCTGTAGCAAACTGTTGGCCTAGCAATAGTAAGTATTGAGGAAGTAAAGTATAAAAAGTATGAGATATTGAGACATAAACGGATCTACGTTTATTATACATTTTTTGACATCACGTGGTCGATACTAGATACTTACTCCATTCGATATTATTTTGATAATTTTCGTAATAATGTGCTACTATGTACGTGCTGATGCGTTGTTAGACAGAAAGAAAGAAATTTATATAATTTATTTAAGTCAAAAACGACAATAGGATACTACATCAAAGTAACACAAAAAGCACAAATTTTTCTTAAAACGGTACCGACTCAGCATACTGCTTGGCTTTTCCAGCGCCGGTCTTCCGTCGGTACCGTTTTTGTGTGGCTGAGAGCCATATTAACCGGCAAAGCAAATAATGATTATTATTTAACTACAAAATATCGTCGTCTCAGCCACATAACACCCACTGCTGGGTATAAGCCTCCCCCAAAAGGGGGGGTTTGCCTTAATCGCAACACTTGGCAGGCGGGTTGGCGATCGCAGTATGGCCAAGTTTGTAGGAGACGCTGCTGCCCGTCTCCTGAAGGCTGAGTCCCTTAGTCGCCTTTTACGACACCCACGGGATGAGAGGGGGTAGTGCTATTCTAAGCCAACACTACACAGCAAACTACAAAATATAAACTTACTTAATTATTATCTGCATTAAAATTAAAATTAACTTAACACATAGTTAACCTTTATTTCAGATCATCAGGTGCACCAACATGATAATATATACTAGGAAAGTATTCGTAGATAGTGTTACCATAGACCGGTCACGCAGACCGGTCTATGGTAACACTGTCAGTTATCTTTTGTTACCTTAGTGATTGAGCTCCCGTTGTGTCTAGGTGACCTTTTACTGCTAAATAATTAAACAATGTCTTCTACTAGTTTATTCTCCCTCAAGGGTTAACTCTTAAAGGTCACTAAGCATGCGTTTACCCGGGCAAGACCTTTATCCCCTTTCTTCGTCAGACTCTTTAGGGTTATTAAAAATACACAGGCAATTTTAAACTAAGGTTGGAAATTATATTTTCATGTATCCTGAAGGCTAATTTAGGTTAACCTTAAGGGATATAATATGTACAAATTTAATTGAGTACCTTTTGAAATTGGTAAATACTATTTGTGGACGAGGTATATTTTAGATATATCTAAAGAAAATAAAGAAAGAAAGAAAAAATTATTAAGTGTCACAAGAAATCACATGTATACAATAATGACATAGTTGACACATAAAATAATAGTGACACTTAAAAGGTAGTCCACTCAGCATGTGTTGGATGTCGCAGACAGTCCAACGCTGGTCTTCCGTGGGGCTACCTACCTATATCGATGAGAGAGCACTACCGTATCACCACTATCTGTTGTTAAGTAAAGCGATAAAGCTGAAGGTGGAATCTATTTTTTCGGGAATCCTTAACCACTGAGGAACTGGCTCATATACATATCATAAATCAAATGCCGGACTATAACACTGCTAAAAACATTGTTGTTATGGCGACAATTTAGATAAGACGGCGAAGGCTAGCCATGGAATAAGGAGGTCTTGGGTATGACTATGCAGTGCCATGTAGCAACGGCTTAAGAATACAAGAGTCACCACTCCCTTATATGCCTGGGATGTCGTAAGAGTCAACTAAGAGGCTCGACGCATTGAACACCTGTGCGAGAGAAGGAAAACTTGAAACAAACCCTCTACCAACCCGTCTGGCCAGCGTGGTAGCAGTAGGATAATAGCCTCCTATGAACACCACAATAGGCGTGAGCTAGGAGAGGCCTATGTCCAGTAGTGGACGTCCACAGGCTGATGATGGATGGGTATTCTATCGCTGATGCTGGCGCATTCTATGTTTTTATTCTATGTTAGTAGCAAGATGAGCAAGGTCTTACCGAAACAAGACGGAGAAAAAAAAACAAGTCTATACGTCTCTCTGGCGATTCTACTCAAGGTTCGTGAACCGATGGCGTAGCGTTATTTGAAATTCACAAGTGCTTGTAACAGGCTAGACGGAAATTGACTAAATCGAAATAATAATTTTACTATCTGCTATGTAGTCTCCCACTGACATCTTAGTGGAGAAAGCAGGATAGCATCAAGTTTATAGTGGGTTGGAGAGATGGCCACACTTGCTCGGCCATCTTTCTCAGAGAGTGTTTCGAAAACGGGCCAGCCGCCGGTTAAAAAGGGCGATTGACACCACGGTCCCCCAGGACCCTACGACGGTGAGAGAGCAAGTAGTGAGGGGCTTAGCTGGTAGTACCTCCCCGCGGCCTTCCATTGAGCCTTTTTAGGCTGGATGGGGGCCGAAAGGCGTCAGGTGAGCCCAGCATAACCTGTTTGGTATGCGTAAATGCATTCCCCTCTCTTACACAAAAAAAGAGGATAGCATCAAGCGTCATATCATATCGCGTGATATAGAGGTGTTCATGCTAGGATGTATGGTAGCAGCAAGATCGGTGGTCTTATTTCTCAATAAGCGTAGTAACGGTAAGGCCACTTGCCACAGCCCAGGTAAGCCAGCATGACAGAGCTGAGCCGGTTGAAGCTGTCTTGTTTACCCAGATGTGAGCATGATAGTGAGACGTTATCGAGCTATGAGTGTCGATAAAAACCGCTCACGTTAGGGCTACAGTAAAGCTTGGGATCAAGTACTGTGGTCTTACCTGTTCATAAGCGTAATGACGGTAAGGTCCCCTGCTGTAGCCTAGGCTGGCCAGCAAGTCTGAGCTGAACCGGTGGAAGAGCCCTCCCCAGGAGTGGGCTGTGGCCAGACAGCCTAGCAGGAGGAAGTCCTTCCTAGCGTGACGGCTCAGGATTTTATATTTGTGATCACCCACCAATACAGCACTATCAGTGTCTTTGTGCAGCTTTAATCCAGGGTGCGCGGTAGAAGCCTCCCCGTGTGGCGCATCATGATTAACATACGACCGGCACACCCTGGGCAATGGTTTGCGGACAGACAGTCAGTAACGCAGACTAGTGGATCATTCCACTACGACTCTGGTAAATTTACCCCTGTCCGTTTAGGGGTAGCAGCAGACTCATTAATTTATGTTTTCTTTCGTAAAATCTATGGTCTTACCTGTCCATAAGCGTAGTGACGGTAAGGTCCCCTTCCGTAGCCCAGGTTAGCCAGCATATCAGAGCTGAACCGGTTGAAGAGCCCTCCCCAGGCGTGGGCTGTGGCTAGACAGCCCAGCAGGAGGATGCCAACGGCAATTGTGGAACTGGTGACAAAAATATAAAGTTTAAGCAGGATGTGTATTGATTGCCAGCCAAAAACAGCTCTAGGGCAGAAGGTCTCACTCCGTACTTAGATTATCCTAATCGAATAAAAAACCTGCAGCTCTCCTCTCGCGGCCTACTCGGAAGGCCATCGTACGAAGGAATCAGTTTGGCTGACGTCTTCACGGAATTTCAGCCGAATTCGGCATGATGAACCGAAATTCGCCCTGAATGCTGAAGATCTTCGGACCATCTCAATACTAATGCTAATCCTAATCTAGCCAAAAATAAGTTTAAGCATTGTTTGTTACGCTGGCTTATCGAAAAAAACTTTTACTCTGTAAGAGAATACTTAGACTACAAAGAAGTTAACAATAAATTTTGAGGACATTGACTCAAGAATATGACCATAAAAATGTAACAATAATGTAATTATATTGTATTCATTTATTTTTTTCATATACTGACACTATCACGAGTTGGAATTTAATTAATATTTAATAATCTGACATTGTACAATTTAAATGAATATATAAATTTTGCATGCCTACAATAGTTAAGGTAGAATACAGTAGACCACAGTAAACACACATTGTCATCCATCTCAATGAATCACACTGTATTGAGCAAATAAATAATTTCTATTTCTATTTTTATGAAACGCACTACCTAATTCTAACTTATTAATATTATTATTGCCGTGTGGTGACGGCCTAAGAATACAAGTGTCACCACTCCCTTACATGCCTGGGATGTCGTAAGTGTCGACTAAGAGGCTCGACGCATTAAACACCTGTGCGAGAGAAGGAAAACTTGAAACAAACCCTCTACCAACCCGTCTGGCCAGCGTGGTAGCAGTAGGCTAATAGCCTCCTATGAACGCCACAACAGGCGTAAGCTAGGAGAGGCTTATGTCCAACAGTGGACGTCCACAGGCTGATGATGGAATATTATAAACGCGAAAGTGTGTTTGTCTGTCCTTTCTTGACGCCCTAAATAAGCAACAAATCGACTTGATTGTTGGCATAGAGTTAGTTGAAAGGACGGAGAGTACAAGCTGTTTTTATCCCGATATTCCCACGGGAACGGGAACCACACGGGTGGAACGTGGTGAAAAAAACCTACTGAGTCAGTCAGACAAATTTTTAGAGTAGGTATCGCGGAAGTAATCCTTCTGATATTTTCATATTCTATGTAGAATAAAATAGAATATAATAGAATTTATTAATTTGTAGAAACATGTACCACACATGATGATAACTGGTAAATATAGCATTGTAAAATGCAAAATTAAAAAGTTGTAACCGGATTTTACTGACTTAAAGTATAGCATTTGAATTTAATGATTTTTGTATGTGGCAATAAATATTAAATGATGTGGGGAAAAAAATATGAAAAAATATTATCCTAGTGGAAATTCGGAACATTTGTGTTGTTAAAAGGTAACGCTAGTCAAATCTAAAGTACCTACATTTTCTTCAATATTTTCATAAATTATGTGTTGTTGTTATAAGTTGTTTTAAAACGACGGTAGTAACAAGTGGGAGTATTAGTAGACATAATATGTTTCAGAAAAGGCAAAATGTACTGAAATTTTGAGCATCAAAACTGTTGAAATTAATTAATAAAAAAAATGTGATTTCGTTCGACGATGCGAAACTCCTTTGATGTTCCAAATGAATGTGAAATAGCCCTTTATGCAAAAATAAAATAAATTAATTTGTTATTTTTTGTACCGTAAACCATTTTGTTTCTGTACTAACAAGCCGAGCTTTTTTTTTACTTCGAAAAAGAGATATTTTTTTAGTCAATATAACAAATGGCGAGGATCACGGTGGCGCGTTGTTAGCATTTTCAAGGTGCGATTGTGCCGGTTAAGCGACTTTTGCAATGGTCATTGGGAGACCAACAATTTTCTATCTCGAGCTCCTCCGTGCTTTGAAAGACGATAAGCCGTTGGTCCCGGCTGCATTTGCAGTCGTTAGCCATATTTGGCCTGCTTCATAAACCAAGGCCGATTCTCCTAATCCATCGATAAGGAAGGCCAGTGCCCCAACAGTAGGGACATTAGAATGCCTGATGATGACCAAACTAAATTTTTCACCTCACACGCTCGGAAAAGGAGGTTTTGTCATTCAATTTGTGCGCTGAAAATCGTATATTACCATCGTGGTAAACTATTTTTTAATATAGAAAGAAAAATACGTTATAAAGCGTTCCGCACTATTGACTTTTTACATTTTATTCTTATTTTAAATAGCTTTGAATTAATTATAATACTCCATTTTGGTTTTACTGTATTATTTTAATTCATTGAATCATAAAAACAGTCACCATAAGATTAAACTATTTTATATTTAGGGTGAGTGAGATTTCACAACCTATGATTGGATTTCGGAACGTGACATAAACCTTTATTTTTAAATTGTCTTGTACCCTTGGACGAATAATTCGTCCAAGCTTGTACCTCATGTCAATGTCGACATTTACCGAATCGTTTATATTGTTAGTTTATGTAACAATTTATTCCTATTTGAAATAACTTTGACTTAACAATAATATCAGCGTTTTACCTCACAATAAAACGCTTATTAACTACTTACCTCATTCGAAGCCTTGATAATGAGAGTGGCAACCCTGTTTTTCTACTCTGTGGCGGAAATAGTGTGTGTTTTGACTAATTTTTGCCCCCCCTCGTGTCGTATCCGGTTTTCGTTTTCAAATTCTCCACCAGGTGGCGTAGTTGTACTGTTAAGCACGGCGCCATTTTGGAGTCATTGGCTCGATATTATTATTTCCCAGGCAGATATAAAAATAGGCTTCGAATGAGGTAAGTAGTTAATAAGCGTTTTATTGTGAGGTAAAACGCTGATATTAACTTACTGTACCGTCATTCGAAGCCTTGATAATGAGAGCTGTTTGATATCGCCTGGTGGAGATATATACTTACGTATGTGAAGGAAAAAGAATATCTATAGCTACCATGGAACCACACGGAATGAAACTACGTTTAGAATGTAAATAAAAAGATTTTGTATTCAGCAGAATCATTATACTAATTTGATATAGACTATACTTTAACAACATATTGAAAATCAATGTTAACAGAACAATAAACATTTTTATAAATATTAAATGATTGTTTTATTCTGTATTTTTATCTCGATTACTAGAAAATCATGGCTACGACACATTTTCACTATAAACTTTATTATAATTGAGACAAAGATTAAGACACTGTAAATAAATCAACGTAATTAAACGACAATAATAAAAATACATCAATTAATTGATTATTTGGTTATTAATTTGCTATGGGTGAAAACATAGCAGAAACCACATTTGTTTGATTCTGATAAGGTTTAATTTCTCGGCAATAATATTTCTTGAAGGTCACATGGGACCGCCAATTACCTCGAGCCAGGATTTCATCAAGTGGGCAGTTAGATATCCAATTTTTGGATGCTACTGCGGGTCTTACACTCCCGGCGCTGGCTTTGATGCCAGCCTCATTTAGGAGGCGCTTCACCCAGCCTGCAATGACGGTACGAGAGGCTGGTTTTGGTTCACCACATGTCGTGATGAACAAGTTATTGGCATTGCATTGAGCTCGCCTTGCCTTGGACAATTGTATGACTCGCTTTACCCAATATACTGGATCAATTGCAGTGTTTTCAGTGTTGCGAGATAGGCGCCAGCCAGACTGCCGGGCGTCAGAATTATCTGTCTTCGACCCAAACTTAGGCCAAAGGACAATCATGTTATCTGAAATAGAACAGTGATTATTATCTACCGCTAAGAGTGTTAAATCATGGACTCGGCGTCCTGAACAGAGTAATAGTAAGGTAGCAGCTCTTTTTGAACACTGATATAAGTTATTAGGATCTGAATTTGTATTTAACAACCAATCTATAAGCTTGTCAACATCCCAGATAGGAGGTTTAGCAGTGTCTTTGGGCCTTTTATTTGATATAGAAGCTAAAGCTTTTTTAACTAAAATATTCGAACTAAGTCTTTCAGAGATGTCAGGATTACAAAGCGTGGATATTGCCGATTTGTAAACTAAAATAGTACTGTATGCCAGTCTTTGTTTTTGGAATAAATCAATTAAGAAACGGGCTAATTGAGAGCCATCAGGATTATAAGGGTTATTGATATTGTTACCTGAGCACCATTGCAACCATTTGCGCCATGCATGTTGATAAGTCTTAAGGGATGAGTCTCGCCAGCCAGATTTTAGCAGTTCTTTTTGTTCGGGAGTCCAATCTTTCAGCTTCGATGTCCACCCCCACATTTCCAGACTTGCAGAGTCATCTCGTGGACTTTCGGCGGAGGCAGCCCCGTTGTTGTGTCCACTAGAACTTGGTGTAGGCGATGTATTGTAAACGGAGGTGCTAGGGATCGATTCTTGAGGTCTGGTTTCCAAAATACTTTTTCCCACATTGGAACCACAATCAGGAATACACCCGTCGCGCCGTTCAGGTGTGATAGGACTTTCGGGATAAGGAATGGCGGGGGAAACACCCATGCAAGAGGATAGTCCCATTTCTGGCTGAATGCATCGTAAAATTCCGCGTTGAAATCGTTTTGTTCCAAGCTCACGTACCGTGGCACCACATGTGCTGTCTTGGATGCCATCAAATCTATGTGAGGTATCCCCCATTTGTTGAAAATTAAATTCGTTATTCCCGGTAACAGGTGCCATTCCGGAGGAAGTTGAAATCGTGATAAGCGATCTGCTTCGCTGTTCAATGTCCCTGGCAGATGGTATACGATCAGATTTATATGGTATTTGTCTAGAATAGCGAGGATCTCGCGTGTCAGACTCATTAACAGTCGAGATTTTGAACCACCTTCTTTTTTCAGATATGACACTACTGTTTTGTTGTCGCTCTGAAGCATTATCGAAGAATTGGATAGGTAAAGACATTGATCTCTCAGAGCGTAAAGCACGGCGAGCATTTCCTTTACATTCGAATGCAGTTTTGTCTCTTGGGGGGACCAAATGCCACAAAGTTCTTGGTCGTCGACTCGGGCTCCCCACGCTATTCCCGATGCATCGGTCGTCAGAAAGTGACTGGTCGGTAATTGATGGAGCCGAGAACGAGCATTTTTGTTCTTTATCCACCATTCTTAATCGTATATTACCTCTTTTGGGACTTTTAAGCGGCGAGAGGAATGCGTTTTCAACAGATGGTTGCAAAATCGAAGGAGTTCTCTTTGATTCAACCGACCGCGAGGTACCACAAAACTTGCGAAGTTTATGAGACCTAATATGCTTTGAATTTCCTGCAAATGGGCCGTCTGTCTGGCTAAGATCGGTTCGGCCTTGGCTTCTATGGACAAACACTTTTTGACGGGGAGCCATTTCAGTCCCAACCAAGGGTCCCAGCAGATCCCTAGAAACTCGATTGATTTTTTGGGCGTAAGGATTGATTTCTTTATATTTAACTGCCAACCCAGGTCTTCTAGCAGTTTCACCGTGTACCGAATTTGGTCTGACAACACTTCCTTGTTTTGGTTGACTATTAAGTAGTCGTCCAAATACGTCACAATCCTTATTCCTTGTTCCCTTAAGGTCTGCGCGACCCAGTTGCTCAACATTGCAAAAACATGCGGTGCAGTTGCAAGGCCAAAAGGGAGACATGTCATTTGCATCAATTTTTGGTCGAATACCAGCCTCAAGAACCTTCTGTGAGCCGGAGCGACCGGCACGTGAAAGTAAGCATTTGACAAATCTATTTTTGCAAGGTAATCGTATGGCTGTAAGAAATTTGGTATCCTTTGGATGTTTATCAGTCGAAATTTGGATACAATCACATAATTGTTGAGCGTGCGAAGGTTGAATATTGGCCTCCTGCTTCCATCGCTTTTGGGCGTCAGGAAAATAGGGGATACAAAGCTGGGGGATATAGGTGCTTGTTCTAATACACCTGTTTTTATCAAAGCAGTTATGGCATTTTCCATTTGGGGTGAACTTTGGGTCTGGCGCTTTTGGGCTAAAGACTGAGGCATGTAAAGAGGAGGTTTTTGTTTGAATGGAATCCTGTAACCCTGGATTATTTTTAAGATTGGTTCTGGAGCATGAAACTTCTCCCACACATGAACATAGTGCGCTAGACGACCCGCTTTGAACGTGTTTGAGTCAGAACTTTCGCTTAGAGCGAAAATTTTTATTGTTTGGCTTTGATTGACTTTTAATTACACAGTCATCAAGGTTAGACCTTTGCTGATTGTTTCTGCTAGAATCGGGTCTCAATTTGTAATGGTTTTGCGCAAACGTTCTGTTTGAGTGAGCCTGGTAATTATTTCCCTGTGTGGGAATCGTGGGATAATAGTTAGTAAAAGATGAACCACCAGGTGGCGCATAAAAAGGTTGGTAACCGTATGGATATATGTTTTGCATGGGCTGGCTCTGGGTGAACCTGCCATATGGTCCCTTTGGACCATTAAATTGAAAACCCTGCGCGGGTGTTTTTGTATTCGATGTACCAGCTTGCGCAGCTGTCCAGTTCGATTTCTGAGATGAATTACGGATAGGCCAGAAAGCTTTACCCACACCACCAGATTTTTCGATTACATCGGAAAAAGCATCATTTTTAAATAAAAAAGAACTTGTGGGTGGTATATTACGTAATTTAGATCGCAAGAATTTGTCTTTTACAGATCTTAATATAGAATCGCGTCTTTGCTCAATTATATCAGCCCTGTGGCCGCATGCAAGTTGCAATAAATGGTTTGATATTTTATTGTAACTACCTTCAATAAAAATTTCATTTAATTTATCTTTGATTGTTGTTGGAGATAAATCATTCGAATTATCGGAAGCCCAAGTCAGAAGCGATTCAAAACCAGCCTGCGCGGCATCTTTTTGATTTATTAGAGCTTGAGTAATGGCAGCATAACTACGCTCTGTCACACAAAAATTTGTATAGCGATCAAAAGGCTTAATTTCATCATTACATTCAAGTTCCACAAACCCGGGGGTAGTCGAATAAGCCTTTTGCACTTCCGAATAGCGTACGTCACGCCACTCGGAACTATCAAAATGTTGGACTTTTTGCAATAACTCAAGATGAAATTTAGATGATTTAGGAAGGGACGGTTCCTTCAAAACAGTATTGATAGATAAGTTTACACTAGAATCATTTTTTACAGATTTAGGCTCATCAATATCATTGCACTCGTTGTCAGAAAATAATTCATTACTAACATTAAGACTAACCACATCGTCATTGTTCACGGGTAAAGGCATAGGATATGAGCAATTATAAAATGCCGTTTGCGGCAGCATGCCACGAGATAACAAATTTTCAATATTGTTCACTTGTTCCGCGAGCTTGCGCAGCTCATCCGACTTGTCAGATTTTTTATGTCGCTTAGCATTATTTGATTCCGTTTGCGCAACGGCTTTTCTTTTCTTTGGCGTGTGCACTTTTGCACGTGCTGACTGAGATGGGTGGGATTCCTTAGAAGAATTTGACGACAGAGAACAATCATTATCACTTGAACTTTTTGAATTCATAATTTAAACTAAAATCCAAACGGTAACACCGTTATACAATGAAAATTATTAATGGTACTCACGTTTTCTTGTTGGTTGCGATATATCGACACACTTTTACTCGCGACTGAAATATTTTCGCGAACGTCCGCACAGATCGAAAAACGAATCACCAATGACTCCAAAATGGCGCCGTGCTTAACAGTACAACTACGCCACCTGGTGGAGAATTTGAAAACGAAAACCGGATACGACACGAGGGGGGGCAAAAATTAGTCAAAACACACACTATTTCCGCCACAGAGTAGAAAAACAGGGTTGCCACTCTCATTATCAAGGCTTCGAATGACGGTACAGTAAGTTAATACTCCCTTTTATTATTTTAGTTTTTTAATATAATTAAAACAACAAGATTAAGGTATATTTCGATTAAACTTTTTGTTATAGATTTTCTTACCGGAAGTTGACCACAAAAACAACCTTAAAAAATTGTGTGTTGCGCTCGGCAGAAAAGTTATTGGCATCTCGTACCTTTGAAAACCTCGCTACGCTCAGGATTCAATCTTTGAAAACCTCGATACGCTCAGGATTCAATCTTTGAACTACTCGCTATGCTCGTGGTCCAATCCTGGAATCCTTCGCTTGCTCAAGTTTCAATAGAGGTAACTCGCCGCTAAATCCAACTTTCCACCCTTGCATAACAAATAACTATATCACGAAGTAGGTAGGTTAAAAACAAGCCTTCCTTATGGATGTATAAGGAGCAAAATTAAAAAAAAACTTGTTATTAAAACGGTAAACTTGTTCCCGTGGGAATGTCTATTTTTCTTGTCATAAAAATCTTTTGCAAACCTCAAGAAAAAAAAAAATTAAGGCTTAGTTGTTTTCAACTTAAGGCAAGAATTATTATTAAGTATATTAACTGCAAGCGGTTTCGCTGGCGTGCTTTCGTTACCGAGGAATATTTGTAAATAAATGGCTAAATCGATAAAGTCGTTCTCATAAGTAATGATAAAGAGAATAGGGAAAATTCTTATATATCAAAAACTAACGACTATTGTATTTCACCGTTCATATTATGGAAAGATTACTACAGAAAAATAACAGAAAAGAAGAGAAACGATCTGCAACCATTACGAATGTTATTGACAACCTGCCGACCGTCGTCACGTAAAATGTTCTCGGCATTCCCAACGTGACGTAGGGTTAAATTCATCAATTATGGCATACTCTCCATTTGTCTTGTTGTAAGTCCGCCTGGCTACCGCTAGCTACCACCATCTTATCGAAGTCTGACGCCATAATAACAATGTTTTCAGCATTGTTATGTTCCGGCAATTAGAGTTAAGATAGCCAGTTCCTCAGTGATTGAGGATTCCGGGAGAGACTTGCTTGCTGAAGATGGCTTCAGCCTTATCAATACTTAACATCAGGTATGATGAAGGCTAAGAATCTCCCCGTCGTTCATAAAAAAAACTTTTAATCGTAGAAGTAGTGAGGTTCTCTAGAAGTGTAAGAAATAAATCAGCAATTTCATAAGTAAAAATCTATTATTATAGATATTTTCATCTTACGTCGAAGAAACTCCCGAAAAAGCTGTCGATTTTTAAACGAAAGAATTTAGAGGTATTATTATATAATATCGTCGGATTTATGCACATTTCGTTTATTTGATAGGTACTTACCTCATTTCGTGTACAGTTTTTTTTTATTATGTATGTGTTAGCGCTTGACCGCTATCTCGCCTGATGGTAAGCGAGATGCAATTTAGGACGCGCTTGCCTAGGAGATTCACACGCGACTTGAAGACCCCCAAATTGTAAGTATCAGGAAACACAGACTCAGGCAAAGCATTCCACTCTCTGGCAGTACGGATGATAAAATTTGACGCAAATTAGTTTGGATAAATAAAGCGTTTAAAACTCTTTTACATCCCATATTACAAAAAAAAAAAAAAGGATTAAAACAGTAATTCCAAAGACATATATATATTAATCCACTTGTTACTACCGTCCGTTTAAAAGAACGCATAAGTACAACATATAATTTTTAAAATATTGATAAAAAGGAGTATTTAGGGCTATTTTTCTAGCGTTGCTTATAAACAACACAGATTTTCCGAGTTTCTACTAGGAAAATATATTTTCATATTTTTTTTCGCATAATTTTTTAAACCGCATACAAAAAATAAT
This sequence comes from Chrysoteuchia culmella, assembly GCA_910589605.1. Lineage (NCBI taxonomy): Eukaryota > Metazoa > Arthropoda > Insecta > Lepidoptera > Crambidae > Chrysoteuchia > Chrysoteuchia culmella. Next base: position 3,112,275 of record OU342669.1, read on the forward strand.
TAAGTTCGAATGTAATATTATAATTCAGTAACATCTGGGTTAAAATCAAAATCAAGTGAGAAAATGTCCTTCCTTATAAATTGATAAGGGCCCTTGACCCATCACGCAGGCCCAATGCGGATTTGAGTGTGATAACGATTGCAAATGCAGCTGAGACATTGGTCCAAATTTACCACTGCGGGTACATCACTTCTTGGTTCATATTCGTAGATGTAGCACAAAGCGGTACTCATCATTTAACAATATTATAAAGAGGAAAGATTTGATCTTTATTTACAAATTAGTAGAAAAAAAGAAACCGTTAAATAATAAAATCTTATACTATAATAAAAATACGCCGTCCAACTCACAGCCGCGTGGCATAGTACCGAGAACACTGGCACTGTCGCCCCGCTGAATGCAAAGACTCAGCCGCTGGGCAAGATAGGCACCAGCTCTCAGGTCTCCTGAGGCGTGGACCAGTCTTATGGAAAGATCTTTAATAAACTTTTTGGTGTCAGACGACCAAGGGCCCATTGTCTCTACGGCAAGCGCCGCAAATTCGTGATTTGATTGTTTGTTTGCATTGAATAGGCTCCGAAACTACTGAACGGATTTGAATGAAATTTGGTACACAGATAGTAGATAGCCTGGTTATGAACACAGAATACTTTTATCCCGATATTCCCACGAAAACCACGCGGGTGAAACCGTGAGTAGTCGCTAGTCTTTTATATTGCGCACAGCAAAAGAGTGGAACTCCCTCCCGTCTGTATTTCTGAGTACTAATATATAATAATATTTTTTTTTTTCACCAAAGAAAAAAAACATTGTTTGGCAAGTAACAATAAGACAACTGTAAACATAACTTAGTTCTTACATGTAATAAACCATTGATTGTAACAAGCCAATGGTAAACATCTGCACCCGAACTAGGGAACCTGTATCTCAGGTGCAGTGCTCTTACTCTCACTATGTACAAAACAAGGTTTAACCAGAGAGGCAAAATGGTATAAACTAAAACTAACTACTACTACTACTACTAGAAATGTCAGAATCAAAACTAAACCTTAAAGTTAGATTATATGTAGTGAACCTCTCACGGTGAGTAAAATGAATATGAGTGAGTGTGTGTGGAGAGGGTGTGTATATTGTTGAGTCATAATGAAATGGAATTATTTGAATTTATTAAAGAATCTTATATTCGTTAAAGGTACCTAGCATAATTATATATTTTTGTCATTAATAACCCGTCCATCTTCAAAGCAAGGTTGAATAGGCACCTTCTGGACTAGCTCGCTCCACCATCGATCCTGTCTTAGACCTGAGCTTGATTAGGATCAAGAACACACCCATTTAATATATATACAGTGGTGGTCAGATAATTAGAAACATTAGTAGATTTTCATACAATCGAGGTAACTTTGGAGCCTTGGTTCTCTGCCAAGGATTGACCGAGCTGTGATCTGATAGTGGTCATCCAGGGAGTGAATGGAGGAGATCCAGATTGATCTGATCAACATTCTAAGAAATGTATGGATATGTTTAAAAAAACAGCGAAAATAGCATATAAATGTATGGAATTCCCGAAACTGAAAACACTGATTCCCAGATCTTTACTTACATCTTAATTTGAGTAAAAACAATGGTCACCCAGCCTACGACAGACCATGGTGAAAATAGCCTAACCGCAGCTATGTCACGCTGACGCATCAATTTAGTGCATTACATTTTTATATTTTCACTCAAAGAAAAGCTATTGGCCTATATGGGCTATATATATATAAGCTATTGATACAAAAACTAATATTTCATTAAAAAAACCAAATGAATATTAAAAAATCATTTTGTTAAATACTAAAGTGAAATCAAATGTTTTGAACGTATCTTAAAATCATCAGAGGAATCACCATTAAAAATGATGTACCGAAACTACAATTTTCAATGAGTAAAAACAAAAAAATATGTTATTTCATGTAATTTCATTCGTTACGTTATTTCAAACCAGTTTCTACGAGTATATTAAACATTAATTTATAGATGTAAAAATTTAGTGACGTAACACCAACCACAAATAGCATCCTTAACAAGAAAATTCTATTTTTAAACCATCAACGCAATAATAGGTCAAATAGCAAAAATGTTATTAAAACACATACTTTCACCAAACGTTAAAGAAAAACAAAACATGTTTAATAAAAAAAAAAGAAGTTAAAAAAGGTCTATCATAAAAAATGACAATCCAATAAATTAGATCACCAATTTGAACTACGACCTTTTTCCTCAATTCCTAATTTAAAAATCAAAGTTTTTCTCAACCTCCTTCCTCTAAGGCGTTCTTTTTTTTAAAGTCAAGTAAATACAGGCCAATTTTCTTTTTATTTTTAAAACGCGAGTAAAAAGGAAAAGCGTCGGACACAAAAGAGGTCGGACTGTACTGTACTTACCGATACATAGTCTGCGTTGTACTGTGTCTTCCAACTTACTGAACTGGTGAACTGGCGATCTATACGAGGGTCCTCAATGCGCATGGATAGAATAAAAGGATGTGTTCACACTGTGGGGTGCGAGCGAACGACTTATGAGAAACATCTCAGCTGAATAGTCGGGAGTTCTTTGACTAAAAAATAATAATAATAAGTATTAGTTCTTTCAAACAGTTAACATTATAGAATAAGGTATGTAAATAAGGTATGAAAAGGAATAAATATATATTTCTTACACTCACACCAATTAACCTAGCCCCGAAGTACGCACTGTGAGGCTTGTGTTATGGGATACTAAGGTAACGGATATAAATACATATAATTATATATATATATAAGTATTTATGTGTAGAAATACATATCACCACACAGTACGGAGGTCGTCAATGGGCTAACGTATCAGATATATCTGTAAGTAAGTATGTATGTACAGTCAACCGCAACTACGGCTTTACATTTGCACTACGATAACCGCCGCTATTACGAGCGACGTAAGGGCGCTCTCAAAGTAAAAGTAAAAAACTTTATTATTATTTTTCTGATAGGGGTTCGAACTTTTTTGTATGGTGCCTGCCCTCGTCCAAGTCCGCAGTATGAGACACCATTAAAAAAAAAACGGCACATTGCGAGTCGGACTCTGTACCGTTATCTATAAAAACGTTTGTTGTATGGGAGCCCCTTTAAATATTCATTTTATTCAGGTTTTTAGTATTCGTTGTTATAGCTGCAATAGAAATACATCATCTGTGAAAATTTCAACTGTCTTACTATCACATTTCATGAGATACAGACTGGTGACAGACGGACAGACAGACAGACGGACGGACAGCGGAGTTCTAGTAATAGGGTCCACTCTTTGGGTCGTCGTCTCAGCCACATGACACCTACTGCTGAGTATAGGCCTCCCCCGAGGATCTCCACGACGATTGGTCCTGCGCTGCCCGCATCCAGCGGCTTCCCGCGACCTTCACCAGATCGTCGGTCGACCTTGTCGGGGGCCTACCCACGGATTCCAAATCTTTCCGCCCCAACGGCCATCGGTACTTATCGCTATTTGTCCCGCCCACTGCCAAGCTGAGCAATCCTTCAAGCGATGTCAGTCACTTTAGTTCTCCTGCGGATCTCCTCAATTCTGATTCGATCACGCAGGGAAACGCCGAGCATAGCTCTCTCCATTGCACGCTGAGTTACCTTGAGCCTCCTTATCAGACCCATAGTTAGCGACCACGTTTCACTGCCGTAAGTCATCACTGGCAACACACTCTTTGGGTACGTAACCCTAAAAATGGCTTCGCACAATAATGCCTATATAAATGAACCGGGGGACGCACACAGGAACGAAAATGTTATGATTATATAAACTGACGTTAGCCAGATAATTAGAGTTAAACTGAGTTAAACATAAATAATTCCGACCCAAAATATTACCTTTAACTCCAATCATCCCAGTACCCTGACACTTTATGTTGTATGATTTTTTTATTTTTTTTTATTAATATATTTCCAAATTTTACATTTAAGTTTACAATATTTTACTTCGCCAAACTGAAATCACAGTTTGTAGGCGTTGCGCTCATTTCATTTTATTTTATACTTAAATGCTATTAACTTATTAACTATGGCTCGCATAGGTAACAATATTACTTAATAATTCATAATTTTAATAGTTATTAATTAATTAAATGATTACATTTTATTAATACTAACATGCACCTAATTTCATAACACTAACATGCATTCCTTTAATTTCTTTTTTAATTGTTCTTTACAAATATAAGAATCTTCTAATAGGATGGGATATTTATTATACAATTTCGGTATAGTATATTTTCTTGTTCTTTGTCCATAATAATTCTTGGCTTTAATCTGTGACAGTTTTCTTTTACTAATAGATCTGGTTATAACTTTATGACTCACTTTTACTTTATATTAATCTTTAAAGTATGTTTCTAATTGTAATAAGTTCTTTTTTCAATAGGTAATATTCTACAGTATTTGAATAGTTTATTATAATTATCTTTACATTTCGTTTTAACTTTATTATCTACAATGTATTTTAAAAATATAATCTGTAACTTTTTAATTTGTTCCACATATGTATTAAACGATAAGATTAAACCATAATTTATAATCGATTCGACTAAGGCATAATAAACCATAAATTTTTTCATCCAAAATTCTCTTTAAATGATAAAACTTTCCGAGTATAGAACGGAGTCTATTACATACCATGTTAATATGTTGTTTCCAATTAAATCTACTATCTATTAACAAGCCAAGATATTTAAAACATTCTACATATTCTAAGGTTTTACAATTACAGTTTCTTTTATTGTTGTGCAAGCAAACATATGAATGACCTAATATTTTAATTTCGTTTTTGTTAACAACTTTAGCTTTAACGTTTTGGGGTGAGAAGATGTGCATACACTTTGTTTTATCTGTGTTTATTATTATGCCATTGTCATGGGCCCACTTAGTGACCATTTCAAAATCCTCTTCTAATTGTTGCCTAATTCGTTGGACATCTTTACTAATAGACATGTGTCATCTGCATACATGCAGACCAGGGAATGGCGGATCACATTAGCCATACTATTCACGTGCATGATGTAGCCTACGGGGCCATACACCGACCCAGTGGGCACACCCAGCGTTACTTGCGCCTCATCTTCCGTCACACCTGCTACGACAGTGCGCAGCGTTTTTTTTTTCACTTTTATCCCCAAAGAGGTAACCATTTGTAATACTATGCTTGCGTTTCTGTAGCCACTTGTCTCTTGCCTCCTTAGTGCGAAGTGTAAGAATAATCGGCTGAGGCCGTTGCTCTTTATCCTTTTTGTTTTCTACGCCCACCCTCTTCACTTTACAGATATCATCAGGTTAAGCTGCAGTTTTTTACTAAACTCACTTACTACGGATTTTAAATTCTCTTTTTCTCGCTTTTCTATTCCAATTAATTCTATATTATTTTCTTCCCTTTTAATCCTTACGTTCCCTATCCATTTATATAAGTATTATAGAACGCCGCCATTTTGTTTTTTTTTAAGTGGCGTTTCTAGGGCGAGGCCAGAATGTTCAAACCTCTTTGTAATCCGTGAATAAAAAAGAATATATTTTTATTAAAAACTATATTGTCAGTCCTGCTTCATGAATAACAATTATGTGTGACTCGGTTTTAAATCGCACATGCGAAACTATGACAACTTTTAGTAAAATGACGATTTTATTCGTTACATTTACACAAATACCTAACCAAACAATTTCTCCTTTTTTCAGTCCCTTTTTCATTCTATAAGTAATGACCATTCTAAATAAAATAAAACAAACAGTTTAAAAATATTTAAAACACAATAATTAGTTGTGCGATTTCTTTTTTATAACTGTTCTAATTTTAAGCTAACTTTAAAAACATAAAAAAAACGAAAAAGACGCATTTTTAAAACGGTTCCTTCTGAACACGTCTTACTAATTTTCTTTCCATCGGGCTTTTAGACGAAAACCAGAGGCAAATTTTATCTAAACGTACCTATTTTAGCTTAGGTAGGTAATTTAATTTCTTTTTTATAAATTCTATATACGGAGTTACCTTCTTTGATATTATTTCTTCTTATTCTTTGACAATTCAAAACTTGTTTTTCTACCTTGTGTTATTTTATGGTAGGTGTTTTAAAGTGTAAAAGTTGTTTTATTCAAAGATGTGTTTCTTTAAGCTGATGGTCCTAGCCATTTGCAGTAGTTAATTAATACCCTTCTATCCGCATTGGGCCCGCGTGGAGGATTAATAGCCATCCCATTTATAAGTAAGGCCCACGTTACTGCAATACCGATATTAATAATGATAATAATAATAATAAATATTTCCATAAAATCACACCAATTATCTAGCCCACGTTAAGTATCATGAAGAACTTGTGTTATGGATACTAGATAACGGATAAACATACTTATTTACTTTTTTTTTAAATACATATATAAAATACATATTAAACACCCAGACCAAGACAAATAGACATGTTTATGCTCACAAATATTTGTCTTGTCCGGGGATCGAACCCGGGACCTCTGGCGCAGAAGGTGGGGTTAGTACCCCTGCGCCAAACAGGTCGTCGAAATTAAAATTATTAGAGTCACATTAAAAAAAATATACCACTAAAACCGTAACCGTCGTTAAAACCCACCAATCCGCTTTGGGCCTGCGTGGTGGGCCATGGCCCGTTTTCCTTATCCTTCCTTAAGGAAGGCCAGTGCCCCAGCAGTGGGGACAATAAAAATGGCTGATGAAGATACCCAACTAGCTTCTGCCCGTGGTATCACGTGGTTCACGTTCCCGTGGGAAATTCTTGATAGAAAGTAGCCTAATATGTACTCTCCGCCCCTTTCAACAAATTCTATGCCAAAAATCAAGTCGATTGCTTGCTTAGTTAAGGAGTCAAGTAAGGACAAACAATCACACTTTCGTATTTATAATATTAGTTAGGATTAGGATTAGAATTAGAGCTAGCGCAGACGACGGATAACGGAGGACTTTTTGTCCGCGACACGTCTTTATTGTTAACCAAAAAAGATTTAACTTAGACCGCGTATATCCGCGAAAAGTACGCGATAGTCCTATGTAACTTTATGTTCTTAGTAATAAGGTCGTGTCGCGGACAAAAAGTCCTTCAATGTCCGTCGTCTGCGCAGGCCATAAGGATTTAACTTTCTTGGAAGTCAGGATTAATTTAGTATATTAAAACCTAAATTACTGAACCAGATTTTGATTAAACTAAAGACCATCTCGCTAGAGAATTCTTTCAAATTTGTATTTATTTTTGAAATAAAACAACTTTTACGATTATCAAACGCGCTATATTTCACGAATTAAGTTGTAATTGTCCGTATTTTTTGGTTTGTTAAGGGTTTTTGATTCTAAAAGTTGTTTAATTTCAATGCATAGTACGCGCCAAAACATTAGATGTACGTATTTGTATTTATTTTCTTATATTACTTCATACCACTGCTGCACTGCTGGGGCACTGACCTTCCTATTGGATGGATAAGGAGATTGGGCCATGGCCCACCATGCGAGTTTAAAGACTACAAATAATACAGCCGAGACCAACGGCTTTTGACGCAAAACGGAAAAAAGTACGTTCTTTTTGTTACAAAACTGTATGGCGTTTAGAGATGTTACTAATCTGGTAATCCTATATCTGATATTATAAAGGCGAAAGTTTGTTTGTTTGTCCCTGCTTGACGACCTAACTAAGCAACGAATCGAATCGATTTTTGAGATATAGTTGAAAGGACGAAGAGTAACATAGACAACTTTTTATCCCGATATTCCCACGGGAACGGGAACCACGCGGATGAAAACACGGGCGGAAGCTGGTAGGATATACATACGTGATACGTGAATCGAGGATGAGAGCATTGGACCGGATTTCCAAAGGTCGCGGGTTCGATTCCCGTCTGAGAATTCACTTGTGCCGAGTTAATTTTTTTTCAATACGTTTCTATTTCAAATTTACCATAAGTATAAAAATAGCATTGAAAAATGCTATCATAAAATATATATATCTTACTCAAAATAAAGAATTTATTTATTAAATAGTATTATAATTTTTTATTATATTCCCAGTCCAGCATAGGGGCTAATTTCGCCCATAATATAATACATACACTAACAAAAACTTACCTACTCTCAAACACACACGCACTCACACATACACAACACTTACACACACACACACACACACACACACACATACACAAACACACGCACACAATACGCAATTCCACTCTTTATATTTTTATTTGTTTTTTTTTTGCCCCAAACTAGCTACATCCACATCAGCACCACACGTACCGTACCATATTACTATGCGGTACGGTACGTGTATCCATATGCTATAGATGTCTTTCACCGTGGGTGAGAAACCTGGAGTCCTGAAATACAGGAATGTCCTAGCTTAAGCCATTCATATGTTTGAAGTGTTACCTATTTTTTTTAAACACTATGTAATGTTACTTTGGAGGAAATCAATTATTTTTACATTTCATAATTGTAAATGTACACTTGGTAGCATGGCAGTAAGGAAATCGAAACACTGCGTTATTTTCATACAAAACATTTACAGTCTTATTATTCAAAACGTGTAAACAGTCATATAAACATTCGTACGTCGATGTATGAGTCGAATACTCGATTTGCGGAGTAAAGTCCCAAAAATACAAGAAAACTTACAGTTGGTGCAAAGTAAGGAAAATAAATCTACTCAATCGGGTTTCCTACAACTTTATATGCAATGAAAATTAATATTTTTTTCGCTTAAATTGAAATGTTTTAATTTAATTGGAAAAAATGAAATGTTTTCAGTGGTTCTAAATGCTCATTGGTTAGTTCAACATTTGGCCTTACCATCAACATACAAATCTTTGCAGATACACACACACTTTTTTGTTAATTAGACCATGAAGTGAGCATGTTTGTATGACAATAACGGAGTGGTTCGATTTATTTGCAGCCGAGTGTAGATCTGCCTAAATTACTAGGTATACTTACTTAAGTATACCTAAATTACTGGCGTCCTATCACGGTAACATTTGACCTTGGAGTGGTATCGACTCTCTGAATGAATGACGTCAGACGAAAAGGGAGGGGCGGAACGGGTGGGGATGGTTTTATTCATTCATAGTGGCAAAGTATACAATGGCTTGTTATTTTTAGATGTATTTCGCATAATTTCTATCGGATTTTCTTAAATAATCGTATATTGGATCGATTTTTATGAACGGTCATCAGTACCTCTAGCTGGGAAAACTATGGAGGACGTGTCGTCAAAAAATGTATGACATATTGAGAGTTCTTAGCGGACGTAAACGGAACTACATTTTCCTATACATTTTTTGACATTACGTGCTCGACACGAAGACGCGCGTTGTTCGTGCTAGAGGCACTGGTCATAAGGAATTTGATATATTTTGGAGCCCGAAATCTATATTTTTTTTATGATTTTTGACCGGATTTCCAAAGGTCGTGGGTTCGAGTCCCATCTGAGAATTCGTTTGTGGCCGAGGTGTTTTTTTCCAATATTTTTATATTTAAAATTTATTAAAGTATTAAAATTTACTGAAAACAATATTCGATATTATAGGATTAATAGGATTATTATAGGATAATTATTATAAGATAAATAGAACTTTGATCAAATTTCTCTATCAAAGTTCTATTTATCTTATAATAATTATCCTATAATAATCCTATTAGTAGTAGAGATCTTACCCAGATTTTTGGCTCCGAAAATTTCGAATTGGAGATGTTGAAGCGCATTGTTTAGGTATCTATTTAAAAATCAAAAGATTAATTGTATTTTGTATTCAAAATAAAACAAAATAATAAAATTCAATATTTATTTAACTAAACTAACATTAAAACTACATAACAACCAACCGTCACATCTAAAGTAAGAAAGCAAGAAGCGCTTCTACCAACATGACTACAATCTTCAGAAGACCAGGCAAAAGACCGCCGCCTATAGGCGTCAGAAGATCCTCAGCTAAATCAGTAATGGCTGTTATCAGTTTACTCAAAAGGTCTCGCAAGCTAACAATATTTGCTGGAGGCGAAGCCGGATTTGCACCAATGGCATACTCAGGCAAAGACCTCAAGAAGTTTACAATAGCTAACGCTTGTGAATACAGCTTCAGTAACGACGTCTCTAGAGCTCCTAAGTCCACTGGTATCATACAAGTTATAGAAGGAGGGAGGGTGTCAAAAATTGACAGGAGTGATAGAAGAAGGTTGTATACGTTGTTTAGAAGAGGAAGGAGGACGTTTACTAAAGGGTATACCGCTGGCAGTTGGACATTTGTTGCTGCTGATGCTGGTGCCTGAAAAAAGAAAAAAAAAATTATTTGAAAAAAAAATACAGAGGCCTTGGTAAAAAACGGAAATTTAATTGCGTAGGTAAAAAAGTCTTAATAAAACAGGGAAAGGAAAATAGAATACAAGGCGTCTAAAGAAAAGTTTGTAGTCACAAAGAAGTATTAATAGAGGCTGTATACTTGTTTTGCTTTGTCTATTTCAAAGAATAGATTTAAAAAAGTAAAAGTATTGTTAAGTTTGTATGAAAAAGTTGTTCCATTTTGAAAAGTATTTGTAAATAGCAAGCTAATATGACTAGTGAAAAGGTATTTATAGAAACAACCAATATTTTAATAGTTTTGGTAAAAATACGAATGTATAAAAGTTGGTTCGTTATTACAAAAGATGAAAAGATCTATTGTAACTTTTTCTGTTAAACTAAAACATTTTTCCCTTGTGGTTTTATTTTTTACAAGTTTCTTTTGGAATATTTTTATTTCAATACTTACAGTCACACAAACTGCTACAGCAAATACAGTAACGACAATTTTAAACATTTTCTACTTAAAAAGTAAATTACAAAAAAAAAATAGATTGTATCTTTGAAACAACGATATGTTTTGTGTGAAATTACAAGTACAAACCTTTATATATATTAAAGTAAAAAAAAATATTGCAAAATTAAAGGGTTCGATAAAAAACGTGTGTTAAAATATTTCTAGTTTGTTTTTGATAAGACATCATTGCATATTTTAGATTGCGCTGCCTACTTATTGCTATCTATGTTAATGTTATAATATTTACCTGAATAATTACATAATTGTATGTAATTATGTATTATGAGGAACTAATTTTTGCCTGCGATTGTGGTAGCTAAGCAACTTTCGCAATGGTCGGTCACGGGATGGGTGACCAAAAATTTATTATTATCTTGAACTCTTCCGTTGTATCAGAAGGCACTGCAAGCTGATTCCAGGTTATATTTGCAGTCGTTCGATTTCACCAATCCGCAATGAGCCCACAGTTAGTCATGGCCCATTCTCCTTAGGAAGTTAGAAGTAGTATTTGGCTGCCAAGCGCTGCCACTATTTTGCATGTAACGCATAAATGGTATATAAATAAATAAATAAATAAAATAAATATTTCTTATACTCACACCAATTAACCTAGCCCCAAAGTAAGCACTGTAAGGGTGGTGTTATAGGTTACTGGGGTAACAAATATGAATACATATAAATATACATACCTATTTATTTATGCGTAGGCAGAAATATATATAAACGTTCATGACTATGACGTATAAGGTACAAATGCTCGTATTCATCCTACAAACATTTCTAACTACCGGAATTCGAACCCAGGAGACGTATTTTGATTCATTCGACTTGCAGAATTCGCATGGGAATGCTAAAAAACGTAATTTTGAAATTCCAATTCGCATTCGAATCTTCAACGAGTGGTCCCGACCACTGTTTTTAACCGACTTCAAAAAAGGAGGAGGTTATCAATTCGTGTGAATGTTTTTTATTTAATGTTTTTTGATTTGAACGATAGTAAGATAGACTTACTTACTTCTTCTTTCTTAATTAATGACGAGCTCGCGTTAAATACGCGAATTTTGCCAATGTCAAGTAAATATATTTTGTAATATAGAAATTGTACGGTAGATTGAGTTAAAAATGGAGCCTCACAACACGTGCTATTACGAAAAGAACTCGGGTGAAAATCCTTTCGGTCTTAATATCATTTTCAAATAATTGACATTGACATGACGGATAGTTTGACAACTTTTCGTTTCGTTTCACGTGATTCCGTCTGATTCAGTATTCGTCTCTAAAGCCTCTGACTGACATGACTGTTATCAGAGTGCTTAGTCTGAGTTTTCTCACCTTTCTCACTTATGCGGCAGTTTGCTAATAGAGTTTAATTCTCAACCATATTACCATTGCATTAAGGCTATCTATCGAAATTTTACTCTCACGCGATGGTACTGTTTGGACATTTCCAAACTCGCAATAACCCCTTAGATGACAGTAGCCGGGGCCGACGGTTTAACGTGCCCTCCGAAGCACGGAAGCGCTTAGTTGTAATGCCACTTTACGGTCACCCATCTGACACCTAAAGCTCTATTTTTTATTCACTCGTCTCGCGAGTGGCGAGGCGAACGGCAAATAGCGACCTTGCGCTCGCGTTGGGAGGCGGTATTACAGGTGAAAAGCAAGCTTATGGCTACACATGCACGAAATGTCGCACGAAAATTAGTAGATACCTCGGGACGAGTGGATCAAAAAACATTTTATAAAAAAAAACAAACCGACATCAAAAAGTAAAAAATAAAACTTTTGGAGTCGGTGCCAGCCAAAGCATTCTACATTGCACTTCTATTAACTATATTTTTTTTGGCCTTAGCTAACTAGCACCGACTCCAAAAGTTTTATTTTTTACTTTTTGAAGTCGGTTTTTTTTTTATAAAATGTTTTTATTTCAGATATTTTTGTTACATTATGTGCCGTTACTTACACTACAAATCAGCCCATACACAACAATGATGTCATCTAGGTATACGACTACTTGCCAAAAGGTGATTGATATTTTTCAGGATTATGAAAAAACTACTAGCCAGATCTTCGTAAAAATTATATGGGACCACACATAAACCATTTTCTTCCAGATAAAAAAAGAATTTTAAAAATCTGTTAACAACTGGCGAAGTTATGGTGGAACATACATAAAAAAAAAATTAAAAAAAAAAAAAATACAGTCGACTTGAGAACCTCCTCCTTTTTTTGAAGTCGGTTAAAAAAGGGCTCCTGGCGCTCTATTTTCGTTTCACTCGTCGCGCATCGAGCACTTCGTTTCTACTGATTTTCGTTCGACATATGAATTTTTGTATTTTTGAATCGTTCGACCGCAACCAGTGCCTTCACCCACTCGTTGCAGTCGAGCGAATCAAGCATGCGACGCGTGACTTAAGACGCATGCGTGTGACTTAAGTCATACGAGCGTTTCAAAAATAGAGCTCCTGGAGCTCTATTTTTGATTCACTCGTCTCGAGGATTCTACTGATTTTCGTGCGACGTTTGAGTTTCTGTATTCCGTAAAAGCGACCTTGCTCGTTTATACATAGCTTCGCTTTTCGCCTGTAGTACCGCCTCCCAACGCGAGCGCGCGAGGGGCAAAGCTAAAAGCGTCCTATGTCTACGCTTGCAAGGTCCCTAATCGCCTGATCGCCTACTCGTTAGCATCGCCACTCGCGCGACGAGTGATTCAAAAATAGAGGCACGGTCCTCGATCGCTCGGTCGCTCGCTCGGACGCTCAGACAACGTGATCAAATACGGTCTGTCATGGGCCAATTTCGCAATTATAATACTAGCGGCAGCTCGCCGTTTCACCCGCGTAGTTCCTCTTCCCGTGGGAATATCGGGACAAAAAGCTTCGTATGTGTTAGTTACTTACAAGTCCCTACATTCCGAATTTCATCCAAATTGTATCGTTCAGTAGTTTTTGCGTGAAAAAGTAACAAACAAACTGACATAATTTCATTTATGATATTAGTAGGATTAGTAGATTATGAATAAAGTAGATCTCAAGGTCAATAAACAATAACAATTCTTCGTCCGTGACTTTAGCATTGTAAAGCGTGCTTGCAAATAATTATTTATTTGAAGGAATAAGCGTACATTTTGCATTTTCTGCCTTATTTATTACCTATGCAAATGTGAACATTATGCCATGAATTGACCTTTCTCAAGAGTTGTAAGTAATAATTTTTCAGACGCTTTTTTTTCTTTTTCTTACAGTAAAACTTATTAATAGAACCTACTTTTAAGTTCTCTGTTAATAAATGAACAATTAAAAAAAGAGGTCAGATATTTATTGTACATTTACCTATATAAATTGGAACATTTTGATCTGATTCTATACCTATTCAAATAAAATCTGTAAAATTTTTGTTTTTTTTTCATTTGCGAAATAGAATTTAGGTAACACGTTGCAAACATTATAAAAGAATCAAATATTTTGGTGTTATACAATTATGTTTATCGCTTCGATAAATCTTTACAAACACACAATAGTTAGTCAATATTGCATAATTATGACATTAAAACATACTTACATATGATAACATTTCATTTATAAATAGTGATTGTATTGAAAATTAAATTATTATCGTTTTAAATAGTTCAACAGTAACTTTAAACTAATAAAATATAAAAAATGCGCACACAAATATCGCTCGTGCTTTTCGCAATCGTTTTATTGGTTAGTATTTACTTTCTTTTTATATTTATTGCATGTTAAATTAAATTGTATTTACTCAACATTTAGTGCAATAATAATTTTCAGCAATGTTGCTGACATTCAATCTATAATCTACATCAATTTTATGTCAATCCTTTTCCAATTTCAATTTAAGAACAAAGAAACAAAAATAGAAATGAATTATTCTTCAAAAAAAATACAGTAATTCCATTGCCAAACACTTACAAATTAAAAGCAAACCATTGTCTATGTCATCTCCTGCCAAAACTAACCTTAAAACTTTTGACAGGTGCCGAAAAGCCAAGCCATGATACCCTGCTACTCTGTATCAGCTCTTCGCCTAGCATTCGACGAGATAGCTGTCATTTTACCAGTGGCAAACCAGCTAGCCTGCCTGCTCATACCTTTCTTAATCAACCTGATCAACAACTTGAACAACCTCTCAAATATAGTACAGAATTTGACACCTGCTCTGCTGCCATATTTCGGTTGTACGCTTCCACTTCTCTACGCTACATTGACTGATTTAGCTTCTGTTTTGTTCTTGTATATAAGTGTTCTCATTTCCTTATTCAGATCAAATGTTCTAGCAGCCCCTGGCTTACTCATAGGTCTGGTCTCCCAGATCTTAAACTTAGTTCTAAGTCTTTTGACAGGCCTATCCGATGGCACTGGGCTTCTAAGTGGTTTAATCAAGCTGATTACAAGTGTACTTGTCGAAGTGGAAAAACTTTTAGTCGGGTAGAATTTGGTTTATGGTATTGTTATTTCTTGTTTGTTAATAAAGGTTTAAGGTATTTTATTATTTTTATTTATTTTAGTGCTGTGAAACTCTATCTATGGTGCATGTTCATTGGCATAAAACAACTTTTACGGGCTTAGTCAAAGTCAAAGTCAATATCATTTATTCAGTCTAGGCTGTTTCAAGCACTTATGAACGTCAAAGAAGCTACGCCATCGGTTCACAAACCCTACGGCGGGAGACCGCGGAACGAGAAGAACCGGCAAAAACTCGTCAAGGGCTGTTTTTTTCTCCCTGTTTTATTTCATACAGAGTCGTCAAATTGAAAAGTTACCTTAACATATCAGTAAGGTCAATTTCCATCACAAAAGGAAAATACTAATTAAAATATTACATTTTATGGTTTTGTAACCGTAAACAATTTTTAATTGGCAAAGAAAGACTTGTCTATCATACATTACAACATTTCTCGCATTACAAGATTACTATACTGCAAGTTGTGAGGTACATACAGGTCAGTATCAATTTATTTTAGATAAAAATATTTAGGCTTTAAGTTTAAGGCACAGCATTAAGATAAGCAGACTGAGGTAGACCCATTTCCGCTGGCGGCACCCGTTCACGAGCATGACTTTAACATTTTTTCCCCATCCCAAAAATTTAAAACTCTGATGTGCACAAAGCCGCTAAAAAGTTTTCACTTCAAAAAAGTTTTTTTTTATCCTATATTGACTCTTGTTTCTACGATAGTAGAAACTTGTTTAATTGTATGAACCAAACGTTCCATCAAAGCATGTAATAAAATAAAAAAGCGACTTCTGTCACAGAATATATATTAGTACCTTACGGTACAGAAATTTCACTCCCGAGTTTAGGTATGATAAACGCAAGCGTCCGGTCACCGGACTAGTCTCAATAGGCTGGCCCTCGCTCGACTAGTCGCACGGCAGACAGTTATTGTACTATGAACGCTATACGTAATGCAAAAGGTTGAAATTAGGTTGTTTTCCAGAATAGTAGGTAAATATCTCGGGGATTTTGCGCCGCTTGTATGGAAGTGAAACAGGCCTGCAGCTGTTAGGAGGTCTCCTAACAATATAAAATATTGAAAATAAAATTACTCTTATGAATAAAAATATGCACAGTCGAGGAACTTCCCGGTTGACCAGTAGAGTTTTTTTTGGTAGCTTTATTTAAAAAAGTTGTATATACCTACTCGTACATAGAAAACGTTCTTAACACAACTAATAGAATATTGAATAGTAGATTGTACCATAAGGGAGCAAAATAATATTTTTACGGCGAGGGCGCTTTTTTTAATCCAGAGCGAAGTGAGGGATTCTAGAGTAGAATCCTGAACGTAACGAAGGATTCAAAGTACATCGCCCGAGCCAAAAATATATTTTGCGGCCGTGTGATACACTCTACTTTTCATCCCCGTCTATGAGAAAAAGAAATAAGAGGCGTTTCTAGATACAACTAATAAATGTATTTATAAAAAAAAATATTAAACACCAATATAATGTTATAATGTTAATAAAATTATAAAGTCACAGCTTAAAAATTAATATCAATATTTGAAACATTTGATTTTGTGCAATTTTGAAATGTTATAGTCATAGTAAAAAAAAAAAAAAAAAGTACTGTCGCTGTTTGTGGAACAAATATCACAAAACACTGTTTACTCCAATAAAGTCCAATACAAGGGTAATACGTAGTTCGCGCTTTTTCGTTTTTCTTTTGCGGCGCTGCACGCGCCGGTCACCTAATAATCGGCCAGTGACTTTTTCACAATATTTTCGTGTGATCTCTTTGGTCACGGAGCACTAAGGGACGATGTTAATGTTCGAAATTCAAATCTCATTTCTGCCCCGTGAAAAAGTCTCTTGGAGAAAAGACTTACTTTGCTCGCACTTATAGGCGAATCAATCAGCGTTTTTCGAATAGATGGGATGAAAAGGTATTTTATTTGGATACTATATTATTTTTTTAACTTGAAACTACCATTTTATGATTTTGTAATTTTTGCATTTTTCAATGCTATTTTTATACTTATGGTAAATTTTAAAGAGCATTGGACCGGATTTCCAAAGGTCGCGGGTTCGATTCCCGTCTGGGAATTCACTTGTGGCCGAGTTAATTTAAGTCTCGGTAGCTCAGCGGTTAGAGCATTGGACCGGATTTCCAAAGGTCGCGGGTTCGATTAACGTCTGAGAATTCACTTGTGGCCGAGTTAATTTTTTCCAATATTTTTCTATTTAAAATTTACCATAAGTATTGAAACTACCAGTCAACAGGGAAGTTCCTCTCTGGTGCCTACACTTTGGTTTTCAATTGCGTGTTATTTTAGGCCAACCCGTGAGCACGGACCAAAAGATGGATTGGAGCAATGTCGAAACGTCGGGAAATTCAAATACTATACAAATAATAGGCAATGAGGAGCCCGAGGCACAGTGATTCTTGTGCTCGGCCTCCGTTGTTGAGGTTAAGCTACTTTCGCAACGGTCTGTCACGGGATGGGTGACCAAAATTTTTTTACGTCGAGCTCCTTCGTGCTTTGGAAGGCACGTTCAGCCGTTAGTCCCGGCTGCATTTGCAGTCGTTAAAGCCCACCAATCCGCATTGGACCCCCCTTATGGATGTATAAGGAAGGCCAATGCCTCAGCAGTGGGATATTAAAATGGCTGATGACGAATAGGCAATATAAAACAAATGTGAAATAAAAAGCTGGTATTTTTCAAGTTGGCAACATCTTTGTTTATTTATCGCAATTATAAAAATAGCATTGAAAATGCATAAACTTAAAAATCATAAATTTACGAGTATATGGCTGTTGTTAAACATTTGTAAAAATGTTTCTTTCGAATGCAAGGATATTCCTCGCATTGTAACGTAACAAACGCTACGTTTTAAACTTATAAACGACGCTGGCCTACGAGTTGGTCGCAAAGCTCGGTAGTGACGGTAGTTAGATCTATACACTTAATTCAGGTTCGCAAAATTTGTGACGACTCGATAGGGACTTTGGCGCGTATTACGCGGCCGAGTAAGGTATCAAATTAAATACTCGAGTCTATTTGTTCCGAAAACTATAAAATATACAAAATGTTAAACGTGATGATCACAAACTGCAATTAAAGATTTTCGCAAAATTTTGAATTTTTCGTCGATCGACGAACCCGAGTATCGGGTTGTATGTGTGTACTAGTAAATTCTTATAACAAAGGTATGCGAATATTCATAACTAGTCCGATTCTATTCTATCTCTATCCTACAATTTGAGAGTGTTTGTATGTTTAGTTTGAGCACTTAGATCTTTGTTACAAAATCACGCAAAAACGGCTGAACAAATTGATTTGGATAAAATTTGTCACTCAAAACTGAAATATTTCAATCCGTTATGAAACATTTTATCGTTTATTTTTTATTTTCATTTCATTGAAATGCACTGTTATACAGGGTTACAGGGAAAGTCGTACTGAATATTAAAGGACGTTATTATTTAGGTCATTTCTGATGAGTTTGATCCTATAATATAGTGTCCGAAACTTAACCGTTATGGAGATATTGATATCTTTAAGTTTTTTTTTAAATATCCCAATTTTTTTGCTTTTTTGCCAATCTTTTTATGATTAAGACTCCTAGGGTTCGTTTTTTTATGTATTTAGTTAGAAGACATGCCAATGAATAAAAATGATCAACAAAAACTCAACCCTCCATTAACAGCTTAAAATAACTGCACGACAACGGTATAAATTAAATAATTTTTGCTAAGTATTCCTAACTTTGAAGCGATATGATAAAAAAAAATTGTATGGAACTTATTCTGCAGATGATTTTAAAAACTTCTACGTCTTCTTAGCTATTCAAAAAGGTATAACACTAGCTATTAAATAGGCAAAACATTGAGCAAATAACAGTTAGCAAAGGCTACATTTTTGGTTTGAGGTATAAATAGCTAAATCACGAAAATAAAACAAAAAAATCAGTAATATTTTTATAATTCATGTTCAACATGGCCGCCACTATTTCTTATACAAATTCTCATTCGTTTTCTTAAATTACTTTTTACAACAGATGTTTGCAGGCTCCGCCTCATTTCCTCAGCCGCATCAATAATTTTTTGTCGTAAAACCTCGATATTTGCGATTGGTGTCATTTCGTCGTACACTAGGGTTTTCATATGACCCCACACATAAAAATCCATCGGCGTTAAATCGGGACTTCTTGCCGGCCACGGTATGGGTCCACCTCTTCCAATCCACCGGTTTGGGTAATTTTCATCCAACCATGCTCGAACACTTCTTCTGTAGTGCGCTGGGCAGCCATCGTGTTGAAAGAACATATTTTGTCTTATTGCCAGAGGTAAATCGAGCATTAAAGAGTATAACTCCTCCCTTAAAAAGTTCTCGTACATCTCGCCATTCAAATTATCGGGCAAAAAGTATGGCCCTATCAAATAATTAGAAATTATGCCCATCCACTTATTGTAAATTCCTACTGTACGATGTATTGTACATTACTAGTAGATGTTGAACATGAATTATAAAAATATCACAGTTTTTATTTTTTTATTTACGTATTGAAGCTATTTTTACATCAAACTGAAAATGTAGCTTTTGCTAACTGAACTGTTATTTGCTCAATGTTTTGCCTATTTAATAGCTAGTGTTATACCTTTTTGAATAGCTAAGAAGACGTAGAAGTTTTTAAAATCATCTGCAGAATAAGTTCCATACAATTTTTTTTTACCATAGCGCTTCAAAGTTAGGAATACATAGCAAAAATTACTTAATTTATACCGTTGTCATGCAGTTATTTTAAGCTGTTAATGGAGGGTTGAGTTTTTGTTGATCATTTTTATTCATTGGCATGTCTTCTAACTAAATACATAAAAAAACGAACCCTAGAAGTCTTAATCATAAAAAGATTGGCAAAAAAGCAAAAAAATTGGGATATTTAAAAAAAAACTTAAAGATATCAATATCTCCATAACGGTTAAGTTTCGGACACTATATTATAGGATCAAATTCATCAGAAATGACCTAAATAATAACGTCCTTTAATATTCAGTACGACTTTCCCTGTAACCCTGTATACTCTTTGAATATATTGACAGCGATTTTTTAATATTGATTTTTTATAAGAGAACTTTAATAGGCAAAGGAATGTCATTATTATTCCGTCATCACGACAAATCAGGGTTTATTCCAAATATTTCGTTAAATAATTGAATAAACAATCCGAAAAAATACACACGGTGTTAGAAATTTAAAAATCTCGAAATGGTTTTCGATATTAGGTACCTTGTTAAAAATGAAATCATGTCAATTAAGTTGGCGGCTTTTAATTATTTTACCTTTTCATTTACGTTTTAACCGTAGTTTCAAAATTTATAATTTTGCTTTTTTTCAAGTTTTTTAGTGAGCATAGGTATTATGTACTCTGTACTAATAAACGCCATTACTGACAACCACATCAAATTCAGACTAGTAGTTTTGGTTTTGCACAATCAAATGTTTCCTGCAGCGCCCCCTGGTGAGTTGTCACCACAACACCTATCTTAGAACATAGCACTAATCAAACCAGAACCCATCACTGAAATCCGCATCAAAATCTGGCAAGTAGTTTTGGAGATAAATGGCAACATTGGTTTGCACAAACAAACATCCTCTCACCCCAAACGCATAAAACCATCTTCATCCCTTCTCGTCGTGGGTAAAAATGGTAGTGTGCGCTAGGCCTAACATGGATTGGCCACGTACTCTTTGGCTCCTCCAGGTCCTTACGTCGAGACAGAGTTACGACTTAGAATACCGATTTCGAGGAGTATTTCGAAGAGGTTTTCAATGAGGTTTCGTTAAGTCGAGTACGAGTAAGTTTTGGAGGAACGACTTAGAATATGGGTGTTAGTCTCAAGAGTAAAAGTAGAAACCAAGTCGATTGGTTGCTAAGTTATGGTGTGAAGGAAGGGCAGACAAATACACTTTCGCATTTTTAATATTATTTAAGTAGGATTAATTAATTAAATTATATTTATTTTATTTACGAGTTACGAGTATTCTTGTACGTACATCTTATGTTTTGGTGCGCACTGTTCATTAAAATAAAACAACTTCGGTCACCAGTCATCCCGTGACCACGGCAGCTGAAAAGGTGCCAAAACGTCGGGAAAATCAAAACCCCTAAAAACCCAAAAAATACTTACAATTACAACTTAGTTCGTGAAATATAGCGCGTTTGTTATCCGTAAAAGTTGAGTATTCTTTTACTTATCTTGTAATGCATATCTGTGTAACACAAGTAATAAGAATAATAATATTATCTGATTAGTATTATAAAAAAATGTTGTGTTAAAGAGCCGGAAAGAGAAAATTCTTTCGCCACCCATCCCGCGACCGTCCACAGTGACAGTTGCTTAATCCCCGCAATCACGTTAAACACTGCACAGAGCTTCTCTTTATTATCAATAAAATGTAAAATCGTGTCTAATCTTCTACAGATAACATCTATGCATTTCAAATCTGGTAATTATCTTACAAACGGTCATATACTTAACTGCATCAACATCATTATAATCACGTATTTTCCAAGAGGTTTTGTATCGAGCTACTTTATTATTTTAGTGTCTGTGGTTAATATTTTTAATTTTATCTTTATTAACAATGCTTGTAAGATTCGAATTCTAAAGAATGTATCAAAATGAAAAAGTTTGTGATTATTTTTTACTTCTTTTACGGAAACTTTTTGGTAAGTTCTTTCCTTTTTTTTTAGAGCTTACGAACCTATTTTTTAGGAAATATATATAAAATTAGAAAATGTATTAAGTAATGAAAGAGGTATTAAAATACCTCTTTACTTAATAAATTTTCTCTATTTTATATAAGTATCTACACTCATCGTCAGAAAAATCGTCAGAAAAGACTATTAAAACTTAGTTTAACCTTATTTGGAATCAATTTATGAGGCAAATATTGGATATTATTTGAAAGGTAACGAAAAGAAGTACCCAATATAATTAAACTTTTGGAATAGAAAAAAAAAGATAAAGTTTACAAAACAATACTAGTCCGTAATAATGCTTTTTGTACAAAAACAACTTAGAAAATACGTTTTTTTAAGGGTTTGATTACGGATCACTGCCTTTTGAACCTGCATTGACCCATTAAAACCCACAAATTGTGGCGCAATTGCTCATTTTTTTATGTCACATTTTTGTTATTTATTATGCTTTTTAATGCAATGAAATCTTGTTTATTAAGTTCATTTATGGGGCTTTCAAACGATGCTAATTTTGGTGGGGGTACAAGCCGTACACGCATTTGTAAAGTGTTAATAACGCCTAAGAAAATTTTAAAAAGGTGCGATTTTTTTGACGTTGAGTGTAGTTAGTTTCAAACTTATTTTGAAACAAACACGATGAAAATATTGAAATGATTAAATGTTAGTATGTTTTGTCACTAAAAGAAATACTGTAATAAACTGCAACTACAATAATTCCAATTTAGCTGCATTTTCGTGTATGCTGTTTGGGTCTATCTAGATAGTATTATGCAGATTTGCAACATTCTGAAATGTGAGCGCGCTGAGTTTTTTAGCATATGGAAAATTTCCGATAAAAATATCAGGTAGGTATAATGAGGTATCTACGGGGAAATTAATAGGGAATGAAGTTGTAGCTAATTTAATTACCTACGTTTTGAGACTACAGGTGCGTCCGTAGGCGTGATTGTTTGTTCGATAGCGACAATAAACCAAACAAACCTAACAATCGGGTGTTAATGGGAAGTTACATATTATTATGCTAATTTAAATTTAATTTAAATGGAAATAAGGCCGATCCACCAACCAAAGATTCTGCTTTTTAGCCGCCTCTGTGGTCTAGTAGTTTAACCACCGGTATCAGACACAGGGGTCCCGGGTTCGATTCCCAGCGGGGGTACATATTGTATTCGGTTTGGTTGGTGGTAGGACTTGTTACAACAAGTCCTACCTGTAAGTCCGCCTGGCTTGCTACTACCATCTTATCTAAGTCTGACGCCATAACAACAATGTTTTCAGCATTGTTGTGTTCCGGCAGTTAAAGATAAGATAGTCAGTTCCTCAGTGATTGGGGATTCCGGGAGAGGCTCGCTACCATCTTCAGCCTTAACAATACTTAACATCAGGTATGGTTAAGAGTCTCCCCGTTTTTCATAAAAAAAAAAGTTCTGGATAGCTTGTCTAGCAGATAATTGTCATCTTTCTCTCATCTTCTTATCGTATGAGGATTAGTGGCCAACTGGCCACCTCTGGTGTCA
This sequence comes from Chrysoteuchia culmella, assembly GCA_910589605.1. Lineage (NCBI taxonomy): Eukaryota > Metazoa > Arthropoda > Insecta > Lepidoptera > Crambidae > Chrysoteuchia > Chrysoteuchia culmella. The sequence goes on from OU342669.1 coordinate 3,135,895, forward strand.
GAGTTTATCAAGCCGCCTATAAGGCCTCTGATTCGGCTTAACGACAATTATTATTATTATGATAACAGCCGGCCCCCTAATTGTCTAATTTAAATTCTATCACAATCCCGTTCAGAGGTATTGTGATTGTGATATTTTCGTCTGTCATATTGCTTAGACAGTTCAATTTCGTTTATTCCATACCTTTTAAAACGCGTCCCGATCACAATCCCTTTCACATGTCAAATAGTGACGGCCTGAATATCTTTCAAATTACGAATTGAAAGGGATTGCGATAGATTTAAAATTAGACAATTAGCCCCCGGGACCGATGGTTTAATTTTGTTAAACCTTTTCTGTGACCGACCATTGCAAAAGTTTCGTAACTGTTACTATCACAGGGCGAAAGTAGTAATCTGTGCGTCACCGTCCGCTCTATCCTTTTTTGTCGCTCGATACTGTCATTTGTTAGAGCGAGAAAGAGTCTTGATAGGAAGAGAGAGATTTGATAGGGATTGTGATCGGGACACGTTTTAAAAGGTATTAAATGAACGAAATTTAACTGTCTAAGCAAAGCGACAGATGAAAATATCTTTCAAATGTATGGAGAAATGTCAAATGAAGTGTAATTTAAAACATCAATCGTTCTGAAAGGGATTGCGACTATAAGTTCCACAATCCATAAATCACTATCACAATCACAATACCTTTGAAAGGGGTTGTGATAGATTTTGGAATTAGACAATTAGGGGGCTGATTATGACCATGGATCGTGTATAAAAAGTGTATAAATGAGTAATTTCTTTCATTCCAGGTATCAGGAGTACCGTTAAGCCAACTAATACAAGCCCAAACATGCCCATATAACCAAAATGGCTACCAAGACTTGAACACTCTTCTGCAACAAGCGTTACCACAACTATACCAACAGCCAAGCAATAACAATCATTATCCTCAGCAGATTATGGTTCAGAATGATATGCTGGTGCAAACTCAACCATACAATCAAATAAATCCTAGAACCAACCAACTAAGCCAAATGTATATGGATAGAATACTATCAAGTCCAACTGTTCAAGGTATTTTGGACTCTAGCTCGAGATATTACAGCCCAGTATTGGTAGACACTCCAAATCCTAAGTCAATGCAAAGTCCGGGAACAGTACCTCAAGTTGTGAACAATTACTTCATATTACCACCAGAATTATTGAATATTGATGAAGAATTATCAGCTCCTCGTAAGATTGACAAAAGAAAACAAACGAAACAAAACCGCAAAAGGAGACCAAATAAAGATGTAACTGATAATATAGGTATTGAAAATGTTAAAAGAGAAAACACGAACCAAAACAATGGTCAAGGTCAAAGAAGAGGAAACACAAAACCGCAAAATAATAATAACAAAGAAAGGTCTCAGGAAGAAAACAATAGGCGTACTCACAGAAGGAGACCTAATGAAAGATCTGATAATAATAACAATCGCCAAATGAGAGAACGAAATGGTGAAAGAAGACCTAAACCAAGAAGGGAACAAGGCAATGATAATAGCCATAAACCAGCAAGAAAGGAAAGACAAAAGGAAATAAACACACAAGCTGAGTCGAAACAAGCTAATGACGAAGAAAACATACCACAAGTTACGAATAATAGAGAACCCATACACGAAAATGAACAAAGCAATCGTGAAAGAAAGAAACAGAGCAAACTACAGAGTGATGATGATTTTATTGAAGATTTCCGCAAGAATTATCCTGGTATTCCAGATGAAGCCATTACAAGTTTACTGTCTTATTTGAAAAGTTCTCAATTAGACCAACATTTCGATTATTCGCAATTATACAACCAAGACTTAAGTTATCCATTACGGTTTGATCATCTAATTCCACCAAACAACAGACAACCAAATCAAAACCCAAATCAAAAATCAATCAATCAGCGTCGTCCTGATAGACCACCCCAAAACAATCAAAGACAACGCCGCCCTGAACCTAGGCCTAGACCAAATCAAAAACCTAGACCTAAGCCAGTACTAGTAACACCTAATAATACTACACCAGTACCATCAACAATTGATTCAAGTGCAACAAAATCTAAATTGATAACGTCTTTGAAACCACAAGAAACTAAACCTGAAATTCCTGTAGAAACTACCACATATGCTTTAATTGCTCCAGAACTTGGTACTGAAGATGAACTTCCAGAAGTTCACAATGGCATAGTTGATGATTACTATCCTGATTTCACTAACGATCATGCTTACTTAGACAGCGAAGAAATACATTTCATTAGAAATCATAGAGATAACAGATATCATTACACCACCGATAGAAATGAAGGAAATACTAGAAACATAGATGTTGGAATCAAAAATGTTATTATGAAACCTATGAATGATGAAGAAATGGAAATTTTAGAATTTCGTACACCACCTTTGTTAGAAAGTCCTGATTTCAGAACGAAGCAAATTAAAAAGTCGAACCCAAAATCTAATGAACATAAAAGTTACAATAAGTCATCAAATTATTCTGAGGCAAAGTCTACGAAAGATGTTAAAAATCATAAAATAGATAAAATAAAAAAGACTGAGCCGGACATTGAAACAGTGTATGCACATTCCAAGGTTATTAAGTACGGTAAAAATTACGATACTGAAGAAGAAATAGACACTCCTGTAGTAACTTATTATTTACCAGACAATATGCAATATGAAAAAGACGGGAAAACGGTTATAGTTGCTAAACCTATACCTGCAGATTATTTTTGGTAAATGAAAACAACAAACGTTTCTGTGTAAGCATTATTAGATAGTAGGAAGTAATTTATGTTTTTTTATGGTAAATATTAAATAAATGTGATTCATTGAAATAGCCTTTTTATTTTTTGTCCTTTTTCAATATTTCATGCAAATTAATGAATCTGATTAGATCATGAAATAAAATTATGTTTCATAAGTTTTTGTTAGAAAAAAGGTCGACCTATTCCACAAGTTGTCCAGAAAGGATTCGAGCGTTTGCATAACTCTTTCCATTAAACTCGACCGCCTAACGATATTGCTATCACCATAGCAATCGATTTTTTCAAACCAACGCTATTACTTTCATACTTAAAATTTCATAGTGAATCTTATAGTTGAATAGAAATATGCAGGGATTGAACAAAAACTCTATCGTTGAAGAGTTTTAAGTTTCATTACTATAGCGATAGTGACAACAAATATCGATAGGCGGTAGGGCTGCGGGTTTTCAATTTGAATATAATGATGTGCGTTTTTTCTTATTTATTTATATTAAAATTATAATAAATAATAATAAAACAAAAATTAACAAAAAACTCTTTTTATTCATACATTACACAATAAACTACAGCAAATAACTCTAAGATAACAACATTAAAGTAACAGCAGCTTCCAACGCATCCCCATCAACATATTCGTTATTATTGATAAGTTCTGATAGAACAACCAATTCTAACAAACGATTAAGTTCATTAGTATCTTTCCCTTTAATACTGGCTGTGATAGCTGGAACATCAATTATTTGAGGTATTGGAGGTATAAAAGCCATATTAATATTAGGTGTAGGTAAGAAAGATGGTATTAAAGATGGAAAGTCATAATTGAATGTGTTAAACGGATTCGTCGGACTATCAAACAATTGAGGGATATTTATGTTAGGACTGGGCAAATAAGTTATACTAGGTATCTCAAAGTTTAATACATTTGGCATATTCGGCAAACAAGGTATACTTTGCAAATCAAAATTTATTACGTTCGGCGTATTCGGCAAGAATGGAACATTTGGCAACTCAAAATTTATTAGATTTGGCGTATTAGGCAAATTTGGAGTATTTGGTACTTCAAAATTCAATAAATTTGGTGTGTTAGGTAAGTATGGGACATTTGGCAATTCAAAACTTAATAGATTAGGTGTCTTCTTAACCTCAAACCCAAAATCTTCTGTTACTGGCACAATGTTGACAGTCACTGAATTTAAATAAGGAATGGCTTGTGCTAATCCTGGTTCTAAAATGCGGTTGAAATCTGGTATGTCAGAATTTAGTATATTAAATATATTGGGTTTATCTGTAATATCATAGTTCAAACGTGAAATTAAATCTGGGACTTCAAACCCGTTATAAAGTTGAGAATACTTAGGCCGTGGTTGTGAAGGTTGTAATGAAGGTTGTGATGGTTGATAAAGGAAATCCCTAGAACAAGAAGGCTCATTTACATTAACAGTTGGACAAGGACATGATTGACAAGATTTTTTTGAATAAGGATGTACTGGTGGAAGAGTTGCGGGTGGTGCTTTTTTTGATAATGTCTTTGCTATCACAGCAGACAATGCATTTTTAGCTACTACATTAGCTGCATTGGTTATTGAACCTACTATACCTGACGGCGATAGTATTTTCTCAACTTGGGTAGCTAAAGGATTTTTAGAAACTAAATTTGAGAATGTAAAAGTAGGAGGCGCTGTTTCCGGTCTAACTGGATTACGAGAAGGTAAAACGTTTGGTAAATTTGATATTGGGGCTATATTTGGACGTGTTATAACTGTATCACTAAGCGGTACAGACGAGGTAGTTAAACCTTTAAAAGTATTATAATCTGGTGGGTTTTGGGATATGTATTGTCTATTGATTCCATCGACGTATGTTTTTGTAGTAATATCCTTTATCTCGGACAATGGTGACGTGTACTGAAAAACTTTTTGTTTTAAATTATCACATTTGGAAGTTTGATATGCAATTGGTGGATTCGTATTCTGAGAATACAGATTAACTGGTGGCAAATTTGCTCTTTCAAAATGTGCACTTTCATACTTCAGGATATTTGCTGGCACAGACTGCCCTTGACTCTGTCGAACTTTTTCAATAGTTTGAGGTAAAGGATAGGGATTGTCTTGTCTTGAATTTTTTGGCACTGTTTGGGGTATATTGACATTTGTGATATATTTATTTGTAATTTTATATGGGTTATCAGTAATACCTGTGAATTGTGAAAACTGCTCGATAGGTTGCGGTACCGGATAAATTACAAAATCATTGTTTGTGTTGAATCGTGAATAGGGATTATCTTGCTTTGAATTTTGTGGTATTATCTGGGGTATATTTACATTTGGAATTAAATTATTTGATATTTTATAGGGATTATCAATAACCCCAGTGAATTGTGTTGCAATTTGATTTTGTGCATTATAGCCAAAAGGATTATCAAAGTTTGGTTTAGGTGGAACGCTGGTAAATGTATTTGGTTGCAATGACTGTTGAAAGCTATTTTTGGTGAAATCTTTTTGAATTTGAAAATCGGCGCTAAACATATTATCTAGACGGAAAGGTGCTTCGTTATTACAACGATTCCAAATATTTGAGATATCAAAACCGCTACTGTAAGGACTAGATGAAATGGGGTTCATGGAAGTAAACAACTCTGGTTTAAGAGGTTTTTGCTCAAAGTTATTATTTAATAATGTGTTTTGTTGTCCATAACAACTTTTTGTTGGTGAGGTGGTGCCAGATTGCAAAGAAGAAATCGAGTTAAATTCTGCACTAACTTTACTTGGTATTACAGTTGATGGTAGTTGTTTAACTGATTGACTAAAAGAAGGAGATGCATTTGGTAATGCAGTAGGAATATTAAACGGATTATTAAAATACTTTAATGTATTAAAAGATTCTTTTACACAATTTTTATTATCAGTTTGGATCTCTATAAAGCCTGGCTTATAATTGAATGATATATCACTATTAGGCACAAGAGAATTTAAAGTAGATGTTTGAACTTGATTTGAAATTGGTCTTACTGATTTAGATATGCCTCTGTCACTAAGGCAATTATTATAACTTGCTACTTTGGAACCTAATACGTTAGTATTAGGGTTCGAATTCGCTGGAGGCTGTTCTACTAGATTACGATAACCAGGACCATTATTTAAGTTTATAAAATTGTTTTCTAATGCTATCTTTGTATTTGCGTTATTCATATTATTTACAGATGGCAAAAATTGTTGTTGATTTTTAAAGTTGAACGTTTGAGGGTAAGAAACATCATTCATATTGTTTTCTAATACAAATAACTCGGTAACCCCTTTATTATTGCCAGAAAAATCTGGACGTACGAATGGTCCTACGTTGACTGTGTTCCTAAAATTATTTGAAATAAATTTATTATTGAATTCATTGATTTCTCTATACCCATGAAAATATTTTAGAACATCTTCCTTAGTTATGGGGTTGTTGATATTGTCATTAGAAAGATATTTATTATTCTCAACATTTAGATTTCTCACGTAAGTATTCGGTAGAGATTGTACATTAAACAAACTATTATAATTGTTTTGATTGCCACTATTTCCAAATGTATTCGGCAAAGAGTTTTCATTATTGATTTGTGGCAAGTTGTTGATACTGTTCTTGCTTCTTATTAAGTTAGTGATATCACTGTCACTATTAGGATCAAAGTTAACATTATATAATGTATTCAGACTGTTTTCTTGCTTCGTTATAACATTGGTTTTATCTTCTAAATCTCTACACAGAACTGAATTTGCTTTGGTCTCACTTTTCATGCTTCCTTGTCTACTCAATAATTCAGCTACTTGCCCATTTTTGATATTTACTTTTTGTAGTATATTTGGGCTGGATATAGTTTTAGAAGGGTTTGTAAAGTACGGTATTCCACTGTTTGATGTACTGGCATCCTTCACATATAGTTTATTCACAAATGGGTTATATGAATTTGGCGTTTTGTCTTTATTACGATCATTGTATTTTTTATCTAAATTGACATATTGTGATTCATCTCTTACGTTACTTATTAGTCTAATATTATTAGAACAAGCAGAAACTGAATCTAAATTGTCATCGTATTTATTATCAGTTTCTTTTTCTGGTTTTGCATTTCCTAGGTGAGGTGTTGGTAAACTGTTTAATGATGTTAAAGGTAGTTTTGATATTGTTGACAGATTTTTTATGGGCCATGTTACGCCTTGGGCAGGATGGGTTATCTGTAAAAGAAGTATTAGTTTCATATAAGTATTAATGTACACATTGATTTGATTCTGAAATAAGTAACTAAAGCACTTTGATGATTTGATGATAAATTTTAAATAGAAAAATATTGGAAAAAATCAACTCAGCCACAACTGAATTCTCAGATGGGATACTAACCCACGACATTTTAAACTTTAAACCCAACTAACCACTAAGCTACCGAGAATTAGGCACTTGTGTTACATCCTACTTCCTACTCTACTCCCGCCGTAGGGTTTGTGAACCGATGGCGTAGCTTCTTTGACGTTCATAAGTGCTTGTAACAGCCTAGACTGAATAAATGATATTGATTTTGATTTTGATTTTACTATAATATTATAAATACGAAAGTTTGTGAGGATGCTTGGATGTTTGGATCTTTGTAACTCTTTCACGCAAAACCTACTGAACCGATTTGGATGAAATTTGGTACACAGATAGAAGATCGTCATCAGCCATTTTTAATGTCCCCACTGCTGGGGCACTGGGCTTCCTTGTCGATGGATAAGGAGAACGGGCCATGACCCACCACGCGCACCCAATACGGATTGGTGGGTTTTAACGACTGCAAATCCAGCCGGGACCAACGGCTTAACGTGCCTTCCGAAGCACTGAGGAGCTCTAGATAGTAAATTTTTGGTTACCCATCCCGTGACCGACAGTTGTAAAAGTTGCTTGACCTCAACAATCTCAGGCCGAGCGCGCGAACCACGAAGATAAAAGATATTAAAACATAGGCTACCATTTATCCCGATATGTTAAGGGGAAGGCAAGATATATAATTTTGGGGTTACCCTTAAAAAAAAACTGAATTAACCATCTATTCCTGTATTGAACATTTAAAAGTGAACAACGTCCATCTCTTAGGTTCTAAAACGAGAGTCTGTCCAGTCCCACCGATCTTCGCCCACGCACTTTCCCATGACGTCACAACGCGTGCGAACCACGAAGATAGAAGATATTGAAACAGGCTACCATTTATCCCGATATTCCCAAGGGGAAGGCAACCGCGCGAGATATATACTTTTGGGGTTACCCTTAATAAAAAAACTGAATTAACCATCTATTCCTGTATTGAACATTTAAAAATAACGTCCATCTCTTAGATTCTAAAACGAGAGTCTGTCCAGTCCCACCGATCTTCGCCCACGCACTTTCCCATGACGTCACAACACTATACACATACACACAGTCGCTCACTCTTTAACACGCGTGTTAAGGCGGTACCCCCACCGAAAGTGGCGCCGGCCGCGTTGAATTTTATTTAATATCGTAATTCTAATTCACAATTTTAATAAAACTAAACGTGGAATTTTTAGAGCCCATTGTCTTGTATTTTTAGAAGGTATCGCTACATCTCGTCATAGTCATTCGTAGAAGTAGATAGCAAATGTGTCAAAAACGGCCACTTTTAGCAGTTTTGCTATCTACTTCTAGCAGTGACTACGAGGGAATGTAATGATACCGTCTAAAAATACTAGACTATGGGCTCTAAAAATTCCACGTTTAGTTTTATTAAAATTGTGAATAAGAATTACGATATTAAATAAAATTCAACGCGGCGCCACTTTCGGTGGGGGTACCGCCTTAAGCCTCGGGCGCTAATTAAAAATAAAGTAAATGTCATAATTTAAATTTATTTTTTTATCTCTGTTTAGATAGTTTTTTTAACGTTACATGGAAAATATGTAGGTCTAGTCAACAGTACGCCTGGCTTTTCTCCTGGGGCCCAATTCTGCTAATGCTTAGTTACAATCGTTTTCCAATGGTGTTTCAATGGCAGTCCTGTTTCTATTTAAAAATTACCATAAGTATAAAAATAGCATTGAAAAATGCAAAAATTACAAAATCATAAATTATTGGCAGTTGCATCTTAATCGATCGTTAAACACCTTAAAAGGTGTTTCTTTTGAATGCAAGGATATTCCTAGCATTGATGTAACAACGCTGGCCTACAGCGTATTAAAAATATAAAAGTATTGGAGAATTTCGACGGTGGTTCGCAAGTCTCGGTAGCTCAGCGGTTAGAGCATTGGACCGGATTTCCAAAGGTCGATTCCCGTCTGAGAATTCACTTGTGGCCGAGTAAATTTTTCCCAATATTTTTCTATTTAAAATTTACCATAAGTATAAAAATAGCATTGAAAAAAGCAAAAATTACAAAATCATAAAATATTTTGAAGAATATTAAATATATTATATATACATAGAATATATTTTTAATTTTTTGGAAATCTTTTTTTTTTGTTTTCATACATTTTTATTTTGAGATGACACCACCACTCTATGTGGTCAACTGGGCTCTGAGTTAGCACGAAACCGCGGGTATGTTAATAAAACAATAAAAGAGAAATTAAGTAATGTATATCGGATGCTCGTCATTTTGACGAAAGTTAGCTATCGGGGGTTAATTAAATTTAATAGTCATCAAAACTCAACAACAATTAAGTCAAGTGTCATATAGTTAAATTATTTTGAGTGAAATGAAATTCAAGTGACGTTCGAATATAAGCATTAAGAATGCGCCAAATGGGAAAATGGAGAATAACAGTTTCTTTTTAGACACTTAGTTTAATGAGATATAGCCTAATAATTCACATTAAAAAAATTATTATAGGTAGGTAAAAACATGTACTAGCCGAATTTTGGAAAATAATCTGGTATTTTTTTTAATTTTAATCCAAATTTTGCACCATTAAAAAACCAGTAATCAACTCAAATAAATAAATAAATAATTTAATTTCATACAGTCACACCAATTATCTAGTCCTCGTTAAGCTTCATGACGAACTTGTGTTATGGATACTAGATAACGGATAAACATACTTATATCCTTTTTTTGTAAATACATACATAATAATATACATATTAAACACCCAGACCAAGACAAATAGACATGTTCATGCACACAAATGTTTGTCTTGTCCGGGGATCGAACCCGGGACCTCTGGCGTATAAGGCGGGTTTAGTACCACTGCGCCAAACAGGGGGGTTACTCTTGACGGAATCGCGTTGAGATCGACATTGAATGTCAATAATTATTACTGATTTTCGACGTTAATTCGATTTTGATTGGCGCTAAAATCGATTTCTAGAGTACAAAATTACTTTATTTACTAATTTCAAGTATTAATTTTTATTTTAATTACTTATTATAACTCATAATTACTGACTTTTGACATTAATTCAATCTCGATCTCAATGCGATCGCGTCAAGAGTAAGGGGGCAGGTCGTCTTATGCTCTCTAAATTATTAGAGAATAGCGGCCGCTCGCGCGTTTCACCCGCGTGGTTCCTGTTCCCGTGGGAATATCGCAACAAAAAGTATCCTATGTTCATAACCAGGCTATCCACTATCTGCGTACCAAATTTCATCCAAATCCGTTCAGTAGTTTCGGAGCCTATTAAAAAAACAAACAAACAATCAAGTCTTTTCTCTTTTTAATATTAATACAGATGAAATTCTTTTAGTATGTTTTCTTGCCTTCAAAAAAATAAAAGCAAATCCTATACTAACACTGATACAGTTCTAAACTCAATGGTAAATAAACAATTAAGTTAAATTGTTACGGACTTTACTAAGCAATGTTGCGATAGCGTCCATTTTAAACCCTCTGGCCACTTGTCTCTTATAATAATTTGTCTGTGTCATTTTTCTAGTCAAAGGTTTTATTTTTTAAATAAGAGCACTATTGTGAATGGAATAATCGCGGACTAACATACAAACATACGGATCAAATTTATAACCTTCTTTTTTAAGTCGGCTAAAGTACTAAAACCTTCTCCTTTAAGTAACAAATACTTTTCCGAAGACCACATCAAAATCGGTTCCTAAACGCGAGATAATCGCGGACAAACACACATACAGGGACCCAATTCTGCTAAATTTTTGTCAAAATCGTTTCTGAATGGTGTTTCGATAGTAGTGTTTATTTACACTGTTGTAACAAGAACTGTGTAAAACAGGACTACCATTGAAACACCACTGGAATACGATTGTGACTAAGCATTAGCAAAAATGGGCCCCAGGTCAAACTGAGAACCTCCTTTTTTTTTTAAGTCGGTTATAAATGTATGATATTTTATAAATACCTGCCAAATTAGGCACAGGATATACACTCTTATGCACAGCCTCATGTCACGACATGTCAACTAACAAAATATAGAAAAATAGCGCTATAGAACTTGCCTATTTATAGGTTATTATCACTGACCTAATATTACTAAATATACAATGTAATATTCGATAACATAATTGGATTGCGATTTTTATGTAATTTTGGTATGTTGAGGAACTTCCCAGTAGAGTATTTTTTAAGGAATATTATTTCAAAAAGTAAGAAATTAATAGAAAACGTTTTCATCACAAATCTACTCCTTTTTAACCGACTTCAAAAAAAGGAGGAGGTTCTCAAGTCGACTTTTTTTTTATGTATGTTTTACCATAACCTCGCCAGTTGTTAACAGATTTTTATAATTCTTTTTTTATCTAAAAGAAAATGGTTTATGTGTGGTCCCATATAATTTTAAGATCTGGCTAGTAGTTTTTTCATAATCCTGAAAAATATCAATCACGTTTTGGCAAGTAGTCGTTTACCTAGATGACATCATTGTTGTGTATGGGCTGATTTTTAGTGAGTCGGTGCTAGCTAGCTAAGGCCAATAAAATATATAATTAATAGAAGTGCAATGTAGAATGCCTTGGCTGGCACCGCCTCCAAAAGTTTTATTTTTTACTATTTGAAGTCGGTTTGATTTTTTTTATAAAATGTTTTTTTTTACAAGTAACTGGGCAGGCATTTGACCACCATCGTGCTTAGTAAACAGGATGTGGTCTAAGGTGTAACGTGCTTGCCTATTCAAATAATAGAATAAAATAAAATGCCTATTCACTCTCGTCTTGAAGAGATCAAGGTTGTAGGGATCGGGGAACACATGAACAGGCAGCGCATTCCATTCTTTCGCGGTTCGCATTAGATCGCTGGAATGTCAACGACGTACGGGTGATAAGCTAACCTGCGTCTGGTACCCCGATGGTGGAAAGGGGCTGTAGAAACAAGGTCGTGCAGTTCTCTCGCACTCTCCAAAGTGTATCCTATAAAAGACCGATAAACATGCAAAATAACCTATTTCATTTTAAATCGGGAAAATGGTACGTTTGTTTTTTAAATAAAACAAAACTACTTTTACGGATTGAAATGCGCTTTATATTATTTTGGATTTCCCGACGCTCATAGGTTGTGATTGCGGGTTACCTTTGAAATGGGTTAGTAACATTTGCGATTCAATCCTAAAAATACGTAGAACGTAGATTTGTTAAAGGGGCGATTGACACCACGGTCCTCCAGGACCCTGCCCCGGTGAGAGAGCAAGTAGTGAGGGGTTTAGCTGGTAGTACCTCCTCCCGGCCTTCCATCGGGCCTCTTGAAGCCGGATGGGGGGCCGCGAGGCGTCAGGTGAGCCCAGCATAACCTGTTTGGTATTAATAAAAGCATTCCAATCACTTAAAAAAAAACTGCCTGCCTTCCTAACTGGAAGAGATTGTTGCTTAACAATAAGCCTCGCCTACCGCCATATCTTAGCGCAATATTGGTCCAATTTTACCATGCTATTTCGCTATACGAATCTCTTAAAGTAAGCTTGTTATTTAACGGAAGTTTTGTGATGTCATCGCCTCCCAACTGTAAAATGTGTCAAAATGTGACAACTTTACTAAAAACAAAACGCAAACAGAACCTTTATAAGACATGATGGTTTCGAATAGGCCCGAAGGTCGCTCCTAAATTCTCTCTATGTGGGATGTGCAAAAAGTTTTTGTTATTATTATTATAAAAACTTAATCTAAATGTGTATATGAATATGATAAATAAACTGTGCACTCTATAATTCGTAAAATATGTTTTATTTCAATGATTGTGTTTCAACTTTGCATTATTATCAATAAAGTAGTAATTATGTCATGTCGGTAAATATCACTTGCCAATCAAATTACGCTGACTTAACAATAATGTAATCGACTTACGAAAATATTGAAGTAATAACTTTGTCAGCGTCAGGTGAAATAAATTGGAACATATACGTAATGTAATTTAAAATATCTGATAAATGGAATCCTAATCTTAGCTAATATTATAAATGTGGAAGTATGTTTGTTTGTCCTTCTTTCACGCCCTAACTAAGCAACCCATCAACTCAAAATCAAGTCCCCGAATCCCCCAAGAGAACTCCCGGAATCCGCAATCAGTGAGGAACTGGGGCTGTACCGCGCAAGCGGCGTCGGCATCGAAATTGGCTTCATTTGACAGATGGATGTGACATATTGCTCTTAGTCTTTGGTAAGTTTTCATTTGTGTCAAAAAGAAGCAGCAATGTGTCACATCCATCTGTCAAATGAAGCCGACTTCGATGCCGACGACACTTGCGCGGTAGGAGTCCTGGCTATCTAATCTTTAACTGCCGAAACACAACAATACTGAAAACATTGTTGTTATGGCGTCAGACTTAGATAAGATGGTGGTAGCTAGCCAGGCGGACTTACAGCAAGTTCTACCACCAACCAAACCGAATACAATATGTACCCTCACTGGGAATTGAACCCGGGACCCCCGGGTCTGATACCGGTGGTTGTACCACTAGACCACAGAGGCGGTTCAATTAATCAGAGGCGGTGTTCGCGCGCTACGATGATAACCGACGGAAGACGGCCGGACCCGAGGCGGTCGCGGCGGCGCTGCGCGCGCGCGGCGCGGACTCGGAGCTGCGGCCATATTACATTCATTCCCTTTATACGACGACGCGTATTTGCTTGTGTTTTAAATTCTCGCGATCGGCAGAACTACACGTTTGCCGCCTAGCTAGGCACCTATTGGTCGCTTAGATTGCATCAAAGTAAACTAACCTAGCGACTCACGCAGGTTCCTAGAAAGTAGCCAGAATGCAAGCCACTAGGCTTCAAGCGGTAAGCAAGGCGCCTACCTTCTAACTGACTGTAAGTATTCTAATCCTAACTAGTTAGGTGTAAATGAGGAAGTGTGTTTGTTTGTCCATCCTTCTCGCCTTAATTGGGACTTGGCACTTGGAGTATACTTATTTAAATGATTGCGGGGTAAAATATCAAATCTGGAAGTGCTAAAGGAATTGATGTTGCAGGCACCTGACAGTTATGTCGGGTGGAGGCGACAGCCACGGCTGCTGGTGGTACCACGAGGCAGGAGTAATTTGCTCAGTAAAGCCCTTAGATCACGCGCGCTCTGCACACACTCAACGAATTATCCCAAATGACTGATATTTTTTCGTGTTCTCTGAGTGGATTTTCCAAAGTATCATTATATATTGTATGTTATAGGCCAGTTTATACTACGTACCACACCAAAAAAATACTTTAAACTCGCGTACCCCTTTTACATTACTAGAGGCCGTGCGTGGTTGCACCCGCGTGGTTCCCGTTCCCGTGGGAATTTTGGGATCATTTATAGCCTATGTTACTACTTGGGGTCTAAGGATTCTCTATACCAAATTTCGTCAAAATTGGTCCAGTAGTTTTTGAGTTTATTCGTTACATACAAAAATACAAATCTTTCCTCTTTATAATATTATTATTATATGTAGTATAGATATTCCATAGGTAATTATTATTTAATGTCTTAGTTAAGAGATTGCTCGCGTACCCCTAGATGCTACCTCACGTACCCCTAGGGGTACGCGTACCACTATTAGGAAAGACGTTATAGGCAATAAGGACCACTTCATCGAATTGGGATATGTCCTGTCGTGTATTGTGTATGTGTTAATAAATAAATTAAAAAAAATTAAGCAACCAATCGTGACTTAATTTTTGGCATTGAGTTAGTTGAAAGGCCTGAGAGTAACATAGGCAAATTTTTATCCCGATATTCCCACGGGAACGGGAACCACGCGGGTGACTCCACAGGTGGAAGTTAGTTAATAATAAAAACAATGTTTCATTGTTTCTCCTTGATATAGCTTGATTTTGTAACTTTGATTAAAACAAATTAGGTATGTACGGACCTACAAGCTTTTGCTTGTAGACCATAATGGTCTACAGGAAATTAGTTTAGTTTCGGACAAACTTCGAAGATTGTTGAACGCCAGTCAAAGTGAAAATTTAACTTAACTCTTAAACCCTACCTGGGGTACTGGAGTACCCCCAGGTGTTTAAAATATCAAAATTTTTAACAATATTGCACTGTTGTAAAAATCGCTATAGCTAATCTACTCCTGATAATTGGCGCGTAAGTACGTTAGTAAGCCGTGACCGCCCGGCAAGTGTAGTCGCATCCACAGGTGTTCCGGGGTACCCCAGTACCCGTGTGTTGTTTCGTGCCTTGTGACGTGTCAATAAAAACTTTTTTCTTTCTTTCTTTCTTTACCCCGTGGTAGGAATAGTGTTGAAGTACTCGACGTCCAGGAAGACCAAAAGGTGGCCCATGTGTATCTTCTATGGGTTGCTAAATGCCGTTGGTGTCAACTCTTGGGTCTTATTCAAGCTGTCAACTAACATTGATAAAGATAAAATAACCAAGCGACGTGAATTTATGATATTGTAATTTTTGCTATTAATGCTATTTTTATACTTATAGTAAATTTTAAACAGAAAAATTTTGGAAAAAATTACTTAACTCGGCCACAAGTGAATTCTCAGACGGGAATTGAACCCGCGACCTTTGGAAATCCAGAAATGCTTTGGAAAGAGCATTGGACCGGATTTCCAAAGGTCGCGGGTTCAATTCCCGTCTGTGAATTAACTTGTGGCCGAGTTAATTTTTACCAATATTTTTCTATTTAAAATTTACCATACGACGTGAATTTCTTAAGAGTTTGTCAATGGCACTCATAAAGCCTCATATGAGAGCAAAATTCCAATGGCCAAGTTTACCCCGGGATATCAGAGAAACTATACGTGCAGTCTTGAATATTTATAGTGAAGATCAAAGGCCGGTCCCTGATAATCCCAAACCTGGTCGTTGCTGCTTCTGTCCGCGCACAAATTACAGAAAACCTCGATCTGTCTGTAATGCTTATCGCCGTCATATTTGTGTTGACCATCAATACAAAATCTGTCCTTCATGTAACGACAAAAACGTCATTTAGTTTTTATTAATAAATTTCATTGTCTTTTCTTATTACTTTGTCATAATAAAATTAATATAAAAAAAAATATGAAATACTTTTTTTTTGGTTTTTTTTATGCGCTGGGTACTTCAGTACCCCTTGTAGGAATAATTACATTCCCAGAGTGGTAGGGTTTAAGAGTTAATTAACTGAAACCTCAAACTATCTATAGAATTGTTAGATTAAATAAAATGTTATACTTAATCTTTATTTTTGTGTAAAAATCATAAATCGGTTTAAAGAGTAACATCTACAAGTGTCAAAAGATGCAAAGCATTCGTGAGATTGTTCGCAACTGATTTAATACAGTAAGAATTTGAACAAGAAAAACACATTTGTTTTCTTGACAAATTGTCTTTTAATTTAATTTCTATTTTTACTGTTTAATTTTATTTTAATTTTCTTTATTAAGGAAATAACAGCATTTTACATAACAAATTCAAATGTAAAACAGAAGTCATCCCATTGGTCTAATAAATAAATAAATACTCAGATATAATTTCTGTTACTTATATATTATATTGGAGACTGTGTCATAATTTTAATACCATATTCATTGAATGGGCCTTGACCTGGACAATAAAAAACTTTTTTAGTTGTCAGAAACAATAAGGAGTAAGTAAGTAGAGAGACACATGTAGTTTCACTCACGTGACTTTATTAACCATAATTGTAGGTACTTAATAGATGTAATACCCGGGCAAAGCGATGGGCGTGGCGCAGCCATAACCTGGCACGACCACATCCGCTCCCATATAAGGCAGAGTATTGCTCAACAGATTGCTGACAACAGTGATATTTAGGTTTTGACATTGTATGCTTATTTGACTTTTTATAAATTTAAAGATGTTAAACATACTGCAATATTGTATACCTTGTAAAAGGTGGAAATGTAGTGAGACACTGATAAACTAACCTAACAACTACATTTGTATACCTGCATTTCACAATAAAGATATTTGTATTTGTATTTGCTTACGACAAGCAGTTGCAGAGCACTTGCGAGATTATTCGCAACGGTTACTGGGGTAGTCAGGACAGGATCGGTTCGTATTTGATTGGTAACTCATAGTTTCCAATCAGATAACGGTAGACTGAGTAGCTGGTGCGTAGCTGATTTGGGATCTGAAGAAGAAAAATCGTTTGTTTTTAATTTTTCTTCAGACAAACTGGAGCCTCGTCTCTTAATTTAGCCAATCCTACTAATATCATAAAGGCGAAAGCATGTCAGTTTGTTTATTTGTTTTATAACTGATTGGTAACTCGCAGTTTCCAATCTGAGTAGCTGGTAGCTGACTTGGGATTTGAAGAAGAAAAAATGTTTTTTTTTTAGACAAACTGGAGCCTCGTCTTATAATTTACCCAATCCTTCTAATATGATAAATTACAATATTTTTAGTAGTGAGTTTTTATTTATTTATTATTATTATTATTATTTTTTTGCTATTTGTCAATTTCTTAGAGTAAGTTTTAGCTTCAAAATCAAAAATTCTAGTTCTAACACAGGTGTAATGTAGATTATGTTGAAGAGCGGCTCCCTCCCAACACAGGTTATACTTAACTTAAAGGGAGGAGTCCACTGTATTATTCAAAGTCTGTGTTTGTCAATAGAGATTATTGTTTATTGTTTATTATTGTTTATGATAAAGGCAAAAGCATGTCAGTTTGTTCCTCTTTCACGCAAAAACAACTGAACGGATTTTAATGAAATTTCGGTAGATACTTCAAGTAGTGGACTAACTAAGGCTTCTTTTTAATCCGATATACCTACAGGAACAGGAACGGTGAAACCGCGGGCAGCCGCTTGTAATATCTGCTATAATATCCGCTCTTTTATCTGTTTTTAGTTAAATTACTGACCTGTATGTACCTCACAACTTGCAGTATAGTAATCTTGTAATGCGAGAAATGTTGTAATGTATGATAGACAAGTCTTTCTTTGCCAGTTAAAAATTGTTTACGGTTACAATAACCATAAAATGTAATATTTTAATTAGTATTTTCCTTTTGTGATGGAAATTGACCTTACTGATATGTTAAGGTCACTTTTCAATTTGACGACTCTGTATGAAATAAAACAGGGAGAAAAAAACAGCCCTTGACGAGTTTCTTGCCGGTTCTTCTCGTTACAAGGTCTCCCGCCGTAGGGTTTGTGAACCGATGGCGTAGCTTCTTTGACGTTCATAAGTGCTTGTAACAGCCTAGACTGAATAAATGATATTGACTTTGAGTTTGACTATGTCATAATTTAAATACCAGATTAATTGAATAGGCATTGAACAGGACATAAACAAAAGGCGTAAGTAAAAAGACATTTTGTTATTTAACTCGCATGACTTTATTAACCATAGTTGTAGGTACTTAATAGATGTAGCTATACCCGGGTAAAGCGATGGGCGTGGCACAGCCATAACCTGGCACGACCATATCAACTCCCATATAAGGTAGAGTATTGCTCAACAGATTGCTTACGACAAGCAGTTGCAGAGCATTCGCTAGATTATTAGCAACCGTGCTGTCCTGTATAATGGTCGTAGTCGCCGGCACGGTTACTGGGGTAGTCAGGATCGGTTCGTAACTGATTGGTAACTCGCAGTTTCCAATCAGATTGGGATAGACTGATGGGTAGTATACTTGGTTCGGTATGTAATCGGCTACTAATGTTGGTGGGTAGCCTCGGATTACTTGGCTGTTGGCGACCTGAAAAAAATTATAACATTATAATTAAGTAAGTTTCCACGAACAACTATGCCATTAACTAACTTAGCGACATATCGACGTGACACATCAGCTGTCAAATAGTAATTAAAACCGATTACCGATGGTTCATCCGTCGATATGTATAGGATGTTTACTAATAACCATATAACCACGTGCTTCTAACAAATTTCTTCAGTCGAAAGATATTGAGATGTCGCTTTAAGCGTTGTGTGACTCCGCCATATTTTAGTAATTTAATCAAAATTACTAAAATATGGCGACGATAATTGATGGTACTGTTCAGGCCACCCCGTAAAAGAAGCCGCGTAGAGGTCGCGGGTTCGACAAATATTTGTGTGGTCTAACAAGTGTTTATTTATTATTTTTCTACGTATATATTGTATGTTTTCACAATATTGACATCCTCCACTTGTTTGCATTATTGCTGATAATTTATTTAACGTATGTAGTGTGCGAAAAAGCACCTGTTTTATATACCTATATCATAGTTACTTATAAATATGTATATACATATATAAAAACATCCAACCATCTTTATGTTATTTGCATTAAAATGTTACTAAAATGACTATGTCTTGTCGCGATTTCGTACTTCGAATTTACATATTACACTCAAAAAAAGTTGTTAAAGTTTAACCGTGGACTTTATTTTTTTACACTACTTCTAGATAGATAGATAGGGCTGATAATTAGTGTGACTGTAAGTAAAGGTATGCATACTTTTAATATAAAAAAAGAATTGATATCAAGAACTGTGATATTAATAATAATAAATAAATAAATATTTCCATACAATCACACCAATTATCTAGCCCACATTAAGTATCATGAAGAACTTGTGTTATGGATACTAGATAACGGATAAACATACTTATATACTTTTTTTTTTTTTGTAAATACATACATAATATACATATTAAACACCCAGACCAAGACAAATAGACATGTTCATGCACACAAATATTTGTCTTGTCCGGGGATCGAACCCGGGACCTCTGGCGCAGAAGGTGGGGTTAGTACCCCTGCGCCAAACAGGTCGTCAAATTGCTGATACAAAAGTGTCTAGTACATTTTCCAAAGATGAGCGATCTCAAAGAATAAAAAATGATTTTATACTTACATTAATAATTGCAAAGGTGCAAATAGCCACGATAACTTTAGCCGCCATTTTGTTTTGTTGTTCTTAATAAAAAGTATTAAAACAAATGATTGTGATTCCAATAGATGTATAAGTATCTTATATAGTAATTATATAGTATCATTATCTTTATGTTACAATATCTTTCGACTGACGAAATTTGCATTTCATCATAATGCATGTTATGTAAAAACACGTATTTTATAATGCTGAAATATTAAGATAACAAAAGAAAAGGTTTTCAATGTAAAAATAGTCAATTCTATGAGTTTTAAGATTGCTATATAAGGTACAAAGTTATAAATTTTTAATTTTGCATTTTACAATGCTATATTTGTGTGATAAATATTAAACAAGAAAATATACTCGAAAAAAGTAACTAGTCTCATGTCTCGCCCTGACGGGATTCGAACCCGCATCCTTGGGAATCCGGCCCAATGCACTAACCAATTATGCTACAGAGTCCTGCTAGAGAGACTTTTTTCTAGTATATTTTCTTGTTCAATATTTATCACACAGGTACAAAGTTTTTTTGGAATCGTTTTCTCAGAGATTTCTAACGTTAGAGAAACTATTTATCATTCAAATAAAATATGTATTAAAGGAGCTTTATTTAAAAAAGTAATAGATATATAAACATACTACACTACCTTATACTAACTATAACAAGAAAACGCTGTCCAACTCGCAGCCGCGTGGCATAGTACCGAGAACACTGGCGCTGTTGCCCCGCTGAATACATAGACTCAGCCGCTGGGCAAGATAGGCACCAGCTCTCGAGTCTCCTGAGGCGTGGACCAGTCTTGTGGAGATATCTTTCATAAATGTTTTATTACCTATTCGTTATATTAACGAGATATTTACAGGGTGGTAATTTAGGACGGGGCAGTAACGGCAGGTACCCTAACCGTTGTTGCTACATGAAAACGTTCTTAGGAATCCATCCTTATTTTATTGAGAAATATTGAACTGCATTCACGGATTTTGAAAAAATGAACAGTTAGCAGGGAAATAGTCAGTTTTCAAAAATTCTTACATGCCCGGGATGTCGTAAGAGTCGACTAAGAGGCTCGACGCATTGAACACCTGTGCGTGAGAAGAAAAACAAACCCTCTACCAACCCTTCTGGCCAGCGTGGTAGCAGTAGGCTAATAACCTTCTATGAACGCCACTATAGGCGTGAGCTAGGAGAGGCCTATGTCCAGCAGTGGACGTCCACAGGCTGATATTGGATGGATGATGGATGATATAATTTAGTATTATAGAATAGAATAGAAACCATTTATTAACAACACACACAAAAAAAGACAGTAATACAATGAGACAAGTAGTTAATTAAGACAAAATGACAAGAATTATATTAGGTAACTAGACAACACAACAAAATGACGGACTAAGACAAACAAATAACAATATGTGGGCTGCTAATAGATCCTGTCTGAGCAAAATTATTATACATCGCCTTTAGTTACAAAACAATGTACAATACTAATTAGTACACTAATTAGTTTTGTAACTAAAGGCGATGTAATAGATTAGGTTTTGTTATATTTGGATTTAAGTACAATGCTATTTTTATGTGATCTTTTTTAGAAATTATGATACACGACTTTATCCCACGGGAATGTGGTGTTGTTTTTATTATTTTCCTTGTAATTTTTACGTTTTTTCTCTCCATAAGAACCTTCCTTGTGCTTTCACAAAAACGTTAAAAAAAATAGCCGAATTAGTCGAGCCTTTCTCGAGTTTTACACTTCGCAACACATTAATTGGCGTTCCATTTTTATTTATAATTAAAAATAAAAATGGAACGGCCGGTTATCCCGCAACCGCTTTGCCCCTGCATTTTAAATCTGTAATATCTTCGAAATTACATGCTGTAAACGGCCATATTGATCTATATTAAATCAACAATGTATTTAAGTTACTTAATTAGATAAGGATCAATGCTGTATTGCTTACAATTGCTTCGAAAATAAGCCATTATTTCTCGTAAAAAGTAAATGACAAAAAAATGCTATTGTGGGTTATCCATAAGAGATAAACATATACCACTGAGGAGTTTTCTGTAGACCTTTTCAAGATGTACAAACTCTTAGTACATTATTTTGATAAATCTCGTAGGGTTCAGCCTGCGTTTGCAATGTAACCGGAAAAAAGGAAACATTTACGACATCACATTAGAAACCTCAAATATTACAGTATTTCTCTTCTCCATATTGAAGGTTATTATACATATAAACCTTCCTCTTGAATCACTCTATCTATTAAATAAAACCGCATCAAAATTCGTTGCTTAGTTTTAAAGATATAAGCATACATAGGAACATAGGGACAGACAGCGGGAAGCGACTGCTTTATACTACATAATTTAGTGATAAGTAGATTATTAAGCTAATCATTTTGCTCTACGAATATCAGTCTTATTACGTTTGCAAAAAGGTGTGTTTGAAATTAAATCTACAGATGGTCACATCAAAATGGATAGTAATTAACCGAACGATAAAAAAATTTTGGGCGACAAAATACTAGGTGAGCGATTTGGTTGCCAATATAACCTAACCTAAACTTATTTTTTCCGCAACCCAACCTAGATTTAAAGTCACTCAATTTAGTCATTTTTAGTCAATCGGTTTATTATATTCCAATCAAAATTGTATCCATTATTTTTAACCGACTTCAAAATAAGGAGGAGGTTCTCAAGTCAACTTATATTTATATTTTTTTATATATGTTTTAATATATCGTCGTCCGTTGTCAACCGATTTTAATAATTTTTATCTGAAAGATCATAGTTCAAGTGTGGTCCCATATAATTATTACAAAGATCTGGCTAGTAGTTTTTTCATCCTGGAAAATATAATTTACGTTTTGGCAAGTAGTCGTTCACCTAGATGACATCATTGTTGTGTATGGGCTTATTTTTAGTGTAAGTAACTAAAAATTGTGAATTAAAAAACTTTTTATTTAAAAAACCTACTTCAAAACGTTAAAAATAAAACTTTTGGAGTCGGTGCCAGCCTTGGTAAGAAAAATAATAATTTAACTAGCGGCGGCTCGCGGTTTCACTCGCGTGGTTGTCTTTCCCGTGGGAATATCGGAATAAAAAGTATCCTATGTTCATAACCAGGCTATCTACTATCTGTCTACCAAATTTCATCCAAATCCATTCAGTAGTTTCGGAACCTATTCAATGTAAAAAAACAAAGACGATCAAATCTTTCCTCTTTACAATATTAGTATAGATAGAAGGGCAATGTATAATAATGCCTTGGCTGGCACCGACTCCAAAAGTTATATTTTTTACTTTTTGAAGTCATTTTTTTTTTTTAGTTTTTGAGACACATCAATGAGTTTTTCATTTCGACATTAAGCAAAAATGTCTCAATATTAATTATCATCACAATCTTCATAAGATAATATCTTGATTAAATTATCTTTCATCAAATACAATTACAAAAAACGTAGAGAAGAATAGATAAGAAACAAAATTAAATATATATTAGTTTTGAGAAAAATGTAAACGTTTTATTTTGATAAAACCTTTCGTTAGAGATGGGTCGAAATTTCATTAGTTTAATTTTAACTCCAGTTATTATTGGACAGGTAATTTTAACTTTATTATTATGTGATAACAAAAAAAAACATAAAATCAGGTTAGATCTAATATCCCAACTAATCTTTCCTTGGCGTCAAACAAACAATCGACTTGACTATTGGCATAGATTTAGTTGAAAGGACGGATAGTAATATACGGGAATCAAGCGGTTGAAACCGTGGGAGGAAGCTAGTCTAATCTAACTCTAACCCAGGGTATTACAGTCTGTGCGCCACATCTAAATCTGCGTGATTGCATTAAAATCGCGATTGAATGTCAATAATTATTACTGATTTTAGACGTTGATTCGAATTTGATTGGCACTACAATCGATTTCTGTTCTAGAATACAAAATTACTTTAAATAGAAAAATATTGGAAAAAAATAACTTGGCCACATATGAATTCTCAGACGGGAATTTTGTATTCTAGAACAGAAATCGATTGTAGTGCCAATGAAATTCGAATCAACGTCTTAAATCAGTAATAATTATTGACATTCAATCGCGATCTCAATGCAATCATTTTTATTTATAAAAATAGCATTGAAAAATGCAAAAATTACAAAATCATAAAAAATTACTTTATTTACAAAACAAGTATAAGTAGAATTTTAATTTAATTACTTATTTTAAGTCAAATTACTAACATTCGAAGTTAATTCAATCGCGATAACGAAGTTCGAACAGAATTAAATGTATGGGATTGGCGGATTGGCATAGGCTGCGCTAAATTACGCGGTCTTACCGTAAGTTAATTGGCGCATAAAAACAATAACAAATCGAATTATCGTTGCCTGTTCAGCTTTTTTTTTGTGTGATTGACAGACACATAAAATATTAGTGGTATAGGATTTGGCTTTTTTTTAGTTTTGAAAAGTTCTGCCACTTTTGGTTACTTATACAAACTGTTTAACAATTTATTTATGTGTGTGTTTGGAATGGAATGAAATTAAATAGTAAAATTGTTCTTTCCAGGTCTTCAGCATCAACCTACATCCAGCAGTCTCCCAATACCTTCATCTATCAGGATTAACAACACCGGCACCCCAACCAGTGGTCAAACCATTACCAGCCAAACCAAGTTCTGCACCTTCCTTCCAAACTATAGCAGCACTAGCAAGCTTACTAGCCAACCCACCTTGCCCGAAATCGAACCCTGTACATGTTCTAGAAGCCAAACCAAACACTTCACCATTACCAACAGAGCTAGCCAAATCTATCGCTCCAACTATTCTTTCACGTTTACCTACTGAGTTGTCCAAATCTTTGCCTCCTTCAGCTATATCAACTTTGACTGAGTATTTAAACTCGTTATCAAAACCACAAGCCCCAGTACCACAGACACCTTCTCTAGAATCTTTATACAGTATCTTTCCATCATTAGACGTATCTTTTTTAAACAGCTTAGTTTTAGCAATACAGCTGCTATTACTTACCAATCTTCTTAACTCTTCGCCAGAAGCTGCTAAGGAAGTAAACGTACCTACATATCATTATGAAAAGGAGCCTTCACCTCCAGTTGCGTCTTACGCTCAACCTGTTCCAAGCCATTCTCATTCATCTCAAAGTCCTCACTACCCATATTACGAACAGCAAAGTTACTCAATGCCAAATGCAAACTTTGTAGGTTCATCCTCGTTCATGGATTCGAATCCAATAATGAGTTCTATACCTTATCCATCTTCTTCAAGAAATGGATTAGCTTTGATGTCTCCTTATGAAGCTTTAGGGCCAAGTTCACCATACTCAGATCCTATTCTTTCTTCATCTTATGGATCAGTTATGAATTTGAAGAGAGACTTTCAGTCACCTTACATGGCTATTTTGGCTTCTGAACCTAAAGATTCGTTTAATTTTAACGATTTCTTTTAATCAATGTCAAGTGGCTTATGAAAATAGATTTTAAAACATTTGTGTGTTTGAAGTGACTGTTAATTTATGGGTATGAGTTTTTATTCATTTGAATAATGTTAATAAAAAAAATTAAATATGTTATGTACATTTTTTTATCTCAATCCTAGCGGCCGTTCGCGCGGTTAACGCTCCCATGGGAATATCGGGATAAAAAGTATCCTATGTTCATAACCAGGCTATCTACTATCTGCGTACCGAATTTCATTCAAATCCGTTTAGTAGTTTTAGAGATATTCAATGAAAACAAACAAACAAACAATCAAATCTTTCCTCTTTATAATATTAGTATAGCTAGATATAGACAAGTAGCTTACAATAACAATACAACTTATTATTGACTTTTTTTGTAACTAAAATAATTTTGTGTTTTTAACCGACTTCAAAAAAGGAGGAGGTTCTCAATTCGACGAAATTGTTTTTTTTAAATTTTTTTTATGTATTATTTACCATAACTTCGCCAGTTGTTAACAGATTTTTATAATTCTTTTTTTATCTGAAAGAAAATGGTTTATGTGTGGTGCCATATATTTTTTACGAAGATCTGGCTAGTAGTTTTTTCATAATCTTGAAAAATATCAATCACCTTTTGGCAAGTAGTCGTTTACCTAGATGACATTGTTGTGTATGGGCTGATTTTTAGTGTAAGTAACGGCACAAAATGTAACTAAAAAATCTGAAATAAAAACATTTTATAAAAAAAATTCAAACCGACTTCAAAAAGTAAAAAATAAAACTTTTGGAGTCGGTGCTAGCTAGCTAAAGCCAAAAAAATATATAGTTAATAGAAGTGCAATGTAGAATGCCCTGGCTGGCACCGACTCCAAAAGTTTTATTTTTTACTTTTTGAAGTCGGTTTGATTTTTTTTTTATAAAATGTTTTTTAGAAAACATATACCTGTGCCAATAGGTATAATGAAAATGAGTATGGTTCGTCCAGTTTGGGTTTGAAACAACTATGGTTCATGTAAATAACGTTTTAACTGACTTCAAATATAAATGTACGTATAGTCAACAGCAGCTACAGCTTTACATATCAGTAAAATTTCTTCAATCGACATTGGACTTTAAGACAAATGCCGTTGAGTACAGTGGTCCTATTACGCAAGTGTGATTGGTATCGACAGATAGATGTGACATATTGCTCTTAGTCTTTGGTAAGTTTTCATTTGTGTCAAAAAGAAGCAGCAATGTGTCACATCCATCTGTCAAATGAAGTCGATGTCGAGTAATTGCTGTTGACTACACAGTCAGCAGCACGTCAGGCTTTACTCCGATATCTGCCGCTATTACGAGCTACATAGGGTTCAACGGATTTATGATTTTTTGAAATTTTGCATTTTTCAATGCAATTTTGACAACTCTGACACTAGAGATAGGCCACTAATCCTCGTACGTTACGAAAGAATGCTATTTTTATACTTATGATAAATTTTAAATAGAAAAATATTGGAAAAAAACAACTCGGCCACAAGTGAATTCTCAGATGGGATTCGAACCCACGACCTTTGGAAATCCGGTCCAATGTTCTAACCACTGATCCTTTTTCCAATATTTTTCTATTTAAAATTTATCAATGGATTTATTACCCGTTCGCCCCAAAGGTTTGCCCCACGTTCCAAAGTTTTACCGGTTCGCCCCACATTTCAAAGTCGTCCCGGTTCACCCCATATCAATGTAAAGTAAAAAAGTACTGCCAACAAAT
This sequence comes from Chrysoteuchia culmella, assembly GCA_910589605.1. Lineage (NCBI taxonomy): Eukaryota > Metazoa > Arthropoda > Insecta > Lepidoptera > Crambidae > Chrysoteuchia > Chrysoteuchia culmella. The sequence goes on from OU342669.1 coordinate 3,163,112, forward strand.
AAATTAAGTCCATACTTGGGATATCGAAATGTTTTTAAAACACCATTTTCAACCCACAATCGAAATTAATCAAATAATGAACCAAAAGTACCAACCGACCAAAACTGATTGATTATACTTAAAAAGCTTTATAATAAAACATATATTTAATCAGAACTTCTCAATACATCTAAAATAACCCCTTAGTTAGCTATACGACCCTGGTACTTTCAATTAAAATAGTTTTTTAATTTATTAAGTACTAGCGGATCCTCGCGGTTTTACCCGCGTGGTGCCCGTTCCCGTGGGAATATCGGGATAAAATATAGCCTATGTCACTCGGGAAATATGTAGCTTTCTTCTAAGAATTTTCTAAATCGGTCCAGTAGTTCCTGAGATTAGCGCGTTGAAACAAACAAACTCTTCAGCTTTATAATATTATTAGTATAGATTCATAATCTAAGTAGGTAATTGAACATAAAAGTAAGTAAGTAGTTAATTGATTCATGTTAAATACATTATATTATTTAAAAAAATACAAAGCCTTGTTTGCTGATTGTACCTACGAAAAAGTAAGTTGGCAGCATTAATAACTTATGGGGCGAATCGGTAATTTGAAATGGGGCAAAACAAGAATAAAATAATAATATTTCTAATAATTTCTGTTTTGGGCAAATCGATTTTTTTTATGTGGGGCGCAACTCAGTCGGCAAGTAAAGTTATTTTAAAACTAATGGACATATAAAAAGTTTATAATGTTAATTATAGACCACTAGCGGATCCTCGCGGTTTTACCCGCGTGGTGCCCGTTCCCGTGGGAATATCGGGATAACATATAGCCTATGTCACTCGGGAGAAATGTAGCTTTCTAATAGTCTTAGAATTTTCTAAATGGGTCCAGTAGTTCCTGAGATTAGCGCGTTCAAACAAACAAACTCTTCAGCTTTATAATATTAGTATAGATTAAAAGGTATTCCATTTGAATCATAAATTATTTCCCTAACCATATTTCTTTACGAATAAACATTTTAAAAAAAAAACTTGTTTGACTTACTTCCGACTGTACGTACTCATAGCTGGAGCTCTATTTTTGATTCACTCGTCTCGAGGATTCCACTGATTTTCGTGTGACTATTGAGTTTCCGTATTCCGTAAAAGCGACCTTGCCCTTATATAATTAGATAAAGCGATTTTTTGCGAAAATCATAGGGATATTGCGAAAACACGGATAATTGGACAATGGTGTTGTCATTTCTCAATACTACTGAAAAAAGATAGGATTTTTGCGAAAAAACTGGTTGCCTTAATAAGATTACGAAAAGAATCCCTGGCTATTATGAAATAAGAACACTGATTTAACTGGTCGGACCGTCTAAAACAACATCTTCTCTGATTGGTTGACGACTTGACGTTTTAAATGTCAATCTATTCTCTCACGTGTAGTTCTTTCTATGAACTATTCAGAATGAGAGTTAGCAAGCAACCAAAAATAAAACAATCAGAATAAAAAATATCCAATGTTACTAAAGCAACCAGTATTTTTGCAAAAACCCTATCTTTTTTCAGTAAGATTGAGAAATGTCAACACCGTTGTCTAATTATCCGTGTTTTTGTAATATCTCTAGGATTTTTGCGAAAATTCTATTTATCAAATCCTCTTACGACATATACATATATTCGCTTTTCGCCTGTAGTACCGCCCCCCAACGCTAGCGCGCGAGGGGCAAAGCGAAAAGCGTGCAATGTCCACGCATGCAAGGTCACTAATCGCCTGATCACCTCCTCGTTCGCCTCACCACTCGCGCGTCGAGTGATTCAAAAATAGAGGTCCTGACGTTTCTTAAGCAAAGTTCGGCCCCGTCAGGTGTTGGATGGGTGACCGTAAAGTGGCATTATAACTGAGCGCTTCCGTGCTTCGGAGGGCACGTTAAACCGTCGGTCCCGGCTGTTGTCACTTGATTACAGTCGTAAAACCAAGTCAGAAGCCTTATCCCGGCTTTGATAAGCTCTGACACTAGAAGTGACCACTAATCATCACTCAATAAGAAGAAGAAGCTATTTATGTAATATATTATATTATTATTACTTATAAAAAAAAGAAAAAAAATGCAGGTAAGTACCTAATTCTAGAAAAAATATTCCTTTGTATCAATATATTTTTATTTCTATGCGACTCTAGTATACCATAAAAGTCTTACATTGTTTTTAGGGTTCGGGGCTAGGCTAATTGGTGTGAGTTTAAGAAATATTTTCACCGGCGTGGTTGCCGTTCCCGTGGGTATATCGGGATAAAAAGTATTAATATATATATTTCTAAATGTGTGCCAAATTTCATCATAATCGGTTCAGTGGTTTTAGTGGGAAATAATAACATACAAACCAACAAAGTGACATATTTCGCATTTATAATATTAGTAGTTACATACCTACAACACGTAGGTAGAGTTCACTTCTATCTACTTATGAGGGGAGGTCAAAAGTATTCTCGGTATCGGAACTTTTTTTTGTTACTAATGAAAGTAGTTTTTGTCTACGGTTCTCTGATGACATTATCCAAGGTGACAATTTGAAAATTTTGCCGGCTTGCCATCATTAAGTTTTTTCACAGTCGTGCTTGGAGTTACTTGTACATTACTATATAATTTGTGCTTGGAGTGCAACAAAATGTGTGACGAGAAAATGTTGACAAAAATCACGCGCTGTTATTAAATTACTGACAAAACAAAAAAAAAAACCGAGGGTTCCGTTTAAAATTTTCATTATATGATTTAACTAAAAATTTACGGTTTTCGCAATTTTTCCTATATCTGTACTATATGACGTTACTTCGTACCAAATTTCAAGATTCTAAGTTCACGGGAAGTACCCTGTAGCTTTTGATTCCCGTGCGACTTTCGAAAATTTGCGGCATAAACGGCTGTATCTTTTGATTGCTTTGGCTTAGAAGTTTGATTTTTTCACAGCTCCAAATATCAGTTTGATACCTCCACGCGTTCCTGAGAAAAACAGTCTTGACAGACGGACGGGCGGACGGACAATGAAGTGATCCTATAAGGGTTCCGTTTTTTCCTTTTGAGGTACGGAAACCTAAAAACTAAAAAAAAAATTACAAAGAGTTGGTGGCGGTTTACAAGGATTCCGTTCCTTCGTTGTCTACTATTCAATGGTGGTCTAGTGAATTTAAAAGGGGCAGAGAAAGCATTGAAGATGACCCTCGATCAGGTGGTCCTGTTTCTGCCACCACGGATGAAAATGTGAAAATGGTCGAGAAACTTGTACTTGAAGATGCTCGAATAAAAATCAATTCGTTAGCAGAAATAATCAAGCTATCCGTGGGTACCATTCATTCAATACTACATCATTATTTGAACCTCTCAAAAGTCAGTGCAAGATGGATGCCACTAATGCTCACACCAAAACAGAAACAAACACGAATTGAATGTTGTAATGAGTTTTTGGAGCTTTGTGGTGAAAATCCTGCCAGTATTTTCGATCGCATTGTTACCGGAGACAAAAACTGGGTCCCCGAAAGTAAACAAGAGTCAATGCAGTGGCTCAAAGAGGGTGCAGCACCTCCAAAGAAGTTTAAAGTCACGCAATCTGTCTGTCGAAGTGTATAATTAAAAACACAAAACATAAATTATTAAACGTTTATTTCAATAAATAACTTAAATAAATACACACAATAAATTAGATTAAACCCCAAAACTTTTACAACCACAATTGCATCCCAATCCATTCAAAATGGCGGCTAGATTTGGCGTCCCAATATCATTCTTGTTATTCTGCGAAATATTAATAGTTCGAGGACACGGGCTTGCTTGTATAATCTGTGAAACTACGTTGGAAGGGACGTAATAAGATTTGTTCGGAATTCCGCTCGGATTCACAGCCACAGCCGAGCAAAGCGGGCAGTTCGAAATTGAGTTTTTAACTTCGTTCAGAAGTGGCGCAAAAGAAGGTTTGTTACAATTCTTGCTGAACTTTTCTAATACCATGTTTTGAATGGATAGGGCTAGGTTTTTGCATAGCAAGTCTGTTTCGGATGCTGTTGTTGGTACGCTTGGAGGTACGAATCTTTCGAGTATTGTTTCGGTGTAACTTTGGGGGTAGAGGGGGGCGATCCGTTGTGAAGTTATAACCTGAAAAAAAAAGTGTTAGACAAAGGTTTTATTCATTAGTCCTTTTTTCATGAACGACGGGGAGACTCTTAGCCTTCATCATACCTGATGTTAAGTATTGATAAGGCTGAAGATGGAAGCGAGCCTCTCCCGGAATCCTCAGCCACTGAGGAACTGGCTATCTTATTTCAAACTGCCGGAACACAACAATGCTGAAAACATTGTTGTTATGGCTTCAGGCTTAGATAAGATGGTGGAAGCTAGCCAGGCGGACTCACAACAAGTCCTACCACCAACCAAACCGAATACAATATGTACCCCCGCTGGGAATTGAACCCGGGACCCCTGGTTCTGATACCGGTGGTTGTACCACTAGACCACAGAAGCGGTTATGTTCGGTTATGGCGGTTCGTTTTAAGGTAGAAGTCCAGTATGCTTAGCATGAGTACCTTTTATAAAAATTCTTAGCTGGATAGCGAGTAATTTTCCCGCTCACATCTTAGCCAGGTAAGCAAGACGGCATCATGCGATATCATATCGCGGGAGATAGTGATGTTCGTTCAGCCTAGAGGGAATAGTTTTGGCAATTGATTCGGTTGTAACCAGTTTGAACCTTAACACTATGTAAATAAAGATTTAATTGAAGTGGCTACAGCCGGGGCTACACAACTGGATTGCTTGTTTATCCTACTTTTAAGATATAGGTAAGGAGAGTCTCCTAAATTATGCTCCTAAAATCGCCAATAGTCAAGGTCAAATTAACAATAATAATAATAAAAACACTTTATTGCACACAAAGACAAACAATAAAGCAATAACAAAAACAGACCGAAATCATGGAATTTAAAAAGGTTAAGGATGTTGTTCAGAGCTGGCTTCAAACTCTTGATTACCATGATACGGAAAGTATTTTAAATATCTTGTCTTAATGGTTTTTCTTAGTGTATTATAGATTTCATAAATTATTCAAAAAGGACACTTTACTTTGGGTACCTCACTCACATAAACAAAATCCATATTAGTTTAGGTTCTTAAAAATCTTAGCCTTAGAAAACTTCTGTATTATTATAAAAAAAATATTCTAATATTTATAAATTACTATTGCTCTTTACATAATTTGTATTATTACTTTATTATAACCGTCTTTGTGGTTTGTTTAGTATGTATGCTTGATCTAAGCGGGGTGGGAGCCTGGTGATCTGTAATACAGGTCCTTACTATGTGAGGCACCTAGTATGGACTCCAGCCTCTCACAAAGGTTTTTTCTGGCTTCTTTTATTTTTTTTTGTAATTTAGCTATACATTTATGCTATAAGGACATAAGAAACATAAATTGTTTTTGTAACTACCTCTGTAACCTTTGTGAAGAGTGAAATAAAGATATTTATTTATTTATTTATTTATCATACAAAAGGCGGCCTTATTGCTAAATAGCAATCTCTTCCAGGCATTCTTGTTTTAACGACCTGTTTGGCGCAGGGTTACTAAACCCACCTTCTACGCCAGAGGTCCCGGGTTCGATCCCCGGACAAGACATATATTTGTGTGCATGAACATGTCTATTTGTCTTGGTATGGGTGTTTAATATAATTTTAGGTATGTATTTACATAAAAAAAAGTTTATCCGTTATCCATAACACAAGTTCTTCATGAAACTTAACGTGGGCTAGATAATTGGTACTATTGTATGCAAATATTTATTTATTTTGTAAAATTAATGCAAAAGTAACATTACCTTAACAAATACAGTTAACACAACAGCAATCTTTGTAAACATTTTTGATGTAACAAACTGATAGACTAACAATAATGTTTATGTAAAATATCATCATGTTTTTATATATCGATGCATCAATTGATAAAATTATTACAACTAAATTATCTTAAAAGACGTGTCCTATCAAACAATGTATTTTAGACATTTTAATGCTTTGACTTATAAATTACTTCACCAATATAAAGTAACTTGCAACAAATGATGTAAGTAATGAGTGTAATATTATTATTCCTTAATATTTAATGACGCAAAAACAATGTAATCAGAACTAAACTTGAAACAGATAAGAAAATATGATAAGCGAATAAGAAAATATCTTGTCATATACATACAATTAGGTACAGTCAGAAAACTTCGCGGTTGCCCAGTAGTTTTTTTTAAGGAAGCTTAATTAAAAAAAATTGGGTCTTATAGAAACCGTTTATATCATAAATACTTATATCTTATTATTAGACTTGTAACATCTCTAACCGTTCTATAGTTTTAAAACAAAAACTACGTATTTTTTCCATTTAGTGTCTTAAACTCTTCTTCTTCGTCTTGTATCGAGTGAGGATATGTGGCCACTTCTGGTGTCAGAGTTTATCAAGCCGCCTATAAGGCCTCTGACTTGGCTCAACGACTGTAATCAAATGACAACAGCCGGGACCTACGGTTTAACATGTCCTCCGAAGCACGGAAGCGCTCAGTTATAATGCCACTTTACGGTCACCCATCCTACACCTGACCGGCCCGAACTTTGCTTATCAAACGTGATCGAATACGATCAGTCTGTCAAGCGCGGTCGGTCACGGGAGGGGTGGCCAAAAACCTTAATATTTCGTGATCCTTCGTGCTTTGATAGGCACGCTTAGCTGTTGGTCCCGGCTGCATACGCAGGTGTTAAGGCCCATCAGGCCCACCCTTCTATTAAGCAACTCTCATAACTTGTGATTTTGATTTTTTGCATTTTTCAATGCTATTTTTATACTTATGATAAATTTTAAATAGTAAAATATTGGAAGAAAATAATATCGACGGTGGTTCGCAAGTCTCGGTAGCTCAGCGGTTAGAGCATTGGACCGGATTTTCAAAGGTCATGGGTTCGATTCCCATCTGAGAATTCACTTGTGGCCGAGTTAATTTTTTACCAATATTTTTCTATTTAAAATTTATCATAAACTCTCATAACGATCAGTCACGGGTCAATTGAAGAAAAAAAGTTTTAGCATCGATGTTTTCCGTCCTTCAGGAAGAACAATATAACCGTCTTCGGGCTGCATTAGCTTCACAACCCACTTGGACTTGCATGGTGGGTTGTGTGTGGCACATTTTCCTTATCCATATATCAAACCGCCTCTGTGGTCTAGTGGTACAACCACCGGTATCAGACCCAGGGGTTGCGGCTTCGATTCCCAGCGGGGGTACATACTGTGTTTGGTTTGGTTGGTGGTAGGACTTGTTGTAAGTCCGCCTGGCTAGCTACCACTATTTTATCTAAGTTTGACGCCATAACAACAATGTTTTCAGCATTGTTGTGTTCCGGCAGTTCGAGATAAGATAGTTAGTTCCTCAGTGATTGAGGATTCGGGAGAGGCTCACTTCCATCTTCAGCTTTATCAATACTTAACATCAGGTATGATGAAGGCTAAGAGTCTCCCAGTCGATCATAAAAAAAAATATAAATATAAAATATAATATTCCTTAGACTACTATCCTATCCTATCCTACTAAAATTATAGATGCGAAAATTTGTGAGGATCTTTGCATGTTTGTTACTCTTTCACGCTTAAATTAATGAACGGCTTTGAATGGAATTTGGCACAGAGATAGTAAAAAGCCTGGATTCAACATAGTATGCTTTTTTATCCCGATATGCCTACGGGAACGGGAACCACGCGGGTGAAATTGCGGGTGGCCGCTAATCCTTATATAAAATGAAATACTAATCCATAAGGCAGACCCTGTTCCTCAGCAGTTGGCTAATGTTGATAATTGCAATTGAAGCGCACTTCGGTAACATGAAATGACGATATGTATGTAATAATTTTGCGACATGTATGGCCTAATATACATATAGGTTAGTATTTATAGCTGTATACAGGTATACGGGTCACATTTCAATGGTATTTTTGACAATATGAAGTGGTTTCCAGTTTTGTATATATCTCTCTTTGCTTATGGGGTATGAAATATTTTAATTATTAAGTTAATCCATATTATCACGGCTCAGTTACGCAATGGTCAGCGCATTCAGCCTGTGATTGTGGCTGTTAAGCGACTTATGCAATGGTCGGTCACGGGAGGGGTGACCAAACACCTTAATATCTCGAGATCCTTCGTGCTTTGCACACTTAGCTGTTGGTTCCGGCTGCATACACAGCCGTTAAGGCCCATCAATCCACACTGTTGGGCAGTGTTGGGTCGCATGGCCCATTCTTCTATTCTATCTATTAATATGAAAGTCGTCTTAATTCCAGGCATTTTTATGCATTGCTATCATTCCCACCCTTTACTCATTATACAAAAAGATAGGAATGACATTATAACAGGAATATTTTACTAAGAAAACTGGCTGGAATTAAGGCGTCATTATACCCTTCCGTTATCCATAATATATGTATTTTTTTATATATTTTTTTGCTTTGAAATGTTAATACCTTTTTTGTTTTCCAGGTACAATCCCAATCATACGAATTCATAGACGAAAGACGCTACATATACAACCCACCGCCTTTTGTTCCCTATCCAGTTGATACAACACCTTGTCAGCAACCATACTTTCCATCGTACCTTCCACCAGTAGAACTAACATACGAAGTACCAAACTATTTCCCACAAGCAATAGACTTAAGACCTCCTTGTCAAAACTATTTGCCACCAGTAGTCGATATAAGGCCTCCTTGTCAAAACTATTTACCACAAGTAGTCGACATAAGGCCTCCTTGCCAGAGTTGCCAGAACTATTTACAACCAGTAGTCGATGTAAGACCTCCTTGCCAGAGTTGCCAGAACTATTTACAACCAGTAGTCGATGTAATACCTCCTTGCCAGAACTATCTGCCACCAGTAGTAGATATAAGGCCTCCATGCCAATGTGGTTACCAACCAGTAACAGAATGCGTCAAACAGACAATTGAAACTTCATACCCCGTCGATATAAGAACTCCTTGTCAGAACTACTTGCCTCAAATAGAGACTGTGACGCAGACAATCGAAATTTGCACAGAACCTGCTTTGCCAGTTGACATACCGTGTTCTTGCCCAAGGCCAATACCGAAGCCTTGTTCTTGCCCAAGACCAATACCGAAACCTTGTTCTTGCGTTCCACCACCACCTTTCCCATGCTTACCAATACCCTACATCGAAACTACTTTGGAAGACAATCGTCTTTCCATCTCCTTGGCTAACGTTCTTCAGACTTTAATAGTCAGTAAGCTGTTGTCACGCCAAGTTCAACCTTCGTGTGAGGTAATACGTCCTCTTGATTTTTATGACTACATTAGTTACGATCCTGGCTTTATATGCTCTTGTACTGAATACCAGTATCCAAAATATGTACCACGAGTACCAGTATTTCCGCCGACGTGTTATTTTTAAGGGGACACGTAGAAAAAATGTGCCATTGTTGAACTAATTTTATAAATAAATGTTTTGTTTAAATCTTGATGTTTTTCGTTTATTTAAACGCGCCATGTATTAACACTGAGGGCCGGTATCACCACCGAATGATAATTTCTGAGTTCTTCAACTGTCAAATTAAATGCCAGATAAATTTTTCAGAACTTATCAGTCGGTGGTGAAACTGGTCCTATGTGTCTTGTTTTTTAATGTACTTTGGATTCCCGAACACGTCCACCACAACGTGGGGGGCGGGATCACTAGTTAGTCTAGCCTAGCTACATTATAAAGAGCTTGTTCCTGGCTTGCTCTAAGTCGCAAAAAAAATAAAAAAATATTTATACGAACACACCAATTATCTAGACCACGTTGTTTCATGAAGAACTTTTGTATACATATATTCATATTAAACACCCACACCAAGGCAATAGACATGTTCATGCACACAAATATTTGTCTTGTCCGGGGATCGAACCCGGGGTCTCTGGCGCAGAAGGCGGGCTTAGTACACCTGAGCCATGTCGACGTTAATTTCAAAGAACGTGTAAGAAATGACACTTTGATCTGTCTTGAAGACAAGACAGATCAAAGTGCCATTTCTTACTACTCTGCTTGGGTTCCCGCAGCGTAACATGTACTTTGTGCATGTGCTGCCAATTGGCATTATTGCAATTGTATATTATTTTAATAGCGCCCTTCGTAGTGAAAGTGTAAGTCCTGTCGTGCTGTTGCTTCTTCATATAATTTACTGCTGCATATGGATAACTAGCTTCAGACCGCGGTTTCCCCCGCGTGGTTCCCATTCCCGAGGGAATATCGGGGTCAAAAGCTTTTTTTTTTGGTACGACGGTGAGACTCTTAGCCTTTATCATACCTGATGTTAAGTATTGATAAGGCTGAAGATGGAAGCGAGCCTCTCCCGGAATCCTCAATCTCTGAGGAGCTGGCTATCTTATCTCTAACTGCCAGAACACAACAATGCTGAAAACATTGTTGTTATGGTGGTAGCTAGCCAGACGGACTTACAACAAGTCCTACCACCAACCAAACCGAATACAATATGTACCCCCGCTGGGAATCGAACCCGGGACCCCTGGGTGTGATACCGGTGGTTGTACCACTAGACCACAGAGGGGGTTAAACTGACTGAAAAGGCCTATTTTACTCTCCGGCCTTTCAACTAACTCTATACCAACAATCAAGTCGATTTGTTGCTTACTTAGGGCGTCAAGAAAGAACAAACTTATACACTTTCGCGTTTATAATTATTATAGTTGAGATTAGAACATAATCTGGAAGATCTCGGTAGTTTACTAAGCTCCCAAAATCCCTTAAACAGCTAAGTACGTATCATCGGAAATTACTTTAGGTACACTCATGAGCAAATACATGTATACACTTTACAACCTTATCGCATTGACGCACACTGAATCAAGCTCGCTCTGTCCACAAATGTCGTTCAATATTGTAATGTGACAAAGGTGCTTTGTGTTTCTATGTCGCTGCACGTGACTGTACAAGTGCAGCGTTGATTAACATCTTTATGCCTTCTTAGGTTGTTTGAGGTATCTTGTCAATTATATGTCACCCATACCAAGATCGACTATTGTAAAATTTGCTAAATTGATGCAAACGTATACCGAATATTTCAACATTGTACAAAAATACAAATACAAATACAAAATACAAATATGTTTATTCGTTGTTCTACTAATCCTATCCTATCCACTATAAATGCCAAAGTATGTCAGTTTGTATGTTTGTTACTCTTTCATGCTAAAAGTACTGAACGGAATTGGATCAAAGGAGATGTTCGTTGTTGGGCCCTTATTTTCCTATTCTTACAGTTTTGTAGTGATGCTTTTTTGATAGATCTAACTTCTAAGTGTCTAAAACAATGTTTCCAAAAAGAAAAAAAATATATAAACGGGCCCCATCATAATTAAAAAATATTTTAAAACTTGAAATCTTGTTTTTTTTATTTTCTTAACATTTTATGATTCCAAATGAATGATAATATTTTTTTTTTCTTGTAATAAATATTAAACAAGAAAATATACTAGAAAAAAGCAACAAGTCTCATGTCGCCCTGACGGGATTCGAACCCGCATCCTTGGGAATCCGGCCCAATGCACTAACCAATTATGCTATAGAGACCTATGAGGACACGTCGAATTTTTCTAGTATATTCACCTTTCTACGGTGTTGGCCACCGTCGTTTTATCAATGAGAGGATTAATATCCTCGCATTCGAAAGAAACATCTTTACAGATGTTTGACTATCGATTAAGATGAAACAGCCATTTAATTATACATTTTTAATTTTGCATTTTACAATGCTATTTGTGTGTGATAAATATTAAACAAGAAAATATACTAGAAAAAGCAACTAGTCCCATGTCGCCCTGACGAGATTCGAACCCGCATCCTTGGGAATCCGGCCCAATGCACTAACCAATTATGCTACAGAGACCTATGAGGACACGTCTTAGAAAGGAACCTTTTATAATTTGTCGAGCGAGATAACGTAATAAAAGAACACAAGTTCAAATAATTAATTTATTAACATTCTTAAATTACATTAACTACAATAAATAATAATCTCAACCATATTAAAAGTAAGCATAGCCTGGGCCCAAAGAGCCAGCGAGACTGGAAATCAAATTCGCTATATTAATATTATTAGCTGCAGGATTAGGAGAAACGTATGCGGGGGGGATGACTTGGGGATAGATGTTAGAGGGGACGAAAGTTTGCGGATAGATGTTAGGGGGGATGACTGGTGGATATGAGGGGATGGCGGGGATGGCGCCGGCGGCGAAAGGGTTAGCACAACCACAGGATAGAGTAGGGGAACTAAACAGCTCGTTTATAAGAGGAGCAGCCAATTGTAAAGCTAGTTCCTGGCCGCCATTTGTGTTTTGTAACAGATTGCTTACGATGAGTAGTTGTAATGTATTTGCTAGGTTCTTGCAAGTGGATGGAGAGCTGTCAGTGATGATAGTGGTAGACTGACCAGGGCAGGGAATATCTATTATGGGGTAGGGGTTTGGTATCCTCGTTCTTGGTGATTCTAATATCGCTTCTAGTTGTCTCTGCAAGCATTGGGCTGATGTCTGTAACAAAAAAACATATACATAAGTGAATAATTCATGAATAAAAATTCTACATAGGTACTGATAAAGGCTAAGACATTCGAATTCAAAATGGCATTCCCACAAAAAAACCTAGTTAAGTACGAGTTTTTAGTTTGAAACAAAAGTTTCCTGTATTTGAAAAGTAATTGTCGTCATATTATTTAATAATATAAAGTTACTTTCTGCGTTAACTTATCTCTAAATATTTTTTTTATAAAAGAATAAGAAGAAAACTAATAAATTCATCAATAATAATCTAAAAGTTCAGCATAATAGCCAAATCTTTGAAATTTGGATGGCAAATTTTTTTAAGCTCTAAACTAAATATTAATAAATCAATGCATTTGTTATTATAAGGTACCTGATAACTTATCAGCAAAAGACATTCAAAGACTAGGAGCAATTTATTCATTTTTAATAAATTTTAAATGAATGACAAATTTTACAATCGAGACAGGTGTTTTAAATAAGCTGTCTACAACTATATTTAAGTAAAAGCTTAGAAAACACCTTTATTTATCTCAAACTTATCGATATGTTAAGTAATCGATTAAAATTATTATCGATATGTTATGTCATCGATAAAACGTGATTGCAGTAGGTACATTTTTAATTACTATATTACACACAGAAGATAAAATATTGAATGATTAATAAACTTATCATAATCATGTGTAATATTTCGTAAATTGATAATATTTATCTTGATTCAGATTTATTTTGATTTCGATTTATCTTTATTTCAAATTTATCTGCAATATAAAAAAAATGCAATGAAGATTATTTATTTTTTTAAATTACGTTGCTTAACTTGTAGTCCAATGGCACAGGAGGCTACTTTCTAAGCACGAAACCCGTAGTTTCGGCCTAAGTTACGGACGTTTCCTACTCCGTATCACCTACGGACAGCTTATTAGTTCGGAGATCCGAAGTAAGAATGAATTAGAATACGTTTTGACATTGTCCCTACTCCCAATGTGTTTGTGCCGTTTGTCCAAAACCAGTACAACCGAAATCAATAGAGAGTAGGCTCCATCCGTAGTTTCGGGAAACTAACGGACGGGGGCCCGTATCTTAATTGACGGGCTTAGAGAGTAGGCCTCCTGATTTCATTGATACAACTACTTTGATTAGTTTTACAACTAATCTTGATTCCTCTCATTAATAAAACGACGCTGGCCAACAGCGTAGAAAATTAGTACTTATGGATAGGTACTATTTGCGATATCCTTATCCTTACTAATGGTATAAATGCGAAAGTATGTTTGTTTGTCCTTTCTTGACGCGCACGAACTAAGTAACCAACCGATTAGATTTTTGGGATAGAGTTAGTTGGTAGGACTAAGAGTAACATAGGCTTCTTTTTATCCGGATATGCCCACGTAAGCTAGTGTCCTCGTAAATCTCAATAGCTCAATGGTTACTTATGCCGAACTCCCAAAGCTTGGGGTTTAAGTCTCGTCTGAGTGATATGGAGACGATAGAGAGAGAGAGAGATTTTTTTTTATTTACTCCAAACAATCACACATTACATACAACACAGATATTAAGACAAGAAGACAATATAATAAACAAACAAGAAAATATATATCTTATCTTATACTTATCTATACTAATATTATAAAGCTGCAGAGTTTGTTTGTTTGTTTAATTGAACGCGCTAATCTCTAGAACTACTGGTCCGATTTGAATGATTCTTTCAGTGTTGGGTAGGCCATTTATCGAGGATGGCTATAGGCTATATTTTTTTTTTCAAAATTAGGGATCCGTAGTAAAATTGCTATTTTGTAACACAAGGTGTAAAATCGAAAACTTTTTGCGTGCGCTGCAGAAACTATTGACAATAGAACAAAATGATGTACTACGGGTTTGTAGATCCCATTAAGACCTACAAAGCTATCATGGTTTAACCGATTTTGTGTTCAAAATAATTATTAAATCGTCTGAAGAAAAAAAAACTACGTTAAATATGTATCGTAATATTAATCTTTATCGAAATTAAGCATTATGTTATCAAGAGTATTTATGTAGAAGTAAAATACTTTTTGTTTCATCTCAATCGGATATTTCGTTTAAAAGTTATCACGTGTGTAAGATGCTAAGAGTTGGTACCTATTAATGAGTTATGGGCCATAGTTTTTTTTTTTATCAACATAAAATCCTGTAATAATCTTTTTTGAAATATACTTGTTAATGATTGTAAGTATAAGATCTTTGAAGAGTATAATATAGTCGTAATTCTTATGTGTCTGGCTGAATATCGAACAGATAGACAGCTATTGCCTGCGACTTATACAATTTAACTTAATCTTTCTTAATATTATTAAGCTGAAAAGTTTGGTTGTTTGTTATAAACGCGGTAATCTCGGGAAATACTGATCTGATTATGAAAACTGTTTAAATATTCAATAGTCCAATTATTGAGGGAGGCTATAATATAGGCAATATTTTATCTCGGTATTTCCACGGAAACGAGAAAAACGCGGGTAAAGCCGCGGGGCACGGCTAGTAATATTATAAAGCTGAAGAGTTTGTTTGTTTGAACGCGCTAATCTCAGGAACTACTGGACCGATTTAGTAAATTCTTAGACCATTAGAAAGCTACATTTCTCCCGAGTGACATAGGCTATATTTTATTCCGATATTCCCACGGGAACGGGCACCACGCGGGTAAAACCGCGTCGATCCGCTAGTACCTAATAATTATGCAACAAAAAATGTAAAAGTAGGTAGGTATGGCCTTATAGAACTTTGGTTCTGGTAGGACTTGTTGTAAGTCCGCCTGGCTAGCTACCACCATCTTATGCCAGCCAGTAGTCTGACGCCATAACAACAACGTTTGAGAGATCTGTCACATCGGGAGTCCCTCAGGGTAGTGTGCTCGGGCCTACTCTATTTCTTGTTTTTATTAATGGACTATGTCAACTGTCTTTACCTAATTGTAAAATTATTACCTATGCTGACGACACAGCGCTTCTTGTATATGGGCAGGATTGGGAGGAGGCTCGTAAACATGCTGAACATGCTCTAGGAATAGTCACTGCCTGGCTCTCTTATAATCACCTACTTCTTAACCTTACTAAGATTTGCTTTGTCACATTTGCTCCTAGACTAAAATCCCAAACTGACAACACATTCAAAATATCTGCGCACGAAAATTCTTGCACTTCAGTAGGTATATCGAGTCCTAATTGTGATTGTTTTAAAATCATCATCATCATCATCATCAGCCTGTCGCAGTCCACTGCTGGACATAGGCCTATCCAAGTGCACGCAACTGAGATCTGTTTTCGGCTTCTCTCATCCAGCTCCTACCAGCCGTCTTGCGCAAATCATCACTCCACCGTGCCTGAGGACGTCCTATACTACGTTTGCCGAGACGCGGTCTCCACTCTAGAACTCGTTTACCCCAACGGTTATCGGTTCTACGGCTAATATGGCCAGCCCACTGCCACTTCAGCTTGCTAATCCGGTGGGCTATGTCGATAACTTTGGTTCTCTGACGGATCACCTCATTTCTGATACGATCTCTCAGAGAAACGCCGAGCATAGTCCTTTCCATAGCCCGCTGAGCAATTTTGAACTTACGGACCAGCCGTGCCGTCAGTGTCCACGTTTCGGCTCCGTAAGTCATAACGGGTAGGACGCACTGATTGAAGACTTCCGTCTTTAGGCACTGTGGGATCGACGACGTAAGGACTCGACGTTTTAAAATACAACGTTTAAATCACGTGAAATATTTGGGTGTTGTTGTTGACAGTGTCATGTCCTGGCATGAGCATGTCCAATCAGTATCTTCTCGAATCAGAAAACTGAACAGAGTATTTGTTTTTCGGAAACTGCGAGGTAGTGCTGATGAAGGTACTTTGAAGACGGCTTATATCACCTTAGCTCAATCAATATTAAGTTATTGTAGTTCTGTCTGGGGCTCCTCGACAGTGACCAATCTCATACCGCTGGAACGGGCCCAGCGTGCGGTGTTGAAAGTTATGGCTTTCAAATTTAACTGGTATCCTACCGCACAACTTTATGAGCTATGGCAGGTTCTTTCCGTGCTTAAGCTTTTCGTACTGTCCGTTCTTCTACGTAAACACAGATCTTGTAATTTTGATCCTGAGTTAGCCTTGAATACAAGATTGTCAAATAGAATCTTCAAAGTCGAAAATTTTCTACCAAGCTTACCAGTCGGCACTATTTGTACCTTAGCTCAGTCCTATATAATAAAATAAACTATAAATTGCGTTTTTACAGCTTATCTTTTGTGTGCAAGTATTGTGCAAGTGGCTCCTTAGTTTAAAATATGAAGTTTTCGAGTCTCTTGTTTAACAAAATGAATTACATTCAACATACATAACACGCATCACACACTCACCCACACAAACACACACACGCACACACACACAAACACACACGCACACACACACGCTTACACACACGTACTACACTTACATCTATAAGAACGTTTTTGTTTTTTTTTTCTTTTTTATAAGATAGTCTCTAGTTAGACCTTAGACTTCGGTTAATTTATTTAAATTTTTTGCAAATTTGTATAACTTAGAGGTGGGCGCTAATAACTGCGACACAGTCTTTGACTACTGTGGTTATTAACGATAATATTGCTTTTGTACCAGGCTTTAGATACAAATAGTTTATTGTTTATTGTTTACAGCATTTTTGTGTTCTGGCAGTTAAATATAAGATAGCCAGTTCCTCAGTGATTGAGGATTCTGGGAGAGGCTCGCTTCCATCTTCAGCCTTCTCAATACTTAACAGCAGGCATGATGAATGAAGGATAAGAATCTCACCGTCATTCATGAAAAATAAAATTGTAACTAATTGAAATACAACTAAAAATGATTTTACTTGAGTCTCTGCTTCCAATCTGTAACTCTGGCAACCGAGTTTGCCATACTATTGGTTAGAGTGCATGTCTTTACATTACACATCGTTATTTCATATAACTTTTCAAAAACCAACTTCATAAAGTAAAAAATAAGTCTCTAATATCAATATTAATTTCAAATTAAGATGCAGCAAACTACAGGACTAACACTAGTGACTATGTTACTCAAAAACACGATTGCATAAAATTTTCTCGATAGAAAAAAATTGCGAAGTTGCCTCCAAATCACTATAATTAACACGATAAACTGCTAGTATTCAAGTAATAAATTAAAATAAAGCTTGGAACTTTTTAGTATAATTACACTATAGATAAGGTAGGGCTTATGTTATATATTTTTTGTAAATAACCTTTAAATATCCTTTAGAGAAAGAATTTCCTTCATTTCTTCATTCCGGACCGGCCGATTGGACCGGAGAATTATATATAGTAAATGCTGCCTTATTTCACATAGAAATAAGGCAGCATTTACTTTGCAGTTCGCGTTGCAGTTATTACTTTTGCTTTTGGCCTAGAGCGCGCCCTTAAGTACTTTCTATAAATCGTTATTTCATAAAACTTTTCAAAAACCAACTTCATAAAGTAAAAAATAAGCCTTTTGGAGTCGGTACCAGCCAAGGCTATATTTTTATTTAAGTAATAGCGTTTAAATAATTTCAATCGGTTTAGCCGTCTTAAGGTGGAACGATTAAGTTACAAAAAGCTGAACGGTCGTTAGATGGCGCTACTTTCGCTATTTAGTAGTTTTTATTTATTTGTTAATTGTTCTTTGTATCTTTTTAACTCAAAATACTATAAGCGCATTCTATAAATAAATATTGAATTTTCGAAACCAACATTTATCTTTTTGTAGTACATTAATCATCCAAATATCTCGAGAGAGTGTGTCTGTCTCCAAATTTTACTAATCACTCACACATGCATACTTTATTTCTGAGTTTCTTGTAGTAGAATATTTCGACCTAGCTAAAAAAGATCACGTAGCCCAGCGGTCTACGTACTCGACTTAGATATCAAAAAGTCATGGTTCGAAACTTCTGATGATAGTTTTTTTTTTTTATTATTATTATTGTTTATTTAAATAACATTACAATATTAATTTTGATGTATAAATTGCAACAAATGCAATTACAACTTTTTTAAATTGCACAAGTGACAAGAATGTAATTGATACTCTAAATTTTAAGATTTCTTAGTGAGTTTGCACAATAAAATATCTATATTTTTTTAAACTACTGCTGAACAGATTTTGATTAAAATTGCAGTGTTTCCTCAATAAAAAAAAGTGGTGGTGGTTATTGGATCATCATGTTACCGTTTTCTATACTTCTATACTATATAATATTATAAAGAGGAAAGATTTGTATGTATGTATGTAATTAATAAACTCAAAAACTACTGGACCGATTTCAAAAATTCTTTTAGAATGCTACACTATCCCTGATTAACATAAGCTATATTTTATTCCGATATTCCCACGGGAACGGGAACCACGCGAGTGAAATCGCGAGCGGCCGCTAGTATTTTTAACCGACTTCAAAAAAGGAGGAGGTTCTCAATTGGGTTGGTATATATATATATTTTTTTTATGTATGTACACCGATTACGCCGAGATTTCTAAACCGATTTTCATGATTCTTTTTTTGTTCGATGCAGAATAGATGCCAATTGGTCCCATAAAAATTTGGTTTCGTTTGACCCAGTACTTTTTATGTTATGAGCATTTTTATATATTTCATTTCATTGTTGACTTGGTTATAATATAAACGATAATTTTGTTTATTATGTACATGAAACCTTATCTAATCTAGAAAAACCCTGCCTATTACCTAATAGCCTATTACAGACACCAGGCTATCTACTATCTGTGTACCATACTTCATCCAAATCCGTTCAGTAGTTTCGGAGCCTATTCAATGCAAACAAACAAATTTTTCCTCTTTATAATATTAGTATAGATTAATACATAAAACATGTAAGTAAGCAAAAATGTCCCAAAAAAATATTACTATTAAGTACTTACCTCATAATGAAATTGTATTATTCAACAAATACTTAATTCGTAAAGCAGCGCAGCGAACACCGGGGTTGCAAATGATAAAATATCTATTGTGTTTCGTTTTCCGATGCCTGAGAGGTTATAAAATAAAAAATGCTAACCTCTTGTGTATCTTAAATATGTACTATGTAATGTTAAGTACAATCTAGATAAAAAGTACTGAGATCGCTCACATTCATTCATGCGCTGTACGGTGAAAATGGTTTTTGAAGGCTAACTGACCATTAATTGAGGCAAATTTAATTACCTTTGTTCATTCGAGCAAACGGCTTTTCGTGTAAGAGTCTTTCACGTTATTAGCTTTTCGCGCAAATGTCCTGATTCATAGTCGAAACATCAATAGTCAAGTGATATGTGACGTCAAATTCATGTTTTGTATTTGGTTTAGTCTATGTTTATCTCTATCCTATCATCATACTTATGATGTTTTAAAAGGCTAAGTAAAAATATCATAAAAATTAGTACTTGAATACTTAGATTGCTTTCTTAACTTTCTTAACGGTAAAATCAAAATTAAGTCTGTTATTATCATTTAATACGTTAAAATTGTAATATTAATAATAAAATAAATCATTAAGATCGTTAAATCATTAAGATGTACGTAAAATAAATCATTTCTAGTCAGAAAATAAATTTCACTCAAAACTGAAATATTTCAACCCGTTTTGAAAGATTTCATAAGTTTCGTTTATATTTCATTTTCATTTCACTGAAATTTTAGTCAGTAGTATTGACCATCCCTAGTCACAACTCACAACAACACAACGAAAAAACACTATAAACAAATGACAAATACGGATCGGTCGGTGTTGTCAGTACGTAGATGTGATTCCGGACAATTTAATACCTATTTGAAAAAATAAAATATTTTAATATTAAGTACGTTACATAATACAAGTAAATTTTATTTGCACAAAGCAGATAAAATTTTCTTTTCTTTTTTTTTGTTTATAAAATCTTATTTTCCATTTTTTGACAGTGATGGGAGAAAAAAAGTTTTACGCATAAAAAACAAAATGTAAAGTCGTGTTTAGCATTTTTTCAAAATCGGAGTCAGGATAAATCCTACAAATCACAACTTTATATCATAATCCCAAAGTAAATTATTACTGACGAAACTCATCTCTTTTGGGACGCAACGGCAACACAGCTGAAAAATCTAGTAAAGAGAAATTTAAACAATTATTAAATCGAGACAAACGTAAGAGCGGCAACGTCGCGCGTTGCGCGTCTTAGCCGCATGGAATGGCAACGTCGCGATTTTTGTATACGTACACGACATTTGTCACATACACACACGTAATATTTGCAAAAATTTTGTGTTCATTTATAGGTGATTTCTGAATGAAACAATGTTTGTTTATTAATTAAGCGCAAATGAATACCCGAAAAGAAATAGTTGCACATATATTTAAGTATTAATTCTGTTAATCTACCAAGATTATCTCGACTGTTTTTTGTATGAAAATCGTTCCACCTTAATGGATTAATATACTTACATAGAAAGAAAAGAATCCGACGAAGTGAGGTGAGAACCTCCTCCTTTTTTGAAGTCGGTTAAAAACAGTAGGTACCTATTGTCGCAAAAATACTTATTGCTTATTTTATTATGTAACTGCGATAATAATCATGTAATTTGATAACACAATGGTATTAAATAAATGCAATTCAGTAATTTTTTATTATTTTTTATTTGTGAAGTCAACAGCTCGTCCAAAATGAATTGTTGGAAAATATTATTTCTATTGGCAACACTTGTTTGTGTAAGTTTGGTCTCTTTTTAACACTGACCTTCATAGTCACTTCATAGTACTTGTATTAAGGAGGTCAGTGCTTTTTAAGCATTGGGCTGATTTGTCAACTGCTTAACGTTAAATATCTTTTTTCATTGCATTTCTGTCGTTTTCTTTTAAGTTGAAAGATTTTAAACAAGAAATAGGAGTACCTATCTAAAAGTTGGTGAAATTTTATCTATTTTGACTTTTGACTCAAAATGCGATAGACTTCATAGAATAGGTCTTCCCGGTTCGTCATCAGCCATTTCTAATGTCCCCACTGCTGGGGCACTGGCCTTCCTTAAGGATGGATAACGAGAATGGGCCATGACTCACCACGCCGGCTCAATGCGGATTGGTGGGTTTTAACAACTGCAAACGTGCCTTCCGAAGCACGGAGGGGCTCGAGATAGTAAATTGTTGATTACCCATCCCGTGACCGACCGTTGCGAAAGTTGCTTAACCTCAACAATCGCAGGCTGAGCGCGCGAACCACTGCGCCACGAGTTCCTCTTTCCGATTGACTGGTAGAAAATGTCTAGGGCTGACTTGCGCCAACAAATAAACTCATAGTTATTGCTAGGTAAGCGAGGAGCCCGTGGCGCAGGTTCGCGCGCTCGGCCTGCGATTGTTGAGCAATTATTTGATTGCAACTTTCGCAATGGTCGCTCACGGGATGGGTGACCTAAAATTTACTATCTCGAGCTCCTCCGAGCTTCGAAAGGCACGTTAAGCCGTTGGTCCCGGCTGCGTTTGCAGTCGTTAAAACCCACCAATCCGCATTGGGCCGCGTGCTGGGTCTCCGCGTTCTCCTTATCCATCCATAAGGAAGGCCAGTGCCCCAGCAGGACATTAAATATGACTGATGACGAAAGTACAATCTGGCAACTTCCCGGTTGATCGCTAAAGTTTTTTGGGAAACGTTTTCTCGGAAAGTTCTAAGGTTAAAGAAATAATATATTTTTCGAATGAAACACCTGTTAATGTTCTATTATTTGTGATATAAACACTTTCTATATACTTAACTAATACTTTTTTCAAATAAAATGCATCTAACGCTAAGTTAAATTTTAACCTTGCTTGGCGCAAGTTGGCCTAAGGGTAATAATTCCGTCTTTTACTGTATCTGTGAAATAAAGAATAAATAAATAGAAATCTAAGTACTTTAGTACTTTCTATAAATCGAAGTGTAAACTTATGTTTTTATATTTTACAGGCTGCCACATCCCGTCGTGCAAAATCTCGCGCTGCGCCCCCCACCCCCGTCGTCGACCTGACATCTGTCTTAACAACTTTAACCAAACTACTGGCAACACCAGCAGCGCCATCTTGTGGATGCAAACCTGTTCCTAGTTACGTAGACGTCATTTTACCGCCCGTAGCGGCTGAGTTGCCTTGTGGATTGGGGTATGTGCCGTCAGCAGCGCCTCTTGTGGCCGCAGTGTATGACTACCCGGGATGTTCTGCCTGTGTTCCTATTACTTCTCCTTGTAGTAGTACGAAATTAACTACTCCACTATGCCCTGAGCTAAGAGCCTATGCGAAACCTGTAATACTGTAAGCACTTTGAATGATTTGAGATTTGAAAGTTAATAACCTATTTTTGTACAACCCAGGGGGACGAGCCATATGATTCCTTTTAGGTTATTTTCAGTTATTAACTTGCAACCAGAAAGTAACCAAAAAATAATAGTTTATGACGTCATGGTACGCCTCCAGTTCTCGTGACCATGCAAGTTTTTAGCAATACCAACAAAACATCACACAGACATACATAATATATAGATCCCGTGGGAATATCGGAATAAAAAGTTTTATATGTTCATAACCAGGATTTCCATTAACTGTGTACCAAATTTCATGCAAATCCGTTCAGTAGTTTCGGAGCTGTGTTCACCGTAGAAATGTTAAAAGAGAGCATGACATACTCAAGCTACCTGCATTAAAAGTTGAATCTAACACTTTATTAAACACTAATTGAATGACACGGCTACAATCTCGAAAAAATAAAACGAAATATTTATGACCAAGCAGTTTTGTCATTCAAGTAATCTTTTATAGTTTATTATCCTTTCTTGAGAAGACAATCTTTTACATTCATCTTAAACTTTTCGAAAGGCAAGTCTAAAATATTATTTGGAATTTTATTATAGATACGTAATAAAATTCCAGATAATATTACCTACCTAGACCCATAAAAGATCCACAGACCTTTAATCGGTACCGAGACATAATAAGTTTATTTCTATTTCTAGTATTGCGATCGTGCAAATCACCATGTTTGGTATACAGGTTGATATTACGCCATACAAAAAGAATACAATTTAAAATAAATTGAGAAGCAGCTGTCAGTATACCAATTGCTTTAAATTTTTCCCGAAGAGATGTTCTGGAACCCAGTTGATAAATGGCATTTGACAGTATGACCTTAGAGTAATTTTATAAGCTTCAACTGTCAAATGAAGCCCATGTCTATATCCATATTTTTTAAGCGATAGGGCCCCTAATGTTAAGTTACTTGATGTAGATATCTGAAGTTGGAATTGCGCTTATCCCAGAAACCTCAATGACGACGAAACTGTCTGTAGGCTGGGGCAGATAGCCAGGGCGGCTGCCGCGTAAAAAATATGGGTATGCATATGGGCTTCATTTGACAGTTGAAGCTCATATAATTACCATAAAGTCATTCAACTGTCAAATGAAACCCATGTCCTTAACCATATCTTTTACGCGGAAGCCCCTCATCTTATCTCCTGCCGAAACAAAACCCACATTTACAAAAACATAAGTAGTTTGCAGTAATGGGTTTGAAAACATTTCCGTATTGATTGAACTTCAATTATGATGACATTAAAACTCTGATTACTTTTTTAAAATATTAAGTATTTTTTAGTCCTAGTTTTTTTTATTGAAACCTTAAATTCAACAAAGTTTTTTTTTTTGACTTATTTTCGTTCAAATGCGTTCCAGTTTTGGCGGGACCGTCTTTTTAGTGGCTACACTACCAGTATATAATACATATTCAATGGGCCAAACTTTAAAATTGTCAGAATTCCGTCGAATTAAAAATTAAGCTTGAAATATACAATTTTAAACTATATATAAAGGATACTTTACTTAATTATTAATAATTATACTGTAAAAGACTATTAAGGAAAGTAACCACCAATGACGAGACAGCGCGGTCTATAACCTTAGCCTGTTCCTACGGAACAAACTAAAATAATAAAAAATATAAAAACAAATGTCATATTAATGTCAAAACTGACAAGCAAGCAAGTTCGAGGTGCCGAATTTTAAAATTTAATTTATTTTACAAAAGTTGTAAATCGCTCGTAAAAATGGTTGAAGCACAGAAATTTCGAATTGAACAAGAAATGACCAATCTGGTAAATGAGCTGGATCGCAGTTATTTACGCCGAATGCAGGTGTGTTCATGTTTTTAGGTTAGTTTCTGGTATGGTTCGGCTTATGCAATATTTCGGGGGATAAGGAAATACTCTATTTAAATAGTCGTTTTATATATAACCTACTTGCTAATTATCGTATCATTTAAGTACTTTTATTTCATATCTCACCTGATATAATTTTATTTCAAATCTCAACTTCACTGAAGTTTGGAGATTCTGTGTGTCTGGATTACCTATTACGATAGATCTATCTCAACTTATATCTTTACTACAAAAATCTGAACAATTTGTAGAACAAATCATTACAAACAACTTTTTTGTATGATGTATGGCATCAATCATGAAATGACGAAATAAATATTAGCTGTTTCATACATTTTAGTCAGAGGAAAAACAGTTTATTTAGTAAGTTAAGAATAGGGTCAGAGTGTAATAGGCCTACTTGACTTAAATAACAATCATACAAAATGAAAAATAATAAACTACTTCTTTGGCAGTCTGTTTTTATTTCAACAATTTGTCTTTCAAGTTTCGACAAAGGCCTGCCTAAAAGTTTTCCATGTTTCTGTATCCTCTATCTGATAAATAAAAGGTAGTTAGATATTTTTAACCTACTTGTTACTAGTGTTTGATATACGGATCATCATAAAAGTTAAAATATTGTAAACAATATGTGTATTTTCTGATTAAAGGATTTTATTAAACATTTGCTGAATAATCCCTTTCTCTGCAAGAAGTGTCTCGATACCAAATATTTTTTATTTATTTTTCCTGTTGCATAGATGCATTTATTAGCCTATTTAAAAAAAAACGCAAGGTATTGTACAAAAACTGTAAATCCGTAACAACTGGGTTAAATACTTTTTAAAATATTGACAAACTAGTACTCAGTGATAAATAAAATAAAAGTTAAGTACTAGTATGTCAATATTCTACTTCAAACATCAATAATATTACATTAAAAAGGTACATCTTATGTTTTGGCGCGCACTGTTCATTGGAATAAAACAACTTTTACGGATATCAAACGTGTTGTCTGTATTTTTAGGTTTTTAGGGGTTTTTTTATTTTCCCGACGTTTCGGCACCTTTACAGCTGCCCTGGTCACGGGATGATGTCATCCCGTGGAAATATAGCACGTTTGATATCCGTAAAAGTTGTTTTATTTCAATTGAAAAGGTTGTTTGAAACTGAAGCTTTTTAATGTAATATTATTTACCTTTTAGACCCCAGATTATGACGCACAATAGATTTTCCATTGTTCTCTGGCCACAATTTGGGTTTGATGAATTAATAAAAAAATATACATTGTTGTATGCGTCCATAAGCACATTAGCTGACAATCATTACATCTGTTTACATAAATGTATAGCTTTCAAATGCATTATTTCCTAGTCAGCATTTTTAGCTTAGGTCAATGTCGAAGACGTGATATAAGCTAAAAATCATTATGTATGTTTACATAACTTATGACATTGAATTGCAGTATTTGCTAGTCAGCATTTTAGCCAAGGTCAATCAATGAAGACAGTAAAATCAATTTTTATTTTATTTACAGCTTTTTAATTTATTATGTGCAGTTATAGCAAAAAAAACTAGGTTAAGTCATGACATGATTAATATCAATATTGCGGGAAAACTTGCTGCTCATAAATGTTTTTATTGAAAAGCAGATTCTGTAGAAAGAAAATTATTACTCAGTCGAAAAACTGGATACATAAAAGGGCACCGCCATTATATAAAAAGAAGATTTACACGGGTCAAGTACAGTGGCGAGCGCCCGGACAGTGAAACAAGTCATCACCGACACCACTGTACATACCTACTTTGCTAAGACTTGACCCGTGTAAAACAGGCATTATAAAATGCTGGTACTGATTAACAATTAGATTATTGTGATTTAAAAGATTATTCTGTCTCTTAAATAAAACTTGTTTCAGGTTGATCAGTATCATCTATTTAGTTGTTGAATAGCTTAAGTATTGTCCAATTTTAAATATTAATATCTGTTCCTTTTATATTAAATATATTTCAAAATTGTAAATTTCTGTTTGGCAACAACATGTTCCATTGTAAATGTTGTTGTTTCTGTTAAAGCTGATAAGTTTCGTGCGGTCGTTCTTCTTATTAGTTAAAAGATGTCCTGAATGGCTGGTAGGGAAAAAAATGTTGGACTATGTACTTATCTATAAGTCTATTTGAATAAAAATCTTTGACTTTGACTTTGTTTGTCTATTAATTTCAGGGTGATATGCACCGGTGTGCGGCTAGGTGTTGTGATGACCAGAACAATTCCCTAGAGAGAGTGCATGGATGTATAGAAAACTGTACGACGTCACTCAATCAGGCAAATAATTATGTACAGGTATGAATAAAATAAATTACTGTCCTTATGAACACTTGAGGGAGGCCTAAACCCAACACAGGATCTAATCATTTTTATTGGCAAAAACAAAATACCATAAGTTGGGCAGAATGTTTTCAAAATTTTGCGGAATGGAAACATAGTAGCGGTACTGCTTCTGATCATGCGTACCGAGTCAGGGGTTGTGAGTTACATCTCCACCAGAGCCAAACATTGATGAATAGGATAACATTTCTTTACTACCTTAAACGTTGGTATAAAGGAAGACGTAGTACATGATTTTTGACGAAACATGTTTTGCTCGACTAATTACATGTGTATTTAAGTACTATATTTTTTTACAGAATGAAATAAACCACCTACAGAACAGGTTGCAGCGATGTGTAATGGACTGCAATGACGCAGCGAGAGACAGACTCGGTCCGGATCCCAGTCAAGAAACGGTCAGTATTTATTTACCAACGACGGTACGGAGTAGGTATATGCGTTTGTGGTGAGAGGTTGTTTGTTTGGTTGCCATTTATCTCCAAAACTACTAGTCCGATTTTGATGCGGTTTGCAGTGATATTTTCGTGTTTGATTGGTGCATGTTCTTAGATATCTGCTACAGTGACAAGTCACCAGGGTACGCTGCAGTAAACAATTGTTTTGCAAACCGATGTTACCATTTATCTCTGTCGTAGGATAATTTGATAAATAGAATTTTCGCAAAAGTTCAAGGGATATTGCAAAAACACGGATAATTAGACAATAGAGTTGACATTTCTCAATCTTACTGAAAAAAGAAAGGTTTTTTGCAAAAATACGGGTTGCTTTAGTAACATTGAATATTCTTTATTCTGATTGGCTTAATTTTTGCTTGCTTGCTAACTCTTATTCTGATTGGTTGGATGGAGAGATGAGAGAATGGATTGACATTTGAAACGTCAAGTTGTCAACCAATCGGAGAAGATGTTGTTTTGGACGATCCGACCAGCCTATCAGTGTTCTTATTTCATAATAGCCAGCGGTTCTTTTCGCAATCTTACTAAGGCAACCAGTTTTTCGCAAAAATCCTATCCTTTTTCAGTAGGATTGAGAAATCACAACACCATTGTCTAATTATCCGTGTTTTCGCAATATCCCTAGGATTTTCGCAAAAAATCATTTTATCTAATTATCCTGCGACATCTCCAAAACTTCTAATCAGATTTTGATGCGGTTTGCAGTGATGGGTTCGGGTTTGATTGGGTTTGATTGATTGACAACTCACCAGGGGGCGCTGCAGTAAACATTTGTTTGAGCAAAACCAAACTAGGCCGATTTTGAAGCGGTTTTCAGTAATGGGTTTTCTGTAGTACAATGCACATAATATCTGTGCTCTCTAAAAAGTTTGAAACAAAAAGCAAAACGGTTAAATCTTAATTGAAAATGGATAGAATAATATAAAACCTCCGACTTAATTATCCGTCGGGGGATGCCATTGCTATTATAAATTTCAGCATGAATATTAAATATAAGTAATTATTCACGTTACTAACAAAACTGCAAAAGTATAGCTGTTCATTTAATGGCAGCCCCCGACGGATTATTATTATTATTATTACAAACAATTAAATTAGGACAATTAATTGGTTTTCTTACCTCTACAGTGCTATATAAACCTTTTTAGGTTTTACCAAGCACCGGTATCCATCCAAGTTAGCTCGAGATATAAAAAAAAAAGTATAAACTTGTTTAACTTGTGAATATCTGTCTAACACATTTACAATCCAATACCAATACCTACTATACTTTTTTATTCTACTACCTCTCATATTGGCTCGATCACGAATATGTTAGTTACGAACTACAAGTGGGTACACACGGGCGGATCCTCTGCCAGATAATATATTATATTACAAGAGTATGTTGTTTAATTTTAAACTTGTTTTTTTTTTTTTAATAATTATTAGATGTAGCTACTTAGAATTATTTAAAAAAACAGGAAAGAAAAATTAAAAAGGACTAAACTATTTTTAATTAATAATTATAATTAAGTCAGAGGTTTTTATATTATGTTATCCTTTTCAAAATTAAATAATTTATTAGAAGGCTTACAATACAAGCCCATATGAACAAATGCCAGATTTTTGATTTACAGATTTTATTGTATCTATTACTAGAGGCCGGGCGCGGTTTCACCCGCGTGGTTCCCGTTCCCGTGGGAATTTTGGTATCATTTATAGCCTATCTTACTACTTGGGGTCTAAGGATTCTCTATACCAAAATTCGTCAAAATCGGTCCAGTAGTTTTTGAGTTTATTCGTTGCATACAAAAATACAAATCTCTCCTCTTTATAATATTGGTATAGATTTATTAGGTTTTTAAATTGTATTAACAATTCTATTAAATAATTCATAATTATTTCTTTTTCAGGTTGACAAATGCACAATAGATTTCGAGAAATGTGCAGTAAGATGTGTAGACAAACATATAGGTCTCATTCCCTCCATGATGAAGACGATGAAAAGTGTATTAGCCAGTGGTAAACCTCCTCCGATGAAGAACGAATAAAATGCATATAGTATAGATAGAGGATGGCGGAATAGAGGATAGAGATGGATCCCGTGGCACAGAGATTCGCGCGTTCGGCCTGCGATTGTTGAGGTTAAGCAGCTTTCGCAATGGTCGGTCACGGGATGGGTGACCAATAATTTACTATCTCGAGCTCCTTCGTGCCTCGGAAGGCACGTTAAGTGGTTGGTCCCGGCTGCATTTGCTAAGTCGTTAAAACTCACCATGGCCAGTTCTCCTTATCCATCCATAAAGAAGGCCAGTGCCCCAGCAGCATTAAAAATGGCTGATGACTTTGTATAGATAATACTTGGCCATCTTCTTCTTCTTTCTTCTTCTTAATTAATGGTGTGCTCGCGTTAAGGTGGTACGACTTCTATACAAACAAAAATTACACAATTATTGGTTCATCATACCTTAATAATTCATAAATACATGCGCAACCAACTCGTTTCAGTTATTTGTTTGCGCGAATTAATAAAAAAATTGTACTTTCATACATAAAACACGAATATACTAATGTCTTATAATTTCAATAATTCTACGTATGTGTGTGACCCATCGCATTTATATAGCTCATGTATGAAAGTACATTTTTTAATAATTTCGCGCAAACAAATAACTGAAACAAGTTAGTTGCGCGTGTATTTATGAATTATTAATGTATGATGAACCAATTATTGTGCAATGTTTGTTTGTATGGAAGTCCTTAAATACGCGAATTTTGCCAATTTCAAGTAAATATATTTTGTAATATATACAGAAATTGTATGGTAGATTGAGTTAAAAATGGAGCCTAACAACACGTGTTATTACGAAAAGAACTCGGGTGAAACTCCATACTTGGCCATATTAACTTAATATTATAAATGCGAAAGTGACAGTTTATTTGTTTGTTACGCCTTCACGCAAAAACGACTGAACCGATTAGGATGAAATTTGACACACAAATAGAAGATATCCCGATATTCCCACGGGACGGTTCCCGTGGGAATATCGGGATATCTTCGGGTGAAACCGCGAGCGGCCGTTAGTTATGCAAAATAGAAATCTCTCGCTCAGAAAGTTTAAATGTGTTCCTACTAGTCTCATGGTGAGACTACTGAGATATTTTTTTCCAGAAGTTCAAAGTCAAAGTCAAAGACAAATATTTTTATGTAATAAATATTAAACAAGAAAATATAAATATTTTTATTCAAATAGACTAAGTAGATAAGTACTTTTAATAGTCCATATTAGTCCCTTCATAGGACTACTGGGAATAAACGCAAATTAATATGAGTGTTTTTTTTAAGATTTCAATATAGATCCTGTACAAAAAGTTGTTTTATTGTATTTCATCAACAGAATATTATCTCATACATTTATTATTTGGCATTGAAATTACATATTGTTTAATATGGGCTGTAAAAATCTACTTTCAATTATAGTTCTTACGCTGTGCGTAATAAAGTTGAAATTACCAAATCATTGTTATGCCTCCTCTAAAAAATATTTAATATAAATGCATTTTATTATTGTGGTTATTGCCTATTGGAGGGTTTGTTACTAGATGTAAGATAGTGTAAATAAATTATTAGTAAAAAATATTGTTTTATTACTGTTTTACCTATTTTTTTAATGTGTCCCAATTTACATGGCTGCAGAAGCCAGAATGAAATAGAAGCGAAATTTTGGAACTAAATTTTGAATACTATTTTGAGTTTTATGTAAATTATGTTAACGTTCAATTTATCTAGATAGAAGCCAAGATTGTATTTTCGCGCATTTCCGAGCATTTTCTGACTAGGTGCGGCAAAACAAAAAAAAAGAAGGGTTATGATTTTGACCGGTATTAATGTATGTATGTATGTTATTCCTTTAGGCGCATTTGGTCCAATTCGCAGTTGGTCCAATGTTCAAAAAAAATTCCAATTCGCAGTTAGTCCAATTCGCATTTGGTCTAATGGTTCAGTAGTCGGGTTTTAGCTTCAATGTTATCATATAAAATAAAAATAAAAGTTTGATATAAAAATCGCTGAAACTTGGAGTCCAAGCTAAATAACAAAGGCATAGGTATATTTTATAATGCAAAATGAATCTGGCCCATGAGGGGATCGAACCCGCGACCTTCGCGTTATTAGCACGACGCTCTAACCAACTGAGCTAATGGGCCGTTATTGCAGTAGTCGAAATTACCAATTCCTTACTGCACATGTATCCCTTGCTTGGAACTACAAATGGGTTTCGTCAATTTAGAGGGATCATTTGAAAGGGTCGTTACATATTTCGGACATTCATAATCAATCACAAATGCTTCTGCTTCTACACTATGCAGGAGTTTTTTGAGTCCTCCAAACTATAATGCGCGAGTTGTAAACATAACTCATAAATAAGTACCTATTTTATGTAAAAGTTGGTCAGAATGTTTGCACCATCTTAAATACTTAAGTATAAAAATTGTAGTGCCCTAACGGGGTTCATGATGTTACTAATTATTTACTATACCACCATGTATACATCTACTCATGAAACAATAAATATATTTGTATTTGTATTTGAAGATGATATTTTAGAATAGTAATTATTAAATTTTCTTATCACTAATAAATAAAAAAAAATTAAAAACCCCCCGACACAAAAAAAATATACAAAAAAAATAAAATTTCTCTCTCGGTCGGGGGACCCCCAACGTATAATATACCCTTTTAGTACTTCTCTTTTTGTGGTCCCCCGACCGAGAGTTTTTTTTTGTTTTTTTTTGTGTCGAGGGGGGGGGGGGTTTAAAATTAAAAAAAAAAAAATATTTTTATTTCATCCTTTTTAAATTACACACAAAAAAACCGCATTGAAATCGCTTAATTCGTTTAGGCACACAGACAAATCTATGTCTGTGTTTAGGCACACGGACAAATCTATGTCTGTGTTTAGGCACTACGAATATTTATGTACAGAAAGACAAAAAAAAATTGCCGCCATTTTGTTTTTTTTGCTGCTCCTAAATTTGCCCAGGGTGTACATTATTTTAGTCAAAAGCACTACCTTTGTATCTTTTACCGTTTCGGCGGGCAGTTGACCATCTCCATAAATGGCCAGATGGATTTTCATCAAACGTGGCTAAGAACCATCTCGATTAATTTAGCTTTCAATTTAAAAAAAACGCATTAAAATCGCTTGATTCGATTAGGCTCTACGAATATACGTACAGACAGACAGACATAGGCTTCAAACTTATAACACCCCTCTTTGCGCTGCGTCGGGGGTTAAAAATAAATATGAATGTAGAAATTATATTTAAACTAAGTTAATAACATTAGTTAGCTACCTCCATCTTGATATTTTTTGTTGAATCATTATGCATATGAGGTAGGTACTAAGTACTCGTACCTAGCTAAAATTATAAAAAGTGTCCAATTATTGTACATACCTAGTAATAAAAAAATGTAAATTGTGCAGTGTTTTTTGTGCAAGAGCTCGTCAACAACATTCCCACATCACTAAATATCGCTCGTGACGTCATGGACACGCTAGGTTCTCATACAGTTTGAAGTTCTTCTTTCGTCTATCTCGTTAAAGGTCTGTGGAGGTAACAGAGGTGTGATGAATAGACATTATAAAAATATTAATTTATGTATAAATGTAGTACGTTACAAACTGACCCTTAAGGTAGCATTGTATAGTATAATATACATTCACAATAACAAAATACTGACGGCAAAGTACAACGTTTAGCGATTTGTTTTAAACTGTGTATAGACCTGGAAGGGTCCTTCAAAAAATAAAAATAAAGAGCAATATAAAGTATGAATATGTTGACAGTTCTTTGACAATTTTGCAATCATGCAACGAAATCTTGCACTCGTACGGGTAAGATAATTTATTATTTAATTATTTATAAGGAAATTCAAAATATGAATGTACTAGGCATTTCCTAACGCAACTTCAATAATACCTTTATTTTCATTTCTATTTCAGGCTTTGTTTTCAGTGTATAGTATACTATACACTTAGCCTTTAATGGATATATTTTTTAACTGTAAAAGGCTAAATTCCTTATCATTTAATGTTTTAATATTATTATAACCATTATATGCATATTTCAAGTAATGTGTGAATTTGTATAGTATACTATACACGACACTTCTGATAGGGTTGGTGGCAATGTATAGTAGGCATAATATACATCAAATATTTGAAAATCTAAAATGTAAGTTCGATTTTTTATTTTATTTTTCTAGCCTTTATAATGTCCTAATTACTACACTAAATCGCTTTTTTTTATAAGTTTTATGACTACTGCATGTCCTGCGACCTTAAGGGTTAATTGTAAACCCTTATAGATTCGTCATGTCTGTCTGTCCGTCCGTATGTCACAGCCACTTTATTCCAAAACTATGAGGATTACACAGTTGAAACTTGGTAGGTACATGTATTCTGTAAACCGCTTTACGGTTTTTACACAAAAAAAAAACCCCATACATAAAATTGAAACTGTTTTTTTTTCATCATACCTAAACGTGTGGGTTATCTATTATAGATAGGTCTTAAAAAATTAAGGGAAAGGAAATGACTTCTAACTTGATCGCCAAAGGATTTAAAAGTCTGAGCCTTTCTGATACCTTCAGGTAAGGCGTTCCACAGTCGAACAGCATATACAGTGAAGGAGTAGGAGTAAAAGACTCAAGGACAAGGTTAGAGGAAGAACGTAAGGAACAGAGTGAACATGAGGAACGGAATGAGAAGCATTCTTTAAGATAACGAGAGGAAGTAGAAAAGAAAAGAATAGAATAGAGAAGTTTGAGAGTGCGTAAGTCCCTGCGCCGGCGAATGGGGAGCCAGTTGAGTTTGCTACGGAAGGTCTTTACGAAGGTTAAAGATGGATCGAATAGCAACGCTCTAACTTGTCAAATAAGTTCTCCGACAGGTCAGTATTGTCGGCAACACCGGCGACCAACATTGCATTTTTAATTTGTGTAGTGGTAACACTATCTTCTCCTTTTTTTTGCTACGAACAAAACTGCGTGTGGTGTATGTGCTCTTTAAATTAAATAAATACTTATTATCAGTGAAAAAAAAAAACCATATAAAGTTTATATATAAATATTAACCTAGTTAGTTTTAAAACTTGCTAGCTATGTGCTTTGTGTAAAACATTGTTTGCGATTTTGTAATAATTGTAAACCAGGTAATAAAAAGGTTAAATTCAGTTACTTACTGAGTGAGGAACTTGAGCATTCATTAGTGTTATTAATAAGACATGAACAAGAATCTTATTTTAGTGAGGAATTGAAGTCATTAGGTAAAAATGAGAATGTTAAAGGTTCTTTGAAACCTTTGCACCCATTTATGGACGATATGAGCTTGCTACGTGTAGGTGGTAGGTTGCAAAACTCAACACTATCCATAACATTTTAATTTTGCATTGTAAAATGCAAAATTAAAATGTTTGTTTTGTTTTTTTTTGTTGTTGCTATTTTTATGTGATAAATATTCAACAAGAAAATATACTAGAAAAAAGCAACTAGTCTCATGTCGCCCCGCATCCCGTCAGGGCGACATGAGACTAGTTGCTTTTTTCTAGTATATTTTCTTGTTAAATATTAATCAACACTATCCTTTAATCAAAAACACCCTATAATATTACCTAAAGGTTCTAAATTAACAGGCTTAATTATATTAAGTGACCTAAGACTATTTCATGCTGGTCCTAAACTATTATTGGCCCAGATTAATCATAAATATTGGCTTATTAATGGGTTACGCCAGATAAAGAAAATCACTTATAAATGCTTACCTTGTTTCAGACTGAAGGCAGCTTCTGCAAGGCAACTGATGGGCTCGTTACCTAAACAGCGCGTAACTGCCACTCGAGCATTTCAAGTTGTCGGAATTGACTACGCTGGGCCAATAACAGTAAAAAAATCGAGGGTGAGGAGGGCGTTGCTCACTCAGGGTTATATTTGTGTTTTCGTCTGCTTTAAAAACAAAGCAATTCACTTAGAATTAGCTTCAGACTTAACAACTGATACCTTCCTTGCATGTTTTAAAAGATTTATCTCGCGACGTGGTATGCCCAGCGAAGTTTTTTGCGACAACGGTGGCGCTTTCAGCGGTGTGGCTAATCATCTAGTTGAATTGTATAAGTTGAACGGCTCTAGAAACCATCAAACACTGGTTCATAATTTTACAGAGCCACAAGGCATTAAATTTCATTTTACTCCTAGTTATTCTCCAGTGTTTGCTGGCCTCGCAGAGGCTGCCGTAAAAAGCGCAAAGTGCCATTTAAAAAGACAGCTTCAGAAGGGTGTTTTAACCTACGAACAATTGAATACTATTTTGTGTCAAATTGAAGGCATATTGAACTCTAGGCAATATTACCACTATCAGCTGACGTTTAAAGACTTTAGTTACCTTACGCCTGGTCATTTTTTGGTGGGTAATTCTATCACTAGCTACCCTGAACCAGATATTTCAGATGTACCAAGTAACAGGTTAAAATTCTGGCACTTAGTGCAAAGTATAGTACAAGGCTTCTGGAAGGTCTGGCACAGGCAATATCTAAATACCTTACAGCATCGGCAAAAGTGGCAGGATGATGTACGAAACATTTCCGTAGGTGATTTGGTACTTTTGAAAGAAGCTGGTTCCCCTTCTCTATATTGGCCAGTAGCGCGAGTGACAAAGGTTTTCCCTGGCGCAGATGACAAGGTCAGAGCCTTTGAGGTCACTGCCCCCAATGGTAGGGTGTATAAACGATCACTTTCAGGTATAGCCTAATTAATTTGATTTATTAAACATGTGTTTAGTGTATAAGGAGCCATATATAGTTTATATATAAATATTAACCTAGTTAGTTTTAAAACTTGCTAGCTATGTGCCTTGTGTAAAACATTGTTGTTGATTTTGTAACATTTAATATGTTTACCCTTTTTGAATTCACAGAATAAATTACATATGTGCTATAGCATGTCATCTATAATGTCAATAATGTATTTAAAATAAATGCTCTAAAATTGTATAACAAGATAAAATACAATTTATATCATTTATATATTTATATCATAAAACATTTATTACCTTTATAAATTTAGTGTAAAAAACTAGGTATTTAAACCTAGTTTTTTCTAGTACAAATAGATGGCGCTGCATTGTTGTAAGCAAGTTGTATATAAGTTTTTTCATGATACATCAAGATGTTAATAGATGTTAAGTATCGTTGTTTTCTGAGGTGGCAGCATGTCGGCAACACCGACCAACATTGCATTTTTAATTTGTGTAGTGGTAACACTATCTTCTTCTTTTTTTGCTGCGAACAAAACTGCGTGTGGTGTATGTGCTCTTTAAATTAAATAAATACTAATTATCAGTGAAACGGTCTTTCAGTGCATTAGTCCAAATCAACGCAACCCTATGAATGCTACAAGTATAATAGACAGACATCGGCGTAGTATATAATAAACAACAAAATAGATTGAGACAATGTTATTTTGGTACCGGTTGGCAAAAAGTTACGCAGGCGGTTAAGTGACCCATGCGCTGCAAAAACCTTTTTTTCTAATTTATTTATTTATTGTAGGTACCTACACTTACAGATTAAAGTCATTACAAAACTTATAATCTATGCTAAATATATGAGACAAGACTTTAATCCAATAATAGCGTACACAGCATGCACAATTATTTCAAACTTATGCGAACCAAAACAATAATAATAAAATTACAAAACTTGCTCAACATGAGGTCGCCAAGGCAATGCTGGTCGATAACAATACCCAGATTCTTGAAAGTTTTTGAGTAAGGAATAGTTATGCCATCTAAGGAAACCACAGGAAGCCGGTCAAAATCGATCCTCCCAACAAAGTGAGGACTGCCAATAATAATATACTGTGATTTTGTAGGGTTGACAGTCAAACCAAAGACTTGCTCCTAATTTGCTAGTTGTGATTGCATGTTAGAGTTCTGCTAGCGGTGCCTGAGTGTATATCTGTAGATCATCAGCGTAAAGGCACAGATTACTAAATAGTTACTACGTAACAGATACTTCACTCAGTGGAAAATTTCCAATACCTACTGCTATAATAGCCTACTCCGTCGCGTCAGCAACCGCTGCATGCTAAAATGTGCCTAAATGCTCAAGCATACAGTTATGATTGCTTCGCACCGCGCGATCCCACAGCAATCGCAGGGCTGCCTCTTCAATAAAATTAATAACTTTTTGTGTCTATGTTATTGAAAACTGTGAATATGTTCTGACTATAGGTGGTAGTTTAAAATTGTATCGTTTATAAAATATATTTTTTATATTATTTGTGCTGACTGTGCAATACAGCTAGATAAAACATTATTATAGAGGTTAGTGTGTAGGTAAATAAAAAAAAAAACTTTAAAGTAAAAATCTTAAAATCTACAGCACATAGGCACCAGACTCGTACGTGTACGAACGAATGTAACGATTAAAATTGAACAACGTGCTTGCGCTTCGCTTGCGAAAACCGCTCTGAATTTGGTCCGCAAACGGCCCGAGAACGCTCGACCGGGCGGTAGGTAATTAAAGCGCGCAAGTACATGGAGTGACGGAGCCCTGGTAAAGATGATAGGAACAAGAAAGGAACTGTGTGATTGAATTTATAAAAATAGAGAAAAGAAGTGGAGATAAGACTCCACCCTGAGGAACTCCAGCGTTGATATCGCACCGTCCGGAGAAAGAATCACCAGTGCGGATACGTTGTCGTCGCCTTAGCAGGTAACTTTGAAACCAATCAATTACCTACAGCTGGAGATATGCTCAGAGAACGTAAAACAGCAAGGAAGACATCAAAGTCAACCGAGTTAAACGCATTACTAAAAACTAATTAAAAAGTCGACGATTTTCCATCCCCAAGCGTATGCCATCAAATATCTTCACCAGTGCCGTAGAAGTGCTGCGGGCTTTGTGAAACCCAGACTGAAGGGGATTTAGCAGATGATTAATAATAAGGTAGTCAGTAAGCTGACGGTGAATGAGTTTTTCAAGGACTTCAGAGAAAGGAAGGGGAGGATAGATATTGGACGAAAATCTGGTGTCAATATGTTCCTTTCAATATGTTCCCTCACTGGGAATCGAACCCGTAACCTCTGGATGTTACCGGTGGTGTTACCACTAGACCACAGAGGCGGCTGATACAAACGAGATTTGTAACTTTCCTTATCATGCAATATCAATACATTTTGATATGTAGGCTATTTCATGCATTTGATAATTAAGTTAGTAATTTCACACCTCTTAAAAAAGTTTTGAAATCGTTTTACCATTTAATTTATTACGATTAACTTTTGAAATGTTGATATCATAAAATGTATAAATAATAACTTTGAAATAGGATAAATATCAGTTGAAAATTTAATTTAGTAAAATGTATTCCCGTACCGTTTTGCTTTGCTTAAGTCTGACTATTGTAAGTACTTTTTATCAAAATAAAGTGGTTTAGAATTCAAATTATTTAGATAATATAATAATAAATTGTTTTGAACCCGCTACCACTTTAACGATATCTCGTGAAAAAAGTTTTCTAATAGTGGCTGCAGTCGCCTTCAATAATACCTCTATTACTATGGATATAAACAATTCCAGTCCAGTTCCATAAATATTTCGTGGGACTTCTCTCGTAAGACGGATTATCTAATGTTGTTCACTCGTACACTAACATCCATATTCTAAGTCGTTCCTCCAAAACTTACTCGTCCTCGACTTAACGAAACCTCATTGAAAACCTCTTCGAAATACTCCTCGAAATCGGTATTCTAAGTCATAACTCCATAAGGACCTGGAGGAGCCAAAGAGTACGTAGCCACTCCGCACACTATCATTTTTACTCACGACGAGGTTGAGTGGAGTGTAAAAAGTTTTGGAGGAACGACTTAGAATTTTTTTTTTTTTTTTAATTTATTTAAAGGACCACAAACAGATTCATAATATTTCAATTATAAGACTAAGTAGTATTCAGATACAGTCATTATGAATCCAACAGTGCTGGTCACATTTTACATAATTAGCTAACATTAAGGTGGAGCAAATCTTACATATTATGACTACAGCTAGGAGGTATTAAGATTAACTAGTGCTTAACATATTATTATATGGGGGTATAGAATATGGGGGTAAGTGTTACAAAAGTTATTCAAAACGTTTTAATTTTTTTCAGGTGCACGTATCAGCGCAAACGTTAATCGGGCGACCACAGTATCCAATAATTTCTCCAGGAATCTCAAGTTGCTACAATCCTGTAATAGAAATTCCTTCATTGCCCATAGTTGATGCACAAGCATTGGGTTACTTAACGCCTTCATGCGGTTGTGCTGCGGCATGCAACTGTGCTACGCCGACCTGTGGCTGTGCTACGCCGTCCTGTGGTTGTGCTTCGCCGACTTACAGCTACGTTACGCCTACTTGTAGCTGCGCAAATAGTTGTAACTGTCCAACGCCGGTGTGTAGCTGTGCGTCGGGCTGTAACTGTCCAACGCCGCCGGTGTGTAGCTGTGCGTCGGGCTGTAACTGTGCTACGCCGACGTGTGGTTGTGCTACGACGTGTGGCTGTGCTACGCCAACCTTTGTCAGTGCTACGCCGTGTAGCTGTGGGAACTCGCCTTGCGCATGTGGTGGATCTAAATGTAACTGTGCGACTTGTACATGCAATGTACCAACCAGCTTGAGTTTCCCACCTGTTCTTGAATCTATTTATTCTTTTCCTTCGTGTGGATGTGATAAATCGCCCTGTTCTTGTGCTTTATCATCTCCTTTATTACCACCAGTAGCTCCAGTGATAGGATGTTCTAAATACTTAAGACAAGTTTGTGTGCAACCACCTTTTCTGTAAATTGTAAATTAAGTATTTAATTTATTAATAAAACTTATTACCTTTACATTTTGCTTTATTTTCCTGCTAAGAGGTTGAAAAGTTTCTACTAGATTTTAATTCTGAGCTCTGTATTCCTAGTCTTACGTACCTACTCCTCGAAAAAATATAGGTAATACTAGTAGTACCTATTTCTTCGATTTTTAAAAGTAACTAAAACAAAGTAGGATGACAACGCGCCTGGTTTACACATAATCGAGGAACTTTCCGGTCGACCAGTAGAGTTTTTTTGGGAAACGAATTTTCGAAATGTAATAAGTTTTAGGAGTTTGTATTAGGTAGGTCCTGTCTGAGGAGCCCGTGGTGCAGCGGTTAACGCGCTCGCGTGGTCACGGGATGGGTGACGAAAAATTTACTACCTCGAGCTCCTCCGTGCTTCGGAAGAGACGATAAGCCCTTGATCCCAGCTGCATTTGCAGTCGGTAAAACATCCCTATACATGGAACAGAAGATGAAAAATTTTTTTTTCATCAAACCTGTACGTGCGGGGTATCTATATATAAGTCTTTAAAAATTACATTGAGGTTTCTAAAACTATTTTTTTTTTCAAAGTCAACCGTTTGAAAGATATACACTTCCAAAGTGGCAAAATGTGTGTGTCCCACCCTCTAACTTTTGAAATAAGAAAGTAAAAAAATAAAAAAATATATATGCTGTAAATCTTAATAAAAACTTTTAACGAAAATTGGTTTGAACGAAAAATAGTTGGCAGTTTTAGAAATATAGCACATTTCCCAAAGTGAAATAAAAAAAACAAACCTATACGTGTGGGGTATCTATAGATAGGTCTGTAAAAATTACATTGAAGTTCTTAAATAGATTCGGCCAAATCGATATATGTCACAGCCATTTTATTCCAAAACTATGAGTATTAAATATACAGTTGAAACTTGGTAGGTAGATGTATTCTGTAAACCGCTTTACGGTTTTTACACAAAAATAAAAAAAATCTAAGAATTAAGGGGGGGCTCCCCATACATGGAACTGACACTGAATTTTTTTTTTCATCAAACCTATACGTGTGGGGTATCTATAGATAGGTCTTTAAAAATGTCATTTCTCAAAGCCAACCGTTTAAATGTTATACACTTTCAAAGTGAAAAAATGTGTCCCCCCCCTTTAACTTTTAAAATAAGAAAGTACAAAAGCTAAAAAAAAATTTATGCTGTAGACCTTTATAAAAACTTTAAACGAAAATTAGTTTGAACGAAATTTATAATGCAGTTTCAGAGCTATAGCACATTTGACAAAACGCAAATATTACTTTGTCTTTCATACAGACACTATGAAAAACAAAGTTATTTTTTGCAGGTGAAATATTATAGTGGTATTTTGGGTAGGTGTATTTAATATAATAACAGAAACTTTATTGCACACGATACAAAACAAACACATACAGAGAAAATGACAAAAAGAGGAACACACAATAGGCGGTCTTATTGCTACATAGCAATCTCTTCTAGGCAACCTTTAAAGGGGCGATTGACACCACGGTCCCCCAGGACCCTACGGCGGTGAGAGAGCAAGTAGTGAGGGGTTTAGCTGGTAGTACCTCCTCCCGGCCTTCCATCGAGCTTTCTTGGGCCGTATGGGGGGCCGCGAGG
Organism: Chrysoteuchia culmella; assembly: GCA_910589605.1. Lineage (NCBI taxonomy): Eukaryota > Metazoa > Arthropoda > Insecta > Lepidoptera > Crambidae > Chrysoteuchia > Chrysoteuchia culmella. The sequence continues at coordinate 3,205,249 of OU342669.1, forward strand.
CATCAGGTGAGCCCAGCATAACCTGTTTGGTATGCGTAAAAGCATTCCCCTCTCTTAAAAAAAAAAGGCAACCTTGAGTGAGAGACGAAACCCTTCATGTGCGAGTTCGACTTGCACTTGGCCGATTTTTTTATTTAACACCTAAAAATATGTCATTATGTGTTCCGAATCGCACTATTGACTTTTTGTTACAGTTTATTCTAATTTCAAAAAGCTTTGAATTAATTATAATACTCCGTTTTGGTTATTTTAGTTTATTGAATCTTAAAAACAATAACAATAAGATTAAACTATTTGTTATAAGAATTTTATATTAGACTGGGTGAGATTTCACAACCTATGATTGGATTTCGGAACGTGACATAGATCTTTATTTTTAAATTGTCTTTGTCTTGTACCTCATCTCAGTGTCAACATTTACGGAATCGTTTTTATTGTTATTAAAAAGTAACAGTATATTCCTACTTTAAATAACTTTGAATTAACTATAATCGTCGTCGTCGTCGTCGTCTCAGCCACATGACACCCACTGCTGGGTATAGGCCTCCCCCAAGGATCTCCACGACGATCGGTCCTGCGCTGCCCGCATCCAGCGGCTTCCCGCGACCTTCACCAGCCACCTTGTGGGGGGCCTACCCACGGAGCGTCGTCCGGTACGCGGTCGCCATTCAAGAACCTTTCCGCCCCAGCGGCCATCGGTTCTTCTCGCTATGTGTCCCGCCCACTGCCACTTCAGCTGAGCAATCCTTCGAGCGATGTCAGTAACTTTAGTTCTCCTGCGGATCTCCTCATTTCTGATTCGATCACGCAGGGAAACGCCGAGCATAGCTCTCTCCATTGCACGCTGAGTCACCTTGAGCCTCCTTATCAGACCCATAGTTAGCGACCAATTAACTATAATACTCCCTTTTTATTATTTTAGTTTTTTATATCATTAAAACAACGAGAATAGAGTATATTTAGATTAAACTTTATGTTTAAAGATTTTTTTACCGGAAGTTGACCGCGGAAACAACCACAGAACAGAAAATCTGTTCTGTGGAAACAACCATAAAATGTTCCTCGCTTTTGTGAGGTGAAAAATTGTGTGTTGCGCTCGGCAGTAAAGTTTTTAGCTTTGAAATCCTCGCTTCGCTCAGGATTCAATCTTTGATCAATCCTAGAATCCTTCGCTTGCTCTGCTTTCAATAGAGGTAACTTGCCGCTAAATAACCAACTTTCCAGCGTTGCATAACAAATAAGAACTTGGGTTATGGATACTAGATAACGGATAGACTTACTTATATACTTTTTTTTTAACATTCATAATAAACACCCAGACCAAGACAAATAGACATGTTCATGCACACAAATATTTGCCTTGTCCGGGGATCGAACCCGGGATCTCTGGCGCAGAAGGCGGTTTTAGTACCCCTACGCCAAACAGGTCGTCATAATAATAAATGATAAATGAATTTGTGTACCTGTATGGAATCAATCATTCAGTACGAGCGGTTTCCGCAACTCAACGACTTTTTGCGCTTATTGCGTCCGGAGGGTGTCAGGCCGGATCACGCCAGCCATCCCAGTTCCACCAGGAATGCTCGCGGTGCCTTCACGTCAGATCGGCTTCCCTGGGACTGCCTGGTGAGCCGAGCTACTTCACTCGGTAAGGGGCTACTCCGTCACAACCCAACAGGACATCATCTGCTGTCTCTACAGCCTCCATGTAGCCTCGGCATAGTGGGCTGCAGTGACACCTAAATTGAAAAGGTGCTTGTTAAAGTTACCGTGGCCCGTGATGGCTCCTGTTATAAAACGTAACAGCGGTCTACTGAGTTTAAGGAGACCTCTGGAGAGACGAGCGTCCGCGCGCGGAAGTGCTAATTTTGCTTGTCTGCACGTCTGCAGTAAAGCCTAGTAATGTTGGTGCAACTTAGCTGTGTGCTCATGGATCTTACCATCATACCAGCTAGACTTTTTTTTTTTTGCTTGCCTTCTCTCTGCCACGGGCCACGGAGGACCAGAGTTGCCTCGTCGCGGCTGGATGGGAGCGTAGGGGTCAGTTACTAAGATAATTCGTTTATTGTCTCTGTATGGATCTCATGTTGTCCGAAAAAATACATGAGATCGTCAGATTATTGAATGAGAGCTTTTTTTTAGGTTCACTTAACACCCCCTTAGAAAATCTAACGCGCTCGATTATTTATTTTTTTCATTTTTAACCCTTACGTACAGTCAGCAACGAAACTTGCCGAACAAAATAACGTTACAAAAGACACTAGACACATGAATTTTACATATGTTACTGAACATGTTACAAACAAAATTCCATTTACACTATACATTTCCAAAAGTAGCTATACAGTATATTTCCAAAGTGGCCGGACATTATATTTTCAAAAGTGGCTGGACAGTAAACTTTCAGTAGCTGGACGTAGTATCGTCTAAAAGTGATTTATTAGATCATGACCGGATCAATTTATGTAATTAAACATGTTCAGCTACTTTTGTAAAAATAATGTACATCTTTTATATCCTTTGGTATGTCTACGGACATTTGTATCCACAGCCTGTTCAGTTATATATGAACCTTTATAGTGTGCAGGGGTTTTGAAAACTTGGATGTGTTCATGGACTTTTGTTGCTGGCTGTACGACCACCATGCATCATGCAAAGGATCAGATTAGCATACGTACATTATTAAAAATACGTAGGACATTGATGCTATCAATGTCTGACGCGCTCGCGGAGTATGTGCATGCAACAGTTTTTTTTACGTATTTGAAAATCCCCCCACCGATGAAAAGGTATACATTATATATATTTTTTTTCTTCTTATCATCTAAGCTTCGCAACCCAATAGGTCTCTATGACGCTCGAGTAAATCCCCATTTAGCATCGTGGGCTCCCCTACTAATAGGTAGGTAGGGTATGTAATGCAATGTGTCAATATAATTACTAATCAATAATATGAATTTACAACGCGTGTGTATCAATAAATCGATAAAAAACATATAAAGTATTGATATAAAGATTGTATGTAGATATTGCATTGATGCAACTTACATTGCAACGTTAGATAATAATGCTAACTATTACGTTACATTTTTTTTTATATAAATTATAGTGTTTTTTATTCAATATTGATTTGTTAACAGGTTTTTAAGTCGGTGAGTAGTTATTTAATTATCTATTTTTTTACCATTTTTGCTACCTGCCTACCTATAAAAGACTATAAGCGTTTTACTTGTATTTTGGTTATATCGCGCTCTTCTAAGGATCATTCCAAATTTTAGCGAAAAAAATCTAAATTCTAATTAGATTATATTATTTTTATTATACTTACCTAGGCTGGCACCGAATCTAAAAGGTTTAAATTTTACTTTTTGATTTTTGAAGTCATTTGAAGATTTTATTTCACATTTTTAATAGTTAGAATAAGTTCCGCACTTCGGTTTGACTCAAACTTGTAGTGTAGGCAACTACTAGTTTGGGTCAAACCGCTTCACCAAAAAATCGACAGTTTTTTCAAGATTTCTTCAAAACTACTACTACCGATTTAAAAAAAATAAAATGGGACCAACTTGTGAACAAACCCGATGTTATAACGTTTGAATCATTTCGATCGGTTCAGGCGTTCACGAGTAATCGAAGAACATACATAAAAAAAAATACGCGACGAATTCATAACCTCCTTCTTTTTTGAAGTCGGTTAAAAGTAGCTGAGGCGGATAAAATGTGTCATATGTTGCATTCAAGTGTCCTAAACGTACTTCAATACACTTTTATGATTATTTAATCCAAGCTACAAAATATCAGTGTGCTTAATTTTATCCAAAAACGTTTAGCCTTTTGATTGCGTGATTAAGTAACAAACATCCTAAGATCTAAAAATCGTAATATCCAAACTTTCACATTTTTAATATTCAATACCCAATCTTATATCAATAGCATAATTCCGCAAGAAAAACTTACATGCAAGATGCACCGCATCTTGAATCTTGCATGTAAGTTTTTCTTGCGGAATTATGCTACATATTCTTTGATTTCTACTAAGTTAAGGATTTCCGCCAAGTAACGCCTGATTCTATCAAATACAATACTCAATCATAATGTACGAGTACATCTAGATGATGTAAAATAATGTAAGACCAGTGTTATGGACCCTGTTAGGCACCCAAATCAGAGGGCTAGGAGATCTTCTTCTTCTTCTTCATATCGAGTGTGGATTAGTGGCCACCTCTGGTGTTCGAGTAATATTTGTAGGAAGTAGTGTAGTACAAGGTGGCACTTTGTACCCATTACACAGAATACAAATCACAGTATGATTAGTAGGATTATAATACGAAAAATATTTCCTTTTTCAGATAGCCATGACTCTTTTACAGTTATCAGTACCACTTTTCGTCACAATATTGGCATTCACAAGCGCAAGATGTCCTCGTCAAGCCCAAGTAGCTACTCTAGCAGATCTGCTATCACCATCAAGCACAGAAAATGCATTAAAATTACTATCAATGGCAGCCTTAGGAGCAAAACCAGTAAGACTGGTAGAAGAAGCTGTGCCAAGATGCGCTAACCCGGCCGTGCCAGGCGCGAGATACACAGAGATCGTGCAGCCAAGAAGAGTTCTAGTAGAACGCCCACAAGAGTTGTACACAACAGCTGTTGTAACAGAGATGGTCTACCCGGGCGCGCCAATCCCGCAGCCATGCTCTTTCCAACCGCGTGCCGTGCCAGAGGTTTACCCAGCCGTGCCAGAATACCCAACCGCGCCAATGGCAATGGTTAACCCATTTTTGCCGGCGGCTTCACCAGTTTCCGCCATGGCCCCGCCAACTTCGACTTTGCTCCCGCCTATGGATCCTACTAAAGTCAGGAGTCAATTTCTAAGAAAGATACCCATACCACCGCCTTGTCTGTAAACTTTTAATGTAGTTTTATTTATTTGTTGAATAAATTTAAGTTTAATGTTTTTGTAGTGTTTTATTTTAAATAATTGTATAAGTATACTTGATAATAACAATGTAGAAGTAGCACATTAAAATATTATAGTTTTTTACCACCAACACCTATTAAACAGAGTGGAAATTTTGTTTAAGTCCATGATGTTTAGGTTGACTTTCAACAATGTACATAAGATAAATTTTAAATAGAAAAATATTTAAAAAAATCAACTCGGCCACAAGTGAAATTGCAAATGGGCTTGAACCCACGACCTTTGGAAATCCGGTTCAATGCTCTAACCACTGAGCTACCGAGACTTACAAGGTAAGATTACAAAAAGAGTGAAACAAATGACCAGTCATTTGTTTCACAGGTCATAGACTTTCGTCTTGAGACACTGCGGTAAGTTGAACGCGAAGATTTTACGGAGCTTTCCGAATGCTGCCCATCAGAATTGGATTCGACGGAAGATCTCTTTCTCGAAGTTGGACTTACCTAATTGGATTGTCTGTCCAAGGTAATCGTAGTGGTCAATCACTTCGAGTGTAGTGTTCCCAACGTGAATTGAAGTGGGTACAACATGGAAAATTGACATGATTTTCGTCTTTGTGAAGCAATATTAAATTAGGTTGCTTCTCAAAGACTTAGATCTGCTTATTTAGCTGCCGATAACGATGAGCATCCGCTAAGTTCTGAAGCCTCATTTCACATATATGTATATGTGTACGTATATGCAAATAAATATTACTATTACTATGTATGTATGTTTTTGTGTGCGCCTAAGAATACAAGTGTCACCACTCCCTTACATGTCTGGGATGTCGTAAGAGTCGACTAAGAGGCTCGACGCATTGAACACCTGTGTGAGAGAAGGAAAACTTGAAACAAACCCTCTACCAACCCGTCTGGCCAGCGTGGTACCAGTAGGCTAATAGCCTCCTATGAACGCCACAATAGGCGTGAGCTAGGAGAGGCTTAATGTCTAGCAGTGGACGTCCATAGGCTGATGATGGATGTTTTTGTGTACGTATGTATGTGTAATAGTTGTGGAATATAATCCTGTTCGTTGATAGGCTCTTACTATCTGCACTGGACTGCTAGCAGCAGGCACATTCTATGTTTTTTTTTGTTCCCAGTCCAGCATGGGAGGCACTTATCCAGCTAGCTATTATCAAAGATAAATTACTGATTATGCACCTTTATTTTGCACGTAATATAAGGTTTTTTAAAAGTCAAAAGGTCTCAATATTGTTATTCAAATAAACTTGTAGATATTCTTTTGAATAGTTAGTAATTTTTTTTCTATCAGTCATCCAGGACCTCTTTAAAGTGACAAGAAGAACGGCCGCAAGAAACATTTCGTAGCCCAACTGATTTGAGTCGTCGTCGCTGCTGGGTATATCTCCACGACGATCGGTCCTGCACCTTCGACCTTCACTAGTTCGTCGGTCCACCTTGTCGGGGAACGTCGTCCTGTGCGCAATCGCCATACCAGAGCCTTTTCGCCCCAACGGCCATCGGATGTTCTCGCTATGTGGTCCGCCCACTGCCACTTCAGCTGAGTAATCCTTCGAGCGATGTCGGTTACTTAAGTTATCTATTTAGTTTTTGAGTGTACATGTTAAAATGGCTGTAGTTCACGATTGTCCAAATTCCTAACTACACTCCAATTACCACAGCACAAGATAAACCTACATGTCAAAACAATTACTAAATAACTAGTCTGTTACGAAAACGTTTGCATCAAAATTATTATAAATAGAGCAACCTCATTTTTTGACCTAGTTTTTTTCAAGTGAAATTATAGAAATGTATAGAATTATCGTGTTGTTATTAACAGTGGCCTATGTAAGTTGAACTCAATACAATATTTTTTATTACGATTACATATAGCTATTATATAGATCTATACTAATACTAGCTGACCCGGCAAACGTTGTTTTGCCATATAAAAATAAAAAAAAAATTTAGAGGTGGACTACCCCTAACATTTAGGGGGATGAAAAATAGATGTTGGCCGATTCTCAGACCTACTCAATACGCTCACAAAATTTCATGAGAATCGGTCAAGCCGTTTCGGAGGAGTATGGGAACGAAAACTGTGACACGAGAATTTTATATATAAGATTATAAAGAGGAAAGATTTGTATTTTTGTATGTAACGAATAAACTCAAAAACTACTGGACCGATTTTGACGAAATTTGGTATAGAGAATCCTTAGACCCCAAGTAGTAACATAGGCTATAAATGATCCCAAAATTCCCACGGGAACGGGAACCACGCGGGTGAAACTAGTATAGCATATAGTTGGTGGTGAAAAAATTTTTGGACTATTCGAAAGTACTTATCTATAAGTCTATTTGAATAAAAATCTTTGACTTTGACTTTGACTATTGAACATGAAAATACTTTGATATTCAATAAGATTTTAACCATTTCCATTGCCTTAATTTACCAAAAAGGTTCTTTTGATTGAGCTTTTAAAGAATTAAATTTCTAACTTTGTCCCGTAGAATCATAAGCTTCTTAAAAATATTATATTTTCTTTAAACATTTGACGACCTGTTTGGCGCAGGGGTAATAAACCCGCCTTCTGCGCCAGAGGTCCCGGATTCGATCCCCGGACAAGACAAATATTTGTGTGCATGAACATGTCTATTTTTCTTGGTCTGGGTGTTTAATACATATTAAACACCCAGAGCAAGAAAAATAGACATACGTAATATACATATATTACGTATGTATTTACAAAAAATCGGCCAAGTCGAACTCGCACATGAAGGGTCTCGTCTCTCACCCAAGGTTGCCTGGAAGAGATTGCTACGTAGCAATAAGGCCGCCTGTTGTGTGTTCCTCTTTTTTGTCATTTTCTCTGTATGCGTTTGTTTTGTATCGTGTGCAATAAAGTTTCTATTATTATTATTATTGCCAAAATGCCACTATAATTTTTCGTCTGCAAAAATTACTTTCTTTTTCATAGTGTTTGTATGAATGGCTAAATATATTTCGTTCAAACCAATTTTCGTTAAAAGTTTTTATAAAGATCTACATCATTTTTTTTTTTTAACTTTCTTATTTTAAAAGTTAAAGGGGGGGGGGGGGGACACAAATTTTACCACTTTTTAAGTGTACATCTTTGAAACGGTTGACTTTGAGAAAAAAATCGTTTTAGAAACCTCAATGCAATTTTTAAAGACTTATCTATAGATACCCCACACGTATAAGTTTGATGAAAAAAAATTTCAGTGTCAGTTCCATGTATGGGGAGCCCCCCCTTAATACATATTTTTTTTTATTTTTGTATAAAAACCGTAAAGCGGTTTACAGATTACATCTACCTACCAAGTTTCAACTGTGTAATCTTTATAGTTTTGGAATAAAGTGGCTGTGACATACAATGGACGGACCGAATCTATAAGGGTTTCGTTTTTTGCCTTTAGGCTACGAAACCCTAAAAAAGAGGTATAATATTATGTATGTTTATCTAGTAGCCATAACACAAGTTCTTAATGAAACTTAACGTGGGCTAGATTTGGTGTGATTGTATGCAATTCCTTTTTTTTTATTTTAATTGTATTTTAGTAGTTTTAGTTTAGTAGCAATTACGTGTGTACCTGAAATACACCCGCGTTTCACCCTCGTGGTTCCCGTTCCCGTGGGATGAGAGGGATAAAAAAAACTGTGTTTTAATTGAGACTATCTACTATCTCTGTGCTAAGCTTGATCCAAATCCGTTCCGTAGTTTTTGCTTGAGAGTAACAAATATCGTTACAAACTTTATTACTAATATTAGTACTAATATTACTGGGTATAGGCCTCCCCCAAAAAGGGGGGGGGGGTTGCCATAATCGCCACCCTTGGCAGGCGGGTTGACGATCGCAGTATGGCCAAGATTGTAGGAGACGCTGCTGCCCGTCTCCTGGAGGCTGAGTCCCTTAGTCGCCTTTTACGACACCCACGGGATGAGCGGGGGTAGTGCTATTTCTAAGCCGACACTACACAGCTTGAAGTAGAACTTAACAAAATTTATTTTTCAGGCCCAAGCACAATGCTTACCAGCTCCAATAACAATAACTTACGCGTCACCGCCACCAACAGTTGTTGAAATTGCACCATCACCATGCGAAACTCCTTTGCCAGTGACAGTAAGCTATGCGACTCCACTGCCACCTATTTACGCTACTTGCACACCAGTACCAGCACCTGAAACACCGCCAGTCTTATGTGCAACGCCGGTGCCGGTACCAGCGACGCCCGTGCCAGTGGCTGCAACGCCCGTGCCAGTCACTGCAACGCCCATGCCAGTACCAGCAACGCCCGTACCAGTCACTGCAACGCCGTTGCCAATATGCGCAACTCCTTGCGCACCGCCGCCTGCCGCACCCGTGACAGTAACATATGCTTGTCCACCACCACCACCACCACCGAATCCATGCGTTCCAGTAATATGCGCAACACCGCTGCCACCAATTATTGTAACGCCAGAGCCGAGTCCCCCTGAAACGCCAGAGCCAAGTCCCCCCGAAACGCCGCGACCAATCTGCATATTGCCGCCTCCTTGTCCGGATTTTATTGAAATATCAGTGCCAATCGACTTGGAAAGCCTATTCTCACCATCGGCGTGCCCAATTACGGCTCTTTCACCGTTTCTTCCAGGGTTACCAGCACCTTCATCTTGTTGTGGAGGTTGTAAGTATTTGAGGAGACCTCCTATACCGCCACCTTCCCTTTAAATTACAAGATATATTTTCTTTCTTCTTCTTTCAAGTACCATTGTATTTTTTTTCTTCTAAGCCCCAATGTCAAAATCAGACTAGATTGAAGTCAAAATATGTTTTAATATATAAAAGACAACACCAAGGTGTATTATACTATTATACCTTTTTTTTGGTGATGGGCTCTTTTCTCCGCATTTAGACTCCCATGTGGTCCGTTATGCGTGAACATAGCATCGGTATGGCTAGTCAAGCCATCCAAGCTCCTCCCAGAAGCGCAGAAGCCTCCTGGGGCGTTCACAGGCTTCTAGGAGCGACCTCACGTCATTGAGGATTGCTCGTTGTGCGGCCAAACCCACGCACTCCAGGATCACGTGGGCGGCTGTTTCCTCTGCGTCCAGGCATCCCCTACATAGGGGGCTGTCTGTCGCATTCATGATGAATAGTTGTCGGTTTAAATTTAGGTGATCTGGTAAGTGTGCCTACAACTATTCGGAGGTCTGGACGATTAAGGCTGAGCAGTCTACAGGTCAACCGCGGCGAGACTGCAGTCATCGCCAACTTGGACTATCTACATCTTGTTTGATCTACCCAACGCTTATTATGTGCAGCACGAGTACGCTGTCTTACCCATGAGCGCAGTTGGCTGAACGGGAGTGGCAGAATGTGTATGGGTCAAGCCACTGTTGTGGAGGATCCCCTTCTTGCCAGCTCATCGGCGGCATGTTCCCGTGTGATCCACTATGCCCTTTAATCCATTGTAGGATTACTCTGTTGTTGGATGCTAAACGATCCAAGACTCGGTGGCATTCGTAGACAATACTGGAGTTGATCGTGTTGGCCTCCAGTACTGTTAGGACGGCCATACTGTCGGTCAGCATGCGGATGTTCAGTTCCTTCATACCTCTAGACAGGGCCGTTGTAGCTGCGTTTACTATTGCAACACATTCGCAATGAAATATCGAACTGTGTTGGCCTAGTGCTAGTGATGTTTTGATATTTAGGTCTTGTGAGAATACTCCGGCTCCAGTGCCAATTAACTATTACTATGCTAGTAGATGATTCAGTGGTGAACGGAAGAAAAATGTATAGTATTATAATTTTAAAGTAACCTCTAAATTTCAACAATAACTGAGAATATTTAATGGGTGTTGTTTGTATTGTTATGCAACTTTAAAACTGATTTCTAGTAATTTTTTTTTTTTTGTTAAACTTGTTTGTCCCTTTTTTTTAGAAAAATATATTTTTAAGGAAAACCTGTAATTGGCTTTACTAGATTACGATATAGACCTATTTAATTAAACAATTTGTAACGCTGTTGGTTTTCGAATAAATAAATAAATAAATACACTAAACTATTATAACTTGAGCACACTCTATAATTTGCACGATTATTTGACATACATTCAGCAAATAGGGGTTTGTATCCAAAATACAATTTTTACACATAAGTAATACGTTTGTGCTATAACCCTGCTTGTATTTACTGTCTATGAATTGGCAATTGAAATGTGTATTTCCTAATAAAATATTTTCTCTGAAGTATTGCATCATTTCATTTTTATGCCTATGCCCAGCAGTGGACTGCGACAGGCTGATGATGATGATGATTGCATCATTTTATTTCATAATTTTCAGTGCTTTTATTTACAGATTTTTATCGCGTATCACTATTTATCAAGATTTTTACGGAAATTTAATACGTCCCTTGCAAAAGCACCACAACGTCTTGATTGTTACGATTGTTGAAGATTGTTACGTTTTGTAAGATCTGATTGTTACCTTTGTCCATTGCCCAAACATTATGTTATAGTAATAAGTGGAAAATTTGCTGATTTAAGTTATATTTAGTTATTATTTTACTTATAAGACTCAAATAAACTAAATAAATAAATAAAATAAAACGTTGGGCTATATCAATTTTCGTAAGAAATCACAAATAGTTAATACACGACTAAAATCTATTTAAGTTGTTTTATTTACTGATATTAGATTAATAAATTGATTTGTTTTAAGCTATGGATCTCTGACAGACGGACAGACAGACTGATGACTACGACAAAGAATAGAGTTTCATCATTTCAAAATGAAAGTCACATTACGTTTTTTTTACATTTACCTGCAAACTTATAATGTGCATACGCCATTTGTATCGCAATAGTGGCATTATGAAACTTTTGGGTTAACTTGGCGCAAAGGAAATCCAAAATAACTCAATAAATAAGCTTTTTTGTAATCGTGCGCAATAATAATCATTGATATTAAACTAAAAACTTACCGCAAACTTACTGTAAAGGCATCTACAAAAAATGTTCTTCTTTCTTATTAATGGCCTCCTCGCGATAAAATTCGCGAATTTTGCCAATGTCAAGTAAATATATTTTGTAGTATAAAGAAATTGTACGGTAAAATCTAAAAAACGCTATGACCCGCGGCCATTTTTTTCCTACAAAATATGTTACACCTGCCACTTGTAACGAAGTTGATATCTACACTGACAAAAATATGCCAAATTGACTAAAGTTGGAACAATCTTCCACCACCGGTCAAAAACTCCAAAACAGTTAATTCTTTCAAAAATCAACTTGAAAAGCATTTACTTCATTTGCAGAAATCTAACACATAGGTGGCCGTCTCGTACTTTCGTACTTACATCTGTATTTCGTGCATTCGGTATTTTGTACATCTGTATTTGTTGCGGTTGTAACTAGCAGTTTCTCAAAATGTTTAAAATTTCCTTAATGGGACACACACAATTGGTGATTTTATGGATATCGTAATACTGCAACTGTTAACTTCACTATTATGTTGATTTAAGAACACAATTTTGATGTTTGTTAATACGCATATAACTTTAATATTGTTATTATATATTTACTTTTGATACAGCTTAAATACTAATTTTAGGTATAACTATAGTAATCTTTACGCCATGCATGTGCCGCAAAATTGTCACTGGCACACGTTGGCGCTACGGAAGACCAGAGCTGTGGCCTTGTGTCAGGTCATAGCATACCTGAGTAGCGACCAATTTAGTTATTTTCTAGTGTAATGCAATTATGTAATGTTCCTACTGTGTAAAATAACCATTAAACAATTTTTCTTTCTTTCTTTCTTTCTAAAGCCGCTCAACTGGCCATTGGGTAGCGCTGCTAATTTGGGCTTCGACCATTTATGGTCTCGTCTTAAAAATATATGTTGCATCGGCTTGGGAGTTTTTTTAATGGATTCGGAACGAACCATTCTTTATTTTACAAATAAAAAAACACAGCCATCCATAAAGACGAGGCCAGAAAAAAAAATTGTGACAGGTGTCAATCAAGTGGTGTCAAATTACAAAAAAATAAAGTGCCGTTCGAGTGTATAACTCAGTTTTTTTTACATGACGTTTTATTTATATTGGTCTAGAATATAATCATCATGATTTTAAAAGTATAAAAATCATAGGTTATCGCTGAAATGTTTTTAAATATAAGTATTTTTATGACCCAAGGTCATAAAAATATTTTAATTTTACTCACTTTTTAGAGTTTTTTCTCTCTGTCTTAAGTGCTGATTAACAAAAAGAAATAAGTTATACAGTCGAAACCCACTTATATAAGTTGCAAGTGCCATTCGTACGCTTTACAAAAAACAAAACGTTATCACCATACGTGGCCACAAAGAGTCTCTTTTGACGGTTTTTAAGTGTGCGCGCCGAAATTTTTAGGTGTCGAATGACATGGCCGATGAGAGGCACCGAGCGGGTGGCAATCTGGCCAATAGAGCGGCTATGATGTTGCCACTACTCAAATACAAATGCGAGCCTACCCACGGAGCGTATAAGTATTATACTTCCCGATAAAATGGTGGCGGAGAGTAAGTTATACCAAATGTTCAAAAATCTACGGGCTAACGATTCCGTTTCTCATGGAATCCACAAGCACTGAGGAACTGGTTATCTAATCCTCAACTGTTAGAACAGAACAACAGTACAATCATTGTTTTTTTGGCGCCAAACTTAGATAAAATGAACTCTAAAAAATTTTACCCATCCCAAAAAATTAAAACTCTGATGTGCACAACGCCGCTAAAGAAGTTTTCACTTATAAAAAAAAATCAAAACATAAAAAACATGAAAACAATTGACCAACTTTATTGCAAAAAAATTATCAAGTAACATTGTGCAATGACAGTAAAGACACGTCAAATATGATAATTATTTTGTAAGTTAACTATTACTGCTTCAAAATATCATGTCAGCCAAGTATTAAATTCATAGGAGAATTAGATTTTTTTCAGTGACTTGTGTACACCGATCTATAAGATATGAAAGTGGCAAAATACTGCTGTCTTTTTGCGTTTTTAATTTTCGACGTAAGTTGTATTTTTTTGTATTTTTAACACAGATATCCAACTAATATTATTAGGTAACGTAAAAGTATGACACTTTGTTTGTTTGTTACTCTTTCACGAAAAACTACTGAACTGCTTTTCATAAAATTTGGAACACAGATATAAGATAACCTTTTTTTTATACTAGGAAAATGCATCCCTAGCCCCCAGGTACAGGGGCGATTCGAAATGTAGGACTCTCCAGCAGGCCTACCGCCATCTTTTAGAAACCGTCATGTCGTAAGAACGTTTTGTTTTCCTTTTGTTTCAATACTGTTTAAATTGCAAACTTGACTTTATTTGACCTAAGACGTCATAGTAGGTTTGATTGATAAAAATCTTGTTTGAGTGAATGATTGAGCGATGACGCCACAAAACTTCCGTCAAAAGACAAGCTTGTTTTAAGAGGTTCGCGGTACGATATGACATATAACAACATTGCGCCGATACAAACTGACATTAAACAATATTGCGTTAAGAGATGGCGGTAGGCCCCTTGGAGTACACGGCCTATACAAACATATAGGCCATGCACTCCATAGGGTACTACCAACTAAAACTCCTAGAAAGATAGAAGATAGCCTGGATTAAATCATAGGCTACTTTTGATCCCACGGGAACGGGAACCACGTGGCTGAAACCGCGGGCGTCAGTTAGTACTGAATAAAGATTTTCTATTATATTTATATGACCGCCTCAGTGGTCTAGTGGTACAGCCACCGGTATCAGACCCAGGGGTCCCGGTTCGATTCCCAGCGGGGGTACATATTGTATTCGGTTTGGTTGGTGGTAGGACTTGCTGTAAGTCCGCTTGGCTAGCTACCACCATCTTATCTAAGTCTGACGCCATAACAGCAATGTTTTCAGCATTGTTGTGTTCCGGCAGTTACAGATAAGATAGCCAGTTCTTCATCAGCGGCTGAGGGTTCGGGGAGAGGCTCGTTTTAATGAAGGCTAAGAGACTCCCCGTCGCCCCGTCCTAAAGCTGGATTATTTATCTTAATATACAATAATGTCCTAAGAATCTTTAACACACTTTTTAAAGTTACATACAAAAAAAAACTCGTTATTAAAATATAAACAAAATCTTTACAGCTTTCTCGCGGCGAAATCTACGAATACACAAGAAACACAAAAGTTACCTATAGACGTTCAAATACTATAACATCTACAAAGAAAACTAGCATTTCCATATCTACATCAGAAAACACAGCTCGATTCCTGCCAAAATCAACAACAAACACGCCAAGTTGCAGCATAAAGGGGATATTGCAAGAGCTTCCAGAAATAGGCAATTCAAAAATTTCCTCGCCAAACTTGACTAGCCCTGCAAATTTCCCGCCAAAAACTGCAACGGACCCGCCAAGTATTGGTGAAGTGACGCCATTGCCAGAGTTTAGTCAGCCATCTTTGCAACGCCCACCACTATTGGAAAAGATCCGCCATTGAAACGTTATGCTAGACACATGAAAATAGTTCCTACTTTTTTATGCTTTTAAAAATGTTCCAGTGACTGTGACATAGTAAAATAAAACAACTTTTACGAATTTAATTACTATAGTAATAATAAGTGTACTTCGATATAACACCGTATTTATTTAACCTCCTGACCCTAGAATGACTATAGATAGGACATAAAACGACTCAAAAATCTACTGTCTTTTTTATTCAACTTACATCGGAAAAATACAAGTGGTCTAGTAATCCTTTACTAAACAAAAAGAGCCATCAGTGATTTTCTGGAGATGTTGTTTTAGTGTCAAAATTACTGCGGAAAGGGGACGTGCGACCACGCGCCGGCGCATAGGTAAATATATCGATTTTAATTATTGAGAATATCGTGTAATTCCTTTGTTTTTATATCATAACATGCTAACTTGTAATGTAAGTAATGAAAAATGGTTATATTTTCAAACAATTGTAGAATATGAGGATGTTACCAACCTCAAATGTTTTATGTTCTAGGGGTAGGAATCATGTTTGTTGTTCATAACATTTTGTTCACTTTATGTCCTGTATACAGGAACGGGGTTGTCAATTTTTGTTCTTTCGGGATTGTCTAATGAAGAGGTTTTTTCAATAATTGGCTGAATCTGATGGAGATTTCTCAATCATTGATTCTGACAGTGATCCAACAAACTCCTTCATCGACGAAATACAAGCTCCTTCACCATCATTGTCATCTTTTACCGTAAATAGGCGCTCACGTGCAAGGAATTCCACAATCCGTGGCCGTGGTCGGGGCCTTTGCCTAACACCAGTAGAAATACGGATAATAACATTTTGTTAGATAAGTGGACTACTACTTTTTTGGTGATACATAATTATAATAACACTTTTTGTTATGAGGTGTAATACCATTTTTTATTAATATATTATGTTAATTTTTTGTAGTTCCTAGCTTCGCATTGTAAGTCTGATTGCAGTGTATAGTATGTAACTTAAGCTTGATTACTTTGATCTCCAAAATAATTTAATTTATTAATAAAAATATTTGAAAACTACCGTTTTGTTTATTAATTTATTAAATTACTGACTTGTTCCTATGTTCTAATGGTACATATGTTCATATGTTCTAATGGTAGAACATAATATTTATCAGTTGACCACAATTGTACTTAATGTAGAACTTGAAAGAAAAGCTAGATTTTCCACATATATATTTTTTTAAATATTTTTTTGTTAGAAAATTTCATGTTAATTTGACAAAAAAAAGTGGTCTCTATAGTCAGGAGGGTAAGTAGTATTATTTTTGGTGATTTTAAAGTTTTTTTTTTGATATCGTCGCCTTTTCTGTTGAAAAAACAAAAAAGTTGTTTTATTGCAATGCAATGACGAGTCCACGAAGAAATTTAAGATGTGCTTAAAGTAAAATAATTTTAAAAATTATTGTTTTTCATTTCCTCTATAATAGTTGTAATTGGCATTTATTTTTGTCACTTAGGAAATAAACTGACCGACTAATAACTTTAGGATTGAAAGGAGAAGAGAGGTCCATAATTTACCAAAAAATTCTAAGTGCAAACGATACCATATTCTGGGAATGTATACCATATTCTGGGAAATAAAGATTATGATTATGATGATGATGATACGGTCAAGCTGTGTGCCCGGGAATTCACTAGACCTACCTAACTCAATATACCTAAGTTGCAACTTCCTAATCCATGGGGTATCGGAGCTATGGGCTGTCAAATTATCCGAAAAACGCAATTTTTGACTTGGGTTTTCTCACAGCTATCGATACGACCGATCTGTGTGCCCAAGGATTTACTTGAACTATCTGACTAAATCTACTAGAGTTGCAACATTCTAATCCATGGGGTATCGGAGCTATGGGCTGTCAAAGTTTCCAAAATATGTAATTTTTGATTCAGGTTTTGTCACAGCGAAGTGCAATAGATCAGGTCAAACTGTATGCCCAAGGATTCCCTAGAACTACCTAACTAAATGTACTCAAAATGCAATATCCTAATCCATAGGGTATCAGAGCTAGGTCAAATAATGTGAAAGATGAAAATTTTTACTTGGATTTTCTGACAGCTAAGTGCAATCGATAAATAATAAATAAATAAATATTTCTTACACTCACACCAATTAACCTAGCCCCAAAGTAAGCACTGTAAGGCTTGTGTTATGGGATACTAGGTTAACGGATATTTTTTTTTTTTTTTTTCTTTTATTTAGGAACAAACAGTTTCTTAAAATATAATAAGTATATAAATCAGATTAAAAGTAAACCTAGAGTCCCCTAAATTATAAAATAAAAAACAGTAGAAAAAAGGACAACAAAGTACTTAAACAATTACACAAAATTTAAATTAACAAGCCTAACAGATAAAGATTTGTACACACAATTCACACACGGATACTTTTAATTATGTTGTTATCACATTTAAAACAAAATTATATATATAATATATAAATATATAAAAATATAAATACATATAATTATACATATTACGTATTTATGTGTAGAAATATGTATAAACGTCCATGACTCAGATACAAATGCTCGTATTCATCATACAAACTTTTCCCTTACCGGGATTCGAACCCGGGACCTCAGAGTAAGCGACACCTTGAAACCGGTGTACGTACCACTCTACCACGGAGGTCTTCCACGATACGATCAAGCTGTGTGCCCAAGGACTAGAACTACCTGACTAAACCTGCTAGATTTGCAACATTTTAATCCATGGGGTATCGGAGCTATGGGCTGTCAAAGTTTCCAAAATATGCTATTTTTGACTTAGGTTTTGTCACAGCGAAGTGCAACAGATCAGGGGGGGCTAATTGTCTAATTTTAAAATCTATCGCAATCCCTTTCAATTCTCCATTTGAAAGATATTTACATACATCAGGTTGTCACTATTTGACATTTGATAGGAATTGTGATCGGGACGCGTTTTGAAAGGTATTGAATGAACGAAATTGAACTGTCTAAGCATAGTGACAGACGAAAATATCTTTCAAATGTATGGAGAAGTGTCAAATGAAGTGTCATTTAAAACATATATCGTTCCGAAAGGGATTGCGACTATGAGTTACAGAATTCCATAAGTCATTATCACAATCACAATACCTTTGAAAGGGATTGTGATAGATTTTGAAATTAGACAATAAGGGGGCAGTTTAAACGGTGTGATCAAGGATTCCCTAGAACTACCTAGCTAAATGTAGTTAACTTGCAACATCTTAATCCATGGTTGATTGGAGCTATGGACTGTCAAAGAATTCAAAATATGCAATTTATGACTTGGGTTTTTTCACAGCTAAGTGCAATCGATCAGCCCCCTAATTGTCTAATTTCTAAATCTATCACAATCCCTTTCAAAGGTATTGTGATTGTGATAGTGATTTATGGAATTGTGTAACTTATAGTCGCAATCCCTTTCAGAACGAATGATGTTTTAAATAACACTTCATTTGACACTTCTTCATAGATTTGAAAGATGTTTTCGTCTGTCACTTGGCTTAGACATTTTGTTCATTCAATACCTTTCAAAACGCGTCCCTATCACAATCCCTTTCAAATGTCAAATAGTGACCGCCTGAAGTATGTTAATATCTTTCAAATGACGAATTGAAAGGGATTGCGATAGATTTTAAAATTAGACAATTAGCCCCAGGTCAACTGTATGCCCAAGGATTTCTTAGAACTATTTTACTAAACGTACCCAAATTGCAACATTCTAATCCATGGGGTATCGGAGCTATGGGCTGTCAAAGTGTCCAAAATATGCAATTTTTGACTTAGGTTTTGTGACAGCGAAGTGCAATAGATCAGCAGGCCTACCGCCATCTTTTAGAAACCGTCATGTCGTGAGAACGTTTTGTTTTCCTTTTGTTTCAATACTGCAGGCCTACCGCCATCTTTTAGAAACCGTCATGTCGTGAGAATGTTTTGTTTTCCTTTTGTTTCAATACTGCAGGCCTACCGCCATCTTTTAGAAACCGTCATGTCGTGAGAACGTTTTGTTTTCCTTTTGTTTCAATACTGCAGGCCTACCGCCATCTTTTAGAAACCGTCATGCCGTGAGAACGTTTTGTTTTCCTTTTGTTTCAATACTGCAGGCCTACTGCCATCTTTTAGAAACCGTCATGTCGTGAGAACGTTTTGTTTTCCTTTTGTTTCAATACTGCAGGCCTACCGCCATCTTTAAGAAACCGTCATGTCGTGAGAACGTTTTGTTTTCCTTTTGTTTCAATACTGCAGGCCTACCGCCATCTTTTAGAAACCGTCATGTCGTGAGAACGTTTTGTTTTCCTTTTGTTTCAATACTGCAGGCCTACTGCCATCTTTTAGAAACCGTCATGTCGTGAGAACGTTTTGTTTTCCTTTTGTTTCAATACTGCAGGCCTACTGCCATCTTTTAGAAACCGTCATGTCGTGAGAACGTTTTGTTTTCCTTTTGTTTCAATACTGCAGGCCTACCGCCATCTTTTAGAAACCGTCATGTCGTGAGAACGTTTTGTTTTCCTTTTGTTTCAATACTGCAGGCCTACCGCCATCTTTTAGAAACCGTCATGTCGTGAGAACGTTTTGTTTTCCTTTTGTTTCAATACTGCAGGCCTACCGCCATCTTTTAGAAACCGTCCTGTCGTGAGAACGTTTTGTTTTCCTTTTGTTTCAATACTGCAGGCCTACCGCCATCTTTTAGAAACCGTCATGTCGTGAGAACGTTTTGTTTTCCTTTTGTTTCAATACTGCAGGCCTACCGCCATCTTTTAGAAACCGTCATGTCGTGAGAACGTTTTGTTTTCCTTTTGTTTCAATACTGCAGGCCTACCGCCATCTTTTAGAAACCGTCATGTCGTGAGAACGTTTTGTTTTCCTTTTGTTTCAATACTGCAGGCCTACCGCCATCTTTTAGAAACCGTCATGTCGTGAGAACGTTTTGTTTTCCTTTTGTTTCAATACTGCAGGCCTACCGCCATCTTTTAGAAACCGTCATGTCGTGAGAACGTTTTGTTTTCCTTTTGTTTCAATACTGTTTAAATTACAAGATTGACTTTATTTGACACAAGACGTCGTAGTAGGTTTGATTGATAAAAATCTTGTCTGAGTGAATGATTGAGCGATGACGCCACAAAACTTCCGTCAAAAGACAAGCTTGTTTTAAGAGGTTCGCGGTACGATATGACATATAACAACATTGCGACGATACAAACTGACATTGAACAATATTACGTTAAGAGATGGCGGTAGGCCCCCTGGTCAAACTGTGTGTCTAAGAATTTCCGAGAACTACTTTACTAAACGACTTTACTAACCTAAAATGCAACATCCTAATCCATGGGGTATCGGAGCTATGGCCTGTCGAAGTTTCCGAAATATGCAATTATTGACTTGAGTTTTTTTACAGCTAAGTGCAATCGATATTACCTATATACTCTTTGCTTACTGTTCTTCAGATACAACTCTCAATCTCTTTGTTATATTTTCTTATAGACGCACTGATACAGTTGCTTATTGTCTACCCAAATGCTTTTCCAGACGATTCTTTGCTCTTGTTAATTTCATAGTTTTTGTTAGGCACCTGAGCTTTAGTCCTCTAAGTTTTGTTTATTTGAAGTAATTAAATTCTTTGTGTTTTAACACCTCTTCTGGTTTATGAAATGTACTTTAATATTATGTTCAACTTAATAACTTTAAATATTATGTTCAACCTTTTCCCCCTTCAGGGGGGAGAGTACTGGTGTACTGAGATACAGGCTTAACGCTAAGTTCAGACACCAGTCTCTCACAATCTTTGTTAATGATTTATATTTTTATGTTAAGAAACCGCCATTATAATGTATAAAGATTGTGGAAGAGTAAATAAAGAATTTATTTATTTATTTATCAGGCCCCCTACTCTTGACGCGATCACAATGAGATCGAGATTGAATTAATGTCAAACGTCAGTAATTATGACTAAAATAAGTAATTAAACTAATACTTAATACTTGAAATTAGTAAATAAAGTAACTTTGTACTCTATTAATCGATTTTAGAGGCACGTAAAATCGAATCAACGTCGAAAATCAGTAATAATTATTGACATTCAATCTCGATCTCAACGCGATCCAAGGATGTCAAGGATGATGGCCAAGGATTCCTTAGAATCTAATTAGGTATTCACTTGACTACCGATGACCTAAACCTACCTACAATATTTTTTATAAACTATATTTTTTTGTAAAAAATTACTTTGTTTTTCAGTGTTTGTATGAATGACAAAGTTATATTTGCGGACAAAGGAAAATGTGCTATTGCTCTGAAACTGCTAAATATATTTCATTCAAACCAGTTTTCGTTAAAAGTTTTTATATAGACATATATATTTTAGATTTTTCACATTCTTATTTTAAACACACATTTTACCACTTTGGAAGTGTACATCTTTCAAACGGTTGACTTTGAGAAAAAACCGTTATACTTATGGTAAATATTATATAGAAAAATATTGGAAAAAATTAACTCGGCCACAAGTGAATTCTCAGACGGGAAACGAACCCGCGACCTTTGGAAATCCGGTCCAATGCTCTAACCGCTGAGCTACCGAGACTTCCCGTCTGAGAATTCACTTGTGGCCGAGTTAATTTTTTCCAATATTTTTCTATTTAAAATTTACCACAAAAATAGCATTGAAAAATGCAAAAATTACAAAATTATAAAAAACCGTTATATTAGGAACCTCAATGTAATTTTAAAAAGACCTAACTATAAATACCCCACACGTATAGGATTGTGAAAAAAAAACTGTTTTAGTTCCATATATATATATATTTTAATTTTTGTGTAAAAACCGTAAACCGGTTTACAGAATGCATCTACCTACGAAGTTTCAACAGTGTAATCCTCATAGTTTTGGAATAAATGGCTGTGACATACGGACGGACAGACAGACAGACATGACGAATCTATAAGTAGAGTTCCGTTTTTTGCCATTAGGCTACGGCACCCTAAAAACACTGTAATAGTGATAATAGATCATGCTCAATCTCATAAGATCTCATCTCATTAATTTTGATCATTCATTTATCAATAACACGTGCTTTTGATAAGTATTTTTTTTATCTCGATCGAGATAATATTCATCTAATATAAAATATATAAATGATTTCTTCTCTTAATACATTTATTGTTTTAGAAAATCTGTTGATGGAAGGAAGGTGCTAAATTATTTTGAAAATGACGTCTAGTTTAATTTTGTTTGTGATTTATCAACTACTTTGTACGCAGGTAACTCTTTTGTTTTACTTCATATTTTTTGTTTTCTTTTTTCTTTATTTTTATTATAATGGGCCTGATGGCACTGTGGCACCATGCGCAATGGGAGTCATGGGTTCGATTCCCACCTGACACATTTTTTTTTCACGGCGGGGAGACTCTTAGCCTTCATCATACCTGATGTAAAGTATTGATAAGGCTGAAGATGGAAGCGAGCTTCTCCCGGAATCTTCAACCACTGAGAAACTGGTTATCTGGTGTAGATTTGTGTTTGTTCTATTTCTTTATTTACATCGTTCATCAAACCGAACAATCAAACAATATGTTATTTATTTATTTATTGAAAAAGATTCACCAAGGACATATCTTTACACATTTTTACAACAAAAATTACAACCTGACTAGGCCAAAAGACATGCCATTACAGGTCAATACAGCATTTTTTATTTTATTATTTACTAGCTTTAAAATAACAAAGTTAAATTATTAAACAGGTCGGAATTTTTTCAACCGCACTTGAACCGATAAAAAAGTCTTTGAATATGCTTGTTTTTTATTAAAAAAAGGAATGGTTCTTTTGAGTAAAATTCTCTAAATATTAGAGTAACTTTTCTTTCCGGTGCCACCTTAAACTCCCTTATACCTAGGTAAATACCAATAATAAACTTCAAAACCATTTACGCTAGTCTCGTCCTTATCTAAGTCTGACGCCATAACAACAATGTTTTCAGCATTGTTGTGTTCCGGCGAGACTTATTTTTGTGTTATAAATATTTTTATGTTATAAATAAAAAAAACAACCCGGGATCATCAACAACTCATGTCATCAGCGACATAAGACTAGTTGTTTTTTTTTCTAGTATATTTTCTTGTTTAATATTTATAATACAAAAATAGAAAATAATCAATTAAATGAATACGTCTGAAACCATTAAACGGATCCATGAATATCCTCGTCTCAGCCACATGACACCCACTGCTAGGTATAGGCCTCCCCCAAAAAGGGAGGGGGTTTGCCATAATTGCCACGATTGGCAGGCAGACAGGGTTGGCGGTCGCAGAATGGCCAAGTTTGTAGGAGACGCTGCTGCCCGTCTCCTGAAGGCTGAGACCCTTAGTCTCCTTTTACGACACCCACGGGATGAGAGGGGGAGATATAAACATATATTTTATCACACCAATTATCTAGCTCACATTAAGTTTAATAAAGAACTTCTGTTATGGCTAACGGATACAGACATACTTACGAGTATATACTGTTTTATGTAAACACATAATTATTAAATACCCAGACAAACAAAGACAAATAGGCATGTTCATGCACACAAATATTTGTCTTCTCTGGGGATCGAACCTAAGATAAAAGGCGGGTTTAGTACCCCAGCGCCAAATAGGTCTATTTTATACGTACATCTTATGTTTTGGCGCGCACTGTTCATTGAAATAAAACAACTTTTACGGATATCAAACGACATTTAATTTGTGCCATAGTAAATGTCTAACCGTATCCGAACGAAAATAAATTAACTTTTCGAGGGTAGACTTATAAGTAGCCAGTCATCCCGTGACCACGGCAGCTGTAAAGGTGCCGAAACGTCGGGAAAATCAAAAAACCCCTAAAAAACCTAAAAATGCGGACAATTGCAGCTTAGTTCGTGGAAGTATGGCGCGTTTGATATCCGTTAAAGTTGTTTTATTTTAGGTCTATTTTAGTTAAATCTCATCTCAGACTTAGGAGACTAGCCCCCATATTCTAAGTCGTTCCTCCAAAACTTTTTACACTCCACTCAACCTCGTCGTGGGTAAAAATGGTAGTTTGCGCTAGGCCTAACACGGAGTGGCTACGTACTCTTTTGCTCCTCCAGGTCCTTTCGGAGTTATGACTTAGAATACCGATTTCGAGGAGTATTTCGAAGAGGTTTTCAATGAGGTTTCGTTAAGTCGAGGACGAGTAAGTTTTGGAGGAACGACTTAGAATATGGGTGTAGGATTCGTTTCCAATAAAGGATTTCTAAAATAGTACAGCGTGTGAAAGTTAATAACTAATTTCTATACTTTTTCTTTTTCAGAATATTTTGGCACAATTTCTACCTTTGGCAAATGGGTACCAAGCGCTACTTGGCAACCCGAATCAGATACTTGGCTACCGCCAATCAGCACCTGTCTACAATTATGTCCAGAACCAACCCAGTTTGCCAGTTATAAATCGGCAAACCGTGCCAGTCAGTCAAGTATTAAATTTGCCGCCAAGCAATCAGCTACTCGGTTTGCCAGTCCTAAACGGGGCACCAGTATTGTACATTCCAGGTGGCATCCAAGCAAACACTTTGCCAATCAGAAACGTGCCAAATGTGCCATTAACCAACCAAGTAATCAGAAATCCGCCATTGGTAAATCAATTATCTAGTTATCCATTTGGGAGCGTGCCAATAGTAAATCAATTGAATCCGTTGAACAGTTCGCCAGTCAACGCTTTACCATTTGCGAGCGCGCCAATTGTAAACCAACGGAATAGTTTGCCATTGGTAAATGCATTGAACAGTGCGTCACTTGCGAACGTGCCAGTTGTATATCGAGGCGTGCCAGCTAATTTGATGCCATCTCCAAATGTGCCAAATGCAAACCCGTTGGCCAATGCACTTGCTAATATACTTTATAATAGTTTAGTTGTACCCAATACGCTTCCAGTTATCAATAACGCTCCATCGTATACTAGTCTTCCATTGCCAGTAAATAATTTACAAATCAATCCATATCAGATTCTAAATAATGTGCCAGCTGGAAATTATATTTCAAACTCGCCAAACGTAATAAGCAACGTGCCAATCGTGAATGCTTTGGGAAATAACGGTAATAGAAACTTAAATGTTTTGCCAGTAAACAGCCTTGTGCTTGGCCAGCCAAACAATGTATTTGCGAACGTGCCAGTCCTTAACAGTGCTCAAATAATTGCCAGTCCTCAGCCAATCAAGACTTTGCCGATTGCCAAAGACTTTGGTCTACAAGGTCTGACTTTGTTAGTAGATAGTGATTTGGCAGAACCATTAGTTTCTTTAAATGGTTTACAACTTGGCGGGGTTGGCGGACTTGGCAATTTGCCACTGTTTAATGGTTTGCCAGTCATTGGCATGAAAGAGAGCATTTTTAATCTTAGTGCTGTGTAAATTTGTTAATTTAAATTATTTAGTGTAATTGTGTAAATATATTAGTTTAAGTTTTTTTGTAGGATTTGTATATTTTTTTACATTGTGATGGTAGTGAAAATTGCTGAAAATAAACAATATGAATTTTAATCATGAATTCCTTTTTATTTTGCTTCTTTTTCAAAAAACCGTTGTGAATGGAGTTAAAAAAAATTAACACCTACACACGGAACAAATATTAATGTTCACCATCTTGTGGTGCAGGCTCAATAGTGCAGTGGATAAATGTGACCATCCTACACTGCCATACATTGTGGGTTCGAAATACCTCTTAATATTAAAAAAATAGAATTATTGTACAGACTTTTTCATCGCAGAATTCGACTATTCTGTTATTTCACGCTCCTTGAGAATCACTTCAAATTATAGTTACAAAGAAGCAGCCTGTAATTATGTCCTCTTATATTAAATATGTTTCAAGATTGTAGATTTGTGTTTGGCAACGACATGTTTCTTTGTAAATGTCGTTGCTTCTGTTAAAGCTGATAAGTTTCTTGCGGCCGTTCTTCTTATCAGTTAAAAGATGTCCTGAATGGCTAGTAGGAAAAAAAAATTGGACGATTCGAAAGCACTTATCTATAAGTCTATTTGAATAAAAATCTTTGACTTTGACTTTGTCCTTCTCCACGTAAAATTAAAGTCTACGCCAAAATAAAAATAAAAATACGACGTTTAGCCATGAAAAGTACAGTCAGAAAAACTATTTTATTTTATTTATTTTTGTTTTGTTAATGTTAAGGAAACAATTTTAATACATTCCTCAATCCTAACTATCTATCTATTTCTTTTTCTTTTCTCTTTATTTAATTTGGGTCTTTTAATCCTCATGTGATAATCCTAACTATATATAATATTATAAATGCGAAAGTCAATTCAATTCAATTTTATTGCAATCCACAAATGGTAACAAGATGGTAACATAAAGAGGGTAAGTACATTGTGGACATAGGGCACAGCAAATAAGTTTTTTTTTATAGAGGACGACTTATTTATTTTTACAATTAAGTATATCATTCTTAAAATTTTAAATCCTTATCATTTAAATATTCTGAAACACTATAATAGCATATTTTATTATTTTTGAATTTTGGCATTTTTCAATGCTATTTTAATACTTATGATAAATTTTAAATAGAAAAATATTGGAAAAAATTAACTCGGCCACAAGTGAATTCTCAGGTGGGAATCGAACCCATGACCTTTGGATATTGACCGGAGAAAAAGAGCATTGGACCGGATTTCCAAAGGTCATGGGTTCGATTCCCATCTGAGAATTCACTTGTGGCCGAGTTAATTTTTTCCAATATTTTTCTGTTTAAAATTTATCATAACTATAATAGCACTTTTCTAAGAGCAGTGTTTTTACCTTTTATATATATATATATATTGTAATTATTTTCGTAGCTATTTCTTTTGGAAGTTTATTATATATTTTTACCGACATGTCTAATGGACTAGAGGAGTTCATTCGGAGCCTATTAACGGGTATCATTAACTTGTGGCCGTGTTGAGGTATATCGTGATGTAATATCCTGCCTTTTTGTAAAGTATGTTGGGTTCTTATGTATGAATTTACAAATTTCTAATATATAAATACAGGGTAAAGATAAAATTTCGAAATTTTTTAAGTATGATCTGCAACTGTCTGTTTGATCAATGTTTACTAAAATGCGAGCTAACTTTTTAGGGTTTCGTAGCCTAAAGGCAAAAAACGAAACCCTTATAGTTGCGCCAAACCGATGTATGTCACACCCTTTTTATTTTGTGATGTGAAAACTGAGACTGCATCTGAGCTACAACCCCATAATATTAGACTGTAGTTAAGCCACGCATGTGCATAGGCGTAATAAGCAGCTGTTTGTTTTTCCTTCCTTCATGCTCTTTCTAAGCAACCAATCGAATTGTTTTTTGGCAATAGATTTAGTTGCAAATACGGAGAATAACATAGGCTATTTTTCATCCCGATAATACCATGAGAAACTGAACCAGTAGCTAGTATTGTACATAAATCAGCTGTGTTTCTAGTTTTCAAATTAATAGTTTTTTATGGTACATGGAATCAAAAGTATCTTATGTCGATTTCCAGGGTTCAAGTTATTTCTATACCAAATATCATTAAAACCGGTTCAGTGAATTACGCTTGAAAAATTAACAGACTGAATTACGTTCTCATTTTTACCGACTTCAAAAAAAGAGGATGTTCTCAAGTCGACTGTATAAAACGTTGTCAGTTGTCAACCGATTTTAATAATTCCTTTTTTTATATAAAAGAACATAGTTTGAGTGTAGTACCATGCAATTTTTACGAAGATCTGGCTAGTAGTACGTACGTTTTGCCAAGTTGTCGTTACCTAGATGATATTTGTGATTGTTGTGTATGGGCTGATTTTTAGTGTCAGTAATGGAACATGATGTAACTAAAAACTAGTGAAATAAAGAGCACTCATTCCACTTCTAACTATATTTTTATTTTTCTTGCCTTGGCTGGCACCGACTCCAAAAGTTTTTTTTTTTCGTTTTGAAGACGTTTAATTAAATTTTTTTTTTATATAAAAAAAAAGATTAATATAGATATTATATGGCTTAGCTGTTTCTTTGTAAATACATACCTTGTATGAAATACAACTGGTATCAGTTTCACGGTAAAAATAATAATATTTGTGTTAATGTATTAAAGACTATGTCAATCACTAGTACGTGAGAATATGTACGTTTTGTACATTTGTATATCTAAATAATTTGTTCTTTAAAGGTGGACACACATGGTTCGAAAATTTTATACTTTTGTTTCTATTATTAAACATTTCTTCCCTTCCTTCGTCTTATGCGCCAGAGGTTCCGGGTTCGATCCCCGGACAAGACAGATATTTGTGTGCATGAACATGTCTATTTATCTTGTTCTGGGTGTTTAATATGTATAATGTCGTAGCGCTCATGGCCGCGCTTGACTGACTGATCGTATTCGATCACGTTCGTTAAGTAACATTCGGCCCGGTCAGGTGTCGGATGGGTGACCGTAAAAGTGGCATTTTAACTGAGCGCTTCTGTGCTTCGGAGGGCACGTTAAACCGTCGGTTCCGGCTATTGTCAGTCGTTAAGCCAAGTCAGAGCATTAAAGGCGGCTTGATAAACTCTGACACAAGAAGTGGCCACTAATCCTCATACGATAAGAAGATGAAGAATATGTATATTATGTACCTATGTACTTACAAAAAAAGTATACAAGTATGTTTATCCGTTATCTAGTATCCATAACACAAGTTCTTCATGAAACTTAACGTGGGCTGGATAATTGGTGTGATTGTAAGCAATTATTTATTTATATATTAATTACATACATCACGCCAATAACCCATTTGCGGGATCGTCAAAACATCAAAGGTGGCCATGGCCATTTGTCGACCTACGTGGTAGAGTGGTACGTTCACCGGTTTCAAGGTGTCGCCTACTCTGAGGTCCCGGGTTCGGATCCCGGTAGGGGCAAAGCTTGGGCAAAGTTGGGGCAGTACTTTACCACACTAGGCCGCAAATTTTCTACACAGAAATTGAATGACAAAACCTCCTTTTTCGTGCTTGTGAGGTTAAAATAATGTTTTGCAGATATTTTGTAAATAATACTAATTTATTAAAGTAATTTAATCGAATTAAATGTAACGTTTCCCCCTGACTTCTTCTGCGTGTAATCCTCATTAGGTAGAAATGTATTTATTTATTTATTTATTTATGGCACACTTACTTACAGGCAACAGA
This sequence comes from Chrysoteuchia culmella, assembly GCA_910589605.1. NCBI lineage: Eukaryota > Metazoa > Arthropoda > Insecta > Lepidoptera > Crambidae > Chrysoteuchia > Chrysoteuchia culmella. Next base: position 3,234,940 of record OU342669.1, read on the forward strand.
TAGAAAAACATTAAAGAAAATTATACAAGGTTGATACAGCTTATATCTATGCCCAATTACAAGAATGCACAGCATTGACTATGAACTTGCAAACAGTTAGTGACTACATAATTGGTAATAAACTAAACACTAGAACAAAAATTATGAACTAAAAATAATGACAGTAAAAAAGAAGAAAAAATTCCAAAAAAAATTAGAGATTAGATAACATTTTTTTTGAAAACAGGGACACTACAGTTAAAAAGATCGTAATCCTGGCAAATTGCATTAAAATAACCACACATTCTATTTATAGGATTATTCTGCGATACGTTGTTTCTAGATGGAGGTACATAAAATATGAAATGCGAAAGTATGTCGGTTTGTTTGTTTATTTGTTTGTTGACGGATTTGCATGAAACTTGGCACAAAGATAGTAGATAACCTGGATTAAAACATAGGGTAAATTTTATCCCGAAAATTCCACGGGAACGGGAACAAAACACAAGCAAGTAAAACGCAAGTAAAACGGAGGGCGGCTGCTAGTTCAGTTATAATATAAATGTAGCCTCTTTTCTAAGATCTACTTTAACTCGATGCCAAATTCATCAAAATTGGTTTGTGGCTTAGACGTGAAAGGATAACAGACAGAGCTACTTTCTTGGTTCTTAAATTGGTATTGACGTGCCCAAAGGGAGAAACACAAAGAACTAAAGAAAGAAATCAACCGCATGCCTCTGTCATATACTCGAATTTATGGTAATGTTTTATTTAATTTATGATTTTCCAAATTTGCATTTTAAATCCTAACTAATATCTAACTTCCATCGTGCTTAACAAACAGGATGTGGTCTAAGATGTTGCATGCTTTACCAGGAAATGCCTACTCACTCTCGCCTTGAAGAGGCCAAGGTTGTAGGAATCGGGGAACACATGATCAGGCAGCGCGTTCCATAATTTAGCTGTTCGCATAAGAAATATGTCAGCAAAGCGCTTGGTACGGCCCGTTGGAATGTCTACGACGTGCCGGTGGTAAGCTATCCTGCGTCTGGTACCCCGATGTGGAAAGGGGCTGGAGGAACAACAATTTCTAATTCAATTATTTAATAATTATTTGTTCAGTCTAGTTATCTATATAAATAAATTAATAATTAACATATAAACATACTACACTACCTTATACTAACTATAACAAGCAAACGCCGTCCAACTCGCAGCCGCGTGGTATAGTACCGAGAACACTGGCGATGTTGCCCCGCTGAATACATAACCTCAGCTGCTGGGCAAGATAGGCACCAGCTCTCGGGTCTCCTGAGGCTTGGACCAGTCTTGTGGAGTATTTGTATAGATAACCAGGGATTAGGAATTATATTATGTAATAATATTTTAAATTGTGTATTCAGTCTAGGCTTATGAATATTAATTTACCTATCTGTCTGTCCTAGGTTTAAAATAATTACAATGTCAGACCATGCAATATATATTGCAAACATTGCAAAATAATCTGCACAAGTATTTTCAGTTCTTCAGTAACTGTAACATTTTGGAAAGTAAGCTGAAACAAAAAATTACAGTAATGAAGATACCCGTTGTTTTGATTCTTGCTTTGGCAGTTGTGGTGAGATGTTATCCATACTTGTCTATACTAATATTATAAAGAGAAAAGATTTGATTGTTTGTTTGTTTATTTGCAACGAATAAACTCACGAAGTACTGAACGGATTTGGATTAAATTTGGTACACAGATAGTGGATAGCTTGTTTATGATCATAAGATACTTTTTTATTCCGATATTCCTAGTTTATACACTTGCACTTAAATCCGTAAAAGGATTATGAAGTGAAAACTTCTTTAGCGTTGTGCACATCAGAGTTTTAAATTTTTGGGATGGGTAAAAAATGTTAAAGTCGCGTCAGGACACGTGACCCTGATCGAAAATTCGTAAGACGGAGGGAGAGTAGACGGCCGGCGCGGCGTAGGAGAGGAAGTAATATCCCCCTCTCTTTCTACCGCGCGGCGAAAAGGAATACCTGCTCCTGCTGTTTCGTTTAAACGGTTTTCACTTCTGCCGGCACTCCCGGAGTGCAACCCGTTGTTTTTTTTTATTTAAATTATGAGTGCGCGAAGACACTTAAGATGTGCATTGCGAAAGTAGTAGTACAATCGGGGACTTCCCGGTTGACTAGTAGAGTTTTTTGGATAAACGTTTTTTCGGAAAATACTGAAGTAGAAGAAATAATTTAGTATTCAAATGAAAAACCTTTTAATATTCTATTAGTTACGAAATAAATGGTTTCTATATCTCTATAAGTTTTTAGGGTTTCGTAGCATAATGGCAAAAAACGAAACCCTTATAGATTAGTCATGTCCGATGTATGTCACAGCCACTTTATTCCAAAACTATGAGGATTACACAGTTGAAACTTGGTAGGTATATGTATTCTGTAAACCGTTTTACGGTTTTACAAAAAAAAAAAATATATATATTAAAAATAATTATAAATAAATTATAAAAATATATTAAAAATAATTAAAAATAAATTATAAAAATTTGTTTTTCATCAAACCTATACGTGATATAGAAAGGTCTTTAAAAATTACATTGTGGTTTTTAAAACAATTTCTTTTCAAAGGCAACCGTTTGAAAGATGTTCTCTTTAATTTGGTCTAAAATTCAAAAAATCTAAAATTATGGTCTTTTGTGTTAATAAAATATTTCTCTCTCTCTCTCTCTCTCTCTCTCTTTCAAACGGTTGACTTTGAAAAAAACCTCAATGTAATTTTCAAAATAGTTTTAAAAACGTCCCAAGTCGCAAAATGTGTCCCCCCCCCCTCCCCCCCTCTAACTTTTGAAATAAAACAGTGAAAAATCTAAAAAAGCATATGCTGTAGACCTGCATAAAAACTTTCAACGAAAATTAGTTTGAACGAAATATATAATGCAGTTTCAGAGCACATTTGATAAATATTAAACAAGAAAATATACTAGAAAAAGCAACTAATCTCATGTCGCCCTGATGGGATTCGAACCCGCATCCTTGGGAGTCCGGCCCAATGCACTAACCAATTATGCTACAGAGACCTATGAGGACAATTTACGTCGAATTTTTCTAGTATATTCACCTTCTACGGTGTTGGCCACCGTCGTTTCATCAATGAGAGAAATATCCTCGCATTCGAAAGACTAGTTGCTTGAGACAAGTTGCTTTTTCTAATATAAGTTAGTAGTAGTTCTTGTTTAATATTTATCACATAAAAATAGCATTGTAAAATGCAAAATCAAAAAGTTATAACTATAGCACATTTAACAAAACCGCAAATATAACTTTGTCATTCATACAGACACTATGAAAAACAAAGTTATTTTTGCAGGCGCAAAATTATAATGGCATTTTGGGTAGGTGTATTTAATATAATATACACGATACAAAAGAAACACAGAGAGAAAATGACAAAAAAGAGGAACACACAATAGGCGGTCTTATTGCTACATAGCGATCTCTTCTAGGCAACCTTGGGTGAGAGACGAAACCCTTCATGTGCGAGTTCGAGTTGCACTTGGCCGATTTTTTTTTAATAACGCTCCCGAAAACTCAACTCGTCAGCCTGGAAGTTCCTGACTGTACCTATGTAAAACAATATTTGTTTCTATGATAAATTTTAAATAGAAAAATATTGGAAATAATGAACTCAGCCACAAGTGAATTCTCAGATGGGACTTCTCAGAACTGGGAATTCTCAGAGCATTGGACCGGATTTCCAAAGGTCGTGGGTTCGTGTCCCATCGGAGAGTTAATTTTTTTCCATTTTCTATTTAAAATTTATCATAGGTATAAAAATAGCATTGAAATATGCAAAAATTCAAAAATCATTAAAAATATTTTTTCTTTCAGGCTGTCTACGGCGTACCTGTATACCCAATCGAAGTTGTAGATAATATAATGAACCCACCTCTAATAGATGAAAACATAGTGCCTTTGAAACAACCAGAACAGATTATAAAAGAAGTCAGTTTTTTAATGCAAATGTATCAATTGTTTGGAGGGCTTCTTGGACTTGGTTGAGTTGTATAAAACAATTTAATAAAAAAAATACTAGAAAAAAATCGACTCGGCTCACAAGTTATTCTCAGTTAGGAGAACAAGGCTCTTAGCCAAAGTAACAATTAAAAAACGATAACGAAGTTCGAAAATAATTAAATGTATGGGATTGGCGGATTGGCATAAGCCGCGCTAAATCACGTGGTCTTACCGCAAGGTAATTGGCGAATATTGTCTATATATAACGAATCGAATCATCGTTTCGCTACATAACGATGTTACTTTGTCTACGGGCCCTGGCAAGATATGTAGAATTTTTATACCATTTTCCTATTAAATCTGTCTTTTCAAAATCATAATATATGTGTTCCCCGATTCCTACAACCATGGTTTCTTCAAGGCGAGAGTGAATAGGCATTTCCTAGGCAAGCATGCAACACCTTAGACCACATCATGGTGGTCAAATGCCTGATTTTATTACTAAAAAGGATATTTACTTGCCGCCATCTGTAATTTTATTTAATGTTTGTCTTTGATTTTGGCATCATTTTTTTGGCAGCCTTTGAAATTTAAAAAAATATGTAAGTATTATTAATATTATACCTACTCGTTTTGAAATAACATAATTATCTCTTTTCGCCAATGAATTAGTTTCTTAATACAAATAAGTATATCAATGGCTTGCTGGACTCGGTTGAGTAAAAAAAACTTTTGAAATATACTGTCAACAGCACGTTAAGATCGGATTTCACCAAAAACCACGTGCCGCACAAAAAGTACAGGACATTTGTGATAATTTTTTTATTAAATAATATTGGAAAAAATCAACTCGGCCACAAGTGAATTCTATGATGGGACTGGAACCCAAGACCTTTGGAAATCCGGTCCAATGCTCTAACCTCTGAGCTACCGAGACTAGCGGACCACCGTCGAAATTCTGCAATACTTTTATATTTTTTTACGCAGTAGGCCAGCGTTGTCACATCAATGCTAGGAATATCCTTGCATTCGAAAGAAATATCTTTTCAGATGTTTAACGGTCGATGAAGATAAATAATTTATGATTTTTTTATTTTTTATTGGTATTTTTATACTTATGATAAATTTTAAATAGCACATGTACAGTATGTGTAAGCCAGAGACACGGGTCTCCAGCTAACACACGCTTTTTCAACAGTAGTTCGTAGTTTCAACAGTATTTGAGTGTGACGGTTAGTTTTTTTGGTTCTCATTGCTCCTACTGTGCACTAAATTTCTGACTACATGTTTTGTGCTCAAACTCAAATACGTGGCTCTATGTCCACTGCTAAAGTTGCGAGTCCTCTGCTAGAGGGAAAACAGTACTTATTGTGTGCGAATAAGTATTGTTTTCCCTTTAACAGCGGAAGCAAAGAGCTTCGAATGCACGCACAATTTGTGAATGTTTAACCGCCTCTGTGGTCTAGTGTAAACAACCACCGGTATCAGACCGAATTTGTATTCGGTTTGGTTGTTGGTAGGATTTGTTATAAGTGTGCCTTGCTAGCAACCACCATTTTATCTAAGCCAACGCCATAACCACATTGTTTTTATCATTGTTATGTTCCGGTAGTAAGAGATAAGATAAGTAGTTCCTCAGTGATGAGGATTCCTGGAGAGGCTCGCTTCCATCTTCTGCCTTATCAATACTTGACGTCAGGTATGATGAAAGCTAAGAGTCCCCGTTGTTCATTAAAAAAAATGTTTGCTAAAGAGAGTCCACCGAAAAGAATCAGAATCTGTCCAGAACTCTGTGCAGCACAGTGCCGCACACTGGTTGAATTGCCCCTTCACACTTGCATCACTAAAACCGTTGGTAATACTAGCGACAAAAGGGCGTTCTCAAGGGCAAACTGTACCACCTGCCGTGCTGTTGACTGTACTTGTGGAAATAAACCATTTCTGTTTAATTATTTGTATCAAATATGTAAACTTATAAATAGTTGTATGTGTGTAACTTGTTGGTAATTACAAATTATTATACTCGTAAAAATAAATCTGTGGTATTGTTAACTGGTTTGTGTAGAATAAATACATTATTTTTTCATTTTCTACAGTCTTTTATTTCGTTTTCGTTTATGATAAAAATAAACTTTTTTATAAAAAAAAATGAAAACCTTATAAATTGAAAAATAAAAAGTTTTAGATAGAAGAGGTCTACGTTGTCTACGCTCATAACCTTATGTCAACTGCTCATATTTTTTTACAAAAAAACTGTTAAAGAGTTCTCCCGTTACTTCATCGACAGTTTTTACTCAACAGAAATGATATCTGAGTAATTTTTTTAAGTGGAAACTATTAGGCAAATGTGATATGATAACTTATGTTTTAATATTAAGTTTCCTCTGTAAAAGCCGTGGTTTGTTTAATAAAGAAAAAATCAGCTCCAGTTCATTACCAGTCGAACATAAATTGCTTATGAACCACATTAAAGTAATTGTATCGCTTCCGTGAAATGCTAAGTATTTGTAATAGTTCCGATGGCCATTTGTGGTCTTCATCATCAGTTCCACTTCACCAAATGGTGCTTTCCGAAAGCATTTGCATGAGTTATTATAGAAAACACCGAAATCGCTATGGAATGCCTATAATATTTGAAGAGTTCCCTGGATTTCTCTAGGATCCCATCATCAGATCCTTACATGATTACAATGGGACCACATGAAGAGTATACCCTTTCGAACAAAAAAAGAATTACTCAAATTGGTCCAGCCGTCTTCGAGTAATCGAGTAACATACATAAAAAAAAAGTTTCCGACGAATTGATGAATCGACAAAACTCGAGTAAAGAAAAAAAAGATTCCGTCGAATTGAGAACCTCTTCCTCTTTTTGAAGTCGGTTAAAAACAAATTTACATTAGTTCACATTTTCAAAGAGTATTTTATTTACCTACTTACATAGTTGGACATCTGAAAACCTAAAATACAGACCTTTTTAGACAAAATTGATTATTCATCCGAAATATACCGAAAATATATCTTTGAAATATAATAAAATATATCTTATATACATATATAAGGCTAAGAGTCTCCCAGTCATTCTTAAAAAAAAAAAACAATGGGTTGCACTCTGGGAGTGCCGGCAGAAGTGAAAACCGCTAAATCGAAAATAACGATCAAAATCCATTTTATCTTGACCACAACTTCTTTGATATTTTAAGTGTGAGACTTTATGTAATTTGAAATAGGTCAACGGTAAATGGTCTTACGAATTTTCGATCAGGGTCACGTGTCCTGACGCGACTTCAACATTTTTTACCCATCCCAAAAATTTAAAACTCTGATGTGCACAACGCCGGTAAAGAAGTTTTCACGTCAAAAAATACAGACAATGAATCCATCGTACATACATAATAATCTAACTTGTATATACCCACTACATACCTTACATATTTTTTTATTATTTCTACTTAATAACGCAAATATTTGATATTAAATACAAACATGTTAATTGCTTAAAGAGCCAGTGGTTAAGAGGGGACAGTACTGGTTCTCTGAGATACTGTCCGACCAGGGGGGTTACTTTTGACGGAATCGCGTTGAGATCGACATTGAATGTCAATAATTATTACTGATTTTCGACGTTAATTCGATTTTGATTGGCTCTAAAATCGATTTCTAGAGTACAAAATTACTTTATTTACTAATTTCAAGTATGATTTTTTAATTAATTACTTATTATAACTCATAATTACTGACTTTTGACATTAATTCAATCTCGATCTCAATGCGATCGCGTCAAGAGTAAGGGGGCAGAACAATTAGGCGTATGACAGCTGGAAAAAATTACAAAAATCAACTAAAAAAAAACCAATATTTTTAGAAGCGGCAATTAATCAGTTAATCACTGTAGCGTTATTTTAATCAGATAATAGGAGAATTGCGGTGATAAAAGTGGGATAAAAGTCAAAAGTGCATGCGTCCTAATTGTCTTGGTCGGATAGTACAGGCCACGGCTTAGTTCAGATACCAGTCTTTCCACAATCTTATGCTATGTGACTTAATTTTCATGTTATTTTTGTAAGCTTATTTTGTATAAAATACTGAAGTTCAGAAAAATCGATAAAATATACTGAACTAGTATTAAAATACCGAATCTGCAAGCTAATTGTCTAATTTCAAAATGTATCACAATCCCTTTCAAAGGTATTGTGATTGTGATAGTGATTTATGGAATTGTGTAACATATAGTCGCAATTCCTTTCGGAACGAACGATGTTTTAAATGACATTTCATTTGATAATTCTCCATACATTTTAAAGATATTTTCGTCTGTTACTTTGCTTAGACAGTTAAATTTTCAATACCTTTCAAAACTCGTCCCGATCACAATCCCTATCAAATGTCAAATAGTGACGGCCTGAAGTATGTAAATATCTTTCAAATGACGAATTGAAAGGAATTGCGTTTGATTTTAAAATTAGACAATTAGCTCCCTGGTCACACTGCCTTTGTTTTTACATCAGAAACAACTTCGAATTCCATCACAAATAACTTCAAGATAGTATTATCAATATATGAAAATATATGCATTATTCTTTGTCCTTATTTGTTGTTAAAGAACTTCTTTGTTTTAGCATGTATTCCTTAGTCATAGTATATGATAGTACAACATATATAAACTGGAGGCAAACCTAACTAATTATCATTTTTCAAAATGGTGAACTCCATGTTTGTTTTGTATTTGTTTAGTTATAGGGTAAGTGTTTTTTTTTAATTATTTATTTAGTTTTTAATCCTTATATCCTAGTAATGGGGTCCTTTCTTTTCGCATAATTTTGATTGTTATTAAATCGTTTGGCATACACTCACTAGGCATATTCATCAAAAAGCATAAATTTCGTTTGGCATAAACTTCATTAGGTATAGTTATATAAAGGTATTATTTTAATAAGCATAAATAATGAAATCACTAATTTTTTTTGGCATAAATATCGGTAGCCCTAAAATTAGCATAACTATTGAAATCCATAATGATCTTTCGTCATAAAATCTATAATTAGATGTGATCATTATCAAAATCATTACCATTAATTATCATTATTATTATTATTTTGTACTTAGATACATATTTTAAGTAACGAAAACGAATTGCTGGCAAAACCGATACCACGTAATGCAATGCATGCAATAACAATACTGTGATTATTCCGCTAAACAATAAAATTATGCTTATGAAAATAATGCGTAAAGTTTGTCTGCCTTTTGAGTAAATGGATTTCAATACTTATGCCAAAACAAATTCTGCCAAACAATATTATGCTTTGTAAAATTCTGTTTCATCATTATTATGCGTGATGATGATTATTACGATCGACATAATGGTACATCTTATGTTTTAGCGCACTGTTCATTGAAATAAAACTTTTACGGATATAAAACGCGCTATATTTCACGAACTAAGTTGTAATTGTCCGTATTTTTAGGTTTTTTAGGGGTTTTTGATTTTCCTGACGTTTCGGCTTCTTTTCAGCCGTGCCGTGGTCACGGGATCGTTTAAAATCCGTAAAAGTTGTTTCATTTCAATCGACATAATGGATTGTGATATTATGCTTATTGTTACGAAAGTGTGTTTGTTTGTAATTTCATCATGCCCTAACCAATTGACTTGATTTTTGGCAAAGAGTTAGTTGAATGGACGGAGATAGTTAATAATCATACTAATATTATAAAGAGGAAAGATTTGTCTTTTTGTATGTAACGAATAAACTCAAAAACTACTGGACCGATTTTGACGAAATTTGGTATAGAGAATCCTTAGACCCCAAGTAGTAACATAGGCTATAAATGATCCCAAAATTCCCACGGGAACGGGAACCACGCGGGTGAAACCGCGCCCGGCCTCTAGTAATATTATAAATGCGAAAGTGCGTTTGTTTGTCCTTCCTTCACGCCCTAACTAAGCAACCAATCGACTTGATTTTTGCCATAGAGTTAACTTATAGAACGGAGAGTAACATAGACTACTTTTTATCCCGATATTCCCACGGGAACGAGAACCACGCGAGTGTAACCGCGGGCGGAAGCTAGACATTGATGACAAGGAATTTTTTTTTATGATTTTTTTTTTTATGACCGACGGGGATACTCTTAGCCTTCATCATACCTGATGTTAAGTATTGATAAGGCTGAAGATGGAAGCGAGCCTCTCCCGGAATCCTCAATCACTGAGGAACTGGCTATCTTATCTCTAACTGCCGGAACACAACAATGCTGAAAACATAGTTGTTATGGCGTCAGACTTAGATAAGATGGTGGTAGTTAGCCAGGCGGACTTACAACAAGTCCTACCACCAACCAAACCGAATACAATATGTACCCCCGCTGGAAATCGAACCCGGGACCCCTGGGTCTGATACCGGTGGTTGTACCACTAGACCACAGAGGCGGTTAAATGATAATGATAATTGCATTTTGCAATGCTATTTTTATACTTCTGATAAATTTTAATCGCAGCATTGGGCCGGATTTCCAAAGGTCGTGGGTTTGAGTCCCATCTGAGAATTCACATGTGGCTGAGTTGATTTTTTCCAATATTTTTCTATTTAAAATTTATCATAAGTACAAATTAACCGACTTCAAAAAAAGAAGGAGGTTATTTGATTTATTATTTGGAAGTAATGATGCTGTAATATCAACATTTAATTCACAGGTGGATGTAGTCAAAGTACCAATTGTCAATAATGTTCAAGAACTGAACTTTCAAATCCAACAGCCAATAGCACCGAGTAGAAATAAAATAATTTCATTTAACGATGCAACATTTGGAAGAATGCCAGAATGGAAACAGACAGGCCAAGCGCAGTTGCCCATGCCTCTAATGTACCCTAATATGGCAAGCACACCATTTGTTATTGTACCAGTAATGAGACATGCAAGCCGGCAGCAGGATACATTGACAGGAATGTATCACAACATGGCAAATTCACCAAATATGGTGATGCCAGCAATGAAACAGCAATACCCATTACAAATAATATCATCAAACATGGCAAGAACGCCAATTGAAATGATGCCAACGAATCAGCCAAGCCTAACTCATTTCCCACTACCAGTAGCATCACCCTTAAGGCTTTTGCCAATATTACACTCTATGCCAGTGATGAACCAACAAAACCAACCCCAGTCTAGTTTATTTTACCCAAATATGCATGATGCGATGATGCCAGTTATGAAGCAGCCAAGCCAATCTCCATATTCAACGATGTTCCCTTCCTTAGCAAATACGCCTAACATTGAGCCAGCAAGGAAACAAGCAAATCAACCACAATTACCGCTTAGAATTTGGCCAACTTTACATACCATGCCATTAAATCAGCCAAGCTATCCTAAGTCTCCTTTGCCAGTGATGTACCCTGAGCTGGCCAGAACACAAGACATGATGATGCCATTCATGAAACAACCACGCCAACCTCAGTCTGCTACACCAATAATGTACTCAAGTATGACCAATACTCCAAACATGGTGCCAATCAATCAATTAAGCCATGCTCAGTCCACTTTGCCAGTAATGTACCCTGATTTGGCAAGTACACAAGACATGATGATGCCAGCAAGGAAGCAGGTCAGCCAACCTCAGTCTGCTGTATCAATTATGTACCCAAGTATAACCAACACTCCGAATATGCCAATGAAGCAATTTAGCCAATCACAGCTCTCATCACCGTTGACTTCTCCACTCAGGATCTTACCAATTTTACATACGATGCCAGTAAATAACCAGCCAAATCAACCGCACTTTACATTGCCAGGCTCATCACCTATGAAGGATATCCCAATTTCACCAGTAAATAATCAGCTAAGTCAAAACCAATCTCCATGGACAGTTCCAATTTCACTAGTAAATAATCAGCAAAGCCCAAATCAGCTTCCATGGACAGTTATATCATCATTCATGAACATGCCGAACACGCCAGACGTGCTTGGACCAACTATGACCCCGCCGAATCAACTTCAAGCCACAAACATGAAAGGAAATATGCCAGACTTGCTGATGCCACTAATCAAACAAATATGCCAATCACAGTTGCCAACGGCACCACTCAGCACACCAACTGCAACAATATCAATAAATAAACAATACCAACCTCATTTGATATCGAACCCAAACAATCATGATCATGTCATGATCATGGGACAAACGCCAGAAGATATTACACCAAAAGTGGAACCGCCAGGCCACCTTGACTCCACTTCGCCAGTCATAGATATCCCAGATACGCCAGACTTGGTTGTGCCGGAAGTGGAAACCTTGCCAGCATTGTCAGAAGCAAGTGGTCTGCCAAGTGTACCTGCGTTGCCAACTGTGGAAGCTCGTCCTATGTCTACTGATTTGAAGCATGATTTCAAGGTATGACTTTCACTGAATACAAAATATAAAAAGGGGTATGGTATGGGTAAGTGTATATATTCTTTGGTATGGGTAAAGTTTGCGTCATTTTCAACTTTCTACTAAAATGGCAAATTTTAAAAGAAAATATAAAATACAATAATCCCATAATAGAACATATATAGCCAAACTATTAAGGAACCAAAATTTTAGACGTTTATCTATTTTTTATAGTATTATTTAGGTAAAAAAAAATAAAAAAAAAACATATCTCAGTTCCAATATTACTTAAGGCAAGGTTAATCACTCAGATATATGTCTTGATTGTGATCCTTTAAAACAGTAATAAAAAAACAATTTGAGGCCGCTGAAAAATAAACGCCACAAGTCCATTCAACATTTTGTTTTGGAAGTATGTATAATATTTATTGTGTAAGTATTTACCTATTTTTTTTTTCATTTTCAGGAAGTCAAAGCGGAAGGGCCAGTTTACGTAAACCTATCAAATTCTGTTTACTAAAGAAAATTCGTCCACCTTATAATATACTAAACAGATTTTTTTTTTTATAATTTTAGTTTATTTTTAAAGTTAATTATGTAAACATGTTTTTTTTTAATATTGATTAATAGTGGGCAGTGAACAAAGTAGGTACTTACTCATAAGTAAAAAAGTTGATTTTGATTATTAAACAAATAAAATGATTGCTACTCACAATTAATAACATTGAAATATCTCCTATTCTTAAAATTTATAGTAAACTTATGTTTTAAACGAACTTAGTTATTAAGTCAAACAATGTAGTTACTCGAAATAAAACAACTTTCAAGTTGCAATTGTTCGTATTTTCAGGTTTTTTAGGGTTTTTTTTTATTTTCCCGACGTTTCGGCACCTTTTCAGCTGCCGTGGTCAATGTATGTAGTTACTCATTTCTATATTCAGTCCATAGTTTAATTATAGTTTAGTTTAAATAAGTGAATTAATAAAATAAATAAATAAATACTTAGGTAAGTATAGCACCGATATAAACCCCAGTACCTCCAAGATAATAATAAAATAAATGTACGTATAAAAAGTGTGAGCATTAAATTACATTAATGTATTAAATTAATTTAGATATTGTGTAATTTAGAAGCATTGCTATTTTTATTTATATTCACATGACATATCATAAGTCAATAAAACTTCAAAAGAAAATAATGATATGTTTTTTTATGATTCACTTTAAGTTTTCTGAGTTCCGATGGGACTCGAACCCGTAAGAAAATTAAATTAAATAAGGTTGTCATCTACATACTATCTACTATATTACCTACAGTATATTTTATTATTGGAATCCTAAGTAATATTATAAATATGATAGTGTATTTGTTTGTCCTTTGTTCAGGCCATAACTAAGCAACCAATGGACTTGATTTTAAACCGACTTCAAAAAAAGGAGGAGGTTCTCAAGTCGACGGTTTTTTATTTTTTTTAATGTATGATTTACCATAACTTCGCCAGTTGTTAACAGATTTTTTTATTTTTTTTTATCTGAAAGAAAATGGTCTATGTGTCCCACATAATTTTTACGAAGATCTGGCTGGTAGTTTTTTCATAATCCTGAAAAATATCAATCACGTTTAGGCAAGTAGTCGTTTACCTAGATGACACCATTGTTGTGTATGGGCTGATTTAGTGTAAGTAACGGCACATGATGTAACTAAAAAAATCTGAAATAAAAACATTTTATAAAAAAAAACCGATTTCAAAAAGTAAAAAATAAAACTTTTGGAGTCGGTGCTAGCTAGCTAAGGGCAAAAAAATATATAGTTAATAGAAGTGCAATGTAGAATGCCTTGGCTGGCACCGACCCCATAAGTTTTATTTTTTACTTTTTGAAGTCGGTTTGAATTTATTTATAAAATGTTTTTAACCGACTTCAAAAAAGGAGGAGGTTCTCAACTCGACGGTTTTTTTTTTGACATAGAGTTAGTTGAAAGGACGGAAGTAACATAGGCTACTTTTTGTCTCGATATTCCCACGGGAACGGGAACCACGCGAGCGGAAGCCAGTAGTAATCAATTTTCTCATTTATCTCACGTACTCAACAGAATCTACAACTTTGACTTTTGAAATATTATTAAGGTTGTAAATTGCAATATTGAAAAAAAATCACAACACTAAAATGTTTTGCAATTCGATACAAGATAAAACTAACTATCTGATCAAATAAGATCGAAAATGTCCGTTCGTAACTTAAAATTAAGAGATAAAAAACTTAAATATGCAACAATTCAATCAGATAAAAATCACTGAATGATTGTCACGTCTCTTAAAGATTACTTCATATTTCTAGATTCTAGTATATAAGTTAGTATCGTCAATGAGAACAATTAGTTATTAAACGATATTAAAAATGAAGTATTTATTAGTTATTGCATCCAGTGCGCTTTTACAGGTATGTATTTTTTATATTTTTATACATGTTTTTTATTTTATGTGCACAAAGTACAAGGGAGGTTATGTAATGTGTTTAGAACAAAATAATAAATAAATATTTACATACAATCACACCAATTATCTAGCCTACGTTAAGTTTCATGAAGAACTTGTGTTATGGATACTAGAAAACGGATAACATACTTAAATGCTTTTTTTTGTAAATATATACTTAATATACATATTAAACACCCAGACCAAGAGAAATAGACATGTTCATGCACACAAAATATTTGTATTGTCCGGGGATCGAACCCGGGACCTCTGGCGCAGAAGGCGGGGTTAGTACCCCTGCGCCAAACAGGTCGTCAAAAAGGCGAAACAATTTTTTTTTGTCGTTTATGTGATAAATATTCTTCTTCTTCTTATCGAGTGAGGATTAGTGGCCACCTCTGGTGTCAGACTTTATTAAGCCACCTGTAAGACTGTCTGACTTGGCTTAACGACTGTAATCAAATGATAACAGCCGGGACCATCGGTTTAACGTGCCCTCCGAAGCACGGAAGCGCTCATTTATAATGCCACTTTACGGTCACCCATCCGACACCTGACCGGGCCGAACTTTGCTCAACAAACGTGATCGAATACGATCAGTCTGTCAAGTGCGGCTATGATAGTTTTTATGTGAAAAATATTAAACAAGATATACGGATAGTGTTTGCTATCTAGGTACTAATATTTCCCTAGTTGTGTCATATTTTGTTTATTATAATTTATGTGTTTAAAACATGATGTATATGACTGATCTCCTTTTTTTTTCAGTTGACATCTGCACAAATGCTATTGGCAAATGGTCCAACAAATCTTCAAAACATACAAAGAGGGGTCACTCTACAAAATAATGGCATTGGATTGCCAAGCACTGGCGTGCCAATCAACTCAAACTTACTTGCCAGAAACTTACCCGTCGGAAATTTCGCCGCCAACGGTTTAACCAACACGAATTTCGTTGCCAGTAATCTGGCAAACACGAATCTTGGACCTAATCTCATGTCTGGCGGCAATATCGTTAACGGCAACCTCCTTGGCAACAATGTGGCAGCAGTGGGTAATATTGGCGCTAATGTGCTGAACGCAGGCGTGCCAGTCAACTTGGCAAATGGTTTTAATTTAAACACTGGAACATTTGCCACAACTAATACTGGTTTGGCAAATATTTTGAAGGTGCCGTGTGGTTTACAAATAGTTGGTGACAGGTTGGAAGTTGGCGGATCGGTTGGCGTGAATGGCCAACTGCCATTCTATGCCACTATTAGTGCCAGAGGCCAATTGCCAAGTAGTGGTTATGGGTACGCCAGCTGTGGTTGTGGGGGGCAACAGGGATATTTTTAATTAATTATTAAATTTATTGTAACGTATTTATTTTGAAATAGACTGTTATGTTAAGAATGTTTTGTAGTTGTTTTTTTAACACTCAATCATTTCTGATGAGAAAATATTGAATATTATTATTTTAAAATTATAGTTTCACACCAGGTATTTATTGCAAAATTTACAAATTTTGTAGACACATTTCATTGTGGATGGACTAATTACTTATTCTGCAGCTTGTGCAAGAAATGAAAACAATGTAATATAGTATTATTATTATTATAAATGTAAGCTTGATATACCGTCTGTGGCCTAGAAGCGGGGATAATATTAAAAACGGTGTCTCTATAGGTCACTAGTAATTGAATCATTATGGTCCCAACTAATTAAAACCAAATCTTTACTTTTTGATTTTTTCTAACAAACTTAATCGTCAATTCAATGTAATGCAAACAACAGTACCGCTCAACTTTTTCGGAGCTACTCGGAACGTCTTTTTGACAATTATGTGTTGGCTGATAGAAAAATAATACTGTCTTACTATCGCACTACATGAATACAGGTAGGTTTGTATTTACATGTTTTTTGCACTCAAAGCCAATTACAAATTGTGTAAATAAATCCAATTCAATAAAATTTAAATTATTCAAACTGAAACCAAAGAATTTCCTATGAAAATATTCTGACTTTACTAATCAATTCTTTTTTTTTTATTTTACACTATGGTCTTCTTTATAAAAAGATCATAATGTAAAAAGCGTAGAATTCATGGAATTAATAGGTACTACGTACTAGTACCTACTTAATAATTCCGTGGCTGAATGTATTTGGTACAAAGAGTATACTTGGTACCTATTGATTGAAATGAAATGTCATGCATAAGTAAACAGATAACTGTCATTGCGATATTTAATAATAAACTACAGATTTTAATTAATTTTAAACAGAGATTTTAAGCTGTGGGAAGTAGCGGGAGCTGTTGCTATTCAAGGAGTTAAAGGTAAATTTTCTGATGGATAGTGATATCATGATGTTTTGCGGTACATATCTAAGTTTTTTTATTGTCCCCTGTACCACGATAAGTACGCAACGTTGGCGATAATTTCGTTTTCTATTACACACTCATTATGAATCGTAACTTAAAATTTTTATTGTGAGTAATGCATGTGTTTTGATTAACTGGAATCGTTTTAGAATAAATACTAATACTCTAGAGAGTCCCTATTTTCAAAATTTTCCCCGGTTCTAGGCCCCACGCGGTATAGGACTTACTCACTTACTTCATGAAATAGTAGTAAAAAACAATATTGATGAGTACTATTTATTTCCTTTTCCTTTTATATTAAATATATCTCAAAATTGTAAATTTGTGTTTGGCAACAACATGTTCCATTGTAAATGTTGTTGTTTCTGTTAAAGCTGATAAGTTTCTTGCGGCCGTTCTTCTTATCAGTTAAAAGATGTCCTGAATGGCTGGTAGGGAAAAAAATGTTGGACTATTCGAAAGTACTTATCTATAAGTTTATTTGAATAAAATCTTTGACTTTGACTACAAAGAAAAGTTATCAATCCGTCGCTTATATTTTTTATGTATGTTCACCGATTCGAGTAAGCCTGCCTGCTGAGTATGTAACTTGTTTCTGTCAACGTTTGATTGAAAGTGCAATAACATTGCTGCTTTAGTTAAAATCAATGTGACAACTATCTTACTAAAGCAGCAATGTAACTGCACTTTCAATAAATTTTAATCAAAACCTGTAAGCAACACAGTTATATAATCAACTAGCTGAATCGATTGAAATGATTCAAACGAAATAACATGGGGCTGATTGTCTAATTTTAAAATCTATCGCAATCCCTCTCTATTCGTCATATGAAAGATATTTACATAATTCAGGCTGTCACTATTTTACATTTGATAGGGATTGTGATCGGGACACTAGTAGTATAGGCAAGTACAGGGGCCTTACCAACAACTCTTCTGCAATTCTTTTTACGTTGTAAAATAACCTAAAATTAATCGCATTACAGTAGGTAGGCCCCCAGGACTTATTCTAACTTCAAACATTGTGAGATAAAAGCTTTTCTTTCTGACACTTCCTACTGAACTAGGAATGAAAAATAAAAGAAAAAAAAACCGACATCAAAAAGTAAAAAAATCGGTGTCAGCTAAGGCAAGAAGTATATTATAGCAGCAATAAAGAATTTAAAGAATGCATTTTTGGTTATTGAATTTTTGCATTTACTAATGATAAATTTTAAATAGAAAAACAACACAAGTGAATATTCAGATGGGACTCGAACCCACGACCTTTGGAAATCCGTTCCAATGCTCTAAGTATTGGAGAATTTCGCCGGTGGTCCGCAAGTCTCGATAGCTTAGTGGTATCAATTTACCTAAATATCACTAAACTTTATCTCATAAATTTTTAGAAACTTCAAATTTCATAATTAAAAGTATGCGTTTCCACGTCATATGCTTTGGTGGGGGTATGGGAGGAAACCCCCCTCCCTTCCACTCACACTCGTTCCCCAAAATTCAGACTCAACTGATGGAAATTAGAACCGCAATCGATTGTAATTGGAAAGTGTTTGGAAGGTTGCGTAAAAAAAATGTGAAAGAAAAACGTACCGTGTGGTGACGGCCTAAGGATACAAGTGTCACCACTCCCCTACATGCCTGGGATGTCGTAAGAGTCGACTGAGAGGCTCGACGCATTGAACACCTGTGTGAGAGAAGGAAAACTTGAAACAAACCCTCTACCAACCCGTCTGGCCAGGGTGGTAGCAGTAGGCTAATAGCCTCCTATGAACGCCAATATAGGCGTGAGCTAGGAGAGGCCTATGTCCAGCAGTGGACGTCCACAGGCTGATGATGTGTAAAGAACAATATCGTAAAGTAATAAAATCATTTTTTTTATGATTTTTTTAATGTTTGAATTTTTCAGTGCTAGTTGTATACTTAGGATAAATATTAAATACAAAAATATAATATATAATATAAAATATTTTTCTATTTAATATTTATCATAAGTAATAAAATCACTATTTAGTATTTGTCGGGATTATCTTTACTATCCATCACATCCTGAGATTCTGAGTTTCTGAATTGCTGCAGCTGGTAGTAGGAACTTTCAATATCTCTTTCTAACCGACTTCAAAAAGGAGAAGGTTATTAATTATTTTTTTGTTTGAAGGGTTTTTTGTTTTTTACAAGTTGGTCCCATTGCTGTCAAGATAGGATCTGATAATGGGATCCTGGAGAAATCGAGAGAACTCTTCAAATAACTAACCATACTGGTTTTGGTGTATTCTTAAGTATCTCGTGTATTTGCTTTCAACAAGCACCATTTGGTGGAGTGGAACTGATGATGAAGACCACAAATGGTCATCGGAACTATTAAATAAATACTTAGCATTTCACGGAAGCGATACGAATAGGTACTATAATTTGGTTCAAAAGTAATTTATGCTCATCTCAATGCATGTGATGAAGTGGAGCTGATGATGAAGAACCAGGAGAAGTTTTTTTTTTTTTTTTTTTAACGACGGGGACACTCTTAGCCTTCATCATACCTGATGTTAAGTATTGATAAGGCTGAAGATGGAAGCGAGCCTCTCCCGGAATCCTTAACCACTGAGGAACTGCTGAAAACATTGTTATTATGGCGTCAGACTTAGATAAGATGGTGGTAGCTAGCTAGGCGGACTCACAACAAGTCCTACCACCCCCGCTGGGAATCGAACCCGGGACCCCTGGGTCTGATACCGGTGGTTGTTACCACTAGACCACAGAGGCGGTTAGACGTTAATTATTAAGTCCTCAATAATTAACGTCTTGGCACTAGGCAAAGCAGCATTTAGTATAATAAGCAGTTGACATAAGTTTATTATAAGTATACCTATAAAAATTGTGAAATAAAAAACTTTTATAAAAGAATGAAAACCGACTTCATACAACTAAAAAAGCAAAAAATAAGCCTTTTGGAGTCGGTGCCAGCCAAGGCAAGAACAATAAAAGAGTAGGACTGAAAAGTAGATTTTTTAAATTTAATACCTGCAAAAGAGGAAATCGTAGAACACCAATTTACAAGAACAAAATAATATATTTTTAATGAAAGAAAATCGTTCCAGTTTTGACAAACGTTTAAAAAACAATGATTTGGCTACTGTTTATATAATTTAATCAGTTCTCTTGTATTTATTATTTTGATTTATTTCTTTTGGGAAACAGCTTTCGAACGTTAACCTAAAACTCAAAAGTTAATAATTAATAAAACAAAATGTTACCAAAACTAGTTGATAATAGACAACAGAATTATGAACACTGACTGAATAGAAGAGACAACACATTCTGACAACATGCGCTTGAAAATCGTAAAAAAATTACAATAACGCCTTCCAGAATATTGTTAGCAATGTCGAAGCATTATTCTACTATTGGGTTGTAGTCTTTTAAAGAGGTAAGTAAATAAAAATGATTGTTAGAATTTACACCAAACCAAAACGCGTCGCCAGCCTTTTGTGCGGAATACGGAAGCATTCATTATTATTTGTACTATTTTGAACTGGCGGCTACCCGCGGTTTTACGCGCGTGGTTTACGTTCCCGTGGGGATATCTGGAAAAAAGTAGCTATATTTTGTGACCCAGGCTATCTTATAACCGTGTGCCAAATTTCAGCCAAATCTGTTCAGTAGTTTTTGCGTGAAAGAGTAACAAACATTCAAACATCTTCACAAACTTTTGCATTTATATTCAAAATTCAATATCATTTATTGAGTCTAGGCTGTTACAAGCACTTACGAACGTCAAAGAAGCTACGCCATCGGTTCACAAACCCTACGGCGGGAGACCGCGTAACGAGAAGAACCGGCAAGAAACTCGTCAAGGGCTGTTTTCCCCCTTTTTTATACAGAGGCGTCAAATTGAAAAGTGACCTTAAACACATGGGTAAGATCAATTTTAATCACAAAAAAAACTAAAATAAAAGTAATTGTATTGTTATCCTAACCGTAAATAATTTTCAACTCGCAAGGAAGGACTTACCATACATTATAACATTTCTCGCATTACAAGGTTACTGTACTGCAAGTTGTGACGTACATTCAGGGGCCCAATTCTGCTAATGCTTAGTCACAATGGTATTCCAGTGGTGTTTCAATGGTAGTGCTCTTTTACACAGTACTTGTTACAACAGTGTAAATAAACACTACAATTGAAACACCACTGAGAGACGATTATGACAATAATTTAACAGAATTGACCCCCAGGTCAATAGCAATTTATGTCATAAACAATAAACAAGAAAATATATGACGGGATTATGCAAAGATATTCAATATTTTCATCTAGGTATACTTTTATACTAAAATATTTTAAAGAGGAAAGATTTGATTGTTTGCATTGAATAGGCTCCGAAACTACTGAACAGATTTGAATATGAAATTTGGTACACAGATAGTAGATAGCCTGGTTATAAACATAGGATACATTTTATCCCGATATTCCCACGGGAACGGAAACGTACGTACGTCAAGCTTGCAGAACTGAGTAAACTTGTAATGCGAGAAATGTTGATAAGTATGATATTATGTCCTTTAAAATACTATTGAATTTCCTTGCAAGTTAAAAATTGTATACTGTTAGGATAACGATTATTATAATATACTGTTATTTTAGTAATTTTTGAAATGGAAATTAACCCACTGATGTGTTAGTGTCACTTTTCAATTTGAAGACTGTATGAAATAAAACAGGGAGAAAAACAAACAGCCCTTGACGAGTTTCTTGCCAGTTCTTTTCGTTACAAGGTTTCCCGCCGCCCTAAGGGTTTGTGAACCGATGGCATAGCTTTTTTGATGTTCATAAGTGCTTGTAAGTTGTAACAGCCTAGACTGAATAAATTATACTAACTGTATTTTATAATCGGTCAGGAAGGCAAGTGGGCAATGATGATGAAGTCATTATTTATTATTCATCAACTAAAATAAAAACATGCATTCATCTTGAGAATTTATTCGATACAATAATTTAACAAAGACTACCAATTATATTAATATTAACCTTTTAACAATCACCAGGATTGGCAACACTAACTGTCCCTTCTACTGGCACATAACCTTCGAAAGTAACATAGCCAATCACTGGCATCTCTTCAGGATAGCTAGATCTGCCAGGCAAAAACAGTTCCACTTCACCTATATTTCTAGCATTTGCCAATTGCAGATTGCCAACGTTACTGGCAATGGCGTTAGGCGCGAAGTTTTGCAAACTTGAAATTCCGTTGTAGGCATTTTGATTGATACCAGCAGCAGCTAAATTATTGATACCTATGTTACTTGATACGATGTTCGTTCCCACATTTGGAATATTTGCCAAATTGTTTGGCAAGTTATTTATGCCAATGTTGTTGACAACGCCAGTGCCAACGTTAGTCAGTCTGTTGCCAAGCCCATTGATATTTGTACCTATTAAATTGGCATTGTTTACAATACCAGTACTAACACCGCCAGCTGCATTGTTAAAGCCTACATTATTAGATACAACAGTATTTCCTAATGTATTTGCTAAATTGGCGGCAGCGTTATTTGCCAGATTGTTTACACCAACGTTGGTAGAAACAATATTACTTGTCACAACATTTTGCATATTTCCTCCATTGTTCAGGCCAATTGTGTTAGGTACAATACTAGTTCCAACACTTCCAACAGAATTCGGTATATTTCCAACCACGTTGATATTATTTGCGAGGTTGGCGCCGACGTTGTTTGCTATATTATTTATGCCAACTGTCGACACAACGTTATTGCCTACTACATTATTATTGACTCCTTGGTTTAAATTTCCCACGTTTAAGTTCTGTCCAAATGCATTCTGAAAAAGGAAAGTATTAAGTTAATCAAATAATAGGTAACTACAGTGGTCACATGGTTAACGACATTAGTTGATTTTCAAATACAAACGAGGTAGCTTTGGTGCCTTGGATCTCTGTCAAGGATTGACCGAGCTGTGATCTGATAATGGCTATCCATGGTGAATAGAAGAGATGCTTTACATACAAAACTGCCCCCTAATTGTCTAATTTCAAAATCTATCACAATCACTTTCAAAGGTATTGTAATTGTGAAAGTGATTTATGGAATTGTCTAGCATACAGTCGCAATCCCTTTCAGAACGAATGACGTTTTAAATGACACTTCATTTGACACTTCTCCATGCATTTGCAAGATATTTTCGTCTGTCACTTTGCTTAGACAGTTCAATTTCGTTCATTCAATACCTTTCAAATGTCAAATAGTGACAGCCTGAAGTATGTAAATATCTTTCAAATGGCGAATTAAAAAAGATTGCGATAGATTTTAAAATTACACAATTAGCCATTTTCGCCGTTTTTTAAACATTTCAATACATCTCTTAGAATGTTGATCGGATCAGTTGGTTGTGTATAGCAATCTGAAAGTCCTCCATTCACTCCCTGGATGGTCATTATCAGATCACAGCTCGATCAATCCTTAGCAGAGAACTAAGGCTCCAAAGTTACCTCGTTTCTATGAAAATCGACTAATGTCGTAAACTATATGACCACCACTGTATATGAAATGAACTTATGATACTAATTACAAGTGTAAAAGTTTGGATATTTATTGTTTTTAATGTTCATCACGCAAAAACGATTGAACTGATTTTGATGAAATTTGGAACAAAGATAGTGTATATCTTGACGGGAACGGGTCACTAGGTACCCGACTAAATCTAACTATTCGATTCCCGTCTGAGAATTCACTTGTGGCCGAGTTAATTTTTTCCAATATTTTTCTATTTAAAATTTACCATAAGTATAAAAATAGCATTGAAAAATGCAAAAATTACAAAATCATAAATTATTGGCAGTTGCATCTTAATCGATCGTTAAACACCTGAAAAGATGTTTCTTTCGGATGCAAGGATATTCCTAGCATTGATGTAACAACGCTGGCCTACAGCGTATTAAAAATATAAAAGTTGGAGAATTTCGACGGTGGTTCGCAAGTCTCGGTAGCTCAGCGGTTAGAGCATTGGACCGGATTTCCAAAGGTCGCGGGTTCGATTCCCGTCCGAGAATTTACTTGTATCCGAGTTAATTTTTTCCAATATTTTACTATTTAAAATTTACCATAAGTATATCTAACTATTTCTAACTAATATAATATAATTTTGAAAACGTGGTTTGTTCTTTCTTCACGCCCAAATTAACCAACCAATCGGCTTGATTTTTGGCATAAAGTTAGTTAAAATGACGGAGAGTAACCTAAGCTACTTTTTATCGCGATATTCCCACGGGAACGGGAACCACGCGGGCAAAACCGCGGGCGGAAGGTAGTTTTCTATAAATCTTTGCTTAACCACTGAGCTATCGAGACTTGCGGACCACCGTCAAAATTCTCCAATAGAGCTAGCGCAGACGACGGATAACGAAGGACTTTTTGTCCGCGACACGTCTTTATTGTTAACCAAATAAGATTCAACTTAGATCGCGTATATCCATGAAAAGTACGCGATAGTCCTCGTTATTTATTCAACTTTATGTTCTTAGTAATAAGGTCGTGTCGCGGACAAAAAGTCCTTCAATGTCCGTCGTCTGTGCAGGCCAATACTTTTATATTTTTAATACGCAGTACATCAATGCTGGGAATAACCTTGCATTCGAAAGAAACATCTTTTCAGTTGCGTAACGATCGATTATGATGCAACAGCCAATAAATAAAACCAGGTCTCGATAGCTCAGTTGTTAGAAAATCTTAGAGAATTATTAAACAATATTTTTACTTACCTGTAAAAATAATATTGAAAATAAACTAAAAATCACAGTCAACTTCATGCTGTTAACTTAAAATTATAATAATTTACTGATAATTTTAAACAAGCCAGCTTACTTTATATACAAAGTGTATTACATTACAATATATTTAATTTCTTAACATCTTCATGTCCATTTTTTTATCGATTGATTGTGAGAAGCAGGTAGGTATAGATAAACTTGAAATAAGTTTGTGCTTAGATAAGCAAAAAAAAAGGTAAATAATGATTTCTCAAGTCATTAAAAGTAATTATTGCCAAAGCGATAAAAAAGAAAAATACGCAAACATTTCGTCATCTTTCTTTTCAATGTTCTGTAGGCCTAGCACAAAAATCCGTCGAGTAAGTATCGAGGAAGTAAAGTAAAAAAAATAAGATAATATTGAGCTGCGTTCCTATTCCTACCCCACGTAAACGGAACTACATTTTCCTATACATTTTTTGACATTACGTCCTCTGATACGTTACGTTACTGATGGTATTTTTTTCTCTTCTCTATTCTGTCATTCCGTTCTCTCTTAAGGCGCTATAAGACTGAAACGAGATAACAATGAGAAAACGACCCGCGCGGGAGCGAAACCGATTTTGCAGACTAGTTGAAAAAATCACGAAGTCATTTCGTAGTAAATAATAAATAAATAAATAAATTTGATACAATCACACCAATTATAGAGCCCACGTTAAGTTTCATGAAGAACTTGTGTTATGGATACTAGATAACGGATAAACATACTTATATATTATACACATGCTGCGTCGGTTCCATTACTAACCCACCAGCAAGTAAACGGTATATAGGTAAAGTAAGTATGACAATATCTACACAAAGAGATTATCATCATGTCCACTTATTACCTCAGTTCTAGAGTGCAAGTAGACATGGTAATAGTCTTATTAGTTACAGTGATTAGTCTGCTTCGCTTTTATCTTTATTGATTATCTAATTAGTAATCTGATAAGAGGGCCAAGGGTGACTTATTATTTAATTCTTATCTGTTATATGCAACTTCAACCGTCTTACCTGAATGGCACCGACCCGGTCCTCGCCCTGGCGCAGCAGGGCTTGTCACTTCCTTCCAGCCAGTCAATCTCACATCTGTTATAGAAAGACAACTATGATCATATGGTACGATCACTAAGTACATAGTCTGCATAATGACATGAAAGTGTATAAAGGTAAGTAGTCTATCTGAGTTTAGAAGAATTTTATATATGATTCATCATTAAGAGTGCAATCCTTTAGTGCCTGAACAGGCCTGTACCTCTTTCCCCATACGGGCGTAACCATCATGCTCTACAAGCATGAATAATCAGGGGTCTACTCCGGCCCCATCAAAACATCACGCTCTACAAGCATGAATAATCAAGGGTCTACTCCGGCCCCATCATCCAACCATCACGCTCTACAAGCGTGCATAATTCAAGGTCTACTACGACCCCATGTTATACCTCGTGAGAAGTTTGGCCAAGCTATCCCGCGCAGGCGAACCCCTTTAGAGTTCTATGAATTGGTTAGGTACTTTAGGTATTAGATCCCTGAATAGGGTATCGGATTGTACACGCCATGATACACCACAACAATAACTGTAAACACGTTACATCGCTACGAGGGAAATCATGGAAGCCATCAGCTCTTAGAGTTTCGCGGCATCCACAACTTCCATCGCAAAATATCAATGTGATCAATTTCATTTCAATCGTTAATTTTATACGAAATAATATTGACTTATCGACTAAGTACTTAGCTGTCGTATTTAAGGCTGGCTGGCAGGTGAAGATCGCCCGTACACACTTTTAAACTTATTAGAAACACAATGGCTGCTTCGAAGGAACGAAAAAGAACCGAGCATCAAGAAAACAGAGCATCAAGAGAACAGAGTATCAAGAGAACATTGAAATCTTACCGCGATCCAAATCTGTCAATCCAGTAGTTGCTCTATGGTCTGTGATGGCTGAGTGTTGCTACTATGTACAATAATGTTGGGTTTATTTGTTATTCGCGAGACCCTTCGCGACAACACATACTTATATATTGTATACATATTGTATTCGGTTTGGTTGGTGGTAGGACTTGTTGTAAGTCCGCCTGGCTAGCTACCACCATCTTATATAAGTCTGATGCCATAATAACAATGTCGACAGCATTTGTGTTCCGGCAGTTAGAGATAAGATAGCCAGTTCCTCAGTGATTGAGGATTCCAGGGGAGGCTCGCTTCCATCTTTAGCCTTATCAATACTTAACATCAGGTATGATGAAGGCTAAGAGCCTCCCCGCCGTTCATAAAAAAACACATTTCTTTTTGTTTGGTGCAAGAAAATTTCCAACTTTACATATTTCAGAAGCAACTCCATTTACAAATAGCCATACCGTTACCAAACAAAATTCGTACATTTACAATTGGTAAATAACATTATAAAATAAGAAAAACCTTTTAATAAATCATGCGGTTTCATCTATTACAGTCGTTTAGATTGTAACTTATTGTAACTTGTTTGCTCGTCAATTCATCATGTTTTTTTTATTTAGCAATTTGGTAGTATAATCACATCTTTTGGAACTTTATTAAAGAATGCTATGCCTTTCCCCGAAACCAAGCCTCTACTTTATTCAGATCTAAATTTTGGAGTCTTGTCCAGCAGTGGACTGCGACAGGCTGATGATGATGATGATGATGATGATGAAGCAATTTTTATTATGCATTAATAATAAAATGACTTAAGTTAATTAAATAAAATTCATAGTGTAATATCCTTAAGTTATTTTACTGTCCTTAAGTGTAATGTCCTTCTGTTTAAATATTAGTTAAAAACCTTATCTTTTTACAGCAAAAGCCGCAGAACAGGGTCTTCTTCAATATGTGGATCCCATTTTAGTCTAATGTCGTCGTCATCTTCGTCATTAGCCATTTTTAATGTCCCCACTGCTGGGGCACCAGCCTTCCTTATGGATGGATAAGGAGAACGGGCCATGACACACCACGCGGGCCTTAACGTGCCTTCCGAAGCACGGAGGAGCTCGAGATAGTAAATTTTTGGTCACCCATCCCGTGACTGACCATTGCGAAAGTTGCTTAACCTCATCAATTGCAGGCCGAGCGCGCGAACCACTGCGCCACAGGCTCCTCGAATCTAATATAATACCATGCAATTTCGTGCTCTCAACTAACTAGACTAGGTACATTCTGCATTCTGCATTTGCAAAAACTATATATATTACACCGTCAGAACAATTATTCCCACTATTAATTTTGAAAATTAAAGAGGTATCATCTGGAAATAGTACTGTCTTACAAAAATTATTCGCGTAGTAAGGTAGCTCATTTATGTACAGAAATAGTACAATAGTGCACATTGGGGCATTCCCACAATAATGGGGTCTCCAGTAGATGCATGCCATCGTGACGGCTTAAGAATACAAGTGTCACCACTCCCTTACATGCCTGGGATGTCGTAAGAGTCGACTAACGGTCGGTTTCAATAACCTACCTTCAATAAGAGATAAGCTTACTAGAGCTTTGTTGCCTAGATATTTTTGTTAATCAGCCCAAAAAAACAGCGGTTGCTAAGTAACGTAACCAAGATAGGCCTATCTCTTACTAGGGATAGATTATTGAAACTGGCCGTAAGGGGCTCGACGCATTTAAAACCTGTGCGAGAGAAGGAAAACTTGAAACAAACCCTCTACCAACCCGTCTGGCCAGCGTGGTAGTAGTAGGCTAATAGCCTCCTATGAACGCCACAATAGTGAGCTAGGAGAGGCCTATGTCCAGCAGTGGAAGTCCACAGGCTGATTATAGCAGTAGATGCATTATTTTAACAATCACTTAACACACAACAATTACTGAATTGAAATGTTCTTCTCACTTCATCAAAAGTATTTGCCCACCAATCCACATTTGTCTCCAGTCACCATTCTTTATGATTCATACCGGATTATGAGACACAATAGATATTCTATTGTTCTCTGGACACCGGTGTCCGGTTCGGGTTTGATGAAAACAAAATGGCACTTACATACTTTAGTAAAATGTAAATAAAGTACTTTGGTATATTAAAAAAATATTTGAATTTTCTTTAAAAAATGAGAAGAAACTTTTTCCCTTACCTATTATATACCTCATTCTTGTTGTTTTTATGATAAAAAGAACTAAAATAATAATGAAAAGAGTATCATAGTTAATTCAAAGTTATTATAAATGATGAATGAATGCATTAATCAATGATGCTTGTACGGCCGAGGAACTGATTTATTTCAAACGTTATTACACTATGACCAATTACCGATTCCTTGCTCAAACCACGCCAATGTCGTATTTGGTTTTTTGGTTTTGACATTTTCAATATTCGTTATCTTCATGATACTTACAAATTATAGAGTTATTGTACAAGTACAATTATTATACAAGTAAAATAACTTTAAAATTTGTGTCTAAAAACGAATTTTGAAAATGTCGAAGCCAAGTATGATTTGGCGTGGGTTGAGCAAGGAATCGGCAAGTGGGCATAGTGAATAAGAGCCCAGGCATGAAATTGTGCAATTTGTACGGAATATGACATGAATGACATACACTACTGTCAAATGAATACGATTACTTTGTTTATTCCCAAGTTGGTCCATTTTTTAACCCCCGACGCAAAAACCACGGGGTGTTATAAGTTTCACGTGTCTGTGAGTGTGTGTCTGTGCGTTTGTCTGTCTGTGGAATCGTAGCTCCTGAACGGATGAACCGTTTTTGATTTTGGTTTTTTTTTGTTTTAAAGGTGAATTAGTGTTCTTAGCTATGTTTGAGGAAAATAGGTCCAAGATGGCCGCCACCACAAAATGGCGGAATATATATTTTTTAATACGGATATCAAATGAAAGGGCTTGAATAGTAGAATAATGTACACTATACTGAAAGGGAATGAGGTGTATTAAGTAACGAAATGAAATCTAAAAATTAGAAAAATAATTTTGTTAACTGTTTTCAATAGCTATACTTAGCTATGACTGTTGTGACTTTCTCATTATGGCATGGCATGAAATAAAATAAAGAAGAAAAAATAAGGGGATCTGACTACCTTCCATATGTCCTATCATCGGAAAATTTGATCTTATAATAATAAAAAAATAAAAAACTTTAAAATAAAACTTACATTTAAAATTAAAAAAACCCCCCACACAAAAAATACTCTTAAAAAGTTAAAAATAATATTTATTTACCCTAATTATGTACTTATTTATTAAGTTTATAAATTTTCACAGACAGACGTCGGAAACCGATATGAACTTATCGCTAGGCACTTGCATGATACCTATTATTCAGCTCATAATAGCGGTCCCTCGACGTCTGTGAAAATTTATAAGTGTAATAAATAAGTAATTAGGGTAAATAGATATTATTTTTAACTTTTTAGGAGTATTTTTTAAAATTTTGATATCGTTCCCTCGATTTCTTGATTTCTTGACAGGAAATCTTGAAAATACTCATAATTTGTGGGTTCCATAAATTCACCATTACTTCTAAATGTCTGTAAGTGTGGGGTATCGTTTGATTCCTTACATCAGCCCGAGTGATACTGACATTTTTTTTCAATATAAAAACTTTTTCAAATGTGAAAAAAAAATGGAAATAGTTTGACGTAGATGAAGCATATCTAATATAAAGGTTAATTAAACACAAATACCAAATTATTATTTAGTATTTAATTATTTATTTCTTAATTTTATAACATGCTTCACATCAAACGTCTTGGTACCGGTTGTGGTCCGTTCAAGGCAGTGGGGTAAGGTCCAGGCAAGGGTCCAGGGAAGCCCTCGCTGAGGATGCCGACGGCGCCGTTGCCGCAGCCGCACGTGGCCACGCCGGAGCCGGCTGTCGGCAGCGCACCCTCGAAAGCCACGGCACTCAGGAACGGCAATGCTCCAGTTACTTGTAAAAGACCTTCGATGACGTTCTCCGACGCCACGGCGAGCCCACTAGGGCCAATAGGTGAAATCGATCTAACAATAAGAGGACCGCTTGATCCAATGTTTAAGTCAGGGTAGCCGAATCCCAAGTTTCCGTAGGGAAGACTAGGGTAATTGACACCTGGTATTCCTGGTAACCCATTTATCTCTATCAGAGGATTCCCAGCTGAACACGTAGGCCCGATGACTTGTCCAAAAATAGCCTGAAACAATGGTAAAACAAAAAAATTAACACAAGAAAACGCGCAATCTTGAGTCTTCAGAAGTGGTTTAATGTGTGTATGTAACGTAGGATAATTCAATGGATGGGATTGTTCATTTCATATTTCTACTATACTAATATTATAAAGAAAGCGGAAAGATTTGATTGTTTGTTTGCATTGAATAGGCTCCGAAACTACAGAACGGATTTGGATAAAATTTGGTACACAGA
This sequence comes from Chrysoteuchia culmella, assembly GCA_910589605.1. Classification (NCBI taxonomy): domain Eukaryota; kingdom Metazoa; phylum Arthropoda; class Insecta; order Lepidoptera; family Crambidae; genus Chrysoteuchia; species Chrysoteuchia culmella. The sequence goes on from OU342669.1 coordinate 3,266,317, forward strand.
TAGTAAATAGCCTGGTTATGAACATAGAAAACTTTTTATCCCGATATTCCCACGGGAACGGGAATCACGAGGATAAAACCGCGAGCAGCCGCTAGTTTCTTGTAAAATAACACAAATGCTGTTATTTTGGCGTCAGACTTAAATAAGATGGTGGTAGCTAGACTAGCTAGCCAGGCGGACAAAAACCATGTGTTACCAACCAAATATAATATGTACCCCCGCTGGGAACCGAACCCGGGACCCCTGGGTCTGATACCGGTGGTTGCACCACTAGACCGCAGAGGCGGTTGTTTACTTTCAAGTTGCACCTTTGAGTGGTTCGCGCGCTCGGCCTGCGATTGTTGAGGTTAAGCAACTTTCGCAATGGTCGGTCATGGGATGGGTGACCAAAAATGCTATCTCGATCTTTTGCGTGCTTTGGAAGGCACGTTAAGCCGTTGGTCCCGGCTGCATTTGCAGTCGTTAAAACCCAATCCGCATTGTGCCCGCGTGGTGGGTCATGGCCCGTTCTCCTTTTCCATCAATAAGGAAGGCCAGTGCGCCAGCAGTGGGGACATTAAAAATGGCTGGTGACGACGAAGGTATGTATGTACTCGTATGTATGTATGTACCTGAATAAGCGCCACAGTAACACACGCCACGATGAAGAATTTGGAGGCCATTTTTAATAAAAAACAACTTTGAAGTTCAACGTTGGAATGGATTTTTTTAATCAATAAGTCTGTTTATATATTCAAAAACGAATACTTTTGTAACAATTTTTTATCTCCAAATGTTACGAATTTATTTGTAATTACTATTTTATTATGTATGTAGTTTTATGTAAGGCAATCATTTGTCAAATTGATTGCATATAAGTGAATTTATACATAACTGCTATTTTATTTAACTAATTTATTTATTTTTGGGAAACAAACAGCATACAATATTACCTTAATAGCTAACGCAGACGATGGAGGACTTTTTGTCCGCGACACGTCTTTATTGTTAACCAAATAAGATTGAACTTAGATCGCGTATATCCATGAAAAGTACGCGATAGTCCTCGTTATATATTCAACTTTATGTTCTTAGTTATAAGGTCGTGCCGCGGACAAAAAGTCCTCCAATGTCCGTTGTCTGCGCAGGCCATTAGGCCTCGACCAATGAAATAGTGGGATACAGCGTTCTGACAGTTCACGTCACTCAATGTGACAAATGAGAATCGAAGTTGGCAAAGTAGAAAAAAGGTTTGGGGTTGCTGTTTTAGTAACTTTAATTATCAGCCTTTTTTATTAAAACTAAATTTTTTGGGCCCTTTTTTATATTATTGATTCACGGCAAGGTATACTTAATGAGTAATACAAAAGCCAAAGACAGTTTCCACAATAAAATAAAACAGTTCAATTGAGTGAACACAATATAAAGTTATGTTTCTTATGAAGTAAACTTAAATTCATAAAATAAACTAAAAATAAACTTTGTTTTTTCCTATGTTTAACTATGAAAATAATCGTTAACAAAGGCATATATAATATAGTACAAATGAGGTGGGTTAAAAAATAATAATAATTTTGGCTAAATTTAATAAATTATTTATAAATTGTTTTCTTAAATTTTCTAAAGTTAAGGCCAAATATGTCAACATGTTGGTAGGATTTATCATAATTACTACATGATCTAATAATGAAGCGGTTAGAGGCATAATTTGTGCGACAAAGGGGAGGTACAAAAGTTTGAGTAGATCTAAGACTCATTCTTTTACATTTATAAAAAATTTTGCTATTCAGGTAGGGTGATTCCACTATGCCATTGATTAATTTATATAGGCAAATAATGTCACGTTGGTCCCTTCGCAGCTTCAAGGATGTGATACTGTCTTTAATTTATTTTGAATATTCTCAATAGCTTCAAATTTAATTAGTAATTAAGTATACATATTCATATTATTTATTTATTTATAAACGGGTATTACAAAGTTTTTTATTTATGAACTACGGGGAGACTTTAAGCCTTCATCATACCTGATGTTAAGTATTGATAAGGCTGAAGATGGAAGCGAGCCTCTCCCGGAGTCCTCAATCACTGAGGATCTGGCTATCTTATCTCTAACTGCCGGATCACAACAATGCTGAAAACCGTAGCCAGCTAGACGGACTTAGAAAAGTCCTACCACCAACCAAACCGAATACAATATGTACCCCTGCTGGGAATTGAACCCGGGACCCCTGTGTCTGATACCGGTGGTTGTACCACTGGACCACAGAGGCTGTTAAAATATGTTGGTTAAATACCATGTAGTTTGATAGAAGCTGGCACAGTCGGTTTTTTTTTCACATTCAGACCTATCTTTTAGCCCAGTATTGTTTCAATCTTACCATGGTATTTCGTACTACGAATCTCTTGAAGTAAGCTTGTTTTTTGACGGAAGTTCTGTGACGTCTACAAAACACTTCAAAGCATTAATTGTGTCAAAATGTGACATCTTTAATAAAAACAAAACACAAACAAAACGTTCCTATGACATGGTGTTTTCTAATACAGATGACAGATGTAATTTTTGGTATATCCATCATCACAAACCTTTTTCTCATGTAGGTACTTTTTATTAGTACATTACTGCAGCGGCCAGCAAAAGAGGCATTGATGGACGACCGTGTAAATGTGGGCCGAGGTGAAGCCGAGGCACAAATACGTAAGTCCATCAATGCCTAGTTGTGGCCAAGGCTTTTATAGTACTTTTCTCAAATAATGCGCGGAAATTAAAACTACTTTTCGAAATCAGACGAACAACGAACAACATTATTGTTTCCCGCGTTAAAGTGTTCATTTGTTGTTTTTTTTTATAACAGCTTTCTATTTGCAAGCCAGTTCGAAATTTAAATAAAACTTTTGATAAGTTACCTCCTTGGTTGCTATATTTCGGAGTAAACGATCGTTCCATTTTTATATTACACGACAGATATGAGTTTACTATGTAATTCATTTGGCCGCTAAAAACGACAGATATGGATTTTCATACAACTTCTGCCGGCGCTCGCATGCATGTGGCCAGTACAGCAATATCGATTTATCTCGAAGAAGGTTGTCAAAATAATGCTCATATTTCCAAGAATGTTTGAGATAAAGTAATTTATGGATATGAAATAACAAAGATTAAGAGAGAGAGAACGAGACTAAGGGCCTCTTCCACAATCTAAAAGTAAGTTCTGAGTAGCTTACTTGACAGAGGATTTGTCAGGATCTGATGTTGGGATCCCCAGGAGAAATCGAGGGCAACCACCAAAAATTGTATGCCTTTGCTTTTGTTACGTAATCATGTCTTACTTAGGTATTCACTTCAGGGTGTCAGCATCTGATGCTGCTGTGCTGATGATGAAGCTACAAAACTCCTTGACGGTTAGGAGTTGGGAGACAGTACCGCAATTGGTCGATGGAAACTACTTAGCTTATACTTACCTTATACTTTATGATAGTAATTTTTTACTATTTAAATATTTATAGGTAATTATCACTTATTTTTGAAGTATTAAGTTGTAAATATCTAAATAGGTAATTATAGACATCTAACATATATTAAATAGGTAAATTTTAATTTTTTCATCATCCATCCATTCATCATCAGCCTGTGGACGTCCACTGCTGGACATAGGCCTCTCCTAGCTCACGCCTATTGTGGCGTTCATAGGAGGTTATTAGCCTACTGCTACCACGCTCGCCAGACGGGTTGGTAGAGGGTTTCAAGTTTTCCTTCTCTCGCACAGGTGTTCAATGCGTCGAGCCTCTTAGTCGACTCTTACGACATCCCAGGCATGTAAGGGAGTGGTGACACTTGTATTCTTAGGCCGTCACCACACGGCAGGTAATTTTTTCATAGCTACTACTTATCCACAAAACACCGGAAAATTATATTTCGAAAAAGCCTTTTATCAAACGATATAATTTCCTAAACTTTGAAAGATAAATATTGCGAGAGGTATTACAGAAATCAAAATGTAAATAAAAGAAATTGCTGATAAGAACTTGCTTATCGGTTTCTTACTTAATGTAATTTTAATGTTATAAAAACGACACATTTATCCAATATACATCATAATAAGCTAACAAAAGAACAAACAAACATGTATTTTTATACATATTTCTTGATTTGTGTTTCGGCTGTTTTGGTGCAGGTAAGTCAATAAAATATTTGAAACTTTGTCTAAAAATCAACTGTTAAAATATCTAAGTAGTAAGGAGAGGACTGAGTGCATCAGTTTGCAATTGCATCAGATAAGCAATTGATACTTAAGGCGCTTTATGACTGAAGGGAAATAGTATATACCTAATGAGAAAGGGACGCGCGCGGGAAAGACACCAATTTTGCAGATTAGGCGAATAAACCACGAAATTCGTAGTAAATAACTATAGCATTTTTTTTTATAAACGACGCGTGAGAGTCTTAGCCTTCATCATACCTGATGTAAAGTATTGCTAAGGCAGAAGATGGAAGCGAGCCTCTCCCGGAATCCACAGCCACTGAGGAACTGGTTATCTTATCTCAAACTGCCGGAACACAACAATGCTGAAAACATTGTTGTTGTGGCGTCAGGCTTAGATAAGATGGTGGGTGGTAGCTAGCCAATCGGACTTACAACAAGTCCTACCACCAACCAAACCGAATACAATGTTTACCCCCGTTGGGAATCGAACCCGGGACCACTGGGTCTGATACCGGTGGTTGTACCACTAGACCACAGAGGCGGTTAAAGGGAATGTCCACTATATGTAACCCCAAATGAGAATAATGTTGAATTTTCTTTTTTTTTGTGGGTCTATTCGAAAAGAAAAAGTGTCAAGGCAAAATCATAAAAAAAATAATTTAAAAAACTTTACAAATCTAGATATAGGTATGAAGAAATATATATCTTATTACTAGATTTGTGACATCTCTTTAACCATCCTATACTTAGTTTTATATCAAAAAGTAGTTACATACTTGCAATTAAACAACTTTTGGGGTTTTTTTTTTTTTTTTTTTTTTTTTTTCGGTTGACTTTGAGTCAACCCGTGACCACGGCAACTGAAAAGGTGCCGAAACGTCGGGAAACCAAAAAACCGCAAATAAACTAAATAATTGGACGTAGTTTCTGAAAAACGTTCCAACCCACAACCAGGTCAAAATAGAGTTAACAATGCCAAACTAGTCACGTGACCTCTATTTACTAGCTCACAAAATTTGGTAGCTCTACTACCACTCTAAGTATGAAATTTGGACTCTCCATACATGTCTAGCCCAACCGATATGTATGGAGAGTCCAAATAATTATTAAGCTAAAAGAGCCCAAGCTGTGTGGAACAATTAAAATATTGGGAAACCCATAAACAAATTTCTTAAATGTGATCCAAGCTGCTTGAAACATTTTTCATGTAATAAATCTAATTGATCTTAGTAAAATCGGTGTTTCTCTAAAACATTCCAAGCTTTCTGAAACGTTTTTGTTTAAAACTGCTTCAACTTAATAGTAAAATTTATATTTCACTAAAACGTTCCAAGCCTCTTGAAACGTTTTTGTTTAAAATTCTGCTTCATCTTATTAGTAAAATCAATATTTCACTAAAACGTTCCAAGCCTCTTGAAACGTTTTTGTTTAAAAACTGCTTGACCATTATAGTCAAATCTATGTTTCAATAAAACGCTCCAAGCCTCTTGGAACAGTTTTGTTTAAAAATAATCTAAACACTCTTTGAAGTATAGATATTTCGTTATATCGATCCAAGTCTGTTGAAACTTTTTTATTTTAAATAAATGTAACCAAACTTAGAAAAAAAAAGTAGTTTATTAAAAAGGTCCAAGATATTTGAACTGTTTTCAATAATAAAATATAAGTACTACTCTACCTTAGCCAAATATGTAATAAATTAAAATATTCTAAGTTATCTGTAACATTTTTTATTTATGAATATTTACCGATGCCAAATAAAACTTGATTCTTTAACTACATAATAGTAATTCAATAGGCAGCGTCGTCACCACAAAATTTAACGAGATAGAAGTATAAAAATGAGTGAGATAGAAAAGTCGCCAGCGCCGCGCCATCCATCCATCCAGTAGCGAGCGAGCGTCCATCGTGTTCAAATAGCTTTGTCGTTGTTTGTCGAGAGTCGATGTTAGGTGTGTGTTGAATTATTCTCGCGCTCAGTGTAGAAAGTTTGTTTATGCTTGTTTAAGTGTATTGATTAATAAAAATAAAAAAAAGCTCTTGATAATCCGCAATATCATCAGTCTTCATGAATAAAGAGTGTTCATTAGATTTTCTTAATTGAATATGCTTAGTCTTTAGCCAATTTACTTTAACTTTATTGACGAACATCTTACGATTCGTAATATTTTTTTCCAATTTTTCTGTGCTCACGAAATCATTACTTTGTAGTTTTATTGGCACTAGCGGGTTCTTTTTTGTGCAAGTCTTAATGACGTTTATAAAATCTTTTGCTGTGTACAGTCTTTGAAAATTTTTTAAATGACTTTCAATTTTACCGAAGTCTGTGTCATTTGGCAGAAACGTATGACCAGATTCAAGAAAATTTGGGTCAATTACTTTTAGGGTAGGATGGCTGGCTAAAATGACTTTAAGTAAAAGCACCATTTTTATGTTACGATTTTGGCCTCCGCAACTATCGCTCCACAATGACAGGTGTTCAACATTAGGCCGCATTATTTCATTTATAAATTTTTTCAAACAGGAACCAACTTCTTGGGCACCCCTTCCAGCTTCACCCTCAACCCAAACAAAACAATATCCTTCATTTGTAGAAGAAACATGGACGCCGCAGTTATACAGCCAGAGTTGCCTTTTATAAAACACCACATTCGTTGGAATACGTGGAAGTGGTAACGTTTTTTCCATGTCAAATGTGATACATTCGAATGTTTCATCCACTTTTGCCCTTCCTATGTGGCTATTCATAAGGCAACGTAAAGTTTCAGCTTGTTTTAAATGATTTTCTATTTCCAAAAGCAATCGGTTTCGATCTTCGTCTAACAAAACATTCGGGACCTTTAGTTTTGCTGCAAATATGTCACATCTATTGCAGGTGTCTTTCTTAAGACTTTTAAATCGCAAATTAAACCGTTCCAGAAAAACCTTTCTAAAAATGGCTAATGAAACATAGCTTTTATTGTCGTGACCATGGATACAAATCCATTGGTAAGCCATTTATAACATTACAAACAAAATCTATTTGTTCTTGCGGAGTTTTATTCCACCCACCAGATATAAGTCCTCTACGATCACGTAAGTTATCACCATAGCGTTGTTTTTTTAAACAAATTGTGATCTTTTGCGTAGGAATATATAAATATATATAAATAAATACAGGAATGTTAGAAATTTCATATTTTCTGTAGAAGTTTCGTGGCTTTTTACCCTGAGATGAACAATCTCTTGTAATGTTATAAATGGCTTACCAAAATATGAGTCCAATTACAGAAGGTCTCAAAATGGCGATGCGTTGTATTTACAAACAGGATTGACCATGCAAAAGATTTATGATTTATATATCACTGAATTTAAACAAATCCATGGTCACGACAATAAAAGCTATGTTTCATTAGCCATTTTTAGAAAGGTTTTTCTGGAACGGTTTAATTTGCGATTTAAAAGTCTTAAGAAAGACACCTGCAATAGATGTGACATATTTGCAGCAAAACTAAAGGTCCCGAATGTTTTGTTAGACGAAGATCGAAACCGATTGCTTTTGGAAATAGAAAATCATTTAAAACAAGCTGAAACTTTACGTTGCCTTATGAATAGCCACATAGGAAGGGCAAAAGTGGATGAAACATTCGAATGTATCACATTTGACATGGAAAAAACGTTACCACTTCCACGTATTCCAACGAATGTTGTGTTTTATAAAAGGCAACTCTGGCTGTATAACTGCGGCGTCCATGTTTCTTCTACAAATGAAGGATATTGTTTTGTTTGGGTTGAGGGTGAAGCTGGAAGGGGTGCCCAAGAAGTTGGTTCCTGTTTGAAAAAAAATATAAAAGAAATAATGCGGCCTAATGTTGAACACCTGTCATTGTGGAGCGATAGTTGCGGAGGCCAAAATCGTAACATAAAAATGGTGCTCTTACTTAAAGTCATTTTAGCCAGCCATCCTACCCTAAAAGTAATTGACCTAAATTTTCTTGAATCTGGTCATACGTTTCTGCCAAACGACACAGACTGCGGTAAAATTGAAAGTCATTTAAAAAATTTTCAAAGACTGTACACAGCAAAAGATTATATAAACGTCATTAAGACTTGCACAAAAAAGAACCCGCTAGTGCCAATAAAACTACAAAGTAATGATTTCGTGAGCACAGAAAAATTGGAAAAAAATATTACGAATCGTAAGATGTTCGTCAATAAAGTTAAAGTAAATTGGCTTAAGACTAAGCATATTCAATTAAGAAAAACTAATGAACACTCTTTATTCATGAAGACTGATGATATTGCGGATTATCAAGAGCTTTATATAGGAAGAAAATATAAAGGTAGCTTGCTTCCTTTAAGCGCAGAACTCCTGGTTCCTCTTTGGCCAGAGGGAAAACCTATAACGCAGGCCAAATTAAATGACCTTAAGAAAATGTTCAATCTTATCCCTGAAGATTGCCTTTCCTTTTATAAAACTCTGAAGGGCATGGAAGGACCCGACTATATCGAAGGCCTCTCTGGTGAAGCTGACTTCGAATTTGAAGACCAGGATGAAGAAGAACTGCCTTAGTTATATATAATAAATGTGTTTAATTTCTATTAATCATGTTTTATTTTTACGCCACTGCCTAAAATAAGGAGTGATTGTTATTTTATTTGTCATGAATGTTATTTGGAACGTTTTTGATAAATTAAAATTTTAAATGTGTCATGAAAATTGCAATAAATCGAAAACGTTCCATAAAAGTATTTTTATAAATATTTAAAAAAGCATTAACATTGGAAGTCTAAAGTCAGGCTAAATTAAAACTTTATGATAACATGTACAATATACAGAGGAATCAGTAGTAAATTTAATATATTTCGTAAAGAGATACTGAGTTGAACTTTATTCTTAAATAGCTCAACAGGATATTTTGGTAAACCTGACTTCGATTTTGATGACTAGGATGAAGAAGAACTATTGACTTAGTTAGAATAAATACTTTTTTCTATTAATCTTGTTTTATTTTTACACAATTGCTCAAAATAAGCAGTGTATTGTTATTTTCTTTGACATGTATGTTGTTTGGAACGTTTTTTATAAATTAAAATTTGAAATGTGTCATGAAAATTGCAATAAATCGGAAACGTTCCACAACAGTATTTTTATAAATATTTAAAAAAGTATTGACATTGAAAGTCCAAAATCGGGCTAAATTAAAATTTTATCATAACATGTACAACATACAGAAGAATCAGTAGTAAAAATAATATATTTCGTAAAGAAATACTGATTTGAACTTTAATCTCAATTATCTCAATATGCTATGTAAGTGGGATGGAACGTTTTTCAGAAACTACGTCCAATTAATAGTACCAAATATATATTTCGGGTACTATACATCGCACTAAATGCTCCGCAAAAGTTGTTTTATTTCAATTATGAGTGCGCGAAGAAACTTAAGGCGCTACTCGGAAAAAGTATGGACTTTTTAATATAAAACTGTAACACGGTTACAGTCGTTACAAATCTGGTAATAACATATATATTTCTTCATACCTTTATCTAGATTCGTATAGTTTAAAAAACACGATTTTATGATTTTGCCTCGACAATTTTTCTTTTCGAAAATACCTCTAAAACATACGAAAATTCAAGATTATTCTCAAATGGGGTTACTTACACTATTAGAAATTGGTTTAATAAGTGGACACCAATGATATTTAGGATCGTATAGAAGCCTTTTTGGCCCAGCTATTGATTAATCACCCACGATTTTCAATTTCAGATGTTTACCATTCGAAAGATTAAATTTTTTAACACATATTCACTAAATATCAGACTTCGGAAACTTGTAGCTTTTTTGTAATAAATAATTGAAAACCGTAAAAAATACTTCGATTTTTGACGTTTTGCGACTGACATTCACTATTTTACGTGTATTGCGTTTTATTACGTGTTGTGTTAATGCCTTGTGCTGTTTTTTTATGCAGATTTACATACTTTTACAGTATTATTTAACTTAAAAGAATTATATAAATAGTCACAGACGATATTTTTTTACATAATTTTCAAATTGCTGTTGGAAACAAAACGCAATTCTGTGACGGCGGCCATTTTGTGATACTGTCAGCCAACTGTCATTGTCAAGTTAATACGTCAGTCATCTGTCTCCACACTGAACTTGCTTAATTTGTAGTTTTTTCAACTTTGGAATAGTGTTGAATAAGTCAAAATTAGTGACAGAACCGAATTAGTCAACCCCGACACCACGTGGTACTAGTCTGCCCTACCCCTATAGTGTATATAAAAGCCCGGAGGCACGGAGGCACCATGTGAGACGAAGCTGCGAAGGCGAACATGAAGTGCCTGCGGTTTGTTACGAAGGGGTGGAGGGGCAGCACTTCCCGCAGTGCCGGAGACACTCGGAACCCATTACTTTCAATGAGCAGATTATGAAGAATTATATTTTTCATACATTTTGAGGTTAAGTTTAGTCATTTTTCAAAAATTCATATCTCAAAAACTATCCATTTCCGAGGAGGGGAGGATAGTACAGGGGGAGAGGCCAACAGGGGGAGAGGCCAGCCCCTCCCCCCCCTCCCACGACGAAAATCGTGGGTTGCTAATCAATAGCCCTTCCCTAAAGTTCTTTAAATTAGAATAGGCTATTTGACAATGTGAAAAATAAATTACTGTTATCAGTTTAAATTAAGAGTTTAAAAATGGTTATTTATTAACGTAAGTTGAAAATAATAATAAATTTATTTAAAAATCCCTAAATAAAAATGCATTTTTAAACGTTTGAGACGAGAGTTTATGATGACGTCACCTGCTTGTAAACCTCGTTTGCCTACGTATGTGGATGATATGTCCCACAGATCTGAGAACAGGCAAGTGACGTCACCGACCCCATTGCAGCGCCATATTGTCAAAGTAGCGTTTTGGCACGCTATTTAAATATGGAGTTTTTAATTTGATATTTTTCAGCAAATATGTGCCAGAATAAAAAAAGTAACACTTTTACTGGGTTCTTTAAACTCTACTACATAATTTAAAATGGATTTTAAAAACCTGTCAAATAGCCTATTCCTTTAAATATACATTTAAAATAATCAAAGGCCCTTTCGCGCAGTTGGTATGACGTTGCCTACCCTAAGGTAACCTAAGGGGTGTATCATCATCTATTTGAAACCATCATGTTATAAGAACGTTTTGTTTGCGTTCTGTTGTTATTGAAGTTGTCACATTTTGACACACATCATCCTCCATGCATCATCCTTTTTAACATCGGTTAAAACAACATTAAATTTTTGGTTTCAGAATGCATTCTGCCAGTTGCCCCCCTTTGGACCTGGGTATAATGGTCTTCCAAACAGAGGTCTTGGCGTAAACGCCCTCCCAGGCGGTGTTGGCTTCAACGGACTTGGCAACGCCTTAAACCCCTTGGCAGTCAACGGTCTATACCCTGGCCTGCCCAACGTGGCAGCTTCCGCCACTGTGCCGATCACTGGTCCGTTTACTTCCACTGGCAATGCGGAATTGGCTGTCGGCGGGGAGTTCGCCGTGGGTGGCCAAACGGTGGTCGGTGGCCAGCTCCCGGTCATCGGTGCTGTCAGCTTCTCCGGACAGATTCCTGCTGGTGGTGTCGTCTCCATCGCTGGTAACTGCGGCTGCGCGAATGTACCGTTGTGAGTTTTACCTTTAAAATAAATGTTGCTGTTTTAAAAATATTTTTGTTTCCATTTACCTGTTTTTATGCGTTCATACTACATACACACATAATACCTGAAGCTTTAGTAAGTTACTTAATTTAAAAAAAACTTAATCAATTTTAGGCCCGTATGTATGTAAAGTTATAAGAATGTCACAATTTTTGTTTATAGGTAATAATAATTTATAAGTTTGTTCCAAACACACATGAGAAACGAAAGAAACGGAAGGAACATACCTCAGGTTGGTGACCAGCACTTCCGCGTGGACTATACACTGGCACTGACACAATTTTAAAACTCCATAAAAAATTTGCGGAATATTTAGTGCGATTTGTTTACCCGAAATTTATATTTGGTACTATAATTTTTCGGTTTATTTGAGGTTTTTAGTTTCCTGACGTTTCGGCACCTTTTCAGTTGACGTGGTCACGGGTTGCAATTTTACGGGTTGAAATAAATCGCACCAAATATTCCGCAAAAGTTGTTTTATTTCAATTATGAGTGCGCGAAGAAAAATGAATTGTTAGGGATTCAGATTTAGATATCAGTATTGCTAAGCGCCGTTTCAGACCCTCTACGCTCCCTGCCCACATTTTTGGTTATCAAGTTCCTCGGTAACATAATGGCCAAGATATCTTAGGACCTACCCTCTTCCTCGTCTTTATTAACGACCTCTGCAGTCTTCATATCACTAACGGCAAAGTCATCTCCTTTGCGGATGATACAGTCCTTACATTCACAGCTAACAACTGGTCCGATGCCATGTTTTCCGCCCAAAACGGCTTTAGTGTTGTTAATTCACTGTTAGCATCGAATACACTCACCCTCAATGCTTCTAAAACCAACTTCATGACATTTTCAATTCGAGATGGCTCACAACCTACGCCCACACCAACCCTTACAGCGCACAACTGTTCTACCTCGAACCTGAATGATTGTTCTTGTCCCCTAATCACGTCTGTCCCCTTCATAAAATACCTTGGTATCATTGTCGATCGGAATCTCACCTTTAAACTACACATTGAAGCTCTTACATCACGGGTCAGGAAGTTAATATATATATTTAGAAGGCTTCGCTACGTTGCTTCCAGCTCCATTATTAAAACCACGTACATGGCCCTTTGCCAATCCATCGTCTCATACTGTATCACAGTTTGGGGTGGATCTGCAAAAACTAACCTCTTGCAATTGGAGAGGGCGCAAAGAGCAGTCCTAAAAGTAAGTACCTTTCGTCCTTTTACATTCCCCACTAAGGAACTCTACTTAACATGCAGAGTCCTATCCATACGCCAACTATTTATAATGCATAGCCTATTATACATACATGCTAGAACACCCTTAATACATTCAGATAAAAGAAGAAAATACAAAGTCTGTCGGACTCCCAAAACTAACTTCATGTTTACAAAAAGATTCCTAATTTTTCTCGGACCATATTTATACAATAAGATCAATAAACTAATTTACCATCATCAACTACCATCAACTCAAAGCAAAAAAATTATCTTTGACTGGCTCCTTGGTCAAACGTACGACGAGACGGAAAGTTTGTTGGCAGTGTTGTCTTAGGAGAAAGGTTCCAGTATTCTCAAAATCGTACATGCACATACACATATACTCGTACACACACACGCACGCGCATCTCACACACATACACCCCTCTCCACACACACACACACACTGACACTCACATAAACACGCACCTCCCACACTCACTTCGAAACAACACAAATAAAAAATAGTGCATAATGATGTTTGTAATTATATGCTCCTTACTTAGTTTTGTTACGTTGATTTTAAGATGTTAAACGAAATATGTGATAGTTATTCTGTAAACTAGTTTAAGATAGATAACAATAAACAAGGTATGACATGGGGAAAGGCGCTGAATCCCTAATTACAGGTTATATGTCTATAACCTAGTAGGGTCAGCTAAGACTCTTATTTATATCATATTGTTCTTTTCTGCCTTATTACTAGTGTCTGTATTTGCTAACTGTTAACAAAAGCTATAGCTATTACTGTTGTGACATTCTCACTATGGCATGGCATGAATAAAGAATTTAATAAAAAAAAAAAAAAAAAAAAAAAAAAAAGATACTTAGGCGATTTTCAGCATGAGTTGTATTTTTGAAATAATCGAATCACTTGTCGCGTACGTTAACGCAAGGTTTGTATGCGAATGCGGTGTTATTCAAAAGCATTTATTCTATTGTTTCAACTGACCGATATCGCCACGCTTCCGCGCGGAGCGGTGGCATCCGATAGCGGACCGAGCTCGCGCTGTTTCAGTGGGTGGGATAACGCAGTTTTCTATACATAATGATGACATTTGCATACAATATCAAAATCCACGCCTCCGCGCACCGCAGCGGAAGGCGGACCAGTGGGAGAATCGCCTTAAATTACTGAAACCGCGTTAATTCAATACGATTTAACTTTATAGCGGGTACAGTTAACGGAAACTTACGCGGGGGCCTACTGTCATCTAAATCCATCATGTCTTATGAACGTTTTGTTTTCAATTCCTTGCAATTATTACCATGACCCTCCACAAAGTAAAATTTGTTTAATCCTGCCCATTGAGATATATTTGTCTATGGTTAGGAAATACCTACAAAAAAAAATCGCGCACTTGGGCGATTTTTTCTTGGGCGAACTCGCACATGAAGGGTTTCGTCTCTCACCCAACGTTGCCTGGAAGAGACTGCTGCGTAGCTATAAGGCCGCCTATTGTGTGTTCCTCTTTTTTGACATTTTCTCTGTATGTGTTTGTTTTTGTATCGTGTGCAATGATGTTTCTATTATTATTATTGCCAAAACGCCATTATAATTTTTCGTCTGCAAAAATAAGTTTGTTTTTCATAGTGTTTGTATGAATGACAAAGTTATATTTGCGGTTTTGGAAAATGTGCCTGAATAATAGAAATATAGCCTGAAACTACTAAATAAATTTCGTTTAAACCAAATTTCGTTAAAAGTATTTATATAGATCTACATAATATATTTTTTTGATTTTTCACTTTCTTATTTTAAAAGTTAGAGAAACACATTTTTGTTGACTTTGAGAAAAATACACACAACACGGTTGACTTTGAGAAAAAACCGTTTTAGAAGCCTCAATGTAATTTTTAAAGATCTATCTAATGATATCGCACACGTATAGGTTTGATGAAAAAAAAAATTGCAGTAACAGTTTCATGTATGGGTCTCCCCCTTAATTCATATATTTTTTTATTTTTGTGCAAAAACCGTAAAGCGGTTTACAGAATGCATCTACCTACCAAGTTTCAACTGTGTAATCCTCATAGTTTTGGAATAAAAAGGGTGTGACATACATCCGTTTAGCCGAATCTATAAAAGTTTCGTTTTTGCCTTTAGGCTACGAAACCCTAAAAAGAGCTAATCTACACTCGATGATACTCTTAGCTAGGCAGCTACTGAACATTCGCAAGAAATAAATACATATATATATAGATATATTTCTTTGAAATTCTTCATACAAATCGGCAATTTCATCAGGGCGACATGAGACAAGTTGCTTTTTTCTAGTATATTTACTTGATTAAAAATTATCAATTTCATAAGACCTAATATTTTTACTGATTTTGCCAATGCCTTCGACAAAGTTGGTAATGTTATTCTCAGTCATTATCATTATGCCTACGATCATGGCATTCATACTTCTCTGTTGTGGTAGCTTGAATCGTTAATTATGATTCTATGCCAATCCGTACTCACTCGGGTAATATTCAAGGACCTAATTTGGTACCTCTTCTTTTGTTTTTTCTATGACTTTATAAGCTCAATGCTTATCGTGACATTGGTTCCTTGGTCCGATTACACTGATTGGGTCCTAAATATATAAAAAATGTATAATGAATTATACAAAATAAATTTAGACTCGATTTGCAATGAAATTTATTTATGGCTGTCGAATTGGTTAAAAACGTAATTTTAGTAATAGATGCCGCCGATTCCGGTGCCGATGGTGGCGTATCCGGGCAGAACACCGGGGTAAGGTCCAGGGAAGCCCTCACTGAGAATGCCGACGGCGCCGTTGCCGCAGCCGCACGTGGCGACGCCGGAGCCAGCTGTTGGCAGCGCGCCTTCAAACGCGACGGCGCTTAGGAACGGCAACGTGCCGGTGGCCAGTACACTGCCTACGATGTCGTTCTCTGATGCCACGGCGAGTCCGCTGGGGCCGATGGGCGAGATGGTGGACACGGGGAGGGGACCGCTCGAGCCGATGCCTGCTAGGTTGGGGTAGCCGATGAGATCAGGGTAGCCAACAAGACCAGCACCATAGCTAGGGACTACACCGCCCAAGCCGTAGCCCACACCGCCCAAGCCATAGCCCAAACCGCCCAGCAGCGCAGAGTTAGCCAAGCCAATGGTGTTGTAGCCAGGGGTGACCAGGTCAAGTGCGTTCAGGCCGTTGCCGTACAGACCAAGTGCGTTGACGGCTAAATTGTTGATCCCAAGACCGTTGGCGATGAGGCCAGGACCGTAGCTGTTTAAGCACTGGCTCAAAGCATTCTGTAAATAAATATGATATAATAATATAAACAGACAAGCACAGAGAGATTTTTTTTTACTTAACAGCAAATTTTGATCTAAACTTCCTATTATAAAAAGGGAAGCACTTCCAAAAGTCACCACAAGAGATGAAGTTAGTTGAAAATCAATTACAATTTAAAACACTTACCTGAACCAGAACAGCTGAAACGATGAAGAATACTACTTTAGCTGCCATTTTGAATTCCAAAACGAAACTGTGATTTCCTGCAACTTGGTCGCAGCTTATAAGGAAACTGTTGCGTGTTTTATCGCTTTTGAAATGACCTACAGTTAGAAATAGGTTACGAAAGTAATGCGCCAACTGACACGATAAGTTATCTATTGCTAAACTAATTTGAAGCATTTCGACCTATATATAATAGGTATTTTAACATTTGAAACATTATTCGAAGGTTTTCAGGAACTTCAATATCAACAATTATGTCGACCTCCACCTTTTTTCTTTCTGTGTCTACAGGCCTTACTTATCCAGGTAAGTTAAAGTTTCTTTTCCCGCCAATATTATTTTCGAAATTACCTAGGCTAGCTTATTTTACATCGTAAAAATTTGAGACCACACAAAGGTTTTGATTTACTGTAAAATTAGTACAGCTCTATATTTTTGTCTATTTGTCTTAGAATGCCTACAGCCAGTGGTTGAACCGCGGTTTGGGCTACTCTGGACTTGCTTTTGAAGCGGAAGCCGTAAGCAGCTCCCTCGGCGCCCTCAACGGATACGGTCCCTATGGCTATGGCAACACTGGCCTGGTTGGTGCAGGTTTAGATGTGAATGGCTACGGCATCAATGGAATTGGCTACGGCATCAATGGAATTGGCTACGGCATCAATGGAATTGGCTACGGCGCTGGCTTGCCCATCGGCTACGGTCCCTACGGCTATGGCAACACTGGCCTGATTGGTGCAGGTTTAGATGTGTATGGCTACGGCATCAATGGAATTGGCTACGGCGCTGGCCTGCCCATTGGCTATGGCGCTGGCGTGCCAAGCGTGGCTGCTACGGCCTCCGTCCCCGTCACTGGCCCGTTCGTCTCCAACGGTTTTGGTGAACTCGCGGTCGGAGGAGAATTTGCCGTCGGTGGCACTACCGTGGTCGGCGGCCAGATCCCGGTCATCGGTGCTGTCAGCTTCGGCGGCCAGATACCCGCCGGTGGCGTCGTCTCCATCGCTGGCAACTGCGGCTGTGCCTCAATCCCTCTGTAAAGCACATGATATCTAAATCCTCTATGAAATAAACACGAGCAAATTGTAACTATTATTTAATTTTTTCTATACCCAACATTATCCACCTTCAAGCATGAATTTATTCTACTGCCATGACATAATAATAAATAAGAAGCTTTAAAACAATGTACAAGAACATACTTCAAACATTTCCTTGATAAGCACACTAAATATTAGGTACTATCCCGCTCGCACCTTCGCGAGACAGTGAGTATAATTCGTCCAATAAGAATGAACTTCTGGTCGACATATTGTTTTTCCCTTCGAATCTCACCGCGGTCCACATGCGCTATACAATAAAATTGATAATAAACGTACACCCGGAGGACGAACTCGACTCCAGACTGCAACACAAGGCTCTCCTGATTTTCACCGACGGCTCCAAGACGTCATCGGGAGTAGGTTCGGGTGTATTTTCAGAGGACCTAAACATACAAATTGTCTATCCACTTAGTCCATACAACACCGTTTTTCAAGCGGAATGTATTGGTATTACACTGGCAGCACAGGCAATTATATCCAGAGAGGTAACAAACTGCGACATTTATATACTCTCTGACAGCAAATCGGTGCTACAGGCTCTGAATAGTTGTCGCAGCACATCGAGCCTAATACAAGAATGTTACAATACCCTAAACAAGGTAGGTGCTTCCAACAATCTCACTGTCCAGTGGATTAAAGGCCACAGCGACACAAGAGGTAATGATATGGCAGATGAGTTAGCGTGGCGGGGTTCAGATTCTACCCCTCTTGGACCAGAACCTTTTGCTCCCATCCCGGCTAGTTGGTATGATGGTAAGATCCGTGAGCTCACAGCTAACTTGCATCAAAACTACTGGGACTCACTGGAGACGTGCAGACAAGCTAAATTAGCACTACCGCGCGCGGATGCTCGTCTCTTCAGAGCTCTCCTTAAACTCAGTAGACCGCTGTTACGTTTAAGAACAGGGGTCATCACTGGCCACGGCAACTTTAACAAGCACCTTTTCAATTTAGGTGTCACTGACAGCCCACTATGCAGAGGTTGCATGGAGGAAGAAGAGACAACTGCTAACGTCCTGCTGGACTGTGACGGAGTAGCCCCTTACCGGGCGAAGTACCTCGGCTCACCAGGCAGTCTCCGGGAAGCCGTCTCTGACGTGAAGGCACTGGGAGCATTCCTGGTTGAGCTGGGATGGCTGGAGTGATCCGGCCCAACACCCTCCGGACGCAAAATAGGCGCAAAAAGTCGTCGAGTTGCGGAAACCGCCCGTATTAGATGAAGAAGATGAAAAAGAAGATTATTGCTACGGGGACTTAGAGGGGGTCTTTAGTATTCGAGATTCTACTAGGGCAATTGGGGTATCATTATGAAAGAGCGCTGCTTGCACATTCTCAAACATAACAAACGGTAAAAAAATACTTTTCACCCATTATCTCCCAAGTTTGCATCGAGAAAAGTCTGAATTATTCTGTGTGGTAGAAGATAGAGACTACAGGAAAAATAAAACGATGTCTCTAAATAGCATACCTATTCAGAAATCAGAATAAACAGTTTGCATTGCGGAGTGGATGAAAAGATTTACAGTCACCTGAAGCAGTTGTGGCTAAGATTTGTAAATTAAATGTCGCCGCTTGTTCGCTCATCCACTTATCTGCCTGTCCGCCGTCTATCCTACTTTTGAAGTTCTGTACGCAAAGTAACATATCCAAAATATTTATATGTGATGGTACGGAACCCTAGGTTCGCGTGTCCAACTCGATCTTACAGGTTTTTTGGTAAACTAACTTAGAGAAAAAATCACTAAAACAATCACTGCTAAAGGGAACCCCATATATGGAACGATCCATCGTGACGAGCGACCGTGACGACCGATCGTTCACAGTTTGCCGATCACACACCAACGATTGGTCGATACGATCTATCATTGTATGAATTTCATATGTTTTGCGAAGTAAATCGTTTAAAATTCTCAAATACACTAACGATTGGTCTTTACGATCAACCTCAGTACGAATTTCTAATCGTCTGCGATCAAGTAAATTGTAGACGATCCTCGCATATTCTAACGATTGGTCGTTGCGATCGGTCTGTTGCGTAGGGTTTGCAGTAACGGAACTGAACTGGATTGTCGAATTCCCGGTACTGGAGCTTACCCAGTACCGGAAATTACCGGGAAATTTCGAAACTTCGGGACTGGGAAAAAATAAATAAATTCGTAATTATTTTATGAGTATGACGAAATTAAACACCCAAACACTTTTAAAAATATTTTCATAGTATCAATTCATTCGCTTGACTATTCAAGTCAGTCAATCGAATCAATCGATTACTAAGTTTTAAAAGATAAATATTGTTTCTAAATTCTGAATTGGATGATAATTCTTTTTGAAGTAATTTTAGGGTGTTTATTGCATTCTTGCCTAACATTCTGAGGGTTGTTTGTCTTGATTCAGTATCCTTTTGAATTATTGATTTTCACCATCGATTCAATCGATTATTCACTTCTGATAGTAATTTCATATAAAACATCTCTAATGAAAAATTGGTACTTCTCTATGGCGTTTGACGACCATTTTCTTTTTTGCTTTGGCGATCATGTGAGGTCACTGCACAATAGATTGTCTTCAACTTTTCCTTCACTGTCTTTCTTTGTCTTAATTTTAGTTAAAAGTTGTAAATATTATCAAGCGTTATAAATCTGGTAACTTCATCCTAGAGCATGAGAAGTTTACAAAAAATATTCCCATCCATAAGTCAGGAAATAAAATAGCGTAACAAAATTGTAGCCCTATCACTAAAATTTAATGCTATTCCCAAGAACCTTAAGCGCAAAGTAGTTATATTTAGCAAAGTATAATATCTATTTCTTGTTAAAGCCTACTAGGCAACAACTAGCAGGGAGAGCTATAGCTTCAATAATTAGGTATTTACCTATGAAATTGCCGGTTTTTTTTCACATCTATGATTGAAAAAATACACAAATTGGTTCATTTTATATTAAATTATAATCATAACCTGCAAGGATCAGTAATCATAAGTTTATTATTTTCGTTTCTTAGACCATAAAAAATACATCGAAAGGTACTCATTTTGTAGTTAGCAAAAATTACTACTTTATCAAATAGAATTTCTAAAATACTTATTATTTTTAATAAAAAATATAGCATTAGATTGCTCAGCCTTCATACTTAATTATGATTCTATGCCAATCCGTAATCACTCGGGTAATATTCAAGGACCTAATTTAGTACCTCTTCTTTTGTTTTTTCTATGACTTTATAAGCTCAATGGTTATCGTGACATTGGTTCCTTGGTATGATTACACTGATTGGGTCCTAAATATATAAAAAATGTATAATGAATTATACAAAATAAATTTAGACTCGATTTGCAATGAAATTTATTTATGGCTGTCGAATTGGTTAAAAACGTAATTTTAGTAATAGATGCCGCCGATTCCGGTGCCGATGGTGGCGTATCCGGGCAGAACACCGGGGTAAGGTCCAGGGAAGCCCTCACTGAGAATGCCGACGGCGCCGTTGCCGCAGCCGCACGTGGCGACGCCGGAGCCAGCTGTTGGCAGCGCGCCTTCAAACGCGACGGCGCTTAGGAACGGCAACGTGCCGGTGGCCAGTACACTGCCTACGATGTCGTTCTCTGATGCCACGGCGAGTCCGCTGGGGCCGATGGGCGAGATGGTAGACACGGGGAGGGGACCGCTCGAGCCGATGCCTGCTAGGTTGGGGTAGCCGATGAGATCAGGGTAGCCAACAAGACCAGCACCATAGCTGGGGACTACACCGCCCAAGCCGTAGCCCACACCGCCCAAGCCGTAGCCCACACCGCCCAGCAGCGCAGAGTTAGCCAAGCCAATGGTGTTGTAGCCAGGGGTGACCAGGTCAAGTGCGTTCAGGCCGTTGCCGTACAGACCAAGTGCGTTGACGGCTAAATTGTTGATCCCAAGACCGTTGGCGATGAGGCCAGGACCGTAGCTGTTTAAGCACTGGCTCAAAGCATTCTGTAAATAAATATGATATAATAATATAAACAGACAAGCACAGAGAGATTTTTTTTTTACTTAACAGTGAATTTTGTTCTAAACTTCCTATTATAAAAAGGGAAGCACTTCCAAAAGTCACCACAAGAGATGAAGTTAGTTGAAAATCAATTACAATTTAAAACACTTACCTGAACCAGAACAGCTGAAACGATGAAGAATACTACTTTAGCTGCCATTTTGAATTCCAAAACGAAACTGTGATTTCCTGCAACTTGGTCGCAGCTTATAAGGAAACTGTTGCGTGTTTTATCGCTTTTGAAATGACCTACAGTTAGAAATAGGTTACGAAAGTAATGCGCCAACTGACACGATAAGTTATCTATTGCTAAACTAATTTGAAGCATTTCGACCTATATATAATAGGTATTTTAACATTTGAAACATTATTCGAAGGTTTTCAGGAACTTCAATATCAACAATTATGTCGACCTCCACCTTTTTCTTTCTGTGTCTACAGGCCTTACTTATCCAGGTAAGTTAAAGTTTCTTTTCCCGCCAATATTATTTTCGAAATTACCTAGGCTAGCTTATTTTACATCGTAAAAATTTGAGACCACACAAAGGTTTTGATTTACTGTAAAATTAGTACAGCTCTATATTTTTGTCTATTTGTCTTAGAATGCCTACAGCCAGTGGTTGAACCGCGGTTTGGGCTACTCTGGACTTGCTTTTGAAGCGGAAGCCGTAAGCAGCTCCCTCGGCGCCCTCAACGGATACGGTCCCTATGGCTATGGCAACACTGGCCTGGTTGGTGCAGGTTTAGATGTGAATGGCTACGGCATCAATGGAATTGGCTACGGCATCAATGGAATTGGCTACGGCATCAATGGAATTGGCTACGGCGCTGGCTTGCCCATCGGCTACGGTCCCTACGGCTATGGCAACACTGGCCTGATTGGTGCAGGTTTAGATGTGTATGGCTACGGCATCAATGGAATTGGCTACGGCGCTGGCCTGCCCATTGGCTATGGCGCTGGCGTGCCAAGCGTGGCTGCTACGGCCTCCGTCCCCGTCACTGGCCCGTTCGTCTCCAACGGTTTTGGTGAACTCGCGGTCGGAGGAGAATTTGCCGTCGGTGGCACTACCGTGGTCGGCGGCCAGATCCCGGTCATCGGTGCTGTCAGCTTCGGCGGCCAGATACCCGCCGGTGGCGTCGTCTCCATCGCTGGCAACTGCGGCTGTGCCTCAATCCCTCTGTAAAGCACATGATATCTAAATCCTCTATGAAATAAACACGAGCAAATTGTAACTATTATTTAATTTTTTCTATACCCAACATTATCCACCTTCAAGCATGAATTTATTCTACTGCCATGACATAATAATAAATAAGAAGCTTTAAAACAATGTACAAGAACATACTTCAAACATTTCCTTGATAAGCACACTAAATATTAGGTACTATCCCGCTCGCACCTTCGCGAGACAGTGAGTATAATTCGTCCAATAAGAATGAACTTCTGGTCGACATATTGTTTTTCCCTTCGAATCTCACCGCGACACGATCCACATGCGCTATACAATAAAATTGATAATAAACGTACACCCGGAGGACGAACTCGACTCCAGACTGCAACACAAGGCTCTCCTGATTTTCACCGACGGCTCCAAGACGTCATCGGGAGTAGGTTCGGGTGTATTTTCAGAGGACCTAAACATACAAATTGTCTATCCACTTAGTCCATACAACACCGTTTTTCAAGCGGAATGTATTGGTATTACACTGGCAGCACAGGCAATTATATCCAGAGAGGTAACAAACTGCGACATTTATATACTCTCTGACAGCAAATCGGTGCTACAGGCTCTGAATAGTTGTCGCAGCACATCGAGCCTAATACAAGAATGTTACAATACCCTAAACAAGGTAGGTGCTTCCAACAATCTCACTGTCCAGTGGATTAAAGGCCACAGCGACACAAGAGGTAATGATATGGCAGATGAGTTAGCGTGGCGGGGTTCAGATTCTACCCCTCTTGGACCAGAACCTTTTGCTCCCATCCCGGCTAGTTGGTATGATGGTAAGATCCGTGAGCTCACAGCTAACTTGCATCAAAACTACTGGGACTCACTGGAGACGTGCAGACAAGCTAAATTAGCACTACCGCGCGCGGATGCTCGTCTCTTCAGAGCTCTCCTTAAACTCAGTAGACCGCTGTTACGTTTAAGAACAGGGGTCATCACTGGCCACGGCAACTTTAACAAGCACCTTTTCAATTTAGGTGTCACTGACAGCCCACTATGCAGAGGTTGCATGGAGGAAGAAGAGACAACTGCTAACGTCCTGCTGGACTGTGACGGAGTAGCCCCTTACCGGGCGAAGTACCTCGGCTCACCAGGCAGTCTCCGGGAAGCCGTCTCTGACGTGAAGGCACTGGGAGCATTCCTGGTTGAGCTGGGATGGCTGGAGTGATCCGGCCCAACACCCTCCGGACGCAAAATAGGCGCAAAAAGTCGTCGAGTTGCGGAAACCGCCCGTATTAGATGAAGAAGATGAAAAAGAAGATTATTGCTACGGGGACTTAGAGGGGGTCTTTAGTATTCGAGATTCTACTAGGGCAATTGGGGTATCATTATGAAAGAGCGCTGCTTGCACATTCTCAAACATAACAAACGGTAAAAAAATACTTTTCACCCATTATCTCCCAAGTTTGCATCGAGAAAAGTCTGAATTATTCTGTGTGGTAGAAGATAGAGACTACAGGAAAAATAAAACGATGTCTCTAAATAGCATACCTATTCAGAAATCAGAATAAACAGTTTGCATTGCGGAGTGGATGAAAAGATTTACAGTCACCTGAAGCAGTTGTGGCTAAGATTTGTAAATTAAATGTCGCCGCTTGTTCGCTCATCCACTTATCTGCCTGTCCGCCGTCTATCCTACTTTTGAAGTTCTGTACGCAAAGTAACATATCCAAAATATTTATATGTGATGGTACGGAACCCTAGGTTCGCGTGTCCAACTCGATCTTACAGGTTTTTTGGTAAACTAACTTAGAGAAAAAATCACTAAAACAATCACTGCTAAAGGGAACCCCATATATGGAACGATCCATCGTGACGAGCGACCGTGACGACCGATCGTTCACAGTTTGCCGATCACACACCAACGATTGGTCGATACGATCTATCATTGTATGAATTTCATATGTTTTGCGAAGTAAATCGTTTAAAATTCTCAAATACACTAACGATTGGTCTTTACGATCAACCTCAGTACGAATTTCTAATCGTCTGCGATCAAGTAAATTGTAGACGATCCTCGCATATTCTAACGATTGGTCGTTGCGATCGGTCTGTTGCGTAGGGTTTGCAGTAACGGAACTGAACTGGATTGTCGAATTCCCGGTACTGGAGCTTACCCAGTACCGGAAATTACCGGGAAATTTCGAAACTTCGGGACTGGGAAAAAATAAATAAATTCGTAATTATTTTATGAGTATGACGAAATTAAACACCCAAACACTTTTAAAAATATTTTCATAGTATCAATTCATTCGCTTGACTATTCAAGTCAGTCAATCGAATCAATCGATTACTAAGTTTTAAAAGATAAATATTGTTTCTAAATTCTGAATTGGATGATAATTCTTTTTGAAGTAATTTTAGGGTGTTTATTGCATTCTTGCCTAACATTCTGAGGGTTGTTTGTCTTGATTCAGTATCCTTTTGAATTATTGATTTTCACCATCGATTCAATCGATTATTCACTTCTGATAGTAATTTCATATAAAACATCTCTAATGAAAAATTGGTACTTCTCTATGGCGTTTGACGACCATTTTCTTTTTTGCTTTGGCGATCATGTGAGGTCACTGCACAATAGATTGTCTTCAACTTTTCCTTCACTGTCTTTCTTTGTCTTAATTTTAGTTAAAAGTTGTAAATATTATCAAGCGTTATAAATCTGGTAACTTCATCCTAGAGCATGAGAAGTTTACAAAAAATATTCCCATCCATAAGTCAGGAAATAAAATAGCGTAACAAAATTGTAGCCCTATCACTAAAATTTAATGCTATTCCCAAGAACCTTAAGCGCAAAGTAGTTATATTTAGCAAAGTATAATATCTATTTCTTGTTAAAGCCTACTAGGCAACAACTAGCAGGGAGAGCTATAGCTTCAATAATTAGGTATTTACCTATGAAATTGCCGGTTTTTTTTCACATCTATGATTGAAAAAATACACAAATTGGTTCATTTTATATTAAATTATAATCATAACCTGCAAGGATCAGTAATCATAAGTTTATTATTTTCGTTTCTTAGACCATAAAAAATACATCGAAAGGTACTCATTTTGTAGTTAGCAAAAATTACTACTTTATCAAATAGAATTTCTAAAATACTTATTATTTTTAATAAAAAATATAGCATTAGATTGCTCAGCCTTCATACTTAATTATGATTCTATGCCAATCCGTAATCACTCGGGTAATATTCAAGGACCTAATTTAGTACCTCTTCTTTTGTTTTTTCTATGACTTTATAAGCTCAATGGTTATCGTGACATTGGTTCCTTGGTATGATTACACTGATTGGGTCCTAAATATATAAAAAATGTATAATGAATTATACAAAATAAATTTAGACTCGATTTGCAATGAAATTTATTTATGGCTGTCGAATTGGTTAAAAACGTAATTTTAGTAATAGATGCCGCCGATTCCGGTGCCGATGGTGGCGTATCCGGGCAGAACACCGGGGTAAGGTCCAGGGAAGCCCTCACTGAGAATGCCGACGGCGCCGTTGCCGCAGCCGCACGTGGCGACGCCGGAGCCAGCTGTTGGCAGCGCGCCTTCAAACGCGACGGCGCTTAGGAACGGCAACGTGCCGGTGGCCAGTACACTGCCTACGATGTCGTTCTCTGATGCCACGGCGAGTCCGCTGGGGCCGATGGGCGAGATGGTAGACACGGGGAGGGGACCGCTCGAGCCGATGCCTGCTAGGTTGGGGTAGCCGATGAGATCAGGGTAGCCAACAAGACCAGCACCATAGCTGGGGACTACACCGCCCAAGCCGTAGCCCACACCGCCCAAGCCGTAGCCCACACCGCCCAGCAGCGCAGAGTTAGCCAAGCCAATGGTGTTGTAGCCAGGGGTGACCAGGTCAAGTGCGTTCAGGCCGTTGCCGTACAGACCAAGTGAGTTGACGGCTAAATTGTTGATCCCAAGACCGTTGGCGATGAGGCCAGGACCGTAGCTGTTTAAGCACTGGCTCAAAGCATTCTGTAAATAAATATGATATAATAATATAAACAGACAAGCACAGAGAGATTTTTTTTTTACTTAACAGTGAATTTTGTTCTAAACTTCCTATTATAAAAAGGGAAGCACTTCCAAAAGTCACCACAAGAGATGAAGTTAGTTGAAAATCAATTACAATTTAAAACACTTACCTGAACCAGAACAGCTGAAACGATGAAGAATACTACTTTAGCTGCCATTTTGAATTCCAAAACGAAACTGTGATTTCCTGCAACTTGGTCGCAGCTTATAAGGAAACTGTTGCGTGTTTTATCGCTTTTGAAATGACCTACAGTTAGAAATAGGTTACGAAAGTAATGCGCCAACTGACACGATAAGTTATCTATTGCTAAACTAATTTGAAGCATTTCGACCTATATATAATAGGTATTTTAACATTTGAAACATTATTCGAAGGTTTTCAGGAACTTCAATATCAACAATTATGTCGACCTCCACCTTTTTCTTTCTGTGTCTACAGGCCTTACTTATCCAGGTAAGTTAAAGTTTCTTTTCCCGCCAATATTATTTTCGAAATTACCTAGGCTAGCTTATTTTACATCGTAAAAATTTGAGACCACACAAAGGTTTTGATTTACTGTAAAATTAGTACAGCTCTATATTTTTGTCTATTTGTCTTAGAATGCCTACAGCCAGTGGTTGAACCGCGGTTTGGGCTACTCTGGACTTGCTTTTGAAGCGGAAGCCGTAAGCAGCTCCCTCGGCGCCCTCAACGGATACGGTCCCTATGGCTATGGCAACACTGGCCTGGTTGGTGCAGGTTTAGATGTGAATGGCTACGGCATCAATGGAATTGGCTACGGCATCAATGGAATTGGCTACGGCATCAATGGAATTGGCTACGGCGCTGGCTTGCCCATCGGCTACGGTCCCTACGGCTATGGCAACACTGGCCTGATTGGTGCAGGTTTAGATGTGTATGGCTACGGCATCAATGGAATTGGCTACGGCGCTGGCCTGCCCATTGGCTATGGCGCTGGCGTGCCAAGCGTGGCTGCTACGGCCTCCGTCCCCGTCACTGGCCCGTTCGTCTCCAACGGTTTTGGTGAACTCGCGGTCGGAGGAGAATTTGCCGTCGGTGGCACTACCGTGGTCGGCGGCCAGATCCCGGTCATCGGTGCTGTCAGCTTCGGCGGCCAGATACCCGCCGGTGGCGTCGTCTCCATCGCTGGCAACTGCGGCTGTGCCTCAATCCCTCTGTAAAGCACATGATATCTAAATCCTCTATGAAATAAACACGAGCAAATTGTAACTATTATTTAATTTTTTCTATACCCAACATTATCCACCTTCAAGCATGAATTTATTCTACTGCCATGACATAATAATAAATAAGAAGCTTTAAAACAATGTACAAGAACATACTTCAAACATTTCCTTGATAAGCACACTAAATATTAGGTACTATCCCGCTCGCACCTTCGCGAGACAGTGAGTATAATTCGTCCAATAAGAATGAACTTCTGGTCGACATATTGTTTTTCCCTTCGAATCTCACCGCGACACGATCCACATGCGCTATACAATAAAATTTATAATAAACGTACACCCGGAGGACGAACTCGACTCCAGACTGCAACACAAGGCTCTCCTGATTTTCACCGACGGCTCCAAGACGTCATCGGGAGTAGGTTCGGGTGTATTTTCAGAGGACCTAAACATACAAATTGTCTATCCACTTAGTCCATACAACACCGTTTTTCAAGCGGAATGTATTGGTATTACACTGGCAGCACAGGCAATTATATCCAGGGAGGTAACAAACTGCGACATTTATATACTCTCTGACAGCAAATCGGTGCTACAGGCTCTGAATAGTTGTCGCAGCACATCGAGCCTAATACAAGAATGTTACAATACCCTAAACAAGGTAGGTGCTTCCAACAATCTCACTGTCCAGTGGATTAAGGGCCACAGCGACACAAGAGGTAATGATATGGCAGATGAGTTAGCGTGGCGGGGTTCAGATTCTACCCCTGTTGGACCAGAACCTTTTGCTCCCATCCCGGCTAGTTGGTATGATGGTAAGATCCGTGAGCTCACAGCTAACTTGCATCAAAACTACTGGGACTCACTGGAGACGTGCAGACAAGCTAAATTAGCACTACCGCGCGCGGATGCTCGTCTCTTCAGAGCTCTCCTTAAACTCAGTAGACCGCTGTTACGTTTAAGAACAGGGGTCATCACTGGCCACGGCAACTTTAACAAGCACCTTTTCAATTTAGGTGTCACTGACAGCCCACTATGCAGAGGTTGCATGGAGGAAGAAGAGACAACTGCTAACGTCCTGCTGGACTGTGACGGAGTAGCCCCTTACCGGGCGAAGTACCTCGGCTCACCAGGCAGTCTCCGGGAAGCCGTCTCTGACGTGAAGGCACTGGGAGCATTCCTGGTTGAGCTGGGATGGCTGGAGTGATCCGGCCCAACACCCTCCGGACGCAAAATAGGCGCAAAAAGTCGTCGAGTTGCGGAAACCGCCCGTATTAGATGAAGAAGATGAAAAAGAAGATTATTGCTACGGGGACTTAGAGGGGGTCTTTAGTATTCGAGATTCTACTAGGGCAATTGGGGTATCATTATGAAAGAGCGCTGCTTGCACATTCTCAAACATAACAAACGGTAAAAAAATACTTTTCACCCATTATCTCCCAAGTTTGCATCGAGAAAAGTCCGAATTATTCTGTGTGATAGAAGATAGAGACTACAGTAAAAATAAAACGATGTCTCTAAATAGCATACCTATTCAGAAATCAGAATAAACAATTGTCACCCTGAAGCAGTTGTGGCTAAGATTTGTAAATTAAATGTCGCCGCCTGTTCGCTCATCCACTTATCTGCCTGTCCGCCGTCTATCCTACTTTTGAAGGTCTGTACGCAAAGTAACATATCCAATATATTTATATGTGATGGTACGGAACCCTAGGTTCGCGTGTCCAACTCGATCTTACAGGTTTTTTGGTGAACTAACTTAGAGAAAAAAACACTAAAACAACCCCTGCTAAAGGGAACCCCATATATGGAACGATCCATCGTGACGAGCGACCGTGACGACCGATCGTTCACAGTTTGCCGATCACACACCAACGATTGGTCGATACGATCTATCATTGTATGAATTTCATATGTTTTGCGAAGTAAATCGTTTAAAATTCTCAAATACACTAACGATTGGTCTTTACGATCAACCTCAGTTAGAATTTCAAATCGTCTGCGATCAAGTAAATTGTGGACGATCCTCGCATATTCTAACGATTGGTCGTTGCGATCGGTCTGTTGCGTAGGGTTTGCAGTACCGGAACTGAACTGGATTTTCGAATTCCCGGTACTGGAGCCTACCCAGTACCGGAAATTACCGGGAAATTTCGAAACTTCGGGACTGGGAAAAAATAAATAAATTCGTAATTATTTTATGAGTATGACGAAATTAAACACCCAAACACTTTTAAAAATATTTTCATAGTATCGATTCATTCGCTTGACTATTCAAGTCAGTCAATCGAATCAATCGATTACTAAGTTTTAAAAGATAAATATTGTTTCTAAATTCTGAATTGGATGATAATTCTTTTTGAAGTAATTTTAGGGTGCTTATTGCATTCTTGCCTAACATTCTGAGGGTTGTTTGTCTTAATTATTGATTTTCACCATCGATTCAAACGATTATTCACTTCTGATAGTAATTTCATATAAAACATCTCTAATTAAAAATTGGTACTTCTCTATGGCGTTTGATGACCATTTTCTTTTTTGCTTTGGCGATCATGTGATGCACTGCACAATAGATTGTCTTCAACTTTACCTTCACTGTCTTTCTTTGTCTTAATTTTAGTTAAAAGTGTAAATATTATCAAGCGTTATAAATCTGGTAACTTCATCCTAGAGCATGAGAAGTTTACAAAAAAAATTAAATAAAATAGCGTAACAAAATTGTAGCCCTATCACTAAAATTTAATGCTATTCCCAAGAACCTTAAGCGCAAAGTAGTTATATTTAGCAAAATATAATATCTATTTCTTGTTAAAGCCAACTAGGCAACAACTAGCAGGGAGAGCTATAGTTTCAATAATTAAGTCTTTACCTATGAAATTGCCGGTTTTTTTTCAGATCTATGATTGAAAAAATACACAAATTGGTTCATTTTATATTAAATTATGATCATAACCCGCAAGGATCAGTAATCATAAGTTTATTATTTTCGTTTCTTATACCATAAAAAATACATCGAAAGGTACTCATTTTGTAGTTAGCAAAAATTACTACTTTATCAAATAGAATTTCTAAGATACTTATTATTTTTAATAAAAATTATAGCATTAGATTGCTCAGCCTTCATACTTAATTATGATTCTATGCCAATCCGTACTCACTCGGGTAATATTCAAGGACCTAATTTGGTACCTCTTCTTTTGTTTTTTCTATGACTTTATAAGTCGTGACATTGGTTCCGTGGCCCGATTACACTGATTGGGTCCTAAATATATAAAAAATGTATAATGAATTATACAAAATAAAGAGTCGATTTGCAATGAAATTTATTTATGGCTGTCGAATTGGTTAAAAACGTAATTTTAGTAATAGATGCCGCCGATTCCGGTGCCGATGGTGGCGTATCCGGGCAGAACACCGGGGTAAGGTCCAGGGAAGCCCTCACTAAGAATGCCGACGGCGCCGTTGCCGCAGCCGCACGTGGCGACGCCGGAGCCAGCTGTTGGCAGCGCGCCTTCAAACGCCACGGCGCTTAGGAACGGCAACGTGCCGGTGGCCAGTACACTGCCTACGATGTCGTTTTCAGATGCCACGGCGAGTCCGCTGGGGCCAATAGGAGAGATGGTGGACACGGGGAGGGGGCCGCTCGAGCCGATGCCTGCTAGGTTGGGGTAGCCGATGAGATCAGGGTAGCCGACAAGGCCAGCACCGTAGCTGGGGACTACACCACCCAAGCCGTAGCCCACACCACCCAAGCCGTAGCCCACACCGCCCAGCAGCGCAGAGTTAGCCAAGCCAATGGTGTTGTAGCCAGGGGTGACCAGGTCAAGTGCGTTCAGGCCGTTGCCGTACAGACCAAGTGAGTTGACGGCTAAATTGTTGATCCCAAGACCGTTGGTGATGAGGCCAGGGCCGTAGCTGTTTAAGCACTGGCTCAAAGCATTCTGTAAATAAATATGATATAATAATATAAACAGACAAGCACAGAGAGATTTTTTTTACTTAACAGCGAATTTTGTTCAAAACTTCCTATTATAAAGAGGGAAGCACTTCCAAAAGTCACCACAAGAGATGAAGTTAGTTGAAAATCAATTACAATTTTTAAACACTTACCTGAACCAGAACAGCTGAAACGATGAAGAATACTACTTTAGCTGCCATTTTGAATTCCAGAACGAAACTGTGATTTCCTGCAACTTGGTCGCAGCTTATAAGAAAACTGTTGCGTGTTTTATCGCTTTTGAAATGACCTACAGTTAGAAATAGGTTACGATAGTAATGCGCCAACTAACACGATAAGTTATCTATTGCTAAACTAATTTGAAGCATTTCGACCTATATATAAGAGGTATTTTAACATTTGAAACATTATTCGAAGGTTTTCAGGAACTTGAATATCAACAATTATGTCGACCTCCACCTTTTTCTTGCTGTGTCTACAGGCCATACTTATCCAGGTAAGTTTAAGTTTCTTTTCCCGCCAATATTATTTTCGAAATTACTTAGGCTAGCTTATTTTGCATCATAAAAATTTGAGACCACACAAAGGTTTTGATTTACT
This sequence comes from Chrysoteuchia culmella, assembly GCA_910589605.1. Taxonomy (NCBI): domain Eukaryota; kingdom Metazoa; phylum Arthropoda; class Insecta; order Lepidoptera; family Crambidae; genus Chrysoteuchia; species Chrysoteuchia culmella. Next base: position 3,299,056 of record OU342669.1, read on the forward strand.
GTAAAATTAGTACAGCTCTATATTTTTGTCTATTTGTCTTAGAATGCCTACAGCCAGTGGTTGAACCGCGGTTTGGGCTACTCTGGACTTGCTTTTGAAGCGGAAGCCGTAAGCAGCTCCCTCGGCGCTCTCAACGGATACGGTCCCTATGGCTATGGCAACACTGGCCTGGTTGGTGCAGGTTTAGATGTGTATGGCTACGGCATCAATGGAATTGGCTACGGCGCTGGCTGGCCCATCGGCTACGGTCCCTACGGCTATGGCAACACTGGCCTGATTGGTGCAGGTTTAGATGGGTATGGCTACGGCATCAATGGAATTGGCTACGGCGCTGGCCTGCCCATTGGCTATGGCGCTGGCGTGCCAAGCGTGGCTGCTACGGCATCCGTCCCCGTCACTGGCCCGTTCGTCTCCAACGGTTTCGGTGAACTCGCGGTCGGAGGAGATTTTGCCGTCGGTGGCACTACTGTGGTCGGCGGCCAGATCCCGGTCATCGGTGCTGTCAGCTTCGGCGGCCAGATACCCGCCGGTGGCGTCGTCTCCATCGCTGGCAACTGCGGCTGTGCCTCGATCCCTCTGTAAAGCACATGATATCTAAATCCTCTATGAAATAAACACGAGCAAATTGTAACAATTATTTTAATTTTTCTATACCCAACATTATCCACCTTCAAGCATGAATTTATTCTACTGCCATGACATAATTATAATTGAGAAGCTTTAAAAGAATGTACAAGAACATACTTCAAACATTTCCTTGATAAGCACACTAAATATTAGGTACTATCCCGCTCGCACCTTCGCGAGACAGTAAGTATAATTCGTCCAATAAGAATGAACTTCTGGTCGACATATTGTTTTTTCCTTCTAATCTCACTATGACACGATCCACATGCGCTATACAATAAAATTGATAATAAACGTATCCGCATCACTAATTTACTGTTTTTTTTCTCGATTTCAGGATTGAGTTCTACTAAAAAATGGTTTTGAGGTTTCGGGTAAACATAAAATAACGTTGTTTATTATTGCTACAGGGACTTATAGGGGGTTTTTAGTATTCGAGATTCTACTAGGGCAAGTGGGGTATCATTATGAAAGAGCGCTGCTTGCACATTCTTAAACATAACAAACGGTAAAAAAATACTTTTCACACATTATCTCCCAAGTTTGCATCGAGAAAAATCTGAACAATTGTGTGATAGAAGATAAAGACAAAAATAAAACGATGTCTCTAAATAGCATACCTATTCAGAAATCAGAATAAACAGTTTGCATTGCGGAGTTGATGAAACGTTTTTCAGTCACCTGAATCAGTTGTGGCTAAGATTTGTAAATTAACTGTCCGCCTGTCCGCAGTCTCTCCTACTTTTGAAGGTCAGTACGTAAAGTAAAATATCCAAAAAAAAAAATGATGGTTCGGAACCCTCTGTAGTGATTCTGTAGATCACTACAGAACAGAATCCCTACAGAACTTCTGAGATCCTCCAGAAGCTTTTTAATTCCGTCATCGTCGAGGGCAAAACGCCGAGGGTATAGAATATAAGTGAGGTGATTTTGTTCTTCAAAAAGAGAGAGCCATGTCTATAAGTTGTTTTCGAGAGTCATTACGAATCGTCTCGCTCGCAGGTTCGACGACTTCCAGCCTCCCGAACAAGCCGGGTTCCGAAAAGGCTTCAGCACTTCGTTATTCGATAGAGACCTGGATGGTGCTGCAGTCTCTCCAGAGGTGCCAAGTGTACTATAGGTATATCGAGGTGTTAAGGTACTTATACGAACATGCCACCATGTCGGTCCGATTACAGAACCAGAGCACAAGCCCCATCCAACTGCATCGAAGTGTGAGACATGGAGACGTCATTTCTTTGAAACTATTCACATCTGCGTTGGAGGACATCTTTAAGCTTTTGGACTGGAAAGGACGCGGCATCAACATAAATGGCCAGTATCTGACACACCTTCGTTTTGCCGATGATATAGTGCTTATGGCTGACCCTGGAGGACCTGAACACAATGCTCGAAGATCTCCGTAGTGCTTCCCAAAGAGTGCGTCTTAGGATGAACATGGATAAGACGAAAATCATGTCTAATTCCCATGTCATACCCACTAAAGTTCACGTTGGGAACACTACACTCGAAGTTGTTGACCACTACGTTTACCTTGGACAGACAATCCAGTTAGGTAAGTCCAACTTCGAGAAAGAGATCTCCCGTCGAATCCACTCGGTTGGGCAGCATTCGTTAAGCTCCGTAAAATCTTCGCGTCCAACTTACCGCAGTGTCTCAAGACGAAAGATTAATCGCTTCATTTAATTTTTTAGGATCGCGACATCGGACAATGTTGGACAATCGCGGATGTAGCCCAAGGGTAAATGTATGAAGAGCCAACTCTTCCATGGCAGCCAATCTACCCACAAGTTTGCTTTTCTTTGAGTTGGATATGGTTATTTCTGTTAAAAATTTTGACAAACACGTCTCCAGGCGAAGTTTTTTGTAGGATTACACTGAGGACAATCGCGGGTAATCGCACCGAGCCGCTTACACCTAAAGCATACAGCTTCGGTTATGTTGGGACAGTTGCGATAAATGTGTCCAGTCGCATCACACTTCATACATGTCACCGGTGGGTGAGACCCGGACTCCTTAACAATCTCGGCACTGACAGGCACTATCGCCAAACGCACCGGTAGTGGACTTTGAAAGGCCTCGAAATTCCTGGCAATCTCCAGCAAGCCGTCAATGTCTCTCACTATGTTCGTAGCGAGGCAAGGATGGTACTTAGGATTCATGCCAACAAACTCTCTTCCGATAACGGAGAGCGAAGTTTTGCGTTGAGATCGCGGGCCTGAATCACAAAGTCAACCACAGACTGATTGGCTCTCTGGGATAACGCACGGAGCTGGCTTTCTACTTTAAAATCGTAGTCCGCTACGTCAAAAGTTTTGAAAAAATCGGCTTTAAGCTCAGCGTACGAGAGTCCAGGATACCTTATGGCTCTAAAAAATATAAAGCGCTACCCGACAACAGTTCGTGGAAGCGCCTGACCACGTAAGCCAGCCTGACATCACGTGCGTCTCCTTCTTCCTCAACACGAAAAAAGAACTCGCGTACTCATGTATCACCGGAAAAACTCAAGTTCCATTTGGTAAGGGACTTGCCTTTTAAAGGAACTGAGGGATAGCATGCGTGTCTGCGATCAGCTCGAGGCCGTGACCCGACATCAAAATTGTGCTCCACATCGCTTGCCTGCGGACTTAAAACACGTGGAAGACATGCATTAGATCCCGAGGGTGCGAAGGGCGTATGACGGATCTCGCGTCAGAAAAGCAGGTGGTCATTGACCCCTCAAAACTATGTTGCGACATAGAAGTATAATCAACCGTAACGGGTTAAAAATAATAATTACGTTAACGTTGAACAAGACCAAAGGCAAAAAAAAACAGGAGTAAATCAAACTTTGAAGTCAAAGTTCGAAACCCCAAAATCAACGCGCAAAATAAAAAAATGAAGAATAAAATAAAATAAAAAAGACAAACCCGGGTTAACTCACGAATAGGTACCGCATAGCGAGATCGAAACCGAACACTAAAACACGATCACGGCAGCCACAAATAAAGTACATCGACGAAAGAACGATGGCGAAAAGAAACAAAATAAAAAGAAACACATCAACTACACAGAAATAAATACAAACTACGGGAACTATTCTCCCAAATAAATAACTCAGGGTGTATATGAGGGAATCAAAATAAAATTGCACAATAGTTGGACAAACTTTCCATTTTTAAAACAATGATAAAATCCACAATTGAAGAGTCTAAACTGTTCACAGTACTGAACACTGAAAGCGTATCTTGACAAAAAAAGGTAGAAATCTAGTCGTCGGTCAGCGACAGCGGCAGTGACGGTTGGAACGGGATTCTTCGTAGACCTTCAGGTGGCTAGAATTGAGATGAGATAATTATTATAACGCGACCGTTAACGGTCACCATCTCCCTGTTCGGGAGCCATTTTGTAATAAAAATAAAGATAAAAAAAACATCACTTCATTTGTACACGTATAATTTATTTAATTAAAATTTGCCGAAAAAGATACACTAATACATTTAAAGGAAGTAAAATTAATAACGCATACGTTGGAAATAATAATCGAATTATTAAAAAAATATTCAACTTAAAAAAAAAGGAAAATTGCATAATTATAAAAAGCGGCGTGGTCGGGTGGTGTTGATGGGCATGGGTGAGATGGGATGAGAGCCGACGGTTTGTAAAAATGCAACTACAACTTGGTAGCCCGACTGTGGGGTTTTGGAATTTGGAAAAAATCAGAAGTAAATGGGAGGAACACACTTCTTAATAAAGGGCAAAACATTAACTAATAAAAAAAACACCAATAATATCGGAACTTAAAAACTAAAACGGGATATAAAAAAACGGGACAATGGCCGCAGTGTAGTCCCGTGTACCTTCCTCTTCTGATATCGGTCCGGCCGCAAGCACGGGCAACCCGGGCACCGACGGCCCGTCCGGAACCGCTACACGCACAAATGGACGTGCAAGAGCACCGACGAGACGACCGTCCGCCCCCAGCTTTCCGTAAGCCGGACAGGAAGGTTCCCAGGCGGAGTCCACCACGTGAACGACGGGGGACAGCGGGCAACGAGGTCCACGGTTAGCCCGTACGGTTTAGCTAAATAATAAACACACCCTATCAATACTACATCCACACGAAAGTAACTAGCAAACTCAAAACCCACCCCTAATGCATCGGAAATGCCCTCGACTTACCCAGTAAACCTGGCTTCCAAATTAAATTAATCGGTTGTTGCGGCTGGATTTCACAGCCGCCTTAAAAAACAGGACAGCAATGGCTTATTTGCCAATTCTTTCACAAAGAACACCACAACTTCGACAAAAATAAGACGCCACGACGAATTCAAGAAAATATCTGACGAAAAATTCAAAACAGATCGCCTTGACAACGCAAACAGAAAAAAACTCATTTGAAAATTCAAAAGTGACACAAGAAAAACTGCCAGCACATAAACATGGAGATTTCATATATTTAAAGGTCGGACCACACACAATTGAAAGATAATTATAGGCGGCGGCGCCGAAAGTCGACAACTAGTAGCGGTTATTTAACGCTACATTAGGTCTTTACCTATAAAATTGCCGGTTTTTTTCCACTTCTAGAGAATGTCACTACCTCTATGATTGAAAAGATACACCAATTGGTTAATTTTATATTAAATTATGATCATAACCTGCATGGAGCAGTTATCTTAAGTTTATTATTTTCGTTTATTATACCATAAAAATACCTTGAAAGGTATTATTTTTTTTTGTTAGCAAAAATGACTACTTTATTAACCCTAGAAGCCTAATCTTCGTCTGCGAGGCGTACACGAAACCGAATATCGTTTATCTCTTTCTAACGGTTAAAGCTAGCGCGTCGTGCTCTTTCGCCAACTCAGTGGCCGCCGGGGGCTAGCGTACGGTGTCCGTATCATTAAGGTAAGTCCCGCCATTTTTTATTTATCGAAGTATTTCTGCCTGCGAGACGTATGTTTAGGCGTTGCGTAACTTTTAACTTTTAATTTTTAACTATGAAGACTGCTCTTAAAGTTTACCTAGTCTTTTGAAGTCCGATAAGTTTTAATGTTTGCTCTAAGAATAACTAATGAGCGTTAAAAAATGAAAAATTTCTATGAAAAAATAATATGTTTTTGTTGATTTTGAAGAAGTTGAATTTTTTGTTCCAATTTATTGACCTAGTTTTATTTTTGTAATAAATAACTGTGATTATATTAAATATTCATAACAGTGTTGTTTTATTTTTAGCTTATATACCAAATTTAAATTTCCAATACAAAAAAAAACAAAATAATGCTTCTTTCTACATAAAAAACTTGAATTATATGTGTACGCCTCTGAGACGTATGTTAAGGCTTTGTGTACTTCTGAAATAGATTAGGCTTCTAGGGTTAAATATAATTTCTAAGATACTCATTATTTTTAATAAAAAGTATAGCATTAGATTGCTCAGCCTTTATACATTGTTTGTACATAAAAAAATTGTCACGTAAGACATTGCGTTAGTAACTATAGCAAAAAATTTTACTGTGGAAATAGAACTTTCTTAAAAATTCTTCATACAAATCGGCAATTTCATAGGTAAAGACCTATAATTTACTGATTTTGCCAAAACCTTCGACAAAGTTAGTAATGTTATTCTCAGTCATTATCATTATGCCTACGATCTTGGCACTTAATACTTCTCTGTTGTGGTAGCTTGAATCTTTAATTATGATTCTATGCCAATCTATACTCACTCGGGTAATCTTCAAGGATCTAATTTAGTACCTCTTCTTTTGTTTTGTCTATGACTTCAAAAGCTTAATGCTTATCGTGACATTGGTTCCTTGGTTCGATTAGACTTGATTGGGTCTTAAATGTTAAGGAATTATAAAAAATAAATTTAGACTCGATTTGCAATGAAATTTATTTATGCCTGTCGAATTGGTTAAAAACGTAATTTTAGTAATAGATGCCGCCGATTCCGGTGCCGATGGTGGCGTATCCGGGCAGAACACCGGGGTAAGGTCCAGGGAAGCCCTCACTGAGAATGCCGACGGCGCCGTTGCCGCAGCCGCACGTGGCGACGCCGGAGCCAGCTGTTGGCAGCGCGCCTTCAAACGCCACGGCGCTTAGGAACGGCAACGTGCCGGTGGCCAGTACACTGCCTACGATGTCGTTCTCCGATGCCACGGCGAGTCCGCTGGGGCCGATGGGCGAGATGGTGGACACGGGGAGGGGGCCGCTCGAGCCGATGCCTGCTAGGTTGGGGTAGCCGATGAGATCAGGGTAGCCGACGAGGCCAGCACCGTAGCTGGGGACTACACCGCCCAAGCCGTAGCCCATACCGCCCAAGCCGTAGCCCACACCGCCCAGCAGCGCAGAGTTAGCCAAGCCAATGGTGTTGTAGCCAGGGGTGACCAGGTCAAGTGCGTTCAGGCCGTTGCCGTACAGACCAAGTGAGTTGACAGCTAAGTTGTTGATCCCAAGGCCGTTGGCGATGAGGCCAGGGCCGTAGCTGTTCAAGCACTGGCTCAAAGCATTCTGAAAATTAATATGATACTTATAATTATATAAATAAACAGACACAGAGTTCTTTTTTTACATAATAGCGAATTTTGTTCAAAACTTCCTATTATAAAGAGCGAAGCACTTCCAAAAGTCACCACAAGAGATGAAGTTAGTTGAAAATCAATTACAATTTTAAAACACTTACCTGAACCAGAACAGCTGAAACGATGAAGAATACTACTTTAGCTGCCATTTTGAATTCCAAAACGAAACTGTGATTTCCTGCAACTTAGTCGCAGCTTATAAGGAAACTGTTGCGTGATTTATCGCTTTTAAACTGACCTACAGTTAGAAATAGGTTACGAAAGTAATGCGCCAACTAACACGATAAGTTATCTATTGCTAAACTAATTTAAAGCATTTCGACCTATATATAAGAGGTATTTTAACATTTGAAACTTTATTCGAAGGTTTTCAGGAACTTGAATATCAACAATTATGTCGACCTCCACCTTTTTCTTGCTGTGTCTACAGGCCATACTTATCCAGGTAAGTTTAAGTTTCTTTTCCCGCCAATATTGTTTTCGAAATTACCTAGGCTAGCTTATTTTACATCATAAAAATTTGAGACCACACAAAGGTTTAGATTTACTGTAAAATTAGTAATGCTCTTTATTTTTGTCTATTTGTCTTAGAATGCCTACAGCCAGTGGTTGAACCGCGGTCTGGGCTACTCTGGACTTGCTTTTGAAGCGGAAGCCGTAAGCAGCTCCCTCGGCGCCCTCAACGGATACGGTCCCTACGGCTATGGCAACACTGGCCTGGTTGGTGCTGGTATAGACATGTATGGCTACGGCATCAATGGAATTGGCTACGGCCCTGGCTTGCCCATCGGCTACGGTCCCTACGGCTATGGCAACACTGGCCTGGTTGGTACAGGTTTAGATGTGTATGGCTACGGCATCAATGGGATTGGCTACGGCGCTGGCCTGCCCATTGGCTATGGCGCTGGCGTGCCAAGCGTGGCTGCTACGGCCTCCGTTCCCGTCACTGGCCCGTTCGTCTCCAACGGTTTCGGTGAACTCGCGGTCGGAGGAGATTTTGCCGTCGGTGGCACTACCGTGGTCGGCGGCCAGATCCCGGTCATCGGTGCTGTCAGCTTCGGCGGCCAGATACCCGCCGGTGGCGTCGTCTCCATCGCTGGCAACTGCGGCTGTGCCTCGATCCCTCTGTAAAGCACATGATATCTAAATCCTCTATGAAATAAACACGAGCAAATTGTAACTTTTTTTTTTTCTATACCTAACATTATCCACCTTCAAGCATGAATTTCTTCTACTGCCATGACATAATTATAATTAAGAAGCTTTAAAACAATGTACAAGAACGTGCTTCAAACATTTCCTTCATAAGCACACTAAATATTATTTGATAGAATCAGGCGTTACTTGGCGGAAATCCATATCTTAGTAGAAAACGAAAAATATGTCGCGTAATTCCGCAAGAAAAAATGCAGATGCAGCCCAGTGACACACCTTGCACCTTCACCGACTACTCTACACGTGTTTCGCCCACACACGGAGCATCCTCAGGAGTTGTTAGACCGTGCCAATCTCAGCACCGAGTGAGTAAAATGGCCCCAAACAGCCGTATTTAATGCTTCCCACTCCCCCCCTCCCCGCCCCCCGTGTGACGCATCGCGACTATAAGAGTGAGACAGAGTAATAATTAATGGAAATTGTTATAATAAATGTAAATTAAATGTAAAAGATATAAATATGTGATATCGATGTTTTTTTTTTTTTTTTTTTTTTTTTTTTTTTTTTTTTATGAATCCCTATCACTGTTTGTTTGTCTACAAATACGCAGAAGTGGGGAGGAAGAAACATTTATCTGATCGTTAAGTATGGCTCCATCAACATTATGTTTGATAATTTCTAATTGTTCCAACACGTTCAGTCGTAAACTTTTATTACAAGTATGTAAAACCTCGTAGGAATGCCCATCAGATAATTGGTGACCGGTATCTAATAAATGTTCCGCGAAATGAGATCGTTCTGGTCGGGCATTCCTATAGGCAGAAATATGTTCTTTATAACGTGTTTCAAAACAGCGCCCAGTTTGTCCCACGAATACGGAATTACACTCGTCACATGTTAACCTATATACACCTGACTTCCTGCCAACCTCTGTTTTTTCCTTACCATTGCAAATGGCCCGTCGAACGGTGTTAGTGGTTCGAAATGCCACGTGAACGTCGTTGTTTCTTAAGATTTTTGATATTTTATCTGAAATTTTCCCTACATAAATCATACTTGACCGATAAGTATGAACAACACGTTCACGCGGCACCGCATACAAAAGTTTAGCCATCTGTTTGTTAATTTTAGTCTTAACCATTTTATCTATCATCCGTCGATCATAACCATTTGCAACGGCAATATTATAAATGGTATTTAATTCTTTCATATAAGATTTATTTGACAAAGGCACCGTCAATAGACGATTAATATAAGAATGAAAAGCAGCTAGTTTGTGTTGCCAAGGGTGACAGGAAGCCGCGGGTATTACTACATCAGTATGTGTAGGCTTTCTATATATTTGGAAATTATGACGACAATGTTCCCGTGTAATGGTTAAATCTAAGAAATTTATAGAATTATCGACTTCAACTTCTAGTTTAAATTTAATCTTTGGATGTAAATTATTTACAAATGAATAGAAAGACTCTAATTCTTGTCTAGTACCGGTCCAGCATATGAGTATATCATCAACATAACGATAATAATAAAGAATGTTATTATTACCTGTGAAATAACTATTCTCAAAATTGTCCATGAAGATCTCCGCCATCAGAGGTGATAACGGAGAACCCATGGCCAACCCCTCCTTCTGTTTGTAATACCCACCATTGAATTTGAAATAGTTTTGTTGCATGCAAATATTGGTTAAATGCACAATTTCGTTTGCCTCCCCTGGATGAATACGCCTTCTCTCTAGAATATTTGAGAGTATTTTGAGAGTTTCTTGATAGGGAACGTTAGTAAACAAACTGTCAACATCCAGAGAAAGAAAAATAGAATTAGGAGGTAAAATAACATCCCTTATTTTGGCAATTAAATCTGCTGTATTTTGAATACTATATTTAGGATAAAATGATGACTTTTCTTTAATAATATCATTTAACTTTTTTGCTAGCTCATATGCTGGACATCCTATATATGAAACCACAGGGCGCACGGGAACATTATCTTTGTGTATTTTAGGTAAACCGTACAACACAGGGGCCTGTGGATTCATCGGGGTGATTAGCCGAGATGAATAATCGTTTGGAAAAAGAAATTTACAATGATTAATATTATTTTGACCTCCGTGTTGTACCGTGTCGTCGGGTCCGAGCGCAAAGGAATGAAGTCGTCGCTATGAATTGTGCTGAGATTGGCACGGTCTAACAACTCCTGAGGATGCTCCGTGTGTGGGCGAAACACGTGTAGAGTAGTCGGTGAAGGTGCAAGGTGTGTCACTGGGCTGCATCTGCATTTTTTCTTGCGGAATTACGCGACATATTTTTCGTTTTCTACACTAAATATTAGGTACTATCCCGCTCGCACCTTCGCGAGACAGTGAGTGAAATTCGTCCAATAAGAATGAACTTCTGGTCGACACATTGTTTTTCCCTTCGAATATCACCGCGACACGATCCACATGCGCTAATCAATAAAATTGATAATAAACGTATCCGCATCACTAATTTGCTGTTTTTTTTCTCGATTTCAGGATTGAGTTCTACTTAAAAATGGTTTTGAGGTTTCGGGTAAACATAAAATAACGTTGTATATTATTGCTACGGGGACCTAAAAGGGGTCTTTAGTATTCGAGATTCTACTAAGACAAGTGGGGTATCATTATGAAAGAGCGCTGCTTGCACATTCTCAAACATAACAAACGGTAAAAAAGCTAAGCCTTTTCTTTCCTAAGCCCTTTTCAGTACAGTTTTACTTATTGACTTCTCCAACGCTTTTAATACCGTCAGTCACGACATCCTTCTCTCCATATTGTCCCATTTTATGATCTCTGAAGAGGTACTGGAATGGTTCTCATGTGATCTTCGGGATCGTCACCAGGCAGTGCAGTTGGAGGAAGCAACATCATCCTGGCGTAGCCTAGATACTGGCGTTACCGAAGGCGGCATACTTTCTCCTCTCCTTTTCTCAATTTTTATCAACCTTATCACACATAAACTTCAGTGTTCGTATCATCTTTACGCTGACGACTTGCAGATATATGCTAAGGCAAGTGTTGATAACCTAGATGATGCAATCAACGCGTTGAATAGGGACCTACACAACATTAAGTGTTGGTCCGACTGTTTTGGTGTAACCGTCAACCCGGGTAAATGCCAAGCTGTGTTGGTGGGTAGTTACCGCATGATATCCAGAGTCGACTTGACCAATTTGTCTCCTATTATCTTCGATGGCGCTACAATTACAGTTGACCATAGTGTTAAGGATTTGGGTTTACATTTAGACTCCAAGTTAAACTGGCAGACTCAAGTGACAAGTGTTTGTCAGAAGGTCACTGGAATTTTGAGGTGTCTTTATCGCCTCAAAAACTTCTTACCTGCCAATATCAAAGCATTGCTTGTGCAGACTTTAATTTTCCCTATAGTCGACTATGGTGATGTGTGCTACCTCGACCTGAATGCAGATCTACTTAATAAGCTTGACCGTCTTCTAAATAACTGCATTCGATTCGTTTATAATCTCCGCAAGTATGATCATGTGTCCGCACACCGATCTCTGCTTAAATGGTTGCCCATTCGGCAGCGTATAAGTATGCGGGCCTTGACCACCCTCTTTACTATACTAACCTCCCCTAATGCCCCCCCTTATATTACTTCGCGTTTCCAGTACTTATGTACTTCTCACGATAAAAATCTCCGTTCTTCTTCTAACCGTTTACTTATTTGTCCTTCTCATCACTCCGATTGTAACACGTTTTTTTTAGCACTAGCACTTTCTAACAATAATTAAGCTAAAATTCATAATTTTCATAAAAATACTTTGTTTGTTTACAAAGATTAGGTCACTGACACTTTAATGTCAGCTTGACGTTTCTCTTTGACGTCCTATGTAGTGCGTTTCGTTGCTCCTGCGCTTTGCTCGATGTTAAACAAAACGCATCTTTAAAAAAATTTTAAATGAGAATCTAAATTATTATTTCTTTTTAATTTAAAAACCAAAGAAGGTTAATTTAAATAAATAAAACAAGTTTCTTTTTATATAATTCTAATTAATAACATTTGTTTAGTCAAAAACAGGATGTTTACACTTTCATAGTATCGATTCATTCGCTTGACTATTCAAGGCAGTCAATCGAACCAATCGATTACTAAGTTTTAAAAGATAAATATTGTTTCTAAATTCTGAATTGGATGATAATTCTTTTTAAAGTAATGTTAGGGTGTTTATTGCATTCTTATCTAACATTCTGAGGGTTGTTTGTCTTGATTCAGCATCCTCTTGATTTATTGATTTTCATCATCGATTCAATCGATTATTCACTTCTGATAGTAATTTCATAAAAAAAAAAACATCTCTAATTGAAAATTGGTACTTCTCTATGGCGTTTGACGACCATTTTCTCTTTTGCTTTGGCGATCATGTGAGGAGCATCGTAAATCCTCCAGGTTTCGTTTGACTAAGGGCTTCGGCCCATATTTGTGATTTAAAATCATACGGCCCATGGCATAAAACCATGGTAAGTGTTTATTTCCATAAATCTGTAATTTTGACTGGTATTCGATCATGTGGCTAACCTCCCCATGTGTTTGTTCCAGGGTTTTTTTATTGTCACTTTCAGTTTTTAACTTTCAACTTCAGTTTTTAGCTTTCTATTAAAGCTATAAGAAGTATACCTTCTGTATAACCATGCTCGGCGTAGCAGTGGTTCTTTCTACATAAACTTAACCGGCAAGTGGACTTCCAGTCCATGATGACCATGTGATTACCTTTGGATTTTATCAAGAAAGATGTCTGCAATGGATTGTTCATCGTGCCTTACTACCAATGAGGGAAGCAAACCTCCACTTTGAAACTTATTAGCATGATTGAGGATCGGCGGTGACTACCTATTGTACGGTAACTCTTGATACTTTTTATTTTAAGAAACTAGGATTTAACTTAACGTTATGCATAGGTATTATTATCATATAAGTCTTAAATCTTAAGCATTTAAAAATGTACTGAATGTCTTCATCAACTAATCTTGTTGCTGCATGGATTATAAATTTATAAATAAATGTATTGTCCAAATTGAATCCTAGTATACTTTATTTCTCTCTGAAATCGTTTGCTGTAGTGTGCGAGGCGCCCTCTTTTCTAAATTCTAGCACACTATACTCCAGGTGCGGAAGAATCACATCCTGAAGAGTCTCAATTCTATTAGCTAGCCGTGTTCCCCTTCAGGGTTTGTGTGAGGTAAACTAACATCTCTTTACCACCATCGTAGTAACTATCTGTGGCACCAATTTACCTCAGTACCCCAAGGAAAATGCCTTACAGTGGCGTTCCCAACGTATGGCTGGAGATTTCAGAGAAAAATAATGTTCTTTTTTTTCAAAATTTAATATACTTTTTTATAAAGTTTAACTTTTTGTATAGAAAACAAAAAGCAAATGCTATGCCATTAATAGTAGGTAATAGTAAGTAAGTCTCTGAGCTATCTGCTCACCATAAGCTGTTCTATGCTTAACTATACATATGTATAACCTAAATAGGGTTAACTGTGTCTTAAGGGTTAAATGCTCCCATAAGCATTCTTATGCTTTTCTTAACTATGTTCTTTTTATGGATGGCTGCAAGCTTATAAACTTGTATTTGCACATTACCATACCTTTAATTGTGTCTAACTTATAAAAGCTACAAGCTTATAAACTTGTCTTAGCTATAATTTTGTATTAGATACTTTTTAATTTAATATTGTACAACATGGATTTTGTAACAGCCGGTTGTCCAATTGAGTTTTTGCACAAGGATGAAATTGTATATGAGCTTAAGTTACGTAGCTTACCAGCCGAACCTACATCATCTATTGACGACTTACGAAAACTTCTACGTCACACTTGCAAGCTCACTCGACGTGGTAGTATAAAGGCAACTGAGCAATTTGTTATTGACAAAGCTGCTGAATTAACAATATGCACGCCGAAGGTAGCCGAATTAGAAGCTAGTAGTAAGGACTTAACATCAAGTGACCGTTTGGTCAAGCGTCTGGTAGCCCGTTGCAACTACATTCTTTGTCGACTCTCTAGAATTAGTGAACCTGATGACGGCATCACTAAGCTTAAATCTTCTTTGATTTGTCTTCTTATGCGTCTTGAAAATGACGCAGATGAACCCGAAAATTCGGGGGATTCTTTTTCGACTTCTGATGAGAACCGTGTTGAGACCCATGTGTGTACTCAACAGGCTCCCAAGTACTACAATTTGAATTCTTTAAACTTGAAGTACCGCGGCGATACTTGCGTCCGTGTGTTCATCGCTAGGTTGGAAGAACTTAGGGTTGCTCGTAAAATTCCTAATGATGTACTATTTGATGGTTTTCCAGAAATCTTAGAAGGTACTGCGCTATCGTGGTTCAGAGTTAACAAAGCCACATTCTCTTCCTACAAGGACGTGATTCAGTCTCTTGGGGATGATTTTGACATCCCGGATTTGGACCATGACCTGTTAACAGAGATTAAGCAAAGGACCCAAGCCAAGAGTGAAACTATCGTGGTGTTTCTTTCAATAATGTTGGGTATGTTCTCTCGTTTAAAGATATCCATTTCTGAAGCTGAAAAGCTGGATATTATCTTAAGGAATATACGACCTGAATTTAGCATGGAATTAGCCCTCCATGACATTACTTCTATAGATCATCTTAAAGTCATTTGCAAAAAGCTTGAACTTGCAAAGGCAAAATGTTCTAAGTTTAAAGAACCATTGCTGAACAATGATTCTTTAGCTCCTGACTTTTCTTATTCTAAAAAGCCTAAGAATAATAAACCTTTTAGTGTTGGAAATTCAAAACCAATCGCTTCTTTAAATTCTAACAATGAAAAATCTTTACATTGCTTCCGCTGTGGTATGAAAAACCACAACACTATACAATGCCAAAAGTCCAGAGAACTTGTCTGTTTCAAATGTGGTAAAAAAGGTGTTAAGACACCGGAGTGTCCTACATGTAAAAAGCCAAAAAACTGCTAGGCTCTGTCTCTTCTCGTCCCAAAAGTAGTCCCAAACATCCCACTACAGGGGAGACATATCTTGAACCTCCACCTCATGACTACCGACCTTATTTATCCGTTGAAGTACTTGGCCTTAAGGTCAAGGGTTTATTGGACTGTGGTGCTTCTTGTTCTGTCCTAGGGAACAAATGTCATACTTTGTTTTTGAATATTGGTATCCCTTGTTATATAAGTATGGATATTCCAGTTACATTAAGTGTTGCCAGCGGACAAGAGTTAATTAGCAATGACTATATGTTACTTCCTATTTCATATAAGAATGAAGTACAACTTATTAAGTTTATTATTCAACCTAAAATAAATGTTCCTATACATTTTGGTGTAAATTTCTGGAAAGCTTTTAATCTAGCCCCAGATATCTTTGAAAATAATTGTCAATTAGAAATGGTTGATAGTTTATCTACTTTGCCAAACCATTCTGGTTTAAATGATTTTAATTCTTTAACTCTTGAACAAAAGAAGCAAATTGAAATGATCAAATCTTTATTTGATAATATTAATACTGAGAAAGTAGGTCTTGGTGAAACTAATCTTATTGAACACCATATAGATACAGGTGATGTGAAGCCTATTAAACAAAAATATTATCGACTTAGTCCTGATAAATTAACATCTCTTGAAAAAGAAGTTGATAGGATGTTGGAACTTGGTATTGTTGAACCATCTCATTCTCCCTGGAATTCTCCCGTTGTCATGGTTGAGAAATCCAATGGTGACCTTAGACTATGCTTGGATAGTAGAAAAGTTAATTCGGTATCCAAAGCTGATGCTTATCCACTTCCTTATGTCAGCTACATCCTCGACAATCTTAGAGACGCGAAATATCTAACCTCTTTAGATCTCAGTGCTGCATACCATCAGATTAGGTTGTCAGAATCCTCAAAAGAGAAGACTGCATTCACAGTTCCTGGTAAAGGACTCTTCCATTATAACAGAATGTGCTTCGGACTCGTAGGTGCCTCTGCAACTATGCAACGTCTCATGGATAGCTTGTTTACGGCTGAATTCGATAATAAAGTGTTTTGTTTCATCGATGACATAATAATATGTACTTCTGATTTTAATGAGCATATACGTCTCTTAAAGGCTGTATATGAAAAGCTAAAAATAGCTCATCTAACTATAAATATGAAAAAGTCGATTTTCTGTCGCAATGAACTTAAATATCTAGGTTACGTTGTTGACCAATATGGTTTAAGAACGGACCCCTCTAAAGTTGAGGCTATTCTCAATTTTCCTATTCCTAAAGATGCTAAAGGCATCAAAAGATTCCTTGGTATGGCCGGTTGGTATCGTCGGTTCATACATAATTTTTCTAAAATATCTCGTCCTTTAACTCGTTTAACTAGTAAAAAGATTCCTTTTACATGGTCACTTGAAGCTGATGAAGCTTTCAATAAACTTAAAACAGCATTGGTCTCTGCTCCAATACTGAAATGCCCTAATTATAAATTACCTTTCAGCATACATACTGATGCTTCTTCTTATGCCATAGGTGCTGTGCTTACACAAAAAATTGACAATGTCGACCATCCCATTGCCTACTGCAGTCGCACTCTGAGTGCGCAGGAAATAAATTACACTGCTACAGAAAGGGAGTTGCTTGCAGTAATTTATGCCCTAGAACAGTACCGTGCTTACATTGAAGGTAGAAAATGTTTTGTTATCACTGACCATGCTTCTTTACTTTGGTTTTCTAATCTTAAAAATCCTACTGGTCGTCTCAATAGATGGGCTTTGAGACTCAGTCAATTTAATTTTGAAATAATTCATAGAAAAGGAAAAGAGCATATCATTCCTGATGCTCTATCTAGGATTAAAATTGATTCCATATTTGACGCTCATTCAACTTCTGATGAGTGGTACAAATCTCTTTATAAAAATTGTTCTAAAACTCCATCTAGGTATCCTAACTATAAAGTGGAAAATGAGAAGCTTTATAGACTGTCTAAAAATAAATACCATTCTGTTTCTCAATTTGAATGGAAACTAATTATTCCTTCTGAAAATCGTCTTGAAATCTTAAAAAAATATCATGATGATCCAACTGCTGGTCATTTTGGAGTAGCTAAAACTCATAAAAAGATTTCTAATTGGTACTATTGGCCATCTCTTTTCCAAGAGGTTAAAAACTATGTAAAATCTTGTGACATATGCATTAGTCACAAACCTCTTAATGTCAAACCATCTGGTTTGATGGGAAATCCTAAATGCATCTCTAAACCAGGAGAAGCTGTATCTTGTGACATTCTTGGACCTTTTCCTCCTTCTTATTCTCAAAATAGATATTTACTTGTATGTTGTGACTACTTTAGTAAATATGTAACTATTTTTCCTTTGAGAACTGTTACTGCAAAGCATGTGGTAAAATGTATGGAAAAAGGCATATTCCTAGTGCATGGTGTGCCAAAATATATCTATGTAGATAATGGTCCACAATTTATTGCTAAAGAATTTAGAGAATTGATCAGTAAATATCAAATTCCTCACTTATTCTATAATCCAGTATATCACCCCCAAACCAACCAAACTGAGAGGGTTAATCGTGAAATTGTTAGGTCTATTGCTTCCTATGTGCGTTCTGATCATCGAAATTGGGATAAGAACATATCTGAGGTGCAATGTGCTCTTAACACTTCTGTTCACGAAGGTACTAAATATACCCCTTATTTTCTATTACATGGTAGGGAAATGATATTGGATGGTTCGTTTTACAATCTTGATCAACCTATAGACAGTGCAGACATAACGTTTGATAATACTTACTCCTTCTCTGATTCATTAAAACAGCTACAGTCAATCTTCAATAAAGTCACAGGTTATCTTAAAAAGGCACATTATAAAAATGCTGACTATTACAACAAGCGTAAACGCCATGTTGAACTAAAAGTAGGGCAAACTGTATTTAAAAGGTGTTTCCCGCAGTCAAATGCTGCAAAACATTTCTCTTCTAAGTTAGCCCCTAAGTTTGAAAAATGTGTCATTTCTGAAAAACATTCACCCTTAGTCTATGGTTTAAAATCATTATCGGGTAAATTTCTTGGTCGGTGGCATATAAATGACATTGTGCGTCCCGGCGACCCTGTTTCTGATTAAGAAAGAAACATCTCTCTTTGTTTGTCATTCCCATATGGTAGGGAAACAGTATAAGAATAGAACATTGTCATATGATAAGTGTTCATTCTCTTAGTCAATACACTCCTGTGTGTTGTTTACTTAGCTATTGTTACCCACTATGCAGTTTGACTTGAACTTAATATACTTTGTATGATAAGTATTTCTTTATTCCCTGGAAAAGGAATAATCTTGTAGATATTAAAATGTGTGTTTGTCCACATACATACTTACTTTATAAGTTTCTTAGTAAACTTAACTTTTGGTCATCTCTTAGGAGTGGCCATTGCTCTAATCCCATTCATAAATCTGAATGGAGGTGATCAATGTATCACTTATTTACTTGTAAATAAAAACAAGTCTTTGTACTTTTAAGTTTTAGTTTTGTAACAAAACTTAGTTTAGATAAACATAGATGTATAATGTTTTGTCTTATTCTCTGTAGATCTTGATAGTTATGGTTAAGCAGACTAGTTCTTGCTTTAGGTTACTATGGCTCTTGTGGTCAAATTAAGTTTCAACATTTGTTCCATGTTGAACATTCAGTTTTATTGTTCGAGCTGAATTTTAGTTCGAATTATTTTATTTTAAAATTTTAAATTTTAAAATAAAATAATTCTTTACCACCTGAAACGATACTGTAACACGTTTTTTTTAGCACTAGCACTTTCTAACAATAATTAAGCTAAAATTCATAATTTTCATAAAAATACTTTGTTTGTTTACAAAGATTAGGTCACTGACACTTTAATGTCAGCTTGACGTTTCTCTTTGACGTCCTATGTAGTGCGTTTCGTTGCTCCTGCGCTTTGCTCGATGTTAAACAAAACGCATCTTTAAAAATTTTTTAAATGAGAATCTAAATTATTATTTCTTTTTAATTTAAAAACCAAAGAAGGTTAATTTAAATAAATAAAACAAGTTTCTTTTTATATAATTCTAATTAATAACATTTGTTTAGTCAAAAACAGGATGTTTACACTTTCATAGTATCGATTCATTCGCTTGACTATTCAAGGCAGTCAATCGAACCAATCGATTACTAAGTTTTAAAAGATAAATATTGTTTCTAAATTCTGAATTGGATGATAATTCTTTTTAAAGTAATGTTAGGGTGTTTATTGCATTCTTATCTAACATTCTGAGGGTTGTTTGTCTTGATTCAGCATCCTCTTGATTTATTGATTTTCATCATCGATTCAATCGATTATTCACTTCTGATAGTAATTTCATAAAAAAAAAACATCTCTAATTGAAAATTGGTACTTCTCTATGGCGTTTGACGACCATTTTCTCTTTTGCTTTGGCGATCATGTGAGGAGCATCGTAAATCCTCCAGGTTTCGTTTGACTAAGGGCTTCGGCCCATATTTGTGATTTAAAATCATACGGCCCATGGCATAAAACCATGGTAAGTGTTTATTTCCATAAATCTGTAATTTTGACTGGTATTCGATCATGTGGCTAACCTCCCCATGTGTTTGTTCCAGGGTTTTTTTATTGTCACTTTCAGTTTTTAACTTTCAACTTCAGTTTTTAGCTTTCTATTAAAGCTATAAGAAGTATACCTTCTGTATAACCATGCTCGGCGTAGCAGTGGTTCTTTCTACATAAACTTAACCGGCAAGTGGACTTCCAGTCCATGATGACCATGTGATTACCTTTGGATTTTATCAAGAAAGATGTCTGCAATGGATTGTTCATCGTGCCTTACTACCAATGAGGGAAGCAAACCTCCACTTTGAAACTTATTAGCATGATTGAGGATCGGCGGTGACTACCTATTGTACGGTAACTCTTGATACTTTTTATTTTAAGAAACTAGGATTTAACTTAACGTTATGCATAGGTATTATTATCATATAAGTCTTAAATCTTAAGCATTTAAAAATGTACTGAATGTCTTCATCAACTAATCTTGTTGCTGCATGGATTATAAATTTATAAATAAATGTATTGTCCAAATTGAATCCTAGTATACTTTATTTCTCTCTGAAATCGTTTGCTGTAGTGTGCGAGGCGCCCTCTTTTCTAAATTCTAGCACACTATACTCCAGGTGCGGAAGAATCACATCCTGAAGAGTCTCAATTCTATTAGCTAGCCGTGTTCCCCTTCAGGGTTTGTGTGAGGTAAACTAACATCTCTTTACCACCATCGTAGTAACTATCTGTGGCACCAATTTACCTCAGCACCCCAAGGAAAATGCCTTACACGATGTTATTCATTCTTCATTCTTCGTTTATCCTATTCTTCTGTGGAACGCCCTTCCTTTTGACATCAGAATGTCCACCAGTCGGTATGCGTTTAAAACCAGGTTGCGTAAATTCTTAACAGAGCAAGCAGAAGCAGCTAATCGTTAAATTGTGGCAAATCGTCTATAAAAGTAGCTATCGTTTGTATGTATATAATATTATATATTTATATATAGTATCTATTTATTAAAGTTAAGTATTGTATAAGTATGTATTTATGTTCATAATAGTACTTATATTTTATTTAATTACAATTAATCATTTATTCCCTATGTTGTTTTTATTACAATGGTTGTGCACCCTACTTCTTGTTGCCTCCACATCACCCTAAGGTTGACTGGTAGAAAATGCCTTAGGCATTAAGTCCGCCTTTGTACAATGTGAATTAAGTATTAAATAAATAAATAATAAAATAAAAAAATACTTTTCACCCATTATGTCCCAAGTTTGCATCGAGAAAAATCTGAATTATTCTGTGTGATAGAAGATACAAACTACAGGAAAAATAAAACGATGTCTCTAAATAGCATACCTATTTTGAAATTAGACTAAACAGTTTGCATTTCGGAGTGGATGAAACGATTTTCAGTCTCCTGAAGCAGTTGTTGCTAAGATTTGTAAATTAAATGTCCGCCTGTTCGCCCATATTCTTTCCGCCTGTCCGCTGTCTATCCTACTTTTGAATTATGATTCTATGCCAATCTGTACTCACTCGGGTAATCTTCAAGGATCTAATTTAGTACCTCTTCTTTTGTTTTGTCTATGACATCATAAGCTAAATGCTTATCGTGACATTGGTTCGTTGGTTCGATTAGACTGATTGGGTCCTAAATATTAATGAATTATAAAAAATAAATTTAGACTCGATTTGCAATGAAATTTATTTTTTTTGTGTCTGTCGAATTGGTAAAAACGTTATTTTAGTAATAGATGCCGCCGATTCCGGTGCCGATGCTGGCGTATCCGGGCAGAACACCGGCGTAAGGTCCAGGGAAGCCCTCGCTGAGAATGCCGACGGCGCCGTTGCCGCAGCCGCACGTGGCGACGCCGGAGCCAGCTGTTGGCAGCGCGCCTTCAAACGCCACGGCGCTTAGGAAAGGCAACGTGCCGGTGGCCAGTACACTGCCTACGATGTCGTTCTCCGATGCCACGGCGAGTCCGCTGGGGCCGATAGGCGAGATGGTGGACACGGGGAGGGGGCCGCTCGAGCCAATGCCTGCTAGGTTGGGGTAGCCGATGAGATCAGGGTAGCCAGCGAGGCCAGCACCATAGCTGGGGACTACACCACCCAAGCCGTAGCCCACACCGCCCAAGCCGTAGCCCACACCGCCTAGCACCGCAGAGTTAGCCAAGCCAATAGTGTTGTAGCCAGGGGTGACCAGGTCAAGTGCGTTCAGGCCGTTGCCGTACAGACCAAGTGAGTTGACGGCTAAGTTGTTGATCCCAAGGCCGTTGGCGATGAGGCCAGGGCCGTAGCTGTTCAAGCACTGGCTCAAAGCATTCTGTAAATAAATATGATATAAATAATAATAATAAAATAAAAAGCCTTTTATTTCTTGCATAGAAGGTTTAAAATTTTCTTGAATTTTTAAATAATAATATAATGTGATTCAAACGTTCTTAATTAAACAAATTAAATAAATAATATTATATTGCATGCATTAGATTTCATTAGTTTAAAATTTAAAATATCGTTTTATAACAAACGTAACTTTTAATACCTACCTAATACAATTTGATTATAACATTCATTCTTTTTAAAGATATTACATTACATGCATAATGTAATGTAATTTTCTGTTTTAAATTTAATAACAGGTTTACAACATTATTTATTAATTAAACAACATTATTTCGAAACAAAACAATTAAATTTGATGCATGTCATATATTTTATAAATTCTGAATGTTAAAAAATCAAATATTTGTTTCGAAATAAATATGATATAATTATATAAACAGACAGACATAGAGACATTTTTTTTACCTAACAGCGAATTTCGTTCAAAACTTCCTATTAAAAAGAGGGAAGCACTTCCAAAAGTCACCACAAGAGATGAAGTTAGTCAAAAAATCAATTACAATTATAACACTTACCTGAACCAGAACAGCTGAGACGATGAAGAGTACTACTTTGGCTGCCATTTCGAATTCGAAAATGTAACTGTGATTTCCTTGAAATAGGTTGCAGCTTATATGGAAACTGTTGCGTGTTTTATCGCTTTTGAAATGACCTACAGTTAGAAATAGTTTACGAAAGTAATGCACCAACTAACACGATAAGTTATCTATTGCACAACTAATTCGAAGCTTTTCGACCTATATAAGAGGTATTTTCACATTTAAAACATTATTCGAAGGTTTTCAGGAACTTGAATATCAACAATTATGTCGACCTCCACCTTTTTCTTGCTGTGCCTCCAGGCCATACTTATCCAGGTAAGTTTAAGTTTCTTTTCCCGCCAATATTATTTTCGAAATTACCTAGGCTAGCTTATTGAACATCATAAAAATTCGAGAGCACACAAAGGTTTTGATTTACTGTAAAATTAGTACAGCTCTTTATTTTTATCTATTTGTCTTAGAATGCCTACAGCCAGTGGTTGAACCGCGGTCTGGGCTACTCTGGACTTGCTTTTGAAGCGGAAGCCGTAAGCAGCTCCCTCGGCGCCCTCAACGGATACGGTCCCTACGGCTATGGCAACACTGGCCTGGTTGGTGCTGGTTTAGACGTGTATGGCTACGGCATCAATGGAATTGGCTACGGCGCTGGCTTGCCCATCGGCTACGGTTCCTACGGCTATGGCAACACTGGCCTGGTTGGTGCAGGTTTAGATGTGTATGGCTATGGCATCAATGGAATTGGCTACGGCGCTGGCCTGCCCATTGGCTATGGCGCTGGCGTGCCAAGCGTGGCTGCTACGGCCTCCGTCCCCGTCACTGGCCCGTTCGTCTCCAACGGTTTCGGTGAACTCGCGGTCGGAGGAGATTTTGCCGTCGGTGGCACTACCGTGGTCGGCGGCCAGATCCCGGTCATCGGTGCTGTCAGCTTCGGCGGACAGATACCCGCCGGTGGCGTCGTCTCCATCGCTGGCAACTGCGGCTGTGCCTCGATCCCTCTGTAAAGCAGATGATATCTAAATCCTTTACGAAATAAACACGAGCCAATTGTAACTATTATTTTATTTTTTTCTATACCTAACATTATCCACTTTCAAGCATGAATTTATTCTTATTATAACTTTGTTTTAAATGGGTTAAAGGGGTTGATTTAGTGATCTTTTCTCTAAGTTAGTTCACCAAAAACCCGGTCAAGATCGAGTTTGACTCGCGCACCGAGTGTTCCGTAACATCATATATAAATATTTTGTATTTATGTTACTTTACGTACAGACCTTCAAAAGTAGGATAGACGGCGGACAGGCGACAAGTGGATGGGCGAACAGGCGGACAGTTAATTTACAAATCTTACCCACAACTACTTCAGGTGACTGAAAATCGTTTCATCCAATCCGCAATGTTTATTCTGATTTCTGAATAGATATGCTATATAGAGACATCGTTATATTTTTCCTGTAGTCTTTATCTTCTATCACACAGAATTATTCAGATTTTTCAGATAAGCAGACTGAAGTAGAAGAAATGGGTCTACTTCAGTCTGCTGTTCTTAATGTTGTTCTTAGTGTTGTGTTATAGAATTGTTAAAGTTGCGTCTAAAGCAGCAGCGTTAATGGCATTACTAAGATACGGACTCATTTCATGGGGAAACTCTGTAGATATGCCCAGAGCATTTAGAGATCCAGAGATTTAGAGTACAAAAGAAATGTGTTCGGTCTATCTGTGGTGCAGATAGATTAGATAGCTGTAAGCCAATGTTTAAGGCTCTAAACTTGCTACCTCTTCCCTGTCTGTACATATTAGAGATGGCACTTTTTGTAAAAAAATATAATTGTCTATTCGACATTAAAAGTAGTAACTTATACAGAGGAAGACAAGGCATTAATCTCTGTATACCAGACCAAAGATTAATGGTATACTCAAAAAATTTTCATTGTATGGCGATTCGCGTATTCAATAAACTACCCAATGACATGACATATATGATTTTGACATATTTTAAATTTAAATCAAAATTGTTTAATTTACTAATGGACAAAATGTATTATAAAATCCCTGACTTCCTTAATGATCAAATTTGACATTCCTGTAACTGTATTTTTTTTTTATTTTTTTTTGTTTCATTATTGTTGTTATTTTATTTTCTGTTTTAATGAAAAATGTATCACAACATAGATTTACTGATAATTTTGACATTGTTTTTTATCTATTGACATCTTTTTTATTAATAATCTTGGCTAATGCTCGTAAAACTTATAATAATTTTGTTTTGTGGTACCTACTATTATTAATTAAAATTAGATCTTTTGTTGTAAAAATTAATATTTGCACATCGCTAAATGCGATAGAATATGTTGGAAACTAGTTATTTAAGATCAACATGTAACCATATTCAATCAAATAAATTTTATCTTTATCTTTATCTTAAAGCTTAAATATTTTTTTCCAAAATAAATTGATACTGACCTGAATGTTCCTTATATATTATTATTATTATTTAATATTGTAATATATGATAGATAAGTCTTTCTTTGCCAGTTGAAAATTGCGTGCGGTTACAATAACCATAAAATGTAATATTATAATTAGCATGTTCTTTTTGTGATGGAAATTTACCTTACTAATATATTAAGGTCACTTTTTAATTTGAGGACTCTGTATGAAACAAAACAGGGGGAAAAAAACAGCCCTTGACGAGTTTCTTGCCGGTTCTTCTCGCTAAAAGGTCTCCCGCCCCGTAGGTGAACCGATGGCGTAGCTTCTTTGACGTTCATTAGTGCTTGTAACAGCCTAGACTGAATAAATAATATTGAATTGAACGTTATTTTATGTTTACCCAAAACCTCAAAACCATTTATAAGTAGAACTCAATCTTGAAATCGAGAAAAAAAACAGTAAATTAGTGATGCGGATACGTTTATTATCAATTTTATTGATTAGCGCATGTGGATCGTGTCGCGGTGAGATTCGAAGGGAAAAACAATGTGTCGACCAGAAGTTCATTCTTATTGGACGAATTATACTCACTGTCTCGCGAAGGTGCGAGCGGGATAGTACCTAATATTTAGTGTGCTTATCAAGGAAAATGTTGGAGCATGTTCTTGTACATTGTTTTAAAGCTTCTTAATTATAATAATGTCATGGCAGTAGAATAAATTCATGCTTGAAGGTGGATAATGTTAGGTATAGAAAAAAAAAATTAGTTAAATTTGCTCGTGTTTATTTCATAGAGGATTTAGATATCATGTGCTTTACAGAGGGATCGAGGCACAGCCGCAGTTGCCAGCGATGGAGACGACGCCACCGGCGGGTATCTGGCCGCCGAAGCTGACAGCACCGATGACCGGGATCTGGCCGCCGACCACAGTAGTGCCACCGACGGCAAAATCTCCTCCGACCGCGAGTTCACCGAAACCGTTGGAGACGAACGGGCCAGTGACGGGGACGGAGGCCGTAGCAGCCACGCTTGGCACGCCAGCGCCATAGCCAATGGGCAGGCCAGCGCCGTAGCCAATTCCATTGATGCCGTAGCCATACCCATCTAAACCTGCACCAATCAGGCCAGTGTTGCCATAGCCGTAGGGACCGTAGCCGATGGGCAAGCCAGCGCCGTAGCCAATTCCATTGATGCCGTAGCCATACACATCTAAACCTGCACCAACCAGGCCAGTGTTGCCATAGCCATAGGGACCGTATCCGTTGAGGGCGCCGAGGGAGCTGCTTACGGCTTCCGCTTCAAAAGCAAGTCCAGAGTAGCCCAAACCGCGGTTCAACCACTGGCTGTAGGCATTCTAAGACAAATAGACAAAAATATAGAGCTGTACTAAGTTTACAGTAAATCTAAACCTTTGTGTTTTATGATGTAAAATAAGCTAGCCTAGGTAATATCGAAAATAATATTGGCGGGAAAAGAAACTTAAACTTACCTGGATAAGTATGGCCTGAAGGCACAGCAAGAAAAAGGTGGAGGTCGACATAATTGTTGATATTCAAGTTCCTGAAAACCTTCGAATAATGTTTCAAATGTGAAAATACCTATTATATATAGTTCGAAGAGCTTCGAATTAGTTTAGCAATAGATAACTTATCGTGTTAGTTGGCGCATTACTTTCGTAACCTATTTCTAACTGTAGGTCATTTCAAAAGCGATAAAACACGCAACACTTTCCATATAAGCTGCAACCGATTTCAAGGAAATCACAGTTACATTTTCGAATTCGAAATGGCAGCCAAAGTAGTACTCTTCATCGTTTCAGCTGTTCTGGTTCAGGTAAGTGTTATAATTATAACTGAATTTTTGACTCACTTCATCTCTTGTGGTGACTTTTGGAAGTGCTTCCCTCTTTATAATAGGAAGTTTTGAACAAAATTCGCTGTTAAGTAAAAAAAATCTCTCTGTGCTTGTCTGTTTATATTATTATATCATATTTATTTACAGAATGCTTTGAGCCAGTGCTTAAACAGCTACGGCCCAGGCCTCATCGCCAACGGTCTTGGGATCAACAATTTAGCCGTCAACTCACTTGGTCTGTACGGCAACGGCCTGAACGCACTTGACCTGGTCACCCCTGGCTACAACACCATTGGCTTGGCTAACTCTGCGCTGCTGGGCGGTGTGGGCTACGGCTTGGGCGGTGTGGGCTACGGCTTGGGCGGTGTAGTCCCCAGCTACGGTGCTGGCCTCGTCGGCTACCCTGATCTCATCGGCTACCCCAACCTAGCAGGCATCGGCTCGAGCGGCCCCCTCCCCGTGTCCACCATCTCGCCTATCGGCCCCAGTGGACTCGCCGTGGCATCGGAGAACGACATCGTAGGCAGTGTACTGGCCACCGGCACGTTGCCGTTCCTAAGCGCCGTCGCGTTTGAAGGCGCGCTGCCAACAGCTGGCTCCGGCGTCGCCACGTGCGGCTGCGGCAACGGCGCCGTCGGCATTCTCAGTGAGGGCTTCCCTGGACCTTACCCCGGTGTTCTGCCCGGATACGCCACCATCGGCACCGGAATCGGCGGCATCTATTACTAAAATTACGTTTTGAACCAATTCGACAGGCATAAATAAATTTCATTGCAAATCGAGTCTAAATTTATTTTGTATAATTCATTATACATTTTTTATATATTTAGGACCCAATCAGTGTAATCGGACCAAGAAACCAATGTCACGATAAGCATTGAGCTTATAAAGTCATAGAAAAAACAAAAGAAGAGGTACCAAATTAGGTCCTTGAATATTACCCGAGTGAGTACGGATTGGCATAGAATCATAATTAAGGATTCAAGCTACCGCAACAGAGAAGTATGAATGCCAAGATCGTAGGCATAATGATAATGACTGAGAATAACATTACCAACTTTGTCGAAGGCTCTGGCAAAATCAGTAAATATTAGGTCTTCAACTATGAATGAAAATAAATAAATAAATGAAATTGCCGATTTGTATGAAAAATTTCAAAGAAAATTCTTTCCCATAATAACAATTTTTGCTATAGTTACTACTGCAATGTACCAGCATTGTATGAAGGCTGAGCAATCTAATGCTATAATTTTCATTAAAAATAATATGTATCTTAGAAATTCTATTTAATAAAGTAGTAATTTTTGCTAACAACAAAATGAGTACCATTCGAGGTATTTTTATGGTATAATTATAATTTAATATAAAATGAACCAATTGGTGTAATTTTTCAATCATAGATGTGGAAAAAAACCGGCAATTTCATAGGTAAAGACCTAATTATTGAAGCTATAGCTCTGACTGCTAGTTGTTGCCAAGTAGGCTATAACAAGAAATAGATATTATACTTTGCTAAATATAACTACTTTGCGCTTAAGGTTCTTGGGAATAGCATTAAATTTTAGTGATAACGCTATTTTATTTCCTGACTTATGGATGGGAATATTTTTTGTAAACTTCTCATGCTCTAGGATGAAGTTAACAGATTTATAACGCTTGATAATATTTACAACATTTAACTAAAATTAAAACAAAGAAAGACAGTGAAGGAAAAGTTGAAGACAATCTCTTGTGCTTCTTCTTCTTGTGCTGTTGCTTCAACTGGCATTCATCAAGCAAACTTGCCAATAAACTTGATCGTGTGTATTTTATATGAAGGAACTGCAAACTGGTCGCCGCATAAAGTCCGCTGCAAACTTGACGGTGAACTTGATGGTATATGGCCTGCATTAAGGGCTACATATACGGTACCAGGCCTGTTTCACTCCCCGTGTAGGCTCGAAAATTTACCTACGCGCGGCGGCAGTTCCGGCGTTGCTAATCTAGTAGGGACTCACGAGCGAGCAGTGACGCACGCGCGAGTTTTGTTCGTCACCTACTTTCCGTAGCTAACTAGGTAAAATTTGAAATGGAAACACATATAAATAGCTAAAAAATATTGAGCAGTGTTTAATTGCTTAAACACGGATCACGATTTAAAGTGGTTACTATTATTATGAAATTCTCATCCATGTTAGGTTTAATTACCTACCTACTTAGGTTACGAAAATAAGTAGGATCGTAGGTATAGGTTATAGGTTGGTGTAATAATCTTTCATGAGTTTGATAGTATGAAACGAATTTCTGATGTTTGAGATTAACGATCTGTTTCGTCATTATTATTAAGTAACTACCCTACCTACCCACCTACTTAGTTAGGTATCTACATTTTTTTCTGTTCACTAGCATAACATGGCAAGGTTAGAGAAATAGGTACGTACTAAGTACATCTTAAAGTTAGGTGTAAATATATATTTTACGAATTGGGCTTATCTATTTTTGAAGACAAGTCTAGCTCGCGCCATGGTTCTGTTCAACCTTGTGTTGTGTTGTGAATCTAGCTACCTACCTTTCTGAATACTTAGTTCGTAATTTTTTGTAGGACATAATTAACGAATACATTGCGTTCGATATTATTACCAACTGCAAATGCAAGTTTAACAACAATTTTTTTTTTTTTTTTTCGATAGTATACTTATATAAATTATAAACCAAGAGCTTAGATATTTGTATTAGTTTTGACCTTATTACCAGGTATGTACCTACAGTCTGTTCCCTTTTGCTACTGAGTTCATTCAATAGAGGTATGTCATCGAGTACACACGAATGTATGCCGTATCGCTATCATTTTATGTTAAAGAAGTAGGTAGGTACTTTAGGTAGGTTTTTTTTACTTTTGATAGGTATTAACCTTTAGTATACCTAGCTTTTGATTATACTATGAACAAAAAAATATTTTTTTAAAATCCGTCCATAATTGAAGGAAATATCGGTGACATACATAAAAAAAATATGAATTGAATTGAGAACCTCCTCCTTTTCTTGAAGTCGGTTAAAAAGCTTTCGACGCGCTTTCTTACCTTCTTTTTTGACAATGTGGCCAAGGAATAATTAGGTCCCTGTCCTTGTAACCTTGAGCTATTATCATCGTTAGATTTGATTGATTAGGCACTAAACGGTCATTCTCAAGACAAGGCGTTCTTCGTATAATTTCCGTTACGATTTATATTTTTCATTAAATTATTTATGTCGAAGCTAAAACTTGAAAAACACATTAAAATTTATAAAGGTGTACAGTTGGCACTTTTAAAAAACCATTAAGTTTTCGATTTATGAAGCGATACATTATTGCGCGTGACGAAAATTAGATTCGAAGTAGCGAGAATTAAACAGTTTATTTATTTAATGTTTGAAGACCAACAGCGCGTAGAAGAGTTGATTTTTGACATAAAAAAACAGTCAGCTAATGGTTAGTGGTTAAGTTGCTTAATAAATTATTAATTTATTTTTTAATAAGACATACATAGATATAGTCAGCATTCAAGTCGTTTTTCTGATGTTAATGGAAAAAAGAAATACTACTGGTTGTGTGAAATAAGAAAAATAAATAAACACTAAAGTTGGATTTTTAATTCAATAGCGTTATTTAGGATGACAAATTAATTCACTATTATTTTGCAGAAAATAAAATAGTAAAAATATAAAGTTAATAGGCACTTTATAATTGTCTGCATGTTTTAGCGTGATGGAATAAGGTGACGGATATTAGGGACACGAGGGAATTTTTAATTTAATAAAAGTAAAAAATATTAAATAATGCTTTAAGAATTATTTCACGATATATTTCTGCATAACAATCGTTTAACTGACATAATTTCAGGCACAACTGAATCAAATTAAATCAACAGATGGAAATGAAAAGAGAAATCGAAAACCACGCGAACGGAAATAGGTAATAAAAGCGTACCACGTAGGTACGTGACATGACGGCTTTGGTTGACTGCCGCGGCACTACTGACTGACTGACGTATTCCGAGGATGGGTATAATTTACTCAGCTTGTGAAGTATTCTTGTTTGTTTTTAGCTTGTTTTTAAATAACAAAATGTATTGTCCCATCTGAGAATCACTTGTAGCCAAGTTGATTTTTTCCAATATTTTTCTGTTTAAAAACTAGAAATTAGGAGAACAACTTTGAAAAAAAAATTGGATAATGTTTTACCAAATTAAGAGTATATAATTCCATTTCCTATCAAATAACAGCTGCTAGAACTAATCCAAAAAAAATCACCCCGAAAATTAAAACATAGTAAATATTTGTATGGACGCTCAAAAACCAGGACCGCTCAGATTGACCGTAAAATACTTCATATCTATAATACCATAAATTCAATTAGAAACGATTTGCAATGAAGTTCATTTATTTTCGTACAATTTGTTTGATATGTTGCTTTAGTAATAGATGCCGCCTATGCCAGTACCGATGGTGGCGTATCCGGGCCAGGAAGTAGCGTAAGGTCCGAGGGTGGGACCGGGGAAGCCCTCGCTTAGGATACCGACAGCGCCATTGCCGCAGCCGCACGTGGCGACGCCGGAGCCGGCTGTCGGCAACGCGCCTTCGAACGCTACGGCGCTCAGGAACGGCAGCGTGCCGCTGGCCAGTACACTGCCTACGATATCATTCTCCGATGCCACGGCGAGTCCGCTAGGGCCGATGGGCGAGATGGTGGACACGGGGAGGGGGCCGCTCGAGCCGATGCCTGCGAGGTTGGGGTAGCCGATGAGATCAGGGTAGCCGACGAGGCCAGCACCGTAGCTGGGGACTACACCGCCCAAGCCGTAGCCCACACCGCCCAAGCCGTAGCCCACACCGCCCAGCAGCGCAGAGTTAGCCAAGCCAATGGTGTTATAGCCAGGGGTGACCAGGTCAAGTGCGTTCAGGCCGTTGCCGTACAGACCAAGTGGGTTGACGGCTAAGTTGTTGATCCCAAGACCGTTGGCGATGAGGCCAGGGCCGTAGCTGTTCAAGCACTGGCTCAAAGCATTCTGTAAGTAAAATTAACATCGGTTGGTATGCAAATTGAGAGACTTAAATTTTTAGAAATATAACTGTGGCACATTTCCTGTTATACCTTACTAGCAGCCGCCCGCGGTTTCACCCGCGTGGTTCCCGTTCCCGTGGGAATATCGGGATAAAAAGAGGCCTATGTTTTAATCTCGGCTATTTTCTATTTGTCTGCCGAATTTCATCAAAATCGGTCCAACAACTAAACATCCAAACATCCTCACAAACTTTAGCATTAATAATATTAGTAGGATTTTTAAGCACTAACCTGAACCAGAACAGCAGACACAATGAAGAGTAATTTAGATGCCATTTTGAATTCCAAAATGAAACTGTGATTTCCTTGATATCAGTCGCAGCTTATATGGAAACGGAGACGTGTTTTATCGCTTTTGAAATGACCCAGAGTTCGAAATGGTTTACGGAAGTAAATATGTACCAACAAATATGATAAGTTAGCAATAGCTAAACTAATTCGAAACTCGCCTATAAATAAGGAGTTTTCTAATTTTCCAAACATTATTAAGGTTTTAGGAACTTGAATAACAACAATTATGTCAACCTCCACATTTTTCTTGCTGTGCCTCCAGGCTTTACTTATCCAGGTAAGTTTATTTTAACTTCCTTCAAATATTACTAAAAAAAAATACTTTTCTTTTATTTCAATTAAAACACTTTTTGGCCTTTTATATACGCCTTTCGAAATCATTATTTTTATACTGATTTGATGAGTTACATCCAGAAATGCGTGCAAGTATTCCTACATTTTTTTTATTCATTATTCATTAATTTATCATTATATTACTATACTCCCTTTAAATCTTAACCCTTATTTAAATTAAATTGATGAAGGTTTCATTAGGCTTTCTTAGATGTTAAACACTAGCTCTACTAAAGGAACTAAACTAATAACTAAATATTCATAAATCTTTACTAATTCTAACCAATATTATAAATGCAACAGTATGTTTGTTTGTTCTTTCTTCACGCCGTAATTATGCAACCGATCGACTTGATTTTTGGCATAGATTTAGTTGACAGGACGTAGAATAATAAAGGCTGAACTTTATCTCGATATCCCCTCGGGAAGGCGGACCACGCAGGTGAAACTGCGGGCGAAGGCTAATAAGCTATAAAGAGATACATGGTTCATTAACAAAAGAGCCGATTTCCTACAAAATAACTTGTAGCTTACTGTGTTTTCCCAATTGTTTTAGAATGCCTACAGCCAGTGCTTGAACCGCGGTCTCGGCTACTCTGGACTTGCTTTTGAAGCGGAAGCCGTAAGCAGCTCTCTCGGCGCCCTCAACGGATACGGTCCCTACGGCTATGGCAACACTGGCCTAGTTGGTGCAGGTTTAGATGTGTATGGCTATGGCATCAATGGAATTGGCTACGGCGCTGGCTTGCCCCTTGGGTACGGCGCTGGCTGGCCCGTCGGCTACGCCGCTGGCTGGCCCGTCGGCTACGGCGCTGGCCTGCCCATTGGCTACGGCGCTGGCGTGCCAAGCGTTGCTGCTACGGCCTCCATTCCCGTCGCTGGCCCGTTCGTCTCCAACGGCTTTGGTGAACTCGCGGTCGGAGGAGATTTTGCGGTCGGGGGCACTACCGTGGTCGGCGGCCAAATCCCGGTAATCGGTGCTGTCAGTTTCGGCGGTCAGATACCCGCTGGTGGCGTCGTCTCCATCGCTGGCAACTGCGGCTGTGCCTCAATCCCTCTGTAAACCTGTACGAAAGATATCTGGGTCTTATATGAAATAAACGCCAGCATAATTATTGAATTTATTTTATTAATTATTTAATACCTAATAGTAAACCTTAAGCATAAATAATTTATTTCTCCCCCACGACATAATTTAAAGAAGCTATATATGAACCATATTTAATTATATAGCAAAGATATAATATTTTAAAGTGCTTCAAAAGAACGAAGCAACTTAATGTGCCTTTAGAAAACCCTTAAAATGTGTTTCACACAATCTAAATTCACTGGACATTCTGATAAAATTCAAGATCCTAAGTGCTTTCCTTTTCACCGAATGGCAAAAGAACCTGCCTCAACAATATATTTGAATACATAGTAGTTATATAGCATACTTATTTCTAGTAAAAGCCTGGCTTGACGTAGAACGGAGATCTCAGGCTTCTAAGATTCACTGATTTTGACAAGGCCTTTGACAAAGTTCCCAGTCAGCCAGTTCGACCTAACATCTTGGGATTTATTGTTCTATGCTACGATGGCTTGAATCTTTGACAAAATTCAATGCACTTAAGGTCACACTTTTTTTTTATGAACGACGGTGAGACTCTTAGCCTTCATCATACCTGATGTTAAGTATTGATAAGGCTAAAGATGGAAGCGAGCCTCTCCCGGAATCCTCAGCCACTGAGGAACTGGCTATCTTATCTCAAACTGCCGGAACACAATTATGCTGAAAACATTGTTGTTATGGCGTCAGGCTTAGATAAGATGGTGGAAGCTAGCCAGGCGGACTTACAACAAGTCCTACCACCAACCAAACCGAATACAATATGTACCCCCGCTGGGAATCGAACCCGGGACCCCTGGGTCTAATACCTGTGGTTGTACCACTAGACCACAGAGGCAGTTAATATACGATAAAATAATACATTGTGACCGTGAGTGTAATAAATTTGGTCAAGGGACGATTCAAGCCATCGCAATCCTCAAAGATCTAATTTGGGACATTTCTTTTTGAGCTTTCTCTTAATTACTACAAAGCTCAATGTCATCCCATACTCTGGCTTACGCAGACTTTATTAAGTAATATGAGGAAATTAGTACTTACTGCGAAAGTACTGCAACTGAATATTGAAACATAATGATTAAGTAGTGCAATAAAAAAAATTACATGTCTTTAATGTGTCGATATTACTAGTTTGTTCACTAACGTCTCTCTAGGCTCAATTATGGTGATTTACTGTATGGACCTCGACTAACATATAAAACGCAAAGGATGTTGCAGCGTGTACAAAACGATTGTGCCCGTTTCTGTTTTAATATACCTCCGCGTACGCACGTCTCGCCTTTTTTAAATAGGGCATCTATGCTGAATATGGAGTCACGCAGGCGTTTACATATGGCTATGCTAATGTTTGACTTCATGAAATGTAAAAAATGTCTGTAATATTTTTTTTATTACTTTTTTTATCTATTTCAATTTCGTTTGTGTCAATTTAAATTTCGTTTGTGTATTAATAAATTTAATAAATTATTAATTTATTTTTTAATAAGACATACATAGATATAGTCAGCATTCAAGTCGTTTTTCTGATGTTAATGGAAAAAAGAAATACTACTGGTTGTGTGAAATAAGAAAAATAAATAAACACTAAAGTTGGATTTTTAATTCAATAGCGTTATTTAGGATGACAAATTAATTCACTATTATTTTGCAGAAAATAAAATAGTAAAAATATAAAGTTAATAGGCACTTTATAATTGTCTGCATGTTTTAGCGTGATGGAATAAGGTGACGGATATTAGGGACACGAGGGAATTTTTAATTTAATAAAAGTAAAAAATATTAAATAATGCTTTAAGAATTATTTCACGATATATTTCTGCATAACAATCGTTTAACTGACATAATTTCAGGCACAACTGAATCAAATTAAATCAACAGATGGAAATGAAAAGAGAAATCGAAAACCACGCGAACGGAAATAGGTAATAAAAGCGTACCACGTAGGTACGTGACATGACGGCTTTGGTTGACTGCCGCGGCACTACTGACTGACTGACGTATTCCGAGGATGGGTATAATTTACTCAGCTTGTGAAGTATTCTTGTTTGTTTTTAGCTTGTTTTTAAATAACAAAATGTATTGTCCCATCTGAGAATCACTTGTAGCCAAGTTGATTTTTTCCAATATTTTTCTGTTTAAAAACTAGAAATTAGGAGAACAACTTTGAAAAAAAAATTGGATAATGTTTTACCAAATTAAGAGTATATAATTCCATTTCCTATCAAATAACAGCTGCTAGAACTAATCCAAAAAAAATCACCCCGAAAATTAAAACATAGTAAATATTTGTATGGACGCTCAAAAACCAGGACCGCTCAGATTGACCGTAAAATACTTCATATCTATAATACCATAAATTCAATTAGAAACGATTTGCAATGAAGTTCATTTATTTTCGTACAATTTGTTTGATATGTTGCTTTAGTAATAGATGCCGCCTATGCCAGTACCGATGGTGGCGTATCCGGGCCAGGAAGTAGCGTAAGGTCCGAGGGTGGGACCGGGGAAGCCCTCGCTTAGGATACCGACAGCGCCATTGCCGCAGCCGCACGTGGCGACGCCGGAGCCGGCTGTCGGCAACGCGCCTTCGAACGCCACGGCGCTCAGGAATGGCAGCGTGCCGCTGGCCAGTACACTGCCTACGATATCATTCTCCGACGCCACGGCGAGCCCGCTGGGGCCGATGGGCGAGATGGTGGACACGGGGAGGGGGCCGCTCGAGCCGATGCCTGCGAGGTTGGGGTAGCCGATGAGATCAGGGTAGCCGACGAGGCCAGCACCGTAGCTGGGGACTACACCGCCCAAGCCGTAGCCCACACCGCCCAGCAGCGCAGAGTTAGCCAAGCCAATGGTGTTGTAGCCAGGGGTGACCAGGTCAAGTGCGTTCAGGCCGTTGCCGTACAGACCAAGTGGGTTGACGGCTAAGTTGTTGATCCCAAGACCGTTGGCGATGAGGCCAGGGCCGTAGCTGTTCAAGCACTGGCTCAAAGCATTCTGTAAGTAAAATTAACATCGGTTGGTATGCAAATTGAGAGACTTAAATTTTTAGAAATATAACTGTGGCACATTTCCTGTTATACCTTATTAGCAGCCGCCCGCGGTTTCACCAGCGTGGTTCCCGTTCCCGTGGGAATATCGGGATAAAAAGAGGTCTATGTTTTAATCTAGGCTATCTTTTATTTGTGTGCCGAATTTCATCAAAATCGGTCCAACAACTAAACATCCAAACATCCTCACAAACTTTAGCATTAATAATCTTAGTAGGATTTTAAAGCACTAACCTGAACCAGAACAGCAGACACAATGAAGAGTAATTTAGATGCCATTTTGAATTCCAAAATGAAACTGTGATTTCCTTGATATCAGTCGCAGTTTATATGGAAACGGAGACGTGTTTTATCGCTTTTGAAATGACCCAGAGTTCGAAATGGCTTACGGAAGTAAAATGTACCAACAAATATGATAAGTTATCAATAGCTAAACTAATTCGAAACTCGCCTATAAATAAGGAGTTTTCTAATTCTCCAAACATTATTCGAAGGTTTTTAGGTACTTGAATAACAACAATTATGTCGACCTCCACATTTTTCTTGCTGTGCCTCCAGGCTTTACTTATCCAGGTAAGTTTATTTTAACTTCCTTCAAATATTACTTGAAAAAAATACTTTTCTTTTATTTCAATTAAAATACTTTTTGGCCTTTTATAGACGCCTTTCGAAATCATTATTTTTATACTGATTTGATGAGTTACATCTAGAAATGCGTGCAAGTATTCCTATATTTTGTTTATTCATTATTAATTATTTTATCATTATATTACTATACTTCCTTTAAATCTTAACCTTATTTAAATTAAATTGATGAAGGTTTCATTAGGCTTTCTTAGATGTTAAACACTAGCTCTACTAAAGGAACTAAACTAATAACTAAATATTCATAAATCTTTACTAATTCTAACTAATATTATAAATGCAACAGTATGTTTGTTTGTTCTTTTTTCACGCCGTAATTATGAAACCAATCGACTTGATTTTTGGCATAGATTTAGTTGACAGGACGTAGAATAATAAAGGCTGAACTTTATCTCGATATCCCCTCGGGAAGGCGGACCACGCAGGTGAAACTGCGGGCGAAAGCTAATAAGCTATAAAGAGATACATGGTTCATTAACAGAAGAGCCGATTTCCTACAAAATAACTTGTAGTTTACTGTGTTTTCCCATTTGTTTTAGAATGCCTACAGCCAGTGCTTGAACCGCGGTCTCGGCTATTCTGGACTTGCTTTTGAAGCGGAAGCCGTAAGCAGCTCTCTCGGCGCCCTCAACGGATACGGTCCCTACGGCTATGGCAACACTGGCCTGGTTGGTGCAGGTTTAGATGTGTATGGCTATGGGATCAATGGAATTGGCTACGGCGCTGGCTTGCCCCTTGGGTACGGCGCTGGCTGGCCCGTCGGCTACGGCGCTGGCCTGCCCATTGGCTACGGCGCTGGACTGCCCATTGGCTACGGTGCTGGCGTGCCAAGCGTTGCTGCTACGGCCTCCATTCCCGTCGCTGGCCCGTTCGTCTCCAACGGCTTTGGTGAACTCGCGGTCGGAGGAGATTTTGCGGTCGGGGGCACTACCGTGGTCGGCGGCCAAATCCCGGTAATCGGTGCTGTCAGTTTCGGCGGCCAGATACCCGCTGGTGGCGTCGTCTCCATCGCTGGCAACTGCGGCTGTGCCTCAATCCCTCTGTAAACCTGTACGAAAGATATCTGGGTCTTATATGAAATAAACGCGAGCATAATTATTGACTTTATTTTATTAATTATTTAATACCTAATAGTAAACCTTAAGCATAAATAATTTATTTCTCCCCCACGACATAATTTAAAGAAGCTATATATGAACCATATTTAATTATATAGCAAAGATATATTTTAAAGTGCTTCAAAAGAACGAAGCAACTTAATGTGCCTTTAGAAAACCCTTAAAATGTGTTTCACACAATCTAAATTCACTGGACATTCTGATAAAATTCAAGATCATGCTTTCCTTTTCACCGAATGGCAAAAGATCCTGCCTCAACAATATATTTGAATACATAGTTGTTATATAGCATACCTATTTCGAGTAAAAGCCTGGCTTGACGTAGAACGGAGATCTAAGGCTTCTAAGTTGTAAACTTCTAAGATTCACTGATTTTGATAAGGCCTTTGACGAAGTTCCCAGTCAGCCAGTTCGACCTAACATCTTGGGATTTATTGTTCTATGCTACGATGGCTTGTATCTTTGACAAAATTGAATGCACTTAAGGTCACATTTTTCTTTTTTATGAACGACGGTGAGACTCTTAGCCTTCATCATACCTGATGTTAAGTATTGATAAGGCTAAAGATGGAAGCGAGCCTCTCCCGGAATCCTCAAACTGCCGGAACCCAATAATGCTGAAAACATTGTTGTTATGGCGTCAGGCTTAGATAAGATGGTGGTAGCTAGCCAGGCGGACTTACAACAAGTCCTACCACCAACCAAACCGAATACAATATGTACCCCCGCTGGGAATCGAACCCGGGACCCCTGGGTCTAATACCGGTGGTTGTACCACTAGACCACAGAGGCAGTTAATGTACGATAAGATACATTGTGACCGTGAGTGTAATAAATTTGGTCAAGGTACGATTCAAGCTATCGCAATCCTCAAAGATCTAATTTGGGACATTTCTTTTTGAGCTTTCTCTTAATTACTACAAAGCTCAATGTCATCCTATACTCTGGCTTACGCAGACTGTATCAAGTAATATGAGGAAATTAGTACTTACTGCGAAAGTACTGCAACTGAATATTGAAACATAATGATTAAGTGGTGCAATAAAAAAAATTACATGTCTTTAATGTGTCTATATTACTAGTTTGTTCACTAACGTCTCTCTAGGCTCAATTATGGTGATTTACTGTATGGACCTCGACTAACATATAAAACGCAAAGGATGTTGCAGCGTGTACAAAACGCTTGTGCCCGTTTCTGTTTTAATATACCTCCGCGTACGCACGTCTCGCCTTTTTTAAATAGGGCATCTATGCTGAATATGGAGTCACGCAGGCGTTTACATATGGCTATGCTAATGTTTGACTTGATGAAATGTAAAAACCCAAATTATTTATATAACTAATTGAATCATAGAACATTTCATGAAAAATATGGTACAGGTGTTGCTAGATCAACCCGAGCTCCTTTAGCAAACCACATGCATAGGACTGCAAACTTCACGGGAAGTTTCCGACATCAGGCGACTAAATGCTGGAATTATTTACCTCCACCTATAAGACTTCTACAGTCCAGATTCAGTTTCAAAATACATCTTAAAACATTTATACTGGAGTTACAAAAGTCTAATAATCCCAGCAAATAGTCGCCTAACATAACATAAAATTGAAGGTACCAAAATAGCGGATTTATCTTTAAATTTTATTTATTAATAGTATTTTTTATTTTTTATTACATATTATTTCTACGTGTATATTTTGCTTAACATATAAATTATTTTATAGTTAATTAATATTTATTGTAATTCAATGATCACCAATAATTATTCTTTATATTTATTTTCAATTAAATAATTCATTTCATATAGAGCTACAAAAACATTATTATTATTGCGCGCTCTTATGTTCCAGGATGGGAACTGAAAATCAGCACTTTACTTTCTGAGTAAAGGTATCGCTGAGTTTTCACCCATTTGCATCGCTGCGGCACACATCGTTCGAATTTTTGTTTGTCATGTGTAATTTTAA
This sequence comes from Chrysoteuchia culmella, assembly GCA_910589605.1. NCBI lineage: Eukaryota > Metazoa > Arthropoda > Insecta > Lepidoptera > Crambidae > Chrysoteuchia > Chrysoteuchia culmella. The sequence goes on from OU342669.1 coordinate 3,339,797, forward strand.
GTTAATTTGTAATGTTTGTGTAAAATGTCTGTAATTTTTTTTTTTTACTTTTTTTATCTATTTCAATTTCGTTTGTGTCAATTTAAATTTCGTTTGTGTATTGTTATGAGTGCATGCTGATGCAAATAAATGATTTATCTATCTATCTATCTAACGTATACCATAATTATTTTATTATTCGAAATGTTTGACTATTGATAATAGGTAAGCAACCCGTATTTTTGAAAAAACCGTATAATTTTTCAGTAAGATTGAGAAATTATCCATGTTTTTGCAATATCTCTAGGATTTTTGCGAAAAGTCTATTTATCAAATCCTCCTACGACATATACACACGTCACAAGTTTGTAAAATATAAAGGGGGTGTGTTACTTTCATAATTAAAACGATGTTTAACTCGATACTGTTTTTATATTGAATCAATTTAGTATTTTTTAACCGACTTCAAAAGAGGAATAGGTTCTCAAATCGGTTGGTATATTTTTTTTTTTATGTTGTACACCGATTACGCCGAGATTTCTGAACCGATTTCCATGATTCTTTTTTTGTTCGATGTAAAATAGTTGCCAATTGGTCCCATAAAAATTTGGTTTCGTTTGACCCAGTACTTTTTATGTTTTGAGCATTTTTATATATTTAATTTCATTGTTGACTTGGACGATGTAGTATTTACGATAATTTTGTTTATAATGTACACGAAACCTTATCAAATCTAGAAAAACCCTGATGTAGTTTACAAATCAGCCTATTACAGACACTAAAATGTAAAAAAAACTGTAAGGCAAGAAAAATTAAAGAATCGGAGCTTAAAGTAGAATGTCTTGGCTGCCACCGACTTCAAAATGCTTATTTTTTGCTTTTTAGTTTTTGAAGTCGGTTTTTTTTTACTCAGTTTTAACTTTATTTTATTTGACAAGGCGACCGTTCATATCTACGGACGACGGGCCGCCCTTTCTTAATTTTATTTTAAACAAAACCAGCCAGCAACGGCGGTGTAGCGGCCTCCTTGTAGTGCGGAGACATATACGATCTCCACAATCACTTAATGATTTTCATTAAATCAAATTAAATTAATAATCATAACCCCTCTGGATTGTATTATTAATTATCTTGACCGATATTTTTTCACTTTGGCACCTTTTAAAAGCTGGAATGTTCAACATTTTGACTGTGTATTTCATTCATTTTGTAAATTGTTTTGTTTTAACAATGCGAGTTTTTAAACTACTTACTTCAAAATTTCATACAATAATGACCAAAATTAAAAAAAATGCAATCTTGAACAAAAGAGTTGTATCTTTTGTTTAAGATTGCACAAAAAGAAAAAACAATCGTTTCACAAAAAATAAAAAGGTAACTATATATTTAATGGCAGCCCCGGACGAATAAATAACGTTTTTATATACTGAAATAAAACAACTTTTACGGATATCAAACGCGCTATATTTTTCCACGAACTAAGTTGTAATTGTCCGTATTTTTAGGTTTTTTAGGGCTTTTTTTATTTTCCCGACGTTTCGGCAACTTTACAGCTGCCGTGGTCACGGGATAATGTTCATTGAAATAAAAGTTGTTTTATTTCAATGAACAGTGAGCGCCAAAACATAAGATGTACGAATATTTTTATATACATTTTAACATTCGTGGGTTTTATATAAAATTTTTAATTTACCTTTTTTTCAAACTTTTTAGAGATCGTATGTATATGATATTAGGTATGTATCGTCCAAGATTGTACATCATAAAACCTATTCTAGAAACCGCATAAAAGTCGGACTAGTACTTTTAGTTTTGCTCAATCTAATGTTTACTGCAGCGCTTCTTGCTAAATTATCACCGTAAAACCTAAAACATTCACCAATCAAAGTTAAACCCAACACTGAAAACCTCATCAAAATCGGACTAGTAGTTTTGGAGTTAATTGGCAACATTTTTTGCACAAAAAAATAATCAAACAAACATCTTCTCACCCCAAACGCATATACCGTCTCCGTACCGTCCGCGTCGTGGGTAGAAATAAATCAATTTATAATTGATTGCAATGAAATTTATTTATGTTAGCCCAATTTGTTCGAAACGTTGATTTAGTAATAGATGCCGCCGATTCCGGTGCCGATGGTGGCGTATCCGGGCCAGGCAGTGCCGTAAGCTCCGAGGGTGGGACCGGGGAAGCCCTCGTTGATGATGCCGACGGCGCCGTTGCCGCAGCCGCACGTGGCGACGCCGGAACCGGCTGTTGGCAGCGCGCCCTCGAATGACACCGCGCTCAGGAACGGCAGTGTGCCGGCGACTTGTAGAATGCCTTCGATAGCGTTCTCCGATGCCACGGCGAGCCCGCTGGGGCCGATGGGTGAGATGGTGGACACGGGGAGAGGGCCGCTTGAGCCGATAGCACCGAGACTGGGGTAGCCCACGAGGCCAGCACCGTAGCTGGGGACTACACCGCCTAAGCCGTAGCCCACACCACCCAGCAGCGCAGAGTTAGCCAAGCCAATGGTGTTGTAGCCAGGGGTGACCAGGTCAAGTGCATTCAGGCCGTTGCCATACAGACCGAGTGGGTTGACGGCTAAGTTGTTGATCCCAAGACCGTTGGCGATGAGGCCAGGGCCGTAGCTGTTCAAGCACTGGCTCAAAGCATTCTGAAAATAATATGATTTAAATATAGAACAGTCATTCTTTTTTTATTAAACAGCGAATTTTGTACAAGTTTTCCTATTTCATTTTATAGAGGGAACTTACAAACAAGAGATGAAGTTAGTTGAAAATCAATTACAATTTTAAAACACTTACCTGAACCAGAACAGCTGAAACGATGAAGAGTACTACTTTAGCTGCCATTTTGAATTCCAAAACGAAACTGTGATTTCCTGCAACTTGGTCGCAGCTTATAAGGAAACTGTTGCGTGTTTTATCGCTTTTGAAATGACCTACAGTTAGAAATAGGTTACGAAAGTAATGCACTAACTAACACGATAAGTTATCTATTGCTAAACAAATTCGAAGCTTTTCGACCTATATATAAGGAGTTTTCTTGTATTTGAAACATTATTCGAAGGTTTTCAGGAACTTGAATATAACAATTATGTCGACCTCCACCTTTTTCTTGCTTTGCCTCCAGGCTTTACTTATCCAGGTAAGTTTATTTTGCTTTTCCTACAAATATTACTTGAAAAAATATTTTTTATTTTGTTTTCATTAGGGTAAACGACCATAATATCGTGCTAATATGTTATTTCGTTAGTTTTGTTTCTGGCGCAAATAATAAGGAAATCGAATAATAATAATTAAAATTAATTATACATAACTACAAAAATCTCTATTATTTCAAATGTCTAATAAATAAAGTACCAACATTTTTTCGACTAAACTAAGAGCAATGCTACGTTTGAAACTTTCAGTTAGCCACAAACTGTTGTGAGGCCTGCGTATCTTCATTGTTACTGTAATGTTAGCGCTCGAAGCTTACCGAAAGTCAAATATATGTCCATTTTGACGACCTGTTTGGCGCAGGGGTACTAACCCCGCCTTCTGCGCCAGTGGTCCCGGGTTCGATCCCCGGGCAAGACAAGTATTTGTGTGCATGAACATGTCTATTTGTCTTGGTCTGGGTGTTTAGTATGTATATTAAGTATGTATTTACAAAAAAGTATATAAGTATGTTTATCCGTTAGCTAGTATCTATATTACAAGTTCTTCATAAAATTTAACGTGGGCTAGATAGTTGGTGTGATTGTATGCAATTATAATTATATGCAACTATGCAATTATATTATATTTATGTCAAATCAATAACTAAGGAACGCAAATAAGTACTGTTAATATTTTTATTTAAATAAATAATAAATAAATAAATTATCATAATTCACTATGAAATACTTAATCCCGAAACAGGGGCCATGAGTACACAATCTTAGAGCCCGAACTAAATTCTATCATGAAATTGGGTTCAAACAAGAGGTCCACAAATAAATTCTTAAATAAAATTTATGTAATTACTATAAAGTTAATGTATTAAATTAAAAGTATTCAAACTGATATCATGTTTAGTAATTATAAAAAAAAAATTAAGTCGTAAGAGCCTTAATATATCGAAACAGGGGACATTTACCTTACGTTACTTATTGACCTTTCATAAACCCTTTTTCAAATCTTTATTTTTTTAAAGATTTAATAAGGTTTACAAAACTATTTACAGCCAGAAATGCGTGGTGCAAGTATTTTAACCTTATCTTTTATTTAAATTACATTATTGAAAGTTACATATGGCTAAAATACCTAGAAGTTGAACACTAGCTTTACTAATTTTTTTTTTTTACAGTAATATATATATCAATTAGCTAGAAAAGATTAATTCAAAAAAAGAGCTATCCTTCAAAATTACTTTGAGTACACTGTGTTTCTTATTTTTTTTTTAGAATGCGTACAGCCAGTGCTTGAACCGCGGTCTGGGCTACTCTGGACTTGCTTTTGAAGCGGAAGCCGTAAGCAGCTCCCTCGGCGCCCTCAACGGATACGGTCCCTACGGCTATGGCAACACTGGCCTGGTTGGTGCAGGTTTAGACGTGTATGGCTACGGCATCAATGGAATTGGCTACGGCACTGGCTTACCCATCGGCTACGGTCCCTACGGCTATGGCAACACTGGCCTGGTTGGTGCAGGTTTAGATGTGTATGGCTACGGCATCAATGGAATTGGCTACGGCGCTGGCCTGCCCGTCGGCTACGGCGCTGGCTGGCCCGTCGGCTACGGTGCTGGAGTGCCAAGCGTGGCCGCTACGGCCTCCATCCCCGTTGCTGGCCCGTTCGTCTCTAACGGTTTCGGTGAGCTCGCGGTCGGAGGAGATTTTGCCGTCGGTGGCACTACCGTGGTCGGCGGCCAGATCCCGGTCATCGGTGCTGTCAGCTTCGGCGGCCAGATACCCGCTGGTGGCGTCGTCTCCATCGCTGGCAACTGCGGCTGTGCCTCAATCCCTTTGTAAATCTTTACGGATAATATCTGAATCTTCTTAAAAATAAAGGCGAGCAAATTGTAGCTTTTATTCTTAATTTGTCCATACCTAATTATTATGTGCCTCAAAGTATAAACTCATTTAACGTTTTTGATATTAATAAACTTTTAAAAGCGTTAATAAAATGAGCATAATGTAGTTCAATAGCGCAGTCACCTGCGCAATGAATGGCGCTTTAAAAAACTCCACTGTATTAGACATGACATGAATTTCATTCAGCTATTTAATTGATTGACAGACCTTAAATATTAAGTACTTATTTCTTACATTGATAAAGTAACGACGTCTTACAGAAAAATGTAAAAATTACTAGAAAAACCCTACAATACCGTGTTGAAGAGATTGTGGTCACCCTTTTTTAAGTTTACCGCCTTATAAATGAAGTTAAAAGTTTTGCAGATGGTTTGGTGGCAGATGGTTTGATGAAGTTCCTAAATATAATATATAACAAGAGCACATTTGGTACCATCCTACTGCTTTTTAAATAAACAAAAGAAATCCTACCCGTAGGTCATGAAACAAATTGGAATAACAAAACTAAAGCTCAGCGAGGAATATTTAATGCAATGTCCAAGACTTTAGTGTGAATAGTTATTATTTACGCATATCTATTTCTAGTTAAAGCCATTGAACAAGATTTAGAACTCCTATTTTTTTAATATTCAAAGAATTTGCCAAGGCCTTCGACCCTGTTGATCATTCTATACTTAGTTCTAAAGCTTACTACTATATCTGAATTCATGGTTTTCTTCTGCGGTGGCTTGAATCGTACTTTAACAAAATGTGTTGCACTCACAATTACGGTGTATTATTATGATTCCATTCGGCTATTCCACGAGGTTTTTATTTGGGCCCTATTCTTTTTGTGCATTTTGTCAATGTCTATAAAGCTTGATGTCGTGTGATGCTCTGGCATAAGCAGACAGTATCAAGTTATATTAGGAAATTAGTACTCACTTCTGCGATTACGTAGTACAGCAACTAAATATTGTATCATGAATAATATATAATTGTGCAACGAAAGAGGTGTAACATTTAAACTTCCGTGGTCATTATGACTAAAACTATTAGTACGATAAACATATTTTTCGGGATTTGATTTGTTGTCAACTGTCGACAGTCGCTCCGTGATCATGGCGCATGCAACAACGAAAAAAGGTGTAATTATTTTAAACTTCCGTGCTCATTATAACTAAAACTATTAGTACGATAAACGTGTTTTTCGGGATTTGATTTGTTGTCAACTGTCGACAGTCGCTCCGTGATCATGGCGTATGCAACAACGAAAAATGGTGTTATTATTTTAAACTTCCGTGCTCATTATAACTACAACTCTTAGTACGATAAACGTGTTTTTTTGGGGTTTGATTTGTTGTCAACTGTCGACAGTCGCTCCGTGATCATGGCGCATGCCGAAATATCAGGGACTCGACAAAAAATACAAACACGGTAAAATCCCGTTTATTCTCCTAATAGTTATAGAAAAGAAGGTGTGTGGTTATTTCCATCACCAAAACGTATACTATTTTTACATCATAATGACATCGTAGGCCAAAGCTCACCAACTGTATAACAGACGGATTGACGCCATTTTTAGTGTTCCGTACCAAAGTGGTAAAAAAGCAAAATTATTTTTTATTCAAAAACCCACGACGGACGGTTAAAAGGTAATTGTTAAAGGATAATAGTGGATTATGTCACGGGCAGCATATTGAATCCTGAGCGAAATGAAGGATTCTGTAGTAATGTAGTGAATTAAGTATATGATAAGACTCCTGAATGAAGCGAAGGATTGAAGTCTGCTCAAGGTTAAGACACTTGTATCCCCGAGGAGCATACTCTATACACCTGACTAGTAGTTTTGGAGATAAATGTGTGTTAGTGAGTGGGTATGAGAGCAAGTAGAATTAAAAGTCAGACTCACTGTTAAAGATGTTGTTTAATCCTTTGATCACACCAGTATCACATATAATAGACAGAAGGCACAGAAGGAATACAAAGCACAGGAACACAGATATACGCAACACTAAATGCAGTATGGTAAGCGTGAAGAATGAAAGATGATAGAAAACAGTTTAGGAAACAAGCAGTGTGTAATATAAAGCGTTTGCTATGTACATAAGCGAGCATCAAGCGGCGTGCGCTCCGCGTCGTAGTTGTATCTCGACTGACTCGATAGCCGCGGCGCTGCGGCGCAAGCGCAGCACAGGCCGGCGTACATAAGCACGAACAATGCGGTTATGTACGACCGCGCGGACTAGTGCGAGGGCTTGTCGATATAACGTTATCGATAGTGAATCGATATCGACAAACTGATACACATTTCATATTTATGTTAATGGGTAAATTTAAATACTGTTATAAATAGATATAAGTGTAAATATTATTATAATTAGATTTAAGTATATTTAAGTTAGAATTAAGTTTAATGAATATTATGAATATATTTTTATAAACTGTGTGTGTATCTCCGTGTGTGAGTACGTGTGTGTTTACGGAGTAGCCTACAGTAACATTGGTTGCACAAACAAACAAAAACCTCTCACCCCAAACGCATATACCGTCTCCGTACCGTCGCGGCTAAAAAGGAACTCTTAAGGTGTCACTCAGTCTGTCTGTCTGTCAGCTACAGCTGGATATCTCAAGAACTACTAATGCTATGAACTTGAAATTTGGAATAGTTTAAGATGATGTTTGCCCAACTATTTTGCAATTAAGAGAGAAACAAATATACATTTATTTTTTTACAACAGGGGTTGACAGGGTGTCTTAAAAATTCAAAGTATGGCTACTAGGGCATATGGGGTATCATATGAAAGATTTTTAAAAGCTTGCACATTCTCAAACTATTTTTCTTTTGTTTTTAGGCCGCATTGTTTTCGACTTTTGATGAAAATTGTAAAAAAAATATTGTTACCCCTTATCTTCGAACTTTACATAGAAAAAAAATCTAAAATTGTGATTAAGAAAGAAAGATTCCAGAATAAATAAATCAATTTCTCAAAATAGCAAAATTTTCTTGAAATCTTACAAAAAGTATATTCATACTTATAAGCTTTTGGTTTGGTATGTCGATGTATGGGGACAATATATCATGATGGTAAGGAACCCTCGGTGCGCGAGCCTGACTCGCTCTTGACCGGTTTTTTATGAGTGAAATTAAATTTATTTTACAAATCATAAAGATATTGCAACATGACATATTTTATTTTTGGAATTTGTACAGGAACCTTAGGAACATCGTTATTTAAATGTCTATTTACACATATTTAGTATGAGTATATTATTGCTTGACATTTAAATTATTTTATTGTAAATTGTTAATTAATATTTATTGCAATTCAATGATCGACAATATTTATTCGTTATATTTCAATTCAATTCAATTCAATAATCTAAAGCTGAAGAGTTTGTTTGTTTGAACGCGATAATCTCAGAAACTACTGGACCGATTTAGAAAATTCTTAGACCATTAGAAAGATACATTTTTCCCGAGTGACATAGGCTATATTTTATCCCAATATTCCCACGGGAACGGGCACCACGCGGGTAAAACCGCGAGGATCCGCTAGGTAATTTATTTAGAGCTTTAAAGACATTATTTTTTTGCGCACCCTTATATTTTAGGGTGGGAACCACGTGGGAACTGAAAATCAGCGCTTTACTTTCGGAGTAAAGGTGTCGCTGAGTTTTCAACCATTAGAATCGCTGCGGCGGCACACAATTAATCGATTTTTTGTGTATAATATGTAATTTAAAGTTAATTTGTAATGATTGTGTAAAATGTCTGTAATAACCTTTTTTTATTTGTGTCAATTTCAATTTCGTTTGTGTATTGTTATGTGTGCATGCTGATGCAAATAAATGATATATCTATCTATCTATTTATTTATGTTCTCTGCTCTCTCAGTCTAGCTTCCGAATATACTTTTGATAGAACAATTTGTAAAAAATAAGTAAGTTGTTTGACAATCGATTAAGCTGAAACAGCTACTTTATATTAAAAATTCGCATTTTCGTGGTATCTTATATGTAAAAAATAATAATAGACAAATATTAGAAAAAGAAACGACTCGACTTGGAAATCCGGTCAACTGCTCTCCCAATTGACCTATGGACCCTTGTGAGCATCCGTTCAAGAAGGCTAATAAAAACATCCTAATTTTTAACACATTATAATATATTTAATAATATATTCAACCGCCTCTGTGATCTAGTGGTACAACGAGGGAACATATTGTATTTGGTTTGGTTGCTGGTAGGACTTGTTGCAAGTCCGCCTGGCTAGCTACTACCGGCAATTAAAGATAAGACAGCCAGTTCCTCAGTGATTGGGGTTTCCGGGCTAAGAGTCTCCCCGTACTTTATAAATAATATACATATGTATTATAGTAACCGATTCTAATGTTGTACTTGGTACAGTTAGGGAATCTTAAATATGTGTGGAATCAAACTAATTTCTTATGATTCTAGCAAAACACTTTAATGATCATATAACGTTGTCGCTTTCTTTACTGATAATATGGCCATAGTATTCAAAGATACATTATAAAAAAGATAAATTGTAATTGCAGGTCTTCTGACCTTGAGTTGTTGAAGTATTTGTTCGTTGATGGTTTGGTTGAATTGGATTAATTAGATACTAACGTATCTTAAAATAAATTCATTTTGAAAATGTATGTCCGTACAATTTGTTGCATGGTTTCTTTAATAGTAGATGCCACCGATGCCGGTGCCAATGGTGGCATACCCGGGCAAGACAGCAGGGTAAGGTCCGGGGAAGGGGCCGGGGAAGCCCTCGCTGAGGATACCGACAGCGCCGTTGCCGCAGCCGCACGTGGCGACGCCGGAGCCAGCCGTTGGCAGTGCACCCTCGAACGCCACGGCGCTCAGGAAAGGCAGTGTGCCACCGACTTGTAGAATGCCTTCGATAGCGTTTTCCGATGCCACGGCGAGTCCGCTGGGGCCGATGGGCGAGATGGTGGACACGGGGAGGGGGCCGCTCGATCCGATACCGCCGAGGTTGGGGTAGCCGATGAGGTCAGGGTAACCGACGAGGCCAGCACCGTAGGCAGGGCCAACCGCGCCCAAGCCGTAGCCCACACCGCCCAAGCCGTAGCCCACACCGCCCAGCAGCGCAGACTTAGCCAAGCCAATGGTGTTGTAGCCAGGGGTGACCAGGTCGAGTTCGTTCAGGCCGTTGCCGTACAAACCGAGTGGATTTACAGCTAAGTTGTTGATCCCGAGACCGTTCAAGCACTGGCTCAACGAATTCTATAAGTTAAATTGACATTTATATAGACATTGAACTAAATAAAGTATTATGTCAACAAATCAAAATTACTGATTGGAAGCCAGTTATGAATATACTAACCTGAACCAGAACAGCAGAGACGACGAAGAGTACTACTTTAGCTGCCATTTTTAATTCCAAAATGAAACTGTGATTTCCTGAAACTTGTTAACAGCTTATATGGAAACTATTGCGTGTTTTATCGCTTTTGAAATGACCTACAGTTTGAAATAGATTACAAAAGTAATGCACCACCTAAGAAGATAAGTTATCAATTGCTAAACTAATTCCAAACTCACCTATATAAGGGGTTTTCTAGTTTTCATACATTATTCGAAGGTTTTCAGGAACTTGAATATTAACAATTATGTCGACCTCCACCTTTTTCTTGCTGTGCCTCCAGGCTTTACTTATCCAGGTAAGTTGGCATTTCGCTTTCCTACCAATATTGTAGGTTAGCTTAGAATATTTCATAATACTTTATACAACACAAAAATTATTTAATTGAAACAATACCGTGTCTTACTGATAGACAACGCAAAGGTCAACGGCTGAAGCGATAAAGCTGAAAATTTTCATACAGGATCGTTTAACGACGTAGACGAGCATTAAGGAAGGATTTTTTGATATTCCCACGGGAAGGGAAACCACGCGGGTGAAACTGTGGGCTCTAGTTTACTATAAAATAAGTACAGATAAATATTTTTACCTATTTGTTTTAGAATGCCTACAGCCAGTACTTGAATCGCGGTCTGGGCTACTCTGGACTTGCTTTCGAAGCGGAAGCCGTAAGCAGCTCTCTCGGTGCCCTCAACGGATACGGTCCCTACGGCTATGGCAACACTGGCCTGGTTGGTGCTGGTTTAGATGTATACGGCTACGGCATCAATGGAATTGGCTACGGCGCTGGCTTGCCCCTTGGCTACGGCGCTGGCTGGCCCGTCGGCTACGGCGCTGGCCTGCCCATTGGCTACGGCGCTGGCGTGCCAAGCGTGGCTGCTACGGCCTCCATTCCCGTCGCTGGCCCATTCATCTCCAACGGCTTCGGTGAACTCGCGGTTGGAGGCGATTTTGCCGTCGGTGGCACGACCGTCGTTGGTGGTCAGATCCCAGTCATCGGTGCTGTCAGCTTCGGCGGCCAGATACCCGCTGGTGGCGTTGTCTCCATCGCTGGCAACTGCGGCTGTGCCTCAATCCCTCTGTAAAACTTTAAAGATAATATCTTAATTTTCAATGAAATAAACACAAGCCAAACAATTTTTTTTTTATCCATTTTACATTATCCACTTTAAAGCACGAATTAATTTTACTTTCATGACATAACTGTTATTTAAGAAGCTTTAATACAATGAACAAGATGTAATTTATTAGCAAAGATGTACATAATAAATCGTAGATATATTTACGTAATTGTTGAACCTACGTTTACGGTATTAAGTACGGTATACCATAGAACACTCTGGCCACTAAAATACGTTTCAATTTGAATATTAGTGACTACGACGTTAAGTAGGGTTCCGTACCTCAAAAGGAAAAAACGGAACCCTTATAGGATCACTTTGTCGTCTGTCCGTCTGTCAAGACCGTTTTTCTCAGGAACGCGTGGAGGTATCAAACTGAAATTTTTATCTAATACTCAGATCTTCTGTCCCTTGGTGCTGTGAAAAAATCCAACGTCTAAGCCAAAGCAATCAAAAGATACAGCCGTTTATGCCGCAAACATCCGCAAATTTTCGAAACTCGCAAGGGAATCAAAACCTACAGGGTACTTCCCGTGAACTTAGAATTTTGAAATTTGGTACGAAGTAACGTCTTATAGTACAGATAAAGGAAAAATTGCGAAAACCGTAAATTTTTAGTTACATCATATAATAAAAAATATTTTACGAAACCCTCGGTGCGCGAGTCCGACTCGCACTTGGCCGGTTTTTTTTGTAAATATAATAACTCAGTCATCACAGGTTATGGGCAAACAAACTTATATTTTTTTTATAGAAGTTTTTAATTTTCATGAACTACTTCATGTACTGCTACTTGTGAACCTAACTTGCCTTACAGTTTTATCACTCACATCATGTGGTTTATTTATGTATGAGGTTGAATTTCAACATTGTCTTTTTTTCTTACCATTTCGTTGTGATTACTTATTATTCAGTTTTTTTTTATATTAACTTTGTACTCGTATTATTGTCATTATCGATATCGTTCCTTCTTTAACTTAATAAGACCAAAATATCTTAATAAACTTATGCAAAATCAGTGTTTAAAATTTTGATGGCACTGAAATGATGCAATTGCACACCGTAATCTACTAACTACCCACCGAAATTCAATGATAAAGCATAACATAGATCAAGATGTCCAAACCCGCTATATTATGTATTGCATAGTATACTGCTTCTGGAAATTGTGAAATTATAATACTATCCACCGGAATGATAAAATAATCTGCTAAAATGAAACAAACATGCATTGAAACGCACCGAAATGTTAAAAGTTTCATTTCGGTGAGTTTTTATCATTTCGATAGACATTTTAGGACACCGATCAACCGAAATGAGAACACCGATATTAAAATTCATCACAAAAATTTGCGCACGAAAGAAAACTTTTTATTAAAGGATCTAATGAACACCACAAAAATAAAAGTAGTATTCCTTCGAAGTCAAGTGGCAAGTATGCACGGAAATGATAAAAAACTGTCCAGTGTCCACCGAAGCAACATACTTACGTTTATGGCCGAAACACGCAGCAAGTGACAAACGTCCTTCCACGATTAACGCTTAGGCGGCACTGATTCGTAAGATCTAAGTGCGTGAGATCTAAGTTAGATAAAATATAGTCAGCAAAAATATACTTGTTTAAAGTTACGGCACTGAAATGAAAGATTTTTTTGGGACAAAAGCATTTAATTACCGTTTAGTAAACTGGGTGCATATTATTATACTATTGTTTTAGGTGAATACTATCTTTATTAACGATTCGAATAATAGCAGCCATAAACGTTAATAAGTTATAGTTTTTGTAGTATGACGAAAATTTAATTAGTACATGTTATGCGGACAGGCACCGAAATGATAAATTTGGGGCTTTGCCATTTTTATCTAATTAACTGTAATCCTAATCAATAAATATTTTATATCTCTTGTAGGTGACTATCTTCTACCTAGAAAAAAATATAAGAACTATACAGTAACGTTCTGCACTATCAAATTCATCAATGCCGCACAAATTTGCTGCTGGGAAGTTCACACATGAGTGCTAGTCTCGTAAACTGTCCTTAAATAAATAAATAAAAATACTAACTAGACAAAAATTAGCAGGGAGTGCTACAGCTTCTAACTATCTAATATTAACTGATTTCGCCAAAGCCTTCAACAAGATTGATAATGCAATTCTCAGCCGTGTCGTTATGCCTACCATCTTGCGATTTATGGTTCTCTACAGTGCTGTGATAGCTTGAATCATACCTTGACATTTGAATATTTACTATTACGGTATATTATTATGATTATTTGCCAGTCCATCAAACAGTCCATACTGACTCGGGTATTTTTCAAGGATCTACTTCGGTACCTCTTGTTAATTTTTTTTGTTAATGACTTTATAAGCTCAATGTCGTGTAATGCTTATCGTGTTATTAGTTCATTAGTTCGTAGGTTCAATTGGATTGATTGGGTACTAAGTTAAATACTAATAGTTAAAATAAATTAATTTGTCCAATTGATTGCAATTCAATTTATTTATGTCAGTCGAATTTGTTACAAATGTTGTTTTAGTATTAATAGATGCCGGTACCGATGGTGTTGTATCCGGTCAGGGCAGCGGGGTAAGGTCCGGGGAAGGGGCCGGGGAACGCCGGAGCCAGCCGTCGGCAGCGCGCCCTCGAACGACACGGCGCTCAGGAACGGCCGTGTGCCGCCGACTTGTAGAATGCCTTCGATAGCATTCTCCGATGCCACGGAGAGACCGCTGGGGCCGATGGGCGAGATGGTGGACACGGGGAGGGGGCCGCTCGAGCCGATACCGCCGAGATTGGGGTAGCCGATGAGAACAGGGTAGCCGACGAGGCCAGCACCGTAGCCGTAGCCCACACCGCCCAGCAGCGTAGCCAAGCCAATGGTGTTGTAGCCAGGGGTGATCAATGTGATGATCAATGGAATCGGCTACGGCGCTGGCCTGCCGATTGTCTAAGGCGCTGGCGTGCCAAGCGTGGCTGCTACGGCCTCCATCCCCGTTCGTCTTCAACGGCTTCGGTGAGCTCGCGGTCGGAGGCGAGTTTGCCGTCGGCGGCACGACCGTGGTCCGTGGCCATATCCCGGTTATCGGTGCTGTCAGCTTCGGTGGCCAGATACCCACCGGTGGCGTCGTCTCCATCGCTAGTAACTGTGGCTGTGCTTCCATCCCTCTGTAAAATAGAAGATACTTGGATATGCATTATATAAATGGTAGCAAACAAACTATTTTCCCTTTTTTTTAAACCTTATATTCATAACCCCTAAATTTAAATTGTATGAGATCCTTTAACTGTGTGCGACTTAACCCAAAACTGTAAAAAATGTGGTCTCAATTCGTGCCCTGCCTGTTCCAAACCTAAATGAAAGTTGATCTTAAGACACAAACTTTTAATCGAGGTCGAGGTCGAAACAGAAAAAAGGAAAAGAAGTGGAAATCGTGATAAAAGCTGAGATTGCTAAGAATAGGTGAGGCGACTCGACTATCAACTAGCTAGTGGTTCTGTGAGAACAGGAGACCTCGATTGCTTTATTAAAATGAAAATTTTTGCTAGTCTAAAAAGTAATTTGTGGTTTGAAATTCTAACAGAAAGTCCAACATGAAATCTAATTTTAGGTACTTGCATTTACCCATACACTTAACCATGTAGATTGAAATAAAACAACTTTTACGGATATCAAACGGGATCCCGTGACCACGGCAGCTGAAAAGATGCCGAAACGTCGGGAAAATCAAAAAACCCCTGAAAGACCTAAAAATACGGACAATTACAGCTTAGTTCGTAAAATATAGAGCGTTTGATATCCGTAAAAGTTGTTTTATTTCAATGAACAGTGCGCGCCAAAACTTAAGATGTACGTATGTTAACCATGTTAACTTTAGTAATCTGGGGATATGGTAGTGTCCCCGAAAAGTCGTTCCAAGCGAAGCGCAAGGGGTCCACCTAGACCTTTTCTCGAAGTGCTTCATCGTTTATTTGAACCCTCATAACTTGGGTTTGGTTATACCAGATTAACACAATTCTCGGAATATGATATCAATGGTAGACTTATTAAACATATAAAGTTTAAATTGCATAGCTCTTAAACTGTAGATTTTATTGATATCTGAAAAAATACCCCGATTTCGTCACTGACTCACTGATGATTATCAAAATTCTTAGAGTACCTACTTCCTGAAGTCCTAGAAAGCTGTAATTCGGTATGTAAGTTAGTATTACTGCACAAATAACACAAAAAATCTAAAACTTGGAACTTTTACCACAGACTTTTATTTATAGAAGCAACTGCACGAGTTACTTAGGAAAACACCGAAATCGATGAAGGTCTGCCTATAACATTTGCAGAGTTCCCTGGATTTCTCCAGGATCCCATCATCATCCTGTCTTGACGACAATGGGACCAATTTGAAAGTACAAAACTTTCGAACAAAAAAAGAATTATTCAAATCGGTTCATAAATGACCGAGTACTGAGGTACAAACATTAAAAAAATACATACACACGAATTGATAACCTCCTCTTTTTTTAAGTCTGTTAAAAATATAACTTGAAAAAATATAGTAACTAATATTATTATAAACCAACCTTTCAATTGACTACAAATAAAAAATAAATAGGTGACACAATAGATAACAAATTGAAAGCTACCTACAAATGACATAATTCCAATTTAGCAATAAATATGTATCCAACAAGTAAGAGCGATAAGACACATAATTTTAACGCTATAAAAACTACAGGGTACTTCACCCTTGAAAAATATAGTAACTAAGTAATATTATTATAAACAAGTTTTAACCTTGCGATTGACTACAAATAAAAAAAACTAGGTGACACAAGAGACAACAAATTGAAAGTTACCTACAAATGACATAATTCCAATAAAGCAATAAATATGTATCCAACAAATAAGAGCGATAAGACAAATATTTTTTACATTATAAACATTATACAGTTCAGTTTCAGTTTCAGTTTGAGAATCAAAATGGCAGCCAAACAAGTACTTTTCATCGTTTCAGCAGTTCTTCTGCAGGTCAAATTATTTTCGTTTTTTTTAATTGATAAAAATTAGGGTTTTCCTGCTGTTTCATACAATACCAAAACATTTGTATTGAGATAGTCGTAATATTTAAAACGTGTCAAAAATGTAAAACTACGAGATTATGGGACTACATAAATCTTTCTAAGACAGCGTTACTTCGCCAGTAAAAGGAATACTCTCGCATTCGGAAAATATAACGGGGGCGTGCTTTTTTTAATTTAAACGATGATTAACTCGATACTGTTTTTATATTGAATCACCTTAGTATTTTTACAATTTTATCAATATTTTATTTGACAAGGCGACCGTCCATATTTACGCAATTTTATTATAAACAAAACCAGCCAACAACGGCGGTGTAGCGGCCTCCTTGTAGTGTGGAGACATATCCGATCTCCACATTCTCCTTCTGTTTGTTACAACTGTCTGTCAATCAATTAGGGTATTATAGTTATAGAATTTCATGTCACCTCAAATATACTACAGTTGCAGTTATTTTATCCTTATCAATTTTTTATCACACTCTGCTCAGTAATTTCGGGATGGAACACATTTGAGGGGTTTTTTTTGAACGCTTAGTGTTGCGATAGAATTTAGTTGGGATTGGCGCTTTAAGGTTGTAAAGAAAAATTAGATAGTAGTTAAAATTTGCTCGTGTTTATTTCAAAGAAGGTTCAACTAGTTATCATCTGTAAAGTTTTACAGAGGGATTGAGGCACAGCCGCAGTTGCCAGCGATGGAGACGACGCCACCAGCGGGTATCTGGCCGCCAAAGCTGACAGCACCGATGACCGGGATCTGACCGCCGACCACGGTCGTGCCACCGACGGCAAAATCGCCTCCAACCGCGAGTTCACCGAAGCCGTTGGAGACGAACGGGCCAGCGACGGGTATGGAGGCCGTAGCGGCCACGCTTGGCACGCCAGCGCCGTAGCCAACGGGCCAGCCAGCGCCGTAGCCGACGGGCCAGCCAGCGCCGTAGCCAAGGGGCAAGCCAGCGCCGTAGCCAATTCCATTGATGCCGTAGCCGTACACATCTAGACCAGCACCAACCAGGCCAGTGTTGCCATAGCCGTAGGGACCGTATCCGTTGAGGGCGCCGAGGGAGCTGCTTACGGCTTCAGCTTCGAAAGCAAGTCCGGAATAGCCCAGACCGCGGTTCAACCACTGGCTGTAGGCATTCTAAAAAGAAATTTAAGAAACACAGTAAAGTACAGTCACGAGCGAAAACATGTTTACACTTTACAACCTTTTGCATTAACACACGCGGAAACAATACTCTCCGTGTCATTCAATATTGTAATGTGATATTGTAGGTTATTCAGTGTTTCTATGTCATTGCACGCGAGTGTACAAGTTATTTCTAAAGAACATCAGCAATTTTTTCGATTGAACTATAACGTAATGAAACTCTTTAACATAGTTATTATCTTTTAGTAGAACTTATGCTCAACTTCTAATTATTTTAGCCTTTAGTAAGCAGACCTTCATCAATGTACGTATTAAAAAAAAAGTTGTTTAAATGTAATTTATGATATGTAAAAATGCTTGCACGCATTTCTAGCTGTGATTGTGACTTCTTTTGTAAAACTTATCAAATCAGTAAAAAATATCAGTAAAGAGATGTACAAACGGTCAAAATGTATTTGAAATTCAAATTAAATTTTATTTTCAAGTGATTGTTGTAAGAAGGCAAAGTTACCTGGATAAGTAAAGCCTGGAGGCAGAGCAGGAAAAATATAGAGGTAGACATATTTGTTGATATTTAAGTTCCTGAAAACCTTCGAATAATGCTTCAAATGTTAGAAAACCTGTTATATATAGGTCGAAAAGCTTCGAATTAGTTTAGCAATAGATAACTTATGGCGTTAGTTGGCGCATTACTATCATAACCTATTTCTAATTGTAGGTCATTTCAAAAGCGATAAAACACGCAACTGTTTCCATATAAGCTGCGACCAAGTATCAAGAAATCACAGTTTCGTTTTGGAATCCAAAATGGCAGCTAAAGTAGTACTCTTCATCGTCTCAGCTGTTCTGGTTCAGGTAAGTGTTATAATTGTAATTGTTTTTTTTTAACTAACTTCATCTCTTGTAGTGGCTTTTGGAAGTGATTCCCTCTTTATAATAGGAAGTGTTGTACGAAATTCGCTATCTGTTTATATATTTATATCATATTTATTTACAGAATGCTTTGAGCCAGTGCTTGAACAGCTACGGCACTGGCCTGATCGCCAACGGTCTCGGGATCAATAACTTAGCCGTCAACTCACTCGGTCTGTACGGCAACGGCCTGAACGCACTTGACCTGGTGACCCCTGGCTACAACACCATTGGCTTGGCTAACTCTGCGCTGTTGGGCGGTGTGGGCTACGGCTTGGGCGGTGTGGGCTACGGCTTGGGCGGTGTAGTCCCCAGCTACGGTGCTGGCCTCGTCGGCTACCCCGATCTCATCGGCTACCCGAACCTCGGCGGCATCGGCTCGAGCGGTCCCCTCCCAGTGTCCACTATCTCGCCCATCGGCCCCAGCGGACTCGCCGTGGCATCGGAGAACGACATCGTAGGCAGCGTTTTGGCCAGCGGCACGCTGCCGTTCCTGAGCGCCGTAGCGTTCGAAGGTGCGCTACCGACGGCCGGCTCTGGCGTCGCCACGTGCGGCTGCGGCAACGGCGCCGTCGGCATCCTCAGCGAGGGCTTCCCCGGACCTTACCCCGGTGTTCTGCCAGGATACGCCACCATTGGCACCGGCATCGGTGGCATCTACTTTTAAAGAAATGCGTTAACAAATTGTGTGGAAATAAATGAAATTTATTGCAAATTGTTTCTAAATGATTTTTTTGATACATTATTACCCAACCCAAGTAATCCAATTAGACAATCGAACCAATACTACAACAAGTTAATGTCACAAGAGCTAAAGATATTCCATTTTTATAGTACATTTTCTTGTTTAATATTTTATGTACCATATTTTTAGGGTTCCGTACCAAAATGGTAAAAAGGAACCATTATATTGCGACTCAGTCTGTCTGTCACAGCTGGATATCTCAAGAACTACTGATGCTATGAATTAATTTGGAATAGTTATAGATGACATTTGCCCAACTAAGTTGTAATTAAGAGAGAAATAAATGTACGTTTTTTTTTACAAACTGGGACTGACACGGGGTGTTAAAATTTCAAAGTGTGGCTACTAAGGCATGTTGGGTATCATAGGAAAAAAATACCGTTCCCCCATTTCTCCGAAGTTTACATAGAAAAAAACTGAAATTATTCTATGTGATAGAAATTTATGTAAAGATTACAGGAAAAATAAAACAATGTCTTTAAATAGCATACTTTTTTAGAAATGTTAAAAAAATAAATATACTTATTTGCTTTTGGTTTGGTATGTCGATGTATGGGGACAATATAATGATGGTACGGAACCCTCGGTGCGCGAACCCGACTCGCTCTTGACCGGTTTTACGAATGTGTTTCATTCTTCACGCTAACCTTACTGCATTTAGTGTTGCGTATATCTGTGTTCCTGTGCTTTGTATTCCTTCTGTGCCTTCTGTCTATTATATGTGAGACTGGTGTGATCAAAGGATTAAACAACATCTTTAACAGTGAGTCTGACTTTTAATTCTACTTGCTCTCATACCCACTCACTAAACACCTAACATTATATATAAAAATAACGTATGTCTTAAAATATATATTTTTTTATGAAAATCCGTGTATATACCTACATTGGTAGGTATAAAACTGACGGGCTACTAAATCGTTTTATCTCGCAATGACTCCCGATCATAAGTTTAAGCAATATGTATTAACATATTTAGAAAAGGTATATATGTAAATGGCTTATCTTTGAACTAGTATATTTTATCTTGCTTGAGTTAGAGTAATCCTACAAGTTTTGTGCCATATCAACTATTGCTTCAAAAGACCAGCACCCCGACCGAATAACGGTACAGCTTGTGGTATCGCTATAGCTAACGATTTTTCAAACCCCCTACAAGGGCTCTCGCTGACGCTATCACTTTCATATTAAAAATGCAATATTTAATCCAATAGATAAAAAGAAATAGTTTTTTTTTTTTTTTTTTTTGTTTATTGAAAACCAACAGTGTTACAAATATAATTGACAAAAATTGTGTACACTATAATAGTAAGACCAATTACAGGTTTCCTTAAAAATTTAAGCCAATAACTCAAATAGAACAAAAAACAACGACACAAAAATATCAGCCTAGCTAGTAAACATAGTGTGTGCGTGTGTGTATGTGTGTGTACGTGTATGTATGTGAGTGTGTATGTCTGAATGTATTTCGTAATAGAGTTACATATTTAACGTAACATAATATGTTAATAGCATAATATTCGTAATAGAGTAAACATGATAACAAGCAAAATTATATAAAAACTTATATGAAAATCCAACAAATATGAACGCAGATGTTGGTTTAAAGTTAAACGATGGCAATGTAAATAATAAAATATTTATTTCCTATTTCCAATTAATTAATTATAGTCGACTTATCATTGAAAAAATATTTAATTGTTACCGTACTGATCATTTATTTTCTATGTAAGTATATTATGTCAACTTTAATTTTAATTTGTATTATATCTATCTATATATCCAATGTGTTCATGCATTAAAACAGTATGTAGGAATCAGACAAACACCCTATCGTTGAAGGGTTATATGACAGTTTGAAGTTTGATAGCTATCGCGATAACACTTGGCTGGCACTTTCACAAAGAGGCCCAAAAGTAAAATTAAACAGAAGTGGGAAAGAATCATACGCTAGAACACTAGAACAGAACAAAGAACATTACGCCCCTCTGGTAATTTGAGGGCGTGCGGTAGTGGCGTGCCGACACCGCCATACTTGAGGCCATAGTCAATTTTGCGCGAAAATATGTAATTTAAATAATTTATTTCTCAGCTATTTCTTGATGGATTAAAAAAAAACATAGCCTTTTAAGTTTTTATCTGTATTTTGATCTCATTAAGTGAAATATAATATTTTCAACATCCGGAAACTTTTCGATTATGTAGTGAAGAAACGAGTTATATCGACACATAAAAGACGCTTTATTTTCAATGCACCACTTAGTCAATATGTCACAATATTCAGTTGCAGTACTTCGTAATCGCAGTGAGTACTAGTTTCCTCATATAATTTCATACGGTCTGCCTAAGCCAGAGTATAGCACGACATTGAGCTTTGTAGTGATTGTGAGAAAGCACACAAAGAAGAGGTCCCAAATTAGATCTTTGAGGCTTGCGATGGCTTGAATAGTACCTTGACAAAATTTATTGCACTCACGGTCACAATGTATTATAACCGTATATTTTGACCGTGAGTGCTTTCAAGCCATCGCAACAAAAAACCATGAATCCCAAGATTATTGAAGGTAGGCTTAACGACTGACACTAGAATTATCAACTTTGTTGATGGCCTTATCAAAATGAGTGAATCTTAGAAAGTTAGAACTTAGAAGCCGTAGATTCTAAGTGTTGCTTCTAAGTTATCCCAGGCTTTTACTAGAAATATTAACTATAATGCCCTCAAAAATATTGTTGAGGCAGGATAATTTCAGCCTTATCAATACTTAACATCAGGTATGATGAAGGCTAAGAGTCTCCGCGTAATTCATTAAAAAAAAATTAGCTATTCTCTAAAAAAAAAAGAACTCAAAATCTTGAATTCTATCAGAATGTCCAGTGATATTGGATTATGTAGAACTCATTTTATCTACCCATTTTTTCTAGAGACTTAAGCACAGATAAATAAATAGTTAAGTAGGTACTTCCTCTTAAGTCGCTTCGTTCTTTTTAAGCACTTTAATTCATTTCATCTGTGATATTAAATTAAAAAAATTTGTTTATTTATAGTTTCTTCTAATTAATGACATGAGAAAAAAAAACATTATTTATGCTTAAGGTCTTATATCTGTAGTATTGAAGAATTAATAAAATAAATTCAATTATGCTCGCATTTATTTCATAGAAGACCCAGATATCTATCGTACAGGTTTACAAAGGTATTGAGGCACAGCCGCAGTTGCCAGCGATGGAGACGACGCCACCAGCGGGTATCTGACCGCCAAAACTGACAGCACCGATGACCGGGATCTGGCCGCCGACCACGGTAGTGCCACCGACAGCAAAATCGCCTCCGACCGCGAGCTCACCGAAGCCGTTGGAGACGAACGGGCCAGCGACGGGGATGGAGGCCGTAGCAGCCACGCTTGGCACGCCAGCGCCGTAGCCAATGGGCAGGCCAGCGCCGTAGCCGACGGGCAGGCCAGCGCCGTAGCCGACGGGCCAGCCAGCGCCGTAGCCGACGGGCCAGCCAGCGCCGTAGCCAAGGGGCAAGCCAGCTCCGTAGCCAATTCCATTGATGCCATAGCCATACACATCTAAACCAGCACCAACCAGGCCAGTGTTGCCATAGCCGTAGGGACCGTATCCGTTGAGGGCGCCGAGAGAGCTGCTTACGGCTTCCGCTTCGAAAGCAAGTCCAGAGTAGCCTAGACCGCGGTTCAAGCACTGGCTGTGGGCATTCTAAAACAAATGGGCAAAAATATTGAGCTGTATTTTATAGTTAATTAACCATTGTGTGGTTTTCAAATATTGTATGTAATACTAGGGGCACACTGAAGGGTTTCACTCTGGGTAATTAGTAACTGTTCCAATTATTTCAAATCATTATTGTATATTTTAAAAAGATACATTCTGAGCAGTTTTAAATAAATAAGATTGGCGGTAACATCATTTGTACTTTTTTTAATCTCACATTGAAATTTAAATTCTCAGTAAAAACGGAATTGACACGAAACGATTTTAGCCTGATATTTTTGTGTGAAAATCACACAATCACACACAAAAGGTAGTCTTTCCCCACAAGATTGTGCCTGCCACAAGACTGTAAAATGCTTTTGGGTGGGAAGCACCTTATCACAGCACCATGAGATGGTGTGGTTAGCCGAATTTAGTTGAGAACGTGTTTCACTAAACGCCGCAAGTTGTGAAGGACGACCTTCAACATTGACCAGCAAGGAAAATGTGGTGACTGATAACCGGCCTTTTGAAGAAAACAGATGAATCACCTATGAGATAATTCGGAAACATTTGCGGATTCGTATGAGACAAATTAAAAAACTTTTACATGACGCATTAAAATGTTATAAACTATCTTGTCGCTGAATCCCGCACGATCTGACTTCAGAACAAAATCGGGCTGGTGCTGATTGGCGCACAAAATTGTTGCTTAAATATGACTACAGACATTGAAATGCCATTTATATTATCTTCAAGGGATACGTAACGTAGATAGACTGTTTTAAACCACAGAAAAAGCAGGAAGTCTTGTGAATGGCTGCTCGAAAGCGAGAACAAGTCAACAAATTAAGGTAGGCGAGATACGGACTAAAAAGTGACCTCAATATTTTTTTGTCGTACAGGTCCATTTTACGCATTTCCACTTGTCGATCAAAGGAGTGTCAATGCTGAGTGAAACACTTCTATTTTGCTTCCCACTCTGTTTGGGAAAGTTTGATAAAAGCAACCGAGAAAACCGAACTTTTACAATGCTCGCACTCATTTAAGAAACAAAGTGGTTTTTTGGAGACCAAAAAGTAGAGCTCGTGAACCTTTCTGTCTATGGTCTATACCTGGCACCCTGCATTTCTATAGTTTCCCCAAAAATTAAAGATTTAATAGGAGCTGTCACTTTTACAAACGCAGAAGAGGCAGTGATGGTTTCCAATTAATACGAAAAAAATATGCCATCAGATCAGTGGATATCATGCTTTCCAAAATGGTTCGATCAAATATATTTTTTTTTAAATTCTACATTGAAAATTAATAAAAACAAAATTTTGCTTACATCTTGTTTTAATTATATGATACGCAAAACTTTCAGTGTGCCCCACGTATAACCAAGGCTATGTAATTTGTAAGATAATAGAAATAGGAAAATAAATTAAAACTTACCTGGATAAGTAAAGCCTGGAGGCAGACCAAGAAAAAGGTAGAGATCGACATAATTGTTGGTATTCAAGTTCCTGAAAACCTTCGAATAATGATTGAAAATTAAAAACACACCTTTTATAGGTGAGTTTTGAATTAGTTCAGCAATTGATGACTTATCATCTAAGTTACTTCATTACATTCTTTACCTATTTCAAGCTGTAGGTCATTTCAAAAGTGATAAAACACGCAACAGTTTCCATATAAGCTGCGACCAGGTTCAGGAAATCACAGTTTCATTTTGGGATTCAAAATGGCAGCTAAAATAGTACTCTTCATCGCCTCAGCTGTTCTGGTTCAGGTAAGTTTTAAAATTAATTACATTGATTAACTTTATCTCTTGTGATGACTTTTTGAAATGCTTACCTCTTTAGAAAAGGAAGATAACATAAGTAAGTAAAAAAAAAACTTTATTTCATTTATATCATATTTATTTTCAGAACGCATTGAGCCAGTGCTTGAACAGCTATGGCACTGGCCTCATCGCCAACGGTCTCGGGATCAACAACTTAGCCGTCAACTCACTTGGTCTGTACGGCAACGGCCTGAACGCACTTGACCTGGTCACCCCTGGCTACAACACCATTGGCTTGGCCAACTCTGCGCTACTGGGTGGTGTGGGCTACGGCTTAGGCGGTGTAATCCCCAGTTACGGTGCTGGCCTCGTCGGCTACCCCGATCTCATCGGCTATCCGAACCTTAACGGCATCGGTTCGAGCGGCCCCCTCCCTGTGTCCACCATCTCACCTATCGGCCCCAGCGGGCTGGCCGTGGCATCGGAGAATGCTATCGAAGGCATTTTACAAGTCGGTGGCACGCTGCCATTCTTGAGCGCCGTATCCTTCGAGGGCGCGCTGCCGACAGCCGGCTCCGGTGTCGCTACGTGCGGCTGCGGCAACGGCGCTGTCGGCATCACCAACGAGGGCTTCCCCGGTCCCATCCTCGGACCTTACGCCACTGCCTTGCCGGGATACGCCACCATCGGCACCGGAATCGGCGGCATCTATTACTAAAGCAATCTTTCTAACAAATTCTGCTGACAAATAAATTTCATGGCAATCAATTCTAAATTAGTTTATTTTAAGATACATTAGTATTTAGTACCAAATCAATCAAATTGAACCAACGAACCAATAGCACGATAAGCATTAAACGACATTGAGCTTATTAAGTAATTAACAAATAGCATAAAAGAAGTGGTACCAAAGTAGCTCCTTGAAGAATACCCGAGTGAGTATAGACTGTCATCGATTTACAATTACACACCGTAATAGTAAGAGCAAACGTCAACCATGTACAATAGAAGCCATCACAGCACAGCAGAGAACCATTAATCCCAAGATGGTAGGCATAACGACTGAGAATTACATTATTAACTTCGTCGAAGGCTTTGGCGAAATCAATCAACATTAGGGCCCTTGAACACTGCGTTTTTTTGTCGGCATTTTAAGCATACAAAGCAGTCCGACGCGCGTCGATGGCACGTTAAAAAAACGCGATGTGCAGAGGCCCTTAGAAGGTTAGAAGCAATGGCTCTCCTGGGCTTGGTTAGTCGGCGGACAGACGGACAGATGGATGGGCGAATAGGCGGACAGATGGAAGGGCGAACAGGCAGACACTTAATTTACAAACCTTAGCGTTTTTCAGCCGCTTCACATTGCAAGTAGCTGTTATTAGTAAACAAATACATACGTACATCTTATGTCTTGGCGCGCACTGTTCATCATTACTGATATCCGTATATAATTACAACTTAGTTCGTGAAATATTTAATATCTGTTGTTTTATTTCAAGTTTATAATCACTTTTTGAATTTTAAAAGTATGCTATTTAAAGACATGTAAGTATGTACTACTTGTTATTGCTTTTGCAGTGAAACTAGAGTTGTTAGTGTTTGCAATTTCAAGTTCTAGCACAATGATAAAGCTTTATTGATTTATTTTGGGAGATTCAAGGCTCAATCACTTGAGTGTCCCAATTCAAAGAAAATCTTATGTTGCAATTTACTAGCACTTTAATAGCAGTCAAATTGATGTTTCTAAAGAGATTTTTTAGCAAATACAAGGCTTTTATAATGTTATTTGAGAGACTCAGGGCTATAATACAGTAGTAGCAATAGACTTTTATGTGTGCAATGCAAGTGTAACTAATTTTGTGTGAAATTAAGCTAAAACATTGTTCAAAAAATCTAGTTTTCTTGTCCAAAAGTATTATTTTACTTTGTGTAGCAATTTCCCAGTATAGTCATGTGAAAAAGCACCAGAATGCAACTGAAGTGATGCTATATGCAAAAACAAAAAAAAAGGTGCATTCAATTAAGCTGATATCGTTCAGGCTCACAAAAACAATAAGGCAACTTTGATAAGACCTAATAATAAAGAAATTATGTGTAACTAACAAAATATTTAACTTAAGATGTGGACATTAGTTTATAACTGTAAATAAATAAGATTTTATCAATTTTATATGTAATTAATTTGAAAAGTCAATAAAACATTCCTGATATCCCTGGGTTTCTGTTGAGCTAATTGACTAACACAAAATTCTTTGCTGTATCAGGACATTCCATAACCTGTTCAGGCGCCAAATGTAGTGTTGTATTCCTGTCTAATTAATAATATGTACTTACTCTCTAATTACTACTCTCTAATTGAATGTGATTAGAAATAGACGATGATGCTACACTATCGGTGAACTCCTAAACTTGCTGATGTGAATGAATGGTGGTTGTTGATGTGGATATTTAATTATAAAACTAAATGTTAGTTTTTGGGTTAATTTAATAGATGGATGGGGTCACCGTTCTATGTGTGATCCTCTGATTATATTTTCACTGCTTGGTACTAGCAGGATAGTAAAACAGCCGGAAGCGACTCCCGGGCTTCCCTGATCTGTCCTCTAACGCCGAGCGTACTGAATTTTCTGCTTCGCGGGCGGAGTGGTGTTTCGGAGGGGCGCCGATCGAGTCTCGTCACCTGCGAGTGTGGATTATGAACGAAAGGAGCTTACTAACTGACTTTTTTTCAGATATTCTTGTAACCAGGGAATTCTCACAAAGGGGCCGTACTGTAATGTCTTAACAACGAAGCCTGAAGGGCCCTATTCAACATAAAAAGCATCAGAGCAAGGGGAAGGTTGATTCCCGTGACTTAACCTCTAAAGTGGCCACTTGCATACCTATTATGATGCTGTGACTTATTTTTAATATTTATTATTTGTAAGTAAATGTTTATTTTGTGAATAAATTATGTTCCACAGTATAATGCCTTTCTGTTTTTATTACAGGGAAGCTCTGGCTACAGAGATTGGCCAAGATTATGTTTACATGAGGGCTTTCATGCCACATGGTGTGCACTCATGAAATCCTCATTTAAGTGAATTATTTATGAGAGTTTACTAACAAAAAGAGAAAGTAACATCCTTATCCCTTTGTATCAATAACAAGGCTTTACTTGATAATTTTATTGGATTAGGCAAGTATAATAGTAAAATCAAGTAGGGACACTGACTATGAAATTCTGATGTGAAGGGCACTGACACTAACCTGCGGCTTCAGCTATTCTCTCATTAAGAAAATAACGTAGGTACATATTGTTTATAATATTAATAGTTTCGACTATGTACATAATACTGTAATGATGGTATTTTAATTATCTTCTAGTATAAAATAAAATAACCTCAAAAAGCAAGGTCCCTTCTGTCATATCAATCGCAGACAATCTATCTCCTGCCTGTCAGTGTCATACCTGTCATTGTCGATCTGACAGATGGGGCGTTACGTGCGTTTGCACTGCATTAAAACGTAAATCAGTGAAGACAATATTACTAGTGTAAGATAGCCAAAATTAAAGCCAAAGCTGATGCCACCTCTGAACAATGAAAACCTGTAAAGTTAACAAGGTTCGAAGAGCAGTTTCGGCCACCACAACAAACATTTAAATACAGTTCAGTCATTCACTGAAGGAAGCATCTTTTTTACTATAATTTTTTTTATTTACCAGTTCCCACCCATCGCACCTATCTACCTACCTCACCTATCATATATATATATATCTTAATGAAAGGAACTATAAAACTGACCAAAGTGCAGTTACATACAGCCTACAAAAAATACCACATTACAATGTTCATTTATTGGTTATTTCAAATCAATAAATGAACATACATTCTGTATAAATTTTTTGTGATATTTTAATGTATCACCAATACTAACCTTATTTAGTTACTGTAATACTACAAATAAATCTTCAGACTGCAATAATTGTGATTTATAGCTCTTAGATTAGTTCCGTTAAAAGTTCATTCACTGGAGTTCGAGATGTTCATTCACTGGATTTTGGTGTTTATTAACTGTTGATTTTGAAGTATTTGGCATAAAATGTCGATTATCTTATTAACTTTGTCAATATATAATAAGTTGTTCATTATATTTTAACCCTGAATAAACGTTGAACACAAAACAGTGACAATATTATGGTAAAACAAATCTGATATAGGTGCTAATAAATTTTAAAGTTCAAGATTCTACCTTATGTCATAAAAGTTAAATTAGGTAACTCGCGCTGGTGGATAATGTTAGGTATTAAAAAGTTATATAGTAGTTACAATTTGCTCGCATTTATTTCCTTGAAGATTCAGATATCATCCGTAAAGTTTTACAAAGGGATTGAGGCACAGCCACAGTTGCCAGCGATGGAGACGACGCCACCGGCGGGTATCTGGCCGCCGAAGCTGACAGCACCGATGACCGGGATCTGGCCACCGACCACGGTCGTGCCACCGACGGCAAAATCGCCTCCGACCGCAAGTTCACCGAAGCCGTTGGAGACGAACGGGCCAGCGACGGGGATGGAGGCCGTAGCGGCCACGCTTGGCACTCCAGCGCCGTAGCCGACGGGCCAGCCAGCGCCGTAGCCGTTGGGCCAGCCTGCGCCGTAGCCAACGGGCCAGCCAGCGCCGTAGCCAAGAGGCATGCCGGCGCCGTAGCCAATTCCATTGATGCCATAACCGTACACATCTAAACCAGCACCAACCAGGCCAGTGTTGCCATAGCCGTAGGGACCATATCCGTTGAGGGCGCCAAGAGAGCTGCTTACAAAATAAAAAGGGGTAAATAAGATTAAAATCGATATGGGTATCGTAATTGAAGTTTTATGGTATGTTGATTGCAAAAATGTCATCAATTTTGAAGTCTGGTGCGGTGGATATGATTCAACCCTTAATGGTTTAAGAAAAGAGTTAAAATATTGTATAGATAAGTAATGTAAAATAGACATAGGCATAACAACTTTAATCGCGATAGATTTGGAGCATTTTCTACTAATTTTCCATTCAAACTTATCCATTCGCTTATATAATAAATGCTAAAGAAAGAATGCACTGTAAACCGCTGAATAGAATTTAGTGAAATTTGATATGGACATAACTTGAACCGTGGAGAGACATAAAATACTTTTTACTCTGATAAATGCTGATGAAACTATGGGTCTAATAAGAAGGTCACCCAGTGTGCAATGGAGATGGCTATGCTCGAAGAGGGAAAGGGGGAGATCCGTTGGATAACTAAAGTAACCGACATCACACCAAGGATTGCTCAGCTGAAGTGGCAGTGGGCGGGACTCATAGCGATAAGAATCAATAGCTGTTGAGGCGGAAAAGTTCTGGAATGGTGAATTTTTTTTCGATGTGAAATAGTTGCTATTTCGTTCCATAACTTTTTAAATGAGTTAATTTGGTTTAGTAGTTTTTATTTCATGAACATATTTGTAAACTTAGACGATGTAATTTTCACGATAATTGACTTATAATGTACATTAAACCTAATCCAATCTAGAAAAATCCTACTGTAGTTTACAAAATAACCTCTAGCAGACACTAAATAGGAAAAAATAAAAATTATGCTTACTTATTTTTTGCTTTGTAGTTTTTGAAGTTGGTTTTTAAAGCAGTTTTAGATTTTTTACTTTTCTTTCATTTGGAAAGGGTTCTCTCTTTTCCTAATTATGCTTGGAGACTAATACAGGATCAACGGTGGAACGAGCTAGCCCAAAAGGTGCCTATTCACCCTTGCTTTGAAGATCAACGGGTTATAAGAACTCGGAAACAGAGACGCAGGGATTGAGTTTCACTCCTTTGCTGTGCGCAATATAAAGAAGGAGAATGACGGTATGAGCACACTCTCCGAAGTATAGTCTGTAAAAGACCGACCGACAGGCAACTTTGTAGCGGCGAGCTAGGGTGTGAAACTTGCTTTCACTAGTTCTATCTCTCGCTAATTAGCCTCTTAGCTCTGATTGGATCGTGTCCAGTGCAGGTAGTTGATATTTTGCTGAGCCGTCCCAAAGGTGACTGCAATACTCCATGCAAGGTTGGACTCGAGCTTTACAGAGAGTTAAAAGCTGTCCCTGCGTGAAATATCGTTTGATCTTATTTAGGACGCCCAGCTTTAGCCATCTTAGTTGATTATCAAACATTTGTCGAATGCGAGGACACTCTGTTCATTGATAAAACAAAACGCTGTCGTACACCGTAGTAGAAACAATTATAATATATATAATTATAACATATAAGGTCTCAGGCGGTAGTGCTTAGTGGATTTACATCTTCGTGGTCTATCATACCCTCTGGGGTTCCGCAAGGCTCCCTGCTTGGTCCTTTGCTTTTTATTATCTTTATTCATGATATAGGTCAGTGTTTCCATCATTCTAATCATCTCTTATTTGCAGACGACATGAATTTTTTTTAAATTGTTAATAATAATGACGACGCTGTTCGGCTTCACGATGATCTCCGAAGGTTGGACTCATACTGTTACTTAAATAAACTAGACTTGAACGTATCTAAATGTTTTTCTATAAGTTTTACCCTTAAAACCGAATCAATAAATACCATCACTGGGAATCGAACCCAGGATCTCTAGGTCTGATACTGGCGGTTGTTACCACTAGGCCAATGAACCGGTTAATTTTATGCTTAACATTCTTTTATCGCAATCTGACCACTGATTTCAGATCGAATGGAACATATTTAAGGGGTTTTTTAAACGCTTAATTGCTGCCATAGAATTTTGTTTGAAGCACGTTCATATGTCTTCGATTTAAAAGTACATCTAGGCTTGTAAATTACAGCATGTTCATTGTGTCAAAGCTTCTTAAATTTAAGTTATGATCATGGGAGGTAAAAATAATTCACGCTTTAAGGTGGATATTATCAGATATAGAAAGTTGAAATAGTAGGCACAATTTGCTTGCGTTTATTTCATGGCAGATCCAAATGTAATCTGTTAAGTTTACAGAGGGATTGAGGCACAGCCGCAGTTGCCAGCGATGGAGACGACGCCACCAGCGGGTATCTGGCCGCCGAAGCTGACAGCACCGATGACCGGGATTTGACCACCGACCACAGTCGTGCCACCGACGGCAAAATCGCCTCCGACCGCGAGTTCACCGAAGCCGTTGGAGACGAACGGGCCAGCAACGGGGATGGAGGCCGTAGCGGCCACGCTTGGCACTCCAGCGCCGTAGCCGACGGGCCAGCCAGCACCGTAGCCGATGGGCCAGCCAGCGCCGTTTCCGACAGGCCAGCCAGCGCCGTTTCCGACGGGCCAGCCAGCGCCGTAGCCAAGGGGCAAGCCAGCTCCGTAGCCAATTCCATTGATGCCATAGCCGTACACATCTAAACCAGCACCAACCAGGCCAGTGTTGCCATAGCCGTAGGGACCATATCCGTTGAGGGCGCCAAGAGAGCTGCTTACGGCTTCGGCTTCGAAGGCAAGTCCTGAGTAGCCCAGACCGCGGTTCAAACACTGGCTGTAGGCATTCTAAAAAAAGTAGGAGAAAGGTAGTGAAGTACAAGTAATTTTGTAAGAAACCTGCTCTTTATTTGACCACCATAGCATTAAGAAAATATTCATTTATAAATTATAAAAAAATCGTTTTTATCCTCTAGTTGTTCCAGTGCTCGACTTTAAATTATTTTAGCCCAATAAAAGTTATTTAAAAGTTAAAGTTAAGGTGCATAGTAATTAAAATAGCTAGAAATACTTGCACGAATTTCTGGCTCTAACGTGTTTTATTAACCTTATCAGTTAGAAATAAATACGGTTTCAAAAGGGGTGTGTTAAGAAGTAACCACGTGAAAATAAAATAAAAGTCATAGAAAAGCAAAGTTAACTTACCTGGATCAGTAAAGCCTGGAGGCAGAGCAAGAAAAAGGTGGAGGTCGACATAATTGTTGATATTCAAGTTCCTGAAAACCTTCGAATAATGTTTTAAATACTAAGAAACGCCGTATATATAGGTCGAAAAGTTTAGAATTAGTTAAGCAACTGATAACTTATCGCGTTAGTTGGTGCATTCTTTCGTAACCTATTTCTTACTGTAGGTCATTTCAAAAGCGATAAAACACGCAACAGTTTCCATATAAGCTACGACCAAGTTTTAGGAAATCACAGTTTCATTTTGGAATTCAAAATGGCAGCCAAAGTAGTACTCTTCATCGCCTCAGCTGTTCTGGTTCAGGTATGTTTAAGATTTTTAATTTATTTTTTATTATAAGAGATTTTGTACAAAATTCACTGTTAAGTAAAAAAAAGTAGTTATATTTATTTCTATAAATATATTTATATCTTATTTATTTATAGAATGCTTTGTGCCAATGCTTGAACAACTACGGCCCTGGCCTCATCGCCAACGGCATTGGGATCAACAACTTAGCGGTCAACTCACTTGGTCTGTACGGCAACGGCCTGAACGCACTTGACCTGGTCACCCCTGGCTACAACACCATTGGCTTGGCTAACTCTGCGCTGCTAGGCGGTGTGGGCTACGGCTTGGGCGGTGTGGGCTACGGCTTGGGTGGTGTAATCCCCAGCTACGGTGCTGGCCTCGTCGGCTACCCCGATCTCATCGGCTACCCGAATCTCGGCGGCATCGGCTCGAGCGGCCCCCTCCCTGTGTCTACCATCTCACCCATCGGCCCCAGCGGGCTCGCCGTGGCGTCTGAGAACGCTATCGAAGGCATTCTACAAGTCGCCGGCTCACTGCCGTTCCTGAGCGCCGTGGCGTTCGAAGGCGCGCTGCCGACTGCTGGCTCCGGCGTCGCCACGTGCGGCTGCGGCAACGGCGCTGTCGGCATCCTCAGCGAGGGCTTCCCCGGTCCCACCCTCGGAGCTTACGGCACTGCCTGGCCCGGATACGCCACCATCGG
Organism: Chrysoteuchia culmella; assembly: GCA_910589605.1. Classification (NCBI taxonomy): domain Eukaryota; kingdom Metazoa; phylum Arthropoda; class Insecta; order Lepidoptera; family Crambidae; genus Chrysoteuchia; species Chrysoteuchia culmella. Next base: position 3,373,616 of record OU342669.1, read on the forward strand.
CACCGGCATCGGCGGCATATATTACTAAATCAATGTATCAAACAAACTGTACGAAAATAAATGAACTTTATTGCAAATCGTTTCTTTTGTATTTATTTGAAATATGTTAGTGCCCAAACAATCCAATCCATCGTTAACCCCCCGTTCTCACTGGCGAAAAATTTACAAGAAAACATTTTTTAAAGCTTATACCTTTGCGGCCACACTGAGAGAATACATTATTTGGAAGCTCCTATAGAAAGCCAAACATTGGACATCCTTTCATCGGTCGTGCTCCATTTTACAACATGTTTTCTTGTAAATATTTTGCTTCTGGAAGCGAGCGTAAATCTAATATTCCTGGGCAACATTGCCAGGAAAAGAAGGTCACAAAGCGCGTCGAATGCTTTTTGATTACTTGTTATTAGCTAATGTGTCATAGGAAATATAAGTTCGATTTCACTCATACCATGAACGAACTTTCTCTAACTGTATGAAGTATTTAAATTAGAATCGCTATACGTGTAAATAGTTAGGATGATATTTATCCTTTTTTTCGACGCACATTACAAGGCTTCGAACCTCAATTGGGAGACCAATGGATCGGATTTCCAGAGTTTGCAGGCTCAAGTCCCGCTGCAGATACGAATACGATCATTTGTACCTGAGTCATGGAGGTTTATATATATTTATACACATAAATACTTCTGCATCTGTCTGTCTGTCAGTTTTGAAGATAGGATCATCAAATTTTGTATTTAAGCTGTCGATTAAAAATAAACATTGAGCTATCTCGACGTTTTCGAAAATTCTACCCCCAAAGGGGTGAAAAGGGGGATGAAGTTGAGTAAGAAAAGTCCTTTATTTTCACAGTAAAAGTCAATTAGTTTTCATAAGCCTTTTGGTTTAATCACCAGCTTTGAAGAAACATGCCCACTTTCCACTCCCAGCTCCCAGCCAAGAAACAAGTATCACTGGTGGGGACCTGATCTGGAGAAACTACGCCGCAAGGTAAGAAAGTTGTTCAACAAAGCAAAGAACTCACGAGAAGCGCACGATTGGGACGCCTACAAACAAACCCAATACAACTACAGGAAGCGTATCCGCCTCAGGAAAAGAGAATGCTGGAGACGCTACTGCACCAATATTGAAACCAACAGCGAGGCTAACAGAGTGAAAAACATCCTGTGCAGCGACCCAACACACAACCTTGGTTTCCTGAAAAAGCCAGACGGAACTTACACCAAAACAGATCAAGACACTTCAGAACTGTTAATGACCACTCACTTCCCAGGATGCCGCATAACGGAAAGTAACACATGGGAAGAAATAGATGAGAATCTACCTGCTGAAACCGATTGGATCACCGCCCACAAGGTGGTCAACCCTGAAAAAGTAAGATGGGCAATCAACAGCTTCCTCCCATTCAAATCAGCGGGCCTAGATGGAATTTTTCCAGGGCTGATGAGATGGAGCGACGGAGGTCATATCCACTCGAGAGAAATTTGGGACTACAGTCCCAGAAGGATTTTGACAGTTGATTGTATCTTGGGACTGTAGTCCCAAGAGGGCTGCTCCTCTCAAAAAATACTTATTTCTTTTTAATCTAAGCATTATTCCAATAAGAACGCATACTGTCAAATTCGGAACGAATTAGGCTCCATATTATTCATACTAGCAACACCATGAAGATGTCATTTCCAAATAAAAAAATATTTAAAGTCTGGTCCGTACTCTGTGTTGTAAAAGTCGCCAAATGTCAAACTATTTTTTTAATATGTAAAATCATCACGGGAATCTTATATTTTTTCGCTTTTAGTAGAATATTAGCTCCAACCTTACCAAATTATAAAATTAGTAGAATTCGATATAAATTTTAAATGAAAAATGTTTTACTGCAACAAGGTGCAATTTAATTTCGTTAAATGTTTGAAGACGATTATTTCTACACTACTCACGTGAAATTGAAAAACAAAAAACGACATTCAAAGCGCCATATTACACAGAGTAATAAAAACAGCACTTTAAGACGAACACTTAAGAATCTAAATCGTAAGAAACATTTTACTGAAGCGCGGCGCTCTTTTTTTTAGTAACGGTCGCTTAAAAAAAAGACGCGATACATCTACGGTGTAAACGCTTTTTGGGCCGTGTCACTCGAGTGGATATTGACCACCTCGTAGCCATCTACAGAAGCTGCCTAGCACACCGCTACATTCCCATGAAATGGAGGGAAGTCAAGGTAGTCTTTATCCCTAAACCCGGCAAAGGAGACTACACTCAACCTAAATCATTCAGACCAATAAGCCTCACATCATTCCTTTTAAAGGCGTTAGAGAGACTAGTAGACAGGGAAATAAGGAGCACTGCATTGGTCAGGAACCCTTTAAATCCAAACCAACATGCCTATTCTGCAGGCAAATCAACAGAGTCTGCCCTACATAAGGTAGTTTCTTATATAGAAGGCAATCTCAAACACAAAATATCAACACTAGGCACCTTCATCGACATCGAAGGAGCCTTTGACAAAACCAACTTTACCAGTGTAGAAGGTGTGGTCCCGTAAATAAATAAAGTCTTATTTCCAAAATGAAAACTGTAGTTTATTATCACAAAACGTGTACAGGGTTTTTTACTTATCCTACGCGTGCTTCACGCAAGGTCACAGGTGCACAGATTGGCGTTCGCGCCCGCCGGTCGAACGCAGCGCATTGACATAACAGAATAGGGTCCCTACACTCATCCTCCCCTTTTTTGAAAAAAAAATATATTTAAAATATTACTCGTATATGCAATCATACACATCATATAACAAACGAACTAATACGCCCGCCACGACCCGAGGCGGCGCGCGCGCAACACGATAAGCCTGGAATTCGTTGACTGGCGTGTCGGGCACGCCGTCGGGCCGGCTCGCGTCGTGCGGTGATCAAGAATCCTGATGCAACATTATGACTACAATTGAAATATTATCATTTACAGCGTACTTATTTCGAACAAAAATACAGAGTTACAATCCCGATGCAATATTACATTTATCGGACGTACGGGAAATACATTACATGACCAATATGCATAATTTCCCAAAACTGCAAACTAATCGTAAAATACAGAGAGAAACATATATATGTATAACATAATTCTAAAATTAACACATTTGTTACATTTAACACTTTTAACACCGTAGCACACTATTATTCAAAGTTCTCATGTGGTAGATGTGACGCTGATTGTACCTTGATACTCGGTTGAGCTCCCGCCACAGTGTTAATTTAATTTCGCAACCACGACTTGATTTTTTTTACATTGGAATCTCATCGCGTAGCACAAATAATTTCCGAATGACAGAACATTCAACTTAAATTCTGATTTGAAAACACATTGCGAAATATTTACGAATTTGCTTACAGTTATATGACCTAGTTAAGAACGGATCGGTTAATGCCACAGTGAAAATACTATGCGGTACGTTACTTTGTAACTTATAAAATTACACGGACTATAGTTTTGCGGAAGCCTCTCTTTGGGGCGCCGTCTTGACGGTGTCCCCTATTGGGACACATTCTAACCCTATGGGTAGTTACCAAGGGTGCCTACTCTGCAATGAAAAATTAGCAGTCCCTCGGACCCAGCAGCATCCCCCTTGGCAACGCCGTTAGGATGTCCAACAGACGTTGGCCTAGCTTACCTAACTACTTATCTAACTTATTGAAAGCGCACGGGGAGCACAACTGCTCGGCCGCTGCGAGTTTTCTTGGTGTATGATGCCGCGGCCGGTACCTGCGCGCCTGCCGGCGGCGTTGAGACCTGAAATCCCCGAGATTCACTATTAGTTGACTCATCATAACTTACACTTCTATTGGATTCCGACGCTGTACTACTTGTTATCGGGCCCAATTCATTATCATTTAATAAATAAGCTGGTTTTAATCTGTCCACTGATATTTGCGTCTGTCTGTTTGGTAACTGTAAGGTAAAATATTTATCTCTCTTCTTGACGACTTCGTACGGCCCCTCGTACGGAGGTTGTAGCGGTCTGCGTACGGCATCATTTCTAACGAAAACATGAGTACTAGACTTCAGGTCTGGATGAACAAATATCTGTTTTTTATTGCCATGACTTTTTAAAGTTGGTTTCAATTTACTAAGCGTATGACGTAACTTATTGACATATGTGTGTAAGTCCGTTCGCGAATTTGCATTATCGGTATAAAAGTCACTAGGGAGTCGAATCCCCTGCCCATAAAGTAACTGCGCGGCACTGACTCCTGAGTCACTACGAATTGCTGCCCTCAAACCTAAAAGTACGGTATGCAACTCGTGACTCCATGACGTGTCCTTTAATCGTGCCATTAGTGATGCTTTCATACTCCTGTGCCATCGTTCTACTAAACCATTACTTTGGGGGTGGTAAGGCGTTGTCCTCTTTTTATCGATACCTAATATTTTCATTAAATTATTAAATAAGTCGCTTTCGAACTGGCGGCCCTGATCGCTTGTTATGCTCTTAGGGCTGCCATATCTACAAATCCATTTCTCAAAAATCACTCTGGCTACCACCTCCGCAGTAATAGTTTGTACCGGGAAAGCTTCCGGCCATCTACTGAACCTATCTATTACTGTAACGCAATACCTAAATCCTTCTTCCGTGGTTGGAAGTGGCCCTACAATGTCAACATGAATATGATCAAATTTTTCGCACGGCTGAAAATGACCTACTGTGACACCGTGTGCCGTGTAACCTTGGATCGTTGGCAATTTATACACGTTTTACTCCACTTACTCACATCTTTATTCATACTTGGCCAAAAAAACCTTTCTGTCACTAACTTACGAGTTGTCCGTATTCCTGGATGACTAATATTGTGAACTGACTGGAATGCCAAAAACCTAAATTCTTTAGGTATGTAAGGCCTAACGTTTGCTGTAGAGACCTCACAATAAAGTATTTCATTTGAATTTGGAACAGTAATTCTTTTTAATTCTACGCTCGACTTATCGTTACGCAGAATTGCAATTTGATCGTCGGTTTCCTGCGCCTTTGCAAGCTCTGCGTAATTCAGCGTTGTTGGGCAACCTATTGTTTCAACTCGTGATAAAGTGTCGGCTACAATATTATTATTTCCAACTATGTGACGTATGTCGGTAGAGTATTCGCTAATATACGCTAACTGTCTAATTCTTCTAGGTATATCTCTGTCACTACTAGATTTGACAAATGCAAAAGTTAGCGGCTTATGATCTGTATATATAACTAGGTTGCGCCCCTCGATCATGTTCCTAAAATAATGTACTGACATATAGATTGCTAAAAGTTCCCTATCATAGGTACTATATTTAACCTGCGTATCTGATAACTTTTTAGAATAAAAACCCAACGGGGCCCATGATTTGCCGTTCCATTGTTGTAAGACTGCACCTATGCATAAGTCTGACGCGTCTGTCATGAGTGATAACGGTGCGCTGTCCAGAGGGTGAGCGAGCGTTACGGCGCGTTTTAGGCCTTCCTTACACTGCTCAAACGCACTAATTGCCTTCTCGTCCCAAATAATCTTAGTTTTATCCTTTTTTTTTTAATTATGCATAAACTTATTTAATTCACTCTGATTTTGCACAGCCTTAGGTAAATGTAATCTGTAAAAATTGACCATGCCCAGGAAACGTCTTAGTTTCTCGACGGTTTCCGGGCGAGGGAAACTCTGTATAGCTTCTACTTTTTCTTCTAGAGGCTTAATACCTCTAGTTGTGACTTTATACCCCAAAAATTCCATCTCATTTTGTAAAAATTGACATTTAGCTAAATTAATAGTAAGCCCGCATTCATCAAACCGCTGAAAAACTAATCTTAAATGTCTTAATTGTATGTCCTTTGCAGAACTTCCTACTAAAATATCGTCGATATAACAGAATATCTGCGAAGTTTCACCGTTTGGATCATTAATCTGTTCTATACCTTGCAATACTACGTTATTCATAAAGCGCTGGTAAGTTTGGGCTGCGTTACAGAGCCCGAACGTCATTCGTGGGAACTCAAAAAGCCCGAATGGAGTTATTATTGCAGTTTTTTCAATGTCCTCCGGGTTTACTAAAATATTATGGAAAGCTCTATTTACGTCTATTTTAGAAAAATATTCTTTACCTGATAACCCGTATGTGAAGTCCTGAAGCCTCGGGATGGGGTACCGGTCGGGCTTAGTCACCGCGTTCAACCGCCGGTAGTCGCCACAGGGCCGGATTTGCCCGTCTTTCTTGGGCACGACGTGCAGTGGATTCGCCCACGCGCTCTTGGAGGGGCGACAGATCCCCATCTCCAACATCCTCTGAAATTCTTCCTTAACCTGTTTATACCTTTCCGGGGGTAAAGGTCTAGCCTTAGCATGCACGGGTGGCCCGGAAGTCTCTATGAAATGAAATGTATTATGTTTTGGACTCTCCTTAAAATTTAGAGGTTTAGTTATATTGGGAAAATCTTTAATTATATCGTAACACAGGCTATTCCGGTCGTACGTATTGATTGATTTTTCGACACATGGCATTAACGACCCGTTTAAACACAAGTTTGTACTTTTGTCTATAATTCTTTTAGAGCTAATATCTACAACTAACTTAAAATTATTTAAAAAATCAGCTCCTATTATTGGTTGATTTACGTTTGCGATAACAAAACTCCATTTAAATGACCTCCTTAACCTTAAATTTAACTCTAAATCTATCATCCCAAAAGTCTTTATTTCTGAACCGTTTGCAGCGAAAAGTCTATATGTTACGTTATTACTTACGTTATTTTTATTGACTTTTGACACAGGAATCACTGAAATATTCGCACCAGTGTCCACTAAAAAACTCATCCCACTGTTACAGTCTAACACACTGAGGCGATAGTTATTTAACTCGGCGATTGATTCTCCTGCCTCCTCGGGGATCGCCTCACTTAGTTTTCCGACGGCGATGGTTTTTTCCAGCTGCAGGGCTGCTCACAGTTGGACGCTGCTGCACCGAAACGGAAATGGTAACGACATAACCAATCCCTACTTGCAGGCGTCCTGGACGGAGTTCTTGCTCTATACCTCGGTTGCCAGTCTCTTTTTCTAGGTCCACCTCTCATAAATCCTGTACCTCGCCTATTCCTGGTCACTTCCTGCCGGAGGGATGCTACCTCTATAGCCAATTCACTCATACGTGCCGCAATCTCCGTAATAGGTTCGTCTTTGGCTGAGCTGCTACTAGGCGTTACCTTCACTTCGGCGGCCCACTGACTCTGCATGTTCTCCACTATTTTATCAGCCATCGCCGCTAGGGTCTCTGGCTTCTGGTCCTGGCTGACTGTTAGCACTGTTCGGACTTGTGGTGGCAACCTTGATAGCCATAGGTTGTTGACTGTTTCTTCACTAGCTTGGCAGTTACGCGCCAACTCTCTCATCTTCCTTAGTAAGTGAGACGGTTTTTGTGATCCCAGGTCCATCTCCATCACTAATTTCTGGAACTGTCTTTCCGGGGATTCTTCGAATGTTTTAATGAGACGCTCCTTAAGACAGTCATATTTGTTCTTATCGGGAGGTGAATATACTATATCCGCAACTTGCTGCAATACGTCGCATCCCAGCTTGGATATCACCATCTGGTATTTACAATCATCTCCCTGTTTTTGCGGGCCAACAATTGCTTCAAATTGCGCGAACCACAATCTCGGAAACTCGGTCCAAAATTCTGGTACTCTCGTTGAAAGTGATATACTCGCGAATCCCCGGCATCCTCACTTTTCACTTTTTGCGCCGATGTCATTGTCGCGCGTCTGTATACTGGAAAAAGTATCAGGGAATGTAATATAATAATGAAATACGCAACCTTCCTAGTCGTCGGACCACGTTGTCGTGCCGTACAAAGGTTACTTTTTACAACACCGTTCACTGTACTTTAACACTGTTTTTATCACGTCGGGGTCACCAATGTAGAAGGTGTGGTCCCGTAAATAAATAAAGTCTTATTTCCAAAAATGAAAACTGTAGTTTATTATCACAAAACGTGTACAGGGTTTTTTACTTATCCTACGCGTGCTTCACGCAAGGTCACAGGTGCACAGATTGGCGTTCGCGCCCGCCGGTCGAACGCAGCGCATTGACATAACAGAATAGGGTCCCTACACCAGCATAAGCCAGGCCCTCTCCAAACATGGTGTCGATCCCACTATTGCCGGGTGGATTGACAGCATGTTAAGAGACAGAGCTATACAATTTACTGTGAATGATACCACCAGAGGGGTAGTAGCAAAAGGATGTCCCCAAGGGGGTGTCCTCTCACCTCTTTTATGGAACATTGTGGTCAATGAGCTGATTAGCTGGCTCAACGACCGCAACTTCCTCACAGTAGGCTATGCAGACGACCTGACCATACTCATCAGCGGACGAGTTGAGAGTGTGATATGTGACCGAATGAGGTCCGCATTAAAGGTCGTCGAACAGTGGTGCATCAAACACAATCTAACAGTGAACCCAACAAAGACGGAACTAATCCTGTTCACAAACAAACGGAGTCTAGGCAACCTTAAACTTCCTAAACTTTTCAACACCAGTCTGTCCCTCAGCAAGGAAGTCAAGTATCTAGGGGTGATACTAGACAACAAACTCCTCTGGAATAGACATCTCGAAGGTAAACTAAACAAAGCCACCATCATATTTTACCAATGTAAAAGACTGCTTGGCAAAAGCTGGGGGCTATCACCGAAAATAACGATGTGGCTGTATAAGACTGTTATACGTCCCATAATCACATACGGAGCCGTTGCCTGGTGGTCCAAAACAGAGCAAAGAACCGTAATCAACAAGCTGCAGAAATTCCAAAGATTGGCATGCTCTGCGATAACAGGCTGCATGCGAACAACCCCCACAGTCGCCCTTGAAGTAGCTCTGGATCTAACACCCCTGGACCTGTTTATACAACAGGAAGCCTCCATGGCTGCTATAAGGCTTAAACACCTGGGTCTGTGGTACAACCAAGAGGGTCCTCACTCCAAATTGTGGAATAATTTAGTGAAACATGAGTCACTAATCGCAGCCCCATGCGACAGGATCCCTAAACAATACATTTTCGAAAAAAATTACCAAATACAGTTATTTGAAAGTGACCAAGACTACTCTGGCATACATGAAGTCCGAATTTATACGGACGGTTCCAAGATGGGGATTGGCACTGGAGCCGGAATATTCTCACAAGACCTAAATATCAAAACTTCACTAGCACTAGGCCAACACAGTTCGATATTTCAATGCGAATGTGTTGCAATAATAAACGCAGCTACCACGGCCCTGTCTAGAGGTATGAAGGAACTGAACATCCGCATACTGACCGACAGTATGGCCGTCCTAACAGCACTGGAGGCCAACACGATCAACTCCAGCATTGTCTACGAATGCCACCGAGTCTTGGATCGTTTAGCATCCAACAACAACAGCGTAATCCTACAATGGATTAAAGGGCATAGCGGATCACACGGGAACGATGCCGCCGATGAGCTGGCAAGAAGGGGATCTTCCACAACAGTGGCTGGACCCATACCCATTCTGCCACTCCCATTCAGCCAATTGCGCTCATGGGTAAGACAGCGTACTCGTGCTGCACATAATAAGCGTTGGGTAGATCAAACAAGCTGTAGACAGTCCAAGCTGGCGATGACTGCAGTCTCGCCGCGTTTGACCTGTAGACTGCTAAGCCTTAATCGTCCGGACCTCCGAATAGTTGTAGGCACACTTACAGGTCACCTACCTTTAAACCGACAACTATTCATCATGAATGCGACAGACAGCCCCCTATGTAGGGGATGCCTGGACGCAGAGGAAACAGCCGCCCACGTAATCCTGGAGTGCGTGGGTTTGGCCGCAAAACGGGCAGAAACCCTCAAAGACGTGAGGTCGCTCCTAGAAGCCTGTGAACGCCCCAGGAGGCTTCTGCGCTTCTGGAAGGAGCTGGGATGGCTTAACTAGCCATACCGATGCTATGTTCACGCATAACGGACCAAATGAGAGTCTAAATGCGGAGAAAAGAGCCCATCACCAATACCAATACCAATACCAAAGCCTTTTGGTTGGAACTTCGATAAAACTACCCCCCCTCCCTCCTCTCGAGAAATCAACCCCTAAGAGATTAAAAAGGGGTAAATAAGATTAAAATCGATATGGGTGTCGTAATTGAAGATTTATGGTATGTTGATTGCAAAAATGTCATCAATTTTGAAATCTGGTGCGGTGGATATGATTCAACCCTTAATGGTTTAAGAAAAGAGTTAAAATTTTGTATAGATAAGTAATGTAAAATAGACATAGGCATAACAACTTTAATCGCGATAGATTTGGAGCACTTTCTACTAATTTTCCATTCAAACTTATCCATTCGCTTATATAATAAATGCTAAAGAAAGAATGCACTGTAAACCGCTGAATAGATTTTAGTGAAATTTGATATGGACATAACTTGAACCGTGGAGATGGACATAAAATACTTTTTACTCTGATAAATGCTGATGAAACTATGGGTCTAATAAGGTCACCCAGTGTGCAATGGAGATGGCTATGCTCGAAGAGGGAAAGGGGGAGATCCGTTGGATAACTAAAGTAACCGACATCACACCAAGGATTGCTCAGCTGAAGTGGCAGTGGGCGGGACTCATAGCGATAAGAATCAATAGCCGTTGAGGCGGAAAAGTTCTGGAATGGTGAATTTTTTTTTCGATGTGAAATAGTTGCTATTTGGTTCCATAACTTTTTAAATGAGTTTGGTTTAGTAGTTTTTATTTCATGAACATATTTGTTAACTTGGACGATGTAATTTTCTCGATACTTGACTTATAGTGTACATTAAACCTAATCCAATCTAGAAAAATCCTACTGTAGTTTACAAAATAACCTTTAGCAGACACTAAATAGCAAAAAATAAAAATTATGCTTACTTATTTTTTGCTTTGTAGTTTTTGAAGTTGGTTTTAAAGCAGTTTTAGATTTTTTACTTTTCTTTCATTTGGAATGGGTTCTCTCTTTTCCTAATTATGCTTGGAGACTAATACAGGATCAACGGTGGAACGAGCTAGCCCAAAAGGTGCCTATTCACCCTTGCTTTGAAGATCAACGGGTTATAAGAACTCGGAAACATAGACGCAGGGAGTGAGTTTTACTCCTTTGCTGTGCGCAATATAAAATATGATGATCAGTGCTTTGTGTGACACTTAAGAATATTAACCAAGAAAGGGTAGCCCACAGTGCGTCTGTATGTCCATTGGAAGAAGGAGAATGACGGTATGAGCACACTCTCCGAAGTATAGTCTGTAAAAGACCGACCGACAGGCAACTTTGTAGCGGCGAGCTAGGGTGTGAAACTTGCTTTCACTAGTTCTATCTCTCGCTAATTAGCCTCTCAGCTCTGATTGGATCGTGTCCAGTGCAGGTAGTTGATATTTTGCTGAGCCGTCCCAAAGGTGACTGCAATACTCCATGCAAGGTTGGACTCGAGCTTTACAGAGAGTTAAAAGCTGTCCCTGCATGAAATATCGTTTGATCTTATTTAGGACGCCCAGCTTTAGCCATCTTAGTTGATTATCAAACATTTGTCGAATGCGAGGATATTCTGTTTATTGATAAAGCAAAACGCTGTCGTACACCGTAGTAGAAACAATTATAATATATATAATTATAACATATAAGGTCTCAGGCGGTAGTGCTTAGTGGATTTACATCTTCGTGGTCTATCATACCCTCTGGGGTTCCGCAAGGCTCCCTGCTTGGTCCTTTGCTTTTTATTATCTTTATTCATGATATAGGTCAGTGTTTCCATCATTCTAATCATCTCTTATTTGCAGACGACATGATTTTTTTTAAAATTGTTAATAATAATGACGACGCTGTTCGGCTTCAGGATGATCTCCGAAGGTTGGACTCATACTGTTACTTAAATACACTAGACTTGAACGTATCTAAATGTTTTCCTATAAGTTTTACCCGTAAAATCGAATCAATAAATACCATCACTGGGAATCGAACCCAGGATCTCTAGGTCTGATACTGGCGGTTGTTACTACTAGGCCAAAGAAGCGGTTAATTTTATGCTTAACATTCTTTTATCACAATCTGACCACTGATTTCAGATCGTATGGAACATATTTGAGGGGTTTTTTAAACGCTTAATTGCTGCCATAGAATTTTGTTTGAAGCACGTTCATATGTCTTCGATTTAAAAGTACATCTAGGCTTGTAAATTACAGCATGTTCATTGTGTCAAAGCTTCTTAAATTTAAGTTATGATCATGGGAGGTAAAAATAATTCACGCTTTAAGGTGGATATTATCAGGTATAGAAAGTTGAAATAGTATGCACAATTTGCTTGCGTTTATTTCATGGCAGATCCAAATGTTATCTGTTAAGTTTACAGAGGGATTGAGGCACAGCCGCAGTTGCCAGCGATGGAGACGACGCCACCAGCGGGTATCTGGCCGCCGAAGCTGACAGCACCGATGACCGGGATTTGACCACCGACCACAGTCGTGCCACCGACGGCAAAATCGCCTCCGACCGCGAGTTCACCGAAGCCGTTGGAGACGAACGGGCCAGCAACGGGGATGGAGGCCGTAGCGGCCACGCTTGGCACTCCAGCGCCGTAGCCGACGGGCCAGCCAGCACCGTAGCCGACGGGCCAGCCAGCGCCGTTTCCGACAGGCCAGCCAGCGCCGTTTCCGACGGGCCAGCCAGCGCCGTAGCCAAGGGGCAAGCCAGCTCCGTAGCCAATTCCATTGATGCCATAGCCGTATACATCTAAACCAGCACCAACCAGGCCAGTGTTGCCATAGCCGTAGGGACCATATCCGTTGAGGGCGCCAAGAGAGCTGCTTACGGCTTCGGCTTCGAAGGCAAGTCCTGAGTAGCCCAGACCGCGGTTCAAACACTGGCTGTAGGCATTCTAAAAAAAGTAGGAGAAAGGTAGTGAAGTCCAAGTAATTTTGTAGGAAACCTGCTCTTTATTTGACCACCATAGCATTATAACAATCTTCATTTATAAATTATAAAAATATCGTTTTTATCCTCTTGTTGTTCCAGTGCTCGACTTTATTATTTTAGCCCAATAAAAGTTATTTAAAATTTAAAGTTAAGGTGTATAGTAATTAAAATAGCTAGAAATACTTGCACACATTTCTGGCTGTAACGTGTTTTATTAACCTTATCAGTTAGAAATAAATACGGTTTCAAAAGGGGTGTGTTAAGAAGTAACCACGTGAAAATAAAATAAAAGTCATAGAAAAGCAAAGTTAACTTACCTGGATCAGTAAAGCTTGGAGGCAGAGCAAGAAAAAGGTGGAGGTCGACATAATTGTTGATATTCAAGTTCCTGAAAACCTTCGAATAATGTTTTAAATACTAAAAAACGCCGTATATATAGGTCGAAAAGCTTAGAATTAGTTAAGCAACTGATAACTTATCGCGTTAGTTGGCGCATTACTTTCGTAACCTATTTCTTACTGTAGGTCATTTCAAAAGCGATAAAACATGCAACAGTTTCCATATAAGCTACGACCAAGTTTTAGGAAATCACAGTTTCATTTTGGAATTCAAAATGGCAGCCAAAGTAGTACTCTTCATCGCCTCAGCTGTTCTGGTTCAGGTATGTTTAAGATTTTAAATTTATTTTTTATTATAAGAAGTGTTTGGGCAAGAAACTGGAGTTGAATTTCTTCAATAAAAGCAATGTTTTTTGCTAAATATAACTTTACTTGGTAATTTTTAAATATATCTTAGGAGCGTATCGTTACAGACAATGAATTTGTGAGAAGAGAGAAAAAATAACAAAAAATAAAAATTACAACCACCGACGTTAGCCAAATTCCTGTACACGGACATTAGCACATGCACATTCTACGGCAATTGCCGCTGAGTTTTGGTGAGGCGTTAGAGGCGCAAACATCCTCCCCCCGTTGAAGGATTGAAGATCTTCAACACTGATGATCATCATTAGGCAGGCGGCATAACCGAACCAAAGGTCGTCGTATGGATCCTTTAGTTGTGTGAAGGTCTGCTACTCTGAGGATGCAATCTGAACCTGGATACAATCGCTCGACTCTTCCTAAGCGCCAATTCAGGGGTGGGTTATTATCTTCATGGATTAGTACCATATCTCCAACATTCAGTGTGACTTTAGATACCTTCCATTTTGTTTTCTGTTGCAATTCTGATATAAATTCTGTTTGCCATCTTCGCCAAAAGTGCTGACGTATTTGTTCCAAACGGGCATAACGATTTAGAGACGTTTGCTTCAAATCTTCTAGAGCAGGTGACGGCAGGGCGTTCAAAGGTCTTCCAAGAAGAAAATGCCCGGGAGTTAAAGAAAGGAGATCAGTTGGCGAGGACGACATAGGACAAAGAGGACGACTATTTAAAATTGCCTCTACTTGTGCTAACAATGTACTTAATTCTTCAAAAGAAAGATGTGTATTTCCCATGACCCTTTTGATATGATATTTTGAGGATTTCACCCCTGCCTCCCACATTCCACCAAAATGGGGCGCGTAAGCCGGTATAAAATGAAACTTAATTCCTTCCTGAGCCGCAGACTCAGATAGGGACTCATTGTTTTTAGAAAGAAAATCAGACAACTCTTTCGCGGCTGCCACGAAATTTCTGCCATTCGCGCTACGAATCTGCGAAACGTCATAATATAAGCATCTTTAGATAAATCCGACACAGCCTCGAGATGTACACATTTGAACCGTAAACAGATAAAAATACACAAATAACATTTTACCAATCTAGCACCTCGGCCCTTTCTATTTAAAATAAAAAAGGGACCAGCATAATCAACCCCCACGGATGTAAATGGAAAATTTACTGATAGTCGATGAGCCGGTAAATTACCCATTTTTGGCAAAAGCGTCTGACCGCGAACACGAGTGCAGGTAGTACAATTTCTGACGACACTTCTAGCAAGCCTTCTCCCATTAATTGGCCATACCATTTCTCGGAGAGTTGCCAATAGCAGTTGGGGACCAGCGTGGAGATTCCTAACATGTTCGCGTTCAAACAATAATTTGGTTAAATAATGTGATGAATCCAGTAATATGGGATGCTTCTTTTCATACGGATAGTTTGATAATTCGCCCTCCTACTCTTATTACTGCATTTTCATCTAAAAATGGTGATAAAGATAATATTTTAGACTTACTACTTAAAGGTATACCATTTAATAATCTCTTATATTCGACATTAAAACATTGACTTTGAATTATTATACATATTAAAATAAATGAATTAGCGTATTCTTCTGCCTTTAAAATACCTGAGAATTTATTGGATTTATTTTTAGGATTTAGATTATGTATGTAGCGTAATACGTAGGCTAAGATTCTTTGTATTTTAGAAAAACTTGAGAATTTATTAAAATCTATGAGTGGTTGATCTTCAGTAACAATGGATAACGCCTTTATCTCAGGTAAGTATTCTAACACATTGTTGCTCAGCACCGGCCAATCAGATTCATTTTGTAGCAAAAACGAAGGTCCGCACCACCATAATTCCATATTGGAGAGTTGTTCGACCTTACAACCACGAGAAATAAGATCGGCGGGATTCTGTGCTGTTGGAACATAGCGCCAAGAATGTGGATTTGTTAATTCTAGAATTTCGCCTACTCTATTTGCAACAAACTGTTTTAGTTTATTGGGATTAGAATTAATCCATGCCAAGACTACACTTGAATCACACCAATGAACTATACGCGCGGGAACAAGTCTCAAGGAATCAAGAACACTTTTGCACAACCTAGCAGCTACCAGTGCTGCACAAAGTTCCAAACGAGGTATAGTGCATGGCTTCAGAGGTGCAACCTTTGATTTAGAGTAAAGCAATTTCGAAGTGATTTGATTCTCGTTATTTATTGATCTAATTTAGACACAACTGCCATAAGCGCTCTGAGAAGCATCACTAAATGTGTGTAACTCTATTAATATTGGGCTATCGCAAATAGTTCTCCGTGGTATCTGTAGATTTGAAAGCAAGTGAAAATCGTTAAAAATTTCCTTCCATCTCTCTTTAATCCCTGCTGAGACTGGTTCGTCCCATCCTGCACCTTCCATCCATAGTTTTTGAAGAAGCATTTTAGCCCGAATAATAAAAGGACTTAACAGACCCAAAGGATCATAAATTTGAAAAGAATTGGAAAGTAATACCTTTTTTGCGATGACATCTACTTGAGGTGGAATTTTAATAGGAAAGTTAAAGCAGTCTTTAGATGGATCCCAACCGAGACCGAGAGTACTAGTTGACTCACTCAAGGTCAAATGGTCTTGAGAACCTAAATCTGAATTTTCAAATAATATTGTTGAATTAGTTTTGAATTTACGTAATGGAAAACAAGCTGAACTAAGCTCATTTGTAACCGAATTTAGAATGTATTTTAACTGTATTTCGTTATCACAACCAGTAATTAAGTCATCAACGTAAAAATCGTTTTTTATTATGTTCCTAATATACTCATCACTGCATTCTTCGCCAACTTGCTTAAGACACCTGGTACTTAGGTAACTTGCACTGGCCGTTCCGTAAGTAACAGTGTTAAGTTGAAACGATTTGATAGTGTGATGCTCATCCTCTCTCCACAAGATCAACTGCAAGTTTCTATCCTCTTCACTAACCTTTATTTGACGGTACATTTTAGCGATGTCGCCGGTCAAAAGAAATTTATGTTGTCGTGATCGGATTAAAATGGAGAAAAGAGATTGTTGGACGTTAGGGCCCACCATCAACACATCATTCAAAGAGTACCCAGATGTAGTGGGTGAGGAGCCATCGAAAACTACACGCAGCTTAGTTGACTCACTTTCTTCTTTGAAGACCGCGTGATGGCATAAAAAGTATGATGGATTTGGTACTTGTATAGGTGAAGGAGATAAATGACCCAAGTCATGGTATTCTCTCATAAAATGTAAATATTGCATTTTTAGTTCAGGTTTTTTTCTGAATCGTTTTTCTAGATTTAGCAGCCTTTGTTTGGCTCGAAAGTAAGACTCACCGAGGCAGTCGGGAGTGTCTTTCAGAGGCAACTTCACACAAAACCTGCCATCAGCAGAACGAGTTGTATTCATTTCAAAATGTCTTTCGGAAGCAATTTCGTTTGAGCTGAGAACTATCTTTTGCGGAAGTTCTTCGAGCTCCCAGAATCTCCTTAGTATTTCGTTAGTTTCGGATGTAGTATGAGAAGTTATAGCATGATTGCAGTGAACTTCCCTGTGATACACTGGACTTGTAGGTCCAGCCACAATCCAGCCAAATTTAGAGCTGCGAAGGTTTAGTTTGCTGAATCCAAGAGACCTCTGTTCACAGCCAAGAACGTCCCAGAAGAGATCTGCTCCTATTAAGATATCAACTGGTGCAGGTTGGTCAAAGAATGGATCAGCTAATTTAATGTATTTAGGTAAGTTTAGATTTCCAATATTAACGGGTGTTTTTGACAACATTCCTGTTAATTCTTCAAGGACATATAAAAATAGTGTTATTTGGTAAGTATCATGTATGGATTTTACTTTTACTGAACAACTTTCAATTTGTTTGTTGGTGCAACTGTTTCCTATTCCAATTACATTGATTGCATTTAAAGGTGTAGTATTTAGTGATAACTTTTGCAGTAGAGTTTTAGCTATGAATGATGATTGACTACCACAGTCAAGCAACGCGCGAACCCTCTCAACTTTACCATTTTCAGGATTAATAATATCAATAACTGCAGTAGAGAGAAGCACTTGATTAGAATTGCCATCAGAAAATGCTACTACAGAATCATTTTCAGTTTTACTTTCAGCTACGTTAGATGTACTACAGCCAGCTACAACATCAGGATCATGTAACAGAGTGTTGTGTTTTTGATTACATTGACGACAAGGACCCATTCTACAATCACTTAAAGGATGTCCTTGACGCAAACAATTTTTGCACAATTTATATTTTGATAAGTAAATATTTTTCCTTTAAACTCTTTGATTTGAATGTCGAGCAATCATAAATTCTGTGGTTACTATTGCAAATAATACACAGAAATTGCGAATTATTTTGATTTAAATTTGAAGTGTTAAAAACACTTGTATTTTTAGTATTGTCTGATTTAAAAGTATTTGAACTATTGTAATGAATGGGACGAAAATTTTGATCTTTAAAGTTTGAATTCGTTGTATGCCTGATGCTGTTGCTCGAGGTTTGCTTATTCATGTTTTTATTGCAATTTAAAGACTGAAGAACATCAGCTCGATCTACTAAAAATTTATTAAATTGTTTCAATGTAGGAATATCATTAAGGGTGTTACGAAATTCTTCCCACTTTAAACTTGTATTACTGTCTAATTTATTCGAAAGCATAAAAATAATGAGTACATCCTAATGCTGAGTCGGAAGACCAAGACTTGTGAGCGCTCGGAGATTTTTTGTCACGTGATCAACGAGAAAGCGTAATGATTTTTCCGATTCTCGAGTAATAGGATGAATTTTAAATAATGAATCTAAATGGTAATTAATTAGTAGTCTTTTGTTATTGTAGCGTTCGCAGAGAAGCTGCCACGCTTCGTTATAATTTGCAGATGAGACACTTAAATTAGATATGATACGGGCAGCGTCACCTTCCAAATACGAAATTAAATAATAAAATTTGTGTATATCAGAAATGTTTGTTCTATTATGGATCAGATTTACGACGGTGTCACGGAATTCAAGCCAACGAAAACAAGATCCATCAAATTTCGAAATTTGAATCTGTGGCAATTTTATACCCAAGTCAAAATCAGGGCACTCGTGGACTGATTTATTCTGCACGGAATAATTTTGTTTTAAAATGGCTTTAGCTGCTGCGATACATTGAATAAATAAGTCCTCAATAAGTTCCCGTTCATCAATCTCAGATGATAAATTTTCCGAATTTAAAACTTCTATCTCAGTCTGCAAATCGTCAAACCTGGTTGACAGACTTTCAATTTTGTTTAATTTTAAATTTAATTCAGCAAATTCAACATCCGTTTTCACTTTACTATTATCGCTCAGTTTGTCTAAGTAATTTTTAAATTTTGTGATTTGTCCCTTAATGGAACTGCGTTTAGTATAGAGTGACCTTAAGCTTGTAATAGATAAACTGGGAACGGACAAATTAGGCGAAAGCTGATTAGGCTTAGGCGAAGTAGGCGTTGTCATTTTATTTTGAAGATCACGACAACAAAAAATAAACCTTAACTGTCAACCAAGTCTAAAGAAAATCAAAACGGAATTTATTTCGTTAAGTTCGATAATAATTGTAATAATTAAAGGCTTATCTGACTTTCGGTAGCTGACGAGGTGGTTTGCAGGCGGCTGGGATGACCCCGAATCCAACAAACACCACCCACTTCGGTAAAACGGCAGTCACCTTCACCGAACAACGCGTTCACTCTGGAATGTTCGTTATTATCGGGTCAAAAAACGTACACCAAATAATTAAGCACTGTTGAATCCGTTAAAATGATATTGAAATTATTATGTAAAAGTTACTGTATACTATGAATTTATTTCGAACTAAACTATTAACTGCTACTGCTAATATGAAAACTGAACTTTATTAACCCACTTGCTCCTACTGTGTCTTTAACGACACACCAACTTAAAAAAAATATTCTGTTGTACGAGGGTACTTTATTTTTTTATTTTATATTGCTACTAGCTGTTGATGCCTTAGTCAGTCATAGTAGAGTGGTAACCGTGATATGCAGTTTATTGTTTTTGTGCAAAATGAGGTTAAATTACGTGCTTATTAAAATGATAAATACAGGGTAATTTGAAATATTGTTTTATGCTGTTTTTAATTTATTTGTTATCTAATTATCAATAGTCGGTTCCTAATAATCTCGAAAATAAAAAAATACGGTATATTTATAAGATATTCATCAAGTATTTTCGTTTTACTTTGTCTGTTCCGTAAAAGACACAGTAGGAAAATGTACTACTATCAGTAGTACTTATATTTGTTACAGGGCTTTACGACAAACTTTCACTCTGAACGAGATTACTGAGAAATAAGAGCAAAATGATGAAAAAATAGTTCCAGACTCTATAACTATCATCATCACATTCATATCAGCGGCATGAGAACGACTGCTGGGTATGGGTAGCCATCGAACAATCGTTGTGAAGATCCTCTAAGGCCTAAGGATCTTCACGTTGATCGGTCGTTGGCGGGCTGCCCTCATCCAGGAGCTTTCCGCGATCTTCACCAGATCATTGGTCCATCTTGTTGGGGGCCTACTCACAGAGTCGCCATTCTAGAACCACCCCGCCCCATCCGCTAACGGTTCTTCTCGCTATGTGTCCCGCTTACTACCACTTCACCTGAACAATTCTTCGAGGGATGAAGGTTTACTTTTGATTTCCTGCGGAACTCCTCACTTCCGATTCGATCAAGCAGGGAAACGGCAAGCATGTCTTTCTACATTGCACGCTGGGTGACGTTACCTTACATCATGCCTCCGCAAAATTGTAAGTAACGGATGAAGACTCTGGAGACAACATTTTGTTTTTCTTCAAAATGTCCCTGGGCCTTTACTCGGAGCACTTGCTGAATTTGTAACATGAATGACTTCTTTGATGAATGTAAGTTGAGTCATTTTATTATTTCCCATGCTGGACTGAGCGCAAAAGACAAGTATAAAATGCGTCTAATGCGGGTACATAGAGTAAAAGTGTCTTCCAACTGTCAGGGCTGATGAATGAAGGATATTCGAAAACTATTGTAAACGATGAGCTGGCGACCTGTCGCTATTGCCTAACGTCTGACCGCCTCCGTGATCTAGTGGTACAACCACCAGTATCAGACCCAGAGGTCCCGGGTTCGATTCCCAGCGGGAATACATATTGTATTCGGTTTGGTTGGTGGATGGTCTTGTTCTAAGACCGCCTGGCTAGCTACCACCATCTTATCTAAATCTGACAACAATGTTTTCAGCAATGTTGTGTTCCGGTAGTTAGAGATAAGGTAGCCGTTCCTCAGTGATTGAGGATTCCGAGAGGGGCTCGCTTCCATCTTCAGCCTTATCACTAGGTATGATGAAGGCTAAGAGTCTTCCCGCCGTTCATAAAAAAAAAACGCCTTAATACCTGAGACCCAACCAATGCCAAATATGGCGTCGTCGTCGAGGTGTGGATATGAGAGTGATTCTTTGGGTGTTTTACTTTATTTCTCCTATATATGTCGAAGCCTACAGAAATCGACGTAGTGAAAGATCATAGTAGTAGATTCTCCTACTGTGTCGTTTACGACACGGCATTTTCCAGCTTTTCTTGAACTGAAATATTTTTTTTATTATTTTTTATCAGTTTTATGTTTCCGTTCTGTGAAGTATACGAAATTTCAAGTCAATTGTGCAAAAAAAGTTAATTCAGGAACAAGTGGGTTAAAGACAAAAATAATTTATAGCTAATTTATTATATGGGAAATCACTCTTCAGTTGTATAAAATATTAAATTCAAAAGTGCAACTGTTGCGAAAAATTAAAAAAAAAAACTCACTTGCGACGATGATTTGCACTTTTGGTTTTTATCTAGGTCCTAAATAGGTATAAAGAAACTTTAGCACAAGTAAAAAACAATTTGGGTTATGGATAATAAGGATACGGCACAACCGCTCGCGCTTTCTGTCTCTTTCTCGTTCGTAAAAATTATAAGTAAACTTTAACTATTTTCTATGTTTAGGATTTAAACAAGGAATGGTATATATAATATGGAATTTGGAATTTTATGGATAAAAGGATGGCACTTATCTTTTTCTAGTTGAAAACTGCGCAGCCGCCAAGTACAATTCTTTTGATGAATCGTTGATCTTCGCAAACAAACGTAGAAAACTTCGATATTCTTGATGTGATAAGTACTTAAATCCATATAGTAAGTCCTTTTGCTTCGTAATTTTTCTGCTTGAACCGTTGATAATGGCGTTGGCAAATCGAGCCTTTTCCAATTAAATAAATTCGTGTCCTGTCACGGTCGCCAAAAACTTTTCTTGTTTGGGCAAGAAACTGGAGTTGAATTTCTTTAATAAAAGCAATGTTTTTTGCTAAATATAACTTTACTTGGTAATTTTTAAATATATCTTAGGAGCGTATCGTTACAGACAATGAATTTGTGAGAAGAGAGAAAAAATAACAAAAAATAAAAATTACAACCACCGACGTTAGCCAAATTCCTGTACACGGACATTAGCACATGCACATTCTACGGCAATTGCCGCTGAGTTTTGGTGAGGCGTTAGAGGCGCAAACAAGAAGATTTTGTACAAAATTCACTGTTAAGTAAAAAAAAGTAGTTATATTTATTTCTATAAATATATTTATATCTTAATTATTTATAGAATGATTTGTGCCAATGCTTGAACAACTACGGCCCTGGCCTCATCGCCAACGGTCTCGGGATCAACAACTTAGCCGTCAACCCAATTGGTCTGTACGGCAACGGCCTGAATGCTCTTGACTTTGTCACTCCTGGCTACAACACCATTGGCTTGGCCAACTCTGCGCTGCTGGGTTATAATTGTAATTGATTTTTTGACTAACTTCATCTCTTGTGGTGACTTTTGGAAGTGCTTCCCTCTTTATAATAGAAAGTTTTGAACGAAATTCGCTGTTAGGTAAAAAAATCTCTCTGTGTCTGTCAGTTTATATAATTATATCATATTTATTTACAGAATGCTTTGAGCCAGTGCTTGAACAGCTACGGCCCTGGCCTCATCGCCAACGGCATTGGGATCAACAACTTAGCGGTCAACTCACTTGGTCTGTACGGCAACGGCCTGAACGCACTTGACCTGGTCACCCCTGGCTACAACACCATTGGCTTGGCTAACTCTGCGCTGCTAGGCGGTGTGGGCTACGGCTTGGGCGGTGTGGGCTACGGCTTGGGTGGTGTAATCCCCAGCTACGGTGCTGGCCTCGTCGGCTACCCCGATCTCATCGGCTACCCGAATCTCGGCGGCATCGGCTCGAGCGGCCCCCTCCCTGTGTCTACCATCTCACCCATCGGCCCCAGCGGGCTCGCCGTGGCGTCTGAGAACGCTATCGAAGGCATTCTACAAGTCGCCGGCTCACTGCCGTTCCTGAGCGCCGTGGCGTTCGAAGGCGCGCTGCCGACTGCTGGCTCCGGCGTCGCCACGTGCGGCTGCGGCAACGGCGCTGTCGGCATCCTCAGCGAGGGCTTCCCCGGTCCCACCCTCGGAGCTTACGGCACTGCCTGGCCCGGATACGCCACCATCGGCACCGGCATCGGCGGCATCTATTACTAAATCAATGTATCAAACAAACTGTACGAAAATAAATGAACTTTATTGCAAATCGTTTCTTTTGTATTTATTTGAAGTATGTTAGTGCCCAAACAATCCAATCCATCGTTAACCCCCCGTTCTCACTGGCGAAAAATTTACAAGAAAACATTTTTTAAAGGTTATACATTTGCGGCCATACTGAGAGAATACATTATTTGGAAGCTCCTATAGAAAGCCAAACATTGGACATCCTTTCATCGGACGTGCTCTATTTTACAACATGTTTTCTTATAAATATTTTGCTTCTGGAAGCGAGCGTAAATCTAATATTCCTGGGCAACA
The DNA here is from genome assembly GCA_910589605.1 of Chrysoteuchia culmella. NCBI lineage: Eukaryota > Metazoa > Arthropoda > Insecta > Lepidoptera > Crambidae > Chrysoteuchia > Chrysoteuchia culmella. Next base: position 3,397,214 of record OU342669.1, read on the forward strand.
TTGCCAGGAATAGAAGGTCACAAAGCGCGTTGAAAGCTTTTTGATTACTTGTTATTAGCTAATGTGTCATAGGAAATATAAGTTCGATTTCACTCATACCATGAACGAACTTTCTCTAACTGTATGAAGTATTTAAATTAGAATCGCTATTCGTGTAAATAGTTAGGATGATATTTATCCTTTTTTTTTCGACGCACATTACAAGGCTTCGAACCTCAATTGGGAGACCAATGGATCGGATTTCCAGAGTTTGCAGGCTCAAGTCCCGCTGCAGATACGAATACGATCATTTGTACCTGAGTCATGGAGGTTTATATATATTTCTACACATAAATACTTCTGCATCTGTCTGTCTGTCAGTTTTGAAGATAGGATCATCAAATTTTGTATTTAAGCTGTCGATTAAAAATAAACATTGAGCTATCTCGACGTTTTCGAAAATTCTACCCCCAAAGGGGTGAAAAGGGGGATGAAGTTGAGTAAGAAAAGTCCTTTATTTTCACAGTAAAAGTCAATTAGTTTTCATTAGGCTTTTGGTTGGAACTTCGATAAGACCACCCCCCCTCTCTCCTCTCGAGAAATCAACCCCTAAGAGATTTAAAAGGGGTAAATAAGATTAAAATCGATATGGGTGTCGTAATTGAAGTTTTATGGTATGTTGATTGCAAAAATGTCATCAATTTTGAAATCTGGTGCGGTGGATATGATTCAACCCTTAATGGTTTAAGAAAAGAGTTAAAATTTTGTATAGATAAGTAATGTAAAATAGACATAGGCATAACAACTTTAATCGCGATAGATTTGGAGCACTTTCTAGATAAGATAGATAGATAGATAGATAAAATCATTTATTCGCATCACAAACATACATGCACATAAACAAAATAAAAGAAAAGAAAAATAAACAAACTACTTACAGACTAACAAAAATAAGCGGGCACATAGGTTCGTATAGAGACCTACCCATGAAATCAAACTATTGTTTAATTTCATAAGTACCTATATCTGTGCATGTGTGTCATAGCGATGCAAAGAGGCAAAAGCTCAGCGTATATTTTTGCCCCGAAGGAACAAAACACTGGTTTTCAGCTTTCACCCGTAGAAAAACGCGAGAGACGCATTAACAAAATCGGACGCCCTGTTATTATTTTAAAAAAGATTCTAACATTTTAATTTTGCATTTTAAATTAAATAAAATAGGTGCAGCAAATAATCATAAATAATTAAATAATTTTTAATACAAAAAAAATTTGATTGATTAATATAATATAAATAAAATATATTATCATGCCTTGAATAAATTAATTGAAAGTGAGTCTAAAATCTAATAAATCATAAAATTAATATCAGTTCAAAATTAATAAATTCTATTAAATTAATAATATGCAAAAAATTCAATCTCATTAAAATGAAACTAAAATTCCATCATCACCAGAACCTGCAACCAGTCGACTATTTTTGCGTACTTAGATTTTGTAGTTCCAATAGTGCTATTTTAATATTGTTTTTGAATGTATATTTTGATGTTAATTGCCTCATTGGGGGCGGTATATTGTTCCAGCACTTAGTCGCCTGGTAGCGGAAACTACCTGTAAAAGCCACAGTCCTATGCACGTGAGATGCCAATAGAGGGCGAATTGACCTGCCATCGCCTGACCCATACTGTGTGTGAAATTTGCGAAAATTCAGCTTATCGTACAAATACTCTGGGTTTTTAAATTTCATAAGGTCAAACATTAAAATCGCCAGATGCAACCGTCTGCGTGACTCCATATTAAGGATAGAGGCTTTATTTAAAAAGGGAGACACGTGTGTACGAGGAGGGATGTTAAAACAAAATCGGCCACAAGCATTCTGAACACGCTGTATCATCCTTTTGGATCCGGACAATAAACGGGGGCCATACACTAAATCGCCATAATTGAGTACCGATAGAATCAGTGACTCACATAAGGCGATACGCGATTTTTCAGAGAGATAATTCCGAATCTTATAGAGGATTTTCAACCTATAAAAGCAACTTTTGACCAAACTCAAAACATGATTCTCGAAGCGCAACCTATCATCAAATAGTATACCCAGGTTCCTGGCTTGCTTCACACACTCAACATCAGAACCTAGAATTTGAAGTTTGGGATTACAATTATGAATACGTTCAGTCTGTTTTTGTGAACCTAAAATCATAAACTTTGATTTTGTTGGGTTTAGAACGAGAGCGTTATTGGTCGACCATACGGCTATAGCATCCAGATCTACATTTACATTGCGCAGAGCATCAGATATTTTATCCGGGGCAGCTGATGTGTAAAGCTGAACATCATCAGCGTAGCAATGAAACCGGCAATGCCTAATTACAGAAGGAAGGTCTGCACTGTAAATAATAAATAATAGAGGTCCAAGAATGGAGCCTTGCGGGACACCACGGTTAACTAACCTAGGTTGCGACATTAAAAGTGAGCCATCTGCTCTCCGGAGTTTGACAGACTGATAACGTTCACTAAGGTAACTGTCAAAGAGTCGTAATGCATGAGGATCGAAACCATAGAATGAAAGTTTAGATAATAATAACGGAACGCTCAGACTATCAAACGCACGAGAAAAATCAAGAAGTGTCAGCACAGTGGCCCGCCCCGCATCCTGATCCGCCAGTATATTATCAGTTACATCAAGTAGCGCTGTTACGGTACCTCGTTTCTTTCGAAAACCAGACTGAAAGGATGGTAATATGTTATAAGTTTCGATATAATCACTCAGTTGTTTGTATATAGCCTTTTCTAAAATTTTCGAGAGAAACGGTAAAATACTAATAGGTCTAAGGTCTTTTAGTTCGTTCGGTGGCTCAAAATTAGGAATAGGTGTTACCAAAGCTACTTTCCACTGCCGAGGAACCACACCAGACTCGATGGACTTATTGATAATATCCGTAATAATAGATAAAGTCCGGGGAAGAGAAAGCAGAATCATGTCTCTGCTGATACTATCGCACCCAACTGCGTTTGATTTTATGGATAATATATACTTTGCGACATCTTCCATAGAAACAGGTTCAAGTTTGAACGGGGGCGCTGCCCGATTTCGAAATTCCGAAATTCGAAATATGTTAATTGAGAGATGGGAACTTTTTCATCTCCTGGGACTTTTAAAAAGTGATCGTTGATAACATCTGCATCACCCAAAGCATCAGGAAGACCCTCACTTTTATCAGGCTTGACCAATATTTTTTCTTTTACATTTTTCCAGAATTTTTTAGAATCTTTTACATTAGAGTTAATAAAATGATTATAATATGCTCGTTTTTCATTGTCAATACTTTTAATCACTATATTCTTTAGATCTCTGTAGCACTGCCCGTCCACATTCGACTTCGATTCACGGAATTTATCACGAGCCTCATCTCGCAGATCTATCATAAACCTGACCGTGTCGGTTATCCAAGGAAGATTGTAATTAGGTTTAATTTTCGTAGACACAACAGGAGCATGCTTATCCATAAGAGACAACATGAGTGAATTAAACCTATCTACCATGCACTCCACAGACGGCTGCTTTGAAACTGACTCCCAATCAATCGCGTCAAGATCGTTTAATAGGTCTGTATGTAACATATCTTGTTATCGGTTTAGCCTTTTTTAACAGAACGGTCAAATTAATCATTGCGTGACCTAAGGGACCAGAAATATAAGACACGGTAACGTCACGGGTTTTGCAGTTTGTACACACAAGGTCGATTAAAGTACTTGCGTTTACGGAGAAGTGAGTAGGTTCAGTTACGACCTGCTGAAGATCCAAACTATTTAATAACTCATTTACTTTTTGAGCATTATTGTTATTAGCGACATCAAACATATTAATGTTAAAATCGCCCATAAGAGCTATATAATCATACTGAGCAAAACTTGAGATGGACTCCGTCAGAGCATCAATAAATTTGTCAACATTAAGCCACTGTGGCCTATACGCCGTTCCTATTCTACTAATTTTCCATTCAAACTTATCCATTCGCTTATATAATAAATGCTAAAGAAAGAATGCACTGTAAACCGCTGAATAGATTTTAGTGAAATTTGATATGGACATAACTTGAACCGTGGAGATGGACATAAAATACTTTTTACTCTGATAAATGCTGATGAAACAATGGGTTTAATAAGGTCACCAAGTGTGCAATGATGTCTATGCTCGAAGAGGGAAAGGGGGAGATCCGTTGGATAACTAAAGTAACCGACATCACACCAAGAATTGCTCAGCTGAAGTGGCAGTGGGCGGGACTCATAGCGATAAGAATCAATAGCCGTTGAGGCGGAAAGGTTCTGGAATGGTGAATTTTTTTTTTCGATGTGAAATAATTGCTATTTGGTTCCATAACTTTTTAAATGAGTTTGGTTTAGTAGTTTTTATTTCATGAACATATTTGTTAACTTAGACGATGTAATTTTCACGATACTTGAATTATAGTGTACATTAAACCTAATCCAATCTAGAAAAATCCTACTGTAGTTTACAAAATAACCTTTAGCAGACACTAAATAGCAAAAAATAAAAATTATGCTTACTTATTTTTTGCTTTGTAGTTTTTGAAGTTGGTTTTCAAGCAGTTTTAGATTTTTTACTTTTCTTTCATTTGGAATGGGTTCTCTCTTTTCCTAATTATGCTTGGAGACTAATACAGGATCAACGGTGGAACGAGCTAGCCCAAAAGGACTTGCTTTGAAGATCAACGGGTTATAAGAACTCGGAAACATAGACGCAGGGAGTGAGTTTCACTCCCTTGCTGTGCGCAATATAAAATATGATGATCAGTGCTTTGTGTGACACTTAAGAATATTAACCAAGAAAGGGTAGCCCACAGTGCGTCTGAATGTCCATTGGAAGAAGGAGATTGACGGTATGAGCACACTCTCCGAAGTATAGTCTGTAAAAGACCGACCGACAGGCAACTTTGTAGCGGCGAGCTAGGGTGTGAAACTTGCTTTCACTAGTTCTATCTCTCGCTAATTAGCCTCTCAGCTCTGATTGGATCGTGTCCAGTGCAGGTAGTTGATATTTTGCTGAGCCGTCCCAAAGGTGACTGCAATACTCCATGCAAGGTTGGACTCGAGCTTTACAGAGAGTTAAAAGCTGTCCCTGCGTGAAATATCGTTTGATCTTATTTAGGACGCCCAGCTTTAGCCATCTTAGTTGATTATCAAACATTTGTCGAATGCGAGGATATTCTGTTCATTGATAAAGCAAAACGCTGTCGTACACCGTAGTAGAAACAATTATAATATATATAATTATAACATATAAGGTCTCAGGCGGTAGTGCTTAGTGGATTTACATCTTCGTGGTCTATCATACCCTCTGGGGTTCCGCAAGGCTCCCTGCTTGTTCCTTTGCTTTTTATTATCTTTATTCATGATATAGGTCAGTGTTTCCATCATTCTAATCATCTCTTATTTGCAGACGACATGATTTTTTTTTAAATTGTTAATAATAATGACGACGCTGTTCGGCTTCAGGATGATCTCCGAAGGTTGGACTCATACTGTTACTTAAATACACTAGACTTGAACGTATCTAAATGTTTTTCTATAAGTTTTACCCGTAAAATCGAATCAATAAATACCATCACTGGGAATCGAACCCAGGATCTCTAGGTCTGATACTGGCGGTTGTTACTACTAGGCCAAAGAAGCGGTTAATTTTATGCTTAACATTCTTTTATCACAATCTGACCACTGATTTCAGATCGTATGGAACATATTTGAGGGGTTTTTTAAACGCTTAATTGCTGCCATAGAATTTTGTTTGAAGCACGTTCATATGTCTTCGATTTAAAAGTACATCTAGGCTTGTAAATTACAGCATGTTTATTGTGTCAAAGCTTCTTAAATTTAAGTTATGATCATAGGAGGTAAAAATAATTCACGCTTTAAGGTGGATATTATCAGATATAGAAAGTTGAAATAGTATGCACAATTTGCTTGCGTTTATTTCATGGCAGATCCAAATGTTATCTGTTAAGTTTACAGAGGGATTGAGGCACAGCCGCAGTTGCCAGCGATGGAGACGACGCCACCAGCGGGTATCTGGCCGCCGAAGCTGACAGCACCGATGACCGGGATTTGACCACCGACCACAGTCGTGCCACCGACGGCAAAATCGCCTCCGACCGCGAGTTCACCGAAGCCGTTGGAGACGAACGGGCCAGCAACGGGGATGGAGGCCGTAGCGGCCACGCTTGGCACTCCAGCGCCGTAGCCGACGGGCCAGCCAGCGCCGTAGCCGACGGGCCAGCCAGCGCCGTTTCCGACGGTCCAGCCAGCGCCGTTTCCGACGGGCCAGCCAGCGCCGTAGCCAAGGGGCAAGCCAGCTCCGTAGCCAATTCCATTGATGCCATAGCCGTACACATCTAAACCAGCACCAACCAGGCCAGTGTTGCCATAGCCGTAGGGACCATATCCGTTGAGGGCGCCAAGAGAGCTGCTTACGGCTTCGGCTTCGAAGGCAAGTCCTGAGTAGCCCAGACCGCGGTTCAAACACTGGCTGTAGGCATTCTAAAAAAAGTAGGAGAAAGGTAGTGAAGTCCAAGTAATTTTGTAGGAAACCTGTTTTTTATTTGACCACCATAGCATTAAGAAAATATTCATTTATAAATTATAAAAATATCGTTTTTATCCTCTAGTTGTTCCAGTGCTCGACTTTAAATTATTTTAGCCCAATAAAAGTTATTTAAAAGTTAAAGTTAAGGTGCATAGTAATTAAAATAGCTAGAAATACTTGCACGAATTTCTGGCTCTAACGTGTTTTATTAACCTTATCAGTTAGAAATAAATACGGTTTCAAAAGGGGTGTGTTAAGAAGTAACCACGTGAAAATAAAATAAAAGTCATAGAAAAGCAAAGTTAACTTACCTGGATCAGTAAAGCCTGGAGGCAGAGCAAGAAAATGGTGGAGGTCGACATAATTGTTGATATTCAAGTTCCTGAAAACCTTCGAATAATGTTTTAAATACTAAAAAACGCCGTATATATAGGTCGAAAAGTTTAGAATTAGTTAAGCAACTGATAACTTATCGCGTTAGTTGGTGCATTACTTTCGTAACCTATTTCTTACTGTAGGTCATTTCAAAAGCGATAAAACACGCAACAGTTTCCATATAAGCTACGACCAAGTTTTAGGAAATCACAGTTTCATTTTAGAATTCAAAATGGCAGCCAAAGTAGTACTCTTCATCGCCTCAGCTGTTCTGGTTCAGGTATGTTTAAGATTTTTAATTTATTTTTTATTATAAGAGATTTTGTACAAAATTCACTGTTAAGTAAAAAAAAGTAGTTATATTTATTTCTATAAATATATTTATATCTTATTTATTTATAGAATGCTTTGTGCCAATGCTTGAACAACTACGGCCCTGGCCTCATCGCCAACGGCATTGGGATCAACAACTTAGCGGTCAACTCACTTGGTCTGTACGGCAACGGCCTGAACGCACTTGACCTGGTCACCCCTGGCTACAACACCATTGGCTTGGCTAACTCTGCGCTGCTAGGCGGTGTGGGCTACGGCTTGGGCGGTGTGGGCTACGGCTTGGGTGGTGTAATCCCCAGCTACGGTGCTGGCCTCGTCGGCTACCCCGATCTCATCGGCTACCCGAATCTCGGCGGCATCGGCTCGAGCGGCCCCCTCCCTGTGTCTACCATCTCACCCATCGGCCCCAGCGGGCTCGCCGTGGCGTCTGAGAACGCTATCGAAGGCATTCTACAAGTCGCCGGCTCACTGCCGTTCCTGAGCGCCGTGGCGTTCGAAGGCGCGCTGCCGACTGCTGGCTCCGGCGTCGCCACGTGCGGCTGCGGCAACGGCGCTGTCGGCATCCTCAGCGAGGGCTTCCCCGGTCCCACCCTCGGAGCTTACGGCACTGCCTGGCCCGGATACGCCACCATCGGCACCGGCATCGGCGGCATCTATTACTAAATCAATGTATCAAACAAACTGTACGAAAATAAATGAACTTTATTGCAAATCGTTTCTTTTGTATTTATTTGAAGTATGTTAGTGCCCAAACAATCCAATCCATCGTTAACCCCCCGTTCTCACTGGCGAAAATTTTACAAGAAAACATTTTTTAAAGGTTATACCTTTGCGGCCACACTGGGAGAATACATTATTTGGAAGCTTCTATAGAAAGCCAAACATTGGACATCCTTTCATCGGACGTGCTCTATTTTACAACATGTTTTCTTGTAAATATTTTGCTTCTGGAAGCGAGCGTAAATCTAATATTCCTGGGCAACATTGCCAGGAATAGAAGGTCACAAAGCTTTTTGATTACTTGTTATTAGCTAATGTGTCATAGGAAATATAAGTTCGATTTCACTCATACCATGAACGAACTTTCTCTAACTGTATGAAGTATTTAAATTAGAATCGCTATACGTGTAAATAGTTAGGATGATATTTATCCTTTTTTTCGACGCACATTACAAGGCTTCGAACCTCAATTGGGAGACCAATGGATCGGATTTCCAGAGTTTGCAGGCTCAAGTCCCGCTGCAGATACGAATACGATCATTTGTACCTGAGTCATGGAGGTTTATATATATTTATACACATAAATACTTCTGCATCTGTCTGTCTGTCAGTTTTGAAGATAGGATCATCAAATTTTGTATTTAAGCTGTCGATTAAAAATAAACATTGAGCTATCTCGACGTTTTCGAAAATTCTACCCCCAAAGGGGTGAAAAGGGGGATGAAGTTGAGTAAGAAAAGTCCTTTATTTTCACAGTAAAAGTCAATTAGTTTTCATAAGCCTTTTGGTTGGAACTCTCTCTCTCCTCTCGAGAAATCAACCCCTAAGAGATTAAAAAGGGGTAAATAAGATTAAAATTGATATGGGTGTCGTAATTGAAGTTTTATGGTATGTTGATTGCAAAAATGTCATCAATTTTGAAATCTGGTGCGGTGGATATGATTCAACCCTTAATGGTTTAAGAAAAGAGTTAAAATTTTGTATAGATAAGTAATGTAAAATAGAAATAGGCATAACAACTTTAATCGCGATAGATTTGGAGCACTTTCTACTAATTTTCTATTCAAACTTATCCATTCGCTTATATAATAAATGCTAAAGAAAGAATGCACTGTAAACCGCTGAATAGATTTTAGTGAAATTTGATATGGACATAACTTGAACCGTGGAGATGGACATAAAATACTTTTTACTCTGATAAATGCTGATGAAACTATGGGTCTAATAAGGTCACCCAGTGTGCAATGGAGATGGCTATGCTCGAAGAGGGAAAGGGGGAGATCCGTTGGATAACTAAAGTAACCGACATCACACCAAGGATTGCTCAGCTGAAGTGGCAGTGGGCGGGACTCATAGCGATAAGAATCAATAGCCGTTGAGGCGGAAAAGTTCTGGAATGGTGATTTTTTTTTTCGATGTGAAATAGTTGCTATTTGGTTCCATAACTTTTTAAATGAGTTTGGTTCAGTAGTTTTTATTTCATGAACATATTTGTTAACTTGGACGATGTAATTTTCACGATAATTGACTTATAATGTACATTAAACCTAATCCAATCTAGAAAAATCCTACTGTAGTTTACAAAATAACCTTTAGCAGACACTAAATAGCAAAAAATAAAAATTATGCTTACTTATTTTTTGCTTTGTAGTTTTTGAAGTTGGTTTTAAAGCAGTTTTAGATTTTTTACTTTTCTTTCATTTGGAATGGGTTCTCTCTTTTCCTAATTATGCTTGGAGACTAATACAGGATCAACGGTGGAACGACCTAGCCCAAAAGGTGCCTATTCACCCTTGCTTTGAAGATCAACGGGTTATAAGAACTCGGAAACATAGACGCAGGGAGTGAGTTTCACTCCTTTGCTGTGCGCAATATAAAATATGATGATCAGTGCTTTGTGTGACACTTAAGAATATTAACCAAGAAAGGGTAGCCCACAGTGCGTCTGTATGTCCATTGGAAGAAGGAGATTGACGGTATGAGCACACTCTCCGAAGTATAGTCTGTAAAAGACCGACCGACAGGCAACTTTGTAGCGGCGAGCTAGGGTGTGAAACTTGCTTTCACTAGTTCTATCTCTCGCTAATTAGCCTCTCAGCTCTGATTGGATCGTGTCCAGTGCAGGTAGTTGATATTTTGCTGAGCCGTCCCAAAGGTGACTGCAATACTCCATGCAAGGTTGGACTCGAGCTTTACAGAGAGTTAAAAGCTGTCCCTGCGTGAAATATCGTTTGATCTTATTTAGGACGCCCAGCTTTAGCCATCTTAGTTGATTATCAAACATTTGTCGAATGCGAGGATATTCTGTTCATTGATAAAGTAAAACGCTGTCTTACACCGTAGTAGAAACAATTATAATATATGTCGGAGCGCCGGGGCTCTCGGACGTCATCAGGATGGGTTACCATTATTTAATACGAGCTAATTACTGTGGGCCAAGGGAAACGCTAGCGAGTGCTTATTATCAATATTGGAAATTAATCTATCTGATATTAACTCTGACTTAAACTGTCGAAGCAGATACGACGAGCTTACAAGGCTTATACGACATTGTACCGAAGACGCGTGCAGCAACTTTAACGCTTTATAATGAGTTTAAATTAAACAAGTCCAAATACATTCACTAACACTGATTTAAGAATCTAATATTCTAACCGCGATTTTAAAGAGAAAAGGGAACGAATAACGAATCCGTGGGTCGCGCTCCGTCACCGGTCACTGCTCAAGTCAGAATCTTTCTCCCGAATCCCATTCGTTCGCCCAACTTCCAGAGTCTGTTATTGTTAACACCATTAAGATAAGCTTAGAACCGACCCACGGCTACGTTCAGCGACATACTCATGATGTCACCTACGTTCCCATGGTGCGCATTTGATACTAAACAATTAGAGCTTTGTCGCTGCGCCGCCTTAAATAATTCCTCACCGATAAGCTCGCTAACATAAACAAGGTATAGTAATAACTATAACATTAAATTAATTTGGCTTCGCAAATGTGCGACGCCTGTATTCTGGTAATTTCTCTAATTTCCCGACACGGCCATCTCTGACAATAAACCCGACCTCGGGTGCATCGTCTGAAACAAAGATACTGCACCAGAACATACTGGGACAACTTACTCCAAAAACCTTCTAAGTATCTCATTCTATTTTGCCAGACCATCAGCAACTTCTAATTCAATAATATCGAATTGCAAATAACTGCTACAAAATCATGATCATGAGCATTAGACTGAATATCGATAAACCCTAAAACCGCACCAACGGTATTGCTTTGCCGCACCAACGGCCTTCACAACTACACCGCACCAACGGTGTTTAATGCCGCACCAACGGTCTTCACAACTACACCGCACCAACGGTGTTTTATGCCGCACCAACGGTCTTCACAACTACACCGCACCAACGGTGTTTAATGCCGCACCAACGGTCTTCACAACTACACCGCACCAACGGTGTTTAATGCCGCACCAACGGTCTTCACAACTACACCGCACCAACGGTGTTTAATGCCGCACCAACGGCCTTCACAACTACACCGCACCAACGGCGTTTAATGCCGCACCAACGGTCTTCACAACTACACCGCACCAACGGTGTTTCATGCCGCACCAACGGTCTTCACAACTACACCGCACCAACGGTGTTTCATGCCGCACCAACGGTCTTTACAATGATACCGCACCAACGGTATCTCAATGCCGCACCAACGGCATTCAATACTACACCGCACCCACGGTGTTTTTTGAGCGAACCAGTAAAATGTTCATATCATAACAAGTAACTTCGTCTCAATTAATAAATTAATTAATTCTTTCTCTAATTCTGAGTCAACACAGAGCTATGATAACGCTTGATGGTCAGGCATCTTTCTAGTTCGATCATAGGGATATTTATAAGTGCGCTTAAAATTGAGTAATTTTAACAAGTAACGATCACCATCCAGAACCTCAATGACTTTAAATTTTGCATCGAATTTAGTCTGATTATTCTTTCATGATTTTTATTAAAACAAAACGGTTTTTTTTTAATGAAATGCTTTAGACTTGCATAATCTGGAATCGCATTTTCACACATATGTTGCTGCACGTTCTCTGATACCGTTAATATTTGCTACAGTTTTGTATCGGTCACATAAGACCAACAAAGTAAGCTGCTGAATTAAAAAGCAGTTAGAATATTTTCTTGCATGTCCATGACTCGTTCTATTTGCCCATAAACTGCGATTAAAAAATAGTCACAGAAGTTTATATTCGCAAAACATACGCTTCAATCAGTGGTCTGCAATTATTCTTATTGTATTTCCAAATGGCCTTAATCCAACTGATGATGCTTTATAGCTTTCATCAAAACTTTAAAATTTATTTCTTCCATTGTTCTGTAACAAAAACTGAATTAGATCATATCACACATAATTCCCCCATCAAAAGTAATGATTACGGTCAACTGCAGGCCTACAAGACTGTCAATCCCTCCAACCAACTTCGAACTTTCGGGCGTTAACCGTTCAGTTCGGAGTTGTCTAAAGAAACCCGACACCGCATAAGCCTTAGTTGCCGTTGATTGAACGTATTTTCGGATAAAAACAATTAATATAGTCCTTTTGTTGAAAACAGCCTCTATAACCCCAAGCGGACACCGGGGTCCTCTCCGAACCTCGGCCGAAAACCTTTACTTTCTAGTAGTTAGAGTCTATTCTTGTATGAACAACTTAATTTCAAAACGAAGCCTACTAAATTTAATCCAATCTGTGATAAAAAAATAATTTACTCTTTGGTTTGAAGTGATATTTGACACTTTCGAAAATCGGTAAACTGGTGTTAAGTCATTGAGATGAAATGACTTACTTCTTTTTTTTATATATTGAGCGATACTCTTATTACTTACTGCAAGATCTTATTTTTTCAAAATGGGGAAACGTCAAGGCCACCATAACACCCGACACAAAATCGTGCTCATGGAACTGCCACTCCATGTGAAATAGCCGATAACACAAGGCCAAAAGCACTGGAGCTAGGATTCAGCACTAAATCCACCAATAACCAAACATCCATCAGGGTGGTCACCTCCAAACAATTAGGCAATTAAAGTTCACCTAAAACTTTTGCCATCTGTTTTATGTTTAGATGATTATCTCATCACCACAAATAAATTCTTCATTCTTGATTCACATCATAAGTACTTAGACAACGGCAGCAGCGCCTGACAAGATCAGTTTTGAACAAGCATAGTTTACACTGACACAACTTAAAATAATGTCTTCATCTGCAATTCACTAATTAATAAACATCGACTTCCTCAGTAATAAACATGTACTAGACAATCAATGAACTCTAGGAATTCATTTTTATAAAGTTTTATTTTCAATAAAACTTTTTCTATTTTTTTATTAGCAAATTTCGTAAACGATTTTTTAAATGAATATTTTGTAATTTTTTTTAAGTTTTCTTTTCAATAAAACTTCTAATTCTTTTATTTGGCAATCTTCGCGAAAGAAACATATTTTTTTTAAAGATTGCATAGTTAAATCAAAAGAGTAAAAAAGATAAAATAAATCACAAGCTATATTCAAATTACAGCCACTTGGATATTTTAAAAACTGTTAACATTTTTTTTAAAATCCCAAACTTCACTTATTATCGGGAAGGGCGAGGCGTGCACTCATATTTTTTTGAAAGTTTCAAGTGGGCACGAGGACCCCACTTAAAATAACTAACACATTTCTCACACTTGCTGGCAATCTTATTTTGTAAAAATTATAACGATTGTGTATTCAACAAAAAAGAATATCATTACGTTGTTAACTATGCTAATAATTGCATGACAATATGCCTACTGCAGACTATCGCATTGTATCTACATGGATGATTTTCAGCAAATAAACTGTTGCATTTCATTACTTTCTATGAATTATTTTCATAACTTCAAAAGAAAATTCTATAACTACTTTTGTTCAGTGATCTTTAGCGAAAGTTCCGTAGAATACCATTGAGTACTGTAGTACCCACTACTGCGCGTACGCACGTAATACACAATAAAAATTAAATAAAAATCAATAAAACATTATTTTGCAAAATCATTTATGCGTTTCTTTTTATAAAAGCTTAAATTTCCAATCTCTCAAAAGACCTTATCACAATATTTTGAAGAGGAATCGCAACATAAAACGGATCTCGCTCCTGCAAAAAAAAAAAAAATGGAACGACTGACCTGACTTGGTGAAAACAAACCAAGCTAAGACCGACTGCCATATTCGCTTGTGGAGTAATTTTCACAAAACTTATCGGAACACACACACACACACACACACACCGCTCAATTATTGTCACATAACACATTTACTAAATATCAAATAAATCAGACTTATGAGCGGTTCAAACTGTATTGCCAATGCAGATCATTTTCTAATGACCTGCAACAATTAGCAATCGCGGCGCGAATCCCACTTCTGATGTCGGAGCGCCGGGGCTCTCGGACGTCATCAGGATGGGTTACCATTATTTAATACGAGCTAATTACTGTGGGCCAAGGGAAACGCTAGCGAGTGCTTATTATCAATATTGGAAATTAATCTATCTGATATTAACTCTGACTTAAACTGTCGAAGCAGATATGACGAGCTTACAAGGCTTATACGACATTGTACCGAAGACGCGTGCAGCAACTTTAACGCTTTATAATGAGTTTAAATTAAACAAGTCCAAATACATTCACTAACACTGATTTAAGAATCTAATATTCTAACCGCGATTTTAAAGAGAAAAGGGAACGAATAACGAATCCGTGGGTCGCGCTCCGTCACCGGTCACTGCTCAAGTCAGAATCTTTCTCCCGAATCCCATTCGTTCGCCCAACTTCCAGAGTCTGTTATTGTTAACACCATTAAGATAAGCTTAGAACCGACCCACGGCTACGTTCAGCGACATACTCATGATGTCACCTACGTTCCCATGGTGCGCATTTGATACTAAACAATTAGAGCTTTGTCGCTGCGCCGCCTTAAATAATTCCTCACCGATAAGCTCGCTAACATAAACAAGGTATAGTAATAACTATAACATTAAATTAATTTGGCTTCGCAAATGTGCGACGCCTGTATTCTGGTAATTTCTCTAATTTCCCGACATATATATAATTATAACATATAAGGTCTCAGGCGGTAGTGCTTAGTGGATTTACATCTTCGTGGTCTATCATACCCTCTGGGGTTCCGCAAGGCTCCCTGCTTGGTCCTTTGCTTTTTATTATCTTTATTCATGATATAGGTCAGTGTTTCCATCATTCTAATCATCTCTTATTTGCAGACGACATGATTTTTTTTTAAATTGTTAATAATAATGACGACGCTGTTCGGCTTCAGGATGATCTCCGAAGGTTGGACTCATACTGTTACTTAAATACACTAGACTTGAACGTATCTAAATGTTTTTCTATAAGTTTTACCCGTAAAATCGAATCAATAAATACCATCACTGGGAATCGAACCCAGGATCTCTAGGTCTGATACTGGCAGTTGTTACTACTAGGCCAAAGAAGCGGTTAATTTTATGTTTAACATTCTTTTATCACAATCTGACCACTGATTTCAGATCGTATGGAACATATTTGAGGGGTTTTTTAAACGCTTAATTGCTGCCATAGAATTTTGTTTGAAGCACGTTCATGTGTCTTCGATTTAAAAGTACATCTAGGCTTGTAAATTACAGCATGTTCATTGTGTCGAAGCTTCTTAAATTTAAGTTATGATCATGGGAGTTAAAAATAATTCACGCTTTAAGGTGGATATTATCAGGTATAGAAAGTTGAAATAGTATGCACAATTTGCTTGCGTTTATTTCATGGCAGATCCAAATGTTATCTGTTAAGTTTACAGAGGGATTGAGGCACAGCCGCAGTTGCCAGCGATGGAGACGACGCCACCAGCGGGTATCTGGCCGCCGAAGCTGACAGCACCGATGACCGGGATTTGACCACCGACCACAGTCGTGCCACCGACGGCAAAATCGCCTCCGACCGCGAGTTCACCGAAGCCGTTGGAGACGAACGGGCCAGCAACGGGGATGGAGGCCGTAGCGGCCACGCTTGGCACTCCAGCGCCGTAGCCGACGGGCCAGCCAGCACCGTAGCCGACGGGCCAGCCAGCGCCGTTTCCGACAGGCCAGCCAGCGCCGTTTCCGACGGGCCAGCCAGCGCCGTAGCCAAGGGGCAAGCCAGCTCCGTAGCCAATTCCATTGATGCCATAGCCGTACACATCTAAACCAGCACCAACCAGGCCAGTGTTGCCATAGCCGTAGGGACCATATCCGTTGAGGGCGCCAAGAGAGCTGCTTACGGCTTCGGCTTCGAAGGCAAGTCCTGAGTAGCCCAGACCGCGGTTCAAACACTGGCTGTAGGCATTCTAAAAAAAGTAGGAGAAAGGTAGTGAAGTCCAAGTCATTTTGTAGGAAACCTGCTCTTTATTTGACCACCATAGCATTATAACAATCTTCATTTATAAATTATAAAAATTTCGTTTTTATCCTCTTGTTGTTCCAGTGCTCGACTTCAAATTATTTTAGCCCAATAAAAGTTATTTAAAAGTTAAAGTTAAGGTGCATAGTAATAAAAATAGCTAGAAATACTTGCACTAATTTCTGGCTCTTTTTCTTGTTTTATTAACCTTATCAGTTAGAAATAAATACGGTTTCAAAAGGGGTGTGTTAAGAAGTAACCACGTGAAAATAAAATAAAAGTCATAGAAAAGCAAAGTTAACTTACCTGGATCAGTAAAGCCTGGAGGCAGAGCAAGAAAATGGTGGAGGTCGACATAATTGTTGATATTCAAGTTCCTGAAAACCTTCGAATAATGTTTTAAATACTAAAAAACGCCGTATATATAGGTCGAAAAGTTTAGAATTAGTTAAGCAACTGATAACTTATCGCGTTAGTTGGTGCATTACTTTCGTAACCTATTTCTTACAGTAGGTCATTTCAAAAGCGATAAAACACGCAACAGTTTCCATATAAGCTACGACCAAGTTTTAGGAAATCACAGTTTCATTTTGGAATTCAAAATGGCAGCCAAAGTAGTACTCTTCATCGCCTCAGCTGTTCTGGTTCAGGTATGTTTAAGATTTTTAATTTATTTTTTATTATAAGAGATTTTGTACAAAATTCACTGTTAAGTAAAAAAAAGTAGTTATATTTATTTCTATAAATATATTTATATCTTATTTATTTATAGAATGCTTTGTGCCAATGCTTGAACAACTACGGCCCTGGCCTCATCGCCAACGGCATTGGGATCAACAACTTAGCGGTCAACTCACTTGGTCTGTACGGCAACGGCCTGAACGCACTTGACCTGGTCACCCCTGGCTACAACACCATTGGCTTGGCTAACTCTGCGCTGCTAGGCGGTGTGGGCTACGGCTTGGGCGGTGTGGGCTACGGCTTGGGTGGTGTAATCCCCAGCTACGGTGCTGGCCTCGTCGGCTACCCCGATCTCATCGGCTACCCGAATCTCGGCGGCATCGGCTCGAGCGGCCCCCTCCCTGTGTCTACCATCTCACCCATCGGCCCCAGCGGGCTCGCCGTGGCGTCTGAGAACGCTATCGAAGGCATTCTACAAGTCGCCGGCTCACTGCCGTTCCTGAGCGCCGTGGCGTTCGAAGGCGCTCTGCCGACTGCTGGCTCCGGCGTCGCCACGTGCGGCTGCGGCAACGGCGCTGTCGGCATCCTCAGCGAGGGCTTCCCCGGTCCCACCCTCGGAGCTTACGGCACTGCCTGGCCCGGATACGCCACCATCGGCACCGGCATCGGCGGCATCTATTACTAAATCAATGTATCAAACAAACTGTACGAAAATAAATGAACTTTATTGCAAATCGTTTCTTTTGTATTTATTTGAAGTATGTTAGTGCCCAAACAATCCAATCCATCGTTAACCCCCCGTTCTCACTGGCGAAAAATTTACAAGAAAACATTTTTTAAAGGTTATACATTTGCGGCCATACTGAGAGAATACATTATTTGGAAGCTCCTATAGAAAGCCAAACATTGGACATCCTTTCATCGGACGTGCTCTATTTTACAACATGTTTTCTTGTAAATATTTTGCTTCTGGAAGCGAGCGTTAATCTAATATTCCTGGGCAACATTGCCAGGAATAGAAGGTCACAAAGCGCGTTGAAAGCTTTTTGATTACTTGTTATTAGCTAATGTGTCATAGGAAATATAAGTTCGATTTCACTCATACCATGAACGAACTTTCTCTAACTGTATGAAGTATTTAAATTAGAATCGCTATTCGTGTAAATAGTTAGGATGATATTTATCCTTTTTTTTTCGACGCACATTACAAGGCTTCGAACCTCAATTGGGAGACCAATGGATCGGATTTCCAGAGTTTGCAGGCTCAAGTCCCGCTGCAGATACGAATACGATCATTTGTACCTGAGTCATGGAGGTTTTTATATATTTATACACATAAATACTTCTGCATCTGTCTGTCTGTCAGTTTTGAAGATAGGATCATCAAATTTTGTATTTAAGCTGTCGATTAAAAATAAACATTGAGCTATCTCGACGTTTTCGAAAATTCTACCCCCAAAGGGGTGAAAAGGGGGATGAAGTTGAGTAAGAAAAGTCCTTTATTTTCACAGTAAAAGTCAATTAGTTTTCATAAGCCTTTTGGTTGGAACTTCGATAAAACCACCCCCCCTCTCTCCTCTCGAGAAATCAACCCCTAAGAGATTAAAAAGGGGTAAATAAGATTAAAATCGATATGGGTGTCGTAATTGAAGTTTTATGGTATGTTGATTGCAAAAATGTCATCAATTTTGAAATCTGGTGCGGTGGATATGATTCAACCCTTAATGGTTTAAGAAAAGAGTTAAAATTTTGTATAGATAAGTAATGTAAAATAGACATAGGCATAACAACTTTAATCGCGATAGATTTGGAGCACTTTCTACTAATTTTCTATTCAAACTTATCCATTCGCTTATATAATAAATGCTAAAGAAAGAATGCACTGTAAACCGCTGAATAGATTTTAGTGAAATTTGATATGGACATTACTTGAACCGTGGAGATGGACATAAAATACTTTTTACTCTGATAAATGCTGATGAAACTATAGGTCTAATAAGGTCACCCAGTGTGCAATGGAGATGGCTATGCTCGAAGAGGGAAAGGGGGAGATCCGTTGGATAACTAAAGTAACCGACATCACACCAAGGATTGCTCAGCTGAAGTGGCAGTGGGCGGGACTCATAGCGATAAGAATCAATAGCCGTTGAGGCGGAAAAGTTCTGGAATGGTGAATTTTTTTTTCGATGTGAAATAGTTGCTATTTGGTTCCATAACTTTTTAAATGAGTTTGGTTCAGTAGTTTTTATTTCATGAACATATTTGTTAACTTGGACGATGTAATTTTCACGATAATTGACTTATAAAGTACATTAAACCTAATCCAATCTAGAAAAATCCTACTGTAGTTTACAAAATAACCTTTAGCAGACACTAAATAGCAAAAAAAAATAATTATGCTTACTTATTTTTTGCTTTGTAGTTTTTGAAGTTGGTTTTAAAGCAGTTTTAGATTTTTTACTTTTCTTTCATTTGGAATGGGTTCTCTCTTTTCCTAATTATGCTTGGAGACTAATACAGGATCAACGTTGGAACGACCTAGCCCAAAAGGTGCCTATTCACC
This sequence comes from Chrysoteuchia culmella, assembly GCA_910589605.1. Taxonomy (NCBI): domain Eukaryota; kingdom Metazoa; phylum Arthropoda; class Insecta; order Lepidoptera; family Crambidae; genus Chrysoteuchia; species Chrysoteuchia culmella. The sequence continues at coordinate 3,416,921 of OU342669.1, forward strand.
CTTGCTTTGAAAATCAACGGGTTATAAGAACTCGGAAACATAGACGCAGGGAGTGAGTTTCACTCCTTTGCTGTGCGCAGTATAAAATATGATGATCAGTGCTTTGTGTGACACTTAAGAATATTAACCAAGAAAGGGTAGCCCACAGTGCGTCTGTATGTCCATTGGAAGAAGGAGAATGACGGTATGAGCACACTCTCCGAAGTATAGTCTGTAAAAGGCCGACCGACAGGCAACTTTGTAGCGGCGAGCTAGGGTGTGAAACTTGCTTTCACTAGTTCTATCTCTCGCTAATTAGCCTCTCAGCTCTGATTGGATCGTGTCCAGTGCAGGTAGTTTATATTTTGCTGAGCCGACCCAAAGGTGACTGCAATACTCCATGCAAGGTTGGACTCGAGCTTTACAGAGAGTTAAAAGCTGTCCCTGCGTGAAATATCGTTTGATCTTATTTAGGACGCCCAGCTTTAGCCATCTTAGTTGATTATCAAACATTTGTCGAATGCGAGGACACTCTGTTCATTGATAAAACAAAACGCTGTCGTACACCGTAGTAGAAACAATTAAAATATATATAATTATAACATATAAGGTCTCAGGCGGTAGTGCTTAGTGGATTTACATCTTCGTGGTCTATCATACCCTCTGGGGTTCCGCAAGGCTCTCTGCTTGGTCCTTTGCTTTTTATTATCTTTATTCATGATATAGGTCAGTGTTTCCATCATTCTAATCATCTCTTATTTGCAGACGACATGAAATTTTTTAAAATTGTTAATAATAATGACGACGCTGTTCGGCTTCACGATGATCTCCGAAGGTTGGACTCATACTGTTACTTAAATAAACTAGACTTGAACGTATCTAAATGTTTTTCTATAAGTTTTACCCGTGAAATCGAATCAATAAATACCATCACTGGGAATCGAACCCAGGATCTCTAGGTCTGATACTGGCGGTTGTTACCACTAAAGTCAAAGTCAAAGTCAATATCATTTATTCAGTCTAGGCTGTTACAAGCACTTATGTATTAATTTTATGCTTAACATTCTTTTATCACAATCTGACCACTGATTTCAGATCGTATGGAACATATTTGAGGGGTTTTTTATACGCTTAATTGCTGCCATAGAATTTTGTTTGAAGCACGTTCATATGTCTTCGATTTAAAAGTACATCTAGGCTTGTAAATTACAGCATGTTCATTGTGTTGAAGCTTCTTAAATTTAAGTTATGATTATGGGAGGTAAAAATAATTCACGCTTTAAGGTGGATATTATCAGGTATAGAAAGTTGAAATAGTAGGCACAATTTGCTTGCGTTTATTTCATGGCAGATCCAAATGTTATCTGTTAAGTTTACAGAGGGATTGAGGCACAGCCGCAGTTGCCAGCGATGGAGACGACGCCACCAGCGGGTATCTGGCCGCCGAAGCTGACAGCACCGATGACCGGGATTTGACCACCGACCACAGTCGTGCCACCGACGGCAAAATCGCCTCCGACCGCGAGTTCACCGAAGCCGTTGGAGACGAACGGGCCAGCAACGGGGATGGAGGCCGTAGCGGCCACGCTTGGCACTCCAGCGCCGTAGCCGACGGGCCAGCCAGCACCGTAGCCGACGGGCCAGCCAGCGCCGTTTCCGACAGGCCAGCCAGCGCCGTTTCCGACGGGCCAGCCAGCGCCGTAGCCAAGGGGCAAGCCAGCTCCGTAGCCAATTCCATTGATGCCATAGCCGTACACATCTAAACCAGCACCAACCAGGCCAGTGTTGCCATAGCCGTAGGGACCATATCCGTTGAGGGCGCCAAGAGAGCTGCTTACGGCTTCGGCTTCGAAGGCAAGTCCTGAGTAGCCCAGACCGCGGTTCAAACACTGGCTGTAGGCATTCTAAAAAAAGTAGGAGAAAGGTAGTGAAGTCCAAGTCATTTTGTAGGAAACCTGCTCTTTATTTGACCACCATAGCATTATAACAATCTTCATTTATAAATTATAAAAATTTCGTTTTTATCCTCTTGTTGTTCCAGTGCTCGACTTCAAATTATTTTAGCCCATTAAAAGTTATTTAAAAGTTAAAGTTAATGTGTATAGTAATTAAAATAGCTAGAAATACTTGCACACATTTCTGGCTGTAACGTGTTTTATTAACCTTATCAGTTAGAAATAAATACGGTTTCAAAAGGGGTGTGTTAAGAAGTAACCACGTGAAAATAAAATAAAAGTCATAGAAAAGCAAAGTTAACTTACCTGGATCAGTAAAGCCTGGAGGCAGAGCAAGAAAAAGGTGGAGGTCGACATAATTGTTGATATTCAAGTTCCTGAAAACCTTCGAATAATGTTTTAAATACTAAAAAACGCCGTATATATAGGTCGAAAAGCTTAGAATTAGTTAAGCAACTGATAACTTATCGCGTTAGTTGGCGCATTACTTTCGTAACCTATTTCTAACTGTAGGTCATTTCAAAAGCGATAAAACACGCAACAGTTTCCATATAAGCTACGACCAAGTTTTAGGAAATCACAGTTTCATTTTGGAATTCAAAATGGCAGCCAAAGTAGTACTCTTCATCGCCTCAGCTGTTCTGGTTCAGGTATGTTTAAGATTTTAAATTTATTTTTTATTATAAGAAGATTTTGTACAAAATTCACTGTTTAGTAAAAAAAAGTAGTTATATTTATTTCTATAAATATATTTATATCTTAATTATTTATAGAATGCTTTGTGCAAATGCTTGAACAACTACGGCCCTGGCCTCATCGCCAACGGTCTCGGGATCAACAACTTAGCCGTCAACCCACTTGGTCTGTACGGCAACGGCCTGAATGCTCTTGACTTTGTCACTCCTGGCTACAACACCATTGGCTTGGCCAACTCTGCGCTGCTGGGTTATAATTGTAATTGATTTTTTGACTAACTTCATCTCTTGTGGTGACTTTTGGAAGTGCTTCCCTCTTTATAATAGGAAGTTTTGAACGAAATTCGCTGTTAGGTAAAAAAATCTCTCTGTGTCTGTCTGTTTATATAATTATATCATATTTATTTACAGAATGCTTTGAGCCAGTGCTTGAACAGCTACGGCCCTGGCCTCATCGCCAACGGCATTGGGATCAACAACTTAGCGGTCAACTCACTTGGTCTGTACGGCAACGGCCTGAACGCACTTGACCTGGTCACCCCTGGCTACAACACCATTGGCTTGGCTAACTCTGCGCTGCTAGGCGGTGTGGGCTACGGCTTGGGCGGTGTGGGCTACGGCTTGGGTGGTGTAATCCCCAGCTACGGTGCTGGCCTCGTCGGCTACCCCGATCTCATCGGCTACCCGAATCTCGGCGGCATCGGCTCGAGCGGCCCCCTCCCTGTGTCTACCATCTCACCCATCGGCCCCAGCGGGCTCGCCGTGGCGTCTGAGAACGCTATCGAAGGCATTCTACAAGTCGCCGGCTCACTGCCGTTCCTGAGCGCCGTGGCGTTCGAAGGCGCGCTGCCGACTGCTGGCTCCGGCGTCGCCACGTGCGGCTGCGGCAACGGCGCTGTCGGCATCCTCAGCGAGGGCTTCCCCGGTCCCACCCTCGGAGCTTACGGCACTGCCTGGCCCGGATACGCCACCATCGGCACCGGCATCGGCGGCATCTATTACTAAATCAATGTATCAAACAAACTGTACGAAAATAAATGAACTTTATTGCAAATCGTTTCTTTTGTATTTATTTGAAGTATAAACAATCCAATCCATCGTTAACCCCCCATTCTCACTGGCGAAAAATTTACAAGAAAACATTTTTTAAAGGTTATACCTTTGCGGCCACACTGGGAGAATACATTATTTGGAAGCTCCTATAGAAAGCTAAACATTGGACATCCTTTCATCGGACGTGCTCTATTTTACAACATGTTTTCTTGTAAATATTTTGCTTCTGGAAGCGAGCGTAAATCTAATATTCCTGGGCAACATTGCCAGGAATAGAAGGTCACAAAGCGCGTCGAAAGCTTTTTGATTACTTGTTATTAGCTAATGTGTCATAGGAAATATAAGTTCGATTTCACTCATACCATGAACGAACTTTCTCTAACTGTATGAAGTATTTAAATTAGAATCGCTATTCGTGTAAATAGTTAGGATGATATTTATCCTTTTTTTTTCGACGCACATTACAAGGCTTCGAACCTCAATTGGGAGACCAATGAATCGGATTTCTAGAGTTTGCAGGCTCAAGTCCCGCTGCAGATACGAATACGATCATTTGTACCTGAGTCATGGAGGTTTATATATATTTCTACACATAAATACCTTATGCATCTGTCTGTCTGTCAGTTTTGAAGATAGGATCATCAAATTTTGTATTTAAGCTGTCGATTAAAAATAAACATTGAGCTATCTCGACGTTTTCGAAAATTCTAGCCCCAAAGGGGTGAAAAGGGGGATGAAGTTGAGTAAGAAAAGTCCTTTATTTTCACAGTAAAAGTCAATTAGTTTTCATTAGGCTTTTGGTTGGAACTTCGATAAAACCACCCCCCCATCCCTCTCGAGAAATCAACCCCTAAGGGATTAAAAAGGGGTAAATAAGATTAAAATCGATATGGGTATCGTAATTGAAGTTTTATGGTATGTTGATTGCAAAAATGTCATCAATTTTGAAGTCTGGTGCGGTGGATATGATTCAACCCATAATGGTTTAAGAAAAGAGTTAAATTTTGTATAGATAAGTAATGTAAAATAGACATAGGCATAACAACTTTAATCGCGATAGATTTGGAGCATTTTCTACTAATTTTCGATTCAAACTTATCCATTCGCTTATATAATAAATGCTAAAGAAAGAATGCACTGTAAACAGCTGAATAGATTTTAGTGAAATTTGATATGGACATAACTTGAACCGTGGAGATGGACATAAAATACTTTTTACTCTGATAAATGCTGATGAAACTATGGGTCTAATAAGAAGGTCACCCAGTGTGCAATGGAGATGGCTATGCTCGAAGAGGGAAAGGGGGAGATCCGTTGGATAACTAAAGTAACCGACATCACACCAAGGATTGCTCAGCTGAAGTGGCAGTGGGCGGGACTCATAGCGATAAGAATCAATAGCCGTTGAGGCGGAAAAGTTCTGGAATGGTGAATTTTTTTTTCGATGTGAAATAGTTGCTATTTGGTTCCATAACTTTTTAAATGAGTTTGGTTCAGTAGTTTTTATTTCATGAACATATTTGTTAACTTGGACGATGTAATTTTCACGATAATTGACTTATAATGTACATTAAACCTAATTCAATCAAGAAAAATCCTACTGTAGTTTACAAAATAACCTTTAGCAGACACTAAATAGCAAAAAATAAAAATTATGCTTACTTATTTTTTGCTTTGTAGTTTTTGAAGTTGGTTTTTTAAAACAGTTTTAGATTTTTTACTTTTCTTTCATTTGGAAAGGGTTCTCTCTTTTCCTAATTATGCTTGGAGACTAATACAGGATCAACGGTGGAACGAGCTAGCCCAAAAGGTGCCTATTCACCCTTGCTTTGAAGATCAACGGGTTATAAGAACTCGGAAACATAGACGCAGGAAGTGAGTTTCACTCCTTTGCTGTGCGCACTATAAAATTTGATGATCAGTGCTTTGTGTGACACTTAAGAATATCAACCAAGAAAGGGTAGCCCACAGTGCGTCTGTATGTCCATTGGAAGAAGGAGAATGACGGTATGAGCACACTCTCCGAAGTATAGTCTGTAAAAGACCGACCGACAGGCAACTTTGTAGCGGCGAGCTAGGGTGTGAAACTTGCTTTCACTAGTTCTACCTGTCGCCAATTACCCTCTCAGCTCTGATTGGATCGTGTCTAGTGCAGGTAGTTGATATTTTGCTGAGCCGTCCCAAAGGTGACTGCAATACTCCATGCAAGGTTGGACTCGAGCTTTACGAAGAGTTAAAAGCTGTCCTTGCGTGAAATGTCGTTTGACGCCCAGCTTTAGCCATCTTAGTTGATTATCAAACATTTGTCGAATGCGAGGATATTCCGTCCATTGATAAAGCAAAACGCTGTCGTACACCGTAGTAGAAACAATTATAAGAAAATTTATGGTTGCTAACAGCTCAGTAGCTCATTTTTTTTTGTGTATTAATTAATTTAAATTCATTTATCCCTAGTATAGTTTGACATATACGAATATTTCCCTTAACTATTACTTAAGTATGTAAGGTAAGGCTGAAGATGGAAGCGCGCCTCTCCCGGCCGCCGCAGCTGAGGAATTGGATATCTTATTTCTAACTGCCGGAACGCAACAATAGTGAAAAACAAACAGTTTAGGCGTCAGACTTATAAGACGATGGTAGCTAAAGTCAAAGCCAAACCAAATCAATATGTACAGCCGGGGACACTTTCGGTGAATCTACTACGTGACCAATTAGCGTACCTTTTGACGCCCGGCCGCCGGCCGAATGGGGCCAAACTGATTGCTGCCTTATTTTTAATAGAAATAAGACAGCATTTACTATATAATTCTCCGACCCTATTCGGCCGCTTCGGAATGAAGTGGACAAACAACTTTTTTTTGGCTCGGTGCGGGGCCCGCGCCCTACAGTGTCCACTTGTTTTCGCAAATTGTTCACGTGTCTTCCGTAATTTTAGAGTTATTTTTTTCGATCCCTACGTCCCCTGCTTTCTTCTAGCGATGGGCGACTCGAAAATTTGCTCAATTTCTTATAAATATAGTGGTACAACCTCAACACTCATCAATCATTTAAATTGCCGTTGCGACTTGCAGACTCCGAGTTGCAACCGCAATCGAGTCGGTTTGGTTAAATATATCAAACACAAACAAAATGCCATCTATCGCACCGTAAACAAAACTGAACCGGTTTGAACCGAGTTGCAAACCGAGTCGGCAATGATATCAACTCGGTTAACTCGAGTTGAAAAAATTGCGACTCGGCCCATCGCTACTTTCTTCTCGGACTGATTCGTTTTGTTTTGTGTTGACCTCGGCTTTGAAATCGGATTGTTGTTCCACCTTTATATGACCAGTGCGCGATTACGGACAATAATTTGTATAACTATTGATTATTTTTATAAATGGCGATTAAATATCGGGATAAAGCGTAGCCTATGTTACTCTGGAATAATGAAACTTTACTTATGTGAAATAATTTTTAAAAATCGTCCAGTACCTACCTAGTTTTGTATTTATTCATTATGCAATTTACAATAAACAATATTTTCAACATAAGTTTTTTTGAATTTATTTATTCAAAATCCGTTAACATGCCTCTATCTATACGTCAACTGATTTATTACATATTTCCCTTATTATACTAATTTTATTTTCATTAATGTTTCTGTTATATTATTAATATTCAAATCTTGAAAAAAAAATCTTAATCACGATAAATTTACTTTTATACTACACTTACCGCCCGGAGAGACATTAAACATTTATAATTTATATTGCGAATCCAGATTTGTAAAACAGACCGCTTCGATTTAGAAAATACAAACCGAATGCTCGAGATAATAGCAACTTATAAAAAAAGAGACGTTGCTAAGCCGCGCGAATTATAAAAGCGACAGCCGAAGGTTCCAAAAAAATCAAAGTTGAATTTATAATTAATTTATTATAGTAAAAAATACAATTAGGTAACGTGACAATTGTTCGATGCTTGATACAAAAGTGATTTTATAATGACGAAACTCCGTCCGGTGTCGGGGCATCACGTTGTGCTGCGTCGGCGCCTCGTGAGCCGTCGTTTCCATGCGGCGCAATAATTAGGTAAACTATTGTCAGCGGTTCGTATGGTAGAGCGATACGTAACACCTCCCCCCGCAGATCAGCGACTATTAGAAACCCTTGTTTGAGATGGTCGCTGAGATGATTCTGGGATCCTTCTTTTTACTTTGATGGTTCATGGCTTTCAGGTCCGGAACTGCATAAATGGCATCGGGGACGTCATCACTGCTTCCTTTGGAGTTATTTCTCGTATCAGTGCTACGGTTTCGTAGTCGTCTAATTGCTACGACGGTTATGAGTGCTACGATGCTTATTAATAGTATGGCGTAGATCGGGATCGTAGTATGGTATAAGGATAGGTCGTTGGCTTGTTCCAGATGAACCGGAGTCTGCGTGGAGATCTTCGTATTAATGGAATGGAGATTTTTCAGGTCAACCGTGTTTAAGATGAATCCTGGATGTTCTTGGGGCCTCGACTCATCATACGGAGGCATTTCCATAATCTTCACTGCATGTTCTTCGATCCGCTCGTTAGTGTTAGCTATAGTGAACTCCGGCGTCTTCAGATAACAGTTGAATGGGATGACAGCGAGATAACTTCCTTGTAGCATTTTGTATAGTTCTTGACCACAGGTTATCTTGATTTTGGTAGGCTTAGGAAGACATAGCGTATAGTGTCGGTCATCGAGTTGTTCGAGTGCTTCTTTCTATAGTGATACTGAAGTTGGCTTACAGGATTCATGAAGTTGCTGTTTGCTTATGAGATGCTGGATACAGTCGGGATCACTCTGGATTTTGTACTGGGATTGTGCTTCGCAGAGAAACCAGGAATTTACCTTCGGGCATTCAGCCTCCATGTACATATAATCTGTCCTAGAGTTTTTTTTTTTTATTTTTTTTTTTTTTATCCTCTCTACCTCCAACAGTATCGGAGACTGTGCTTAACCTAGTTCTCTTTGTCATACCAGTTCTCGCTTTTGTTCTGCTCGTACTTTCATGCTACATTCTTGGTCTTTCTGTCATTCATCATCATTCTTTCTTTATTCTGGGTGGGACTCCCAGTTCGATCTTTCTATCTAATCTAGCTATTTTTTATTCATTTGTTTTATTATGGGAAAATAAAGGGGCCATGAGTGTTTTATTTTCTTACAATTTCAATCTACTACATTTCTTACTTTCTTAGTTTTACATTTCTTTCTTATTCTATTTATTACACAGGATGTTCTAATTGAACACTATTTTACAATTCTTTCTTACTTCTAATTATACATAATTATTTTACATTTTTAAACATTTCTTAGTTTTACGATTCACTTTTATTATATCTACTGCTTACTTTAACATTTAATTTTTTATTCTATGTTTATTCTATGCTTAATATATATATTATCAAATATATTACCAGCATATATTTATTTATCTGTCTTATTTCTATTTATAACCCTCTGTGCTATCTTTGTGCAGTATTCTAAAAATATTTCTCTATTTTTGCCTCTCATAATTTCTTCTACTATTTCGGTGTTTAGGTTTATTTGCAGTTTTTGCTCTAAATTGTGCCTGTCCACTGCGTATACAGGGCAGTCGAAGAGTAAATGTGGCACGGTTTCTTTGTTATTTGGGTCGCAGATGCACGCTGGACTCTCCTTGCACTTGAATCGGTTCAAGTACTCGGAGAATCCACCGTGCCCCGTCATAATTTGGGTCCTTACATTTGTTATTTCCATTTTTCTTATAGTATTGTATGCCGCCACCGCATCCGGGAAGAAGATTTTGGTGATACCAGCTGTTTGGCTGGACTCGTATCTCCGGTTCCACTCCTCAAGCGTCGACGCACGTATGTGGCGCTTGACGAATGAGACCGGACACAAATCGTAGTCCGGTTTCTTCTTGGAGTTCATGGCGGCCTCTTTTGCCAGCTGATCCGCTCTTTCGTTGCCTTCCAGCCCTGCGTGGGCCTTTATCCAGAACAAGGACACTACCTTGTTCTGGAGAGATGCGACTGCTATATTATCCCTGGCTTCCACCGCTAGGGGGTGAAGGCAACTTGGGTTTTTCACCGTTAATAGAGCCGCCATGGAGTCACTGAATATGCCAAACGTGGGCGCCGTGTTGTTCTTAATCACCTGCGTCGCCCGACAAATCGCGAGTAGTTCAGCCTGGTAAACTGTGCAGTATTCAGGTAGCGCCAACTTGAGGGCACGCGTCTCCGATTCTCCATCCCATATTGATAGCGCTGCACCAACTCGCCCCTCGATCTTACTACCGTCTGTGAAAATCCTAACTTGTTGGTCGGAGTTGGCGTCCACTGCTTCCCGGTTTATCAGGCTGGTGATCTCCAGAATCCTTCGTTCTGCGGGATGCGGGGATTCCATTGCAGAAGCCATCCGTTCTACCTCCCTGTCCTTCAGTATAGCTTGTGGTACTCCTTTCTTGGCTCTATATAGTGCTGCCACCTCGTGGATTCTAAGATCCAGGGGGAGTATCCCGGCTAACAGAAGTACTGAGTTCAGGGAGACAGTCCGGTACGCTTTGCACATCTTCTGCGCTATACCCCGCTGCACGACTCCTAGTTGTTTGATGATGCCTAATTTATATGCCGTTGGTGCCCATGCGCTGGCAGCATACAATACTATTGGCTCAACCGCGGCCACATATATGGTCTTGACCACTTCTGGGTTAAGTCCCCAGCTCACCTTCGCGGCCCTGCTCAATTGTTTATGGACGGCTATGGCTTTACGACATACCTCCGTGACGTGTTCGTTGAACGTAAGCTTGTCGTCGATGGTGACACCCAGTACTTTGATTTTGCTTGACATAGTTATGTCAACCCCGCCCATGTTCAGGCGTGGGGTGTCGTATTTAAGCCTTCTGGTAATAACCATCGAGTTGGTCTTTTGTGGCGCGAAATTCAACTTGTTTTTAACACCCCACGCTCGAACACGTTCGAGGGCGGCGTTTGCCTGCCTCTCTATTTGTAATGCCGTGTCACCATCGAAGACGAGTATTACATCATCAGCGAAAGCTTGCGCGTAATCTCCCTTTTCTTCGAGGTCCTTCAAGAGGGGATCCAATATGAGGTTCCACAGGATGGGGCCGCCGATCGAGCCCTGCACACAACCTTTCTCCGTGCTTCTGTGGTGTTCGGCGCCTGCGTATCTGACCCGCACTTTCCTGTCACGTAAGTAGCTGTCGATGGCCCTTCTCAAGTTGATCGGACACTTTTCCTCTGCCAGTCGGACTCTTATGACTGGCCACCAGGCGTTGTCGAAGGCTCCCTCTATGTCTAGCGATATTAATGTTATAATTTTCTTTTGCTCCAGTTTGTTTCGTATTCTCTGCATAAGGATATAGAGGGAGTCTTCGGTACTCCTCTGTGGCATGAATCCGTACTGGCGAGTACTCATTTTAGGCGCTATATAGAATCTGATTCGGGCCATCAACATCTTCTCGTAGGTCTTTCCGAGTACTGGTAGCAGGCCGATCGGACGCAACGCCTTGGGTGTTGTGTAATCAAGTTTTCCTGGCTTTCGTAGTATAACCACGATTGCTTCCTTCCATATCTTGGGGAAGTGGTTACACGCAAGGCATCTGTTGACGATCGCCAGGAAAACTTCTGGGTCGTTATTGATGGCATGGCTGCAGATGTCGGCTGTGAAGCCATCCATTCCCGGGGCCTTCTTTGGATTAAAAGATTCAGTTGCCGCTTTTAATTCGGTTATGGTGAATGGAGGGTCATATGGTTCATCATATTCGCCTTCATTCACCGTTTCCGCCTCTAGTCTAACGCGACTGTGGTGGGGGTTATCCATAGCTGGGTGGTCTCGCGGGTACAGGGTCTCCGCTATGTATTTAGCGGATCCTTCTGCATCCAGTACCTGTCCGTCTCTCATCAGCGGCGGGTCCTCCACCCTACTTGTAGTCCTTGCTATGATCCTATAGATCCCCTCCCACACCCCTTCCCTATCCTGCTTGCTGCAGAACTGCTTCCAACTCTCAGTCTGGGCTCTGGCTGCTTCTAACTCATACTCTTCTTTCTGTTTCAGGTATTCTTCGACGACCTTGGCTCTACGGATTGGAGCAGCACACCTCATTCTCCTCTTTTTGGTAGCGACTGTTCTTTTCATTTTCGCAAGTCTCTCCGACCACCACGGCAAGGTAAGTTTTTCTAAATGTTTTTTAACCGGCATAGAGGCTTTGCACGATTTTGTAATTATGTTTGTGTAGTTTGTTACTAGTTCTTCCAGTTGCTTTATTGTGTTAATTTTTTCTATTTGTTCTTTTGTGATTTTTTGATCCTTACTCAACTGGGTGAGTTTCACATGAAACTCCTCCCAGTTAGCTTTTTTAGTGTTATAAATTCTGGTTGTTCTCTCTACCGTTAGACCTTTTGATTTATTTTGCAAAATTTTGAAGATAATGCCGTTGTGGTCGGAGCTACTCAATCCTTCGTCGACTTTCCAATCTTCCACCTTATCGAGGATATTCGTCGAACAGGCTGTTATGTCGACGTAGCTGCTGAAGCGTCGTCCTCCCCTTACTGTGTCGAAGGTCGGAATTTCCCCTGTGTTAAGTATGTGCAGCCCAAGCTCTCCAAGGGCCCCGCACACCTCTTCACCTCTACGGTCTACGGTCGGGCTACCCCACCATGTGCTTTTTGCGTTAGCGTCACCTCCAACGATAATGGGTTTTGTGCCATTTTTGGAAACTACCTTTTTAAGATGGTCTAGGTAGGGTTCTACGGGTTTATCAGGCTCGAAGTAGATTGACACCAGGGTGACTTCCCAGGCACTGGTCTGGATCCCCACCACAACGATGTTGTTTGTAGTGAGTTTCGGGTACTGTTTTATGTTCAGATTGCTGTCAAAGACGGCGATTGCTGCCTTAACAGTCCCTTCTCCGTTTCCAGTGTTCTGGAAAATGCGCACCCCCCTGCGGCTCGTCATTATTTTACTTCCCCCCGTGTATGGCTCTTGTAACAAGGCAAAAGCTACGCCCCGATTGTGTGCCTCGAGCAGTAGCTCGAATGTCGCCAGCTTTTTCCGTTGGAGGTTTGCTTGTATACAGCCGAATGTAGTATTTACAACGTTGGCGTTAACAATATGCGACCGTCGATGGAGCCAATTCGTCCCGCCTACGACGCACAGGGCACTCCGAGTCGAAGGCATTGTGATCTGTGCCTGTCATTTTTGCCTTTATGCAGTTCCTGCAGGTGGGTGTGTCTCCAGCTAGATAGATCTCGCAGTCCGCTTTCAAATGGGGGCCGCCACAGTGACTGCATGTGTCTTCAGTCTCCTGGCAGTATTTTCTGCCATGACCATATCCTAAGCAGCGCGTGCACTGGACTAGCGGTGTCTGGTCTTCGGCCCTAACTCGCTGGAGATCTATATGCGCACATCCTTTCTCGATTATTCGCTTCCAAACTTTTGGCGACACACTTATTATTACGTGGTTTATGTGATGATTTCTGGCTCTTCTTCTATATTTTATTACTATTTTGTCCTCCCCTTCACCGAGGCCGTGGAAAAGAGACCCATTCTGGTTCCGAAGCGATTTCAGGATGTCGTCGTCAGTGTTTGATGACATGACGTTCACAAGCCTGATCAACGGGTCCTTATTTTCGACGTTCTCAATGGTGAGGCTGCCTCCTTCTTTTCCTATCTTATCTTTCGCTTTGTCTCGTTCTTCTTTGGTTCCAAATCCCATTATTATTTTCCTGTTTTTTGCTTTTCTTACCCTTTCCACCTTTATCCATCCTTCCTTAGCGTCAATTGCCTTCCTGACTTTTTCTAAGACTTCATCTCCTGTTTCCGTCTCCACGGTTGAGGAGACTGCGACTGAGTGCAATGTTCGCTTTTGCGGCGTTTTGTTGCTCTGAGTCGCAGTCACCCCGGCGTAGGTAGGCGCCTCTACATTTCCTATCTTTTCGGTGTGTCTTTCGATTGTCACATTCAGTTCCTCCATTTTCCTATTGTTTTCCCGTATTAAGTTCGTATGCTCCTCCATACGTGCCATGAGGAGGTTTTCGTTGGAGGTAGAGGGAGGAGAGAGGGTGGGATCGGGGGATGGGGTAGCGCTTGCTCCCGCCCCCGCCCCCACCGTCCCTCCTTTAATTATATTTTCCCTTGTCTTGAGCTCCGCCTCGGCCTCCTTATAAAGTTCATAGAGTCGGTCGAGTGATTCCGCGACTAAATCTTTTATCTCCCTCTTTGTATTCCTTGTAGTCCCTAGTTGATACTTCGCTTTATTATAGATGTCGAGCGCTTCCTTTTCTCTGTTTCTGATCGGTGTTGGTTTTCCGACAGTCTTCCTTATTGCTGCAGGGCCTGCCTGCTTTGTCGCATTTGTCTTTATTGCCTCTGGATTTACCTTTGGCGTCAGCTCCGCGCTTGGCTTTGCAGCCTCGATCCTATCTATACTGGTTCGAACGTTTGATTTTGATTTTGGGGGAGATTTCTCATTTGTCGGCTGTTTAACAGGCGTGCGGTGCCCAGACATCTTGGAAATGTAATGCGGTGAGGGCTGGTAATATTGTAGAAGTTGTATATGGCGATAGCCCTTTTTTGTTTTGACCGCAAAAAATAGCACAGACAGTTATATAATATTTTCGTGAGTCTGTGACTCTAGTCAATACACAGTTATATATAGGGGACAGTACAGTTGCAATATTAATATTTTAACAAAATGTCCTAGAGGTTGCTATGTAAGGTAAGGGAGGTATTAGGATTTTATTATTTTTATTTGGGATGATAGCTAACTTGTACAGGTCAAAATTGGATGGGAAGGCAATCGGCACTTTAATAACTATAGTTATCTGATTATCTACGTAAAAATAACCTAACTTAATTATGTCGTAGAAATCTCTATATTCTACGTTAAGGACCTCATCTCTAGAATATAATGTCCTTAGTTTACTTAATATATTTTTAACTTCTACAATACTTATAATGAAATGGGGCGTACTCGATGTACGAATAAAACCTAATGTAATTTCTAACTTATATAATTCTTGAGATAAATCCTCAACATTATCTCCTAAGATAATAAGATGCTGCGCCAGATGGGCATATTTGATTAGATCGTTATCTTTGCTACTATCACTATCCATGATAACTTTAAGAACTTGGTTTATTTTATTCTGATTTTTCGCTAAAGTATCTATTGCTTTAGTGCTATGAAGGATCCACTCCTTATTAAGAGTTATATGATTATTGATTTCGGTTTCTAATTTTAGTTCATTATTTTGTAGTGTTTTAATTGCATTATTATATTTAATAGCGTCCGTATAATCGAGATTGCCAGAAATTGATTTTATTACAGATCCGAGTCCGTCGATGAGACCTCTCTTACTACGGTTCGGTTTAAAACTTAATAATTGTTCTGATATTTTATCTAATTTAGTACGCAAATGCTCGACATGTGGATCATAAAGAAATAGTGTTTTATTATTTAACTGGGGTCTTAGTTCATTTAATTGAGTTATAGCTAGATTTATTTGATTAGATATATTGTTCAGGTCAATATAATTTAAGAAGGAGTGATAGTGGGATACGATCTTCGTAGGTCCTAGTCTAAAAGGGAGAATTCCTGGTCCGTCATCCAAGGAGTCAATCGTTACATCTTGTCCTCTGGTCAGTTGAAGCAGGATCGGTAATAGAAGTGTCCTGTAACAATGTCGGGTCTTTAGGGCTTCTTTTCAAACGGGATTTGGCAACAGGGCCACGTTTCTTTTTTGTGAATATATGGATAGGGAGGTCAGCAAGGAAAGTATCCTGAGTATATCGTGGGGCTAGTTTCTGTCGATTAGCTAAGGGATTTCTAATGAAAACTTGTTGGTCTGGGACGTAGTCTTTTTCAGGTTCGCGGTCTTTGTTTCTATTTTCGGTTAGTTCGGTTCTGTTATGTAAAGCTGATTCGTTAATTAAGTCGTATACGTTAGTCATTCGTTTTTTATGTTCTAGTAAGTATTGTTGTAATAAGTGCTCGGATAAGTAAATTTCTAGTGGGTCACGTGGGTCGAAGTGTCCTGTTATTAAGTCTATAGGTCTGCACTTAGTGAAGCTGTGAATGGAGCTATTGTATGCAAGTAAAGCGTATGGCATTAAATTAATAACTGGTTCATTATTTTTCTCTAATTTTAAAATTCTAAGATGTTCCAGGATAGTTGAGTGAAACCTTTCAACTATTCCATTGTCATTGGGTGTATGAGCGAGGATCTTATGATGCTGTATTCTGTGAAGCCGTGTAAACTCAGAGAATAGCTGGTTTGAGAATTCGGGACCTTGGTCTGTAATTATAGTCATAGGGACACCATGGTGAGTACAAAATTTTAGTAATGACAGAACAACACTTAAAGCTGTGCCATCTCTTAGATAATACGCTTGAGCGTACTTTGAGAAAGCATCAACTAATGAAAGATACTTTTCATTTTGTACCGTGAAAAGGTCAAGATGAAGTATCTCAAATGGTTTACTAGGAGGGGGCACTATAGAAAATCTTTGTTTAATGGGATGTCGATCATATTTTTCGCGACCACAAACGGTGCATTCGTTAATATATTTTGTTATATGTTCCTTCATTTTAGGCCAATAAAATTTAGATGATAAAGCTAAGGAACATTCACTAATACCACGATGATTTTACCTTCGTGATATTTTTGTATGATTTCTTGTTGGCGTAAATATTCTTTTATATTTTCTAATTCAACTTTTAGTTAGTATCAATTTCATAGCGGAACTTTTAAATTTACTTTGTATTATCGGAATTATTTTGTACATAGCTAAAGGAGGGTGAATGATCAAACCAGTCTGGACTTTTGGGTTCACATATTCCTTAACAGCATGGATAACATCTTCCTCAAGGTTGGACTCTGATATTTGAATAGTCGTTCTAGTATGCGTCTCAAAGGGCTTTGTCACTGTCGGTCGTTTTTTTATGTCTCCTACTACAACAAAACATATCTGATATCTGTCTATTGAACTTATTAAGGGGGTCGTCTGAAATAGGGATTTCGAGAATGGGATTCTCAGCGCTAGTGTCAGCTGTAGCTGTACTGGATCCGTTTAATGATGGTGGTCTCTCAGAAGGATTGACCAAGATGGAACTGGTATCTTCATTATTGATCTCAATGCGGGAGAAGGCGTCAGCGTTGGTGTTATGCTTGCCCTGCTTATAAACTGTAGTGAAATTATACTCGCTCAATTTTAATCTCCAACGTGTAAGTCTAGAATTAGGTTCTTTTAAATTCATAACCCATTGCAATGGTTTATGATCAGTGACTATCTTAAATTTCCTTCCGAATAAGTATGGCCGAAAGTATTTCGTAGCCCATACTATAGCCAAAAGTTCTTTTTCAATAGTACTGTAGTTAATTTCACTAGAGTTCAAAGTACGTGACGCGTAGGCAATCGGTTTATCACTGCCTATCGTGCCTTGGGAAAGTACAGCACCAATCGCATAATTCGAAGCATCTGTAGTCAGTATAAAGTCCTTGTCAAAGTCGGGATATTGTAAGATGGGGTCGTTTGTCAGAAGTTTTTTACAAATCTCAAAACAGTTTACGTAGTCTACGTCATTATGTGTTATCTTAGAGCCTTTTTTTAAACAGTGAGTCATAGGTTTAGTAATCTTAGCAAAATCAGGTATAAACTTCCTATAGTAGCCTAGTAATCCCAGAAAACGTTTTATTTCAGTAGCTGA
This sequence comes from Chrysoteuchia culmella, assembly GCA_910589605.1. Lineage (NCBI taxonomy): Eukaryota > Metazoa > Arthropoda > Insecta > Lepidoptera > Crambidae > Chrysoteuchia > Chrysoteuchia culmella. The sequence goes on from OU342669.1 coordinate 3,434,330, forward strand.
TTTTGGTAAGGGAAACTTCTGTATAGCTGCGATTTTGTCAGGATTAGGTTTTATACCGTCTTTACTAATTATGTGACCAAGATAAGCCGTTTCTAACTTTAAGAATTCGGACTTATCCATCTGAATCTTAAAGTTCGATTCTCTTAGTCTGTTAAATACCTTTTCTAAATTTACCATGTGCTCTTGTAAAGAAACACTGAAAACTATAATATCGTCTAGATATACTAAGCATACTACGTTTTGCAGATCTCTTAGGACATTGTCCATAACGCGTTGGAAAGTGGACGGGGAATTTTTAAGTCCCATGGGCATTCTTAAAAATTCAAAATGCCCATGTTCTACGTTAAAAGCTGTTTTCTGGACATCATCAGGGTTCATTTCCACCTGATAGAAGCCACTGGCAAGATCTAGAGTGGTAAAGTAGTGGCAGTTACCAAGTTTATCCAAGACATCAGAAATATTCGGAATAGGGTATTTATCATCAATAGTTTTTTCATTGATTTTTCTAAAGTCTACTACTATACGCCATTTGGTTTTTCCTGACGCATCCGCCTTCTTTGGAACTACCCAGATAGGTGAGCTCCAGGCTGACTGGGAAGGTCGTATTATACCCTGATCTAGCATCTTAGTAATTTGGTCCTGAACCTCTTGTCTATGAATAAAAGGATATCGATAAGATTTAGTGTACACCGGGATCTCATCGGTCGTACGTATACTATGTTTTATTTTATTTGTGAAGGTCAAAGGTTCACCTTCTACGTAAAAGACATCTGCATAACGAGCGCAAAGGGTCTCTAAATAAGCACGTTCTTCAGGATTCAAATGGTCTGTGCGAAGACGGGATAAAACTTGGGATACGCGATCGGGTGGTGGTTCGGTACGCATGCACTGAATATTAAATACTTCTGCATCAACGGGCCTATCCATTGAAAATATTATATCGTGTCTAGTGGGATTACTAACTTCTACAAAGCAGCGTTTATTTTTAACCTTAGTTACACAATAGTTTATATGACAGTTAGAAATAGTTTGTTCTGAAATATACGCATCGCCATCTTGGAAATTCACTGGTATTCGGAGTAACTTTGATGAATTCGCGGGTATTATCTCCTCGTAAAGATTGCAGTTACGAGAATCATACATAAGTAACGGAATTTTAGACTGTCTTGTAGTTAACACTTTATTTTTTAAATCAATACTAGATTCTAATTTTTCAAGTAAGTCATATCCAATTAAACCGTCAAAGTAATCATGAAATTTATAAATAAATAAAGTTATATCATTGCTTTCGTTAAATTCTGTAAAACAAGGTAAAGTTATAGAATAATCGTTGCGCGTAGTTGCATGAATATTAGTTACTTCGAAAGGGTCATAATTACATGGTATATGAGAAAAATACTTTTCCGCAGCCATCGGGCTTATAAAAGATTGGTTGGCACCTGTGTCTATTAGAAACTTAAGTGGCGGATTAGCTATTTGAATATAAGGTAGTTGACGTTGCGTATGTAAATTAATTTCTATTTTAGTTTTTCTGATTTGGCCTTTATCTGAAAATCCTCATTATTGTCTGTAGTGTTTGCGTCACAAGTCTCATCTAACGGGGGCTGTGTCTCTGGATAGCAAGGGTAGTAATAATTATCAGTAAAGTCAGGTTGTTCGTAATAGTCTTGTTCGTATTGGTTATAATCGTAATAGTCATAACAAGGTTGATACTGCTCTGTCGGTTCATAAAATTCGTTAAAATTTAGTTCTCGCGTTTTAAAATAATTTGATGGGGGTGGATTCCCGAATTTAGTCCAATCGTGGGGTGTACGAGTTTGGAAAGGCTTAGCAACGTAATGACTAACGCCACTCATAGGTGAAGGCGCGGCGTTTGTATTGTTATAGGTAAAACCTGGATTTTTGGGAGGCAATCTAAAGACGTTACTTTGGGGTCTGTAATTAGGAGGGGGTGCAGCGAACATCTGTTGAGTGCGTGTTGGACCACTGAAATGAGGCGGTTGGGGCTTCCAACTCGGCATTGGCCTCTGTGGTGGTTGTGTATTAAACTGTCGAGAGGGTCCAGGCGGCATATTAAATGGCCTTGACGGACCGGGCATATTAAATGGCTTTGCAGGGTTAAAACCGAATGTTCGAGGGGGTAGTGCTAACGGTACTGGCGGTGGCAAGCTGTAAGAAAACTTTGGTTGGTTATTATACGAAGACGTGGACTGCAACTTTCTTTCAGGAAGGTGATCGTTGCGCTGCTGTAAGTACAACGTATTTACCTCATCGTTAACATATTCCAGAGCGTCCTCGATAGTTTCAGGTCGCATACAACGTATACGAGCTTCCAAGGGGTCGCGGAGACCACGCAGGTAAGATCTAAGGGTTAACTTTTTATACAAGGTTCGTTTCGCCTCAACCGTAGTTTTTACAGTTTCGTGCAAATTAATGTAAGTCATTATTATACTAAATAGATTTTGGCACTGTTCGTAAAATTCTTGGGGTGATGCTGAACCTTGTGTAAGAAGTGACAAATCGTTGTAAAGCGAGGCCTCATCGCGCTGGTCCGCAAAGTTATTAATAAGGGCGCTACGTATTCCTGACCAATTACCGGGAACTCCGTTGGAATTTATTGTACGGGCCGCGGGGCCTGTTATCTTATTTAATATACCGTTAATTACAGCTAAATTACCGAGTTCGTGAACAGGATCATTATTCATATATTGCTTTACTATCTCATCGCAAAGATTAATAAAACGCGTAAGTTTCCGTCAAAGTCCGGGACTAGCCTAAGTACCTTATAAATTTGTTCTACGCGTGCGTCCGACATTTTATTACAGTAGTTAGTTTCCGGTGTTTCAATAATCGTTTCTAAATTTCTACGCGAATCTTATTCTAACAACCTATTCGTATTACTAAAGCTAAGTGACCGAGATTGCCGTGGATGGAAAATCTTGGATATTAATTATAAGAACACTAGGAATAAAAAAGGGAGAGCAACTCTAGTAAGATCTAGGTACTCACATACGCATCTTTGATTTCTCTGGTGATCGATTTCTTGTATCTCCTCTGGACTGCAGCTTCCGTAGATTCTGGACCGCCGTTAGGCCGTGATCGATTCACTGACTCTACTTTACAGCGATCCTACCGACTGCGCCAATTATAAAAGCGACAGCCGAAGGTTCCAAAAAAAATCAAAGTTGAATTTATAATTAATTTATTATAGTAAAAAATACAATTAGGTAACGTGACAATTGTTCGATGCTTGATACAAAAGTGATTTTATAATGACGAAACTCCGTCCGGTGTCGGGGCATCACGTTGTGCTGCGTCGGCGCCTCGTGAGCCGTCGTTTCCATGCGGCGCAATAATTAGGTAAACTACTGTCAGCGGTTCGTATGGTAGAGCGATACGTAACACGCGAGTCACTGAACGTTACTTAAATACACTTGCATTTATTATAGCTATGCACGTGTGTGTGTAAGTATAGACGAGACGCGTCGTGATTGGTTAACGCGGGCGAGAGTGGCGAGAAGCGGCCGCGCTGCGTGCACGCAATATCGCCCTTATGTCCACCGTTCTTGACCGCCATTGTACCATCACTGGGAATCGAACCCAGGATCTCTAGGTCTGATACCGGCGGTTGTTATCACTAGACCAAAGAGGCGGTTAATTTTATGCTTAGGTATCATTCTTTTATCACAATCTGACCACTGATTTCAGATCGTATGAAACATATTTAAGGGGTTTTTAAACGCTTAATTGCTGCCATAGAATTTCGTTTGTAGCACGATCATATATGTAAGATATGAAAGTACATCTAGGCTCGTAAATCTTGTTCAATGTGTCAAAGTTATGATCATGGAAGGTAAAAATACTTCACGCTTTATGGTGGATATTTAGGTATAGAAAGTTGAAATAGTATGCACAATTTGCTAGCGTGTATTTCATGGCAGATCCAAATATTATCTGTTAAGTTTACAGAGGGATTGAGGCACAGCCGCAGTTGCCAGCGATGGAGACGACGCCTCCAGCGGGTATCTGGCCGCCGAAGCTGACAGCACCGATGACCGGGATTTGACCACCGACCACAGTCGTGCCACCGACGGCAAAGTCGCCTCCGACCGCGAGTTCACCGAAGCCGTTGGAGACGAACGGGCCAGCGACGGGGATGGAGGCCGTAGCGGCCACGCTTGGCACTCCAGCGCCGTAGCCGACGGGCCAGCCAGCGCCGTAGCCGTTGTTCCAGCCTGCGCCGTAGCCAACGGGCCAGCCAGCGCCGTAGCCAAGAGGCATGCCAGCGCCGTAGCCAATTCCATTGATGCCATAGCCGTACACATCTAAACCAGCACCAACCAGGCCAGTGTTGCCATAGCCGTAGGGACCATATCCGTTGAGGGCGCTGCTTACGGCTTCGGCTTCGAAGGCAAGTCCTGAGTAGCCCAGACCGCGGTTCAAACACTGACTGTAGGCATTCTAAAAAAAGTAGGAGAAAGGTAGTGAACTCCAAGTAATTTTGTAGGAAACCTGCTCTTTATTTGACCACCATAGCATTATAAAAATCTTCAATTATAAATTATAAAAAATTCGTTTTTATCCTCTAGTTGTTCCAGTGCACGACTTCAAATTATTTTAGCCCAATAAAAGTTATTTAAAAGTTAAAGTTAAGGTGCATAGTAATAAAAATAGCTAGAAATACTTGCACTAATTTCTGGCTCTTTTTCTTGTTTTATTAACCTTATCAGTTAGAAATAAATACGGTTTCAAAAGGGGTGTGTTAAGAAGTAACCACGTGAAAATAAAATAAAAGTCATAGAAAAGCAAAGTTAACTTACCTGGATCAGTAAAGCCTGGAGGCAGAGCAAGAAAAAGGTGGAGGTCGACATAATTGTTGATATTCAAGTTCCTGAAAACCTTCGAATAATGTTTTAAATACTAAAAAACGCCGTATATATAGGTCGAAAAGCTTAGAATTAGTTAAGCAACTGATAACTTATCGCGTTAGTTGGCGCATTACTTTCGTAACCTATTTCTTACTGTAGGTCATTTCAAAAGCGATAAAACACGCAACAGTTTCCATATAAGCTACGACCAAGTTTTAGGAAATCACAGTTTCATTTTGGAATTCAAAATGGCAGCCAAAGTAGTACTCTTCATCGCCTCAGCTGTTCTGGTTCAGGTATGTTTAAGATTTTAAATTTATTTTTTATTAACCTTTTTTTATAAAGAAGATTTTGTACAAAATTCACTGTTAAGTAAAAAAAAGTAGTTATATTTATTTCTATAAATATATATATATCTTATTTATTTATAGAATGCTTTGTGCCAATGCTTGAACAACTACGGCCCTGGCCTCATCGCCAACGGTCTCGGGATCAACAACTTAGGCGTCAACCCACTTGGTCTGTACGGCAACGGCCTGAATGCTCTTGACTTGGTCACCCCTGGCTACAACACCATTGGCTTGGCCAACTCTGCGCTGCTGGGTGGTGTGGGCTACGGCTTGGGCGGTGTAATCCCCAGCTACGGTGCTGGCCTCGTCGGCTACCCCGATCTCATTGGCTACCCGAACCTCGGCGGCATCGGCTCGAGCGGCCCCCTCCCTGTGTCTACCATCTCACCCATCGGCCCCAGCGGGCTCGCCGTGGCGTCTGAGAACGCTATCGAAGGCATTCTACAAGTCGGCGGCTCACTGCCGTTCCTGAGCGCCGTGGCGTTCGAAGGCGCGCTGCCGACTGCTGGCTCCGGCGTCGCCACGTGCGGCTGCGGCAACGGCGCTGTCGGCATCCTCAGCGAGGGCTTCCCCGGTCCCACCCTCGGAGCTTACGGCACTGCCTGGCCCGGATACGCCACCATCGGCACCGGCATCGGCGGCATCTATTACTAAATCAATGTATCAAACAAACTGTACGAAAATAAATGAACTTTATTGCAAATCGTTTCTTTTGTATTTATTTGAAGTATGTTAGTGCCCAAACAATCCAATCCATCGTTAACCCCCCGTTCTCACTGGCGAAAAATTTACAAGAAAACATTTTTTAAAGGTTATACCTTTGCGGCCACACTGAGAGAATACATTATTTGGAAGCTCCTATAGAAAGCCAAACATTGGACATCCTTTCATCGGTCGTGCTCTATTTTACAACATGTTTTCTTGTAAATATTTTGCTTCTGGAAGCGAGCGTAAATCTAATATTCCTGGGCAACATTGCCAGGAAAAGAAGGTCACAAAGCGCGTCGAAAGCTTTTTGATTACATGTTATTAGCTAATGTGTCATAGGAAATATAAGTTCGATTTCACTCATACCATGAACGAACTTTCTCTAACTGTATGAAATATTTAAATTAGAATCGCTATTCGTGTAAATAGTTAGGATGATATTTATCCTTTTTTTTCGACGCACATTACATTTACATTACATTCTGTAATGTTGTTTTCTCTCTTTCAATAATAATATGAACTTACTTAATAGACTTACCTTTTTCAGCTAGGACAACAACGGGTAAATGAGACAAAACACTATCCAGTGACAAGTAAATTGATCTTTATTATTATCCTGACTCTATACAAACCAAAACTAAAAAGGTGTCCTGTAATTAACACATTAAACATAAAAAATAGGTACACTGTTAAAACAATTAATTAAAAGTTACTGTTTTAGTGATCTTAAATAAATTCGAAGGTTCATGAATGCCTGCCCAAGGATATCAGAAATGGAACTTAATTGAATGTGATGAGAAATTGATGATGATGCTACACTATGGGTGAACTCCTAAGCTTGCTGATGTGAATGAATGGTGGTTGTTGATATGGATATATTTAATTATAAAACTAAATGTTAGTTTTTTGGGTTAATTTAATAGAGGAATGGGGTCACCGCTCTATGTGTGATCCTCTGATTATATTTTCACTGCTTGATACTAGCAGGGTAGTAAAACAGCCGGAGGCGACTCCCGGGCTTCCCTGATCTGTCCTCTAACGCCGACCGTACGGAATTTTCTGCTTCGCGGGCGGAGTGGTGTTTCGGAGGGGCGCCGTATGCGTCTCGTCACCTGCGAGAGGGGATTATGAACGGAGGTGATTTCAGATATTATTGTAACCGGTGAATTCTCACAGAGGGGGCCTTACTGTAATGTCTTTACAACGAAGCCTGAAGGGCCCTATTTCATCTAAAAAGCATCAGAGCAAGGGGAAGGTTGATACCCCAGACTTAACCTCTAAAGTGGCCACTTGCATACCGATTATGATGCTGTGACTTATTTTTAATATTTCTTATTTGTAAGTAAATGTTTAATTTGTGAATAAATTATGTTTCCCAGTATGATGCCTTTCTGTTTATATTACAGGGAAGCTCTGGCTACAGAGATTAGCCCAAATTATGTTTACATGAGGGCTTCCATGCCACATAGTGTGCACTCATGAAAGCATTCTTGAAGTGACTTATTTATGAAAGTTTACTAATAAAAAGAGAAAGTAACACCCTTAGGGGGTCCCTTTGAATCAATTACAAGGCTTAACTTGATAATTTAGGTGGATTAGGCAAGTATAATGGTAAGATCAAGTAGGGACACTGATTATGAAATTCTGATGTGAAGTGCACTGACACTAACCTGCGGCTTCAGCTATTCGTTCATCAAACGTATTGTTTATAATTTTATTGTGTATCAATAAAATTCTATAAAGTTTAATTAATTAATTAACCTTAAAAAGCAAGGATCTTTCTGTCATATCAATCGCAGACCATCTGACAATCTCCTGTCAGTGTCATACCTGTCACTGTCGATCTGACAGATGGGGCGTTACGTGCGTTCGCACTGAATTAAAAACGTAAATCAGTGAAGATAATATTCCTGGTGTACTATGGCCAAAATTAAAAAGCCAAGGCTGATGCTACCTCTGAACAATGAAAACCTGTAAAGTTAACAAGGTTCGAAGAGCCGTTTCGGCCACCACAACAAAACATTTAAATACAGTCATTCACCGAATTAAGCATCTCTTTTCCTTTACATTTTTTTTCTACTAGCTCCCACCCATCGTACCTACCTATCCACCTCACCTACTATATATATATATATATATATATATATATATATATATATATATATATCTTAATGAAAGGAAATTTTAAAATGACCGAAGTCTGCAGACATACTGCCTTATACAAGAGACGACATTACAATTCAAACCTCAATTGGGAGACCAATGGATCGGATTTCCAGAGTTTGCAGGCTCAAGTCCCGCTGCAGATACGAATACGATCATTTGTACCTGAGTCATGGAGGTTTATATATATTTCTACACATAAATACTTCTGCATCTGTCTGTCTGTCAGTTTTGAAGATAGGATCATCAAATTTTGTATTTAAGCTGTCGATTAAAAATAAACATTGAGCTATCTCGACGTTTTCGAAAATTCTACCCCCAAAGGGGTGAAAAGGGGGATGAAGTTGAGTAAGAAAAGTCCTTTATTTTCACAGTAAAAGTCAATTAGTTTTTATAAGGCTTTTGGTTGGAACTTCGATAAAACTTCCCCCCCTCCCTCCTCTCGATAAATCAACCCCTAAGGGATTAAAAAGGGGTAAATAAGATTAAAATCGATATGGGTGTCGTAATTGAAGTTTTATAGTATGTTGATTGCAAAAATGTCATAAATTTTGACGACCTGTTTGGCGCAGGGGTACTAACCCCACCTTCTGCGCCAGAGGTCCCGGGTTCGATCCCCGGACAAGACAAATATTTGTGTGCATGAACATGTCTATTTGTCTTGGTCTGGGTGTTTAATATGTATATTATGTATGTATTTACAAAAAAAAAAGTATGTAAGTATGTTTATCCGTTATCGAGTATCCATAACACAAGTTCTTCGTGATACTTAACGTGGGCTAGATAATTGGTGATTGTATGGAAAAATATATTTATTTATTTAATTTTGAAATCTGGTGCGGTGGATATGATTCAACCCTTAATGGTTTAAGAAAAGAGTTAAAATTTTGTATATATAAGTAATGTAAAATAGACATAGGCATAACAACTTTAATCGCGATAGATTTGGAGCATTTTCTACTAATTTTCCATTCAAACTTATCCATTCGCTTATATAATAAATGCTAAAGAAAGAATGCAATGTAAACCGCTGAATAGATTTTAGTGAAATTTGATATGGACATAACTTGAACCGTGGAGATGGACATAAAATACTTTTTACTCTGATAAATGCTGATGAAACTATGGGTCTAATAAGAAGGTCACCCAGTGTGCAATGGAGATGGCTATGCTCGAAGAGGGAAAGGGGGAGATCCGTTGGATAACTAAAGTAACCGACATCAATCCTTGGGATTGCTCAGCTGAAGTGGCAGTGGGCGGGACTCATAGCGATAAGAATCAATAGCCGTTGAGGCGGAAAAGTTCTGGAATGGTGAATTTTTTTCGATGTGAAATAGTTGCTATTTGGTTCCATAACTTTTTAAATGAGTTTGGTTTAGTAGTTTTTATTTCATGAACATATTTGTTAACTTGGACGATGTAATTTTCACGATAATTGACTTATAATGTACATTAAACCTAATCCAATCTAGAAAAATCCTACTGTAGTTTACAAAATTACCTTTAGCAGACACTAAATAGCAAAAAATAAAAATTATGCTTGCTTATTTTTTGCTTTGTAGTTTTTGAAGTTGGTTTTTAAAGCAGTTTTAGATTTTTTACTTTTCTTTCATTTGGAAAGGGTTCTCTCTTTTCCTAATTATGCTTGGAGACTAATACAGGATCAACGGTGGAACAGCTAGCCCAAAAGGTGCCTATTCACCCTTGCTTTGAAGATCAACGGGTTATAAGAACTCGGAAACAAAGACGCAGGGAGTGAGTTTCACTCCTTTGCTGTGCGCACTATAAAATTTGATGATCAGTGCTTTGTGTGACACTTAAGAATATCAACCAAGAAAGGGTAGCCCACAGTGCGTCTGTATGTCCATTGGAAGAAGGAGAATGACGGTATGAGCACACTCTCCGAAGTATAGTCTGTAAAAGACCGACCGACAGGCAACTTTGTAGCGGCGAGCTAGGGTGTGAAACTTGCTTTCACTAGTTCTACCTGTCGCCAATTACCCTCTCAGCTCTGATTGGATCGTGTCTAGTGCAGGTAGTTGATATTTTGATGAGCCGTCCCAAAGGTGACTGCAATACTCCATGCAAGGTTGGTGTACAGTGCAAGCACTATACAATATTGTAGTGTCAGCGCTTTACCTGCGCGCGGCAATTACCTAATTTATATATAATTTATTAGTACACGTTTGCATAGCATTCAATGTAGACTTACTCATTGTAGCAATTAAATAAATCAATCATTTTATCATATCAAGATTTTCGTATCATTTTCTATCATCTTAAGTTGTGTGATCGCGAGATCATACAGTTGGACTCGAGCTTTACGAAGAGTTAAAAGCTGTCCTTGCGTGAAATATCGTTTGACGCCCAGCTTTAGCCATCTTAGTTGATTATCAAACATTTGTGGAATGCGAGGATATTCCGTCCCTTGATAAAGCAAAACGCTGTCGTACACCGTAGTAGAAACAATTATAAGAAAATTTATGGTTGCTAACAGCTCAGTAGCTCATTTTTTTTTGTGTATTAATTAATTTAAATTCATTTATCCCTAGTATAGTTTGACATATACGAATATTTCCCTTAACTGTTACTTAAGTATGTAAGGTAAGACTGAAGATGGAAGCGCGCCTCTCCCGGCCGCCGCAGCTGAGGAATTGGATATCTTATTTCTAACTGCCGGAACGCAACAATAGTGAAAAACAAACAGTTTAGGCGTCAGACTTAATAAGACGATGGTAGCTAAAGTCAAAGCCAAACCGAATCAATATGTACCATCACTGGGAATCGAACCCAGGATCTCTAGGTCTGATACCGGCGGTTGTTATCACTAGACCAAAGAGGCGGTTAATTTTATGCTTAGGTATCATTCTTTTATCACAATCTGACCACTGATTTCAGATCGTATGGAATATGTTTAAGGGGTTTTTAAACGCTCAATTGCTGCCATAGAATTTCGTTTGTAGCACGATCATATATGTAAGATATGAAAGTACATCTAGGCTCGTAAATCTTGTTCAATGTGTCAAAGTTATGATCATGGAAGGTAAACATACTTCACGCTTTATGGTGGATATTATTAGGTATAGAAAGTTGAAATAGTAGGCACAATTTGCTAGCGTGTATTTCATGGCAGATCCAAATATTATCTGTTAAGTTTACAGAGGGATTGAGGCACAGCCGCAGTTGCCAGCGATGGAGACGACGCCTCCAGCGGGTATCTGGCCACCGAAGCTGACAGCACCGATGACCGGGATTTGACCACCGACCACAGTCGTGCCACCGACGGCAAAATCGCCTCCGACCGCGAGTTCACCGAAGCCGTTGGAGACGAACGGGCCAGCGACGGGGATGGAGGCCGTAGCGGCCACGCTTGGCACTCCAGCGCCGTAGCCGACGGGCCAGCCAGCGCCGTAGCCGTTGTTCCAGCCTGCGCCGTAGCCAACGGGCCAGCCAGCGCCGTAGCCAAGAGGCATGCCAGCGCCGTAGCCAATTCCATTGATGCCATAGCCGTACACATCTAAACCAGCACCAACCAGGCCAGTGTTGCCATAGCCGTAGGGACCATATCCGTTGAGGGCGCCAAGAGAGCTGCTTACGGCTTCGGCTTCGAAGGCAAGTCCTGAGTAGCCCAGACCGCGGTTCAAACACTGACTGTAGGCATTCTAAAAAAAGTAGGAGAAAGGTAGTGAACTCCAAGTAATTTTGTAGGAAACCTGCTCTTTATTTGACCACCATAGCATTATAAAAATCTTCAATTATAAATTATAAAAAATTCGTTTTTATCCTCTAGTTGTTCCAGTGCACGACTTCAAATTATTTTAGCCCAATAAAAGTTATTTAAAAGTTAAAGTTAAGGTGCATAGTAATTAAAATAGCTAGAAATACTTGCACTAATTTCTGGCTCTTTTTCTTGTTTTATTAACCTTATCAGTTAGAAATAAATACGGTTTCAAAAGGGGTGTGTTAAGAAGTAACCACGTGAAAATAAAATAAAAGTCATAGAAAAGCAAAGTTAACTTACCTGGATCAGTAAAGCCTGGAGGCAGAGCAAGAAAAAGGTAGAGGTCGACATAATTGTTGATATTCAAGTTCCTGAAAACCTTCGAATAATGGTTTAAATACTAAAAAACGCCGTATATATAGGTCGAAAAGCTTAGAATTAGTTAAGCAACTGATAACTTATCGCGTTAGTTGGCGCATTACTTTCGTAACCTATTTCTTACTGTAGGTCATTTCAAAAGCGATAAAACACGCAACAGTTTCCATATAAGCTACGACCAAGTTTTAGGAAATCACAGTTTCATTTTGGAATTCAAAATGGCAGCCAAAGTAGTACTCTTCATCGCCTCAGCTGTTCTGGTTCAGGTATGTTTAAGATTTTAAATTTATTTTTTATTAACCTTTTTTTATAAAGAAGATTTTGTACAAAATTCACTGTTAAGTAAAAAAAAGTAGTTATATTTATTTCTATAAATATATTTATATCTTATTTATTTATAGAATGCTTTGTGCCAATGCTTGAACAACTACGGCCCTGGCCTCATCGCCAACGGTCTCGGGATCAACAACTTAGCCGTCAACCCACTTGGTCTGTACGGCAACGGCCTGAATGCTCTTGACTTGGTCACCCCTGGCTACAACACCATTGGCTTGGCCAACTCTGCGCTGCTGGGTGGTGTGGGCTACGGCTTGGGCGGTGTAATCCCCAGCTACGGTGCTGGCCTCGTCGGCTACCCCGATCTCATTGGCTACCCGAACCTCGGCGGCATCGGCTCGAGCGGCCCCCTCCCTGTGTCTACCATCTCACCCATCGGCCCCAGCGGGCTCGCCGTGGCGTCTGAGAACGCTATCGAAGGCATTCTACAAGTCGGCGGCTCACTGCCGTTCCTGAGCGCCGTGGCGTTCGAAGGCGCGCTGCCGACTGCTGGCTCCGGCGTCGCCACGTGCGGCTGCGGCAACGGCGCTGTCGGCATCCTCAGCGAGGGCTTCCCCGGTCCCACCCTCGGAGCTTACGGCACTGCCTGGCCCGGATACGCCACCATCGGCACCGGCATCGGCGGCATCTATTACTAAATCAATGTATCAAACAAACTGTACGAAAATAAATGAACTTTATTGCAAATCGTTTCTTTTGTATTTATTTGAAGTATGTTAGTGCCCAAACAATCCAATCCATCGTTAACCCCCCGTTCTCACTGGCGAAAAATTTACAAGAAAACATTTTAGTTTTATAGTATGTTGATTGCAAAAATGTCATCAATTTTGACGACCTGTTTGGCGCAGGGGTACTAACCCCACCTTCTGCGCCAGAGGTCCCGGGTTCGATCCCCGGACAAGACAAATATTTGTGTGCATGAACATGTCTATTTGTCTTGGTCTGGGTGTTTAATATGTATATTATGTATGTATTTACAAAAAAAAAAGTATGTAAGTATGTTTATCCGTTATCGAGTATCCATAACACAAGTTCTTCGTGATACTTAACGTGGGCTAGATAATTGGTGATTGTATGGAAAAATATATTTATTTATTTAATTTTGAAATCTGGTGCGGTGGATATGATTCAACCCTTAATGGTTTAAGAAAAGAGTTAAAATTTTGTATATATAAGTAATGTAAAATAGACATAGGCATAACAACTTTAATCGCGATAGATTTGGAGCATTTTCTACTAATTTTCCATTCAAACTTATCCATTCGCTTATATAATAAATGCTAAAGAAAGAATGCAATGTAAACCGCTGAATAGATTTTAGTGAAATTTGATATGGACATAACTTGAACCGTGGAGATGGACATAAAATACTTTTTACTCTGATAAATGCTGATGAAACTATGGGTCTAATAAGAAGGTCACCCAGTGTGCAATGGAGATGGCTATGCTCGAAGAGGGAAAGGGGGAGATCCGTTGGATAACTAAAGTAACCGACATCAATCCTTGGGATTGCTCAGCTGAAGTGGCAGTGGGCGGGACTCATAGCGATAAGAATCAATAGCCGTTGAGGCGGAAAAGTTCTGGAATGGTGAATTTTTTTCGATGTGAAATAGTTGCTATTTGGTTCCATAACTTTTTAAATGAGTTTGGTTTAGTAGTTTTTATTTCATGAACATATTTGTTAACTTGGACGATGTAATTTTCACGATAATTGACTTATAATGTACATTAAACCTAATCCAATCTAGAAAAATCCTACTGTAGTTTACAAAATTACCTTTAGCAGACACTAAATAGCAAAAAATAAAAATTATGCTTGCTTATTTTTTGCTTTGTAGTTTTTGAAGTTGGTTTTTAAAGCAGTTTTAGATTTTTTACTTTTCTTTCATTTGGAAAGGGTTCTCTCTTTTCCTAATTATGCTTGGAGACTAATACAGGATCAACGGTGGAACAGCTAGCCCAAAAGGTGCCTATTCACCCTTGCTTTGAAGATCAACGGGTTATAAGAACTCGGAAACATAGACGCAGGGAGTGAGTTTCACTCCTTTGCTGTGCGCACTATAAAATTTGATGATCAGTGCTTTGTGTGACACTTAAGAATATCAACCAAGAAAGGGTAGCCCACAGTGCGTCTGTATGTCCATTGGAAGAAGGAGAATGACGGTATGAGCACACTCTCCGAAGTATAGTCTGTAAAAGACCGACCGACAGGCAACTTTGTAGCGGCGAGCTAGGGTGTGAAACTTGCTTTCACTAGTTCTACCTGTCGCCAATTACCCTCTCAGCTCTGATTGGATCGTGTCTAGTGCAGGTAGTTGATATTTTGATGAGCCGTCCCAAAGGTGACTGCAATACTCCATGCAAGGTTGGTGTACAGTGCAAGCACTATACAATATTGTAGTGTCAGCGCTTTACCTGCGCGCGGCAATTACCTAATTTATATATAATTTATTAGTACACGTTTGCATAGCATTCAATGTAGACTTACTCATTGTAGCAATTAAATAAATCAATCATTTTATCATATCAAGATTTTCGTATCATTTTCTATCATCTTAAGTTGTGTGATCGCGAGATCATACAGTTGGACTCGAGCTTTACGAAGAGTTAAAAGCTGTCCTTGCGTGAAATATCGTTTGACGCCCAGCTTTAGCCATCTTAGTTGATTATCAAACATTTGTGGAATGCGAGGATATTCCGTCCCTTGATAAAGCAAAACGCTGTCGTACACCGTAGTAGAAACAATTATAAGAAAATTTATGGTTGCTAACAGCTCAGTAGCTCATTTTTTTTTGTGTATTAATTAATTTAAATTCATTTATCCCTAGTATAGTTTGACATATACGAATATTTCCCTTAACTGTTACTTAAGTATGTAAGGTAAGACTGAAGATGGAAGCGCGCCTCTCCCGGCCGCCGCAGCTGAGGAATTGGATATCTTATTTCTAACTGCCGGAACGCAACAATAGTGAAAAACAAACAGTTTAGGCGTCAGACTTAATAAGACGATGGTAGCTAAAGTCAAAGCCAAACCGAATCAATATGTACCATCACTGGGAATCGAACCCAGGATCTCTAGGTCTGATACCGGCGGTTGTTATCACTAGACCAAAGAGGCGGTTAATTTTATGCTTAGGTATCATTCTTTTATCACAATCTGACCACTGATTTCAGATCGTATGGAATATGTTTAAGGGGTTTTTAAACGCTCAATTGCTGCCATAGAATTTCGTTTGTAGCACGATCATATATGTAAGATATGAAAGTACATCTAGGCTCGTAAATCTTGTTCAATGTGTCAAAGTTATGATCATGGAAGGTAAACATACTTCACGCTTTATGGTGGATATTATTAGGTATAGAAAGTTGAAATAGTAGGCACAATTTGCTAGCGTGTATTTCATGGCAGATCCAAATATTATCTGTTAAGTTTACAGAGGGATTGAGGCACAGCCGCAGTTGCCAGCGATGGAGACGACGCCTCCAGCGGGTATCTGGCCACCGAAGCTGACAGCACCGATGACCGGGATTTGACCACCGACCACAGTCGTGCCACCGACGGCAAAATCGCCTCCGACCGCGAGTTCACCGAAGCCGTTGGAGACGAACGGGCCAGCGACGGGGATGGAGGCCGTAGCGGCCACGCTTGGCACTCCAGCGCCGTAGCCGACGGGCCAGCCAGCGCCGTAGCCGTTGTTCCAGCCTGCGCCGTAGCCAACGGGCCAGCCAGCGCCGTAGCCAAGAGGCATGCCAGCGCCGTAGCCAATTCCATTGATGCCATAGCCGTACACATCTAAACCAGCACCAACCAGGCCAGTGTTGCCATAGCCGTAGGGACCATATCCGTTGAGGGAGCCAAGAGAGCTGCTTACGGCTTCGGCTTCGAAGGCAAGTCCTGAGTAGCCCAGACCGCGGTTCAAACACTGACTGTAGGCATTCTAAAAAAAGTAGGAGAAAGGTAGTGAACTCCAAGTAATTTTGTAGGAAACCTGCTCTTTATTTGACCACCATAGCATTATAAAAATCTTCAATTATAAATTATAAAAAATTCGTTTTTATCCTCTAGTTGTTCCAGTGCACGACTTCAAATTATTTTAGCCCAATAAAAGTTATTTAAAAGTTAAAGTTAAGGTGCATAGTAATTAAAATAGCTAGAAATACTTGCACTAATTTCTGGCTCTTTTTCTTGTTTTATTAACCTTATCAGTTAGAAATAAATACGGTTTCAAAAGGGGTGTGTTAAGAAGTAACCACGTGAAAATAAAATAAAAGTCATAGAAAAGCAAAGTTAACTTACCTGGATCAGTAAAGCCTGGAGGCAGAGCAAGAAAAAGGTAGAGGTCGACATAATTGTTGATATTCAAGTTCCTGAAAACCTTCGAATAATGTTTTAAATACTAAAAAACGCCGTATATATAGGTCGAAAAGCTTAGAATTAGTTAAGCAACTGATAACTTATCGCGTTAGTTGGCGCATTACTTTCGTAACCTATTTCTTACTGTAGGTCATTTCAAATGCGATAAAACACGCAACAGTTTCCATATAAGCTACGACCAAGTTTTAGGAAATCACAGTTTCATTTTGGAATTCAAAATGGCAGCCAAAGTAGTACTCTTCATCGCCTCAGCTGTTCTGGTTCAGGTATGTTTAAGATTTTAAATTTATTTTTTATTAACCTTTTTTTATAAAGAAGATTTTGTACAAAATTCACTGTTAAGTAAAAAAAAGTAGTTATATTTATTTCTATAAATATATTTATATCTTATTTATTTATAGAATGCTTTGTGCCAATGCTTGAACAACTACGGCCCTGGCCTCATCGCCAACGGTCTCGGGATCAACAACTTAGCCGTCAACCCACTTGGTCTGTACGGCAACGGCCTGAATGCTCTTGACTTGGTCACCCCTGGCTACAACACCATTGGCTTGGCCAACTCTGCGCTGCTGGGTGGTGTGGGCTACGGCTTGGGCGGTGTAATCCCCAGCTACGGTGCTGGCCTCGTCGGCTACCCCGATCTCATCGGCTACCCGAATCTCGGCGGCATCGGCTCGAGCGGCCCCCTCCCTGTGTCTACCATCTCACCCATCGGCCCCAGCGGGCTCGCCGTGGCGTCTGAGAACGCTATCGAAGGCATTCTACAAGTCGCCGGCTCACTGCCGTTCCTGAGCGCCGTGGCGTTCGAAGGCGCGCTGCCGACTGCTGGCTCCGGCGTCGCCACGTGCGGCTGCGGCAACGGCGCTGTCGGCATCCTCAGCGAGGGCTTCCCCGGTCCCACCCTCGGAGCTTACGGCACTGCCTGGCCCGGATACGCCACCATCGGCACCGGCATCGGCGGCATCTATTACTAAATCAATGTATCAAACAAACTGTACGAAAATAAATGAACTTTATTGCAAATCGTTTCTTTTGTATTTATTTGAAGTATGTTAGTGCCCAAACAATCCAATCCATCGTTAACTCCCCCGTTCTCACTGGCGAAAAATTTACAAGAAAACATTTTTTAAAGGTTATACCTTTGCGGCCACACTGAGAGAATACATTATTTGGAAGCTCCTATAGAAAGCCAAACATTGGACATCCTTTCATCTTGTAAATATTTTGCTTCTGGAAGCGAGCGTAAATCTAATATTCCTGGGCAACATTGCCAGGAAAAGAAGGTCACAAAGCGCGTCGAAAGCTTTTTGATTACTTGTTATTAGCTAATGTGTCATAGGAAATATAAGTTCGATTTCACTCATACCATGAACGAACTTTCTCTAACTGTATGAAATATTTAAATTAGAATCGCTATTCGTGTAAATAGTTAGGATGATATTTATCCTTTATTTTCGACGCACATTACATTTACATTACATTCAAACCTCAATTGGGAGACCAATGGATCGGATTTCCAGAGTTTGCAGGCTCAAGTCCCGCTGCAGATACGAATACGATCATTTGTACCTGAGTCATGGAGGTTTATATATATTTCTACACATAAATACTTCTGCATCTGTCTGTCTGTCAGTTTTGAAGATAGGATCATCAAATTTTGTATTTTGTCGGGTATCCGCATAATTTGTACGTTGGGTTAATATGTTTGGTGAATAAATCAGTCAGCCGCTAGCCTCTGTCTTTCATTTACGTTGCACTGGCGACGAGCGGGTTTCGCATACGAATCTTTAAATCGTAATAAACGTAACAATGCCGATCGGTAATTTAGAACCATTTGACGTGCATACAAAAAATTGGCCATCTTATATTCGTCGAGTGAAGCAATACATATTGTTGAATGAAGTGAAAGCGGGATTACAAGTGCCGTTATTAATTACCGTAGTGGGAGAATCTACATATGCATTAATGTGTGATTTGTGTGCACCAGAGAACCCGGAAAATAAATCATTCGCAGATTTGGTAGAATTAGTGCCAATCATTTGGAACCGCAACGTTCCGAGATCGCCGAACGCCACGTGTTTCGCTTACGCCGACAACGCGCGGGCGAGTCAATGGCGGAGTATCTTCAAGATTTAAAACATCTCGCTACTACTTGCAACTTCGGCGCTAATCTCGAGGAAAATATTCGCGATCAATTCGTGTCGGGCTTAGCAAACCCTGCGATGAGATCGAGAATATTCGCAGAGAAGAACATTCAATACAAAGAGGCTGTCGAGCTAGGCCTGGCGTTGGAGGCCGCTGAGAGGCATGCGGAGGTAAGCGCGGCATCGGCCGCTACGACCTCGGGTGCGGGCGGCGAGGCGGGCGAGGGTCTGCACAGCACGGACGCGAGGCGCGCGGCTCCGGGCGGCGGCGGCGGCCAGCGCGGCCCGCGCGCCAGGCCGCAAGGGCTGCAGCACCAGGGGAACGCGGCGGCGACTCAACAACGATGCTGGCGCTGTGGGAAACAGCATAGGCCGGACCGGTGTCGGTTTGCGAACTATAATTGTGATGAGTGCAATCAAAGGGGTCATTTGAAAGTAATGTGTCGTGCGCGTGGAAGTATTCGCAATGGTAGACAAAATTACGTAAGTGAAGATTACTCGGAAGATGAGGAGATGTTTAATATTAATCTGTCGTCGAAAGGTAACAAACCGTTTTTTATTAATGTAAACATTGACAACTATGTGATCGAGTGTGAGATCGATACGGGGAGCCGCATTTCCGCTATTAGTGAACAATTTTATCGAGAACAATTTTCACATAAGAATATTCATCCAGATAATATATTACTACGTTGTTACTCGGGTACGCGTATCGAGTCTTTGGGTTACATAGTGGTCAATGTTAGACTGGGTGACGTGGTTGCAAAAGACTTGGTTTGTTATGTTATTAGAGGTGGTGGACGCCCACTGTTGGGAAGAGATTGGATGAGAGCTTTAAATATCAAGCAAATAAATTTTAATCAATTACATGAGGACCCAGTTGTAAACCGATTAGCTTCCGAATTTCCCGAAGTGTTTACTGATAAATTAGGTAAATGTAAAAAAATACTACACTTGCAGTTAACGGATAATGAACCAGTGTTCGTACGCGCGCGACCAGTGCCGCTCGCCCTGCGCACGCGGGTCGAGCGTGAGTTAAGTCGGCTCGAGGCCGAGAGAACCATTTTTAGGGTTGAACATTCAGATTACGGTACACCGATCGTCCCGGTTATTAAGGGGAATGGCGATATACGAATTTGTGGCGACTACAAAATAACTGTGAATCGCAAATTAAAACGAGATTATTATCCTCTACCACGTATTGAGGAATTATTTGCTACCCTTAGTGGTGGTGAAGAATTTACAAAAATTGATTTAACGCACGCGTACCAACAAACGATTTTAAGTGAGGATTCACAGCCGTGTACTGCGATCACTACACATGTGGGCACCTTCGTATATCGCCGTACCCCATTTGGTTTATCATGTGTACCTGAAAAGTTCCAAAAATTAATGGAGGAAACACTTAAGGGCATTCCCTCTACAGTAGTATTTTTGGATGACATTTGTACGACTGGGGTTAATCGAGAAGCTCATCTAAAAAATTTAAGACTAGTACTGACAAGATTGAAAGAAATGGGTTTAACGGTAAAATTAAGTAAATGTAATTTCTTACAGAAAAGCGTTAAATATGTGGGTTTTATTATTGATCAGAAGGGATTGCATCCGGATCCTGACAAAGTCGGCGCCATCGTTAACGCCCCAACTCCTAAAGATATTACGCAATTAAGGAGTTTCTTAGGATTGTTAAACTATTACGGGAAATTTATTCCACGGCTGAGTATTATCTTACATCCTTTATATGAGCTTTTAAAAAAGGGTATCGAATGGAATTGGTCTCCGGAGTGCGACTTAGCGTTTAAAAAAGCTAAGGAGAATTTATTACGAGATAATGTGTTAGCACACTATGAAGAGGGACAGCCCTTGGTGTTATCAGTAGATAGCAGCGCGTACGGGTTGGGCGCAGTGTTGGCGCATCGCTTTCCCGACGGGAGCGAGCGCCTGGTTAGCTGTGTGTCGCGCACACTCAATGACGCGGAAAGAAATTATAGCCAAATTGACAAAGAAGCGTTGGCAATTTTTTATGGTGTTACTAGGCACCATCAGTACTTGTTTGGTAGGCAATTTGAGTTGCGAACTGATCATAAGCCGTTAAGTTACATTTTGGGTAAAAACGTGGGCATACCACAAACGGCTGCTAGTCGTTTACAACGATGGGCTACATGTTTGGCTGCGTACGATTTTACAATAAAGTTTATTAATTCTAAAGAAAACGGTCCAGCAGACGCTCTGTCGCGACTACCGTTATCTCATGAGGGGGGCACTCCTCGCCCGTCGATGACCTATATTAATTTAGTTCATGAATGTATGCCTGTTAACTTTCGTGACGTAGCCAAAGAAACCGCTAAGGATACTTTGTTTTGTAAACTTATTGGCTATGTTAAGTTTGGTTGGCCCTCGGTGATCAGTTTTGATGATGTAAAAATATATTGGATGCGCAGAAATGAAATAACAGTCGATTTTGGATGTTTAATCTATAAATACCGAATCATTATACCACCTAATTTGCAAAAAAGAGTTTTAGACGAGTTACATCAAGGACACTTAGGTGTTAACAAAATGAAAAATTTGGCTCGTAACTACGTATATTGGCCTAATTTGGATCGTGATTTAGAGCAGTTGTGTCGGTCATGCGAAGCGTGTCGCGCGGTTCGCGACGCGCCACCACGTTCAGATCTTCATCCATGGGAATTTCCATTATTTCCCTGGCATCGCTTACATGCCGATTTTGCAGAATATAACGGAGAAAAATATTTAATTGTTGTGGATGCTCACTCCAAATGGATTGAAGCGCAGCGAATGACTCGGACGGATGCAAAATCAACCATTACCGCATTAGTGACTATTTTTAGTAGATTTGGCTTACCATCACAACTGGTCACTGACAATGGGCCACCGTTTCTAGCGCAAGATTTTAAAGACTATTGTATGTACAATTGCATTAAACATGTAACCTCGGCGCCGTATAGACCCCAAGGCAACGGCGCAGCCGAAAATGCTGTGAAAATTGTAAAAAAAAGCGCTAAAAAGGGCAAGTGTTTCCGGTGAAAATATTTTACTTGCTTTAAATAAGTTTTTGTTTTATTATAGAAATGGTGCTCACGCGACCACGGGGGTGTCACCCGCAGAGCTCCTAACGGGTCGCCGCATGCGCATTAGATTAGACGCTCTCAGACCTGACGTGGGTCAAGTAGCCCAGGCCGCGCAGCAGCGGCAGGTGGAGGCTGCGGGAGGCACGCCCAGGGCCCCGATGCGGGTGGGAGACCCGGTGCTAGCACGCGATTACTCCTCGCGCTCAAATAAGTGGGTCGAGGGAACAGTTACTGAAAAGACCGGCCCGGTATCTTACCGTGTCGGTTTAGGAAATGGCGTTGAATGGCGACGGCATCAGGATCAGATTATACAATTAGGCAATGATAAAAGTAAATCTCGATTTTCACTGTCGCGTACTGTTAACAAGAATAAAATACAGGGTAATAATGATGTGGAAGAGAGTTTTGAAGATGTTTCTGATGCCGGCGGCGACGCCGACACGGCGACGGCGGATCGAGACACCGAACAGAGCGGTTCGCCGAGACCGCCGACGCCGCTGTCCCCACAATCGGATAGTTCCAAAAGGGCACTACGTGCTTACAACCGAGCACTGGCTAAAAATAAAATACGAGTATAAGTAGGTAGTTATTTTTTTTACTTTTAATTTTTATTGTTGTGTTTTAAACAGGTTACCTCAAAAATATTTCTTTTAATAGGTACTTTATACTTTGTTAGCATAGCAATGCTATTGCCTTGTTATTTTACTTAAGCAAATATAGACAGGACTAGTGAATAATTAAGGGTCATATTTCACTATCTCAATTAAGTAAAACTGGAATTAAGTAGTTTCTGTAAAAGGGGGGGAAAAGTGTCGGGTATCCGCATAATTTGTACGTTGGGTTAATATGTTTAGTGAATAAATCAGTCAGCCGCTAGCCTCTGTCTTTTATTTACGTTGCATATTTAAGCTGTCGATTAAAAATAAACATTGAGCTATCTCGACGTTTTCGAAAATTCTACCCCCAAAGGGGTGAAAAGGGGGATGAAGTTGAGTAAGAAAAGTCCTTTATTTTCACAGTAAAAGTCAATTAGTTTTCATTAGGCTTTTGGTTGGAACTTCGATAAAACCACCCCCCCTCCCTCCTCTCGAGAAATCAACCCCTAAGGGATTAAAAAGGGGTAAATAGGATTAAAATCGATATGGGTGTTGTAATTGAAGTTTTATAGTATGTTGATTGCAAAAATGTCATCAATTTTGACGACCTGTTTGGCGCAGGGGTACTAACCCCACCTTCTGCGCCAGAGGTCCCGGGTTCGATCCCCGGACAAGACAAATATTTGTGTGCATGAACATGGTCTATTTGTCTTGGTCTGTGTGTTTAATATGTATAATATATATGTATTTACAAAAAAATAAAGTATGTAAGTATGTTTATCCGTTATCGAGTATCCATAACACAAGTTCTTCGTGATACTTAACGTGGGCTAGATAATTGGTGATTGTATGGAAAAATTTATTTATTTATTTAATTTTGAAATGACATTTCCCTGAAATAATTTGACATGTTTAATTATTTTCCGTTTTTTTACACACACACACACACATACACGGTGTAAAAAGAGCCTTAACGAATACACGAGCTATGCATTGTGTACATAAAAATAAGTAATATTACCAAAAATAAATGCTGGGAAACTACTTTCATTTTCATCGATTAAAAATAATAATATTCACTACGAACGCAATGTAAAGCGCGCAACA
Organism: Chrysoteuchia culmella; assembly: GCA_910589605.1. Taxonomy (NCBI): domain Eukaryota; kingdom Metazoa; phylum Arthropoda; class Insecta; order Lepidoptera; family Crambidae; genus Chrysoteuchia; species Chrysoteuchia culmella. The sequence goes on from OU342669.1 coordinate 3,458,168, forward strand.
CCCCCAAGCCGCCCAAAGCAACATACTGATTACTGCCACAACCACGACAGTACGCGCGTGTATAACTGAGTGCGTGTGTGTGTGTCACGGCGCGCCGCGCGCGCGACCTACTATGCGGCCACTACTCGTTTCTTTATTGGGTTTTAAAATTATCATAATTTAGTTTTTTTTTGTCAAAAGTAATCTCTTATTAAAGTAGTTCGATAGCGCATTGGGTAAACGTTGCGGCCTGCGAATCTTGCGGTTAAGCAAAGTTTGCAAAGGCCGGTCAGAGGATGGGTAACCAAATACTTTGTATCTCGAGCTACTTTGTGCTTCGGAAGAAACGATAAGCCGTTGGTCCTGGCTGCATTTGCAGTCGCCAATATCCTCTAATCCGCATTGGGCCCGCGAGGAGGGTCATGGCCCAGTCTCCTTGACTATCCTTAAGGAAGACCTATGCCCCAGCAGTGGGAACATTAAATGGCTGACGACGAATCACTTATTTCGTGATTCAAGAAAAGATTTTGACAATAATTTATAACTGCCCGATAGCTTAGTGGTTCAGACGGCTGGCCGCCCGAATAGCGGAACGACCTAGCTAGGTTCGATTTCCGCGTTTCACGTTTGCGCCATCGTACAAGTTCGTCAATTACCTACTTATCTGCGTTGTCTTAATAAATTCGATGCTCGGATGAAACATTTGAATTTAAATAACATTTTAGTGTTTTAAATACAACATAACAAAAATTTATAAAAAACTTTTTTTTTATGATTTTGTCATTTTTGCATTTTTCAATGCTATTTTTATAATTATGGTAAATTTTAAATAGAAAAATATTGGAAAAAATCACTTATGGCCGAGTTATTTTTTTCCAATATTTTTCTATTTATAAAAACTGTTTTTTTATTGCCGTAAGTAGTTAGTAAGTACTTACCTAGTCTTCTTCAACAACTGGTCTTTCGATGCTGACCAGCTGCGGTTCAAACTGCCGCCCACCAACGTGGAGACAGTAGCGTGCCCGTTTCACGGTGTGTTCATGCACACGCTCTAGGATGCCTTCCCGAACCGACCGTTGCTTAAGATCTTCAAAGACCTGAATTATCCTTTGCCGCATCTCGTCAGCCGTCTGGCAAGGACTATCAAACACACGGTCTTTGACATATCCCCACAAAAAAAAGTCCAGAGGGGTCAAGTCAGGTGACCGCGGAGGCCATGCATGCGGACCGTGCCTTCCGATCCACTGGTCACCGAATAGCTCCATGAGCCGCTCTCGAACCGGTCTCACAATGTGTGGGGGGGCGCCGTCGTGCTGATACCACGTCTGTCGTAACTGTGCTAGTGGCATGTTCTCCAACACTTCTGTTACGTATCCATTTATTAAGGACAAATAAGCAGACCCGTCCATTCGAGGTGGCAAGAAAACTGGCCCTAAAATCTGGTTTCCAATAATTCCAGCCCAGACGTTGTGCTTCCACCTCGTCTGGAACCCAGCTCTTGAGTTTGGGAAGGATTTTCCCGAGACCAAAAATGGGAATTTCTTCGGTTCCAGAGGCCATTGTTTGTGAACGTGCACTCATCCGTAAAAATTACGTTCTTAACAAAATTAATGTTTTGCCTAAGGACCCACGTGCAATAGGCTGTTCGGCGTTGCGCGTCACCTGGAACGAGTGCATGAACCCGATGGATTTTATAGGGCCGTTGCCTGTCCCTTTTCAATACTTTGTGCACTGTCATGTGTGATACTACATGCCGAGCGCGATGACCAGGCCTTCTACGCAGTACCTTCGCTGCTGTTCTCACGCCTAAACGAGGGTTTTCACGCATAACATCAAGAATAGCCTGTTCGGTGGCAGGTCTTATTTGGACGCCACCACCCTCCGAGACGGGCACAATCGGCTGGTGGTCCAGCAAACGCTGTACAGCTCTGGTAAAAACACGAGGATCGCGGGGCTGAACTGCGCTGGGGTGTTCAACTCCGTACAGTCGCAACGCCTCAGAGGCATTTCCGCGGGCCATACCATAGCACATAAGCATGTTCACATACTCCCGAGCACTATACGCATGCCAAGGCATCTTGAAAGATTGCTTTGCTTTATCACTCACTCGATAACACTGAGCAAAAAATTACTCTCTCACACACACACAAAACACACAACACAAACACAACACACCAACACGAGAACAGTAAGTACTTAGTTTACTCGAATTCGAAATTTCGGGGCTAAAAAACTGCATGTACGCATTCGATAACGTAAGAAACCGAACTGATAGAACATAGCAATGGCGGTTTCTGGGCGGGCGGCGGCGAGCGAGAAAGGCAGTAGTTACTTTGACAAATCTCTTTGATTTCGCCGCGCCGCGAGTCGGGTCGCACGCGCCGAGGAGCCACTGCTCGCCCCTCCCGCCCCGCGCCCGACCGACAGACACCGAACGCACCCGAACGCACGCCCTTCCCGCGCCCGCGCCCGTCCCGGGGCGGCCGATGCGAAATGCGGCGAGACGGGCGATAAGTGTGTGCGTTACCCTCGCAAAATGTTGTGCTTTCACACAGAGAGAGCACAGGTTCAAAGCGCAGGTTTGAAAAAAATACCAATCAGAGACCTTAATTTATTTAAACATTAGTTTTTGAATTGGTTGACGCAAACCAATGTAATTAAATGGTTTTGAAAATCAGAAATAACGTACTTGCAAGTAAACTAGTAAACTTTTAATTAAACAAATAGCTGCAAAAATACCCGTGGTAAACACTTATTTCGTCAAGAGTTTTAGATATTGTAGCTTTACACGATATAAAACTAAAAACAAATTTGATAAATTTTAGACTGGTCGTACTTTAGCAATCGATTACTAAACATGACTAACATTAAACAAATTAAAGTGATTCACGAACACTCGTTCCTGTTAATTTCAGCTTTCAATTACGGCTATCATGAAAGTTTAAACTAAAACATTCTACAGAAATTCTCTGAAAAGCCGACCAAATTGTAGATGTCACAAAAAAGCGACCGCACCATACGTACGGGCTATCTACGCAAATCAGCTGTTTATTATCCGATGTTTTGCACAGTTATGGAGAAAAGCGTTATTCGTACTAATAGATTTAATAATAATAGATTTTACGTTATGCAAAACAAGTATTACGACAATGAAGGTTTAGGTGGAGCTAACACTCGGAATACCTACTTGAAGCAAAATTTTATGTAGCGTATCTTGGATTCTAAATACTTCCACCGCCACGTAGGTAGATAGAAATTATAAATACACCATTTGTATTGATTTTTAAAACATAAATTTCAACATAAATATGGGATTTTGTTTGTGTTTTTTAGAATTTTGGGTTGTTGTAAAATCAATAAGTCATAAGTCATAAGTCATTTATTCCATAAAACAATATTACATTGTGTCGGAAATTAAGTAACACATAAACAGATTATAAATTCACTATCAAATTTTCTAGAGAGTGAGATAACTCTACAGTGCGACACAAATGAGTAGAAAATAATGGGGGACCACTAGTCAATAATTAGCAAATATTTCACTATTTCTACTTCTTAATATGAAAAAAACTATTTATTATGAAGACGCTAAAAGTTTGACAGCAGAATTACTATCTTAACAATCGTCATTTTGCCTTACATTGAAGTTGGTAATAAGTTCCTCAAAAGTCCGTTTTCTTCTCTTTTGTGTCGTACTGTACATAAACTTTAGCTTCAAGTAGGTATTCGTGTAGCTTCACCTATACCTATAACTTCATGATTACGTTACGACTGTCAAGACGTTAGTTCTGCTGTCTAACCATTATGTCTTGTCTTCTAAAATGTAGTTCAGTGCGACAAGGCTTATAATGAACGTGATTCAAACGTCATTGTGCAGCGCCTCTGCCCGCGTTAATTATAAGCCTTGTCACACTTGCAATAAGGTATTTAATGAACATGCCAAAAAAACTCACCGTCTAAATCTTTCATGGATCATGACAAACATTTTAAAAACAAAATCAGCTAAATCGACCCAATAGTTCTCGAGTTATAGCGAGACTAGATTTTTATCAAAAACTTTTGTACTCAACTGTACTAACAAAACATTCGTCTTATCCCGTCCATTTAAGGTGGTAACGCTTATGTATGGTGCGGTCGCTTTTTTGTGACCTCTACAATTTGGTCGGCTTTTCAGAGAATTGTTGTACTATTCTTGTTTTAGTTTAAACTTTCATGATAGCCGTAATTGAAAACTGAAATAAACAGGAATGAATGTTCTTCAATCACTTTAATTTGTTTAATGTTAGCCATGTTTATTAATGTAATGGGAACTGCGTATTCGATTGCTAAAGTACGACCAGTCTAAAATTTATCAAATTTGTTTTTAGCTTCATATCGTGTAAAGCTACAATAACTAAAACTCTTGACATAATAAGTGTTTACCACGGGTATTTTTTGCAGCTATTTGTTTGGTTAAAAGTGTACTATTTTACTAGCAAATACGTTTTTCTGATTTTCGAAACCATTTAATTACATTGGTTTGCGTCAACCAATTAAAAAACTAATGTTTAAACAAATTTAAACAAATTAAGGTCTCTGATTGGTATTTTTTTCAAACCTGTGCTTTGAACCTGTGCTCTCTAAAGCACAACATTTTGCTTGGGTAACGCACTCGCGACAAGTACCTTGTATTGATCACTTGTTAAAAATTATTTCGAAGTAGGTAATTAGCGATGACAGCATTAAAAAGATTAAACTCTTGTTTTAAAGTAACGTAAACGTAACTGAAAAATGATATTTTTTTTATCCATGATTGAATAAATAATGTTGTATTATTTCATAACTATTCACTAGACATTGTGGGTTTTCGCGTGTACGTTTCATTGAAATGAAACACTTACGAATCTAACTGCACGTTTATTAGAGTTATCAGATCACAAAAGAGATTATTGTGTTTTGTTTTAGGTTTTGTTTTCCGACGGTTCGACACCTTTACAGGGACCGTGGTCACGATGGGACTTATTTCTTATCTTATCGCATTTAAGTTTTACATGTTCGATTTTAATCTAAAAATAACTTAGATAGTTACCTACTTAATCGTAAAATGGAAAATACCTACCTAAACTATCCTGGTAAAGTTAAAGAATAATGTGTAATTTATCGTCGGCCATTAAATGTCTTCACTGCTTTGGCATAGGTCTTTCTTATGGATAGTTAAGGATACTAGGCCATGACACTCCACGCGGGCCCGATGCGTATTGAAGGGACTGCCGTTGCAGCTGGGATTAACGGCTTAACGTGCCTACCGTTCCGAAGCACAAACGAAAGAGCTCGAGATAGAAAGTATTTGGTCACCCATCCTGTGACCAACCATTGCGAACGTTGCTTATTTACAACATTCACATGCCGCGGCTCTTGCCCACTTAGTCATCGAGCTTCTACCAGTAATTTAAAACGTCTGGGGTGTAAAATTCGATTAGATCTAAAGGACAAGCCGTCGTGCTTTGCGCGTCGCCGCGGCTGTGCCTTGGTGGTCTAGTTGATGGGAGCGTCCGATCCCAACTTTTGAAAGCGCGGGTTGGGCTCCTGCCCGTGGCGGGTTTATTCTTCTCACAACTTTTGTTATTTATTCGTATCGCATTTGTTTAGTGCCGAGAAACCTGTTGGACACGTTAGGTAGTTACCTACTTAATCGTAAAATGCAAAATACCTACCTAAACCATCCTGGTAAAATTAAAGAATCATGTGTAATTTATCGTCGGCCATTAAATGTCTTCACTGCTTTGGCATAGGTCTTTCTTATGGATAGTTAAGGATACTAGGCCATGACACTCCACGCGGGCCCGATACGTATTGAAGGGACTGCCGTTGCAGCTGGGATCAACGGTTTAACGTGCCTACCGTTCCGAAGCACAAACGAAAGAGCTCGAGATAGAAAGTATTTGGACACCCATCCTGTGACCAACCATTGCGAACGTTGCTTAGTCACAACATTCACAGGCCGCGGCTCTTGCCCACTTAGTCATCGAGCTCTACCAGTAATTTAAAACGTCTGGGGTGTAAAATTCGATTAGATCTAAAGGACAAGCCGTCGTGCTTTGCGCGTCGCCGCGGCTGTGCCTTGGTGGTCTAGTTGATGGGAGCGTCCTATCCCAACTCTTGAGAGCGCGGGTTGGGCTCCTGCCCGTGGCGGGTTTATTCTTCTCACAACTTTTGTTGTTTATTCGTATCGCATTTGTTTAGTGCCGAAAAAGTTGTTGGACACGGATGAAAATTTATGTGTAAAAAAGTAAGAAGCTAGATAAAAATGGAGATTTTGAATAATTGTGAAAAGTAGGTTACTTTATTTTATTATTATTGAATTATCTACATCTACAATTGTCGGTGTGTATTTAAACGGGCCTATACCTAGCAGTAGGTGTTATGTGGCTGAGACAACGACAACGATTTAAACGGGCGGGCGTCGGGTGACCGACCGCGAGCAGTGGTTGACCGGAACAGCTGATCGTGCGAATGTGTGTGTGCGCACGCTGCGTAGCCGCCGCGCGACACGTATTTTTGCGAGCATTTGGAGTTCATTGCGGCTCGTCAAGTTCAGATGCATTTTTCGTTAGGAATTCCAAGAAAAATCATGAAGTTTATTAATAGGTATGTTTTATAATGTAATTTAGTAACTGATTTTATCAAAAAGTCTCAAAAAGATTTGTCACTTTGTTGGTCAATAATACCGTAACTATTGATTTCCCAGGTATGGTTCCTTACAAAAAAATCTTCGTAATAATAGATAGAATACGAAACTTTCGTTTTCGTTAAGGGTCAATTTACACCCAGTATATATATATATATATATATATATATATATATATATATATATATATATATATACATATATATATATATATATATATATATATATATACATATACATATATATATTTATCCCGCAAACAAATGGCCGTCCCCTGAAGGCGAAAGTGCATTTAAACTGGCGTCCACCTGCTTTTGGCGTCCGCATACCGGACGCCACTTTTTTAGCCGGTGGCACTTAGGTCTTATTGATCCTAGCTAGGCGTAGTACAAAAATCGACGGAAGCAAAAAAATCGTTTTAATGGCTCCAATAAAATATTGAAAAGTTCCCGAAGAAATCTCAGCGCAGGTGAGGCGCTGCTGCAGCGCGTATATCCAAACTGTATATTTTAGGAAATTTTCTAACTACGAATTCGCGTATTTGGCGTCCACGATTACGACGTTGCCAGCTCGCGCATGAAATCTGTGACAACAAATAATATTTACCGCAATCAAAACAATGTATGTCGTCTTCGGTCACGTACGCGTTGCGTAATATTCGGCGCTCGATTTAAGTTTTGTTTAATTTGATAAAAAAAATATAATAAAATGAAAATAAAAATTGGGTGGTTTCGTCCCAAGTGTTGTAACACTTCTCTACCTATATGATCATAATGAGTGTAGTTTTTTTTGTATGGGCCTAATTCTGTATTACGTGCAGTACGAGTTATAGTGGTTTCTGCGGCAGGTTATACATACGACCGAGGAGTATAATCTGCCACTTTTATTGGCGTTTGTGGGCTACGAGAAAGCCTTTGATTCGATAGTGATTGCTGCAGTCTCTCCAGAGGTGCCCTGTGGAATATATTATGTATATCGAGGTTTTAGGGTGTAATTTTATACAAAAACCTTTCCTTCACCTTATGCCCTATAATTATTATGTAATAGAAAATTGTATTATTAGTCATTAAAAATAGTCTAAATAAACATGTTTATACTAGGTAGCAACTTGTTACGAATGTTGGGACCCAACTCATATAAAAATGCTCATTGTCTTTTACTAGGAACAATTCTTTAATCTTAAAGTTGGTAGATTGCAGCCACATAGTACCGCCTCGAATAGTACCGTATTCCTGCAATTAAGATGACCAGGTTATTGAACTTCCGTATATGGCTATTGGGCTTCCGTATACGGCTATTGGGCTTCCGTATACGGCTATTGGGCGTCCGTATATGGCTATTGAACGTCCGTATACAGCTATTGGGCGTCCGTACAAAGTATGAAACAAACCGACTTGTTGACACCAAATAACAAATACCAATAAAGATATTAGGTATCTATCTTAGTTGTTATGATGTTTAAACTACAGCAACTAAAGTCTGGGATGATCTCGTGTTGACTCCTTTTGGTATTAATCGTTTTTATGTTATTAATTATAGAAGCTAAATAGCTGAAGTCTTAGATATTCTAAGATATTGTTGTGATATTGATTGTACTACTAGCTAAAGTCTGAAATGTTTTAGAAACAATATCAAACTTTCAGGTCTAGCACCAAGCGCTATCATCTATAGTCATCTAAAGTAATTTCATTAGTGGTTGTTGTGATGTTGATTAGTTATAGTAGAATTGATCCGTTGTGAAACTAGCATTGTTTAAAATGTATGACGATGTTGGCAAATTGACAAATTTGGCATAAATTTTTAACACAAGTTTGTTTGACACAGAGCAAACAACTCAGCTTTATTAAAAGTTTGATATGTTTTGGAATTATAATAAGTAGGTATAGCAATTATAAATATATCCTACTTATTATTATAACTGCTAAAATATGTCAGTTTTTTTGTTTTTTTGTTACTATTTTACCTAAAAACCACTGAACGGATTTAGATGAAATTTGGTAAGCGCTACTTTTTATCCCGATATTTCCACAGGAACGGGAACCACGCGGGTGAAACCGCGGGCGGCCGCTAGTTTTAATGACTATATGAATCAAAGTAATTACATTTACATGTTCTTAGTTTTTGTTTGATTTCATTACCCTATGTCAATAAAATGTAGATAAATAAATATGTAGAATTAAAGGAAAGAAGTTTTTATTATTAAATACTTTATTCATAAATAGATAACAATCCAACACCGCTGACCACTGAGCTACCGAGACTTAGCTCTCTAAAAGTCTCTCTCCGAAAGTCTCGGTAGCTCGGTGGTCAGAGCATTGGACCGGAATTCCAAAGGTCGTGGGTTCGAGTCCCATCTGAGAATTCACTTGTGGCCGAGTTGATTTTTTCCAATATTTTTCTATGTAATATATATCATATAAAAATAGCATTGAAAAATGCAAAAATTAAAAAATCATAAATGAATGGTATTTGTTATTTGGTATCAACAAACCGACGTAAAGCCTTATACTTTGTACGGACTATTGGCAATAGCTGTATACGGACGTTCAATAGCCATATACGGACGGCAAATAGCCGTATACGGACGCCCAATAGCCATATACCGACGTTCAATAACCTGGCGATCTTGATTGCATGAATACGGTACTATTCCAGGCGGTACCATGTGGCTGCAAGCTACCAACTTTAATATGTAAGAACTGTTCCTATTAAATTTTTATTTTATTATAAACTATAATTTTATTATTAATATGAAATTTGGCAGGTACACAACCTTTCTGTAAGTGTTGCATGAAAGACTGTCATACATTTACCATTCAATCCATTAATCTATGCTCATTCCAACACAACAGACTGTAACTGGATAATTATAAGGTAGGTACTGGTAGTTACATACTGTAACATATGGGGCATCCATAAATGTAGGTATAGACCTTACGAATGTTGGAACAAACTAAATCTTGAAACTGTGCACTACAGACAAGCGATAGGAAAAGAAAGAGATAATAAACCTAAAGCTGGCAACGTCGCACTCCCAAATACCGTCCATCCTGTGAGGACGTTAAATAATCGATGTCATAGGTAAATTACGATCAATATATCTAGGATGCCTATAATGTATCACCATGGTTTGGGGTTCAAAAATGTTGGTGCATGACTGCAAGACGAATATCGCGAAAAATAAAATTATCGGAAAATGACGTATCCCACGGAGCTGGAAATAAAAAAACTAAGCAATATTCATTACGACATGATGAAAAAAGTAAGCGGAACTGGGGGACGTCGTATTGATGCACTACGTGCATGACGCAAAAAAGGTTGTAGGATGTATATATATATATACACACATATATACATATATATATATACATATATATATATATATATATATATATATATATATTATATATTAGTGATATTTTATTCTGACTCATATATTTCAACATTTGACATTTACTTTATTTGAATTTTCATGTTTCTTTTATCATTTTTTAAATTAATGTGACAATAAGTACCTTTTTATTATTTTTAATTGGTTAAGTTATTTATGAAAATGTAATTGTTTGACATTCTTTTTTAATTTTTTTATTTATTCTCCCAAACATACACTGTTGTAATACCTACATCTATAAATCATAAATCATAAATCATAACATTTATTTGACACAGGCAGTGGACATAGACATAACATATGACAAAAAATTCACAAAAATCTTATAGCCAAATGTTCCACATGGCTGCATCAAAAGGGATCTAGTTCAGCATGTGTCAGTGTTGAAGCTGACATCTAATGACTTAAAACTAGTTACAATAAATTGTAAGGGAGACAGGAGTCCAAACTAGGTAGACCCCGTGCTAAGGAATCTCCTGGTCCCCCCTCTCGAACAAAATTTGGTAATTTTACAAAAACATTTTTTTTTTGGAAAGGGAGTTAAGTATACAATAAAAAAAATACAAAATACAAACAAACAATATTGAGCAAATTTCGACAATATGAAAGAACAACAAGATAAAGCTAGTCTAGGGACAGTCTACAATTTCATTCAAATATTTTTTCGGTTTGAGAGTATTTTAATGAAATAACAGTACTCTTGCAAAAGTGTTTGGTTATTTTGAAAATATCGTGCGATTTGTTGAGTCTGTTGTACAAAATAGCGCTTAGGTAAGGAAAAAATCTTTGAGCAAAGGATGTTTTAGTTGCCGGCGTGAAACAGATCATTTGATGCCGTCTAGTATTTTCATTTTTGTATGGTGTGTTGAAGTTTAATTGAGCATGTTTCCGCAAGATCACAGAGAGGACAAACAATTGACGAACTGTGAGAACTTGAGCATCTTTGTATAGAATTTCTGTGGGGTATAGTTTGGGTTTGCTTAGACAAATTTTTAAGATTAGTCTCTGTGCTCTTTCAACTTGAATCGGTACTATTTTTGCCGTACCACCCCAAACGCTCACACAGTAGTTTATCACTGATTGATAAAGATATAAATAAACAGTTTTTATAATTTATTTTTCAGCTGAAGATCTTAACTGCTTAAAAACAAAAGTTAATTTTCAAATTTTTTTCGTTAGCATGTCTACATGAGCCTTATATTTAATATTTTCGTCAATTATTAAGATTTGGTCTGTCGATGATATTGAGGGACATGCGGAGAAGCAAGTATGCGCTTTTATAGATAGGTTGAGCGTCGCAGGCACGGATGATTTAAATTGTATAACTGTATTGCGATGTTACATCCTAATTATTTGTATACCTTATCATTTAAGGTGGAAATGTAGTGATACACTAACAAAATTGACAACTGGCATCATTGTAATACTAACACCGGCATTTCACAAATAAATCATTCTATTATATTCTTCCTTTTTTTGAAGTTTGCAAACGATGTTGCGGTTCTCACGCGAACGAAATTGCGGGCACAGCTAGTAAATTATAGAAAACCATCTGTTACGGCGTATAAAATACTGCTAGCGCCATCTATTGGCGCGCGGCGAAAACGACCAAACGTTGCGAAGCTTGCATCGACCGCGACCAGCGTGAAGCCAGGAGCGGGTGACGGCGCGGTGGCGGTCATTCATTCGACGACTCAAATTCCGAACTGTAGCACTAAGCGTTACCTCTATTTTCAATATTGTATTCGTTTTTGAAATATACGTTATTTTATAAATTTTCAATAAGACGAATCATTGAAGTACTCCTGCAAAACATCCTCTCTAAAGCAGAATAGACGAAAGCACCAACACCATCATCATAACTTTTTACACGAATATCGATTGTAATTTATACTTCACTATCGGCCTTCAATATCGTGGTAAAAATAATTAGCCTATGTGTTAATCCACTACTTAAAATCCCTACGTACTAAATTTTATCCAAATTCGTTCAGTATTTTATGCGTGAAAAATGAACAAACAAACCGACATACTTCCGCATTTATAATATTAGTAGGAAAAGTTCGTTTATGGAATAAGTGGAGTCGAACTTATAATATATTTCCAATGACACTTTAGCTAATAACTAATAATCAAATAGCTCTCGATGCGCTTTGTCACCTCTTTTTCTGGCAATGTTTCCAGGCAATATTAGGTTCTTGTCCTTGTGACCTTGACCTATTAGTATCTTTGGATGGGACTGGTTGGAAACTAAAATTCTTCAAATAAATTGAATTAGAAACGATTTGCAATGAAGTTCATTTATTTTCGTTCAATTTGTTTGATACATTGCTTTAGTAATAGATGCCGCCGATGCCGGTGCCGATGGTGCCGTATCCGGGCCAGGCAGTGGCGTAAGCTCCGAGGGTGGGACCGGGGAAGCCCTCGTTGGTGATGCCGACAGCGCCGTTGCCGCAGCCGCACGTGGCGACGCCGGAGCCAGCCGTCGGCAGCGCGCCCTCGAACGCCACGGCGCTCAGGAACGGCAGTGAGCCGCCGACTTGTAGAATGCCTTCGATTGCGTTCTCAGATGCCACGGCAAGCCCGCTGGGGCCGATGGGTGAGATGGTAGACACAGGGAGAGGGCCGCTCGAGCCGATGCCGCTGAGGTTCGGGTAGCCGATGAGATCGGGGTAGCCGATGAGGCCAGCACCGTAGCTGGGGACTACACCGCCCAAGCCGTAGCCTACACCGCCCAGCAGCGCAGAGTTAGCCAAGCCAATGGTGTTGTAGCCAGGGGTGACCAGATCAAGTGCGTTCAGGCCGTTGCCGTACAGACCGAGTGAGTTGACGGCTAAGTTATTAATCCCGAGACCGTTGGCGATGAGGCCAGGGCCGTAGCTGTTCAAGCACTGGCTCAAAGCATTCTGTAAATAATTATGATAAAAAATAGAGAAACTGATATGGGTAAATATATTCTTGTTGACATAACAGCGAATTTTGTACAAAACTTCCTGTTCTCTCTCTCCCTCCCTCTCTTCCTTATCTTATGATTGGCCACCTCTAGTGACGGAGTTGATTAAGCCGCCTTTAAGGTAATTCCTATCGTAAAGAGGAAAGCACTTCCAATAACACTAACCTGAACCAGAACAGCTGAAACGATGATGAGTACTACTTTAGCTGCCATTTTGAATTCCAAAACGAAACTGTGATTTCTGCAAACTTGGTCGCAGCTTATATGGAAACTGTTGCGTGTTTTATCGCTTTTGAAATGACCTACAGTTAGAAATAGGTTACGAAAGTAATGCGCCAACTAACGCGATAAGTTATCTATTGCTAAACGAATTCGAAGCTTTTCGACCTATATATAAGAAAGTTTTTTAGCATTTGAAACATTATTCGAAGGTTTTCAGGAACTTGAATATCAACAATTATGTCGACCTCCACCTTTTTCTTGCTTTGCCTCCAGGCTTTACTTATCCAGGTAAGTTGACTTTGCTTTTCCTACATATATTACTTGTAATAATAACTTTTATTTTATTTCTATTAATTTACTTCTTGACAGTTCATACACCCCTCTCCAAATCGATTTGTTTTTACTTTTATGGTAAATGAAACAAGTTACAACCAAAAATGCGTGCAGCTATTTTGATTACTTTATTTTTATTAGGTTACTGGGCTAAAATACTTCAAAGTTGAGCACTGAAACTACTAGACGATAAAAACGAATTGTTTATAAATTTGCAATAAAGTTTTTCATGAAGCTATGGTGAATTCAAATAAAGAGCAGATTTCCTATAAATATACTTGGACTTCACTGTTTCTTCTATGTTTTAGAATGCCTACAGCCAGTGCTTGAACCGCGGTCTGGGCTACTCTGGACTTGCTTTCGAAGCGGAAGCCGTAAGCAGCTCCCTCGGCGCCCTCAACGGATACGGTCCGTACGGCTATGGCAACACTGGGCTGGTTGGTGCTGGTTTAGATGTGTATGGCTATGGCATCAATGGCATTGGCTACGGAGCTGGCTTGCCCCTTGGCTACGGCGCTGGCTGGCCCGTCGGCTACGGCGCTGGCTGGCCCGTCGGCTACGGCGCTGGCCTGCCCATTGGCTACGGCGCTGGCGTGCCAAGCGTGGCCGCTACGGCCTCCATCCCCGTCGCTGGCCCGTTCGTCTCCAACGGCTTCGGTGAACTCGCGGTCGGAGGCGATTTTGCCGTCGGTGGCACGACCGTGGTCGGCGGCCAGATCCCGGTCATCGGTGCTGTCAGCTTCGGCGGCCAGATACCCGCTGGTGGCGTCGTCTCCATCGCTGGCAACTGCGGCTGTGCCTCAATCCCTCTGTAAACTCAACATATAATATTTGGATCTGCCATGAAATAAACGCGAGCAAATTGTGCCTACTATTTTGATTATCCACCTTAAAGCGAAATAGAATTATTTTTATCTTCCATGATCATAACTTTTATTTAAGAAACTTTGATACATTGAACAAGATGTAATTTACGAGCCTAGATGTACTTTCATATCATAAATATATGAACGTGCTTCAAACGAAATTCTAGGGCAGCAATTAAGCGTTTAAAAAAACAAAAAAAATTAAAGTAGAATGGTTCAGGCTTTGCTTTTTAGATTTTTTTTGACGCAGTTTTTTATTTCTTGCTTTTTTGCGTCTGTAATGTGTTAGTTTTAGGGACTAACTGGAGCACGAGTCTATTGAGATATCGCCTATTGAGATATCCCTCATTTTTACAAACATATCACTTAACTCGGCCACAAGTGAATTCTCAGACGGAATGAGAATTCACTTGTGGCCGAGTTAATTTTTTCCAATATTTTTCTATTTATAATTTACCATAAGTATAAAAATAGCATTGAAAAATGCAAAAATTACAAAATCTTAAAATATCACTCTTTTGTTTAACAAAGAGTGCAATTTCCAAAATATAAGGTAATGTTAATATTCTTAGCGATCTAAAATACTGTTCACAGGATACGTCAGGTGCGTCATATTACAGATCGCTCTAATGCATCTCTTTTGAGCTACAAATACTTTTTAGGGTTTCGTAGCCTAATGGCAAAATACGAAACCCTTATAGATTCGTCATGTCCGATGTATGTCACAGCCACTTTATTCCAAAACTATGACGATTACACAGTTGAAACTTGGTAGGTAGATGTATTCTGTAAACCGCTTAACGGTTTTTACACAAAAATAAAAAAATATACATTGAGGTTTCTAAAACAATTTTTATTCAAAGTCAACCGTTTGAAAGATAATCACTTTCAAAGTAGTAAAATGTGTGTAACCTCCAACTTTCCTCTAACTTTTAAAATAAGAAAGTGAAAAATCTAAAAACAAATATATGCTGTAGACCTTTATAAAAACCTTGAACGAAAGTTAGTTTGAACGAAATCTATTTAGAGCTATAGCACATTTGGCGACCGCGTACCGGACGACGCTCCGTGGGTGGACCGACGATCTGGTGAAGGTCGCGGGAAGTCGCTGGATGCGGGCAGCACAGGACCGATCGTCGTGGAGATCCTTGGGGGATGCCTATACCCAGCAGTGGGTGTCATATGGCTGAGACGACGATAGCACATTTTCCAAAACCGCAAATATAACTTTGTCATTCATACAGACACTATAAAAAACAAATTAATTATAAAAAACAATTGTTTAGTCTATATTAATGATTTGCCAAGCGTTATTGATCAAGAATGTATATTATTCGCCGATGCTATAACTTTGATTATTAAAACTAAGAATCATAATGAACTTAAAACTATCGCAGAAAATAACCTCAAAGAAGTAATTACCTGGCTCAAAGCTAACAATCTCACAATTAATTTAAATAAAACAAAATGCATTAAATTTAAAACACGTAACTCTGTACATCGGGAATTAGATATTAAATATGAACAGGACAAAATTGAAGATGTATCAGAAATAAAATTCTTGGGTATTACAATTGACGAATCTTGCAATTGGAAACCTCATATCAATGCAATGGTTAGTAAATTGGATCGTTTTGTGTACGTCCTTAACAGAATAAAACACGTAGCATCAAAAGAAGCAGCAGTTATGGCATACCATGGCTATGTATATGTCTTCGGTACTACGATATGGTTTAATATTATGGGGCAACTCAGTTGAAATATCACGGGCTTTCAAACTACAAAAGAAATGTGTAAGAGCAATTTGTGGTGCGGGTTATTTGGACAGTTGTAAACCATTATTTAAAGACTTGAATATTTTGTCCTTGCCATGCCTTTACATATACGAGGTTTGTACCTTTGTTAAGAAGTACCCTCTTTCATTCAAAACAAATAATTATTACAATTACAGAGGTAGAAAGGGAAATAATTTGTTGATTCCTCAGACAAGGCTAAAATTGCATTCGAATAATTCATACTGTATGGCAATACGTCTTTATAATAAGTTACCAAATGAAATGAAGGAACTGCCACTAACTAAGTTTCAAGGTGCGCTATCAAAAGTTTTGAAAGAAAAGAATTATTATACCATTAATGAATATCTAAACGACAAAACATTAAAATGAAATTAATTAATTACCGATTTGACATTTATTTATTATTTAAATTTGACTTGTATAATTTGAGCTGTTTAGAGATTTTTCACCATTGAATGTTTTTGATAATTATCTTTATATTTGATATGACATTGTAATTTTATTTTGATTTATATAGTTTAATGCAATATTTTTGACTTAATTCTATTTTGGTCAGATCTAATAATTTTTCAATGAACATTGAACAATTTTATTGTATTTGCACATCGAATCATTCGGTAGAATATGCGGAAACTATGCACTTAAAATCTATACTGTACCATATTCTAGCAAATAAATGATTTATGATTATGATTATAAAGTTATTTATTCAGACGAAAAATTATACTGGCATTTTGGGTAGGTGTATATAATATAATAATAGTAGAAGCTTTATTGTACACGATACAAAAACAAACACATACAGAGAAAATTATAAAAAAGAGGAACACACAATAGGCTTCGAGGCAGCCTTGGGTGAGAGACGAAACCCTTCATGTGCGAAATCGACTCGCACTTAGCCGATTTTTTCTGTAGAGTTGTTGAACAATTCAATAAATTCTGTATCGGTTTTTAATTTGTGTTTTTAGTTTGTATTGTAGTTGTTAGCCGATCGCACTTTGCTCTTAATCAATTATTATTAGACATCTGTTGTTTACAACTCAATAACTCCACAATGTCTGTTGTTATTGTTGTTCTCTGCCACATAACACCCACTTGACTGCTGGGTATAGGCCTTCCCCAAAAAAAAAGGGGGGGGGGGGGGTTTGCCATAATCGCCACGCTTGGCAGGCTGGTAGGCGATCGCAGTATGGCCAGGTTTGTAGGAAACGCTGCTGCCCATCTCCTGAAGGCTGAGTCCCTTAGTCGCCTTTTATGAAACTCACGGATGAGAAGAGATAGTGCTATTATAAGCCCACACAGCTAATGTATCGAGCCAAAATCGTAAAATCGTGTTTCTGTAACTATAAAAATCTATAAATTTATGAAGAAATATAAATCTTATTACCACATTTGTTACATCTCTAAACGTCCTATTAGTTTTATAACAAAAAATGCTTCCTTTTTCTGTATAGTGCTTTAAATGTGTTAACATAACTAGGCGCGAATGGGTCTTATAAAATTTTCATCAAGTATAGTCTGGTGACCATAATTATATATTTATTTATTTAAGCATCGTAACAGTTTCTCTTTCACATTAAAAAGATGTAAGTAACAAAGATGTGATGGACTGTATACAACCCTGGTAGGGTGTTGCTCATTTATACTTACAGACTATAATAAAATACAACTTATTGTTAGGCTGATTGTCTAATTCCTACAGCATATTTAAAATAAAACATAATTGGTTTTTTTTAGAGAAGCTAATCTGTTTTAAAAAAATGTTGGAACCGGAAGTTGGAAGTTGGAGGGAGAAAGGACCGATTGAATCATGGCGGAAAAATGGCGGCATTCGGTTGAAGGCGGTCAAAGTGTCGACATGTTGGAAAATAACTGTGACTTTACTGGTTGAAATATTAATTGCTGTTTGCTGTGTATATTGGTGAATAAATTGTGGTCAACCGGAGTAAGGAGTTTTATTTCACTTCAGAAGTGGGATACGTAAGTACGCCTGTTTCCTAATTTATTTACAGAAAAAACTTTTCGTATATAAAATAATGTAGTCATTATTTTGACGAAAAATTCTTACGTTTTGAACAAACAGCTAAAAACTGTGTTATTTGTCCCTGATCACTTTATCCAATTCCAATAAAGCATGCCGCTGTTTCGTTCAAACAAAATGCATTTACGTCTACTTTTACAAAACCGTTAGAACTGATGACTTGAAAATTATTTGTAATAAGACTGATTTATGTGTTGAACTGGTCTATGTGTGTGACAGTAACTAAGACACACTTGATGAATAAACCAAGGGCAACTAACACATTAAGGCATTGTAATTTTATTGAAGTGTATCATAATTTTCTTTAACATTTGACTCCTTTCGTACCTTATTCTTTTTTCCATTATTATAGTATTTAGTGCCAGAATTTAGATAAACACCTATTTGTCTTTAAAGTATAGGTTTTTGACAAGAAGGTTGTTAATACATTTAAATATCTTGATGACCCAATAAACAAACTTTTTTATTCGGTGGTATCTTTTGAATACGGTAATAATTGGGGCAGTTTGTGAGATTTACTAAGTTACTTTAATCTATTTAGATATTAAGGAAATAACATGTCCGATTCTGCAAATTTATTTATTTATTAGGTAAGAACTTATGTTTTAACTAGAAATTCATACAAATATATTTCTTCCCGAGTTTCATATAATGGAACGTGAAGTCGGAGGTGACCAAAGGCGATTGAAAACGCCCGAGTCAAGACTATCGTCGCATACTGCCGAGCGAAGACGACGTGACAGCCGCAGCCGCAGCCCAGCTCGCAGCCGTAGCCGACAACGGTCTACTGGTCATCTGCGGGATCAAGAACAGGAACTGAAGCGGGAGCGGGAACGACTGCGGCGGATGGAACAAGATCTTCAGGATGAAAAGCAGCGACTACGAGAGAGGGAGCGCAGCGGGTCTCTGCGGAGGTGTAGCGACGTGGATGCTCGGGAATCGCAGCGCAGCCGGCAGTTGAGGTCCCCGGTGTTGCCGATCAAGGAGGTTAGTCCTGATGCTGAATTAAGTCGACGAGTTACTCCATTGAATCGATCTCGAAGTCCAGTATTTTCATCAAATGATGTTATGAATATTCTTAGTTCTCTCAAAAACCACCCGCCACAGCCATCAACGGCGGCCACTAAAAGTTTTGACTTTAATAATATATTACCAGAATTTGACCCCTCTAGTAGAAATCAAAGAATAGATACGTGGCTGAAGAAGGTGAATGAGTGTGCTTCCGTTTATGGTTGGGACGAACGAACGATCATACATTTCGCGATGCAGAAACTCCGGGGTTTGGCCAAAACTTGGTATGAGAGCCTTGATTCTATATTATTCACGTGGGCTGAATAGCAAGAAAAGTTAGTGAGCGCTTTTCCCTCAGAACAAAATTATGGCCAAACCCTGGAAGAGATGCTTAAAAGACGTAGTAGACCTAATGAAGCTATCGATGTCTATTATTACGAAAAGCTAGCATTGTTAAACCGTTGTGACATTAATGGAAAACGTGCAGTGGATTGCATCATCCATGGCATTAGCGATAGAACAACAAAATCAAGTGCCTTAGCTTTGCGTTGCTCACAGCCGGAACAGTTGTTGCAGTTCCTTATGAGTAAGAAAGACTGTAATAGCTTTGAACGTCCTTTATTTAAGAGTAGACAGATTTATGATCAAGGAGCAAACAGTAGTATGAAATTTAATGGTAGAGAACGTCAGACGTCTGATTTGTTTTGTTTTAATTGTAAAGAAAAGGGGCATCCTTATTTGAAATGCCCCAATCCTTTGCTTAAGTGTGCACGATGTAATAGACTTGGTCATAAACCTGATGCTTGCAGGACACCTAAATGTTCGTTTTGTGAGAAATTCGGTCATTCGATAGAGAACTGCCTAAATAAAAATAGCAACAAACATACAGACACCGTTAATAAGACTATGTGTATTTCCGCGGCCTCACCAAGTTAAAAATTTCTAAAAAGCGCCTTTGTCAACGTTAAAGTTTTTGAAGTTTTCCATGATTTCGGCAGCGAGGTCTCGTTAATAAAACATTCCATTGCTATTAATCTTGGGCTACCTTTTGATTCTAATCCTTCACCGCTCAAGGGTAATATATTTTTTGGTAATATTATTGTTCACACTCTTGGGAAGGTCCTGGTCGATGTAGTTATTGATAACGTAAGGGCCGTGGTACCCTGTCTTGTGGTGTTAGATGCGCACTTGGATTCACCACTTTTAATAGGCCAAAGTTACACTGAGCAACCGCATGTTGTGGTATATAAGGACTCGCAAACATTGAATTTTTTTGGGGCAATGATCAAGAAAACTCATTCGATCTTTTGAAAAATTTACGGAATTACACACAGACGCAAGCAAAGTAGGAATAGGGGGTATTTTGTTACAAAAATCCAAAGATAATGATGGTTTACGCCCTGTCGCATTTTTTTTAGTCGGCAAACCTCCCCGGAAGAGAAGAACTTCCATTCCTACGAATTAGAGACGTTAGCGGTCATCAGTTCCTTGAGGAAGTTCAGGGTTTATTTGCTTGGGTTAAATTTCATAATAGTTACTGACTGCAACGCGTTGCGCTCAACCTTTAGCAAACGTGACCTGATACCCCGAATAGCTCGCTGGTGGCTGCAAATGCAGCAGTACCAGTGTACCGTTGAGTATCGTGCGGGGACTAAAATGGGACACGTCGATGCTCTCTCTAGAAATCCTATCGCTAACGAAGAGAATGAGATGTTGGAGAGTTGCCCTTCAGTCATGTCCATAAGCAATGCTGATTGGCTTCATACTCTCCAGTTAGGGGACTCTGAACTGTGCCGAATTAGGGATGTTCTTACTACTGATCTTGATGAAAATAGCCTGAAACATATTAAAGATAATTATTTAATAAAAGATAATAAGCTTTATAAAATTCTAGATGGGGATAGATCTAATATACGTTTGGTGGTACCGAAGGGTGCAAGGTGGCAATTGTGCAAACTCAATCATGACGAAATGGGTCATTTCGGAATAGAAAAAACTACTGAACGTATTAAGAAATCTTATTGGTTTCCGAAAATGTCCCGATTTATTAAAAAGTACGTGTCTGCTTGTATTAAATGTGCGTATTCAAAAAAAGACACAGCTTCATCTGCCGGGCATATTTATCCTATTCCCAAAATAGATATCCCCTTTCACACACTGCACATTGATCACCTTGGACCCTTCGTTAAATCTAAAAACGGAAATTCTTACCTGCTCGTTATCATTGATGTTTTCACGAAACTTATATTCATTAGACCTGTTAGAAACACTAATATGCATTATGTGATAAAGGTGTTAGAGGAAATATTCTATACATTTCGCACCCCCAATCGTATTATCAGTGATAGAGGATCGTGTTTCACATCTCATCTGTTTAGAAGGTTCTGTTTGGACAAGGGTATAAGACATAGTCTGAATGCGGTCGCGTGTCCTCGTTCTAATGGACAGGTTGAACGGTACAACCGTACAATACTTAGTTCTCTGACCGCAAAGAACTTGAGTGACGATGAACGATCTTGGGGCAGTAATGTAGGCAAAGTGCAATTGGGCCTTAATAATACAACTCAAAAGACTTCGGGCAGGACTCCATCCGAGGCCATGTTTGGTCCAATAATGAGTTCCGAGGTTGATCCAAATCGTAATGAAATTAGACACGAGACATGTTCTGATGGTGATCTGTCCGTTGTCCGACAAGAAGTTAAGGACAACATTGATAGTGCCCAGGATATGATGAGAGATAATTTTAATAAAGATAGGCGCCCAGCGCGTATTTACAATGTAGGAGATCTCGTGAAAATAACAAAGGCATCCTTCAATAACGATGGGAAAAGTAAAAAAAATTGTTAGAGTCTTATATAGGTCCATTTAGGATTGTAGCAGCGCTTGGGCAAGACCGTTATAAAATTGCTGCGGCCCCAGGATTAAGTAGTGGTAAATACAAACGTGGAACTACCGTTTCAACTGACAGGATGGCTCCTTGGATTCACATAGCTTCACTTTCGATTGATGATAGCAATAATGATGAGAACGATATAGTACTCAAAACTAACAAACGCGGCTTGAGTGATGATCTTGGTGAAAAGGATACAGATGAGGATTCTATCGTCACTTAATGCCATGGATGAAGGTAGTTTATTCTAGCTCCGATTAAGTAGGTACACTCATATTTAGAATTGTGTATTTTTTATTTTATTTATTAAAATTTATACTGATATTAATTATGAATATAAGTTTAATGGTGAAATGTAATATAATATGATTAAATATAAATAAGGAATATGAATTTATTGTTGAAATATAATATGAATGAATATGAATGATTGAACATAAATTATGAATATGAACTTATTTA
Organism: Chrysoteuchia culmella; assembly: GCA_910589605.1. NCBI lineage: Eukaryota > Metazoa > Arthropoda > Insecta > Lepidoptera > Crambidae > Chrysoteuchia > Chrysoteuchia culmella. Next base: position 3,480,779 of record OU342669.1, read on the forward strand.
AGAAACCTAATAGAAATTGATATTAATTATGAATATGAATTAACATATACAATAATATACAATGGAATAAATGGAAATAAATGAATTATCGGATTGATATGTGAGAAATGGAAAAGGGTTCACATATTAATTCGCGTCAATCAATTGTTGAAATATAATATGAATGAATATGAATGATTGAATATAAATTATGAATATGAACTTATTTAAGAAACCTAATAGAAATTGATATTAATTATGAATATGAATTTACATATACAATAATATACAATGGAATAAATGGAAATAATGGAATTATCGGATTGATATGTGAGAAATGGAAAAGGGTTCACATATTAATTCGCGTCAATCATGAGAAATGGAATGGGTTCATGATTGACTTGTTTGGAAAATGATTATGGAATGGAATCTGATGGAATTCTGAAAAAATGAAAAAATGAAAAAATGTTTATTTCATAATAATTCAGTACAAACAATAATCCGAGGTTGAGACCAACCTAGTAAGTATTTGTAATACCTGTGTTAGGTGGCCCCGCTCTCCCATAACAAAAGTTTCTATGTATGTAAATTAAACAAGTTCTTAGATTATTTTATATTAACAGACATTTTTTACTTAAATTATCTATGTGTGTGTGTGTGTCTGTGCGTGTGTGTGTGTGTGTGAGTGTGAGTGTGTGTGTTTGTGTGTGCGTGTGTGTGAATGTTTATGCGTATGTTTGTGAGAGTTGCATACATGTAGTTGTAAGTGCTTTTATATGATGGTGTGTGTATACTGAGGGATCGTGCTTGCTTTTGTTATAAGAAGCTAGAATGTGCCTAACCCTACGATGAAATACAATCTTGGGATCGGTTATTTTAACCATTAGGCACAAAATCAGGAGAAAAACGATCTATTTTAGTAAGTCCTCTGTGTCTTGATACCCCAATGTCGTCAGAGCCAAAAGTAATGTTTTTTTACATTCTTTATATTGCATGCGGTAAATCTTATACTTCTTTTGCATTTTTTATAAAGTCGCGCGGATTGAGCTAGAAATTGTCGCTTAGCAAAAGAGGTCTTACAAGTTTGTGACGGAACCACATTGTCCTGCCTTCTACCAGTCAGTAAGTTCGGGTCGAATGGTAATGATTTATGCAGCAATAGACATGTGTTTAAAATATAAAGTTTTCTGATTGATAGTATGTCGCAAAGACTATACAGTTTGTCAGTTGGAAATCGGTATGGTTTAAAAAACATAGTTTTAAGCAAGCATCTTTGTGCCCTTTCAGCTTCAAGGATCCTTGTTTTAGCGGCGCCGCCCCAGATGGATAGGCAATACCCTATAACTGATTGCGCGAGTGCAAAATATATACGGCATATTAAGTTACGGGTGGTCACGTGTCTAAGGGTCTTAAAGATCCAAATTAAGTTGCGTATCCTCTTACTAATATGTTCAATTTGCGGCTGCCATGAAAGCTGTTTATCAATAATGATTCCGAGATACTTTGCTGAAACCACCCTATTAATGACGGTGCAGCTACAGTCTGTTTTATTATCCTTTCGATTGCAGAAATGTAGTTTAAGTTTAAGATCAGAGGTGGGATTTGATCTTTTGTCAATAGCGAAACAAATGTAGTTTGTTTTAGATATATTTAGTGTTAGAAGGGATAAACTCAGCCAGGTAGAGACCTTAAGGAGACCAATTTCTGCTGCCCTAAACACTGAGTTCCAACAAGAGCCATGAAACACAATAGCGGTATCGTCTGCATATGAAATAATTTGACCACTCTCAATCTGAAGATTAGTTAAATCATTTAAATAAATAAGAAATAATGTGGGACCAAGTACGCTTCCCTGGGGAACCCCATACATTATTTTAGACTCGCAACTTGTGTGATATCCGATTTTAACACACTGTGAACGGTCCTGTAGGTAATCAATTAGTAAATTAAGCGGGCCACCCCTAATACCCATGTTTTCCATTTTTTTCACAAGTGTCGGAATGGAAACGGTATCGAAGGCCTTTTTTAGGTCGATGAATACCGCGAGCGTCTTTTGGCCTTCATCCATATATTTAGTGACTAAAGATGTAAGAGTTAGAACAGCGTCTTCTGTAGACTTTCCCCGTCTAAACCCGAATTGCGCGCTAGACAATATATTGAATTTTTCAAGATAGCTAATTAAACGCGTATTGATCAGCTTTTCGAGGATCTTTGAAATTGCAGGCAAGACCGAAATGGGTCTATAATTGTTGACATCTTTTTTGTCACCTCCTTTATGTACAGGTGTTACGACAGATTTTTTTAATAAAGTAGGAAAAACGCCTGTTCTAAAACTAAGGTTCGCAAGGTGACTAATAACGGGAACTACGATCGACCTAATCATTTTTAGAAATTTAACTTGAATACCGTCCCAACCAGGTGCGCTCTCAGATTTTAAGCTCGACAGAACCGCATCTACTTCTGCCGGTTCAGTGTCCAAAAGAACGAAAGATCCTAGCTGTGAGGTAGTAGTGGGGATTGTGCTATCAGCAGAGGCTAGAGGGATCTCGACGATTTGTTCCGCAAGTTGTTTGCCAATATTAGCGAAAAACTGATTAACGGTGTTTACTGAGTCTATTGGCGAGTTTTGGATGCTTATTAGTTCATTGCTCTTGGTTTTATTATTGTTAAGATGAGTTATATCTTTAATGGATTTCCACAAGCGCTTTGAATTTTTTATATTATTCTTTAACAAATCAGATTCATATTTACGTTTGATTTTTTTTATTAATTTATTGCAGTAGTTACGGTACCTCAAGAATGAATTCTGGAATGAATACTTTTGAATTTAATACAGTATCGAAGTAAACAGAAAATACGTTTGAGTATTTTATTAGTTACTTATTAATAAAAAATGTGAATTAAGAATTAACAAGTTAGTGATAGATAATTATTGTCAACTTCCTAAAGAAATATATAACTGTTATCGATTTCCAATTTTGTACATATCTGTTATGTTATATTAGTGGAATCTTTAAATGTTTAAGAGATAGAGAGATAGTGTTTGTTTGAAGTGTTTATACAATTCTGATGATCAAGTAGTTAGATTTGTTAACGTTAAAGCACGTTATTATTAACTATTTTATTTTTCTCGCTTTCTTTACTTAATCACTATACAGAATGTTCATAAATCAGCCGTGATTCAATCGACCGAGTGTTAGGCTCAAAGAAAGTGTATGGGGACATACACTCCGTCAGGATGGACGAGTGTTAGGCTGATTGTCTAATTCCTACAGCATATTTAAAATAAAACATAATTGGTTTTTTTTAGAGAAGCTAATCTGTTTTAAAAAAATGTTGGAACCGGAAGTTGGAAGTTGGAGGGAGAAAGGACCGATTGAATCATGGCGGAAAAATGGCGGCATTCGGTTGAAGGCGGTCAAAGTGTCGACATGTTGGAAAATAACTGTGACTTTACTGGTTGAAATATTAATTGCTGTTTGCTGTGTATATTGGTGAATAAATTGTGGTCAACCGGAGTAAGGAGTTTTATTTCATTATTATAGTTATAATGGCGAAGGAGCATTCCGAGGATTTATGTAGGGTAGGTATAATATAATTAGGCAATATTGATTTATTATTATCTGAGTTTGTCACACATGTATTCCTGCACTGAATAATAGCATTTCTTTGTAAGGAATTCTTTAAGTATGTGTTTAAGTTTATTAAAGTTTTGTTCTAATTTTATGTTTACAGGTAGTTTATTATATATTTGTATACATCTATAGTAAGGACCGTTTCTGTACATTTCAAGTTTTGGTTCAGGGAGTGTAATATTATGTTGTCTACGAGGGTTACTATTGAATTTATAAACTTGTCTTGGTGTTTCCTTACGAATAAGACTGTTTCTAAAATATATATGCACGGGAAAGTTAAAATGTTTAGTTTGATAAAATGTGGTTTGCAAGATTCCGTCTGACGAATATTTACTAGAATTCGTATACACTTCTTTTGTTGTATAAAAAGGTCGTGAGCATCTGTGGTATGGCCCCATAGGATAATACCGTAACGCAACCATGCGTAAGCGTAAGCATAATATAAATTTAGAGCACATGTGGTATTGGTGTTTTTTTATTGTGAACAAGGCATAAATAAATTTTGAGAGTTTGTTGTTTACATTGCTAACATGATTTTTCCAATTTAGATAAGATCTACATGGATGCCTAAAAGTTTGAAATTAGGTACTACATCAAATTTGAGGTTTTTCTTTGCAACTGTTAGGTTTGTTGGTGGTTTTTGTACGGATGAAATTGTATGAGTTTAGATTTTTTGTGTTAATTTTTAAATTATGCTTTAAGATATAGTTATCTCGTGCTCATAAGAATGTGATATTTAGCATGTGTACATAATAAAATACATAATAAAAGTCGTCATCAGCCATTTTTAATGTTCCCACTGCTGGGGCACTGGCCATCCTTATGGATGGATTAGGAAAACGGGTCATGACCCACCACGCGGGTTGTAACGACTGCAAATGCAGCCGGGACCAACGGCTTAACGTGCCTTCCGAAGCACGGAAGAGCTCGAGATATTTTTATTTTTATTTTTTTTTATTATTTATTACACAAAACAGATTCCAATTAATGCTACACCATATTACTATTAGTACAGTTCTCAATCTAGATTGTAATCCAGACAAATGTATACAATACAAATAAGGTGATAAAAAAAAAATTAGATAAAATAAAATAATACTAAGAATACTCAAATATAATCAGCTATACTCAGCACCTATGCTCAGTCTTTCCTGTCAAAGTCAAAGATTTTTATTCAAATAGACTTATAGATAAGTGCTTTCGAATCGTTCAATTTTTTTTCCTACCAGCCATTCAGGACATCTTTTAACTGATAAGAAGAACGGCCGCAAGAAACTTATCAGCTTTAACAGAAGCAACAACATTTACAAAGGAACATGTCGTTGCCAAACACAAATCTACAATCTTGAAACATATTTAATATAAGAGGAAAATTTTCTTATACTCAGCTATTATAATATTTTCCTTTTATACAATTACAATAGTCATGTTTTATGTTAGTATCACTTCCATGCATTTTGGTCTTTCAAATAATCATCTACCTTGTACGTTTTTTTAACATATATTTTAAATTTATGCAAAGGCAGCTCAATCACTTGTTGTGGAACTTTATTAAAAAAGGCTATGCCTTTCCCCAAAAACGAGCGACTGCATTATTCGGTGCGGGATAGAGGATATCCTTAAGAGTTTTAATGTAAGATGTCAATTTAGGAGTAAATATATCGAGAACAGAATGTTTTTTTGCCAAATCATTATACTAACGAGCCATCCTGACCAGGGGATCAAAAAAAGGCAGATAGTAAATTTATGGTCACCCATCCCGTGATCGACCATTGCGAAAGTTGCTTGACCTCAACAATCGCAGTCCGAGCGCGCGAACCACTGCGCCACAGGCTCCTCAATAATAAAAGAAGTAGGTAATACTAAATATGGTAATCCAAATTTCTTTGAAATTCCACATACAAATCGGGAATTTCATACTTAAGGCGATACTCGAAAAAAAATATGCTGAAGCGAGATAGCAATGAGTAAACGACGCGCACGGGAGCGACACCGATTATGCAGATTAGGCAAAAAAACCACAAAATCACTTCGTATTAAAAAACTACAGCGATTTAAAAAAAAAATGCTTCTATACGATCCTAAATATTATTGGTGTCCACTTATTAAACCAATTTCCAATAGTGTAAGTAACCCCATTTAAGAATAATCTTGAATTTTCGTATTTTTAGAGGTATTTTCGAAAAGAAAAAGTGTCGAGGCAAAATCATAAAATCGTGTTTTTGAAACTATACGAATCTAGATAAAGGTATGAAGAAATATATATGCTATTACCAGATTTGTAACAACTGTAACCGTGCTATAGTTTTATATCAAAAAGACTATACTTTTTCCGAGTAGCGCCTTAAAGACCTATTATTAGTATTTTGAAAACGTCTGTTATCTCTTCGATTTAGTAACCTCAAAGCATAATAATTAGTTTTACTATTACAGAATACTTGGGCACTATTACTGATTACTTGGACACAATGGCCAATCCTTTTGTAATTACTGAATTACAAAAGCATTGTGCCATCACTGTAACATACTTCGATAAGATATTTATTTAACAAACTTTGTTTTGTCATATTTTTTGCTGATAAAAGTACTAAATTACTGAAAGTTTGCTATATAAACGCCATTTTGTTTAAGGAAGTCATCATTCAAAGTTGTCCTTTGTAATTAACAATATGTCTTCGTTCACCTTCTTCCTTGTTTGCCTGCAAGCTTTACTAATCCAGGTAAGTTTTTTGTAAATTAATTCAATAAACTATACCGTCAAAATCGGAGGTCTAAACGTACATTTGGCAACTTAGATTTGGCGAGCACTGTTCATTGAAATAAAACAACTTTTACGGATATCAAACGCGCTATATTTTACGAACTAAGTTGTGATTGTTCGTATTTTTAGGTTTTTTAGGGGTTTTTTTTATTTTTCCGACGTTTCGGCACCTTTTCAGCTGCAGTCATCCCGTGACCACGGCAGCTGAAAAGGTGCCGAAACGTCGGGAAAATCGAAAAACCCCTAAAAAACAAAAAATACGGACAATTACAACTTAGTTCGTAAAATATAGCGCGTTTGATATCCGTAATTTTTTTTTTATGAAGTACGTGGAGACTCTTAGCCTTCATCATACCTGATGTTAAGTATTGATAAGGCTGAAGATGGAAGCGAGCCTCTCCCAGAATCCCCAATCACTGAGGAACTGGCTATCTTATCTTTAACTGCCGGAACACAACAATGCTGAAAACATTGTTGTTATGGCGTCAGACTTAGATGAGATGGTGGTAGCTAGCCAGGCGGACTTACAAGCAGTCCTACCACCAACCAAACCGAATACAATATGTACCCCCGTTGGGAATCGAACCCGGGACCCCTTGGTCTGATACTGATGGTTGTACCACTAGACCACAGAGGCGGTTTTATTTCAATGATCAGGGGGCTAATTGTCTAATTTTAAAATCTATCAGAAACCCTTTCAATTTGTCATTTGAAAGGTGTTTACCAGTTTCGCGCCACAACTTTTGCACCCTTCTTTTACACTCTGTATGTGCTGAGAAACGATTAACGCGATTCATTTCCTTCAAGCTATGTGCCTGTGCTTGGCACAACAGTTCGATGTTGAAACTTGTTTCATAATATGCAATTACTAAGAAAGTTTTAAAGTGCGATTTATGTTACCAACCTTCTTTGCTGCTGTCTTCATGTATGCGTGACGGAAGGCTTTGGCGTTCTGTCATTAAAGTACTATTTGCTGATCATGCATTTCTTAACTTCATGCATATTTAACGTCTTGTTTATTAGCGGTATGAATGTGACGCTACAGATAGATAAAGATGAGCGGATAGACCATAAATCACCACGCAGGCCCAATGATAATGCGATCTACCAATTTAATATGCCTTCGGAACCACGGTGAATGTTAAGATCACGCATCTAGCGAACTTTGCTCTAAGATGTTTTAATACATTTTCAGAATGCCTACAGCCAGTGCCTGAACAGTCTGGGAAACCCTGGCCTTGGTCTGGGTTACACTGGCCTTAACGGAGTGAGTGCTCTCGGGGGGTACACCAACAACCTCATCAACGGACCTGGTTACTTCGGCAATCCTGGCTTGATTGGCGCCGGTATTGCACCTGGCATCAACGGGCTTGGCGTTGCTGGTTTGCCATACGCTGGAGTTCCAAATGTAGCTGCTACGGCCTCCATTCCTGTCACCGGCCCATTCGTCTCTACTGGCGCAGCTGAGCTCGCAGTCGGAGGTGACTTCGGTGTAGGTGGTTCGACCGTGGTCGGCGGTCAAGTCCCGGTGGTCGGTGCTGTCAGCTTCGGCGGCCAGATACCTGCCGCTGGCGTCGTCTCCATCGCTGGCAACTGTGGCTGTGCCTCAGTCCCTCTGTAAACCAAGTTATCCTATGTAAAGTTATTAGTTGATACTTGTTCAATAAAAATGTTACAGATCAAAGCTTTCCTTTAATTTTCTACTATAAGCAGCATTTTAAAGTCAATTTCTTGCTTGAGAGCATACAAGACAATCACTTCCAGTGAAGAACCTGGGGTATAAGACAGAGCAAGATCTAAGCTCCAAATGTAGCCATGCATTCCTGCCTTATCTAGGTATGTTCGTTTAGCAATGACTTACTCGAAGAACATTATATAAAGTCGACTACGAGGGCGGGTCAATAAGTCCGTGACTTTTGGAATAAAACACAGATTTTTTGATAAATAAATCATTTTATTTTTCAACGTAGTCTCCCTTGAGCTCTATACACTTTGTCCAACGCTTCTCCAATTTTTTTATCCCTTCCAAAAAATATGATTAGTCGAGGTCCTCAAAATAGGCCTTTGTTTGCGAGATGACTTCATCATTGGAGTCAAATCTTTTTCCACCAAGCCATTTCTTCAGGTTTGAGAACAAGAAGTAGTCACTCGGAGCCAAATCTGGAGAATAGGGCGGATGAGGGAGCAATTCATAGCCCAATTTATGGATTTTTGCCATGGCAACAGCACATGTGTGCACCCTTGCATTGTCTTGGTGGAAAAGAACTTTTTTCTTGGCCAAATGAGGTCTTTTTTTTTTCAAATCGTCATGGAAGCGGTCCAATAAGTTGGCATAATATTCCCCATTGATTGTTCTTCCCTTTTGAAAGTAGTCAATGTGGATTATCCCACGTGCATCCAAAAAAACAGTCGCCATAACTTTATTGGCTGACAAACTCACCTTGGCCTTCTTTGGCGCCGATTCACCCTTAGAAACCCACTGTATTGACTGTTGTTTGGTCTCTGGTGTGTTGTGATGGATCCATGTTTCGTCCACGGTTACAAAACGGCGCAAAAACTACTCCATATTGCGATTAAACAACGCCAAACCTCAATTATTATTTTTTCTCAAATTACTGGGTAGTCTGTCGACACTTCATACAAAAATCTAAAATATATAGATTTATGAACGTAGTTTGTGCCAACATTAAATTACGAAAAAGTCCGACTAAAGAAAAAGTAAGTTTAATCGCTTTGTTCTATCGTATTATAACGACACGGTAATTTAGCCGCATTATACATCACGTCGTGTTGGCCAGCATGTGACGCGCCGCCAAATTTAACTTTATCTGTCAGTGATAACGTAATATTTTTCTCAGAAGTTTTTAATTTAATTTTAAATAATTTTAATAATGTTATTAATTACAAAGAGTCATAATGTGTGGCAAATCTTTGCGAACGTGCGAAAGGACATCAGGCAATCTTCATACAAAGTTGGTCCAAAAAAAAAAGTGAGCGGCCAGACCCAAGATTATTTCTAATAGGTAGTTCATATTAGGACCTAAAAAAAAATATATGGACTTAACCCTGTAACCGCGTGAACTGAGAAGCTATTTAAGATAAGGCATTCTGGGCAAAAACACAAATAACATTAGGCGGACAGACCCGGGGTTATTTTTAATAGGTAGTTCCTATAAAGACCTAAAAAAAAATATATGGACTTAACCCTGTCACCGCATGAACCGAGTTGCTATTTCGAGTTCAAAAAACAGGACAAAAAAAAAGTGAGCGGCCAGACCCAAGATTATTTCTAATAGGTGGTTCATACTAAGGCCTAAAAAAAATTATATGAACTTAACCCTGTCACCGCATGAGGAGAGTTGCTATTTCAAGTCAAAAAAATCTGGAGAAAAAAAAGTGAGCGGCCAGACCTAAGATTATTTCTAATAGGTGGTTCATACTAAGGCCTAAAAAAAATTATATGAACTTAACCCTGTCACCGCATGAGGAGAGTTGCTATTTCAAGTCAAAAAAATCTGGAGAAAAAAAAGTGAGCGGCCAGACCTAAGATTATTTCTAATAGGTGGTTCATACTAAGGCCTAAAAAAAATTATATGAACTTAACCCTGTCACCGCATGAGGAGAGTTGCTATTTCAAGTCAAAAAAATCTGGACAAAAAAAAGTGAGCGGCCAGACCCGGGATTATTTTTAATAGGTAGTTCCTATAAAGACCTAAAAAATTATATATGGACTTAACCCTGTCACCGCATGAACCGAGTTGCTATTTCGATTTCAAAAAACAGGACAAAAAAAAAGTGAGCGGCCAGACCCAAGATTATTTTCAATAGGTAGTTCAAATAAAGGCCTAAGAAAAATTATACGGACTTAACCCTGTCACCGCATGAACTGAGTCGCTATTTCGATTTACAAAATCTGGACAAAAATAAAAAAAGAGCGGCTAGACCCAAGATTATTTACAAAAGGTAGTTAATACTAAGGCCTAAAAATATATATATATGGACCTAACCCTGTTACCACATAAACTAAGTAGATACTTCAAGTTAAAAAATCTAGACAAAAAAAAAGTGAGCGGCCAGACCCCAGATTATTTCCAATACGTAGTTAATACTAAGGCCTAAGAAAAAATATACGGACTTAACCCTGTCACCGCATGAACTGAGTCGCTATTTCGATTTAAAAAATCTGGACAAAATAAAAGAGAGTGGTAACAGGGTTAGGTCCATATATATATTTTTAGGCCTTAGTATTAACTACCTTTTGTAAATAATCTTGGGTCTGGCCGCTCTTTTTTTATTTTTGTCCAGAGTTTCTAACTTGTAATAGCTACTCAGTTCATGTGGTGACAGGGTTAGATCCATATAATTTTTTTTAGGCCTTAGTATTAACTACCTATTGGAAATAATCTGGGGTCTGGCCGCTCACTTTTTTTTGTCTAGATTTTTTAACTTGAAGTATCTACTTAGTTTATGTGGTAACAGGGTTAGGTCCATATATATATTTTTAGGCCTTAGTATTAACTACCTTTTGTAAATAATCTTGGGTCTGGCCGCTCTTTTTTTATTTTTGTCCAGATTTTTTAACTTGTAATAGCTACTCAGTTCATGTGGTGACAGGGTTAGGTACATATAATTTTTTTTAGGCCTTAGTATTAACTACCTATTGGAAATAATCTGGGGTCTGGCCGCTCACTTTTTTTTTGTCTAGATTTTTTAACTTGAAGTATCTACTTAGTTTATGTGGTAACAGGGTTAGGTCCATATATATATTTTTAGGCCTTAGTATTAACTACCTTTTGTAAATAATCTTGGGTCTGGCCGCTCTTTTTTTATTTTTGTCCGGATTTTTAACTTTAAATAGCTACTCAGTTCAAGTGGTGACAGGGTTAGGTCCATATATTTTTTTTTAGGCCTTAGTATTAACTACCTTTTGGAAATAATCTTGGGTCTGGCCGCTCACTTTTATTTGTCCACAATTTTGAACTCGAAATAGCTACTCAGTTCATGCGGTGACAGGGTTAAGTCCTTATAATTTCTTTTAGGCCTTAATAGGAACTATCTATTAAAGTTAATCTCGGGTCTGGCCGCTCACTTTTTTTTTTTTGGACCAGAATGCCTGATGTCCTTTGTTGTGTCCGTAGAGTGACAAGGTTGAACTAGGTAATAATTTTGGCTAAATTCCCGCTTGAGCTGAACAGGTAATATAATCTATTGTTTTAATAAAAACATTGTTTAAAGTCCATTTGAGTAAAATAAGTGTTAATAATCATAGTAAATATTATGGATTTAAATAATAATTTGATGAAAATTATAATATCGTAGTGTTTGTACTATATTGTCATAGTGATGTGTCATTGTCATGTTATTAGTTATCGATATTGTTATATTCTAGATGTCCGTCATGGGACGAAGACTTCCATCGGTACATCCAATCTGGAAGAAGAGCTCACCGCTGTTGTCTTTTCTATCAGTGGCTGCTTCTTTCTTCTGATACTGCCTTCCAACATTCCTACAGATTTATCAGAATTACATAAATCATATGAAACCTTGTTTTATTCGTGCAATACTATACTAATAGATTACTAACTTCCTAGTGGAATGTGAAAAATTATAACGGCGTAAGTATGTATCAGTATTTTTTATCGATATCGATACGTATAATTATGTTTGTGGGAGCATCCCTAAGCCGTTGTCATTTTGACAACTGACACTGTTATGTTGGTACCTCTTAGAAAAACTTAGGTTGGTAGAAACTACGTTCATAAATCAGTTTAGTTGCTTGTATAGAAGTGCCGTCTCTTAAAAACGTAGTGATTACTTGCTCAGTGGGTAGTCTGATAAAGATAGCTGTCAAACACAAACGCAGCAAGTGCAAATTTTGATAGGAGTCAACTGACAGATGCCTGTTGACAGGAGTAGTATTGCTTTTTCAGTAAAGAGGTCAGAAATTCAAAAAGTCACGGACTTTTTGATCCGCCCTCGTATTACCAGTATACATACTAGTGTATCGATTTTTGCGCCGGCCGCCCCGGTATTGTAACGATGCCATTTCGTTCTAGCCTTATGGATGGATGAAACCTCTATAACGGCTAGAAACTCCGTAGTCTCACTCTATGGTAATCAAATTATATTTTTATCTGTTCTGTCTAAATTCAAATTTTCTCCGTTCCACGATTCCTGTTCGGCTCATTTTGACGTAATCTTACAGAAAAAAGCAGGCTAAACGCTACTAGTTCACCATTTGTATAAAAATTTGTGTAAATAATATATTTTTTATATACATCAGGAACCCGATACACGAGGTAAGCATAACTACCTACTTTTGTACTCATTATTTAGATTAAGTATTTATAACTAGGACTTTTCTATATCTTTGTATTTTTATAATGTTACAGTTCCTTATTTCCATTAATAAAAGACAAGTCTCCTGGAACGATTCTTTTATTTCGTTTCCACTTCTTAAAACGAGTGCGGCAGTGTGACGGGGCTCCTAGTCCGGCAGCACTACAGTCGCCGGAACGTCGGAACCGCCGCACTCGTTTAATAAAATTGGGAACCAAATAAAAGAATCGTTCCAGGAGACTTGTCTTTTATTAATGGAAATAAGGAATTGTAACAATATAAAAATACAAAGATATAGAAAAGTCCTAGTTATAAATACTTAATCTAAATAATGAGTACAAAAGTAGGTAGTTATGCTTACCCCGTTAGCTTTAACAGAAACAACAACATTTACAATGGAACATGTTGTTGCCAAGCACAAATTTACAATTTTGAAATATATTTAATATAAGAGGAAAATTTTCCAATATTCAATTATTAGAATATATAACCTAAGTAAGTTATTGTTTAGGCAATCAATAGTTGAGTAAAGCAAATTATCAAGAAACATTGACTTCAAAGCGATTTGTGAGTTTGGCAGTCACTTGTCCTTTACTGACATCGACGCCCCCCGCGAATAATCCGGTAATGAGCTATTACGGGGTTTTTCATGTTATGTGTTTTTAGATATCTAGAAATTAAAATTAATCATGTGATTTTTTTTCAGAATTTTTCTATTGGTATTTACAAAGATATCAAAAATTACGTGTCTCTTCCATTAAAATGCTTGAAAAAGTATTTTAAACGAATAATATTGTTTTAGATCCTTACGAAAAAAAATACCAAAAGGATTTGTCAGTAAACACTTTTACGATATTTTTCGGGTTAACAGTTTATTACCGTAATTATGTTAGAACCAATACAGGTTTATTCGGGATTTTATTAAGAAACCGATTTCCGGCTAAACTCATTATTGACTCACTCCTTACATAACGCTTTTCTATATTGATATTACGATATTATTCGTGTAAGTTATATTATATCATACAAACATTAAAGACTGTTGCCAATTCGTCGCGCGCAATTATAACCTGTAAGGACGTGTACTGTCTCCGATTATGCCTATTGCAACGGTAAGATCTATTGCCCCGCCCACTTTACTCGGTCGTCCTATCGTAATGATTGTTTACCGAAGATTAGTCCCAATGTGTTAATACGTGTGAAAGGTTGTGCTTGTGCAGTAATAATTTGATTGTTAGGAAGTAAACTAATTATTTATACTTTGTGTAGTTATTATTTATAATACGATAATATTGTTAATATGTTGCCGCGACAACCAAAAGCATATAGTACATCTAGAAAAAAATTATTGTTTGACTTCGTACAGGAACAAGCAGAGCTTAGTAGAAAAGGTGAGTGTCTTTATGTACGGTGTTTACAGAAGGATTTGAGATAGATATATTGTATATACTTTCCTTCATAATTATTTTTCCCTGTTTGCTATATAATTTAACGTATTAAGTGTAGGTTTCGTTGTGTGGCACAAAGTTTTTGTATATATATATGTCAAAAAATCCTTAAAGTGGCCACAACCGTCTCTTGCCCTTCATCTTATTTAAGTAATAGGTCTTTCTATGGACACGAAAAAGCCTTTCTTTAATTTAATTAAATAATTATTTCAGATTCTATTCAATCCGAAACAAAATCCTCTTCTGATGTTCCTCAACCAAAAGTGTACCAGTTAAGAGGTATGTTCCCCAGATTTTTTTTTTGTTTTCATTATTATGTACCTACCTTTTAAGTATTACCTGCGTAAATTATTTTATGATGCGTTTTATATCAAGGCTTTGTATTGTTGTAGAACCGCCAAATATAAAATACTTTGAAGATGAAAATGATAAAGATTACTTCTCTCCTGATTGCTCTGAATATATTCCAAGTCCAGAGCGTAGATTACCTGATAGTCGAAGTACTTCAAGCTCCTTTGCTGATTTTCAAGATGCAAGTAATGTTATTTCGTCGAGTACCATAATTTTTCAAGAAAATGATAATGGTAGCACCTCTAGTCTCGGAGGAGATTCGCTAGTTATAGATAATTTACTTCGTATTGAAAACATCACCCAATCTCCATCTACGGTTTCGAATTTATCTCTAATGCTGAATGAAACTGATTTTGTGGCCTCTCCCACTGTCATTTATAAAAAGAACTTTGTTTGTTCTCCGAAAAAGCAAGATAATACACCTAACAAACTTCTGGATGTTACACTTACACCTTTGAATGAACATAAACAATTAGCTATATATAACCGTGATGTAATTACTGGTCAGCAGTCAACAAGTCACGACCTAGAAAAGACACTAACACCGGTGAGATCTAATAGCTGTTATTCAATAATTGATTCAGAGTTAATTCAGAAAGAACCAGAAACTACAGACTGTATAAACGATGAAACTAACAATGTATTGCAGAAATACAAAATTGAAATAATAATTGAACCAGAATCTCCCAACAGCATTATTGATGACGAATCTACAGAGATAAATACCTATTCAAAGAAGCTATCAGATATTCAGGATACTGTAAAAGAAAAAGACCGCGAAGAACAAAATGAACGACTTAATCTAGAAAAGATTTAAAAAACGGCGAACTCGACCAAGAGAAATCAGATGTAGAAGTAATATTTTTAGAGGATTCTGAAGAAAACTTGATAGAAGAGGACAGTTATGATACTGTAAACGTAGACCCTTTGGATTTAATTGATCAACTAAGTTCAAATTCCGTTAACGAAGAAGAACCTGATAGCCTTAGCCAACCTGAAACACTCGCATCAGTTATTCCCGTAGAATCGTCTGCAGTAAATGATATAAACGAGTTTGTTACAAACGATCAAGCTACTCAAGTATCTGACGCTGAAAATCAAAATCAACTCCAACCAAAAAAGTTGACTAGAAAACGTAAAGCAGACCCAAGTGAGTGGAGAGATAATAAGAACAAGTTACTAAAAAATTCAGGCCAAGCATACGAAGGTGCTCGAAATAAAAAATACCATCCGAATAAGAATATTTTACCTAATTGTGCCTGTAAAAAAAATTGCTGGTTAAAGTTCAACGCAGAAGACAGATTAGCTCTACATAGTGATTTTTATAAACTTGCCAATCGTGAACTGCAATGGCAATACATTATACGTCATGTGAAATCCAGTAATGTTAAAAAAGTAACAGTTAATAGGAAAAGTAACCGATCTCAAACATTAAAATATTATTTTCCCCTCAACAATGAAGAAACCCAGGTATGCAAAGTGTTTTTCTTAAACACGCTTTCTGTTACTGAACAAATGATTTACACAGCCTTAGAAAAAATTAAAAGAGATGAAAGTTTGATCGATAAACGAGGAAAACATCAGAATAGACCACATCAGATGAAACTAGATACAGAAAACAGTATAAGAAATCATATTAATTTGTTTCCCAAAGTCGATTCGCATTACACGAGAAAAGAATCTAAACGAGAATATTTATGTGAATCTCTAAACATTTCAAAAATGTATCGGCTCTACAAGACATGGTTTACAAAACAGAACTATTCTGATAATGTTGAAATGGCTTCAAAAAAACAGTATGAAAGAGTGTTTAATACTAACTTCAACTTTTCTTTTTTTAAACCCAAAAAGGATCAATGTACTCTATGTTCACAATATCAGCAAGCTGATTCCGTTGAAAAGGCATCTTTAGAAGAAAACTACAGAAAACATTTGAGAATGAAAGAAAGAGTACGTGAAATTAAAAAAGAAGAAAAGGAATCACTAAATAAATTTGATACCGTTGTAGCCATTTTCGATTTAGAAAAAGTTTTAAATGTACCGCAGTCTGAAGTGTCGATCTTCCACTACAAACGTAAATACCCAATTTATAATTTTACAGTTTTTGACGCTCTTAACAAACTTGGGTTCTGCTACGTTTGGCAAGCTCATATCGGCAAAAAAGGATGTATCGAAATAGGAAGTTGTTTGTTGCAATTTATTAAGACCGTACACGCAAAAGGTATACGTAAAATCATATTTTACTCTGATGGATGCTATGGTCAGAATAAGAATAGGCACATTTTTGCATTGTATCTTTACGTTGCAATGACTCTTCAAATGGATATCACACATAGGTTTTTTGTTGGTGGACATAGCCAAAATGAAGGTGATTCCATGCACGCATGTATCGAAAGAGCTCTAAAAAATAAAGTTTTGTATACACCGGACCAAGTCTATAGTATCATCATGAACGCTAAAGTCTCAGGGGACAAATATACCCTAAAAGAAATGCAACAAACTGAAATCCTCAACATTAAAGAACTTGTTGAACCCAAAAGATGGCTAAAAGACAAGACAGGAGAAAAAGTACGATGGTCCAATGTGATGGAGGTTAGTGTGACATATAGTAAACCTAACTGTTTTCTCTTCAAATATGATTTTGATCAGGATTATATTGAGTTGGATTACGATGCAGGCAGTAGTAGACAGCGTCGGCAGAAACAGGTCACCAAAAAAATTGAAAGTATTGAATTAAAGCCAGCATACGATGAGCCTCTCCCTATAAGAAAGGCTTTGTACGATGATCTCCTAAGCCTATGTGATTCTAAAGCAATTCCTAGCCATTACCAACGATTTTATAGGAACTTACGCTATAGTGATGCTAATTCAGGTGGTGATGAGGATTCTGAGTAAGATTTATAACTGTATTAGTATCTCATTCATTATGTTTATCTTTAAGCCAAAGTTTATTTTTTTATGATAATAATAACAATATTTTTTTTAAACTAACCAAAGTTGTTTCATTTACTAGAATATCATTTATTTCATGACAAGTAATTTATAATAAATACTTACTATAAATAATAATTATTAAAATTATTCAAATAAGCGGTAATAATCAAAACAATAAAACGTACGTTATTTTTCAACAGGCGAATATTATAGTAATTGGTTTCTACAAATGTACAATAAACAAAACTATTTGCAAGAACAATATAGCAACACGATATTACTGTTTGTAGTCGAAAATTTAATCTTACACGAATAATATCGCAACACGATATTACTGTTGCAGACGTCACTAGAAATTTACAGGAATAATATCGTAAATGACATTACTGATCAGAGCTTAACCTATATTAGTATAGTAAAATGCATTTAGTTAAATTGTAACGAAGACCTTGGTACTAATTAAATTTGGTTGAAATAACAAGATAGCTCAAAAAAATAGCTTCCCTATGTG
The DNA here is from genome assembly GCA_910589605.1 of Chrysoteuchia culmella. Classification (NCBI taxonomy): domain Eukaryota; kingdom Metazoa; phylum Arthropoda; class Insecta; order Lepidoptera; family Crambidae; genus Chrysoteuchia; species Chrysoteuchia culmella. The sequence goes on from OU342669.1 coordinate 3,498,737, forward strand.
ATATAAAAAGTCTCTGATACTTATTGTTTAGTGGAGTTATTAACAAAAAACCTTTTTTTATTTTTCCTGAACATTTTGACTTTACGGATTACCGGATTATTCGCGGGGGACGTCGACATCTTATAATGCTTGATTGGATCTGACGAAACGGAAGTGAGTTACACTCTGATTTGATTGATAGGCTACCATCATAACAATATATGCTTAGACTTTATAAATTAATCCGTTTTCTATGACCACGTAACTATTATTATTGTCGAGCATAACATAATGTAATACAGTCAAAACTAATCAAACACTTTTCTACCAATCAAGCCCAGACGCTAAAACAGGATCCACGATGGACCGAGCTAACCCAGAAGGTGCCTATTCACTTTTTTTTTTATGAAATACGGGGAGACTCGTAGCCTTCATCATACCTGATGTTAAGTACTCATAAGGCTGAAGATGGAAGCGAGCCTCTCCCGGTATCCTCAATCACTGAGGAACTGGCTATCTTATCTTTAACTGCCGGAACACAACAATGCTGAAAACATTGTTGTTATGGCGCCAGACTTAGATAAGATGGTGGTAGCTAGCCAGGCGGACTTACAACAAGTCCTACCGCCAACCAAACCGAATACAATATGTACCCCCGCTGGGAATCGAACCCGGGACCCCTGGGTCTGATACCGGTGGTTGTACTACTAGACCACGGAGGCGGCTTTGAAGGTTATAAGTACTCGGAATATACAGAAGCAGTGACAGAGTTCCAATCCTTTGCTGTGAGCAATATAAAAGATGTTGAGTAGCGTTCCGTGCGACATTTAGGAATATAACCCGCAATGCGTCTGGATGTCCGATGGAAGAAGGTTTATGCTGTTTCTTTCTTATGGTTTTTTCGTTAGCAAAATTGTATGTATTGTACCTAGTATTGCCAATACTATTAGTACATACAATACAATTTTCCTATTACAAATTCTATAGTAGAAAATAAAAGCTCCTTCCAACTTACATCGATAGGACTCGAATACGATTTCTAAATAAGCACTACTCTAGAGCTCAGAACACAGAAAGTCTTTCTTTTAAAGATCTAGAGCACAGACGTGACGTTTTGACCTGGCGTCTATACAGCATTGTTTGCCTGGATATCCTACGGATCTCCTCTCCGTAGGAGAGGTAATCTCCTCTCCTCTCTCCTTAGGAGAACTAAGGTAACTGACATCGCTCGAAGGATTGCTAGGCTGAAGAGGCAGTGGGCGGGACACATAGCGAGAAGAGCCGATTGCGGTTTGGTGCGGAAAGTTTCTGGAATGGCGTCCGCGCACCGGACGACGATCCGTGGGTAGTCCCCCGACAAGGTGGACCGACGATCTGGTGAAGGTCACGTGAAGCCGCTGGATGCGGAAAGCGCAGGACCGATCGTTGTGGAGATCCTTGGGGAGGCCTTTATCCAGCAGTGGATGTTATGGGGCTGAGACGACGACGTCACTGGATGTACTGGAATACCAGCTGATGGTACATTTCTCACTCCCAGTCCAGCATGATAGTCATTCTATCAAAAATATATTGATGCCAATTTGACAGTGTAAACAGTATTTGGACTTAAAACTTTTTAATTTTGCATTTGACAAGGCTATTTTTACGTGATAAATATTGAACTTACTTATACTAGAAACAAGCAACTTGTCTCATGTCGCCCTGTTGGGACTCAAACCAGCATCCTTGAGAATCCGTCCCAATGTACTAGTTAACCAATTATGCTACAGAGACCTATGAGGACACGTTGAATTTTTCTAGTATATTCACCTTTCTACGGGTCACCGGCGCCACCGTCGTTTCATTAATGAGAGAAATATCCTCGCATTCGAAAGAAAGAAACACTTTTACAAACGTTTGACTATCGGTTAAGATGAAACAGCCATCTAATTATTACTTTTTAATTTTGCATTTTACAATGCTATTTTTATTTTCACCTTTCTACGGCCAACACCGTAGAAAGGTGAATATACTAGAAAAATTAGACGTGTCCTCACCTCATAGGTCTCTGTAGCATTGGTTAGTGCATTGGGCTGGATTCCCAAGGATGCGGGTTCGAATCCCATCAGGGCGACATGAGACAAGTTGCTTTTTTCGAGTATAATTTTCTTGTTTAATATTTATTCAGTCTTTGCACTGACGAACTGACGCACTCACACAGAAACGCGCCGCTTCACACGCGTTTGCTACTGTTTTACGTGAAAACCAGTGAGATCGAGGGGCCGGCCGTGTAGCAATAGCGAGCGGCGGAGGCGCGACATCGGCTGTGTTCAACAACTGTTTACAATTAGACTGTGCCAATTCCTTGGTTTTACTTACTTTAGTTCCTTAGCTACGCTGTAGTTTATTTTCGTCACCTTATTGTTCCTTTACCGTCGTGCCTGATCTTCCTATGGAGGGGTTATTTTTAAGTCAAAGTTTCTTTTACGAAAGTAATACTGTTCATTTGTTGACTAATACTTCTCCTAACAAAGATTAGACATTACGGATTCTAAATTTTCGTTGTATCACAGAGAGCCTAACTTCAATTTGAACAATCAAAGGGCTTTTAATGAGTATGAGACATGAAGCTATAGTAAAAAGAATCTCCATAACATAGACTTTAGGTAGGTTATCAAGTATTTCAAACCAATAAAAACGTGTAAATATTCTTTATTTCATTAAATAACAAAACAACTTTAGTAGTAAATGCCACCAACGCGAGAGCCAATTCCAATTGGAGGAATAGTTGGGTAAGGTCCAGGGAAGGGTCCCGGGAAGCCCTCGCTGAGGATGCCGACGGCGCCGTTACCGCAGCCGCACGTGGCGACGCCGGATCCGGCCGTCGGCAGCGCGCCCTCGAACGCCACGGCGCTCAGGAACGGCAGTGAACCAGTCACTTGCAGAATACCTTCGATTTCGTTTTCTGAAGCCACAGCGAGCCCACTAGGGCCTATAGGGGAGATGATCGACACGATCAAAGGACCACTCGAGGCGATGTTCCGAAGGTCTGGGAAGTTAAGGAGTGAAGGGTTGTAGACGTTGCCCAGACCAGCTCCAACTGCACCCACCCCACTATACAATCCAACATTGCCGATAGTGTTGATGCCCGGGTAAGCCAAGTTATTGTAAGCTAAGCCTGGTAAACCGGCTTCAATGATGGTGTTACCGCAGTACTGGCCGAAAACAGCCTGTAACAAAAATTAAAAGGTCCATTATATGTATCTTTTTCTATAGTTTTAGTTTGACTGAACTCATAATGGATTTACACTTGCACGACCTATTAAGGCAAAAGACGAGGCGATCAGGCGAATAGCGAGCACATGCAAGGTCGCTATTTGCCTGATCACCTCGCCATTCGGATGTGAAAATCAAGTAATAGGTGTGGAACCTATTCCTGGCGAACGCTTAATTCCAATTAGTAAAGTAAAAGATTGAAGAAAGTTTATACTCGTAAAAAAAAAAATTGTAGAACCTGACCTAGCACTTGCTGACCAAATAGGTTTTTTGCTAATCAATCAAATTGGTTAGGTAAGCTAGGCAATTGCGTAAGGTCAATCATATTTATTTGACAGTACATATAGTATCATATTAAATGTCATTCCATACAAATTGCAGCCGATATGAACTGCCAAATGAATACGATTGCCTTACGCAATCGCACCCATTCTTTTTACTACTTACCTGAACCAGTAGAGCCGAAGCGACAACCAGTACTTTTTGTGCGATCATTTTGTTTTTCAAAAGCCTTCTATGATTCGACTACCTCATGTATAGCTTTTATATGTATATCAGTTTATCGGTGACGTGCTTTATCTCTTCAGTTTAGTAACCTTATATCATAATATTTGTCAGTAGTTGCGATGCGAATTCATTTCATATAAAGTTACAGGGAAATCATTACAAAATTTGATAAGGTTATTATTTTGTACAATCCAGCTTTTGTAATGGTAATAATTACCAATAATAGCTTACATAATACTACATATAAATAATAGATGTTCATAGCTTCAAACCATTCAAAGTACTTAACAACATAAGAATAACAGTAAAAATGTCGTCTTCAACTTTCTTTTTGGTCTGCCTCCAAGCTTTTCTTATCCAGGTAATTATTTTTATTTTCCTATTATTAGTAAAAAAATATTATTTTTTGAGAAGCCCCTGGCGCAGTCTTTCGCGCACTCGGTTTGCGTTTGTTGAGGTTAAGCAACTTTTGCAATGGTCGGTCATGGGATGGGTGATCAAATATTTAATATCTCAAGCTCCTCCGTGCTTCGGAAGACACGTTAAGCCATGTGCCCCGGCTGCATTTGTAGTCGTTAAAACCCACCAATCCGTATTGGGCCTGCGTGCGTTATCCATCCATAAGGAAGGCCAGTGCCCCACCAATAGAGACATTAAAAATGGCCGATGACGAGTCTTTCTTTATTTGTATTAGTTTGCTCTTGATCTCCATTTCTCCATCTAGACAGAGGGCTAAGATACCTAAGAAAATTCCTATTCTCTCTAGCCTTGAGGAGAATCGGGACATATGCAAGTCTCGTCTCTCATACCCAAACAATGTGGACCGACGATCTGTTGAAGGTCGCGAGAAGTCGCTGGATGCGGACAGCGCAGGACCGATTGTGGAGATCTTAAGGGGAGGCCTAAACCCAGCAGTGGGTGTCATGTGGCTGGGACGACGACCTACTTACCTATTGTAGGACAAGCTCTTCTCCTTCATCCGTATGCGCCCCCCAGCAGTGGGACATTAAAATGGCTGATGGTGATGATGACTTACCTATTATTCTTTACAGAATGCCTACAGCCAGTGTTTGAACAGTCTGGGTTTCAATGGCATTAACGCCATTGGTGGATACAACAATCTAATCAACGGACCTTACTACGGTAACCCAGGCTTGATTGGCGCTGGTATTGCCCCTGGAATCAATGGACTTGGCGTTGCTGGTTTGCCATTCGCTGGAGTGCCAAATGTGGCTGCTACAGCTTCCGTACCTGTGACTGGTCCGTTCGTCTCTACTGGTGCCGCCGAGCTCGCTGTCGGAGGTGACTTCGGAGTAGGTGGCTCGACCGTGGTCGGCGGTCAAGTTCCGGTGGTCGGTGCTGTCAGCTTCGGCGGCCAGATACCCGCCGCTGGCGTCGTCTCCATCGCTGGCAACTGTGGCTGTGCCTCAGTCCCTCTGTAAACCAAGTTATCCTATGTAAAGTTATTAATTGATACTTGTTCAATAAAAATGTTACAGATCAAAGGTTTCCTTTAATTTTCCTCTCTAAGCAGCATTTTAAAGACAATTTATATGAGACAATCACTTCCATTGAAGAACCTGGGGTTATAAGACAGAGCAAGATTTAAGCTCCAAATTTTGCCATGAATTCCTGTCTTACCTAGGTATGTTCGGGTTTAGCAATGACTTCATTATTACATTATATAAAGTCGAGATATCTACTAGTAATGTGGATAAAATGAACTATTGATTGCCTTAACAATAACCTAAATAAGTTATTGTTAAGGCAATCAATAGTTTGGCGTGCAGATACCCGCCGCTCTGGCGTAGTCTCCATCGCTGGCAACTGCGGCTGCACCAGTTATCCGTTATAAAGCGCTAGGGTTAACCATCACCAGTTTTAAATAAATAATAAAAAAATATATATTCTTATAGTTTGTTTTAGTTTTCTCCCTTTTTCAAATATTTAATTGATGCTTTATATTAGTAATATCCGTATAACATCCGAGTTACAAACTTAGTGTAACGAGAACGTAGCAATACAAAATGTGTGGCTCACATTGCTTCAGCACAGTAGTTCAGCGAACCAATCCCGTCAAATGGTATACTGGATTGTCATATGACATATAATGGAATAATTGTGAACATAATATCCATATGGATATTATGGAGTTCACAATTATTCCAGTCTTTCAAAAGACTTCATTCCAGTGCCTGTTTGCATTATTACAGTAACATTCGATTATGGGAATGAGTTGAATCCCAATGTAGAACTTACTTGCCGTAGGTACTTTTGCAGGTTATGTGAAAAGATAATTCAAACACGGCACTAGGATTTACTCACAGTTTATTAACACCTTGGAGGATGGCTGCGTAAGCTAACAACGAACTCCGTATGTTTTTGTGTACTTTTTGTTTGTGAATTTCATCGACATGTAAAACGGTTGTATCAATGTAATATTCAATCAATTTAATATAGAAGTAACTTAAGATCTTACATTTAGCTTCAGAATAGATTCATGGAAGGACGCTTCTACTGATTCTTGTTTCCCCAGGTCATGACCAAATAATTTACCATGTGTTTTTGAGTACCCACATGTAACTTTTATTCTTTAACTCTTAATGAGTTTTATTAACAGTGCCCATGTTTTCTGCTAATAATGTTTAGAAAGAATTGTTTGTAATTTTTACAGTGGTTTAACATCAATATACATAGATTTTTTGTCAGAAATGTAGCACTTTGTTTGATTTATTCCAACACTCCTGTGTTGGTGGCGCCCTCTTTAGAAGTAAGAATTAGAACCTTTTAGTGGTCCGTATTTTTAGGGGTTTTTTGATTTTCCCGACGTTTCGGCACCTTTACAGCTGCCGTGACCACGTACCACACCGTAAAAGTTGTTTTATTTCAATGAACAGTGCGCGCCAAAACATAAGATGTACGTACGTATATAAACTAGATGTTTCGTTTTGCTCTTTTACGCAAGGGGAACACGGCAACATGTTTACAGAAACAATGTTTCATCACCTTTGTTTATAAACTGTGTTTATAAACAAATGTTGCGTTAAGAATACCCGGCTTTAGAAGTAAAAACATTAGCTCACAAATACTTGAGTATGTTAACAGCCGGTAGCATCAAACTTCATTTTACGAATTGGTAAGGAGTTTAAAGCAATTTACTTGTCAAAGTTGTTAATAATGTATGGAATTTGACAGCTTTGACAAGTAAATTACGTAATACTTTTTACGAATTCGCAAATTGAAATTTTGTGATACTGGTTGTTAGTGTCACAATAAGAAAATCAATTTAAAGGTTCACACTCAGATGTGATCACACATTCTGATTCGTGATAAAAATATTTAATAACATACTGCGTAACATCAAGCAGAAACTTATGCAAACGACGATACCCAAAGTTCGTTCGTTACCCGTTCTCTATTAATTTAAGACCTATCATGTTTTCCCTTCACGAAATAAATAATCTCATTAACCAACTTCAAAAAAGGAGGAGTTTGTATGTTTTTTTTTGTTTAGGACCAACGCTTATTCAAAGACGGCTGGACCGATTGAAATGATTCAAATGTTTTTAACCCCCGACGCAAAACGAGTGTGTGTATCTCTGTCTGTCTGGGGCCAACGTACCTAGCTAATGAAATTAAAAAAAAACGCCAACTTAATAAAATAAAACAACATTCAAATTCCTTACACAACGAAGTGGGTCAAACAGGGATTTTTAAATAAAATACAAAAGAGTGAAGTAAAGTGTTTAACATTTATTTAAAACTGGTAATAGTATCTGCCCTTTATAGCGGATAACTTGCACATCCGCAGTTGCCAGCGATGGAGACGACGCCACTTGCTGGTATCTGGCCACCGAAGCTAACAGCGCCGACCACCGGCACCTGGCCGCCGACCACGGTCGAGCCGCCGACGCCGAAATCACCTCCGACCGCGAGCTCGGCGGCGCCAGTAGAGACGAACGGGCCGGCGACGGGCACGGAGGCCGTAGCAGCCACGCTCGGCACGCCAGCGTACCCGAGCGGCAAGCCAGCGCCGACGCCGAGTCCGTTGACGCCAACGCCAATGCCGTTAAGGCCTGCACCTATTAAGCCAGCTTGACCGTAGCCTAAACCCAAGCCGTTGTTGATAAGGCCGTTGTTGAATCCGAGGCCAGGCAAAAGGCCATTGTTACCGGCACAGCCATAGTTTAAGACCTGACTGTAGGCGCTCTGAAATAAAATTAAGGCAATAAGAACATTTCATTGAAAGTTAATCATTGACGCAGAAATAGATCAACAGTAGAAATGATGATGGACATTTATAAATTGGACCAGATAAGAGTACTTTTAAAATATGGAAATGAGTTTCGACTGCAAAAAAAATCCCATTATTTCCTAACCATTGTTCTTGTATTGTTTTATGGCTGGAGTCCAGGCAGAAGGAATGTTAATTACTTTAATTCAAACATTAGTAACTAGTATCATTCTGTTAGTGCTTCTAATTAACCAAAAATGCTTACTTTTGCGACCAGTAAAGCCTGAAGGCAGACCAGGAAGAAGATAGTTGAAGTCATGTTTGTTGTTAAAATGATAAATCTATTTAAACTGATCTAATTAAGTAAGTCAGCAGTCTATTTATATACAAGTAATTACATCAGCAGCTATGCAGCGTTTTATCGATTTCATAATATCATACATTTTGTAAATTATTGTGTCAATGTTAGGTCATTTTGAAACTGATAAGCCATGTGCGTGAATTTATTATAAAAAGTAAGGCAGGTAACATTGTTTCATAGTCACATTCTAACCATCAAAATGGCAGCTAAATTCGTTCTTTTTGTAGCTTCAGCAGTTCTAGTCCAGGTACTTATACAACAATTATTTGAAATGATATACTTAAGGAATAGCTGTAGTACGGCAAATCATGTCGATGCTAGAAGAGAAGCGCTGGTGTGAGCATCCGAGCTTCCATGTAAGGTTATTTCGAAAATATGCTATACCACGCAGCAATTGTACGCCGTCGCACACCGTTACACTATGCATATCTGACATTACGATTTGTACCTACTTTCACAGAACGCCTACAGCCAGTGCATCAACAACGGCATCGGTCTAGCGAGTGGCATCGGCCTGGTCAACCCAGGCATCAACACGATCGGCAATGTCGGTTTGTATGGCGGAGTGGGTGCGGTGGGAGCCGGTCTCGGCAACGTCTACAATCCTGCACTCGTCGGCTACCCCAGCCTCGGCGCCATCGGCTCGAGTGGTCCGCTCCCTGTGACCACCATCTCGCCCATTGGCCCCAGCGGGCTCGCCGTGGCGTCGGAGAACGCTATCGAAGGCTTTCTACAAGTCACCGGCACGCTGCCGTTCCTGAGCGCCGTGGCGTTCGAGGGCGCTCTGCCGACAGCCGGCTCTGGAGTCGCCACGTGCGGCTGCGGTAACGGCGCCGTCGGCATCCTCAGCGAGGGCTTCCCCGGCCCCTTCCCTGGACCTTACCCCACTGCCCTGCCCGGATATGCCAGCATCGGCACCGGCAGAGGTGGAATTTATTACTAAATTGCTTGGCGTTAAGTACATACTATATCAAAACCTAATAAATCTTTACAATATTTAATGTTTTGCTTTTGATTGTCATGGAAATGACTGAATCTGCACCTCTAAGATAATTTAGAAACAATTAATACATAATCGTAATCACGCAATAATCTTAGCCAAGGTAAGGTTAAAATTAATGTAAAATTAATTAGGTTAAAATTTTTAAGATAAGGTTAAAATTATGTACAGGTATACATAGTTGGGGACTACAAGAACAGTATCAGAACGATGTTCAGCAAATTTACCACACTTTTCAGTATGGTTGTGAGCAAATCTCAAGCCCAAAGTGCTGACAGCGCCGGTTAAAATACCTCACAACACCTGATTGTCAATTCAATTAAAGTTTCCTTCTCTGAAAGTCCGAGAAATTACTCTGAGATGTAGAAAAGTGGATGTAACCACTTGACTAAATAGACAAGTTTCACTTAAATCTTAAGAACCTATGCGATGGATACTAGATAATGGATACAAATACATCTATACTAACACTCAGACCAATACAAATAGACATGTGATAATTTTTAATCAAGTAAATATACTAGAAAAAAGCAACTTGTCTCATGTCGCCCTGACGGGACTCGAACCCGCATCCTTGGGAATCCGGCCCAATGCACTGACCAATTATGCTACAGAGACCTACGAGAACACGTTGAAATTCTCTAGTATATTCACCTTTTTCTACGGTGTTGGCCACCGTCGTTTCATCAATGAGAGAAATATCCTCGCATTCGAAAGAAACATCTTTACAGATGTTTGACTATCGATTAAGATGAAACTGCCATCTACTTATAACTTTTTAATTTTGCATTTTACAATGCTATTTTTAGTGATAATTTTCACAATCCGGCCCAATCCGGCCCAATGCACTGACCAATTATGCTACAGAGACCTACGAGAACATGTTGAAATTCTCTAGTATATTCACCTTTTTCACAAATAGACATGTTCATGTACGCATTTTTTTTTTCTTGTTTGGGAATCGAACACGAGACCTCTGCGTAGAAGATAGGTATTCGTATGCCTACCCCAGACTAGTCGTCATGGAAAATAATGAATAAATTTGCTCTTTTAATAAAATCTGTAAAACTGTTTTATGATATATCAAACAATTGTTCAGATTGCACATCGGATGAAATTTTTCTGTTTTTTTTACTGAATAAATATTTGATTTTTCAGCTACAGGTAAATAAATATAAGGGATAAATCAATAAAGTGATTAGGAAAATTAGGAAAGGAATTTGCCAACTCACGTGCTTGATAAGTACTTTCCCAATCTCCATCAACCCGCTTCAATCGGTCAATCCTGGCTTCACTCGTTAACGATCGTGTTCCACGTGGCTCTTCTTTCACTTGTAGCAGCCCTCGGCTGGTATATTTTCTTAATTACTTCGAGTTTTTCACACCTCGTTGCGCGCCGTGGAACGCCGGTACAATGGCCGCTCGAGCTCCGATCTCGCTTCTCGTTTTGCTTGACAAAATTTATATCAGATTTTGCAGCCTGTCCCATCCATTTTCTTAAAGGTTTCGCGATTTACTTTTTCGAACCGTTTCGGGGTCACCATGTAAAAGAAGTGCCCAAAATGAAAGAAGGAATAGTTAAAACAATAAATTTACTTAATTTCAGGAAGCCAGATACAATATGAATAGCTGCAAGTGCAACACGAAATTAGCCATATATGACTCAACGCCACCTGGCGACATATCGGAGTAACTTACAAGGAAATCGCTAATAACAACAAAATATACTAGAAAAAGCAACTAGTCTCATCCCGTCAGGGCGCCATGAGACTAGTTGCTTTTTTCTAGTATATTTTCTTGTTTAATATGTATCACATAAAAATAGCATTGTAAAATGCAAAATTAAAAAGTTATAACAACGTTTCTGTTTGGTTCCAAATTATTTCGATAAGCTATATCCGCTCAATTGGCTATGGGTACCCAGACTACCCAAGCAAAACATGGCGCTAAATGGCCGTGGGTAGTCTGGGTACTCAAATTTGGTCTTTGGCCATATACGGTATCGTCTTAAAAATACATGTTGCATCGGCTTGGGAGTTTAATGGATTCGGAACGAACCATTCTTTATTATAAAAATGAAACAACACAGCCATCCATAAAGACGAGGCCAGACAAAAAAGTTTTGTGACAGGTGTCAATCAAGTGGTGTCAAATTCTCGTATATAGCTCTTAGGTGTACCTCAAAGTTCACATCTTGGACCAATCCTCTATTTGATGTTCAGTATTAATTGTGTTAAGTTGTCTTAATTTTCGTTGATAATTGAGACAACGTAACTTTGTCAACCGTCAATTGGATGCTTTCTCAACAAAATTGGTGTACCGCAACACTACTTAACTATTCCGATAATGTAAAAAAGACATAGAACAATAACCACACTGAATCTATTTATCCATTTCCGAACGTTTAAAAAGCCTTACAACACTTTTACTCTTCTTTCCAGTACAGTAAAACACACTCAAATCTATGGTACCCTGCAAAATATGGCAGATAATATCTTATTGTAATTGCTATAACACCTCCCTAGACCTTTAGAAGTCAGGAAGAATCATTAGTCCAAGAAGGCTTTTCGTAGAGTTCAGTTAGCTCAACAGCTTGATTTTTTAACGACGAGCGATCCAGAACGATTGGTGTTGCTTTTAAGAGACTGGGAATGTAGTCAGGGGAATTATAGGTAAATGGTGGTACAAGGAAGTAAATGTTACTAAATGATTTAGAAAAGAATCTGCTTCTCATTTCATGTGTTTTATTAATCCGGAATAAATTTCATTGAGGTATTTAGTAGTACAGGGCGCCAGGGTAGAGAGCTGATGCACCGCAGCCGCAGCCTCCGATGGGTCCGGGGAAGCCTTCGTTGAGGATACCGACAGCGCCGTTGCCGCAGCCGCACGTGGCGACGCCGGAGCCAGCTGTCGGTAGCGCGCCCTCGAACGCCACGGCGCTCAGGAACGGCAGCGTGCCGCTGGCCAGAACACTGCCCACGATGTCGTTCTCCGACGCCACGGCGAGCCCGCTTGGGCCGATGGGCGAGATGGTGGACACGGGGAGGGGGCCGCTGGAGCCGATGCCGCCGAGGTTCGGGTAGCCGATGAGATCAGGGTAGCCGAGGAGGCCAGCACCATAGCTGGGGACTACACCACCCAAGCCGTAGCCCACACCGCCCAGCAGCGCAGAGTTAGCCAAGCCTATGGTGTTGTAACCAGGGGTGAGCAGATCCAGAGTATTCAGTCCAGCACCGCCCAGAACAATGCCATTGTTGCCAGTGACGAAAGAACCGCAGGGGATAATTTGGCCATAAGCCGCCTAAAAAAGAACATATTGTGTCGTTATGCAGAAAGTTAATTAAATATCTCGTTTATGACCAAAATCTGTGCACAAGGAGCAACCAAATTTGAGACAGTGATGGATCTTGCATTCTTAAAAAAAAACCTTGGGAAAAGGCGTAACTAATTCAAGACTTACAAGTTTGCTATAATTACCTGGACGATCAGAGCTGACGCGCAAAGGAAGATGATTTTAGCTGCCATTTTGATTGACTGTCAAAGGAACTGTTGTTTCGTAGGATTCAAAACTGCGTTTATATAGGCAACATTTCATCATCAATTTCAAATATAGGACGACTAAATAAAGCTTGTTGTATTTTGATAAACGAAAAAAGTACAGGTCACGTATTAGATATTGCCAAATAGAAAGTTTTATCTGAATAAAGCAATATAAAAACTCGACCTAATTATTGGTTGACACTACAGTTTCAGAAGCTGAGATACCACCATGTCTACCTTTGCCATTCTTTTCTTGTGCATCCAGGCTTGTCTGGTCCAGGTGAATACTTATTGATTTCATTACTTTTATTGAATTATTATTGTTGATAATGGATGTTTTTGCATAAAACTAGTTTACAATTTTTGTTCAATTGCGCTTCATGGCACGTACATTTTTACGACATTCAAAATATTGTGAGACGATCCGAGCAGAAATATTGTGATACGAGTTGAAGTTTGACATATTGTTCGATTTTGTTTTGTTTTTTTGTTGTAGAATGTTTTCGGCCAGTGTATCGGCGCAGGACCATTGGCGTATGAGTATGGAAACCTCGGCTACGGTATTGGCGGAATCGGGCTCAACGGCTTAGCCGGATATGGCCTCAATGGCTTAGGCGTGGCAGGATACGGCCTCAATGGCTTAGGTGTAACAGGATACGGCCTCAATGGCTTAGGTGTAGCAGGATACGGCCTCAATGGCTTAGGTGTATCAGGATACGGCCTCAACGGCGTTGCGGGATACGGCGTTGGCCTCGCAGGAGTTCCAAGCGTGGCTGCTACTGCCGCCGTTCCTGTCACTGGCCCCTTCGTCTCCAACGGCTTCGGTGATATCGCCGTCGGAGGCGAGTTTCTCGTCGGCGGCACGACCGTGGTCGGTGGCCAAATCCCGGTTATCGGTGCTGTCAGCTTCGGCGGCCAGATACCCGCCGGTGGCGTCGTCTCCATCGCTGGCAACTGCGGCTGTGCCTCAATCCCTCTGTAACCTGATGATATAAATTGAAACAATAACATCTACTTAAAGCGTTTTGATCGATCTGGAAATAAATAATTTGGCAACAATTAACTTTTGTTTGTTTCAAAACGAACATCTCGTCTTCTACTCAGTTTTTTTATACTTTTGGATTTAACCAGTATCCTGTTTTTTTTAAGTATTTGTAGAAATTGTACGGTAGATTGTGTTAAAATGGAGTTTAATATAATCTCACAATACGAAAAGAACTTGGGTGAAACTCCTCTTTCATTGTTAGATATAGCCATTTGAAAGTAGATGCCTAAAGGGCCAAATTCATTGACTTTGAAGAGGTACTTACAAAACTCATTGCCTGTAGTTCTTAAGGTGCTAGCAACCATGCGAAGGCTGACAATTTATATGGGAAAGGTGCGTAGCACAATATCCATGAGAGCTAGCCTGCGAGGCCGCATAATGGCATACCTTTTTTTTTTTTTTTTTTAGTGAGGGGAATGGATTTACGCATACCAGTCGGTTATGCTGGGCTCACCTAGAATACCGGACTCGTGAGTCCAGCACCCTATCCCTCGCCGCCCCCCGACACCCCGTCGAGCTTAGTAGCTCGGCGTGGGTTCAGGGCAGGATCTAACCAACTCCCGTCCCTCCACCGAGCTCGAAATCTCTGTGGGAGATAATGGTATACCTGCTCCTGCGAGGGGTTTTGTTAAACTGGGGCTAGCTTTTGGAGCTAAAGCCTTATTGCCAAATTAATGTGAAAACACCTCTGTATGTATTAGAAGAGGTCCTCCTCCTTCTCAGTGGTTCACTCTTGGCAGAGTGGTCGTAGTGATGACGTTGCTTCATTGGCTAAAGCTGCCCCCGCGATGCGCCTCCACTTGTTGCGGTTTTCAGCGTCTCGGGAACTCTGGACTATGGAGGTTTGTGTCGCAGCTTTAATGAGGTCTGTCCAACGCGTAGGTGATCGACCGCGTGACCGCTTGCCCTCTACCTGCCCCTGGACAACGAGTCGTTCCATGGATTGTTCGTTTCGAACAACGTGTCCGAAATATTTGAGGATTCGTATTTGCACAGTCGACGATAATCTCTGCTTGATTTTTTAGTTCATCCACGATCGAATTTGAAGAGGTAATACTCACAAAAACAATATGGGAAACGTGCTTAGCACAACATCTATGAGAGCTAACCTGTGAGGCCGCAAAAGACACACCTGTCTACTTACAAAAACATTTTTATGGGAAACGTGCTTAGCACAACATCCATGAGAGCTAACCTGTGAGGCCGCAAAATGACACACCTACCTGGGGCGACGGCTGGTTGATAATGACGCGATAATGACATATCTCCGCATTTTTTTATGATCATTGAATTTTTGCATTTTTCAATGCTATTTTTATACTTATGATAAATGTTAAAATCAACTCTGCCACAAGTCCCATCTGATAATTCATTTACTGCTTTTACCGGTGCAGGGACGTTACTTATGGAGGAGTTCTCCCGGTTCTTCATCATCAGCTCCACTTCATCACATGCATTGAGTCGATATTGCTTATGAAACACATTTATGTAATAGTATTGATTCCGTGAAATGCTAAATATTTAATAGTTCTGATGACCATTTGTGGTCTTTATCATCAGTTCCAATACACCAAATGGTGCTTTCTGGAAGCATATGCATGGGTTACTATAGAAAACATATTGAAATCGCTATAGAAGTGCCTACAATATTTGAAGAGTTCCTGAATTTTTGCAGGATCCCATTATAAGACTGACATGATGACAATAGGACCACATGGAAAGTATACCCTTTCGAACAATAAAAGAATTACTCAAATTGGTCCAGCCGTCTTCGTGTAATCGAGTTACATACATAAAAAAAATTTAGAACTTCCTGATTTTTTTAAGTCGGATAAAAAGACTAAAGAGATAAACTATGTTAAAATAAACGAAAGAAGACTGGTGATGTGCGGCGACACGTCGAAGCTACTGTGGAAGCGCAGGCTGTGGCAGGTAGTGGAAGGGCGTCGAGGACTCGTCTGCTGAGCACGCAAGAAGTAGGTGCGGGTATGGGTGGGGACGCATGAGGGAATGTAGACTAGTAGAAGGTTCTAGACTGGTAGAAGATTGTTGTAAACTCGTAGAAGACTTGCAGTAAACTTGTAGAAGACTGAAGATAAACTCGTAGAATACTAACGTGGGCTAGATAATTGGTGTGATTGTATGATTTTTTTTTATTGAATAATTAATCTGTTAGAGAATACTTATGAGCATTAAATCCGCCATTTGCTGTATATGTGCAAATAAATAAATCCGCATAATTGAAAATATTATTATGTATAACAATTGTCCAGAAGCGATGCTCTCGCCTTAGCCTTCGACTTTAGGTATTTTTTGCAACATCCCGATAACAGATATTTTCACAACGTAATTAACTTTTCGGAGTATTAGGATATCTAAAATAAGCAAAAATCAAAATGTCTAATGGTTAAAATGGCGAAAGTTAAATTTCTAGGTTTATACTTATAATATGTCGGAAATATATTGTAATAATTTAACTTGTGATTGTGAAATCAAAATATTACGGTATATTGTCAATCGGCATTTGGCAAGAAAAAAGCAAGCTTGCCTTATCGCGATCGCCTTAAACACGGCAATTTTTTTTTAGATAACAGAAGTATTTTTAATAGTTATGTGTGTATGACTTATGTATTTATACCATTTAAATAGGCCTTACAAAACTTTTGATCTTCTTCGCAGTACACTTAATCAGGTATCGATTTATCAGATATTTATCATTTACGATTTATCAGGTCAGGCTTTCAGTGGACTCTCAGTGGAGGACCTTATAGAGAAATAACCGACGAATGAAGCTAACTTTGAAATATCTCCCTCACCCATATTTTTTGTAATCTGGTTAAGAACATTTTTATTTGACTACCAGATGGTGCCCGCGACTTCGTACACATGGACTTTTATGTAAGTACTTAACATTTTTAATTTGACGTTAAAGATCGACCATTAAACCAACAAAAATGATTATTAAATGCCGTATGCCAAAGAAAATTTATTATACTAATGTAGCTGTAAGGTGCTTAGAGTATTTCTTTATGAACTACATTGGTGGTTTTTCCGTTTTGAGCCAATATGAATAAACCCGCAGCTCTACTGACCCGCGAAAAAGCAACAGAGCTGGCCGTAGGAAAAACAATTGGACCTTAGTGCAACACCAGCGGCTTTCAGCGTTTGTCACTGCTACTTATTTATAGTCAAATCAAACCACGGGGTCACCCAGGGAACTGTCTGCGTGTGCGCTTGAACTCGAACGGAAAATTGTTAGGGATGGGCGGTATACGCGGTATAAACTTAGTTTTACCGGCAGTACACCCAGTCAGGATCTCAGCTTCTTTGCAAAGCACTTACTTTAAGTCGGGTCCCGTTGCATAATTTTGACTCAGTAAAATTTCACAAAAGCAATATCGGAACACCGACTTTAAAATTAATCTTGTGATCAGGAAGACCACTCGCTGGAAGTGAATTAAAAAATCAATTGGGTAATTTGTGGCGTCGTCCTGATCAACTACATTGTTAAAGCAAGTGTAAACCACTTCATCCGGTACAATTTTCGCTAATTTTTCTTTTATTTATTGCAGTTGCTTGGTCATTTTTAGGGTTCCGTAGCCTAATGGCAAAAAACGGAACCCTTATAGATTCGTCATGTCCGATGTATGTCACAGCCACTTTATTCCAAAACTATGAAGATTACACAACAGTTGAAACTTGGTAGGTAGGTGTATTCTGTAAACCGCTTTACGTTTTTTACACAAAAATAAAAATATATATATATTTAGGGGGGGGCTCCCCATACATGGAACTGAAAATGGATTTTTTTTTCATCAAACCTAAATTAATTTTAATTTAATTTTTTTATTTATACTTGTGGGCTATCTATAGATAGGTCTTTAAAAATTAAATTGAGGTTTCTAAAACGATTTTTTTTTTTCAAAGTAACCGTTCGAAAGATGTACACTTCCAAAGTGGAAAAATCTGGGCCCCCCCTTTAACTTTTAAAATAAGAAAGTGAAAAATCAAAAAATATATATGTTGTAGAGCTTTATAAAAACTTACAACGAAAGTTAGTTTGAACGAAATATATTTAGCAGTTTGAGAGCTATAGCACATTTTCCAAAACCGCAAATATAACTTTGCCGCAAATAAAACAAAGTAATTTTTTGCAGACGAAAAATTATATTGGCATTTTGGGTAGGTGTATTTAATATAATAATAATAATAATAATAAAAACTTTATTGCACACGATTCAAAAACAAACACATACAAAGAAAATGACAAAAAAGAGGAACACACAATAGGCGGCCTTATTGCTACATAGCAATCTCTTCGAGGCAACCTTGGGCGAGTAACGGAACCCTTCATGTGCGAGTTCGAGTCGCACTTGGCCGATTTTGTAGTGTAAATGTGGCGCGTTCACATAACCAAGAATTCTCCTAACTTGAGATACACTGGTGGTCCCCGAATATTGAGTGTATAAGTTCCTCTTCTGAGGCAACGACTTTTGTCAGTACTTGGGGAAGACTTACCTGACCCTGATCTACAGGGAGGAGTCCTTCTCTATTTTTTGATAACATGCTGAAATTTCTTGGGAATGTAAATAACCGCCAAGCTGCGCTTTCATATCGGTTGTCAATCCCAGCTTATGTATCTGAGGCCTTATGGTTGAGATGGCCATAGAATATTTTAATGAGGTGTTAATCCCATCGGCTCTTGTCCTCCGACTTATAATAGAAAGGGTCTGAAAAAGGGATGTGACGTTACCCATGGGTCTGTTTTATCAAAGTCTTCAAAGTATTTTTCTACAATAGGTACTAAAGTATCCAAAAGACCACAAAACACTTAAATAATTGCGAACAAATGTCGTAAGCAGCGGGGGCTGTCACTGACATAGGCTTCCTCGAGAGTCTTGTCCCAGCGTTGATCATCGTCATGAAGATGAAGTGCCCTACAGGTTGCTTGAAACTCAGGAAGCTCTACAGCATCAACTGTCTTTAAAAAACTAAGAGAATCGTTCCTCGGATAATATGGAGCAACAGGTGCAAAAATTAGTATTCTTAATCTGTTTTTGGTTATTTTTTCGTGTAATGAAGAAAACGTGTAATTGATTTTCATATTTCAACAGAAAATGCCCAAACAAATTTTCTAGGCTAGACGCTATTTCCAATCTCCTACATTGGGTTATAATACCCTTGATTCTAATTTCAACAGGAAATATCCATCACGTTAAACAACTTTTGCTAAGGAGTCATTTCCATATCTCTAATAGTTTACCTGGTCTAGTACTTTCTGCCACTTCCATTTTCCTACATCAGGTTCAAATATTCTTGATTTTTATATGCCAATAGAAAATGCCTATCACGCTTAACAACTTTTTCTAAGGGGTCATTTCCATATCTCTAATAGTAGCTGGTTTATTACTTACGTACATCTTATGTTTTGGCGCGCACTGTTCATTGAAATAAAACAACTTTTACGGATATCAAACGCGCTATATTTCCACGAACTAAGTTGTAATTGTCCGTATTTTTAGGTTTTTTAGGGGTTTTTTGATTTTCCCGACGTTTCGGCACCTTTACAGCTGCCGTGGTCACGGGATGACTGGCTACTTATAAGTCTACCCTCGAAAAGTTAATTTATTTTCGTTCGGATACGGTTAAACATTTACTATGGCACAAATTATTATTGATTTGATATTTTGATTTAATTGTTATTTTAATTCTTTATTATTAAGAAAAGAGAAAACTAAAGACTCTACTGGCAGTTCACAAATTGGGAGGACCTTCGAAGAAAGAAAACTGCCAAGAAAACTTCGAAAGCGGGCCGACCTCCATCTTTATAAAAAATGATTAAAAATTTTTTTATAAAGATGGAGGTCCGCTTTCGAAGTTTTCTTGGCAGTTTTCTTTCTTCGAAGGTCCTCCCAATTTGTGAACTGCCAGTAGAGTCTTTAGTTTTCTCTTTTCTTAATAATAAAGATGCCATTTTAATTTTCCTAAATTGGGTTGAAATATTCCTTATTTTAATATGTCAACAGGAAATGCTCATGACGCTTAACAACTTTTGCTTTTATGACATTTCCATAATTCTCATAGTTTAGCTGATCTCTTAGTCTCTTACATCAAGTTTTACAGATTTCAAAAAAAAAATAGCCTATTTTATGGCCCGACCTATTAGCTACATATCACAAAAAAAAATCAAATCCGTTTCTTACTTTCGGAGATTAGCGTGTACATACAAACAGACAAACAGACAGACAAAAATTTTAAAAATCGTCTTAACGTATTCTCTTACTGTTTTTACGTCATTCCCAATTGGTTTTTGGTAAATATATTCAATGTAAAGAAATTTTAATTTTACAGTTTTATTATATGTATAGATTTGCATATAAATCGCATCGCAAAATTTGCTTAATTGCTTATGATTGCAATAACACCTCTCTAGACCTCTTTACAAGTCAGGGAGAATCGGAATTATAGGTTTAATCATAGAGTTACAAGGAAGTAGATGTTACTAAATGATTTAGGAAAGAATCTGCTTCTCATCTCATGTGTTTTATTAATCCGAAATAAATTTCATTGAGGTATTTAGTAGTACAGGGTGCCAGGGTAGAGAGCTGATGCACCGCAGCCGCAGCCTCCGATGGGTCCGGGGAAGCCTTCGTTGAGGATACCGACAGCGCCGTTGCCGCAGCCGCAAGTGGCGACGCCGGAGCCAGCCGTCGGTAACGCGCCCTCAAACGCCACAGCGCTCAGGAACGGCAGCGTGCCGCTGGCCAGTACACTGCCCACGATGTCGTTCTCCGACGCCACGGCCAGCCCGCTGGGGCCGATGGGCGAGATGGTAGACACAGGGAGGGGGCCGCTAGAGCCGATGCCGCCGAGGTTGGGGTAGCCGATGAGGTCAGGGTAGCCGAGGAGGCCAGCACCGTAGCTGGGGACTACACCACCCAAGCCCAAACCGACACCGCCCAAGCCGTAGCCCACACCGCCCAGCAGCGCAGAGTTACCCAAGCCAATGGTGTTGTAACCAGGGGTGAGCAGATCCAGGGTATTCAGTCCAGCGCCGCCCAGAACAATGCCATTGTTGCCAGTGACGAAAGAACCGCAGGGGATAATTTGGCCATACGCCGCCTTAAAAATAATATTTTGTGTCGTTATGTAAAAAGTTATAATCTAATTTTAGCAATGATGATGAATGAGACAATGATGGATCTATTTAAATATATTTGGTATGTTTGCCGATGTCAGCGTGGATGACTTTTACGCATTAATGCGGTAAAAGGTTGCCTCCCTGGTGAAGGGTGCGACGGAGCTCGAACGGAG
The DNA here is from genome assembly GCA_910589605.1 of Chrysoteuchia culmella. NCBI lineage: Eukaryota > Metazoa > Arthropoda > Insecta > Lepidoptera > Crambidae > Chrysoteuchia > Chrysoteuchia culmella. The sequence continues at coordinate 3,519,972 of OU342669.1, forward strand.
ACCTGAGGATGGTGGGTGATCAACTCTATTCGGCCCAACTCTATACCAACCACCGAGCTGTTCACCGAGCTGAACGTGATAAAGGTTCGGTAAACCATTGGAAGTGTTAATTATTTTTTTATGTATTCTTTTTGCCATAATTATGTAGGTACTTCATTACCTACTCACATAGTCTATAAGTTATATTGTTAGAAATAATCTATAAATCACTGATCTGAAAATAAATGATTTTTATATTTATAATTTAATTTATAATAATTACCTGGACGAACAGAGCCGATGCGCAAAGGAAGATGATTTTAGCTGCCATTTTGATTGGCTGTCAAAACAACTGTGGATTGGTAGGACTCACAGCTGTTATTATATACGAAACCTTTTATCATCAATTTCATACAGGACGTCAAAATAAAGCAGGTGCATTTTGATAACCGTAAAAACTATAGGTCACGTATTTATGGATTACCAAATAGAAAGTTTTATCTGCATGAAGCAATATAAAAACTTGACCTAATTATTGGATGACATTACAGTTTCTGAAGCAGCTGAGAAACCATTATGTCTACCTTCGCCTTACTTTTTTTGTGTATCCAGGCTTGTCTGGTCCAGGTGAACACATATTGATACTTTATTTTTTATTGTATTTATTAATGTATTCTTGTATGAAGCAAGCTTTAATGTTTTTAAATTTACCCTAAATAGCTTTTGAGCATACATTTTTACGAAATTTAAAACATCGTGACACGCTCCGTTTTAATCTATTTTCTTAACACTTCTGTGCATGTGCATTATGTAATGTGTTTTATTCTTGTTATAGAATGTTTTCGGTCAATGTATCGGCGCAGGGCCATTGGCGTATGATTACGGAAACATCGGTTACGGTATTGGCGGAATAGGACTCAACGGCTTAGCAGGATACGGCCTCAATGGCTTAGGTGTAGCGGGATACGGCCTCAATGGCTTAGGTGTTGCGGGATACGGCCTCAACGGCTTAGGTGTGGCAGGATACGGGCTTAACGGTGTGGCAGGATACGGCCTCGGACTCGCAGGAGTTCCAAGCGTGGCTGCTACTGCCGCCGTTCCCGTCACTGGCCCCTTCGTCTCCAATGGCTTCGGTGATATCGCCGTCGGAGGCGAGTTTCTCGTTGGCGGCACGACCGTGGTCGGTGGCCAGATCCCGGTTATCGGTGCTGTCAGCTTCGGCGGCCAGATACCCGCCGGTGGCGTCGTCTCCATCGCTGGCAACTGCGGCTGTGCCTCGATCCCTCTGTAAACTGTGCACCTCTACCCATGTAGATTGGAGAAATAACATTTAGACAGAATACGTTTTGGTCTGATCTAGAAATAAATATTTTGGCAACATTTTATTTTGTTTTTCTATCAAAACGAACATCTTAATTATAATTTTTGAATTATTCGAATTATTGAAAGAAAGAAAGAAATAGATACAACTCATTTATTGACGCACACATGCATATTATACGATACAGATAATAAGAAAGAGAGAATAAAAAAGTTTAAAAAACACGCAAAACGGTAACTAAATAAAAGACAACAGTAAACATCAACTTCGGCACTACTTTCGCGCTGGGCATTCTGAACAGAGTCAAACGATACTTCACGCCTGGACAACTTCTTACTCTATAGAATGCTCAAGTCCGATCATTGAGAGTTTTGGAGTATTGTAGCCACTTCTGGGATGGCACAGCTAAATACCAGCTCGCTACTCTCGATTCGGTAGAACGCAGAGCCTTGCGACTTATCGGTGACAATGAGCTGGTTAAAAACCTACATAGCTTGATTCACCGCCGTAAGGTCGCTTGTCTGTCGCTTTTCTACAGACTTTACTTTGGGGAGTGTGCATCTGAGCTTCATAACCTCATCCCGCCTTCTCTTTTTACATCGGGATACCAGACGTACTGATGGCTACCATCCATACTTGAACAGCTAAGGAGTGGAATGCCTGTCGGCGTCTGTTTTCCCGAGCACTTACAACCCAAACATCTTCAAGGTACATGTGATCAGGCTTCTTCTGGGCGAACTCGCTCCATCTTAGACCTCATCTACGCTTTTCGGCCAGATTGAGGTCAAGAGTAAGTCCATTGAATATTTAAAAATATATATAGATATATTTAGGTGTAGTATAAATACATACATATTTGTGGTGAATGGAAAAAATATATAACAATAATAAAATATGGAATAGATTTTACATTGAATAAACGTATTTTTTTTATTTTTTTTTATTTGGGAAACATACAATATTCCAGACACAGATAAACAGATAAAAATATAAGTTTGTACATAAATCAGTGAAGTTTCCACTAATAGGTAAACATATAGCATACAGAAAAATATAACATAAACAACAAACTTAAGCAAATAAAACCAAATGAAAGTGTAACGTGCAGTGAACTTAAAGTTAATGTTAAAGTTAAAGTTAAAAGTTAAAGTTAATTACAGTTAGTCAAACAATTTTACTATTTGTTTCTTAAAGCTATTTGGGGTGGCATTGAATATGTCTATGTGGAGGCATTTATCATTGTAACAATTACACGTACGAAAAATAAATGTGTTAGAAGCGTAATTAGTTCTTGTAGTGGGCATACTAAACAACTTAAAGTTACGGGAAATAGAACGATGGCATCTAATATTCAGACAACCGAGCAAAAATGGGGATTCTATCAAATTATTTATTAATTTATATAAAAACATTAAGTCTCTCGTCATTCGACGATCAGTCAGGTTTGAAGAGCTATACGCAGCAATATGTTGTTCCTGGTTGCGACATTTAAACTCTAGGTGCTTTAAAAACTTATGATGAATTTTATCTATTTCGGAAATAATTTTCTTATAATTTGGATTCCAAACTGTAGAAGCATACTCCAAGATGGAACGGACGTACGCGTTATAGAGAAGAGTCATGGTTGAAGGGTATTTGAACTCTTTGCTAACCCTCAATACAAAGCCCAACATTCGATAAGCTTTTGATGTTATATGACTAAAATGTGGGCTAAATGTTAGTTTGGAATCCAAATAAACTCCCAAATCTCTTATTTCGGATTCTAGCAATTGAAGAATTATCAATTTTATAGTCATACTCAATAGTATTCTTTTTCCGGGAGAATGAAATAACATTGCACTTCTTAATATTTAAAAATAAACAATTATGCCTACAATATGAACAAAGCTCATCAATATCCTCTTGCAACAAGTGGCAATCAACAAGAGTTTTGACCCTTCTGAAAATCTTCATGTCGTCCGCGTACAATAATATCATGGAGTTATGAAAGACAGACGAAATATCATTAATGAAAACATTAAATAGCAGTGGTCCTAGATGAGACCCTTGCGGTACACCGGAAGTCACAGGCACAAAAGAAGAACAAAAACCCTTCACAGTAACTGCCTGACTACGGCATTTCAAGTAGGATTCCAACCAACGCAGTAGATCGCCATGTATACCGACTTCTTCAAGCTTTTTAATAAGTAGCGAATGGGGTATCTTATAAAATGCTTTGGAGTAAACGGTATAAACGACGTCAACCTGATCACCTTGATCCATCGCCACTGACACCTTATGAATAAGTTCGCAGAGATTAGTCTCAGTCGATTTTTTGTCAACAAAGCCATGTTGTTGATCAATAATTACAGGTCTCAAAAATGGATAAATATTATCATACACTATTTTCTCGTATAGCTTAGGAATAGTACTTAGTTTTGAGATAGGTCTATAGTCCTGTACATTATGTTTATTTCCTGATTTGAAAATAGGAACAACATAATATGTTGTCATATTATGACCGTTTCCATTCGAGGGGCATATCGCCTGATTCCAGAGAGAGATTGAATAGGAAACTGAGAGGGCGAGCAAGGTTTTTACGGCATATTTTGAGAAAGATCGGAGGAATGCTGTCGGGACCACTGCCTTTATCAATGTCAAGACCAGCTAAATATTTTTCGACACTTTCTTCAGTTATAGGGGCCAGATGACCAATTGAAATTGAATTACTGTTGTGCGAGGGTCGGTTTAATAGAGGATCTGGTGTATTATCCAACTAAAAAACCGAATGAAAGTATTTGTTAAATAATTCACTGATTTGAGACCCGTCAGTTGCAGCATCTGAATCATAAAACATACAGTCAGGAATTCCGGTATGTGACTTTTTATTTTTAACAAATGACCAAAAACATTTACTATTTTGCTGTATTCTAAATTCAGCGGTACGTATAAAATTGTCATAACATTGCTCGTGTACAACCTTTTCTCTTTCTCTTAGCACACAGAAGGTGTCATAATCGCTAACTCTACCATACGTTTTCCATTTTCTGTGAAATTTTAACTTTTCCTTAATGATCCTCACAAGTGCCTTCGAGAACCACGGAGGGAAACGAGAATCATATTTAACAGTTTTTTCAGGAATATGCAAAGATATAATTGTTTCTAAGAGTTCGTAAAATTTTCTCACTGCAAGATTTATATCCCTAATTCCAAACAACTCATCCCATTTAATTAGAGCAAGTTCATTGTTGACTCTTTCATAGTCGGCATGTCGAAACAATTTTATTTTACGTGGCTCAGGAAGTAGAGTACGTAACTGAACAGACTGTAAAATAATATCCAATGCAGGATGGTGTTTGTCCTCTATCAATAGAGGCTTATTACAATGACTTACAGTACAAGGTAAACTGCTGATTACAAGGTCAAGCTCTTTGTTATTTTTATTAAGTATATGATTATATTGTTTCATGTCAGTCAGACTTAAAAAGTTAAACATTGCCTGTATTAATATGTTATTTGAATTGACATTACATAAGCCAAGCGATACACAATCCCATTGTGCCTCCGAAATATTAAAATCACCAACAATAAAAATATCCTGAGATGGATGATTGATTGAGATATCTGAAACACTATCAAAAAACTTACAAATGACGTCACAGTGCACACGACAGTGCGGGAAATAACAACAGTATATATTAATAATTTTTGAGGACAACTCAACACATATTTTTATTACGTCAGCTGCATTAATATCACAAATAACAGTTGAGGCATCAATAACAGTTATACTACGACGGACGGCGATTAAAACTCCGCCGCCTAAATTGTCACCTTGTAGCGAATAGTCTCTATCACATCTATACACATTATAACGTTCATCAAATAATTCGGTATCAAAAATACCAGGCAACAACCACGTTTCTGACAAACAAATTACTGCGTAATCAGTTAAAATTCAATTCCGAAAAAATGCGCCAGTTTTCGTTCTTAAACCACGAACATTCTGGTAGTATACTGAAAAACCATCAACTGCCATTTAGAAAGTATAAACTACAGTGCTTAATAATTATAATTATTATCAAGAGATTAATGTTCAGTATGCCAGATAAATTTAAAATACAATTTTTATAAAATGATTGTAAAAAACAGAAATTAAATATAAAAATGCCAATTACATTACGCGTAATAATGCCGAAATCACAATAAACAAATAGTGTGATGACTCCACAATTGCAATATATAACTAAAACTAGGATTAATACAAGATATGTTGTTCCTACTTTAACTTGTTTAAATCCTCAATTCTAGAAATATTTATAACGGGGCTTGTATCATTCCGCCTAACCAATATTGCACAGTTTTTAACCCAGACATATTGAAAATTACGCTCTTTAGCTAGCGTTTTCACACGCTGTAAGAGAATTTTATTAGCACTGGTCAAGTGATCATTAAAATATAACATTGACTTATTTCCAGTAAAACCAATGTCACTTGATGTAAGCTTGAGCTTCTTTACTCTTGATAAGAAATCGTCCTTCTTGTATCGTGCGAGAAAACGCACAACAATAGGTTTGATCTTCTTATTATCATTACTCTTCGGAGAAACTCTTGTTATAAAGTCTAAATCACTGGAAACGTCGAATGGAATCTCTGCTCGCTGCACTATACTTTTCAATATAGAAATAAGGTTTTCACCTTTCTTCTCCGGTACTCCATAAATTTCAACGTTGGACCTCCGCGACCACTGTTCACGAGAGTTATTGTCGAATTCAATCTTATTAACAGCGATCTTCATACTATTTAAATCAGACGAATGAGACGAAATGATTTTTACTCGATTATCAAGGCTTTCAATTTTTTTTGACACATCCTCGTATTTGTCATTTATGAATGACCGGCCATTTCCTCTCTAATGGTTTTATTTTCATTTGAGATTATTTCAGCAATGCTTGTCATTAATTCGTCTTTTAATCTTTGAAATTCAGAACTAATGAAGTTCTTAATGGCATCCATTGTTATTTGACTAGCGTGATTGTCTGGACTGGTAACAGACGGTGGAGTAATTGTGCTCAAACCACCTCTTTGCACCGCAATATTTTGCTGCAGGCGCGAACTGTCTCTTATAGGTGTATTATCAGAGATACGTTGTCTAGGATGGGTTAATGAGCAGTCTGGACAAATCCATGTATTTTTTGCTTCGGCAGAGAATAATTTCTTCTTGTCGTTTGGGTAAACACATAATATATTATGATAATTATGTTTACATTCCGAACAGTTCAAAATTGCAGATGCGCTCCCCGAGGTCAATTTACAACAGGCAAACTTCATTGTTCGGAAAAAAAAACAAAAAAAAAAGAAAGTATATACAAAAAACAAAAATAATAATTGGAGCTAAGAGGATAGAACTTGAGATCAGTGAGCACGGCCGATGAACAGTCCAAAACGTAACTCGCTACACCACGGGCGCAGTATCTTCAGAGGTGAAACTGCTAGTCACTTAGATGGATGTATTAGTAAACATCAAGAAAAAACAGTGACATAAAAAAAAGTCTTTTGTTCTTATTCAAAAGCGTAGACAACCGGGCACCTGATCCAAGGGCAAATGAAGGTCGTTTCACAGAAATTTAGAATGTTTCTCGGAAATTTGAGCCGGAAACTACACTTTTTTCACTGGTATCTATAGATCACTGCACTGCCAATACAATAAACATTATTTTGATATAAATTTTGGGCGAAAACACTTCAAAAAACACTAGAAATTCATGAATTTAGTTGGAGCGAAAATTAATGCGACTGCTTAAAGCTGTATTCTTTGGATGATTATAATATTGTCTGATATTATTAACGCCTATGATTCAGAAGTCTTGGTGATTTAAAAATAGTAGCCATTTTGTCAGCAGAAGAGTTAGCACGAAAAACTATCGAAATAGTATCTAGGAAGTATGTCGTGCACGTAATGTCAAAAAGTTTATAAGAAAATGTAGTTCCGTTTACGTCCGACAGGAACGTTGTTCAATATCTCATACATTTTTTTACTTTACTTCCTCGATACTTACTCGAAAGTTATTATTGCTGGGCCTACAGGTCTTTACATCTTTTGTAACTCATATTATGAATATCATGTACATAATGCATTTGATTTAATATAAATATGTATGGGACAGAAATATCATTGTAATTTTTTCCGATTTTGAGTTAACAATGCTATCTAGTACAATTTTCATAAAACTGTTTGGTTCTGAAACCCAAACCAGTTAAAACGAATCAGTGTTTATATCAAAAAAACGTCAGTATGGCCTTTGCTACGTTTTTTTGACAGCTGTCAATGTGAAGTAAACGCATCTTTTATATTATTGTGTTAGGCGTTACGTTAAGTTTTCATTAGGAATATTGAAGATGTCTGAAGTGTCTGTTAGCGCCATCTAGTAAAGATTATTCGTCTCACTCACTGACTACTATTTTGCTTTCTCCTCGTTTGTACATGTAATAAAATCGAATTAAACGCATATATATTTTTAAACGAAAAGTCTTAATTTTTGTACCGAGTACATTAATTATTTTTATTAATTAACAAGTATAATCAAATAAACACAAAAAGTACGGAGTTTAGCATTTATTTAAAACTGGTAATAATATCTGTACTTTAAAGCGGATAACTGGCGCAACCGCAGTTGCCAGCGATGGAGACGACGCCAGCAGCGGGTATCTGTCCGCCGAAGCTGACAGCGCCGACCACCGGCACCTGGCCGCCGACTACGGTCGTGCCGCCGACACCAAAGTCACCTCCGACCGCGAGCTCGGCGGCGCCAGTAGAGACGAACGGGCCAGCGACAGGCACGGAGGCCGTAGCAGCCACGCTCGGCACGCCAGCGTACCCGAGCGGCAAGCCAGCGCCGACGCCGAGCCCGTTGACGCCAACGCCAATGCCGTTAAGGCCCGCACCGATCAGACCAGCTTGGCCGTACCCCAAACCCAAGCCGTTGTTGATAAGGCCGTTGTTGTATCCGAGGCCAGGCAAAAGGCCACCGTTTCCGGCACAGCCATAGTTTAAGATCTGGCAGTAGGCGCACTGAAATAAAATAAAGGTAAATAAGTAAGAACGCCTCAATCAAAGTTAGATCATTGTCTCGGTGACAGCAGCACATAAGCAACAGTTAAATTTGAACAAAATATAGTGATAAGAGAGCCAAAAGTTTTTTTTAAACAGAAATGAGTTTTGGCTGTACTTTCAATTATTAACATTACCAAGTATCTTTCTGTTACTGTTTGTAATAAACTAAAACAAACTTACCTGTGCGACCAGTAAAGCCTGAAGGCAGACCAAGAAGAAGGTAGTTGAAGTCATGTTTGTTATTAAAATTTGATTTTAAACTGATATAATTTCAAGTCGGCAGTCTATTTTTATACAAATAAATTACATCAACTGTGCAACATTTTATCGATTTCGTTATGACATTGAATTCTGTAAGTTATTGTGTCAATGTTAGGTCATTTCAAAACTGATAAACCATGTACGTAGACTTACTATAAAACTGAGGCAAAATAAAATTGTTTCATAGTTACATTCTGATCATCAAAATGGCAGCTAAATTCGTACTTTTTGTGGTCTCAGCCGTATTATGCCAGGTAACTATACAAATTAAGATTTTTCCAATAAAGAAAAGAAAAGAAAAATAGAAAAAACTAAAAATACGGGAAATTAAAAAAAAAAGGTTTAACAAGAATTATTGAACTTCAGTTGGATGCAAGTATTTATCCAGAGCGGCGCTCGTGTAAACATGGGGTCAGCACCACTTTCTTGTTGCCAATATCTTCCAACTTTACTAGTTTTTGCATTCATTTATTTACAATACCAAGTAGCAATCGTACGCCGCCGTATTATGTGGTGTGCATGTCATTTATTATGGTTTGTAATTTTACAGAACGCCTTTAGCCAGTGCATCAACAACGGCATTGGTCTAGCTAGTGGCATCGGCCTGGTCAACCCCGGCATCAACACGATCGGCAATGTCGGTCTGTACGGCGGCGTGGGTGCGGTCGGAGCCGGTCTCGGCAACGTCTACAGCCCTGCACTCGTCGGCTACCCCAGCCTCGGCGCCATCGGATCGAGCGGCCCCCTCCCCGTGACCACCATCTCGCCCATCGGCCCCAGCGGGCTCGCCGTGGCGTCGGAGAACGCTATCGAAGGCGTTCTACAAGTCACCGGCACGCTGCCGTTCCTGAGCGCCGTGGCGTTTGAGGGCGCGCTGCCAACGGCCGGATCCGGCGTCGCCACGTGCGGCTGCGGCAACGGCGCCGTCGGCATCCTCAGCGAGGGCTTCCCTGGCCCCTTCCCCGGACCTTATCCCACTGCCCTTCCCGGATACGGCACCATCAGCACTGGCTTCGGTGGAATTTATTACTAAATTGCTAAGTGTTAAGTACTATTATCGATTAGAGCCTAATAAATATTTACAGTATAAAATTTTTTGCTTTTGACTGTCATAGAAATGACTGAATCTGCTGCCCTTATTTATAAACATAAATTAATAAATCACAATCTCACTAACAAACCAATCCAATTATCTTGCCCAAGGTAAGTTTCTTAATAACTTATTCTATGTATGATTACTGGGTTACGGATAAAAATACTTATTTACTAATACTCAGACCAATACAAATAGACATGTTCATTACGCTTTTTTTTCATGTTCGGAAATTGAACCTGAAAGTTCAACGCAGAAGGCAGATATTCGTATCTCTACGCCAGACAGGTCGTCATGTTAAATAGGGAATATCTGCTCTTCTAATAAAGACTGTAAAACTGTTAGTAGACAAATCAAACAGCTACTTGTATATTGCTCTTAGGTGTACCTCAAGGTTCACATCTTGGACCAATCCTCTTTTTGATGTTTAAATTTGATTGTGTAAAGTTGTCTTTAATTTCGATAATAAATTAGACGTACATAACTTTGTCAACTGTCAGTCTGATGCTTTCTCAACAAATGGTGTACAGCAACTTAACATTTTTTTTATGAACGACGGGGAGACTCGTATCCTTCATCATACCTGATGTTAAGTATTGATAAGGCTGAAGATGATAGCGAGCCTCTCTCGGAATCCTCAATCACTGAGGAACTGGCTATCTTATCTGTAACTGCTGGAACACAACAATGCTGAAACATTGTTGTTATGGCGTCAGACTTAGATAAGATGGCGGTAGCTAGCCAGGCGGACTTTTTTTTATGAACGAAGGTGAGACTCTTACACTCATATTCTAAGTCATTCCTCCAAAACTTACTCGTCCTCGACTTAACGAAACCTCACTGAAAACCTCTTCGATATACTCCACGAAATCTGTATTCTAAGTCGTAACTCTGTAATTATTAAACTCAAGTGAGGAATAATTTGTGTGGAGGAGATTTTTTGCAACTATGAATACCAAATTTGTCGAATGAGTTTGAGTGGAGTGTAAAAAATTTTGGAGGAACGACTTAGAATATGGGGGTTAGCCATCATAATACCTGATGTTAAGTATTGATATATTGAATCCTTAGCCACTAAGGAACTGGCTATCTTATCTCAAACTGCCGGAACACAACAATGCCGAAAACATTGTTGTTATGGCGTCAGACCTATATAAGATGGTGTTAGCTAGCCAGACGGACTTAGAGCAAGTCCTACCACCAAACACAAATTTCAATGAAAGCGTCATAATTTAAAAAGAACAGAAAAATAACCACATTGAATATATTTTATCACCTTTCGAAATGTTAAAATGCATAAATAGGCCTGAAACGCCTCGAAAACGATCAAATTTTCTGTCAAATATTCGTGTTCGTCAAAATGATTTAACCGTCTGCGGTCATGTTTGATGCGTTTTATAAAGCCTACAAATTAGGCCTTACCAATTAACCGACAAATGGAGCTACCTTTTAAAATTTTCATTTGAATTGAATTGATCATCCATCTATATTAACATTTAACCGTCTAAATCTAGAGAGTGTAATTGCTAACACCTCTAGTACAATACAATACAATCATTCTTAATTAAAAAAACGCTGACAAGTAGGTTTCTTAAAACTAAAATTTCCACACTAGGCGTGGCCTGTATTGTAGGAATCTTATTAAAATGTTTATCATAAACTAGATTTAGCGGTACCTACAACACTATTGTAAAGGTGACAAAAAGATGCCTACAACACCATTGCCAATTTGGTGACAAAAAGTCGCAAGCAGCGGGGGCTGTCACTGACACAGGCCTCCTCGAGAGTCTTGTCCCAGTGTTGATCATCGTCATGAAGATGAAGTGCTCTACAGGTTGATTGAAACGCAGGAACTGCTACAGCATCAACTGTCTTTAAAAAACTAAAATAATTCGTTCCTCGAATAAGCAACAGGTGCAATAATTAGCATTCTTATTTTTTTTTTGGTAATTTTTTTCGTGTAATAAAGATGTGTCCTTGATTTTTATAGGTATTTCAACAGAAAATGCCCAAACAAATTTGCTAGGCTAGGCGCCATTTCCAAGCTCCTACTCGTACATTAGTTTATCTTTAAATTTCAACAGAAAATTCCCATCTCAAAAAACAACAAACTTAACAGCTTTTGCTAAGGGTTAATTTCCATATCTCTAATAGTAGCTGGTCTATTACTTTTCTGGCATTTCTATTGTCCTAAATTGGGTTCAAATATTCTGGATTTTAATATGTCAACAGAAAATGCTCATCATGCTTAACAACTTTTGCTTTTGTGACATTTCCATAATTCTCATAGTTTAGCTGATCTAAAAAAAAGATAGCCTATTTTATGGCCTGACCTATTAGCTACATATCACAAAAAAAAATTCAAATCCGTTCAGTACTTTCGGAGATTAGCGTGTACATACAAAAAGACAAACAGACAGACAGACAATAATTTTATAAATCGTCTTAATGTATTCTCTTACTGTTTTTACGTCGTCCCCAATTGGTTTTTGGTAAATATTCAATGTACAGAAAAAATAATTTTACAGTTTTATTATATGTATAGATATTAATTAATTTCACAGACGATGTATTCTGTGCAGACGTCGGGGACCGATATGTACCTATCGCTAGGCACTTACACGATACTATTAAGCTCATAATAGCGGTCCCTTGACGTCTGTGAAATTAATAAACGCAATAAATAAATAATTAGTGTAAATAAATATTATTTTGAACTTTATAAGTGTTTTTTTGTGTTGTGAGTTTTTTTTAATTTTTTATTTATTTAGATATTGTCTGTGTTAATGCATGCACTGTTGGGGTACCTTATAAATAAATTAGTAGATGTAACTAAATGATTTAGAAAAGAATCTGCTTCTTAAGTATTTTATTCATCCTTAAGAGAGTTTAGTAGTACAGGGCGCCAGGGTAGAGAGCTGATGCACCGCAGCCACAGCCTCCGATGGGTCCAGGGAAGCCCTCGCTGAGGATACCGACAGCGCCGTTGCCGCAGCCGCACGTAGCGACGCCGGAGCCAGCCGTCGGCAACGCGCCTTCGAACGCCACGGCGCTCAGGAACGGCAGCGTGCCGCTGGCCAGTACACTGCCTACGATATCATTCTCCGACGCCACGGCGAGCCCGCTGGGGCCAATGGGCGAGATGGTGGACACGGGGAGGGGGCCGCTCGAGCCGATGCCGCCGAGGTTGGGGTAGCCTATGAGATCAGGGTAGCCGAGGAGGCCAGCACCGTAGCTGGGGACTACACCACCCAATCCCAAACCGACACCGCCCAAGCCGTAGCCCACACCGCCCAGCAGCGCAGAGTTACCCAAGCCAATGGTGTTGTAACCAGGGGTGAGCAGATCCAGGGTATTCAGTCCAGAGCCGCCCAGAACAATGCCATTGTTGCCAGTGACGAACGAACCGCAGGGGATAATTTGGCCATAAGCCGCCTAAAAAAGAACATATTGTGTCGTTACGCAGAATTAATTTTGATCTCAATATCGTTTATGACCAATATCTGTGTACAAGGAGCAACCAAATTTGAGAAAGTGATGGATCTTGCTTACTTAAAACCCTTGGGAAAAGGCGTAACTAATTCAAGATTTACAAGTTTGCTATATTACCTGGACGATCAGAGCTGACGCGCAAAGGATGATGATTTTAGTTGCCATTTTGATTGACTGTCAAAGGAACTGTTATTTCGTTGGATTCAAAACTGCCTTTATATAGGCAACATTTCATCATCAATTTCAAATATAGGACGACTAAGTAAAGCTTGTTGCATTTTGATAAACGAAAATAGTACAGGTCACGTATTAGATATTGCCAAATAGAAAGTTTTATCTGAATAAAGCAATATAAAAACTCGACCTAATTATTGGTTGACACTACAGTTACAGAAGCTGAGGAACCACCATGTCTACCTTCGCCTTTCTTTTCTTGTGCATCCAGGCTTGTCTGGTCCAGGTGAATATCATTATATATTGATTTCATTACTTTTATTGAATTATTATTGTTGATAATGGATGTTTTTGCATAAAACTAGTTAATAATTTTTGTTCAATTCCGCTTCATGGTACGTACATTTTTACGACATTAAAAATATTGTGTTTTGTTTTTTTGTTGTAGAATGTTATCGGCCAGTGTATCGGCGCAGGACCATTGGCGTATGAGTATGGAAACCTCGGCTACGGTATTGGCGGAATCGGGCTCAACGGCTTAGCCGGATACGGCCTCAATGGCTTAGGTGTGGCAGGATACGGCCTCAATGGCTTAGGTGTAGCAGGATACGGCCTCAATGGCTTAGGTGTGGCAGGATACGGCCTCAATGGCTTAGGTGTGGCAGGATATGGCCTCAACGGCGTTGCGGGATATGGCGTTGGCCTCGCGGGAGTGCCAAGCGTGGCCGCTACTGCCGCCGTTCCTGTCACTGGCCCCTTCGTCTCCAACGGCTTCGGTGATATCGCCGTTGGAGGCGAGTTTCTCGTCGGCGGCACGACCGTGGTCGGTGGCCAAATCCCGGTCATCGGTGCTGTCAGCTTCGGCGGCCAGATACCCGCCGGTGGCGTCGTCTCCATCGCTGGCAACTGCGGCTGTGCCTCAATCCCTCTGTAACCTGATGATATAGATTGAAAAAAATAACATCTACTTAAAACGTTTTGATCGATCTGGAAATAAATAATTTGGCAACAATTTACTTTTGTTTGTTTTCTACGCAGGTTTTTTTATTGCACAAAGGCGGTTCCCTTTTTGGTTTTCGCCAGTATCCTTTTTTATTAAATATTTGTAGAAATTGTACGGTAGATTGTGTTTAAATGGAGTTTTAATACAATCTCACAACACGTGTTATTACGAAAAGAACTTGGGTGAAACTCCTCTTTCATTGTTAGACCTAGCCATTTGAAAGTAGATGCCTAAATGGCCCGGTAAACAATCAAATTCATTGACTTTGTTTGACAAACAAGTTTGTCAAGTAATTTTCTGGAGGTCAAACGCATTAAACATAGCCGCAGACCGGGGTGCCCTTTAATAGCAGCATTTTTCCTGAAATAAAAAAAAATATTTGAATCTTAATAGTTTGAGATAGGCACCTATGTGTTTCCTGTCTTTTTCCCTCTCTTTACTGCGGCCTTCTCGCTCGCACATGTGACGTCACATCCGCTCCCCCTTCCACCGGGCAGGCATTCCGAGAGTGAAGCGCGCTTGCCTCATTGAGTCTATAACCAACCAAGCAGAATTTAGGTAAGTATTTTAAGAAGTAAGTTTAATATGCGTTTTTATTTAAGGAAAAACGCTGCTATTAAACACTGGACAGTTATTTGAAACTTTATAGTTTGAGACGCGTTTGTTATCGTCTGGTGGAAAGGACCGACGCCAATGTGAAGAAGAGTGGATGTAAATCTTTATTTCACTATAATATAATCAGTTTAGATCAGGCAGGGTAGTTGATTAACAGAAACTTGATATGTGAGAGACATTTTTAATTTATATACTCTTTATTGCACTAGAAAATACATTCACAGAATTAATTTGAGACATATGTAAAAAGGTGGACTTATCTCTAAAAGAGATCTCTTCTAGCCAACCTGAGACGTGTAAGAGATGGTTAATATTAAGCGGGTGACTCTAAATGCAAAACTTAATAAGAAAATGGTGAACCTAAAATAGATATAATACATAATTTACCTATCCTATACATAAATATACACACATACTCATAAATATAAAATATACATACATACAAATAAATACATAAAAGAGACGGGGTAAAGTAAGTGACTCATGATTAACTTTAACTTTAACTTTAACTTTAACATTAACTTTAAGTTCACTGCACGTTGCACTTTCATTTGGTTTATTTGCTTAAGTTTGTTGTTTATGTTATCTTTATTTTGCTGTATGCTATATGTTTACCTATTAGTGGAAACTTCACTGATTTATGTACAAACTTATATTTTTATCTGTTTATCTGTGTCTGGAATATTGTATGTTTCCCAAATAAAATAAAATAAAAAAAATAAAATGATTCAGACTCAGATCAATAGAAAGTGCGACTTGACTTTGGACTTGAATGAGTGAATACTTGGGGATTCCTGACTGTTTGTTGGGAGTTTATTCCAAAGCTGTACCGCTCGGACAGAGAAAGAATTGTGAAAGAATTTGGTGTTGCTTCCAGGTGGCACAAGCATCTTAGTGATGCCAGGCCGCCTGGGGCGTGAAGGAGGAGGGAGCATCTGGAAACGGGAAGAAAGATACTTAATAGAGTGAGGGTCTTTGAGAATTTTGAAAACGGTAGAGAGGATGTGCATATCACGGCGAAGGCGGATGGGAAGCCAATTGAGTTGACGGCGAAAAACGGACACATGATCGTACTTGCGCAAACCGAAAATGAATCGATTGGCCCGATTTTGTTAGCGTTCCAGCTTGTTCAGCTGTTCCTCGGTCACATCCACATAACAAACATCGGCGTAGTCGAGTAGGGGAAGGAGAAGGGATTGCGCCAGCATAATTTTAGTTTTAAAAGGAAGGAAATATTGAAGTCGCTTGAGGGAGTGAGAGGAATAATGGATCCGTTTACTGACTTCACTATATGCGGAGACCAAGACAAGGTGCAATCCATAATAGGGCCTAGATTTTTCACTTTGTCAGTAAGTGGGATAATCTTGTTATTATATATAATGGGAGGAACAGATTTCAAATCGAGATTAGTCCTAAGCCGGATGCTGCCTACAATCATAGCCTGACATTTGCTAGGGTTCTCGAGTAATCCGAAAGATATTGCCCCAGCCCGAATAGCGTCCAGATCCCGATTCAAGGAACCAATTGCTTCTGTAACCTCAACAATAGAAAAGTGTCGGTAGATTTGTAGGTCATCAGCATAGAGGTGGAACAGGGAAGATATAACACTGAATTTGAAATTGAAATTTTATAATACAATTAAGTATTTTGGAATACGATTTGAAACTATATCTATCTTTTATACACCGTGTTTTTCTCCACCTTCATAGGAGTTTTCTTTTCCGCTTTGAGCAAAGTTTTATACCTATATACCTATACCTATATTTTTTACCTTTATACCTATACTTATCCATTTTGGTCGCTTTTGCAAGGACACTCTTACATTCATATTAGGGAAGCACAGATTGTACAGCAATGAGAAAATGTCATGGAATTTATTGAATGCATCATTAGGGTCGTTACTATTATATATTTCATTAAATGTCATAGATTTTAAATAACATTAATTTTTTCAAGTTTTCTTCTGAAATGTCACGTTTTTAATGTACCATTGATCAATGAGGGACTTATATTTTACTGGTCATGTGCAAAGTTGAGCAGTATGGTCTGATAAAGCAAATTCAATGACTTCACTTTACAACCTTGAACAT
Organism: Chrysoteuchia culmella; assembly: GCA_910589605.1. Classification (NCBI taxonomy): domain Eukaryota; kingdom Metazoa; phylum Arthropoda; class Insecta; order Lepidoptera; family Crambidae; genus Chrysoteuchia; species Chrysoteuchia culmella. The sequence continues at coordinate 3,537,093 of OU342669.1, forward strand.
TATGTAGTATATTATCAATACAGGTACTACTAGACAATCTCGTTGGTTGATTGATTGCATACTTTAAATTATATTCCAAAATAAGCTTTTTAAAAGTCATCTTCATTTTGTTGTTTGTTAGGATATCGATATTAAAATCACCACATACAATTAAACAACGTTGGCTTAAAGTAGCCGCCCTCAAAGTATTATAAAATATATCTAAGTATTATTGGGCGGCCTGTAAATACAAATTATAATCAAATTATGGTTTAGAAGCTCTATAGCACAGCAATCTACAACTTTAAATATACTATATATATATACTGCACTTAGCTATATCTGAAGTATTTAAAAACGACTGCCATTTCTAAAAAGTAGACCCACCGTATCTATTTTTCTTGTAAACGTCGCCCCCATAGTAAAATTATCCACCTTGAAAGACTTAATATCATTATGAATCATAATTATTATGTTATGTACACACAAGTTTACTAACAATAGCTTATTAATCAGGCCATTTATATTTTTGTGTAATATATTAACAGTGCCGTGAACGAAAAAAATCCCTAGTCGAGTTCATACCTTTATTATCCGGTAACGATGTGGCTGCCTCACGCATTTGAGAAAAATCTGTTTGTGTACTACGATTACATATTGATACCGATTTGCCTAAGTTTCTGCATTTGCTCGTTATGTTTAAGAATCTTAATTCTATAATCAATATTACGCACTACAGTAGCTTGGGAGCCGGAACAGAGACCTGAAAAATGTTGTTGTATTGAACACGTAGGGCATCGTTGTGCATTATAGCAATTTAAGCTTATTATTTTTGAATTAGTTACGGCTTTTTTTATATAGATCCATCATTGTCGTATTCATCATCATTGCTTTAATTAGATAATAACTTTCTACATAATGACACAATATATTATTTTTAAGGCGGCTTATGGCCAAATTATCCCCTGCGGTTCTTTCGTCACTGGCAACAACGGCATTGTTCTGGGCGGCGCTGGACTGAATACCCTGGATCTGCTCACCCCTGGTTACAACATCATTGGCTTGGGTAACTCTGCGCTGCTGCGCTGTGTGAGCTACGGCTTGGGCGGTGTCGGTTTGGGCTTGGGTGGTGTAGTTCCCAGCTACGGTGCTGGCCTCCTCGGCTACCCTGATCTCATTGGCCCTAACCTCGGCGGCATCGGCTCGAGCGGCCCCCTCCCCGTGTCCACCATCTCGCCCATCGGCCCCAGCGGGCTCGCCGTGGCGTCGGAGAACGACATCGTAGGCAGTGTACTAGCCAACGGCACGCTGCCGTTCTTGAGCGCCGTGGCGTTCGAGGGCGCGCTGCCGACGGTTGGCTCCGGCGTAGCCACGTGCGGCTGCGGCAACGGCGCTGTCGGTATCCTCAGCGAGGGCTTCCCCGGACCTGCGGCTGCGGTGCATCAGCTCTCTACCCTGGCGCCCTGTACTACTAAACTCTCTTCCGTATTAATAAAACACTTTGGAAGCAGATTCTTTTCTAAATAATTTAGTAACATCAACATATTTTTTTATAAGGTACCCCAACAGTGCATGCATTAACAAAGACAATATCTAAATCAATTAAAAAAATTTAAAACCCACAACAAAACTTAAAAAGTTCTAAATAATATTTACTTACCCTAATTACTTATGTATTATGTTTATTAACTTCACAGACGTCGTGGGACCGCTATTATGAGCTGAATAGTATCGTGCAAGTGCCTAGCAATAGATACATATCGGTCCCCGACGTCTGTGAAATAAATAAACGTAATAAATAAGTAATTAGGGTAAATAAATATTACTTTAAACTTTTTAATTGCAATTTTTTGTTTGCAAGTTGCAAGTTTTATTTCAAGCTTTTTGAATTTTTTATTATAAGGATCAAATTGTCCTATACCCAAACTCAGGCCAAAGTCACTAACGGTATGTCTATCCCCTCACCAAGACCGTTTCAACGAGCCTAAACACGATATGTGTGCTGTCATCGAGGAGTTGGGTACTCTGCCGACCGTGCTGGTCGCTTCATCAGGTCAAGACTACCATATTTTTATTGCGGCACCGGATTTGCTAATAGTTTTAAAATTTCAACTCGATGAGTCAAGTGGAAGTATATTAAATGTCCATGTCCTGTAAAAGTTTATAAATCTGTGACTGTTTGAGGCAACGTAGCTCCTAAACGGCTGGATCAATTTTGTTGCGGTTTGTTTTTATTTTTAAGCTGATATTATCAAGATAGTTCTCAGCTTTAAACTAAGAAGATCTGCCAAACCGTTTGAATGCCTTCAGTTCATTTAGGTAATTTAAATGAAAATTTAAGTAGGAAATGAGCTGATAGTCTTCAAACGGCTGAACGGATCTTCATAAACTATAGCTAAGAACCATTTCGATCATGCCAGCCTTCAAATAAAAAAACCGTACCAAAATCGGTCCAGTCGTTTAGGAGCTGAACGTAGCTCCTCAACATTTTTAACTGGGTATACATGAAGCTAAAAACAAACTTAAATCTGAACTTCTGAACTGGAGCTTTCGTAATTCGGAGGACATACTAGCAAATTTAAAATAGCACTTTATACCAAATCGCCAAATACTTAGCAAACTTGTAGTAAATGCCTTTGTATGATTTTATCGATAGATTATGGAAATAGCTAGCTTGTGAGTATCATGTAACATATTCATGGTATTTCCTAGAGATAAAAACTGTGTTTGTTATATAATACTAAAACTAATAGTTTTAGTGTTATCTAACAAACAATATAAATTAATTACGTACATCTTTTTGTCACCAAATTGACATTGTTGTTGTAGGTACCGCTAAATCTTGTTAGGATAATCATTATATTAAGATTCCCACAATACAGGCCACAACTAGTGTGAACATTTTGGTCTTAAGAAATCTACTTGTTAACGTTTTTTGAATTAAGAATGATTGTATTGTATTGTACTAGAGGTGTTAGCAATTACACTCTCTAGATTGAGACGGTTAAATGTTAATAGAGATGGATGATCCGAATATTTTAAAGGTATCTCCATTTGTCTGTTAATCTGTAAGGCCTAATTTGTAGGCTTTATATGACTATAAGACGCATCAAACATGGCCGCAGACGGTGTAATCATTTTGATAAACACGAAAATTTTACAGAAAATTTTATCGTTTTCGAGGCGCTTGAGGTCTATTTATGCTTTTTAACAGTTCGAAAATTTATAAAATATATTCAATGTGGTTATTTTTCTATGTTCTTTTTAAATTATGAAGCTGTCATTGTTCTAATTCGAAAATTAAGACAACTTTACATAATCAAATTTAAACATCAAAAAGAGGATTGGTCCAAGATGTGAACCTTGAGGTACACCTAAGAGCAATATACAAGTAGTCGTTTGATTTGTCTACTAACAGTTTTACAGTCTTTATTGCAACCAAACAATGGATAGTGGCCACATAAGATTTGCGACATACAACTGCAAAAATATAAAGCGCTCCATTGAGGACGTCAGGCATTTGTGCCGTGTTTGTGACGTGGTTTGTCTCCAGGAAACTTGGTTGTTATCACACGACATACCATTCGTTAGTACGATCGACTCCGGGTTTGGATATACTGCGACGTCTGCGGTTGACACGTCTACAGGCATCTTACGCGGGCGTCCCTTTGGAGGCGTAGCGTTGCTATGGAGATATAGTGCGTTTCAACAGGTGTCGGTATTGCAGTGTAATAGTGCTCGTATCTGTGCAATAAAAATAACAACCTGTGATAGACCTGTGATTGTTATGAATGTATATTTGCCAACAAATTCTGTCGAAAATTTGCAAGATTTTACTGATTGTTTTAGTGTAATAAGTGCTGTAATTGACGAATATGGAATCGAATCTGTATTTATTCTTGGCGACTTTAATGCTGATCCGGGTGAGTTGTTTTATAGTGAACTTTCAGGTATTTGTAATGAAGAACAATGGTCATGCATCGATGTGGACATGTTGGGGGTGAACTCGGGTACTTTTACCTATTTAAGTAATGCGCACGGGACCACCAGCTGGCTTGATCACTGTATAGCAACTCACTCGGCTAAGCAGGCCGCTGTTAATGTGCATGTCGAATATGACACACTCTGGTCGGATCATTTCCCGCTTATCATTACGTGTAATCTTAAACTTTAAACTCCTAAGATCACACCCAAAATTATTAATGAAAACAAGAAAGTAATATGGGGTACCAGAAGCGAGAAACAAATATCTAGATATGCTAAAGAGTGTCATAGTCGGTTAAAATTTATTGATTTTCCTGCGGAATGTGTGAAATGTGCTGATACTTATTGTAGTGACCGTGGCCACAGGCGTGTTGTAATCATAGCATAAGTTCTTAAGAAACTAACCTTGGCCAAGATAATTGGATTGATTTGTTTGTGAGATTGTTATTTATCAATTTATGTTTATAAATTGAGGAAGCAGGTTCAGTCATTTACATGACGGACAAAAGCAACAAATTAAATACTGGAAATATTTATTAGGCTCTAATCGATAATAGTACTTAACGCTTAGCAATTTAGTAATAAATTCCACCGAAGCCAGTGCCGATGGTGCCATATCCAGGAAGGGCAGTGGGATAAGGTCCAGGGAAGGGGCCAGGGAAGCCTTCGCTGAGGATGCCGACGGCGCCGTTGCCGCAGCCGCACGTGGCGACGCCGGATCCGGCCGTTGGCAGCGCACCCTCGAACGCCACGGCGCTCAGGAACGGCAGCGTGCCAGTGACTTGTAGAACGCCTTCGATAACGTTCTCCGACGCTACGGCGAGCCCGCTGGGGCCAATGGGCGAGATGGTGGTCACAGGGAGAGGACCGCTCGAGCCGATGGCGCCGAGGCTGGGGTAGCCGACGAGTGTAGGGCTGTAGACATTGCCGAGACCGGCTCCCACCGAACCCACGCCGCCGTACAGACCGACATTGCCGATCGTGTTGATGCCGGGGTTGACCAGACCGATGTTACTCGCTAGACCAATGCCGTTGTTGATGCACTGGGTAAAGGCGTTCTGTAAAATAACAAATCATCGTAAATGGCATGCACACCACATGATACGGTGTCCGATGCTGGCGTACGATTGCTGCTTGGTATTGCAAATAAATGATTACAAAAACTAGTCAAATTGGAATAAATTGGCAGCAAGGAATTGGTGCTGTTCCCATGTTTACACTAGCGTATTTTATTTTTATTTATTCGAAAGTCTTAGTTTGTATAATTACCTGGACTAATACGGCTGAGACTACAAAAAGTACGAATTTAGCTGCCATTTTGATGATAAGAATGTAACTATGAAACAATTTTATTTTGCCTCAGTTTTATAGTAAGCCTACGTACATGGCTTATCAGTTTTGAAATGACCTAACATTGACACAATAACTTACAGAATATAATGTTATAACGAAATCGATAAAACGTTGCATGGTTGATGTAATTATTTGTATATAAATAGACTGCCTATTAACTTGAAAATATATCAGTTTAAAAATACAATTTAAAAAACCAACATGACTTCAATTACCTTCTTCCTGGTCTGCCTTCAGGCTTTACTGGTCGCACAGGTAAGTTTGTTTTAGTTAATTGTTAACAGTAATAGGAAGATACTTGGTAATGTTTAAAATTGAAAGTACAGTCAAAAATCATTTCTGTTTAAAAAACTTTAGGCGTTCATATCACTATATTTTTTTAAATTTTACTGCTGCTTTGGTTCGGTGACAATTAATGATCTAACTTTGAATGAAATGTTCTTTCTTATTTACCTTTATTTTATTTCAGTGCGCCTACTGCCAGATCTTAAACTATGGCTGTGCCGGAAACGGTGGTCTTTTGCCTGGCCTCGGATACAACAACGGCCTTATCAACAACGGCTTGGGTTTGGGCTACGGCCAAGCTGGTCTGATCGGTGCGGGCCTTAACGGCATTGGCGTTGGCGTCAACGGGCTCGGCATCGGCGCTGGCTTGCCGCTCGGGTACGCTGGGGTGCCGAGCGTGGCTGCTACGGCCTCCGTGCCCGTCGCCGGCCCGTTCGTCTCTACTGGCGCCGCCGAGCTCGCGGTCGGAGGTGACTTCGGTGTCGGCGGCTCGACCGTGGTCGGCGGCCAGGTGCCGGTGGTCGGCGCTGTCAGCTTCGGCGGACAGATACCCGCTGCTGGTGTCGTCTCCATCGCTGGCAACTGCGGTTGTGCCAGTTATCCGCTATAAAGTACAGATACTATTTACCAGTTTTAAATAAATGTTAAACACTGTACTTTTTGTGTTTATTTGATGATCCCTGTTCATATTTTTGAAGCTTTTGAAATTCTTATGCAAATTCAATTCACATGCGAATTGAAATTCACTGAGTTCTATTTTGTCACGTTTATGAATCATTCGAATACGGTGTTGCCATTTTCTTAAACTTCTTAGACATACTTTATTTTAGAATATAAAAAATTGGAAACTAAATTTCCATAGCTTTAAAATTACCGTTACTAAATCGGACTTGATCACTTGAAACGAAACTTTCAGTAGCTGTAAACTATCAATAAGTCAATGTAATTAACAGTAAGTGCTTAACGGCTGTCACTACGGGACGTTTGGAGAATTTCTTTAAAAACCATTACTAAAACAAACGTGCTGAACGTTAAACTTTCTACCGATCGAATTATAATAGAGTGGTTCGAACCATTCACATGTGAATCTTGCGGTTCCTTGTGCGAATAATGTGTATTCTAAATGTCTTTGTCCTCTGTTTCTATCTTATTATTCTTTTCACGGCATCATTCCCTACCCGTAAACCCTGTCAGAAAAACAGCGCCTCTGTGTTCATTCGGCCCATCTGTGAATAACACAGAGGAAAAAAATGCGAATATGAATTAGATAGGGTCTTTATTGACCCCACGCATAATTATGTATGTACTTAGTAGTTACCTTTATGTTTCTGTTGTCTATTACTTTGTTGCCATTTTGCGGGTTTTGATTTGTTTTTTTATACTTTTTTATTCTCTCTTTCTTACTGTCTGTATCGTATAATATGCCTGTGTGTGTCAATAAATAAGTTTCCTGTCTTTTCTTTCTATCTTTCAATAATTCGAATTATTCAAAAATACTTCTCCGGCCTCACTCTGAGCAAAGTCATGTTGTGTGTATGGTGACAAAAAAATACTAAAGTCAAGAATTTCGATTTAATTGAAAAACAAAATAAATTGTCGCCAAAATATTTATTTCCAGAACACACCATAACGTATTGGGTCTAAATGTTATTTCTCCAATCTACATAGGTACAGGTGCGCAGTTTACAGAGGGATCGAGGCACAGCCGCAGTTGCCAGCGATGGAGACGACGCCACCGGCGGGTATCTGGCCGCCGAAGCTGACAGCACCGATGACCGGGATCTGGCCACCGACCACGGTCGTGCCGCCAACGAGAAACTCGCCTCCGACGGCGATATCACCGAAGCCATTGGAGATGAAGGGGCCAGTGACGGGAACGGCGGCAGTAGCAGCCACGCTTGGAACTCCTGCGAGGCCGAGGCCGTATCCTGCCACACCGTTAAGCCCGTATCCTGCCACACCTAAGCCATTGAGGCCGTATCCCGCAACACCTAATCCATTGAGGCCGTATCCCGCTACACCTAAGCCATTGAGGCCGTATCCTGCTAAGCCGTTGAGCCCGATTCCGCCAATACCGTAGCCGATGTTTCCGTAATCATACGCCAATGGCCCTGCGCCGATACATTGACCGAAAACATTCTGTAACAAGAATAAAATACATTACATAATGCACATGCAAGTTAAGACACACATGCAAGGTAAAATATATACAATTTTGTAATAAAAACTGCAAGCCCCTACAGTTATCAATACACCATCGAAATGAGCCCATTACAGAAACTACGTCTGGTACTTTTCTCGGCATTGTGATAGACGCAAAACTAACTTGGCAACAATATGTCGACATAGTATGTCAAAAAATTAATAGGTTGATCTTGTGAAGTAACTCAACAAACATCAATCGGGCTTTCATATTGCAAAAAAAAAATGTGTAAGATGTTGGAATCCTGTAGGCCTCTTTTTAAGAAATTAAACATTCTTGCTTTACCATCGCTATATATTTTAGAAATTTTGGTATTTGTTAAGAAGAACGCCAATGCAATTTCCGAACATGTAATCCATTTCGGTTAGCTATACCACCATCAGCTAGAACTTGTTTCACGAGGAATAGTTACGGCATGTGCATTAAACTATACTATTTACTTCCGATTCGCATTCAAAACCTTCCATTTGTAATTTTCAAACGCATAGTTTTTAAAATCCTCGTTCAAAATTGATTTAATGACACTCAGGAATTCATAAAGTTTTGCCGTGATGGGTACATTAGGATAATTGCGAATGATTTGTGACTGCCTATGCTTCTTTTTCTTTCCTTTTTTTTACTATAAGTATTTTTTTTCCTTAATTAATGGCTTTTTGTCGATAAATTATTACGCATTTAGCCAATGTCGAGTGAATATTTTTATTAAATAGAAATTTTACGGTAGATTGAGTGAAAAATGGAGTCTCACAACACGTGTTGTTGTGTGAAACTCTTCTATAAGTACATTATTGACATCTTAAAATTTGACATCTTAAATATTGACATTCTAAATTTTGACATGTAAATTTCTGACATCCGACACATCAATAATGGACATCATACTGCAAAGTTGTGTGTATTGTCATGCTGGAAGATGAGAATTGTGTTGTTTCTTGTATGTGCTTAGTAATTGATATTTAAATATTGAGCTAGTACTTTTTTATATAATATGATTCAATTTAATTTTATAAATGTTAAATTAAAACACGCACGTATGTACTTGAATAATTTAAGTACTGAACTGTACCGTAATTTATGCAAATAAATATAACTATTACTATTACTCTAAGAAAATAGATAAAAACGGAGCCTATCACAACTTTTTTTTTTCGTAAAAATGTATGCTCTAAAGCTATTCAAGGCAACTTTAAAAACTTTTTTTTTCATAAAACTTAGTTCATACAAGAATCCGACGTCAACAACAATACATTAACAAATACAATAAAAAATAAGGTATCAATATGTATTCACCTGGACCAGACAAGCCTGGATGCACAAGAATATGAAGGCGAAGGTAGACATGCTGGTTTCTCAACTGCTTCTGAAACTGTAATGTCATCCAATAATTAGGTCAAGTTTTTATATTGCTTCATGCAGATAAAACTTTCTATTTGGCAATCCATAAATACGTGACCTATAATTTTTACGGTTATCAAAATGCACCTGCTTTATTTTGACGTCCTGTATGAAATTGATGATAAAATGTTTCGTATATAATAACAGCTGTGAGTCCTAACAATCCACAGTTGTTTTGACAGTCAATCAAAATGGCAGCTAAAATCATCTTCCTTTGCGCTTCGTCTCTGTTCGTCCAGGTAATTATTACAAATTAAATTATAAATATAAAAATCCTTTATATTCAGATCAGTGATTCATAGATTATTTGTAACAATATAACTTATAGACTATGTGAGTAGGTAATAAAGTACATAATTATGGCAAAAATAATACATTACAAATAAATTAACACCCCCAATGGTTCACCGAACCTTTATCACGTGCAACTCGGTGAACAGCTCGGTGGTTGCTATAGAGTTGGGCGGAATAGAGTTGATCACCCACCATCCTCAGGTCTCGGTTCAAACTTCGTCTCACCCTGTTCACCAGGCAGGCAACCTTTTTCCGCATTAATGCGTAAAAGTCATCCACGCTGACATCGGCAAACATACCCGACGCACTACAGTGCTTGGGAGCCGGAACAGAGACCTGAAGATGTTGTTGTATTGAACACGTAGGGCATCGTAGGACATTACAGCAAGCTTATTATTTTTGAATTAGTTACGGCTTATCACAGGATTTTCTTTATATAGATACATCATTGTCTATTCATCATCATTGCTTAAATTAGATAATAACTTTCTACATAACGACACAAAATATTATTTTTAAGGCGGCTTATGGCCAAATTATCCCCTGCGGTTCTTACGTCACTGGCAACAATGGCATTGTTCTGGGCGGCGCTGGACTGAATACCCTGGATCTGCTCACCCCTGGTTACAACACCATTGGCTTGGCTAACTCTGCGCTGCTGGGCGGTGTGGGCTACGGCTTGGGCGGTGTCGGTTTGGGCTTGGGTGGTGTAGTCCCAAGCTACGGTGCTGGCCTCTTCGGCTACCCTGATCTCATTGGCTACCCTAACCTCGGCGGCATCGGCTCGAGCGGCCCCCTCCCCGTGTCCACCATCTCGCCCATCGGCCCCAGCGGACTCGCCGTGGCGTCGGAGAACGACATCGTAGGCAGTGTACTAGCCAGCGGCACGCTGCCGTTCCTGAGCGCCGTGGCGTTCGAGGGCGCGCTGCCGACGGTTGGCTCCGGCGTCGCCACATGCGGCTGCGGCAACGGCGCTGTCGGTATCCTCAGCGAGGGCTTCCCCGGACCCATCGGAGGCTGCGGCTGCGGTGCATCAGCTCTCTACCCTGGTGCCCTGTACTACTAAATACCTCAATGAAATTTATTCCGGATTAATAAACACAATGGGCTGAGAAGCAGATTCTTTTCCAAATCATTTAGTAACATCTACTTCCTTGTAACACCATAATCATACCTATAATTCCGATTCTCCCTGAGTTCTAAAGAGGTCTAGAGGGCTATTATTGCAATTGCAATAATATATTTTGTAACATCTGCAAATTTTCCAATGATTACGCTTAATATTCAAATTCAAAATATCAAGTTTTGAACCTTCTCATTAGTCGATTATATGCAAATAGTGAAACAAAAATGTTCTTAACCATTTGTCGGTTATTTCTCTATAAGGTCCTCCACTGAAAGAGGAAACAATAATCGATACCTGATTAAGTGTATTTTACTGTACTACGAAGAAGATCAAAAGTGTTGTAAGGCCTATTAAAGCTTTTTTAAACGATCGGAAATGTCGGTTATTTTTAGATGTTCTTTTTACATCAGGAAGCTTTTATTCAAATTTTATTTGTTAGTATTGCGGTACACCATTTGTTGAGAAAGCATCAGCCTGACCAATCATTTAACATCCAAAAGAGGATTGGTCCAAGATGTGAACCTTGAGGTACAATTTAGAAAGCAATATACATGTAGTCATTTGATTTATCCCCTAACAGTTTTACAGTCTTTATTAGAAGATCATTCATTCAATATTTTAAATGACGACCTGACTGGAAGTTCGATTCCCAGAACGGCAAAAAGGGGTATTTTAACTATCTGCAAAAAAATTCAAATAGCGGCTACTGACGGTAATAGTCAATTTAAAAGATACAAATCTCATTATCCTACATATTTTATATTATATTAATGCAAAAGTATGTCAGTTTGTTTATTTGTTCATCTTTCACGCATAAACGACTGAACAGATTTTGATTAAATTAGGCTTCAAGTAGAGTACTAACACATAGGCTACTTTTTATTCCGATATTTCCACGGAAACGGTGAACGGTAAACCACGCAGGTGAAATCGCGGGCGGCGGATAGCTAACCTATCTCGGAACCAAGATTTCTGCGGTTATTGACTTTGTTTGGTATTATGGAATTAAAACAAACATATCTCAGCTCCGATATTACTTAAGGCAAACTCAGATATATCTTTTGATTGTGATGCTTTCAAACAGCAATAGTGGCCGCTGAACAAAAAAAATTTAGCCACTAGTCCATACAAAATTACCCAAACCCCTTTGCGTCCGTTATCTAGTATCCTTATATAAGTTATTAGTAATCTTACCTTAGGCAAGATAATTGATGTGATTATGTTTTAATTTATATATTTATACAATAGAGGAGCAGATTCAGTCCATGACAATCAAAAGCAAAAAATTAAATATTGTAAAAATGTATTAGGCTTATATTGTTAAAGTATTTAACGCCAAGCAATTTAGTAATAAATTCCACCGATGCCGGTGCCAACGGTGGCGTATCCGGGCAGGGCAGTGGGATATGATCCGGGGAAGCCCTCGCTGAGGATACCGACGGCGCCGTTGCCGCAGCCGCACGTGGCTACGCCGGATCCGGCCGTTGGCAGCGCGCCCTCGAACGCCACGGCGCTCAGGAACGGCAGCGTGCCAGTGACTTGTAGAACGCCTTCGATAACGTTCTCCGACGCTACGGCGAGCCCGCTGGGGCCGATGGGCGAGATAGTGGTCACAGGGAGAGGACCGCTCGAGCCGATGGCGCCGAGGCTGGGGTAGCCGACTAGTGTAGGGCTGTAGACATTGCCGAGACCGGCTCCCACCGCACCCACGCCGCCGTACAGACCGACATTGCCGATCGTGTTGATGCCGGGGTTGACCAGACCGACGTTACTCGATAGACCAATGCCGTTGTTGATGCACTGGCTAAAGGCGTTCTGTAAAATTACAAATCATCGTAAATGGCATGCACACCACATGATACGGTGTCCGATGCTGGCGTACGATTGCTGCAAGGTATTGGTGCTGGTCCCATGTTTACACTAGCGTCTTTTATTTGTATTTATTGGAAAGTTTTAGTTTGTATAATTACCTGGACTAATAAGGCTGAGACTATTAAAAGTACGAATTTAGCTGCCATTTTGATGATCAGAATGTAACTATGAAACAATTTTATTTTGCCTCAGTTTTATAGTAAGTCTACGTACATGGCTTATCAGTTTTGAAATGACCTAACATTGACACAATAACTTACAGAATATAATGTCATAAGGAAATCGATAAAACGTTGCATGGTTGATGTAATATTTGTATATAAATAGACTGCCTGCTTACTTGAAAATATATCAGTTTAAAAACATATTTTAAAAGTAAACATGACCTTAACTACCTTCTTCTTGGTCTGCCTTCAGGCTATACTGGTCGCACAGGTAAGTTTGCTTTAGTTTATTACAAACAGTAACAGAAAGATACTTAGTAATGTTTAAAACTCATTACTGTTTAAAAAAACTTTTGGCTCTCTTATCAATATATTTTTTCAATTTTAACAGCTACTTTGGTTTGGTGACAATGATCTAACTTTGATTGAGGCGTTCTTACTTATTTACCTTTATTTTATTTCAGTGCGCCTACTGCCAGATCTTAAACTATGGCTGTGCCGGAACCGGTGGCCTTTTGCCTGGCCTCGGATACAACAACGGCCTTATCAACAACGGCTTGGGTTTGGGCTAAGGCCAAGCTGGTCTGATCGGTGCGGGCCTTAACGGCATTGGCGTTGGCGTCAACGGGCTCGGCGTCGGCGCTGGCTTGCCGCTCGGGTACGCTGGGGTGCCGAGCGTGGCTGCTACGGCCTCCGTGCCCGTCGCCGGCCCGTTCGTCTCTACTGGCGCCGCCGAGCTCGCGGTCGGAGGTGACTTCGGTGTCGGCGGCTCGACCGTGGTCGGCGGACAGCTGCCGGTGGTCGGCGCTGTCAGTTTCGGTGGACAGATACCCGCTGCTGGCGTCGTCTCCATCGCTGGCAACTGTGGTTGTGCCAGTTATCCGCTATAAAGTACAGATACTATTTCCACCTTTAAATAAATGTTAAACTCTGTACTTTTTGTGTTTATTTGATGATCCCTGTGCAAGTCATATATTTATATCATTTGAAATTCTTATGCGAATTCAATTCACATGCGAATTGAAATTCACTGAGCTCTATTTTGTCACGTTTATGAATCATTCGAATACGGTGTTGCCATTTTCTAAAACTTCTTAGACATACTTTATTTTAGAATATTAAAAATGGGAAACTAAATTACATAGCTTTAAAATTACCGTTACTAAATCGGACTTCAATGAAACGAAACTTTCAGTAGCTGTAAACTATCAATATGGCAATGTGATTTACATTAAGTGCTTATCGGCTGTCACTACGGGACGTTGGGAGAATTTCTGTAAAAACTATTACTAAAACAACGTGCTGAACGTTAAACTTTCTACCGATCGAATTATAGTAGAGTGGTTTAAACCATTCACATGTGAATCTTGCGGTTCCTTGTGCGAATAATGTGTATTCTAAATGTCTTTGTCCTCTGTTTCTATATTATTATTCTTTTCACGGCATCATTCCCTACCCGTAAACCCTGTCAGAAAAACAGCGCCTCTGTGTTCATTCGGCCCATCTGTGAATAACACAAAGGAAAAGAAATGCGAATATGAATTAGATAGGGTCTTTATTGACCCCACGCACAATTATGTATGTACTTAGTTACTTTTATGTTTCCGTTGTCTATTACTTTGTTGCCATTTTGCGGGTTTTGATTTGTTTTTTTATACTTTTTTATTCTCTCTTTCTTACTGTCAGTATCGTACAATATGCCTGTGTGTGTCAATAAATGAGTTTCCTGTCTTTTCTTTCTATCTTTCAATTATTCGAATTATTCAAAAATACTTCTCCGGCCTCACTCTGAGCAAAGTCATGTTGTGTGTATGGTGACAAAAAAAAACTAAAGTCAAGAATTTCGATTAATTGAAAAACAAAATAAATTGTCGCCAAAATATTTATTTCCAGAACACACCATAACGTATTGGGTCTAAATGTTATTTCTCCAATCTACATAGGTACAGGTGCGCAGTTTACAGAGGGATCGAGGCACAGCCGCAGTTGCCAGCGATGGAGACGACGCCACCGGCGGGTATCTGGCCGCCGAAGCTGACAGCACCGATGACCGGGATCTGGCCACCGACCACGGTCGTGCCGCCAACGAGAAACTCGCCTCCGACGGCGATATCACCGAAGCCATTGGAGATGAAGGGGCCAGTGACGGGAACGGCGGCAGTAGCAGCCACGCTTGGAACTCCTGCGAGGCCGAGGCCGTATCCTGCCACACCGTTAAGCCCGTATCCTGCCACACCTAAGCCATTGAGGCCGTATCCCGCAACACCTAATCCATTGAGGCCGTATCCCGCTACACCTAAGCCATTGAGGCCGTATCCTGCTAAGCCGTTGAGCCCGATTCCGCCAATACCGTAGCCGATGTTTCCGTAATCATACGCCAATGGCCCTGCGCCGATACATTGACCGAAAACATTCTGTAACAAGAATAAAATACATTACATAATGCACATGCAAGTTAAGACACACATGCAAGGTAAAATATATACAATTTTGTAATGAAAACGGCAAGCCCCTACAGTTATCAATACACCATCGAAATGAGCCCATTACAGAAACTACGTCTGGTACTTTTCTCGGCATTGTGATAGACGCAAAACTAACTTGGCAACAATATGTCGACATAGTATGTCAAAAATTTAATAGGTTGATCTTGTGGGGTAACTCAACAAACATCGATCGGGCTTTCATATTGCAAAAAAAATGTGTAAGATGTTGGAATCCTGTAGGCCTCTTTTTAAGAAATTAAACATTCTTGCTTTACCATCGCTATATATTTTAGAAATTTTGGTATTTGTTAAGAAGAACGCCAATGCAATTTCCGAACATGTAATCTATTCCGGTTAGATATAACATCATCAGCTAGAACTTGTTTTACGAGGAATAGTTACGGCATGTGCATTAAACTATACAATTTACTTCCGATTCGCATTCAAAACCTTCCATTTGTAATTTTCAAACGCATAGTTTTTAAAATTATTTTTTTAAAAATTGATTTTATGACACTCAGGAATTCATAAAGTTTTGCCGTGATGGGTACATTAGGAAAATTGCGAATGATTTATGACTGCTTATGCTTCTTTTTCTTTCCTTTTTTTTACTATAAGTATTTTTTTTCCTTAATTAATGGCTTTTTGTCGATAAATTATTACGCATTTAGCCAATGTCGAGTGAATATTTTTATTAAATAGAAATTTTACGGTAGATTGAGTTAAAAATGGAGTCTCACAACACGTGTTGTTGTGTGAAACTCTTCTATAATTACATTATTGACATCTTAAAATTTGGCATCTTAAATATTGACATTCTAAATTTTGACATGTAAATTTCTGACATCCGACACATCAATAATGGACATCATATTGCAAAGTTGTGTGTATTGTCATGCTGGAAGATGAGAATTGTGTTGTTTCTGGTATGTACTTAGTAATTGATATTTAAATATTGAGCTAGTATTTTTTAATATAATATGATTTAATTTAATTTTATAAATGTTAAATTAAAACACGCATGTACGTACTTGAATAATTTAAGTACTGAACTGTACCGTAATTTATGCAAATAAATATAACTATTACTATAAGAAAATAGATAAAAACGGAGCGTGTCACGACGTTTTTAATTTCGTAAAAATGTATGCTCTAAAACTATTCAAGGCAACTTTAAAAACTTTTTTTTTTCATAAAACTTAGTTCATACAAGAATCCGTCGTCAACAACAATACATTAAGAAATACAATAAAACAATAAGGAATCAATGTGTATTCACCTGGACCAGACAAGCCTGGATGCACAAGAAAAGGAAGGCGAAGGTAGACATGCTGGTTTCTCAACTGCTTCTGAAACTGTAATGTCATCCAATAATTAGGTCAAGTTTTTATACTGCTTCATGCAGATAAAACTTTCTATTTGGCAATCCATAAATACGTGACCTATAATTTTTACGGTTATCAAAATGCACCTGCTTTATTTTGACGTCCTGTATGAAATTGATGATAAAATGTTTCGTATATAATAACAGCTGTGAGTCCTAACAATCCACAGTTGTTTTGACAGTCAATCAAAATGGCAGCTAAAATCATCTTCCTTTGCGCTTCGGCTCTGTTCGTCCAGGTAATTATTATAAATTAAATTATAAATATAAAAATCATTTATTTTCAGATCAGTGATTCATAGATTATTTGTAACAATATAACTTATAGACTATGCGAGTAGGTAATAAAGTACATAATTATGGCAAAAATAATACATTACAAATAAATTAACACCCCCAATGGTTCACCGAACCTTTATCACGTGCAGCTCGGTGAGCAGCTCGGTTGTTGGTATAGAGTTGGGCAGAATAGAGTTGATCACCCACCATCCTCAGGTCTCATTCGAGCTTCGTCTCACCCTGTTCACCAGGCAGGCAACCTTTTTCCGCATTAATGCGTAAAAGTCATCCACGCTGACATCGGCAAACATACCCGACGCACTACAGTAGCTTGGGAGCCGGAACAGAGACCTGAAGATGTCGTTGTATTGAACACGTAGGGCATCGTAGGACATTATAGCAAGCTTATTATTTTTGAATTAGTTACGGCTTTTCACAGGGTTTTTTTTATAAAGATCCATCATTGTCTCATTCATCATCATTGCTTAAATTAGATAATAACTTTCTACATAACGACACAAAATATTATTTTTAAGGCGGCTTATGGCCAAATTATCCCCTGCGGTTCTTACGTCACTGGCAACAATGGCATTGTTCTGGGCGGCGCTGGACTGAATACCCTGGATCTGCTCACCCCTAGTTACAACACCATTGGCTTGGCTAACTCTGCGCTGCTGGGCGGTGTGGGCTACGGCTTGGGCGGTGTCGGTTTGGGCTTGGGTGGTGTAGTCCCAAGCTACGGTGCTGGCCTCCTCGGCTACCCTGATCTCATTGGCTACCCTAACCTCGGCGGCATCGGCTCGAGCGGCCCCCTTCCCGTGTCCACCATCTCGCCCATCGGCCCCAGCGGACTCGCCGTGGCGTCGGAGAACGACATCGTAGGCAGTGTACTAGCCAGCGGCACGCTGCCGTTCCTGAGCGCCGTGGCGTTTGAGGGCGCGCTGCCGACGGTTGGCTCCGGCGTCGCCACGTGCGGCTGCGGCAACGGCGCTGTCGGTATCCTCAGCGAGGGCTTCCCCGGACCCATCGGAGGCTGCGGCTGCGGTGCATCATCTCTCTACCCTGGTGCCCTGTACTACTAAATACCTCAATGAAATTTATTCCGGATTAATAAACACAATGGGCTGAGAAGCAGATTCTTTTCTAAATCTACTTCCTTGTAATACCAAAATTATACCTATAATTCCGATTCTACCTGAGTTCTAAAGAGGTCTAGAGAGCTATTATTGCAATTGCAATAATATATTTTGTAACATCTGCAAATTTTCCAATGATTACGCTTAATATTCAAATTCAAAATATCAAGTTTTGAACCTTCTCATTAGTCGATTATATGCAAATAGTGAAACAAAAATGTTCTTAACCATTTGTCGGTTATTTCTCTATAAGGTCCTCCACTGAAAGAGGAAACAATAATCGATACCTGATTAAGTGTATTTTACTGTACTACGAAGAAGATCAAAAGTGTTGTAAGGCCTATTAAAGCTTTTTTAAACGATCGGAAATGTCGGTTATTTTTAGATGTTCTTTTTACATCAGGAAGCTTTTATTCAAATGTTATTTGTTAGTATTGCGGTACTCCATTTGTTGAGAAAGCATCAGCCTGACCAATCATTTAACATCCAAAAGAGGATTGGTCCAAGATGTGAACCTTGAGGTACAATTTAGAAAGCAATATACATGTAGTCATTTGATTTATCCCCTAACAGTTTTACAGTCTTTATTAGAAGATCATTCATTTAATATTTTAAATGACGACCTGACTGGAAGTTCGATTCCCGGAACGGCAAAAAGGGGTATTTTAACTATCTGCAAAAAAATTCAAATAGCGGCTACTGACGGTAATAGTCAATTTTAAAGATACAAATCTCATTATCCTACATATTTTATATTATATTAATGCAAAAGTATGTCAGTTTGTTTATTTGTTCATCTTTCACGCATAAACGACTGAACAGATTTTGATTAAATTAGGCTTCAAGTAGAGTACTAACACATAGGCTACTTTTTATTCCGATATTTCCACGGAAACGGTGAACGGTAAACCACGCAGGTGAAATCGCGGGCGGCGGATAGCTAAACTATCTCGGAACCAAGATTTCTGCGGTTATTGACTTTGTTTGGTATTATGGAATTAAAACAAACATATCTCAGCTCCGATATTACTTAAGGCAAACTCAGATATATCTTTTGATTGAGTGCTTTCAAACAGCAATAGTGGCCGCTGAACAAAAAAAATTAAGCCACTAGTCCATACAAAATTACCCAAACCCCTTTGCGTCCGTTATCTAGTATCCTTATATAAGTTATTAGTAATCTTACCTTGGGCAAGATAATTGATGTGATTATGTTTTAATTTATATATTTATACAATAGAGGATCAGATTCAGTCCATGACAATCAAAAGCAAAAAATTAAATATTGTAAAATGTATTAGGCTTATATTGTTAAAGTATTTAACGCCAAGCAATTTAGTAATAAATTCCACCGATGCCGGTGCCAACGGTGGCGTATCCGGGCAGGGCAGTGGGATAAGATCCGGGGAAGGGGCCGGGGAAGCCCTCGCTGAGGATACCGACAGCGCCGTTGCCGCAGCCGCACGTGGCTACGCCGGATCCGGCCGTTGGCAGCGCGCCCTCGAACGCCACGGCGCTCAGGAACGGCAGCGTGCCAGTGACTTGTAGAACGCCTTCGATAACGTTCTCCGACGCTACGGCGAGCCCGCTGGGGCCGATGGGCGAGATAGTGGTCACAGGGAGAGGACCGCTCGAGCCGATGGCGCCGAGGCTGGGGTAGCCGACTAGTGTAGGGCTGTAGACATTGCCGAGACCTGCTCCCACCGCACCCACGCCGCCGTACAGACCGACATTGCCGATCGTGTTGATGCCGGGGTTGACCAGACCGACGTTACTCGCTAGACCAATGCCGTTGTTGATGCACTGGCTAAAGGCGTTCTGTAAAATTACAAATGATCGTAAATGGCATGCACACCACATGATACGGTGTCCGATGCTGGCGTACGATTGCTGCTTGATATTGCAAATAAATGATTACAAAAACTAGTCAAATTGGAAGAAATTGGCAGCAAGGAATTGGTGCTGGTGCCATGTTTACACTAGCGTCTTTTATTTTTATTTATTGGAAAGTTTTAGTTTGTATAATTACCTGGACTAATACGGCTGAGACTACAAAAAGTACGAATTTAGCTGCCATTTCGATGATCAGAATGTAACTATGAAACAATTTAATTTTGCCTCAGTTTTATAGTAAGTCTACGAACATGGCTTATCAGTTTTGAAATGACCTAACATTGACACAATAACTTACAGAATATAATGGCATAAGGAAATCGATAAAACGTTGCATGCTTGATGTAATATTTGTATATAAATAGACTGCCTGCTTACTTGAAAATATATCAGTTTAAAAACATATTTTAAAAATAAACATGACTTCAACTACCTTCTTCTTGGTCTCCCTTCAGGCTATACTGGTCGCACAGGTAAGTTTGCTTTAGTTTATTACAAACAGTAACAGAAAGATACTTAGTAATGTTTAAAACTCATTACTGTTTAAAAAAAACTTTTGGCTCTCTTATCAATATATTTTTTCAATTTTAACTGCTGCTTTGGTTTGGTGACAATGATCTAACTTTGATTGAGGCGTTCTTACTTATTTACCTTTATTTTATTTCAGTGCGCCTACTGCCAGATCTTAAACTATGGCTGTGCCGGAAACGGTGGCCTTTTGCCTGGCCTCGGATACAACAACGGCCTTATCAACAACGGCTTGGGTTTGGGGTACGGCCAAGCTGGTCTGATCGGTGCGGGCCTTAACAGCATTGGCGTTGGCGTCAACGGGCTCGGCGTCGGCGCTGGCTTGCCGCTCGGGTACGCTGGGGTGCCGAGCGTGGCTGCTACGGCCACCGTGCCCGTTGCCGGCCCATTCGTCTCTACTGGCGCCGCCGAGCTCGCGGTCGGAGGTGACTTCGGTGTCGGCGGCTCGACCGTGGTCGGCGGCCAGGTGCCGGTGGTCGGCGCTGTCAGTTTCGGCGGACAGATACCCGCTGCTGGTGTTGTCTCCATCGCTGGCAACTGCGGTTGTGCCAGTTATCCGCTATAAAGTACAGATACTATTAACCAGTTTTAAATAAATGTTAAACTCTGTACTTTTTGTGTTTATTTGATGATCCCTGTTCATATTTTTAAATCTTTTGAAATTCTTATGCAAATTCAATTCACATGCGAATTGAAATTCACTGAGTTCTATTTTGTCACGTTTATAAATCATTCGAATACGGTGTTGCCATTTTCTTAAGCTCCTTAGACATACTTTATTTTAGAATATTAAAAATGGGAAACTAAATTACCGTTACTAAATCGGACTTCAATGAAACGAAACTTTCAGTAGCTGTAAACTATCAATATGTCAATGTGATTAACATTAAGTGCTTAACGGCTGTCACTACGAGACGTTGGGAGAATTTCTGTAAAAACCATTACTAAAACAAACGTGCTGAACGTTAAACTTTCTACCGATCGAATTATAATAGACCATTCACATGTGAATCTTGCGGTTCCTTGTGCGAATAATGTGTATTCTAAATGTCTTTGTCCTCTGTTTCTATCTTATTATTCTTTTCACGGCATCATTCCCTACCCGTAAACCCTGTCAGAAAAACAGCGCCTCTGTGTTCATTCGGCCCATCTGTGAATAACACAGAGGAAAAAAAATTCGAATATGAATTAGATAGGGTTTTTATTGACCCCACGCATAATTATGTATGTACTTAGTTACCTTTATGTTTCCGTTGTCTATTACTTTGTTGCCATTTTGCGGGTTTTGATTTGTTTTTATATACTTTTTTATTCTCTCTTTCTTACTGTCTGTATCGTATTATATGCCTGTTTGTGTCAATAAATGAGTTTCCTGTCTTTTCTTTCTATCTTTCAATTATTCGAAATATTCAAAAATACTTCTCCGGCCTCAATCCGAGCAAAGTCATGTTGTGTGTATGGTGACAAAAAAATACTAAAGTCAAGAATTTCGATTTAATTGAAAAACGAAATAAATTGTCGCCAAAATATTTATTTCCAGAACACACCATAACGTATTGGGTCTAAATGTTATTTCTCCAATCTACATAGGTACAGGTGCGCAGTTTACAGAGGGATCGAGGCACAGCCGCAGTTGCCAGCGATGGAGACGACGCCACCGGCGGGTATCTGGCCGCCGAAGCTGACAGCACCGATGACCGGGATCTGGCCACCGACCACGGTCGTGCCGCCAACGAGAAACTCGCCTCCGACGGCGATATCACCGAAGCCATTGGAGATGAAGGGGCCAGTGACGGGAACGGCGGCAGTAGCAGCCACGCTTGGAACTCCTGCGAGGCCGAGGCCGTATCCTGCCACACCGTTAAGCCCGTATCCTGCCACACCTAAGCCATTGAGGCCGTATCCCGCAACACCTAATCCATTGAGGCCGTATCCCGCTACACCTAAGCCATTGAGGCCGTATCCTGCTAAGCCGTTGAGCCCGATTCCGCCAATACCGTAGCCGATGTTTCCGTAATCATACGCGAATGGCCCTGCGCCGATACATTGACCGAAAACATTCTGTAACAAGAATAAAATACATTACATAATGCTTATGCAAGTTAACACACACATGCAAGGTAAAATATATCGTCAGTGGAAAGGCAAAATTACTGAAACGCCAAAACACCATTTCGAGAAAAAGCCATTTAAAGTTTTTTTTTTTCACAAAAAAAATCATATCTTTTTACCATATCATCCGATTTTAATAAACTAACTTGATTTAGGCAAATTTTTTTCTTCTTTTATTTTTAATATTATGATGGCTCAGGTTTTGAATGAAAGTTTAGGAAATAATTGGCGTTTCAGTAAAAGCAGCCTCATTTCAGAGCAAGGCAGATTTACTTAAAGTCGTCAAGTTAAATTTTATATGTAGTTTAAAATTTCTGATAACACAGAAATAAAGAAATTGAAGTATGGAAAAATACTTATAATATAAGTATACTGCTAAGCTGGTAAACCAGAGTCACTTCCGGGACACGTCTTCCATTTTCATGCGTCTATCACAACGTCTTAAAAGGTGATCAGTATTTATGTTACTTTGCTATAATGACTTAAAAGTAAGTTTGTCGTACTTCTATTGCGGGTTAAATGACGTTATATGTTAATAGTACTTTGGAACTACAATAAAAATACTAAAGACTGATTATATACTAAAAAAAGATATTTTCCATTTTACTGAAGTACACATATTAAAGTCGGTAATATAGGTACTCGAAACATTATGTTACCAATACAGACGTCATTATAAAAAAAGTGGATAATGGAACATTATTTAAAAGAACAGCAACAAATCATTGAGATCATAACGCCGCCTAATGCTCCTTTGAATCAAAATGAGGAGTATATGCCGATGCAAAATTAACACTTAATTATGTGACGGGCAGAAGAAATTGTATTCCTTCGCCAAATAGAGGAAATCTGAATAAGGGGAAATTCAGTTCTCGTAAGGGCCTCAGCTGTGGAGGTTATGGATACACACTAATGGACAGAGGTCACATAAACTTTCTCTAAGAAAACCTCAACCACTGCGCCACTCCATGATCCAGTCGGCGACGGAGTGGTTGATCGACGTAGGTAATTGTAATTGCGGAACCCTACTGTGTATCAAATCGTTCCTACTAGGCTTGTGATACTAAGGACAAGGGGGCAGTAGTGATCCCATCCCACAGACACTATTCTTCTCCACTCACAATTAAGGAAATGGGACCGGGATACGTGGTTGCCACTTGGAATGGGTTGAATATAGTAGGATAGGAACATA
The DNA here is from genome assembly GCA_910589605.1 of Chrysoteuchia culmella. Taxonomy (NCBI): domain Eukaryota; kingdom Metazoa; phylum Arthropoda; class Insecta; order Lepidoptera; family Crambidae; genus Chrysoteuchia; species Chrysoteuchia culmella. Next base: position 3,560,758 of record OU342669.1, read on the forward strand.
CTTCTCGCCATACAAAGATTTATCAGATCTTCAAATTTGGCTGAAAATTTTTATGGTGTCATAGGTTGTCTGACCCCAATACCAGTTATAGTACTAGGCGACGTTAACGCCAAGGATGCGGCCTTGTGGTCACCGACAAGGCAGAAGCAGTCCTTGGTTGGTCTGCGCAATGGGATTGGCAGTAGTAAACTCAAACTCAAATACTTTATTCAGTTTAGGTTGTTACAAGCACTTAAGAACGTCTGAAAGCTACGCCATTGGTTTACAAACCCTACGGCAGGAGACCTTGTAACTCGTCAAGGGCTGTTTTTTGACCCTGTTTCATTTCACACAACATACAGAATTGTAGTGTAGCAAACTGGGAATTTCTTTTCGAAGATGAGGTGATAATTGGTGGATCACACACAATCAACTTCACCTCCTCTGCACTAGCCAACCTTGTAAATAAGATGAAAAGCCATCGAATATGTGGAAACATTTTCAGTGCCGTGTCCTGAGTACGAGTTTGTCAAATCATATTTGTTCGAAAACTATCTCCAAAAGTGCCAGGAAGATGGAAAAATGTCTGTCGGCTATAATACGCCTCAATGGCAAGAGTAAGAAATCCCCCACCAAGAAACGGGTATATTGGTGGAATGAGGAGGTGGCCACTTCGCGAATATCCTGTGTAAGAGCCAAAAGGTCCTATATGCGTCACCGCTATAGTAGAAGAAGAAGGGATTTTGACATAGAGGAAGAGCTGTATCAGGTTCATAACACAGGCAAAAACGGGACGGCCCTACAGAATTGGAACAAAGCAAATCACGCCAATCAGCATCACCGACCGACACTTTCAATCCCGAACTACTGCAGGAGATAATTTCTACCGTTTCCATCAGAGCTGCCAAAATTTCCTCTCCTCACTGCCGTCGCAGCGATGAATGATGTATAAATTGGAGGAATACTCGCAATATACGCTTGAGGAATTAGAGCTGGCCATGCACCGACTAAGGGGGAAAAGAAGGACCCGGGGTCCTAACGGCGTGCCAGAACGTATTCTCTCCATAGCATTTAATCACCTCGATTATTATGTTGAGCTCCTGAACACGTTCCTGGAAGCCCTATTTTCGCGGGTCTGGAAACAGGGTAAATTTCGTCTTTTGACAAAAGACGGACGACCCCTCGGCCTATCACCCTATAGGCCCCTTAATGAGCTGGTTAAGGTTTTTTTCAAGATTAAATTAGAAGGGTTATACAGCATCTAGAGACTAATGGGTCAAACCTTTCCAATAACCAATACGGATTCAAGAGGGGAGCGTTATTGATAGGTTTCGTCTTATTGGGTTGGAAGTCATGGTCCACAAGAGCGAAGTCATTCTGTTTCATGGGCACATATCAGGGTAGTAGGTCTTAGGGTAAATATTAAATCCCATTTAAAATTTAGGGGCTGGTGTTGGATAGTCATTTAGAGAAAATTTACTCCCAATTCCCAAATAAAGTTGCTGATAGCTCACAATCTTGCTCCATAAAAGTAAGGCTAAATTACTGAAACGCCCATTTCCTCGATAAAAATGATTTTCCATATCTTCTTAAAGCCTACAAAGTTCCTCAGTAGCAGTCAGAAAGTAGTAAAGCAAAATTACTTAAACGCCATACCTTTTCCGATTGACGTAATCAAAATCACTTATCTTAGATTATCTCTAATCACAAGAAGAGCAAAAATACTAAGGCTGCATCGATAAAAAAAAGGAGAAAGTCAATTTTACTTAGAAAGACAATTGTGAATTTATAGGAATTAAATATGACTTAAACGCCACTCGTTAAAAAAAGACCGAAAAATGTGTCGCTTCAGTAATTAGCAAACAAAGAAAATCGCCTTTTTATCGGTTACTGAAGCGCCACAAAAGTGCTCTGATTAGAATGATACCTAGATAGATCGACGCAGAAAAATTCACTGATTCCGAATATATATATAACTCATTTTGGCCAAATTGGCGTTTAAGTAATTTTGCCTTTCCACTGACGATATACAATTTTGTAATAAAAACGGCAAGCCCCTACAGTTATCAATACACCATCGAAATGAGCCCATTACAGAAACTACGTCTGGTACTTTTCTCGGCATTGTGATAGACGCAAAACTAACTTGGCAACAATATGTCGACATAGTATGTCAAAAAATTAATAGGTTGATCTTGTGGGGTAACTCAACAAACATCGATCGGGCTTTCATATTGCAAAAAAAATGTGTAAGATGTTGGAATCCTGTAGGCCTCTTTTTAAGAAATTAAACATTCTTGCTTTACCATCGCTATATATTTTAGAAATTTTGGTATTTGTTAAGAAGAACGCCAATGCAATTTCCGAACATGTAATCTATTCCGGTTAGATATACCATCATCAGCTAGAACTTGTTTTACGAGGAATAGTTACGGCATGTGCATTAAACTATACAATTTACTTCCGATTCGCATTCAAAACCTTCCATTTGTAATTTTCAAACGCATAGTTTTTAAAATCCTCGTTTAAAATTGATTTTATGACACTCAGGAATTCATAAAGTTTTGCCGTGATGGGTACATTAGGAAAATTGCGAATGATTTATGACTGCTTATGCTTCTTTTTCTTTCCTTTTTTTTACTATAAGTATTTTTTTTCCTTAATTAATGGCTTTTTGTCGATAAATTATTACGCATTTAGCCAATGTCGAGTGAATATTTTTATTAAATAGAAATTTTACGGTAGATTGAGTTAAAAATGGAGTCTCACAACACGTGTTGTTGTGTGAAACTCTTCTATAATTACATTATTGACATCTTAAAATTTGGCATCTTAAATATTGACATTCTAAATTTTGACATGTAAATTTCTGACATCCGACACATCAATAATGGACATCATATTGCAAAGTTGTGTGTATTGTCATGCTGGAAGATGAGAATTGTGTTGTTTCTGGTATGTACTTAGTAATTGATATTTAAATATTGAGCTAGTATTTTTTAATATAATAATATGATTTAATTTAATTTTATAAATGTTAAATTAAAACACGCATGTACGTACTTGAATAATTTAAGTACTGAACTGTACCGTATTTTATGCAAATAAATATAACTATTACTATAAGAAAATAGATAAAAACGGAGCGTGTCACGACGTTTTTAATTTCGTAAAAATGTATGCTCTAAAACTATTCAAGGCAACTTTAAAAACGTTTTTTTTTCATAAAACTTAGTTCATACAAGAATCCGTCGTCAACAACAATACATTAAGAAATACAATAAAAAAATAAGGAATCAATGTGTATTCACCTGGACCAGACAAGCCTGGATGCACAAGAAAAGGAAGGCGAAGGTAGACATGATGATTTCTCAACTGCTTCTGAAACTGTAATGTCATCCAATAATTAGGTCAAGTTTTTATATTGCTTCATGCAGATAAAACTTTCTATTTGGCAATCCATAAATACGTGACCTATAATTTTTACGGTTATCAAAATGCACCTGCTTTATTTTGACGTCCTGTATGAAATTGATGATAAAATGTTTCGTATATAATAACAGCTGTGAGTCCTAACAATCCACAGTTGTTTTGACAGTCAATCAAAATGGCAGCTAAAATCATCTTCCTTTGCGCTTCGGCTCTGTTCGTCCAGGTAATTATTATAAATTAAATTATAAATATAAAAATCATTTATTTTCAGATCAGTGATTCATAGATTATTTGTAACAATATAACATATAGACTATGCGAGTAGGTAATAAAGTATATAATTATGGCAAAAATAATACATTACAAATACATTAACACCCCCAATGGTTCACCGAACCTTTATCACGTGCAGCTCGGTGAGCAGCTCGGTTGTTGGTATAGAGTTGGGCAGAATAGAGTTGATCACCCACCATCCTCAGGTCTCATTCGAGCTTCGTCTCACCCTGTTCACCAGGCAGGCAACCTTTTTCCGCATTAATGCGTAAAAGTCATCCACGCTGACATCGGCAAACATACCCGACGCACTACAGTAGCTTGGGAGCCGGAACAGAGACCTAAAGATGTCGTTGTATTGAACACGTAGGGCATCGTAGGACATTATAGCAAGTTTATTATTTTTGAATTAGTTACGGCTTTTCACAGGGTTTTTTTTATAAAGATCCATCATTGTCTCATTCATCATCATTGCTTAAATTAGATAATAACTTTCTACATAACGACACAAAATATTATTTTTAAGGCGGCTTATGGCCAAATTATCCCCTGCGGTTCTTACGTCACTGGCAACAATGGCATTGTTCTGGGCGGCGCTGGACTGAATACCCTGGATCTGCTCACCCCTGGTTACAACACCATTGGCTTGGCTAACTCTGCGCTGCTGGGCGGTGTGGGCTACGGCTTGGGCGGTGTCGGTTTGGGCTTGGGTGGTGTAGTCCCAAGCTACGGTGCTGGCCTCCTCGGCTACCCTGATCTCATTGGCTACCCTAACCTCGGCGGCATCGGCTCGAGCGGCCCCCTTCCCGTGTCCACCATCTCGCCCATCGGCCCCAGCGGACTCGCTGTGGCGTCGGAGAACGACATCGTAGGCAGTGTACTAGCCAGCGGCACGCTGCCGTTCCTGAGCGCCGTGGCGTTTGAGGGCGCGCTGCCGACGGTTGGCTCCGGCGTCGCCACGTGCGGCTGCGGCAACGGCGCTGTCGGTATCCTCAGCGAGGGCTTCCCCGGACCCATCGGAGGCTGCGGCTGCGGTGCATCATCTCTCTACCCTGGTGCCCTGTACTACTAAATACCTCAATGAAATTTATTCCGGATTAATAAACACAATGGGCTGAGAAGCAGATTCTTTTCTAAATCTACTTCCTTGTAATACCAAAATTATACCTATAATTCCGATTCTCCCTGAGTTCTAAAGAGGTCTAGAGAGCTATTATTGCAATTGCAATAATATATTTTGTAACATCTGCAAATTTTCCAATGATTACGCTTAATATTCAAACTCAAAATATCAAGTTTTGAACCTTGTCATTAGTCGATTATATGCAAATAGTGAAACAAAAATGTTCGTAACCATTTGTCGGTTATTTCTCTATAAGGTCCTCCACTGAAAGAGGAAACAATAATCGATACCTGATTAAGTGTATTTTACTGTACTACGAAGAAGATCAAAAGTGTTGTAAGGCCTATTAAAGCTTTTTTAAACGATCGGAAATGTCGGTTATTTTTAGATGTTCTTTTTACATCAGGAAGCTTTTATTCAAATTTTATTTGTTAGTGTTGCGGTACACCATTTGTTGAGAAAGCATCAGCCTAACCAATCATTTAACATCCAAAAGAGGATTGGTCCAAGATGTGAACCTTGAGGTACAATTTAGAAAGCAATATACATGTAGTCATTTGATTTATCCCCTAACAGTTTTACAGTCTTTATTAGAAGATCATTCATTCAATATTTTAAATGACGACCTGACTGGAAGTTCGATTCCCGGAACGGCAAAAAGGGGTATTTTAACTATCTGCAAAAAAATTCAAATAGCGGCTACTGACGGTAATAGTCAATTTTAAAGATACAAATCTCATTATCCTACATATTTTATATTATATTAATGCAAAAGTATGTCAGTTTGTTTATTTGTTCATCTTTCACGCATAAACGACTGAACAGATTTTGATTAAATTAAGCTTCAAGTAGAGTACTAACACATAGGCTACTTTTTATTCCGATATTTCCACGGAAACGGTGAACGGTAAACCACGCAGGTGAAATCGCGGGCGGCGGATAGCTAAACTATCTCGGAACCAAGATTTCTGCGGTTATTGACTTTGTTTGGTATTATGGAATTAAAATCAACATATCTCAGCTCCGATATTACTTAAGGCAAACTCAGATATATCTTTTGATTGTGATGCTTTCAAACAGCAATAGTGGCCGCTGAACAAAAAAAATTAAGCCACTATTCCATACAAAATTACCCAAACCCCTTTGCGTCCGTTATCTAGTATCCTTATATAAGTTATTAGTAATCTTACCTTGGGCAAGATAATTGATGTGATTATGTTTTAATTTATATATTTATACAATAGAGGAGCAGATTCAGTCCATGACAATCAAAAGCAAAAAATTAAATATTGTAAAAATGTATTAGGCTTATATTGTTAAAGTATTTAACGCCAAGCAATTTAGTAATAAATTCCACCGATGCCGGTGCCAACGGTGGCGTATCCGGGCAGGGCAGTGGGATAAGATCCGGGGAAGGGGCCGGGGAAGCCCTCGCTGAGGATACCGACGGCGCCGTTGCCGCAGCCGCACGTGGCTACGCCGGATCCGGCCGTTGGCAGCGCGCCCTCGAACGCCACGGCGCTCAGGAACGGCAGCGTGCCAGTGACTTGTAGAACGCCTTCGATAACGTTCTCCGACGCTACGGCGAGCCCGCTGGGGCCGATGGGCGAGATAGTGGTCACAGGGAGAGGACCGCTCGAGCCGATGGCGCCGAGGCTGGGGTAGCCGACTAGTGTAGGGCTGTAGACATTGCCGAGACCGGCTCCCACCGCACCCACGCCGCCGTACAGACCGACATTGCCGATCGTGTTGATGCCGGGGTTGACCAGACCGACGTTACTCGATAGACCAATGCCGTTGTTGATGCACTGGCTAAAGGCGTTCTGTAAAATTACAAATCATCGTAAATGGCATGCACACCACATGATACGGTGTCCGATGCTGGCGTACGATTGCTGCAAGGTATTGGTGCTGGTCCCATGTTTACACTAGCGTCTTTTATTTGTATTTATTGGAAAGTTTTCGTTTGTATAATTACCTGGACTAATACGGCTGAGACTATTAAAAGTACGAATTTAGCTGCCATTTTGATGATCAGAATGTAACTATGAAACAATTTTATTTTGCCTCAGTTTTATAGTAAGTCTACGTACATGGCTTATCAGTTTTGAAATGACCTAACATTGACACAATAACTTACAGAATATAATGTCATAAGGGAAATCGATAAAACGTTGCATGGTTGATGTAATATTTGTATATAAATAGACTGCCTGCTTACTTGAAAATATATCAATTTAAAAACATATTTTAAAAATAAACATGACCTTAACTACCTTCTTCTTGGTCTGCCTTCAGGCTATACTGGTCGCACAGGTAAGTTTGCTTTAGTTTATTACAAACAGTAACAGAAAGATACTTAGTAATGTTTAAAACTCATTACTGTTTAAAAAAACTTTTGGTTCTCTTATCAATATATTTTTTCAATTTTAACAGCTGCTTTGGTTTGGTGACAATGATCTAACTTTGATTGAGGCGTTCTTACTATTTACCTTTATTTTATTTCAGTGCGCCTACTGCCAGATCTTAAACTATGGCTGTGCCGGAAACGGTGGCCTTTTGCCTGGCCTCGGATACAACAACGGCCTTATCAACAACGGCTTGGGTTTGGGCTACGGCCAAGCTGGTCTGATCGGTGCGGGCCTTAACGGCATTGGCGTTGGCGTCAACGGGCTCGGCGTCGGCGCTGGCTTGCCGCTCGGGTACGCTGGGGTGCCGAGCGTGGCTGCTACGGCCTCCGTGCCCGTCGCCGGCCCGTTCGTCTCTACTGGCGCCGCCGAGCTCGCGGTCGGAGGTGACTTCGGTGTCGGCGGCTCGACCGTGGTCGGCGGACAGCTGCCGGTGGTCGGCGCTGTCAGCTTCGGTGGACAGATACCCGCTGCTGGCGTCGTCTCCATCGCTGGCAACTGTGGTTGTGCCAGTTATCCGCTATAAAGTACAGATACTATTTCCACCTTTAAATAAATGTTAAACTCTGTACTTTTTGTGTTTATTTGATGATGTCTGTTCAAGTCATATATTTATATCATTTGAAATTTTTATGCGAATTCAATTCACATGCGAATTGAAATTCACTGAGCTCTATTTTGTCACGTTTATGACTCATTCGAATACGGTGTTGCAATTTTCTTAAACTTCTTACACATACTTTATTTTATAATATTAAAAATGGGAAACTAAATTTCCATAGCTTTAAAATTACCGTTACTAAATCGGACTTCAATGAAACGAAACTTTCAGTAGCTGTAAACTATCAATATGTTAATGTGATTAACATTAAGTGCTTAACGGCTGTCACTATGGGACGTTGGGAGAATTTCTGTAAAAACCATTACTAAAACAAACGTGCTGAACGTTAAACTTTCTACCGATCGAATTATAATAGAGTGGCTCAAACCATTCACATGTGAATCTTGCGGTTCCTTGTGCGAATAATGTGTATTCTAAATGTCTTTGTCCTCTGTTTCTATCTTATTATTCTTTTCACGGCATCATTCCCTACCCGTAAACCCTGTCAGAAAAACAGCGCCTCTGTGTTCATTCGGCCCATCTGTGAATAACACAAAGGAAAAAAATGCGAATATGAATTAGATAGGGTCTTTATTGACCCCACGCATAATTATGTATGTACTTAGTTACCTTTATGTTTCCGTTGTCTATTACTTTGTTGCCATTTTGCGGGTTTTGATTTGTTTTTTTATACTTTTTTATTCTCTCTTTCTTACTGTCTGTATCGTATAATATGCCTGTGTGTGTCAATAAATGAGTTTCCTGTCTTTTCTTTCTTTCTTTCAATAATTCGAATAATTCAAAAATACTTCTCCGGCCTCACTCCGAGCAAAGTCATGTTGTGTGTATTGTGACAAAAAAATACGAAAGTCAAGAATTTCGATTTAATTGAAAAACAAAATAAATTGTCGCCAAAATATTTATTTCCAGAACACACCATAACGTATTGCGTCTAAATGTTATTTCTCCAATCTACATAGGTACAGGTGCGCAGTTTACAGAGGGATCGAGGCACAGCCGCAGTTGCCAGCGATGGAGACGACGCCACCGGCGGGTATCTGGCCGCCGAAGCTGACAGCACCGATGACCGGGATCTGGCCACCGACCACAGTCGTACCGCCGACGAGAAACTCGCCTCCGACGGCGATATCACCGAAGCCATTGGAGATGAAGGGGCCAGTGACGGGAACGGCGGCAGTAGCAGCCACGCTTGGAACTCCTGCGAGGCCGAGGCCGTATCCTGCCACACCGTTAAGCCCGTATCCTGCCACACCTAAGCCATTGAGGCCATATCCCGCAACACCTAATCCATTGAGGCCGTATCCCGCTACACCTAAGCCATTGAGGCCGTATCCTGCTAAGCCGTTGAGCCCGATTCCGCCAATACCGTAGCCGATGTTTCCGTAATCATACGCCAATGGCCCTGCGCCGATACATTGACCGAAAACATTCTGTAACAAGAATAAAATACATTACATAATGCACATGCAAGTTAAGACACACATGCAAGGTAAAATATATACAACTTTGTAATAAAAACGGCAAGCCCCTACAGTTATCAATACACCATCGAAATGAGCCCATTACAGAAACTACGTCTGGTACTTTTCTCGGCATTGTGATAGACGCAAAACTAACTTGGCAACAATATGTCGACATAGTATGTCAAAAAATTAATAGGTTGATCTTGTGGGGTAACTCAACAAACATCAATCGGGCTTTCATATTGCAAAAAAAAATGTGTAAGATGTTGGAATCCTGTAGGCCTCTTTTTAAGAAATTAAACATTCTTGCTTTACCATCGCTATATATTTTAGAAATTTTGGTATTTGTTAAGAAGAACGAAAATGCAATTTCCGAACATGTAATCCATTCCGGTTAGCTATACCACCATCAGCTAGAACTTGTTTCACGAGGAATAGTTACGGCATGTGCATTAAACTATACTATTTACTTCCGATTCGCATTCAAAACCTTCCATTTGTAATTTTCAAACGCATAGTTTTTAAAATCCTCGTTTAAAATTGATTTAATGACACTCAGGAATTCATAAAGTTTTGCCGTGATGGGTACATTAGGATAATTAATTGCGAATGATTTGTGACTGCTTATGCTTCTTTTTCTTTCCTTTTTTTTACTATAAGTATTTTTTTTCCTTAATTAATGGCTTTTTGTCGATAAATTATTACGCATTTAGCCAATGTCGAGTGAATATTTTTATTAAATAGAAATTTTACGGTAGATTGAGTTAAAAATGGAGTCTCACAACACGTGTTGTTGTGTGAAACTCTTCTATAAGTACATTATTGACATCTTAAAATTTGACATCTTAAATATTGACATTCTAAATTTTGACATGTAAATTTCTGACATCCGACACATCAATAATGGACATCATACTGCAAAGTTGTGTGTATTGTCATGCTGGAAGATGAGAATTGTGTTGTTTCTTGTATGTACTTAGTAATTGATATTTAAATATTGAGCTAGTACTTTTTTATATAATATGATTCAATTTAATTTTATAAATGTTAAATTAAAACACGCACGTATGTACTTGAATAATTTAAGTACTGAACTGTACCGTAATTTATGCAAATAAATATAACTATTACTATTACTATAAGAAAATAGATAAAAACGGAGCGTATCACAACTTTTTTTTTTCGTAAAAATGTATGCTCTAAAGCTATTCAAGGCAACTTTAAAAACTTTTTTTTTCATAAAACTTAGTTCATACAAGAATCGGTCGTCAACAACAATACATTAACAAATACAATAAAAAATAAGGTATCAATATGTATTCACCTGGACCAGACAAGCCTGGATGCACAAGAATATGAAGGCGAAGGTAGACATGCTGGTTTCTCAACTGCTTCTGAAACTGTAATGTCATCCAATAATTAGGTCAAGTTTTTATATTGCTTCATGCAGATAAAATTTTCTATTTGGCAATCCACAAATACGTGACCTATAATTTTTACGGTTATCAAAATGCACCTGCTTTATTTTGACGTCCTTTATGAAATTGATGATAAAATGTTTCGTATATAATAACAGCTGTGAGTCCTAAAAATCCACAGTTGTTTTGACAGTCAATCAAAATGGCAGCTAAAATCATCTTCCTTTGCGCTTCGGCTCTGTTCGTCCAGGTAATTATTACAAATTAAATTATAAATATAAAAATCCTTTATTTTCAGATCAGTGATTCATAGATTATTTGTAACAATATAACTTATAGACTATGTGAGTAGGTAATAAAGTACATAATTATGGCAAAAATAATACATTACAAATAAATTAACACCCCCAATGGTTCACCGAACCTTTATCACGTGCAGCTCGGTGAGCAGCTCGGTTGTTGCTATAGAGTTGGGCGGAATAGAGTTGATCACCCACCATCCTCAGGTCTCGGTTCAAACTTCGTCTCACCCTGTTCACCAGGCAGGCAACCTTTTTCCGCATTAATGCGTAAAAGTCATCCACGCTGACATCGGCAAAAATACCCGACGCACTACAGTGCTTGGGAGCCGGAACAGAGACCTGAAGATGTTGTTGTATTGAACACGTAGGGCATCGTAGGACATTACAGCAAGCTTATTATTTTTGAATTAGTTACGGCTTTTCACAGGGTTTTCTTTATATAGATACATCATTGTCTATTCATCATCATTGCTTAAATTAGATAATAACTTTCTACATAACGACACAAAATATTATTTTTAAGGCGGCTTATGGCCAAATTATCCCCTGCGGTTCTTACGTCACTGGCAACAATGGCATTGTTCTGGGCGGCGCTGGACTGAATACCCTGGATCTGCTCACCCCTGGTTACAACACCATTGGCTTGGCTAACTCTGCGCTGCTGGGCGGTGTGGGCTACGGCTTGGGCGGTGTCGGTTTGGGCTTGGGTGGTGTAGTCCCAAGCTACGGTGCTGGCCTCTTCGGCTACCCTGATCTCATTGGCTACCCTAACCTCGGCGGCATCGGCTCGAGCGGCCCCCTCCCCGTGTCCACCATCTCGCCCATCGGCCCCAGCGGACTCGCCGTGGCGTCGGAGAACGACATCGTAGGCAGTGTACTAGCCAGCGGCACGCTGCCGTTCCTGAGCGCCGTGGCGTTCGAGGGCGCGCTGCCGACGGTTGGCTCCGGCGTCGCCACGTGCGGCTGCGGCAACGGCGCTGTCGGTATCCTCAGCGAGGGCTTCCCCGGACCCATCGGAGGCTGCGGCTGCGGTGCATCAGCTCTCTACCCTGGTGCCCTGTACTACTAAATACCTCAATGAAATTTATTCCGGATTAATAAACACAATGGGCTGAGAAGCAGATTCTTTTCTAAATCATTTAGTAACATCTACTTCCTTGTAACACCATAATCATACCTATAATTTCGATTCTCCCTGGGTTATTAAGAGGTCTAGAGAGCTATTATTGCAATTGCAATAATATATTTTGTAACATCTGCAAATTTTCCAATGATTACGCTTAATATTCGAATTCAAAATATCAAGTTTTGAACCTTCTCATTAGTCGATTATATGCAAATAGTGAAACAAAAATGTTCTTAACCATTTGTCGGTTATTTCTCTATAAGGTCCTCCACTGAAAGAGGAAACAATAATCGATACCTGATTAAGTGTATTTTACTGTACTACGAAGAAGATCAAAAGTGTTGTAAGGCCTATTAAAGCTTTTTTAAACGATCGGAAATGTCGGTTATTTTTAGATGTTCTTTTTACATCAGGAAGCTTTTATTCAAATTTTATTTGTTAGTATTGCGGTACACCATTTGTTGAGAAAGCATCAGCCTGACCAATCATTTAACATCCAAAAGAGGATTGGTCCAAGATGTGAACCTTGAGGTACAATTTAGAAACCAATATACATGTAGTCATTTGATTTATCCCCTAACAGTTTTACAGTCTTTATTAGAAGATCATTCATTCAATATTTTAAATGACGACCTGACTGGAAGTTCGATTCCCGGAACGGCAAAAAGGGGTATTTTAACTATCTGCAAAAAAATTCAAATAGCGGCTACTGACGGTAATAGTCAATTTTAAAGATACAAATCTCATTATCCTACATATTTTATATTATATTAATGCAAAAGTATGTCAGTTTGTTTATTTGTTCATCTTTCACGCATAAACGACTGAACAGATTTTGATTAAATTAGGCTTCAAGTAGAGTACTAACACACAGGCTACTTTTTATTCCGATATTTCCACGGAAACGGTGAACGGTAAACCACGCAGGTGAAATCGCGGGCGGCGGATAGCTAAACTATCTCGGAACCAAGATTTCTGCGGTTATTGACTTTGTTTGGTATTATGGAATTAAAACAAACATATCTCAGCTCCGATATTACTTAAGGCAAACTCAGATATATCTTTTGATTGAGTGCTTTCAAACAGCAATAGTGGCCGCTGAACAAAAAAAATTAAGCCACTAGTCCATACAAAATTACCCAAACCCCTTTGCGTCCGTTATCTAGTATCCTTATATAAGTTATTAGTAATCTTACCTTGGGCAAGATAATTGATGTGATTATGTTTTAATTTATATATTTATACAATAGAGGAGCAGATTCAGTCCATGACAATCAAAAGCAAAAAATTAAATATTGTAAAAATGTATTAGGCTTATATTGTTAAAGTATTTAACGCCAAGCAATTTAGTAATAAATTCCACCGATGCCGGTGCCAACGGTGGCGTATCCGGGCAGGGCAGTGGGATAAGATCCGGGGAAGGGGCCGGGGAAGCCCTCGCTGAGGATACCGACGGCGCCGTTGCCGCAGCCGCACGTGGCTACGCCGGATCCGGCCGTTGGCAGCGCGCCCTCGAACGCCACGGCGCTCAGGAACGGCAGCGTGCCAGTGACTTGTAGAACGCCTTCGATAACGTTCTCCGACGCTACGGCGAGCCCGCTGGGGCCGATGGGCGAGATAGTGGTCACAGGGAGAGGACCGCTCGAGCCGATGGCGCCGAGGCTGGGGTAGCCGACTAGTGTAGGGCTGTAGACATTGCCAAGACCGGCTCCCACCGCACCCACGCCGCCGTACAGACCGACATTGCCGATCGTGTTGATGCCGGGGTTGACCAGACCGACGTTACTCGCTAGACCAATGCCGTTGTTGATGCACTGGCTAAAGGCGTTCTGTAAAATTACAAATCATCGTAAATGGCATGCACACCACATGATACGGTGTCCGATGCTGGCGTACGATTGCTGCTTGGTATTGCAAATAAATGATTACAAAAACTAGTCAAATTGTAAGAAATTGGCAGCAAGGAATTGGTGCTGGTCCCATGTTTACACTAGCGTCTTTTATTTTATTTATTGGAAAGTTTTAGTTTGTATAATTACCTGGACTAATACGGCTGAGACTATTAAAAGTACGAATTTAGCTGCCATTTTGATAATCAGAATGTAACTATGAAACAATTTAATTTTGCCTGAGTTTTATAGAAAGTCTACGTACATGGCTTATCAGTTTTGAAATGACCTAACATTGACACAATAACTTACAGAATATAATGGCATAAGGAAATCGATAAAACGTTGCATGGTTGATGTAATATTTGTATATAAATAGACTGCCTGCTTACTTGAAAATATATCAGTTTAAAAACATATTTCAAAAATTAACATGACTTCAACTACCTTCTTCTTGGTCTGCCTTCAGGCTATACTGGTCGCACAGGTAAGTTTACTTTAGTTTATTACAAACAGTAACAGAAAGATACTTAGTAATGTTTAAAACTCATTACTGTTTAAAAAAACTTTTGGCTCTCTTATCAATATATTTTTTCAATTTTAACTGCAGCTTTGGTTTGGTGACAATGTTCTAACTTTGATTGAGGCGTTCTTACTTATTTACCTTTTTTATTTCAGTGCGCCTACTGCCAGATCTTAAACTATGGCTGTGCCGGAAACGGTGGCCTTTTGCCTGGCCTCGGATACAACAACGGCCTTATCAACAACGGCTTGGGTTTGGGCTACGGCCAAGCTGGTCTAATCGGTGCGGGCCTTAACGGCATTGGCGTTGGCGTCAACGGGCTCGGCGTCGGCGCTGGCTTGCCGCTCGGGTACGCTGGGGTGCCGAGCGTGGCTGCTACGGCCTCCGTGCCCGTCGCCGGCCCGTTCGTCTCTACTGGCGCCGCCGAGCTCGCGGTCGGAGGTGACTTCGGTGTCGGCGGCTCGACTGTGGTCGGCGGCCAGGTGCCGGTAGTCGGCGCTGTCAGTTTCGGCGGACAGATACCCGCTGCTGGTGTTGTCTCCATCGCTGGCAACTGCGGTTGTGCCAGTTATCCGCTATAAAGTACAGATACTATTGACCAGTTTTAAATAAATGTTAAACTCTGTACTTTTTGTGTTTATTTGATGATCCCTGTTCATATTTTTAAATCTTTTGAAATTCTTATGCAAATTCAATTCACATGCGAATTGAAATTCACTGAGTTCTAATTTGTCACGTTTATGAATCATTCGAATACGGCGTTGCCATTTTCTTAAGCTCCTTAGACATACTTTATTTTAGAATATAAAAAATGGGAAACTAAATTTCCATAGCTTTAAAATTACCGTTACTAAATCGGACTTGAATCACTTGAAACGAAACTTTCAGTAGCTGTAAACTATCAATAAGTCAATGTAATTAACAGTAAGTGCTTAACGGCTGTCACTACGGGACGTTGGGAGAATTTCTGTAAAAACCATTACTAAAACAAACGTGCTGAACGTTAAACTTTCTACCTATCGAATTATAATAGAGTGGTTCGAACCATTCACATGTGAATCTTGCGGTTCCTTGTGCGAATAATGTGTATTCTAAATGTCTTTGTCCTCTGTTTCTATCTTATTATTCTTTTCACGGCATCATTCCCTACCCGTAAACCCTGTCAGAAAAACAGCGCCTCTGTGTTCATTCGGCCCATCTGTGAATAACACAGAGGAAAAAAATGCGAATATGAATTAGATAGGGTCTTTATTGACCCCACGCATAATTATGTATGTACTTAGTAGTTACCTTTATGTTTCCGTTGTCTATTACTTTGTTGCCATTTTGCGGGTTTTGATTTATTTTTTTATACTTTTTTATTCTCTCTTTCTTACTGTCTGTATCGTATAATATGCCTGTGTATGTCAATAAATGAGTTTCCTGTCTTTTCTTTCTATCTTTCAATAATTCGAATTCTTCAAAAATACTTCTCCGGCCTCACTCCGAGCAAAGTCATGTTGTGTGTATTGTGACAAAAAAATACGAAAGTCAAGAATTTCGATTTAATTGAAAAACAAAATAAATTGTCGCCAAAATATTTATTTCCAGAACACACCATAACGTATTGCGTCTAAATGTTATTTCTCTAATCTACATAGGTACAGGTGCGCAGTTTACAGAGGGATCGAGGCACAGCCGCAGTTGCCAGCGATGGAGACGACGCCACCGGCGGGTATCTGGCCGCCGAAGCTGACAGCACCGATGACCGGGATCTGGCCACCGACCACAGTCGTGCCGCCAACGAGAAACTCGCCTCCGACGGCGATATCACCGAAGCCATTAGAGATGAAGGGGCCAGTGACGGGAACGGCGGCAGTAGCAGCCACGCTTGGAACTCCTGCGAGGCCGAGGCCGTATCCTGCCACACCGTTAAGCCCGTATCCTGCCACACCTAAGCCATTGAGGCCGTATCCCGCAACACCTAATCCATTGAGACCGTATCCCGCTACACCTAAGCCATTGAGGCCGTATCCTGCTAAGCCGTTGAGCCCGATTCCGCCAATACCGTAGCCGATGTTTCCGTAATCATACGCCAATGGCCCTGCGCCGATACATTGACCGAAAACATTCTGTAACAAGAATAAAATACATTACATAATGCACATGCAAGTTAAGACACACATGCATGGTAAAATATATACAATTTTGTAATAAAAACGGCAAGCCCCTACAGTTATCAATACACCATCGAAATGAGCCCATTACAGAAACTACGTCTGGTACTTTTCTCGGCATTGTGATAGACGCAAAACTAACTTGACAACAATATGTCGACATAGTATGTCAAAAAATTAATAGGTTGATCTTGTGGGGTAACTCAACAAACATCAATCGGGCTTTCATATTGAAAAAAAAAATGGGTAAGATGTTGGAATCCTGTAGGCCTCTTTTTAAGAAATTAAACATTCTTGCTTTACCATCGCTATATATTTTAGAAATTTTGGTATTAGTTAAGAAGAACGCCAATGCAATTTCCGAACATGTAATCCATTCCGGTTAGCTATACCACCATCAGCTAGAACTTGTTTCACGAGGAATAGTTACGGCATGTGCATTAAACTATACTATTTACTTCCGATTCGCATTCAAAACCTTCCATTTGTAATTTTCAAACGCATAGTTTTTAAAATCCTCGTTTAAAATTGATTTAATGACACTCAGGAATTCATAAAGTTTTGCCGTGATGGGTACATTAGGATAATTGCGAATGATTTGTGACTGCTTATGCTTCTTTTTCTTTCCTTTTTTTTACTATAAGTATTTTTTTTCCTTAATTAATGGCTTTTTGTCGATAAATTATTACGCATTTAGCCAATGTCGAGTGAATATTTTTATTAAATAGAAATTTTATGGTAGATTGAGTGAAAAATGGAGTCTCACAACACGTGTTGTTGTGTGAAACTCTTCTATAAGTACATTATTGACATCTTAAAATTTGACATCTTAAATATTGACATTCTAAATTTTGACATGTAAATTTCTGACATCCGACACATCAATAATGGACATCATACTGCAAAGTTGTGTGTATTGTCATGCTGGAAGATGAGAATTGTGTTGTTTCTGGTATGTACTTAGTAATTGATATTTAAATATTGAGCTAGTACTTTTTTATATAATATGATTCAATTTAATTTTATAAATGTTAAATTAAAACACGCACGTATGTACTTGAATAATTTAAGTACTGAACTGTACCGTAATTTATGCAAATAAATATAACTATTACTATTACTATAAGAAAATAGATAAAAACGGAGCGTATCACAACTTTTTTTTTTCGTAAAAATGTATGCTCTAAAGCTATTCAAGGCAACTTTAAAAACTTTTTTTTTCATAAAACTTAGTTCATACAAGAATCCGTCGTCAACAACAATACATTAACAAATACAATAAAAAATAAGGTATCAATATGTATTCACCTGGACCAGACAAGCCTGGATGCACAAGAATATGAAGGCGAAGGTAGACATGCTGGTTTCTCAACTGCTTCTGAAACTGTAATGTCATCCAATAATTAGGTCAAGTTTTTATATTGCTTCATGCAGATAAAACTTTCTATTTGGCAATCCATAAATACGTGACCTATAATTTTTACGGTTATCAAAATGCACCTGCTTTATTTTGACGTCCTGTATGAAATTGATGATAAAATGTTTCGTATATAATAACAGCTGTGAGTCCTAACAATCCACAGTTGTTTTGACAGTCAATCAAAATGGCAGCTAAAATCATCTTCCTTTGCGCTTCGGCTCTGTTCGTCCAGGTAATTATTACAAATTAAATTATAAATATAAAAATCCTTTATTTTCAGATCAGTGATTCATAGATTATTTGTAACAATATAACTTATAGACTATGTGAGTAGGTAATAAAGTACATAATTATGGCAAAAATAATACATTACAAATAAATTAACACCCCCAATGGTTCACCGAACCTTTATCACGTGCAGCTCGGTGAGCAGCTCGGTTGTTGCTATAGAGTTGGGCGGAATAAAGTTGATCACCCACCATCCTCAGGTCTCATTCGAGCTTCGTCTCACCCTGTTCACCAGGCAGGCAACCTTTTTCCGCATTAATGCGTAAAAGTCATCCACGCTGACATCGGCAAAAATACCCGACGCACTACAGTGCTTGGGAGCCGGAACAGAGACCTGAAGATGTTGTTGTATTGAACACGTAGGGCATCGTAGGACATTACAGCAAGCTTATTATTTTTGAATTAGTTACGGCTTTTCACAGGGTTTTCTTTATATAGATACATCATTGTCTATTCATCATCATTGCTTAAATTAGATAATAACTTTCTACATAACGACACAAAATATTATTTTTAAGGCGGCTTATGGCCAAATTATCCCCTGCGGTTCTTACGTCACTGGCAACAATGGCATTGTTCTGGGCGGCGCTGGACTGAATACCCTGGATCTGCTCACCCCTGGTTACAACACCATTGGCTTGGCTAACTCTGCGCTGCTGGGCGGTGTGGGCTACGGCTTGGGCGGTGTCGGTTTGGGCTTGGGTGGTGTAGTCCCAAGCTACGGTGCTGGCCTCTTCGGCTACCCTGATCTCATTGGCTACCCTAACCTCGGCGGCATCGGCTCGAGCGGCCCCCTCCCCGTGTCCACCATCTCGCCCATCGGCCCCAGCGGACTCGCCGTGGCGTCGGAGAACGACATCGTAGGCAGTGTACTAGCCAGCGGCACGCTGCCGTTCCTGAGCGCCGTGGCGTTCGAGGGCGCGCTGCCGACGGTTGGCTCCGGCGTCGCCACGTGCGGCTGCGGCAACGGCGCTGTCGGTATCCTCAGCGAGGGCTTCCCCGGACCCATCGGAGGCTGCGGCTGCGGTGCATCAGCTCTCTACCCTGGTGCCCTGTACTACTAAATACCTCAATGAAATTTATTCCGGATTAATAAACACAATGGGCTGAGAAGCAGATTCTTTTCTAAATCATTTAGTAACATCTACTTCCTTGTAACACCATAATCATACCTATAATTCCGATTCTCCCTGAGTTCTAAAGAGGTCTAGAGGGCTATTATTGCAATTGCAATAATATATTTTGTAACATCTGCAAATTTTCCAATGATTACGCTTAATATTCAAATTCAAAATATCAAGTTTTGAACCTTCTCATTAGTCGATTATATGCAAATAGTGAAACAAAAATGTTCTTAACCATTTGTCGGTTATTTCTCTATAAGGTCCTCCACTGAAAGAGGAAACAATAATCGATACCTGATTAAGTGTATTTTACTGTACTACGAAGAAGATCAAAAGTGTTG
The DNA here is from genome assembly GCA_910589605.1 of Chrysoteuchia culmella. Taxonomy (NCBI): domain Eukaryota; kingdom Metazoa; phylum Arthropoda; class Insecta; order Lepidoptera; family Crambidae; genus Chrysoteuchia; species Chrysoteuchia culmella. Next base: position 3,580,645 of record OU342669.1, read on the forward strand.
TAAGGCCTATTAAAGCTTTTTTAAACGATCGGAAATGTCGGTTATTTTTAGATGTTCTTTTTACATCAGGAAGCTTTTATTCAAATTTTATTTGTTAGTATTGCGGTACACCATTTGTTGAGAAAGCATCAGCCTGACCAATCATTTAACATCCAAAAGAGGATTGGTCCAAGATGTGAACCTTGAGGTACAATTTAGAAAGCAATATACATGTAGTCATTTGATTTATCCCCTAACAGTTTTACAGTCTTTATTAGAAGATCATTCATTCAATATTTTAAATGACGACCTGACTGGAAGTTCGATTCCCGGAACGGCAAAAAGGGGTATTTTAACTATCTGCAAAAAAATTCAAATAGCGGCTACTGACGGTAATAGTCAATTTTAAAGATACAAATCTCATTATCCTACATATTTTATATTATATTAATGCAAAAGTATGTCAGTTTGTTTATTTGTTCATCTTTCACGCATAAACGACTGAACAGATTTTGATTAAATTAGGCTTCAAGTAGAGTACTAACACACAGGCTACTTTTTATTCCGATATTTCCACGGAAACGGTGAACGGTAAACCACGCAGGTGAAATCGCGGGCGGCGGATAGCTAAACTATCTCGGAACCAAGATTTCTGCGGTTATTGACTTTGTTTGGTATTATGGAATTAAAACAAACATATCTCAGCTCCGATATTACTTAAGGCAAACTCAGATATATCTTTTGATTGAGTGCTTTCAAACAGCAATAGTGGCCGCTGAACAAAAAAAATTAAGCCACTAGTCCATACAAAATTACCCAAACCCCTTTGCGTCCGTTATCTAGTATCCTTATATAAGTTATTAGTAATCTTACCTTGGGCAAGATAATTGATGTGATTATGTTTTAATTTATATATTTATACAATAGAGGAGCAGATTCAGTCCATGACAATCAAAAGCAAAAAATTAAATATTGTAAAAATGTATTAGGCTTATATTGTTAAAGTATTTAACGCCAAGCAATTTAGTAATAAATTCCACCGATGCCGGTGCCAACGGTGGCGTATCCGGGCAGGGCAGTGGGATAAGATCCGGGGAAGGGGCCGGGGAAGCCCTCGCTGAGGATACCGACGGCGCCGTTGCCGCAGCCGCACGTGGCTACGCCGGATCCGGCCGTTGGCAGCGCGCCCTCGAACGCCACGGCGCTCAGGAACGGCAGCGTGCCAGTGACTTGTAGAACGCCTTCGATAACGTTCTCCGACGCTACGGCGAGCCCGCTGGGGCCGATGGGCGAGATAGTGGTCACAGGGAGAGGACCGCTCGAGCCGATGGCGCCGAGGCTGGGGTAGCCGACTAGTGTAGGGCTGTAGACATTGCCGAGACCTGCTCCCACCGCACCCACGCCGCCGTACAGACCGACATTGCCGATCGTGTTGATGCCGGGGTTGACCAGACCGACGTTACTCGCTAGACCAATGCCGTTGTTGATGCACTGGCTAAAGGCGTTCTGTAAAATTACAAATCATCGTAAATGGCATGCACACCACATGATACGGTGTCCGATGCTGGCGTACGATTGCTGCTTGATATTGCAAATAAATGATTACAAAAACTAGTCAAATTGGAAGAAATTGGCAGCAAGGAATTGGTGCTGGTCCCATGTTTACACTAGCGTCTTTTATTTTTATTTATTGGAAAGTTTTAGTTTGTATAATTACCTGGACTAATACGGCTGAGACTACAAAAAGTACGAATTTAGCTGCCATTTCGATGATCAGAATGTAACTATGAAACAATTTAATTTTGCCTCAGTTTTATAGTAAGTCTACGAACATGGCTTATCAGTTTTGAAATGACCTAACATTGACACAATAACTTACAGAATATAATGGCATAAGGAAATCGATAAAACGTTGCATGCTTGATGTAATATTTGTATATAAATAGACTGCCTGCTTACTTGAAAATATATCAGTTTAAAAACATATTTTAAAAATAAACATGACTTCAACTACCTTCTTCTTGGTCTCCCTTCAGGCTATACTGGTCGCACAGGTAAGTTTGCTTTAGTTTATTACAAACAGTAACAGAAAGATACTTAGTAATGTTTAAAACTCATTACTGTTTAAAAAAAACTTTTGGCTCTCTTATCAATATATTTTTTCAATTTTAACTGCTGCTTTGGTTTGGTGACAATGATCTAACTTTGATTGAGGCGTTCTTACTTATTTACCTTTATTTTATTTCAGTGCGCCTACTGCCAGATCTTAAACTATGGCTGTGCCGGAAACGGTGGCCTTTTGCCTGGCCTCGGATACAACAACGGCCTTATCAACAACGGCTTGGGTTTGGGGTACGGCCAAGCTGGTCTGATCGGTGCGGGCCTTAACGGCATTGGCGTTGGCGTCAACGGGCTCGGCGTCGGCGCTGGCTTGCCGCTCGGGTACGCTGGGGTGCCGAGCGTGGCTGCTACGGCCACCGTGCCCGTTGCCGGCCCGTTCGTCTCTACTGGCGCCGCCGAGCTCGCGGTCGGAGGTGACTTCGGTGTCGGCGGCTCGACCGTGGTCGGCGGCCAGGTGCCGGTGGTCGGCGCTGTCAGTTTCGGCGGACAGATACCCGCTGCTGGTGTTGTCTCCATCGCTGGCAACTGCGGTTGTGCCAGTTATCCGCTATAAAGTACAGATACTATTGACCAGTTTTAAATAAATGTTAAACTCTGTACTTTTTGTGTTTATTTGATGATCCCTGTTCATATTTTTAAATCTTTTGAAATTCTTATGCAAATTCAATTCACATGCGAATTGAAATTCACTGAGTTCTATTTTGTCACGTTTATAAATCATTCGAATACGGTGTTGCCATTTTCTTAAGCTCCTTAGACATACTTTATTTTAGAATATTAAAAATGGGAAACTAAATTACCGTTACTAAATCGGACTTCAATGAAACGAAACTTTCAGTAGCTGTAAACTATCAATATGTCAATGTGATTAACATTAAGTGCTTAACGGCTGTCACTATGGGACGTTGGGAGAATTTCTGTAAAAACCATTACTAAAACAAACGTGCTGAACGTTAAACTTTCTACCGATCGAATTATAATAGACCATTCACATGTGAATCTTGCGGTTCCTTGTGCGAATAATGTGTATTCTAAATGTCTTTGTCCTCTGTTTCTATCTTATTATTCTTTTCACGGCATCATTCCCTACCCGTAAACCCTGTCAGAAAAACAGCGCCTCTGTGTTCATTCGGCCCATCTGTGAATAACACAGAGGAAAAAAAAATCGAATATGAATTAGATAGGGTTTTTATTGACCCCACGCATTAATTATGTATGTACTTAGTTACCTTTATGTTTCCGTTGTCTATTACTTTGTTGCCATTTTGCGTGTTTTGATTTGTTTTTTTATACTTTTTTATTCTCTCTTTCTTACTGTCAGTATCGTACAATATGCCTGTGTGTGTCAATAAATGAGTTTCCTGTCTTTTCTTTCTATCTTTCAATTATTCGAATTATTCAAAAATACTTCTCCGGCCTCACTCTGAGCAAAGTCATGTTGTGTGTATGGTGACAAAAAAAAACTAAAGTCAAGAATTTCGATTAATTGAAAAACAAAATAAATTGTCGCCAAAATATTTATTTCCAGAACACACCATAACGTATTGGGTCTAAATGTTATTTCTCCAATCTACATAGGTACAGGTGCGCAGTTTACAGAGGGATCGAGGCACAGCCGCAGTTGCCAGCGATGGAGACGACGCCACCGGCGGGTATCTGGCCGCCGAAGCTGACAGCACCGATGACCGGGATCTGGCCACCGACCACGGTCGTGCCGCCAACGAGAAACTCGCCTCCGACGGCGATATCACCGAAGCCATTGGAGATGAAGGGGCCAGTGACGGGAACGGCGGCAGTAGCAGCCACGCTTGGAACTCCTGCGAGGCCGAGGCCGTATCCTGCCACACCGTTAAGCCCGTATCCTGCCACACCTAAGCCATTGAGGCCGTATCCCGCAACACCTAATCCATTGAGGCCGTATCCCGCTACACCTAAGCCATTGAGGCCGTATCCTGCTAAGCCGTTGAGCCCGATTCCGCCAATACCGTAGCCGATGTTTCCGTAATCATACGCCAATGGCCCTGCGCCGATACATTGACCGAAAACATTCTGTAACAAGAATAAAATACATTACATAATGCACATGCAAGTTAAGACACACATGCAAGGTAAAATATATACAATTTTGTAATGAAAACGGCAAGCCCCTACAGTTATCAATACACCATCGAAATGAGCCCATTACAGAAACTACGTCTGGTACTTTTCTCGGCATTGTGATAGACGCAAAACTAACTTGGCAACAATATGTCGACATAGTATGTCAAAAATTTAATAGGTTGATCTTGTGGGGTAACTCAACAAACATCGATCGGGCTTTCATATTGCAAAAAAAATGTGTAAGATGTTGGAATCCTGTAGGCCTCTTTTTAAGAAATTAAACATTCTTGCTTTACCATCGCTATATATTTTAGAAATTTTGGTATTTGTTAAGAAGAACGCCAATGCAATTTCCGAACATGTAATCTATTCCGGTTAGATATAACATCATCAGCTAGAACTTGTTTTACGAGGAATAGTTACGGCATGTGCATTAAACTATACAATTTACTTCCGATTCGCATTCAAAACCTTCCATTTGTAATTTTCAAATGCATAGTTTTTAAAATCCTCGTTTAAAATTGATTTTATGACACTCAGGAATTCATAAAGTTTTGCCGTGATGGGTACATTAGGAAAATTGCGAATGATTTATGACTGCTTATGCTTCTTTTTCTTTCCTTTTTTTTACTATAAATATTTTTTTTCCTTAATTAATGGCTTTTTGTCGATAAATTATTACGCATTTAGCCAATGTCGAGTGAATATTTTTATTAAATAGAAATTTTACGGTAGATTGAGTTAAAAATGGAGTCTCACAACACGTGTTGTTGTGTGAAACTCTTCTATAATTACATTATTGACATCTTAAAATTTGGCATCTTAAATATTGACATTCTAAATTTTGACATGTAAATTTCTGACATCCGACACATCAATAATGGACATCATATTGCAAAGTTGTGTGTATTGTCATGCTGGAAGATGAGAATTGTGTTGTTTCTGGTATGTACTTAGTAATTGATATTTAAATATTGAGCTAGTATTTTTTAATATAATATGATTTAATTTAATTTTATAAATGTTAAATTAAAACACGCATGTACGTACTTGAATAATTTAAGTACTGAACTGTACCGTAATTTATGCAAATAAATATAACTATTACTATAAGAAAATAGATAAAAACGGAGCGTGTCACGACGTTTTTAATTTCGTAAAAATGTATGCTCTAAAACTATTCAAGGCAACTTTAAAAACTTTTTTTTTTCATAAAACTTAGTTCATACAAGAATCCGTCGTCAACAACAATACATTAAGAAATACAATAAAACAATAAGGAATCAATGTGTATTCACCTGGACCAGACAAGCCTGGATGCACAAGAAAAGGAAGGCGAAGGTAGACATGCTGGTTTCTCAACTGCTTCTGAAACTGTAATGTCATCCAATAATCAGGTCAAGTTTTTATATTGCTTCATGCAGATAAAACTTTCTATTTGGCAATCCATAAATACGTGACCTATAATTTTTACGGTTATCAAAATGCACCTGCTTTATTTTGACGTCCTGTATGAAATTGATGATAAAATGTTTCGTATATAATAACAGCTGTGAGTCCTAACAATCCACAGTTGTTTTGACAGTCAATCAAAATGGCAGCTAAAATCATCTTCCTTTGCGCTTCGGCTCTGTTCGTCCAGGTAATTATTACAAATTAAATTATAAATATAAAAATCCTTTATTTTCAGATCAGTGATTCATATATTTATTTGTAACAATATAACTTATAGACTATGTGAGTAGGTAATAAAGTACATAATTATGGCAAAAATAATACATTACAAATAAATTAACACCCCCAATGGTTCACCGAACCTTTATCACGTGCAGCTCAGTGAACAGCTCGGTGGTTGCTATAGAGTTGGGCGGAATAGAGTTGATCACCCACCATCCTCAGGTCTCGGTTCAAACTTCGTCTCACCCTGTTCACCAGGCAGGCAACCTTTTTCCGCATTAATGCGTAAAAGTCATCCACGCTGACATCGGCAAACATACCCGACGCACTACAGTGCTTGGGAGCCGGAACAGAGACCTGAAGATGTTGTTGTATTGAACACGTAGGGAATCGTAGGACATTATAGCAAGCTTATTATTTTTGAATTAGTTACGGCTTTTCACAGGGTTTTTTTTATATAGATACATCATTGTCTATTCATCATCATTGCTTAAATTAGATAATAACTTTCTACATAACGACACAAAATATTATTTTTAAGGCGGCTTATGGCCAAATTATCCCCTGCGGTTCTTACGTCACTGGCAACAATGGCATTGTTCTGGGCGGCGCTGGACTGAATACCCTGGATCTGCTCACCCCTGGTTACAACACCATTGGCTTGGCTAACTCTGCGCTGCTGGGCGGTGTGGGCTACGGCTTGGGCGGTGTCGGTTTGGGCTTGGGTGGTGTAGTCCCAAGCTACGGTGCTGGCCTCTTCGGCTACCCTGATCTCATTGGCTACCCTAACCTCGGCGGCATCGGCTCGAGCGGCCCCCTCCCCGTGTCCACCATCTCGCCCATCGGCCCCAGCGGACTCGCCGTGGCGTCGGAGAACGACATCGTAGGCAGTGTACTAGCCAGCGGCACGCTGCCGTTCCTGAGCGCCGTGGCGTTTGAGGGCGCGCTGCCGACGGTTGGCTCCGGCGTCGCCACGTGCGGCTGCGGCAACGGCGCTGTCGGTATCCTCAGCGAGGGCTTCCCCGGACCCATCGGAGGCTGCGGCTGCGGTGCATCAGCTCTCTACCCTGGTGCCCTGTACTACTAAATACCTCAATGAAATTTATTCCGGATTAATAAACACAATGGACTGAGAAGCAGATTCTTTTCTAAATCTACTTCCTTGTAATACCAAAATGATACCTATAATTCCGATTCTCCCTGAGTTCTAAAGAGGTCTAGAGAGCTATTATTGCGATTGCAATAATATATTTTGTAACATCTGCAAATTTTCCAATGATTACGCTTAATATTCAAATTCAAAATATCAAGTTTTGAACCTTCTCATTAGTCGATTATATGCAAATAGTGAAACAAAAATGTTCTTAACCATTTATCGGTTATTTCTCTATAAGGTCCTCCACTGAAAGAGGAAACAATAATCGATACCTGATTAAGTGTATTTTACTTTACTACGAAGAAGATCAAAAGTGTTGTAAGGCCTATTAAAGCTTTTTTAAACGATCGGAAATGTCGGTTATTTTTAGATGTTCTTTTTACATCAGGAAGCTTTTATTCAAATGTTATTTGTTAGTATTGCGGTACTCCATTTGTTGAGAAAGCATCAGCCTAACCAATCATTTAACATCCAAAAGAGGATTGGTCCAAGATGTGAACCAGGTACAATTTAGAAAGCAATATACATGTAGTCATTTGATTTATCCCCTAACAGTTTTACAGTCTTTATTAGAAGATCATTCATTCAATATTTTAAATGACGACCTGACTGGAAGTTCGATTCCCGGAACGGCAAAAAGGGGTATTTTAACTATCTGCAAAAAAATTCAAATAGCGGCTAGTGACGGTAATAGTCAATTATAAAGATACAAATCTCATTATCCTACATATTTTATATTATATTAATGCAAAAGTATGTCAGTTTGTTTATTTGTTCATATTTCACGCATAAACGACTGAACAGATTTTGATTAAATTAGGCATCAAGTAGAGTACTAACACATAGGCTACTTTTTATTCCGATATTTCCACGGAAACGGTGAACGGTAAACCACGCAGGTGAAATCGCGGGCGGCGGATAGCTAACCTATCTCGGAACCAAGATTTCTGCGGTTATAGACTTTGTTTGGTATTATGGAATTAAAACAAACATATCTCAGCTCCGATATTACTTAAGGCAAACTCAGATATATCTTTTGATTGTGATGCTTTCAAACAGCAATAGTGGCCGCTGAACAAAAAAAATTAAGCCACTAGTCCATACAAAATTACCCAAACCCCTTTGCGTCCGTTATCTAGTATCCTTATATAAGTTATTAGTAATCTTACCTTGGGCAAGATAATTGATGTGATTATGTTTTAATTTATATATTTATACAATAGAGGAGCAGATTCAGTCCATGACAATCAAAAGCAAAAAATTAAATATTGTAAAAATGTATTAGGCTTATATTGTTAAAGTATTTAACGCCAAGCAATTTAGTAATAAATTCCACCGATGCCGGTGCCAACGGTGGCGTATCCGGGCAGGGCAGTGGGATATGATCCGGGGAAGCCCTCGCTGAGGATACCGACGGCGCCGTTGCCGCAGCCGCACGTGGCTACGCCGGATCCGGCCGTTGGCAGCGCGCCCTCGAACGCCACGGCGCTCAGGAACGGCAGCGTGCCAGTGACTTGTAGAACGCCTTCGATAACGTTCTCCGACGCTACGGCGAGCCCGCTGGGGCCGATGGGCGAGATAGTGGTCACAGGGAGAGGACCGCTCGAGCCGATGGCGCCGAGGCTGGGGTAGCCGACTAGTGTAGGGCTGTAGACATTGCCGAGACCGGCTCCCACCGCACCCACGCCGCCGTACAGACCGACATTGCCGATCGTGTTGATGCCGGGGTTGACCAGACCGACGTTACTCGATAGACCAATGCCGTTGTTGATGCACTGGCTAAAGGCGTTCTGTAAAATTACAAATCATCGTAAATGGCATGCACACCACATGATACGGTGTCCGATGCTGGCGTACGATTGCTGCAAGGTATTGGTGCTGGTCCCATGTTTACACTAGCGTCTTTTATTTGTATTTATTGGAAAGTTTTAGTTTGTATAATTACCTGGACTAATACGGCTGAGACTATTAAAAGTACGAATTTAGCTGCCATTTTGATGATCAGAATGTAACTATGAAACAATTTTATTTTGCCTCAGTTTTATAGTAAGTCTACGTACATGGCTTATCAGTTTTGAAATGACCTAACATTGACACAATAACTTACAGAATATAATGTCATAAGGAAATCGATAAAACGTTGCATGGTTGATGTAATATTTGTATATAAATAGACTGCCTGCTTACTTGAAAATATATCAGTTTAAAAACATATTTTAAAAGTAAACATGACCTTAACTACCTTCTTCTTGGTCTGCCTTCAGGCTATACTGGTCGCACAGGTAAGTTTGCTTTAGTTTATTACAAACAGTAACAGAAAGATACTTAGTAATGTTTAAAACTCATTACTGTTTAAAAAAACTTTTGGCTCTCTTATCAATATATTTTTTCAATTTTAACAGCTACTTTGGTTTGGTGACAATGATCTAACTTTGATTGAGGCGTTCTTACTTATTTACCTTTATTTTATTTCAGTGCGCCTACTGCCAGATCTTAAACTATGGCTGTGCCGGAAACGGTGGCCTTCTGCCTGGCCTCGGATACAACAACGGCCTTATCAACAACGGCTTGGGTTTGGGCTACGGCCAAGCTGGTCTGATCGGTGCGGGCCTTAACGGCATTGGCGTTGGCGTCAACGGGCTCGGCGTCGGCGCTGGCTTGCCGCTCGGGTACGCTGGGGTGCCGAGCGTGGCTGCTACGGCCTCCGTGCCCGTCGCCGGCCCGTTCGTCTCTACTGGCGCCGCCGAGCTCGCGGTCGGAGGTGACTTCGGTGTCGGCGGCTCGACCGTGGTCGGCGGACAGCTGCCGGTGGTCGGCGCTGTCAGTTTCGGTGGACAGATACCCGCTGCTGGCGTCGTCTCCATCGCTGGCAATTGTGGTTGTGCCAGTTATCCGCTATAAAGTACAGATACTATTTCCACCTTTAAATAAATGTTAAACTCTGTACTTTTTGTGTTTATTTGATGATCCCTGTTCAAGTCATATATTTGTATCATTTGAAATTCTTATGCGAATTCAATTCACATGCGAATTGGAATTCACTGAGCTCTATTTTGTCACGTTTATGAATCATTCGAATACGGTGTTGCCATTTTCTAAAACTTCTTAGACATACTTTATTTTAGAATATTAAAAATGGGAAACTAAATTACATAGCTTTAAAATTACCGTTACTATATCGGACTTCAATGAAACGAAACTTTCAGTAGCTGTAAACTATCAATATGGCAATGTGATTTACATTAAGTGCTTATCGGCTGTCACTACGGGACGTTGGGAGAATTTCTGTAAAAACTATTACTAAAACAACGTGCTGAACGTTAAACTTTCTACCGATCGAATTATAATAGAGTGGTTTAAACCATTCACATGTGAATCTTGCGGTTCCTTGTGCGAATAATGTGTATTCTAAATGTCTTTGTCCTCTGTTTCTATATTATTATTCTTTTCACGGCATCATTCCCTACCCGTAAACCCTGTCAGAAAAACAGCGCCTCTGTGTTCATTCGGCCCATCTGTGAATAACACAAAGGAAAAGAAATGCGAATATGAATTAGATAGGGTCTTTATTGACCCCACGCACAATTATGTATGTACTTAGTTACTTTTATGTTTCCGTTGTCTATTACTTTGTTGCCATTTTGCGGGTTTTGATTTGTTTTTTTATACTTTTTTATTCTCTCTTTCTTACTGTCAGTATCGTACAATATGCCTGTGTGTGTCAATAAATGAGTTTCCTGTCTTTTCTTTCTATCTTTCAATTATTCGAATTATTCAAAAATACTTCTCCGGCCTCACTCTGAGCAAAGTCATGTTGTGTGTATGGTGACAAAAAAAAACTAAAGTCAAGAATTTCGATTAATTGAAAAACAAAATAAATTGTCGCCAAAATATTTATTTCCAGAACACACCATAACGTATTGGGTCTAAATGTTATTTCTCCAATCTACATAGGTACAGGTGCGCAGTTTACAGAGGGATCGAGGCACAGCCGCAGTTGCCAGCGATGGAGACGACGCCACCGGCGGGTATCTGGCCGCCGAAGCTGACAGCACCGATGACCGGGATCTGGCCACCGACCACGGTCGTGCCGCCAACGAGAAACTCGCCTCCGACGGCGATATCACCGAAGCCGTTGGAGATGAAGGGGCCAGTGACGGGAACGGCGGCAGTAGCAGCCACGCTTGGAACTCCTGCGAGGCCGAGGCCGTATCCTGCCACACCGTTAAGCCCGTATCCTGCCACACCTAAGCCATTGAGGCCGTATCCCGCAACACCTAATCCATTGAGGCCGTATCCCGCTACACCTAAGCCATTGAGGCCGTATCCTGCTAAGCCGTTGAGCCCGATTCCGCCAATACCGTAGCCGATGTTTCCGTAATCATACGCCAATGGCCCTGCGCCGATACATTGACCGAAAACATTCTGTAACAAGAATAAAATACATTACATAATGCACATGCAAGTTAAGACACACATGCAAGGTAAAATATATACAATTTTGTAATGAAAACGGCAAGCCCCTACAGTTATCAATACACCATCGAAATGAGCCCATTACAGAAACTACGTCTGGTACTTTTCTCGGCATTGTGATAGACGCAAAACTAACTTGGCAACAATATGTCGACATAGTATGTCAAAAATTTAATAGGTTGATCTTGTGGGGTAACTCAACAAACATCGATCGGGCTTTCATATTGCAAAAAAAATGTGTAAGATGTTGGAATCCTGTAGGCCTCTTTTTAAGAAATTAAACATTCTTGCTTTACCATCGCTATATATTTTAGAAATTTTGGTATTTGTTAAGAAGAACGCCAATGCAATTTCCGAACATGTAATCTATTCCGGTTAGATATAACATCATCAGCTAGAACTTGTTTTACGAGGAATAGTTACGGCATGTGCATTAAACTATACAATTTACTTCCGATTCGCATTCAAAACCTTCCATTTGTAATTTTCAAATGCATAGTTTTTAAAATCCTCGTTTAAAATTGATTTTATGACACTCAGGAATTCATAAAGTTTTGCCGTGATGGGTACATTAGGAAAATTGCGAATGATTTATGACTGCTTATGCTTCTTTTTCTTTCCTTTTTTTTACTATAAATATTTTTTTTCCTTAATTAATGGCTTTTTGTCGATAAATTATTACGCATTTAGCCAATGTCGAGTGAATATTTTTATTAAATAGAAATTTTACGGTAGATTGAGTTAAAAATGGAGTCTCACAACACGTGTTGTTGTGTGAAACTCTTCTATAATTACATTATTGACATCTTAAAATTTGGCATCTTAAATATTGACATTCTAAATTTTGACATGTAAATTTCTGACATCCGACACATCAATAATGGACATCATATTGCAAAGTTGTGTGTATTGTCATGCTGGAAGATGAGAATTGTGTTGTTTCTGGTATATACTTAGTAATTGATATTTAAATATTGAGCTAGTATTTTTTAATATAATATGATTTAATTTAATTTTATAAATGTTAAATTAAAACACGCATGTACGTACTTGAATAATTTAAGTACTGAACTGTACCGTAATTTATGCAAATAAATATAACTATTACTATAAGAAAATAGATAAAAACGGAGCGTGTCACGACGTTTTTAATTTCGTAAAAATGTATGCTCTAAAACTATTCAAGGCAACTTTAAAAACTTTTTTTTTTCATAAAACTTAGTTCATACAAGAATCCGTCGTCAACAACAATACATTAAGAAATACAATAAAACAATAAGGAATCAATGTGTATTCACCTGGACCAGACAAGCCTGGATGCACAAGAAAAGGAAGGCGAAGGTAGACATGCTGGTTTCTCAACTGCTTCTGAAACTGTAATGTCATCCAATAATCAGGTCAAGTTTTTATATTGCTTCATGCAGATAAAACTTTCTATTTGGCAATCCATAAATACGTGACCTATAATTTTTACGGTTATCAAAATGCACCTGCTTTATTTTGACGTCCTGTATGAAATTGATGATAAAATGTTTCGTATATAATAACAGCTGTGAGTCCTAACAATCCACAGTTGTTTTGACAGTCAATCAAAATGGCAGCTAAAATCATCTTCCTTTGCGCTTCGGCTCTGTTCGTCCAGGTAATTATTACAAATTAAATTATAAATATAAAAATCCTTTATTTTCAGATCAGTGATTCATATATTTATTTGTAACAATATAACTTATAGACTATGTGAGTAGGTAATAAAGTACATAATTATGGCAAAAATAATACATTACAAATAAATTAACACCCCCAATGGTTCACCGAACCTTTATCACGTGCAGCTCAGTGAACAGCTCGGTGGTTGCTATAGAGTTGGGCGGAATAGAGTTGATCACCCACCATCCTCAGGTCTCGGTTCAAACTTCGTCTCACCCTGTTCACCAGGCAGGCAACCTTTTTCCGCATTAATGCGTAAAAGTCATCCACGCTGACATCGGCAAACATACCCGACGCACTACAGTGCTTGGGAGCCGGAACAGAGACCTGAAGATGTTGTTGTATTGAACACGTAGGGAATCGTAGGACATTATAGCAAGCTTATTATTTTTGAATTAGTTACGGCTTTTCACAGGGTTTTTTTTATATAGATACATCATTGTCTATTCATCATCATTGCTTAAATTAGATAATAACTTTCTACATAACGACACAAAATATTATTTTTAAGGCGGCTTATGGCCAAATTATCCCCTGCGGTTCTTACGTCACTGGCAACAATGGCATTGTTCTGGGCGGCGCTGGACTGAATACCCTGGATCTGCTCACCCCTGGTTACAACACCATTGGCTTGGCTAACTCTGCGCTGCTGGGCGGTGTGGGCTACGGCTTGGGCGGTGTCGGTTTGGGCTTGGGTGGTGTAGTCCCAAGCTACGGTGCTGGCCTCTTCGGCTACCCTGATCTCATTGGCTACCCTAACCTCGGCGGCATCGGCTCGAGCGGCCCCCTCCCCGTGTCCACCATCTCGCCCATCGGCCCCAGCGGACTCGCCGTGGCGTCGGAGAACGACATCGTAGGCAGTGTACTAGCCAGCGGCACGCTGCCGTTCCTGAGCGCCGTGGCGTTTGAGGGCGCGCTGCCGACGGTTGGCTCCGGCGTCGCCACGTGCGGCTGCGGCAACGGCGCTGTCGGTATCCTCAGCGAGGGCTTCCCCGGACCCATCGGAGGCTGCGGCTGCGGTGCATCAGCTCTCTACCCTGGTGCCCTGTACTACTAAATACCTCAATGAAATTTATTCCGGATTAATAAACACAATGGACTGAGAAGCAGATTCTTTTCTAAATCTACTTCCTTGTAATACCAAAATGATACCTATAATTCCGATTCTCCCTGAGTTCTAAAGAGGTCTAGAGAGCTATTATTGCGATTGCAATAATATATTTTGTAACATCTGCAAATTTTCCAATGATTACGCTTAATATTCAAATTCAAAATATCAAGTTTTGAACCTTCTCATTAGTCGATTATATGCAAATAGTGAAACAAAAATGTTCTTAACCATTTATCGGTTATTTCTCTATAAGGTCCTCCACTGAAAGAGGAAACAATAATCGATACCTGATTAAGTGTATTTTACTTCACTACGAAGAAGATCAAAAGTGTTGTAAGGCCTATTAAAGCTTTTTTAAACGATCGGAAATGTCGGTTATTTTTAGATGTTCTTTTTATATCAGGAAGCTTTTATTCAAATGTTATTTGTTAGTATTGCGGTACTCCATTTGTTGAGAAAGCATCAGCCTAACCAATCATTTAACATCCAAAAGAGGATTGGTCCAAGATGTGAACCAGGTACAATTTAGAAAGCAATATACATGTAGTCATTTGATTTATCCCCTAACAGTTTTACAGTCTTTATTAGAAGATCATTCATTCAATATTTTAAATGACGACCTGACTGGAAGTTCGATTCCCGGAACGGCAAAAAGGGGTATTTTAACTATCTGCAAAAAAATTCAAATAGCGGCTAGTGACGGTAATAGTCAATTATAAAGATACAAATCTCATTATCCTACATATTTTATATTATATTAATGCAAAAGTATGTCAGTTTGTTTATTTGTTCATATTTCACGCATAAACGACTGAACAGATTTTGATTAAATTAGGCTTCAAGTAGAGTACTAACACATAGGCTACTTTTTATTCCGATATTTCCACGGAAACGGTGAACGGTAAACCACGCAGGTGAAATCGCGGGCGGCGGATAGCTAACCTATCTCGGAACCAAGATTTCTGCGGTTATAGACTTTGTTTGGTATTATGGAATTAAAACAAACATATCTCAGCTCCGATATTACTTAAGGCAAACTCAGATATATCTTTTGATTGTGATGCTTTCAAACAGCAATAGTGGCCGCTGAACAATAAAAATTAAGCCACTAGTCCATACAAAATTACCCAAACCCCTTTGCGTCCGTTATCTAGTATCCTTATATAAGTTATTAGTAATCTTACCTTGGGCAAGATAATTGATGTGATTATGTTTTAATTTATATATTTATACAATAGAGGAGCAGATTCAGTCCATGACAATCAAAAGCAAAAAATTAAATATTGTAAAAATGTATTAGGCTTATATTGTTAAAGTATTTAACGCCAAGCAATTTAGTAATAAATTCCACCGATGCCGGTGCCAACGGTGGCGTATCCGGGCAGGGCAGTGGGATATGATCCGGGGAAGCCCTCGCTGAGGATACCGACGGCGCCGTTGCCGCAGCCGCACGTGGCTACGCCGGATCCGGCCGTTGGCAGCGCGCCCTCGAACGCCACGGCGCTCAGGAACGGCAGCGTGCCAGTGACTTGTAGAACGCCTTCGATAACGTTCTCCGACGCTACGGCGAGCCCGCTGGGGCCGATGGGCGAGATAGTGGTCACAGGGAGAGGACCACTCGAGCCGATGGCGCCGAGGCTGGGGTAGCCGACTAGTGTAGGGCTGTAGACATTGCCGAGACCGGCTCCCACCGCACCCACGCCGCCGTACAGACCGACATTGCCGATCGTGTTGATGCCGGGGTTGACCAGACCGACGTTACTCGATAGACCAATGCCGTTGTTGATGCACTGGCTAAAGGCGTTCTGTAAAATTACAAATCATCGTAAATGGCATGCACACCACATGATACGGTGTCCGATGCTGGCGTACGATTGCTGCAAGGTATTGGTGCTGGTCCCATGTTTACACTAGCGTCTTTTATTTTTATTTATTGGAAAGTTTTCTTTTGTATAATTACCTGGACTAATACGGCTGAGACTATTAAAAGTACGAATTTAGCTGCCATTTTGATGATCAGAATGTAACTATGAAACAATTTTATTTTGCCTCAGTTTTATAGTAAGTCTACGTACATGGCTTATCAGTTTTGAAATGACCTAACATTGACACAATAACTTACAGAATATAATGTCATAAGGAAATCGATAAAACGTTGCATGGTTGATGTAATATTTGTATATAAATAGACTGCCTGCTTACTTGAAAATATATCAGTTTAAAAACATATTTTAAAAGTAAACATGACCTTAACTACCTTCTTCTTGGTCTGCCTTCAGGCTATACTGGTCGCACAGGTAAGTTTGCTTTAGTTTATTACAAACAGTAACAGAAAGATACTTAGTAATGTTTAAAACTCATTACTGTTTAAAAAAACTTTTGGCTCTCTTATCAATATATTTTTTCAATTTTAACAGCTACTTTGGTTTGGTGACAATGATCTAACTTTGATTGAGGCGTTCTTACTTATTTACCTTTATTTTATTTCAGTGCGCCTACTGCCAGATCTTAAACTATGGCTGTGCCGGAAACGGTGGCCTTTTGCCTGGCCTCGGATACAACAACGGCCTTATCAACAACGGCTTGGGTTTGGGCTACGGCCAAGCTGGTCTGATCGGTGCGGGCCTTAACGGCATTGGCGTTGGCGTCAACGGGCTCGGCGTCGGCGCTGGCTTGCCGCTCGGGTACGCTGGGGTGCCGAGCGTGGCTGCTACGGCCTCCGTGCCCGTCGCCGGCCCGTTCGTCTCTACTGGCGCCGCCGAGCTCGCGGTCGGAGGTGACTTCGGTGTCGGCGGCTCGACCGTGGTCGGCGGACAGCTGCCGGTGGTCGGCGCTGTCAGTTTCGGTGGACAGATACCCGCTGCTGGCGTCGTCTCCATCGCTGGCAACTGTGGTTGTGCCAGTTATCCGCTATAAAGTACAGATACTATTTCCACCTTTAAATAAATGTTAAACTCTGTACTTTTTGTGTTTATTTGATGATCCCTGTTCAAGTCATATATTTATATCATTTGAAATTCTTATGCGAATTCAATTTACATGCGAATTGAAATTCACTGAGCTCTATTTTGTCACGTTTATGAATCATTCGAATACGGTGTTGCCATTTTCTAAAACTTCTTAGACATACTTTATTTTAGAATATTAAAAATGGGAAACTAAATTACATAGCTTTAAAATTACCGTTACTAAATCGGACTTCAATGAAACGAAACTTTCAGTAGCTGTAAACTATCAATATGGCAATGTGATTTACATTAAGTGCTTATCGGTTGTCACTACGGGACGTTGGGAGAATTTCTGTAAAAACTATTACTAAAACAACGTGCTGAACGTTAAACTTTCTACCGATCGAATTATAATAGAGTGGTTTAAACCATTCACATGTGAATCTTGCGGTTCCTTGTGCGAATAATGTGTATTCTAAATGTCTTTGTCCTCTGTTTCTATCTTATTATTCTTTTCACGGCATCATTCCCTACCCGTAAACCCTGTCAGAAAAACAGCGCCTCTGTGTTCATTCGGCCCATCTGTGAATAACACAGAGGAAAAAAAAATCGAATATGAATTAGATAGGGTTTTTATTGACCCCACGCATTAATTATGTATGTACTTAGTTACCTTTATGTTTCCGTTGTCTATTACTTTGTTGCCATTTTGCGTGTTTTGATTTGTTTTTTTATACTTTTTTATTCTCTCTTTCTTACTGTCAGTATCGTACAATATGCCTGTGTGTGTCAATAAATGAGTTTCCTGTCTTTTCTTTCTATCTTTCAATTATTCGAATTATTCAAAAATACTTCTCCGGCCTCACTCTGAGCAAAGTCATGTTGTGTGTATGGTGACAAAAAAAAACTAAAGTCAAGAATTTCGATTAATTGAAAAACAAAATAAATTGTCGCCAAAATATTTATTTCCAGAACACACCATAACGTATTGGGTCTAAATGTTATTTCTCCAATCTACATAGGTACAGGTGCGCAGTTTACAGAGGGATCGAGGCACAGCCGCAGTTGCCAGCGATGGAGACGACGCCACCGGCGGGTATCTGGCCGCCGAAGCTGACAGCACCGATGACCGGGATCTGGCCACCGACCACGGTCGTGCCGCCAACGAGAAACTCGCCTCCGACGGCGATATCACCGAAGCCATTGGAGATGAAGGGGCCAGTGACGGGAACGGCGGCAGTAGCAGCCACGCTTGGAACTCCTGCGAGGCCGAGGCCGTATCCTGCCACACCGTTAAGCCCGTATCCTGCCACACCTAAGCCATTGAGGCCGTATCCCGCAACACCTAATCCATTGAGGCCGTATCCCGCTACACCTAAGCCATTGAGGCCGTATCCTGCTAAGCCGTTGAGCCCGATTCCGCCAATACCGTAGCCGATGTTTCCGTAATCATACGCCAATGGCCCTGCGCCGATACATTGACCGAAAACATTCTGTAACAAGAATAAAATACATTACATAATGCACATGCAAGTTAAGACACACATGCAAGGTAAAATATATACAATTTTGTAATGAAAACGGCAAGCCCCTACAGTTATCAATACACCATCGAAATGAGCCCATTACAGAAACTACGTCTGGTACTTTTCTCGGCATTGTGATAGACGCAAAACTAACTTGGCAACAATATGTCGACATAGTATGTCAAAAATTTAATAGGTTGATCTTGTGGGGTAACTCAACAAACATCGATCGGGCTTTCATATTGCAAAAAAAATGTGTAAGATGTTGGAATCCTGTAGGCCTCTTTTTAAGAAATTAAACATTCTTGCTTTACCATCGCTATATATTTTAGAAATTTTGGTATTTGTTAAGAAGAACGCCAATGCAATTTCCGAACATGTAATCTATTCCGGTTAGATATAACATCATCAGCTAGAACTTGTTTTACGAGGAATAGTTACGGCATGTGCATTAAACTATACAATTTACTTCCGATTCGCATTCAAAACCTTCCATTTGTAATTTTCAAACGCATAGTTTTTAAAATCCTCGTTTAAAATTGATTTTATGACACTCAGGAATTCATAAAGTTTTGCCGTGATGGGTACATTAGGAAAATTGCGAATGATTTATGACTGCTTATGCTTCTTTTTCTTTCCTTTTTTTTACTATAAGTATTTTTTTTCCTTAATTAATGGCTTTTTGTCGATAAATTATTACGCATTTAGCCAATGTCGAGTGAATATTTTTATTAAATAGAAATTTTACGGTAGATTGAGTTAAAAATGGAGTCTCACAACACGTGTTGTTGTGTGAAACTCTTCTATAATTACATTATTGACATCTTAAAATTTGGCATCTTAAATATTGACATTCTAAATTTTGACATGTAAATTTCTGACATCCGACACATCAATAATGGACATCATATTGCAAAGTTGTGTGTATTGTCATGCTGGAAGATGAGAATTGTGTTGTTTCTGGTATGTACTTAGTAATTGATATTTAAACATTGAGCTAGTACTTTTTTATATAATATGATTCAATTTAATTTTATAAATGTTAAATTAAAACACGCACGTATGTACTTGAATAATTTAAGTACTGAACTGTACCGTAATTTATGCAAATAAATATAACTATTACTATTACTATAAGAAAATAGATAAAAACGGAGCGTGTCACGACGTTTTTAATTTCGTAAAAATGTATGCTCTAAAACTATTCAAGGCAACTTTAAAAACTTTTTTTTTTCATAAAACTTAGTTCATACAAGAATCCGTCGTCAACAACAATACATTAAGAAATACAATAAAACAATAAGGAATCAATGTGTATTCACCTGGACCAGACAAGCCTGGATGCACAAGAAAAGGAAGGCGAAGGTAGACATGCTGGTTTCTCAACTGCTTCTGAAACTGTAATGTCATCCAATAATTAGGTCAAGTTTTTATATTGCTTCATGCAGATAAAACTTTCTATTTGGCAATCCATAAATACGTGACCTATAATTTTTACGGTTATCAAAATGCACCTGCTTTATTTTGACGTCCTGTATGAAATTGATGATAAAATGTTTCGTATATAATAACAGCTGTGAGTCCTAACAATCCACAGTTGTTTTGACAGTCAATCAAAATGGCAGCTAAAATCATCTTCCTTTGCGCTTCGGCTCTGTTCGTCCAGGTAATTATTATAAATTAAATTATAAATATAAAAATCATTTATTTTCAGATCAGTGATTCATAGATTATTTGTAACAATATAACATATAGACTATGCGAGTAGGTAATAAAGTACATGATTATGGCAAAAATAATACATTACAAATAAATTAACACCCCCAATGGTTCACCGAACCTTTATCACGTGCAGCTCGGTGAGCAGCTCGGTTGTTGGTATAGAGTTGGGCAGAATAGAGTTGATCACCCACCATCCTCAGGTCTCATTCGAGCTTCGTCTCACCCTGTTCACCAGGCAGGCAACCTTTTTCCGCATTAATGCGTAAAAGTCATCCACGCTGACATCGGCAAACATACCCGACGCACTACAGTAGCTTGGGAGCCGGAACAGAGACCTGAAGATGTCGTTGTATTGAACACGTAGGGCATCGTAGGACATTATAGCAAGTTTATTATTTTTGAATTAGTTACGGCTTTTCACAGGGTTTTTTTTATAAAGATCCATCATTGTCTCATTCATCATCATTGCTTAAATTAGATAATAACTTTCTACATAACGACACAAAATATTATTTTTAAGGCGGCTTATGGCCAAATTATCCCCTGCGGTTCTTACGTCACTGGCAACAATGGCATTGTTCTGGGCGGCGCTGGACTGAATACCCTGGATCTGCTCACCCCTGGCTCTGCGCTGCTGGGCGGTGTGGGCTACGGCTTGGGCGGTGTCGGTTTGGGCTTGGGTGGTGTAGTCCCAAGCTACGGTGCTGGCCTCCTCGGCTACCCTGATCTCATTGGCTACCCTAACCTCGGCGGCATCGGCTCGAGCGGCCCCCTTTCCGTGTCCACCATCTCGCCCATCGGCCCCAGCGGACTCGCTGTGGCGTCGGAGAACGACATCGTAGGCAGTGTACTAGCCAGCGGCACGCTGCCGTTCCTGAGCGCCGTGGCGTTTGAGGGCGCGCTGCCGACGGTTGGCTCCGGCGTCGCCACGTGCGGCTGCGGCAACGGCGCTGTCGGTATCCTCAGCGAGGGCTTCCCCGGACCCATCGGAGGCTGCGGCTGCGGTGCATCAGCTCTCTACCCTGGTGCCCTGTACTACTAAATACCTCAATGAAATTTATTCCGGATTAATAAACACAATGGGCTGAGAAGCAGATTCTTTTCTAAATCTACTTCCTTGTAATACCAAAATTATACCTATAATTCCGATTCTCCCTGAGTTCTAAAGAGGTCTAGAGAGCTATTATTGCAATTGCAATAATATATTTTGTAACATCTGCAAATTTTCCAATGATTACGCTTAATATTCAAATTCAAAATATCAAGTTTTGAACCTTCTCATTAGTCGATTATATGCAAATAGTGAAACAAAAATGTTCGTAACCATTTGTCGGTTATTTCTCTATAAGGTCCTCCACTGAAAGAGGAAACAATAATCGATACCTGATTAAGTGTATTTTACTGTACTACGAAGAAGATCAAAATTGTTGTAAGGCCTATTAAAGCTTTTTTAAACGACCGGAAATGTCGGTTATTTTTAGATGTTCTTTTTACATCAGGAAGCTTTTATTCAAATGTTATTTGTTAGTATTGCGGTACTCCATTTGTTGAGAAAGCATCAGCCTAACCAATCATTTAACATCCAAAAGAGGATTGGTCCAAGATGTGAACCTTGAGGTACAATTTAGAAAGCAATATACATGTAGTCATTTGATTTATCCCCTAACAGTTTTACAGTCTTTATTAGAAGATCATTCATTCAATATTTTAAATGACGACCTGACTGGAAGTTCGATTCCCGGAACGGCAAAAAGGGGTATTTTAACTATCTGCAAAAAAATTCAAATAGCGGCTAGTGACGGTAATAGTCAATTATAAAGATACAAATCTCATTATCCTACATATTTTATATTATATTAATGCAAAAGTATGTCAGTTTGTTTATTTGTTCATATTTCACGCATAAACGACTGAACAGATTTTGATTAAATTAGGCTTCAAGTAGAGTACTAACACATAGGCTACTTTTTATTCCGATATTTCCACGGAAACGGTGAACGGTAAACCACGCAGGTGAAATCGCGGGCGGCGGATAGCTAACCTATCTCGGAACCAAGATTTCTGCGGTTATAGACTTTGTTTGGTATTATGGAATTAAAACAAACATATCTCAGCTCCGATATTACTTAAGGCAAACTCAGATATATCTTTTGATTGTGATGCTTTCAAACAGCAATAGTGGCCGCTGAACAAAAAAAATTTAGCCACTAGTCCATACAAAATTACCCAAACCCCTTTGCGTCCGTTATCTAGTATCCTTATATAAGTTATTAGTAATCTTACCTTGGGCAAGATAATTGATGTGATTATGTTTTAATTTATATATTTATACAATAGAGGAGCAGATTCAGTCCATGACAATCAAAAGCAAAAAATTAAATATTGTAAAAATGTATTAGGCTTATATTGTTAAAGTATTTAACGCCAAGCAATTTAGTAATAAATTCCACCGATGCCGGTGCCAACGGTGGCGTATCCGGGCAGGGCAGTGGGATATGATCCGGGGAAGGGGCCGGGGAAGCCCTCGCTGAGGATACCGACGGCGCCGTTGCCGCAGCCGCACGTGGCTACGCCGGATCCGGCCGTTGGCAGCGCGCCCTCGAACGCCACGGCGCTCAGGAACGGCAGCGTGCCAGTGACTTGTAGAACGCCTTCGATAACGTTCTCCGACGCTACGGCGAGCCCGCTGGGGCCGATGGGCGAGATAGTGGTCACAGGGAGAGGACCGCTCGAGCCGATGGCGCCGAGGCTGGGGTAGCCGACTAGTGTAGGGCTGTAGACATTGCCGAGACCGGCTCCCACCGCACCCACGCCGCCGTACAGACCGACATTGCCGATCGTGTTGATGCCGGGGTTGACCAGACCGACGTTACTCGCTAGACCAATGCCGTTGTTGATGCACTGGCTAAAAGCGTTCTGTAAAATTACAAATCATCGTAAATGGCATGCACACCACATGATACGGTGTCCGATGCTGGCGTACGATTGCTACTTGGTATTGCAAATAAATGATTACAAAAACTAGTCAAATTGGAAGAAATTGGCAGCAAGGAATGGGTGCTGGTCCCATGTTTACACTAGCGTCTTTTATTTTTATTTATTGGAAAGTTTTAGTTTGTATAATTACCTGGACTAATACGGCTGAGACTATTAAAAGTACGAATTTAGCTGCCATTTTGATGATCAGAATGTAACTATGAAACAATTTTATTTTGCCTCAGTTTTATAGTAAGTCTACGTACATGGCTTATCAGTTTTGAAATGACCTAACATTGACACAATAACTTACAGAATATAATGTTATAACGAAATCGATAAAACGTTGCATGGTTGATGTAATTATTTGTATATAAATAGACTGCCTGCTTACTTGAAAATATATCAGTTTAAAAACATATTTTAAAAATAAACATGACCTTAACTACCTTCTTCTTGGTCTGCCTTCAGGCTATACTGGTCGCACAGGTAAGTTTGCTTTAGTTTATTACAAACAGTAACAGAAAGATACTTAGTAATGTTTAAAACTCATTACTGTTTAAAAAAACTCTTATCAATATATTTTTTCAATTTTAACAGCTGCTTTGGTTTGGTGACAATGATCTAACTTTGATTGAGGCGTTCATACTTATTTACCTTTATTTTATTTCAGTGCGCCTACTGCCAGATCTTAAACTATGGCTGTGCCGGAAACGGTGGCCTTTTGCCTGGCCTCGGATACAACAACGGCCTTATCAACAACGGCTTGGGTTTGGGCTACGGCCAAGCTGGTCTGATCGGTGCGGGCCTTAACGGCATTGGCGTTGGCGTCAACGGGCTCGGCGTCGGCGCTGGCTTGCCGCTCGGGTACGCTGGGGTGCCGAGCGTGGCTGCTACGGCCTCCGTGCCCGTCGCCGGCCCGTTCGTCTCTACTGGCGCCGCCGAGCTCGCGGTCGGAGGTGACTTCGGTGTCGGCGGCTCGACCGTGGTCGGCGGACAGCTGCCGGTGGTCGGCGCTGTCAGCTTCGGTGGACAGATACCCGCTGCTGGCGTCGTCTCCATCGCTGGCAACTGTGGTTGTGCCAGTTATCCGCTATAAAGTACAGATACTATTTCCACCTTTAAATAAATGTTAAACTCTGTACTTTTTGTGTTTATTTGATGATCCCTGTTCAAGTCATATATTTATATCATTTGAAATTCTTATGCGAATTCAATTCACATGCGAATTGAAATTCACTGAGCTCTATTTTGTCACGTTTATGAATCATTCGGATACGGTGTTGCCATTTTCTTAAACTTCTTAGACATACTTTATTTTAGAATATTAAAAATGGAAAACTAAATTTCCATAGCTTTAAAATTACCGTTACTAAATCGGATTTCAATGAAACGAAACTTTCAGTAGCTGTAAACTATCAATATGTCAATGTGATTAACATTAAGTGCTTAACGGCTGTCACTACGGGACGTTGGGAGAATTTCTGTAAAAACCATTACTAAAACAAACGTGCTGAACGTTAAACTTTCTACCGATCGAATTATAATAGAGTGGCTCAAACCATTCACATGTGAATCTTGCGGTTCCTTGTGCGAATAATGTGTATTTCAAATGTCTTTGTCCTCTGTTTCTATATCATTATTCTTTTCACGGCATCATTCCCTACCCGTAAACCCTGTCAGAAAAACAGCGCCTCTGTGTTCATTCGGCCCATCTGTGAATAACACAGAGGAAAAAAAATGCGAATATGAATTAGATAGGATCTTTATTGACCCCACGCATAATTATGTATGTACTTAGTTACCTTTATGTTTCCGTTGTCATACTAAAGTCAAGAATTTAGATTTAATTGAAAAACAAAATAAATTGTCGCCAAAATATTTATTTCCAGAACACACCATAACGTATTGGGTCTAAATGTTATTTCTCCAATCTACATAGGTACAGGTGCGCAGTTTACAGAGGGATCGAGGCACAGCCGCAGTTGCCAGCGATGGAGACGACGCCACCGGCGGGTATCTGGCCGCCGAAGCTGACAGCACCGATGACCGGGATCTGGCCACCGACCACGGTCGTGCCGCCAACGAGAAACTCGCCTCCGACCGCGATATCACCGAAGCCATTGGAGATGAAGGGGCCAGTGGCGGGAACGGCGGCAGTAGCAGCCACGCTTGGAACTCCTGCGAGGCCGAGGCCGTATCCTGCCACACCGTTAAGCCCGTATCCTGCCACACCTAAGCCATTGAGGCCGTATCCCGCAACACCTAATCCATTGAGGCCGTATCCCGCTACACCTAAGCCATTGAGGCCGTATCCTGCTAAGCCGTTGAGCCCGATTCCGCCAATACCGTAGCCGATGTTTCCGTAATCATACGCCAATGGCCCTGCGCCGATACATTGACCGAAAACATTCTGTAACAAGAATAAAATACATTACATAATGCACATGCAAGGTAAAATATATACAATTTTCTAATAAAAACGGCAAGCCCCTACAGTTATCAATACACCATCGAAATGAGCCCATTACAGAAACTACGTCTGGTACTTTTCTCGGCATTGTGATAGACGCAAAACTAACTTGGCAACAATATGTCGACATAGTATGTCAAAAAATTAATAGGTTGATCTTGTGGGGTAACTCAACAAACATCGATCGGGCTTTCATATTGCAAAAAAAATGTGTAAGATGTTGGAATCTTGTAGGCCTCTTTTTAAGAAATTAAACATTCTTGCTTTACCATCGCTATATATTTTAGAAATTTTGGTTTTTGTTAAGAAGAACGCCAATGCAATTTCCGAACATGTAATCCATTCCGGTTAGATATACCATCATCAGCTAGAACTTGTTTTACGAGGAATAGTTACGGCATGTGCATTAAACTGTACAATTTACTTCCGATTCGCATTCAAAACCTTCCATTTGTAATTTTCAAACGCATAGTTTTTAAAATCCTCGTTTAAAATTGATTTTATGACACTCAGGAATTCATAAAGTTTTGCCGTGATGGGTACATTAGGAAAATTGCGAATGATTTATGACTGCTTATGCTTCTTTTTCTTTCCTTTTTTTTACTATAAGTATTTTTTTTCCTTAATTAATGGCTTTTTGTCGATAAATTATTACGCATTTAGCCAATGTCGAGTAAATATTTTTATTAAATAGAAATTTTACGGTAGATTGAGTTAAAAATGGAGTCTCACAACACATTATTGACATCTAAAAATTTGACATCTTAAATATTGACATTCTAAAGTTTGACATGTAAATTTCTAAAATCCGACACATCAATAATGGACATCATATTGCAAAGTTGTGTGTATTGTCATGCTGGAAGATGAGAATTGTGTTGTTTCTTGCATGTACTTAGTAATTGATATTTAAATATTGAGCTAGGAAGTATTTTTTTAATATAATATGATTTAATTTTATTTTATAAATGTTAAATTAAAACACGCATGTACGTACTTGAATAATTTAAGTACTGAACTGTACCGTAATTTATGCAAATAAATATAACTATTACTATAAGAAAATAGATAAAAACGGAGCGTGTCACGACGTTTTTAATTTCGTAAAAATGTATGCTCTAAAACTATTCAAGGCAACTTTAAAAACTTATTTTTTCATAGAACTTAGTTTATACAAGAATCTGTCGTCAACAACAATACATTAACAAATACAATAAACAATAAGGTATCAATATGTATTGACCTGGACCAGACAAGCCTGGATGCACAAGAAAAGGAAGGCGAAGGTAGACATGATGGTTTCTCAACTGCTTCTGAAACTGTAATGTCATCCAATAATTAGGTCAAGTTTTTATATTGCTTCATGCAGATAAAACTTTCTATTTGGCAATCCATAAATACGTGACCTATAATTTTTACGGTTATCAAAAAGCACCTGCTTTATTTTGATGTCCTGTATGAAATTGATGATAAAAGGTTTCGTATATAATAACAGCTGTGAGTCCTAACAATCCACAGTTGTTTTGACAGTCAATCAAAATGGCAGCTAAAATCATCTTCCTTTGCGCTTCCGCTCTGTTCGTCCAGGTAATTATTATAAATTAAATTATAAATATAAAAATCATTTATTTTCAGTTCAGTGATTCATAGATTATTTGTAACAATATAACTTATAGACTATGTGAGTAGGTAATAAAGTACATAATTATGGCGAAACAGAATACATTACAAATAAATTAACACCCCCAATGGTTCATCGATCCTTTATCACGTGCAGCTCGGTGAACAGCTCGGTGGTTGGTATAGAGTTGGGCGGAATAGAGTTGATCACCCACCATCCTCAGGTCTCGGTTCGAGCTCCGTCTCACCATGTTCACCAGGGAGGCAACCTTTTTCCGCAATAATGCGTAAAAGTCATCCACGCTGACATCGGCAAACATATCCGACGCACTACAGTAGCTTGGGAGCCGGAACAGAGACCTGAAAAATGTTGTTATATTGAACACGTAGGGCATCGTTGTGCATTTTAGCAATTTAAGCTTATTATTTTAGAATTAGTTACGGCTTTTTTTATATAGATCCATCATTGTCTTATTCATCATCATTGCTTTAATTAGATAATAACTTTCTACATAATGACACAATATATTATTTTTAAGGCGGCTTATGGCCAAATTATCCCCTGCGGTTCTTTCGTCACTGGCAACAATGGCATTGTTCTGGGCGGCGCTGGACTGAATACCCTGGATCTGCTCACCCCTGGTTACAACACCATTGGCTTGGGTAACTCTGCGCTGCTGGGCGGTGTGGGCTACGGCTTGGGCGGTGTAGGTTTGGGCTTGGGTGGTGTAGTTCCCAGCTACGGTGCTGGCCTCCTCGGCTACCCTGATCTCATTGGCTACCCTAACCTCGGCGGCATCGGCTCGAGCGGCCCCCTCCCCGTGTCCACCATCTCGCCCATCGGCCCCAGCGGGCTCGCCGTGGCGTCGGAGAACGACATCGTAGGCAGTGTACTAGCCAGCGGCACGCTGCCGTTCCTGAGCGCCGTGGCGTTCGAGGGCGCGCTGCCGACGGTTGGCTCCGGCGTAGCCACGTGCGGCTGCGGCAACGGCGCTGTCGGTATCCTCAGCGAGGGCTTCCCCGGACCCATCGGAGGCTGCGGCTGCGGTGCATCAGCTCTCTACCCTGGCGCCCTGTACTACTAAACTCTCTTCCGTATTAATAAAACACTTTGGAAGCAGATTCTTTTCTAAATCATTTAGTAACATCAACATATTTTTTTATAAGGTACCCCAACAGTGCAAGCATTAACACAGACAATATCTAAATCAATTAACAAAAATTAAAAACCCACAACAAAACTTAAAAAGTTCTTAATAATATTTACTTACCCTAATTACTTATGTATTATGTTTATTAACTTCACACACGTCGTGGGACCGCTATTATGAGCTGAATAGTATCGTGCAAGTGCCTAGCAATAGATACATATCGGTCCCCGACGTCTTTGAAATAAATAAACGTAATAAATAAGTAATTAGGGTAAATAAATATTACTTTAAACTTTTTAATTGCAATTTTTTGTTTGCAAGTTGCACGATATGTGTGCTGTCATCGAGGAGTTGGGTACTCTGCCGACCGTGCTGGTCGCTTCATCAGGTCAAAACTACCATGTCAGGTCAAAAATACTAACTACCATATGGTAGTTTTGACCTGATGAAGCGACCAGCACGGTCGGCAGAGTACCCAACTCCTCGATGACAGCACACATATCGTGCAACTTGCAAACAAAAAATTGCAATTAAAAAGTTTAAAGTAATATTTATTTACCCTAATTACTTATTTATTACGTTTATTTATTTCAAAGACGTCGGGGACCGATATGTATCTATTGCTAGGCACTTGCACGATACTATTCAGCTCATAATAGCGGTCCCACGACGTGTGTGAAGTTAATAAACATAATACGTGTGTGAAGTTAATAAATATAATGAAGTTAATAAACATGATCATCAAAATGGCAGCTAAATTGATACTTTTTGTAGTCTCAGCCGTATTAATCCAGGTAATTATAGAAACTAAGACTTTCCAATTAATAAATAAAAAAAAGACGCTTCTGTAAACATGGGGTCAGCAACAATTCCTTGTTGCCAATTTCTTCCAATTTGACTAGTTTTGCATTCATTTATTTGCAATACCAAACGGCAATCGTACGCCACCATCGCACGCCGTATCATGTGGTGTGCATGTCATTTACTATAATTTGTAATTTTACAGAACGCCTTTAGCCAGTGCATCAACAACGGCATTGGTCTAGCGAGTAACATCGGTCTGGTCAACCCCGGCATCAACACGATCGGCAATGTCGGTCTGTACGGCGGCGTGGGTGCGGTCGGAGCCGGTCTCGGCAACGTCTACAGCCCTGCACTCGTCGGCTACCCCAGCCTCGGCGCCATCGGATCGAGCGGTCCACTCCCCGTGACCACCATCTCGCCTATCGGCCCCAGTGGGCTCGCCGTGGCGTCGGAAAACGCTATCGAAGGGGTTCTACAAGTCACCGGCACGCTGCCGTTCCTGAGCGCCGTGGCGTTCGAGGGCGCGCTGCCAACGGCCGGATCCGGCGTCGCCACGTGCGGCTGCGGCAACGGCGCCGTCGGCATCCTCAGCGAAGGCTTCCCTGGCCCCTTCCCTGGACCTTATCCCACTGCCATTCCTGGATACGGCACCATCGGCACTGGCTTCGGTGGAATTTATTACTAAATTGCTAAGCGTTAAGTACTATTATCGATTAGAGCCTAATAAATATTTACTTTATTTAATTTTTTGCTTTTGTCTGTCATAGAAATGACTGAACCTGCTGCCCCAATGTATAAACATAAATTAATAAATCACAATCTCACAAACAAATCAATCCAATTATCTTGTCCAAGGTAAGTTTCTTAAGAACTTATGCTATGATTACTGGGTAACGGATAAAAATACTTATTTACTTATACTCAGACCAATGCAAATAGACATGTTCATAAAGCTTTTTTTTTTCTGCGGAAATTGAACCCGTAACCTCAACGCAGAAGGCAGATATTCGTATCCCTGAACGCCAGACAGTTTATCATGGTAAATAAGGAATATCTGCTCTTCTAATAAAGACTGTAAAACTGTTAGTAGACAAATCAAACGACTACTTGTATATTGCTTTTAGGTGTACCTCAAGGTTCACATCTTGGATCAACCCTCTTTTTGATGTTTAAATTTGATTATGTAAAGTTGTCTTTATTTTCGAATTAGAACCATGAAAGCTTCATAATTTAAAAAGAACATAGAAAAATACCCACATTCAATATATTTTATAAATTTTCGAACTGTTAAAAAGCATAAATAGACCTCAAGCGCCTCGAAAACGATCAAATTTTCTGTAAAATTTTCGTGTTTATCAAAATGATTTAACCGTCTGCGGCCATGTTTGATGCGTCTTATAGTCATATAAAGCCTACAAATTAGGCCTTACAAATTAACCGACAAATGGAGATACCTTTAAAATATTCGGATCATCCATCTCTATTAACATTTAACCGTCTCAATATAGAGATTGTAATTGCTGACACCTCTAGTACAATACAATACAATCATTCTTAATTCAAGAAACGCTAACAAGTAGGTAGGTTTCTTAAGACCAAAATGACCGATTTTGGTACGGTTTTTTTATTTGGAAGCTGGCATGATCGAAATGGTTCTTAGCTATAGTTTATGAAGATCCGTTCAGCCGTTTGAAGACTATCAGCTCATTTCCTACTTAAATTTTCATTTAAATTTCCTAAATGAACTGAAGGCATTCAAACCGGCTTGGCAGATCTTCATAAGTTAAAGCTGAGAACTATCTTGATAATATCAGCTTAAAAATAAAAACAAACCGCAACATAATTGATCCAGCCGTTTAGGAGCTACGTTGCCTCAAACACTCACAGATTTATCAACTTTTACAGGACATGGACATTTAATATACTTCTACTTGACTCATCGAGTTGAAATTAAAAAACTATTAGCAAATCCGGTGCCGCAATTAAATGTACGTCTTTAGTTTTATGCCTTCTAGATACTCAGTAAAAATTTCAAAAAAATCTATCGAATAGTTTTTTTTTAAAATGCATTCTAAAATTTCGTGACGTAATCGTCCCAAAGTGGGCTTCCGGCACGTCCGCATATTTTTGAAACGTCCCAATTCGGGTCGTGCGGCACGCGACTGGATATATCCGGTATATCCAGCCGCGTGCCGCACGACCCGAATTTTTACTGAGTATCTAGAAGGCATTAAACTAAAGACGTACATTTAATTGCGGCACCGGATTTGCTAATAGTTTTTTAATTTCAACTCGATGAGTCAAGTAGAAGTATATTAAATGTCCATGTCCTGTAAAAGTTGATAAATCTGTGAGTGTTTGAGGCAACGTAGCTCCTAAACGGCTGGATCAATTATGTTGCGGTTTGTTTTTATTTTTAAGCTGATATTATCAAGATAGTTCTCAGCTTTAACTTATGAAGATCTGCCAAGCCGTTTGAATACCTTCAGTTCATTTAGGAAATTTAAATGAAAATTTAAGTAGGAAATGAGCTGATAGTCTTCAAACGGCTGAACGGATCTTCATAAACTATAGCTAAGAACCATTTCGATCATGCCAGCTTCCAAATAAAAAAACCGTACCAAAATCGGTCATTTTGGTCTTAAGAAACCTACCTACTTGTTAGCGTTTCTTGAATTAAGAATGATTGTATTGTATTGTACTAGAGGTGTCAGCAATTACAATCTCTATATTGAGACGGTTAAATGTTAATAGAGATGGATGATCCGAATATTTTAAAGGTATCTCCATTTGTCGGTTAATTTGTAAGGCCTAATTTGTAGGCTTTATATGACTATAAGACGCATCAAACATGGCCGCAGACGGTTAAATCATTTTGATAAACACGAAAATTTTACAGAAAATTTGATCGTTTTCGAGGCGCTTGAGGTCTATTTATGCTTTTTAACAGTTCGAAAATTTATAAAATATATTGAATGTGGGTATTTTTCTATGTTCTTTTTAAATTATGAAGCTTTCATGGTTCTAATTCGAAAATAAAGACAACTTTACATAATCAAATTTAAACATCAAAAAGAGGGTTGGTCCAAGATGTGAACCTTGAGGTACACCTAAAAGCAATATACAAGTAGTCGTTTGATTTGTCTACTAACAGTTTTACAGTCTTTATTAGAAGAGCAGATATTCCTTATTTACCATGATAAACTGTCTGGCGTTCAGGGATACGAATATCTGCCTTCTGCGTTGAGGTTACGGGTTCAATTTCCGCAGAAAAAAAAAAGCTTTATGAACATGTCTATTTGCATTGGTCTGAGTATAAGTAAATAAGTATTTTTATCCGTTACCCAGTAATCATAGCATAAGTTCTTAAGAAACTTACCTTGGACAAGATAATTGGATTGATTTGTTTGTGAGATTGTGATTTATTAATTTATGTTTATACATTGGGGCAGCAGGTTCAGTCATTTCTATGACAGACAAAAGCAAAAAATTAAATAAAGTAAATATTTATTAGGCTCTAATCGATAATAGTACTTAACGCTTAGCAATTTAGTAATAAATTCCACCGAAGCCAGTGCCGATGGTGCCGTATCCAGGAATGGCAGTGGGATAAGGTCCAGGGAAGGGGCCAGGGAAGCCTTCGCTGAGGATGCCGACGGCGCCGTTGCCGCAGCCGCACGTGGCGACGCCGGATCCGGCCGTTGGCAGCGCGCCCTCGAACGCCACGGCGCTCAGGAACGGCAGCGTGCCGGTGACTTGTAGAACCCCTTCGATAGCGTTTTCCGACGCCACGGCGAGCCCACTGGGGCCGATAGGCGAGATGGTGGTCACGGGGAGTGGACCGCTCGATCCGATGGCGCCGAGGCTGGGGTAGCCGACGAGTGCAGGGCTGTAGACGTTGCCGAGACCGGCTCCGACCGCACCCACGCCGCCGTACAGACCGACATTGCCGATCGTGTTGATGCCGGGGTTGACCAGACCGATGTTACTCGCTAGACCAATGCCGTTGTTGATGCACTGGCTAAAGGCGTTCTGTAAAATTACAAATTATAGTAAATGACATGCACACCACATGATACGGCGTGCGATGGTGGCGTACGATTGCCGTTTGGTATTGCAAATAAATGAATGCAAAACTAGTCAAATTGGAAGAAATTGGCAACAAGGAATTGTTGCTGACCCCATGTTTACAGAAGCGTCTTTTTTTTATTTATTAATTGGAAAGTCTTAGTTTCTATAATTACCTGGATTAATACGGCTGAGACTACAAAAAGTATCAATTTAGCTGCCATTTTGATGATCAGAATGTAACTATGAAACAATTTTATTTTGCCTCAGTTTTATAGTAAGTCTACGTACATGGTTTATCAGTTTTGAAATGACCTAACATTGACACAATAACTTACAGAATTTAATGTCATAACGAAATCGATAAAACGTTGCATGGTTGATGTAATTATTTGTATATAAATAGACTGCAAACTTACTTGAAAATATATCAGTTCAAAAATACATTTTGATGAAAACAAACATGACTTCAACTACCTTCTTCTTGGTCTGCCTTCAGGCTTTACTGGTCGCACAGGTAAGTTTGTTTTAGTTTATTACAAACAGTAACAGAAAGATACTTGGTAATGTTTAAAACTCATTACGGTTTAATAAACTTTTGGCTCTCTTATCACTATATATATTTTTCAATTTTAACTGCTTCTTTGGTTCGGTGACAATGATCTAAATTTGAATGAGATGTTCTTACTTATTTACCTTTATTTTATTTCAGTGCGCCTACTGCCAGATCTTAAACTATGGCTGTGCCGGAAACGGTGGCCTTATGCCTGGCCTCGGATACAACAACGGCCTTATCAACAACGGCTTGGGTTTGGGCTACGGCCAAGCTGGTTTGATCGGTGCGGGTCTTAACGGCATTGGCGTTGGCGTCAACGGGCTCGGCATCGGTGCTGGCTTGCCCCTCGGGTACGCTGGGGTGCCGAGCGTGGCTGCTACGGCCTCCGTGCCTGTCGCCGGCCCGTTCGTCTCTACTGGCGCCGCCGAGCTAGCGGTTGGAGGTGACTTCGGTGTCGGCGGTTCGACCGTGGTCGGCGGCCAGGTGCCGGTGGTCGGCGCGGTCAGCTTCGGCGGACAGATACCCGCTGCTGGCGTCGTCTCCATCGCTGGCAACTGCGGTTGTGCCAGTTATCCGCTATAAAGTACAGATACTATAACCAGTTTTAAATAAATGTTAAACTCTGTAATTTTTGTGGTTATTTTGTTATCCTTGTTCAAGTCATATTTTTGAATCGTTTGAAATTCTTATGAGAATTCAATTCACATGCGAATTGAAATTCACTGAGTTCTATTTTGTCACGTTTATGAATCATTCGAATACGGTGTTGCCGTTGTCTTAAACTGCTTAGTAGATATATTTAATTTTAGAATCGCAGAATATAAAAAAATCGGAAACTAAATCTCCATAGCTTTAAAATAACCGTTACTGTAGCCTATAATGGATATGTCGCTTTAATCTTGCGGTACGGTATTATAAATGTTGGGGGAATTACTCATACAAGGAAATCATATTTAAAACTCAAAAAAGATGTATCAGGGCTATCAAATCTTTAAAACGAAGAGATAGTTGCTAACAACATTTTATAGATCTCAAAATTCTAATACAGTACCATCACCTAACATATACGAAACTGCAAAGTGTGTCAGGGGAAACCCGCATCTTTTTTCTACAATATCCACTGGCCAATTTAAAGTAAGCAGACGTCATGGAAATAGATTACGAGCACCGGATAGAAAAACTGCATTGAAAGGAAATAGCTTTTTCTTTATGGCACCAAAAATTTATAATAAATTATAATAAATAAACTATGTTCGGTGGGATGGTTTGCTATCTCAACCATACGGGTTGGAGTGCGGGGTGAGGCAGGGTGGGCTGAGCTCGCCAACGCTCTTTAACCTGTATGTAAATAAGTTAATAGAGGAGCTGAGCAACACCAGGTTGGGCTGCTTTGTAGGTGGCGTTAGTGCCAACAACATTAGTTACGCGGAAGACATGGTGTTGCCCAGTGCTTCTGTTTGCGGTATGAGAAAACTTGTGGCTATCTGCGAAAACTATGTAAAGTCTCATGGATTGGTGTACAATGTACAGAAGAGCCAAGTTATGCTTTTTGAAGTCGGGAGCAAGGGTTTGGATCAACTCCCAGCAATATATCTCAACGAGTGTGTATTGCAAAGGGTGTACAAATTCAAATATCGGGGCCATATGCTAACACCCGACCTCAGTAACGATGAGGATGTTGAAAGGGAGCGTAGGGCTCAGTTAGAGCAAACATGTTGGCTCGCAGGTTTGCACGCTGCACACATTATGTTAAGATTAGTCTCTTTAGGGCTTACTGTACTGCTTTCTACACGTGTAGCTTGTGGGCCAACTATACTCGTCGATCCTACAGCGCCCTACGTGTTCAGTTCAATAATGCTTTTAGGGTGCTGTTGCGGTTGCCGCGCTACTGCAGCGCATCAGGGATGTTTGCAGAAGCGCGAGTAGACTGCTTTTATGCGATTATGCGGAAGCGGTGCGCCTCCCTGGTGCGCAGGGTGCGGGGCAGCACCAACAGCATCCTTAGCATGATTTCAAGCAGACTGGACTGTCGGTACATGACTCATTGCTGCACAACATCTGCCGGGGTGGTGCGGGTATGAGTCGTGTGCATACAGTCTCAGAATTGTAAAATTTAAATTATAATAAAATTATAATAATTTAATTTAATATAAGATACTAACATAGGTTAAGTACAATTGTTACTAACAAATAATGAGTCAAGTTACTTGAAATAAATGAATTGAATTGAATTGAATTATATAATATTTTGTGTATAACCAAAATGATTATATAATATGTATCATGTGGGTGGATCCCCACACTTGGAACTCCTGCGAGGCCGAGGCCTTATCCTGCCATACCGTTAAACCCGTATCCCGCCACACCTAGGCTATTGAGACCGTATCCCGCAACATCTAAGCCATTGAGGCCGTATCCCGCTACACCTTATCCATTGAGGCCTATAGCTGTATTTGCTATAATCAAGATATTAGATAGCTAATTTCGACGAAGGTGGAAAGGAAAAAGCCGGTCACTTTCATGTAAGTAGTATATTCACAGGTGTTACATGAGTGTACACAATGAGGTATATGTTAAACAGTTGCAGCAATCGATTGGTGAATATTTATAAATATAGTAAGTCCAAAAAAAACATCGATATAAAGCACTTTAGGAAAGCGGCGCGCGCGCAGGCGGCACGGGGTTCGCCTGGAGTGTATCAATACAGACTGGCGAGCGGTCGGGATCGGTCTGAGCTCCTCGATGTAAGTAGCTATAGGTTGGTACATATATTGCACCGTCCAGCTAGCCGACATACTGCACGTATACCGCGGCGATGCTTGTAAATAATATTTAATATTGAATTATTTTTAAGTTTTGATGTATGAATGGTGAATGTGTGTTATGACTGAATAGATAAATACTTTTTAGATAAATATAGATATATAAATATGAATTTTAATTTTAGTTGTAGTAATATATGTGATATAATATAATTTTAACAAACGAAATGTAAATCTCCTACAAGGTCGTATCCCGCTACACCTTAGCCATTGAGGCCGTATCCCGCTACACCTAAGCTATTGAGTCCGTATCCCGCTACACCTTAGCCATTGAAGCCGTATCCCGCAACACCTAAGCCAGTGAGGCCGTATCCCGCTACACCTTAGCCATTGAGGCCGTATCCCGCTACACCTAAGCTATTGAGTCCGTATCCCGCTACAACTTAGCCATTGAAGCCGTATCCCGCAACACCTAAGCCATTGAGGCCGTATACCGCTACACCTTAGCCATTGAGGCCGTATCCTGCTTAAGCCGTTGAGCACGATTCCGCCAATACCGTAGCCGGTGTTTCCGTATTCATACGCCAATGGCCCTGCGCCGATACATACACCGAAAATATTCTATAAAATAAAATACATGACAAAATGTAAATTATGAAAATATTTTAAAACGAATCGTGTCACGTTTTAAAAAAATGTATGCTCTAAAGCTATTCAGGGTAACTTTAAAACCTCAAAATTTACTTCATACAAAAATCCGTCATCAACAACAATACATTAATAATTATAACTTTTTGATTTTGCATTTTACAATTTTATGTGATAATTATTTAATAAGAAAATACTTATGCTAAAAAAGCAACTTGTCTCATGTCGCTCTGACGGGTTTCGATCCTTGGGCATCCGACCCAATACAATAAGCAATTATGCTACAGATGAGACGTCCATTTTTTCTAGCATAATCACCTTTCTACGGTGTTGGTGTTAGGTTGAGTGTTGTCGCAATAACAACATAGAACTAAAAAATTTAAAAAAATGTTACTACATGAGGTTCACACAGAGAAATGACTCACTGTATTCCGCATACAAAAGGCAGATATTATTAAGGAATTGGGTGTATCAAAGTTAACCTTCACAAATCATATTGAATGTGTCTAAAAAGGCTAGTTGTATGTTAGATTTTTTTATTCGCGACATTCTCTCTCTCTTGACGGGGTTCTTGCCGGTTCTTCCCGTTACAAGGTCTCCCGCCGTAGGGTTTGTGAACTGATGGC
Source organism: Chrysoteuchia culmella (assembly GCA_910589605.1). Classification (NCBI taxonomy): domain Eukaryota; kingdom Metazoa; phylum Arthropoda; class Insecta; order Lepidoptera; family Crambidae; genus Chrysoteuchia; species Chrysoteuchia culmella. The sequence continues at coordinate 3,618,852 of OU342669.1, forward strand.
GTAGCTGCTTTGATGTTCATAAGTGCTTATAATAACCTAAACTGAATAAATAATATTGAGTTTGAGTTAATGTATTCAAACGTAATAGAATAAAGTCCTTCCTTACAACACTTTTACTTAACTTTTCACTTTCCCAATCATCTAAAATTCAAATGGTAGCTTATGGATACGTGAAAAAATCAGAAAAGTAGTTAATGAAGTTCAAACGAAAACTATCACTACTAGAGAGCGCCAAATAGGTTTTGACGACCTATTTGGCGCAGGGGTACTAACCCTGCCTTCTGCGCCAGAGGTCCCGGGTTCGATCCCCGGACAAGACAAATATTTGTGTGCACGAACATGTCTATTTGTCTTGGTCTGGGTGTTTAATATGTATATTAAGTATGTATTTACAAAAAAAAAGTATATAAGTATGTTTATCCGTTATCTAGTATCCATAACACAAGTCCTTAATGAAACTCGTGTGCTAGATAATTGCAAATATTTATTATATATTAAGAGATACTTTACAGGTTAACGAGTAATAGTAGGTTAACGAAAAAAAAAATATTTTGTAAAAGTCAAAGTTAAAGTGAAGTATCAAAAAGAGAGTAATTAATATAAGTAAAACCAATTGAAACTATTGTAAAGGCTAACTACGGAAACCTATACTGCGCGTGGCCCCACACCCTCTGGGCCAAATTTTTTATATGATCTCGTTACATAACCACAGGATTGCTTGATGCATCGTTTCTTTGCAAAATAACAAAACTGGCCACAACTGCTTCAGTTTGCGGGCATGAGATCTGCAAAGGGCGGATCGTTGTTTTTTTTTGTGCCTTTCCCGTGAAGTGGTTAGGCGACCCTCCAGAGGCGGGGGAGGGAGTTAGTGAATCCTTCATTGGATACTCCGCAGCTAGCCGTGAGATTTTTAACCGCCTCTGTGGTCTAGTGGTAACAACCACCGGTATCAGACCCAGGGGTCCCGGGTTCGCTTCCCAGCGGGGGTACAATTTGTATTCGGTTTGGTTGGTGGTAGGACTTGTTGTGAGTCCGCCTGGCTAGCTACCACCATCTTATCTAAGTCTAACGCCATAATAACAATGTTTTCAACATTGTTGTGTTCCGGCAGTTAGAGATAAGATAGTCAGTTCCTCAGTGGTTGAGGATTCCGGGAGAGGCTCGCTTCCATCTTCAGCCTTATCAATACTTAACATCAGGTATGATGAAGGCTAAGAGTCTCCCCATCATAATAAAAAAAAAAAAAGATGTTTGACTCTTACACCCATATTCTAACACGTAACACAACTAATACATGATTGATCACAAAAATACAGAAAAACGTTTAGTCAGTAACCCCCATATTCTAAGTCGTTCCTCCAAAACTTACTCGTCCTCGACTTAACGAAACCTCATTTAAAACCTCTTCGAAATACTCCTTGAAATCGGTATTCTAAGTCATAACTCCGTAAGGACCTGGAGGAGCCAAAGAGTACGTAGCCACTCCGTGTTAGGCCTAGCGCACACTACCATTTTTACCCACGACGAGGTTGAGTGGAGTGTAAAATGTTTTGGAGGAACGACTTAGAATATGGGGGTTACTGACTAAACGTTTTTCTGTATTTTTGTGATCAATCATGTATTAGTTGTGTTACGTGTTTTGTTTTTCTTTGTATAAACATTGTGATATTTTTCTTTCATTTTGCCACTTGCCATGTGCCTAACACGCTTTGCCACGTCAAGGAAAGTTAGTGACATCAACCAAGTGACATGACATGTGTGACTGTTACAGATTTAACTATTTTTATGGTTCCGTACCTCAAAAGGAAAAAACGGAACCCTTATAGTATCACTTCGTTGTCCGTCCGTCCGTCCGTCCGTCTGTCAAGACCGTTTTTGACAGGAACGCGTGGAGGTATCTAACTGAAATTTATATCTAATACTCAGGTCTACTGTCCCTTGGAGCTGTGAAAAATCAAACCTCTAAGCCAAAGCAATCAAAAGATACAGCCGTTTATGCCGCAAATTTCCGCAAATTTTTGAAATTCGCACGGCAATCAAAACCTACAGGGTACTTCCCGTGAATTTAGAATCTTGAAATTTGGTACGACGTAACGTCTTATAGTACAGATAAAGGAAAAATTTCGAAAACCGTAAATTTTTTGTTACATCATAATAATAAAAAATATTTTTGAAAATTTTAAACGGAACCCACGGTGCGCGAGTCCGACTCGCACTTGGCCGGTTATTTTATTTTATTTATGTCAATGGCGATGCCCTTTTCGATTTCGCCAGTGCTTGTCTGTGATTATTATGCTTGGTGTTGGTTTTTTTTTTTATTAGTGTTGTTAAACGTGCTTTTGTTTATCTTTCTTTGTTTGTTTTATGTTTATCGTGTGCCTGATGTCACCACTGTGCTCGGCAGAATATCAGTGCAGCAGGCCTACCCGTCGGCTGCGTATGCTGAGCTGAGCACAGTTTTGACACTGCACTCTCGTCCAAGACTGCACTTCTTTGTTCTTTGTACGATGTGACGTCAGAGTCCATTGTTCTCGAGCGTAGTGGAGCAAGATGGCCGTGCACCGCGTGCCGCGATTGGTCGGCGCGTCGAACGGAGAAGTAATCGTCCATATTTGGGCCTCGCGGCACTCGCCTCATATTTTAAATCGACCCGATTCGGGCCGCGCGGCACGCACCTCAAATGCCATAGTGGAGGTAGGCTTATAAAAGCCGCGATCTCGACGCTCCTCGGCCATTCCTATTCTGCTTCTCGCTAGCTTAACTTGTTTTCCTTTTCTGTTGTATATATTGAATTTGGTTGTATAATAAATAATCAACATTTAGATTGGCGTATAATTTGCCTGAGCTAGTCCGTGTCAGTTGCCAATTAGCGGAAGTAGTTTCCACAAATATTCTCACCTCGACGGGTTCGATTCCCGAAGGAAGCGAGTAAGAAGGGAGGTTCCTGTAGGAATCGCGGAACCCCTTCACGCATATTTAGAAGTAACAAATACGTCCAACACCCAGACGGGGGGCCGGCCGAAATCTAGGTGAAAATGCATTCAACAGTAAGCTTATAATATATGCAACCGCGCACGAAAAGAGCAGGAGCAGAGCGGGGCGATCAGTAAGACCAATGTCATTCACCGCCCCGCTCCACCAGAGCATCGCTCCACCGTTGCCCGATCTCGTGCCTACAGACTCAGTGGCTTCCGTCGCCGTCACTGGGACGTCATGTCAACGAGATGACGGCACCGAGATAGTTACCCTTACATTTACTATCTCCGACTGACCACCGCTAGCTCAATTGGCCTGCGCTATCGGTCTGCTATCTGCATCATCTCGTCTCGTTAACGTCCCTGTGATAGCACAGCGGAAAAAATTGTATAGAGAGTGAATAAATAGAAAAAAAACTATAAGTATTGTAAAGATTTATTGTACTATGAAGCTATATGCTTCTAAACTTAGTAATAAATTCCTCCGACGCCGATGGGTCCTCGTACAGCTCCGGGGAAGGGTCCAGTGAAGGGTCCAGGCAAAGATCCGGGGAAGCCCTCGCTGAGGATGCCGACGACGCCGTTGCCACAACCGCACGTGGCGATGCCAGAGCCAGCCGTCGGCAGCGCGCCCTCGAACGCCACGGCGCTCAAGAACGGCAATGCACCATTCACAAGCAGAGTCCCTTCAATCACATTCTCTGAAGCAATTGCTAATCCACTAGGTCCAATCGGTGATATGGTTGAAACTACCAGAGGCCCGCTCGAACCAATATTGTAAAGATCTGGGTAGTTCAAGAAGGAAGCACCGTTGAGGCCTCCAAGTACTCCCACGTTTCCTACACCGAGCAGACCCGGGTTACCCAAGCCAAGTGCGTTGTACCCAGGGTTAGCAAGGCCAATCGCGCCTATTCCAGGGTTGCCGAGGACAATGCCGCCGCCTCCAAGGTTGATATTACTGGCCACTACATTACCACCAGCTGAACCGCATGACAAAACTTGACCGTTAGCCACCTGAAAAACAATAACATTTTCAGACTTCTCGTCAGATGCTAAGTAGATGCCTATTCAAGGCCACTTAATTTTATTCAATCGTCTCCATGCTTTTTAGAATATTAAGGGCCGGTTTCACCATCGACAAATAAGTTCTGGATAACTCATCTGGCACATAAACTATCCAGCTTATCAGTCGGTGGTGTAAGTGGCCCTAAGTATTTTATATTGGGTAATTTAAAAAAGTCTTTTTTTTCTATCCTCAGCATCAGCAATTTTTACTCTTGTGGTTCATCACCCATTTCCTCACAGCTGGAGAGTATGGGCCATGACCCACCATGCGAGCCCAATGCAGATTGGTGGGTTTTGACGACTACAAAACCAGTCGGACTTAGAAGAACGGAGGAGCTCGAGATAATGATTGGTCACCCATCCCGTGGCCGACCATTGCGAAACCTGCTTGAAGTTAACAATCACAGGGTGAGCGCGCGAACCATTGCCCACCGAGCTGCTCAATTCACTCAGTCACAAATTAATTTGTATAATAAACAGTTTTGCTATGGGTTGATTTTTAGGCGTTTTCAACATGAAACTCTGAATACAGAAAATAATCTCCTTATCCATTCATAAGGAAGGCCAGTACCCCAACAGTGGGCACATAAAAAATTGCTGATAGCAATGTTTGCGACGATCTCAATTTGAAAGGTGTTGAACTTTTTTGTATGGAGGCTGGGGGCTAATTGTCTAATTTTAAAATCTATCGCAATCCCTTTCAATTCGTCATTTGAAAGATGGCTGTCAATATTTGATATTTGATAGGGATTGTGATCGGACGCGTTTTGAAAGGTATTTATTGAACGAAATTGAACTGTGTACGCAAAGTGACACACGAAAAAATGTTTCAAATGTATAAGGAAGTGTCACTTAAAGCAAAAAATTAAAAAAAAAAAAAAAAAAAAAGGGACGTATAGCGTTCGGGATGTGGGCTATTATATACTCGAGCTTTTTCTTTACCTTTTCCGAACTCGTGCGTTCTCTTTCCCAACTGTCAAAAACCAACCACGTTTTTACTAAAAAAAATATAGAAGTTTTTATGATTCATGCAAATATTTCTAAAAAGAAGGTACTAATTTGTTTCTAATTTAACAAATTTTTTTGTATTAATGAGTTAGGTTAGGTTTCATTTCATTTCACCTCATTAAATTTAATTTTCATTTCATATCAATAAAAAAGTCTGGACTTGGCTGGCAGAATGGGTGAAGAAAACAAAAATAAATCTCTGCATAGATTATTTTACGGTTGGCGCCATTTTCCAAAAATGTTCTTAATTTTTTCGCAACTGTATTATAAATAGTTGTTCAGTACACGTGCGGAACCGTCATTGCAAAGAGTTTCCGCACTCGTAATGAAATATACTAAATCTATACTTAATATTATAAAGAGGAAAGATTTGTATTTTTGTATGTAACGAATAAACTCAAAAACTACTGGACCGATTTTGACGAAATTTGGTATAGAGAATCCTTAGACCCAAAGTAGTAACATAGGCTATAAATGATCCCAAAATTCCTACGGGAACGGGAACCACGCGGGTGAAACCGCGCCCGGCCTCTAGTATACTATTTAGAGCATTGGACCGGATTTCCAAAGGTCGATTCCCGTCTGAGAATTCACTTGTGGCCGAGTTAATTTTTTCCAATATTTTTCTATTTAAAATTTACCATAAATATACTATATACTTAACAATAAACAATAAAACTAACATTATATATTTTTTTCAAAACGTCGCCGCACGATAATACATCTTTAAATGAACATTTTTTGATTCATTATGTGCCCCTTGCACACAATGAATCAAAAAATGTTATGATATGTAAAGCCCTACAGTGTCAAGTCACGTTAGCCAGATAATTAGAGTAAAAAATTAAAAATACTGACCCTAAATATCACCTTTGTATCTTTAACTCCAATTAATTCATTAACATTTTTTGTTCATCTTTACGCACATTATCCGTTTATATGAGTATTATCGTGCGACGCCATTTTGAAAATTTTTCAAAATGGTTGGCACAGCCCTCTAATTGTCTAATTTAAAATCTATCACAATGGCTTTCAGAGGTATTGTGATTGTGATAGTTTCGTCTGTCATATTGCTTAGACAGTTCAATTTCGTTTATTCCATACCTTTTAAAACGCGTCCCGATCACAATCCCTTTCAAATGTCAAATAGTGACGGCTTGAATATCTTTCAAATTACGAAAATAGTGTTAACTATAATTTCATCATCATCATTATCATCAGCCTGTGGACGTCCACTGCTGGACATAGGCCTCTCCTAGCTCACGCCTATTGTGGCGTTCATAGGAGGTTAACTATAATTATCTACTTATAATTCGAAGATTTTAACCCTCACCTGAGCAATCAAGGCTGTAGCACAGAAGAAAATGAACTTAGTTGCCATGGTAACGAATAAAACAAAACTATTATGTTACAAAGTAAACATCACGTTTTTATAGCATTTGATCTATAATATGCAATAATTATGAGTTATCAAACTAAATTGTAATAACCTTTATCTGTTGCTTACAAAATAATTTGCAGATAATTTACGACACGTTTGTCTTTATGTTTTTTCTCATTACGTATTTAAAACGCTTTTTTTATGAAATAATATTTTTTATGAAATATTGTTAATTTATATTGGAGATTTTGAGAATGTAATTATAGATAATGGATAAAATATGAATTTATTTGAATGAAAGTAATATTTGGATTACAATTTTAGAATGGACTGAGAATAATTAAAAATTTTACTTTTATATTTTTTGTTTTATATTAGACCGTTATTTTAGATTGGAGATTTTAGAATGTATTATTTTAATAATATTATTTTTACGTTAAGATTATAAAGTTGATTGTAAATTATGTCTTACCTAGGTAACAAAGGCTGAATAAATAAATGAAATGAAATAAATTATGACGTCAAAAAAACCGAGTTCAAAATGTTAAAATTATTGTTTGGAGTCGATACCAAAGCATCAATGGTCCATACTAGAATGAAATTTTATAGTTTTGTTAGGGTTCCGTAGCCTAAAGGCAAAAACGGAACCCCGAACGAAATCCCCCCCGAAATAAGGATTCGTCCTGTCTGTCTGTCCGTCCGTCCGTCCGTATGTCACAGCCACTTTATTTCGGAACTATTAAGATTACACAGTTGAAACTTGGTAAGTAGATGTATTCTGTAAACCGCTTTACGATTTTTACACAAAAATAAAAAAAAAATAGAGTTTAAGGGGGTAGTCCCCATACTTGGAACGGTAAGTAATTTTTTTTTTTCATCTAACCTATACAAGCGGTATGTCTATAGATAGGATATTAAAAATGACACTGATGTTCCTAAAACTATTTTTTTCAATGTCGACCGTTTGAAAGATGTACACTTCCAAAGTGGTAATATGTGTCCCCCTCCCTCTAACTTTTAAAATAAGAGAGTGAGAAATCAAAAAACAATATATGCTGTAGACTTCGATCATCAAAATCGATCGATCGAAGGCTGTAGATCTTAATAAAAACTTTTAACGAAATTTGGTTTGAACGAAATATAGTAAGTAGTTTTAGAGATATAACACATTTTCCGTAACTACAAATTATAATTCATACAAACACTATGAAAAACAAAGTTATTTTTGCAGACGAAGTATGTTAGTGGTATTTTGACTACGGAACGCTAAACTGCGCGTGGCCCGACACGCACTTGGCTGATTTTCTTTTCTTTTAATTTCAGATTTTATTTCTCTATAAAAAGTTTTAGGTATACCACAATTTTCAACATTAGAATAAGTCCAGTAGCTACTAATGTATTTAATTTGCAATAATAACATCTGTAATTGAAAATTATATAATTGTGTGACATATGACTTATTGTTGATTTTTTTGCAATTCACAATAATTATTGACATCTGAAATGGAAATTTGTTAATTATGACATAATATTATGATTAATATGATATTATTATTATTACTGACGGCCTAAGAATACAAGTGTCACCACTCCCTTACACGCCCGGGATGTCGTAAGAGTCGACTAAGAGGCTCGACGCATTGAACACCTGTGCGAGAGAAGAAAAACTTGGAACAAACCCTCTACCAACCCGTCTGGCCAGCGTGGTAGCAGTAGGCTAATAGCCTCCTATGAACGCCACAATAGGCGTGAGCTAGGAGAGGCATATGTCCAGCAGTGGACGTCCACAGGCTGATGATGGATGGATGGATGATTATGAATTACACCCGCGTGGTACCCGTTCCCGTGGGAATATCGGGATTAAAAGTAGCCTATGTTTTAATCTAGGTTGTAATAATGTTTTTTATTTTCTATATGTGTGCCAAAATTCATTCAAATCCGTTTAGTAGTTTTTCATGAAAGAGTAACAACTGGTACTATATCTATACTTAACTATTATAAAACTATTTAAAAAAATGCTTGTAAACTATGATAAGTAAATTAAACTATGTACTATTGCAGCTTATAACTTTTTAGATACGAGTATCTAATCTTCTTTGAGGCAAGAGGCGCTGGATGCTGAAATACAGGTCATTACCTAGTTCGGCAACAGATGCTACATTTCTACTTAAATGTGACAATACATTAATGGCTTAAGTACCTAAATGTAAATCTTTTTGGTTCAATAAATTATTAATATATTATTATTATTATTAACTAAACAAACTGACATACTTTTGCATTGATAATATTAACGTTAACGTACGCGTCAAACAGGATTTGTTTGAAAACATTATTTCAGTCAACCCGCATTATTATTCTCAATTTATGTGTTTGTCATATTTAAGTTTGTGCGTTTGTACAAGTACCTATTTAAGTTGTTTATGTTTCTCAGAAAGTGAAATTTGTATTTCGTATGATAAATAAAATATTCCTTAACCTTAACCTTATATTAGAAGGATTTTGACATTATTTTTTATTTGTGACAATGTCATTGCTCCTAGGGTTTAAATTTTTATTTTATTTGTTAATTTAGAATTGTATAAAAATATTTAATAAAAGATATATTATTTTTATAATGCTGATGGCGTAATATTTGCATATTGACAGATCGGTAAAGCTTATATAGGTATTATGCCAACATTAATAACATCTTTAATACCAAGTTTTAAACAAATAAAGATTTATGATTATGATTATGATACTTAAACTAAAAATATATACGTGACAAATTGATAACCTCCTTTTTTGTGTCAGGTAACACTTTTTACATTATTTTAAATGATGCCTTTAATGTTATGTAACATACGATAATTACATCTGTAAATTGTGTCACAATATTATTCTGTATGATAATTCCCTTTGATACGAGGAATAGATAAAAAAGTATTTGTAATCTATGAAATCGTACGCGTATTTAAACTAAGGCTCTCTTTATTTTAACAACATTCAAAATCAAGCTTTCATTAAATTAAATTATAAATATATTTAAAAAAAAGCAACATGTCATTTAAAATTGTTGCATTTGTCTGTCTCCAAGCTTTTCTAATTCAGGTAAAAATTATACATTATTATATACAGGATGGAAAAAAAGACTGTCACTGCAGGGAAAGTACCCTCAATATTAATGTTTTTTACCTAAAGAAAAAATATATTCATATTCAAAAATAAGTTAAACTGTATTCAAATATTTTTAAAATTACAAAACGCACTTTGAATGCACTTTAATTTATTTTTGAAAATGAAGGAATGTTTCTTTTGAATAAAATTTGCTCACATCAATATTTAGGGTACTTTCCCTCAAAAGACCGTCTTTTTTTTCCACCTGTATAAAAAAACCTTTTTTTATACGAGTTACAAAATTGATTATTTAGATACTTCAGTTCCTATTGGAGCTGCATAGCTTCTATATTCCACAAACAATAATAAAATCTAACTTTTTTTGTCTTACGGTTGTCTTTCAGTTGTCTTTTGTGTTTCAGAGTGCCTTTTGCCAAGTGATGCCTGGCCAATTATACAACGGGGGCGTAGAATTGGAAGTGGAAGGCTTGAATCGAGGCAATGCGTTTGGCGGTCTGAGAACCAATATTGGACCAGGCAGAGTCGGCCTTGGCAACGTCGGTGCCAACACAATCGGCCTTAACAACGTCGGCGTCAATACAGGCGGCCTTAACAACGTCGGCGTCAATACAGTCGGCCTTAACAACGTCGGCGTCAACACATTAGGCCTCAATAACGTCGGAGTCAACGGTTTGCCGTTAAATGGCCTTAACGGCCTTGGCGTGCCAGACGTATCAGCCGTCTCTGGCGTGCCAATTACTGGGCCGTTCACCGCCACTGGCACGGCCGAGCTAGCCGTTGGCGGGGAGTTTAACGCTGCCGGTTCGACCATCATTGGTGGCCAAATACCGGTGATTGGTGCGGTATCCTTTACTGGCCTGATTCCTGCTAGTGGCGTCGTCTCCATCTCTGGTGATTGCGGATGTAACAATCTTCCTCTGTGATAATAATATTAGTTTTTAGTTAAGTATTTATTTTATGAAATAAAGTTGTTATTTATTTACTTCAAGCATTTATTTATTTATTGAGTAATTGGATACTTATCAGAATCACTTATCTATTCATGTGGTAGGTACATTTAAGATCTTAAAGGTAGTTATTTAGTGCATACACAGGAGCCCTGTCAGGACAGAACAATATTTTCTCAAACATGCTTGTAAATATGAGCATTATTTTGACAACCATCTTCGAGATAAATCGATATTGCTGTACTGGCCACATACATGCGATCAGCGGCCGGCAAAAGTTGTATGAAAATCCATATCTATCGTGTTTAGCGGCCAAATAAATTATAGTAAACTCATATCTGTCTTGTAATAAAAAATTGGAACGATTTTTTACTCCGAGATAACTTATTAAAGGTTTTATTTAAATTTGAACTGGCTTGCGAATAGAAAGCTGTTTTAGAAAAAAAAACAACAAATTAACACTTAAAACGCGGGAATAGTTATTTGTTATGCAAGCCTGGAAAGTTGGTTATTTAGCGGCGAGTTACCTCTATTGAAATCTGAGCAAGTGAAGGAATCTAGGATTATGGTTCAAAGATTGAATACTGAGCGAAGCGAGGATTTCAAAGGTACAAGACGCTAAAAACTTTTCTGCCGAGCGCATCACACAATTTTTCACCACACAACAGCGAGGAACATTTTATGGTTGTTTCCGCGGTCAACTTCCGGTAAAAAATTCTTTAAACATAAAGTTTAATCTAAATATACCTTATTCTCGTTGTTTTAATTATATAAAAAACTAAAATATTAAAAAAGGGAGTACTATAGGTAATTCAAAGTTATTTAAAGTAGGGATATATTGTTACTTATTAATAAGAATAAAATTTTTTATAGAATTTTTTACCGGAAGTTGACCGCGGAAAACACCCTAAAATGTTCGTCGCTGTTCTGAGGTGAAAAATAGTGTGTTGCGCTCGGCAGAAAAGTTTTTAGCGTCTTGTACCTTTGAAATCCTCGATTCTAGGATTGAACCACGAGCGTAGCGAGTGGTTCAATCCTATCCTTCACTCCTTCTCTTCACTTGCTCAGATTTCAATAGAGGTAACTCGCCGCTAAATGACCAACTTTCCAGCCTTGCATAACAAATAACTATTACTTATTTTGGCCTGAACACAAAACTTTTTCTTCTCTGTGTCGATGATTCCTATTGTTATAGTAACCTGCCAGACGAGCGGACGGACGACGCTCCGTGATTATGCCCCCGTCAAGGACGACCGACGATCAGTACCCTCAGTTATTTTACCATTTTCCCTTTCATACCGATAGACATCCTCAGTAAATTTTTTGGTGGGTGGTAGAACTTGTTGTGAGTCCGCCTGGCTAGCTACCACCATCTTATCTAAGTCTGACGCCATAACAACAATGTTTTCAGCATTGTTGTGTTCCGGCCAAGATAAGATAGCCAGTTCCTCAGTGGTTGAGGATTTCGGGAGAGGCTCGCTTCCATCTTCAGCCTTATTAATACTTAACATCAGGTATGGTGAAGGCTAAGAGTACCCCCGTCATTAATAAAAAAAATGATAAAAAAATTGTCAACTTGTAGGTACTTATTGTACTGGTGAAGGTTTCGAGAAGCCGCTTGATGTGGGCAGCACAGGATCGATCGTCGTGGAGATCTTTGGAGGAGGCCTATACCCAGAAGTGGGTGTCATGCGGCTAATATAATGATGATGATGATGTGTTGCAACTTGGATCGCACTAATGGTTAATTTATAACACTAGCCGCTATATCACGTGATATGCTATCATAAATATACTTCATACAATCACACCAATTATCCAGCCCACGTTAAGTTTCATGAAGAACTTGTGTTATGGATACTAGATACTATTTTTTTTTTTGTAAATACATACATAATATACATATTAAACATCCAGACCAAGACAAAATACATGTTCAATTGTTCATGCACACAAATATTTTTGTCTTGTTCGGGGATCGAACCCGGGACCTCTGGGGTAGAAGGTGGGTTTAGTACCCCTGCACCAAACAGGTCGTCAAACCATGATGGGCATGATGCAGTCTTGCTTACCCCGCCAAGACGAGAGCAGGACAGTGCCTCGTTATCAAGCTACAAAAGTTAAAGATGGACGATAAAAGCTGCTAACGTAAGGGCTACAGAGGCGGTTGATAATTGACAACGAACTAAAGTAGCAATTATGACAAGTTTTAAACGTAAGGATTTTTGAAGGTCGAAGCACAGGCACAGACCTATATCGAGATAGACAGTAAAAGTGTACCTACCTTGCGTGTCAAAAGTTTGATCCACAGTCAAAGTTATCCAACATAAATCAGTCCGATTGAGACCATTGCCATGAAAACACACGTTACTCAAAAACGGAAATGGTTAATTGTGCAGTACTTTCTTGCAAGAACTCGTCAATAACATTTCCCATCACTTAAATCTCGCCAATTATTGGCATAATCATCAAATAGCATAACACTAATATCACATAATTATTCCTTCGCATAACTTTTAAGTAGCATAACTGTCTAAAGGCATATTATTATGAAGCATAATAAATTTTAATCCCTAATTTCATTTGGCATAATATTAGGCAGTCCAAAAATCCCTTAGTATAATTTTATTTGTCATACTATAGAAAAACCTAATTTTATTTAGCATATTATAGGTAGTCATTTTTTATGGTAAATAAAAGGATACATAACAGTTTCTATTATAGTTTTGTATACTAGTCAGTGACATAAACGAATCGCCTATAAACCGACTCCACGCAGTCTTGTATGCCCTACCCCTAGAGTGTAATTTAAACCCGCGTAGGCGTGGAGGGGCGAGGCGGCCTGCGAGCTGAGGCGCTGCGGTGGTGACCGAAAACCATCTGCGACGATAAGCTCGCGTGGGACCGCCAGAGCCCCGCAGCGCCGGAGCCGTGACAGAAACCATGCATGCTGCATGCCTGCTTGAATGCTGCATGCCTGCTTGCATGCTGCATGCCTGCTGCATACCTGTTTGCATGCTGCGTGCCTGTTTGCATGCTGCATGCCTGCTTGCATGCTGCATGTCTGCTTGCATGCAATATGTTGCAGCAGTTGTGTTTAAAAATATTCGTAATTCTATTATTCCTTGTGATTATTATACTATACATTCATTATGCTTTAAACAAAATATGCGTTAAGATATTATTCGTTGTGATCATTATGCTTTACATAAGTTATGCTTTTAAAAACTCTGCTTAAAGCTACTCTGCGTTTCAAAATTTATGCCTTTTAATACTTATGACAAACAATTTTAGCCTACACTATATTAGGACTTTTAAAATTATGCGTCGCGATAATATGCAACATGATGATTATTGGTATTAAAATTATGGAACATGATATTATGACAATAAACGTTATGCTTAAAATTACGGATCCCTCCCCCAAAAGGGGGGGTTTGCCATAATCGCCACGCTTGGCAGGCGGGTTGGCGATCGCAGTTTGGCCAAGTTTGTTGGAGAAGCTGCTTCCCGTCTTCTGAAGGCTGAGTCTCTTAGTCGCCTTTTACGACACCCACGGGATGAGAGGGGGTAGTGCTATTCTAAGCCGACACTACACAGCTCAAGGAATAATATGTGTACTTAAATAAAAAAGGGTCCGACTTCTTTTATAAAAACCAACTGTCAATCTGTCAACTGTCAATAATGACGATTCATGTTAGTTTGCCATGTTCCTTTAAAGCCTTTTCGCACTGTTCATTTTAATCGCCCCGATATCGGTGATGGCGCCTTTACGATATCGAATCGGGTGTTGTGAAAACACTCGAACTGTTAAGTGTGTACGTACGGGGAACTTTTCGGTTGATCAGTAGAGTTTCTTTGAGAAACGATATTTCTGAAAGTATACAGGTTAAATATATAATTTATTTATAAACTGAAATACCTATTAAAGCTCTTTTTTTTGTGATATTAACGTCTTCTATAAGTCTATTACTTTTTGAGATAACTTTCTTCAAAATAACTGTACTGATCAAATGGGAAGTTCCCTGAATGAATGTACCTAATTATTTCTTTTTTATTTCTTTCTTGCAAATGCAACCGGGACCAAAACGGCTTAACGTGCCTTCCGAATACGGAGGAGCTCGAGATGCCTATAGATCCAGTTTTGGTCACCCATCGTGTAACCGACCATTGCGAAAGTTGCTCAACCACCACGATCAAACCGTACGCGCAACCAAACCACAAGTGACAATGTAATATGATGAAGAAATTTGTTTTAATAATTGTTTTAACATAATAAATAGAGATCTAAATTTATGAAAGCATTAGATAAAAGAAATCTTACTTAATGTTCACTTTGCAATAAATAAATTATCTTTGAGACATTTTATAATAATAACGCAACTTTTATCTTTTAAATTTATTATAAAAACGTTATCGTCACTCTGAAATCAATCATTGTGTCTGAATCAATCAATCAGTCAATATAAAATATTCTTACAATATCTAAAATAAAAATGGCCAAAGTATTGTTTGTGTCATGTTTTCATACAATATTGATTGAGGTTTGTTTTTTTATTCATATATTTTTTGTATATCTCTTGTGTTTTTTATTATTGTTGATGTGTTAATGTTGTTTAAAACTTAAACAACATTATTTTATGGTTACTCTAAACCTCAAAAGCAATGAAGCGGTTACGGTTTTTTTTTTTTTTTGAATTTGCATTGCTAAAATAATAGAATGCGTTATTTATTTGTATGTTTTTTTGGAAAGTTTTCCAAGCGTCAGAAATTAAAAGTAATCAAAATAGCAGCAATTTTAAACTAAATGCGTTAATAGAAAATAGATGTGTTTACACAGCTACTTTTTGTCACGATCTTTTCCGTTGATATTAGCATTATGGTCTTTTTTCAGATCGCCTTTTCTCAAATGTATGCTTACCCCGGTCAACCTGTTCCTGAGGGCATAATGTTTGGCAACACAGTCAACAGTTTGCCGGGCGTGCCATTTGGCAACGGCGTTTCTGGCGGATTCAATGGCGTAGTTGGCGGATTCAATGGCGTAGTTGGCGGATTCAATGGCGTAGTTGGCGGATTACCTGGCGTAGTTGGCGGATTACCTGGCGTAGTTGGCGGATTACCTGGCGTAGTTGGCGGGTTACCTGGCGCAGTCAACTCTGTAGGCTTAACCTCTGGCATAAATGGCGTAGGCGTCAACCAAGTATCTACCGTTGGCTTGCCAAACTTCGGCAACGCGGTTTTAGGTAACAGTTTTGGCAATCCGCTTTCGGGGGTTAATTCTTTACCTGATTTTGGTCCTTCGTTTTCTAGTGGACCTTTTATTGTTAATAGTTTTTCTCCCATTTCGCCAACTGGTTTGTCTGTTGTATCAGAAAATAAAATAGAAGGAGCAGTGAATGTGTATGGCCAGTTGCCATTTTTGAGTGTTGTGGCGTTTGAAGGCGCGTTGCCAAGCGCTGGCTCTGGCATTGCCACTTGCGGATGCGGGTCTGGCACTATTGGAATCATCAATGATGGTCTGCCAAATCAGCCAAATATAATACCTAAAACCAATTATGGAAATTTCGTTGCCAATGTTTAATTTTTAATACAAAGTGAAAATTTATTATTTATTGTACTTAGGTATCGTAATTGTAATAATTTATTAAAAATAAGGAGATTTGTAAATGAAAATTTTGTTTTATTTATAAAATCTTCACAAATTTGTTATTCTGTGGGTCTACGCCGAAAAGCGTAAAGTATAGCGTGATTGAGATGGTTTTTAGCTATAATTAATTTATGAAGATCTGTCCAGCCATTTGAAGATCGTCAGCTCATTTCCTACTTTCTATGTCATTTTAAGTACTTAATTGATCTGAAAGCATTCAAACGGCTTAAAAGATCTTCATAAATTATATCTAAGATAACATCTTGATTATGTCAGCTTTCAAATAAAAAAAAACAAATCAAAATTGAACAGTCATAGTTACACTAAGAGACATAAATTTATCAACTTTCACAGGTAAAATGGACATTTATCATACTTCCACCTGATCGAAAACTGTAAGCATATCCTGTGCCATAATTAAACTATGGTAGACTTAACCTGATAAAGCGACTAGCCCCCCTAGCATGACCGCCGAAACGCGATATGATATAGCGTTTTATCCTCACTCAAACGTCAAAACCCATTGTCTTTTGACGGTTAAACGTGTTAAAGCGCTGTATCATATCGCGTTTTGTTGGTCATGCTAGTCTAGCAGGACGGTCTGCAGAGTACCCAACTCCTCGATGACTATCAGCACGCATATCGTGTTTAAGCTCGTTGAAATGAAACGGTCTTGTTTTAAGGGGACAGCCATACAGTTACAGAATTGGGGCTCTACCGCGCAAGTGGCATGGCATCGCAATCTTCTTCATTAAATGAACATTAAATGATAGAGGAGCGTCTGTTCAAAAGGGGCTATTTCCACTTTTTAAAAACTCTCAGAAATCAAGTTTGTAAAAAGTTTGTTGAACTATAGCATTTAGCGCTTTTTGAACAGAATCTATGGAAAAGGTAGCAATTTTAAAGTAGAAATAGGCGTTTTTGATCAAACTTGAGCATAAGGCATGATGGGATCTTAGATTCGGAAACAGATTCGAAAATAAAAACAGAAATCGTCCGAGGTGGAAATAGCCCCAATTGAACAGTAATAATAACAGTAATAATACGTAATAATAAATAAATTTGTTTATTTGCCTAAAACACGGTATTACAAGTTGATACAATAAATTATAGTCCACATGTTTCGCTAATAATGAGTATAGCATGCAAATATTAATAATACAATTCATGTAAAAAATTAATACGGAAATAATAACAATATGAATGTCAGTACAAATAAGAAATGTCAATACAAATTTGATAATTAATTATTTTTGTTAATGAAAGAATTTATATCATAAAAATTATTTTGGTTAATCCATTCGTACAATTTTTGTTTGAACATATATATATTGAGCATTTTTAACTCTTTAGGAATCTTGTTATAGACCCTTACACACATACAAAGGCAACTTTTTGCATACTTATCCGACTTCGGAATATTATCAAAAATCATCCTATGTAGATCTCTCAATCTATAATTATTTACCATTTTAAACAAATTAGTATTTTTGTGAACAAAAACGGCAACTTCATAAACGTAAAGCGAAGGAAGTGGCAATAATCCTAGACTTTTAAATAGTACTTTGCAAGACACGTCAGGTAATGCGCCACAAATAGCCCTAATGCACTTTTTTTGAGCAATAAAAGCTCTATTTTTTTCCGTGCTGTTTCCCCATAATATGATACCGTAGCGCAGAATCGACTCTATATATGCACGATAGGACACTATGGCAGTTTTTTTATCGGTTACGTTTCTGACACGTCTAAGGGCATAGACGAATTTGTTTATTTTGGCACATAATTCGTTTACATGTTTTTTCCAATCCAAATCCTCATCTATAGTTATTCCTAAAAATTTTAAATAATGTGATTCATTCATTTTTGGCACATTAAGAGCAAAGTTATATTGTTTATGTTTTGATTTATTAAATTGAATAAAATAAGATTTGTCAAGATTTATGTTTAAATTATTCGCCTTAAGCCAGTCAATTATTATGTCAATAATCCGATTAACCTCCAATTCATGCTTACGT
Organism: Chrysoteuchia culmella; assembly: GCA_910589605.1. Classification (NCBI taxonomy): domain Eukaryota; kingdom Metazoa; phylum Arthropoda; class Insecta; order Lepidoptera; family Crambidae; genus Chrysoteuchia; species Chrysoteuchia culmella. The sequence continues at coordinate 3,637,010 of OU342669.1, forward strand.
ATAGTGTCATTGCATTTAGAATTATTCGAAGTCACAATTATAGATATATCGTCCGCATACAGGGTACATTTATGATTTGTTATATCAGTTATGTCATTTATATAAAGGAGAAATAAAATTGGACCCAATACACTTCCCTGTGGTACGCCAGCGTCATTTTCTTCAAATTCTGATGAAAAGGTGATTTTTTTGTTTTTAATTATTTTATTAATAACAACTTTTTGTTGACGACCACTTATGTAAGACTCTATATATTAATAAAGAAAATAGTCGTTGGATGAAGTCTTTATTGAATTATTAACACTTTTCTTACAGATCAAAATATAATTCGCAGTTCGCACTCTGCGCGCGACCATAAGTCAAAGTGACAGCCGACTAGTGTTGTGACCAATGGGCTCACAGCATAGAGCTGTACAAATCGATTTTCTCAAGCTAACAGTTCGGCCATCCTGCAGTCCTTCGGTCCCCGAAGGATTAAAGAACAGTTCTCTTGAACCCCTGATTTCGTTCCAGATTATCTTCATAGTTGTAGTTGATCTTCTTTGTTGTAGTCGTCCATTTTGAGAAGGCCCCGTAGGCAAGCTCACATGGCAATGTAATTGGCTCCTAGAGCAAGTGTGAATTTAATGTAATTTTAGCACTATAAGGCTCTGTAAGCAAGTACTTGCGAACACTATGTAGGCCCCGAAGGCAAGTGTTGTATTTTAATCAATTTGTTGTGCTAGATACTAGTGCTATGAAGCTCCGAAAGCAAGCACTGTGCGAACACTATGTAGGCCCCGAAGGCAAGTGTTGTATTTTAATCATTTAGTTGTGCTAGATACTAGTGCTATGACGCTCCGAAAGCAAGCACTGTACGAACACTATGTAGGCCCCGAAGGCAAGTGTTGTATTTTAATCAATTAGTTATGCTAGATACTAGTGCTATGACGCTCCGAAAGCAAGCACTGTACGAACACTATGTAGGCCCCGAAGGCAAGTGTTGTATTTTAATCAATTAGTTATGCTAGATACTAGTGCTATGACGCTCCGAAAGCAAGCACTGTACGAACACTATGTAGGCCCCGAAGGCAAGTGTTGTGTTTTAATCAATTAGTTATGCTAGATACTAGTGCTATGAGGCTCCGAAAGCAAGCACTGTGCGAACACTATGTAGGCCCCGAAGGCAAGTGTTTATTGAAGATAAGATAGTCTATCGTCAAAGTTTGCTATTCTTCACTAGACGAAGAGCTTTCTTCCCTAGGATGCCATATCTTAATCTTGTCACGAGCAATAATATTTTTGTAGGCTCGTTTCCCCTTTTCAAATGACCGTACTTCATATCGATCATTGGGCAACACAGCTGTTATTTTGTACGGTCCAGCATACTTAGCAACAAGTTTTCCACTAGAAAGACCAGGGCGTAAGATCTTTCGTTCTACCATAACTAACTGGCCTTTAGATATAGACGCACCAACTCGTCGATTGCGGTCGTAACGCGTTTTCATCTTAGAAGCCTTCTCTTCAATTCTTTGAGCAGCCTCGTTTCGAAGCTCTTCTACATTCTCGCTATGAACTGCCCCTTGTAAATCGTTGGCTAAACGGGGTCTTAATCCACACAGCAACTGTAAAGGTGATTTTCCTGTCCCTTGACTAACAGTCGAGTTTATACCCAGCTGGACTTTTGGCAAATAAGTATCCCAGCCCTTTTGATTTTCACCCATTTCAGCTGTCAGGGAACTGAGGATCGTACGATTAAGGCGTTCCACTTGCCCATTTGCTCGTGGTGATGCGACGGCATTAAGTATATGTTTAATCCCATGCTGTTCGCAATAGTGCTAAAAATCCTTACCAGTAAAAGCAGTGCCTCTGTCACTGATGATCCGTTCAGGGTAACCAAACACTTGATTTAGTTTAGTCAATGCCGCAATGGCTCCTCTGGCATTGGCACTAGTGACTGCGTCTAGCCACACAAATTTTGTAAAACCGTCAATCACTGCAAAAATATAAGTTTTTCCGTTGCTCTTACAGAAAGGTCCCAGATGATCCACGTGCAAGGTGTGGAATGGTACAGCTATCTTTGGAATTGGATGTAATAGTCCAGGTTGTTTACCCGTTGGTTTCTTTGTAAACTGGCAACCTATACAACTAGCCACATACTTTTTAACACATTTTCTCATCTTGGGAAACCAATATTTGGCTTGAATAGCTTCTAGGCATTTTTCTGACCCCAAATGTCCATGTTCATCGTGGTATATTTTCAGTATGTGAAACCTAGCACTCTTTGGTAACACAGGTTTATAGTCATCATTCACCAATCGACACAATTTCCCATCGATTACTTTATAGTCCTTCATTAGACCTTCTTTCTTTTTCTTATTTGCGTCTTGTTCTAGTTTTAGGTTCAAAATTAGCCCTTGTATTTCTTCATCTCCTTCTTGTAATACATTTATCAAATCCTTCTCCTCTATGTGTTGTACCACCGCAGGATTTCGGCTTAGGGCGTCTACATGCGCCATACTACATCCTGGCCGATGGTCGACTTCAAAGTTGTATTCTTGCAAGTCAAGCCACCAGCGAGCAATACGAGAAGACAAATCTCTTTTTAGCCAAGCCATGCGTAAGGCAGAACAATCGGTTACAACACGAAACTTGATACCAGAAAGGTACACCTTAAATCGATAAATGGCAAAAACTACAGCTAGCGCCTCCAGTTCGAAACTATGGTATTTTTCCTCCGCAGCTGTGGTCTGCCTACTTGCATAAGCTACGACCTTCATTTCTCCATTAGATTGTCGTTGAAGGAGAACAGCACCAAGCCCCATTTTAGAGGCATCCGTGTGAACTTGGGTTTCTTTTTCGGGATGGTAAATGGCAAGAACTGGATCGGAGGTAAGTATATCCTTTAATTTTTGTACAGCCTGATTCTGCTCTTCTCCCCAGTGCCAATCAGCAGTCTTCTTCGTAAGAGAAGTAAGGGATCGCGCAATAGTAGCAAACCCATGAATAAACTTGCGAAAGTAACTCGCTAGGCCGAGAAATTGGCGCAACTCATGGACATTAGTAGGTGTTTTAAAGTTAGCTACAGCAGTAATCTTGCGAGCAGATGGTCTAATCTCTCCGCTTGATATTTCATGACCTAGATACTCGACACATTCCGTAAGAAACGAACATTTGTTTTTCTTTAATTTGACACCTGCCTGTACAATCAAATATAACACTTTCTCCAAGTTCTCCAGGCACTCTTTAACGTCCTTACCCCACACAATGACGTCATCGATATAGACTTCAGCGCAGGAATGAATCACTGGCTCCAGTATCTGGTTCATTGCTCGTTGGAAAACAGCAGGAGCATTACAAAGTCCGAAACTCATCATCTTGTACTGATAATGCCCATCAGGCGTAATAAATGCTGTTAGTGGTCTAGATTCTTCAGAAATCTTGATTTGGTGATATCCATTGGCCAAATCTAGGCAACAAAATACCGATTGATCTACCAGTCTATCCAGCAAGTCTTGTATTACCGGTAAGGGATACCGTTCCTTTTCCGTAATTTTATTGAGTGCTCTATAGTCCACGCATAATCTGTGACCACCTTCCTTTTTCTTTACTAATAAAACTGGACTAGCAAAAGGAGATTTTGATGTTTCAATTATTCCTGCCCTTTGAAGTTCTTCAACAATGTTTCTAACAATACCCCGTTCGTGAAACGACATTCTGTAGGGTTTGTAATTTATTATCTTGTCCTCTGTCAATTTAATAGTCATCTCTATACTGCAATTACCTAGTTCCATGCCATTTCCAGAAAAACAGTGCTCATATTTATTTAATAACTCATCCAGGTTTACTCTTTCATTTTCATTTAAATTTTTCCCAGTCTTAATATTATCTGTTTTATCCAAATTGTATTCCACTAATTCAGCCCTTGCAATACAGTCTTTCTCTTTAAGTTCTATAACAGTGTTAGTCCTGTTCACCAGTTTTATCGTAATATGACCATCAGTTGATTCAACCTGGTCGCTTAATACATCCTTCTCATGCAGTGGTTTTCTTTGTTCACTACTCTTTACGTCCACAAGTCCGTTAACAACAGGATCTAGTCTTACCATAATTTTATTAACTCCAGGAGTGAGTTCAGTGTCTATTTGAGGATATAAGGCTACCTTTTTAAATGAATCACACAATTCAGTGACTTGAAAAGCCATCTCATTCTCATAAATATTTAACGATGTTGGTGTCTTAACAACAACTACGTTTGGAGATTCTGTAAATGTCTGCCCTATAAGTACATCCACATTTTGAACAGCATCAGGTACAACATAGAACTGATTTGTCTGTTCCACACCATCGATAACGAGAGAAGCTAAAACTGATCCTACTGGTGTGATCAAAGCATCTCCATAACCTTTAATAACGATTGTATCATTAGGTATCAAGTCCATACCTTGTTTCTCATAAAAACTTTGTGTCATAGTGTTACACGAGCTACCAAAATCCAAATATGCTTTAGCAGCAATATCATTGACAAGTACCTCTTTAAAGTACTTTCTATCCGATAAGTCACAACAACCAGTTTGAACTTTTCGTACCAACTTATTGTGAGCTCCTGTTTTAAAATTTTTCCTACATTCATCCAATGTGTGGCCATCAATTTTACAAAATGTGCAGTGTTTATTTAAGTTCTTCTTTTTGTAACATTCTGACTCTAAATGTCCAACTCGTTCACAAAATAAGCATTTCTTTTGTTCCTTATTTTTAAATAATTTCCTGTTATCCCTACTCTTACGGCATCTATTAGCCTTATGGCCCAGCTTACCACAAGAGAAACATTTTGTATTTTTATTTGATCCTTCATTCCTCTGTGACGGTATGGTAATATTCTGCTCTATTGCATCAGATGTGTTAATACTAGCCAAATAACGGAGAAGAGAACTAGTATCATGACATCCGGCTGATTTTGCACCAACTTCCAATAATTTGTTGCCAAGAGTACCAATAACAGCTTCAGTTATTACCTCATCACTCAATTGACACGACATTCCTATACCCAACTTATTATAATAAAATTCAATGGGATCTTCATTTGGTAACTTAACTCTGTTAACCAACTCCCTTATTTGTGACAACTTATTTTTAGTGAACGGGAATGCCTTAATAAGTTTCTCCTTCCATTCTATCCAACTGATTTCGTATGAAGCTTGCTGTTCATACCAACCTTTAGCATAGCCGGATAATTTAGATGTGCAATTACAAATTAGTGTTCGCTCATCCCAACCATGCATTTTAGCTGTACTCTCTAAATTACGAATCCAATGTTCCACTGGAACTGGTGTGGTTTGTGGATTGAATTCAGGTATGAAGTCACTACGTCCAACATAACGGATTACTGGTTGAAACATGGAGTTGTTGCACGTAGTAGTCACTTCCATGACTGAGTTTGAACTTGGGGTCAACGATGGAGTTTGTTCGGTGTAATAATTATTTGTTTTCCGTAACTCTTTAATTAAACTTTCTAAAGCTTCTATACGTCTATTCTTAGACCTCAAATCTCTCTTATGCTTCTTCTTTTCACCATCAGAAGAAGATGAACTCGAGCTACTACGGGCCCGTTTCTTATGTTTAGATCGACCCATATTAATTAATAAAAAAAAATAAAGAACAAAAACAATTTAGAAAGTTATTATAGTCACAGTACACACAGTCCAATAAATACCCAACAAAAACGTTCAATTAAATAAGTAAGTCCAAATTAAAATTAAGCTTCACAATACAAATATTATATGTTTGACTTTGACTTCAAATAGTTCAAATTTCAAACTTGTTTATAGCTCAGACTAAATTTATTTGGTCTGAGGTTTAAAGATGTTCTATTCTATATAGTCACATAAGTTTATTTACACTTTAATTGTTCTCATTATCACTGAAATTATTATTTTTTTAAGCACATAAATGTCAAAAGAATTCAATTTGAAAATAAAATCAGATCTTGCACATTACTATATAATAAATGAATCAGGTACAGGTCACCGACAAACAGGCAACAACGCGTCACTTACTTATGTTTATTTACACTCATAATCACTATATTCCAACTTTTAAGCACTTGAATGTCAAAAGAATTTAATTTTGAAAATAAAATCAGTAAAGATACAGCTCACCGACAAACAGGAAAGTACGCATATATTATGCATACCAACACCTCACACTTTTGCTCGTAGGTACTCCTGATAACCAAAACATTCACCGAGGAGTCGGATTTCGTGCGTGAACTTGACAAACTTTGTTCATTATTTAGTTCGTATTTTTACACTATAGCTTTATCACAAGAGTTTACTGTTATATTAGTTTATCGTTTTGTAGGCATGAATATTGTTCCACTTCTGAATACTAATAAAGAAAATAGTCGTTGGATGAAGTCTTTATTGAATTATTAACACTTTTCTTACAGATCAAAATATAATTCGCAGTTCGCACTCTGCGCGCGACCATAAGTCAAAGTGACAGCCGACTAGTGTTGTGACCAATGGGCTCACAGCATAGAGCTGTACAAATCGATTTTCTCAAGCTAACAATATCCATGCTAATGTGGGTCCCCTGATTCCAAGGAATTCGAGTTTCTTTAGGAGAATCTCGTGTGAGACAAAATCGAATGCTTTCGAAAGGTCAATAAAAAGACCAGTTGTTAAATAGGCTTTGTTTAAATTTGTCAAAATATTATTTATTAGATTAAAAATTGCTAATGGTGTTGATTTTTCTTTTTGAAAGCCAAATTGTTCTTTTTTAATAATATTAAACTTTGTTCAAAAATTCATAAGCCTTTTTAACATACATTTTGTTGTTAAAAAGGTTAAAAAGTTCTCAGTGGAGGTGACATATTGCTCTTAGTCTTTGGTAAGTTTTCAATTGTGTCAAAAAGAAGCAGCAATGTGTCACATCCATCTGTCAAATGAAGCCGATTGCGATGTCGATGCCACATGCGCGGTACGGGCCTTGGACCTGAGATTGGGCATCAAACAGTTTGATCTTAATAATAAAAAACTAAAAAGCTTGAATTAAACTTAAAACCTTCTAATAAAACACAAAAATACCCTTAAAAAGATAAAAATAATATTTTCACCTCACACGTTCGGAAAAGAAGGTTTTGCCATTCAACTTCTGCGTAGAAAACCGCATTTTGCGGTGAGAGGATGTTTGTTTGTTTGTTTGTACAAACCAATGTTGCCCTATATCTCCAAAACTACTAGCCAGATTTTGATGCGGTTTTCAGTGATGGGTTCGGGCTTGATTGGTGCATGTTCTTAGATAGATGTTACGGTGATAACTCACCAGGGCGCGCTGCAGTAAACATGTTTTTGTGCAAAACCAAAACTTCTTATCCGATTTCGATGCCGTTTTCAGTAATGGGTTTTATGTAGTTTTATGTAAGCTCTCTAAAAAGTTTAAAATAAAAGGATATTTAAAAATAATTTAAAAAAAACCCGCGACTGTTAAAACGTAAATAAATAAATAAATAAATATTTCCATACAACCACACCATTTATCTAGCCCACGTTAAGTATCATGAAGAACTTGTGTTATGGATACTAGATAACGGATAAACATACTTATATACTTTTTTTTTGTAAATACATACATAATATACATATTAAACACCCAGACCAAGACAAATAGACATGTTCATGCACACAAATATTTGTCTTGTCCGGGGATCGAACCCGGGACCTCTGGCGCAGAAGGTGGGATTAGTACAAAAAGAATAAAATATTTTAAAAACCCCTGACTAAATTATCCGTCGGTGTCTGCCGTCACTATTTTTAATTTCAACATAAATTTAAATTAGTAAGTAAATATAGCAATAAAATAACTCCAATTATTCACGTTACGATAAAACTGAAAAACAAGTTTTTTTTATGAAGTACGGGGAAAATATTAAACAAGAAAATATACCAGAAAAAAGCAACTAGTCTCATGTCGCCCTGACGGGATGACGCGACATGAGACTAGTTGCTTTTTTCTGGTATATTTTCTTGTTTAATATTTTTCACATAAAAATAGCATTGTAAAATGCAAAAATTAAAAAGTTATAAGTACGGGGAAGTTCTTAGCCTTCATAATTTGATTAAAAAAATAGGCTGGGTGAAATTTGATAACCTATGATTGGAATTCGGAACGTGACATAAACCTTTATTTTTAAATTGTCTTCGTAATATGATGTCAATGTCAACATTACCGAGTCGTTTTTATTGTTACTTTAAAGAAACAATTTATTCCTATGTTAATACTTACTTTACAATTATTATTTAAGAGTATTTTTTTGTGTTTGGTTATTTTTAATTTTTTTGTTTAAGGTTTTTTTATGAACTACGGGGAGACTCTTAGCCTTCATCATATCTGATGTTTAGTATTAATAAGTCTGAATATGGAAGCGAGCCTCTCCAGGAATCCTCAATGACTGAGGAACTGGCTATCTTATCTCTAATTGCCGGAAAACGACAATGCTGAAAACATTGTTGTTATGGTGTCAAACTTAGATAAGACGGTGGTAGCTTGCCAGGCGGACTTACAACAAGTCCTACCACCAAACATACCATTACCAACCATTAAGTCTTGTTTCGATAGTTTTTCAGTAGGTATCAAAATAAGTCTTATGATAAAAAGTCTTCAAACACCCTTGATAATAAAAAAAAATAAGTACCAATTTTTAGACTTTTATTGATTTGACGATTTCATTAAAAGAGGTAAGTATATATATTGTATGGTATAGGTATATTATAAGAAATGAACTAAAATTAAATTATAAAACTTTTTACAAAAAAATATAAGTTAGAATTAACTTACTTTACTTGATGTTAAAACGGAACTGCGACACGCTTTACTGCGACACCTCGCTACTGCGACAACACGTTACTGCGACAACACGTTACTGCGACAACACGTTACCGCACTGTTGTCGCAGTAACGCGTGTCGCAGTTCCGTTTTAATATCCTCCATGGTTGCTTATCTCTATATATAAGGCCCGTGTTATCCATTCTAATATTCCCTGCAGCGCCGTGAGTATAACACCTACAGAATACAGCTTCAAAAATCTCAAAAAAATGACCTTATCAAGGTCAAAGGTCAGAAAAACTTTTGTACCTAGTGAGTACACGTGCGTAGCACGCGCTTAAGTCTAGTACTATATATCGCACATGAAAATCAACATAGTCCTAAGTCAAAAAAATGTCATTTGAGATATTATAGCGTTTGAAAGATTTAAAAACTTACGGCTTGATTGTTATATCGATATAAAAGCCACATTCTTCTACTTTATATTACTTAAAAAATAAAGTCTTTGGAACATTTTTTTTAACGATTTACAAGCTATTTTCTAGAATCACTTTAAGTTAATACCTACTATGTTGCCTACTCATTTAAATAATAATTTTAATATAATTCATCGCCAGCCCCAAGATAGGCGTAATAATACACAGTAATAACTCGAAGTAATTTTATTTTTAGATGACATGCAATACACTATCAAGTTCGGGATAATACGCTATTGAAAATTCACATTTGGTAATATTTTTCGGAATCAGTGTATTAATTGGAAATGAACACATACGGAAGTGCGGTGTCCACAGCTACTAATCGAACAACGTATCAAGATGATACGACTATATACTACACAGACGCGGAGAGGGTCGTGGCAACAGGCAAAACCGGCTTAAAACGGAATCTTTTGAAGAAGCAAATGACTTAGAAATATGACTGTTTTACCAGTCTGTAGAGAAACAAATGCTGATTCCGAATTAAATAACTCATTTTTTTTTTTTTAGTTAGTACTACGTTGATTTTCATGTGCGATATGACGAAATTAATGCTGTTTTATTTCCAACAAAAACAAAATATTAAAAAACGTAAGTTTCTTTCTTTTTATTCAAACTTTCCCTCTTAAAGTCACCGCCTCACAAAACCAGCGGAGGCATAACCTCCTGCCGCCAAGCCCTCAGGTGCCAAGCCGCCCCCGCTGCCAAGCCGCCCGCTGTCAAACCCACGGGTGCCAACCCGGCAGCGCCAACAAACGGCGCGCCAGCAGGTCTGACAAAGCTGAAGTCAGTTCATAACGAACCATACTTGCCCAATCAAGAAATTTGGTGTTAAAAAGTTCCAGAAATTATGTTACTAGGTATATTTTGTTAAAGAATATTAGAAGTTTTAACGGGTTTGCCTTAGTGCCTAAAGTACAACTTGTATTAACTTACTATAGGTATACTATGTATAACAATATTTAAATTAATTATTTCTAACAAAAACAAAAATTAAATAAAAAAAATGGATTGTAATGAAAAGCGTTGTTTTAAAATATTTTTTTTATTTAAACTTTCCCTCTAAAATTCACTACCTCACAAAACTGCCAAAGTGCCAGTGCCTCTCGCCAAACCCAATTGGTTTATGCCAGTGGCAGCATAACCACCTGCCGCCAAGCCCAGTGGTGCCAAGCCACCCACTGCCAAACCACCCGGCCTGGCAAAGCTGCTGAGGTCTACATTCATGAACTTCTCGATACAGGAGCAGCCACAACCGGCGTAGGACACCTATAAGCAGAATATTTGGACGTCAGCCATGTGTTTAATGTACAGACGAGGAACTTGCCGAGGGCTCTTTACTCGTATCTAACGGAAACTCGGTTCAATCTCAGTATCGTCGCTGTTAGGGTTGTCTTATAGTATCAAAATGTATCTGAAAGAAATGAAATGAAACTGGAGGCTTACTCTCTAAGCCCGTCAACTAAGATACGGGCCTCCGTCCGTAAGTATCCCGAAACTACGGATGGAGCCTACTCTCTATTGATTTCGGTTGTACTAGTTTTGGACAAACGGCACAAACACATTGGGAGTAGGGACTATGTCAAAACGTATTCTCATACATTCTTAGTTCGGGTCTCCGAACTATTAAGCTGTCCGTAGGTGATACGAAGTAGGAAACGTCCGTAACTTAGGCCGAAACTACGGGTTTCGTGCTTAGAGAGTAGACCTCCTGAACCGAGATACCTATAGATAATCAAGCAGCCGGTCAGTCAGTAGAGCTTTTTCGGGTTTTTTTTTCGAAAAGTAGTAAGGTTAAATGAATAATTTATTATTCAAATGAAATACTTAATAATATTCGATTATTTTTGCTATAAATATTTTCCATAAAACTATTAGCTAGTTACTCTAAGTAATAACGCTACCTAAGCAGCCAGAGCCACCCGCGGTTTCACCCACCCACGTGGTGTCCGGATTAAAAAAACTCCCAATACAAAAAAATAGTCCTAAAACGTTAAAAAAAATATTTATTTAGTGTTGGGGAGATTTTTCAATTTTTAAATTTAAGATTTATTTCAAGCTTTTACATTTCTATTATTAAGATCAAAATGTCCGATGATAGGACATATGGAAGGTAGTCAGATCCCCACATCAACTATTAAAGAGCTGATGATCTTCAAACAGCTGATCAGGTCATGGTTACCTTACCATATACTTGCAATATCATTGAAGTAACACGGTACCAAATTTCGAATCGATCCGACATAAGGAAGTTAGTCAGATCCCCTCATCAACTAGAAAAGAGCTGATGATCTTCAAACGGCTGAACAGATTTTCATGAAACATGGCTAAGAACACTCGGAATAAAATTATCTACGACACAAAAAAACAAACGGAAATCGGTACATCCGTTTGGGAGCTACGATACCACAGACAGATACACAAACAGACAAGTTAAGCACCCCTCTCTTTTTGCGTCGAGGGTTAATAGTATCCTATATTCTAAACCAGAGCCAGATCGTTAATAGTCTGGATTAAAACATGAAACACGTTTTATACCAATTTTCGTACGGATACGGGAACCATACGAGTATGCCCGCGGTAAGTTAACGTCAAAAAAAAAGAAAAAAAAATGTGTTACCTGAGCCCAGCAAGCGATGAAAAGAAAGAAAATGGCAAAGCGAGACATATTGTTATGTATCTTAAAAAGATATAATAATATTTTTTTATGAGAGAAACCTTTTATACGATTTTATTTTGTAACAGTAACTTCATTATCTTATTATTTGAAATACGTGATTTCTAGTCACGTATTTTGACACTGATTGTAGTATGTAACTTTGTATAGTCAAAAACACGTTCGGCTTTATAAATGCTTTATGAAAAACGCCTCTATTACCTGCCGTATAAGGGTGTTCTCAAGGTCACACAGGATAGCCTGATGCTGTCCTATTACCTATATCATCAGCCTGTAGACGTTCACTGCTGGACATAGGCCTCTCCCTCTTTGCATCCAGTACTTCGTTATCAGCCATTTTTAATGTCCCCACTGCTGGGGCACTGGCCTTCCTTATGGATGGATAAGGAGAACGGGCCATGACCCACCACGCGGGCCCAATGCGGATTGGTGGGTTCTATAACGACTGCAAACGCAGCCGGGACCAACGGCTTAACGTGCATTCCGAAGGACGGAGGAGCTCAATTTAGCTTAGACAGTTCAATTTAGCTTAGACAGTTCAATTTCGTTTATTCCATACCTTTTAAAACGCGTCCCGATCACAATCCCTTGCAAATGTCAAATAGTGACGGCCTGAATATCTTTCAAATTACGAATTGAAAGGGATTGCGATAGATTTTAAAATTTGACATTTAGCCCCGCGGTCTCCACTCCAGAACTTGTTTGACCCAACAGCCGTCGGATCTGCGTGCGATGTGACCAGCCAATTGCCACTTCAGCCTGCTTATCCTATGAGCTATGTCGGTCACTTTGGTTCAAAAAACAAATCAAATCATAACTTTTTAATTTTTCATTTTACAATGCTGCAAATATATACACATATACATTAACATGCACACACACACACACACACACACACACAAACAAACACACACACACACACACACACACACACACACATAAACACACACATACGCAAATTAACTTTTTATTATTATTTTTTTATCTTTTTTTATTTGTTCATAAAGATTTAATAAGTACATTTTAGAGAAATTATATTAAAGTGCACTTACATTTAGAAAATTAAAACTAAATAGATAGTTTATGTCGTGCTAATGCGGAGGAGCGGGGTTCCTCTACTACAGGTATTACTATACTTAACAGAGGGCCCCCAATACTATAGTTAAGATATCTACCCTCTGTTAACGAAATATTTTTTTTTCATTTTTTTTTCAATGCTATTTTATATTAAACAAGAAAATATACCAGAAAAAAGCAACTAGTCTAATGTCGCCCTGACGGGATTCGAATCCGCATCCTTGGGAGTCCGGCCCAATGCACTAACCAATTATGCTACAGAGACCAATGAGGACACGTCGAATTTTCTAGTATATTCACCGTTCTACGGTGTTGGCCACCGTCGCTTCATCAATGAGGACTCCCAAGGATGCGGGTTCGAATCCCGTCAGGGCGACATGAGACTAGTTGCTTTTTTCTGGTATATTTTCTCAAATCAAATCAGTTTATTGCACTCCATAAGTATACAAGGTCTTATGTTAAAATGTCACTCTTAAGCAAAGGTTATTACAAGGTAGATGATAATTTAAAAGACCAAAATGCATGGATGTGATACTAACATAAAACATAACTATTATAAATTGGATAAAAGAAAAATATTCTAATAATTGAATATGGGAAAATTTTCCTCTTATATTAAATATATTTCAAAATTGTAAATTTGTGCTTGGCAACAACATGTTCCATTGTAAATGTTGTTGTTTCTGTTAAAGCTGATAGGTTTCTTGCGGCTGTTCTTCTTATCAGTTAAAAGATGTCCTGAATGGCTGGTAGGGAAAAAAAAATTTGGACTATTCGAAAGTACTTATCTATAAGTCTATTTCAATAATAATCTTTGACTTTGACTTTGACTTAAAAATAGGTGAGAACATTATGGGTCCGGATTGGACATGACAAATATAGTATAAGTAGAGGGCACTATACTCATTGTGTTACAAAATAAAATTATTTATTATAAAAAACGTAAGTTAATATTGCTAGAGTGTATGTTGTTAATTTCAAATATTATTTTAAAGACGTATCGGTCAATTACTTAATTCGTAAACTCTATCAACGTCATAGATTTGTACTCAATATTGATCTTTGACTCTAAAGCAATAAAGACTGTGGGAGTGGTCACATACAAATATGGAATTGACGTTGCAGTTTCGTTTTATAGTTAGACTGTTGAGACAGTCAAGGTGAATAACCACCTGTTCTACTGTGCTTAGACTGGATTTTTTGAAGTTCAACAAAACTTTGAGTCAATTATAACATAAGTAGAAATTCATAAAGTATTACATCTATTTTAATATTCTTGAAAAGGTTGTCATTAAACAACAATACAAAAGGAATACACCGTAAAATTAATAAAACATGGCCTGTTATTAAGATAAACATTGAAAACAAAGTAAAAGCTTTGCATTTCTCAATCATCATATTTACCTAGTCTTACGCATATAGCTCAGAATCTCTGTCTAGGAGAAAATAATAAAATCTCAATTGGTCATCACATCGGTATAATAAGTTTTGGTAATAAGTAATTGTTTGAGTTTATCATTGAATTCTATAACTTTATCTATGTCTTTTATATGTTCCGGTAATTTATTATAAATTATTATAGCCATAGCTAGTGTGCTTGCAGAGTGTAGTTTAAGTCGAGATTACTTATTGGATTACTTATTTTCTGATTTTATCCTTCAGAGAAACTCCAATCATAGTCCTCTCCATAGCTCACTGACCTCTCGTCGTCCTATGTACGATATATAGAAAAGAATCGAACAAAATTATGTTAACTTTTCATATAAAAATATTAGAAAAAACCTAAAAAGTATATATGATATTCTTGCTTGTTGCTGGTGCACTACCTCTCGCTCTCTCTCTCTCTCTATTTCTAAAAGGTTGTCTGGAAGAGATCGCTCTCAGCGATAAGGCCGCCTTTGCCCACATTTATGTCAACTCTTCCTTGTGTTTCTATGTGTATTTTTGTGTGTGCAATAAAGCGTTCTATCTATCTATCTAAATAGTATAAATGCCAGCCAAGCTTCAACTTTAAGCTCCTGCTCAAAAGAAAAAAAAGGAACCCTTATAGGATCACTTTGTTATCCGTCTGTCTGGCCGTCGGTCCGTCTGTCTTCGTTTGTCTCGAGAACACGTAAAGGTATCGAGTTCAAATTGAAATTATAAATTGAGGTGAATAGTCTGATGATGGTGTAAAGAAATCAAACTTATAAAAAATACGTATTTTTCGATACTCTCAAGGGAATCAAAATTCATAAAAAATTCTTTCCCGTAGACCTAGAACTATGAATTATGGCAAGTGTAGTCTTTTACTACAAAAATCTACAAACTCTATTTTATTTCTTTCTTTTGATTGTCTGTAGCAGTTTGTTTCGTAAACTACAGAAGGTTTTTTCTAGATTAGATTAGGTTTCATATATGAACATTAAAACTAATATTCGAACTCGACTAGCTTTAAGAGAAGAAAGAAGAATCAATCACAACTCCTAGATATAAGTTAAAGTATTGTGGCCCAGAATTTAGCCACTTTGACAACCTTGTTGGATGCTGTCATTAGATCCTCCTGTGTGCCACACAATAATGCTGAAGCATTATTATGTTCCGGCAGTAAAAGATAAGATAGCCAGTTCCTCAGTGGTAAATAATTCCGAGAGAGGCGCGCTTCCATCTTCAGCCTTATTAATAATAACATCAGGTCTGATGAAGGCTAAGAGTATCCCGTTCATAAAAAAAAACAAGTCTCAATAAATACTTAAAAAAATACGTATTTTATTGTATTCTCGGCTTTGGTTATCCAAATTAAAAAATGTGATGGAGTCTCCACTCCTTTTTCTAACACGTCATCAAATGAAATCATCTTACAATAGTTATTTGTTATGCAAGGCTAAAAAGTTGTTTATTTAGCGGCGAGTTACCTCTATTGAAATCTGAGCAAGTGAAGGATTCTAGGATTGAATAGGTTCAAAGACTGAATCCTGAGCGAAGCGAGGATTTCAAAGTTTCTTAAAACTTTTCTGCCGAGCGCAACACACAATTTTTCACCTGACAACAGCGAGGAACATTTATGGTTGTTTCCGCGGTCAAATTCCGGTAAAAGATTCTTTAAACATAAATTTTAATCTAAATATACCTTATTCTCGTTGTTTTAATGATATAAAAAACTAAAATAATAAAAAGGGAGTATTATGGTTAATTCAAAGTTATTTAAAGTAGGAATATATTGTTACTTATTAATAAGAATAAAAACGATTAAAATAAATAAATGTAAATGTTGACACTGACATGAGGTACAAGACAAGACATTTTAAAAATAAAGATTTATGTCACAGTCCGAAATCCAATTATAGGCTGTGAAATCTCACCCAGCTTAATATAAAATTCTTATAACAAATAGTTTAATCTTATAGTTATTGTTTTATAATTCAATGAACTAAAATAATATAATAAACCAAAACGGAGTATTATCATTATTTTAAAGCTATTTAAAATAAGAATCAAATATAACAAAATAGTCAATAGTGCGATTCGGAAAGCATTATGACATATTTTTAGGTATTAAATTAAAAAAGTACTTTGCCGCGCTAGGCCGTGCGATTTTCTTCGCCTAAATTGATTGACAAAACCTCTTTTTCAGAGCGTGTGAGGTGAAAAATAATATAACAAATGTTTTGATTTTTTTATTTTTTACTACCTTTCTTTTTTTTATTCGCAGCACTTAACTGGTTACATTATTTAAATTTGTGGATAACTGTAATTGACCTAAGGAGTAATTAATTTGTATTTAAGTAACTAGAATGTATAATTAAGGTTGTTGTTTTCCAAAATAAACGAAAAAAAAAACAAAAAAAATGTGAAAGTTTCAATGTTTGTATGTTTGTTATGTTTACTCAATCACGCAAAAAGAACTGGACAGGTTTAAATGATATTTAGCACACAGATAATTAATAGCCTGATGTAAAACATCCTATTAATATTATAAACTAGCAACCGCCAGCGGTTTCACCCGCGGGTTCCTGTTCCCGTGGGAATATCGGGATAAAAATGATCATAAATTTAATCCAATCTATCTACTATATGTGTGTCAAAATTCATCCAAATCAGTTCTGCAGTTTTAGCGTGAAGGAGTAACAAACAAAGAAACAAACTGATATACTTTCGCATGTTAATATTAATGGGATGTAAAAGTTTGAGTGTCTGGATGTTTGGATGTTTCTTACTCAACCAAGCAAAATCGTTGTGCTATGAGCTATAAGCTATATGCTATTATATTATATGGTAGTTTGAAAAGCGCTTTATGGTTATGTTTACCTAAAAAGGAAAAAACGGAACCCTTATAGGATCACTTCGTTTTTCGTCCGTCTGTCAAGACCGTTTTTCTCAGGAACGCGTAGGGTATCAAACTAAAATTTATATCTAATACTCAGGTCTACTGTCCCTTGGAGCTGTGAAAAAATCAAACTTCTAAGACAAAGCAATCAAAAGATACAGCCGATTATGCCGCAAAATTCCGCAAATTTTCGAAACTCGCACGGGAATCAAAACCTACAGGGTACTTCTCGTGATCTTAGAATCTTGAAATTTGGTACGAAGTAACGTCTTTTAGTACAGATAAAGGAAAAAATGCGATTTTTTGTTACATCATATAATAAAAAATATTTTTAAAAATTTTAAATTTCATTTTGCAATCAAAATACCATAACTATATCTCGATTGTCGTGAAGGGTGAACTTTTACCTATATATCTACAGGTTTGTACGGAACCCTCGGTGCGTGAGTCCGACTCGCACTTGGCCGGTTTTTTATACTATTCTTTATACTTTCATGGAAAGAGAAGATCTCCACTAACTACACGCACTAATTTTGTTAGGTCATGCTTCCAAATGCCTGAAACGATTTTGAAACACTTCAAACTATTTATTTCACAATAACAAAAAAATAAGTGATTGCAAAAGCGAATGTGAAAACTATTATCAATGTTCGACGAAATTATTTCAACCTCTTTCTTAACTAATTGATAAAATATTACAAGAAGATTGTGAAAGTTATCTGTTACCGATAATTATGACAAAATTGATGATAAGAAAATATGTCTTCTCTCAATAAATATGACAATTATTTTACACAGTCAACATTAGTCAAAGAAATTTTCAAAATGGTGTACTACAGTTTCTTATTGGTGTGTCTTCAAATTGTCTTGTTGAATGTAAGTTTTTTTTGTATAAGGAGGTTAATAATAATAAGAATATTTACTTCTTAGGGTTTCATAGTAAAGTCAACAAGGAACCCTTCTATCGAATAGAGCGAGATATAGTCCTTAGTAGTGACAAACGTAGAGTAATTAATATAGTATCCATCATCAGCCTGTGGACGTCCACTGCTGGACATAAGCCTCCCCTAGCTCACGCCTATTGTGGCGTTCATAGGAGGCTATTCGCCTACTGCTACCACGCTGGCCAGACGGGTTGGTAGAGGGTTTGTTTCAAGTTTTCCTTCTCTCGCACAGGTTTTCAATGCTTCGAGCCTCTTAGTCGACTCTTACGACATCCCAGGCATGTAAGGGAGTGGTGACACTTGTATTCTTAGGCCGTCACCACACATAACAATGAATATAGTATAATCATTTGAAACTTTTGTATAGGCTAACTATGGAACCCTTATTGCGCGTGCGCGACACGCACTTGGCCGATTGTCTCGCGGTCTCACCCGCATGGTTCCCGTTCCCGTGGGAATATCGGGATAAAAAGTAGCCTATAAACCTTTCTCTTGAACCTTCATCTTAAAAAAATCCGTATATCAAAATCCGTTGTGTAGTTTTAAAGATCTAAGCATATATAGAGAGACAGCTGGAAGTAGGGTTGCCACCTGTCTCTTCCTGGCTTAAGGGTTTAGGGTTACAAAATACGGGTTTTTTTTTTACGGGAGACAAATTACAACAGCATTGTTTTGAGAAGATAAATTATTTAAAGAAACAGCTTATGAAACGCTCTTCATTTTAAAAAGAAAATGTACAAAACTTTCTACATGATTAGGTAAAATAACGCATGGCGAACTTAAACCACAATTAAACCTATATTATGCCATAAATTATAATAAATATTGTCATAAATGTGGAATTAATTAATTGACATGATCTTATAATAATAATAATATGATACTTAAATGGTTTAAATAATATTATGACATCATTAAAAAAAATGTAAATATTGTTGATTATAAATTGTCTTTATATATTTTACGACGATTCTGTGCTTAACATTCACATGCCCGATGTTAGGAAGACAGACGGAATATAATAATTAAACCAAATCAGCTCATGTATTACTCTGTTTGCCGTGAATAAATAATTTCTTTCTTTTTTTGCGCCAGCCAGCCTGACAAAACGTCAGCGTTTAGTTTCGCCAGTAAAAATACTAGAGCCCCGTATTTTATTATCGCAATTACGAGTTTCTGCATTATTAAAGCCTGAAAAACGGGGTAACCCGTAAAATACGGGGCATCTGGCAACCCTGACTGGAAGCGACTTTGTTTTATACTATGTAGTGATATGTTTATGCTTAGCGGTTTGTCCGCCGGGTGGTCAAAATAGTTTGACCACCCGGTTGAAGGTTCCGATGCCATGGCTGGCACCGTTGTCGTTTCGTGCCCCATTTATATTAATGTAAAAAAAAATTTTCCTTGTTTCCAGGAGGCGTTCGCATTGCCAATGCGAAGCAACACATTCAACTTGCCAACCTCCCCGCCAACCGTCCTCTCTGGCACCGCAGCACAAATAGTAGCCCCCGAATTCGCTGTTAATTGGCCTGCCAGTGCCAAGCCAGTGCCGCTAGTGACAGAAATCGTGCCAAACTTGCAGTTTGGCGAGATCAACGTGGACGGCGATATGCCAGTCGGTGGCATGATTAAGATAAGTGGCACGTTCCCTGTGTTTGGCACCGTTGCTGTGGGAGGCGCAGTGCCTTCGTTTGGCACGGCGTATGTGGATGCCAGCAACATATTCCAGTCGGAGTGTGCTTTTTATTAAGAACCAAATAAATGTTATTGTTGAATTGGTAATCGTTTTTTTTTCTTTTTTTGACGGGGCCTATATCCGAGTTTTGGCGTATTTTCGTCCGCTCGTTACTATTATTACACATTCTAATTTTCTTTAAATATTGTCATTGTGTCGAAAGTTGTTGTACAGTACAACATCAAACCAGTATAACTTTTTATTTTTCCATTTTACAATGCTATGTTTTGTGATTAATATTAAACAAGAAAATATACTAGGAAAAAGCAACTAATAACAGTAATTCTCCAATACTTTTATATTTTTAATACGCTGTAGGCCAGCGCGTTGTTACATCAATGCTAGGAATATCCTTGCATTCGAAAGAAATAACTTTTCAGGTGTTTAACGATCGATTAAGATGCAATTGCCAATAATTTATGATTTTGTAATTTTTGCATTTTTCAATGCTATTTTTATACTTATGGTAAATTTCAAATAGAAAAATATTTAAAAAAATTAACTCGGCCACAAGTGAATTCTCAGACGGGAATCGAACCGTGACCTTTGGAAATCCGGTCCAATGCTCTAACCGCTGAGCTACCGAGACTTGCGAACCACCGTCGAAAATCGAAAGCTGTCCCTTCATAATTACTACTACTGTATAAAGGAACTGTAACAAAATGAAAATACATGGATATAGCAAAAGTCCTAGTTATAAATAATCTAAACAATGAGTAAAAAAGTAGGTAGTTATGCTTAACCCGATACACGGGTTCCTGATATAGTAGTAGTAATTATGAAGGGACAGCTTCCTTCATCCACAACTTTAGATAAATATGGTTATGTTAAAAGAGCTCTGTTCAGCTTGATGGTTTTTGTAAGAATAAGTCTAAATGAGCTGAACAGGGTTCGTGGGACGGAGAAAATTTGAATTTAGACAGAACAGATAAAAAATATAATTTGATTTCCATAGAGTGAAACTACGGAGTTTCCAGCCATTATGGAGGTTTTAACCATTCATAAGGCTAGAACGAAATGGCATCGTTACAATACCAATGGTATTTATAACTTTTTAATTTTGCATTTTACAATGCTATTTTTATGTGATAATTTTTAATCAAGTAAATATACTAGAAAAAAGCAACTTGTCTCATGTCGCCCTGACGGGACACGAACCCGCATCCTTGGGAATCCGGCTCAATGCACTGACCAATTATGCTATAGAGACCTACGAGAACACGTTGAAATTCTCTAGTATATTCACCTTTTTCTACGGTATTGGCCACCGTCGTTTCATCAATGAGAGAAATATATCCTCGCATTCGAAAGAAACATCTTTACAGATAATTATTAGTCTCTGTAGCATAATTGGTTAGTGCATTGGGCCGGACTCCCAAGGCCTAGGAGTCTCCCAAGGAGACTAGTTGCTTTTTTCTGGTATATTTTCTTGTTAAATATTTATCACATAAAAATAGCATTGTATAATGCAAAATTAAAAAGTTATAATTAAATGGCTGTTTCATCTTAATCGATAGTCAAACATCTGTAAAGATGTTTCTTTCGAATGCGAGGATATTTCTCTCATTGATGAAGCGACGGTGGCCAACACCGTAGAACGGTGAATATACTAGAAAAATTCGACGTGTCCTCATAGGTCTCTGTAGCATAATTGGTTAGTGCATTGGACCGGACTCCCAAGGATGCGGGTTCGAATCCCGTCAGGGCGACATGAGACTAGTTGCTTTTTTCTGGTATATTTTCTTGTTAAATATTTATCATCTTCACAGATGTTTGGCTATCGATTAAGATGAAACTGCCATCTTCTTATAACTTTTTAATTTTGCATTTTACAATGCTATTTTTATGTGATAATTTTTAATCAAGTAAATATACTAGAAAAAAGCAACTTATCTCATGTCGCCCTGACGGGACATGAGACCAGTTGCTTTTATCCAATAGTATTTCCTTTTTTTTACCACGACCCTCTTAAAAATAAGCTTATTTTCCGAAAAAAGTTTTGTGCCTTTAAAGTGTGATAACAACTTCAATTTGTTCGTTGACAGGAACAATGACAAGAAGTTTATGGAACTGAGATAGTTGACTTTGGAAACAAATAATATCATAAGTATTTCGATAAAAACATTATTTGTTTTAATTGATCAGAAAAAATAATAAAAATCTTTTTACTAAAACTTTTTAAAGGCATTCTACTTTGCGGTTCAACTATTTTATTTTTCTTGCCTTGGCTGGCACCGACTCCAAAAGGTTTATTTTTTGCTTTTTAGTTTTTTGAAGTCGGTTTTAATTTTTTTATAAAAAGTTTTTTATTTCACAATTTTTAAAGGTAGAACAGGTCTCGTACCTACGCTAATAACCTTATGTCAACTCATCATTACCTTTTACAAAGCTGCTTTTCCCGGTGCAGGGACGTTACTTATTGAGGGTTTATAGCCTATAGGTATGTTGGCGAGGACCAATAGCTATTTAACAGAAAAGTTTCATCAAAATCCGCTCAGTAGTTATTGCGTGAAACTTCAGCTCGAACAAGAATCTAACAATTACCTGGATGATATAATTGTTTCATGACTTCCATGACATTAGGCCCCATATCTCCGAAGATTATCATCGGATCTCAATGAGACTTATATGGGACCAAATTGACAGTGTACCCGATCGAACAAAACAACAACTATTAAAATCGGATCACCAACACCGGAGTAATCGGTATACATACATCTGACAAAAAAAAATACGGGTTGAATTGAGTACCTCCCTCCCTTTTTATTGAAGTCGGTAAAAATAAATAATGTTTTTTCATTATTCCAATTATATAAAAGTTTTTTTTTTGCTAACTTAATTTAATTACGCTTTGTGATTATGACCCAGCTGATGCGTCTTCTAGTAACATTGTAAGTTGCGTCTTACATTAATGCACTTTTAGCTTTCTTGTTTTGCTGTTGCCATTGTATTTTTATATTTATACAGCTTAACATAAGTACCTACCTGAAGTACTTCATGCTCACTCAAACGTTTCTTCGGCGGTGTCGTGTGAGGCGGGTCGTTACGTTCCCTAAAATAAGGTTGAGCGAAGCGATGGCTGGTTCTTGCGTCATGCTCGTGAATGGGTGTCGCCAGCGGAAATGGGTCTACTTCAGTCTGCTTATCTTAATGTTGTGCTTGAAGCCTAAATATTTTCATCTAAAATAAATTGATACTCACCTGTATGTACCTCACAACTTGCAGTACAGTAATCTAGTAATGCGAGAAATGTTGTAATGTATGATAGATAAGTCTTTCTTTGTCAGTTGAAAATTGTTTACGGTTACAATAATCATAAAATGGAATAATATAATTAGTATTTTCTTTTGTGATGGAAAATTTACCTGACTGATATGTTAAGATCACTTTTCAACATGAAATAAAACAGGGAGAAAAAAACAGCCCTTGACGAGTTTCTTGCCGGTTCTTCTCGTTACGCGGTCTCCCGCCGTAGGGTTTGTGAACCGATGGCGTTGCTTCTTTGACGTTCATAAGTGCTTGTAACAGCCTAGACTGAATAAATGATATTGTATTTGAATTTGATATAGATATCTTTCTTGCGAATGTTCAGTAGCTGCCAAGATAAGTCCGCCATTCGGATCCATTTTTTCACAGATTCGGACGCAGTGTGTATGCGCTCTAATCATAACCACTGGGTCTAAGTCTGGTATTTTACTAATGGTTTAATTGAATCATTGAAACTTAATTCCTTAAATCTCAGTGGCAGTTGTACGCGTTGTTGGTATTCTGGGGGCCAAGTCCGCTAATTTTATTAACATTTATATTCAACTGAAACTAGATTATGACTCCATACGACTGAGACAAATTGGGTATTCCGTTAAATGTTCACGTAAGCCTAATGAAGTCGCAATCGCAATTGAATCGTAAATCGTCGATTCGGTTTACATTTTTTTATATCTGGAAATCGAAACAGAACAATATCTGTGAGATGGTTCGCTTCTACCCAGGTATTACTTACAGGTAGCTAAATTTTAAATAGAAAAATATTGGCCACAAGTGAATTCTCTGATGGTCCCATCTGAGAATTCACTTCTGGCCGAGTTGACTTTTTCCAATATTTTTAAAGTCTCGGTAGCTCAGCGGTTAGAGCATTGGACCGGATTTCCAAAGGTCGCGGGTTCGATTCCCGTCTGAGAATTCACTTGTGGCCGAGTTGACTTTTTCCAATATTTTTCTATTTAAAATTTATCATAAGTATAAAAATAGCATTGAAAAATGCAATAATTCAATAATCATAAATTCATGTTCGTTATTAACTAAAACTTAAAACGTATGGGTAACCTTGTGCCGTATTTAAGTGTGCAAAATCAAATTTTTTAAGCATTTTCTGTGAGAGAAATGAAAAGAAAATATTTTAACATAATTGAATTTATTTAATAACAATTAAATAAATTAAAATATATACTTTATAATAGCATAACCATTTCTTAAAACAATGTGAATAATAAATTAGAACACCATTTGTAATTCAGTTTGGAGAAGAAAATATGAAATAAAATTGTATATACAAACATTTGAAATCATAAAAGAAAATGTGAGTTTTTTTATCAAATTGATAACAATGACAGACTTATGTACAACCATACGATGTTTAGACACAATAATAAATTACAATTGCCCTATTTTCTTTCTTGCCTAAAAATGTAACGAAAACACTGTCACTTTTAATACTTAAATAATTGTCCTTGACTACCTACAATTTTTTACCACTAAGCAAATTTTTCAGAAAAAGAGTGACGTAAATAACAATATATTTCTTATAGTAAATTTTAAATAGAAAAATATTGGAAAAAATTAACTCGGCCACAAGTGAATTCTCAGACGGGAATTGAACCCGCGACCTTTGGAAATCCGGTCCAATGCTCGCGGGTTCAATTCCCGTCTGAGAATTCACTTGTGGCCGAGTTAATTTTTTCCAATATTTTTCTATTTAAAATTTACCATAAGTATAAAAATAGCATTGAAAAATGCAAAAATTACAAAATCATAAAAAATATATTTCTTCCTTTTTTTCTATTACTTTTTTTCTGGAAGGCTTCTTATGGAATACTTGGGTAACGGATATAAATACATATATAAGTATTATGTGTAGAAATATATAAACGTTCATGACTCAAGTACAAATGCTCGTATTCATCATACAAACATTTGGACTCGAACCCGGGACATCATAGTAGGCGACACCATGAAACCGGCGTACGTACCACTCTACCACGGAGGTCGTCAATTTTGTAAATTGATAATATTATGAAGACTATAAATATATATAAATTAACTAGAGGCCGGGCGCGGTTTCACCCGCGTGGTTCCCGTTCCCGTGGGAATTTTGGGATCAAAGCTATCCTATCTCTTAAGTTGGACCAGACTGCTCACGGTGTGCCAATTTAATTTAAAATCGGTTACGTAGTTTAGGGGTCCATCGCGGACAAACATCGTGACAGGAGATTTATATATATTAAGAAGATAATAGTATAGTCATAATAACCTACAAGAAGTAACAATTTATTTATCAATTAAAAATATATAAAACTTACAAATAGTAATTATAACCGCAACCACATGTCGAATACGAAGGAACACTAGGCAAAGTTAGTATATTAGGGGCATATGATAAAGGCAAAGAATCGGCCAACAAACTGCTGACGGTCAGTAAAGAAAGAGTATCAGCGAGACTGTTAGCAACAGAGTTAGGTTGGACTACTACTGGCGAAACGAGTTGCTGAGGAGCAGCGATGATTTGTGGCGGAGCAGCGATGATTTGTGGCGGAGCAGCGATGATTTGTGGCGGAGCGGCGATGTACTGTGGCGGTGCAGCGATGACTTGTTGCGGAGCAGCGATGATTTGTGGCGGACCAGCGATGACTTGTGGCCCGCATCCGCAAGGGCCTGGCGCCACGATTTGACCACCATTAGAGATTAAAACAGGACGTTGGGCGTTAGCCTGATGAAAAATATAAGACATTATTTTATCATATCATAATGTTGTTGATTAAAATTTTTATAAAAAAAAACTGACTACAAAGAGTAAAAAAAGCTTTGGGGAGTCAATGCCAATCAAGGCATTCTACATTGAATTTCTTCTTTTGAAGTCAGTTAAAACGTCCCACGAATTTTAACTAGCATTGTTTAGCATTCAATTTATTGACAAAAGCATATGGTCCCTGCGAAAATGCTGAAACGTCGAGGAAACAAGAAAAACACACAATATTATGATACCCAATTAAAATATATGCAATAAAAAATAACCATGTTTTCCTATATAAGTATATAATGCTCTTTTGAATACTTAAAAAACTGTCAGGTAGTGAATATAAAAAAAATAAAAGAAATCAACTATTGGACTCTCATGAAAGCCAAAAATTTCAGGCTACTCATGAAAATCATAATTGTTTTTTTTTTGCATTAATTTTTTTTTAAAACACTGATTAGTACCTACTTTTGGAACAAAAGAAGGTTGGTGCTAACAAGCTCTAGACATAAATTTGGTCACTCATCCGAAACCCGACCAAATCGAAAGATGCTTTACCATCGCATTAACTTGCTCATAAAAAAATACAAAGTGAACTTACTTGAAAACTGGCCATTTGAACGAAAACGAATACCAGAGCAAAGATTTTCATTTTTTTTTCTTTTTCTTCTCAAAACATGAAACAATTAAAAAACACTGCGGAATGATGTTCTATTAAAAGTAATACAACCTTTTTATATAATTTAGTTTCACAATGCAATTATCAGCTTTCCTTTCGAATATCAATGATTTTTTTATCTTTTTCTTGCGCTGTTACAAAATTTATATGCAAGACAATACTAAGAATGCTTATCTATGAACGCGTTGTCATCTTATTAATGTAATTTATCGTTAGAGCAAACCGATAGTAAAAATGTTGTAAAAGTTATAAGAATTATAGATTGACTAGCCTTTCGAAGCACGAAAGGGCTTTAGATAATAAATTTATGGCAATAATAATTTTATTTTTTCATATTACCATAAATTAACCTAGTCACAAAGTACGGCTTATGTTATGAGATACTAGGGCAACGGATATAAATACATATAATTCTACTTATATAAGTATTTATGTGTAGAAATAAATATTAACGTCCATGAATCAGGTACAAATGCTTGTATTCATCATACAAACATTCGCCCCTTCCGAGATTCGAACCCGGGACCTCAGAGTAGGCGACACCTTAAAACCAGTGTACGTACCACTCGACCACGGAGGTCGTCAAATCACGGACAAATCATGGTCACCCAAACCGTGACCGACCATTGCAAAAATTGCTTAATATCACAACCGCAGGGCGAACGCGCATACCATTGCGATAAGGTGACCAAACGGACTATTTAGAATCAAATAAAATCCCCAATTTCATTAAAAGACCTACAATTCTTCGTCTCAGCCACATAACACCCACTGCTGGGTATAGGCCTCCCCCACAAGGAGGGGTTTGCCATAATCGCCACGCTTGCCTGCCAAGCTATCGCAGTTGGCCAAGTTTGCTGCCCGTCTCCTTAAGGCTGAGTCCCTTAGTCGCCTTTTACGACACCCACGGGATGAGAGAGGGTAGTGCTATTCTAAGCCGACACTACACATCTACCTACAATTCATTTCAATTTAAATCATTTATTTTTACTACCTACCCAGTACAGTATTATACAGTAGGTAACTAGCTATTACATAACTCTCATAATTTACATAACTCTCCAAAATTCGATCACTTGATTATGTACAGAGAAAAAGGGTTTAAAATCGCCATCAAAGTTAATTCGTCATCAGAAAAACGGCACAAAATAATGTGTTAACTCGCCACTGGGCACTACTGGTAGCATTTTAAAAATAAATTTCATTTGTGACCATAGGAATTAACACGTAAATTCCATAGTATAGTGGCGAATTTACTTTCAATGTATGGAACTTTTCGAAAGGTGACGAGTTTACTTAGATGGCGAGTGGAAGGCGCATCTGTTTGTTTTGTGGTAGGCACTATAACAAAAAAAAATGTATTAACAAATCTGTAGTAACAAAAAATGCTATTTCGAGAAGATTTCCCAGAAACATAAATTAATAAAAAAAAGTAACAAAAAAACTGCTGAAATTTTAAAACTTTCTTGTTTTTATTGATGCCTTAAGTACAAAACTATATATTCATAGTAAGTTTCATAGAATGAAAATATTTGTTTATCTTAGTTTTCTCAATCTATACTATCTTAATATATATAAATCTCCTGTCACGATGTTAAACTACTTAACCGATTTTAAATTAAATTGGCACACCGTGAGCAGTCTGGTCCAACTTATAAGATAGGATAGCTTTGATCCCAAAAATTCCAACGGGAACGGGAACCACGCGGGTGAAACCGCGCCCGGCCTCTAGTATTATTATAAAGAGGAAAGATTTGATTGTTTGATTGTTTGTTTGTATTGAATAGGCTCCGAAACTACTGAACGGATTTGGATAAAATTTGGTACACAGATAATAGATAGCCTAGTTATAAACATAGGATACTTTTTATCCCGATATTCCCACGAGAACGGGAATATAAATAAATGAAAACCGACTTCAAAACACTAAAAAGCAAAATATAAACCTTTTGGAGTCGGTGCCAGCCAAGGCAAGAAAAATTAAATAGTAATAGTAGTTTTTTATTTTACAATTTATAAGGGTAGAAGAGGTCCCGTGCCTACGCTAATTACCTTATGTCAACTCCTCATCACCATTTACAAAATGCTGCTTTTCCCGGTGCAGGGACGTTACTTATTGAGGAGTACTCCCGATACTTAATCATAAGCTCCGTTTCGTCACATGCATGGAGTCGAGCATAAATTACTTTTGAACCACATTAAAGTAATCGTACCGCTTCCATGAAATGCTAAATATTTAATAGTTCCGAAGACCATATGTGGTCTTCATTATCAGTACCACTTCACCAAATGGTGCTTTCCGTAAGCATATGCATGAGTTACTATAGAAATGACCCAAATCGCTATAGGAGTGCCTATAATATTTGAAGAGTTCCCTGGATTTCTCCAGGATCCCATCATCAGATCCTGACATGATGACAATGGGATCACATGGGAAATATACCCTTTTGAACAAAAAAAGGAATTACTCAAATCGGTCCAGTCGTCTTCGAGTAATCGAGTAACATACATAAAAAAGGATTCCGTTGCATTGAGAACCTCCTTCTTTTTTTAAAGTCTGTTTAAAATTACCAGGCAACCAGTTTCGCGCTGCCTGTAGTGTCATATTTTCATACTGTATGACAGCCAAAATTGTCCGAACCGAGTTTTCGTCGGATAATTATCCTTAGGGTGATGGGGAGTTTTATTGGGGGATTTGTTTGGGTAAGTAAATGATGAGTCTCCCCGTCGTTCATAAAAAAAAACAACGGGTTGCACTCCGGCAGCGCCGGCAGAAGTGAAAACCGCTTAAACGAAACAGCAGGAGCAGGCATACATTTTCGCCGCGCGGTAGAAAGAGAGGGGGATATTACTTCCTCTACTACGCCCGCTGCGCCGGCGCGGCGCTCTACTCTCCCTCCGTCTTACGAATTTTCGATTAGGTCACGTGTCCTGACGCGACTTTAACATTTTTTACCCATCCCAAAAATTTTAAACCGTGATGTGCACAACGCCGCTAAAGAAGTTTTCACTTAAAAAAAAAATATATGTCCTCAAAAAAACGAGGATTTTGATGATCTTTCGGATGAGCTTTGATTTTTTGAGGAGCTCGATCATTCTAGATACCTTAATACGAGGCGTCGCTTATCATGCTGCTGCCACTGATTAGGCCAATCCGGAAGGCTTGCAGCACTGCATTATCCTATAGTCCTATTACTCCCCTGTTTCGAGGAACAAACAAAACTTGGGAGACTTATCATACTACAAACCGGATTTTTTAATTATTTTATTTCTTTTTCTGTAGCTGCGTCAGGTTTTTTGCATTGCAGCAGCGCCATTTCGTGTTCCCCTATTAATGACGTGACTCATCCATCATCAGCCTGTGGACGTCCACTGCTGGACATAGGCCTCTCCTAGCTCACGCCTATTGTGGCGTTCATAGGAGGCTATTAGCCTACTGCTACCACGCTGGCCAGGCGGGTTGGTAGAGGGTTTGTTTCAAGTTTTCCTTCTCTCGCACAGGTGTTTTAATGCGTCAAAGTCAAAGTCAATATCATTTATTCAGTCTAGGCTGTTACAAGCACTTATGAACGTCAAAGAAGCTACGCCATCGGTTCACAAACCCTACGGCGGGAGACCTTGTAACGAGAAGAACCGGCAAGAAACTTGAGTCGAGCCTATTAGTCGACTCTTAATACGACATCCCAGGCATGTAAGGGAGTGGTGACACTTGTATTCTTAGGCCGTCACCACACGGCACTAAATATGGTTAAAGAACTTTATTTCTCATAAGAATTACATATAATTCACTTACTGAGAAACTTATATAAACAAAATTCATAATTTAGCATTGTAATTATACATATATCATCTGGCAGTCTTATCGAACTAGGTTTAGTGTAAAAAAAAAACATAAAAATCGTATAGGTATCTCTGTAGCATAATTGGCCAGTGCATTGGGCCGGGATTCCTAAGGATGGGGGATCGAGTTCCGTCAGGGCGACATGAGACAAGTTGTTTTTTTCTAGTATATTTACTTGCTTAAAAATTACCGTATAAAAATAGCATTGTAAAATGCAAAGTTAGAAAGATATAACTAGATGGCTGTTTTATCTTAATCGATAGTCAAACATCTGTACTATCTGACCAAGACACATAGGCGCATGACAGTTAAGAAAAACTTAAAAAATCTAATTAAAAACCAACATTTCAAGAAACGGTAATCAATCAGTCAATCACTGTTGCGCTAATAAATCAGATAATAAGAGAAATATGGTGATAGAAGTGGGTTGCAGGTGCAAAAATTGCAAAACCGCATTCCTATTGCGCCTAACCGTCTTGGTCGTGTGATGTTTCTTTCGAATGCGAGGATATTTCTCTCATTGATGAAACGACGGTGGTCAACACCGTAGAAAGGTGAATATACTAGAGAATTTCAACGTGTTCTTATTTAGGACTCTGTAGCATTATTTGGTCAGTGCATTGGGCCAGATTCCCAAAATGCAGGGTCGAGTAAAATCAAGCATTCTTGCACACATTTTCATTTGTGCACTTTATCAAGACTCACAATGTACTGATGTAGGTACTGTCAACGTTTCAACTTCGGACTTCGCTACGCCTACGTATCTATACTAATATTATAAAGAGGAAAGATTTGTATTTTTGTATGTAACGAATAAACTCAAAAACTACTGGACCGATTTTGACGAAATTTGGTATAGAGAATCCTTAGACCCCAAGTAGTAACATAGGCTATAAATGATCCCAAAATTCCCACGGGAACGGGAACCACGCGGGTGAAACCGCGAGCGGCCGCTAATTATTAATACTCCTACTATTAAAATGCGAATGTTTGTGAGAATGTATGGACGTTTGTTACGTTTTCACGCATAAACTACTTACATACAATTTGACACACAGATATAGGATAGCCTGTATTTAAACATAGGCTACTTTTTAATCCGATATTTATAAGGGAGCGGGAACCACGCGAGGGAAACCGCAGGCGGCCGCTAGTATTATATAATCTGTGGTCTACGTGTACTTTCGGACTGACGTACAATCGAGAAAAAAACCCGGTTGATCAGTAGTTTTTTTGAAGAAAGTTATCTCAAAAAGTAATAACTTATAATAGGTATACTTATGGTAAATTTTAAATAGAAAAATATTGGAAAAATTATCTCGGCCACAAGTGAATTCTCAGACGGGAATCGAACCCGCGACCTTTGGAAATCCGGTCCAATGCTCTAACCGCTGAGCTACCGAGACTTGCGAGCCACCGTAGAAATATATATATATTTTTTTATAATAGGTAGGTACTTCATTTTATAAACAAATTATTTAATTAACTTTAATACTTTCCGAAATATCGTTTCTCAAAAAAACTCTACTGATCAACTGGGAAATTCGTCGACTGAACCTACCCACGTCACACTTGACTTAGGAACTACCTAACGTACCTCGGAATACTTATGATAAATTTTAAATAGAAAAATATAAAAAAAAAGAAAATAAAAAAAGAAATAAGAAAAAAATATTTAAAAAAAAGAAAAAAAATAAGAAAAATATTGAAAAAATCAACTCGGTCACAAGTGAATTCTCAGATGGGACTCGAACTCATGACCTTTGGAAATCCGGTCCAAATGCTCTAAGCAGAGAGTAAAAAGCAGAGAGTCTCGGTAGCTCAGTTGTTAGAGCATTTGGACCGGATTTCCAAAGGTCATGGGTTCGAGTCCCATCTGAGAATTCACTTTTGGCCGAGTTGACTTTTCCAATATGTTTCTATTTAAAATTTATCATAAATATAAAAATAGCGTTTTCGTACCACTTGCTCAAAAAAGTGACATTCTATGCCACAAAAAGCGAACATAACAATAGTCAAAAACATGGAAAGAAAATTGTACTGAATTTCATTCATCCTCGAGGGGGAGAATGTGATTTAAATTTGGAATACTTACCGAAATTTATACTGAACTACATCTGTGTTTACACCATTGAGTTTGTATAGAAAGCATTACACATCTTTTTGAAAAAGGAATACGCATTTATTATGCAGTTATGATTAATAAATAAAATTACGAAAACCGACGAGGCCGTATGAGCTTGATGCCTTTGCTTTTCCGACAAAAAAATTAGTCCTAGTTAGTCTAGGAATTTGCCGCGTTTT
This sequence comes from Chrysoteuchia culmella, assembly GCA_910589605.1. Taxonomy (NCBI): domain Eukaryota; kingdom Metazoa; phylum Arthropoda; class Insecta; order Lepidoptera; family Crambidae; genus Chrysoteuchia; species Chrysoteuchia culmella. Next base: position 3,669,868 of record OU342669.1, read on the forward strand.
TGTTTTCTTCAAATACATCTCATATTATTATTGTGTTAATTTTTTCGCAAATGGTACGAAAAGTAGAGTATTTTCCTAGGTGATAAAGCTGTCTTAGTCTTGGGTGAACTTAAATCCCTCGCTACACTCAGGACTCGTCTTCAATCCGTCGCTTCGCTCGTGATTTAAGTTCTTAACACCCTCGCTACGCTCGGGAGTATACCTCGAGTCCTTCGTTACGCTCGTGATTTAAATCGTCACCCGCGACAGAAGACACTGCTTTATCCCCTTGATTAATAATCTACTATAAAAAGTGAAAAAATTCAAAAACCATAAAGCACGTCAGAATTTCATACTTCGCTACCGTCCAATTTCGAACGATCGACCGTACGTATCGTATACTACCTAGATTGTAGGTACTCTTAAATTTAGGAACTAACATTACATAGAAATTTCAAACTTCAAACTTCGAAATTCAGTACCGGTATCGTGAATTCTAAAGCCTTACGTGCTGTTAACTGTACATTTTTAGGATTCCGTAGCCTAATGGTAAAAAACGGAACCCTTATAGATTTGTCATGTCTATCTGTCCGTCCGTATGTCACAGCCACTTTATTATATTTAGCAGTTACAGAGCTATAGCACATTTTCCAAAATCGCAAATATAACTTTGTCATTCATACAAACACTATGAAAAACAAAGTTATTTTTGCAGACGAAAAATTATAGCAATATACAACAAGAAAATGTCAACAATAGGCGGCCCTATTGCTACATAGCAATCTCTTCCAGGCAACCTTGGGTGAGAGACGGAACCCTTCATGTGCGAGTTCGACTCGCACTTGGCCGGTTTTTATTGTTGTTGTTGCCACAGATTACGTCAAGCCTAAAAGTAATATTATACAAAACATAGATAATTTTTAATAAAGAAATCGGTTATTGTAATAAAATTACTCAATCAGGTGCGAAGGTTACAAAAACATGCGATTAATGGTTTTTTTTTTAATCATGAATTAATAATACAAGTGTATTGTTGTGTTTAATAGTAGTTTTTTAATAATGCAATATAAATTTGCATTCATTTTCAGCGTGTTTTTGTGTGTAAGTAATTTATTATTCTTATTATAAACCCAAGCCCCCGGTTATTATGACGACCTTCGTGGTAGAGTGGTACGTACACCGGTTTCAAGGCGTCGCCTACTCTGAGGTCCCGGGTTCAAATCCCGGTAGGGGCAAATGTCTGTATGATGAATACGAGCATTTGTACCTGAGTCATGGACGTTTATAGGTTTTAGGAACGTTTACAGCCCTTGACGAGTTTCTTGCCGGTTCTTCTCGTTACAAGGTCTCCCGCCGTAGGGTTTGTGAACCGATGGCGTAGCTTCTTTGACGTTTATAAGTGCTTGTAACAGCCTAGACAAAATAAATGATATTGACTTTGACTTTGACTTTGACTATATTTATTTGTACGCATAAATACTTATATATGTATAATTATATGTATTTATATCCGTTACCCAAGTATCCCATAACACAAGCCTTACAGTGCTAACATTGGGGCTAGGTTAATTGGTGTGAGTGTAAGAAATATTTATTTATTTTACCCCCGTGGTAACCGTTCCCGTAGGAATAACAGGATATAATGTATCCTTTGTTTTAATCCAGGTTATAAACTAACCGTGTTCTAAATTCATATCCAAATCCATACAGTCGTTTTTGCGTGATCAAGTATACATACACATAAAGTCTAGAAATTTTAATACTAAGCTACTTTTCAATACTTACTTCCTCTGGTGTCAGAGTTTATCAAGCCGCCTATAAGGCCTCTGACTTGGCTTAACGGCTGTAATCAAATGACAACAGCCGGGACCGACGGTTTAACGTGCCCTCCGAAGCACGGAAGCGCCCAGTTGTAATGCCACTTTACGGTCACCCATCCGACACCTAACCGGGCCGAACTTTGCTTAACAAACGTGATCGAATACGATCAGTCTGTCAAGCGCGGCCATGAGCGCTTCAATACTTACTAGCAGCCGTGGTTCCAGTTCCCGTGGGAATATCAGTATAAATTGTAGCCTATGTATTATTCTTATTATTAGACTTGCACGCAATCCCTTCCACTTCCCATGTTTTTTTGACATTATTCTTAGTGAAAACTTCTTTAGCGGCTTTGTGCACATCAGTTGGAAATTTTTGGGATAGGTAAAAAATGTTAAAGTCGCGTCAGGACACGTAACCTGATCGAAAATTCGTAAGACGGAGGGAGAGTAGACCGCCGGCGCGGCGTTGGAGAGGAAGTAATATTCCCCTCTCTTTCTACCGCGCGGTGGAAATGTATGCCTGCTTCTGCTTTTTGGTTTAAGCGGTTTTCACTTCTGCCAGCACTCCCGGAGTGCAACCCGTTGTTTTTTTTATGTGCTGCTGCACATAGAGGCATCCGCACTACGTCTAACAAAGTGATTACAACATTCTGTCACGTAATTTATAAGATGTCTACCTAAATACCAGATGTAAGTTGCAACAAAATAAATAAAAAATCTATTCTATTCTAATATATTGGTTGTATAAGCTGGATTACTCTAAAGTTTAATCTAAATCCGTTCAGTAGTTTCTGCGTGAAAGAGTAACAAACATACATTCATCCATGCATCCTTACAATCTTTCGCATTTATAAGATTAGGACAATCTATCTATGCATACCAGTCGTCCGATGGACACGTTTTGCAAGAGAAATCGTGCGGGGATCGCGGGCCGAGAGGGGGTGCTAACGAGATCGAACTGCATAAGCTCACTCGGGACAATGACATTTGTCCTGTCAAATACAATGATAGTCTTGTCAAAAGCGGCATGGCTGCGAGGTTTCAAGGGCGTTGTCCCACTGTAGCTCCTTAGATACTCTGTGATATTATAGTGTAGGATAAGTAGGATAGCGACGAAATACAAGCAAAAGTTTAGAAGGGGAATTGCGCATTTAGTACTGGAATTGCCTCTTCTCAAACTGGCAGGTTGCCATGACATCACAACATGAAGAAATAATATATCGTACACATTGAAGACGACTAGTTAGGTACGTGCTTTATCTGTGCTTCTACTATTAACCATTGAATCATTTTTTTTACGAAGATAAACTTTAAATAGAAAAATATTGGAAATAAATCAACTCGGCCACAAGTGAATTCTCAGATGGGACTCGAACCCATGACATTTGGGAATCCGGCCTACTGCTCTAACCACTGAGCTACCAAGACTTCTTTTAGGAATTGAAAACACGCTATTTATTTTACTTTTAACACATTTATATCTGACTCCCTTGATCACTGCCATTCAGTGGAAAGGTCACACGTCAGTCAAAAAAAGTTAAAAGAAAATCACGTTTTCAATCCGTAAAAGTTATTTTTTACCAACGACGGTACGGAGACGATATTATATGCATTTGGGGTGAGAGATTGTTTGTTTGTTTGTGCAAACCAATGTTGCCATTTATCTCCAAAAGTACTAGTCCGATTTTGATGCGGTTTTCAGTGATGGGTTCGAGTTTGATCAGTGCATGTTCTTAGATAGGTGTTACGGTGATAACTCACCAGGGGGCGCTGCAGTGAACATTTGTTTTGCAAACCAATGTTACATTTATCCCCAAAACTACTAGTCCGATTTTGATGCGGTGTGCAGTGATGGGTTCGGGTTTGATTGGTGAATGTTCTTAGATAAGTTTTACGATGACAACTCACTAGGGGGCGCTGCAGTAAACATTTGTTTGAAAAACCCAAATTAATAGTCTAGTAAAAGGTGTTCTTACTTATAATTAACCACTTTTTATTATTCTGTGTCTATCTTCAGCATATTTTATTTTGAAAGAAAGAAAATTATATTTATTTAAGACAAACACGACAACAGGATACATCAAAGTAACACAAAAAAAGGCACAGGTTTGTCCCAAAACGGTACCGACTCAGCATAATGCTTGGCTTTTTAGCCGTCGCCAGCGCTGGTCATCCGTCGGTACCGTTTTGGTGGGGCTGAGAGCCATGTAAACCAGCAAAGCAAATAATGATTATATTTAAACTTATACAATTACTATTTTTCCATATAAATACTCGTCGAAATAAAACGTTCTCAAAATGTGAAACTCTTCATAATGAGCAGATAATTCGGCCGTATCTGCAAATATTGTCCTGTGCAACGGCACCAGTATCGCAGGGCCTGTTAAAGGCCATAGTGCTTGTCTTCAATAGTTGTGTTCGATATCTATGTGCGATTTTTCAATTTGACTGTTGAGGTGATACCCGTTTGGCAAAATGATCCGCTGGAATTAAAACATTAGTATGGATAACACTTGAATAATCAGAGTTTCATCATCAAAGTTTATTGTAGTCCCAGGTATAGGTATCTATTTCTCTACCCCTAACGAAGCTGTTTTAAAACATTTGCAATCATTTCTGTTACAGATAGTCTCTGCAAATTCAACAACCAAAAAAGACATCTACACAAACATTCTGAAATTCAACAGAAGTAACGATATTCAAACTTACCCAGTCAATCCTGATCCTGAAAAAGCTACAGATATTGTCAGCAGACATGTCGAAAATGTCCGTAACAAAAACAAACAGATCAATTTAAAATTGGCACAAAGAACAACCACTCCATCGCAAAATGGTAACTTCAGTAAACTTGCTGAAAAACTTCGCAAATACAAGATCAACGTGACTGCAGCTAAACAAGATGCACCAGACATAGACGCTCCTACTATGATACCAATATTTAGACCACTTACAAATAATATAAGAAACGTACAACCCATTGAATTTGTAAAAACAAATGAAGAGCCATCGAAAACTCATAATTTAAAAGCAAACATTTCCGAAAATGTTGTTGAAGTCGTCTACACAAAAATTCCTGTGGAGACCCAAACTAAAGACGGCTTAGCTTATTCTACAAACGGAGAAATAAATCCAAATACTTTTATAACAGGCAACGAAAATTTTGAAATGCCTTATGTGAAAGAAAGACAGGAAAAAGTATTACAACTGACAGACATCTTATGTCCCAATAAGGGAATTACAAGTGCACAACCCACTCAAGGTGTAATTGGAGAAAGAATTAATTCAAAAGACAAAACCAAATGTAATAATATACATCCACAATTTAAGATAGAGTATATTCCAGCTGATAACAAATTAAGCTTGAACAAGAATACTCAAAACCTTTTTACACTCACTGAGAATTTGAAACCAAGTACTGACGATTTAAACACTGTACAAAATGTCATTACACATAACATTGGTTTACCAAACAATATGATAATAGAAAGTATGAGATTCGTTCCGTTAAGCGAAATACAAAATGATTTAGCATCTAGTAACGTAGTACAAAACGTAAGTCCTCAAACAGTCATACAAGATCCAATAGTCGAGACTTACGTAGGAAAACCTATATTTGAAGAAAACAGCGCTGTTTATAGAAAAGACAACCAAATTGCAAGCAACACAGGGTTTAATATTCCTTGCTTTACAGCAACGGACATTTTAGAAGATCTAGGCGGTTACAACCAAAATATAGTTCAGCCAATAATGTACCCTAATTCTGAAAACGTAGGTACTAATTTACCGAGTAATACTGAATCTGGTAGTGATGTTACCGAAGATGACGCTTTAGCTATCATATTTAAACCGAAGGATATATCATTACTAAAAGTCTATGGAGATATTTTGAAGAAAATAACGCTTACTGTATTAGTGCCCTATCATGTATCCAAACTCGTAACTTAAAAAGAAGTACAATTGCGGAAGTTTCAGGTGGCTTGACCGTATATATATTTGTTCCGATATTTATGGCTTTTTGTGTGTATAGAAATTATTGACAAGCCACTGTTTGAATGTTGAGATGTTAATGATGTTTAGAATGTAAGGAACTTATTAGCATTTCAAATGTTCAGATCTATTTGGTCGCCTTGTCTGCTACGATATTTCTGATAGTGACTGTACATCATCATAAAATAACGCTTGTACTATAGGGCCAGCACGAAAAACTTTCGAAATAAAATCGAGGACGTATCGTCAAAAATGTATAGGAAAATGTAGTTTCGTTTACGTGTAGGAACGCTGCCCAATACGTCATACATTTTTTGATTCAGTACCTGGACTTCAGGATCGAGGACGCATCGAGCTTTCTGTTCTACGCGTACTAACTCAACCTGTTATTTAAAGCCGAGTACAGATTATGCGCAACACAACGTGCAATGCAACGTGCTATGCAACAATTTGCATATTTTTTTTAAAGAGTTCGCGAGCGCAGTTATTTACTCGCCCACTGTACGCACAGTAGCGCATGTAATCTAGGGCTGCGCAATGTTGAGATTGATGTATCTGTCGCAGGCAAATTGTTTGAATCCGCGTTTTACAAACGGCGTCGTCCGTTTACAAACGCTCGCTGTTTTGAAAAATGCCGAAGGCAAATTGACGACTTGATCAATTATTAAAATTTTAAAATTTCAAATGATTGTTTTAGTAGGGTGACAATCATAAAATATAGTTTATGATTTTTTTATTCTTCAATGCTATTTTTATACTTATGATAAATTTTAAATAGAAAAATATTGGAAAATAGCAACTCGGCCACAAGTGAATTCTCAGATGGGACTCGAACCCACGACCTTTGGAAATCCGGTCCAATGCTCTAATCACTAAGCTAAATCTCGGTAGCTCAATATTTAGATATCTCTATGGAAATAAGTGTTTTTACTATAACTGCACGAAAAAGCAGCCCATTGCCCATTTGGTAGAATTATTATTTCGCATCCAGACACGAAGCATGTTTTATACGTCTTGATTACTACGTTCCACAATGCCCTGGGTCTGCGGGTGCCACGGAGCGCCATGAATTATTTTGCATTCAGGCCAATAAATCGGTCTTTAAGTTTGCACTGTTTGTCTTAACCACCATGTCCACAGCTTTTATGAATATCTAACAACTTATCATAATATTCTTCTAAAGGTATTACACGACTGTTGGACTCTCAGGGCTGTCTTTTTTTTCAAAATAACATAGTCCATATCGCTAATACTCATCACATGATACCTTTTGTATCAATAATATTTCGCAGGAGTCCTCCGAGTACCAGATTCCATAGACACCTTAGCGTTTTCTACGTGCCGGATAACCTCAAAAATCTTGTCATTTGTCCACTACTTTTTTACTGCTCCTACCGGTGAATCGTAAAATTTTCTTAATTCACTATAATAAATGTCTTTAAAACAATGCTTTTTTTGTAAAATGTAAATTGAACACGGAGAAATTGCACTGCTTTCAATATTTTTCTGTGTCACAAAACCACTACTAGACGCCATTTTTATTGTTCTGATTAACAGCGCCGCGCCTAGTAAAAAAAAGAACTAAATACTTCAATTTGCCGCGTCATTTTGTAAACAGTTATTGATTTTTCTATCAAAGGTTATGGCATTTTATATAATGACAAGGCAATTTACAATTTGCCTTCGGCATTTTACAAAACAGCGAGCGTTTGTAAACGGCCGACGCCGTTTTTAAAACGCGGAATCATACAATTTGCCTGCGACATATCCACCCTCTCGCTAACAATATTACTTTGATTTATGATTTTATGAATTTTTTGCATTTTCCGAGACTCGGTAGCTCAATGATTAGAGCTGTGGGCCGGATTCCCAAAGGTTGTGGGTTTGATTCCCATCTGAGATTTCATTTGTGGCAGAGCTGATTTTTTTAAATTTTAAAAATAGCATTGGTATTGAAATATTTAATTATATTTATTATTAATGTAAGTTATTTAATAAATTATTTCTTTTATTCCTGTTTTTATTATTTCACCTTGACAATCAAGATGACGACGTTTTTGGCGGAAGGGTCGCGTGTTATGTTAAAGCCCTCTCTAGGAGTCTTCAGGAGACGGGCAGCAGCGTCTCCTACAAACTTCGCCATACTGCGATCGCCAACCCGCCTGCCAAGCGTGGCGATTATGGTATGAATGATTATGGACAAGTTTATCTTTTTTTTAAGCTGTAGGCACCTACACTTGATTTATCCTGCCTGAAAACAGACAGAGATATGTACCTAACTACTATAATTTTTTTCTACAAAAAGTGTTCCTAGGTACTGTTTTTAATCTTTTCCCTTTTTTTAACAACGTCTCAAAAAGAGTCCTTTGACTATTTTCCATTCTTACGATCAAAACAATCGAATGACGATGCGGCGTAAACAAAGTGACGTCACCAAAAATGGCTGCCGCGCATGCGCTGTGCTTGCAAATTGTTTTTACACACGACGTGAAAATTTTCAGTTTATTGATTTTCTTGTTATTGTTTGTCATTAGCAAACTTCGGCTAAGTAAATAATGAGGAATGAAGAAGAAAAAAAACGCCCATCCCTAAAAGGCGATTACAACGTGACGCGAGCCCTCGACCACCCACGGAGTCGGCGGCCCTGGTTTCACCACACTGCAACATAATAATAATAATATTGTCAGACTGTCAGTAAACCATTAACAAGAAAACATGTCGTAAACGTATAATGCGACCACTGAGAGAATATATTATTTTGAGCTCCTATCAAGAGCGATTGGTCAATTTTGCATTCTGTTTGTACTCAGTGGTCTAGTGGTAAAACCACTGGTATCAGACTAGGGGTCCCGGGTTCGATTCCCAAGGGGGTACATATTATATTCGGTTTGGTTGGTGGTAGGACTTGTTGTAAGTCCGCCTGGCTAGCAAACACCATCTTATCTAAGCCTGACGAGACAACAACTATGTTTTCAGCATTGTTGTGTTCCGGCAGTTAGAGATAAGATAGTCAGTTCCAGAGTAATGAGGATTCCGGGAGAGGCTCGCTAACATCTCCAGCGTTATCAATACTTAACATCAGGTATGATGGAGGCTAAGAGTCTCCCCGTAGTTAATAAAAAGAAAAAAAAATGTCATCATCTCAGCAGCCGCATCATATTATTACAATATGTTTTCTTGTAAATGTTTTGCCAGTTTAAACAGAGGGTTAGTAAAACAACTTTAACATCTGTTAAGGGTAGGGACCTGTTTAAGAATCGCCTAATGTGTACGCCCAACTACCCTTAAAATACAGGGGGAGGTTATACTACATTCCCTATAGCGAATTGCAGTCAGTAGCGAACCGTACTCCAAGTCTGAATGTCGTCTAAAAAGCACAAATACCATAGGAGCATTTACAAAAGTGGCAAATTATTAAATGTTTTACGTTGTGAAAAGACTAAACTGTGTTAGTGGCAGTGTTAAATAAAGTGTTTTTTTTAAGTGAAGTTATGACGTTGGCCCTGTCGGCACCTTACATGGTAGAAACGAAGTTTAAAAGTATTGATTCAGCGAGTATCATGCCTTCATTGATATTTCGTAATCGGTAAGTCAAATCGATAATTTGTACTGTTTCTAGATATTTCTAAAAGATCTACGCAGATGCTGAGGGTCAAAAAAGGCCACTTCGGGCTAGCGCATACCTACTAATACCTACAACTTTTCCATCGATTAAACTGTTTTGTCGCGTTTCGAGATGTTTTGACTTCTCGCGATTTCCACATAAGTATGTACATATAAACAGGTGCCCAATTCTCGCGCCTTCGACATCTCGAATTCTTTTTTGAGTCAAAAATCTATAGGTACTAAAAGCTCACTGAAAGCAATCTTCGACATTATAGGATTATCAAAGATAATTGAAACTAAAGGATTTTGACAGTAGTAGAGATTTTACTAACATTTTTACTAAAGGAAATTAAGCATATAAAAATGTCGAATTCGACATATTTCAGCGCGAGAATTGCCCCCCCAGTTTAGTTAATGGAAAAGTCGTAGTCGACTTTTTTGTCTAACAATTACTATCGAGTTGATAGTATGCGCGCTTCAATGTATTCCTATAAACATAGGTATATGATTCACACCAAAATAGTTGTTCATCTAAAAGTTGCATAATTATGTCGTAGGATGATTTGATAAATAGAATTTTCGCAAAAATCCTAGGTATCTATATTGCGAAAACACGGATAATTAGACAATGGTGTTGACAATACTCAATCTTACTGAAAAAATATAGGGTTTTTGCAAAAATACGTTTTGCTTTAGTAACATTGGATTTTCTTACCTCTGATTGGCTTAACTTTTGATTCCTTGCTAACTCTTATTCTAATTGGTTCACAGAAACTTTACTAAACGTAAAAGAATGGATTGACATATGAAAAGTCGTCAACCAATCAGAGAAGATGTTTTGGACGGTCCGACCAGCCAGTGTTTTTATTTCATAATAGCCAGCGATTCTTTTTGCAATCTTACTAAGGCAACCTGTTTTTTCGCAAAACCCTATCTTTTATCAGTAGGATTGAGAAATGACAACACCATTGTCTAATTTATCCGTGTTTTTGCAATATCCCTAGGATTTTCGCAAAAAAACGATTTATCTAATTATCCTGCAACATATATAAAGCTAGCCCTAAGACAATATTGCTAAGCAATCATTACCTACATAAGTGAATTACCTGACAATCCCATAATTGTTTGTTTTGTAATGTCATTCCATAGAACAGTGTCAGTCTGCGTGTCAGTGTATTTGTTTTTATTAATTTGAAGGCAAGAAAACTTATTAAATGAAAATTTTATAGAACATAAGCAAATAGAATTGTCAGGTAATTCGCATCATTATTATTTTTTGTCAGCTCTAAAAGAATCTTGGGTGCTAGGGAAGAGTATTACGTTTTGCGGTTTTGTAGACGCACACATCAAAACGTTTCATATAAAAAAAATTAAAACCGACTTCAAAAAATAAAATTAGTCCTTTTGAAGTCGGTGCCAGCCAAGACCAGAAAAATAAAAGTGTAGAAGTGCAATGTAAAATTTGAAGAATGTACCATCGATGCCTTGGCTGGCACCGATTCCAAAAGGTTTATTAAAAAAAAATAACTTTCAAAACGGTGAAATTCACCGTTTTTAACAGTGTTGATAGGCTCCTTAGTTAGGGCGTGAAGAAAGAACAAACACAGTTTCGCATTTCTATTATTAGTTATGATCATCATCATAATCTGCAATATTGTTTTGGTCACCCATCTCGTAACTGACCTTTACGAAAGTTGCTTAACTTCCATAATCGCTGGCCGAACGCACGCGTTAACCACTACGCCACCGAGCTCCTCGGCCGAACTTAGTAATAGTAATTTCTCCTACAAAATTAAAATAGCAATGACGCACGCCGTCGTATTTGAATAATGAAAATTACCTGAGGCTGGCCTTTTGTGTGCTTGTCAAAGGAAGGAAAATAAAAAGGACAAAGCGTATCTTTAAATAATATGTTTATAATTAGAATGATAAAAATCTCAAATTAGGTACTGACCTGCCTTCTTCTTCTTTCTTCTTCTTTCTTAATTAATGGCGTGCTCGCGTTAAATACGCGAATTTTGCCAATGTCAAGTAAATATATTTTGTAATATATAGAAATTGTACGGTAGATTGAGTTAAAAATGGAGCCTCACAACACGTGTTATTACGAAAAGAACACGGGTGAAACTCCCTGACCTGCCTTGTTTTTGCTACTACTTTCAAGTATTAATATTTTTAGTTTAGTTACCTACAGTACAAGTAATAAGTAAGTCATAATTAAGTCAGGGAAGTAGGTAAGTCATAATTACTGACGTTCAATCTCGATCTCAATGCGATAGTCTCAAGAGTTACAAACTTAGGGGCATTATGGGGATGGAAGCGGGCAATCAATGGAATATATCCTTTTTTACTTTTAAGTTACTAACTATATCTATAGTTTCCCAAATAGGATTATATTAAAACATGCTATTTATTTAATAGGGGAATTATTTCCCTTACGAAGTTTTGAGAAAGCTTGCTGGATGCTGCATTACCATACACAGAAGTGGAAAAGGTGGACTCATTCGTTGCTATTTTAATATAATAACGAAAAACAACTTTGAGATTGCCTGTTACACAATTATTTTAAGGAGCTAGTGTTTCTCTTTATAGAAATATTATTATGTTTATCTAAATTGCAAATTATTTAAAATAACAAACAAACTTGACTATAGTGAAAGTATGATCGTTAGTACATCGTGTGAAATGGAACGTAGAGTGAAACGTCAGATGTCGTCACTACCTGCGGCCATTGTTGTTGGTTAAGCGACTAACTTTGAAAGCATCAAACAAGCGGTGAAACTATGTATGAAATGACCTACTTACTTTTGCATATTATACATCGAACCATACCATACTTCATTCACGTGTCTGTAGGGCTGGGCTCATAAGTATCGATTCTTGAAGATTTAAGTGTAATAAAAAAAAATATATTGATTTTGAGGTTTCAAGATGAAAAACTAGGACAATAAATTTAGATTTTAAAATAGAAATCTGATTTTTTAATATCAAATTATTGAAGTTACAATAATCATCAAGGAAAATATGTTCCTTTCATTGGAATCCCTGACCACAAGATTATCTTGATGCCTTAGTTACAAATCTTTGGTAGGAAATTCATAAGTGAATATTTTTGTTGTTTGTATAAATGAAATAAACTGTAAATATTATCTATTCTTTTTTGTTGGTGTATTTTATTTAAAATCATTTCCACTTTGTGTAACCTAAAATAGTAAGTAAGTAAAATAGTAAGAAGCCAAACCAGCAATAAAAAATTGTTAAATATTTGATATGAAATTAATATTCTTTTACTCTTTTTTACATTTAGCCTTTATAAAATAAAACAAAACTAACACTATTTAATTTCATAATTGTCATATTTATATAGTTATTCTTTGTTTATTGATATCTTAATAATACATAAAAACGTACATGACGGAAAAGGTTTGTATTAAGTAAGATGACAAAGACGATAACTGTCAGAATTCCGTCGAATTAAAAATCAGACTCTAAAGTAGTGTAGAGTTAGAAGCTTGGCTCTAAATGAGATCTTCCCTATATTTTCTAATTAAAAAATCGCAATCCCTTTCAAAGGTTTAGTGATTGTGATAGCGGATTATGAAATTGTGTAACTTGGAGTCGCAATCCCTTTTAGAACGAATGATGTTTTGATAATAATATGTCACTTCTCCGTATATTTGAAATATATTTTCGTATGTGACTTTGCTTTTACAGTTCTATTTCGTTCATTAAATAACTTTTAAACGCTATTACCTATCTTTGCAACAGCTACGCGACAGCAGAAATTGCGTAATAATTGCTTTACGTTAATTATCAACAGTATGGCCTCCGCCGAACAAACGATGAACTACAATATGTATTCATTTAGTTCCTGTTATTGCTACCAATTTTTTTTTACGCTAACGTCATACCAACACGCAGCGTCTCGCACTCGCATCTAGGTAGGAGCGAGAGTGAGACGCCGCTATACGACCATCAGCGAGTGATTAGCCAGCAATCACATACGTAATACCATTTTTTATTTGACGTTCTAAACGTTAAATGATAACTTTTTGACAAGGAGAACCCTATTATAGTCTCGTATTGGAAACACTTTACATGAACATGTTTTTGGTGGGATTTCACTTCTTTTGTAAGGGCTTAATTAAAAATCCTGAAATACGTATTTTATTATTACACAAGGAAACCCTGTATAAATTTTCAGACCTATAGCATCAAAATTTGTTTGAAGTTTCATACAAGTTACAATCCTATATTTTTAGAGATTGGGAGGTAAAAGTTCCAAGTTATAGCTTTTTTGTTGTTTGTGTATGTGTACTAATACTAGCTTAAACACCCTACTTTTTTATGACTCCAGGAATTTCCCTATGAAATTTGATGATCATCAGAGAGTGAGTCAGTGAAGAAATCGGGGTTTTTTTTAATAATTAGAATAAAATCTAAAGTTTAGGAGTTATGTAATCGAAACTATAATGTTTAATAAAACCACTATTGAAATGACATCCCAAGAATTTTGATTGTCTAGTATAATACAAACCCAAATTATGAGGCTTCAAAAAAACGAAGAGGCGCTTCGAGAAAAGGTTGGTAGTGTCCTTGCGTTTCGCTTGGCTCGCCTTGTTGGGGAAACTACCCAGATTAAATTAAATAATGAATTTTCACTGTTAATTAGTACTATGGTCTAGCTGTAATTGACTATGTAGGTACCATTATCAGCCTTAAGGAGACGGGCAGCAGCGTCTCCTACAAACTTGGCCATACTGCGATCGCCAACCCGCCTGCCAAGCGTGGCGATTATGGCAAACCCCCCCTTTTGGGGGAGGCCTATACGCAGCAGTGGGTGTTATGTGGCTGACGTACCATTACCAGCAACACAGCCTTCACAATACTGTCAAATTTCTCTATTCACTTTACACTTTTACTGTGACCTGTTGAGTGAGGTTGAGCTCGGAATGCTGTTAAGATTGACATTTTTGTATAAGGTCAAGTACCTTTGATTGTAAAAAAAATATTAAATAGTATTAAGTAGTGTTAGAATAGATAATAATAGAAATACCTTTATCTTTAGGTACTTTAAAAGCTTATTTCATAAGCTCAGATATTAACCGGCTTTTTAGGAGAATTGGTTGGTGTAGGTACCAGTGGCGAAGGGTCCATACATACCGATTTTCGGTTTCCTTTTAAAAAATCACCATGCAGATATTAATAATTATGTCATTAATATTATTGTCACCAATTACTGACATATTATTATACCGGGATACCAGGCAGCTGTTGCAAAGTGAACAAAATTTATGTTTTATTTTCCGTGTTTAATATGTGTGGATTTTTCTTGGTCCGGCTTACGTTCGCAATATTTCGACCCTTCACCACAGGTAGACACCTAACATACCGTAGTTTAAGATCGATAAACAATTCCCTTCCTTTATTAAATCATCCATCCATTTGATGATGCAGTATAAAATTTGGGTGTTTTTATTTTCATGTTTTGTAAGCATTTTATAATCGATAATCGACATTGACTTGTTGATGGCACAACACTACAGCACTTGATAGTCTTGATTTGTCATTCGTCGACTTCATTCTGCACTTTGTGTTTTCTCATACTGCGCATTTGCAAACACTGCGGTTGTGACCGTGTTTTTCTTCCCAAGTTAATACAAGGCTTAACTACGATTTGCCACGATGACGAAGTTAATACAACAGTTAAGTTTTAGTAGTAATATTAGTAGTTACTACGACTCTTCTGCTGTTGAAATTGAACCCAACCCTGGCAAGAAAAAGTACTTGTGAGTAATCTAATTTTCTTAATCATCTGTTCCTTTTAGTTGTTTCATCTTTAGATGGTGCTAGCATACCGAATTCTTTAGGATTGGTAAATATTTCGCATGATAAAAACAGTGGTGTCGTATTTACGTCATCACGTTCGCTCGTTAGCGATTGTCTTTTGTCTACCCCCTACTTATTTAATTAATATTGTAGGCATTGAGCAGTCCTCTTGCATTTAAGAATGAGATATTTTGCTAGTTGTGGTTTATTTTATATTTAAATTAGAACAAAAAGATAATTAGAAAGGCTAATAAGACTGAAACCTTCTTGTTTTTGTTTTACTGCAATGATGTCTGTGCAAAAACTCTCTAGGACATTCCTTTTCATTGTGAAGGTTAAAATAATAAATGATAAAAACCGTCATAAAAGTACCTATTGAGTTGGTTGATTGATACATTATGTGTATGCTTTTCTTATTAGAACATTGTCCTAATCATATCATTATTAAAAGTTATTGTAGATACATTGACACTTGACAGAAAATCATCAATTCTCTTTAAAGTATTTGATAAATTTTGTGTTGGTAATAGTAAGATTTTATTTGTTTGATTACTGATGCTTTTATCTACTTTTTATCTCTGTATCGAGAACTTAAAAAAGGTGATTGATAAACAATATAGCAATAATATTGTTATAAGTAATCCTAATCCTAACTAATACTATAAATGCGAAAGTGTGTTTGTTTATCCTTCCTTAACACCCTAACTAAGTAACCAAACAACTTGATTTTTGGCATATTTTTTTATTTATTAAGCCTTTATTCACATGAAGGTACTACATAAATTTTTTATTAGTTATATAAAGTTTTTTTTTTTTTTTTTTTTTTTTTTTTTTTTTTTTTTTATCTGCGAGCAGCCCAATAGCCATGAACAGATGAGTTGTATGTCAGTAGCTTGAAGGTTATATAAAGTTACAGCTAATTTGGGTTTTGATCTTTTGATTTTGCAGCAGCATCCTGTGCAAGTCTGCCCCTTCCGGACACAAAGGCCTCCTCCAGTCTGTCCCAATTCACCCTATCTCTAGCCAGTGTTGGCCAGAGTGGGTCTATCATGTTACGATATTCATCTGACCATCTTCGTATTGGCCTTCCTCTTTTCCTATTTGTTTTTTCTCGAGGGGTCCATTCAACAAGCTTCTTAGTCTATTTGTTTCTTGGATCTCTCATTATTTTTCCAGTCCATCTCCATTTTTGTGATCGGACTTTGGTTTCCACGTCTTTCCATTTTGTAATTTTCCTTAGATTTTTGGCATAGAGTTGGTTGAAAGGTTGGAGAGTAACATAGTCTAATTTTTCCCGCTTCTTCCCACAGGCTGGGCACCACGCGGGTGAAACCGCTGGCTGAAGCTAGTATGCTATATTACCTTTGTACCCTTTTACTAATGGAAGTCTTGTAAGCAATTTATAAATATCGTTGTTGTCCTTAAAGTGTGGAAAAACACTGATGGCTCATTTTAATTTTAGTCGCTGATTTTTTAAATGAGGTCATAATCATAAAAGTCAGAGATAAAGAAAGAAACATAGTTTGTAGTTATACAAATACAATACGTACTAAGTTTTCTCAAATCGAATTAAATTAAATTCAATATTCAGTCTAAGCTTATGATTTTTGAATTTTTGCATTTTTCAATGCTATTTTTATACTTGTGATAAATTTTAAATAGAAAATATTGGAAAAAATTTACTCGGCCACAAGTGTATTCACTTGTGTCCGATCTGAGAATTCACTTGTGGACGTGTCAATTTTTTCAAATATTTTTCTATTTATAATTTATCATCAGTCTAAGCTGTTACAGACACTTACAAATGTGAAAGAAGCTACCCCATCAGTTTGCAAACCCTATGGCGAGAGACCTTGTAACAATAAGAACTAGCAAGAAACTTGCCAACACAATGCAATTTTAAGAATATAGGTATACATACAACTCAAATCAAACTAATTGATCACCCATCGTATCTGAACCAGGGATACAGTTGCAAAACATTAATGATTGCACAACTTCTCCACGTGTTAGCTATTCTAATATCAAACTGAGTCCAAGGTTGCACAATTGTGATAAATAAGAACCAATCAATTCACTTTATGATGTGTATTAACTTCTGTATGGTCAACAGCACACATTTCATAACACTGTCAACAACTTTCTATCAAAATTTATACAATCGATGAACCCGGTCCGGTCGAGTTTTTTCATGAGACGGTTTTATAAAAATAAATAATTTAATATATAAATGAAATACCTATTGATGTTCTATTGTTTGTAACATAAATGTTTTCTATAAATCTAATACTTTTGAAATAACACTATCTAAAAAATGTTTTTTATACAACATGGCATAACACTTAATTGCACAATAGATACATATTAAAGAAAGAAAACAACAAAACCGACAGTAATACAATCGTTAGCAGATCTAGAAGTCCCAGGTTAGATTACTAATGGGAGTACATACAGTATGTTTATTTATTTATTAATATACTAGAGGCCGGGCGCGGTTTCACCAGCGTGGTTCCCGTTCCCGTGGGAATTTTGGGATCATTTATAGCCTATGTTACTACTTGGGGTCTAAGGATTCTCTATACCAAATTTCGTCAAAATCGGTCCAGTAGTTTTTGAGTTTATTCCTTACATACAAAAATACAAATCTTTCCTCTTTATAATATTAGTATAGATACACATGCCAGCTTACAGAAATGCATTTCCAACACACCATCAAGTCATACTGGAACAGTGATAATAACTAAGTACTTTACAATCAATTCATAAAAATAATAATATGATGTCATTATGAAATAAAAAGAAAGTCAAATTAAATTAATTCAATACAATTTGAAACTTTGAAACATACAATAATTTTTTTATGTTATTGTTATACTTATGATAAATTCTAAATAGAAAAATATTGGAAAAATCAACTCTACCACAAGAGAATTCTCAGATGAGACTCGATCCCACGAGCTTTGGAAATCCGGTCCAATGCTCTAACCACACGGTATTTCCATGGGTTCGAGTCCTATCTGAGAATTCACTTGTGGCAGCAACATAACTACAATAAACATTGACATAAATAATCATTGACAGTAAATTACCTATAAGTGCAGTAGAATTTTCATTAATCAAATAACATAAGATTATACAATTACGGTAAAAAATAAATTAACTTATACAGTGATTACCTATGATTACTAGATTACATTATACAATTATAGGAAAATAATAATTTATACAATGATCAGACATAAATTTGATTGTAATAAGTTATAACTAATAAAGGTCCATTGAATATTATTAATATATTTTATAATATATGACGACCTGTTTGGCACAGGGGTACTAAACCCGCCTTCTGCGCCAGAGGTCCCGGGTTCGATCCCCGGACAAGACAAATCTTTGTGTGCATGAACATGTCTATTTGTCTTGGTCTGGGTGTATCATATGTATATTATGTATGTATTTACAAAAAAAAAAAAGTATATAAGTAAGTTTATCCGTTATCTAGTATCCATAACAAAAGTTCTTCATGAAACTTAACGTGGGTGAATTGGTGTGATTGTATGCAATTATTTACTTTATGCTTGAATCTTTTAAACACAGTGTACTTATATTTATATCCGTTACCCTAGTATCCCATCCATAACACAAGCCTTACAGTGCTTACTTTGGGTTTGAGGCTAGTCTAATTGGTGTGAGTGTAAGAAATATAATAATAAATTATAAGTTTTGTTATGTAATGTCTTATGATATTTTATTCATAGATATGTTAGGTACCTTCATTCACAGTAATTTGCATTGAAATCTGTCCCGGGTTCGATCCCCGGACAAGAAAACTATGTGTGTGCATGAACATGTCTATTTGTCTTGGTCTGCGTGTTTAATATGTATTTTATGTATGTATTTACAAAAAAAAACGTATGTTAGTAAATATGTTTAAATCCATTATCTAGTATCCATAACACAAGTTCTTTGTGAAACTTAACGTGGGCTATAATTGGTTTGTTGTATGCAATTATTTATTATTATTATATTATTATTATTACTGACAAGTCCCAAGGACAAAAGACATGGAAAAGCACGGAAATGAAAGATATAGCAAATTTAAATCGGACCCTATATACCTACTTAGTCTTCCAAATTTCCACAATGTAAGCTCATAATATGACATATAAGCAGATAACTACTTCAAGTAGGTACACACATACATATAGTATGGTCATGCCTATGTCGCAGGATAATTAGATAAATCGATTGTTTGCGAAAATCCTAGGAATATTGCGACAACACAGATAATTAGACAGTGGTGTTGTCATTTCTCAATCCTACTGAAAAACGATAGGATTTTTGCGAAAAAACTGGTTGCTTTATTAAGATTACGAAAAGAATCCCTGGCTATAATGAAATAAGAACACTGATTGGCTGTTCGGACCATCCAAAACAACTTCTTCTCTGATTGGTTGACGAGTCGACGTTTCAAATGTCAATCCATTCTCTTACGTGTAGTAAACTTTCTGTGAACCATTCAGAATAAGAGTTAGCAAGCAAGCAAAAATTAAGCCAATCAGAGTAAAGAATATCCAATGTTACTTAGGCAACCCGTATTTTTGCAAAAACCCTATCTTTTTTCAGTAAGATTAAGAAATGTCAACACCATTGTCTAATTATCCGTGTTTTTACAAAAAAAAATCTTTCTTCGTTTTATAACGACACCTATAATTTTTTGGTTGCGATGCGACATAATTATTATTATTTTATTATAGAAGCCAATGCATTTGTTATGAAACATGCATGTACCTATGCGATAAGAATTAATCACGTCGTTATAACGATAAAGATTATATCGCTGCCTTGGAACTCTTACTTATTCGATGCTGTAACTAATGTATGTACATACATACTAACATATTGGATGTTTTCTTTATTGTTTGGAAGAAAAGAGAGTGAGTTATGTAAATGAAATAGAAGAATAGCTGGCATTGGCCTGTTTTTAACCGACTTCAAATAAAGAAGGTTATCAATTCGCGTATATATATATTTTTTATGTATGTTCTTCGATTACTCGAGAACGCCTGAACCGATCGAAATGATTCAAACGTTATAACATCGGGTTTGTTCACAAGTTGGTCCGATTTTTTGAAATATTTAAATCGGTTTAGTAGTTTTGAAGAAATCTTGAAAAACCTGTCGTTTTGAAGCGGTTTGACCGAAAAGGTTTGACTCAAACTAGTACTAGTTTGAGTCAAAAACTTTTTGTAAAAAATAAAGTAAAGTATGTATACACGTCATGTGTATGTTTAACCGCCTCTGTGGTCTAGTGGTATAACCACCGGTATCAGACCCAGGGGTCCCGGGTTCGATTCCCAGCGGGGGTACATATTGTATTCGGTTTGGTTGGTGGTAGGACTTGTTGTAAGCCCGCCTGGCTAGCTATAGCTACCACCATCCTATCTAAGCCTGACGCCATAACAGCAATGTTTTAAGCATTGTTGTGTTCCGGCTGCTCGAGATAAGTAGCCAGTTCCTCAGTGGTTGAGGATTCCGGGAGAGTCTCGCTTCAATCTTCAGCCTTATTAATACTTAACATCATGTATGATGAAGGCTATGAGTCTCCCGTAATTCATAAAAAAAACCTATGTGAACTTGGCACCCGACTTTGGAAAAACTACTTTTTCTTTGTGTTTTTTTAAAGATTTCGATAAGTAGTGGATAGTAGTGAAACAATTTTCGTTAGTAGTAATATAAAAAAAAAAATATAACGACATAAAAAAATTTTGTCCCCCGAAATTTGAAAAACCATGTTTTTCCAGCTGTTTTTTATCGATAAACGTTAGTAGTGGATTGTAGTGCAATTTTATTCGTAAGTAGTAAAATAGAAAAAATAAAAAAAATATTTTTGTTTTGAAGTATTTTTTTAAACGATCTTTTTGACTTAAATTTTGTTTCAAGGCCTATACGATAACTACAAACGTTAGAATTCATAGAGGGAGGTTTGTAGACGTTTGTAGTGGAAGAATTTTTTATTGTAGTAAAATAAAAGTTGATTAGAAGCACTTAAGTTGAGTCGAACCTGTTTCGGAGCGATCTTTACTGGATCATGTCTGTTTAAAGGTGTATACGATTACTACAAACGTTAGAATTCACTGAGGGAGGTTCGTAGACGTTTGTAGTGGAAGAATTTTTGATAGTAGTAAAAAAATAAGTTGATTAGAAGCACTTAAGTTGAGTCTGACCTGTTTCGGAGCGATCTTTACTGGATAACGTCTGTTTAAAGGTGTATACGATTACTACAAACGTTAGAATTCACTGAGGGAGGTTCGTAGACGTTTGTAGTGGAAGAATTTTTGATTGTAGTAAAACAAGAAGTTGATTTGAAGCACTTAAGTTGAGTCGAACCTGTTTTGGAGCTATCTTTACTGGATAATGTCTGTTTAAAGGTGAATACGATTACTACAAACGTTAGAATTCACTGAGGGAGGTTCGTAGACGTTAGTAGTGGAAGAATTTTTGATAGTAGTAAAAAAATAAGTTGATTAGAAGCACTTAAGTTGAGTCTGACCTGTTTCGGAGCGATCTTTACTGGATAACGTCTGTTTAAAGGTGTATACGATTACTACAAACGTTAGAATTCACTGAGGGAGGTTCGTAGACGTTTGTAGTGGAAGAATTTTTGATTGTAGTAAAACAAGAAGTTGATTTGAAGCACTTAAGTTGAGTCGAACTTGTTTTGGAGCTATCTTTACTGGATAATGTCTGTTTAAAGGTGTATACGATTACTACAAACGTTAGAATTCACTGAGGGAGGTTCGTAGACGTTTGTAGTGGAAGAATTTTTGATTGTAGTAAAATAAAAGTTGACGAAAAGCACTTAAGTTGAGTCTGACCTGTTTCGGAGCGATCTTTACTGGATAATGTCTGTTTCAAGGTGTATACGATTACTACAAACGTTAGAATTCACAGAGGGAGGTTCGTAGACGTTTGTAGTGGAAGAATTTTTGATTGTAGTAAAACAAGAAGTTGATTTGAAGCACTTAAGTTGAGTCGAACTTGTTTTGGAGCTATCTTTACTGGATAATGTCTGTTTAAAGGTGTATACGATTACTACAAACGTTAGAATTCACTGAGGGAGGTTCGTAGACGTATGTAGTGGAAGAATTTTTGATAGTAGTAAAAAAATAAGTTGATTAGAAGCACTTAAGTTGAGTCGAACTTGTTTTGGAGCTATCTTTACTGGATAATGTCTGTTTAAAGGTGTATACGATTACTACAAACGTTAGAATTCACAGAGGGAGGTTCGTAGACGTTTGTAGTGGAAGAATTTTTGATTGTAGTAAAATAAAAGTTGCCGAAAAGCACTTAAGTTGAGTCTGACCTGTTTCGGAGCGATCTTTACTGGATAATGTCTGTTTAAAGGTAATTACGATTACTACAAACGTTTGAATTCACAGAGGGAGGTTCGTAGACGTTTGTAGTAGAAGAATTTTTGATTGTAGTAAAAAAATAAATTGATTTGAAGCACTTAAGTTGAGTCTGACCTGTTTCGGAGCGATCTTTACTGGATAACGTCTGTTTAAAGGTGTATACGATTACTACAAACGTTAGAATTCACTGAGGGAGGTTCGTAGACGTTTGTAGTGGAAGAATTTTTGATAGTAGTAAAAAAATAAGTTGATTAGAAGCACTTAAGTTGAGTCTGACCTGTTTCGGAGCGATCTTTACTGGATCATGTCTGTTTAAAGGTGTATACGATTACTACAAACGTTAGAATTCACAGAGGGAGGTTCGTAGACGTTTGTAGTGGAAGAATTTTTGATTGTAGTAAAAAAATAAGTTGATTAGAAGCACTAAAGTTGAGTCTGACCTGTTTCGGAGCGATCTTTACTGGATAACGTCTGTTTAAAGGTGTATACGATTACTACAAACGTTAGAATTCACAGAGGGAGGTTCGTAGACGTTTGTAGTGGAAGAATTTTTGATTGTAGTAAAACAAGAAGTTGATTTGAAGCACTTAAGTTGAGTCTGACCTGTTTCGGAGCGATCTTTACTGGATCATGTCTGTTTAAAGGTGTATACGATTACTACAAACGTTAGAATTCACTGAGGGAGGTTCGTAGACGTTTGTAGTGGAAGAATTTTTGATTGTAGTAAAATAAAAGTTGACGAAAAGCACTTAAGTTGAGTCTGACCTGTTTCGGAGCGATCTTTACTGGATAATGTCTGTTTCAAGGTGTATACGATTACTACAAACGTTAGAATTCAATGAAGGAGGTTCGTAGACGTTTGTAGTGGAAGAATTTTTGATAGTAGTAAAAAAATAAGTTGATTAGAAGCACTTAAGTTGAGTCTGACCTGTTTCGGAGCGATCTTTACTGGATAACGTCTGTTTAAAGGTGTATACGATTACTACAAACGTTAGAATTCACAGAGGGAGGTTCGTAGACGTTTATAGTGGAAGAATTTTTGATAGTAGTAAAAAAATAAGTTGATTAGAAGCACTTAAGTTGAGTCGAACTTGTTTTGGAGCTATCTTTACTGGATAATGTCTGTTTAAAGGTGTATACGATTACTACAAACGTTAGAATTCACTGAGGGAGGTTCGTAGACGTTTGTAGTGGAAGAATTTTTGATTGTAGTAAAATAAAAGTTGACGAAAAGCACTTAAGTTGAGTCTGACCTGTTTTGGAGCGATCTTTACTGGATAATGTCTGTTTAAAGGTGTATACGATTACTACAAACGTTAGAATTCACTGAGGGAGGTTCGTAGACGTTTGTAATGGAAGAATTTTTGATTGTAGTAAAATAAAAGTTGACGAAAAGCACTTAAGTTGAGTCTGACCTGTTTCGGAGCGATCTTTACTGGATAATGTCTGTTTAAAGGTAATTACGATTACTACAAACGTTAGAATTCAAGAGGGAGGTTCGTAGACGATTGTAGTGGAAGAATTTTTGATAGTAGTAAAAAAATAAGTTGATTAGAAACACTTAAGTTGAGTCTGACCTGTTTCGGAGCGATCTTTACTGGATAACGTCTGTTTAAAGGTGTATACGATTACTACAAACGTTAGAATTCACAGAGGGAGGTTCGTAGACGTTTGTAGTGGAAGAATTTTTGATTGTAGTAAAACAAGAAGTTGATTTGAAGCACTTAAGTTGAGTCGAACTTGTTTTGGAGCTATCTTTACTGGATAATGTCTGTTTAAAGGTGTATACGATTACTACAAACGTTAGAATTCACTGAGGGAGGTTCGTAGACGTTTGTAGTGGAAGAATTTTTGATTGTAGTAAAAAAATAAGTTGATTAGAAGCACTTAAGTTGAGTCTGACCTGTTTCGGAGCGATCTTTACTGGATAATGTCTGTTTCAAGGTGTATACGATTACTACAAACGTTAGAATTCACTGAGGGAGGTTCGTAGGCGTTTGTAGTGGAAGAATTTTTGATTGTAGTAAAACAAGAAGTTGATTTGAAGCACTTAAGTTGAGTCGAACTTGTTTTGGAGCTATCTTTACTGGATAATGTCTGTTTCAAGGTGTATACGATTACTACAAACGTTAGAATTCACAGATGGAGGTTCGTAGACGTTTGTAGTGGAAGAATTTTTGATTGTAGTAAAACAAGAAGTTGATTTGAAGCACTTAAGTTGAGTCGAACTTGTTTTGGAGCTATCTTTACTGGATAATGTCTGTTTAAAGGTGTATACGATTACTACAAACGTTAGAATTCACTGAGGGAGGTTCGTAGACGTTTGTAGTGGAAGAAAAAAAATAAGTTGATTAGAAGCACTTAAGTTGAGTGTGACCTGTTTCGGAGCGATCTTTGCTGGATAACGTCTGTTTAAAGGTGTATACGATTACTACAAACGTTTGAATTCACAGAGGGAGGTTCGTAGACGTTTGTAGTAGAAGAATTTTTGATTGTAGTAAAAAAATAAATTTATTAGAAGCACTTAAGTTGAGTCTAACCTGTTTCAGAGCGATCTTTACTGGATCATGTCTGTTTAAAGGTGTATACGATTACTACAAACGTTTGAATTCACAGAGGGATGTTCGTAGACGTTTGTAGTAGAAGAATTTTTGATTGTAGTAAAAAAATAAATTTATTAGAAGCACTTAAGTTGAGTCTAACCTGTTTCAGAGCGATCTTTACTGGATCATGTCTGTTTAAAGGTGTATACGATTACTACAAACGTTTGAATTCACAGAGGGAGATTCGTAGACGTTTGTAGTAGAAGAATTTTTGATTGTAGTAAAAAAATAAATTTATTTGAAGCACTTAAGTTGAGTCTGACCTGTTTCGGAGCGATCTTTACTGGACAATGTCAGTATATAGGTGTGTATGATAACTACAAACGTTAGAATTCACTGAGGGAGGTTCGTAGACGTTTGTAGTGGAAGAATTTTTGATTGTAGTAAAATAAAAGTTGACGAAAAGCACTTAAGTTAAGTCTGACCTGTTTCGGAGCGATCTTTACTGGATAATGTCTGTTTCAAGGTGTATACGATTACTACAAACGTTAGAATTCACTGAGGGAGGTTCGTAGACGTTTGTAGTAGAAGAATTTTTGTTTGTAGTAAAGCAAGAAGTTGATTTGAAGCACTTAAGTTGAGTCGAACTTGTTTTGGAGCTATCTTTACTGGATAATGTCTGTTTAAAGGTGTATACGATTACTACAAACGTTAGAATTCACTGAGGGAGGTTCGTAGACGTTTGTAGTGGAAGAATTTTTGATTGTAGTAAAATAAAAGTTGACGAAAAGCACTTGAGTTGAGTCTGACCTGTTGCGGAGCGATCTTTACTGGATAATGTCTGTTTCAAGGTGTATACGATTACTACAAACGTTGGAATTCACAGAGGGAGGTTTGTAGACGTTTGTAGTGGAAGAATTTTTGATTGTAGTAAAATAAAAGTTGATTAGAAGCACTTAAGTTGAGTCGAACCTGTTTCAGAGCGATCTTTACTGGATCATGTCTGTTTAAAGGTGTATACGATTACTACAAACGTTAGAATTCACTGAGGGAGGTTCGTAGACGTTTGTAGTGGAAGAATTTTTGATTGTAGTAAAAAAATAATTTGATTAGAAGCACTTAAGTTGAGTGTGACCTGTTTCGGAGCGATCTTTGCTGGATAACGTCTGTTTAAAGGTGTATACGATTACTACAAACGTTTGAATTCACAGAGGGAGGTTCGTAGACGTTTGTAGTAGAAGAATTTTTGATTGTAGTAAAAAAATAAATTTATTTGAAGCACTTAAGTTGAGTCTGACCTGTTTCGGAGCGATCTTTACTGGACAATGTCAGTTTATAGGTGTGTATGATAACTACAAACGTCTACGAACCTCCCTCAGTGAATTCTAACGTTTGTAGTAATCGTATACACCTTTTAACAGACATGATCCAGTAAAGATCGCTCTGAAACAGGTTCGACTCAACTTAAGTGCTTCTAATCAACTTTTATTTTACTACAATCAAAAATTCTTCCACTACAAACGTCTACAAACCTCCCTCTGTGAATTCCAACGTTTGTAGTAATCGTATACACCTTGAAACAGACATTATCCAGTAAAGATCGCTCCGCAACAGGTCAGACTCAACTTAAGTGCTTTTCGGCAACTTTTATTTTACTACAATCAAAAATTCTTCCACTACAAACGTCTACGAACCTCCCTCAGTGAATTCTAACGTTTGTAGTAATCGTATACACCTTTAAACAGACATTATCCAGTAAAGATAGCTCCAAAACAAGTTCGACTCAACTTAAGTGCTTCAAATCAACTTCTTGTTTTACTACAATCAAAAATTCTTCCACTACAAACGTCTACGAACCTCCCTCAGTGAATTCTAACGTTTGTAGTAATCGTATACACCTTTAAACAGACGTTATCCAGTAAAGATCGCTCCGAAACAGGTCACACTCAACTTAAGTGCTTCTAATCAACTTATTTTTTTACTACAATCAAAAATTCTTCCACTACAAACGTCTACGAACCTCCCTCAGTGAATTCAAACGTTTGTAGTAATCGTATACACCTTTAAACAGACGGTATCCAGTAAATATCGCTCCGAAACAGGTCAGACTCAACTTAAGTGCTTCTAATCAACTTATTTTATTACTACAATCAAAAATTCCTTCACTACAAACGTCTACGAACCTCCCTCAGTAAATTCTTACGTTTGTAGTTATCATACACACCTATAAACTGACATTGTCCAGTAAAGATCGCTCCGAAACAGGTCAGACTCAACTTAAGTGCTTCAAATAAATTTATTTTTTTACTACAATCAAAAATTCTTCCACTACAAACGTCTACGAACCTCCCTCAGTAAATTCTAACGTTTGTAGTTATCATATACACCTTTAAACAGACGTTATCCAGCAAAGATCGCTCCGAAACAGGTCACACTCAACTTAAGTGCTTCTAATCAACTTATTTTTTTACTACAATCAAAAATTCTTCCACTACAAACGTCTACGAACCTCCCTCAGTGAATTCTAACGTTTGTAATAATCGTATACACCTTTAAACAGACATGATCCAGTAAAGATCGCTCTGAAACAGGTTCGACTCCACTTAAGTGCTTCTAATCAACTTTTATTTTACTACAATCAAAAATTCTTCCACTACAAACGTCTACGAACCTCCCTCTGTGAATTGCAACGTTTGTAGTAATCGTATACACCTTGAAACAGACATTATCCAGTAAAGATCGCTCCGCAACAGGTCAGACTCAACTTAAGTGCTTTTCGGCTACTTTTATTTTACTACAATCAAAAATGCTTCCACTACAAACGTCTACGAACCTCCCTCAGTAAATTCTAACGTTTGTAGTTATCATACACACCTATAAACTGACATTGTCCAGTAAAGATCGCTCCGAAACAGGTCAGACTCAACTTAAGTGCTTCAAATAAATTTATTTTTTTACTACAATCAAAAATTCTTCTACTACAAACGTCTACGAACCTCCCTCTGTGAATTCAAACGTTTGTAGTAATCATATACACCTTTAAACAGACGTTATCCAGCAAAGATCGCTCCGAAACAGGTCACACTCAACTTAAGTGCTTCTAATCAACTTATTTTTTTACTACAATCAAAAATTCTTCCACTACAAACGTCTACGAACCTCCCTCAGTGAATTCTAACGTTTGTAGTAATCGTATACACCTTTAAACAGACATGATCCAGTAAAGATCGCTCTGAAACAGGTTCGACTCAACTTAAGTGCTTCTAATCAACTTTTATTTTACTACAATCAAAAATTCTTCCACTACAAACGTCTACAAACCTCCCTGTGTGAATTCCAACGTTTGTAGTAATCGTATACACCTTGAAACAGACATTATCCAGTAAAGATAGCTCCAAAACAAGTTCGACTCAACTTAAGTGCTTCTAATCAACTTATTTTTTTACTACTATCAAAAATTCTTCCACTACATACGTCTACGAACCTCCCTCAGTGAATTCTAACGTTTGTAGTAATCGTATACACCTTTAAACAGACATTATCCAGTAAAGATCGCTCCGAAACAGGTCAGACTCAACTTAAGTGCTTCTAATCAACTTTTATTTTACTACAATCAAAAATTCTTCCACTACAAACGTCTACAAACCTCCCTCTGTGAATTCCAACGTTTGTAGTAATCGTATACACCTTGAAACAGACATTATCCAGTAAAGAACGCTCCGAAACAGGTCAGACTCAACTTAAGTGCTTTTCGGCAACTTTTATTTTACTACAATCAAAAATTCTTCCACTACAAACGTCTACGAACCTCCCTCAGTGAATTCTAACGTTTGTAGTAATCGTATAGGCCTTGAAACAAAATTTAAGTAAAAAATATCGTTTTAAAAAAATACTTCAAAACAAAAATATTTTTTTTAATTTTTTCTATTTTACTACTTACGAATAAAATTGCACTACAATCCACTACTAACGTATATCGATAAAAAACAGCTGGAAAAACATGTTTTTTCAAATTTCGGGGGACAATTTTTTTTTATGTCGTTATATTTTTTTTATTATATTACTACTAACGAAAATTGTTTCACTACTATCCACTACTTATCGAAATCTTTAAAAAAACACAAAGAAAAAGTAGTTTTTCCAAAGTCGGGTGCCAAGTTCACACAGGTATAAAAAAAGTATTATTTATTTGCCTTTTACTCTTGCACTCTACATCGCCTGCCTATTTATCATTCTCTTACACGTCCTAGGTTGGCTGGAAGAGATCTCTTTTAGACATATATATTAAGTGTTGATAATTCCACCTTTGCGAACATGTCTCCTAAACATTATTTAGTATGTATCTTATGTGCAATAAAGAGTACTTATAATAATAATGAAAACCGACTTAAAAAGCGTGGCATGGCAACGCGAGACAGACAACGAACTTATCACTTTTCCTCTTGTGTTCTGCTTTAGGCACACAACTGTTTTCTACTACCTATGTATGCTTCTTTCACTACAAATCTCATTTAAAAGTAGGCGTCAAATATGGCCGCTATTTAGGTCGTGTAGATACTATTTTTAGATAACTACTTACATATTCAATGTAAATAACGATAACCAAATTAGTTTGACCTGTGTGTTGCAACAATGTGGTTGCTATGATAAGTTTTAACCTTTTTAACGTATACTCAATAGCACGTCAAGACTCTACACAGAATGCGTAGCGGCACGTGCCGCCGCGCCGCGTATATCATAGTATGTATATCATCTATAGGTATTCATTCGTTGGAAGCGTCTCGATTGTCAGCTGGTTATAGGCTATGTCACGTCACATGAAGTTGAATATGGCGCCCTCTAGACGACATAAAGTTGTAAACCAAAAAATTTTTTTTTAAGAATATCGTTTTTGGTGTCATATGAAAGCTCTTGGTAAGCACGTTTCAAAAACATATATTTAATTAGGCTTTGCTTGCATAAATCGAATTTTGGTAATAATTTTCATAAGATCCAACTTCAAAAGAATTTAAATAAAAAATAAGTTCAAAATCTAAAACCCAACTACTGAAAAATCACGCTCTAAAAAGTATGAAACAAGAAAATATTCTCATCTGAAATTGCCGTGCCGAAAAAACTTTCTATCGCTGGAATCAAAAAAGAGTGGTCGGGATCACTCGTTGCAGGAGGCCTACACTCTAAGCGCGTTAACAAAGATACGGGCCCCCGTCCGTCCGTAAGTTTCAAACTACGGAGCCTACTCTCTATTGATTTCGGATGTATCTACTAATTTTGGACAAACGGCACAAACACATTGGGAGTAGGGACAATGTCAAAACGTATTCCCATTCATCCTTAGTTCGGGTTTCCGAACTAATAAGCTGTCCGTAGGTGATACGGAGTAGGAAACGTCCGTAACTTAGGCCGAAACTACGGGTTTTTTTTTTAACTAACAGCTATACACCTGTTAGTTTAAAAAAAATACATACATGTATTTATATGTAATATGTACTGACGGCTAATTACAAGTTTTCACAGGTAAACGTATGCGAATAGTAATACGATACGAATTATTCAAAAATACGTCTCCTGGGGTTTACATTTTGACCTTGCGAGCGCCCTTATGTGTAATAGCGACGGTTTTCTTAGGCTCAATTTACACTGCCGCGGAATGGAATGGAAGCGACTTTTTGCAACGAAACTCTACATAGCATAATGAATTTTATATCAACTGTATAACGCACAAAATAAATACGAGCCTAAAAATTTGAATTCTCGAGAATGCGCGAGGATTCCGCGGAAGACTCGCGTCCAATTTTTAGGCTCCTTGCAGTTTCGTTGCAAAAAGTCGCTTCCATTCCATTCCGCGGCGGTGTAAATTGAGCCTTAGTGCTACTGTAACGCCTGACGTGCTGTTGACTGTATATACGTTTGGACATTGAAGGACTTTTTGTCCGCGACACGACCTTATTACTAAGAACATAAAGTTGAAAAAATAACGAGGACCATCGCGTACTTTTTATGGATATACGCGATCTAAGTTGAATCTTATTTGGTTAACAATAAAGACGTGTCGCGGACAATAAGTCCTCCGTTATCCGTCGTCTGCGCTAGCTCTTAGTATCAGAAGCCGAATTTTCGAATAGAGTTTAATTCTCAACCTTATTCCCATTGCATTAAGGCTATCTGTCAAAACTTTACTCTCACGCGATGGTAACATTTGGACATTTGCAAACTCACACTAAGCCCTCAGAGAGCGTAATAGGTTCGTTCTTACTCGTCGTGTATAAATCTAATTATATCATGTCATCGGTAACGTTATCATGGCTTATACTGAGCAGAGGCCTATTTGGTACATAGGTTAACTTCTTTTATTTTTTTATAAAAATGTTTTTGTATATGTTTTACCTGTACCAAATAAACGCTTTCTATTCTATTTTAATTTAGGTACTATTCACACACCTAAGTGGTTTAGATAGTGCTTTTTTGTAAAATATTTTGTGTACTTATAAAATTTTGAAAATCAATTAATTTTCAGCGACCGTCCTTAAAATATTTTTGGTTTACCAAATCTTAAAAATCTCATTTTTCTCGGTCCCCCCCAGCACCCACAAGGGTGCGTTATCGTCCACTTTGAGAAAGACTGATTTGAAACAATAAAAGCCTTTGTAAGACAGCATAATTAAACATATAAGTTTGAAGCCATCATTTGAGTGGTGCAGTAAACATTATCTTTGTACTACCCGTCCAACACAATTAGGCGCAAGACAGCTATGATAAACATAAGATAACTAAGCAAATTTTTATACCTTTTTATTTTTGCATTTTTCAATGCTATTTTTATGTGAAAAATATTAAACAAGAAAATATAACGGCAACCTGTCGCCTGGAGACATGAGACTAGTTGCTTTTTTCTAGTATATTTACTTCTTCTAGTTCAATATTTTTCACAAGCTATTTTTTGTCAGTTAAACACTGTAGTGTTAATCAATCATATATTAGAGTAAATGCAATGAAAGAGTAGGGGCGAGGTCTTTGAAAATATGAAACGGCATTCTTGTCATGCGCCTAATTGTTTTGGTCGCGTAGTAGTGCAAACAATAACATCCACGTCATCAGACTTGCGATAAGGCCTCGATTACATTATCATAAGTTAGTTTAAACAAATACATCATAAAAGTAGATATAGTTAGTCACTTTAATTTGTATTTAAGTCGAATACTTACCTTTCTTTACAGGGCCATAATATTTAAAATCCTTATTTTTTTTTAAAAATTTTTAGTTTTAAGTTTATAGTGATTTAGTAATTTAACTTTTTAGGTATTTATAACTGAGGAGTCCGTGGCGCAGTGGTTCGCTGCGATTGTTGAGGTTAAGCAACTTTCGCAATGGTCGGTCACGGGATGGGTGACCAAAAATTTATTATCTCGATTTCCTCACGTTAAACCGTTGGTCCCAGTTGCATTTGCAGTCGTTAAAACCATCCACCAATCCGCATTGGGCCCGTGTGGTGGGCCATGGCCCGTTCTCCTTATCCATCTGTAAGGAAGGCCAGTGCCCTAGCAGCGGGGACATTAAAAATGGCTAATGACGAATTTTGCATTTTTATAATGCTATTTTTATGTGATAAATGTTAAACAACTAGAGGCCAGGCGCGGTTTCACCTGTGTGGTTCCCGTTCCCGTGGGAATTTTGGGATCGAAGCTATCCTATCTATTAAGTTGGACCAGACTGCTCACGTTGTGCCAATTTAATTTAAAATCGGTTAAGTAGTTTAGGAGTCCATCGCGGACAAACATCGTGACAGGAGATTTATATATATTATTAAGACAAAATATACTAGAAAATAGGAACTTGTCTCATGTCGCCCTGACGGGATTCGAACCGAAAAGACTCGGAACTTTTTTCTTTTATATTATTACGGTTGGGTTCCCTCTTGATCCTAGTCTAGCCCGGAGACTAAAGACAGGATCTACGATGGAGCAAGCTAACCCAGAAGGTGCCTATTCACCCTTCCTTTGAAAACAGGCGGGTTTTTAGGTCTAGGATCAGGGGGTCAATTCTGCAAAATTTTTGTAAAAATCGTCTCTCAATGGTTTTTCAATGGTAGTGTTTCAAAGTCAAAGTCAAAGATTTTTATTCAAATAGACTTGTGCTTTCGAATCGTCCAAGGTCTAGGATCAGGGGGTCAATTCTGCTAAATTTTTGTCAAAATCGTCTCTCAATGGTTTTTCAATGGTAGTGTTTCAAAGTCAAAGATTTTTATTCAAATAGACTTGTGCTTTCGAATCGTCCAATTTTTTTTTCCTACCAGCCATTCAGGACATCTTTTAACTGATAAGAAGAACGGCCGCAAGAAACTTATCAGCTTTAACAGAAGCAACAACATTTACAAAGGAACATGTCGTTGCCAAACACAAATCTACAATCTTGAAACATATCGCGTCTCTCAATAGTTTTTCAATAGTAGTGTTTCAAAGTCAAAGTCAAAGATTTTTATTCAAATAGACTTGTGCTTTCGAATCGTCCAATTTTTTTTTCCTACCAGCCATTCAGGACATCTTTTAACTGATAAGAAGAACGGCCGCAAGAAACTTATCAGCTTTAACAGAAGCAACAACATTTACAAAGGAACATGTCGTTGCCAAACACAAATCTACAATCTTGAAACATATCGCGTCTCTCAATAGTTTTTCAATAGTAGTGTTTCAAAGTCAAAGTCAAAGATTTTTATTCAAATAGACTTGTGCTTTCGAATCGTCCAATTTTTTTTTTCCTACCAGCCATTCAGGACATCTTTTAACTGATAAGAAGAACGGCCGCAAGAAACTTATCAGCTTTAACAGAAGCAACAACATTTACAAAGGAACATGTCGTTGCCAAACACAAATCTACAATCTTGAAACATATTTAATATAAGAGGAAAATTTTCTTATATTTACATTGTTGTAACAAGAACTGTATAAAACAGGACTACCATTGAAACACCATTGGAATACGATTGTGACTAAGCATTAGCAGAATTGGGCTCCTTATCAGTTGGGCTTGTATAGCAATCTGAATCTCATCCATTTACTCTCTGATGGCCATTATCAGATCACAGCTCGTTCAACCCTTAGGCTTAGGTAGTCATCATTTTGTTTTTTTTTCTAAGCATGCTGTGCTTACTTCGACTAGGGTAAATCCTAGTAAGTTAGTTTTTCATAAGTTATTATTTGCCTAGATTATTGTGGATTGTACCCAGTTTAGTAAGCCAAAATAATAAAAAAAAAAACCCTTAGCAGAGAACCAAGGCTCCAAAGTTACCTCGATTGTATGAAAATTGACTAGTCTCGTTAATTATGTGAACACCACTAGCTAGCTAGTAATAGCATCATCCGTTTATTAGCTACAAACGAAGGATAAAAGTTTTCTTTTAATTACTTAAATATGGTCTGATTGTGATTTTTTTTGCTGATAAACGATTTTTAAAATTATTCTATAAATATGTACTTAATGTTCGAAGACCTTTAATTCATACGAAACGTGACCTTCGTTTATGGCAGTTTCTCTCAAAGCTAACCTTGCATACTTACGTCCTTCTCTTCGCATAACAGGAAGAAAGAGAAAATAAACAAACATCTAAAAGCTCATTTTAAAATAGAACTAGACGTAGAACGATCTTATAAAGAATGTTAGACCACGCCCGCCCGGCGAATTTAAAAATAAACGTAAACATTTTGCGCGCCATTTTATGACACGTGACCTAGAATGTTTTGTTTTTTTCGTTGTTTTTGCGAAGAAAAACGCTGAACTCGTTTCAGCCATTTCGTTAATGTTTGAAACTTCTAGCCACAGACAAATGAAGAATAAAATGATTCGACATTTGAATTATTATACATGGATTTAATTAAAAAGGTTTTATGCGACTCCTGAATTGATTTTGTAAACTCTTTGCTTCATAGGAATTCATAGGTAGTAAGATAAAGAAACTAGCGAGTTATTTAAGTTATCTAAAGAAGACTCGGAACTTTTTTTCAATTATGAATGGGTTCGCTCTTGATCCTAGTCTAGCCCGGAGAGTAAAGACAAGACCTACGATGTAGCGAGCTAACTCAGAAGGTGCCTATTCACCCTTGCTTTGAAAACAGACAGGTTATAAGTACTCGGAAATACAGACGCAGGGTGGGAGTTCCACTCCTTTCCTTTACTATTACCCCACTTGGAAACGTGATTTAACGTCAGGTTCGTTCGCTCAACCATGGCCCATCAATGTCTCGTTGTCCGTCACCGCTGGCTTTTGCATCAGATAGGTATCTTTCCATAGCAGTACTGTCAACTGCATACCCAGCAATTCCTGGTATCAACTGATGTGGTCGAATCTCGCCTTACGTAAGACCCTTTTGCATGACTTGGCGGCTGAATTATAGGCTCTCTTCTTCGCTCGGATTCTCCGTGCACGGATACTGCGATCACGGGCTTGGACCCACGCTTGGTAAGCAGACTGTTTTCGAGCATCAGCACGAGCACAGGCATTATACTAAGGGCGGGACTTGTAACCGAGCGGGATGTAGGAGAATGGAATAAAATACTCCATTCCCTGCCAAATAACATCCGCGATCGCATCAGCAGTGCACGAAGGATTACTCGAAGAAAAGCATGTTTGCCGCCAGGGATAAGATGCAAAGAAAATACGCATCTCGTCCCAATCTGCCGACTCGTATCGCCATACTCGCCTCGCCTGATACCGAATGTTTGTGTGGATCCGTTGTCAGCAGTAAGTTAAGACAATTGGGTGTGTGGCCAGCAATATCTGGAAACGCGTCGCTTGATCCACCAGCTGAGTAAGATTTAGCGCTAAGGCAAATCGTCGCGCTTCTCTCCCAGCATGGTCAGTTTTCTGGTATGGGTACAGCCACTATTTGTGGTGAGCATTGAAGTCTCCCAGAAAAACAAGGTCCGCCGCTGGATATCGCTGAGTTGCGAAGTCCGCCGTCTCACTGAGGTAATATATGAGCCGAGTCCTCTCCTGTGCGATCGGTAGACACAGACGTAGATCATCTTTTTTACCCCAGTGCCCACCAGAAGCCAAATAACTTGAGTTGTGGGCAAAAAAGTTTCGTCAGACCAACCCACACTTTGGGCATGTCTGAGAGTCTACCCCCAGGCAAACACCTACCCTGGAGCACCTATAAATCATTATATAGTACTGTTGGCAGATGCGGAGTGAACCGGAAAAAATGGGGGTTCTCTAGCAATGACAAATGCGCTTGTGGGGTAACTAACAACGCAGCACTTGCTCTCCTGCCCAAACCTCCCCGCTGCCTGCACTCAACGCGACCTTAGTGAGGCCAGCCCGAAAGTTGTTGATGTAGCATACTACTGGCGAAACTTATCTACCATTGACTCGAAAAGAAGAAGAAGCGAGTTATACGTCGTACAGATTCGGGTTAGTTTGGGTAACCAAACGACAAACGACCTTAGCGAACCTAGGGGTAAGAGGCGTATGAATTCGTTACCTACTGTAATGAAAGTTGGGTAGTCTGTTTCACGAAAGAAGTCTCACGGAATATTTCTGGAAATAAAATGGTTTGCTTATCTCCATTATAATAGAGCTTATTTTCGTCGACTGCACTCGTCGCCACTCTCACTCAGGAGACTTCTCGTGGCATAAGCGGCTTTTATCAACACATTAACTCGATAACGTGTCACTGTCCCGTTCACCTCGTAACGGAGTAAGCAAGACAGCATAATACGCTATATCATATCGCATGATATATCGGTGTTCATGCTAACTAGGCAGTACAGGAACAGGACCAACAAACAAAATGGTCACCTCATGCCGTTTTGGTCTCAGATGGCGTGAAGTTGCCAAGAAGATGATTGAGTTGAGGAACAACAAGAGTTGATTTTCTTTTTTTTTTTCGTTATGTGAATCAATAAAATCAATAAATAATTGCAAACGATCGCATCAATTATCCAACTCACCACGTTGGTTTCATAAATAACTTGTGTTATCGATACTTGATAACAGATAACAGATGATACAGACATACATATATACTTTTTTTGTAAATAAATACATATTATAACCCAGCCCAAGACAAATGGGCATGTTCATGCACACATATTATGTCTTGACCGAGGATCGAATCCGGGACCTCTGGCGCAGAAGGCGCGTATAGTACCCCTGTGCCAAACAGGTCGTTTTTATTATCTATTTGAAAGTCCTTGGCTTTCTCTGTAACGTCATAAGCTGGGAGAGATGAGCAAATTAAAATAACCTCCTATTTCGAGACACTGTCTCCATAATAACGAACACCAATATGGCAAAGATTCAAGACAATGACGCAGTTTTGACGATTAAAGGTGTTATTCTTGGATTGTTGAAGTGAAAACAAGAAAATAAGAAAGCAGATGGCAACTATTGATTGGGTTGGAACGCTTAGCGTTCATCATGCATGATGTTATGTTAAGCAAAATACCAACTAGTTGCACTGGACACGATTCAACGCAGAGCTGAGAGGCTAATTGGCGACAAAGAACTGGTGAAGAGCAAGTTTCACACCCGAGCTCACCACCGCAAAGTTGCCTGTTTGTCGGTCTGTTACAAACTGTACTTCGGAGTGTGCTCAGGACCGGAGTGTGCTCAGGACCTGAATGAGCTCACACCGCTATTCCCCTTCTTCCATCGGACATCCAGACGCTCTGCGGGCTACCCACCATAACCATATCTTGGTGGATATTCCTAAATGTAGCGCTACTCATCATCATTATATATATTTCGCCCAGCAAAGGAGTTTAACTCCCTCCCTGCGTTTGTATTGCCGAGTACTTATAACCCGTCCATCTTCAAAGCAAGGGTGAAAAGGCACTTTCTGGGTCAGCTCGCCACATCGTGGATCCTGTCTTAGTCCTTAGGCTCGATTAGGATCAAGAGCAAACTCATTATAAATAAAAAAAGGCTGAAAGTGGAAGCGCGCCTCTCCCAGAACCCTCAGCCACTGAGGAACTGGCTATCTTTTCGCTGACTGTCGGATTACAGCTGAAAACATTGTTATTATGGCATCAGATTTAGATAAGATGGTGGTATCTAGTCAGGGTGATTTGCAACAAGTTCTGCCACCTTTCAGAATGTTGGTCCCGGATGCATTTGCAGTCGCCAATCCGTATTGGGCCAGCGAGGTGGATCATGACCCATTCTCCATCCATCCATAAGACCTTCCTCTTCAACCTCAGCAGTAAAATGCCTGATGATGGTTGATGACGATAAGATGTCAAATTTGACCAGACTTGTTTTTTTTTTATATTATAAACAATTTTGTATACACGATTTTTTCTTTTATTTTGTTTTGAAAAATGCATTTCTAAGCTAGTACAAAAATGTAGCTAAAATCCACTAATGACTAAGATCATCACAGCCCTATTGTATTTATAGCCAAAAAAAATCAGAAAACGTTCAAAATGGCATGCTTACGAATTTTGGCATCTCTCCACAATGTTACGATGGAAAACAACATTATGAATATTATGTATGACACGATGACAGCTTAGAAAATCGCAATTATTGTCCAAAAGATGGAATATAAAGGAAAACTAAAAGTATTCATCAAAAGACAAGTGTCGATGAGTCGGGAAATCTAAAAAACTATGAAAAAGAACATGCAGAATAAAAAACAATTATAACGTCTTCATAAAGAAAAACAATACGCGCGAAATAAAAAATGATCCTAAAAAATTTTTCATACTTAATCGTCATTAACAAGAATTAAAATTGTAGAAATAATGGAATATTTACCAAAAAACCTATCAAGAAGTTTTTATACCTACCAAAAAAGTTTTCATCGGCATTGTGAAATAACAACACATTTGTTGTTTTTTTTATATTATTAGGGTAATGGAGATATAATAAATAATTAAATATTTTTTATAAAAAAACAGACGTTAAAAAGAAAAAAAAAAAAAGCCTTTTAGAGTCGGATCCAGCCAAGGAATTCTACATTGCACTTTTATTACTTTTATTGTTCTTACCTAGGCTGACAACGACTCCAAAATGCTTTTTTTTTTACTTTTTGAAGTCGGTTTTCATTTTTTTTTTATAAAATGCTTTTTATTTCACATTCTTTAAAATCGAAAACAGCGCCATCTAATTTACTGCAAATCTCTTCGTCGCAGTTTAGTATCTAGCAGCGCCATCTTGCGGCATATTACGAACTACTACGTACACAACTACAACAGTATTTACAAGATTTCTTGAAAAATACTGAACTGATTTCAAAATTTCAAAAACTGTGACAAACTTGTGAACAAACCTGATGTTATAGCGTTCATTGGGATCGGTTCAGCCGTCAACGAGCAATCGGTGAACATACATGAAAAAATATACGCCACGAATTGATAACATCCTACTTTTTTTTAAGTCAGTTAAAAAAATAAACATTTTTCTGCCTTCTATACTTTTTAATTCTTCGTTAAAATAACGCAATTGCGCAGTTTACGTATTTGCTCTACTACTGTTATTACTTTTATAACT
Source organism: Chrysoteuchia culmella (assembly GCA_910589605.1). NCBI lineage: Eukaryota > Metazoa > Arthropoda > Insecta > Lepidoptera > Crambidae > Chrysoteuchia > Chrysoteuchia culmella. Next base: position 3,709,535 of record OU342669.1, read on the forward strand.
AACCGGTGCTATTTTAGGTTTTGGCAAGAATATTGCATTCGGCTCTAATGTGTTTATCAATACATCGGATCAGTAGCTCCCACACCGGCATTTGATAGAGACGCATTCGCCTTAGAAAAAAACTAAAATTAATTATTTTATCCGTATTATGCTGTACTTGGGCTACAGCATATTTTATAGAAAAATATTGGAACCGAGTTCAATATTTATCTAGTTTTTAATATTAGTTACATTGTTTTAGTTTAAATTCTGTGACATTCCAGTTTGTGATAGTTATTTATTTTGTGTAATTACTTCTATTTTGCGTTTTTATATTATCGCTTCGTATGAATAATGGTTGTCAAACTGAACTGGTAAGTCGCCTGTTTTTTTTTAAGTACATATAACTTTGAAATCGTAATAGGTGCCCCGTCTATTTTTTTATAATGCTATTTTCGTACCGATGTTTAGACTAGCAAGTTATTCCTGCAAGGGAGTTTCACCCGCGTTCTTTTCATAACAACACGTGTTGTGAGACTCCATATTAACTCAATCTACTGTACAATTTCTTTTTACCATAAAAAATATATTCACTGGACATTGGCGAAATTCAAAAGGGAACCGCCATTACATTAAAAGAAGAAGAAGTATTCCTGCAATTTGTTGAGAGAGCACTTGCCTAGCTGGTTCCGTTTAGGCGCAAGAATGTCCAGTTCACAATATGTCCAGCGGTCGCAAAACGTCCAGTTTACAAAATGTCCAGTTCGCAAAATGTCCAGTTCGCAGAATGTCCGATTTTACATTAAGACGCTACACGGAAATAGTATATACTTTTTTATATAAAACTATAGGATAGGTTAGAGATGTTACAAATCTGGTAATAAGATAAACATTTCTTCATTCCTTTATCTAGATTTGTAATGTACCAGGACGTAACATAGGCTACTTTTTATCACGATATTCCCAAGGGAACGGGAACCTCGCGGGTGAAACTGTGGGCGGAAGCTGAAGTGGAAGGAGTTAAAAGTAAAATAATTGTGGCAGCACAGACCTACATCGAGATAGGCGTAAAGAGCCCCTTTAAACTGTATTAGAATCTAGCGTGTCGAATTTTTCGTATCTACGATGACGTCAAGAGCGAGATTTAGTGGTGTGGAAATGTTATTGACGAGCTCTTGCAAGAAAGCTGTACAATTAACCGCCTCTGTGGTCTAGTGGTACAACCACCAAAATCAGACCCAGGGGTCCCGGGTACGATTCCCAGCGGGGGTACATATTGTATTCGATTTGGTTGGTGGTAGGACTTGTTCTAAGTCCGTCTGGATAGCTACCACCATCTTATCTATGTCTGACGCCATAACAACAATGTTTTCATCATTGTTGTGTTCCGGCAGTTACAGATAAGATAGCCAGTTGCTCAGTGATTGAGGATTCCGTTAGAGGCTCGCTACCATCTTCAGCCTTATCAATGCTTAACATCAGGTATGACGAAGGCTAAGAGTCTCCCCGTTGTTCATAAAAAAAAACCCTTTTTGTTTTTGAGTGACGCGTGTTTTCATAGCAATGCTCTTAAGCGGACTGACTTATGTCGTAAAACTTAGACCGTGGATCAAAGTTTTGGCACGCAAGGTACGTACACTTTTATCGTTTATCTCGATATGGGTCTGCGAGTGGCAGCTAGCAGAAGTCAACTGCTGCATAATTTACTGCAAGTCTAAACGTACCAAAGTAAAACCTCGCTCGTTACATTTACCTATACCAGAAAAAATCTCGACTCCAACTTCAAACCGGACCAAATACATCGTCAATGTAAACTGTTTGCAGCAAATAATGAAGACTAAAAATTAATAACCGAGTAGAGCTGAGAAAGTAAACATTAATGTCTGTTTACTTTGTGATTGTAAGTTATTGTAGCTGGAACAAATGTGTTTAATTACCGCCAAGCAATAACAATGAACCAACAAGATTAGAGTTTAAGTACTTAGGTATATCAAAGAGTTATTGCATGTAAAGAGAATATGCCAGGTCCTACAGAACATGAGGAGTATCTATACTATGTGAGCAGCCATGGCCGCGCTTAAAAATACTTAGGGCCTTTTTACCCGACTTCAAAGCAAGGATTATGTTTTTCGCGCGTATCTTGCATGTTTGTTTTTTGTATTCTTTTTTATGATCGACGGGGAGACTCTTAGCCGTCATCATACCTGATGTTAAGTATTGATAAGGCTGAAGATGGAAGCGAGCCTCTCTCGGAATCCTCAATCACAGAGGGACTGGCTATCTTATCTCTAACTGCCGGAACACAACAATGCTGAAAATATTGTTATTATGGCGTCAGACTTGACAAGATGCTGGTAGCTAGCCAGGCGGACTTACAACGAGTCCTTCCACCAACCAAATTGAATACAATATGTACTCCCGCTGGGAATCGAACCCGGGACCCCTGGGTCTCATACCGGTGGTTGTACCACTAGACCGCAGAGGCGGTTAATATTCTTTTATTACCTCTTATCTGTCAGACGGCTGAACGGATTTATATAATTAAGATATCGTTAGATTTGTCTTGACAGCCCAAGCGTTCTTAGATAAGTGATTAAAAAAAAAACAACATAGCGGCTGTGGGGTGCTATTTCAAGTGAAACATTTTTTTTTAGAATGCTTCACTAGGGATTTCAAAAACGTATTTCATGGCCGATAAATACCTAACTAACACGCTATAAAATAAGTCGAATCATTCATAATATCATGCCTCCGACTGCATGTTATTATGTTGAACAAAATATTTTAATATTTGATCTTGTTTCTTTCTTTTAGTTGACTTGTGTTTTGAGGCAGACGGGATTTTTAGTTTTTTAAATTTACAATCCCATGACTCAGTTTTGGTACAATCCACCCAGCCTTAGGTAGTCTTAGTGTCTCTCCACTCCTGTCGCCGCGCAGCCGTTGGGCGCATATTCTTAAATAACCGCAGCGTTAGTTCCAGTACTTAAATATTGGTAAAAAATACCTTTGATACCCCTTTTTTTGTCATTCGATTCGGGACACTCTCAGCAGTAAACAGGAAGGTGGGGAAATATAAAGTGTTTTACAGTTTTTAAGCAGAGCCTCCGATTTTGTTTCCCACAAATTATTATTAGCTAAGCTTGATAAGTATGGTATAAGAGAAACTGCTCTATTATGGCTAGAAAGCTACCTAACCGATAGCAATTTGTAGAAACCGATATAGAAAAATTTTGAATACCACTAAGTCTTAAAGTCTACTTATCATTATAAACGATGCGGTGTCCCTTAAGGCAGTGTCCTAGGACCTCTATTATTTCTGATATTATATGTTTTCTTGTTAATTTCAGCGAGATATTGTTGGTGTTATAGTTTTATTTGTTTATCATTATTGTTTCTATTGCAGCTAGGTCTTAAAGTCTACTTATTGTTATAATAGATGCGGTGTTCCTCAAGGCAGTGTCCTAGGACCTTTATCATTTCTGTATTATACGTTTTTTTGCGAATTTCAGCTAGATATCGTTGGTGTGATAGTTTTATTTGTTTATCATTATTGTTTCTATTGCAGCGGCGATGGCGCGTCGCTGAGCGCGGCGGGCAGCAAACGCTCGGCCGTGTCGGCGTCCGACGCCGAGTGTTTTTCGCTGTGCCTGGGCGCCGGGCCTCTGTGGTAAGTGTCGGAAAATACATACTGTGATGTTCTGTATTATTTCAGAGCAGAACGTAGATAAAACAACAATTTCAGTTAGCAGCTACACAGCTCAAGGGGACGTGCGATCGCTATGAATGCCAGATCAAGACTGAGCTCTCAGACTGACAGCACAGTCCTTTATAGACTGTCAACTGACAGTGACAGCACAGATTAGGAATCTGCGCCACAGAGTTATAGTTATTGAGACAACACATTTCTAAAATATACTAATTTTTGAAATTTTATCAACTTATACCATTGAAATATTATTATTTATACAATGTATTAATTATATAATAATACAATTTTAAATAATATTAACAATATACTTAATAATCACCTCATTAGGTTCTGGGACGGTAGCGAAATGTCGCCGTGCCCCCGAAAAGTAAAATATGATAATTATCATAATTATCATCAAAAATGATCGGCCATTCTTATAGGCCACATAAAATTGCAAAAATTGAGTTATTTTAAACCTTAATCTTGAAAATAATAGTGATGAATAGGTGCATTTATCTCGTTATGGATACGGTTTAGAAATGAGCTGTCTCAGCAACTATGGTTCGCACTCAAATACTCTATTAATATAATAAGGTCTGAATGGTGTGCAGGCATTTTCGAAAAAGCGCTAAAGCTAGGCATTGCCCTTTCTCTACTAAATAAAAAAAACCGACTATATTAAAATGTAACTAAAAATATAATGAATATTTATTATTTAGGTGGTCCTGATGTCCCTGCTCACGACTCTGCACCGCCCGGAGGGGTGAATAGCGGGGCTTCGAGCCCCGCTACCCCATCCACCCCCATACACGACGACACCAACCGTAAGTAAACTGACAATATTTGATTGTTTGTTTGTTTGCATTGAATAGGAATAGCGAAAATTCGGGATAGCGCGTCCCAACTGCCATATTAATTTATTTTATTTTCGACGGGAAGAGTCTTAGCCTTCATCATACCTGATTTTAGTACTGATAAGCCTGAAGATGGAAGCGAGCCTATCCCAGAATCCTCAAAGAACAGCTGGCTATCTTATCTCTAACTGCCGGAACACAACAATGCTGAAAACATTATTGTTTCGGCGTCAGACTTAGATAAGATGGTGGTGGCTAGCCAGATGGACTTAGACAAATCGTACCACCAACCAATCCGAATACAATATGTACCCCCGCTGGGAATGAAACCCGGAAGCCCTGGATCTGATATCGGTGGTTGGACCACAGAGGCGGTTACATAGATATTAACGCTTGCTAGGGACTAATGTCCTGTTAAATGCTAAGAAGTCTTGGCAAAAGGCATTGCTCGAGGTTTCAAGGGCGTTGTTCCACTGTTAGTTCCTTACGCTGTGCTAGTACTATGGGATTCAGATAGGAATAGGACCAATGGCTAACTTCAGACGCGAAAGTACCGTTTGAAAAAAAAGTATTAATTAATCGATGTTACACAATTTTATTTACAGATAGGAAAAGTTAAATCGCTAAAGTTGAATTTACATTACGAAACTATTAAACTTTACGTCATGCATGATGAAAATTATTTTACGAAACTTTTTAGTGTCTTGAAAAATGCATGCATTGTGAAACTTGATATTTACAAGTACATTTGTTGATGAAAATTAGTGTCGCGTCGCGACATTAATTTTATACTACAAGTTTAGAAATGTAAATTCAGCTTACATACATGATACAATACATACTTTAACGAAAATATTTTATTTTTATTTTTCCTTGATTTCTCTTTTTGCTCGCCGTACTAAGTGAAGTTAGTTTGACAGAGTGACGTCACAAAATGGCGGATGTTTCTTCCTTGTCTTATTTGAATGGCATAGTACTCTTAGGCACACTTGCGCCAAGCTGGGTTAACATATTTAAACCAGCCTGCCTAGCATGACCATCATTATATCACGCGATATGATATGATACGTCATGCTGTTTTGCTTACCCTACTAAGGTGTAAGCGAGATATAGGATCTTTATCATGCGTCAATAGTCGATAAAAGCCGCTCATGCTAGGCCGACTGGGGCCGTACCGCGCAAGTGGCGTCGGCATCGAAATCGGCTTCATTTGACAAATGGATGTAACACATGCTGCTTCTTTGACACAAATGACAACTTACCAAAGACTAAGAGCAATATGTCACATCCATCTGTCAAATGAAATCGATGTCGATTCCGACGACTCTTGCACGGTAAGGCCGCAGATCGGCGCAAGTGGATCTTATAGACTGTGATTATAAGTAACAGCGTTGTTCGCAGGTGACTTGTTGAGCGCCTTACTATGGAGCAGCGGGCACTCGCTGACGGGCAGCTCGGAGAGCATCGCCACCGACGGTGGGACTCCGCGCACACAGTTCCATCGGCAAACACAGCAGGAGGTGAGGGTTACAGCAGCATCATCAAATACGGCCATTTTTCAGTTCATTTCCAACGATAAACACAGCAGGAAGTCAGAATTTCCTCTACATCATCATCAAATAGGTGAAGAACGGGCAGCTCGGAGAGCATCGCCACCGACGGTGGGACTCCGCGCACACAGTTCCATCGGCAAACACAGCAGGAGGTGTGGGTCACAGCATCATCATCAAATACGGCCATTTTTCTGTTCATTTCTAACGACAAATACAGCACGAAGGGAGAATTTCTCCTACATCATCATCAAATAGGTGAAGAACAAGCGTCATACTTTGGTTTACCGCAAAGTTGGCAACAGACAGGTCGGTCTTTTACAGATTATACTTCGGAGACAGTCTTTTGTCAGACAGACTTTTGTCATCAAATCAAGCATTTTTCAGTTCATTTTTGACGACAAATATAGTAGCAAGGCTGAATTTCAGCAAGCGTCATACAAGCACAGTGGCGCAGTGGGTCACCCATCTTGTAACCGACCATTGCGAAAGTTGCTGAGCCACTACGATCGCAGGAAGAGTGCGCTAACCACTGCGCCACTGAGTTGGTATGACGCATGCTCTTCACCTATTTGGTGATGATAATGATGATGAAGATAACATTTTCATCCGTTGTTGTATTTGCCGGCGGAAGTGAAATACTATAAAATTACCTATAATGATGATGAAGTTTATGATATTCTTACCTCCTGCTCTATGAAAATGAAATTCTGACTTCCCGCTGTTTGTAGTTAGAACCTATCTGTGGGTGGTGAAACCGGCCCTCAAGCGCTTTACAGACTACGCTATATTATAATAGCATATAGCTTATAGCTCATAGCACAACGATATCGCTCCCGATGCATTTACTTGTATATTTTTTATTTTTTATATATTTATTTGTAATCAGGCTACAATGGCTTATAGGTAAGTGTGAACGTGTTCTAAGTTAATGTATGGTGAGCGATATCGTTGTGCTATGAGCTATAAGCTATACGCTATTATATCATAGCGTAGTCTGAAAAGCGCTTTAGACATTCAAGGACCCAACATCCATCCTTGTAACACACCAACCTAACACCTATATCCTTACACTTAAGGTCTATATTCCATTACAGGTGATAAGCAAGATTTTGGAGCGTAAGGACCGCCAACCAACAAAGATTGATTTCAAGATATTCCTCACCGAAAACACCATGGTTCGCTGGGAAGCTGTAAGTTCTACATCCTGCTTTATTTATTACTTGCAGCCACTCGCGATTTCGCCCGCGTGGTTCCTGTTCCCGTGGGAATATCGGGTTTAAAAAGTATCCTATGTTCATTACCAGGCTATCTACTATCTGTGTACCAAATTTCATCCAAGTCCGTTCAGTACTTTCGGAGCCTATTCAATTCAAACAAACAATCAAATCTTTCCTCTTTATAATATTACTATAGCTAGCACCGAATCCAAAAGGTTTATTTTATACTATTTGATTTTTGCAGTCGGTTTTTATTCACCCTTTAAGCGTTTTTGTTATTATTTCCAGGTTGTTCAAGCAAACACCATATATCTTCGTGTGCCAGGCATCCTTCAATCAGGGAGCAAGGAGAGCTTCATGCTTCTTCTGGACTTCGCCGAAGAGAGCCTCGCTTGCAACAGGTATGTTTATAAATTTAGACTCGGTTCTGTTTTGCACGGTCTAACAACTCCTGAGGATGCTCCGTGTGTGGGCGAAACATTCACGGTCTAACAACTCCCGAGGATGCTCCGTGTGTGGGCGAAACATTCACGGTCTAACAACTCCTGAGGATGCTCCGTGTGTGGGCGAAACATTCACGGTCTAACAACTCCGGAGGATGCTCCGTGTGTGGGCGAAACATTCACGGTCTAACAACTCCTGAGGATGCTCCGTGTGTGGGCGAAACATTAACGGTCTAACAACTCCCGAGGATGCTCCGTGTGTGGGCGAAACATTCACGGTCTAACAACTCCCGAGGATGCTCCGTGTGTGGGCGAAACATTAACGGTCTAACAACTCCCGAGGATGCTCCGTGTGTGGGCGAAACATTCACGGTCTAACAACTCCCGAGGATGCTCCGTGTGTGGGCGAAACATTAACGGTCTAACAACTCCCGAGGATGCTCAGTGTGTGGGCGAAACATTAACGGTCTAACAACTCCCGAGGATGCTCCGTGTGTGGGCGAAACATTCACGGTCTAACAACTCCCGAGGATGCTCCGTGTGTGGGCGAAACATTCACGGTCTAACAACTCCTGAGGATGCTCCGTGTGTGGGCGAAACATTCACGGTCTAACAACTCCTGAGGATGCTCCGTGTGTGGGCGAAACATTAACGGTCTAACAACTCCCGAGGATGCTCCGTGTGTGGGCGAAACATTAACGGTCTAACAACTCCCGAGGATGCTCAGTGTGTGGGCGAAACATTAACGGTCTAACAACTCCCGAGGATGCTCCGTGTGTGGGCGAAACATTCACGGTCTAACAACTCCCGAGGATGCTCCGTGTGTGGGCGAAACATTCACGGTCTAACAACTCCTGAGGATGCTCCGTGTGTGGGCGAAACATTCACAGTCTAACAACTCCTGAGGATGCTCCGTGTGTGGGCGAAACATTCACGGTCTAACAACTCCCGAGGATGCTCCGTGTGTGGGCGAAACATTCACGGTCTAACAACTCCCGAGGATGCTCCGTGTGTGGGCGAAACATTAACGGTCTAACAACTCCCGAGGATGCTCCGTGTGTGGGCGAAACATTAACGGTCTTGCAACTCCCGAGGATGCTCAGTGTGTAGGCGAAACATTAACGGTCTAACAACTCCCGAGGATGCTCCGTGTGTGGGCGAAACATTCACGGTCTAACAACTCCCGAGGATGCTCCGTGTGTGGGCGAAACATTCACGGTCTAACAACTCCTGAGGATGCTCCGTGTGTGGGCGAAACATTCACGGTCTAACAACTCCTGAGGATGCTCCGTGTGTGGGCGAAACATTCACGGTCTAACAACTCCCATTCCACGGAACCAGCCGAAAAGCCCCACCTGACCATATTTTCTGTGCTGCCGCCGGTCTGAGTCCGAAGCCTATTTAAGGACTTCCAGATCGGCCATGGTAGATCATGGGTCAGGACACGCGGGGCACGATATTAGGTGGTCCATCGTTTGGACTGCACCGCAAAGGCATTCCACGGAACCAGCCGAAAAGCCCCACCTGACCATGTTTTCTTTGCTGCAACCGGTCTGAGTCCGAAGCCTATTTAAGGACTTCCAGATCGGCCATGGTAGATCATGGCCAGGGGGGGGGGGGGTTTAGTAATGGGGACGTAAGGAGTAGGTAAGGTCACTTTTTCACGCCATAGGTTGCACCTCGCATGTTTGGGTGCATGTCCATAATTTTAATACTAGAAATAGGAACAAAGTTGCCGTTCCGAAATTTCGACTTGAAAAATGTAGACGCTCGATTTTGGGGAAAGGTATAAGCTATACCTTTCCCCAAAAACGAGCTTTTTAATAAAGTTCCACAACAATTGATAGAGCTGCCTTTGCATAAATTTAAAATATATGTTAAAAAGTCACTCTTAAGCAAAGGTTATTACAAGGTAGATGACTATTTAAAAGACCAAAATGCATGGATGTGATACTAACATAAAACATTACTATTATAAATTAGATAAAAGGAAAATATTCTAATAATTGAATATTGGAAAATTTTCCTCTTATATGAAATATATTTCAAAATTGTAAATTTGTGCTTGGCAACAACATGTTCCATTGTAAATGTTGTTGTTTCTGTTAAAGCTGATAGGTTTCTTGCGGCCGTTCTTCTTATCAGTTAAAAGATGTCCTGAATGGCTGGTAGGGAAAAAAATTTTGTACTATTCGAAAGTACTTATCTATAAGTCTATTTGAATAAAAATCTTTGACTTTGACTTTGGGTTCGATAGACAACGGTTCGACGCACCTTACGAAGCTGCGTCGGCTTTTCAGCCTCGGGTGCGTCGCAATGTGACCGTGCAAAGGGTGTCGTGAATCGCTGTCCATCTTAGCTCTTTCAGAGGAGCTAGCTACAGCCCTGCGGACATCAGGGGGCCAATTCTCGCGCTGAGATATGTCGAATTCGACATTTTTCAAACCATAATTTCGTTATTAAAAATGTAAGTAAAATCTTTACTAGGGTCATATTACTTTAGTTTCAATGATCTTTGACAATCCTAAAATGTTGAAGATTGTTTTCTGTGAGTTTTATATATAGATTTATGGTTCCAAAAATGTCGAATTCGAGATGTCGAAGGCGCGAGAATTGCCCCCCTGCACCCCGACCGCCTAACGGTATAGCTTGGGCTATCGCTATAGCTATCAAACTTCAAACTCTCATAAAACCCTTCAACGATGGGGTTTTTGTCTAATTCCTACATATTTATATTCATCTATTGGATTCACTATTGCATTTTTAATATGAAAGTGATAGCGTCAGCGAAAGCCCTTGTAGGGGGTTTGAAAAATCGATAGCTATAGCGATTGCACAAGCTATACCGTTAGGCGATCGGGGTGCTGGAGGCGCCATACCAGCTGGTGGGTACAGCAAACTTACCGCGGTCGGCTTCAGGCAGCCCGTAATGATCCGGCAGGTCTCATTTAGCGCTGTATCCACCATTGGTAAACCAATGCACGCCCCTGACTGTAGATTCATCATTCATAAATAACTATTGTACATCATACATCATCAGCTTGTGGACGTCCACTGCTGGACATAGGCCTCTCCTAGCTCACGCCTATTGTGGCGTTCATAGGAGGCTGTTAGCCTACTGCTGCCACGCTGGCCAGACGGGTTGGTAGAGGATTTGTTTCAAGTTTTCCTTCTCTCGCACAGGTGTTCAATGCGTCGAGTCTTAGTCGACTCTGACGACATCCCAGGCGTGTAAGGGAGTGGTGACACTTGTATTCTTAAGCCGTCACCACACGGTATAGCATAACTATTGTATTTGTAATTAAATAAATTATTGCATAGTTTTTATTATTTGTTATTATTTTAAGCGGTTTTCACTTCTGCCGGCACTCCCGGAGTGCTACCCGTTGTTTTTTTTATGTACGTTCACCGATTACACGAGAACGCCTGAACCTATCGAAATTTAACTTTAAAATTTTAACTTTTTTTTTTATTTTTTTTATTTATAAGTTTACATTATATTATAAAATCGGGTTCGGTTCGAAATTGGTCCCATATTTTGCCAGCTTTAGCTAACCGACCTGTACCGGCACTGTTTTTTGTGACATTTTTTTTTTTATGTACGACGGGAAGACTTACACCCATATTGTAAGTCGTTTCTCCAAAACTTACTCGTCCTCGACTTAACGAAACCTCATTGAAAACCTCTTCGAAATACTCCTCGAAATCGGTATTCTAAGTCATAACTCCGTAAGGACCTGGAGGAGCCAAAGAGTACGTAGCCACTCCGTGTTAGGCCTAGCGCACACTACCATTTTTACCCACGACGAGGTTGAGTGGAGTGTAAAAAGTTTTGGAGGAACGTCCTTAGAATATGGAGGTTAGTCTTCATCATACCTGATGTTAAGTATTGATAAGGCTGAAGATGGAAGCGAGCCTATCCCGGAAACCTCAATCACTGAGGAACTGGCTATCTTATCTCTAACTGCCGGAACACAACAATGCTGAAAATATTGTTTTTATACCGGCAGACTTGGATAAGATGGTGGTAGCTAGCCAGGCGGACTTCCTACAAATCCTACCATCAACCAAACCGAATACAATATGTACCCCCGCTGGGAATCGAATCCGGATCCCTGGGTCGGATACCGGTAGTTGTATCACTAGACCACAGAGGCGGTTAAACACGCATTTATTTTAATAACTCGTTTTTTTTTCTCTTTCAGCTGTATCATCTGCGTTCTGAAGACACGCCCAGATCGCGCTACCCTCCTGCGAACGTTCATGTTCATGGGTTTCCAAGTATTGCCCCCGAATTCGCCGATAATGAACGAGATCAACAATCCAGATTATATATTTTTGCACTACAATATGCAGTAATCCATAAAAGTACTGTCGGCAACGTATGAATAATTTACACACATATTTAAGTTGTAATTGTCAACATGTTTTGCGTTGCTGACAGTACAGAAATCGGGGGACATTTAAAAGTTTATGTTAAGTCATTTAATTTTTTTATTTGAGTTCTATTTTAAATGTGTCTTTCATCTGTTAATAAAACTAGATATTATTTGTTTTGTTTGTTTTTTGTGAACGAAGTAAATAATTAAATGTCACCCCCGATTGTTTCTGATAACTGCAAAATGGGATTTCGACCATCTTTTATCCCGTTTTGTCACTAAGTGTGTGAGCGAGAGCTCGTTTTCTGATTTCTTCAAATAATCACTGGAGTTAAGGCACCAACAAGTAAGGTATATAGCTTTTAGATTACGTATTTCTAGTATTTCTTGTGACCGGGATACACCTTGCATTGATTTTAATAGAAGATTTAAAAAAAGGACAAAAAATTAGTACTTAAACTTTTTTTTATGTTATTATTATCTTCTAATATGCATAAGGTCACAAGAGTGTTAAGTATATTTTTTTTCTACTATTTCAGCCTTGAATATTCGCGCTTGCAACACTACAGCTTATTTTAAATCTGTAATGGTAGAAATACATTAATTCTTTAATTACTATTATTAATATTATATAAACAGTATGTATGTCGTCGTGTATTATTCGCCCACTCCGGGTGTAGAGCGAAAACAAACAATAAATAAATAAAAGAAAAAAAAAATACAAAAAAAAACAAAAATTAAAAAAAAAGGTTTGTAAAAAATTCCCAAACTCCACTTGTAAAAGTACTTGATCACTTTATTTCACGGAATCAAGCTAAGACTGAACGCAGCAAGCGGTTTTCGACCTAACGCCCATAGTGATAGCGTTGAAAATCGCGGCTCCGTTGTTTTAAATTTAATATAATAACATTTTCTTTTTAATCACATGTTACTTTACTAATGTAGTTACAATGTTACTGTATTCTGAAATAAAAAATAGTTTGTAAGCCTTTATTTTTGATTCCTTATTTTTTAGTAAGTATTATGAACCTAGGTTAAGTTCTGTAACATATAATCCTATATCAATCAAGAAGTCTAATTTCGAAATATTTTTTTTTATATAAATCTTTTACAACGCCTCTCATCGTATATTCCCTTTTCTGCTATGTTGGTACCGCTGTATGTCAAAAAGGCGAGAATGCGATAGAAACATTTCAAAACCAATTTTCTTTCACTTGAGGATTTTAACACTGAATCCAAAACTTTAAAAACAGCATTAAATTCTTATCCTAAATTAACCTGACTTTGTGACAGATCGACTGGGGTACCAACCTAACGGTAAAAGGAATATACGATGAATCGTACTTTAAACTTGGCAACATCGAACCATAGAGTAAAAAAATAAAAAAAAGACAAAAAACTTGATTGAAATAGGAATATTATCCATTATAAGTAGTAGATTATAATTTTGTCAACGCTGAACCCAAAACCTTTCAGTATTTTAATTTCAAAAGTATTACGACCTACATTTTGTTCAAAATACTTGGGCAAGCGTTGACAGTAGATTCATTGTATGTATTAATGTATAATTATTGATGATTAAAGTTAATCTTAAATCAAATTGGTGTTTCATTTGTTTTTTCTTATAATTAAGTAGACCACTATGTTGAATTTGCAAGTGCTAGTGTAGATCGATTCGGCAGCGCCCTTTTTTTACACACACCAATTAGGCTGGGAATACACGTCCGATTTTTGTATCCGTTTGTCGGATCCGATAGTCTGATCAGACAATCGGAAGGCGCTCGTGCCATACATTTGTTTGCATACGCAATACACATCCGATCCGACTATCGGTCGGACGTCCGAGTCGGAAAGAATAAAATAAATAAATATTCGCATACAATCACACCAATTATCTAGCCCACGTTAAGTTTCATGAAGAACTTGTGTTATGGATACTAGATAACGGATAAACATACTTATATACTTTTTTTTGTAAATACATACTTAATATACATACTAAAGTATCCGTTATGGGCTCATAATATGGGGAAATAGTGTTGATGTAGGTAAAGCTTTTATCTGTCAAAAGAAATGTTTGCGGGCCATATGTGGTTCTCCACCCGATGAACCCTGCAGACCTCTTTTTAGATTGCTCAAAATACTACCTTTGCCCTGTATTTACATCTTGGAGACTGCCAAATTTGTTAAATATGTCCCACTTTAAACAAGCGAAGGATGTGTACTTGCGAAGCACACGGAATGGTCATCGACTGGTCTCTGCCACGGTTCCTAGGAGCACCCTTTATCAGAGAAACTGTAACTGGATGTCCATCTCAATTTTCAATAAAATACCTGAAAGTATAAAACAATTACCCTTTAGCAGGTTTAAGACTGCATTATATAAACACCCAAACCAAGACAAATAGACATGTTCATGCACACAAATATTTGTCTTGCCCGGGGATCGAACCCGAGACCTCTGGCGCAGAAGGCGGGGTTAGTACCCCTGCGCCAAACAGGTCGTCAAAACTCAAGAATGCTACGAGATTACTATTTTATTGTCTTTTCCCATTGTCTGAAGGCTGCTGTATGCATACTTCTGTACAAAGACTAAATAGCCGTCTTCCGATTGTCTGATCAGACTATCTGATCGGATTCACTCAATACACGTGCGATTTTTTCTAAATTCAGTCCAAAGAGTAAAATAATATGCGCTAGAGAGTAAACTGGCAAACATAGGGAGGAGAATCGGACTCCTCCCTATGTTTGCCAGTTTACTCTTTGGACTGAATTTAGAAAAAATCGGACGTGTATTGAGTGAATCCGATCAGATAGTCTGATCAGACAATCGGAAGCAAATCTGACGTCTATTGCCAGCCTTGACCTAGCCCCAAAGTAAGCACTGTAAGATTGTGTTAAGGGAAACTAGGGTAAAGGATAAATTAGATATGTACCGACTATTTGGGGAATCCGACTAACCGGCCACATTTCTAGTCTGCGACTATTCGGCAATAGGCAGCAGCTAGTGGCCTATTAGTTGATTATTATTTTTATACTTAAGGCGGTACCCCCACCGAAAGTGGCGCCGCGTTGAATTTTATTGAATATCGTAATTCTAATACACAATTTTAATAAAACTTTACGTGGAATTTTTAGAGCCCATAGTCCCGTATTTTTAGACGGTATCATTACATTCCCTCGTAGTCACTGCTAGAAGTAGATAGCAAAACTGCTAAAAGTGGCCGTTTTTGACACATTTGCTATCTACTTCTACGAATGACTATGACGAGATGTAGCGATACCTTCTAAAAATACAAGACAATGGGCTCTAAAAATTCCACGTTTAGTTTTATTAAAATTGTGAATTAGAATTACGATATTAAATAAAATTCAACGCGGCGCCACTTTCGGTGGGGGTACCGCCTTAAAACATTTAAATAGGAGTGATTAAAATAAAATCTATAGTAATACATACATATTTTAATACAATTTTTATTTTTAATCAATCTAACAAATTCTCATACTATCTAGGAATAAACCGTTACCTTTGATAAATAATTGGTTATGGTGGTTGAAAACGCTAGTCCGCCCTTGCTTTATTATAATGAAAATACAAAGGCCCAAAAGTAATTTGAGGAACATTCAAAAAAAATTAGTACGCTATGAAATCAGTAGTGTATTGTAGGTAGACCGCAGGTATAAATCAAAAAGTGGTAAACATAAATGATTAGTTTGATGAGACTTTAGTTACTTAAGTTTTTGTAATTAAGATTTTTTAATTAGGGGCAATTTATCATGTATGAAGACTGGTCTCTGCCCTGTCTGGCAGAAGTCGGCTTTTTTGCAACCGACTATAGTCGGCCCATCTCTAATATGAATACATATAATTATACATATATAACATATACGAGGACTGATTGATAAGTCTCCGAAACGAGAAAAAAAATATTCGATCCCCGGACAAGGCAAATATTTGTGTGCATGAACATGTCTATTTGTCTTGGTCTGGGTGTTTAATATGTATATTATGTATGTATTAAAAAAAAAAGTATTTAGGTATGTTTATCCGTTATCTGTAACCATAACACAAGTTCTTAATGAAACTTAAAGTGGGCTAGATAATTGGTGTGTTTGTATGCAATTATTTATTTATTTATGTAAAATAAATTTATTTCTTAACCTAAGTATCCTTATCTACCTCAATGCATTTAGTCCAGCACTTCTCCAATGTCGTTACACCGGTTTGATAAAATATTTTCTCTAACCCCTCAACATACTCATTTACAGCAACAATGACTTCATAATTTGTTGAAAATCTCTGGCCACCTTATCCTTTCTTCAAGATTGGGAATAAGCGATCTGGGGAATAGGGTGGATGCAGTAGCAATTTGAACCGCAATTCATTCAGGAGTTTGGGGACTGCACCATAGACGATTGTAGTATAGGTAGGCGCGTTCTTAATATTGTTAAGAAAATTCACGACAGAAAGTTCAAGGTCCTTAAAAATTCCATAAGTTCAATAAAATCCAAATTTGGCGTTTTATTTTCGAAAAGATGCCAGAATATAATGTAATATATTTTTTTGCGTATCTTTTTTTAAATTCGTCGTTTCCGATACTTATC
Organism: Chrysoteuchia culmella; assembly: GCA_910589605.1. Taxonomy (NCBI): domain Eukaryota; kingdom Metazoa; phylum Arthropoda; class Insecta; order Lepidoptera; family Crambidae; genus Chrysoteuchia; species Chrysoteuchia culmella. The sequence continues at coordinate 3,726,259 of OU342669.1, forward strand.
AATCAGCCCTCGTAAGTATTTATGTGTAGAAATATATATAAACGTCAATGTCTCAGGTACAAACGTTCGTATTCATCATACAAACATGTGCCCCTACTGGGATTCGAACCCAGGACCGCAGAGTAGGCGACACCTTGAAACCGGTGTACGGATCACCATCACGGAGGTCGTCAATTCTTCTAATTTCAGATTTTCATTAAAAAAAGCAAATAGACGCATTTTTGCCAGTCAGGCAAAATATACTATAAAAATATACTTAGGTACTTACCTACTTTTATTTTTGCCTCCTCTAGATCCGAAAATAATCGGGATTCTTTGTGGCACTGCCAGAAAATGTCTCGTCAGGCAATTACACAAAAAACATTTTATAAAAAAATTTCAAACCGACTTCAAAAAGTAAAAAATAAAACTTTTGGAGTCGGTGCCAGCCAAGACATTCTACATTGCACTTCTATTAACTATATATTTTTTGGCCTTAGATGGCTAGCACCGTCTCCAAAAGTTTTATTTTTTACTTTTTGAAGTCGGTTTGAATTTTTTTATACCTAAAATGTTTTTTTTTCAGATTTTTTAGTTACATCATGTGCCGTTACTTACGCTTAAAATCAGCCCATACACAACAACGATGTCATCTAGGTAAACGACTACTTACCGAAACGTGATTGATATTTTTCAGAATTATGAAAAAACTACTACCTAGCCAGATCTTCGTAAAAATTATATGGGACCACACATAAACCATTTTCTTTCAGATAAAAAAATAATTATAAAAATCTGTTAACAACTGGCGAAGTTATGGTAAAACATACATAAAAAAACTTTTTTGAAGTCGGTTAAAAAGGATATAGCAATTCTGTATCGTACCTAAACAATATAAATATCTGAGTAAATATTTTTGAATTACTCAAATCCATCAAGAAATGACGGAGTAATTTCCGTGGTGCGCGGGCTAACGTTGATAAGTCACAGGAGCGATTTTAAAGATTGAAAATTTTTTAACCGACTTTAAAAAAGGAGGAGGTTCTCAAGTCGACGGTATTTTTTATGATTTTGTAATATTTGCATTTTTCAATGCTATTTTTATACTTATGTTAAATTTTAAATAGAAATACCTATATTGGAAAAAATTTACTCGGCCACAAGTGAATTCTCAGACGGGAATCGAACCCGCGACCTTTGGAAATCCGGTCCAATGGTCGATTCCCGTCTGAGAATTCACTTGTGGCCGAGTTAATTTTTTCCAATATTTTTCTATTTAAAATTTACCATAAGTTATTTTTTTGTTTGAAACGGTGTAATTTCAAGTTGGTCCCATTAACGTCAAGACTGTCACGAACTCACGACTGACACGTCTGGTGATGGAATCTTGGTGAAATCGAGGGAACTCTTCAAATATTATAGGCACACCTATGACGATTTCGATGTTTTCTTAAGTAACTCTTGCATTTGCTTTCTTTAAGCACTATTTGGTAGCACTAAGTGGAATGATGATGAAGGATGATGAGGAACTATTAAATTCTTAGCATTTCACGAAAGCGATACGATGACTTTATTGTGGTTCATAAGAAATTTATGCTCGTCTCAATGCATGTGATGAAATGAAGTACCAGGACAACTCCTCAATAATTAACGTCCCTGCACCGGGAAAAGCAGCATTTTGTAAAAGGTGATAAGCAGTTGACATAAAGTTGTTAGTGTAGGTTCGGGACCTTTAGTTTCTTGCCGGTTCTTCTCGTTACAAGGTCTCCCGCCGTAGGGTTTGTGAACCGTTGGCGTAGCTTCTTTGACGTTCATAAGTGCTTGTAACAGCCTAGACTGAATAAATGATATTGACTTTGACTTTGACTTTGACTTTAAAAATTGTGTAATAAAAAACAGCGAAGGCATTCTATATTGGTGGGTTTTCATGACCGCAAATACAGCACCAACGGTTTGACGTGCCTTCCGAGGCACGGAAGACATAGTAAATTATTGGTCACCTATCCCCTGACCGACCATTGCTAAACTTAATCGCAGGCCGAGCGCGCGCTGTCGATTTCGTTGCCTTTAAAATTATATGAATTTAATCATGATTGACCTTAACTTTAACTACTTATGTACGTTAGTAGCACGCTGGCACCAACTCTGGCGTATTTTTTGTAAAAGGATTTTTGACATGGCCGGTATGACCTTTTTGTTCTTCTAAGAAGAGGCCTCAGCACTTTAAAATGGCTAAAAACGAATCGAAATGTAGGTATTATATTAGGGGCGGTTTCACCAACTACTGATAAAGTAATGGATGGATAGCTTATATGTAGCATATTTTTTTTATTTTTTTTTTTATAAAACAAACTGGCAAAATATTTACCAATTAAACTATCCAGAACTGATTAGTAGGTAATGGCCCGTATAATGTTGTTTTGTTCTGTGGATAGAGCAAATGGTACAGAGGGTAAGAATGGGTTCATGTTGTCCAATCATGGTTGTTATGATGGTCTGACTCAAAGATGCTCTTCAGTAGAGACAGGCGCAGTTATTATTACAGATAGCTACAGTCGGAGAACTACCCAGTCGACAGAGTAGACTTTGTTATGGAGTGTTACCTACCTATTTCTCTATAAATACGTGTATAATATTTTACCAGCTGTATACAACCCACGTAAGGGAAATTATTCGGATTATAGTGGCTAAGTAACTTCGGTAAGGTCGGTCGTGGGGTGGGTGCCCAAAAATAACAATCTTGAGCTACTCTAAATTTCGAAGGCGTGTTACAAAGCCACATTGAAATATAACTCGTCGTCTCAGCCACATGACACCCACTGCTGGGTATAACCCTCCCCCAAGGATCTCCACGACGATCGGTCCTGCGCTGCCCGCATCTAGCGGCTTCCCGCGACCACATAGATAAGTGATACGGTGACAACTCTCCTTTGTGACTCAACGGTCTAACCCAGGGCTTAAAAATCGAGACAAATTTTTCTTCATAAATTACTTCGTCCTTTGTACCAAGCCAGCTCCCCACAGGAGGGGGACGGATCGGTGCCCCACCAACTAGAAATCTAGAAATAGTATAGACCACTAGTACTATCCGCACCGTTCCTGTGGAACTCGTCCCAGACCGGTCATTCCTCCAGGGGGTGCTGCAGTAAACATTTGTTTGAGCAAAACCGAAACTAGCAGTCTGATTTTGATGCGGTTTTTAGTAATGGGTTTTCTGTAGTACAATGTACGTAATATCTATGCTCTCTGAAAAGTTTGAAATAAAAACCAAAATTAAACCAGAATTAATCCAAAATTTACCAGCGGCCGACGGATAATTAAGTCAGGGATTTTTAAATTATTTAATCCTTTTTTAATTACGTTTTAACCGTGTCGTGGGTTTTTCAAAATGTTTAATTTTGGTTTTTATTTCAAACTTTTCAGATATTTGAATGTAAATAAATATTTTTGATTTTGACAACTACCAAATTTAATTGGCGACTTCAATTACAAATTATTGAAATGTACCTAATTCAATTACAATTGCAATTTTTATTGTAAGTAATTGGTACAATTAGAATTACTTGATATGTTCAATGTTTTTCAATAAAATAATTATTTAATCAAATGTATTCAAAGGTACGAGACGTTAAAAACTTTTCTGCCAAGCGCAACACACAATTTTTCACCTCATAACAGAGAAGAAAAATTTTTGGTTATTTCCGCTGTCAACTTCCGGTAAAAAAATCTTTTAACAAAAAGTTTAATCTAATACCTTATTCTTGTTGTTTTAATGATACAAAAACTAAAATAATAAAAAAGGGATGTTAACTCAAAGTTTAATCAATTAGGAATAAATTGTTACATGAAATAACAATAAAAACGATTCGGTAAATGTTGACATTGACATGAGGTACAAGACACAGACAATTTAAAAATAAAGGTTTATGTAACGTTCCGAAATCCAATCATAGGTTGTGAAATCTCACCCAGCCTAAATATAAAATTCTTATAACAAATAGTTTAATCTTATTGTTATTATTTTTATGATTCAAGGAACTAAAAAATTTAAAAATAACCAAAACGGATTATTATAATTAATTATAGAATAGAATACAACAGAAAAAACTTTAATTGATACACACAAAACAAAAAAATATCTTGTTATCAGTTATTAATTAGTTACAGGAACCCATTCTTACCCCCTGTACCATTTGCTCTATCCTCAGAACAAAACAACTTTACGTGCCGGTTTTACTACCTACTAATAAGTTCTGGATAGTGTAATTGACAGATCTTTTGGCCCATTCTCCTTATCTTATGATTTATCCTTCCATAAGGAAGGCCAGTGCCCCGGCAGTGGGGGCATAAAAAATGATTAATGACGACTGTTCAATCTGGGCCCCTGCCGAGCAAGTGTCATCGGCGTCAATATCGACTTCATTTGACAGATAGATGTGACATATTGCTCTTAGTCTTTGGCAAGTTTTCATTTGTTTCAAAAAGAAGCAGCAATGTGTCACATCCATCTGTCAAATACAGAAGACTTCGATGCCGACGCCACTTGCGCGGTACGGTGTTCATAGATACTGAAAAATAAAAAAAATAGGAAAAACTTGTGTAATAACGTTATAACTTGTATTACGAAAACCGCATCTAAATTTAACGACATAGGCAAAGGGCAACATAAAAATACCACTTGTATTCGCAACACATTGATAAACTAAATTGAATTGAAACGAAACTAAATTGAGATATATTCCATCAAACGTTCAAATCATTCATTTTTTATTTGAAGTCTTCCAACTAGGTCCCGTTAATTTCTTTTTTTATTATTGTATTCATTTTTTAACTGTTTTTAAAATTAATTAGTAATTTGTTTGTTGTTTTAACCTACATAAATATATAATTAACCTGCTGTTTAATTAACTAATATTTATCAATGTTGTGCACAATTGTTATTGGTTCCAAACTAACATTTATTTTTAGTATTACTGGATTGTATGTGTAAATCTAATTTTGTGGACTGTTATTGTGTCTAAATAAATAAACTCCTCCTTTTTTTGAAGTCAAACCAATGTTGCCATTTATCTCCAAAACTACTAGCCAGATTTTGATGCGGTTTTCAGTGTAGTTTGAGTTTGTTTGGTGCATGTTCTTAGATAGGTGTTACGGTGACAACTCACCAGGGGGCGCTGCAATAAACATTTGTTTGTGCAAAACTAAAACTGCTAGTTCTTCAAAACTACTAGTCCGATTTTGATGCGGGTTTTCATCAGTGATGGGTTTGGGTCTGATTGGTGCACTTTCTTAGATAGGTGTTACGATGACAACTCGCCAGGGGGCGCTGCAGTAAACATTTGTTTGTGCAAAACCAAAACTACTAGTCCGATTTTGGTGCGATTTTCAGTGATGGGTTCACGTTCTTAGAAGTAATATGTTCTAGACAATGTATGATTTTGTAATTTTTGCATTTTTCAATGCTATTTTTATACTTATGGTAAATTTTAAATAGAAAAATGTTGGAAAAAATTAACTCGGCCACAAGTGAATTCTCAGACGTGAATCGAACCCGCGACCTTTGGAAATCCGGTCCAATGCTCTAACCGCTGAGCTACCATTAGCCATTTTGAGCTATACGTTGAGTTTGTACTCATAAAGTATTCTGTGGTTGAGTGGACTATTATTAGACCCTCCGATCAAAATCGGTTCAGTGGCTTGCGTGTAAAAGGCATATTATTATGGTGACGCGGCTTCCTATTCCGGTACGGAATCCGCGTTGCTCTATGTGTAAAAGGTAACAGGAAGATCAAGTAGGTAACGTTTGCATTTAATATGTAAATAAAGATTATAATCACGTAGAAGTCAACCTACCACAGACAATGGCAGCGATATTAATATAATTGCTCTATTGATCAGCATAGAACCGCTAGCCGACCGGCGTCATCGACATCCAATGTGAGAGAGTTTAGAGAAGACAGATTGTAATTTTATTATAATTTTTATGTTTTGTATTTTTGTTACGTTTAATTTATTGTGTAAGTAAAGCCTAACAATTTTTTTTACTAATGTTTAAAAGTCATTAAAGGCGAAAGAAGTACTTTGTAATTTATCTATAAGTTTGTCTCTTTGTTTGTAAGTTTGTTGCAACCTCATGGGGGCAGGGTTCTTGTTTGGAACAATTATTTATTTAAGAACAATGCATTACAACAAGAAAGCAATTAAAATATTTGAATATGGATATATTATCTGTGTAGGTACTTGGAGCAGATGTGAACCATTGGGAAGACCCCATATGGGGTCCGATTAAATTTCCTATCTCTTACGTTTCCGTGCTTTTCGTGTATTTGTCCTACTTGTTAATTGTCTATGTGTGCAGTCTTCGTCACAGATTTCAACGCAAATTACTGTGAAAGTAACATACAGGGTGCTAAAACACACATATCGAAGCCGCAAGTGTACATCAAAGTAAATAAGAATATTTAAAAATAGTTGCTAGGAAACGACTTTTATTTATCGTTTTTTTTATTATTAGTAAATAAGAATATTTAAAAATAGTTGCTAGGAAACGACTTTTATTTATCGTTTTTTTTAATTATTAGTAAATAAGAATATTTAAAAATAGTTGCTAGGAAACGACTTTTATTTATCGTTTTTTTAAATTATTAGTAAATAAGAACATTTAAAAATAGTCGCTAGGAAACGACTTTTATTTATCGTTTATTTTAATTATTAGTAAATAAGAATATTTAAAAATAGTTGCTAGGAAACGACTTTTATTTATCGTTTTTTAATTATGTTATTATTTTTTACAGGCAAAAAATCGCGTGTAACAAATTGTACGTGTGTCTAGAGGGTACCTACAAGTAGGCGGCCGGAATCCAGGAGGCTAAATGTCTAATTTTAAAATCTATCGCAATCCCTTTCAATTCGTCATTTGAAAGATATTTACATGATAAATATTAAACAAGAAAATATACTAGAAAAAAGCAACTAGTCTCATGTCTGACGACAGGGCGACATGAGACTAGTTGCTTTTTTCTAGTATATTTTCTTGTTTAATATTTATCACATAAAATTAGCATTGTAAAATGCAACATTAAAAAGTTATAGATATTTACATAATTGAAGCCGTCACTATTTGAAATTTGAATGGGATTTGGGACGCGTTTTGAATGAACGAAATTGAACTGTCTAAGCAAAGTGACACACGAAAATATCTTTGAAACTTATGGAGAAGTGTCAAATGAAATGTCATTTGAAACATCATTCGTTCTGAAAGGGATTGCGACTATAAGTTACACAATTCCATAAGTCACTATCACAATCACAATACCTTTGAAAGGGAATGTGGTAGATTTTGAAAATAGACATAAGGGGGTAGGTCGATGGTTATAGAATAAAATAGAATAATATTTATTATTAGCAACACATACCGCACATACAAAAGCAGTAAAGAACACAAATGATAAAATAAAATAAAATAATAGTACATAATTATACTTATGAAAAAAAAAATGAATAGGTTTGTACCTCTGTCAAGTTGAAACCTACTTAGGAACATGAACCACGCGGGTTCGGCCGAAGTCGGCCGCATCAATCCATCCTCACAAACTTTATTTTGTTTGTGAGGATGGATGTATGTTTGTTACTCAATTACGCAAAATTTACTAAACGAATTTGGACGAAATTTGGCACACATACATTTAAAGCCTGGATTGAAACATACAATACAGTTCATTCCTAAGTATATTCCCGAGGGAACGGGTACCACGCTGCGACGCTCCTGAAACCGCGTGAAGTTACTAGTAGGCCAGTAAAATTATGATAATTCGTCACCCATACCTAATGACGCAGACTGTTAATATCAATATAATATTTATTGTCTTCAATGCGATTTACTTTTCAACGGTACAGCATCAAACATACACCTGTTGACAGTACTTATATTTTTTTTTTATTAAAAAAAGTGCTCAAAACTACATTACAACGAACAACGAACAACAACCACAAAACAAATAAGGTAAGCTACGGGATAAATGCATTAAAAATATTTTAAGAGAATTGTATACTGCCGATACGCGTCGCGATCCGAGAGGCGAGACCTACTTTTTCCTTCTGAAATATTGTTACGGGAGAGAACGTTTCTTTTTTTTTTATGAAGTACGGGGAGACTCTTAGCCTTCATCATACCGGCTGTTGAGTATTGATAAGGCTGAAGATGGAAGCGAGCCTCTCCCGGAATCCCCAATCATTGAGGAACTGGCTATCTTATCTCTTACTTCCGGAACACAACAATGCTGAATTACCTATTCGAAGACGGCTGGACCGATTGGAATGATTCAAACGCTATTACATCAGGTGTGTTCCCATTTTGGGATATCATTTTTAAGGTTTTTAGGGGCAAAAAACGAAACCCTTATAGATTCGTCATGTCCGATGTATGTCACAGCCACTTTATTCCAAAACTATGAGGATTCCACAGTTGAAACTTGGTAGGTAGATGTATTATAAAAAAATATAACTACATATTAAGGGGGGCTTCCCATACATGGAACTTAAACTGTAAATATTTTTTTCATCAAACCTATACGTGTGGAGTATCTATATATAGGTCTTTAAAATTTACATTGAGTTTCCGAAAACAGTTTTTTCTCAAAGTCAACCATTTGAATGATATACGCTTTCAAAGTGGTAAAAAATGTGACCCGAAAAAAATTTTTAGAAAATCTTGAAAAAGGTGTAATAAATTATAAATGACAAGTTTATAGTTCTAATTTTTAGTGTCGGTAAGTGCGGAACTTATTGCACAAATTTCTAGTTGTTTTGCAGAAAAAACATTGCTCTAAATAAATATGCAACTTATGAAAAGTGCTGTTGGAGTGGATATTGATTAAGAAGAAAAATATAATTATCTTAATCCCACCCCACTTGTGCCAAGCTAGGTAAAAATTTAACCCAGAGTTAAGTCCATACGAAAAAAACACTAACTCTGGATAAAATATATCAAGTGGGCCTAAGCTGTAAAGTTTTCGTTGTGAGTCTAGCACGGAAAGCTTTCGAAAAATTATCGAGAAAGTATTCGAATCGTCACGACAAAAAAGATGGGGAAAATTTAGTTCCGTTTACGTCCAGTTGAACGCTGCTCAATATGACGAAAGTTTTGGACGATACTTTTTCATAATAACGAATTTCAAAGTCGCTTGTGGGTGTAAGCACAAGTATCATAAATTTTGGCGCGCTTGATTGAAATAAACCACTTTTCAGGATATTTAGCGCACAGTTTATTCAAACGAGTCCAGATTTAACATATCGTGTATTTTAGTCGGTGGTTCAGACAAATTTACAAACTTCACATCTTTTTAATATCTGATTATGCTTACTCATACCATTATTAAATTGATTATTTGTATCATAAGCGCAAAAAGATACCATATCTAAGATACCGCAAAACATAAAGAGCTGGACAAAGAGATAACAAAACAGTTCGCAAATAAACATTGACAATACTATTGTTTTAATAACAATATAGTTTGCACTGGTAAGTTTTTTTTTATTTTAATTTTTATGTGTCCTTGAAAGCATAATGAAGAAACAGTGTAGAAAGATAAGAAAAACACAGCAGCCCTTGACGAGTTGCTTGCCGGTTCTTCTCGTTACAAGGTCAAAGCATGAAATTGGTCATTACGACCACTTAAGCTAATATTTGCATGCCAATCTGTATACGGCAGAAAACTATTGGATTTATTAATATTGTAGATTATCGCAATGCAAAGTACATACATGGTTTTCCAGCAAATAATTTATTTATTTCTTTCTTTCTTTCTTTCTCCTACCCTAGGATTTTGCGAATTTGCGAACAGCTTTAACTGAGTAGTTAAACCCATTTAATTTAATTTTCCCAAAAAGTATTATTAACACGTTCAACGCCAAGGCAGTATTTACAAGTCTGTAACCATTTGTATAAAATCGCATATATTAAAAAATATCCCATTTTTTTATACCCCAAATACACCGAACAATTTGTCGGGGCCAGGGCTACAAAGTCCCGATACAAATTGTTCTGGACGGTGTATATTCACAGATACACTGGCCTGTGAAGTTGATTATATGCTATATACACTTAATATTATTTTTCTTTCTTTCTTTCTATATGTACATAGGGCGTGTATAACACTATATACACATGGCGCTGAATGTGTTAACTTGACTTTATCCGTTTAAAAAGTTTTTGTAAGGTTTTACACTTTGTCCTCTATCCTGTATTTAATTATAATTTTGACAAGCGGATCCTCGCGGTTTTACCCGCGTGGTGCCCGTTCCCGTGGGAATATCGGGATAAAATATAGCCTATGTCGCTCGGGAGAAATGTAGCTTTCTAATGGTCTAAGAATTTTCTAAATCGGTCCAGTAGTTCCTGAGATTAGCGCGTTCAAACAAACAAACTCTTCAGCTTTATAATATTAGTATAGATTTGTTGGAGATGATAGGTACCTCGTTTCATTTCATACATTATAAAACTGATAATTGAATCCGTAGTACCTACCCAATTCTAATATAATTGACTAGGTTTGTTTACTTTCAGAAGCTCCATTTATGTCACATGGTGCAACCATGGAGGTTGATGAAACCAATACGCGATTTAGAGAAGGTAATAAAGAAGCTTTTAATGGCAAAATCCGCTCTTACAGAATAGAACTCTGTGGCATACAGCAATCAACAATAAACGATAATAAAGACAGAATGCGAGCGATACTAAATGAAAATATTAACACCATTGCAAATCATTTGGAAGAAGCCTTAATTAAACATGACACTATTCAGGCAACAATAAAACTCGAAGGGTCACATGATGAATACGATTATAAAACACTTAGTTTTAAAGCTACTAAAGTGCTCGACTCGATAGATTTCAATTTGAACAAACAGATGCATCTGGAAACATTTAGAAATGATATTCAATGGAAATTTGATAGGTATGATTCCAATAACAAAGGGAGCATACATTTCCATCATTTATACTTGTATATTCATGAAATTTTCGTTCAAGGTTTGCAATCGGATGACGATAAGACGTTGATATCGGCAGTCGTAAAGTATATAAACGGGGTTGCTTACCCTGTACAGTTGGATGACATACCGATGATTGAAGAAAGCAACGAATTCAGTATCAACGTTTACACGAAGAAGAGAGGTGAATTAGAAGGTCCCGTTTATCACACGCAGAACCGCAAAAAGTTGCACATCAACCTACTTCTTAGTGAAGAAAATGGAAGATACCAGTATAGCTACCACGATTTTAATGATAAATACCCAATAACATCAGAAGGGCGTCAATTTTGTGATGGTTGCTTCGGTTACTATGATAAGAATGACATTGCTCGTCACCAAAATGAGGAATGCATGAAAGTTAAAACCACGTTTCCAGAACAGAAAAAAGTAAAATTCTGCGATAAAGGATATTCTGAAAAATTGCCTTTCATAGTTTATGCTTATATTGAATCACTAGATTTACCAGTTAAAAATAGTGATCACCAGGAGCCAGAACCACAGAACAACGTTTGGATAACAAATACCCATATTCGGTTGCCCCATAGCTATGGCTATTATATAAAATGCGTCGATGACGAGTTTTGTAAACAAAGAATAAACTGTTGGCAGCAAGAATGCATTCGTAGTTTCACTGAAAAACTAGTCAGCGATTTAAAAGAACAGTGGTCCAAGTATAAAAGTAAACATCCAAAAGCATCTATTAAATACGTGCCTGTCATTCTGAAAAACTTGGAAGAAAATGGTAATTTTCTAGTACAGAATTCTAAATGTTCTACCTTTCTTATGAGAGTGAAAAAGTACCTCGCTGTCATAAAAAAAACGAGTTTTGGTGATGGAGCAAATAGTATTGATATACGCTTTCTAGATTTCCAGGGCTTAACCAATGAATCTCTTAAAGATGCGGTGAAGAAGTTAAAAGAGGTTGGTTTAAAATATATGCCGTTACTTTTCGAAGAAAAGTTTACAGACAAAGTCGAGATGATGAGCAAGAAGCTCTTTTTTCCCCACGATTATATTAAATCAAAAAATAACCTAACGGAACCTAAACTACCCGCATTTCAAGATAAGGATGATTACGAATATGCTCAAACAGTATGGACAAGTTTTCAGTGTAAAAACATTGGTGATTATCTAGATATATTTATCAGATCGGAAATTTACCAAGCAGCAAACGTCATCGAAAACTTAAGAAAATTCTGCATGGAGCACTATGCTCTAGACCCGGCGCATTACTTTACAATAGCTGGATTAACTTGGGACGCCATGTTAAGAATGACAAAAGTGGAGCTGGAACTTTTGGCAGATGTTGAAATGATACATTTTATTAAAAAAGGTATCAGAGGGGGATACGTGCAATGTAATAAGCGACATGCTGTCGCCAATAATAACTACCTGCCGGAATCTTTAAAAAAAGAAGAAGATAAATCTTACATTATGTACTTTGATGCGAATAATTTATATGGACATATGATGTGCCAATATTTACCAGTTGGAGGATTTAAATGGGTTGATGTTGATGTTAACTACAATGTCGCCGCAGATTCGGATGTTGGCTATATCCTGGAAGTTGACCTTTCTTATCCGAGTGAGCTTCATGATAAACATTCTGACTTACCTTTCTGTCCTACAAAAAGGAACGTGTACGGTGCTGATAATGAATTCCTCGTGGCTGATTTTCTACCAAAAACTCGGTACATTATCCATCATTCATACTTGGCGCTTTGCGTCAAAGAGGGTCTAAAGGTTGAAAAAATTCATCGCGTTCTGGAGTTTAAACAAGAGCCATGGCTCCAAAAGTACATCAAGTTTAATATAGATATGCGCACAAAAGCTACAACCAAATGCGAAGAAGACTTTTTCAAGTTGTTAAACAATTGTATATATGGAAAAACTATGGTTAATCCACTTAACCATAGCAAAGTTCAGCTGTTCCATCAATTTGATGATAAAGATAACAAAACAGGAGCTTGCACCATTATAGCCCGGCCTGACTGTTCCAGTTACGCCATTTGTTCCGAATCAACAGTTGCGGTAGAGTTCCAAAGAACTAACCTGGTATTCAGATATCCCATTTACGTTGGATTTTGTATTTTGGACCTAGCTAAAACTCACATGTATAAATTCCATTACAATTTAACGAAAACAGAAATCGGGGACAATTTGCGTCTTCTGTACACGGATACTGACTCGTTACTTTATGAATTTAGAAATGTAGATAGTTACGAATTCGTCAAAAATCATGTCACTGAAAGTACTGTACAAGAAAGCTTTGATACTAGCGGCTATGTTCCAAATAATATTTTCGGTATTACAGAAGTAAATTGTAAAAAGCCTGGATACTTCAAAGATGTATTCAAAGGTGCTTTAGTGACGGAATTCGTCGGTGTAAGGTCAAAAACTTATTCCGTTCAATATAATAGCCAAAATAAAATTTTCACAGTGAAAAAAGCTGTGATGGTACCCAAGCGTCTTAAAGACACGTTTGGTATAGAAAAATACAGAAATTGTGTGTTAAACGACGAGACTTTCTATGGAAATTATAAAAGAGACAGAATATTTGACTACAGCGTATACATACAAGATGGGAGGAGGATTATTCTCTCACCAAACGATCCTAAAAGACACTTAATATCGCATGCAGAACGAAGAGGTAAAGTAGACACAATGCCTTTTGGACACAAAGCTCTTTCTAGTTAGCAAGATACGTCGGTAACATACTTCCTTACATACACTCACGTTATTAATCCCGTGGGGTGTTGGCAGACCATCAAAGGTGCAGATTGAGAGTGTGTAATGATAAACATCTAGTCACTCTAGGGTCTAAAATGTTGTACGGCGGGGCTATTACCTATCTTTGCAACTGCAACGCGACAGCAGAAATTGCGCGATAATTGCTTTACATCACGTATCAACAGTGCGGCTTCTACCGAACAAACGATGAACTACAATGTGCATTCATTTAGTTCCTGTTATTGCTACCAAATTGTTTTTTCCGCTAGCGTTATAGCAACACGCGGCGTCTCAGCCTCGCACCTAGGTAGGAGCGCGAGAGAGTGAGACACCGCTATTCGAACCATCAGCGAGCGATTAGCCAGCAATCACATACGTAATACCATTTTTATTTTGACGTTCCGCAGTGATCGCGCGATATCTGCGCGATAATTGCAAATTTTTAGGTAATAGCCCCGCCAAACCAATAGTAATAGTTTGCGTTTGTATACAATAATATTCAAATATATCTTAACTGGAGATCTAGCAGGGCCCTGTTTCATAAAGATTACAATTGTCAGCGACAGGTGACAGGTGACAATTTGACGATTGTACGTTTATAAAACATTGCTGCTACATGAAAAGCCGACATAATTGTCAAATTATCGCGACAATTCTATAATTTAACGTTTAAAAATACATTTGGTCTAACTTATCTGTAATCGGAAACTCTGATATATTTGTCAAATTGTCGCACATTTTTGATAGGCATTCTTGGTCTATGTCAGGATGAGGAGTGACAGTTATTTTTCTTTTATAAATTGTCACATGATCGAAAGAGTTCGTAATAGGATTTTGTAAAAGAGAACTTTATAATGTATGATTGCTTTTTATAGAAAACCTACCTTCTGCAATGACAACAACAGTCAAAATTGCGTAGATCAGTGACAAAAAAAGTATGTTCGAGCATAGTTGACAAATTGTCAAGTTTTATGAAACAGGGCCTTGGTGGCATATTTTTTGATTTTCTTTCACTTCCAATCTAGCGTGGTTAAATACGATGATTACGATATTCTTTCTGTAATGCGCATGGATAACTGCAATCCTGAACACATTTTGGTTTGCTGACACAATACACATATTTCTTTAAAACACAGTGGTATTAGGGTGTCTCAGTAACAAAAAATAACACTGTTACATTCTATAAGCTTAGACATGTAAACAAACAAATATTCCTGTGCATTTACACGTTTTTAGATTGGGTATTAATTATGCATACTATCTACATTTTCTACATATTTACCAAAAAACTTGAGCTGGATTACTAATTGGTGCGATATTAAATTTATTTTATTTAATCCCTTAGGTATCCCGGTTTTAAAGATTTTGAATTTTTTATAGTTTCCAAAAATCGCAATATTTCGCGCCCAGCTGAGTCTGAAGAAGAGATTCAATTCTTTTTCAGTAAGCAGTTTTTCTTCTACTTTCCTCTAGGCCTTATTTTTGTAATTTTCAGGAGATCTCTATTTTTTTAAGTTGGGAAATTCGTCTCGTATTTTAGATTACTTTGCATTACGTAGCTGGTGACCAGGTGGTGTATCAATTTGTTCATCTTGCTTTCTTTAACCTTTTATAAGTTTCTCTTCAATAGTCTATTCTTCCGACTCCTTTTCATCTTGATCACCTTTAGCTTTATAAGCAATGAAATAAAACAACGTTTACGGATTTTAAGCGCGCTGTATCTCACGAACTAAGATCTAATTGTCCGTACGTTTTTTAAGGTTTTTTGGTTTTCCCGACGTTTTGGCACCATTTCAGCTGCCGTGGTCACGGGATGACTGCCTACTACTATACCTTTTTATAAGCTTTTTAGTGCCTTTCTTTTCTTAGAAACTGGCTCTTCTTTAATATCTTTCTTTTAATCATTAACGCTATGGAAACCTTCTGGCATACCACTTTCCGTTACATATTTGAATTATTGTTTACCTATCGTTGGGAAATACGGACTGCATTAAAAATGATATTGTATTTCTGTCAGATAATTTTATACAGGCCTACTTCTTCTTTTCTTATAAAGTGCTTCTGTTAAGCATCTTCCTCTTATTCTACCTTCTCCTGTAGGTTAAGGTCTCTTTTCTTGATTTTTTCCTGCCCTGACTCTCTTTTTTCTTGGGCTCTTCAAACAGTTCTTCTTCTACATCTTAATCTTTCTCTTGAACATCATGTCATTTTCAGGACATTTCTCTATGTTTCTTTCTAGTTGGGAAATATGTATCGCATTCAAAACTATTTTGTATATCGTGCAGAAATATTTTGCTACAGGTATGGTGATCAGGTGGTGTATCAATCTGTTTCTCTTGTTCTCTGTTACCTTTTAAAAGTTTTTTTTCAATAGTCTATATTTCTGACTCCTTTTCACCTTGATCATCTTTATCTTTATTAGCTTTTTAGTTAATATTAGGGATTTCTATCAGATATTTATTTTGTCACAGTTCTGGTGACAATGTGCAGGTGGTATATCAACCTGTTCTTTTTTATGTGTTTTATTACTTTTTCTTTGTAATTTTTAGAAGATTTCTCTTTTTATTTTGGCCTTTCCTATTTTCTCTATTACTTGGAGCTTCTGATTTTGCAGTTTCATTTGTTGATTCAGTATTTTTTCCGACTTATGATATATTTTAAACATATGTCGCAACTTTACGCCATCCTCTTTACTTGTTGATATTGGTTTATCTCCAGATTCAACTTTTTCCTTCTGATCTTTGTCTGATCTTCTTTTCTTTTCTGATCCCAATCGTCTGAACTTTTTTCTACTGTCTTCATCTATAAGTTGAATGTAGTATAATCGTTGACGATTGTTTTGTAGTAGGATTTAAATATGCATCTATTAATATTTTCCTGTTTAATATAAACATTAAACAGTTTAATTCTTATTTTATTTTAATTCTTATTTTAATATGAAAATACTGTCACATTTTATCGTGCCATATCTACATCAATAAATTCATCAAACTTTAATTTTATGGTGATTGTATTAGGAGTGGTCATATCGGCGACTAAAATCTCGGCACCATTGAATAAACCAAGTTCTGTTATTTTTTTCTTCAAATTGTCTCTGGTTCTTTCCTCAATACTCTTGATGGAAGACATGTAAAGTGTTTTGTTGCGACCATTTATAACTGTAGTGATACCTGGACTCTTCATCAAGTAAGCTTGGTCCTCACATAGTTTAGCATAAATAGATTGCAAAGTGGCATCAGATTCAACCTCTAACACTCTAGTGGTGTTACTGCAAGCCACACAATCAGAGCGGCGTTCTGCATTAAATGTGTATGAATACACACCATCTGCCATATTCAATACCATGTAGTTATTCATGTTTGTGCAGCATGAAGTTGCTAACTTGAATACCTCTGTAGCACATGCAGCAGCAATAGCTGCATTAGTGCTAGCCACAGCTGGGATTATATTCTTCAGCACACCCTGTGTCAGCCGGTAAGTCACATTTGTTATCGCATGTTTGATGGCTCTCTCCTGTGCTTTTTCCAGGACCCAACCAACATGTTGTGGGTCGTCACCGTCCAACTGAGTGGTTGGACCACAAGGGTTCTCCTTGGCCTATTGGATCACTTTCACATATTCAACACAGTGCTCTGGCAATCTTGGTGTATTAGCTATGGTGCACAGTGGAAAAGTCTTCTGTGGTGGGTAGAGATCCAAGGTGCATTCAATACATGCACTCATTCCTGGCAGGATCACTCTTGCATTTCCTTTGAAGCCTTCAGTTCCACCATCCACTAATGGAATGACACTGCTCTGATCTAAGCTTCTGTCATCATTGTATTGTAGCAAAGACATCAGCATTCCATTGAGCCACCTCCTCGCAACTATAGAGTCTAAGCCACAAACAACAATATGGAACTGTCGGTAGAAGCCTTCATCAAGGTCTTGAATTGCACAGTGATGTGCCACTGCTTTGCATCCAGGGATCCTCTTATTAATAAAATCCACAGCACATTTAGCCTTAGACAGCCCTATATCAGTTTTTCTAAACAGAAATTGCCGATTCAAGTTGGACAGCTCTATTGTGTCCATGTCTACTATATGGATAGTCCGAAAACCCATTAAGGATCCTTGAGAAGCTCGCAACCCAATCCTCCAGCACCAACTATGAGGATTTTGCAGCAGCTCATGATGAAGTCTAGTATTTCAGGTGAAGGCTCGAAATCTGGATGGCAAAATGGTCCAGATCGTTCCAAAAGTTTTCGTATATACTGCCACTTTCTGTGTTGATAATCATTTGCTGTTTGAGATTCTCCTGTAGCCATGTTTGCACCTTCACTTAGCTGTATTTATAAAATGGGTATTGATTGGGTATCAATCAGTACCACTATTTTTCTATTTAGGCAAAGTAAAAATTAGGTAGTGTAAATCTTGCAAAACGCAAACACACAGGAAATAGCATTGTCAAATGCAAAATTAAAAAGTTATAAAATGCATCTATTACTTGAATTTTCTTTGTTTTGTCGTCTGTATAATTATTGATGGCACGTAACCTCCTGGTATACTACTCTCCATTGAAGATATGAATTTATGTTAATCTAAAGTTGAGAAATACGTATCGCATTCAAAATTATTTTGTTTTTCTGTCAGATTCATTTTGACACGGTTCAATTTATTATTTTCTTAGAAACTAGTTATTCTTTAACATTATCCACTCTTTTATTACCTGCTTCTGTAAGTTGAGCTTTCTTTCCTTGATTTTTCCTGCACCGGCTCTTTTCTTCTTAGGCTCTTCTTGCAGTGCTTCTTTTACTTCTTTATATTACTCTTAAACTTCATCTTTGTCGTTCGTTTTCGGCAGATTTCTTTTATTTATTTTAGCCTCCCTTCTTTCAGTCTTTTCTTTGGCTTCTGGTTCATTTGCAACTGTTGTTGCAGTCTAATTTACAGCTGATAAAAATGAAAGTAATAAAGATTTTAGACCTATTTTCACCAATAAATCGATTTGTTAATCAGTTGATATTGATATTGATATGTATTTTATTTTAATATATATTATACATATTTATTTAATAAGTTATTATTCTTATTCTCGAACCACACAGGGACCTGTCTGAAAATCAGCGCTTCTTTTTTTATCTTTATCGTTTTTAGGAGCTTTCGTACAGAGTTACATGCCAGCCAAATCGTAACTATAATTTATTGAGGCACTTTATTATGCTAGATAGCTAGCTAGCTAGCGCTGCTGTAGTGCTCAGGTACTGCAAAAGCGCAGCTGAGACAGCTACCCGTTGGCGTCGCATTACTTCTGGTTAATCATAATTATGTTGTTTTATATATGTATACTTTTTGATTTGTTAATCATAATGCTCTTGCTTTATATTGTGTTGAGGACAATAAATATTTTCGTCCTTTCTTTGATGAAAATTGGTTTTGATGTGTCTAGTTACTTTACCTACGAAAAAAAAAATTACGTGCTGTGATCTTAACAATGAATAAGGATCTTACGGTAGACTAGTAGAGACTTTTATTGGGCTTTGTTAAAAAAGTATAAGATTTATAAAAAATGTTTGTACTTTCCAGAAATATTTTTATTAGTAAGTATAATAAATAAATTATTTCTTTAAACGTATTACTTTTGGAGGAAACGTTTCCCATAAACTCACCGGTTGACCGGAAAGTTTCTCGATTGTAATAATAATAATAACTTTATTGACAAAAAAGTGGTTACAATCATATCATGAAGTCTCTGATTCCTGAACTAGGTATAAAAACACCTGTATCTCAGAAAATCAGCGCCCTCTTCCAGAGTTATACAATACAAAATTGTGCCAAAAAGATAGTACAAAAAGGAAAACAATTATTTTGTACTACCTACTCTATATTTAAGTATATATTTTTTTATATGTAGCGAGCTGTTTTATTTTTTTATTTAAAAAGTATTTTATTAAGCTGTTAATCGTTTAATTTTTTTGTTAAATAAATTATTTTCAAATAGGTATATCGATTGTTTTATTTTAATATTACAATCAATCCTTCTTACCCGTGCTATCTGAAAGAGCGATTCAATTGCGCCAGAGATCCCGGGTTCGATCCCCGGACAAGACAAATATTTGTGTGCATGAACATGTCTATTTGTCTTGGTCTGGGTGTTTAATATGTATATTATGTATGTATTAAAAAAAGTATATAAGTATGTTTATCCGTTATCTAGTATCCATAACACAAGTTCTTCATGAAACTTAACGTGGGATTAGATAATTGGTGTGATTGTATGCGAATATTTATATTTATTTATTTATTTAATTACCTCTATTGTTCCACTTCCCATTCACTCAGGTCATTCTTATGCCCGTCCATCAGACCACCTTTTATAACAGTTCCTTTACTGTTCAGGTCATCCGACCGTGGAATTCACTGCCTGTTCAGATAAGACAGGCTCAGTCTCTGAGCGTCTTTAAAAATGAAGTGAAAAAATATTATCTTTCCCTAATAACTATACCTTTTTTTTTTTTTTTTTTTCGAGGGGGAAATGCGCCTTATGCATACCCTATCGCTGGTGGGCCATAGGGTTATGTGGGGCTCTCCTTTGGTAGGCATACCCACTAAAATCCCCCCGGTTTCCGGCTGCATATCGCCAGGATTGTATAAATGTGGGGCCGTTGTTGCAGTCTCCACCACAATCCTGGGCGACCTTTACTTGGCTTCCCTGCGGGGATCCTTCCCAGTCCGACGCGTCCCGACTCGCTCTCCCTAGAGAGGGATGGGGAGCCCAGTCGACTGTCTACTCTAGGAATAAATAAATGGCATCGCCGTTCTCCGAATCGCACCACCTCCTAAAGGGGAATGAGGTGCGCATAAAGCCGTCTCCTTCGCCCAAGCCTCCTTCGTCGGAGCCGATTCGCATGAGCGTTGGCTTCGCGGATCCGCTCCGATGCCTCCTTTTGCGAGATTATGTCTTCGCAAAAGGAGACTGCAGCATCCCAGGATCTATCGGTGGCGAGCATGGCCCGCATCATGCTCAGCAGCGAGAGATCCCTTCTCAACACAGTGACCAGATCCCTACGCTGCGAGGACCAGGCAGGGCACACCTGTAAAGTGTGCTCCGCGCTGACCACCGCCGCGCCACAATGATGGCACTGTGAAGTCGCCTCCCTTCTTATCCGACACAGATACTTTCCGAAACATCCATGTCCGGAAAGAATCTGCGTCAGCCTGAAGGTCAGCGACCCATACCTCCGTCCACACCACTCTCTGAGAAGAGGGCGAACGGCATCGATCGTCCGCCTCCCGGCCTGGTCCCCATCCAGTCTCTCTTCCCAGGTGCGCATCAGCGACTCCTCGGCCCTGCACCGTACCGCCCCTCTCTCTTCTGGGGTCACTCTATCGCCCCTGGTCAGAACCGCTCGTCGCTCCAGGTACACCTCCCTGAGTACCTTAGCATCTAGCTCCCAAGGAGGTGTACCCGCCAATACACACGCCGCCGTAAAAGACATGGTCCGATATCCACGGACTATTCTAATAGCCATGGCCCTTTGTGGCCTACGGAGAAGACGATGATTCGCGACGTTTAACTTGTCGGCCCACACTGGTGCCCCGTAAAGGGCCATGCTCCTGAGTGCAGATGCGAACAGTCTTCGGCACCTATCTCCAGGCCCCCCGACATTCGGCAGAACTCGCGCCAACGCACCGGCCGCCTTCGCGACCTTTGCGGCCAGTTCTTTAAAGTGAGCTTCAAAGCTCCACCGCCCGTCTAGAACTAGACCCAGATTAAGTATCTGGGTCTAGTTCTAGACGTTCTAGTTCTAGTTATTGACGGTTGCAACGGAATTCTTGCGCCATCCACCGTTAGAGTAGCTCCCGCCGGGGGGGCGCTGCGCTGACTATGAAAGACAACAGCCTAAGTCTTCTCCAGCGCGACATTCAATCCGAGGATCCTTATCCTCTCTATGACAAGAGAGGATCCCACGCCCGCCAGCCTCTTGGCCTTCTCAAACGTCTCGCCTCGGGCAGTAACAAGAGTATCATCTGCATAACAGATGACAGTCATCCGGGGCAAGAGCACCCCTCTCAGAAGCCAGTCATACCCGATGTTCCACAGGAGTGGACCAAGAACCGACCCCTGTGGAACACCGCATACCATATCTCTCTCCACTATATTCCCCTCACCAGAGGGGTATACCACCTTTCTACCCTGAAGGTAGCTGCCGACAATGGCCACTAAATACGGCGGCAAACCGTGGTACAGGAGCCCATCTCTAATGACACTGAAGGGAAGCGAGTTAAAGGCGTTCCTTATCTCTAACGACACCGCTATAACCACTTCCCCTTGCTCCGCCGCTCCCTCAGACAACTCTCTAAGCGCCAGTAGCGCATCCACGGTCGACCGCTGCCGCCTAAATCCATATTGATTTACCACAAGGTCGGGGCCTACTGTTTCGAGATGCTGGACTATGCGGTCTGCGATAATTCGCTCCAGCATCTTGGCGGGCTCATCTAGAAGCACCACTGGACGGTAGGCCGATGGAGAATCCAGAGGTCGTCCCTCTTTCAGTAGGAGACATAATCGCCCTCTCTTCCAGCGCTCTGGGAACTCTCCCGACTCCAGACAATCTGTGAACAGCTCGCGCAGCGTCTCTCCCAGGTGTTTTAAGGCCGTGGGCAGAATTCGGCCCGGGATGCCATCCGGGCCAGGTGCCTTCTTTTTCTGCCGGAGACGGTCGATCACTCCCTCTATCTCAGCTTCAGTCACCGGCGTGAAGCCCGATTCTAACTCTCGAGGGCTCTGTGGAGCAATCAAGGGAGCCACCAGCGGGGGATATGAGGGGAAGAGACCCTCCACGACGCTTGATAAGAATTCCGGCTCCATAGAGTCCATCGGAGGTGCCTGGTGCCGAAGCTTATTCCTAACCATGCGGAAGGGACGCCCCCACGGATCCGCATCAAGACTTGCAAGAAACTCATCCCACGCTTGAGATTTGGCTCTGACTATACCCGTCTCAAATCCCGTCTTTGCTTCACGGTAGGCCGTCAGAAGATTCTGCTCCTCTGTAGGGCGACGCCTGCGACGCCTTCGGCATCGCTGCAAGGCCCGTCTCGCCCTCAAAGTGGCGGCCCGGAGGGACTCCATCTCCTCCGACCACCAGTACAGCTGGTCCTTCGTCGGGGGACCGTACCACCGGGGCATGGCAGCGTCGCAGACCGCGGTAAGGGAGCGATTAAATTGCTCTACCCTCTCGGTTATGTCTCGCCCCCTTCCTCGTGAGTCTTCACACCAGGCCTGGACGATCGCCTCCTCCTCCGCACGGTTCAGGTTCATGTTGGTGATAGACCACCTGGGAAAGTGATAGTCGGCCGGGCGTGTTCTCGTCACATGATTGCCTTCCCGAGGCATGACTCTGTAAACGATGTACCGGTGATCAGACATAGTCAGGGGTTCCGTCAAAACAGCCCAACCCTCCACTCTGAGGGCCAGTGCGGGTGTAGCTAAGGTTAGGTCCACCCTGGATCCCCCTGTCCCCCGAACACATGTGTAGGTTGTCCCCCTGTTCAGAATGACTAGTCCCTCCGACATCGCCCAGTCGAGGACGACGGTGCCCTTCGGCGTTGTTACGCGGGAGCCCCAAGCCGGATGTTTGGCATTGAAATCCCCCGCCACAAGGACTTGCATTGGGGCCAGACGCCGGAGTGCGCCACCAACGAGAGCCACCCATCTCTCCAGCTCGTCTATTGGTCTGTTTGGGGAAAAGTAAGTGCCAATAATGGCGATATCTCCCCAGACTGCAGCCACATAACCCGGTCCTCTCTTCCTTATTGAGAGAGGAGGGGAGTGTCCAGACTTTTGGGGGACCAGTAGAGCGACAGTACCGTTCTCGTCCTCCGCCCAGTTGCTGCGCTGAGGCACACAATATGGTTCCGACACCACGACAAAGTCAGAGTCGTATTCCACAGCTTGCTGCATGAGGAGGTTCTGTGCAGCTGCGCAGTGGTTAATATTCGCCTGGAGAAAGCTGAAGGTCTGTCTAGACATTCGGCGTTGTCTCAGCTATCTCCATGGCAATGGCCCCTTCATTTGCCCCCTTTGACTTAGGGAGCGACTTGGCTCTAACCACCGGTGGGTGGCAGCGTCTCCCACCCATTACGTGCGCAGCCGGCAGCTTTGCTGCCAGACAAACTGCGGACTTGGGTTCCGCCGCGCATTCCGCCGCCTTGTGGCCGTCCTTGCCACACCTGTACTAATAACTATACCTAATTGTTCATTGGTTTGCAGACATTGATGTATAATATTTAATGATTATATAAGTTTATAACTATATGTTTATTTATAACAAAAATTTATAATTGTTTCCGTCCATTATTATACGCCCTGCTTGCTTTTTTTCTGTCAATTTCTCCATACTGTGTACTGTCTGGAAGAGATGGCTTTAAGCGATAAGACCGCCCTTATAACGCTTCAATTTATTAAAACTTTATTGTAAATGTAATATGTACATGGTGTTATAATAAAGAGTTATTATATTCAAATGTTGAATCAAAGAGTCAAATGTTGAAATATATGAAATCAGAATAAAATATCACTAATGTCCTTAATACTAAACAGCAAAAAAAATATATATAAGTAGGCTAAGTAACAGCCTAGACTGAAAAAATTATATGGATTTTGGTTTTGATTGTGAAATAAAGCTATTATTTGTCTATCTATCTATTTTATGGATAGACAGTGAAATATCATAGAAAGACACACAGAAAGTATTAAAGTAACATAAATACATAAATGTACACGTACGAAAAGTTCACCTTGGAGTTATTAGTAATCGCTGATATATTTACAGCTCGGTATCAAGATAATGCTTACCTTATCGATGCATTTGATAGAGTTAACGTATCTCTGAAGGCCATACGTTGTGAGTGCTATTCATAGATATTGACACAAAGGAAAAATAGATAGATAAAATATTTATTCAGAAACCACTACAGCACATAACAACCAAAATACATTTTTGAGGCATTACTTAGATTAGAAAGAAAAGAGAAATCAAACAAAACTTCAAACTAAGACATTCAGCTTAAAAGTAATATACCGGGGTGTGCAGCAGCGGCAGTCTGAAAAGGTACTCAGCTCAGTGTTGATGGTTCCAAGGAACCAGACACTGATTTTCAGCTGCGTCCCTGTCATCGTTTGGTCCCAAGCAAAGCAATAACACAATGCAAAAAAGTGTACTTAAATACATACACATACCGTCTGGGGCCTAGAACCGGGGATAATATTAAAAACGGAGGCTCTTTATGTTCCTAGGGTTCATTAGGGTCCTAACTAATTAAAACCTAAACTTTACTTTTTGATTTTTTCTAACAAACTTAATCGTGAATTCAATATAATGCAAACAACAGTACCGCTCAACTTTTCGGAGCTACTCGGAACGTCTTTTTGACAATTTATGTGTCGGCTGATAGTAAAATAATACTGTCTGACTTACTATCGTAATTCATGAATCCATGTAGGTATTGTTTTCTTTCTGGAGTGTTTTTTGCACTTAAAGCCATTTTCACATAAATTGTGTAAATAAATCCAATTCGATTACTTAAATTAAAATCAATTTAAACTGAAACCAAAGAAATTCCCATGACAATATTCTGACTTTACTAATCAAAATATTTCTTTTGAATTTACACTCTTTAAACACTATGATCTTCTTTATAAAAGATCATAATGTAAAAAGCGTAGAATCCATGGAATTATTTAGTACTACGTACTAGTACTAAATAATTACATGGCTGAATCTACTTGGTACAAAGAGTATACTTGGTATTGATTGACATAACATGTCATGCATGATGGATAAAATTATAAACAGATTTACTGTCATTGCGATAATTAATTTAATAAAACTAATTTTAATTAGTTTGAGCTGTGGGAAGTAGCAGGGGCTGTTGCTATTCAATGAGATAAAGGTAAATTTTCTAATGGATAGTGATATCGTGATGTTTTGCGGTAAGTTTTTGTTGTCCCCTGTACCACAATTAGTTCGCAACGTTAGCGATAATATCGTTTTGGAATACTACACTGATTATGAATCGTAACTTTAAATTCTTATTGTGAGTAATGCATGGGTTTTGATTAGCTGAAATCTTTTCAGAATAAATACTAATACTCTATAGAGTCTGTATTTTCAATATTTTCCCCGATTATGAGCCCCACGCGGTATAACATACACACATAATTTTAAAACCAAGAAATGCATATAAAAAAGATAAAATATAAAAAATACTTAAATATAATTTAAGCAAGTAATACATAAAGCACAGTGAACAACAAATAGCAACAAAATTATGATCATAATATGACTCAACAACAATAACATTAATATTAGTTTTAAAAACTCCCACCTAAATACGAGAACTAACTAGACATAAATATGAAGCTCTTAAAGTTAGTCATTGACTAATCCTAGTTTCTGTCTATTTAAAAATTCAATTTTGAGATTTAAGATAAAGGGTGAATTTTAATAAACCGCATAGAAAATTATAAAGGCATTCAGCTCTGTACACACGCTTTTTCACGTGCAAATCATCTTTTGTGTAATGTCCCGGCTACGCGCAACTCGTATTTAAAAGCATGCCTGCACGACGGAGCGTTTTGTGCAGACAATGCCCTCAGGTAAGACAGAGCGGGTAGCCGGCCATGTCACCAGCACCCCGACCGCCTTACGGTATAGCTAGTGATATAGCTATAGCTATCAAACTTCAAACTCTCATAAAGCCCTTCAACGATAGGGCTTTTGTCTTTTTTTATTTTTTTTTATTGACGACGTGGA
Source organism: Chrysoteuchia culmella (assembly GCA_910589605.1). NCBI lineage: Eukaryota > Metazoa > Arthropoda > Insecta > Lepidoptera > Crambidae > Chrysoteuchia > Chrysoteuchia culmella. Next base: position 3,752,796 of record OU342669.1, read on the forward strand.
GACTCTTAGCCTTCATCATACTTGCTGTTAAGTATTGATAAGGCTGAAAATGGAAGCGAGCCTCTCCCGGAATCCTCAATCATTGAGGAACTGGCTATCTTATCTTTAACTGCCGGAACACAACAATGCTGAAAACATTGTTGTTATAGCGTCAGACTTAGATAAGATGGAGGCGGACTTACAACAAGTCCTACCACCAACCTAACCGAATACAATATGTACCCCCGCTGGGAATTGAACCCGGGACCCCTGAGTCTAATACCGGTGGTTGTACCACTAGACCACAGAGGCGGCTTAAAAGAGGCGGTTTTTCTTATTCTTACATATTTCTATTCATCTATTGGATTCACTATTGCATTTTCAGTATGAAAGTGATAGCGTCAGCGAGAGCCCTTGTAGAGGGGTTTGAAAAATCGTTAGCTATAGCGATAGCACAAGCTATACTGTTAGTCGGTCGTGGTGCAGAACTGTAGCAAAATATATCTCATATGGAAATTTTATTTCTAGTTTTAATTGTTAAACCCAACTTTTACTTCTGTATTTGCATAACAAATGTCTGAAATGGACAACGAAGATACAGATGCAGATAATATGCATCTTGTGAAACCCAAAAGGGAAAAGAAGAAATTGGTACTAAGGTTATAACTTTTTAATTTTGCATTTTACAATGCTATTTTTATGTGATAAATATTATACAAGAAAATATAGTAGAAAAAAGCAACTAGTCTCATGTCGCCCTGACGGTACTAAGATGGCAGAAAATGATGCAAAAGTTATGTACAAGGCTTTTATTATAAACATGCTGTGCCCGCAACTTCGTTCGCGTGAGAACCGGAACATCGTTTGCAATCTTCCCGACCAAATTGTTGGTAAGGCAGTCATTTTAACCAAATTCAAAAAAAAGGAAGAGGCTATTGAGTCGCTTATATTTTTTACTTTTTGAAGAGAATACTTAACGCATGATACCATTTAATTACATTCTTATCATCTTATCGCCTCTATTAGAGAAGCTCATCAATTCGTCAGTACCTACGTACTTCCCTATATTTTATAATAGGACTAAAAGTACCCACCTATTAAGAAAGAATGATCTATATACTTAATTCAGGTTCGCAAAATTAGTGACGACTCGATAGGGACTTTGGCGCGTAGTACGCGGCCGAGTAAGGTATCAAATTAAAGGTACTCGAGTCTATTTGTTCCGAAAACTATAAAATATACAAAATGTTAAACGTGATGATCACAAACTGCAATTAAAAAGTGTCATTATTTTCGCATAATTTGGATTTTTTCGTCGATCGACGAACCCGAGTATCGGGTTGTAACCGCCCTAGTGTAATGTTTAGGAGAAAAATTGTAAAACTGAAAAGACAAAGGCAACAACTGAAATTATATTGTAATATTAGAAATTGTAAGAGATTAAAATTGTATAAAGAAGTAATGTATAACAAAAACAGAATACCGTCATTAATGTAATATAAGTTAAAGAAATATTAATCAATGTAACATCATGTAAGAACGTGGTTGTTGTAAAGCTACACTTTAAACTAAAAATAAAACAGCTCAGAATACGTTTATTTACCCCTTGAGTAAAAATAGAATAGTAACAAAAAGTACGAATAGGCGGGAATCCCACCCGTTAAAGTATAAAAGATGACGAACGAAAGAAAGAACAAAAATGCGGAATAAAAGTGCGAGAGGCATAGATGATAGAACTGGAGTGAATGAGAAATAGTTAAATAAGGTCCTGGCGAACCATGGCCGGGGAACAGTAGAAATAAAAACAAAAAAAAAACTTACTACTATAAACCGCATCAAAGTCGGACTATGAATTTGGGTTTTGCTCCAACAAATTGTTACTGCATTTACTGATTATACTGCTTTCAAGTTTACTGCAGCGCCTCCTGGTGAATTGTCACAGTAACACTTATTTATGAACATTTACCAATCAAACCCGCAACCATCACTGTAAACCGTTTCAAAATCGGACTAATAAACTATACAATCCCGCATCAAAACTGTCACTTGTATCTAATAATACCTTTATGATGTGTATTAAAGTTTATAATAAATTGCCAGAAGAATTTAAAGTTTTGAAATTTACTAATTTTAAGTCATCAATAAGAAAATGGCTTGTGAACAAATGTTTTTATAGTGTTCAGGAATATTTAAATTATAAGTAGCTTAGTTATTCGTTAGATGTAGTTATTCTTTAAAAATGTTTTTTTTATTTTTTATTTACTTTTGAGGCCTTTGTATTTGTATTTTTGTGTATATATCTGTAAAGGTAGGATTAAGTGATACTTTTATGATAGACATTTATATCTGTTTATGTGACCTTAAATCCATACACAATAAAGAACTTACTTACTTACTTACTAGTGGTTTTGGAGATAAATGGTAACATTGGTTTGCAAAACAAATGTTTACTGCACCGCCCCTTGGTGAGTGGTCACCGTAACACCTATCTAAGAACATGCACCAATCAGACCCGAACCCATCACTGCAAACCGCATCAAAATCGGACTAGTAGTTTTGGAGATAATTGGTAACATTGGTTTGCAAAACAAATGTTTACTGCACCGCCTCTTGGTGAGTGGTCACCGTAACACCTATCTAAGAACATGCACCAATCAGACCCGAACCCATCACTGCAAACCGCATCAAAATCGGACTAGTAGTTTTGGAGATAATTGGTAACATTGGTTTGCAAAACAAATGTTTTCTGCACCGCCCCTTGGTGAGTGGTCACCGTAACACCTATCTAAGAACATGCACCAATCAGACCCGAACCCATCACTGCAAACCGCATCAAAATCGGACTAGTAGTTTTGGAGATAATTGGTAACATTGGTTTGCACAAACAAACGACCTTTCACCCCAAACGCATATACCGTCTCCGTACCGTCGTTGGTAAATAAACACAAAACTTTCACGTTGATTCACAGTATAGAAAATAGGAGTAGAAAAGATATTGTACTAAAAGTACCTAGGACAAAAACTGTATTTGCTAAAATGCAATACGATGCTTAGTAAGTTCGTATAAATAATAAAACTAATATATATAGTAAAACTTATCATGGCTGTAAATTTACATTAATAAATTGGATTAAAACTCTCGATTATGAAGAAACTGAATTCATCCTAAAATAGTTATCTGTTTTCAGTACACACACGCACGCAAACACACCCATACAACTCACATAATATTATGTAAAACTAGTACTTAGAACCTAATTTGTAAAGCTTTGTTTCATAAATTAATTTTATTTCTTTTTTTAGTCAAATATCAGAATTTCTGCTATAAAGAGCGGAGTCTTCTGATACAAGTATTTTTATGCTTAAAAGAAGACTGACCATTTGCTATTGTTGTAAATGATATTTGAACGTAAATAAATATTTTTGAGTTTGACAATAACCAAATTTAATTGGTGACTTCAATTACAAATTACTTGAAATTATTGAAATGTAATTCAATTACAATTGCATTTTTTTATTGTAAGTAATTGGTACAATTAGAATTACTCGATATGTTCAATGTTTTTCAATAAAATAATTAGGTAAAAATTTTTTTTCAAAGGTACGAGACGCTAAAAATTTTTCTGCCAAGCGCAACACTCAATTTTTCACCTCACGACAGCGAGAAAAATTTTAGGTTGTTTCTGCGGTCAACTTCCGGTAAAAAAAACTTTTAACAAAAAGTTTAATCTAATTATATCTTATTCTTGTTGTTTTAATGATATAAAAAACTAAAATAATAAAAAAGGGATTTTAAATTATTTTATCCTTTGTCAATTACGTTTTAACCGTCGCACACTGGGGTCTGTTCATACAAAGTGTTGCTCAAAAGTAAAAAAATAAATAAAATGCTATAAAATCTTTATTTAAATTGAAATATCAGCCATAAATGAAAAATAAATAAAATAGAACATTATATTTCATCATCCGAAGCATCAGACTCGTAAGAAAAGGTTACTAATTCCTCTAAAAGCATTTCTGTAACTTCAGGATCAAACGGTCTTCTTTTAACTCCTTGCGAAGGTCTTAAATTTGTTATAACAGGGTCATACGAAATAAGTAGACGATGAAATATATCTTTTAAGTTACTCTGTCTTGAGGTTTTTCGAGAGAAGCACTCCCTATATTATTTTAAAATCCTTATTTCGCGATTCCTGCGCTTCTTTACTTAACTGTCCAATCGGTAGCAAACAATTTGATTACATCACCGTGAATTAATATTTTGTGCAATGTCGTAGTCATTGGGTACCAGGGATAGAGAGTGACATATAATTCCGCGGTATTGAGGCAAAATGATTTGAACATATCGGTATCGATTTTAAAACCACTTGATATTGTTTGTAATATTATATAAAGGTTATGAATTAAGGTCTGATCAATACCAGTAATTGATGCAGATAGTTGACTATTTTGGAAAAACTTACGAGCCATATTTCCGTCATTGGTGTTCCCGTAACCTGGTTTGGGCTTATCGACAATTAATGACATGTGTTTTTTAAATTCAGCTTCTATTCGTTTTTTATTTTCCTCCACTACTCTTTCGGTTTCTTTATTAATACGCCAAGATTGTGTCGGTAATTTATAGGCCAAGTGCAACAAACATTCAAATAATCGTATCCAGACATGAAGTACCGAGATGCCAAATGACAAATATTCACTTTTTATCGGTTTCTCCAAAATAGCCGCTAAGTTGTTAAAATCCTTTGACGTAGCTTCACATAAATAGCAACGTAATGTAGACTTACACCCATATTCTAAGTCGTTCCTCCAAAACTTACTCGTCCTCGACTTAACGTAACCTCATTGAAAACCTCTTCGAAATACTCCTCGAAATCGGTATTCTAAGTCATAACTCCGTAAGGACCTGGAGGAGCCAAAGAGTACGTAGCCACTCCGTGTTAGGCCTAGTGCACACTACCATTTTTACCCACGACGAGGTTGAGTGGAGTGTAAAAAGTTTTGGAGGAACGACTTAGAATATGGGGGTAAGTATAGATAGTAAGTTAGATACAACAGGAAGTAGGTCTATAGTTATTCACGTCATTTTTGTATCAGGAGTAATAATCGATGGTTTTAATACGGCTGCGAAAGTATCTGTTCTAAAGCATACATTATCTGCGTTCGTCATCTAACCTTTCCCTAGAATTTCCTCGCCACTGTTCCGACTTTGTTACCTATTCCTTCTCTGTGCATGCAGTTCGGCTATGGAACTGACTGCCCGAGGGCATCAGAAAGGCTCAAACTCTAAGATCCTTTGGCGATCAAGTTAGAAATCATTTCCTATCACTCCCTCTTAACTTATAGTTTTTTTATCCCCATCACTCTCTCCTAGCTAATATGGTCTATTTATCTCCCTATCACTATTTATGTATGAATATATACTTACTTACGTACATCCCGTGGCCACGACAGCTGTAAAGGTGCCGAAACGTCGGGAAAATAAAAAAACCCCTAAAAAACCAAAAAATACGGACAATTACAACTTAGTTCGTGAAAATATAGCGCGTTTGATATCCGTAGAAGTTGTTTTATTTCAATATACTTACTTTTTATCTTATTTCACTTTCTTTTTGCACCCATTCCCCTATTATCCTTTATCTATACTCTCTGTCACCCAAGGTTGCCTGGTAGAGATTGCTATGTAGCGATAAGGCCGCCTATTGTGTGTTTACTGTCTTGTTTTTTGTCTCCTTTGTATTGTATTTCTTTGTAACTATGTGCAATAAAGTTTATTATTATTATTATTAAAAAAGTGAGTGCAATGCAACCGCCTCTGTGGTCTAGTGGTACAACCACCGGTATCAGACCCAGGGGTCCCGGGTTTGATTCCCAGCGAGGGTACATATTGTATTCGGTTTGGTTGGTGGAAGGACTCGTTGTTAGTCCGCCTGGCCACCATCTTATCTAAGTCTGACGCCATAACAACAATGTTTTCAGCATTGTTGTGTTCCGCCAGTTAGACATAAGATAGCCAGTGCCTCAGTGATTGAGAATTCCGGGAGAGGCTCGCTTCAGCCTTATCAATACTTAACATCAGGTATGATGAAGGCTAAGAGTCTCCCCGTCGTTCATAAAAAAGAAAAGTGTCAAAAACGGAGATAACTTCATGTCTTATTAGTTTCAGGTAACCGGTTGAAATATTATCCCAAATCAGATGTTAGATTGATTATTATGGAATTTATTTCTTCAGGATCACTGTCTTAGAGTCATAGTCTGGGATTGGTCAGCAGATAGCTATAAAATACTTTTAGACAAATCTTTGCCTATACTAGCAAAACATTCATTAAAACAGTTTACCGAGTCAATAGGTGAAATCCTAATTTTAGTGCGTTCCTCATTAATGTTTATGTTTTTCCAAAGCAATTTATTATTATTCATTTATTCAAATAGCAACTGTCGTTCGTATTTCTTTTTATTTTTATAAATTAGAGCAAAAATTTCTATAGCGTTTAAAAGTATTTTTTTTAATTTCATTACTGGAATCAGTTGTCTTTGAAGATGAATTCGGTTTTTAATATAGTTTAGCAGACCAGGTACTCATTCAGGGTTTAATAATACGATGGCTTTGAGGGTTATTTTTAATTTGAGCCAATCTTACTCATGAAAAGTACACCTACATGTAGTGAAACCATATAATATATTTTCCAAATCCTAACTTATAAGTTTGCTGTGGTCCTCCTTTTCTATAGAATGAATTAACACTTGCAATATATACCTAATTATCCTTATAATTAAACATAAAAGCAACAATCATTGTAAAATCTAATTAATACAATTCTATTAGTTTAGTTAGTTGCTAATTTCAATCTCAGGCCACACGTGGCGACTACGTGGCAAGGCAATGTGGAAACGAACAATGACGTGGTCATCTTTTTCTTCACTTCACTTACTTATTGTTACTTATTATTTCACATCAGTCAATCAAGTACACATTTTCATGACATTGACATGTGCCACAGACCACTATGGATGTAATAAAAATAGTTTATTTTAAACTTTTTATTTTATTTTTTATATATATATAATTTTAGTATAGGTAGAACACGTTGTGATGTAACCAAATCCCGAGGCCCTGCCAGAATAACAGCGTGTTGTGCAGTTTTTTGGACGGCACAGCAACATCGCTGAGGCAGGGTCCTCATTAGTCTCTGATATAATGTGTTTTTTTTTTTTTTTCCTTTCTGTTTTATTAATTAATATTGTTTGTATGTTTTGTTTGTAACCTTTTTGTAATTTCCATTGTGTTTAGGAGACTAATAAAATATTTTCTATTCTATTCTATTCTATTCTATTCTATTCTATTACCTACCCACTTTTTTATTTTGTGTTACTGCATAAAAACACCACTTGTGCAAAGTAAAGCTTCCTAATGAAAGCAATTGAATTAATTGACATTTTAACTCTTGCAATTGTTTAAAACTATCAGCACCCGACAAAATATCGTCTAAAAATGTGCTTTGTCTCAAGGTCTGTGCTGCTAAAGGATAATCTTGACCATAGCGATCAGCTAATTCTATTAGCCATCGAGTAGCCAAGAAGGAAGTGCTTTTAATCCTTAAGTTAGTCAGTTTGTTCATTATTTACTAAAACTTGTCGAAACATTTTTTGTATGTCACAAGACAAAGTATACAAGAAGGTTCTGAACAAAATGAGAATAGCAAAGAGTTCACTCTGGACTACAGGACCATTCAGCATGACGTCATTGAGGGATACCTTGCTCTTGGACTTCATACTGCCATCGAATACTACTCTGAGCCCCGTAGTTTTACTGGTTTCATTTAAAACAGAGTGATGTGCTAAAAAATAAACAGGATCATTATTAACATCATACATACTTAGATCAACTTCCTTGGCATATCCTAATTTGATATATTCATCTAGGAACAACTTATAACGTTCAAACAATTTTGGATTGCACTGAATTTTTTTCTCCTGAAAATGAGTCCCCGAGTCGCAAATCGTTCATTGGAGCTACAAGAGGCATATCAACTTTAAAATGACAGATTGACTAAAACATTTCTCAGCTCTTAAAAAATCCTTTGAAAAGGGTTGCACAATCTCAGGTACCTTTTCAGAAAGCCAAAAGTTTTCCATAATATTTTCAAGATTATTACTGTGAGAAATAGCAAGGTTGTTAACAATATAAATGATACACTATTAATTGGTTGTAGGACACTGCCACCAACAACATAACCAAACATGGTATTTTTCAACACAGGACCATTAGTTAATTTACTACAACCATTTAGTAAAACTTTAAAATAAATATCTGCTCCCAACAACAATGAAATTTCAGAGGAAACATTAAAATATTCATCAGAAAGTTTCACATAATCAGGAATATTCCATTCAGATTTATTTATTTAATGTTGTGGTAAATTAGTAGTAATGAAATCCACCTTTAAACATTTTATTTCAATTTTGATGTCATAGTGACATGAAAACAAAGTTAAATCAAACTACTCAGTGACCTTTGTGCTCTTATTGGCAAACCCAATTATATTATTTTGTTCTACACAAGGTTTTAATCCAAGCTTTTCTACAAGTTTACTATTGGCAAAGGATGCTTGGCTGCCAGAGTCTAGAATGGCTCGTATATAATATAATTTTCCACTACTGTCTTTGACACCAACCTTAACGGTGGGAAGAATAATGTTGTTACATGTTGGCTTAGCCAATAAAGTCACAGGAGGCTCCAATGAAGCATTTGTATGTAAAAGAGTTTTATGATTTTGTTTGCAGTTTTACATTTAAATGAAAATTTAGACTTACCAATGTGTGGCTATTACATAATTTATTTTCCTTTACAAATGGTAGGCGGCTTGCTATGGCACAAGACTTGAACTCGGGACAGCTGAAAATCATGTGGTTAGTCTTACTACAATACCTACACAACATTGGGTTATTGTTGGTTGCAATATTGACTACCTTCTGATAAAATTTGGACTTGTTACTCTCATAGGGAGAACTATCCTCTAACGCTATAGCACGTTTTTCAAGAAACTCTAAAAATTGAGCCATGGTTGGTAATTCATTGGAATCCCTGTCTAATCGATAGGCTCTATTAGTTATCTGATCAAGTTTACGAGTTAAAATAGATATTAAAATCATGTCCCATTTGTCAACAGGTTCATTTAAATTTTTTAAAGCATTGTTGTTCAATTTGGGAAACAAAAGACCTTATAGAGGTTGCTGTGTATAATAGGTAAATCCAAGAGAACGCCTTTATGATTGTTAATTAATCTTGTCTTATTATCAAAACGCTTTTTTAACAAATGAAGTGCCTCGGAGTAACACTTGTTTTCAAGTGGTAAGTTCACTATGACGGCTAAAGCCTCATCTAGCAAATATTTCCTAAGATAATAAAATTTTTGGACATCAGACAATTGCTTATTTCCATCTATGATGGCAGTAAATAAGTCAAAAAATGGTTTAAATTTAGAAAAATCTTTACCGTCAAACACAGGAATTTCCATGCTGGGCAACTTGCAGTTCTGAGTGTTCCCCGATTCAGGTTTTTTGGACTTTACAGCCTGTAGAGCTAGACATTTGATAGCTGCATTTAATTTTGCTAAAACAGAAAAATCTTTTTCTTCCATTGACCCCACCAGCTCCGAATCCTTCTCGTCAAGATTGAGGATATCCAGGTGAACAGACTCGTATTCCTTCATTGTTGTGACTAACTTCTCCTTTTTGGCCTCCAGTAAGTGTATATCAAGGCACGAGGCAAGATCCGCAAGGGATTTTTACCGTGGCTTTAAATTGTCCTCTTTGGATCTTGAGCCTGCTGAGTTCAGCAGATATTGCTGCAGGTGTTGAAGTTGTAGCCATTTTTCCTGTATAATTCTTCTGTCACACGGACGTGCGACAAAATGGCAGCGGGGGCAAATCCAACAAAATCCGAAAAATCCACAAAAAATATTCAATTATTGTTGCTGAAAACTGTAAAAAAATATTGCCGATAGCGACAAATCGCGTTCTTTATAGAAAGAACCTTCAAATAATAGCTTGCTGGCGGCGTGCTCACAAGGTGGCGATGGTGTATCAGTCACTATTTTAAACTTCGAAAAAACTCACTGGCTGTCTGAAGGACCACAAAACGCATGTTAATGAAAAATGCGTTTGAATTAATAACTTGCCTTTTATTTCAACAAGAGATACAATTATATTTTTATTTCTTGAGACACGCCGCCGTCCATTTCAGTTTCTCAAAGAAGAGAAGAGAAAAAAGGGATGCCATCACACACGTACAAAACACCCGTTCAGTGTGGCCAACAAATAAATCTTAAAACTACATACATTTCTGTTTGTATCAAACAATCCTAAAAAAATTTTCATACTTAATCGTCATTAACAAGAATTAAAATTGAAGAAATAATGGAATATTTACCAAAAAAAAATAAATAAATATTTCCATAAAATCACACCAATTATCTAGCCCACGTTAAGTATCATGAAGAACTTGTGTTATGGATACTAGATAACGGATAAACATACTTATATACTTTTTTTTGTAAATACATACATAATATACATATTAAACACCCAGACCAAGACAAATAGACATGTTCATGCACACAAATATTTGTCTTGTCCGGGGATCGAACCCGGGACCTCTGGCGCAGAAGGTGGGGTTAGTACCCCTGCGCCAAACAGGTCGTCATGAAAAACCGTCAAAACCTATCAAGAAGTTTTTATACCTACCAAAAAAGTTTTCATCGGCATTGTGCCCCACGGTCGGATGGCCTGAACAGTAAAGGAACTGTTATAAAAGGTGGTCTGATGGACGGGCATAAGAATGACCTGAGTGAATGAGAAGTGGAACAATAGAGGTAATTAAATAAATAAATAAATATGAATATTCGCATACAATCACACCAATTATCTAATCCCACGTTAAGTTTCATGAAGAACTTGTGTTATGGATACTAGATAACGGATAAACATACTTATATACTTTTTTTAAATATACATATTAAACACCCAGACCAAGACAAATAGACATGTTCATGCACACAAATATTTGTCTTGTCCAGGGATCGAACCCGGGACCTCTGGCGCAATTGAATCGCTCTTTCAGATAGCACGGGTAAGAAGGATTGATTAAAATGAAACAATCGATATACCTATTTGAAAATAATTTATTTAACAAAAAAATAAAAAGATTAACAGCTTAATAAAAGACTTTTTAAATAAAAAAATAAAACAGCTCTCTACATATAAAAAAAATAAACTTGGTAGAAAGGTAAGATTCTTTGTAAAATATAGAATAGGTAGTACAAAATAATTGTTCTCTTTTTAGTGCTATCTTTTTTGGCACAATTTTGTATTGTATAACTCTGGATGAGGGCGCTGATTTTCTGAGATACAGGTGTTTTTATACCTAGTTCAGGAATCAGAGACTTCATGATATGATTGTAACCACTTTTTTGTCAATAAAGTTATTATTATTATTACAATCGAGAAACTTTCCGGTCAACCGGTGAGTTTATGGGAAACGTTTCCTCCAAAAGTAATACGTTTAAAGAAATAATTTATTTATTATACTTACTAATAAAAAATATTTCTGGAAAGTACAATCATTTTTTGTAAATCTTATACTTTTTTAACAAAGCCCAAGTCTCTACTAGTCTACCGGTAAGATCCTTACTGATTGTAAAGATCACAGCACGTAGTTTTTTTTTCTTAAGTTTTGTATTTTTTTGTATTTTTTTGTTTTTTTTTTTATTTTTTTTGTATTTTTTTTGTATATATAGCGAGTGAGGACACCTGGCCGGGCCAAACGTTGCTTTACAAACGTGATCGAATACGATCAGTCTGTCAAGCGCGGCCATGAGCGCTACATGTGCGCTTTTCGTAGATAAAGTAACTAGACACATCAAAATTTTCATCAAAGAAAGAACGAAAATATTTATTGTCCTCAACACAATATGAAGCAAGAGCATTATGATTAACAAATCAAAAAGTATACATATATAAAAAACAACATAATTATGATGAACCAGAAGTAATGCGACGCCAACGGGTAGCTAGCGCTTTTGTAGTACCTGAGCACTACAGAAGCGCTAGCTAGCTAGCTATCTAGCATAATAAAGTGCCTCAATAAATTATAGTTACGATGAGGCTAGCATGTAACTCTGTACAAAAGCTCCTAAAAACAATAAAGATAAAAAAACAACGCTGATTTTCAGACAGGTCCCTGGGTGGTTCGAGAATAAGAATAATAACTTATTAAATAAATATATATATCATCAATAATATATATTAAAATAAAATACCTATCAATATCAATATCAACTGATTAACATATCGTTTTATTAGTGAAAATAGGTCTAAAATCTTTATTATTTTCAGTTTTATCAGCTGTCGATTAGACTGCAACAACAGTTGCAAATGAACCAGAAGTCAGAGAAAAGACTGAAAGAAGGAAGGCTAAAATAAATAAAAGAAATCTCCCGAAAATGAACAACAAAGATGAAGTTTAAGAGGAATATAAAGAAGTAAAAGAAGCACTGCAAGAAGAGCCTAAGAAGAAAAGAGCCGGTGGAGGAAAAATGAAGGAAAGAAAGCTCAACTTACAGAAGCAGGTAATAAAAGAGTGGATAATGTTAAAGAATAACTAGTTTCTAAGAAAATAATAAATTGAACCGTGTCAAAATGTATCTGACAGAAAAACAAAATAATTTTAATGCGATACGTATTTCTCAACTTTAGATTAACATAAATTCATATCTTCAATGGAAAGTAGCAGGAGGAGGTTACGTGCCATCAATAATTATACAGACGACAAAACATAGAAAATTCAAATAATAGATGCATTTTATAACTTTTTAATTTTGCATTTTACAATGCTATTTCCTGTTTAATGTTTATATTAAAAAGGAAAATATTAATAGATGCATATTTAAATCCTACTACAAAACAATCGTCAACGATTATACTACATTCAACTTATAGATGAAGAAAGTAGGAAAAAGTTCAGACGATTGGGATCAGAAAAGAAAAGAAGATCAGACAAAGATCAGAAGGAAAAAGTTGAATCTAGAGATAAACCAATATCAACAAGTGAATGAGGATGGCGTAAAGTTGCGACATATGTTTAAAATATATCATAAGTCGGAAAAAATATTGAATCAACAAATGAAACTGCAAAATCAGAAGCTCGCAAGTAATAGAGAAAAGAGGAAAGGCCAAAATAAAAAGAGAAATCTTCTAAAAATTACAAAGAAAAAGTAATAAAACACATAAAAAAAGAACAGGTTGATATACCACCTGCACATGGTCACCAGAGCTATGACAAAATAAATATCTGATAGAAATCCCTAATATTAACTAAAAGCTAATAACGTAAACATGATCAAGGTGAAAAGGAGTCAGAAAAATAGACTATTGAAAAAAAACTTATAAAAGGTAACAGAGAACAAGAGAAACAGATTGATACACCACCTGATCACCGTACCTGTAGCAAAATATTTCTGCACGATATACAAAATAGTTTTGAATGCGATACATATTTCCCAACTAGAAAAAAACATAGAGAAATGTCCTGAAAATGACATGATGTTCAAGAGAAGGATTAAGATGTAGAAGAAGAACTGCTTGAAGAGCCCAAGAAAAAAGAGAGTCAGGGCAGGAAAAAATCAAGAAAAAAGACCTCAACCTACAGGAGAAGGTCGAATAAGAGGAAAATGCTTAAGAAAGAAAGAAAAATACATTTATTTTAGCATCACACAACGACTACACAAAACAACATTACAAAATTACAATTTACACAAACCATCGTCGCGTGATGCCAAAACTGTGTCCAGCTCAGTGTAAGCAGCAAGCAGAGCTTGCTGCACTGGTATTCTGCTGGACACATGGGTGACATCAAGAACGAGACTAACAGATACAAATTAAAAACATTACAGACAGATCACAAATACAAAACATTTAAACTTATTTCAATGTGGCTGTACGTTTAAAAACGTTAGCCCTACATAGCTAACAGATACATTAAAAATATTAAAATAAGAGAGCCACTTTATAAGAAAAGAAGAAGTAGGCCTGTATAAAATTATCTGACAGTAATACAATATCTTTTTTAATGCAGTCCGTATTTCCCAACGATAGGTAAACAATAATTCAAATATGTAACGGAAAGTGGTATGCCAGAAGGTTTACATAGCGTTAATGATTAAAAGAATGATATTAAAGAAGAGCCAGTTTCTAAGAAAAGCTTTCTTTTCTTAGAAACTAAGAAAAGAAAGCACTAAAAAGCTAATAAAAAAGGTATAGTAGTTGGCAGTCATCCCGTGACCACGGCAGCTGTAAAAAGGTGCCGAAACGTCTGTAAAAGTTGTTTTATTTCAAAGCTTATAAAGCTAAAGGTGATCAAGATAAAAGGGAGTCGGAAGAATAGACTATTGAAAAGAAACTTATAAAAGGTTAAAGAAAGCAAGAGGAACAAATTGATACACCACCTGGTCACCAGCTACGTAAAGCAAAGTAATCTAAAATATGAGACGTATTTCCCAACTTAAAAAAATAGAGATCTCCTGAAAATTACAAAAATAAGGCCTAGAGGAAAGTAGAAGAAAAACTGCTGACTAAAAAAGAGTTAAATCTCTTCTTTAGACTCAGCTGGTCGCGAAATATTGCGATTTTGGAAACTATAAAAAATAAATATAATATCGCACCAATTAGTAAAGCTCAAGTTTTTTTTGTAAATATGTAGAAAATGTAGATAGTATGCATAATTAACACCCAATCTAAAAACGTGTAAATGCACAGGAATATTTGTGCGTTTACATGTCTAAGCTTATAGAATGTAACAGTGTTATTATTTGTTACTGAGACACCCTAATACCACTGTGTTTTAAAGAAATATGTGTATTGTGTCACCAAACCAAAATGTGTTCAGGATTGCAGTTATCCATGCGCATTACAGAAACATTATCGTAATCATCGTATTTAACCACGCTTGATTGAAAGTGACAGAAAAACAAAGAATATGCCACCAAGGCCCTGTTTCATAAAACTTGACAATTTGTCAACTATGCTCGAACATACTTTTTTTGTCACTGATCTACGCAATTTTGACCGTTGTCGTCATTGCAGAAGGTACATAGGTTTTCTATAAAAAGCAATCATACATTATAAAGTTCTCTTTTACAAAATCCTATTACGAACTCTTTCGATCATGTGAGAATTCTTCTTCTTCTTCTTTCTTATTTAATGGCGTGCTCGCGATAAAATTCGCGAATTTTGCTAATGTCAAGTAAATATAGTTAGTAATATAAATAAATTGTACGGTAGATTGAGTTAAAAATGGAGCCTCACAGCACGTGTTATTACGAAAAGAACTCGGGTGAAACTCCCATGTGAGAATTTATAAAAGAAAAATAACTGTCACTCCTCATCCTGACATGGACCAAGAATGCCTATCAAAAATGTGCGACAATTTGACAAATATATCAGATTTTCCGATTACAGACAAGTTAGACCAAATGTTTTTTAAACGTTAAATTGTAGAATGAGGAATTTTCCAAGGTACGTTCTTTAAAAATGTCATAGATGGCGCTGTCCATCTCCTTTGACCTTTGCTAAGACAAAAACAATAAAAAGTAAAAATAAGCATGTCATGCACATTGCACATTTGTGCATGACATGCTTATATTTAACTTTTTTAAATATACAAAAGGATCAACCAACACACCGAAAAAAATATTAACGAATTCAGCGAAATGACCATGCCATAGAGAAATGACATTGAACATGACACTACTAGTCTACATAAAATTTATATATGGTGCCAGGGTTGCCAGATGGCCAGATCGGTATATCGCAGAAAAACGACCCTCAGGTAGCCCAAAATCGCGCAAATCCATTTCTGATTAAAGTAGCCCAAAATCGCGCAGAAACAATGATCACAAACTTCCCTTATTTTAGGTGCTGAACAAATAGGTTTTTAAAGTTGATGTTTATTGATAATAATAATTTAATTGAATAGTTTTATGACCGGTGAACACTAGTCTTTATTGAATTAAAATTTAGCAGTCAGAAAATTATATAACTTATAATCAATATTTTGAGTGCGAGCTTATAGTAGGGGAGCCCACGATGCTAAATGGGGATTTACTTTACTCGAGCGTCATAGTGACCTATTGGGTTGCAAAGCCTAGATGATACGAAGAAACAAAATCTATTTAATGTATACCATATTCATCGGTGGGGGGGGGGAGCGGCTTTAGATATTCAAATATGTAAAAAAAATACTGTTGCATGGGCATACTCGAGCGCGTCAGATATTGATAGCATCAATGTCCTACGTATTTTTAATAATGTACGTATGTTAATCTGATCATTTGCATGATGCGTGTGGACGTACGTAAGGGTTAAAAATGAAAAACAAAATCGAGCGCGTCAGTATTTCTAAGGGGATGTTAAGTGAACCTAAAAAGCTCTCATTCAATAATCTGACGATTTCGATGTGACGCAAACTCGCGGCCATTATTATAATGTGCAAAAAAAATCGCCATTTTGAAATACTCAAGCGCGTCAGATTAAGATATATATGGTTCATCTTTATGTCCAAGGCGTGCTGTGCTGTCTCATCATCTGACGATTATCTAGAGGGATTCGCCTAATCTGACAAAAAAAAAATTTTTTTTTTAATCAATGAACTTAATTAATTATAAAGCTCAGGAAATAGCATGCAAATAAAAGAGTGTATATTTTTTATGTAGAATACTTGTATTTATAAGAAAATATTTAAAAAAATCATTAAAATATTTAAGTTTTTTTATGAATAACGTGTATATTTAATTTTTTGAGAAGGTATACCTGATTCTGCAGTATCCTCAAGAATATCAGGTTTTACGACTACATCTTCATACGCTTTGAGCAAATATTAAACAAGAAAATATACTAGAAAAAAGCAACTAATCTCATGTCGCCCTGACGGGATTCGAACCTGCATCTTGGGAATCCGGCCCAATGCACTAAGCAATAATGCTACAGAGACCTATGAGGACACGTCGATTTTTTCTAGTATAGTCACCTTTCTAAGGTGTTGGCCACCATATTTTATATTATCCTTGAATTATTTCCTTCAAAATAAAAAAAATAAATTAGCCACGCTCGAGGATGTCGAATGACGTTTTTCTTACAACTTTTTAGCCCACCCATTTCTTGACACTGACACTCTCAAATAGTCAAATTAGTGGAATATACACTTTTTAGCATGTAATTAACTCACTCTACCTTAATCTGACGCGCTCGAGAATTTCTGATGATAATTTTTTTCTTACTAATCTAATCCTTTATCCTCGACGGGCGGCCTCATATATGGGGCTCATATTTGGTGGAGGTACTTAACCGGGTACAAGGTTTCCCCCTGTATATTAATCTGCCGCGCTTTAGTAAATCCCGAAATCCCCGCTTGGGCTCAATATATTACTAATACAAAAACGCAAGAACTTTCAATAAAATGTCTTTTATAATTTTGTTCTTACCAGTGAAGTCAAGTAGCCCAAAAATCGCGAAAAAAATTGTCCAACTAGCCAAAATTGCGACCATGGCAAAAAACGTAAAACTGGTCGCAATTTCGGTCGCTAGGTAGCCCAAAATACGACATATCGCCCAATCTGGCAGCCCTGATCACAACAAACAAGAAGCAATGTTGTAGCTTTTCTCTTTTCTGTCAGAACAGAACAAAGGGCTATGCACATGCAGCCCGTAAGTAAATAATTTAGTTAAAGTTACAGGAGATGGACAGCGCCATCTATGAGATTTTAAAAGAACGTACCTTGGAAAATTCCTCATTGTCGCGATAATTTGACAATTATGTCGGCTTTTCATGTAGCAGCAATGTTTTATGAAACGTACAATCGTCAAATTGTCACCTGTCACCTGTCGCTGACGGTTGTAATCTTTATGAAACAGGGCCCTGCTAGATCTCCAGTTAAGATATATTTGAAAATTATTGTCTACAAACGGGCTCGCAAACTATTACTATTTTTTCGGCGGGGCTATTACATAAAAATTTGCAATTATCGCGCAGATATCACGCGATCACTGCGGAATGTCAAAATAAAAATGGTAATGGTACGTATGTGATTGCTGGCTAATCACTCGCTGATGGTTCGTATAGCGGTGTCTCACTCTCTCGCGCTCCTACCTAGGTGCGAGGCTGAGACGCCGCGTGTTGCTATAACGCTAGCGGAAAAAACAATTTGGTAGCAATAACAGGAACTAAATGAATGCACATTGTAGTTCATCGTTTGTTCGGTAGAGGCAACACTGTTGATACGTGACGTAAAGCAATTATCGCGCAATTTCTGCTGTCGCGTTGCAGTTGCAAAGATAGGTAATAGCCCCGCCGTACAACATTTTAGACCCAACCAATGCCAAATATGGCATCGTTGAGGAGTGACTAGATGTTTATCATTACACAATCTCAATCTGCACCTTTGATGGTCTGCCAACAAACCAAGGGATTAATAACGTGAGTGTATGTAAGTATGTTACAGACGTATGTTTCTAACTAGAAAGAGCTTTGTGTCCAAAAGGCATTGTGTCTACTTTACCTTTTCGCGGTATTAAGTGTTTTTTAGGATCGTTTGGTGAGAGAATAATCCTCTTCACATCTTGTTTGTATACGCTGTAGTCAAATGCTTTGTTTCTTTTATAGTTGTCATAGACAGTCTCGTCGTTTAACACACAATTTCTGTATTCTTTTATACCAAACTTGTCTTTAATACTCTTGGGTACCATCATAGCTTTTATCACTGTGAAACTTTCATTTTGGCTTTTATAACGAACGGAATAAGTTTTTGACCTTACACCGACGAATTCCGTCACTATAGCACCTTTGAATACATCTTTGAAGTATCCAGGCTTTTTACAATTTTTTTCTGGAATACCGAAAATATTATCTGAACCATAGCCGCTAGTATCAAAGCTTTCTTGTACAGTACTGTCAGTGACATGATTTTTGACGAATTCGTAACTATCTACATTTCTAAATTCATAAAGTAACGAGTCAGTATCCGTGTACAGAAGACGCAAATTGTCCCCGATTTGTTCTGTTTTCGTTAAATTGTAATGGAATTTATATTTCTTTAAATTGTAATGGAATTTATACATGTGAGTTTTAGCTAGGTCCAAGATACAAAATCCAACGTAAATGGGATATCTGAATACCAGGTTAGTTTTTTGGAACTCAACCGCAACTGTTGATTCGGAACAAATGGTGTAACTGGAACAGTCAGGCCGGGCTATATTGGTGCAAGCTCCTGTTTTGTTATCTTTATCATCAAATTGATGGAACAGCTGAACTTTGCTATAGTTAAGTGGATTAACCATAGTTTTTCCATATATACAATTGATTAACAACTTGAAAAAGTCTTCTTCGCATTTGGTTGTAGCTTTTTTGCGCATTTCTATATTAAATTCGATGTACTTTTTGAGCCATGGCTTTTGATTAAACTCCAGAACGCGATGAGTTTTTTTAACCTCTAGACCCGCTTTGACGCAAAGCGCCAAGTAGGAATGATGGATAATGTACCGAGTTTTTGGTAGAAAATCAGCCACGAGGAATTCATTATCAGCACCGTACACGTTCCTTTTTTTAGGACAGAAAGGTAAGTCAGAATGTTTATCATGAAGCTCACTCGGATAAGAAAGGTCAACTTCCAGGATGTAGCCAACATCCGAATCTGCGGCGACATTGTAGTTAACATTAACATCAACCCATTTAAATCCTCCATATGGTAAATCTTGGCACATAATATGTCCATATAAATTATTTGCATCAAAGTACATAATGTAAGATTTATCTTCTTTTTCTTCTAAAGATTCCGTCAAGTACTTATTATAGGCGACAGCATGTCGCTTATTACATTGCACGTATCCCCCTCTGATACCTTTTTTAATAAAATGTATCATTTCAACATCTGCCAAAAGTTCCAGCTCCACTTTTGTCATTCTTAACATGGCGTCCCAAGTTAATCCAGCTATTGTAAAGTAATGCGCCGGGTCTAGATCATAGTGATTCCTGCAAAAATCTCTTAAGTTTTCGATGACGTTTGCTGCTTGGTTAATTTCCGATCTGATAAGTATATCTAGATAATCACCAATGTTTTTACACTGAAAACTTTTCCATACTGTTCGAGCATATTCGTAATCAACCTCATCTTGAAAGGTGGGTAGTGAAGTTTCCGTTAGATTTTTTTCTGATTTAATATAATCGTAGGGAAAAAAGAGCATCTTGCTCATCATCTTGACCTTGTCTGTAAACTTTTCTTCGAAAAGTAACGGCATATTTTTTAAACCAACCTCTTCTAACTTCTTCACCGCATCTTGAAGAGATTCATTGGTTAAGCCCTGAAAATCTAGAAAGCGTATATCAATACTATTTGCTCCATCACCAAAACTCGATTTTTTTATGACAGCGAGGTACTTTTTCACTCTCATAAGAATGGTAGAACATTTAGAATTCTGTACTAGAAAATTACCATTTTCTTTCAAGTTTTGCAGAATGACAGGCACGTATTTAATAGATGCTTCTGGATGTTCACTTTTATACTTGGACCACTGTTCTTTTAAATCACTGACTAGATTTTCAGTGAAACTAAGAACGCATTCCTGCTGCCAACAGTTTATTCTTTTATTGCAAAACTTGTCATCGACGCATTTTATATAATAGCCATAGCTATGGGGCAACCGAATATGGGTATTTGTTATCCAAACGTTGTTCTGTCGTTTTGACTCCTGGTGATCACTATTATTAACTGGTAAATCTAGTGATTCAATATAAGCGTAAACTATGAAAGGCAATTTTTCAGAATATCCTTTATCGCAGAATTTTACTGTTTTCTGTTCTGGAAACGTGGTTTTAACTTTCATGCATTCCTCATTTTGGTGATGAGCAATGTCATTCTTATCATAGTAACCGAAGCAACCATCACAAAATTGACGCCCTTCTGATGTTATTGGGTATTTATCATTAAAATCGTGGTAGCTATACTGGTATCTTCCATTTTCTTCACTAAGAAGTAGGTTGATGTGCAACTTTTTGCGGTTCTGCGTGTGATAAACGGGGCCTTCTAATTCACCTCTCTTCTTCGTGTAAACGTTGATACTTAATTTGTTCCTTTCTTCAATCATCGGTATGTCATCTAACTGTACAGGGTAAGCAACCCCGTTTATATACTTTACGACTGCCGATATCAACGTCTTATCGTCATCCGATTGCAAACCTTGAACGAAAACTTCATGAATATACAAGTATAAATGATGGAAATGTATGCTCCCTTCGTTATTGGAATCATACCTATCAAATTTCCATTGAATATCTTTTCTAAATGTTTCCAGATGCATCTGTTTGTTCAAAGTGAAATCTATCGAGTCGAGCACTTTAGTAGCTTTAAAACTAAGTGTTTTATAATCGTATTCATCATTTGACCCTTTGAGTTTTATTGTTGCCTGAATAGTATCATGTTTAATTAAGGCTTCTTCCAAATGATTTGCAATGGTGTTAATTTTTTCATTTAGTATCGCTCGCACTCTGTCTTTATTATCGTTTATTGTTGATTGCTGTATGCCACAGAGTTCTATTCTGTAAGAGCGGATTTTGCCATTAAATGCTTCTTTTTTACCTTCTTTAAATAGCGTATTGGTTTTATCCATGGTTGCACCATATGGCATTAATGAAGCTTCTGAAAGTAAACAAACCTAGTCAATTATATTAGAATTGGGTAGGTACTACGGATTCAATTATCAGTTTTATAATGTATGAAATGAAACGAGGTACCTATCATCTCCAACAAATCTATACTAATATTATAAAGCTGAAGAGTTTGTTTGTTTGAACGCGCTAATCTCAGTAACTACTGGATCGATTTAGAAAATTCTTGGACCATTAGAAAGCTACATTTCTCCCGAGTGATATAGGCTATATTTTATCCCGATATTCCCACGGGAACGGGCACCACGCGGGTAAAACCGCGTGGATCCGCTAGTCATAATTATAATTAAATACAGGATAGGACAAAGTGTAAAACTTTACAAAAACCTTTTAAACGGATAAAGTCAAGTTAACACATTCAGCGCCACGTGTATATGGTGTTATACACGCCCTATGTGTATATAGAATGAAAGAAATAAAAAAATTATTAAGTGTATATAGCAGTAATCAACTTCACAGGCCAGTGTATATAGAACATTTTGTATGGAGACTTTCTAGCCCTGGCCCCGACAAATTGTTCGGTGTATTTGGGGTATAAAAAATGGGATATTTTTAATATATGCGATACAAATGGTTACAGACTTGTAAATACTGCCTTGGCGTTGAACGTGTTAATAATACTTTTTGGGAAAATTAAATTAAATGGATTTAACTACTCAGTTAAATCTGTTCGCAAATTCGCAAAATCCTAGGGTAGGAGAAAGAAATAATTTATTTGCTGGAAAACCATGTATGTACATTGCGTTGCGATAGTCTACAATATTAACTAGACCCAATAGTTTTCTGCCGTATACAGGTTGGCATGCAAATATTAGCTTAAGTGGTCGTAATCAAACATAATAATTAATGACCAATTTCATGCTTTGACCTTGTAACGAGAAGAACCGGCAAGAAACTCGTCAAGGGCTGCTGTGTTTTTCTTATCTTTCTACACTGTTTCTTCATTATGCTTTCACGGACACATAAAATATATATAAAAAAAAAAACTTACCAGTGCAAACTATATTGTTATTAAAACAATAGTATTGTCAATGTTTATTTGCGAACTGTTTTGTTAATTGTTAATGTTTTGATTTTAATAATGGTATGAGTAAGCACAATCAGATAACTACACTTATGTTAAAAAGATGTGAAGTTTGTAAGTCTGAACCACCGACTAAAATACACGATATGTTAGATCTGGACTCGTGTTAAACTAAATAAACTGTGCGCTAAATATTCTAAAAAGTGGTTTATTTCAATCAAGCGCGCCAAAATTTATGATACTTGTGCTTACACCTAGGGATACGCAAAATTTCAAAAGTATCGATACCTGAAGGTATCGAGTACTTTTTAATACATTATATAAAAAACTTGAATGGAGTGTTGTTTGCGTTGCTAAGTTTCGCAAAAAATCTAGCAAGAACGTGTCTCACAAAATAGTCACTAATATCTAATAGTTATAACTTTTTAATACTATTTTTATATGATAAATATCTAATAGTTATTTAGAAACTGTTAGACTTAGCCTACGTAAATAAGTAATCAGTACAACAATCAAACTCAAAATGTTTTTATTTTTAGTTAAAATTACACATATTAAAAAACACAATGAAAATCATAAAAAAATTGTAATACAGAATATGTACTAAATTATTTAAAAAACTGCCAATCTTCCTCAAAATATTTTATCCAGTCAAACGATTACGACTCTCTGTCATAATGGCTCCAGCTCGTGAAAAAAGCCTCTCCGCAGGCACTGAAGTTGCTGGAATAATTAGATATTTTTTCACCAGGCTAAATATCCTTGGGAAAACGGTTTACTAATGGTAAATTTTAAATAGAAAAATATTGGAAAAAATTAACTCGGCCACAAGTGAATTCGATTCCCGTCTGAGAATTCACTTGTGGCCGAGTTAATTTTTTCCAATATTTTTCTATTTAAAATTTACCATTAGTATAAAAATAGCATTGAAAAATGCAAAAATTACAAAATCATAAATTATTGGCAGTTGCATCTTAATCGATCGTTAAACACCTGAAAAGATGTTTCTTTCGAATGCAAGGATATTCCTAGCATTGATGTAACAACGCTGGCCTACAGCGTATTAAAAATATAAAAGTATTGGAGAATTTCAACGGTGGTTCGCAAGTCTCGGTAGCTCAGCGGTTAGAGCATTGGACCGGATTTCCAAAGGTCGCGGGTTCGATTCCCGTCTGAGAATTCACTTGTGGCCGAGCTAATTTTTTCCAATATTTTTCTATTTAAAATTTACCATTAGTATAAAAATAGCATTGAAAAATGCAAAAATTACAAAATCATAAATTATTGGCAGTTGCATCTTAATCGATCGTTAAACACCTGAAAAGATGTTTCTTTCGAATGCAAGGATATTCCTAGCATTGATGTAACAACGCTGGCCTACAGCGTATTAAAAATATAAAAGTATTGGAGAATTTCAACGGTGGTTCGCAAGTCTCGGTAGCTCAGCGGTTAGAGCATTGGACCGGATTTCCAAAGGTCGCGGGTTCGATTCCCGTCTGAGAATTCACTTGTAGCCGAGTTAATTTTTTCCAATATTTTTCTATTTAAAATTTACCATTAGTATAAAAATAGCATTGAAAAATGCAAAAATTACAAAATCATAAATTATTGGCAGTTGCATCTTAATCGATCGTTAAACACCTGAAAAGATGTTTCTTTCGAATGCAAGGATATTCCTAGCATTGATGTAACAACGCTGGCCTACAGCGTATTAAAAATATAAAAGTATTGGAGAATTTCAACGGTGGTTCGCAAGTCTCGGTAGCTCAGCGGTTAGAGCATTGGACCGGATTTCCAAAGGTCGCGGGTTCGATTCCCGTCTGAGAATTCACTTGTGGCCGAGTTAATTTTTTCCAATATTTTTCTATTTAAAATTTACCATTAGTATAAAAATAGCACTGAAAAATGCAAAAATTACAAAATCATAAATTATTGGCAGTTGCATCTTAATCGATCGTTAAACACCTGAAAAGATGTTTCTTTCGAATGCAACGATATTCCTAGCATTGATGTAACAACGCTGGCCTACAGCGTATTAAAAATATAAAAGTATTGGAGAATTTCGACGATGGTTCGCAAGTCTCGGTAGCTCAGCGGTTAGATCATTGGACCGGATTTCCAAAGGTCGCGGGTTCGATTCCCGTCTGAGAATTCACTTGTGGCAGAGTTAATTTTTTCCAATATTTTTCTATTAAAAATTTACCATTAGTATAAAAATAGCATTGAAAAATGCAAAAATTACAAAATCATAAAAAAACGGATATATCTTCCCAAACTTGCAAAGGATCCGTTTTGAGAGGAGATACTTGATTTAAAAGGTATAGTCCAACCTCGTCCCTTTCCCCTTCAGTTCTCCTCCTCTGACGTCTAGCACGAGCCAGTTGTTTATGTTGACTCCAGAAATCCATACCTTCACTTTCCGATTCCGAGGAGTTTGCTGATGTGCACGACGGACTGTCATTTGCGTTTACTGTCCTTCGGATGAACGAAATAGCACGGGCGCAAGTATTGGGATCCGTAAAGTGTATAAAAAATAAAAAATAAAAAAATAAAATTTATTAAATAACTGAGAAAAGTTGTACAATATTTGTTATAAAAGTTAAGTCTAAACCACAAAACAATCATTGTTACTATGCCAACAATGGTACTCGTAGTCATGAATAAGGTGGTCATGAGAAAGCAACATTGTACATATTACAGAGATAACAGAGGTACCCGAACTAGGCAAAGCCTGTGTCTCGGGACACCAATTGGTGAATTATAATTAACAGAATTTGCATTTGTATGAATGAGTGATGTACTTAAAAATACTTAATAAAAAAGGAACTAAATATAATGCGTTACATTAAAAAATATATAGATAATGCATGAACGTAGAAGCAATGAAACATCAATCAATCAGACCTTCAGTATTTGAGTAATCTAAAGAGAGCAACCAGTTTGTAAGAGCGGGCTTCAATACGTGCAGCGTCAGGTTTCTTAGGTCGCAAACTTTATGTTTTTATGTTTTTAAATCTTGGATCAAGCAGGGTGGCGATAGCCAAAATGTGATTTTGTTCTATAAATCGAAATCGATCGTTCTTTGAGGGTGCGCTCTTTTAATTGTTCAATTATTGCTTTGTCTTCGCCTTGAGCCTTAATTATTTTGAATTTGGTGGCGCAGACAATTTACTGTTGGAATCACTTTGCTCGACGTGATATATTTTTCTCCGCCCATATCTTTCGTTACAAATTCAAACGGATGTAGAATGAGCATAATTTTTTGTAGAGTGTTATTTTCTTGAGCGCTAAAAATTTCGGGTGCTCTCGGATTTTCTAATAAAGCTCATTTACGACGCTTCGCAGCTGAATATACCGCTCAAGCATATAGTAAGTCGAATTCCACCTGGTGTTAACGTCTAAAATAAGTTTCAGTTTCTTGTTTTCCTGTTTTGCTCTAAGCAGATCACTGTTTATGACACTATTTTTGAAAAAAAAGAACTATTTCTCCGACTTTTCCAGTTAACAGCTTTATATCATCAGTTTCAAATATTTTCCCTACCACTCTGTTTATCGAATGTGCAAAGCACGGTAAGTGTCTGGCTGGTTCAAGAAATTTATTTACTGCGACAACCATATTAGCCCCATTGTCAGTAACTATGGCAGACAATCTTTAAAAACAATCGTACCCCTGTCTGATTCACTAAGGTTGGGATTCACAAAACACATTCACTTTGCACTATAAACACATTTATTCACCGTATTGAAGGAACATACAATATAAAGAAACAGACGGCTCATTAGCCTATTAGAAAGCAAAACCATACCGCGAGTTAGACTACTAGTGGCGCCATCTCTTGGTGAGTTAAGGAACTATACTCTTTAAGGGAATAATTATGTTATTAATTAAATTAGACAACCCCTATTACGAGTTTGCTTAACATGACATTTACAGGACTCGTGAGCGTTGACTATCGGATACACTGTTCATGTCGGTAAAACAGTCGCTAAATATAAAAGAGACAGAGCTACATTTTACATTAACGTTTACTGTAACGTCGAGTTTGCCATACTCGTAATAAGCCTACTGATTCCAGGAATGAAATAAAAAAAAAACTTTTAAACCCTATAGATTTTTTTACTAAATTTATAAAAAAAAAGAAAATACGAACGACGGCGACGACGGTTGCTATTTGAATCAATAAATATTAATAAATTGCTTTGGAAAAACATATTATATGTGTTGTTATATGTTTTTCCAAAGCAATTTACTAAAATTCAGTGATTTTTGCCCAACACTGGTTAGAAGTAATTGTGTTCTGTGATATACGGTATGTTGGCGCGCGATAAAGAAACGCCTAATGCGCAAGAGCAACGCTGACTCAGGAGGAATGGACCACATCTTTCTCGCTCAAGCAAATGGCGGTTCTGAGCAACAGAAAAGGATAGAGCGACGGAAAAGGCGATAGCGTGCTGACAGATGTAGTCCAGTCCTAACACTACACGTGTGTCGATGACGCGCGTGCACGTATTCGGCTTACTGAAGGGCTCCACAGACGGTACGATCCGTCGCAACACAAGAACTTAACATAAGTACCTGAAGCACAGAATACTTAATAGTACAAGTACAGAAGGTTCACTTCGCAACTCCAATCAAATAAATTGCTAGTCTAGCTCACGACGCAATAAAGTCCAATTCACGTCGCGCTGCGCTAAATGCCTAGCATTATATTCACCTACATTCTGCGTCTCTTTCTATCGCGTAACTCGTATTCTTTCTGACGCAGCTAGGGTTGCCTCTTTGTGATTCATTTATTTATAGGTAGACTTTGTGTCGGCATATGCATAATATAATCAAAAGGTAGATATATTAAAGGTTAATATGTACCTACCAAAAGTTAAAAAAAATAACAAACCTACCTATAACCTATAACGACAAAACAGAGCGTTAGTCTCAAACATCAGAAATTCGTTTAATTCTATCAAACTCGTGAAAGATTATTACACCAACCTACGTTCCTACTTATTTTCGTAACCTAAGTAGGTAGGTACCTACCTATTTAAATATTAAACCTACGTAATAAACCTAACATGAATGAGAATTTCATAATAATAATAACAACTTTAAAGTAGAACTTGCCTTTCATCGTTCTTAGGGAGCGTAAAAAAAGTTAACTTTGGATCGCGATTCGTGTTTAAACAGTTGAACACTGCACAATATTTACGAGCTTTTTTTTTACGTGTTGCCATTTTAAATTTAACTTATTTTAAGGTAGTTAACTACGGAAAGTAGGTGAGAAACATAACTCGCGCGTGCGTCACTGCTTGCTCGTGATCGTGAGTCCCTACTAGATTGGCCCCGCCGGAGGGGCCGCCGCGCGTAGGTATGTTTTCGAGCATACACGGGGAGTGAAACAGGCCTGCCTGAAGTACGTCATGCTCACTCAAACGTTTCTTCGGCGGTGTCGTGTTAGGCGTGATTGAGGATTCCGGGAGAGGGTCGCATCCACCTTCAGCCTTGTTAATACTCAGCATCAGGTATGATGAAGGCGTCTCCCCGTCATTCATTCAAAGACGACCTGTTTGGCGCAGGGGTACTAAGCCTGCCTTCTGCGCCAGAGGTCCCGGGTTCGATCCCCGGACAAGACAAATATTTGTGTGCATGAACATGTCTATTTGTCTTGGTATGGGTGTTTAATATGTATATTATGTATGTATTTACAAAAAAAAAAAGTATATAAGTATGTTTATCCGTTATCTAGTATCCATAACACAAGTTCTTAATGAAACTTAACGTGGGCTAGATAATTGGTGTGTTTGTATGCAATTATTTATTTATTTATTTATTCATAAAAAAAACAACGGGTTGCACTCCGGGAGTGCCGGCAGAAGTGAAAACTGCTTAAACGGACAGGAGGAGCAGGCATACATTTTCGCCGCGCGGTTGAAAGAGAGGGGGATATTACTTCCTCTCCTACGCTGCGCCGGCGGCGCTCTACTCTTCCTCCGTCTTTCGAATTTTCGATCAAGTCACGTGTCCTGACGCGACTTTAACATTTTTTACCCATCCCAAAAATTTTAAACTCTGATGTGCACAACGCCGCTAAAAAAGTTTTCACTTCAAAAACTGTGAACGAGCGGTCGTCACGACGGATCGTTCCGTGTATAGGGCCCTTTAAGCGGTAAAGTTCCATATTTGTATGGACGTGTTCGGCAACCGCGGCGTGTCGGTCGCCTACATAAATTGCATGCAAATAGGGATCTTAACTTACCGGATGCTTTAATTTCTTCGAGCAACTGTAAAGGTGGGTACAGATTATGTTCTTTTGTCCGTATCGTTAGCACATCCGTTCCCTATCAGCGTCACGATCAAAAGCGCTAGTTTGGGCGCCCGTTTGGTACGGTACGGTCGTAAGGCAGTGTCTCGATACGGATTCAGGTACGATTCCATCGCAAGTCGGTTTTTTAACCTTCGTTAAAAGGAAATGAACGCGCGATGATCGGAGGTATGGTACGGACAAAATATCAGGAGCCGTACCGCGCAAGTGGCGTCGGAATCGGCGAAATCGGCTTCATTTGACAGATGGATGTGACACATTGCTGCTTCTTTTTGATACAAATGAAAACTTACCAACGAGTAGTTAGCGTATTCAAGCAGTGATCGAAAAAAAATCGATCGATATGTATGGAAATTTCAACAGCGCCGCCCCGCCGCCGCCGCGCCGCCGCCAAAAACCGTAGCACAAACATTGTGACGATAGCTGCGTAAGGTATTCGTATAGCCATCGAGCGGTGAAATTGAAGCAATTAAAACTTAGTATGAGAATCGGTAGCACAAAACTTTTTTGTCAATCAAACAAAACCGTCGCGTTGACGTTGAATTCGAAGGCTGGGTATCGAATTTTGTCTCACTGACAATTATCCAAAGAGAAGCTGTTCATTGAAATAAAACAGCTTTTACGGATATCAAACGCGCTATATATCACGAACTAAGTTGTAATTGTCCGTATTTTTTAAAAACGTTAAGTTGTTAAATTAAACATTAAGTTGATGTTAAGTTAAACGTTAAATTAAGATGTACGTATGTGAACCAGTACGGACTGGAAACCGCAAACAAAATTCGTCAGTTGGAAGATCTAGTACCCAAGCGCGCAAGAAGAAAACAATTCATTGTTCCTGATGTTGAACCAATAACATCTTGAATACTTATGTGTAATTTATATAATTTCTTTGTTTGTAATTAATAAGAAGCTCTCAGACATGAAAAAGATCAAATTCCAAATATATCAATATAAACTTAATTAATACTGATCATACATTGTCAGCTAGCTTGTGTATTGTATTATATTATCAAATGCAATGTTTCTTAGTATTATGTTGTTATGGAAATACCGATATTGTTAATGGTTTTTTCTTTTTCTTTATTAAATGTATTGACTAAGTAGGCTGTATGTAGCACTCACTATAAACCTTAGTGGTTTGCGTAGTACTTTTGTAAACTCAATATTAATTGTGCTAATGTCCATAATGGTAAATAACCAAAAAATAAAACTGAATTTTCATGGCCCCACTATAACCATAATTATTGCGAGGCCCCGATATTTTGGCGCAGTTGCTTCTGGACCCACCTTAAGGCGGTACCCAGACCGAAAGTGGCGCCGCGTTGAATTTTATTTAATATCGTAACTCTAATACACTATTTTAATAAAACTTTACGGGGAAGTCTTAGAGCCCATAGTCTAGTATTTTTAGACGGTATCATTACATTTCCTCGTAGTCACTGTTAAAAGTAGATAGCAAAACTGCTAAAAGTGGCCGTTTTTGACATATTTGCTATCTACTTCTACGAATGACTATGACGAGATGTAGCGATACCTTCTAAAAATACAAGACAATGGACTCTAAAATTTCCCCGTTAAGGTTAATTAAATTTGTGTATTAGAATTACGATATTAAATTAAACTCAACGCGGCGCCACTTTCGGTCTGGGTACCGCCTTAAAAAACGCGCGCCGCGGTCGGTGTGATTGATACACTACGCGCATGCCAAACGTTATCATTACAAACTTATCATCGATACATTGCCTTCAATCGCGATTTACTCACCGTCCGTACGGCACCAAACACACTCCTTGTGTGATTGTGCTTCTAACTTTATTTACTTTGTTTTGTTTAAATAAAGTGATCAGTACTACTACTTATAAATTAAGGTAAGCTATAAAACAATAGTGCTATATACGTGTATAAGTTTGACGCAGAATCGGTAAGAGAAAAACTTTCTCTTAGAAACATGGGTCGAAATACGAGAACAATTTTTGGACTTCCCCATACTAAATCGATCACGTGACCAGTCTGATTTGTATAAACACGTAAAAAAATTATGCTATTCTGACCCATGTTTCTAGGAGAAAGTTGTTCACTTAACGATTCTGAGTCAACTTAAAAATTTTAGATAGTGTTTAAAAATAACCGTGTATATGTTGATGTCTGCCGTGTGGTGACGGCCTTTTTTTTATTTTTTTTTATTTAAGTGAGGGGAATCCACTCTTTACAGATACCGACCGGTTATGCTGGGGTCACCTAGGATACCTGAATAGGCACCCTATCTCTCGCCACCCCCGTTACCCCGCCGATCCTAATAGGATCGGCGGGGTTACGGGGTAGGTCTCACCCACTCCCGATCCTCCACCGGGCCAAGGGCCGGATGGGGGATCGGGACTGGGGAGGGACACCCGCCTCGCGACCCTCCGATCCATCTCGAAAGACGGGCCGGGGGACCGGGAGGGGGGGGCACTACCAGCTAAACCCCTCACTTATGCCCTCAACTATAGACCCCGAGTCTATGGTGTGGTGACGGCCTAAGAATACAAGTGTCACCACTCCCTTACACCTGGACTGTAAGGGAAGTCGTAAGAGTCGACTAAGAGGCTCGACGCATTGAACACCTGTGCGAGAGAAGGAAAACTTGAAACAAACCCTCTACCAACCCGTCTGGCCAGAGCGTGGTAGCTGCAGTAGGCTAATAGCGTCCTATGAACGCCACAATAGGCGTGAGTTAGGAGAAGCCTATGTCCAGCAGTGGGCGTCCACAGATGACAGTGATGATGATGATGATAAAACTATAAGGACCTGACTTATCTAAATATATTTGAGTCATGTTTAATTCTAGTATCACAAGACCGCGCCGGCGATCTCTAAACAATTTATCGTGACTCATTTTCTTAAATAACTGACGTGAAAAGTTTAACTGTGCTGATTTTAATTGTTTAAAAATGCTGTGATGGTTACCACAGAATAATTTTTGACGATCTGTTTGGCGCAGGGGTACTTAACCCGCTTTCTACGCCAGAGGTCCCGGGTTCGATCCCCGGACAAGACAAATATTTATGTGCGGAACATATCTATTTGTCTTGGTCTGGGTGTTTAATATGTATATTATGTATGTATTTACAAAAAAAAGGTATATTAGTATGTTTATCCGTTATCTAGTATCCATAACACAAGTTCTTCATGAAACTTAACGTGGGCTAGATAATAGGTGTGATAGTAAGAAAAAAAATTGTTCTGTGATGGTAACATTTGAGTCCATAAATGTGTCGTACGTCCCCACTGGCGATAGGATGTGTTTTCCCATTCATCATCAGTGGTGTCAAAGCCAGTGGTGATGACTGAGACTGAGAAAAGAGGATGTTACAGTCTCTTTTTATTTTAGCAAAAATGTAAGGAGATCCAACGTGACAACAACACATGATTACAATCAAATATTTTAAAATCGAAATTCAGTTTTGTCAGGCTGTAACTTTTTCAGTGTACAAACACAGCTAAGTGTCTAATTTTTTAATCTATAGTAATCCCTTTTTAATTCGTCATTTGAAAGATATTAACTTACTTCAGGTGGTCACTATTTGACATTTGATAGGTATTGTGATCGGGACGTGTTTTGAAAGATATCGTCGTCTCAGCCACATAACACCCACTGGTGGGTATAGGCCTCCCCCAAAAGGGGGGGTTTGCCATAATCGCCACGCTTGGCAGGCGGGTTGGCGATCGCAGTATGGCCAAGTTTGTAGGAGACGCTGCTGCCCGTCTCCTGAAGGCTGAGTCCCTTAGTCGCCTTTTACGACACCCACGGGATGAGAGGGGGTAGTGCTATTCTAAGCCGACACTACACAGCTTACAGCTTGAAAGATATAGAATGAATGAAATTGAACTATCTAAGCAAAGTGACAGACGAAAATATCTTTAAAATGTACGCAGAAGCGCTAAATGAAGTGTCATTCAAAACATTCGTTCCGAAAGGGATTGCCACTATGAGTTACACTATTCCATAAATCACTATCACAATCATAGTACCTTTGAAAGGGATTGTGATTGATTTTGAAATTAGACAATATTAGGGGGCTGGTAGCATCCCGGTAGCTCAGTAGAGATTTTTTAGTAAGCATTATTTAAAAAAGATACAGATTTATAAAAAACCGTATATTATTGATATTCTATGGTTTTACCTACATGAGTGAATGAGTGGAGCATCCAGTATTACGGTAGTTGTCAGTAAACGTTAACTCGTTGGCACTAAGGATTCTGGGGACCAATTTTCGTGCTTCGACATTTTTTGAAGCCAGAAATCTGAATTAAAAATTCAATCAAAACATCTTCTACATTTTACAGAACGCTAGAAGATAATTATAACTAAAACATTTTAACAGAGTAGAGGTTTCATTTACAACAACATATCCATCATCAGCCTGTGGACGTCCACTGCTGGACATAGGCCTCTCCTAGCTCACGCCTATTGTGGCGTTCATAGGAGGCCATTAGCCTACTGCTACCACGCTGGCCAGACGGGTTGGTAGAGGGTTTGTTTCAAGTATTCCTTCTCTGGCACAGGTGTTCAATGCGTCGAGTCTTAGTCGACTCTTACGACATCCCAGGCTTGTAAGGGAGTTGTGACACTTGTATTCTTAGGCCGCCAACACACGGCAGACATCAACATATACACGGTTATTTTTAAATATTATCTAAAAAATTTAAGCTTGACTCAGAATCGTTAAGTGAACAACTTTCTCCTAGAAACAAGGGTTGACATATGAAACATTTTTTTCGTGTTTACACAAATCAGACTGATCACGTGATCGATTTAGTATGGGAAGTCCAAAAATTGTTCTCGTATTTCGACCCATGTTTCTAAGAGAAAGTTGTTCTCTTACCGATTCTGCGTCGAACTTATAAATTTTAGATACTGTTTAAAAATAGCCGTGTATAAATGAAATGTATCGCTGAAATGTCTGTAAGCGCATAACTTTAGAACTGCACAAAATTCGGATAATTCGTTTTTTTGTTGTGTTCGTTATTGCTAGGACAAGGTTTGCATAAAAGAAAAAAGTATGGAAAAGTTTTTAAATTTCCTCGGGGACGAAGTCGCGGGCGGAAAGCTAGTTTATAGAAATTACTTAGGTATCGATAAAAAAAATATGACGAATTCGACATCTCAGCGCTGTCGCTGTTGGTACTACTGTATTTAGTTCGTGTAATCTTTAATTATCTATGGTATTCTTAGTTTTAAAAAAGGTTGACTAATATAGTCTTTGGTTCCGGTTTCTCTTGTCTTGCCATGGCTGATCCTTGCACCATGTAAGTGTATTTAGTTCTAATATTACCCCTGTTACTGTAAACCTACCAATAATAATAATAATAATGTTAACTTAAACGATACTTATCCATTGTTTGCTGAATAATGTCACAATGTGGCTGTGTGCAGCAAAGAAAAGATTCTTTGCCGCCATTACCAGTAGCATAAGTACTCGTAGCGTGCTTATGGCTCCCTTCTGTATGTTCCTTCTGTATCTTCTCTACGATGTTGCAGACTAGAACTTTTCTAATAAGCGCGAGAATAGGTATATATATATATATATATATATATATATATATATATATAGGTAATAGCCCGCACATAGAGCAACGCGGCTTCGTTACGGAATTTCTATGGGCCCGCATAGCCAACTTTTTGTCAATTATTTGAAGTGATGTCTTTTTAACCGATTTATTACTTGTAAAGTTGACTTTTAATTGTAACTAAAATAAAAACAGACTTCAAAAAAAAAAATTTTTTTGAGTCGGTGCCAGCCAAGACAAGAAACATATAATAATAGGTTGGGGAAAGTGTTTCTTCGCATTTTTTTAAGAAAATTCAAAACACTTTCTAATATAGTTTATTTACATTTCACTAAAGTATGTAGGTGCCATTTTGTAGGCATGATTTGTTTGTGGTAGGCATGATTCCATTGCTATAGAAATTTTGGGGCTTCTGGTCAAAATAGTTTTAATAGTCCTCTCGTGATGTTAACCAGACACCGCCTAAAGAATTCTGAAGAGACCGAAACCGGTGGAAATCTGAAAATGCAAGGTCAGGACTATACGGTGGATGCATTAAGACCTCCCAGTCAAACCCTCTTAATTTTTGCTGAGTGGCTAAAGATGGATGAGGTCTAGCGTCATCATGATGAGAAACCACACCCCTTCTATTGATAAATCCGGCCGCTTTCTCTCAACTTCTTGTTTTAATCTCATCAGTTGTTCGAAGTAGAGTTCAGAATCGATGGTCCTGCCTAGTGGTAATATAAAAAATAAATTCCATACAATCACACCAATTATCTAGCCCACGTTAAGTATCATGAAGAACTTGTGTTATAGATACTAGATAACGGATAAACATACTTATATACTTTTTTTTTGTAAATACATACATAATATACATATTAAACATCCAGACCACTAGACCATGGTAACAGCTCATAATGAATAATGCTCTTCCAATCCCACCACATACAGCACCTTGTTGCTAGTTCGCCACAGTCTGTAAAGCCTGACCGGCGTTTGACCACGACCTTTTTCGCACGTTCTTATTGTTCGTGATCCACTTTTCATCACCAGTTATCAGCTTCTTCAAAAATGGAATTCGCTTTCATTACGTCGTAATAAAGAATTACTAATGAGAACACGATTCATTAGGTTTCTTTCAGTGAGCTCGTGAGGTCCCCAAATATCGAGCTTTTTTGTGTACCCAGTTTCTTCAAATGCGCCAAAACTGTTTTGATGTCAATTCCCTGTTCTTCAGCTACGTCGTAACTACTGATATACCGATCTTGCTTCACTTTTTAAAAAATGGCATCCATTTTATCCGTTATAAGGCGACCGGAGCGACGTGCATCTTTGATAACAAAATTTTCGGATTGAAAACGCTTAAACCAAATTTGTGCTACTCTCACAGACACTGCACTAGGTCCACAAACATCGCAAATTTTTACAAGTTTACCTTTTTTGTAGTTAAATTTTAAAATGTATCGAATTTCTTCATTAAATTCACTCATTTTGACAGTAAGAAAAACCAATGAAAATCACACATTTTCCTTATTTGAATTAGGAATTATGTTCTTTTAAGTTTAAACTTTTAATAATACCAAAACCAGCCAGACAGAAATAGTATAGCCAAAGAGATTTTATTAAGTCTTGTCTCATATATTTAGCATAGATTATGTTTTGTAATGACTTTAATCTGTATGTGTACCTATAACAAATAAATAAATTACAAGTTCATACAGGTAGCACAAATAGTTGATATAAAAGCCCTGAAAACGTAATTGTTACAGCCTTTGCCTGCAATAGTTATCAGATAAATGTGTATGTAAATGTCTATACAGCTTCTACACAGCTGGTTTGGACGCACTTTATATAGCATTCGTCTGCTGCATACAAGCTGTGAACTAGCTATTTAAGATGCTTTTTAAATGTCAAATAATTGCTTGATAAGCAACTTTTATTTAAGTTCAAATTATATAGATGTAAGTTTTTGCAACTTGAAGCAATATAATGCCGAACAAAGGGAATAAATTTTTTTATGACAACAATTTACAGAATTGTTCTTGTCGACTTTAATGGCGAACTTATTAAAATTACGGTATTTTTGATGGTGGTGACACGTAAAGAAGCGTTATTTCATATGTAAATTAAATTTTACTAATAATTTATACTCATGTTATTATGTAAATTTTTGATGCGCCCTCTATATTTTTCCATTTAAAGAAATAAACACATAAAAATAAAAAAATGCTAAAAGCAGTAATTATAACATTATATACGTGAAGACCTATTATTGCCTTACTGTTTTTATGACAAAAATTAACTCTGTCTACTCGGTGTCGGTCTTCCAAACATTAAATAAATAAATAAATAAAGAAATAAATTTTTCATTAATGGTGTAAAGAAACGTTTTATAACAGCTAAACAAAGCTTTTGGTTAACAAAACATAACTTTTTTAGTTGTAATTACCAAGGATTATAAATTTTATATTTGTTAAAGGATTTAATCTGCGAAAAGAAACTACAAAAAATGGCGTTGCTGTTTATATTACAAAAAAGTATTTAATACTGTTTATTGTAATGAAGGGTGCTAAATTTGAGCACTTACGTTGCTCTTTGCTACGATATTAGCATTTATGTTGCCGTTAGCCAGTAAAGAAGCTATTAAATTGCTATGAGCTGTGACATAAGCAAAGAGACAGCAAAATTAAAATTTTTATCTGAGCGAGTGCGTCGCGTCGGTAGTACTGAATTTTATTGGTGAAACAAATAAGCACTTGAAGCTTTATAAATTTGTCTAGGTAAAGCATTTTAACAGTTTTTTATTGCTATATAAGTAACAAATTCATCATATAAATAGCGACTGGCAAATTAGTGAGAATAATGACAACTTTTAATCAGCACTTTATCGATTCCTTGTGGCGAAAAGCTATTTAAATGTAACTTACAGTGCTTTTTCATAATAATAGTATGAAGTTGAGTATTCGTGATTTTTAACACTAGTATATGTACTTAAAGCACTATAACAGTAAATTACTCCACGTTTATACGGAAAATAACAACTAAATGCCTGCGTAGGAAGCTCTTTGACGATTGCTTTTCAAAATCTCTGTTAAATGACAGCAACTTAAAAACGCTTTTTAAACTTTTACACCGCTATTTTATAAAGCTTATTTAAAAAATATATATATTAACCATATAGTATGCCTCTATCCGACTGTATCTTGTATAAATCGCGGCTACACAACCTTTTAATGATTCTATGCTATTTAACAAAAAAATTACACAGCGTTTGTGCTACCAATTATATGGGAAAGACTTTTCCCTAATCTAATAAGTGCAATGTAGAATGAATTATTTTTAATTATTTGATTTCTGAAGTCTGTTTTTAATACGTTTTTTTTTTACAATTTTTAACTTAGAATAAGACCCGTAGGTACTTACCTACAGTAATAGTTTGAGTCAAACCGAAATAATTAAGTTTGTGTCATTTTTTAGGGTTCCGTACTCAAAGGGTAAAACGACTATTACTAAGACTCCGCTGTCTGTCACCAGGCTGTATCTCATGAACCGTGATAGTTAGACAGTTGAAATTTTCACAGATGATGTATTTCTGTTGCCGCTATAACAACAAATACTATGAAATTTTCACAGATGATGTATTTCTGTTGCCGCTATAACAAAAAATACAAAAAAACAGAATTAAATAAATATTTAAGGGGGCTCTCATATAACAAACGTTATTTTTTCGCTGTTTTTATAGATAATGGTACGGAACCCTTTGTGCGCGAGTCCGAATCACACGTGGCGGGGTTTTTTCAAGATTAATTTAATTTTGCCTTCCGAAGCACGGAGGCACTCTGGAAAGTAAAGTTTTGGTAACCCATCCCATGATCGACCATTGCGTAAGTTGCTTAAACTCAACAATCGCAGGCTGAGCGCGCAAAATAAGGCTTCTAACTGATATTGAAACGGCAAGACTAGTTTACTTTAGTTGTTTTCATAGTGTAATGTCCTATGGCCTGTTGTTGTGGGGCTCAGCGGCCAATATAGAAAACGTTTTAATACTTCAAAAAAAGAGCTGTGCGCGCCATTGACAACCTTCGATGGAGACATTCTCTTAAAGAATTGTATAAAGAGATTAATATACTAACTTTGGCGGACAATACATTTATGATAATATAGTATATGTAAGGAAACATCACGATTTATTTATTAAGCATAGCGATGTTCATAATTTTAATACTGAAAACAAGTATATTAAATATGTTTCAAGATTGTAGATTTGTGTTTGGCAACAACATGTTCCTTTGTAAATGTTGTTGCTTTTGTTAAAGCTGATAAGTTTCTTGCGGCCGTTCTTCTTATCAGTTATGTCCTGAATGTCTGAATGTCTGGTAGGAAAAAAAATTGACTATTCGAAAGCACTTATCTATAAGTCTATTTGAATAAAAATCTTTGACTTTGACTTTGAATTTAAAACCTCTGCGCCACGGGCTCCTCACAACATGCTGCTAAAACCTGTATTTGGTTATGATAAATTTTGTATAGAAACATATTTAAAAAAAATCAAATCGGCCGCAAGTGAATTCTCAGATGGTATTCAAACCAACTGTGATGCGGGGACGACCGGATAGAAATAACACGCACGAATGTTGGATAAATACTCAATCTTTATTATAAAAGTCTTCCTTTATATATTAATTCTAACTTATGACTAATACAGTAGGTATGTAGGTTAGGTAGATTTCGGGTTCCTGATGTTTACCGGTACTATTACATTATTCATATTACATTCTGATTACCAAATATAGATAGGTCTCATAGTTATGGTTTTTTACAATGTTTACATTTGAACGTGATTTGTTTTCCCTTTAATAACTATCTACTTCCTAGAACTATATCTTTGATCCATACCGACAAACATACTTATAATCTATCTAGTCTCATGTTACATATTTGTTTATGAATTCTTTTGATATACCTACCTACTACACAACGATCTTTGAGAACCAGCCCACCGCTCTAACCACTGAGCTACCGAGACCTGTATTTGGTGTTAAAAAGGGATAATATTAATACTATTAAGGCGTAGTAATTAACCGATCGACTTAAACGAAAATTTAAGGTGAGAGACTTACGCCCATATTCTAAGTCGTTCCTCCAAAACTTACTCGTCCTCGACTTAACGAAACCTCATTCTCTCTCTTCCTCCTCTTGTAACGATGCCATTTCGTTCTAGCCTTATAGAGGGATGAAACCTCTATAATGGCTAGAAACTCCGTAGTCTCACTCTTTGGTAATCAAGTTGTATTTTTATCTGTTCTGTCTAAATTCAAATTTTCTCCGTTCCACGTTTCCTTTTCGGCTCATTTTGACGTAATCATACAGAAACCAGCTACCTGAACGGTACTTTTTTAAAGTTTGGTAAATAATTTATATTTCTCTAAATACTTCAGGAACCCGATACACGGGGTAAGCACACCTACTTTTTTACTCGTTATTTCGATTCATTATTTATAACTAAAACTTTTCTATATCTTT
This sequence comes from Chrysoteuchia culmella, assembly GCA_910589605.1. Lineage (NCBI taxonomy): Eukaryota > Metazoa > Arthropoda > Insecta > Lepidoptera > Crambidae > Chrysoteuchia > Chrysoteuchia culmella. The sequence goes on from OU342669.1 coordinate 3,792,946, forward strand.
GTATTTTATATTGTTTCAGTTCCTTATTTCCATTAAATAAAACGAGTCTCCTGGAACGATTCTTTTATTTCGTTAATATTCGATTAAAACGAGTGGGCGGTTCCGACGTTCCGGCGACTAGGCATCGTTACACTCTTCAACCTTCAACCTCTTCGAAATACTCCTCGAAATCGGTATTCTAAGTCATAACTCCGTAAGGACCTGGAGGAGCCAAAGAGTACGTAGCCACTCCGTGTTAGGCCTAGCGCACACTACAATTTTTACCCACGACGAGGTTGAGTGGAGTGTAAAAAGTTTTTGAGTAAGACTTAGAATATGGGGGTTAGTCGCCCATAACTAACCCAACCTAAACCAAATTTTTCTGCAACTCAAACTAGATTTTTAGTCGCTCAATTTAGTAATTTTTAGTCTATCGGTTTATTATTATTATCGTGTCGATTATATTTTTGGCTTATTAAATATTTATTTTTTATTAAATTCCATTATTATGTAGTGGGATAAAATCGTTGTAACTAATGTTATTTTGGTAATGTGTGCCGATGTATTGGCTTCAATAACGAAATTATACTTAATTATACTATACGAAATTATATTTATTTTTCAGGTCGTACGCGCCATTCAGTACAATGGAAAGCAGCAAATATGCGTTCGATTGTAAAACGCAGACGCACAGAATCAATCTCGAGTGCAATGTTCAACTGACAGAAGATACAGACCGAACGATCTTTGACGAAGTCCATATACAGAAGACTATCAATGACCATTTGGCTAAGGCTTTAGAGAAGCATGAGAAAGTACAAGCAGTCTTAAACCTTGAAGGCACATTTGTCGATCATGAATATAAGACATTTAACTTTGACGCAAAACAAATTCTCTTCGTAGATGATGATTTAGATACATATTTGGATTATTGTAAAGAAAAAATTATATCTAAATATAGAAATTATGATTCCAAATACGGAGGAGAAAAGCGTCTCCTTTCCTTACAATTGCATATTCACAAAGTTTCCCCTTATGTTCATAATATGGATATAAAAAAGTTTAAAGATCATGTCATTGATTTTCAATCAGACGATGAAATGAGCTTCAAACGGTCAGTAATTGAAGCGGGGTTTTCGCAAGAAATCAATATGGGTGATGTTAAATTTCCTGTCCAAATAGATGACTTACCATACATTGAGAATAATAACAACTTCAGTGTAAATGTTTACATGTTAAAATACTCAATGAAATCCAAAGGATTTGAAATCGAAGGACCTATATATCATACGCAGGGCTACAAAGAGAAGCATGTAAACCTTCTCCTCATCCACGATAAAAAGAAGTATCGCTATTGTTATATAAAAAATTTGAAGAGTCTTATAAAAACGGAAAATACTAACAGTAATTTCTGCGAAAGTTGTCTCAATTTCATTGATGGTGCAAATTTCAAACAACACAGAGAGGAAGAATGCTTAAAAGTTAAAACAACATTTCCAGAAGAAAACTTTATTAAGTTTGATGATCATAAAATTATAGGAAAAATTACACCATTTGTAGTGTACGCGGATTTTCAGGTGATGATTGAAAAACAAACACAAGACACAGACCATAATGGCGAAATTTGGACTAAAAATATCCACAAACACGTTCCATATAGTTATTGGTATTACATTAAGTGTTCCGACGATGAAATATTAAATTATAAATCTGACGAATTAAAGGCACCTTATACAGGACTAGATTGTATTCGCAAGTTTGTCGATAATCTAGTCACGGATCTTCAGAAATATTTGCCAATATATATAAAAAAATATCCACATGATCATACTGATTTCGTGCCAGTATTCATTCATAATCTTCAAAATTATGATGGCCATTTTATTTTGCAAGATTCTACATGTGATTCAATAATAGAAAAGTTGGATACTTATTTTGCAATTTATAAAAATATCAAAGTTGATTTGAAAAGCGTTCAAATACGCTTTTTAGACACGACAAAGTTTTTAAATGAGCCCTTGTCAACGTCAGTAAAAAATATGGAAGAGAATGACTTCGAGGAGATAAAAAATCTTTGCAATGGCGTTCAAACGAAGTTAGCTTTGTTGATAGATAACGAAAATGGGTTTCCACATTGTTATATACAAACACTTAACAGTGTAAATGACACATCACTCCCAGATATAAACAATTTTGTTGACCTTATCACCAACACTCCAATCACTAAAGAAAAATACTCACACGCCGAGAAGATCTGGAAAGAATTTAATCATAAACGTTTTGGGGACTATTTAGATTTATACCTCCAAAGCCAAGTCCTTCTTCTAGCTGATGTCTTTGAAACTTTTAGACGTTTCTGTAGAATGCATTATCAATTAGATCCAGCGTATTATTATTCCCTTGCTGGGTTCAGTTGGGATGCAATGTTGAAACAAAGCAATGTGAAATTGGAACTACTGACAGATGTCGAAATGTTACTTTTTATCAAAAAAGGTATAAGAGGCGGCTATACTCATTGCCATCCACAATATGTTAAATCTCGCAATAAGTATTTAAATTCAGATGTCAGACATGTTTCGGGTGACGAATCATACATAATGTTTTTCGACGCTAACAATGCGTATGGGTACGCTATGCGTAAACCTCTTCCATATGGTGGATTTGAATGGGTCAAAGACGATGAAGAGAAAGCGCGTATAAGATCTATGGAGATTGATAACTATGACACTCGTGATAATTCAAAAATAGGTTACATCCTAGAAGTTGACTTGAGCTACCCTGAGGAACTTCATAAGAAACATTCTGACTATCCCTTCTGTCCTCAGAGGAAAATAGTTTCTGAGACCGGATTAAAGAAGCTTTTTGCTAACCTTGAGCCAAAAAATAGATATGTCATACACTATGAATATCTCGCACTTTGCATAAAACACGGTCTGACGATTAGTAAAGTACATCGAATACTAAAATTCAAACAGAGTGAGTGGCTTCAAAATTTTATTAATTATAACACTGATAAGAGAAAAGAATCGAAAAATAAATCCGAAAAATTGCTCTTTAAGATGATCAACATTTCTGTTTATGGCAAGACCATAATGAACCCCAAGAAATACGGAAAAATTGTATTACTTGATCAATGGGACGAGAGCGCTAAAAGTGCATTCGATTATATCACCCGACCCGACTATAAAAGTCATACAATATGTTCTGAAAATCTGATTGAAGTAAAGCAACATATAACTAGCGTGTGTTTCAAGTCTCCAATATACGTAGGATTCAGTATTTTAGACCTAGCTAAGACCAGAATGTATGAATTCAATTACGATTTCATGAAAGAGAAATTCGGTGAAAGCGCCTCACTACTGTATACGGATAACGATTCATTTATTTTCCAAATAAAAGGGATGGATTGTTACCAAGTAATCAAGGATCATGGAAGTGAAATATTTGACACTGATGGGTTCGGGAAAAATAATGTATTTGGCATACCACAAAGGAACAAATTAGAGGTTGGTTATTTTAAAGACGAGATGGACGGTGCTGTTGTCACAGAATTTGTGGGGCTGAAGCCAAAAGTTTATATATTAGAAGCAGTGAAAGTAAATATTGATTCACCTCCTACCAAAAGGTATAAAGATTCCAATATGAATAAGACTAATGAAAAATATAAACACTATAAAGTAAAACCAAAGAGAGCAGCGATGGACGCGCCTTTACATATAAAGGAAAATTTTACAATTGAGAACTTTCGGTCGTGTCTGGATAACGAGGCGCTGTATGAAGTATTCAACAGGTATGGAGTGGTCGATCATGATGTGTACACCCAAGAAATTAGGAGGAAATGTTTGTATTCACCATAATTGTAAATATTACTATAATGGATGTTTTTTAACAAATATCTTCTTGTTTAAGGTCTTTATCTTTTTTTAGTAATTTCACAACATTTGCTAATGTTAATATGAGGAAAATTCAAATACAACTCTTCATTGCTTTATCTAATATACCAAATATTTTTAACCGACTTCCAAAAAGGAGGAGGTTCTCAATTCAGTGGGTATGTTTTTTTAATGTAGTAGAATTGTACACCGATTAGGCAGAGATTTCTGATTCGATTTACGTGATTTTCTGGTTCGGAATAGTTGCCAGTAGTTTTATATAATGAGCATTTTTGTTAACTTGTACGATGCAATTTTTATTGTTTTCGTAATTTTAATAAGTGGAGGTTTTTATTTATGTTTTTTTCTTGTAGCCTGTCGTCTTCATATCGATACCTTGGGGCTCAAAGGGCGTAACCACCAAAACACGACTTTTTAGGAGAGCCAAAAAACAAAAATTTAAATTTTGTATTTATCACAACTTTGTTGTTATTAATCCTATACATATGATTCTTACACCAAAAGTCGTAAATTTTTGATGTGCATAATATTAAAACATAACATTTTAAGTAATATTTGTAATTAAAAAGTTAGCTGGTGAATACGCCCCACAAAATCAAACATGTATGTCTTTTATGCCCCATAAAATGACTGCTGCGTTAGTAACGCTGTCTTTTATGGCCCATAAAATGAGTGCTGCGTTAGTAACGCAGAGTGTAACCACCAACTTTCAAAATTAAAACTGTAGTTTTTATCATGTTACAATATGCGTTCATGTTACAATACTTACAACTGTTTTTAGTAAAAAAGGTCAATTTGGCAACCCTTAGTTCATCAGAGTCTACAAGCCTCTGATATTTATAACTAGGGAAGTTTTATTTTTACTTTTGTAATGACAAAATAAATTTAGTATTTTATAGTTAGTTACTACAAGGAAGATAAGAGTAAAGGCTACTAAACCTTTTCATATTGCATTAAAACAATCTTGATTGTTGGCTAGTCCTGAAGAAGGTAATAAATAATAAGACAAATTAATTGGAACTACAAATTAATTTTAATTATTATTTTTAAACAATTTGCTACACAGTAAGGTTTAACTAACCTATTCTATTTCCTTTAATATACTTTCATCCTCCCACCTTTACGCAGATGATCTACAAATTTACACGCATGCTACTGCTGATAATATTTCCTTAGCCATTGATAATATCAATACAGACCTGGCTCAAATTAGCGAATGGAGCAAAGCGCACGGGTTAAAGATAAATCCTGCCAAAACACAAGTCATTATAATTGGAAGCACCTGGTTAAGATCTAAGCTCGACCCTACTCAACTGCCAGCTATCACCTTCGACGGCATTGACTTGCAGCTCAGTGACCATGTAAAGAACCTGGGCGTGTACTTTGATAAAAGCTTAAGTTGGGGCATACAACTTCAGGAGGTGAGCCGTAAACTCTTCGCATCGGCTGGTTCTCTGCGGAGGCTCCGTAACTTTTTGCCAACTGCCACTAAGGTTGCGCTAGCACAGTCTTTACTCCTTCCAATCTTAGACTATGCCGATGTAAGCTATCTTGATCTAACAGAAGAGCAACTAAATAAACTGGAGCGCCTTCAAAACTTCTGCATAAGGTTTGTATTTGGTCTTCGCAAATACGATCACATCTCTGAATTCCGCAAAAAGCTCAAGTGGTTGCCTATTCGCCTTCGCCGGAATGCGCATATTCTGTCTCTGTTATTCAATATTCTTTTCAATCCTAATACCCCTTCTTATCTTAAAGATCGTTTCAGATATGTCAAAGACTCCCATTCCCGTTCCTTGAGATCATCAGAGAACTTGCGACTGGAAACACCGGTGCATTCCACTAAGTTTTACGGCCAATCCTTTACAGTGCAGGCTGTCCAGCTCTGGAATGCATTACCGATGTCAATAAGAGCTGCTCAAACAGTTAGTATATTTAAAAAACGTGTCAAAGAGCACTACCTCACCATTTAGATATGTTGCTGATCTAAGCTGTGAGTTATATCCTATCCATATTTTAGGTTAAGTATATATTTATATTAAGTATTATGTAAGTTTATTGTTAGGTATATAGTATTTATGCTTTTAAATGTATTTGTTTATGTATTTGGATTTAGTATATTGGTTTTCATTACGCCCTGTACACCTGTAGCTACCCTCATCATACTCTATTCTCTTATCCTGTCCATCCTAAGGTTGCCTGGAAGAAATCGCTTTTAGTGATAAGGCCGCCAATTGTATGTTTCTCTTTGTTTGTTTTTTTTATCATTCTATGTTCTGTGTGTACAATAAAGTATAAATAAATAAAATAAATAAATAACCTATTACTTTCTTCAGGACTAGCCAACAATAAAGATTTGTTTGCGCTTTGAAGATTGGAAAAGGCTCTTGATAAAATTAAAGATGGTATTCCGTGCTAGTGTTTTACTAATTTTGCGAAGAATTCAATGCGTTACAATTTGGAAATCAGATGATCGTACGAAATTGGATAAAGCAAGTCACAACAATAAAAAAGAAACGGAAACGGATATAAGGCAATAGACTACAGCTTAGTGTAGTCGTGTTAAAAAATATTAAATAATTTTGAAGCGCCCTCTGCGAGAGCTCGAGTCTCGAACAGATTATTTTGGAATATGTGACGTACATACAGGTCGATAGCAATTTATTTTAGATGAAAATATTTAATCTCTTAGCACAACGTTAAGACAAGCAGACTGAAGTAGACCCATTTCTGCTGGCGGCACCCGTTCACGAGCATGACGCATGAACCAGCCATCGCTTCACTCAACCATATTTTAAGGAACGTAACGACCCGCCTCACACGACACCGCCGAAGAAACGTTTGAGTGAGCATGACGTACTTCAGGTACTTATGTTAAAGTGTATAAATATAAAAAATACAATGGCAAAAACAAAAAAAAGAAAGATAAAAGTGCATTAATATAAGACGCAACTTACAATGTTACTGGAAGACGCATCAGCTTGGTCATAATCATAAAGCGTATTTAAAGTAAATTAAAAATAATAATAATAATGTGGGGTTAAGGGTAAGGGTAAGGGTTGCCAAATTGACCTATTCTACTAAAAACAGTTGTAAGTATTGTAATATAAACCCAAAAAAATTAATAACTAATAAAGAACGATAAAAACTACAGTTTTAATTTTGAAAGTTGGTGGTTACACTCTGCGTTACTAACGCAGCACTCATTTTATGGGCCATAAAAGACAGCGTTACTAACTCAGCAGTAATTTTATGGATATACATGTTTGATTTTGTGGGGCGTATTCACTAGCTAACTTTTTAATTACAAATATTTCTTAAAATGTTATGTTTTAACATTATGCACCTCAAAAATTAACGACTCAACTCAAGGATTAATAACAACAAAGTTGTGATAAATACAAAATTTAAATTTTAGTTTTTTGGCTCTCCTGAAAAGTCGTGTTTTGGTGGTTACGCCCTTTGAGCCGCAAGGTATATATTTCATCATAATGCATTGTTGTATGTTAAGATTTAGAAGGTGGAAAACGTTATCGCCGTTTGTATAGAGACTAGCTACACATTCCTCTTAAAAAGTTTAGTTATAACCCATGTTAAGGCCCTCCACAACTATGTTTAATTTTAAAGCCACAAACATTGCTGTAACGTGCCTAACATTTGACAAAGCTTTGAAGCTTTGTAAATTTTGTAGCTTAAGGTTAGTTAAACCTTTCTGTATAGCAAATTGTTAAAAAATAACAATTAAAAACAATTTGTAGTTCCAATTAATTTGTCTTATTATTTATTACCTTCTTCAGGACTAGCCAACAATCAAGATTGTTTTGCAATATGAAAAGGTTTAGTAGCCTTTTACTCTTATCTTCCTTCTAGTAATTAAGTATACAAGTTTGATTTTGTGATGCGTATTCACCAGCTAACTTTTTAATTACAAATATTTCTTAAAACACCTCAAAAATTAACGACTTTTGGTGTAAGAATCATATTTTTAGGATCAATAACAACAAAGTTGTGATAAATACAAAATTTAAATGTTAGTTTTTTGGCTCTCCCGAAAAGTCGTGTTTTGGTGGTTACGCCGTTTGAGCCGCAAGGTATCGTTATATTCAAAACGTTATAAAACAATAACGATAGTGATATGTGTACAATCGGGGAACTTCCCGGTTGACTAGTACAGTTTTTTTTGAGAAACCTTTTCTCGGAAAGTATTAAGGTTTAAGAAATAATTAATTATTCAAATGAAATACCTATTAGTGTTCTATTATTTGTGATATTAAGGTTTCTGTACATCTGTGACTTTTTTAAATAATCCCTAAAAAGTTTACCGGTCAACCGGGAAGTTCCGACTGTACATACATGAATGGCTAAAAATAAATATCACGCTTCTTCCGAGCTTTGGAGCCTTGGCGACTAGTTTGGCGCAGGGGTATTATACCCGCCTTCTGCGCCAGAGGGCCCGGGTTCGATCCCCGGAGAAGACAAATATTTGTGTGCATGAACACGTGTATTCTTTTTTATGATTTTGTATTTTTTGCATTTTTCAATGCTATTTTTATACTTATGGTAAATTTTAAATAGAAAAATATTGGAAAAAATTAACTCGGCCACAAGTGAATTCTCAGACGGGAATCGAACCCGCGACCTTTGGAAATCCGGTCCAATGCTCTAACCGCTGAGCTACCGAGACTTAAAAAAATTAACTCGGCCACAAGTGAATTCTCAGACGGGAATCGAACCCGCGACCTTTGGAAATCCGGTCCAATGCTCTCTGATTCCCGTCTGAGAATTCACTTGTGGCCGAGTTAATTTTTTCCAATATTTTTCTATTTAAAATTTACCATACGTGTATTCTTCTTGGTCTGGATGTGTAATATGTATATTATGTATGTATACCGTGAGACCGGAAGAGGTATTGATACTCCAATGGATAGTATAGAAGTATGTTTACTTGCTTAAACTATGTGCTTATGTACTAAAATACAATCGTGACTTAACGCTAGCAGTACAGACCTTATCTCTTTTAGATAAAACTATTTATTATCTACTGAACAATCCCTATCTCAATAGGATAGGTATGTGGCGTCAGCTTGGACTTTGTATCTAGGCCAAAATACACTCACACTGAGGCAATTATTTCCAGCTGACGCACAAACAATATTATATCATAATTTAGTATATATACATCCCTACATCAGCCATTTTTAATGTCCCCACTGCTGGGGCACTGGCCTTCCTTATGGATGGATATGGAGAACGGGCCATGACCCACCACGCGGGCCCAATGCGGATTGGTGCGTTTTAACGATTGCGAATGCAGTCGGGACCAACGGCTTAACGTGCCTTCCGAAGCACGGAGGAGCTCGAGATAAAATTTTGGTCACCCATCCCGTGACCGACCATTGCGAACGTTCAAAAATCGCAGACCGAGCGCGCGAACCACTTCGCCATGGGCTCCACAAAATTTATAATTAATTTAAATATTTTAATAATTTAAAATAAAATAAATGATTGCTAATAGCTATTAGCTCTCAGCACTAGCACACCACACTGGCTGTTTGATTCTTCTCCCACGCTAGGAGCAAAAATACCTTTTGCTCCTAGCGTGAGAGAAGAATCAATGCATCAGTGCATACCAGCACATGTATTTCAATAAAAATAAAGTAATAGTAGATTGTACCATAAGGGAGCAAAATAATATTTTTACGGCGAGGACGCTTCTTTGAATCCAGAGCGAAGTGAGGGATTCTAGAGTAGAAACCCGAGCGTAGCGAGGGATTCTTTAGTAGAATCCTGAACGCAGCGAGGGTACGTCGAAAGTACGTCGCCCGAGCCAAAAATATATTTTGCGGCCGAGTGATACACTCTACTTTTCATCCCCGTCTATGAGAAAAAGAAATAAGATGCGTTTCTAGATACAACTAATGAATGTATTTATATAAAAAATATTAAACACCAATATAATGTTATAATGTTAAAAAATATATAAAGTAACAGCTTCAAAATTAATATTAATATTTGAAACATTTGTGCAATTTTGAAATGTTATAGTCATAGTTTAAAAAATAAAAAATACTGTCGCTGCTTGTGGAACTCATTTTTCGCAATTATTGCACTGCAAATATCACAAAACACTGTTTATTCCAATAAAGTCCAATACAAGGGTAATGCGTAGTTCGCGCGTTTTTCTTTTTTTTTCTTTTGCGGCCCTGCACGCGCCGGTCACCTAATAATCGGCCAGTGAATTTTTCATACAATATTTTCGTGCGATCTCTTTGGTGACGGAGCACTAAGGGACGATGTTAATGTTCGAAATTCAAATCTCATTTCTGCCCCGTGAAAAAGTCTCTTGGAGAAAAGACTTACTTTGCTCGCACTTATAGGCGAATCAATTAGCGTTTTTCGAATAGATGGGATGAAAAGTATGTTTATCCATTATCTGGTATCTCTACAACACAAGTTCTTCATGAAGCCTAACGTGGGCTAGATGATTGGTGTGTTTGTTGGTGTGTGTGTGCAATTATTTATTTATTAATATTAAGTAATGTTTTAGTTCTATAGTTGTTTGTTGGAGGCAGCACTATAATATTTGACGGACATCGAGTTTGGCAGCAGTTAGATATCAACTTGCCGATGGCGTAGCTTCTTGACATTCAAAAGTGCTTGTCATGGCCTAGACTGAATAAGATTTTTGATTTAATGAGTACGAGAAGTGACTCACAAATAATTAAAAACTTACGACACGTAGCAGTTTTTGTTGACGACCTCCGTGGTAGAGTGATACGTACACCGACCGGTTTCAAGGTGTCGCCTACTCTGAGGTCCTGGGTTCGAATCCCGGTAGGGGCAAATGTTTGTATGATGAATATGAGCATTTGTACCTGAGTCATGTACTTACGTATATTTGGATTTCTACATAAATATACATAGAGAACACACATCAAAAGTGTCTTGGGATCAAAAGTACGTGAGTATCGCCGCTATAGGGGATTATTATTTTGACTTTTTTTTTATAGGACGATTATTTTAATAAAGAAACAATTAAAGTAAGAAGCCAGTCTCCAAGACTAGATTTGGTAAATATTCATTGGAATAATTTTTATAATTAAATGTACTTGATCCCTAGGCGCTTTTGATGTGTGTGTTTTGAGTTATCTATGTATACTTATGTATAACTACCCAACTAACAAAAAGGTCGTAGAAACAATTTCTCTTATGACTGTAGATTACGAGAAACACTCGTATGAATGATCCTATTATTTCAAAAGCTGTATGAAAGCAGGTCTGATAAATATTAAACAAGAAAAAATACTAGAAAAAAAAACCGACTTCAAAAAAGGCAAAACGAGTAGGTAAGTAGAAATAGAAACAAAAATAAAACCTTATTTCTACAAAAACACTTACGCTTCGAATACTTATAGAAGTCACAATGATCACTTTTAAACTGGGACTTAACTTATTTTAACATATTAAGCTGACGTAGATAAATGAAAATAATATTTGAACTTATTAATTAGCTTTAACATTAATAATGCTCTGCGAATGGATGCATATAAATTATTCATAATCATTATGAGTGCACTTCCGTTAATAGGCAGAACGTGATGTTGCACGGGATATGGTTTCTAACAATATATTATATTCGGAATCAGCGATTTTTTCTGTATCTAGATATCATTCTAATCGGAGCACTTTTGTGGCGCTTCAGTAACCGATAAAAAGGCAGTTTTCTTTGTTTGCTAATTACTGAAGCGACACATTTTTTGGTCTATTTTTTACGAGTGGCGTTTAAGTCATATTTACTTCCTATAAATTCATAATTATCTTTCTAAGTAAAATTGACTTTCTGGATTTTTTTTATCGATATAGTATTAGTATTTATGCTCTTCTTGTGATTAGAGAAAATCTAAGATAAGTAATTTTGATTACTTTATGATTTTGTATTTTTTGCATTTTTCAATGCTATTTTTATACTCATGGTAAATTTTAAATAGAAAAATATTGGAAAAATTAACTCGGCCACAAGTGAATTCTCAGACGGGAATCGAACCCGCGACCTTTGGAAATCCGGTCCAATGCTCTAACCGCTGAGCTACCGAGACTTGCGAACCACCGTCGAAATTCTCCAATACTTTTATATTTTTAATACGCTGTAGGCCAGCGTTGTTACATCAATGCTACGAATATCCTTGCATTCGAAAGAAACATCTTTTCAGGTGTTTAACGATCGATTAAGATGCAACTGCCAATAAATTATGACTTTGTAATTTTTGCATTTTTCAATGCTATTTTTATACTTATGGTAAATTTTAAATAGAAAAATATTGGAAAAAATTAACTCGGCCACAAGTGAATTCTCAGACGGGAATCGAACCCGCGACCTTTGGAAATCCGGTCCAATGCTCTAACCGCTGAGCTACCGAGACTTGCGAACCTGAGAATTCACTTGTGGCCGAGTTAATTTATTCCAATATTTTCTTATTTAAAATTAACCATAATTTTGATTACGTCAATCGGAAAGGGTATGGCGTTTAAGTAATTTAGCCATACTGCTTTATGACTGCTACTGAGGAACTTTGCAGGCTTTAAGAAGATATGGCATATAATTTTTATCAAGAGAATGTGCATTTCAGTAATTTTGCTTTACTTTTATTGAGCAAGATTGTGACTTATCAGCAACTTTTTTGGGAGTAAATTTTCTCTAAATGGCTATCTAACATCAGCCCCCAAATTTCAAATGGGATTTAATGTACAACCTAAGACCTACTGCCCTGATATGTACCCATGAAACAGAATAACTTTGCTCTTATGGACCATGATTTTCAACCATTTACCAATAACCAATACTGATTCAAGAAGGGGCTCTTGAATCCGTATTGGTTATTGGAGAGGTTTGACCCATTATTCTCTTATATTGCTGTAGATGCTATATTAACCTTTTTAAATTAATCTTCTCAAAACCTTAACCAGCTCATTGAGGGGCACTATAGGGTGGTAGGCCGAGGGACCGTCCGGCGATCGATCATCTTTTGACAAAAGACGAAGTTTACCCTGTTGCCAGACCCGCGGAAATAGGCCGGCTTCCAGGCACGTGTTCAGGAGCTCAACATAGTATCCCCTAAAGTGATTTAATGCTATATATGGAGAGAATACGTTCTGGCACGCCGTCAGGACCCCGGGTCCTTTCCCCTTAGTCGGTGCATGGCCAAACTCTAACTCCTCGAGCGTAACTCGCGAGTATTCCTCCAATTTATTCTGCACATCATTCATCGCGGCAATGAGGAGAGGAACTTTTGGCGGCTCTGATGAAAACGGTAGAACTTATCTTCTCCAGTAGTTCGGGATTGAAAGCATCGGTTCGTGGTGCTGATTGGCGTGGTTTGCTTTGTTCCCATTCTGTAGGGCCGTCCCGGTTTTGGCTGTGTTATTAGCCTGATACAGCTCTTTCAGTAGTATGGATTCGAGAGTTCTAACACAGTGTCAGAACTCCCATCCCCCCTTCACCCGTCTCCCCCCTCATTGCCCTTCCACAACCCGTCCTCGAGGAGTCCAAAACTAAAAAAAAAAAAAAAAAAACACCCCCATTTGAATCGATTGCGCTGGTTCCCAGAGTGATATCTCTAACCCTTTCTGAGATACGTTTTTCTTAAATTCAGCCCTACTTGATTAACTAATGACACGTTCTATGTTAATTACACCTCAGTCATTTTTCACAATGCCGCTCATTACTTAACTATCCCTTATCTACTTTAATAAAATCATTCATATTTGTTGCATAACTACGATCCGTACCTATGCATGTTTTCGAACAAAACAACGCCTCACCTTTTCTACCTACCTACCCAGGCAAACCGAACATACACACTTTGTTGAAGCTGGAGCTTAGCAGAGTTTTTAACGTATTTATCGTTCTCATGTGAACACCATATTTCTCTTCTACAATCTTAATTTGGTTCATTAATTTCTCATTTATTTGCTTCCACTACTATAACAAGTTTTACAAGTACTTTAATTATTTGATTCGACAAATAACTTTGCTCATTAAATTATCAACTATTTGCTTTCACTATAATAACAAGTTTTATTCAAGTTCTCAGTTGTTTTTTGAACATTTTGATTGAGAAACACATCATAATGTTATGATCTGACTTAGTATAAGAACAACCACAACTTAGCTTTTCCTAACAAAATGTTATTCGCCCTCATAGAAGACATAGACTACTGCTTCAGAGTCAAGACAACAAATATGGAAGTGAGTATTTTATTTTATTAAGTTACATAATGTTGATTTATATTTACTGTTGTACTTATTATTCTTTGTTCTCATTGTTATTGCTCATATCTTACCTCGATAATAACACTACCACCAACTAGGAGGAAAACACTTATAAATATTACTACTTTCCGATGTCTGATGATGAGGACACATCTTCAAGCCCATACCCTTAAGAAGAGAAATAGCAGCAGCGAGCCGAGCAGCGATTCTCTGAAGGAATTCTTTGAACAACCCGCGTAGAAGTAAAAAGCAAAAGTTCAGTCGTCTATTGTAGGCAGAGTAACAAACGACGGGGTCTCATATATTTCCACAAATGATGATAATGGATCAAAAGCGAATCACCTAATAAAGATCGAGATCTATGAATTTAAAAAATTGGCGAACGTCCTGCTATCGGATCACTGGAAACATGCGGAAGTACGAGTGAAGTAGTATAATAAACAAAACACTAACCACCACCAACGAACACAGCAGCTGATATATAAAATTACAAAAGAAATTTCAAGTGCATCTGACTGCAAGAAATATACATTTAAACAAAGATTGAATAAAATCATCCATACTGACGTTGATTTATAATGCATCATATTATAAAATGTATGAAATAAGGTTGAAATTTGACACCTGAATAAACGATTTATTTTGTTAATATTCCCTTCTTTTCCTTCATTTCAAAGGTTTTTAAAATAAAGATCAAAATGAAATTGAATACCCAACCTAAAATACCCTTGGCGAAGCAGTCTTGTCAGAACTTGTTATTTAACATACAATTACATGTGAACACCATATTTTTCATTCATTATCGAAAAACTTTATTTACTACTTTCAATAAAGTTTCAACTAACTTCTTCTCTTCATTATTTAAGTACCTATCAAATGTTCCTTGCAAAAGCAAAACAACTTTTATTTAAGTCTTATCCTTTGAATTAGTTTACTTTGTTTTATCAGTGATTGTCAAACACATTAGAATCTAATGATATGAACTAGTATAAAAACGATCACATTCGCTTTCCATTTCCTAACAAAGTGCCATAGAAGGCGTTATTACATAGACTACTGGTTGAGAAACAGGCTATCTAAAACGGATGTAAGTATTGTATTTTAAAGTAGTAGGTAGTTTTTCAGTACTCAAGAGCAAAAACAGATCAATGAACATATTGAGTCGGCCACAGAGCTGGTAGAACTCTGTAATTATAATGCTGCCAGATATGAATCATTACTATGATCTGAATTAAACTATCCTAGTGAAGAAACAAATTATTGCTCTTTAATTCAACATTCGGAATTAATTAATTTAAACCAGAATCCAGAACCAAGTCATACATTGGTCTCTCAAAATAAGATTGAGTCAAGGTATAATACTGTTAGTTTTAAGCCAATGTTAGGTAATAAATGTCAGACAATTATGTACTCAGACAGGATAGGTCAAGGTTTTGCCTCAATTATTAGTGAGAAACTTGACAGAAAATGTATAAATTTTTGTACTCCTGGCCAGACTTTTAGCCAAATAATTACCAAAATAGATGGATCGCAAATAAACAAAACCACAACATTAGTAATATTATGTGGTAACAGTTCCAAATTAACAAGAAAGGATATACTTAAAAGTATAAATAAATTACTGACATTGCAAACAAACACAGGATGCAAAATAATAATTAGTGCTTTGCCTTAAGTTAGTAATTTAAACAGGGATGAGAATAAACGAATCTTTGACCTAAGTCAAAGTCAAAGTCAAAGTAAATATCATTTATTCAGTCTAGGCTGTTACAAGCACTTATGAACGTCAAAGAAGCTATGCCATCGGTTCACAAACCCTACGGCGGGAGACCTTGTAATGAGAAGAACCGGCAAGAAACTCGACAAGGGCTGTTTTTTTCTTCCTGTTTTATTTCATACAGAGTCGTCAAATTGAAAAGTGACCTTAAATATCAGGTAAGTCAATTTCCAACACAAAAAAAAAATACTAATTATAACATTACATTTTATGGTTATTGTAACCGTAAACAATTTTCAACTGGCAAAGAAAGACTTATCTATCATACATTACAACATTTCTCGCATTACAAGATTACTGTACTGCAAGTTGTGAGGAACATACAGGTCAGTATCAATTTATTTTAGAAAAAAAATATTTAACCTTTAAGCACAAGATTAAGATATGCAGACTGAAGTAGACCCATTTCCGCTGGCGGCACCCGTTCACGAGCATGACGCATGAACCAGCCATCGCTTCGCTCAACCATATTTTAGGGAACGTAATGACCCGCCTCACACGACACCGCCGAAGAAACGTTTGAGTGAGCATGACGTACTTCAGGTACTTATGTTAAGCTGTATAAATATATATATAAAAAAATAACAACAGCAATAAAAAGAAAGATAAAAGTGCATTAATGTAAGACACAACCTACAATGTTAGTAGAAGACGCATCAGCTGGGTCATAATCACAAAGCATATTTAAAGTAAGTTAACAAAAAAGAATACTTTTATATAATTGGAATAATTTGAAAACATTATTTATTTTATTTATTCTAATCAAGCAGTGCCACGTCTTAACTTAAAAAAAACATAAATAACATAAAATCAAAACAAAAATATATATCTCAACACATTTTAACACAAGCAGACTTGAGCAGACCCATCCCGCTGGCAGCACCCGTTCACGAGCATGACGCATGAACCAGCCATCGCTTCGCTCAACCATATTTTAGGGAACGTAGCGACCCGCCTCACACGACACCACCGCAGAAATGTTTAAAGAGAGCATGACATACTCAAGCTACCTGCGTTAAAAGTTGAATCTAACACATTACTAAACACTAATTGAATGACACGGCTATAATCTCGAAAAATAAAACGAAATATTTAGGACCAAGCTGTTTTGTCATTCAAGTAATCTTTTATAGTATAATATCCTTTCTTGAGAAGACAATCTTTTACATTCATCTTAAACTTTTCGAAAGGCAAGTCTACAATATTATCTGGAATTTTATTATAGATACGTATACCTAGACCCATAAAAGATCCACAGACCTTCTTTAATCGGTACCGAGGCATAATAAGTTTATTTCTATTTCTAGTATTACGATCGTGCAAATCACCATGTTTGGTATACAGGTTGATATTAAGCCGTACAAAAAGAATACAATTTAAAATAAATTGAGAAGCAGCTGTCAGTATACCAATTCCTTTAAATTTTTCCCGAAGAGATGTTCTGGAACCCAGTTGATAAATGGCCCTTATAGCTCGTTTTTGTAGTATAAATATTGTATTAATGTCAGCTGCAACTCCCCACAAAAGAATACCATACGACATGATGCTGTGAAAATAACTGAAGTACACAGTCCTAGCAGTTTCTATATCAGTCAGTTGTCTGACTTTTCTAACAGCGTAGGCAGCAGAACTAAGCTTGCCAGCTAGTATTGCAATATGTGGACTCCATTGAAGTTTACAGTCCATAGTTACACCCAGAAAGACTGTTGATTCTACTAAATCTAATTTTTCATTGTTCATAACAATTTCCATAGGTACTTTCTGAACATTCGGTAAAGAAAAAAGTACGCATTTAGTTTTCTTTGCATTAAGCTGTAGATTATTATAATTAAACCAAGCCAGTACTTGCGAGAGTGTTTTGTTTACATCGTCAAAATCAGTTCTGTTGCGTTCAATGTTAAATATTAAAGAAGTATCATCCGCAAACAAGACAATCCCACATAAGCTTTTCGAAAAGAAAGGCAAGTCATTAATATATACTAAAAACAGAAAAAGGCCCAAAATAGAGCCTTGGGGCACGCCTAGTTTTATATTTGAGCCGGCAGATTTCACTCCATTAATATCAACGGTCTGAGTTCTGGAACTGAGATACGACAGTATTAACTTTTGGGCATCACCTTTTACACCGTAATGATTTAGTTTCAACAGCAGCGTCTGATGATCCACACAATCAAAAGCCTTGGATAAATCGCAGAATACGCCAAGAGCATTCTGCGAGTTCTCCCAGGCTTCAAAAACATGTTTTAAAAGTGCAACCCCAGCATCAGTTGTAGACCGTCCCTTCGTAAAACCGAACTGTTTATTATGTAAGAGATTATTTAAGGTAAAATGTGCCAATAACTGTTCCAACATGATTTTCTCAAAAATTTTGCTTAAGACGGGTAATATAGATATTGGTCTATAATTACTTGGGTCTTCTCTATTTCCCGATTTGAATAAAGGTATTACCTTACTTAATTTCATTAGATCAGGAAAAATTCCATGTGCAATACATTGATTAAAAATAATAGCAAGAAAGGGGGCAATAGTGTAAATAATACTTTTAAGAACAGTAACAGATATGCCCCATAAATCAGTGGTTGTTTTCATTTTAAGAGATCTGAAAGCCTTTATTATGTCCCCAGCATTAATAGATCTAAAATGAAATAATGAACTACATTCAGATACATGCTTTTCAAGCAACGAGACTGCAGACGCTGGTGAAGAGTCCAAATCAGCGGTGGTTGCCAATGGTATGTTTACAAAAAAGTTGGCAAAAATATTAGCAATTTCTGTTTCCGAATTTATTTGGACGTTATTGATGTTAAGTGTGAAGCTATTGTCACGTGGTTTAGATTTGCCAGTTTCACGTTTAATAACGTCCCATGTTGTTTTTATTTTATTATTAGAGTTTTTAATTTTTTCTTTATTATAGTTAGACTTTGCTATAGAACATGTCTTTTTGAAAATCTTAGAATATTGTTTAACATGTGCTATGAAACTAGGGCTGTGATTGGTTTCCCTTAAGTTATAAAGTTCATAAAGCCTGTTTCTACTTTTATAAATTCCTGTCGTAGCCCATTCGCAAAACTCTAATTTCTGGGTGCATTTAATAGATTTAGATTTAAAGTTATTATTAAACTCATTAGTTACTAATCCAAAAAGGTTCCCAAAAAGTGCATTAGGATTATTATGCACATATGGTACAAAAGCTACTTTATCAGCTACATTATTTCTAAAATTTTCCAAACGCTTTTTTGTTATAGGCCTGCATTGTACAGTCATAGGTGCATCAATGATATCTAATTGGTACGCCACTTTTAATCCGTAATGATCGGATGTAATGTTTTTGACAACTAATTTGTCAACGGGATCAAAATCGGTAAATATATTATCTATGCAAGTGGCTGAGTGGGATGTTACCCTTGTAGGTTCTAAAAATTGATTTATTAAGTTAAATGATTTAAACAAGGTCAGTAGCTGAATACTAAATGTACAGCTTACAAGAATATCAATATTGAAATCGCCACACACTGCTACTGGTTTGTTTTTCACATTTAACTTTTTTAACACATCGTCCATTACCGATTCAAAGATTTCAAAATTACCTTTCGGCGGTCGGTACACACATACTATAAATAAGTTTTTTAATTTTATACACGAGAGCTCAACAAGGCATTCTATAGAAAGGTTCTCAATATCCTTTCTTACTTTATACTGTATATCATTTCTCACAAAAATTAAAGATCCGCTATGAATCGCTGTCTTCCTAGCTAATAAACTTGATAGTTGAAAATTGTTTACATTGCAAGACACATCACCGTGCTTCAGCCAGTGTTCGGTTATACAAATGATATGAATATTATTATATTCTGCAAATAATTCTAATTCTAAAACTTTGCCAGACAAGCCCTGAATGTTTTGACATAACATATTGAGACAAGGAGGCTTGGCTGTTGTCTTATGCCTTAGTTTAAAGCTAAGCTTGAAACTTTTCTACTATTATTAGTAGAAGTCAAAGGAATATTAGTTAGATTCGACTTAGTTACACACTTTGTAACAGAGTCTTGTAAATTATAAGCTAATAAATTAGCTAACTTTATCCTATATTTTTTAGACAGATACATAGTATCTGGAGTCAAAGTAAAATTGTTAATAAATTTATTAACGTCAAAATATAAAATAACGTCACTATGACGACAAATCAAATTATACATATACATATTTAGGTCAAAGATTCGTTTATTCTCATCCCTGTTTAAATTACTAGCATAAGGCAAAGCACTAATTATTATTCTGCATCCTGTGTTTGTTTGCAATGTCAGTAATTTATTTATACTTTTAAGTATATCCTTTCTTGTTAATTTGGAACTGTTACCACATAATATTACTAATGTTGTGGTTTTGTTTATTTGCGATCCATCTATTTTGGTAATTATTTGGCTAAAAGTCTGGCCAGGAGTACAAAAATTTATACATTTTCTGTCAAGTTTCTCACTAATAATTGAGGCAAAACCTTGACCTATCCTGTCTGAGTACATAATTGTCTGACACTTATTACCTAACATTGGCTTAAAACTAACAGTATTATACCTTGACTCAATCTTATTTTGAGAGACCAATGTATGACTTGGTTCTGGATTCTGGTTTAAATTAATTAATTCCGAAGGATTCTGGTTTAAATTAATTAATTCCGAATATATGCATAAATTAAATTCAAATATATGTATACTAATTAACAAATTAAATATGACAAATGTACTTTTATTACCAGTTTAAAAAAATAGATGTATGAATGAGATTACATTGAATTATAATATAAGGTTGTGGACTAAACATTTTATGCATTTAAAGCATCTTGACATTTTGTTGGATTATAATAATTTTAACTTTATGAAATGCTTATGTGACAAAATTAATATATGCATAGATTATATAGATTACGAAAAACAGTTTTTATGCTATAAAAAAATAAGGGAGCACATAAAAAGCGCTACTGTGATACCTAAAAAGACTATTAAGGTAGTAAATAAAAAGAGCACAATACCGTATTATTTTCAGATATTAAACAAAAAACCACAAAGTACTTCAAATGGTGCTTCTAACTGCTCGAGCTCAAATAACAGTGATTTACCTACTTTGCATGGAAATACAGCTGACCCAATATGTAGCGATGAAGAAATTTTTCGTGACCCCCAGTAATGCTATAAACGATAACACATTAGTTAATGGAGACTCTGAAATTCTTAACAAGGAATCTATAAAATGTTTTAATTTTCTCTTTCAAAACTTGTGTGGAATATCGAATAAAAAAGATGAATTGAGTGTTTACTTGCATAATCTCGAGGTTAAAACAGATTTTATTTGTATATGTGAACATTTCCTAAACAAAGATAATGTATCAATTTTTAATTAAGACGACTACAAACTTGTTTCCCATAACGTACGCACCAACAAAAAAAGGGGTGGCTCACTGATTTTGACAAAATCTGACTGTAATGTAGAGGACTTAAAGTTTACTAAAAACATATATGCAATGAATAGTTTTGAAAAATGTGGGGTGAAATGCACTGATTACAATTTTACTATCTGTTGTTTATACAGGACTCCAGACGTTAAAAATTTCAATGATTTTATCACAAGGCTAGAAAGGCTCTTGCAACATTTCTTTAAGAGGAGTTGTGTTATTTTTGGAGATTTCAACACTGACTTTATCAAGGAGAGCAGTAACCAGACTGAGTTGCTAACTCTACTTAAATGTTATAACTTTAGGTTCTTAATTAAGGAAACTACATTTATTCGAAATGATCATGAATCCTGCATTGATAACATAATCACAAATCTTCCAGATTCACACTTTGCTCAGTGCACGGTAGATCACAACAAGCTTGGAGACGGTCACGCGGGTCTGCTCTGTACAATTAAGTTTGAAAATAAGCACCCAAAACAACAAGAAAATAATTCTTATCTGAGCAGGCGAAGAAGTTATTCCAGAACTAACAAAATAAAATTTAGACAAGAATTAGAATGTGCCGACTTAAATAGAAGTAATATAAATAGTTTCTTAAGCAAGTTTAATGAAATTTTTCGAAAGTCATTTAAAGTTAAAAATGTAAAAGTAAATATCACCAAGACAGAAAAAAATCATTGGATATCTAAGGGAATTCGGAACTCAAGCAAAATGAAGAGATTTTTAATTACAAGAAACAAAACTACTTGTCATAAATCTGTCAATGATTATGCCATAACATATATAAAACTTTACAGAAAAGTGATAAAATCTGCTAAAAAACTGTCGGTTGGGAAACAACTTAGTGAGGCCAAGAATAAAACAAAAGCGATATTGAAATTAGTAAACAAACACCGAAACGAAATAAAAAAAAGAGGTAATAATCACAATAATCATATTCTAAAAGTAGGTGATCAATTGGTTACTGACAGACAGCAATTGGTGGACATTTTTGCTGAGGTGTTTGATAAAAACAGTTATAATGTTGATATAACTAATAATAATAAAAAGTCTCTTGAATATGTGACTATGAGTTCCCCTAGAATCGCGGCGAACATGGAAATGAGACTCACTGACCCTGAAGAAGTCACAAAAATTTTACGACGTATGCCTTTAAAGAAGTCATGCGGTTATGATGAGGTACCTTTAAGCATAATTAAAGAAAATATTGATATTCTAGCCGAACCATTAGCGTTTTTCTTTAATAAGTGCTTGAAGTCTGGAGTGTTCCCTGAACAACTCAAAATAGCTAAAGTTGTGCCAGTGTTTAAAAAGGGATCTCCTACGGATCCAAAAAACTACAGGCCAATATCTCTGTTACCAGTCTTTTCGAAAATATTCGAGAAAATAATTGAATCAAGACTGATATACCATCTAAACCAAAATAACGTCTTAAATAAGCGTCAATTTGGATATAGAAAAGGGATTGGTACTGTGGATGCCATTGATTTGTTATTGTGTGAAGTGCTTACAGAACTCAACAAAAAATGAAAAGTTGCTGGTGTATTCCTTGATCTCACCGCCGCATTTGATATGGTGGATCACAATTTACTAATTGAAAAACTTGAGCACTATGGCATCAGACATAATGCAATGAAATTACTTCACGCATACTAACACAATAGACAACAATATGTGGAGATGAAATCCATACAATTCAGTTAGGAAATAGTGACTAAATCCAGGATAAGGACAGTAAAACGTGGTGTTCCGCAGGGATCGATATTAGGGCCATTGCTTTTTGTAATATTCACAAATGATCTGTTGAATGTTATGTCTGATAGTGATGTAGCACTTGTGGTTTATGCGGATGATACAAACGCTGTAGTTTCTGCGCCATCAATAGAAACCCTCTGCGCTAAGGTTGACAACGCTCTGGTCAATTTCAATGATTGGTTCTCCAGCAATAAGCTTGTGCTCAACGTAAAAAAAACGCATGCTATGCTGTTCAAAACAACTGCTAAAAAACAGCATGAGATAGTAGTTAAATGTGATGGACAAATAGTGGAATTCAATAATAGTGTCAAGTTCCTGGGAATACATATTGATGAGTGTCTTAATTGGAAACAAGAAATTAAATCTATCGAAGATTATGTTAGTTCTACGCCATTAGAAGTTTGAGAGACGAGCTGGAGACAAAAGAATTACTAACAGTATACTACTCTCTTGTTGAGTCTAAGCTAGATATAGTATTAAATTCTGGGGAAACAGCTATGACTATAATCTTAAGAGGGCATTTGTGCTCCAGAAAAGAGCTATTAGAACCATAGTCCGAATACCACCTTGGGAATCCTGTAAGGAACATTTTAAGAGACTTAACGTGCTGACGCTACCTAGCCTGTACATACTGGTTGTAGTTTTAGATGTAGTAAAACATAGCTATAAATATGAAACCGAAGCCACTAAGGAAGAAAGATTAAGCACTAGAAGAAAAGACATAGAAGCTAAATTCCAACCACACCTCAATGTTGTGAAGCACTGTAGTAGGTATCAGGCAGTAAAACTTTTTAACGCACTGCCTCTAGAGTTAAAAGTCATTGAAGATTTTTATATATTTAAATCGAAACTTATAAAATTCTTATTAAGTGGCTGTTTTACTCACTTGACGACTTTATCGGTAATCCGTGCATTTTTACTCAAAAATTTTTTTGTATTGTAATGTTATGATTTTTATTTTATTTTGCTTTACTTTGACATGGAATTATTTATGATGGGTTTGACATTTATATACATACTTATAGATTGTTTACGTATTTCCCACTTTTAATGTTATTAATATTTTATTTAAATTGATGTTTTAGCTTTAAATCTCAATTGTAATAATTTTTTTTTTTTTCTATTTTTAGTGTGCAACATTCAGACACAATTGTAAAATATTGTTATTGAATTAAATAAATTGAAAAAAATTGAAATTAATGGAATGAAATCTGCCGGCTCAAATATAAAACTAGGCGTGCCCCAAGGCTCTATTTTGGGCCCTTTTCTGTTTTTAGTATATATTAATGACTTGCCTTTCTTTTCGAAAAGCTTATGAGAGATTGTCTTGTTTGCGGATGATACTTCTTTAATATTTAACATTAATAGAAACAGAACTGATTTTGACGATGTAAACAAAACACTCTCGCAAGTACTGGCTTGGTTTAATTATAATAATCTACAGCTTAATGCAAAGAAAACTAAATGCGTACTTTTTTCTTTACCGAATGTTCAGAAAGTACCTATGGAAATTGTTATGAACAATGAAAAATTAGATTTAGTAGAATCAACAGTCTTTCTGGGTGTAACTATGGACTGTAAACTTCAATGGAGTCCGCATATTGCAATACTAGCTGGCAAGCTTAGTTCTGCTGTCTACGCTGTTAGAAAAGTCAGACAACTGACTGATATAGAAACTGCTAGGACTGTGTACTTCAGTTATTTTCACAGCATCATGTCGTATGGTATTCTTTTGTGGGGAGTAGCAGCTGACATTAATACAATATTTATACTACAAAAACGAGCTATAAGGGCCATTTATCAACTGGGTTCCAGAACATCTCTTCGGGAAAAATTTAAAGGAATTGGTATACTGACAGCTGCTTCTCAATTTATTTTAAATTGTATTCTTTTTGTACGGCGTAATATCAACCTGTATACCAAACATGGTGATTTGCACGATCGTAATACTAGAAATAGAAATAAACTTATTATGCCTCGGTACCGATTAAAGAAGGTCTGTGGATCTTTTATGGGTCTAGGTATAGATATTCTTAAGGAAAGGAAGGAGCTAAAGGAAAGAAAAGTCCAAGAGGAAAAAAATGGAAAGATTGCATACATTAGATACAACAAACTTATAGTAAAAGACAGAGACGATAACTATGAAGACAAACAAGCAAAAGGAAACGAAAAAAGGAAACGGTCGCCATCCACAACGCCGACACAAACAACCTGCGGTGGTAGACCGACACAAAACCAATCGCACAAGATAAACAAAACTAATATAAACGCTTTCGACCAAATGATACGCCCTAGACTAAGTTCGCTACCTGGAACAACAAGCAAACAATGACAACCAATAAGCAGCAGCAACCGGAAATCGAAACACACAGAGAAACAGGCAACAAAAACAAACAAAAACCATAATTACGATCCCCCAAGCCGGACAGCGGTCTCCGTGGGGGACCAAGACCGCTACCCTCTAGTTACAATAACAAAAGCAATAAAAAAAGCAATAAAAGCAACAACAAATACAATAACAACAAAAACAACAACAAAATCATATGAGCAAATATATGGCCAAAACAACCAACGTGTCCAAAACCAAACAAAACAAGACAATGCCAAAAACGAAATATATATCGCAACATTAAACACCCTGACACTACGAACCACAGAGAGACTCCTAGAACTTGACACTGCGCTCAAAGACATCAAATGGGACATCCTAGGGCTTAGTGAAGTGCGAAGAATGGGAAGAAACATTGAAGAGTACGATGATTACATATTATACACAATAGGAGAGACTAAAGGACTATATGGAGTTGGCTTCATGATAAAAAAACATTTGAGGCAGCACATTTTAGAATTTGTCGGAGTCTCGGAGAGAATTGCAATACTGCGAATAAACATAGGTGGATATAAGAACAACTGGTCCATACTACAAGTTTATGCGCCAACAGAGGCGGCGGACAAAGCCACAAAAGACTCATTCTACTCCGAATTATCAAAGACCCTTGAGATAACCGATAAAAACATAATTATACTGGGCGACTTCAATGGGAAAACAGGCAAACAAAGACAAGGAGAAGAAGACACCATTGGTAAACATGGCATTGGAACGAGAAGTAAGAATGGGGAAAGACTAATCAGCTTTTGTCAAGAAAATAATCAAGCAATCATGAACACCTTTTTCTACAAAAAACCCTCAAAAAAATGGACTTGGCAATCACCAGACGGCAAATACCGCAACGAAATAGACCTAATACTGACAAACCACCCAAAAGCTTTTAAAAACATACAAGTAATTAACCAGTTTAACTTTAATAGCAACCATAGATTAGTCAGAGCAACCTTACACTCAGAACAAAACAAAAAATCGAGGAGACTTTATCGATCAGAATCTAGTAAAACAACAAATCAAGAGGAAAATCAACAAACAAACACAACAAACGAAATACAGAGGATATACAACATGGAAATAGAGAAAATATATAAATGCAAGAAACCAAAATCACCCAATAGAAAAGATTATATAAGCCTAAAAACAAGGCAATTACTAGACACGAGAAAATCACTATTTAAGAGTAAAAAAGATAAACACATCCTAAAAAGAATAGCAAAAATAAGCCAGGAAATAAACGCCAGTATAAAAAAAGACAAAACTAAGAGAGAATTCGACTGCATCAACCGCCATATTGCAAAGACAGGAGGAATACAAAAAGCCTTAAAGGAACTCCAGGAGTCTAAGCCATGGATACCGACTATGAAGAATAAACATAACAAGATATCTACGCAGAGAAAAGCAATTATCGAAGTCGCAACAGACTTCTACAAGGAACTATACTCAAGCAGGGACACAAACATAACAACTAACTTAGATGAGGAAGATGAAGACCCAATTCCGCCTATCCTCAAGAGTGAAGTAACAATGGCTATCAAAACTCAGAAAAACGACAAGGCACCAGGCCCTGACCACATAACAAATGAGACGCTAAACCTTTTACCACCTGCGACCTTAACAGAACTAACAAGGCTATTTAACAAGATCCTAGAATCAGAATACATTCCAACACAATGGACAAACAGCAACATAGTACTGATCCATAAGAAAGGAGACAAAGACGATATAGCCAACTACCGACCTATTAGTCTCATGTCCAATGTGTACAAAATATTTGCAAAAATTATTCTCCATCGCATATCATCAAGGCTAGACGAACAACAACCTAAAGAACAAGCTGGATTCAGATCGGGTTTCTCAACCCTCGACCACATGCTCACACTGAAACAAATAATAGAGAAATGTCAAGAATATGGTTACCCCTTGTACTTGGCCTTTGTAGATTACAACAAAGCATTTGATTGCCTCGATCATGGATATATATGGCAAGCACTAAAGAAACAAGGCATCGAAAATAAATATATAAGGATTATAAGAAACATTTATCTAAACAGCTCAGCTCAAGTCCAATTAGAATCCAAAGGAGACACTTTCCCAATTAAAAGAGGTGTCCGACAAGGAGATCCATTGTCACCAAAAATATTTACATCAGTATTAGAGGAAATATTTAAACAACTGCGATGGGATGATCAAGGACTAAATATAGATGGCGAAAACATCACCCACTTGAGATTTGCAGACGACATTGTACTCATTAGTAGCAACCCAGATTCTCTGCAATCAATGATCCAGGAATTAGCGCTCCAGAGTAAAAAAGTCGGCCTGACAATGAATCAAACAAAAACCAAAGCCATGACAAACAGATCGTGTGACCCAATCACAGTAAACGAGGAACAAGTTGAATATGTAACGGAATATATATACCTGGGACAACTAATATCTATGAAAGATCAAATGCACCAAGAAATAGAAAGAAGAGTCACAAACTCCTGGAAAAGATTCTGGTCACTTAAAACCATAATGAAGAACCAGCATTACTCCCTTGCAACAAAAAAGAAGTTATATGACACCTGTATCCTTCCAATACTCACATATGGATGCGAAACTTGGGCTACAACAAAAAGCCATATTCAAAAGTTGGCAACATGTCAAAGAAGTATGGAGAGGAGCATATTGGGCTATACAAGGGAGGACAGGAAGAGGGCGAGTGATCTAAGGAAAATTACAAAATGGAAAGACGTGGAAACCAAAGTCCGATCACAAAAATGGAGATGGACTGGAAAAATAATGAGAGATCCAAGAAACAAATGGACTAAGAAGCTTGTTGAATGGACCCCTCGAGAAAAAACAAATAGGAAAAGAGGAAGGCCAATACGAAGATGGTCAGATGAATATCATAACATGATAGACCCACTCTGGCCAACACTGGCTAGAGATAGGGTGAATTGGGACAGACTGGAGGAGGCCTTTGTGTCCGGAAGGGGCAGACTTGCAAAGGATGCTGCTGCAAAATCAAAAGATCAAAACCCAAATTAGCTGTAACTTTATATAAATAATAAAAATTTTATGTAGTACCTTCAAGTAAATAAAGGCTTAATAAAATAAAAAAAAATAAAAAATATCAACCTGTATACCAAACATGGTGATTTGCACGATCGTAATACTAGAAATAGAAATAAACTTATTATGCCTCGGTACCGATTAAAGAAGGTCTGTGGATCTTTTATGGGGCTAGGTATACGTATCTATAATAAAATTCCAGATAATATTGTAGACTTGCCTTTCGAAAAGTTTAAGATGAATGTAAAAGATTGTCTTCTCAAGAAAGGATATTATACTATAAAAGATTACTTGAATGACAAAACAGCTTGGTCATAAATATTTCGTTTTATTTTTCGAGATTATAGCCGTGTCATTCAATTAGTGTTTAGTAATGTGTTAGATTCAACTTTTAACACAGGTTGCTTGGGTATGTCATGCTCTCTGTAAACATTTCTGCGGTGGTGTCGTGTGAGGCGGGTCGCTACGTTCCCTAAAATATGGTTGAGCGAAGCGATGGCTGGTTCATGCGTCATGCTCGTGAACGGGTGCTGCCAGCGGGATGGGTCTGCTCATGTCTGCTTGTGTTAAAATGTGTTGAGATATATATTTTTGTTTTGATTTTATGTTATTTACAAATATTTGTCTTCTCCGGGAATCGAACCCGGGCCCTCTGGCGAAGAAGGCGGGTATAGTACCCCTGCGCCAAACGAGCTCGGAAGAACTCGAGATATTAATTTTTAGCCATTCATGTATGTACAGTCGGAACTTCCCGGTTGACCGGTAGATATTTTTAAGGAGCTTTATTTAAAAAAGTAACAGATGTACAGAAAACCTTAATATCACAAATAATAGAACATTAATAAGTATTCGTCGTCGTCGTCGTCGTCTCAGCCACATAACACCCACTGCTGGGTATAGGCCTCCCCCGAAAGGGGGGGTTTGCCATAATCGCCACGCTTGGCAGGCGGGTTGGCGATCGCAGTATGGCCAAGTTTGTAGGAGACGCTGCTGCCCGTCTCCTGAAGGCTGAGTCCCTTAGTCGCCTTTTACGACACCCATGGGATGAGAGGGGGTAGTGCTATTCTAAGCCGACACTACACAGCTAATAATAAATAGTAATCATAATAGTTAATAGGTATTACATTTGAAGAGACTTAATATTTACAAATTAGTAGAAAAACAAGAAACCGTTAAATAATAAAATCTTATACTATAATAAAAATACGCCATCCAACTCACAGCCGCGTGGCATAGTACCGAGAACACTGGCACTGTTGCCCCGCTGAATGCAAAGACTCAGCCACTGGGCAAGATAGGCACCAGCTCTCAGGTCTCCTGAGGCGTGGACCAGTCTTATGGAAAGATCTTTAATAAACTTTTTGGTGTCAGACGACCAAGGGCCCATTGTCTCTACGGCAAGCGCCGCAAATTCGTGGCTTACTGAGAGCGACGCATACTTGCGGCGCTTGAGGAATTGAGCTTGCTCCGCCGCGGCTCCAGCTCTTGAGGACGTACCACGTATATGGGAAGGACCTAAGGTGTCTACACAGGTTGCATCCCATACCAAGGTACGCCCCAAGCACCAGGGCACTAACGTCGCACCATCGGGTCTTTTACCAGCATCCCTGAATAAACCACAAGGTTCCAGAGATGATGGGATCGAAGCAGTGCCGAGAGCACGCTTGACTAAATCATTAGTCGCACCATGCCGATATGCGCGACCGGCGCTCTTGACGCAAGTCAGCCCATGGCGTCCGAACTGGTCCACATCTTTGACAGTGATGTGGATCTTTCACATGGACAGTGGTGAGGTTCGCACAACTTAGCACCCAAGCGTAAACAAATCGAAATGCGAAGGGTAGCGGGATCAAGGATGGTACCTAGGTTGTGGGAGGGAAGAGCGTGAAGCCAATGTCCGGATTCTTTTTCCGAGACTGCTAAGAGTCGGGCTCGGTCTGTGTCATCCGGACATGTAGCCAGAAGCTATGCGTGAGTTGAAGAGAGAGCTAGTGACTCCCAAGCGCTCTGGTGTCCCAGTTCCAAGGGACAATCCTCTTCCGGGAATGTAGCACTCCAGACAGATCTGGCCTCCGACAAGCATGACACCTCTGCGTCACCGAGTGTAGGGCAGTCTAATAACTCGCTGATGAGTAAGAAGGTGCTGTAAGCCGAGAACAGGAAGGCAGGGAGTGCAACACTAGAGGTTGTGCGTAGGCCCAGCCCGCCATATCTAATTGGAAGAGTGGCTTGTTCCCAATGACGATCTTCAAGTTGTAAATTTAGAATTTTGCAAATTGTACTTTTTAATACCGCATCAATAGATTTAGTGATCAAGGGGAACTTCCAAAGAGGGGAACAGAGTAAGATATACAAGAATTTTGGAGTAAAAAGACAAAGCCGAAGAATGTAAAAAGCTATGTGTGGCTTCAACCCATGGAGCCGAGATGCAAATTTGCTGAAATTGTCTATTTTGAATTTACTAATGAGGGGATTGCCTCCTCAAACAAAGGGCCCCCCAATAGCGTTAGAGACGCCTTTTTTGTACAGATATATTAGGAGCTATGGATTCGAACTGTTTTATTACTTGTGGGATTCTATTGGGGGACATGCCGTCAGATACGAAGAGTTCACATTTATTGAAATTTAGACATAAACCAATATTAAAAAAATGCTGTTTTATGTGGTCCATGTCATGCAGTACGGAAGACAAATCCCCTCCCAAAGTGCCTTCATCTAAATACCAAAGGTTGAATTTTGATTTTAGAGTAGAAATGATGGGTTGAATAGCCAAACTAAATATGGCAGGGCCGAGCGGATCACCCTGTTGGCAGCCCACACATAAATCTATTTCATTTTGACCAAACATCAATTTTGAAGGGGAGCCATAACACTGCCACATATATTGGTAGATAGAGGGCATTTCTTTTCTATTTCCCTAAGAAGGGCGCCTCTGTCCACCGAGTTGAAAGCATTTTTACATCAATTTTAACGAAAACATCATAATTTTTTGTATGAAGAAAAGTGCGGGCTGCATGAACCGCTGCCTCACAACCTCCTCTAACCCCGAAACCCAGTTGATGAGGACGGAACCAATTTTGGAATTCTTCGTGCAACGCACGGCAGCAAAGTTTCGATGCTAATCGCCTCACGGTACTACCGACGGCGATCGGGCGGATCCCACCATCCTTCTTCGTCAATGCTACCAGATTAGCGCCATAAACCACGGGCGTAATGACTGCGGGCACTTTACCTGAAAGCATTAAATTAATTAGGGCGGTGAGATTACTTACTAGTCTATTCCCCTCAGCACCAACAAAGGGGCCAGTAAGGTCTTTAAGATGTTGTGGTGTGAGACCATCTAGCCCGCCGGCAGAACCGTTCGGGAAGGAGTTAATACCGTGCAAAGTAGTCTCCTCATCAACTGCTAGTGCTGGCTGTGTGCAAGGGCCAGGAAGTTGCGAAGTTGTTAAGGGTAACGGGTGTTTGTCTTTTAGGGCAGCCAGCGTATCGGGGGAGTCTGTAGCCAGAGTGTCACTAGTAAATAGCAATTTTGCTGCACTCTTGATATTGCCATCTGACACTTTCCTTTCAATCAGGTTAAAGTTAAAGGCTGATTCTTGAATCCGTGGATGGGGAATTGGGTTAAAAATTGGGGAACTGTTGTCAACGGTATTTTGTTTAAGTTTTGCTGTTAAAGATTTGTTTGAACTGTTGTCTACATGGAGAGTTGAATAGGAAAATGTCAGAAGTCTTTCCCAACTGTCGGCAGTGTTTTCAGCGACTACTCTGGCTATACACTCAGAGAGGCTGTGAGCTACAGAAGCACGCGCACCTCTTGGGATCCTACGAACAATTTGGACGTGTGCTTAAGATGTGCTAGCCTCTTTCAGAGATTTGTGCTATGTGCTCCATCCGTGCCTATGGCCAACTGCTGAGAGAGTGTCGGCGGCTGCGATGGAGACAGCGGTATCTCAAGGGTCGTACGAGGGACGTGGCGGCGGCTGGAGTGAATTGCCAAACCACGTTCACCTTTATAAAGTTTATGATCGGCGCACACGATGGGGCACACGAGCAACGGCACACTACTGGACGACGTACTTTGACTCAACATGTACTTACACTTAATACTTAATATTTAAATGAAAATGGAGTTATAAAGAAAGTAAAAAAGACACATACAAATTCGTTGGCTCTTGACAGATTGTTTGTTTGTTGACTTGATGATTGGAATCTGCGCGCGCAGTAGAGCAGATGAAATAAATGGTGAAGCAGGCCGAGCTCGCCGTTGCTAGGCAACGGTATCCAGGGATACGATGTCTTGGCGTCCTGTCAATGCTTTGCACGAAATATGTGGTAGGTTGATGGAAATACCCTGCCACTCAGCACCAAATCACACCACGCACGCCGCCACCAACACAAGACCGGACGTGACCTCGCCCGGGCCGGCTGGCCGCGAGGACCACGGGCACTTGGGCGCCCCAGAACAATTTAAAAAATAATAAAATATCTCAGCGATAGTGACACATAGCTTGACAGCTTTTTTTTGTTTTACATTTGAATAATTAACTATTTCTTAAACTTTAGTACTTTACGAGAAAAGGTTTCTCAGAAAAAAAAACTGTACCCCTATTACGAGTTCTCTTAACAAGACATTTACAGTAGGCTTATTACCAGTTTGGCAATCTTGACGTTACAGTAAACGTTAATGTAAAATGTAGCTCTGTCTCTTTCATATTTAGCGACTGTTTTACCGACATGAGCAGTGTATCCGATAGTCTACGCTCACGAGTCCTGTAAATGTCATGTTAAGCAAACTCGTAATAGGGGTACAGGACTCGTGAGCGTAGACTATCGGATACACTGCTCATGTCGGTAAAACAGTCGCTAAATATGAAAGAGACAGAGCTACATTTTACATTAACGTTTACTGTAACGTCGAGTTTGCCAAACTCGTAATAAGCCTACTGTACTGGTCAACCGGGACCTTCCCCGATTGTACACATCACTATCGTTATTGTTTTATAACGTTATGAATATAATATAAAAATTACAGGCTACAAGAAAAAAAAAACATAAATAAAAATCTCAATTTATTAAAATTACGAAATTATAAAATCAAAAATTGCATCGTACTAGTTAACAAGAATGCTCATTAAATAAAACAACTGGGCCAAACTTAATCAAATTTTTATGGGACCAAATGGCAACTAAGTATTCCAAAACTAACAAAAAAAGAATCACGTTAATCGGATCAGAAATCTCGGCATAATCGGTGTACAATTGTACTATATTTTAAAAAAATATACCCACTGAATTGAGAACCTCCTCCTTCTTGGAAGTCGGTTAAAAATATTTTTTACTTATTAGATAAAGCAGTGAAGAGTTGTATGGGAATTTTCCTCATATTAACATTAGCAAATGTTGTGAACATTATTTATTATAAAAATTACTAAAAGTGATAAGACCTGAAGATATTTGTAAAAAACCTCCATATTAGTAATATTTACAATACAAACATTTCCTCTTAACTTTTTGGGTGAACACATCATGATCGACCACTCCATATCTGTTGAATACTTCATACCGCACCGTGTTGTTATCCAGAACCGACCGAAAGTTCCCAATTGTTAATTTTTCCTTTATATGTGAAGGCACATCCTTCGCTGCTCTCTTTGTTTTCTTGTCATTTTGTTTCATTTCATCATTGTTGTCATTCATATTGAAATATTTATTCCTTTTGGGAGGAGGTGAATCAATATTTTGCACGAAATCAACTTTCACTGCTTCTAATATATAAACTTTAGGCTTCAGCCCCACAAATTCTGTAACAACAGCACCGTCCATCTCGTCTTTAAAATAACCAACCTTTAATTTGTTCCTTTGTGGTATGCCAAATACATTATTTCTCCCGAACCCATCAGTGTCCAACATTTTACTTCCATGATCCTTCATTACTTCGTAACAATCCTCTACTTTTATTTGGAAAATAAATGAATCGTTATCCGTATACAGTAGTGAGGCGCTTTCACCGAAATTCTCTTTCATGAAATCGTAATTGAATTCATACATTCTGGTCTTAGCTAGGTCTAAAATACTGAATCCTACGTATATTGGAGACTTGAAACACACGCTAGTTATATGTTGCTTTACTTCAATCAGATTTTCAGAACATATTGTATGACTTTTATAGTCGGGTCGGGTGATATAATCGAATGCACTTTTAGCGCTCTCGTCCCATTTATCAAGTAATACAATTTTTCCGTATTTCTTGGGGTTCATTATGGTCTTGCCATAAACAGAAATGTTGATCATCTTAAAGAGCAATTTTTCGGATTTATTTTTCGATTTTTTTCTCATTTTAGTGTTTTCATCAATAAATTTTTTAAGCCACTTACTCTGTTTGAATTTTAGTATTCGATGTACTTTACTAATCGTCAGACCGTGTTTTATGCAAAGTGCGAGATATTTATAGTGTATGACATATTTATTTTTTGGCTCAATGTTAGCATAAAGCTTCTTTAATCCGGTCTCAGAAACTATTTTCCTCTGAGGACAGAAGGGATAGTCGGAATGTTTCTCACGAAGTTCCTCAGGGTAACTCAAGTCAACTTCTAGGATGTAACCTATTTTATCAATTTCATCAATTTCATCAATTTCATCAATTTCATCAATTTCATCAATTTCATCAATTTCATCAATCGCCATAGATCTTATACACTCTTTGACTTCATCGTCTTTGACCCATTCAAATCCACCATATGGAAGAGGTTTACACATAGCGTACCCATACGCATTGTTAGCGTCGAAAGACATTATGTATGATTCCTCATCTGACTTATTTTTATATTTTTTTAAATACTTATTGCTGGCTTTAACATGTCGTGGATCGCAATGAGTATATCCTCCTCTTATACCTTTTTTGATAAAAAGTAACATTTCGACATCTGTCAGTAGTTCCAATTTCACATTGCTTTGTTTTAACATTGCATCCCAACTGAACCCAGCAAGAGAATAATAATACGCTGGATCTAAATGATAATGATTTCTACACAAACGTCTAAAACTTTCAAAGACATCAGCTAGAAGAAGGACTTGGCTTTGGAGGTATAAATCTAAATAGTCCCCAAAACGTTCATGATTAAATTCTTTCCAGATCTTCTCGGCGTGTGAGTATTTTTCTTTAGTGATTGGAGTGTTGGTGATAAGGTCAACAAAATTGTTTATATCTGGGAGTGATGTGTCATTTACACTGTTAAGTGTTTGTATATAACAATGTGGAAACCCATATTCGTTATCTATCAACAAAGCTAGCTTCGTTCCATTGTAAAGTTTTTTTATCTCCTCGAAGTCATTCTCTTCCATATTTTTAACAGACGTTAACAAGGGCTCATTTAAGAACTTTGTCGTGTCTAAAAAGCGTATTTGAACGCTTTTCGAATCAACTTTGATATTTTTATAAATTGCAAAATAAGTATCCAACTTTTCTATTATTGAATCACATTTAGAACCTTGCAAAATAAAATGGCCATCATATTTTTGAAGATTATGAATAAATACTGGCACGAAATCAGTACGGTCATCTGGATTTTTTTTTTTATATATTGGCAAATATTTCTGAAGATCCGTGACTAGATTATCGACAAACTTGCGAATACAATCTAGTCCTGTATAAGGTGCCTTTAATTCGTCTGATTTATAATTTAATATTTCATCGTCGGAACACTTAATGTAATACCAATAACTATATGGAACGTGTTTGTGGATATTTTTAGTCCAAATTTCGCCATTATGGTCTGTGTCTTGTGTTTGTTTTTCAATCATCACCTGAAAATCCGCGTACACTACAAATGGTGTTTTTTCATCAATAATTTTTTGATTACCAAACTCAATAACTTTTTCTTGTGGAAATGTTGTTTTTACTTTTAAGCATTCTTCCTCTCTGTGTTGTTTGAAATTTGCACCATCAATGAAATTGAGACAACTTTCGCAGAAATTACTGTTAGTATTTTCCGTTTTTATAAGACTCTTCAAATTTTTTATATAACAATAGCGATACTTCTGTTTATCGTGGACGAGGAGGAGGTTTACATGCTTCTCTTTGTAGCCCTGCGTATGATATACAGGTCCTTCGATTTCAAATCCTTTGGATTTCATTGAGTATTTTAACATGTAAACATTTACACTGAAGTTGTTTTTATTCTCAATGTATGGTAAGTCATCTATTTGGACGGGAAGTTTTACATCACCCATATTGATTTCTTGCGTAAACCCCGCTTCAATTACTGACAATTTGAAGCTCATTTCATCGTCTGATTGAAAATCAATGATATGATCTTTAAACTCTTTTATATCCATATTATGAACATAAGGGAAAACTTTGTGAATATGCAATTGTAAGGAAAGAAGACGCTTTTGTCCTCCGTATTTGGAATCATAATTTCTATATTTAGATAGAATTTTTTCTTTACAATAATCCAAATATGTATCTAAATTATCATCTACGGAGAGAATTTGTTTTGCGTCAAAGTTAAATGTCTTGTATTCATGATCGACAAATGTGCCTTCAAGGTTTAAGACTGCTTGTACTTTCTCATGCTTCTCTAAAGCCTTAGCCAAATGGTCATTGATAGTCTTCTGTATATGGACTTCGTCAAAGATCGTTCGGTCTGTATCTTCTGACAGTTGAACATTGCACTCGAGATTGATTCTATGCGTTTGCGTTTTACAATCGAACGCATATTTGCTGCTTTCCATTGTACTGAATGGTGCGTACGATCTGAAAAATAAATATTATTTCTTTAATCTGAAGCCAATACATCGACACACATTACCAAATATAACATTAGTTACAAAGATTCTATCCTACTACTAATAATGGAATATAATAAACCGATCGACTAAAAATTACTAAATTGAAAGACTAAAAATCTAGATTCGGTTGCGGAAAAGTTTGGTTTAAGTTTATGTTAGTTATTGGAAGTCCCTCACCTCAAATTTTCGTCGCTCAAATTTTTTTTAAGTCAGTCGGTTAATTATTACTAGGTACGCCTTAATAATATTAATATTATTTAACCTTTTTTAACACCAAATACAGGTCTCGGTAGCTCAGTGGTTAGAGCAGTGGGCCGGATTCCCAAAGGTCGTGGGCTCGAATCCCATCTGAGAATTCACTTGTGATTTGATTTTTCAAATATTTTTCTGTTTAAAATTTATCATAACCAAATACAGGTTCTAGCAGCATGTAGTGAGGAGCCCGTGGAGCAGAGGTTCGCGCGGTCAGCCTGCGATTGTTGAGGTTAAGCAACTTACGCAATAGGCCATCATAGGATGGGTGACCAAAAATTGCGGTTAAAACGTAATTGAAAAAGGACAAAATAATGTAAAAACCCCCGACTTAATTTTCCGTCGGTGGCTGCCATCGCTATTATAAATTTCAGCAAGAATATAAATAAATCCAATTATTCACGTTATTATAAAACTTTTTCAATTCTGTTTTTTTGTATTTGTTGTTATAGCGGCGACAGAAATGCATTATCTGTGAAAATTTCAACTGTCTTACTATCACGGTTCATGAGATACAGTCTGGTGACAGACGCACAGCGGAGTCTTAGTAATAGGGTCCCGTTTTACCCTCTGGGTACGGAACCCTAAAAATTGTTTTTCCGTCAAGCTGTATGACACAAACCCATTAATTTCGGTTTGACTCAAACTAGTAGCACAGTATAATAAAGAGTACTAACCTAGTAGTGAAGGCAAATACGGGTTTTATTCTTTGAAAATTGTAAAATAAATACAGACTTCAAAAATCAAAAAGTTAAAAAGTTAAGCCTTTTGGAGTCGGTGCCAGCCACCCAAGGTACCGATTGTGAATTCCTCAAATTCTACATTGCACTTCTATACTTCTTGCCTTGACTGGCACCGACTCTAAAAGGCTTTTAACTTTTTTATTTTTGGAGGCGGTTTTTGCATTTACAATTCTAATTTTATACTAATGATAATTAATAAAAAAAAAATTTGAAAATATCGACTCGGTTCACAAGTTGTTCTCAAACGGGGCTCGAACCTGCGAAATATACCCACGAAAACAGCATCGTAAATGCAAACACTCAAAATTCATAAATTAAATGGCTGTTTAAACGAGATATAGTTAGCAGTTTTAAATTAAAAAAAAATCTCTCTTTCTTTATTTCTTTTAGATATAAGTATAGCACATTTTCCAAAACCGCAAATATAACTTTGTCATTTATTCAAACACTACGAAAAAACTTGTATTTTGGTTACGGAACCCTATACTGCGTGAGGCCTGACTTGACCAATTTTTCTTCCTTAAAATCTATTTAATCGTTACCAATAAAAGTAGGTACAGTCAGTATTCTGTGGTACAGTAAACCATTTCAAATTGGTAATTATTGTAAGATTGGAAATTATACTGTTATTCAAATTGACGAGAGAACTTACTTTTCTCATTTTTAACAGACCTGTCTGTACAGCGCCTCTAGTGGGCAGTAGCAGAACTACAGATTCTCATACAAAACGTCTCCCGTTTACTGTACAATAAACGGAATGAAAAACTCATGGTAATAGGCATTATATAGATAATATCCAGAATAATTTGGTTTTTATTTTGGAAAAATCCATTTAGTAATTTTCAAAGTAAGCTCTGCATTGTGATATTTTTTGCTATAATGTGTTATACATTTAGAAACTACTTTCAAAGCCCTTTCATTTGATACCCCACATGGTATATTTTTTTATTTATAGGTACCGCCGCCTTTATTACGTCACAGTTTTTGTCCCCACCATTTGCGGGCTTGTCATCCTATATATTTGTATTCAGGACATCACACTGAATCCATTGATACCATTATATCCGATATCCTATACCTAGGAGAAATAGATCAAGATTTCGCGTATACCGGTAAATCTCCGGTAGACACTTCGGTAGGAATCTTGAAGAGCAGACCATTTGGTGGAGTAGTTCTTCTCTGGCGCAAAAGTGTATTTCATGCTGTGTCGGTTGTTGAATGTGATAGTGAGCGTATTGTGGCTATTAAAGTGGTGCTAGATGATCGTGAATTGTTGGTGATGTCAGTCTACATGCCTACGGGCAAACTTTAACTTTTGAAAAGTTTATCAACTGCCTTGGTGAGATTAATGCTATTATAGAGACATGAAGTATAGACACAGTGTACATCTGCTATCAACAACGACGACCTCTGCACCTGGCAACGTACAACACGCGCACACTAAGGACTGACGCGAAGCTAACCGAGTTTTAAGAGGTTATCAGCAGGTTACACTAGGACATTATAGGGTTGTCTGAAGTCAGGAAGAAAAGAGGGTGAGGACTCGGTAATTCTTGACTCCGGTAACTTGCTGTAGGTACTACCGGGAGGGCGACCAACAGTCCATAGGTGGTGTCGGTTTCATCGTCCACAAGTCCCTTGTCAACAACGTGATCACCATCGGAAGTGTGTCGACCAGGGTAGCGTACCTGATACTCTAAATATCCAAACGGTATTCGCTGAATGTCATACCGGTCTACGCTCCGACCTCGACGCACCAAGATGATGAAGTGGAGTCTATGTATGAGGACATCTGTAGAGCCATGCATAGCAACAAAATCACCAAGCATTCTCGTTCAGAGCACCTTTTAGGCAAGACGTGCGTCGCATTATTGTCCGACTCGAGTAACTGTACGAAACAACTCTGTGCTCTTTGCAGTTGTGCATTTTGGGTGAAATTCGCGTGAGGCCCTGTCGCGTATGTCGTGTGAGAGGACCGGTCTTCTGTCCTTGTATCTGTGCCGTCGGTAGTTTTCGACGATCCTCGACACAGTGATCGCGCGCAATAGACGCGACGTGTGTGCATACTTTTCACTCGCACCTTTAACGTTTCCGCCGCATTCTCCGCTTGGATTATTGCCTACGCTGTGAACCTGTGATTGCTAATATACCTCCTTTCTCGTAATACCAGTAAAAATGAGTGTACAAAGAAGTCCAACCAAAACTCACAACCGGATTTATCGAAGATACGCGATGATGATTTCCTGAATATAGCTGTAAAAAAGAGAAAAACGCCGGATTGTCACTGCAACCAATACACAACCTTGGTTTCCTGAAAAAGCCTGACGGAACTTACACCAAAACAGATCAAGACACTTCAGAACTGTTAATGACCACTCACTTCCCAGGATGCCGCATAACGGAAAGTAACATATGGGAAGAAAAAGATGAGAATCTACCTGCTGAAACCGATTGGACCACCGCCCACAAGGTTGTCAACCCTGACAAAGTAAGATGGGCAATCAACAGTTTCCTCCCATTCTAATCAGCGGGCCTAGATGGAATTTTTCCAGGGCTGATGAGGTGGAGCGACGGAGGTCTTATTGACCACCTCGTAGCCATCTACAGAAGCTGCCTAGCACACCGCTACATTCCTATGAAATGGAGGGAAGTCAAAGTAGTCTTTATCCCTAAACCCGGCAAAGGAGACTGCACTCAACCTAAATCATTCAGACCAATTAGCCTCACATCATTCCTTTTAAAGGCGCTGGAGAGACTAATAGACAGGGAAATAAGGAGCACTGCATTGGTCAGGAACCCCTTAAATCCAAACCAACATGCCTATTCCGCAGGCAAATCAACAGTGTCTGCCCTACATAAGGTGGTTTCTTATATAGAAGGCAATCTCAAACACAAAATATCAACACTAGGCACCTTCATCGACATCGAAGGAGCCTTCGACAAAACCAACTTTACCAGCATAAGCCAGGCCCTCTCCAAACATGGTGTCGATCCCACTATTGCCGGGTGGATTGACAGCATGTTAAGAGACAGAGCTATACAAATTACTGTGAATGGTACCACTAGAGGGGTAGTAGCAAAAGGATGTCCCCAAGGGGGTGTCCTCTCACCTCTTTCTTTTTCGATTTAGTAATAGGCAGTGGTTGGCTATAGGCATTCTTAAGTTTGTAGTTATGGTAAATAATAGTATTATCGTTCCGCTTACGCTTCCGAAGATTTTTTGTACCTACAGCAGTTTTCCCTTTCTTTATACTCTTTTGTTCAGCGTCCGATAAGCTGACATCAAGTTCTTTGTATGGAGACACGTAGTCGTATCTGAAGTATACAACATTCGGTTTTGATTTTTCAAATCTGAAACATTTATTCTTCAGCCATTGCACTACTTCGCCATCGTTTGCAATGGACCTGTTTTTGACTAGATTATTATTCAAATCCTTTAAATCGATAATGTCAGAAAAATAGAGTTGGAATGACTTGTAAGGTTTCTTAATCTTTCCATCTTTCTGTAATTTTTTGCTCGACCTTGCCAACTTTATAACATTCGACAAGTCTATCATGGAGTATACTGGGAACTGGGTAAGTTGATGTTCAATTGCACTGTGCATGCTGTCAACTTCCATATGAGAATGGCCGGTTCAAGGTATTTATGTTCAATAACCTCTAATTTAGTTGTTTGCACTAAATACAAAAGCAAACTCAGTAAATACTGGTTTCTATTTTGCCCGGCACACGTATCGGAAAATCGGAAAATATAGAAAATTCTTTAATAGCATCAGGGAGACTCTTAATCTAAAGATGAATAGCAGTACCTATCTCATCACTACCTTTTTTACCATTAGTTTCATTCCATATGAAACAGTAACCATCATTTGGTTCTCGCGCCTCGTAAATAGTGGCATTGTAAACATTTAACTTTCGTAAATAGTAAAGTAGTGATACATTGGAATTTGGTGAATGAAGTACTTTTTCTAAATCTAAAGTAATGGACATAAAACTTTCATCTTCATTTGCTCGTATTTTATCCAAATTCTTAGCTTCCTGACTTTGATTTTTTAACATTATATGCCTATTATATTGTGCTTGTAACTCAGCTAACTCAGGCGTATTTTCCTTCTTCGCGGCGTTGTTGCACAAAAGACATAGGTCTTTTTTCGGTTTATGGAAGTCGATATTAAATCCAGTGCAAAATATTTTTCTATAAACATTTTCTGAAACTAGTATTCTCGAGGTTTTTTCACATTCTTCTAAACAAAGTTGGTGCATTTTGGATATTGTGAGTGTATATACAAAATGCACCAACTTTTAATATCATTCCGACTTGTTTTATAATGATGCTCTCCTTCTTGTTAGGTTCTCCTTGATGTCTAACATAGTAATTGGACCCTTCTTTGATGTAATAAAATGATGAAAATCTCTTTGAGATTTGAGGTTTTGGAGGTTGTTGCCTGGGGAGACATTTTTGGGGCTTTCTTGGAAGGATCCTCTATCTGCAACTTAATCAATTTGAGCTGACTTTCTAGTTTGGATAAATAGTCAGAGCACAGGGATGATTGTCCTTTCCAGGCGTGTTCCGCTTCAGCCATTGACTCCTACAATGTTACCAAAGATCTGGCTGCTAAAGCAAAATCTGCGTCCACATTTGCTTGCTGTTCGATAATCTCTTTATGAAGGTCCTTCTGATAAACCCTGATAGACTGGATCATCCCGGTCAGATAAGCGAATGGTCCCGCACCATGGTATAGATGAGGATCCGGGTTCCTGTATA
Organism: Chrysoteuchia culmella; assembly: GCA_910589605.1. Lineage (NCBI taxonomy): Eukaryota > Metazoa > Arthropoda > Insecta > Lepidoptera > Crambidae > Chrysoteuchia > Chrysoteuchia culmella. The sequence goes on from OU342669.1 coordinate 3,836,065, forward strand.
GGAATAGCTCTTTTTGCTACCGGGTAACTTCAAAAATATGGCAGATAGGAAATTAAAGATTTTTGCCGAATATAGTATTAATCGCTGCCGATCTAACTATGTAAATAACAACACTTAATGATTTATTGCAGTTAATGATTTCTTGCAATAAGTCGACGTTTTGGTCTTTCGTAAAGCCCAAAAAAGCTGCTAGTTCAATTCCTGAAAAGATTACCTATAAAGGTAGAATTCTCTCAACTGGTGGTGAGATATGCGAGGCTTTTAATGATTATTTTTACTCAGTTTTCATTCCTTCCACCCCTCAGAGTTCTGATCTGGTGGATATAAACTCTATTAACACTACCACGAAAATGACAGTAAAGAATTGAAACACGTAAATATTCATAAGGTGCACGGCCCGATGGGGTCCACCCTCTTCTCATATCCAAATGTGCCAAAGAACTCGCAACGCCAATTACTTATATTTCGATTCTCTGTCCAAACTAGGACATTTCCCAGTTTATGGAAAGAGTCTTTAATAACTCCCATTCCAAAAAATAAGAGACGTGAATGTATTGACGAACACAGACCAATATCAAAACTCTGTATCTTTGGAAAAATCAAATGTCCCACTCGCTTCGTAATCACATTTCCCAAGAACAACACGGTTTCTTTAAACACCGCAGCGTTGACATTAATATGGTAACTTTTAATGACTTTTTGCTGCGTGCTATGGATGACAATTTACAGGTGGATGCCGTGTACACCGACTTCTCCAAAGTTTTCGATAAATTAAATCACGATCTGCTTATAAAGAAGCTTGCGAGGGTCGGTGTGCATGGCAGCCTCTTAAGATGGATCCAACCTATATAAGTAATAGGTGTCAAGCAGTCTTTGTAAAGGGTCACGATTTCTTCCAGTGCCTTCGGGCGTGCCTCAAAGGTCGCATATTGGACCTTTTCTGTTTTCAGTTTACATAAATGACATTGGTTATATCCTGAAACATAGTCATCATCTCTTGTATGCTGATGACACTAAGTTGTACCGAATCATTGGATCAGTTAGTGACTGCCACAAACTCCAAGAAGATTTACATCGACTGTATGCATACTATGAGTCCAACCATCAATTTCTTAATAGTAAGAAATGCTATATAATATCGTATACTCGCAAAAAAAAAAGTTACTTACGACTACCACATAAATCAAAAGGTCTTGCAGAGAGTAACCACAATCAGAGATTTAGGCATTTATGGACGCGACTTTATCATTTATTCCACACATCGATCACATACTAGCCTCAGCTTTTCGAAATCTAGGCTTATAATATATAATATATAAGTAAGCCCTTTAAACGTCCCGAAACCCTAAAAATATTATACTTCTCTTTTGTCAGATCTTTCCTAGACTTTTGCAGTACAGTATGGAACCCTTGCTATAAAGTTTATGTTGGAAGAATAGAAAAAGTCCAAAAAATATTTTTAAAATCCTTAAATTATCGCCAAAATATTTGCAATAGGCGCAAAATGTTCGACATTGTATTTCTATACAAAATACTCAATAACTTAGTAGACTCCTCGTCGTTGCTGAGCAGCTTGTCATTCGTTTCCAGAATTCGTCTGCCAGTGCGCTCCTCACGTACAAAACCACTATTCGTTACTCCACGATATCGTAAGAATTATACGCGAAACTTCTTTGTTTATCGTCTAACGTTTACAATAAATATTTCACAGACATTGTTTAACTTATCTTTATCAATGCTAACATCTGTCCTTTTTCAAAGTTTGGCTAATGAATAACTTCGTCGTCTCAGCCATATAACACCCACTGCTGGGTATAGGCCTCCCCCAAAAGGGGGGGGGGGGGTTGGGAGGTTTGCTATAATCGCCACGCTTGGCAGGCGGGTTGGAGATTGTATGGCCAAGTATGTAGGAGACGCTGCTGCCCGTCTCCTGAAGGCTGAGTCCCTTAGTCGTCTTTTACGACACCCACGGGATGAGAGGGGGTAGTGTATTCTAAGCCGACACTACACAGCTAATGATAAGCTAATGAATAATTTAACACAACATTATTCATCACAACAACAACAATCGGAATCTAATACTAAAGGAGAATGCCAAATCCTGCCTGACCATGCGCAAAGCCAGCGTCAGAAGCAAACATGTGGGAAAATAAACATACGTTATTACGGTTTCGTATAGTGTAATAAATAAAAATATTCATCTTAGGGTCTAAAAGGTAAATATTTAAAAAAAGCTACACTGATTTCCTGCATCACCATTATTTTTATTTAGTTTTAGGCTTCCCATGACAGGCAAAATTAGTTTGACTGTATTATGTTAAATGTTCTAGTATCAATGATCTTCTAGCGTCATGTAATGTAGAAGATTATTTTCAGTGAATTTTTGAGTGTTTACCCGTGGTCCCACCGATTTGACCCCCTGGTGGGACCACGGGTAATTTTTTCCCCGTAGTCCCACTGCGCTACAGTTTTGACGTTTAAGTCGTTTCAGTGATACCACGGGTAAATAAACAGATATTTTTTTCCCCCGTACAAACAAGAAATGGACTCGACCGTTCGAATACTTATTAATTAAAATAATATTTAAGTAAAAGTACCAGGAATACATATTTATAGTTATTTTTAAATGTTTCAAGATTTTTATATACAGCAGGTTTTAATAACTCCTAGTTGGTTATGCTGCCCTGGTACTTTTCGTTGAATATTTTACTATTTTTGTATACCAAGCAGTGGATCCACCGGACAAAGCGATGGGACCACGGGTAAATGCGGTATTGTCGTTTCAATTACCCGTAGACCCACTGTAGCGCAGTGGGACTACGGGGAAATAAAATTACTCGTGGTCCCACCAGGGGGACAAATCGGTGGGACCACGGTTAACACTCGATTTTTTTATTCAGATTTCTGGCTTCAAAAAATGTTGAAGCGCGACAATAGGTCCCCAAAATCCTTAGTACCAACGACTTGACATTTACTGACAACGATTTCGACAACTACCGCAAAACGTAGGTATAGGCTTTATTTCATCAAAATCGGTCAACTCTATCAAAAGTAATTACATTTTAAAGAGAGGACGGACCGAGAAATTTATATTGTAACGCGCGTATGCATGACTTGTACTATTTTGTATTCTGTGGCAGAAGGTAGAGTTGGAGTTTACGCGTCGTTCAGGTTTTGGTTGCTTAGCAACAGTTGTTGATTTTAATTCTTGAAAAATATATTTTGACGTACCTAACTATATCCTTTTTGCTTATTTTCATTACTTTAGCGGTATGGCGTGTATGAAAGACTTGTACATTACTATATAATTTGTGCATGAAAGATGTCGTATATTTTGTCGTTATTTATAAAAAAAGTCCTAAGAATACAAGTGTCACCACTCCCTTACATGCCTGGGATGTCGTAAGAGTCGACTAAGAGGCTTGACGCATTGAACACCTGTGCGAGAGAAGGAAAACTTGAAACTAACCCTCTACCAACCCGTCTGGCCAGCGTGGTAGCAGCAGGCTAATAGCCTCCTATGAACGCCACAATAGGCGTGAGCTAGGAGAGGCTTATGTCCAGCAGTGGACGTCCACAGGCTGATGATGGATGGATGGATGGATATACTAACTGTGCCCGCAACTTCGTTCGCGTAAGAACCAGAACATCGTTTGCAATCCTTCCCGACAAAATTTTTGGTACCTACATACTTCCTATATTTTATAATAGAACTAAAAGTAAAAGTACCTATTAAAATACAAAGTACAAAGCATCTTTTTCAAGTCGTTTTTTTCTAATTTTATTTCTATATACAAACGTATAAACAAAATATTTTACACTCACGGTTCCACTGGTCCTCCTTGACTTGTTGAACTAAAATAAAAATATATAGGTACAATATTCTGTGATATGTAAATCAAAAGATGTTAAAATTAAAATACTTACGGCAGTGGATCTACGGCATTACTCATAATTTATTCTTATCAAAAATCTTTGAATGCAGTTTAACTTATTTCTGAAAATAAAGTGTTCCTTTCAGTAAAATGAGTTAACTTAAGTATTCAAGGCAGTTCCCGTCCAGGGCCCATAGATTTTTACCACCCCGTATATGACGCTGACTGTACGACACATTTATGATCTCAAATGTTACCACCATAACATTTTTAAACAAGGAAAATCAGCATAGTTTAACTTTTAACTCGTCACGTCAGTTAACCTAGTTTTACTGTTTTAACCACAATTATTTATTGTGACTCATTTTCCTAATACTATTTAGATAAGTCAGACCCTTATAGTTGTATAGCTTACCTTAATGTATAAGTTGTAGTACTGATCACTTTATTTAAACAATTCAAAATAATTATATAGTTATAAGCACAATCGATGAGTGTGTTTGTTGCCGTACGGACGGCGAGCAATTAGCGATTGAAGACAATTTTATCTATGATAAGTTTCTATTGATAACGTTCGGCATGCGCAAAGAGTATCATATCAATCACACCGACCGCGGCGCGCATTTTAAGGTCGGTCCAGAAGCAACTGCGCCAAAATATCGGTGACTCGATAGCAAATACAAACATAAAAATCACGTTTTTCGCAATAATTGTAGTAATAGTGGGCCATGAAAAATTCAGTTGGATTTGATCTTTTATATTTCTGAGAGTTTCTTATTAATTACAAACAAAGAACCTATTCATGATGTTATTGGCTCAACATAAGCAACGATTTTTTTGCTTGAATATTTCTCAGTGAGACAAAATTCGACACCCAGCCTTCGAATTCAACGTCAAAGACAGTTTTGTTTGATTGTCAAAAAAAGGTTTGTTTTGTGCTACCGAATTTCATATTAACTATTACAAAAAAACAGACCTACCAGACTTAAATTATTAAAATAAAACTATGTGTATTGCATGCAAAAAAAATATCAAATGACAAATATACAGGATGGGAAAAAAATGTTAATGTCGCGGCTTCAGGACACGTGACCCTGATCGAAAATTCGTAAGACCATTTACCGTTGACCTATTTCAAATTACATAAAGTCTGACGCTTAAAAGATCTACGTATATTATTAGTTAATAACAATCATTATATAAATATCTCTCATTTCTACCAACTTTCATATTGATGCCAGGTCAGTTTTAATGGATTCACCTGCCAAATCAAGTTGGTCTCCATTTTCATCAACTTTTTATGAAGTTGTGGTCAAGATAATAGTGAATTTTGATCGTTATTTTCGTTTAAGTGGTTTTCACTTCTGTCGGCAGTCCCATAGTCCCAATGTGCAACCCGTTGTTTTTTTTAAGATTATCGCGTAATCTAATTTTATCATATATATTTTTTATTATCAAGTAAAATTAATAATAATAAAAATAAAATATTTATTTCGGATTTTCAGTCCAAAAGTGTTAGTAACATAAAGATCTTATTCTAGTGTTAGTAAAAGGAGCATAATAGAAAAAAAAAAAATTCTTTTATGGCTTTCGGCCGATGTGTCTCTGCGCTATATACACACATAAGCGGTAATAGGAGCGTGTAGCTGCAGCCAGCGGCGCAGTAGTTGGGGAGTCCCACCGGTCAGCCAACACGCTCAAGATACTGTTCGGACTGCCGCGCACTCGCGCCCACAGCGAGGCGCAACGTTTTCTTATAATCGTATGAAAGCAAAATTAAAATTAAGCGTTTGAAGTTACCAAACTGCAATGTATGACGAAAGCACACAATGATGCGGAAAAATTGTACTCTTATTGTTACCGTGGAATATATTAATCTAATACTTATATAATAATATAACACTAATCGTTAGATTTGATAAAGTTAATACTTATAGGTATCTGAAGGCCGTATCTATCATTGTTGTTTGTGATATTCATATATTGACACAAACAAAAGTAATACCTACACTGCGGTGGATATTATAAAGGCGTCAGCAATAATTGTTGGTCTTATCTGGGGCCACGGTAGTGTCTCCGCCAAGATTTGACTCGATCCGACAAGAATTTGGAATGTAAGCTTATATTAAATTTCATCCAAATCCGTTCAGTAGTTATTGCGAGAAAGAGGTATCAACAAACAAACTGACACACTTTCGCATTTATATTATTAAGTAGGATGAATAAAATGGAATATTGATTGCCTTTACCACGCATAGTTTGAATGCTATAGTTATCAAATGTCTATTAAGTATATTATCTCTTTTGAGATTAATTTTATCTTTATAGCAACCGTTTGACGTTGAAATTGTTAAAAATTAATTAAATTTTTGTGACATGTTTGTAATTTTTTTATTTTTTTTGTCTTAATTTTATTTAAGTATTTTGTTTTAATATTTAATTTATTTTGTTTTAATTTAATTTATTTTGTTTTAATTTAATTCACTTTAATATATTTTGTATTTTTATCCCTTTTTCAAGTTGTTGCAAATCTTCGACATGGGTGCGATTCGGTTGGCATAAAAACAGTTGATCTAATTTCAATGTCACTACACGTTCACTTGATATAATTTTTATTTGACCTAAAAATATATGACATAATTTTTGTTTAACCTATTGTTCATTTGTTATAATTATTATTTTCCATATTTTCAATTACCCTAACGGTTATATCGCATAAGTGTCATTTGATATAATGTTTTCTTTACATAACTATCATTTTATATACGTATAATTTGACCTAATTTTGTATAATAATAATAATAATAAAATCATTTATTTAATAATAAACTATTGTTAATTGGAATAACCACCTAATCGGTCAATATTGTTCAGGTGGGGGGAATGGAGCGGAGCCCACCACCAGGAGGCTTACATACTAGTTAGTGACAGAAACGCATCGCCTAAAACCGACTACACGTAGTCTTGTATGCCCTACCCCTAGAGTGTAATTTAAGCCCGCGCAGGCGCGGAGGGTCCAGGCGGCCCGCGTGCAGAGGAGCAGCGGCCCGACCGCCTAATGGTATAGCTTGTGCTGTACCATTAAAAAGTAAATGTATATATTTATCTTTGAACATATATCATATGTACACACACACACACAACACACACACACACGCACACACAAAAACACACACACACACACACACGCGCGCGCGCGCACACACACACACGCACACACACACGCTTTGGATTGTTTATATTTAAAGATTTTACCTACTTACATTAATTTAGTATCATCTTAGTGTAAACTGTTTATCCTAGAGAATTCATTGTTAAGGAAGAGCGGTGCCCCCTGACACAGGCAATTGAGCTTAAAAGGGGAATCCGGTAACTAATGTTATGTACATTTAAACAGTTAATAAAAGGTTATTATTATTGTGTGCTGTCGCTATAGCTATCAAAATTCAAAGTCTCATAAAACCCTTCTACGATAGTGTTATTGACTAATTCCTACAAATTTCTATTCGTCTATTGGATTCACTATTGCACTTTTAGTATGAAAGTGATAGCGTCATCCCTCGTAGGGGGTTTTAAAAATCTATAGCTATAGCGATAGCACAAGCTATACGTTAGGCGGTCGGGGTGCAGTGGTGAGCTAAAATCATCTGCGTCGATATGCACGTGTTAGAATTTAAATCATAGATATCAATGAAAATCTACTGGAAGGGTTTAGAAGCTTCAATTTGTAGTCAAACGATTGTTCTACAAGGAGTAAATAAATAAAACTTAGAAGTCTTTCGGTAATTACTTAAATTTATTAAATAGAAACAATTAGAATGTTCCTCAATTAATTATTATTTCAAACACAACTATAAACATCCAACACATATGATGAACATAAATTGTCACCTAAGGTGGTACAACTTCTATACAAACAAACATTACACAATTATTGGTTCATCATACCTTAATAATACATAAATACATGCGCGACTAACTCGTTTCAGTTAGTTGTTTGCGCGAAATAATAAAACAATTGTACTTTCATGCATAAAACACGAATATACTAATATCTTATAATTTCAATAATTCTACGTATGTGTGTGTGACCAATCGCATTTATATAGCTGATGTATGAAAGTATATTTTTTTTATAATTTCGCGCAAACAAATAACTGAGACGAGTTAGTTGCACATGTATTTATGAATTATTAAAATGTGATGAACCAATTAATGTGCAATGTTTGTTTGTATGGAAGACGTACCACCTTAACAGACAAGGTTAAGCATAATTTCGACAAAATAAACAGTAACTACTTAGCTTTTGAAGAGAGCTCCGCCACTGTCCACGCCTCGATCAAAAGTGAGAACACTACTACTTTCTTCTTCGTCTCGCGCTTCGGCGCGCGGGTAGGCAGTTTTTTGGCTTTAAGGCGGTACCCCCACCGAAAGTGGCGCCGCGTTGAATTTTATTTAATATCGTAATTCTAATTCACAATTTTAATGAAACTAAACGTGGAATTTTTAGAGCCCATTGTCTTGTATTTTTAGAAGGTATCGCTACATCTCGTCATAGACATTCGTAGAAGTAGATAGCAAATGTGTCAAAAACAGCCACTTTTAGCAGTTTTGCTATCTACTTCTAGCAGTGACTACGAGGGAATGTAATGATACCGTCTAAAACTACTAGACTATGGGCTCTAAAAATTCCACGTTTAGTATTATTAAAATAGGCTATTTGACAGGTTTTGAAAATCCATTTTATATTATGTAGTGGAGTTGTTTTTTAAAATTCTGGTACATATTTGCTGAAAAATATCAAATTAAAAATTCAATATTTAAATAGCGCGCCAAAACGCTACTTTGACAATATGGCGCTGCAATGGGTTCGGTGACGTCACTTGCCTGTATTCTGCATATCATCCACATACGTAGTCAAACGATGTTTACAAGCAGGTGACGTCATTATAAACTCCACGAATCAGGATCGTTTTGTGTCACTTGACAAAACGTTTAAAAAATGCATTTTTATTTACGGATTTTTAAATAAACTTATAATTATTTTCAACTTACTTTAATAAAATACCATTTTTAAACTCATAATTTATACTGTTAACAGTAATTGACACTTAATTTTTCGCATTGTCAAATAGCCTATTGTGTATTAGAATTACGATATTAAATAAAATTCAACGCGGCGCCACTTTCGGTGGGGGTACCGCCTTAACCATTTCTGCTGTTGCGGATGCGCGGGCCGCTTTCAAGCGGTTGGTCCTTGGACTTGCCCCCGTCTCACTCTTCACACGTCGCCCTCAGCGCGGTCAGCCCCGCCAGGTGAGACCCATGTGGGAGGCCCAGCGGAGGCGACCAGCGAGCAGGCGACGGACTTGTGTGCGGGGGCGTGGCTATGACGGAGGTATTGTGTGGCCCGGGTCCGGGTCAGGTCCGGTCGGCGTCGAGAAGGGGAAGGATTCGCTGCGGCGGTGTGGTTACTGCGTCGTCGGCGTGATGAGCCGCTGCAGCTGCCCAGCGAGGAAGGCAAGCGCGGCGTTGAGCAGCTCTGGTGTCAACAGCGGCAGTGGAGGGGCGGCGGTCATAGTGGGGTGCGGTGCAGTGGTGGAGGGCACCATATTAATGGCGTCGGTCTGTGGAGGGGGTTGGCCTTTCCCCCTCTTCTTGTGGCGGCGGCGTGTGGAAGGCGCAGGCGCGCCACGGGCTACGGGCGCGTTTGCTGGCGCCATGAGCGAGGCGGGCGCCGTCACGGGCAAATGGGGCGCGGGCGCAGGTGGTGCGCGCGTGTATGTGCCGGTCCTAGCTACAGGGCCGGCTCTGGGGTTGCGGCATTCCCGCACAAACACCGGGCAGGCGCTGTGGTTGGCGGGGTGTAGGTGCGGCATCAACTGGAGTGACTGGGTCACCGGTGCTGCGTGACCTTAAGCGCGGGTCACGAGGGTGAGGAGTGGCGCATATGCGCTTGTCCTCGCGCGTGGAGAGCGGCTTACGCTTGCGCTTCGCCGGGCCAGTGGCGGGCGGCAGAGTCAGCGGCACGTCCTCCATGGCGGCGAGCGACTGGAGAGCCAGCTCATCCGATGGGGTCAGGGCAGGAACATCGCCCAGCTCGTACTCCGCTAGACGCAGGTACGTAGCCAGTCATCGCGCCATCCGGCTAAAAAAATAGCCGGCGGTGGCAAGCCTAGCCGCCAGCACGGCGTCAGATTCATATCTGACGCGTGGCGATGTCGACTTGGCTGCCGTAAGTAGCGCGGTGCCTAGCTCCGTACCGGTCCGCGGAGTCAACTGCCTGGGCGTGACGGCGGGGGTAGAAGCGGTAGAGGTGGTGGGTCCGCTACTTACTGCTGCGGTAGGCGGGGGCGCAGGGTGCGTCGTGCGGCGGGGCGCGGTACGCGGCGGCGATGACTCAGCCATGCTCACGTACTGCGCTGGGCTCGGGTTTGCGCGACCCTGGTCGGGTGTTCGCCGACCTGCAGCTCGGTGGAGTTGGTGCTTCCGCTAGTTAGACTAGGCGGCGTCCCTCGGGGTCTAATCTAACGATTAGTCCGAGGACGCCTGGATGTTCGGGTCCGTACGCGTTAACTAATTCGAGAACGGTCCAAGTGAGAACACTGCACACATCGGGATCATCAGCCTTGCAGCTGGTACGGGTTCGAGCCTTGGCTCCTTCCCCGGGCTTCATCTCATGGGGCCACCGCCCCATGGTGTTGGGTGCCACTGTTGAGCGGCCGTCTTCCGACGAACGGGTGCCCCCGCCGGAGTTTGCGGCGCGGCCCTCTTCAGCGAGCGCCTGCGAACAGGCCACGGCTTACGCAAACGGGGTAGGGGTTATAGCTAGGTCGGGGTGTAGTGAGGGATTTGGGGAGTAGGGAGGGTGGGCTGGGGAAGTGGCGGAGGCACGATTTCGCGGGGCAGTGCCCGTTTTCTTGCCCTTGTTCTGATGGTAGTAGCTGGGGAAGGAGCTGTTGTAGGTGTAGATGAGTCTGGTTGTGTAGGAGCAGGTAGGGGTGCAATCTTCGGCAGGTGCTCGTGGGGGCCGTGGTCGGCGTGGTCGTACATGCGCCGCGCCAGCCGACCCACGAAGTCTTGGAGTGGCTCCACGTTCAGGTCCCTCGCGATAACGTCGTTGCGGACGTATCGCCCCGCTTGAGTGATGACTCGGAGCGACACGTTCTGCTGGCGTTGGAGTCTGTCGCGTTGGGCCTAGGAACAGATAGAAAACCACGCCGGTGCAGCATAAGTAACGACCGGACGTGGGTCTTAAAAATCGATCGTTTGGTACGAAGAGGCAGCCTGGAATGAAGTACCGGCCGTAGGACGGCCCTAGCCGCGCGGGCGGCTGTGATGCAGTGGTCGACTTGGGCCACCATAGAGAGCCCCTGGTATGTGACAGCCCAGGGACGTTATTAGTTTTAGCAGCTCCCAAGATTGTATTCTGATAAAATAATTAGATCGAGTCAGATTTTTTTAAAGCATTCTCGTTTATACACCAAGGCAGAAATAAAATAACCGTTCAAGTGCGAAAATTAAGCTCACGCAAACAAAGACGTAAAATCTGTAACCGGCAAAAAAGGCATTTTTGTAATTAATAAATAATATTGAAATACTTTGTGTTATTTTTAGGGTTCCGTACCCAAAGGATAAAAACGGGACCCTATCACTAAGACTCCATTGTCTGTCTGTCTGTCACCAGGCTGTTTCTCATGAACCGTCTTAGCTAGACAGTTTAAATTTTCAAATATGATGTATTTCTGTTGCCGCTATAATAACAAATACTTAAAATTGAATAAAATAAATATTTTAGTTGGGCTCCCATTCAACAAAGGTGATTTTATTGCCAATTTTTTTATTACGGAACCTTTCATGCGTGAGTTCGAATCGCACTTGGCCGGTTTTTTTTATAATTAAAATAGGTAGAATATTAAAATTATATATAATTCCAACATTTTTACATATTTATTATATATTTACATATTTATTATTCTAACACGTGCAACAAATGTGCATGTGTGCGTGAAATGTGTGTGTACGAAACGAGCAGGCGCGTCGCGCATGTCACGTACCATCCGTCCCCGTCCGCTACCCCGCATTACGCGCGCGGGCGTTATAATTTGTCATGAAAATTGCACATTTATCATAAAAATATTCACGATCACGATTTATAACTACACATTAACGGCAAGTAGGTACCTACAAAAACGTACCTCGAAATTGTAAATTATCTCTCCCTAAATAAGTTTTGTGGGTTTTTTCCAGTGATAAACTATCATGCCCCATGTGGTCTCTTCTCTAAGCTTTGACTAGTTTTATTTTGCTAAAAGTACCTAACCACTTTTCGCCATAAAAGCCGAATTAACAAATGACAGGTTATAAAATATCGTTTAAGTCAATACTCGAAAAAAATATGCTGAAGCGAGATATTAATGAGAAAACGACGCGCACGGGAGCGAGACCGATTTTGCAGATTAGGCAAAAAAAAAAACACAAATTAAAAACCAGTATTAAAAAACTAGGGCGATTTAAAAAAATGCTTTTAAAGAAATCCTAAATATTATTGGTGTTCACTTATTAAACCAATTTCCAATAGTGTAAGTAACCCCATTTAAGAATAATCTTGAATTTTCGTATTTTTAAAGGTCTTTTCTAAAAGAAAAAGTGTCGAGGCAAAATCATAAAATCGTGTTTTTGAAACTAAACGAATCTAGACAAAGGTATGAAGAAATATATATGTTAAGACCAGATTTGTAACAACTGTACCTAACCGTGCTATAGTTTTATATCAAAAAGTCCATACTTTTTCCGAGTAGCGCCTTAAGGCTTATACGATATGTTATATTTAATCCTGTCCTTTTATAGCTTAAAATTAAGCGATAAAAAGTCAACTTGAATTTCCCAATTCAGAAACCTACCTTAAATATAAAGTACTTTTATTTAATTATTAAGAATTGCTACTCATATTTACCTAGGCGCTTTATTTTCATGGCTACCTGTGAAAATAAGGTTAAAAACAAAATGTTTATTTGTAATTCCGCTAGTAATTAAGTACTCCGTTTAATGGCATTCGACGTATGCTTCCATGTTAAAAAGAAAAGAGAATATAAATTAATTATAAACATATAAACATACTACACTACCTTATACTAACTATAACAAGAAAACGCCGTCCAACTCGCAGCCGCGTGGCATAGTACCGAGAACACTGGCGCTGTTGCCCCGCTGAATACATAGAATCAGCCGCTGGGCAAGATAGGCACCAGCTCTCAGAGTCGGGTCTCCTGAGGCGTGGACCAGTCTTGTGGAGATATCTTTCATAAACTTTTTTGTGTCCGACGACCAAGGGCCCATTGTCTCTACTGCAAGCGCCGCAAACTCGTGGCTTACTGAGAGCGACGCATACTTGCGGCGCTTGAGGAATTGAGCTTGCTCCGCCGCGGCTCCAGCCCTTGAGGACGTACCACGTATATGGGAAGGACCTAAGGTGTCTACACAGGTTGCATCCCATACCAAGTTACGCCCCAAGCACCAGGGCACTAACGTCGCACCATCGGGTCTTTTACCATCATCCCTGAATAAACCACAGGGTTCCAGAGATGATGGGATCGAAACAGTGCCAAGGGCACGCTTAACTATATCGTTCATCGCACCATGCCGATAGGCGCGACCTGCGCTCTTGAAGCAAGTGAGCCCATGGCGTCCGAACTGGTCCACATCTTTGCCACACGGACAGTGATGAGGTTCGCACAGCTTAGCACCTAAGCGTAAACAAATGGAGATGCGAAGGGTAGCGGGATCGAGGATGGTACCTAGGTTGTGGGAGGGAAGAGCGTGGAGCCAATGTCCGGATTCTTTTTCCGAGTAGTAATTAAGTGAATTATTTTTAGGTAAATCTGGATAACTGAATTAATGCAATTGAATATGGAATGGTTTAAAATCTTATTTTTAACCGACTTCAAAAAAAGGAAGAGGTTCTCAATTCGACGGATTTTTTTTTTATTGTTATACAACGAAAAGTTTGACATACGACAGTAATAGGTATTGCCCATTTATTCTTGTAGGAGTTAAGTACATTTGTTATTGTTAGTTGGCGAGAAAGATACGTACTATTTAGCAATTGATTTGTTAGTAGAAAAAGAAAAATATGTAGCATAATTCCGCAAGAAAAACTTACATGCAAGATGCACCGCCCGCCCGCCCGCATATAAATGCAGATGCAACACAGTGACACACATTGCACCTTCACCGACTACTCTACACGTGTTTCGCCCACACACGGGGCGTCCTCACTCCTCAGGAGTTGTTAGACCGTGCAATACCAGGAGCTCCATTTTTGATTCACTCGTCTCGAGGTTTCTACTGATTTTCGTGCGACGTTTGAGTTTCCATATTTTCCGTACTTTCGTAATAGCGACTTTGCATGTATATACATAGCTTCGCTTTTCGCCTGTAATACCGCCTCTCAATGCGAGCGCAAGAGGGGCAAAGCAAATAGCGACCTATATCTACATAAGCATAGTCGCTTTTCGCCTTATCGGGGAGGCCGTTCGCCTCGCCACTCGCGCGACGTGTGATTCAAAAAAGCACCGAGTGAGTCTGTTGACACACTCCTTTGAGGGCGGGCGGGCGGTGCATCTTGCATGTAATTTTTTCTTGCGGAATTAAGCTACATATTTTTCGTTTTCTACTAAGATATGGATTTCCGCCAAGTAACGCCTGATTCTATAAAACAATTGATTTGTTTTTAAGTAAATTAGGAAGAATAACAAGTAACTGGAACTATTGGATATACATTGTAATGCTTGGAAAACTTATTTATTTGTTATAGCGACAAAGTTGCGCCCCCGATATTTAAATCAAGCAAACTGTTTACAATAGTGAAAATTTCCAAGGAATTTTAATTATCTACATTTACTATCGTTAATGGGCGAGATACGATTAAAATATTTGATTTCATGTGGGTAAAGTTTAAACAACAAAGTTATTTATATTAAATTGGATTTAAGTTTTCATTTTACGGTATTTGAAAGACTCTTCGTTAATTTTATCCTTAATACCTCAGTGAATTAATTAAATTAATCGATAATATGTCGATAATAATATCGATGATATAAGTATAATAATTAATCGAGAATAAAAATAGGCAGGTAATTCCGACATCAAGCCATGAAGGTACCTGAATAATAAAAAAACGGCCAATTGCGAGTCAAACGCACACGTGACGGGTTCCGTCTCTCAAACACAAGGTTCACACTCACCCAAGGTTGCCTGGAAGAGATTGCTATGTAGCAATAAGGCCGCCTATTGTGTGGTCTGAAACCGCTAAATATTTTTCGTTCAAACCTATTTTAATTGAATGTTTTTATAAAGATCTACAGCATATACTATTTATCCTACAAAAGAAGTGCATAAGAATCCTTACAAATATAGACCAAATGGAATCGTGCAGACCTCACTTTATTGAGCATAAAATATTGACATTAATATCCATCTTCATTATTGAATCCTGTAAATTTATAAGAAAACATCCAGAACTTTACTCACCCATTAAAATAAATAAAAGAAATAATAGATATTTAAATAAACTAAGAGTACCCTTTACAAAATTACAATTAGTTTCTTCAAGCCCTCACTTCTTGACAATCAAAATCTATAACCATATACCTAATTATATAAAAAACATAGAAAACAATGAACAAATTCATAAAACAATTAAAAATATTCCTGATTAAGCAATGCTTCTATGACTTAAAAGAATTTTTTGATTATAAAGACTGTACCAAGTAGATAAATTGTAATTATTGAAATTTATTTATCATATTATTATCATTTTTTAATTTAAAATATTAAAATTGTTTAAATGTTTTTTTTTTAATTCCTGGAATAGACAAATATTGTAATTCTCTGTTTTATTATTGTGATTTCAAAACTATAAATGTAATTTAATTTAAATATCATTAAGTATTGTAATAGTTTAAAGCCCTCTAGTCTAGTGGTATTGCTATGCCCTTGCAGGGCGTAACATGTTTACTTAAATATTACTGTATCATCTCGTTATATAATGTGACTTGCAATAAATATATTATGAATTATTATGAGTATATTTATTTTTAACTTTTAACATTCTTATTTTAAAAGTTAGAGGGGACACACATT
The DNA here is from genome assembly GCA_910589605.1 of Chrysoteuchia culmella. Lineage (NCBI taxonomy): Eukaryota > Metazoa > Arthropoda > Insecta > Lepidoptera > Crambidae > Chrysoteuchia > Chrysoteuchia culmella. The sequence goes on from OU342669.1 coordinate 3,852,084, forward strand.
TTACCACTTTGGAAGTGTATCTTTCAAACGTTTGACTTTGAGATAAAACAGTTTTAGGTACCTCAATGTAATGTTTAAAACATATCTATAGATCACGTAACTATAGGATTGATGAAAAAAAAATTCACCTCACACGCTCGGAAATTATAATACTCCGTTTCGGTTTTATTATATTATTTTAGTTCATTGAATCATAAAAACAATAACAATAAAATTAAACTATTTGTTATAAGATTTTTATATTAGGCTGGGTGAGATTTCACAACATATGATTGAATTTCGGAACGTGACATAAACCTTTATTTATAAAATGTCTTTGTTTTGTACCTCATGTCAATGTCAACATTAACCGAATCGTTTTTATTGTTATTTCAAGTAACAATATATTCCTACTTCAAATAACTTTGAATTAACTATAATACTTCCTTTTTTAATATTTTAGTTTTTTATATCATTAAAACAACTAGAATAAGGTATATTTAGATTAACTTAATATTTAAAGAATCTTGTACCGGAAGTTGACCGCGTAAACAACCATAAAATGTTCCTCGCTGTTGTGAGGTGAAAAATTGTGTGTTGCGCTCGGCAGAAAAGTTTTTAGCTTCGCTCAGGATTCAATCTTTGAATTCTAGAATTCTAGAATCCTTCACTTGCTCAGATTTCAATAGAGGTAACTCGCCGCTAATGACCAACTTACCAGCCTTGCATAACAAATAACTATTTCAGTTTCAGTTCCATGTATGGGAAGCCCAACTCATAAATATATTTTTTTTTATTTTTGTACAAAAACCGTAAAATGTGGCAATTTATTTTTGTGCAAAAAAAATACAGTGTCTGTGACATACGGACGGACAGACAGACATGATAAATGTATAAGGGTTCCGTTTTTTGCCATTAAGCTACGGAACCCTAACAAGTTCTAGTTTTGTTTTTCCAAGTATTCCGTAGTTAGTTTAGCGCCATCTATTGAGAACCATGATAATCATTTTGCACCGTATGTTTTGGTAGTGTGGCGTGCTGGATGGGTAGGTGACGCTAGGTTTTTTTCTTTGCAATTCACTTTTACCAAAACTATTTTATTTCCAGACTGTATGGGAAAATAAAGTTAGGTTTATTTGAAATCATGTCTGGTACTTGAGTGATTTGTTTTAATTAAAGAAAATTAGGAACAAAAGCGGAGTTGGTACCTAACTGAACCCTTACGGTGACATTATTTCGTACAACTTCTTGGTAGGTAATTTTGTTTGATAATTTATAAATCAGTAATTTTGTGAATTAATTAAATTAAACAGTCATTTGTTTAGTGAAATCGTCATTATCATAACTTTAGCCAGTGAACCTTAAAACGAGGTACGAACTTAGTAATTATTTTTTGTTTTGTTTTTATGTGCAAATTAAGAAATCTTTAGTTCTTAAGTGTTATGAATCGGATCACTTCCACATAAGATACCTACTTAGTAGGTATTTTGACAAGTAAAGTACGTAATAATAACTTGAAGACAAAATAAAAATTGTTCGCGGTTCGCGGAGTGCGTTGACCCTGGTTGCCGCACACAGCTGATGGTGCGTTTGTTCACGTCATGCTCCCTGGCAACCCCATTAACGTTTGTCCTATTTTTAATTTCATAAACCTATTGTACGCAATCTGTACCTACCCAATCTGTACATACTTAAAAAAAGCGTACTCTAATAATTTTTAGGGTACAGGCAAAGGAAAATGCACTCAAATGTAGGCTTAAAGCTCACGTAAAAACTTACTAAATAAGCTACAAGAGGTTCAAAAAAATTGTACTCTTGTTTTTAACGTTGTGTTTTTTCAAAACAACGTTTAATTTTAATATTTCTTTATATTGCATCTTATTTATTTAATCACAATCATTTATTATTATATTTCAATAATTTCCTTTTTTTATATTTATTTCGTACATGCAACCTAATTTCATCCATACTCTTTTTTCAAATTATCAACCTCATTGTATAAAACTCCTTGGTATTGTAATATTTGAAATAAGTTTTAAATCATGTTCGACCTCATTTAAAAATATTCAAGTATTCTACCTATCCTTTTCACACACACTCTTATTATCATTCATCCTTTTTACTAATTTCTTTTTTTCTAGCGATGGCCTTTTTCGTCGTTTTCCCGCGTTTTCGTGCCGCGCTTTGAAAAGATTTTCACTTTTTCACTGCACGAGGCCAGATATTACTGTGCATTTTAGAATTGAAAATTTTGTTTTTCCTTTTTAAATATCTAACACTTTTTATTGGTAAGTATTTGAAAAGTATAAATACAATTTTTATTGAAGTTTTTACAAAATTTATATATTTCTTTTTTTTGTTTGATATCTTTCAGCTTCATCTTCATCTTCATACACGTTATGAAGTTACTTGGACTTGGAGATTTCTTGGAGGAACCAACGATACAAATTCATTTAATTAACATAATATTGAAAAATTAAAGGGTAGGTATAGGTATTTCTATATTTTTTTTCCTATGTATTATATCGATGTATTTTTTATACTTAGTTGATTTAACTAACGCCTTCTTTTTTCCCGTACTTTTCAGGAGGGAAGAGGAGGGACCGACCCACCCACTCGTTTATCGAGATCCATTCATATTATTATATTCATTTATAATCGATCGATATCTATAATACAAGTTGCCTAATTTCCTAAGCTGCGTCTGAAAACGGTCTGCGAAGTTCTGAGTTCCGGTCCTGATCCTGTCGACCTGACTTTAAACAGGTAAGGGCGTTCCTGTTTTTATACTTTATGTGGCGAGGAGACGCGACTTCGGGCGGCTATATCTATTTTCCACCGTTCCCTACGACCAACGCGACTTCGGCAGCGATAATTGTATTACCATATAATAGACTACGATTTAGTATAAATAGTTTTTAATGATTTGAACTAATAATCTATCAGTATTTTTCATTTTAAGAGAGCAAAAGATTAAGGTAACCACCCCATAATTGTTTTTATCAAATTTTAGGTTTATATTTTAAGTTACATACATCTTCATTGTTTTTTTATATACTCTTGTCAAATTAAAACTCTGTTTTATTTGAAATCTGCTCAATCTGTTCCCCGTACCTTAACCGGGCCGGGAAACAGTCCTGGACCTCTATTTTTGAATCACTCGTCGCGCAAGTGGCGAGACGAACGAGAAGGAGGCAATCAGGCGATTAGCGACCTTGCATGCGTGGATATAGCACGCTTTTCGCTTTGCCCCTCGCGCGCTCGCGTTGGGGGGCGGTACTACAGGCGAAAGAAGCTATGTATATGTCGTAGGAGGATTAGATAAATAGAATTTCGCAATAAAAACGATATATCTGATTATCCTGCGACATATATACGGGCAAGCTCGCTTTTACGGAATACGGAAATCAGAAGGAACCAACGTCGCACGAAAATCAGTGGAATCCTCGAGACGAGTGAAGCAAAAATAGAGCTCCAGACAATGACTTGTTAAATTGAAAAACAAAGACAAATATAAATAAATAAATATTTGCATACAATCACACCAATTATCTAGCCCACGTTAAGTTTCATAAAGAATTATAACTTTTTAATTTTGCATTTTACAATGCTATTTTTATGAAACAGCCATCTTAATCGATAGTCAAACATCTGTAAAGATGTTTCTTTCGAATGCGAGGATATTTCTCTCATTGATGAAGCGACGGTGGCCAACCCCGTAGAACGGTGAATATACTAGAAAAATTCGACGTGTCCTCATAGGTCTCTGTAGCATAATTGGTTAGTGCATTGGGCCGGACTCCCAAGGATGCGGGTTCGAATCCCGTAAGGGCGACATGAGACTAGTTGCTTTTTTCTAGTATATTTTCTTGTTAAATATTTATCACGACTGATAATGTCGAAGATTTGCAACAATTTGAAAAAGGGAAAATACCTGAAATATCAACAATTTCAACGTCAAATGTTTGCTACAAAGATAAAATTAATCTCAAAAGAGATAATATAATAGGCACTTGATAACTATAGCATTCAAACTTTGCATGTAAAAGGCAATCAATATTCCATTTTCATTCATCCTACTTAATAATATAAATGCGAAAGTGTGTCAGTTTGTTTGTTTGTACCTCTTTTACGCAAAAACTACTGAACGGATTTGTATGTTTAATATTAGCTTATATTCCAAATTCTTGTCGGGTCACGGTAGTGACCCCGCCAAGATTTGACCAATAATATTGCTGATGCTTTAAAATATCTACCGTAGTGTAGTTATTACTTTCCTTTGTGTCAATATCTATGAATATTACAAACGACAATGATAGATACGGATAATGATGGGACAAATACGTGGTTTTCGTTTTCGTTATGGGTCTTCTAGTACCCTGTATATAATGTACTTACTTATTTAGTTATCCATCCGCTATCCATATCATATCGTAACCGACAAGCAACGCCTTGAAGTTACAAATAGTCGCTGATAATCTTTAGAGCTTGTAGCAAAATAACACTAATCGGTGGATTTGATAAAGTTAATAATTATAATAGGTATTTGAAGGCCGTATCTATCATTGTCGTTTGTAATATTCATAGATATTGACACAAAGGAAAGTAATAACTACACTACGGTAGATATTTTAAAGCATCAGCAATATTATTGGTCAAATCTTGGCGGGGACACTACCGTATATGATATGCCGTCTTAGGTTAGGCCACGCATGTACCCCCGTTTTTTTGGCCAAAATCAGGACTAGGGATTCTTCACTTTGCGAATGCGGTCTAGACGAAGGAACGGCTGACCACATTTTCTTTAACTGCCCTAAATATCCCACCTCCTTGTATGATATCCTCCCTAAATGTATCCCCAAGCCTACAAATTTAAAAGCTGTCCTCAGCCATGTTAAATCCCCATGTATTGAAATCCTTTGTGATTTTATATCCACTAATAATATAAGATAATATAGCTTATTTATATATTCTGTACACGTTACTTACTAACCGGTCTTAAGTTTATTGTGTTGTCCCCTTTATAGAATTATCAACAGCTGGATCTACAGCCTCTAAATTAAAAATTTGGCCACCTCTATACTTCTTCACGAAATTCTCACGAGACGCCTTGAAGAAGCAGAGTTTGTAGAAAGAAAATTATTACTCAGCCGAAAAACTGGATACTGGCGAAATCCAAAAGGGCACCGCCATTATATAAAAAGAAGAAGAAGAAGAAGATACAAGTTGATACTGTTTCAAGTTTGATACATTTTTATAAAAAAAAACTGATTAAAGTAAAATACGAAAAATAATGAAAGCTATGTTGTGCCTTAAGAATAATTATATTTTAGATATATTAGTAAAAAAAGTAATATATCAACAATTTTTTAACGAAAATGTATAAAAATAACATTGTATTACGAAATTCAAAAAGATTCTTCAAATGTTTACTAATAAGTATTTTTGAAGTAAAAACTACTTTAGCGGCGTTGTGCACATCAGAGTTTTGGGTAAAAAAATGTTAAAGTCGGCCACGTGACCCTGATCGAAAGCTCGTAAGACCATTTACCGTTGACCAATTTCAAATTACATGAAGTCTCACACTTGAAAGATCTACGTATATTAGTTAATAATACAACCATTATATAAAGATCTCTCATTACTATCAAATTTCATATTGATTCCAGTTCAGTTTTAATTTCAAGGGAGGAATATTCTTTCCTTTCATTACAACGCCATCTAGATATAGTTACCACTAAGTTTTTGATACTTGGATGACATTGAGTTGATGCCTTCAGAGAATTAGACTTTCATACTACGGTACCACGTGGCGTTTATTATTGTAGATTCATTATTCATAAATAACTATTGTATTTGTAATTAAATTAATTATTTCAAAGTTTTTATTATTTGTTATTATTTTAAGCGGTTTGCAATCCGTTGTTTTTTTATTTGCTTTAAACAGTGTGACAAGGATACATACTACGTACTATTGCATGTAAATTGGTAATCATCTTCTACGCGATGATTATCTATGCTCGTAAGCTCGTATAATAAGAATCGAACTACACAAGGTAATGATAAATTTTGAATAGAAAAATATTGGAAAAATAAACAACTCGGCCACAAATGAATTCTCAGATGGGACTCGAGTAGTTCAAGTCTCGGTAGCTCAGTGGTTAGAGCATTGGAACGGATTTCCAAAGGTCGTGGGTTCGAGCCCCATCTGAGAATTTACTTGTGTCCGAGTTGTTTTATCCAATATTTTTCTATTTAAAATTTATCACAAGTATTAAAATCGCATTTAAAAATGCAAAAAAAAATATTTATACACAATGTAAGTTGGTTTAAAATTCTTAATTTTTGCAAATAAGACTTACCAAAAAAATTGTGTCCAGAGTGGAGATCTCGGTATCCTAGCTTACAGGCCTCGATCTAGTTTAGGTACCAGTCTCCTTACAAAAATAAGTTTTTTTTGTTACTGGTATTGTGTAGCAAGAGTATTTGTAATGAGATTTTTTTATTATTTAGGTATTTACCTATGTCATTATATTGCCATCAAGCCAGTTGCAAAGTGAACAAAAAGCTTTCATGTCATATTCTCTGATTTGTGTTTTTTTTGTGGTCTAGCTCACAGAACATTAAAACCTCTTACCTTGTTCTGTGGTCTAGCTTACCTTCGAATCATTTCGACCCCACGTTACTGGTACAGCCTACTTTATTTTAGTCAACTGGTAAAATCAAAGAGAAAAGTTTTGGCTAAAAATATAATTAAATTTACAAAAATAATGCTTACTAAACTATTGATATCAATATTCAATTGTAAAACCTTTGGAAACCCTTACTTTTACAAGCTCATTATTTAGTTGAAATGTTACAAAAAGCGTTAAACATAATTATAATCATTATAATAAACACGTCGCTGTCATTAGCATAGAAAATTAATAAATGCAAATGGTTAAAATATAAAAACTTAAACAAGTACAAAAACAACAAACGATTATTTTATAAACTTATTAAATATGACAAGGAAATTATTAATTACTGTCATTAGCATTAAAAAATTATTAAAGCGAACGGTCAAATTATAAAAACCTAAAACACTACAACAACAACCAACAACAAACAATAATTATCTTAAGTTAATAAATATCACAAGGAAACTCTTAATTAGGCACTGTCATTATCGTACAAAATTAATTGAGGCGAATGGGAAAGATATAAAAACTTAAACAACTTCAACAACAAACAATAAATTTTGTTATCTTATCAAATATCACGAGGAAAATCTTACACATATTTGCACCAAAATTAAAGACTCCTAAGGCTAGTCTAATCTTTCTTAATAAAAAAAATGTTTGCTCTAACCATAATGACGTTCTTAAAATCCACTAAGAAAATGAGAAAACAAGTTTTTTTTTTGTTACGATTTTTGAATTTTTGCATTTTTCAATGCTATTTTTATACTTATAATACATTTTAAATAGAAAAATATTGGAAAAAGACAACTCGGCCACAAGTGAATTCTCAGATGGGACTCGAACCATCGAGACTTGTCTCCTTTGGATATCCGGTCCAATGCTCTAACCTCAGTAGCTCAGTGGTTAGAGCATTGGACCGGATATCCAAAGGAGACAAGTCTCATTAGCTCAGTGGTTAGAGCATTGGACCGGATATCCAAAGGAGACAAGTCTCGGTAGCTCAGTGGTTAGAGCATTGGACCGGATATCCAAAGGTCGTGGGTTCGAGTCCCATCTGAGAATTCACTTGTGGCCAAGTTGACTTTTCCAATATTTTTCTAGTTAAAATTTATTATATTCTATTTAACATTATATTCTTAGTGGCTATATGTAAACATCGGATACTCGGCACACATACAAATAACAAACTTGAAAACATTTATGGAAATAAGATTTAAAAAAATGTATGTTATTTAAAAAAATATAAGTTATAATTGATTAGGTTGTAATAATTTCAAACAATCGCTTATTAATTAAATACCAATAAAGGCCAGCCGAAACAATTCCAACTGAGATAAGGTTGAGGTTATTAAATAGACACAACGGCAAAATTGACGACCTGTTTGGCGCAGGGGTACTAACCCCACATTCTGCGCCAGAGGTCCCGGGTTCGATCCCCGGACAAGACAAATATTTGTGTGCATGAATATGTCTATTTGGCTTGGTCTGGGTGTTTAATATGTATATTGTGTATGTATTTACAAAAAAAAAGTATATAAGTATGTTTATCCGTTATCTAGTATCCATAACACAAGTTCTTCATGATACTTAACATGGGCTAGATAATTGGTGTGATTGTATGGAAATATTTATTTATTTATTTATTATTATTATTATTATAAAACGACAATAAGCACAGTCACACACCCCAAAAAAGTCTTACGGGTCCTATATCGAGCGCCAATAGCTTAAAAGCTATTCTTTATATTAATGTTTTAAAATAGATAAGAATATCCCTAGGCGATTCTTAGTTTAGTGCAAATGGATGTTAATTACTGTCATTAGCATACAAAATTATTGAGGCGAATGGTAAAATAATAAAAAATTAAACAACAACAAACAATTATTATTACAAACGACGGTACGGAGACAGTATTGTTTGTGGTGAGAGGTTGTTTGTTTGTTTGTCAAGTCTTAATTACTGTCATTAGCATACAAAGTTAATATGCGAATGGTTCAATAATAAAGACTTAAGCAACTACAACAACAACCAACAATTATTTTATTATCTTAGACTTACATATATCACAAGGAAAAGTCTCAATTAACTAGGCATCGGATTCTATGTACTAAAACTATGGCAAAATATGCATAAGCAAATGATAATAATATTAATAAAATCTTTTTGATAAAAATCTCACAAATAACTAGTAATTAGATTTCACTGGCATATGCCTGTGTCAGGCTCAGGGGGCACCGCTCAGTCCCTGATTACAATCAAAGACAATAAGTCTTTGATTTTAAAACTTAAAAGTTACTAAAATATCAACAAGAGATCACAACAAAATTCTCGAATATTAAAATATGCTTGTGTGTGTTGTGTAAAAGCGTGTGGACTTTTTTTCTTTAATGTAAATACTAATATAATAATAAAAATAGTTTTTGGACTTAAAACTAGATTTTGCATAATTTGAACACAATCATGGAATAGATTTTATTGTATATTACCCCTTTGGAGTAGGCCTTTTGAGTGCATATTACACTTTATTTTAAATATTCTTAGTTAAAGATATCTGTATATGTCGCAGGATAATTAGATAAATCGATTTTTTGCGAAAATCCTAGGGATATTGCGAAAACACGGATAATTAGACAATGGTGTTGTCATTTTCTCAATCCTACTGAAAAAAAGATAAAACGGGCTGCCTTAGTAAGACTGCGAAAAGAATCGCTGGCTATTATGAAATAAGAACACTGATTGGCTGATCGGATCATCCAAAACAACATATTCTCTGATTGGTTGACGACTTGACGTTTCAAATGTCAATCAATTCTCTCACGTGTAGTAAACTTTCTGTGAACGAATCAGAACAAGAGTTTAGCAAGAAAGTAAAAATTAAGCCAATCAAGTTGAGAATATGCAATGTTACTAAAGCAACCCGTATTTTTGCAAAAACCATAACTTTTTTTAGTAAGACTGAGAAATGTCAACATCATTGTCTAATTTTGCAATATCCCTAGGATCTTTGCGAAAATTCTATTTATCAAATCATTCTACGATATATACAATACTATATGAAAGCTATAAAATATATGAATATGAATCCAATGTCTAATCCTAGCATTGTACAATGTTGCGCATATAACTATGAATAATAAAATAACACAGATTAAGATCACATTAACTCAAAGAAAGACATCATAAATTACTTACATTTTGAGTTAAAGGGGTTTTGGAGAAAGAAAAATATCAGGGGGTTTAGACAAAGAAACAATTTAAAAACGATAGAAGATAATAAAATGAAGGTACAATGGGATTCACATGAGCGTTTAATCACATCATCAAATTGTCATGCCGTGCTATTCTGATGCTATGGCCTTTCCTGCGCCTATCGTCCCGCTAGTTGATTATCTAACTCTGTTGCTAACAGATTTTAATTGAAATTGATGAACGTGCAGTACATTGCTGCTTTAGTAAGCTATTTGTCACATTCATTTTTACTAAAGCAGCAACGTGACTGCACTTTCAATCAAACGTTGATAGAAACAAGTTAGATAATCAGGGGGCTGATCTATCGGGCCGATCTATTGCGCCGATACGTACGATAGACGTCATAGGCAAGATAATGCTGCGGCCGTCTGCATTTGCGCCTATCGTCCCGAAAATTTACCGATAGATCGTACGATAGAACCAAGCCATGCAACTTCTCAAGGGCAACCTATTTGACGAGTCAGAAAAATACTGGTTAAATCATCCAGAATTAGTACACGTCAAATCGGCACACGGCACGGCAACTCACAAAAGTAAACAGCTGAATGTCTAGAGCTCAGTAAACATAGCCAGAGCCTTAACTGGACACTGAAATCTAAACAGGCATCAATTTCACATGAAATTGAGTGACACACGTTTGCCGTCACTGCGGTTTGGAGAGAAAAACACCCAAACATCTCCTATGTAACTGCGGATCCCTAATTTACAAACGTCGACATATAATTCGGCCAGAGGAATTAAAATCTCTCAGAGCAAGGTAGATTTTAGACTTCCAGGAGGCCGCCAGACTGAAAGAATACTATAACTAGGTGGCGAGTTACAATAGAACTTTTAGGTCGCAGTGACTACAGTTTCGACTGGACCTGCATAGCCCCTATATCCCACAAATAATGATGATAGCACGCATTGCCCGTAGCTTCGGGGCGATACACGCAGTTGCGGCTGTATCATATAAAGTACTTTCGAATTCGCAGGTGAAATGTGAGTTTTGTCATTTATAAAAATGATTTTGCAAAAGTACTTATCAGAATAGCAAGGCGGCTCAGAGATATTGTTTCGCTGCAAAAATACGTTCTTTGTCTAAGCTCCGATTTATCAACTTGACTGTATTAACAATTATGAGTTATAAACACTGTTTTGACTAGGTATTTGACCGAAATAGGGCTCCTAAATGGTCTATGTGTTTTGTCGACTTTTTATTCTTCTTTATTCTTTCAGTCTCGATCCTTTATATCCCCATGGTACTGTATACACTTCACCGGACAATATCTCTCTTTGAGGGTCGTTAGGAAAGAGTACAATTCTTCTAACAACCTGCTTGTATACATCAAAGTCTACTGCTTTTATTCGACTATACTTTTTATACAACGACATCCTATTTTCAACAGAATATTTGTAATCGCTTACTTTAAAATTATCTCTGACATATGCAGGTACTCTAGCAGCTTTAATTATGGTTTCAAAATTACCTTCATTCAATTTATTGTACGCATACACTTTTGGCTGGAGACTAACAAATTCGTACATGATTGCCCCATTCAGTTCGTCTTTAAAGTATCCAGGCACCTTGTGATTACTAAGCGGTATATCGAAAATATTATTTTCGGCATATTCGCTAGTGTCGAATCCTGTACCCAATTGGTGAGTTACCTCGGTATTAGTAACATGCGTTTTAACAAATTCATAGCAATCATTTTTAAATTGATAAATTAATGAATCAGTATCGGTGTAAAGTAACTGCAAGTTTTCCTGATATTTTCTCATAAAATTGTAGTGGAATTTGTACATGTGTGATTTAGCTAGATCCAAAATACAGAACCCAGCGTAAATAGGTGTTTTAAATAGCAGATTTGTTTTCTGGAACTCTACTGCGACCGTTGATTCTGAGCATATGGCATAACCAGAACAGTCAGGACGGGCTATAGCGCTGTTAGCTCCCGGTTTATTTTTTACATTATCAAACTGATGGAACAAATTAATTATTCCACTGTTATCTGGATTTTCCATTGTCTTCCCATATATTGTATTGTTTAATAACTTAAAAAAGTTTTGATCGCATTTACTTTTAGCTTCCTTACGATTATTAGTATTAAATTCGATATAATTTTTGAGCCATGGCTTTTGTTGGAACTGTAGAACGCGATGAGTTTTTTCAATCGTTAGACCCTTCTCCACGCAAAGAGCTAAGTATGAATGATGGATGACGTACCGCGTTTTTTGATCAAAGTCGGCTACGAGAAATTCATTATCAGCACCGTAGACGTTCTTCTTTTTAGGACAGAAAGGTAAGTCTGAGTGTTCGTCGTGAAGTTCAATTGGATATGAAAGGTCTACTTCCAGAATATAGCCAACATCAGAATCTGCGGGGACATTGTAGTAGACAGCGATGTCGACATCGATGTCAACCCACCTTAATTCTCCATATGGCAAATACTGGGACATTACAAATCCTCCTAAATTATTAGCGTCTAGGTACATAATGTAAGATTCCTCTTCTCCTTCTTTTTGTAACGATTCCGGCAAGTACTTATTATTGGCGACCGCATACCTTTTATTACATTGCACGAACCCCCCTCTTATACCTTTTTTAACAAAAGTTATCATTTCAATATCTGATAAAAGTTTTAGCTTTGCATCCGTCTTTTTAAACATCGCGTCCATACTGAATGCCGCGATTGACGAATAATGTGCTGGGTCTAGGCCATAGTTCTTGCTGCAGAAATCTCTCAAATTTTCAATGATATTTGCTACTTGGAAAATGTTAGATCTTATAAATACATCCAGGTAATCACCAATGTTTTCACACTGGAAACTTTTCCAAACCTCTTGAGCATGTTTGTTAAGCTTATCATTATCATCTCGTTCAGTTGCAATGGTGGGTAGTGAAGTTTCCATTAAGTAATCTTTTGATTTAGCATAATGATGGGGAAATATGAGTTCATCGGTCAACATCTTGCTTTGTTCGTTAAACCTTTCTTCGAATAATAATGGCATATTTTTAAAGCCAACTTCTTTTAAGCTTTCTGCTGCTTCTTTAAGAGGTTCTCTAACAAAATTAGCAAATTCAAGAAATTTCACAAAAGCGTAACGTTTTCCATCCCTACTGTATAATTTCTTTTGAATAGCAAAATATTTTTCTAGTCTTGAAAGATAAGAATCAAAGTTTCCATATTGGATGAGATAATTACCGAACTTTTCCAAGTTTATCAGAATCACAGGTATATTTTGAATAATATCCTTTGGATATTTTTTTTTATATTCAGCCCATTGTTCTTGTAGATCGTTGAATAGGTTTTCAGTGAAACTGCGAATGCATTCGTCCAATTCAACGGCTGGTAGGCAGTTTGTTCCTACTCTGCAAAAATCATCATCGACGCATTTTATATAATAACCATACCTAAGGGGTAAGTCTTTCTGAATGTTTGCTATCCAAACTCGGTTTGGTCTTCTTTCTTTTGTTTGATGATCGTTCTCATCAAATAGTGATTCAAAATGGGCATAAACTACGAATGGTAATTTTTCTGAATATTTATCATTACTAAATTCAATTGTGTCTTTATCCGGAGTTTTGATTTTAAGTTTCAGACATTCTTCAGTTTGGTGGTTTTCAAAGTTTCTTTCTTCAAAATAACCGAAGCAACCATCACAAAATTGACGCCTTTCTGGTGTTAATGGGTATTCAATATTGAAGTCATAGTAGCTATAGTGGTATGTTCCATTTCTTTCACTAAGTAGTAGGTTGATGTGCAACTTTTTGCGGGTCTGAGTGTGATAGACAGGGCCTTCTATTTCCTCTATCTGATTTTGTCTTTCACTCTTCTTTTTCACTATTTTCTTTGTGTACACGTTGATACTGAATTTGTTATTTTCTTCAATGAGCGGTATGTCATCCAACTGGACTGGGAGAGCAATACCGTTCATTTGCTTAACAACTGACGATATCAAACTCATTTTATCATCCAATTGTATATCTTGAACATTAACCTCATGAATATACAAGTATAAATAATGGAAATGTGTAGAACATTCAGGATAATCGTTGATGGATTCATATTTATCAAATTTCCATTGAATGTGGCTAATTAAAGTTTCAAGAGTTGTGTCGATACTCGATTTGAAATCGAATGGGCTCAGCACTCTTGTAGCTTTAAAACTGAGCGTTTTATAATCGTATTCATCTAGTAATCCTTCAAGTTTTAAAGTTGCCTGGACAGTCCGGTGTTCATTTAAAGCTTCTTTCAAAAAGCTTGCTATGGTACTACGTGTTTCCTTAAGTATAGCTCGTACTTTTATTTTATTCTTCTTTTTTGACTGCTTTACGTTGCACAGATCTATTCTGTAAGAGCGGATCTTACCACCAAAAGCTTTCTTAATCTCTACATGATGTCGTTGATTTGTCCCGTTGCTGGCCATTTCTGGACCATAATCCTCATGCAGTATGTAGCTGCAACAAATCAATTAAATTACAGTATGTTTTGGATTTTTTGTTATCTGGAATATTGTTATGTGTGTGAACTCGGTCATACAACCCGATTGTTCCCGCCAGTGGCGTAACGTACTGACTCATTCTCTCATTCACGCGTTCAACCGTTCATTCGAACCGCGACGGAACGGTGGCGCGGACGCCGGTCGCCATTGCAGAAGAGTGTATTGTATTGCTTTGACCCGCGCACGCGACGTATACTGAATTACGTTCTACTACCTTTCTCAAGTCAAGATATCTCTCTCTCTACTATCCCGGCCGGTGACTAAGTTTATTTAGCGTGGGTGAAATCCCCATCAGTGCGTGAGTGACATTCTTCAGATCAGTGCGCGTTTTCGTCAGCTCATCAAGTCCGAATCTCAACCAGCTCATAATCATCTCATTCCACGATCAAAGAACCGTGTGACTACCAGCGCATTGACGAGTTCTCCGTCCCATCATATCACGTAAGTCACTAATCCTCATACTTTCCACTTATTCCTCATCTCATAGCCGCGTGTGACTGCACCGCCGTCACACCGATCCCATCGCCGAATAAAACCGTGTAGGTAGGTACAGTCGGGAAACTTTCCGGTAGGCCAGTACGTACAGTTTGTTTAGGAAGCATATTTATTTCAAAAATTTTATAGAAAACTTCAAATAGAAATTTATTATGTACTTATTTATGTACTCATTTGAATAATATGTAGGAGTTAATACAATACCTACGAAAAGTTATAATAACAAGAGATCGATTATGATTGGATTCATTTGCAATAGAA
Source organism: Chrysoteuchia culmella (assembly GCA_910589605.1). Lineage (NCBI taxonomy): Eukaryota > Metazoa > Arthropoda > Insecta > Lepidoptera > Crambidae > Chrysoteuchia > Chrysoteuchia culmella. Next base: position 3,867,240 of record OU342669.1, read on the forward strand.
GATATCAAGAATTCAAAAGATCGAATATCATTGGATATCGTTCCCACGCGTCGAGTCCCCACTCCGTTAGCTCACGCACGCGCCTCGCGCTATCTCTTACTGTCGCGTAACTCTCTTTCATTTTGTTGTAAATAATATAGCCACTAGTTGTAAGTTATCCTTTTTGTACTTTAGTAACCATTTTTGTAAATAAAATCACGATTCTCTTCTGAACTACTCGTATCATTCTACTCTGAAGAATAACCCCTCAACATTGGTGACCTGCCGACTTAAGAAGAAGCTCTGCCCAGAAAAAAGAAGCTATCTATCAAGCAAGAAATTATGGCTGAAGAAGCTAAGTAAATACCGAATCCTCGCTCGACTGCCTCGCTACCATGGCCGACAAGATGATGGAACACACAGAACCGACGATCGCCGCCCTCACCGCCACGCCAAGCTCAACTACCAACGCACAATTCCAGCTACTCACCAAGCAAATCGAGAAACTATCGCTCGAGATCGCTGAACTCCGATCGGGCCGAACGCGCTATCGTCGACCATTCAATACGCGCCGCCGCTCTCAGTCGCGTTCAAGGACGCCAGCCACCGCCGCTACTATGAAACGCAAGTCCGGCGACGCCGACTGGGAATGTCAGTACCACTACAGATACGGCGATAAAGCAAGACGCTGCGCATCGAACTGTTCGAGAAGGAATATTAATAATAAGTCGGAAAACTAAAATCGACATCGACTGTGGCGGGCGTCGGTGTTTCCAACACAACTAGCCACCGCCTCTGCGTATTCGACATCAACACACGAGAACGCTTCCTAGTCGACTCAGGTGCCGACTTGTCAGTACTAGCGCCGCCAAGAAACAAGAAAAGACAACCGACGTCATACAAGTTATACGCAGCGAACGGCACGCCGATAAATACCTACGGAGAGCGAACACTACAACTCAACCTAGGTCTGCGCCGCAACTTCACCTGGACTTTTGTCATCGCTGACGTCAAGTCTTCAATACTAGGAGCTGATTTTCTTCGCCACCATAAATTATTAGTCGACCTGCACCGAAGAAGACTACTCGATAACGTCACTCAACTCTCCGTCAACGCGATTGAAGTAACTACCTCCGAGCCTAAAGTCCACGTACTACACAGACAAGATATCTACACCGAGTTACTGTCACACTACCCAGATATTCTCCGACCGATGTCCTTAAAGTCGCCGCCAAAACACAACGTCACGCATCACATCGAGACGACGGGCCCCCCACTATCCGCGCGCGCTCGCCCCCTGCCACCCGACAAGTACAAAGCGGCGAAAGAAGAATTCGAACGTATGATGGAAATGGGCATCTGTCAACCATCCAAGAGCCCATGGGCCAGCCCACTGCACATCGTGAAGAAGAAAGACGGATCACTTCGTGTCTGCGGTGTTTACCGTCGATTGAACTCAGTCACCGTTCCCGACCGGTACCCGATTCCACGCATCCAAGATTTCACATATAGACTCCACGGCAAGACAATATTTTCCAAAATTAGATCTGAAAATGGCTTACTTCTGGATTCCAATACAAAAAGAAGACGCGCTGAAGACAGCCATATTAACACCGTTTGAAATATATTAAACAAATATATTATTTCTTACGAACAAACTGTACTGGCCTACCAGAAATTTCTCCGACTGCACGATAAAACAGTAAAACGGACTGCTGTGTGAACGTGCGCAATCAATTACATATTGGGTGTTAACATAACATACCCTTAACGAAAACGAAAAACATCTCCCCATCCTACTATTAATCAATCAATTGCAACCTGATAATAGTTATTTAGGATCAAAGTCAATCTCGGAACCTGATAGTTAAGGAGTTATTTAGGGTCGAAGTCAATCTGGGATTCTGATATTTAAGGAGTTATCGAGGATCAAAGTCTTCCTGGAAACCTGATAGTTAAGGAGTTATTTAGGATCAAAGTCAATCTGGGATCCTTATAGTTAAAGATTTATTGAGAATCAAAGTTTATCTTGGAACCTGATAGTTAAGGAGTTATTAAGGATCAAAGTCAATCTGTGAACCTGATAGTTAAGGAGTTATTTAGGATCAAAGTCAATCTGGGATCCTGATAGTCAAAGAGTTATCGAGGATCAAAGTCAATCTGGGAACTCGATAGCAAAGGAGTTATCGAGGATCAAAGTCAATCTGGGATTCTGATATTTAAGGAGTTATTTAAGATCAAAATCAATCTGGGATCTTGATAGTTAAGGAGTTATTTAGGATCGAAGTCAATCTGGGATCCTGGTTAAGAAGTTATTGATGGATCAAAGTCAATCTGGGAACTTGATAGTCAAGGAGTTATTAAGGATCAAAGTCAATCTGGAAACCTGATAGTTAAGGGAGTTATTGAAGATAAAAGTCAATCTGGGAACTTTCTAATCAAGGAGTTATTGAGGATCAAAGTCAATCTGGGAACTTGATAGTCAAGGAGTTATTGAGGATCAAAGTCAATCTGGAAACCTGATGGTTAAGGGAGTTATTGAGGATCAAAGTCAATCTGGGAACTTGATAATCAAAGAGTTATTGAGGATCAAAGTCAATCTGGGAACCTGATAGATAAGGGAGTTATTAAGGATCAAATTCAATCTGGGATCCTGATAGTTATTGAATTATTGAGGATCAAAATCAATCTGGGAACTTGATAGTCAAGGAATTATTGAGGATCAAAGTCAATCTGGAAACCTGATAGTTAAGGGAGTTATTGAGGATCAAAGTCAACTTGGTAACTTGCTAATCTAGGAGGATCAAAGTCAATCTGATAACCTGATATATAAGGGAGTTATTTACGACCAAAATCAATCTGGGAACCCGATAGTTAAGGAATTATTTACGATTAAAGTCAATCTGGGATCCTGATAGGTAAGAGAGCTATTAAGGATCAAAGTCAATCTGGGATCCTGATAGTTAAGGAGTTATTGAGGATCATAGTCAATCTGGGAACCTGATAGTTAAGGAGTTATTGAGGAGCAAAGTTAATCTGGGAACCTGATAGGTAAGAGAGTTATTAAGGATTAAAGTCAATCTGGGATCCTGATAGTTAAGGAGTTATTGAGGATCAAAGTCAGTCTGGGAACTTGATAGTCAAGGAGTTATTGAGGATCAAAGTCAATCTGGGATCCTGATAGTTAAAGAATATTAAGGATCAAAGTTATACTGTACCTTATAAACACTTTACTATAGATAGTATATCGTTTGATAATTTTAACACTGCAGTAGTCGCGTGGATTACATTTGACTATATTGCATAATTCTCAAAAACTACAAATGTACATTACGAGCGCTTCGAGATGCTGTAAGTTGTATATTTGAAGAATGAGCTCCAATAATTCCAACCTGCCGGACAGATCTCCGCAAAATCCGTGGATTACCAGTGTATGCCAAGCGACCAATAACATTTTGTTGATGTATTTTTGTTAAGTTATATTTATTTTGGAGTGTAAGTCCACAGGTCCCAGTGGTCCCCAATTCCCATTATGTTCAGTTGGTTAGTGATAGGACTTGTTTTAGGATCTGCCTGGCTTGCTATGCTACCACCTTCTTATTTATGTCTATCGTCACATAAATGATTTTAGGAATGTTGTGTGGAGTTATTGTAAACTCAAACAAAGTATTTTATGCGCTAAAACTAATGTTATTGTCTCTGGCAATCCAAAAAAATAAAAAAAAACTCGCCATCAAAGTTAATTCGTCATCAGAAAAAACGCAAAAACTTATGTATAAACTCGCCAGTTGCATTATTGGTAAAAATAAATTTTCTTTGTGACCTGGAGGCCTACTATCTAAGCCCGTCAACTAAGATACGGGCCCCGGTCCGTAAGTTTCCCGAAACTACGAATGGAGCCTACCCTCTATTGATGTAAGATGTACAAGTTTTGAACAAACGGCACAAACACCGCACGCCACACAGGCCTCAAAAAGAGTATTACTTCAAAGGGTGCACTTCGTTACAAGTACTACTCCAAAAAAACAAGGGAAAATAAAGGGATATTTAAAATATAATAAACTATTAAACAAAATGTATCAATTATTCTAAACGAATTACAAACCAGAAATACGTAACTAAGAGCAACAATATTTGCAAAGCAACTTGGTCTGTTATAAAATCAGAAACTTTTGGAGAGTGCGATCAAAAAACACATATAAATTGTATTCTTAATGACATTGAAATCTCTGATCCCCAAACTATTGCGACGACATTTAATAATTATTTCACAGGTGACATAAATTCCGTTAATAACAATAATAACACTTATAAATTAAAAAATAATTTATTAAACACTATTTTTCTGACGCCTGTAGATGAGAATAGTATACTTAAGATGATATGATATCTTTAAAGAACTTTTTGTCTGTAGGGCATGATGGTATTACGCTCTAAAGTCCTTAAGGCGTGCAAAAATGAAATTATAAAAGTGTTAGCCTTTCTTGTTAATCTATCTCTGCAATCTGGACAATTTCCAGATAAACTTAAGTTGTCAATAGTTAAACCTTTGTACAAGAAAGGGTCGAAAACAGATTTACAAAGTTTTAGACCAATAGCCAATTTATCAGTTCTCAAAAAAAATATGAAAAAGCTATGCTTGCTCAGCTTACTGCCTTCTTAAATAAATTTAATATTATTAAAGAAAATCAGTATGGCTTTCAAAAAAACAAATCAACTGCATATGTGCAGCCTTCGACCTTGTTAATAAAATTCTACAAAGTGTTAACAAAAACAACTACACAACCGTTTTGTTTTTAGAATGTCGATAGCCTTTGACTGCTTGCCTCATGAAGGAATACTTAAAGAAAAAGTGTCTTGGAATACGGGGTCTTGCTTTGAACTGGATAAAATCGTACCTATCTAACAGAAGTCAATGTGTCGAAATAACCCAACTTGATTCAAATAATAGTGTGCAAACTTATCGTTCAGACTTCTAAGATAATGTTTTTGGGGTTCCGCAAGGCAGTGTCCTTGGCCCTCTTTTATTTCTCTTGCACATTAATGACTTGCCAGATGTAAAACAAATGTAAAATCCGTTATTTGCTGTATGTGTAGCATTTAAGTTTTGTTAAGTTTTAATTTAGAGCTGTGGATTTTGAAATAAATAAATAAAAAAAAAAAAAAAAAAATATAACTGAGCATCATACTATATTATTTGCTGACGATATTTCTTTGATAGAAAAGCGATATAACACTACACTGACTTCGATTATCAAATGGCTTCAAAATAATAATTAAAAAAATAATTTATCCAAAACTAATTTAATCAATTTTAATAATTTTAAATATGAATTATTTGACTTAGATTATAATGAACAAATTCTGCGAAATACTACTAATGCAAAATTTTTAGGCTTAATAGTTGACCCAAAACTGCGTTGGAAAGAACAGATAGACAAAGTATGCAATAAATTAAACAGTTTTTCCTACGCGTTATTTAAACTTGCTAATGTCGCAAGTGTTAGCACAGCAATAACATCTTACTTTGCCTACGTTCAGTCAACTTTAAGGTACGGCTTATTGATTTGGGGTAATGGCATTTACATCAAAAGATTGTTTATTGCTCAAAAACGGTGTATCAGATCCATCTGCAATCTGAGGTCTGACATATCATTCAAACCCTATTTCAAATCACTAAATATATTAACGCTGCCCTGTCTATATATTTTTTAAGTCAGAATCTTTGTTAAGCAAAATGGTATTAGGCTATTTTTACAAGCTACTGAATTAAATCAAAGAAGCTCGAGAAAACCTCATAAGCTAGTATTAGAAACTATTCCGAAAACAGAACGATTTCAAAAGAATAGTTACGCTATATTACATTGTGAATTTTGTTGACATTGTAAATTGCATTTTTTTTTTACTTTATTCATTGATTATTGAGGTTATTATTATTTTTGAGATTTAATTATCTATTATGAATTAGAATTAATTGTTGTAACTACTACTATATCATCCAAAATATTTGCATGCTATGTAAAACAAATGGCTAAATAGGTTAAGACCCTTTATATTTATAACACCAAAATTGTACCCTATTTACAGCAAATAAAATCATTTGTATTTGTACACATTGGGAGTAGGGATAATGTCAAAACGTATTCTCATTCATTTCTAGTTCGGGTCTCCGAACCAATAAGCTGTCTGTAGGTGATACCGAGTAGGAAACGTCCGTAACTTAGACATAAACTAAGGTTTTCGTGCTTAGAGAGTAGACTTGCTGTGACGAATTTACATTAAAATTCCATAGCAGTGGCGAATTTACTTTCAATGTATGGAACTTTTCAAAAGGTGACGAGTTTACTTAGGTGGCGAGTTTACAATAACCCGTTATATGAGCTTGTTAGGTTTTGTCCGTGTTGGTGTAGTCCGTCGCGTAATCCGCTAGATATCAGTGGGCCTACCATGAGTTTTTCTTTCAAACGGTAGACATTTTGTATGCGAATCTGTACAGCGCCTCTAGTGGGCAGTAGCAGAACTACAGATTCTCATACAAAATGTATCCCGTTTACTGTACAGTAAACGGAAAGAAAAACTACCGCGAGTAGATAAAACTCGCTCTAAGCACTCTGATAACACTATTCCATATTCAACAATTATCATTACACAATAATAGCTGTGATGAAGATACTATGACGTAGAAATATTCGGTCTAGCACAAATACACTTCTAATGGTATCTTATCTTATATTAAGATAACAAATTAATATAATTCACTGTAGTTATGATACGTTTTAATAGAAAAACGACGACCTAGCTTGCAAGCTTAGAGAGGACATTGGACATTTTTTCGCAATTTTTTTAAATAATTCCTAATAAATATGTAAAAACAAGTGATCACTTACCAAATTTATGTAAATAACTGAATAACACAAAATATTGAACGAAAGATGAAAAATAAATTTGTTATCTATGCACACTGGCTTTTATGTACATTATCAGACGAACGATAAGAGATATCGATTAATTTATATGTGAGACCATATTTTACAGTAACACAAGTAGCCGACCGCGGCTTTGACTACATCAATCCTGGCCAATTCAATTCCAACCTTGACCGTCTGATTCCTGGCCTTCTTTAGCCTTGACCATCGCCAACCTTGACTACCTTCAACCTTTATTGGAATCTCCATCTTTAAATGTTTTTTGTCCATTACGTTAATTGTTGGAAACTACCTCCAACCTTGACCACCTTCAACCTCGATCAACGTCAACCCTATTTTTTAAGGCGCTACTCGGAAAAAGTATGGACTTTTTGATATAAAAATATAGCACGGTTACAGTTGTTACAAATCTGGTAATAACATATATATTTCATACCTTTATCTAGATTCGTATAGTTTCAAAAACACGATTTTATGATTTTGCCTCGACACTTTTTCTTTTCGAAAAGACCTCTAAAAAATATGAAAATTCAAGATTATTCTTAAATGGGGTTAAGTACTTACACTATTGGAAATTGGTTTAATAAGTGGACACCAATAATATTTAGGATCGTATGGAAGCATTTTTTTAAATTCGCTGTAGTTTTTTAATACGAAGCGATTATGTGTGAAGCGCCGAACCAATAGTAATAGTTTGCGAGCCCGTTTGTAGACAGTAATTTTCAAATATACCTTAACTGGATATCTAGCAGGTGGTATATTCTTTGTTTTTCTTTCACTTTCAATCTATCATGGTTAAATACGATGATTACGATAATGTTTCTGTACATGGATAACTGCAATCCTGAACACATTGTAGGTATGTAATATGTGAGAAAGAATAATTATGCATCGCTCTTTTTTGCGTTTTTTGTGTGTATATAAAGTTAATAAGAATATACCTTGCTATTTATTTGCTGTATTACTGCACTGCATATTTTTAAGACTAATAATGATTTTTTTACGCTCCTGAAAAGTTGTTGTTTTTTTTTACTTTCTTCCAGGAGTGGTGCGATTTAACAGATACGGATTTATCTGGAGTAGTTCACGTCGCTATGTCGAACAAACGCAATTACCTGATTGGCTCTCGTGGACTTAACTACCTTTGAAAAAAACTGTCTCATGGATCTATCTGATTTAAGAAAAATATTACGATTTCGACGGTATTTTTTTTTAAGAACCATGCGGATTTATACACTACTGATAAAATTGTTTAATGTTTATCAAAAGAGGTTCATTGACGGACACCGTCCAACTTCCGAACAAAACACACTAAATGCGATCTTTCTCCCGAATCAGAGGCAAATAATTTACTTCCAAAATGGAAGGGTTGGTGCTAATACTGCTAATAGAGGCAATCGTTCTTGCTGCCTCTCTAAGCCGTAAATCGTAATCCACTCACTCCACCGAAATGTTGGACCGTGCCAAGTTTCATTTTTCATTTCCTGGATTAATTGTATCGGTCATCGGGTAATTTGCATGTTGATCCAACTGTCAGCTATTTAACCGCAAACAACTTGTGTTTTCTTTTGTCACCAAAATCTCAGAATTAGATTTATCCGAGTTTGAAGTTCAATGTCAATGTCAACATTTACCGAATTGTTTTATTGTTATTTATAAGGAACAACATATTCCTACTTTAAATAACTTTGAATTAACTATAATACTCCCTTTTTTATTATTTTAGTTTTTGATATCATTAAAACAACAAGAATAAGGTATATTTAGATTAAAGTTGTTGTTTAAAGAATTTTTTATCGGAAGTTGACCGCGGAAACAACCATAAAATGTTTCTCGCTGTTGTGAGGTGAAAATTTGTGTGTTTCGCTCGGCAGAAAAGTTTTTAGCGTCTTGTACATTTGAAATCCTCGCTTCGCTCAGGATTCAATAGAGGTAACTCGCCGCTAATAGCCAATTTTCCAGCCTTGCATAACAAATAACTATTACGTTTACTCGTAACCACAAACTATAGATGCTACGCACGCATCTCGTAATAGGGGTACCTACTGTACAAGGGCATTATCTATAAATATTATATGTCTCTTTAATCAATATAATCAACTGATAGCAAATTGAACATATCTATGTTATGAATGAGTCACGACACGACTCGAGCAATACCTTTGTACCTACATACTGTAAAGATATAACCTTGTCATATTTAAATATTAAATGTCATTATATTTGTTGACACAGAGAGCTAGTTTCCGTTCAATGTGATAGGGTTGTAAATGCTTACATTAAATTTTGAAAGTTAGAGATAAGATAGCCAGTTCTTCAGTGGTTGAGGATTCCGAGAAAGACCGTGCTTCCGTCTTCGCCTTATCAATTCTTAACATCAGGTATGATGAAGGCTAAGAGTCTCTTGTTGTTAATAAAAAAAACATATTTTTGCTCGTAGTCGTACAAGCGGCGGAAAGGTTCTGGAATGGCAACCGCGCACAGGAATATTTAGGCCTCTCCGTGGTTAGGCCCCCGACAAGGTGGACCGATGATCAGGTGGCAATTCTCGCGATGTGATATGTTGCATTCGACATTTTTCAAACCATATTTTTGAAGTGAAAACTTCTTTAGCGGCGTTGTGCACATCAGAGTTTTAAATTTTTAGGATGAGTAAAAAATTTTAAAGTCGCGTCAGGACACGTGACCCTGACCGAAAATTCGTAAGACTTACCTATTTCAAATTACATAAAGTCTCACACTTGAAAGATCTACGTATACTAGCTATTAACAATCATTATATAAAGATCTCTCATTACTACCAACTTCTATTGATGCCAGGTCAGTTTTAATGGATTTAACTACCAAATCAAGTTGGTCTCCGTTTTCATCAACTTTTTCTGAACTTTTTCTGAAATTTTGATCGTTATTTTCGTTTAAGCGGTTTTCACTTCTGCCGGCACTCACAGAGTGCAACCCGTTGTTTTATTTTTATTTTTATTGAAAATGTAAGTAAAATCGTTACTATTATGGTCATAATAGTTTAGTTTCAATCTTCTTTGACAATCCTATAATGTTACAGATTGTTTTCAGTGAGTTTTAAATATAGATTTATAGCTCTTAAAAATTTCGAATTTGAAATGTCGAAGGCGCGAAAATTGCCCTTCTGCATACGTGGCATGCGCACCTCTACAAAGCTTTCTCGACACTTCTCTCGCGCGAGCGCATTGTCTGTCCCGCTCACACCGTACTGATACGAGGGGGACACACATAGCGAGAAAAGGGTCGACAGCGAGTCGCGGTGCGCATGCTACGCGGGCTGGTGCGCGGTCGCGGGAAGAAGAGTTTACTGTACAGTAAACGGGAGACATTTTATATGCGCATCTGTACAGCGCCTCTAGTGGGCAGTAGCAGAACTACAGATTCTCATACAAAATGTCTCCCGTTTACTATACAGTAAACAGAAAGAAAACTCCTGTAGGCCTACCATGAGTTCTTCTTTCCGTTTACTGTACAGCAAACGGGAGACATTTTGTATGCGAATCTGTACAGCGCCTCTAGTGGGCAGTAGCAGAACTACAGATTCTCATACAAAATGTCTCCCGTTTACTATACAGTAAACAGAAAGAAAGCTCCTGTGGGCCTACCATGAGTTCTTCTTTCCGTTTACTGTACAGCAAACGGGAGACATTTTGTATGCGAATCTGTACAGCGCCTCTAGTGGGCAGTAGCAGAACTACAGATTCTCATACAAAATGTCTCCCGTTTACTGTACAATAAACGGAAAGAAAAACTCATGGTAGGCCAAATGGTAGGCCCACAGGACCTCTATTTTTGAATCACTCGTCGCGGGAGTGGCGATGGCGAGGCGAACGAGGAGGCGATCAGGCGATTAGCCGCCTTGCATGCATGGACATTTTTTTTCGCTTTGACCCTCGCGCGCTCGCATTGGGAGGCGGTAGGTACTACAGGCGAAAAGCGAAGATATGTATAGGTATACAGGTAAGGTAGCTTTTACGGAATACGGAAACTCAAACGTCGCACGAAAATCAGTAGAATCCTCGAGACGAGTGAATCAAAAATAGAGCTCCTGTACCCAGAAGTGGGTGTCTTATGGCTGAGACGATTGTAGTCCACTTGCCGCACAAACTCTCTGGAACGGCTAAGTAGGTGACGTTGTTAGCCTTAGGCCTTTCGGAATGCGAATTTCGATTAAAGATAAGGCGACCGGTCGATAATTTTCGCGACTATCTGAACTTATCTAATCAAGCAACATACTTATTTTAAATAATTTGAGTTGGGGAAAAACCTATTTGAGGAAAATGAATGGCCGACATGCTGTGTGCTTAGTGTGAGTTTTTTTTTTATACAAAGTTTTGAGGCGCGTTAAGTATTAGTCCGTTGCGTAATCCGCTAGATTGCGGGCCGATAATTTCATAGAAAAATCGACACGTTCAAAAACTCGGGCTAAGCACTCGGGTATGCTTTTCACAGAACACAAGAGGTTAATAAGGGCTTATTACACTAGTACTATTAGTTTAGCAGTACATTGCTTTTTTTGAGTTCATTTGTAGCAAGTGATGCAATCAAAACCAGCAATTTACTGCTAAACTACTAAATTCAGATGCTGAATTTAGCCAAGTGTAATAAGCCCTTTAGGAATAGTGGGATCGCCACCCTTTTGTGCGAAACATACAGACAGTTCATACATATCTTCACGTTACAAAATAACTCCTGGTTAGATATGCGATCCTGGTACTTTCAACAATAATATTTTAATTTTATCAAGTAGTAAGTGTTGGTTTTCATTTTCTATCGATGGTAGAAGCAAAGTGCAACTATAGATAGACAGTGGTAAAAGGTAATTTCTATCGATAGTAAAAGCTAATTTATTTATTTATTTATTTTCTATTGGGAAACAAACAGCCTTACAAATTACATAATTTATAACTTACATTAGGGTGACACATTTGCCAAAAGAGTTTCCACTTATAATAATTAATAATATAGCCTTTAAGTACAAACTAAAGTGAATAGTATACAGTTACTAGGTAATAGCATTACAAGTATAAACCAGGAAAAGACTTTTTCATGTCTCATATTCTGAAAGTAACTCATAACTTGCCTAAAATGCGGGTTGAAACTGATATGTGGCGGCCCTAGGGCTGTAATAAATTTAAAAAAAAAATCGATATATCTCTTTGGACTTTTATTTACCAAAGATATGTAGGCAAAGGCACAGAAGCCTATACAGCTTATTTTGCTACATTTAAAATCGTAGAAACATTACAAAAATTTTTTTAGAATATTCTGTTTGTTTTTTTTTCCTCATAATCAAAATGAAAAGTAGAGTGTTTACTTCGGGTGTATGGACCCATAACAGTCTCGAACTATCGGCGCCCTCACTTCGTTCGGGCGCCAAAACACTCGGCTGTTATGGGTGTCATACAGCCCTTGGTAAACAATCTACTATTACACAATTTTTAGTTCTGATTTCAATTTCAAAAGCTTAATATTGAAGATATCAATGCTACTAATCCCTAATGCCATGCCATGCCATGGAACCACGGGTTGCAATGTGCGGCGTCTCGGGAGACGAAATAACACAAGAAAAGTCGAGTTTTAACTGATTATTTATTGAGAGAAAAACAGGGTTTTTATAGTATTTTAAAGTAGGTCAATACGTTAATGTCTTACAATGACATTAAGCTTGTTTAGAAAAATATCCGATTACATGTTGCATGTTTACCTTAAAGAAAATAGAATATTAATTTATAATAATAAAAACATTTTATAAAAAAAATTAAAACCGCCTTCAAAAAGTAAAAAATAAAACTTTTGGAGTCGGTGCCAGCCAGGGCATTCTACATTGCACTTCTATTAACTATATATTTTTTTGGCCTTAGCTAGCTAGCACCGACTCTAAAAGTTTTATTTTTTACTTTTTGAAGGCGGTTTGAATTTTTTTTATAAAATGTTTTTATTTCAGATCTTTTTAGTTACATCATGTGCCGTTACTTACACTAAAAATCAGCCCATACACAACAATGTCATCTAGGTAAACGACAACTTGCCAAAAGGTGATTGATATTTTTCAATATTATGAAAAAACTACTAGCCAGATCTTCGTAAAAATTATATGGGACCACACATAAACCATTTTCTTTCAGATAAAAAAAGAATTATAAAAATCTGTTAACAACTGGCGAAGTTATGGTAGAACATACATAAAAAAAAATAAAAAAAATACAGTCGAATTGAGAACTATATTAGATTTAGTCCCAACTCACAATTACTAAGAAGAAAGTATTTGCATCAAAATGATCAGCTATAATTTTATTTTTCTATCTGCTGGTCATACAAAAAAATATGTTTCGCACCGCACTACACGCGAGTTGGCAATACTGCTAAACAAAACGGGGAATTCCCTAATATTTTCTCCGAGCTAGTCGTAATAACCCGACCGATATGAAAAGGGTTAAGTACTTATATTAACTAGCAATCTATAAGGAATGATCGTTATTTACGTTTGGATGATAAATAATAGTACTTTCGACATAAACCATTCTCGAGAAAAGTGGTTTCGTAAATTGTGTTGAGTACCTATTGTTTTCTTACATAATATAGCGGTGCAATGCAATGCAATCGATTTTCTTAAGTATTCAGATAACTCTTAAAATATACTAAATAGAACAGTGTTCTTACGTACCTAGTCAAGAAGAGAAAAGTATTCAACGATAATAACTGTGCATAAGGTAAGGTATTTTAAGTTAAAATAAAGAATTATTACTTATTTCTTTTCACTCTGAGCAGTTGCTGGTTTCATATGAAAGATCTGATGCTGAAAATATATGAAAATTTGATAAAAATAAGACGTCTTGTTGTGATTGTTTTTTATCGAAGAAACAACGTCTTAATCGCCTCATTTTAATGAATATTGATATGTAGTTCTGCTACTGCCCACCAGAGGCGCTGTACAGATTCGCATACAAAATGTCTCCCGTTTACTGTACAGTAAACGGAAAGAAAAACTCATGGTAGGCCCACAGATTAGTTGGATGTGTACAGCAATCTGGATCATCTTCATTCACTCCCTGGATGGCCATTATCAGATCACAGCTCGGTCAATCCTTGACAGAGAACCAAAGCTTCAAAGTTACCTCGATTGTATGAAAATAGACGCCTTTGATCGACCGTAAGCTTCTATTGATGCGCGCGCTTACAGTGCGTCAACTACCGCGAGCATCTATTGATGCTCTATAACTTCTGTCTTCAGACGTATTTTCGTATACGGTTTTCGATATACTACAGATAAAGTATACAGCTACAAATGGAGAACAAAAAACAAGACAAAAAGTTATATTTATCGTTAGTTTTTTTAAATCGCGCGGGCGAAAATTCAAACGCATACTTATTGTTTTTTCTTATATGGAAACCTCTTTATGTTTTTCTATTGTTTGAAAGGTTTTATTATGTAGTTTCTAAAAATATACAGTTGTACAACGTTTTTTCTTCACCCTGAATCTAAAAATCACATTTGATTATAAGCAGGCATATTAGTCTAGCAAAGGCCGCCTCGAACGACGATAAAAAATAAACACGTCGTACAGTCGTAAGTTGATAGTCTGATTCATACACTTCCCAGAAATGTAACTCGAGTCCCTGTAACTATAAACATTCGTGAGAGCAAAACAAAGGCCTAAGTCGCACCTTTACCATTATAGTGACCTATTCCAAAATTATGATTTTGCGGGAAAAGCTGATTAAAGGTTGTGATATTTGTTTGTTTAAAAGACGACGGTCAATAATATGTCAAAATTTAAAGTATAGCATACTTTTTAAATTTTAAATAGGAGTGTGGTTATCGATCTACAAAATGCAAAATTCAAAATATTATAGAGTGATAAATAAATATAGTTTTAATAGTTTTTTAAAAACATTGTAATATTGAGACTTTCTATTACTAAAATTGTTATCTTTATTCAGACCTAGTACTTTTTAGGTCATTATGGTTCTGAATATTTGTTTCTTTTTAAATATTATTCCTAAACAGGTCAGTATGAAAATAAATAAACAAAATAATTATGGAACACTTTAATCAACTTGATAATCAGTCTTTCATTTGAAACATTAGACAATGAAATTATAAACGAAACTTAATATTATTAATTTAACTATGAATGACAATGTATTACAAATTGGTATTTGTAGTTATTAAACTTATTGATAAAAAAATACAAATGAAAAAAGCTTTCTGCAACGATGCCAATAATCCTTACAAAATAATCAACGTATCACATAAAATAATATTAAATTATTATAACTTTCAAAATGAGATCAATATATTTTTTTTATTACACCACTAAATTTTATTATTAGAAGGTACACAGATTTTAGGGAATTATAATGTCCATCAATAAGAACAAATTTCACTATATGGGGCCAACCACGGAATCGCGAAAACAAACGGCTGTTCCATACGTTTCAGTCGAGTTGATGTTGTGATTTTGTTTTCGCGATCCTGTGAAAGAAAGAAAGAAAGAAAGAAAAATGTTTATTTGACATCCACAATCAACCAATCAATCAATCAACAAGACAATCTGTGGTTGGCCCCATAGTAAAAATTGTTCATATTGATGGACACTATCCCCCAAAATCTTTGTACTCATAAAAATTTAGAGATGTATAATCAAAATTCGCATAAAAATAATTTAAAAAATATAATCAAAATTAGCACAAAATTAACCTTCCGCTACAACTCTTGATTGTACTCAACTACCTACTTTTAAAGTATGGTATTGTAAAAAAATGCATAGAAACGAGGTATTAAATTTTTGTTTACAAGTTCACCTAAATCTTTTTTCTTATGTTCACTTAATTCTAATTTTTGTGTAAATGCTTTGTTTATTATTATTGATTCAGGGTCTTTCATCTTCTTCCTTTTATTACGCATATTTACCTTATTAAATTCGGTTTCATTGTACGATGTCTTGTAATAAAAACTGAAACAATCTTCCTTACAAAATTTCAGGACTTTATCATTAGTCAATAAAATGCTATTTTTACATTCATCTTCATTGAAATTGTATGCCCATTGTTCTTGTAAGTCTTTTAAATCTACGAAAAAATCATATGTTAATTCTTTGACGTTAAAAGGTTTTCCACTTTTTCGAGCATTTTTAATAAGAGTTACATATTGGCAAGGGGCGTATATAGGTCCTGATTTTTTATTTTTTTTTATTTCTTTCTCTATAAGACTATGAACATTGTCGCCCTCGTTTTGCGTGTGACCCCTTATGAGATACTTGTTAGTAATAGAGTGAATATTGTCAAAATGTGATACTGCATATGAATATAAAGAAGTGATGAACTTATTTTTATTCTGCCCGCAGCAGTTATCGGAATAAACAGTTATGTGTATACTTTTGTTTGGATTTTTATTGTTTACGTGTTGTAAATATTCTAAAATTCATGAACCAATTTCGTTAGCGCCTCTTTTTCCTTGGGTTTCGTCCCAAAAGTAGCTAAAAACAATTCCATAGGCCCCTATTTCAGCATTCTCATTATTTTTATTTACTTTTTGTTGATCTAATTGTTTGGGCAATAATTCCACAATCGTGAAATTTAAGCAGTTAAGTTTCGATTTGTAAAAAAATGATGACGTTTCACCAGTCGGACACTGCATGACAGCTTGGAGATCGTAAACTGCGCAAATGTGAAATTCATCAATATTCTGACGGTCTGTGCGTTTCTCATCTAGACACAAACACTTTTCTTTTAGGTGATCATCATACTTGTCTTTCAGTTCAGTTTTACGATTTGGAAGTGCAAGTTCATATTCTAGGCACAAATCGCACCTGTCTTTTTTCGGTTGGAAGAAACTTATATTAAAATCCTTCGTAAAAATGTCGTAGTAAAGCCAGTAACTGCACGACGGCTGGCTTTTCTCGCGCTGGTCCTTGTCAAAGTCTTTCCATAAGTCCATGACGGTCTTGTCGCCACTAATATATTGCCGAGTAATTGAGGCTCTTAAATAATGCGATTCTATCCTCGGAATAGAATTTATATGATTCTTTATAGCTTCAATGATCAATGGGTCGATAGGTTTCCTCGCATTGTGCTTACCTCTACAGTCTTTGCTGACAAAACCTTGAGGATCAGTTTTACTTTTCACCGTTCTGATTTGACGGTCACTTATTCCTAAAGTGTTTATAAAAAAGGTCTTACAAACGCGAATTTTGTTATTGTCTAATATAAAATAGAATGCATGGTTTGGCAAGCGGGGGGTTGCTGCATTACTATATGTATATTTAGGTCTTACTTCCGTCATGCAAGACCTTATATAAGATCTTTGTAACTGAATATCGCCCAAAGACCAATACGATTCAAAAAATTTATTCCTGTTAGTTTTTTTTTACTTTCTCAGGACATTTGAGTCTACAGTTATTGCATACGCTTTTAATGCAACGGGCAGGAATTTGTTTTTTATTTGAAAGAGAAACGTAAGGTTTTCCTGAATTTCTTAGAGATTTTGTGACGTTTTGTTTCCATTTTGATGGATCTCTTTTTTTAGATCTTTTATTCGTGTTCGGCGGATTATTAGTATTGTTTCTTGATACTGCAAGGTTGGGTTCGGAATCGGAAGACGATGAGGAACTTGACTTGGATGAATGATAATTATTTCTTACACGAGACCTAGATCTATCTTGAATAAAAGTTGGATCTTCGTCGCTTAGGTCTACGTCACTTTCATTGGAATTAATAGGAGATTGGTGGTAATTTTTTCCTCTTTTAGTTACCCTTAAATCAGTTGAGTATAAACTTTCACCCATTGGCTTGGATGTTGATGGCACATTTATAATATTAACATTTGCTTGAATATTTGATACAGCTTCTTCATCAGAAGATGAAGATGATGAACTTGAAGATGATCTATCTGAGCTAGATGATGAGCTGCTAGATGAAGAAGCACAAGGTGATGAGTTACGCGACTTTTCATTATTAAGATCTGGCTGCAAATTTTCGTCCGATGCTTTACGCTTCTTGCTTAAGATAGGAGTCTGAAAGTCAGTGGTTCATTGTTACACAACAAACTTAAAAGTATGTAACCGAATAAATTTCAATAAATGAATGATGAAATATGTTACCTTTTCATGAACTTTACTTAATAAGGCCTTAACATCATATACAATGGATCTATCAGGAGAATTTTCTATTAGTGATTTCTATGAACTTATGTCTTCGTATGGGCAATTCTGGAATAAGTTTAACTTTAAATATAAAATAATGTTATGTAATGATATAATATTATCAAATATTCGTAACTAGTTACCTCAATAGTATTGACTTCATTCGCCTGAAGAATGGTATTGGTATTGGTGATGGGCTCTTTTCTCCGCATTTAGACTCCCATTTGGTCCGTTATGCGTTCGCCTGAAGAATAGATGGTATGTTAGTTTTTCCTGTCATGACTGTACAAGGTACATTTTCTTTAATAGGTTCATCCTGAAAAAAGTTTTACTGTTAATTGTCTTATTAAAATCGTCTCAAATATCAATAATAATTTAGTAATAAAAAAGTCAATAATAATAAAAATAAAGGTGGTTTGCTGAAATAATAAAAAAAAATATATAACTAAGTGAGTCACATTGGTATAGTACTAGTAAATAAGATAAATACATAAAAAATAAATTAGGTACCTGCTTATTTAGGTCCAACTTTTCCAATATAAAGTCCGCCCTTCTTTTCATTGTGTAAGTCGTTGGAAGTTTGAAATGGGTAATAATCTAAAATATTTAAAAAGAAATAAATATTAACGTAAATCTCTTATTTGCGGTGTCGATAAACAAAATAATGTAAGAATTAAATGACCTATCTGGCATAAACATTATATTCAATAGAACAGAACAGACTTATTTGTAAAATAGCCAAGACAAATACGGGTCAATTAGTTTTAAAAAGGACTCAAATTTAAAAAATCCGATTCCGAAAAATTATATTCAATCTAAGAAAGACTTATTAAACGTAAGGGCCATATATATCACATTATTTTAATCCAACAAAGACGCTACGCCTAATGAGTCCAGTTTATGTTCGTTGGTTTGGTGTAGAAACGACTCGATTCTTAAATAGGTCATTACTATACTAAAAATAATTTAAAATTACATACCTTATTTCAGTCCTATAATGACCTAATACGGATTAGGTCTCTTCCACTAGCAACACGTATTGACTTGCTCGTAACACTCGCGACTTAATACTAATCGTGTCTGTCCCAAACCGAAGTAAGCAGGAGGGAGGGAGCGGAATGAAAGAGACCGATGTGTAAATTTGTCTTCTTCTAACCAAAACAAGACGTTGTTTTAATTATTATCGGATAAAAAATGTGTTTTAGGGACATTCCATGACCAGAACTCAAATTGTATGTTATTTGAATTAGGTCACTATAATGGTAAAGGTGCGAAGTGCTTATTGCAGCAAAAAACGGGTCAAGTGGCGGAATTTGTCCCTTTTTTTGGCGCGTTTCCAGTAGGTCAAAGGCTAGTAGTCGTTATTATGTGACTTGCAGGGCTAAGATGAGTGCCGCGACTATTTATCTCGCGGCTGGCGCGTACGGTGTGTGCGGGACAGTAGTACGCTACGCGACATAAGCGTCGATAAACTTTTGTCGCGGTGCTCATCTAGAGCCTACCTGACCACCACTGTATATGAAAAATATATTTTTGAATTGCTTATAGTCGCATTTGTGTTTTATGTAGTACTAAATAAATATAATAATAAATAATAAATCAATCATTTATTTTCTCATCACATTTACGTTTTTAGTACAAAACATTATAAGCTTAAACAATACACCTTTAAATAACCTATAGATGTGAGAGACTGGTGACCTGTATTAACAAGTCACCAGGCCCAAAGTACGATAAAGTAGTATCTTAACAAGTGGATTGGTATAATATGATATTTATATGACTATTCATTTTTTTTCGCAGCAGACCTAGTATATCTTAAAGTTTGAAATAATACCAGACTATATCTATAATTAGCTATAGTTAAACTCGACGCGGAAATCTTTATAATATACCTTGGTCAAATATCTCGTGTGATTTTGATGACGAGACGCCATCTCCTACGCTCTGAGCGTTCTTTCTCGAGACACGCTCGAAGAATTAATAATCTCCTACTATTGTACCAATATCAAACAATTAATATATCAATTAATATTTTAAACTTGTTAAATCGCAAATAACCTGGCTTCACATCAAAGATTTTACTTATTGATACTGTATTTACATCTAATGTTAACATTGTTTACTTCCGACTTACTTTACTTACTTCCGATTCCGAGAATGCTCAAACAAAAGGTAACTATTTTAATATCGTGAATTTTGACCCAACTCTCCCGAAGAATCGTATGTTAAATTCAAAACTTTAATCGTGTTCTGCGCGTTTGGAGTAGGCTCCGATACGAGAAACGTTATTGGTTGTTCGGTCGCACCAAACTTCGGAACCAATGTATTTCGGAGTAGGCTATGGCCCGATTGATCGGCCGAAACTTTGACAATTGCCGTTCGCTCGCATGGTCAATTAATTATTGTCAAAACTATTAGCCTATCTAATAAAGAAGCATAACATAAATACCATTGCATTTCCATAAAAAACGTAACAAATTATTGACATTGACAGAACAGTGTCATCTGTCTGCCGTCTGTCAAATGTGACAAGACAACTGGCATTGAAAAGTAGGGATGTAAGCTTTAAAATTTATATCGATTTATGTCGAACTTATCGATATTTCAGTCCTGTATGCTACTAAGTAAATCGATATTTTACCGACGCTTCATATTTTAGTAAAAGCACATAATATTTAGTTTTATTTAGATACTTACATCATACGTTTCTCATAATATGAATGTATGTAATTTTTATACCTTACTCTACTGACATACTCATAAATGAGTGTACCTACAATAAAAAATATGGGTACTTAATAAAAATTGTCTATTATTTTTTCTTAAAATATTAATTATTAGTATTAAACGGGTAGTATTTAACCGATCGACTTAAATCAATTTTTATCGACAAAAATACTTACAGTTAATTCAATTCGACGGAATTATGACAGTTCTGAAGTGTGGCCTTTAAAACCGGAATGTATTTTTGAACAAATTTAGGTGAAAAGAAAATAACTTAATCAGATTTTTTTAATTGCACATTATCGAAGTTGCAACAATCAATAACGAAAATATTTTTCTTTCACTGGAATCCCTGACCACTTGATTACCCTCATAGGTAAGTTACAAATCTTTGGTACGAAATTCATAAATAAATATAATATTTGTTGTTAAATTAAAATATTTTTGTTGGTGAACTAATGTATTATCTTTAAAATCATTTGCAGTATAAAAAATTACAAATATTAGATAATTATGAAAATAATGTTGGTAGTACTCTTATTTTCCATTTAGCTTTTTAAAATAAACAAAACAAACACTATATCATGTATAGATAGTTATTCTTTGTTTATTGATATCCATAATAATACATATAAAACGTACATGACGCAAAATGTTAGTGCTGTGTAAGATTACAAAAAACGATCGCTGTCAGAATTCCGTCGAATTAAAATCATACTATAGGTGAACGACTTAGTCGCCAAAGTAACCTAACCTATACTATATTTTTCCAGAACCCAACTTATATTTTTAGCCTTATTTCCTTATTAAAATTATGTTTAATTTTTTGCAGTATTTTGTACCAGCTATCGAACTCACTTTGCCAGTCTGCATCTTTGACTTGAAGCTGTTTTAATCTTGGCAATTTTTTATATTTCGTTACAAATTATAAAGGCTGTTTTTATTTTATGTGCCCAATGTTAAAGGGGAGGTTGTGTCATGTGTATAAAACAAAAAAATCTGAAAAAAAAAAATGTTTGTCGTAGGGTTGCGATCAGCTCAGCTGATATCGACGAGCTGAGCTTGGTGGGCGCTCAATAAGTTATTTTTATTACTTATGTATTAATAATAATATTTTATTATTTCTGTTTTACCTTTGTTTTTTATTGCTTAGGTAGGTTTCATATCCAAATAAGCAACGCTAACTAATAAAATAATTAAAAAGACATTCAAAAACGTTTTTCGTAATTTTGTTATAGACACGTAACACAACCTCCGACTTAACTTTGGGCACAAAGACAAAAACGGTATACCTATTGATATTTCCGATGTTGATTTATTTTCTATATTAGCGGGGCGTTTTGTCGAATCCGACAAATATCGATATTAGTCGGTGTTCCGATAAATCGTGTGATTCCTACCCTACCCTAATGATCACATTCACATCACAACAGTCAACAAAATTTGTTAGTATAACATTCTATTTAATAGATTGTTATACTCTGCTATGTTAAATCAATACATTTATGTAATTAAACCTTTAAAATAAAAGAAGGAAGACCTAAAATCCGACAAAGTGGAGTAAAAACCGACGCGGCAGTGGCAGCCACAACCACAAATAAGAGAACTTTGTTTGTTTTATTTAAAGTTACACGCGTCTCGCATAGTGATATAGTTTTGTATGAGGTCAAGGCAAATCGTAAATCTTCATGTTGTGTTGACGGACCTGAAAATCGTCCGTGGTTGTGGTGAACTTAACTTCCTATTCGTGATAACGACAGTTAACAACTGCATAAAAAGTTTTGCCAAAGAGAATTTCATCACTACTTTTATATAGAAAATGTCGAAGTCTAAACTCAATTTGATCGCTGCTGCTTGTGAAAATATGGGTATCGGTTTCAAAGGGACTCTGCCATGGAGGTTAAAGTACGTATTTTTATCTTTGTATAATTTCACTTTTTATTCCATTTGATCACAGTGAACGTACGTTTCACCTGTGTGGTTCCTGTTCCCGTGGGAATGTCGTTTTAACTAACTCAATGCCAAAAATCAAGTCGATTGGTTGCTTAATTAATTGGTTTAAGAAGGACAAACAAATGTGTCTTTGTTTGTCCTTCCTTCACCAATGCAAAAGTTATTTCGCATTTATAATATAAGTAAGGCTTAAAATTGGGATGAAACCCATCACTCAACAACACCACATTGTAAATTGTATTGTATTACAACAAGAAAGCATAAAAATAGGTATGAATATGAATAAAACTGAATAGCCGTGTCCTTTGTTGTTGGATTTGAGATGTTCTCTGAAATCAATTTGTCCATCACTCACAAACAGTTCAATAACTGGTTTGACAGCTTCAAAATTTCGTATTCACCACCTCGGGTGCCTATTCTCACGCTGAGATATGTCAAATTGGTAATTTTTCTATAGGGTCATTCCGTTTTGTACGCGACTTTTGCAATTTTTTAAAGTTTGAATATCAGTACAGTTCTATAGCTTAATTTAATAAAGATACACCAAATAATCCAAATTCTGTTTGTGATTTGTGGTGTAAGTGGTTATGGTTACAAGTTTGAAGTCTACAGTGGCCAGGAGTATATGTGCAGATGGTGCGCCTCGGTTAGGTGCATCATCTAATGTAGTAGTCCGACTTGCCAGAGACAGAACTGTCAACCTAAGCTATAGACTCTTTTTCGATAACTACTATACATCTTTACCCTTGATTGAATTCTTATCACAACATGGTATTTTAGTTTTGGGCACCGTAAGGAGAAATTGCAATGCCAACTGCAAACTCCCAGAAGAAATTAGCTGAAAAAAGAACCTAGAGGAAAGATAGCCAGTTCCTCAGTGGCTGGGGATTCCGGGAGAGGCTCGCTTCCATCTTCAGCCTAATCAATACTTAACAGTATGATGAAGGCTAAGAGTCTCCCCATCATTCATAATAAAAAAACATCAGTTGAACAAGTGGCCTGGAGAGAAGATAAAGTTGTGAATCTTTTATCTAGCTTTGCTGGTAAAAACCCTACCTACATCTGTTAGTAGATTTGACAAGTCGTAAAAGAAACAAGTTTCTATAGAACGGCCTTTCATTGTGGCAGAATACAATCATCACATGGGTGCTGTGGACCTGATGGACTGCGTAATGGGCCACTATAAAATAAGTCTTTGCAGCAAATGTTACATACAACTATTTTATCATTTTCTTGATATGGCAATGTGTAACTCGTGGCTGTTATATAAAAGAATCCATGCTGAAACCAACATTAAGGACCCGGTGCTAGGTTCTGCTGATTTTTGACTAGAAATTGTTAAGACCTTAGTAAAATATAAAAAAAATTACCAGCTAAAATGCCCTAGCGCTGTAGAATTACTGATTCGAGACAAAAAGAGGAAAAGGGCATGTCAGTATATTCCACTAAAGGAACTAAAATTGGATTAGACAGGACACTGGCTTGCGTGAACTGAAAGAAGGCAACTACCAGAATGTAAAGGAAGAGGCCAAACCGTTTGTCAAAAATGTGGCGTAGCCTCAATGTTTCAACAAGAATTAGTTACTGTTTTGAAACTTTCATACTTCCTAACTTTTGGTATGTTTCAACACCATGATGCAGTTCTTCATCACAGTGTTTTTTTTTTTCTAAAATAAATTCTTTTGTAACTTAAGATTTTTTATAAATCTTTTCCCATTATCAGTATTTTTACTATCACCTATCAACAATAAAATGAATAAAATAACATTCTTGCTCAGTAAAGGATTAATCTTTAATACAGATTTTTCGCAGTGCGAGACCAAGATAGGCCCCCAGATTGTACCCACATGTACAAGATAGCTTTGAAGAAGCACTGCGTTTGTAGAACCAACCTACTGAGTCAAAAATTAAACATTGGCAAGATTTAATAGGGCACCACAGTACTTAAAAAACGGAAAAGAAGAAATGTGATAAGTTGCTAGTCCATCACACTCGGCAGCAAAAAAATCGAACCACTGCGTTATTTTCATACAAACATACTCACTTCGTTTTCATAATTCAAAAGTACTTATAAGTAAATAGTTATAAACATTTGTATGTCAATGTAAGAGTCGGCTACTCGACTTGCAAATAAAAGTCACAAAGAATCAAGAAAACTTTCAGTTTTGTGCAAATTAAGGAAAACAAATTCACTCAATCGTGTTTCGTACAACTTTATATGTATAAGTATTAGGAGAAATTCAATAGAATAATGTAAACGAAATGTAGGTTTGTCATTGAGCAAGTCCCAAACACAAATATGTACTGTTATTCATTTGTGTTTGGGGTTGTTCAATGCTTGCATAATAAAAGCAAATTAGTGGCAAAAAACATAAATAAATACTTATAAATAAAAACAATATCTATAACGTTTTTTTTTTACAAATTTTCAGAAAAGAAATGGCGTACTTCACCTCTATGACGACGCAAGTGAAGGACATAACTAAAATTAATGCAGTCATTATGGGACGGACTACATGGGACTGTATACCATTGAAATTTAGGCCTTTGACAGCTCGCCTAAATATTGTTCTAACTCACCATGTCGACGAAGTACAACAGAAAGTGAGTTTTCAAGCATATCTCTCGTTCGCGTTCCCGTGGGTATATCGGGATAAAAAAGTATTCTATGTTCATAACCAGGCTATCGACTATCTGTGTACCGAACTTCATCCAAATTCGATCAGTAGTTTCGGAGCCTATTCAATGCTAACAAACAAACAATCAATCAAAGCTTTCCTCTTTATAATATTAGTATACATATGAGAGGTGTCTCACAGCATGTACAGTCAGCAACAGCTATCTATCTTAGTAGAAAACGAAAAATATCTAATAAGAGTCTCACTCGGTGCTGAGATTGGCACGGTCTAACAACTCCTGAGGATGCTCCGTGTGTGGGCGAAACACGTGTAGAGTAGTCGGTGAAGGTGCAAGGTGTGTCACTGGGCTGCATCTGCATTTTTTCTTGCGGAATTACGTGACATATTTTTCGTTTGCTACTAAGATATGGATTTCCGTCGGAGTAACGCCTGATTCTATCAAATAGCTATCTATCTACTTTGGACTTTAAGACAGATGCCATTGAGTTCAGATTTGAAGAATTCTGTTATTTTGTATAAACCATAGCTGCTGTTGGCCATACTATAGAACCTAGATAAGATTCAAATCCTGATATTTCTTTTTATACTTATTATAAATTTTAAATAGAAAAATATTGGAAATAATCAACTCGGCCACAAATGAATTTTCAGATGAGACTCGAACCCACGACTTCTGGAAATCCGGTCCATTGTTCTAACCACTGAGCTTTTGATGTTTCTTTACTTGTCAACCTCTTAAACACCATCTATTAGCAGCCATAGCAGGATGTGGTGGCCATTTACACCGGAAATTAATATGGATTGGGCCAAGAATATTTTTGTTAATATGCCCAAAATAACGACGGTTGCTAGGCAACAAAACCAGTATCCTAGGCAACTATCTCATATAGCCCTATCCATATCTACAGATAGGTTATTAATTTTGGGCGTTAATTTGATGTTTGTTGGTCCTGCGGGATTATGACCTCTATTCCGGGCAGTTTTCTAAATTGCTATCGGTGTGTGTCTATATTTTTAAACGGCTTTTAAAAAAAGGAGGCTCAATTCGTAGTGATTGTATGAAATTATTTATTTTCAGGTTCCGAAAGGAGTTGTTGTGGTAGACAGTTTGGATCACGCAGTTAAATACATTGAGAGCAGAGATGATGTGGAAACCACGTGGGTTATAGGCGGCTCTTCAGTTTATAAGGTAAAAATAATAATAAAAAAGACCAACTTCAAAAAGTTAAAAATAAGCCTTTTGAAAAAGTTTTTAAATTCACAATTTTTAAAGTCGAAAACAGCGCCATCTAGTTTGTTGCAATTAAATAAATAATTGTATACAATCACACCAATTATCCAGCCCACATTAAGTTTCATGAAGAACTTGTGTTATGGATACTAGATAACGGTTAAACATATGTAAATCTTTTTTTTTTAAATACGTACATAATATAGATACATATTAAACACCCAGACCAAGACAAATTGACATGTTCATGCACACAAATATTTGTCTTGTCCGGGGATCGAACCCGGGACCTCTGGCGCAGAAGGTGGGTTTAGTCTGCGCAAAACAGGTCGTCGATCAAAATTAACTCGTCGTGTCGCAGTTTAGTTTCTAGTAGTGAAATCTCGCGGCATATTAGGAACTACGTAGACAACTCCAACTCAAGATTTCCTGTAAAATACTGAACCGATTTTAAAATAAAAAATTGCAGACAGGTAAAAATGAGATCAAAATGGGTATAAACCTGCCCCCTAATTGTCTATTTTAAAATCTATCATAATCCCTTTCAGAGGTATTGTGATTGTGATATTTTCTTCTGTCATATACTGTTTTGGGGAAAGGCATTGCCTTTTTTAATAAAGTTCCACAACAAGTTATTGAGCTGCCTTTGCATAAATTTAAAATATATGTTAAAAAAACGCTCTTAAGCAAAGGTTATTACAAGGTAGATGACTATTTAAAAGACCAAAATGCATGGATGTGATACCAACATTAAACATAACTATTGTAAATAGTGTAAGAGGAAAATATTCTAATATGAGTATGAGAAAATTTTCTTCTTTTATTAAATATATTTCAAGATTGTAGATTTGTGTTTGGCAACAACATGTTCCATTGTAAATGTTGTTGTTTCTGCTAAGGCTGATAAGTTTCTTGCGGCCGTTCTTCTTATCAGTTAAAAGATGTCCTGAATGGCTGGTAGGGAAAAAAATGTTGGACTATTCGAAAGTACTTATCTATAAGTCTATTTGAATAAAAATCTTTGACTTTGACTTTGACTTTATTGCTTAGACAGTTCAATTTCGTTTATTCCATACCTTTTAAAACGCGTCCCGATCACAATCCCTTTCAAATGTCACATAGTGACGGCCTGAATATCTTTCAAATTACGAATTGAAAGGGATAGATTTTAAATTAGACAATTAGCCCCCTGATGTTATAGTAGACTTCAAAAGTAATAAATCTTTTGGAGTTGGTCCCACCCAAGGAATTCTATAATATTGTTATAATCACGGCCAATTGCGAACGCGTAGATTTTTGTATATAATCAGCAGCCCGCCACCCGCCACCATACGGATTACGACAAGGACTGGCTGAATGGCTGGTAGGAAAAAAAATTGGACGATTCGAAAGCACTTATCTATAAGTCTATTTGAATAAAAATCTTTGACTTTGACTAAACCAACACCATACAAAAACCTAACGCGCTCAGCGCTATACTATACAACACACAGCTATAATATCTATAGGTTTAAAGACTATATTTTTCCTCCATGTGTTGCTCCGGATCTATTTAAATATTTAAGGCGCTACTCGGAAAAAGTATGGACTTTTTGATATAAAACTATAGCACGATTACAGTTGTTACAAATCTGGTAATAACATATATATTTCTTCATACCTTTATCTAGATTTGTATAGTTTCAAAAACACGATTTTATGATTTTGCCTCAACACTTTTTCTTTTCGAAAAGACCTCTAAAAAATACGAAAATTCAAGATTATTCTTAAATGGGGTTACTTACACTATTGGAAATTGGTTTAATAACTGGACACCAATAATATTTAGGATCGTATAGAAGCATTTTTTTTAAATCGCTGTAGTTTTTTAATACTAAGTGATTTTGTGTATTTTTTGCCAAATCTGCATAATCGGTCTCGCTCCCGTGCGCGTCGTTTTCTCATTGCTATCTCGCTTCAGCATATTTTTTTCGAGTATCGCCTTAAGACTCAACTATAAATATTTGTCTGAGTCCGATATTACGATATTGGATCACTCAATATCGGAATTGTAATATGGGAACTCGCGTTCCGATATTACGATTCCGATATTACGATATTCCGAGATTCCGATATTAAATGCGCTACTATCGACCGTGAGTAGGAAAAACTCGCACTAAGCAAACAGTTCTTCAGTTTATGATTTTGTAATTTGGTAAATTTTAAATAGAAAAATATTGGAAAAAAAATTGACTCGGCCACAAGTGAATTCTCAGACGGGAATCGAACCCGCGTCCTTTGGTAGTCGGTAGCTCAGCGGTTAGAGCATTGGACCGGATTTCCAAAGGACGCGGGTTCGATTCCCGTCTGAGAATTCACTTGTGGCCGAGTCAATTTTTTTTTTCCAGCCTCACCCTCTCAGCCTTATCATAATTTAACTTCAGGTGTGATGAAGACTAAATGTCCCCCATTGTTCATAAAAAAGTAGAATCGTAGAAATTACCGGCAGACCAGTAGAATATTTATAGGAAGCTTTGTGTAAAAGAGTAATAGATTCACAGAAAAAGATTTAGTATATCACAAATAAAAGAACATTAATAGGCAATTCATTTAAATACTTAATTATTGCAACTTTTTAATTTTGCAATTTACAATGCTATTTTTATGTGATAAATATTAAACAAGAAAATATACTAGAAAAAAGCAAGCTGTCTCCTGCGGCCCTGATGGGATTCGAACCCGCATCATTGGGAAACCGGCCTGTTGAGGATTTATATCAATATTTTATTGGGGCTCGCTACAAAATTAAAACAAAGCGTGCTTTTCGTTTGACATCTGTATTGCGACATTTTTTTTACACACACAGACTAGATTGAACAACATTTTCAACACAGACCAGCGATAATAGCGTTCTAGCTACAACATACCGCCCACCAAAGGACGGCAGTCCTTTCCAAACAAATCACATATTATCCAAAACAGAATACAATTAATTTCGGTTTTTTTTTTACATAAGACACAAATTGGTACTTATTACAATCAAAGTTATGTAAGATTTAGACAAATTATAATTAAACAACTAAATTTAAACATAAAGGCATGCACTCAACTATCAAGTAGGTATACAATGTTCAGTGCGTAGTAAGTACAGAGGATAGTAAATAAGTGAGTATACAGAATTAATTTTCATTTATAGGTAAGGCACACAACTTGGACACTGATCGTTTAGTAGTATCATTACGACATTTAACACTGTACACTCGCATGATACCATCAGGCCCGGGATGTTTTTCCACAACGCGACCTAAAGACCACTTCCCTGGTGGGAGCTGATCTTCTTTTATAATTACTACATCTCCTTCATTAAACTCTGGCTGACGTTTTAGCCACTTTGGACGTTCCTGAAGTCGCGAGAGATATTCTTGTTGCCATCTGTGCCAGAAGTCTCTCACGAGCCTTTGTGTCAGTTGCCAACGAGACAGATTACTTATTTTAACAAGCCGTAGGTCAGGACATGGAGTAGTAAAAGGTGATTCCCCTATCAAAAAATGACCAGGTGTAAGGGGTTCTATCGCATCAGGGTCTGAAGATTCCAAAGGTGTTAGTGGCCTCGAGTTTAAACACGACTCAATTTGGCAGAGCGTTGTAGTCAACTCTTCGAAGGTAAGGTTAGAGGTAAGTATCCTTTTTAGATGAAATTTTATTGATTTAACGCCCGCCTCCCATAATCCACCAAAATTAGGGCTATAGGGTGGTATAAAATGCCATTGTGTTGAATCTGCCGCTAATTCTTCTACAAGGTGGCCTGGTAGCTCAAGTTTAGCTTCAGCCCATGCTGCAGCTAACTCCTTGTTAGCTCCCACAAAATTTCTTCCTTGATCGCTCCACAGGTGTGCACATTTTCCTCTCCTTGCTGTGAAACGCCTGAACGCCCCTACAAAGGATTCAGAGGTAAGGTCTCCTACTAATTCCAAGTGGACGGCCTTGGTGGCCATACAGATGAAAATGGCTATGTAAGCCTTTTTTGTCTTGGATCCTCTGCCCCTAGATATAAGAACTTGCAGGGGTCCCGCAAAATCTACACCGCTATGAAGGAACGGTCGTGCTGGCGTTGTGCGGACCTTTGGTAAGTCGCCCATGACTTGAGTTCTAGCTACAGCTCGGTGTCTTGCACATATGACGCATTTGTGGACATAAGCCTTCACAGCATTTTTTGCTCGAATTATCCAATACTTCGTTCTCAAAAAAGATAGCATTAGTTGGATACCGCCATGTAAAGTCTTCTGATGGGCGTCTGCTATAATTAATGGTGTTAAATCATTTTTAGTTCCCAAAATAATCGGGTGTTTCTTCTCATCTTGCAAGTCGGAATTTCGCAAACGGCCGCCCACCCTGAGAATATTTCGATCGTCAAGGTAAGGATTAAGTGATTTCAGATGACTAGACTTCCAAACATTCCTATTTTCTTTCAATCTATTTATTTCTTCTTTGTACTCTTTTTCTTGAACTCTTCTTATACATGTTATTAGAGCGTCTTCTAATTCTTCAGTTGTAATTGTTGAATCTAATTTTTCAGGTTTCCTTTTAGAGTTTATGAATCTTTTGCAAAATACTATTACTCTTTTTAATTCTTGAAGTGTGTCAAAACCTTCGAAATTTATTCCTTCATTAACTTTATTTTTAACATCAATCACTGTGTTCACTAATATCATTTTCTTTCTTTCTATATCAGTAGAAATAACGTTTGGTTTGGAAAATTTTATATCTTCTTCCTTAAGCCATTCTGGCCCTTCCCACCATAACTTGGTTTCTATTAATTGTTCCAGATTTATTCCACGCGAACCAATATCAGCAGGATTTTCCTTAGATGCTACAAGGAACCATTGTGTGTTACAGGTGTTATCTAATATTTCTATAACTCGGTTGCTGACAAAAGGTTTCCATCGGTTTGGATCACCCAAGAGCCACGATAGAACAACTGACGAATCTGTCCACGCAAACACTTGATTTATTGGTATCTTCATAGCGTCTCTGACTTGTGTAAGAAGCTTTGCTAAAAGTACTGCTCCTAACAACTCCAACCGTGGTATAGAAACAGGCTTTACTGGTGCTACGCGTGTTTTGGATGCTACGATAGCAGTTTTTATCTCTCCGTCTTTATTTTCAGATCTGCAGTATACAACAGCACAATATCCCCTGTTCGAAGCATCGCAGAAGCCATGGAGACTTACAGAGTTGGTATTAGAGGTACTTGTGTGCAGCCATCGTTTAATTACTATTTTGTTAAGATGTTCAAAACTCTTTCTTAGTATTAACCATTCTTCTTTTAATGCATCGCTGACCTTCTCATCCCAACCAAATTGTTCGATCCATAACCTTTGTATTAATATTTTCGCAGGAATGATTGCTGCTCCAAGCCAGCCCAAGGGATCAAAGAGACGTTGAATATCTGCAAGAATATTTCTTTTTGTTATAATTTTTGGAATTTCAGGAAGATTGAAGTTGTACTGAAAAGCATCTGAAGATATATTCCATGTAAGTCCAAGAGTTTTGATTAATCGTTCGCCTGGTATGTCTTTATTTGCACAAGCACTTTTCATTGACGGGTGTATCTCATCTATAAACTCTGAGCTATTTGATGCTCATTTTTGAAGTTCGAATCCACCATTATGCATCACGTCTGTCAGTTCTTTGCTTACTCCAATAGCTTCCTCGACTGTTTCACAACCACTCATACAATCATCTACGAAGAAGTCTTCTGAAATGATTTGTGCTGCTCTAGTCTTTATTTTCTGTACGCCTTCGTCTTCTGCAAGCTGAACCAGTGTTCTAACTTCCAAATAGGGAGCGCTTGCAGTTCCAAAAGTGACTCTTAAAAGACGGTATTCCTTGACTTGTTCAGTTTTGTCCTTCCTCCACAGTATTCTTTGACAGTCTGCATCACTTTTCGTTACATGAATCTGACGGTACATCTTCTGTATATCTGTCAGAAAACAGATTGGTTTTAAACGCCATTTCATGATAAGATTCCTTAAGTCTTTTTGCAGCTGCGGGCCAACAAGCAGTTCGTCGTTTAAGGATTTATTGTTTACCCCTTTACACGACGCGTCGAAGACAATTCTCAATTTAGAAGTTTCTTTATCATCTCTGATAACAGCATGGTGTGGAAGATATATTGCTGGTTTATTCTTCTCTTCTTCTGGAACTTCTTCCATGTGTTTTAGCTGCAAATATTCTTCCATCACTTGTGTATATTCTTCCTTTAGCTTTCTATTT
Source organism: Chrysoteuchia culmella (assembly GCA_910589605.1). Taxonomy (NCBI): domain Eukaryota; kingdom Metazoa; phylum Arthropoda; class Insecta; order Lepidoptera; family Crambidae; genus Chrysoteuchia; species Chrysoteuchia culmella. The sequence goes on from OU342669.1 coordinate 3,900,118, forward strand.
GCTTCTAACTTCCTTTCAAGCTGATAAAGTCTTTTAAGTGCAATATTTTTCGTATCACCAATCAATGAGATTGGGTCTTCATGTTTGAACGGCAGCTTTACCATATAACGTCCATCAGGTGTCCTAGAGTGTGTAGTTGCATATATTTCCTCACAAAGTTTCTCTTCAGCAGTATGAATCCTTTGATTAGATTGATCTATTTCCCACATATTTCGCAACATATTATCCATATCTATATCTAGGTGATGGTGTAAAACAATAGAGTTTTCATCTGAGTGTGAATCACATATGTTCCCAAAAAGTATCCAGCCCAGGTTGGTTTCTTGTGCACATGGAGTGCCTGGTGGACCCTTGATCAGGTTGTTCTTAATTATCTCAGTGTAGACATCTATTCCCAGCAAAATATCAATTTTTCCTGGTGTGAAATAATTTGGGTCGGCTAACACTAATCCATCTATGTGTGGCCAATCACTCGAATTCAATTCTTTACATGGTAAGTGAGATGTCAGATGTGTTGAAATAACATAAGCTTTAACTGGTAGTCTGAAATTTTCTTCATAACGGGATAAAACTTCCAGCTGTACCACATGCCTGACTGTTGTGGATGTAGAACCAACTCCTGTTACGGTACCATGTATTGGTTTCTTGGTAATATTCAAAGTTTGAGTCGCTCTCTCACTAATAAATGATGCCTGTGAACCCATATCTATTAATGCCCTAAGTACTATACCTTGTCCTGAACTACATTTGACAATTATTAATGCGGTGGCTAGTAACGCCCTTTGGCTCTTAGAACAATAATGCGAGGCAACTGACACATTTTCTTCTGTTTCAAGTTCTTCTGACCCAATATGCAGTGTTGATATGTTCTTCTTGATATCTTCTTTGTCACTTGATTTTTCATTTTGCTTGTTGTTAAAGGAATGAAGCAGTGAATGATGCCGTTTGTGACAAATTCTGCAAGTGGTTTTCTGTCTACAGTAATAAACTGAATGTCCTCTTCCAAGGCAGTTAAAACACAAACGTTGTTCAATAACATATTCAGATCTTTTTTCAGGACTCCATTTTCCAAATTCTTTACAGTGACAAAGTAGGTGTTCTTCATTACAGATAATGCAGTTCGGTGGTGAAGATGTAGCAGTAGTGGTGGCAGCGGCGGTGATATCGGCGGTAGTGTGGTAAGTACGCTCCTTTACTTTAGTTTGTAAGCTTGTAGAAATTGTGAGTTCCATTGTGCATATTGTGTTTTCCAGGTAAGATGTTAAATTATGAAATGCAGGTGTTTCATTACATTCACTACTCACAAAACATTCCCATCCTTTATGTGATTCTTGATCCAATTTCTGAACAGTCAGAAATATAATAATTGGGTCCCAAGAATCGGTATTAATGTCCATATTATTAAGGCTGTTTATACACTCTTTTGTGTTATCTATTAAAGATTTTAATTGTGATGATGATTGCTGAGTAATCTTTTTAATGGAAAACAATCTCTTGAGAATAGCATTAACAATAAGTCTCTTGTGACTGTACCGATTTTTCAATGTATCCCATGCCGTTTGAAAATTCTTATCCGTTACTTGAAAATGTTTGATGCAATTCTTCGCTTCGCCAAGCACACATGACTTTAAATAGTGCAATTTCTGTACGTTGCTAAGGCTTTTATTACTACTTATAAGTGATGTGAATGTGTCTTCAAATGATTGCCATTCGTCGTATGCTCCCGAGTATTTTGGTAACTCAATTCTTGGTAACTTAACCTCTGCTGCAGCTACTTTGTCTGACCGAATCGAAGAAAAAGAAGCATTAGTATCGTTATTGCTCGTACTGGGGGCGGTAAGTGTATGTAGCAAGTCCACTAAATCAGCTTTCAATGATGAAAACAATTCTTCACAATGACTATGTAAATCTTTGGTAAAATAAGGTAATTCCGCCCTTTGCTCCTTTGTAGTTAATTTGAATAGATTCGTATGACCGATTCGGAAATTGCTCCAATATTCTTCTATGCATTTTGTTCTCGTTTCCACATAACCGGGTGTTAAACGACTTTTCGGCGATTTTTTGAGGTTAGTTTGAGCTTTGGTTAAAAGTTCTACTATATTGTCTTGTTGATCAATCACTTGAGAGACAGACATTTTCTATAAAATATGTTCACTTATTCACAATAAACGACACACAAAACTGAGTTATTTACGTAATGAGTTCACTTTTACAATTGCTTTGTCAATCCAATGCAACGCACTGTTAAATCTCCGATTGAGCGAGCCACGGTAAAGGTCGCCTAGTCCAATTATGCACTTTTATTCACACGTAATTCGGCTCGAACTGACCACTATGTTGAGGATTTATATCAATATTTTATTGGGGCTCGCTACAAAATTAAAACAAAGCGTGCTTTTCGTTTGACATCTGTATTGCGACATTTTTTTTACACACACAGACTAGATTGAACAACATTTTCAACACAGACCAGCGATAATAGCGTTCTAGCTACAACACGGTCCAATGTACTAATTTCTCTCACTGATGAAATGACGGTGGCAAACACCGTAGAAAGGTGAATATACTATTAAAATTCGACGTGTCGCATATAGCATGTAGCATAATTGGTTAGTGCATTGGGCCGGATTCCCAAGGGTACTGGTTAGAATCCCGTCAGGGCGACATGAGACTAGTTGCTTTTTTCTAGTATATTTTCTTGTTTAATATTTATTATTTAATTATTGCTTACACACTCATACCTTCGCGCTTCCATTTTCAGCCTTAACAATACTTAACATCAGGTATGATGAAGGCTAAGAGTCAACGAAGAACCAACCAATCAAATATGCTATATAATCAATGAACGTCATTATTATATCATACAGTGGTGTTCACATAATTAATGACAAACGAATTTCAGACAGACGAGGTAACTTTGGAGCCTTGGTTGTCTGCCAAGGATTGACCAAGCTGTGATCTGATAATGGCCAACCAGGGAGTGAATGGACGGTATCCAGATTGCTATACACACCCAACTGATCTGCCCCCTAATTGTCTAATTTAAAATCTATCACAATCCCTTTCATAGATATTGTGATTGTGATATTTTCGTCTGTCATATTGCTTAGACAGTTCAATTTCGTTCCATACCTTTTAAAACGCGTCCCGATCACAATCCCTTTCAAATGTCAAATAGTGACGGCGATTATTGGCGATTATTGATGATTTAAAATTAGACAATTAGCACCCTGATCTACATTCATAAGTGCTTGACTGAATAAATGATATTGACTTTGACTTAAAAATGTAAGGATCAGAATTTTCAGTTTCAGGAGTTCCATACATTTTTATGCTATTTTCCATATTATATATATGTCGTAGGAGGATTTGATAAAAAGAATTTTCGCAAAAATCTTAGAGATATTGCAAAAGACGGATAATTAGACAATGGTGTTGACATTTCTCAATCTTACTGAAAAAGATAGGGTTTGTGCAAAAATACTGGTTGCTTTAGTAACATTGGATATTCTTTACTCTGATTAGCTTAATTTTTGGTTGCTTGCTAACTTTTATTCTGATTTGTTCATAGAAAGTTTACTACACGTGAGAGAATAGATTGACATTTGAAACGTCAAGTCGTCAACCAATCAGAGAAGATGTTCTTTTGGACGGTCCGACCAGCCAATCAGTGATCTTATTTCATAATAGCCAGGGATTCTTTTCGTAATCTTACTAAGGCAACCAGTTTTTTCGCAAAAATCCTACCTTTTTCAGTAGGATTGAGAAATGGCAACGCCATTACCTAATTATCCGTGTTTTCGCAATATCCTAGGATTTTCTCAAAAAACTCGTTTTATCTAATTATCCTGCGACATATATATCTTATAACATATCCATATATCTCTTAGAATCTTGATCAGGTCAGTCGGGAGTGTATGGCAATCTGGATCTGCTCCATTCACTCCCTGGATGGCCATTATCAGATCACAGCACGGTCAATCCTTCGCAGAGAACCAAGGCTCCAAAGTTACCCCGTTTGTATGAAAATCGACCAGTGTCGGTAATAGGCTATTTGACAGGTTTTGAAAATCCATTTTATATTATGTAGTGGAGTTTAAGGAACCCAGTTTTTTTAAATTCTGGTACATATTTGCTGAAAAATATCAAATTAAAAATTCAATATTTAAATAGCGCGCCAAAACGCTACTTTGACAATATGGCGCTGCAATGGGTTCGGTGACGTCACCTGCCTGTATTCTGCACATCATCCACATAAGTAGTCAAACGATGTTTACAAGCAGGTGACGTCATTATAAACTCGACGAATCAGGAGCGTTTTGTGTCACGTGACAAATCGTTTAACAAATGCATTTTTATTTAAGGATTTTTAAATCAACTTATAATTATTTTCAACTTACGTTAATAAAAAACCGTTTTTAAACTCATAATTTATACTGATAACAGTAATTGACACTTTATTTTTCGTATTGTCAAATAGCCTATTATGTGATACTAGCGGATACTCGCGGTTTTACCCGCGTGGTGCCCGTTCCCATGGGAATATCGGGATAAAATATAGCCTATGTCACTCGGAAGAAATTTAGCTTTCTAATGGTCTAAGAATTGTCTAAATCGGTCCAGTAGTTCCTGAGATTAGCGCGTTCAAACAAACAAACTCAGCTTTATAATACTAGTATAGATGTTTAATATAATTTTTACATTTCCTACCTATCTGTAAATGTTTCTGATATAATTATTCATAAATATTTCCATTTTTTTCAGGCTGCAATGGAGCACCAGAACTGTGGCAAAATATATCTGACAGAGATACAAAATAATTTTGAATGCGATACGTATTTCCCAACAATAGATAAACAACAATTCAAATCTGTAACGGAAAGTGGCATACCCGAGGAATTACAAAGAGAAGGCGATATCACTTATTATTTTAAGATTTACCAGAAAATTTTATGATTAAGTACTACTAGAAAATAAAATTATCCTTTTTGCATTAACATATATTTTTGTTTATTTAACAATATTTATCATCTATCATCAAGCCTGTGCACGTCCACTGCTGGACATAGGCCTCTCCTAGCTCACGCATATTGTGGCGTTCATAGGAGGCTATTCGCCTACTGCTACCACGCTGGCTAGATGGTTTGTTTGGTAGAGGGTTTGTTTCAAGTTTTCCATCTCTCGCACAGGTGTTCAATGCGTCGAGCCTCTTAGTCGACTCTTACGACATCCCAGGCATGTAAGGGAGTGGTGACATTTGTATTCTTAGGCCGTCACCACACGGCACTAGTTATCACGGCAATATTTATCATTAGTATTGTGAAATAAGTTTGAATGTTTGTTACCCCCCGTTTCCACCGGCGAAACATTTACAAGAAAACATATTGTAACCTTATAATGCGGCCACTGGGAGAATACATCATTTTGACAGCTAATTTCGAGAGCCATTGTCCATCCTCTCGGCGGCCGCATTATATTTTCCAACATGTTCTCTGGTAAATGTTATACCAGTGGAAAAGGGGGGTTACTCAAGCAAAAATGGCTGAAAGGATTTGAATGAAAACCTCACAAACAGTTTATTATAGATTGCATAATTTTATTTATTTTATTTTATTTTATTTATTTGGCACAATAACAGACAACAGACAAAATATATAAACAAAAAATAACTTACAAAAACAACAAATGCGTGTCTACGTCCTATTACAATTGCGCACAGCATTTTATCTATAGCATTAACTAGATGACACAAAAATTATACGAAATTTCATATAAAAAAAAAACACAAAAAAAACTAGTTAAGTAAATGAACAATATAAAAAATATTACAACATAATGAACTACTATATTTTTTTTCTTTTTTTTTTTCGATGGGGTTAAATTATAGTTTAAACAGGGACGTTTTAAAAGATTGGGCATTACAATTGAATATATCAACAGTGGTACAGATATCATTGTAAGCCACACACATTCTATTCAGTGGATTGTTTTTAGATACATTATTCCTAGATACAGGTACAGAAAACAGTTGTGGTTTACGAACTGACCGATTTGAGGTTTTAAAATTTAACTGCTGTAGCAAGCTACCATCAAATAATCCATTAGCAATCCGATGAAGTGTGCTCAGGGTCATTTATCCATCTACGTTTCTCAAGGCTAACCATGTTATAGTGCTTAAGGCGATCCGAGTAATATAATTATACATTTTGATATTCCCACGGAAACGGTACGGGGATGAAATTACTTTATAAATACTACTAACGCCATCTATTTGTGTGGTGTGGTAGACGTAGCTCCAAAATTATGTGGTGATTCTGATAGATGGCGCCACCACGCGATAATTAAGACTAATTCCACGCGGAAGGAGTCGCGGGCGGAAAGCTAGTCTGTACTAAATGGTAATTCAAGGCCATGAAGTAATAGGTTTAGTGGAGCTATCACTCAGAATAGGTATCTACTTGAAGCAAAATTCTATGTAGCGTTATCTCGCTCTGTAGAGAATTCTCTCTTTCTAATTAATTAACCGACTTCAAAAAAGGAGGAGGTTCTCAATTCGGTTGGTATAATTTTTTTTTTATTTTTTTTATGTATTTACACCGATTACGCCGAGATTTTTGTACCGATTTTCGTGATTCTTTTTTTGTTCGATGCAGAATAGTTGCCAATTGGTCCCATAAAAATTTGGTTTAGTTTGACCCAGTACTTTTTATGTTTTGAGCATTTTTATATATTTAATTTCATATTTGTTACTTGGATGACATGATATTATCTTCCATTAAAAAATGAAATAAAAACTTTTTATAAAAAAAATGAAAATCGACTTCAAAACACTAAAAAGCAAAAAATAAACCTTTTGGAGTCGGTGCAAGCCAAGGCAAGAAAAATAAAATTGTAGGACCGCAAAGTAGAATGCTTTGGCTGGCACCGACTCCAAAAGGTTTATTTTTTGCTTTTTAGTGTTTTGAAGTCAATATTCATTTTTTTTATAAAAGTTTTTTTTTGTTTACCTATTTTATCACTTAATAGTGTAAGGATAAGTTAGCATCTTGGATTCTACTTACTTCCGCATAATGTTACATGTATATGCACACAGAAATTATGTCTGTGTATATGCACCATTTGTATTGATTTAACTTAATGTACTTATATTTAAAAAAAATATATAAAAATATAAAAAAATATATGTATAAAAGTATTGGAGAATTTCGACGGTGGTTCGCAAGTCTCGGTAGCTCAGCGGATAGAGCATTGGACCGGATTTCCAAAGGTCGCGGGTTCGATTCCCGTCTGAGAATTCACTTGTGGCCGAGTTAATTTTACACACACACACAAATAAAATCGCGACTTGACAGTGTCCGCCAGACTTACTCGAATCGCGATTTAGTTTATGTTTGTTGTTAAAAAAATGTGTTGTGGATTGCTTATCCCGCAAAATGAGAACGGGACAGTAATACTGGGTCCCTACCGCGGAAGTGTCGTCGGCATCGACATCGACTTCATTTGACAGATGGATGTGACATATTGCTCTTAGTCTTTGGTAAGTTTTCATTTGTGTCAAACAGAAGCAGCAATGTGTCACATCCATCTGTCAAATGAAGCTGATTACGATGCCGACGTCACTTGCGCGGTACGGCCCCTGATACTGCTGGGTAGAGGGGTGTTCACGCAATAATGCGATATTTATGGACATCACTATGTCGATGCAATTTGTGTTGGTGCATCCCAACACTGACGTAGCGCGTGCCGGGACGCACGCGCCTCCTTCCTGTTGCCTTTGAACCGCGATGTGAAGCACACGCGTAATTAATTTGTATCGGGCGAAGCCGCCATTTGTAAAGGAAAGTCCTTTTATAGCTTAATTGTGTTTAGTACGTAGAATCGTCGCGATCCGTACCACAATCACTGTGGCAGTGTAATTTCGGTGTAGCACCCATTGTTATATAAGTAAATATTGAGTTTGTACATATAGTGATACGGCGTCGGCGTAGACGCCGCAATAAACAGTGAAACCATAAGTGCCGTATCATTTACCAGTGGTAACCTCCCCCCCTTCAACCGAACCCGCGATCTACCAGCTGTACGTGGAAGGCCAGGGAACGTGACGAGGGCACCAGCGACGCGCCGAGACTCCTCGCACCGAACCACCTCCCACAAGGTTCACACGGTACACGGCGTTGTCTTTACGGCTGTTGAGGGGCGGCTCTGACGACGGCCGTGCCTGCCAACCGGGCGCAGCGCTTGGGTGAACATTTTTGGTGGCCCATGAGGGGAAGGAGCCACTGAGTCGAAGAGGCATTCGACAACGCGAAGCGCGAAGAATCACGAAGCTGTGAAAGAAGACCCATCCACTTGGTGTTACGAGGCGTCACACAAGTTGGTTATACCACGCGGAGCAGCGATTACAACAGCCGGCGAAGCGCGTGGCATGCGAAGCGCGCGGCATTCGAAACTCGACCTTATCTACAAGGCAATAAGAGTTATCTCCGTGAAGCACCGAGAAACTGCCGTCGAAGCGACGAGCTATCTACACTTCGATCGAAGCGATCCGGAGCCAGGATAACCTCGCGAGTCATTACACCGGGAATATTTCCACGTCGAGGCGACAACCTTACATCGGGAACGGCGCATTCTGCATCTGTGTGACAGAGCACACCGCGCGGCGCGAGTGTGTGAGTGCGTGCGTGCATAGGAGAACAATAGAGGTTCGTCCGGTATAATTGTCACTGGGTCCGTGTGACGGACTTCTAGGCAGTACTTCGTTTGTTTACATGCGGCGCGAGGCGGCCGGCATTTCTATTTATAGACATTATTAGTGGACGCTAAGTGATAGCGATAATAGTTTTAAAATAGATAGTGGTTTTGTGTAACACAACAAGGATCTTGGTATGTAGCATAACTTATCTTTATTAATTGTTTATTAAAGTCGAAAGTCGCCGCGACACGACTATTGGTTTGTTGGATTTTTATATTTTGTATTTTTATGTTTGTTTAAACTAAAGTCGCCGCGACTATTGGTTGTTTGTTTATCGATATTATATCGAATCGAAGTGACAATAGTGTCATTATAAGTTGTCGCAACTGTTTATAAGTTTTGTTTTGTTGTTATTATTTTTGATTAATCGAGGCGATTAACATTTATTGTAAAATTAAAGTAGTTTGTTTACGTTTTAGGCAACGTAACTGTACATAAATATTACGTAGCTGTAATTTAAGTTGTTTAGTTAGGAACTATAATTTATTTTGTTTTGATTTTGGTGAAGCATCTTTATCTTTTATTTATAATCTTATCTTATTAAAATGGATACCAAGACGGCGCGTCACACTTTTCAAATTAGGAGTAGGATGCTCAAAGATTATTATGGATCGGTCGAAGCGACTTCCTCGTCGATTGCTGTTCGGGTGATCAAACGGCAATTCGACAAACACTACACTGACTTCCTCGAAGCATATGAGGTGCTGGTAGCCAGCGATGTCGAGGACCTGGTGGACCTGGAGCAGGAGTTCTCCGACATTAACAAATTGTTAGTTACAGTAGAAACAAAGGCGGAGGAGACCGAAGCTGGACCCACGCCGACAACCCTGAAGCAGGAGGCTGCGAGCAGCTCACAGCAGGATGGCAGCAGCGTAGCAGCAAAACTGCCATTCATTCAACTGGGGCAGTTCAATGGTAACCCGCATGAGTGGGTAAGTTTCTTTGACTTGTTTATGTCTCTGGTCCACAACAGACCCCATCTTCCGGACGCCGAGAAGCACTATTATCTGCGCAGCTGCTTGATTGGTGAACCGCTGAGCATAGTGAGGCACTTGCCAGTGGATGCCAGCAACTACGAGGTAGCTCTCGGGTTGCTGAAGGACCGGTACCAGAATACCCGGTTGTTGGTTGACAGCTATCTGGAGCAGATAGTGTCATTGCCCAGTATACCTCCGTCGCTGGAGGGGCTGAGGCACTTGTTTTATAATCCGCTGCTGGAGTCGACGCAGGCTCTCCAGAAGCTCAGATTACCAGTAGTGGAGTGGTCTTACCTACTGTTATTTATCATTTTGCAGAAGTTGCCTGCCCGTCTGAGGAATCAGTTCGAGGAGCGGAGCGGAACGGCTCCAGGGGAGCTACCGGCGTTCTCAACGCTGATCACCTTTCTCGACGAGGTCTGCAAGAGGCAACTCATCGGCCCGTCTACTCCGGAGCCGGAGAGGGCTGAGCCGACGCGGCAACGACGGTCGCCCACGAACGCGCAGCGCAAGGGCACCGCATCGGGTGGACGCCACTCACCGCCGACGAACAGGGTTCGCGGCCAGATGGCCACTGCAGCAGTGGAGGTAAGGTTATTGTACCCACCTCGGACACGCCATCGAGAACTGCTACGAGTTTAAGAAGCTTGCTCGTACAGCCCGCAAGACATGGGCACGAATCAACGGCGCGTGCTTCGTGTGCCTAGGGCAACACTACGCACGGGAATGTGCGGAAGGTTCGGGGTGCAGATCGTGCGGATCGCAGAGACACCACAGTCTTTTGTGTAGTGCAGGAGGAGAGGCTCCGAAGCGCACACCACAACAGCGAGCGGGTGGAGCCGCTGGGCAGGCGAGGTCGCCTCCCCGGACGCCGCCGCCGCCGCGCGTGCGGACACCTCCGCGCCACGCCAGCCCGGTGGAGCAGCCGAGGCCGGCGCCACAGCGACGCGCTCCGGAGCAGGAGCAGCCGCAACCCTACGCCCTGGAGCCAGGACGACGCCCGGTCGGTGCGAGGTACCAACAGGCGCAAGCTCAGTTCGAGGACCTGAGGTATGGACGTCCTTCCTACATTCCGAAGCGGGAACCGGAGGAGGATTACTGAGGCTACGGTTCTGTCGGTGCAGCGTACGCCGTAGGTAGCGGTTTTAGAAACTGCCTAAATCCTACGGTTACATTAGGTATAAGGAATAGTAGAGGCGAGTACGAGAGGGCTCGTGCGTTGCTCGACACTGGGGCGAGTGTCAGCGCCATCAGAGACGCTCTGGTGGACAAGCTTCGGCTTCACCGACAGAAGAGTTCTATGGAAATAGTCGGTATAGGGAATACCACGGTGAGGACACCGGCGACTAAAGTTAAAATTGTTATGAAACCCTTGGATAAACGGGTGCCAATTATTTCTACCGTCGCGGTAGTTATGTCGGAGCTGACTACTGATCTGCCAACGGTTAACACTCCGCAGAGGGGTATCCTGAAGCAGGCCCCGCCTACTCTGAGACTTGCAGACAAGTACTTTACCCTGCCGCAGGGAGTCGATTTAATACTCGGAGCGGATGTATTAAATTATATTTTAGATGGTTCTAAACTTGACATCGGTGCAGATGGCGCAGCAGCCTACGGAACGTGCTTCGGGCACGCGGTCATGGGACCGGTCGACGGCTACGCGAGCGACGCGCCGCAGCCGATCGCCACCACGACGCTGACGGAGGCCGTCAAGCGCTTCTGGACGTCGGAGGAGCCGCCGGCGCTTCCGGCGAAGGACCCTCGGCACGAAGAGTGCGAGCGTCTGTATGCAAACACCACAGTGAGGCAAACTGATGGAAAATTCATGGTACGTTTACCTTTGCTATCTGATCGACCGGAGCTGGGCGATTCCCTGGACGCAGCGACCAAGAGATTCTACGCACTGGAAAGAAAAATGGAGCGGCATCCATTGTTTGCGCAGAAATATCAGGAATTCATGGACGACTATGAGAAGCTCGGTCATATGTCCGTGTCAGATTTTCAGTTCGATTCTGAATATTATGTTATACCACATCATGGTATTTTTAAAAGGGATTCTGATAAGATCAGAGTGGTTTTTGATGGTAGTTGTAAGACGACTACGGGGGTTTCGTTAAACCAATGTCTACATTCTGGTGAGGCACTGCAGAATGACATTACAAAAATCTTGATGAACTTTAGGAGGCATCAAGTAGTATTCACCACGGACGTGAAGCAGATGTTCCGGATGACCTGGATCCACCCTGAGGACAGGCGGTACCAGCTTATACTTTGGAGGAGCGACCCGACGCAGGAGCTCAAGGTATATGAGTTGAATACTAATACCTATGGACTGAGGTCCAGCCCGTATGTAGCGATACGAACGCTGTTGGAGCTGGCAGCGCAATGGGAGCGGACACACCCTGCCTCAAAGGCAGTTGACGTCGTACGAGATGCCGTGTTCGTCGACGATATTTTGACCGGAGCGGATTCCTTGGAGGAAGCGGAGGTTCTGAAGGCAGAACTCATCGAGCTCATGCAAAGCGCAGGTTACGAGCTACGAAAGTGGTCCACGAATGAACCACAGTTGCTGAAGGATCTACCAGACGATCATTGTGAGCAGCCACGGGAATTCGACGCGAATGACCCTAAAAGCTTCATAAAGGTATTGGGAATACAATGGGAGCCGATATCGGATACAGTATCCTATCGACTAAACATACCTTCGGAGAAGGCAGTGACGAAGCGGTCAATATTAAGTACTATAGCGAGGCTATACGATCCGTGTGGATATTGTACACCGGTCGTTATACGATTTAAAAACCTGTTGCAGGAATTATTTATGGACGGGTTACACTGGGACGAGGCAGTGCCAGACCCGATAGTGGAAAAATGGAGGTATATGATCGAGGACCTATACCATATGGAACGCCTGAAGATACCGAGGTGTATCGCGTTACCAAACGCAGTGTCTTACACACTGCATGGTTTTGGAGATGCTTCCGAAGCAGGATACGCAGCATGTGTCTACCTACGCAGCGAGGACGCGCGAGGTCACGTGCAGGTTAGTTTGGTTATGGCTAAATCTAGGGTGGCACCTATGAAAACACGACAAACAATCCCGAAGCTGGAGCTCAGCGCAGCGCATCTGGTTTGTCAATTACTTAATCATGTAGCGGATGGTTATGAAAAATCGATCAAGATTGATAGTATAAATGCTTGGTCTGATAGTTCTATTGTATTAGCATGGGTGGAGACGCAGCCACATTGCTTGCAAACATTCGAGTGCAATCGGGTACAGTAGATACAGAATTCACCGAGGCAGCTGAACTGGAGACATGTACCATCGGATTGGAATCCGGCAGATTGTGCATCACGAGGCGTGACAGCTGCGGAGCTGATTGGTCATCCGCTGTGGTGGACAGTACCGTGGCTGGTACAGAAGGAAACTAGGTGGCCTAGTAAATATGTAAAACCTTGGGAATTACCAGGTTTTAAGAAGGTAGTCAACACTAATGTCGTTCAAGAAGAACCATGGGACATTAAGTTACTGGAAAAGGTAAGCAGCTTTACCAAACTGGTCAACACTACAGGGTATGTGTTGAGATTTATAAGAAATCTGAAGACAGATAGGTCGACGCGGCCCGACAGTCGCATTCTTTCGTTATCAGAGACGAGAGGCGCTGTCAAATACTGGATCAAACGGATCCAACAGTTGGAATATTCTAAGGAAATAGAATTGTTGAAGCAACGCAAACGTATAATTACATCACTTCAGAAGTTGAGTGTATTTTTGGACTCCGAGGGAGTAATAAGAGTTGGAGGCCGACTTAGACATTCGGAACTCACTTATGGGGCGAGGCACCCAGTGTTGTTACCTAAAACTAATAGATTTGTTCAGTTGTTAATGGAGCATTACCACAAATCTTATTGTCACATTTGAGCTAATGGTTTGATTGCTATTTTACGCAGGGAATATTGGATAACCTCAGTCCGGAAGGAGGCAGCCCGGACGATAAGAAGATGTAAGAGGTGCTTTCGGTTTTCTGCAGCAGAGCAACCACCACGCATGGCAGACCTGCCCGCGGACCGCGTGAGACGCGCACGACCTTTTGACGGAGTCGCTACAGACTTCGCTGGACCATATCTGGTAAAATCAAGTTTATTAAGAAATGCAAAGTCAGTGAAGGCCTACTTTTGTGTTTTCGTTTGTGTAGCTACAAAGGCCGTTCATGTAGAGTTGGTCTCTAGTTTGTCAGTTGAGGCATTTATAGCTGCATTTACTAGATTTGTGAGTCGACGCGGACTCCCCAGTCTGATACGATCAGACAGAGGTACGAATTTTGTTGGAGCTAACAACTACCTCAAGGAAGTTAATCAGTTCCTCCTGGACAAGGAACACATCCTGAAGGAGCAGTTCAGGAAACAACGAATACATTGGGACTTCAACCCACCAGCTTCACCACACATGGGTGGCTTGTTTGAGGCTGCTGTCAAAAGCGTGAAGCAGCTTTTGAAAAGGGAAATAGGCGATACAATATTGACCTACGAAGAGTTGGCGACACTCTTGTGTAAGATAGAGGCTATCCTCAATTCCAGACCTCTCGTAGCGATGTCTGAAGATCCTGGGGATTTGGAAGTCCTGACGCCAGGACACTTTCTTATTGGCCAGCCACTGGTAGCAGTGCCTGAGAGTAACTGGTCAAATACTAAAATGTCACGTTTATCTCGATTTCAGATGTTGCAGAAGCTGCACCAGAACGTGTGGGCACGTTGGCATCTCGAGTACCTGAGCACGTTACAGTCGCGTAACAAATGGTATCACGAGGTAGACAATTTAGATATTAACGATTTGGTTTTCATCAAGGATGAAAATGTTTCACCACTACACTGGAGGCTAGGTAGGGTGTTAGAATTACATTATGGTAAAGATAATGTTGTTAGATCTGTAAGGTTAAGAACCCAATCTGGCGAGCTTGTTAGGCCAGTGGTTAAATTAGTCAAGTTGCCTGTAGTCGAGGACTAGGTTTCCCAACCTCGTTGCTGGGGCCCCTGGGAATGTTCACGCAATAATGCGATATTTATGGACATCACTATGTCGATGCAATTTGTGTTGGTGCATCCCAACACTGACGTAGCGCGTGCCGGGACGCACGCGCCTCCTTCCTGTTGCCTTTGAACCGCGATGTGAAGCACACGCGTAATTAATTTGTATCGGGCGAAGCCGCCATTTGTAAAGGAAAGTCCTTTTATAGCTTAATTGTGTTTAGTACGTAGAATCGTCGCGATCCGTACCACAATCACTGTGGCAGTGTAATTTCGGTGTAGCACCCATTGTTATATAAGTAAATATTGAGTTTGTACATATAGTGATACGGCGTCGGCGTAGACGCCGCAATAAACAGTGAAACCATAAGTGCCGTATCATTTACCAGTGGTAACCTCCCCCCCTTCAACCGAACCCGCGATCTACCAGCTGTACGTGGAAGGCCAGGGAACGTGACGAGGGCACCAGCGACGCGCCGAGACTCCTCGCACCGAACCACCTCCCACAAGGTTCACACGGTACACGGCGTTGTCTTTACGGCTGTTGAGGGGCGGCTCTGACGACGGCCGTGCCTGCCAACCGGGCGCAGCGCTTGGGTGAACAAGGGGCCTGTAGGAATGATGGTGGTGGTATGGAAAAGGGTGATAGATGGTAAGCCACTTTTAGAAAGGTCAAATGGTGAGATTGGTGAGCCCTTTCTCTGGACTGGGTGTTGGTAGTCCAGGAACCGCGGTCCGACTGATGCGACTACTTCTTCTTCATCTCAGTTAGGCAGGTAGGCAGTTATTTGGCTTTAGCCATTTCTGACGTTGCGGGTACGCGACCGCTTTCGAGCGGTCGGTCATTGGACTTGCCCCCGTCTCACTCTTCACTCGTCGCCCTCAGCGCGGTCAGCCCCGCCAGGTGAGACCCATGCGGGAGGCCCAGCAGAGGCGACCAGCGAGCAGGCGACGGACTTGTGTGCGGGGGAAAAATTACAAATATATGTGCACGGAGGTTTGAACTTGGATTGGCAGGGTAGCGCTCCGCTCATAGCCAGTATAGTACCGTTCCGTTGCGGCTATCGGAACAGTCCGACTGATGCGTCAGACTTGGTAGGTATATATGTGAAGCGGTGAAACTTTGTAAGCGCGATGTAGGTTTTCCATACATATACATATCGAGTTGTTGTCAGCGCCCTCTATTATTATTATTTCTTGCGCCGTGTGTTGTATGTGCGGCGACAGGTAGGTGCCACAGGCCTCTCAGCCACAGGTCTGAGATGGTGATGACATATTGGGACCCCACCTATGAAATTGCCGTTTTGTGGTTACTGATTCAAACTAAAACCGTAGAAAGTTGAATATAGGTGAAATAAAACAACTTTTGCGGAAATTTAGTGCGATTTATTTACCCGAAATATACCTATATTTGGTACTATAATTTTTCGGTTTAATTGAGGTTTTTTGGTTTCCCGACGTTTCGGCACCTTTTCAGTTGCCGTGGTCACGGGTTGACCGAGTCAACCCGAGTCGCACTAAATTTCCGCAAAAGTTGTTTTATTTCAATTATGAGTGCGCGAAGAAACTTAAGATATGCTTATTGAATATAGGTACATACTAGAATTTCGTCATGTCATCATAAGTCTTTGTAACATAATTGGTTAGTGCATTGGGCCAGATTCCCAAGGATATACGGGTTCGAGTCCCGTCAGAGCGACATGAGATAGTTGTTTATTTTCTTGTTTAAAAAAACTGTTAGAGAATTTAAGACTTTTACCGTTACAGATTTTGCTTTTTCCGTACTTGGCTTTTCGTATTTTATTTTACACCCAATGAAGCCATTGCTATGATTTTTTTTAAGGCAGGCATCTATCAAATTAAGTTCATTATTTGATCAATTGTTTGCAGATTTAAAAGTTTTAGCTTAGTGCAATATTCTGGAAAAAACCAATATAATAATTTTCTTTTTATTCACGACGGGGAGACTCTTAACCTTCATCATACCTGATGTTAAGCATTGATAAGGCTGAAGATGGAAGCGAGCCTCTCCCGGAATTTTCAACCACTGAAAAGAGAGAACTGGCTATATTATAAATATTAAACATGAAAATATACTAGAAAAATCAACTAGTCTCATGTCGCCCTGACGGGATACGAACCCGCATCCTTGGGAGTCCGGCCCAATGCACTAACCAATTATGCTACAGAGACCTATGAGGACACGTCGAATTTTTCTAGTATATTCACCGTTCTACGGTGTTGGCCACCGTCGCTTCATCAATGAGAGAAATATCCTCGCCGTCAGGGCGACATGAGACTAGTTGCTTTTTTTTTTCTAGTATATTTTCTTGTTTAATATTTATTACATAAAAATAGCATTGTAAAATGCAAAATTAAATAGTTATAACTGGCTATATTATCTCTAAGGGCCATACCTCACCGAGATGCCACGGCGACGTGGCCAGCGACGTTGCCATGGCTACGTCTGGCGTCCCTGCGTCGCCAGACTGAGTCGCCAAATCACGTCGCCAATGCATTCAGTTCTGTCTCGACATAGTTAGGAATGGACGTGGAAATTACTGCACTGTTATTATATTATTACCAGCATCGCAAAAAGATGAAACGAAAAAAGAAAAAAAATATGGGTACATCCGTTTTTCTATAAAACCGAAGTTAAAGCGGTGTTTTTCTCAAACTCTATGAAGATTTAAGAAAATACCCTGAAAAAATGTTCAATTATCTGAGGATGTCACTAACATCATTTCATGAATTATTGAGTTTATGTCGGAATGATTTAACTAAATGATACAATATTAAGAAAATCTATATGTCCTGAAGAAAATCTATTTGTGACATTGAGGTAAGCATATATTTATAATTAATTCATACATGTCTAAAATGGTTGATTCTTAGGAGTAGTTCAAGGGTGCATGTAGGGTGTGTGGCATTTCAATACGACTGCGTTCAACGCGGCGACTGAGTGAGTGACGGAGCATACAAACACGTGCAAACAACTGGCGACGTCGTCGCCAGGTAGCCAGCGACGCCAGTCGCCGCATGCGGAGCGGCCAACTTTGGCTACGCTGGCTACTTGGCAACGTCGCCAGTCGGTCGCCAAGTGAGTTAGCCGTCATACATCTCAATAATAACTAGTTGGCGACGTCGTCGCTGGCCACGTCGCCATGGCATCTCGGTGAGGTATAGCTCTAACTGCCGGAACACAACAATGCTGAAAACATTGTTGTTACAGCGTCAGACTTAGATAATATGGTGGTAGCTAGCCACGCGGACTCACAACAAGTCCTACTACCAACCAAACCGAATACAATATGTACCCGCTGGGAATCGAACCCGGGACCCCTAGGTCTGATACCGGTGATTATTACCACTAGACCACGGAGGCGGTTAAAAATTCGAGGTGTTTTCTTCCACTTAAATAAATACATGTACAGGAGATCTATTTTGAATCGCTCATATGACTTTATGATGGCTAATCTATGTTGGCGGGCAGCAGCCCTATCGCGTGTTTGCGTACCGCGCGGGCTGTAATAATAATGATTAACTTTTATCAAGAAAGACCGCAAGACAACTAACTTGGAGTTATATTACCTTGCCACTATCTTTGAAGTGTTTCGATAGCGAACATCTTTGGCGGCTCGTCTTTGAAGACAGATAGATTTGGAATCAAGACTATATGACTTCAAAAAGTAAAAAATATATACTTTTGAGTCGGTGCCAGCCGAGACAAGAAAAATAAAAATAAAGTTATAATAAGTAGAGTGTAACTAACTACAGAGGGACAAAGCCCTTGAAACCTCGCGGCCATGCCATGCCGCTATTGACAAGACTTTCATAGTTGACAGGACATAATAATATCGTCGTCGTAGAGCGAAAAGTCAAAAGTCGGCCAAAAAGTTTTTAGGTTATGAAGGTTTGAAGTTTTGTAAATAAAAAAATACATAACTCAGTTTTGGTATGAGATACCAATACTAATCTTATGGTTTCATGACTTAAAAAATAGGTAAGCGTATAAAAATTGAATTATTACTTTTACTGATTTACGTTTAATTATTGAGATAATTAAAAAAAACAAACTTCGTTATTTGTGTTCGTCAAATCGTGTATGTAGCAACATTTACTATCAATGAGTTATCGTATTGAGTTAGTGTCTTTTTACCTCGGTCTACACAATTTTTAAAAGAATAAGTTAAGTTAGTTATTATATGACTGATGTTAGGAAATTCTTTCATGTAGTCATTTTGTTTACCTTGTAAGTATATTAATAACTTACCAGATGTTAAATCGAGTAAATGTATTTTATTTGCTGATGATATCTCAGTTATTGTTACAGCTGAGAATTCTGAAATTAATAATTATGAATTTAATATTAATAACACCATTGACGAAATTTCTAATTGTCGACATTAAATAATTTATGTATAAATTTAGATAAGACATACTCAATATCATTATTGCATTCCATAATGGTGATAAAAGTGTTACATAAATTTATTGTAAGTACAATTTATGGGCCCTGTCAGGCACAGCAATTGAGAGAGGGAAGACCTTTCTTATTCTTATTTATATATCTATGTTATTAATAATTTTTAACTTACTATTTTCTAATTGCCATTATAATTATTATAATTTTTTATCTTCTAAATATTCTAATATATTATAATAGCACTTTTTTGTAAGTAATTGTTATTAAGTTTTTAGTAAAGTCTTTGCCATTTTTAATATTGTTTATTGAATCCGGCACTATTGAAAATTTTTATGGACATAGCTAATGGGCTAGAAGAGTGGTGTTTCATTTTAGAGGTTGGCAGTATCAGTTTGTTTCTAGGTCTTAGGTAGTGTTTTGTAATGTGGTCATCGCGTTTGGTATAGAAGTTGGGATATTTACGTACAAATTTACATAATTCTAAGATATAGATGCTGGGTAATGTTTCATTTTTCATTCAATGAAGGTGTACCATAATTATTAAGTTTCATTCAATTTAATATTATGGTACACTTTCTAATAATCTCTGTATAAATTATAAAAAACACATTGAAAAAAAAAAGAAACAAAATTTTTAGGAATTATGTTAGATAAGAATAAAATTGGACTCATGTTGATAAGGTATGTACCAAAATTAATAGCTATATCTACCTCCTCAGTAAACTTCGTAGAACAACTTCACAAGAAACATTATTAACAGCATAGTATTCATATGTTTACTCTGCACTGGACTATGGACGGTTCTATACAAGGGACTTATGTTTTAAGAGTCAAATTCAATACATACAACTTGCGGACAGAGAGAAGCTGACATAGTAAATACATATTTTGTGTTGGAAATCTGTCAGGTTTAATATGCAATTTATTAGTACATAAACGTGTTTGAACTAAGTTACAAATTGTATTGATAGTAATTTTACGCTTTGTACTTACGAACGTTGCTTTAAATGTAATGAGACAAAATTGGGACGGCGGCAGTTCTAGGGGGGTCGACATTTTCGGCACAGTTATGGCCTGCGCAGACGACAGACATTGAAGGACTTTTTGTCCGCGACACGACCTTATTACTAAGAACATAAAGTTGAATAAATAACGAGGACTATCGCGTACTTTTCGCGGATATACGCGGTCTAAGTTGAATCTTATTTGGTTAACAATAAAGACGTGTCGCGGACAAAAAGTCCTCCGTTATCCGTCGTCTGCGCTAGCTCTTAGAGAGTTACAGAGTAAGTTTCCACGTTTCACTATTTTAAGTGACTATTAAAGTCTCACATGCTTCGTTTTATGCTTCAATTAATGAAAATGTAAGAAAGTGTAATGTACTTACTAAAAACTTTGTTACTTTTATAGTAGGACAAGAAATTTTGCCAATATTTTGCTTCGAACGTGAGTAAAACTTAAAACATAGTTGATAATTTTCTTGAAAAATGAACTTAAATAAAATAAATAAATAAATATTTCCATACAATCACACCAATTATCTAGCCCACGTTAAGTATCATGAAGAACTTGTGTTATGGATACTAGTTAACGGATATAAATACTTATATACTTTTTTTTGTAAATACATACATAATATACATATTAAACATCCAGACCAAGACAAATAGACATGTTCATGCACACAAATATTTGTCTTGTCCGGGGATCGAACCCGGGACCTCTGGCGCAGAAGGTGGGGTTAGTACCCCTGCGCCAAACAGGTCGTCATACTTAAGGCTATTATGTTATCCCTAGTGGACTTGTAGAGCTGCAATTGGACTTGAATTGTTGCTGATGCATATAACCAGGGGACTAAATTGTCTAATTTTAAAATCTATTGCGATCCCTTTCAATTCGTCATTTGTAAGATATTAACGTACTTAATGCCGTCACTATTTGACATTTGAAAGGGATTGTGATCGGGACGCGTTTTCAAAGGTGTTGAATGAACGAAATTGAACTGACTAAGCAAAGTGACATACGAAAATATCTTTCAAATGTATGGCAAAGTGTCAAATTAAGTGTCATTTAAAACATCATTCGTTCTGAAAGGGATTGCGACTATAAGTTACACAATTCCATAAATCATTATCACAATCACAATACCTTTGAAAAGGATAGTGATAGTGACTTGGATAGTTCCAAGATTTCGGCTTGAAAAATGCAGTCGCTCGTTTTTGGGGAAAGGCATAGCCTTTTTTAAAAAAGTTCCACAACATGATTGTGATTGAGCTGCCTTTGCATAAATTTAAAATATATGTTAAAAAAACGCTCTTAAGCAAAGGTTATTACAAGGTAGATGATTATTTGAAAGACCAAAATGCATGGAAGTGATACTAACATAAAACATGACCATTGTAATTGTATAAGAGGAAAATATTCTAATAACTGAGTATAAGAAAATTTTCCTCTTATATTAAATATGTTTCAAGATTGTAGATTTGTGTTTGGCAACGACATGTTCCTTTGTAAATGTTGTTGCTTCTGTTAAAGCTGATAAGTTTCTTGCGGCCGTTCTTCTTATCAGTTAAAAGATGTCCTGAATGGCTGGTAGGAAAAAAAATTTGACGATTCGAAAGCACTTATCTATACGTCTATTTGAATAAAAATCTTTGACTTTGACTTTGATAGATTTTGAAATTAGACAATTACTTAAAGGGGCAGGTACTTAAAAGTTGTGTTTTTGTTAGATGAAAGAAAGAGAAAAGTTTTTCGAAGTAGCAAATTTGGATTTACAATAACAATACTGGGCAAAACAACACAAAAAACAAAACTACTTACTTACATGCTTTTTGATTTTAGCAATTTTTCGTGTCGATTTCTATTGGCTTTTATATTTTGAATTCAAACACTTTCAACTTCGGAAATAGTCAATAAAAAAAACATATTGAAAGACACAAATCTCATTACGTGATAAATATTAAACAAGAAAATACAACAAGGATGAAACAAGGATGAAATATGTAACTACCGTCCAATTGCGTCAACCTCAATATTTTCTAAAATATTTGAGAAAATTATGCACGCCCATATTTCATCCTTCTTTAATTCATTTGAAGTATTAAACGGTAACCAATATGGGTTTCAAAGGAAAAAATCAACCACACATGCAGCATACCATTTAATTGACCAAATTTTACAAAATGTAAACAAAGGCAACTACACGACAGTGTTGTTTCTCGACTTATCAAAAGCCTTTGATTCTGTTTCGCATAAGCAATTATTGATGAAATTGGGACACAGTGGTATAAGAGGTCCAGCAAAAACTTGGTTGAAATCGTATATTCAAAATCGCGAGCAATATGTTGAAATTCAGCAACTTGACAAAGAGCACACCATACAAGCTCACAAATCTGGTTTGAAAATTAATTATTCCGGCGTACCACAAGGTAGTGTCCTTGGGCCACTTCTTTTTCTATTATATATAAATGATTTACCTAACGTGACGAAGCATAAAATGATATTGTTCGCTGATAACGTGTCAATCATAGTAACTTCTGACAAAAAATCTACTTTGGATCAACATAAAAAAGAAATTATTGACACCTTGGCGTCTGTGACAGATTGGTTAAACAAAAATAGTTTGCAACTTAATCTAAAAAAGACAAAATTACAAAATTTTAATAATTTTAAGGATAAAACGATTGACATAGAATTTAATAAGAATGTGATCAAAAATGAAAATACTGTGACATTTCTTGGAATAGATATAGACATACAACTAAACTGGAAAGAGCATACAGAAAAAGTTTGCATTAAAATAAACATTTTGCATTTGCCCTATTCAAACTTGCAAAAGTAGCAAATAGGGCCACCGCTGTATGTAACAGCCTATTTTACTTACGTTGAATCTTTGCTAAGATATGGACTTCTAGTCTGGGGAAATGGTGTGCAAGTTGACAGAACATTTTTGTCACAAAAGAAATGCATACGTGCTATATGCAATATCGCCTCTGATGTCTCTTGCCGACCCTATTTTAAACAACTTGACGTATTACCACTACCATGTCTATACATCATGGAGGTATGTATATTTGTAAAACAACATATTGATTTATTTACAAAAGCAAAAGACATAACAAACAGAAGTTTACGACGTCCTGATAAAATTGTGCAAAATTCGATACCAAAAACAAAACGTTTTCTGTCAAATTCTGTAAATTTTTAACAAAATACCCGACCAAATAAAAGCGCTTTCTTTTAATAGTTTCAAAGCAACACTTCGCAAATGGCTAATGGAAAAGTCATTCTATAGCATTGGAGAGTTCTTAAATTGTCGTCAGTGATAGACTGATCTTAAGTTGACATTTTGTTCCATGGTTTGACATAAAAAACAAATGTTATTAATTAGAATTAAATTTTGACATGCATTTTATATATTGACATTATTAATTATGTTATAACGTAACATTATTAATTTTTCGCATTGTCAAATAGCCTATTTGCTTTTTTCTAGTATATATTATTTTCTTGTTTAATATGTTAATCGACTTTGTATTGTATTAACAAAAAACAAGGGTGCTCTGGGAGTGCTGGCAGAAGTGAAAACCGCTTAAACGAAAATAACGATCAAAATCCACTATATCTCGACCACAACGTCATAAAAAGTTGATGAAAATGGAGACCAACTTGATTTGGCAGGTAAATCCAATAAAACTGACCTGGCATCAATATGGTTGGTAGTTATGAGAGATCTTTATATAATGTTTGTTATTAACTAATATACGTAGATCATTCAAGTGTGAGACTTTATGTAATTTGAAATAGGTCAACGGTAAGTCTTACGAATTTTCGACGTTTCTTTTTTACGTCAGGACTCCTGACGCAACTTTAAGATTTTTTACCCATCCCAAAAATTTAAAACTCTGATGTGCACAACGCCACTAAAGAAGTTTTCACTTCAAAAAATCATATCTCAGCTCCGTATCATGACAGAATCCTTGTACAAGTAATATTATCTCGTATTTTTAGGGTTTCGTAGCCTAAAGGCAAAAAACGAAATAGATTCGGCCAAACCGATGTATGTCACACCCTTTTTATTCCAAAACTATGAGGATTACACAGTTGAAACTTGGTACCCAACTAGCACACTAGTGGAAATAGCAGCCTATTTTGCAACTTTTAGCTGTACAATAGCGCTTTAGGGGTTCAGAAAGTGGTTTTAAGTTCTACTATTGCTTCCGTAACTGCTCATAGCTGTAAATGTCACTAGGGGTAGCAATAACTGAACCAAATGACACTCTAGGCTTTATAAGAGTTTATTTTTCAACCCATTTGCCGTCTATAGCTTAAAAAGAGAGTTAAAACATGTATGTTAAAGATTAAAGCTGCTAAAAAGCTACTATTGCTGCCGCTGTGCGCTTCCAAACTGCATAAAGACTTTAATTGCAGACTTTTTAACGGAACTGTATAAAAGATATATTTATCACTGTTCTGCCACTGAAAGATTCATTGCAGAAGTGATTTGTACTTTTACGCAGACTTAAGTAGCAATTTGATCGACTGTTTTACTAATAGCGACATTAAGGCTTCACAATAGAAGCAGGAGCGTAATGGACAATACCTACTCATTTGGATACATTCTGCTATTTTTATTGGAGAAATCACATTTTATAAAATATTTGAGCCAGGTTAAAAGAAATATGGATCTGACAGCATGGAAGTTCAATCTAAGAACTAGGATATCGCAAGATAGTAAGGGGGGGGGGGGGGGGGAGTTTATCAGAATATGCAGAAATTAAAAAAGACAACTGTGTGTGAGAATTCTGTAATTGAAATATTAAATAACACGTAAGTTTTTTTTACTTAATTACGTCAGAGTAATTAGTTAGGGTCCCGTAGATTTTGTTTTCTCAATTAGTAAACCATGTTTTCCCACGTAGATGGACAGATGCAATGTTCTTGTTTATTTTGTTGTTCATTATAAGCTTGAATTATTCATAAAGGCATTCTGAAAACATGGTAAGACATAATAAGACTAAGTGTTAAATAATTGAAAGGGAAAAATATAGAAGCCGCTACAAACGATTATCGTATTTTAGGGTTTTCAATGAGTTCTACGGATCTCTAAACAAATAACCATTAGTGTGGTTCGATACCTGCAGTAAGTACGGAATAAAAGTGATTGTAAAGACTTGAACTGCATTAGTGGTGCAGGTATTACTTGGACCTATAGAAGAGTGAAACTTAACGCTTTGACGCGCAGAGCAGAAGTATTAATGTTGAAGTTGCAAGTTAAAGCTGCTTCTCATAGACGCCATGTTTACAAGAATAATATTTATCATTACTTGAGAAATTTATAGGTTTTTATCACAATTTGTAGTAAAATATAACTTAATATAGAACCAGCAACTTACTAAATACAAATGTAATCAAGTATGTAATTTCAATATCGTTTAGGTATGTGATATAATAATTTTTATTTAATAATATTTAACATATTTTACAATATTCTGAGGTAATTATTGAGGCGCGTTAAAAATACTCCAATAATATCAACTATATGCACGATAAACTGATTTGCGTTTTTAGCCACTTGCATAATAAACAAAATATAGCTCAAAAACACTTACCTTCACTTCACTTATTATTTATTTGTATTCAGTAATGTGTGACTCAGGAACAACAGATATATTAATTAAATGAGACATAAGGTGAATTATCAGTGATCCTTAATCGTTCAGTTAAACCTGTCATTCATTCAATAAGCGCCACAAGAGCTTTAGTGTGGTGTTAATTATAAGTTGCAGCTCCTGTAATGCTTTTATGCCACTATTACGAAGTTCTAATGGAACTGTAGGTTGCAAAAAGTTGTGCCCCTTTGGCTGCAAAGCGGCTGCATAAGGTCTGCAGTGCACGCTCTGGCGCTTGAGCTTGGCGCCATTGGGAATAATCGGATTAGCTCCAAAGCTCTTAAGCAACCAGTTTGTGCTAGTTGGGTAGGAAGATGTATTCTGTAAACCGCTTTACGGTTTTTAGACAAAAAAAAATGAATTAAGGGGGGGCTCACCATACATGGAACTGACACTGTTTTTTTTTTATCAAACCTATACGTGTGGGGTATCTATAGATAGGTCTTTAAAAATTGCATTGATGTTTCTCAAACGATTTTTTTTTTCTCAAAGCTAACCGTTTGAAAGATATACACTTCCAAAGTGGTAAAATGTGTGTCCCGTCCCCCCCTCTAACTTTTAAAATAAGAAAGTGAAAAATAAAAAAAAATAAATGATGTAGATCGACTTATATAAAAACTTTTAACGAAAATTGCATATTTTCCAAAACGGAAATATAACTTTGTCATTCATACAAACACTGAAAAACAAACTTATTTACGAAAAATTATAATGGCATTTTGGCAATAATAATAATAGAAACTTTATTGCACACGATACAAAAACAAACACATACAGAGAAAATGTCAAAATAGAGGAACACACAAAGGCGGCCTTATAGCTACGTAGCAGTCTCTTCCAGGCAACCTTGAGAGACGAAACCCTTCATGTGCGAGTTCGACTCGCACTTGGCCGATTTTTTGGATTGCTTTTCCCATTTTTCCTTTTTTTTAAACATAAGAATTGTTTTCGTATTTTACTTGTTCTCCATTTGTTCCGTACCTAGTGAAGTTTATTGTTCCTAAGAACAATAAATTACTTTGAATGGGTTTGCATTTGATCAGACAGGATCCACGATGGAGCGAGCTAATCAAGAAGGTGCCTATTCCATTCACCCTTGCTTTGAAAGTGGTCGGGTTATGAGTTTTAACCGCCTCTGATTTCTAGTGGTACAACCACCGGTATCAGACCCAGGGGTCCCGGGTTCGATTCCCAGCGGGGGTACATATTGTATTCGGTTTGGTTGGTGGTAGGACTTGTTGTAAGTCCGCCTGGCTAGCTACCACTATCTTATCTAAATCTGACGCCTTAGCAACAATGTTTTCAGCATTGTTGTGTTCCGGCGGTTAAAGATAAGATAGCCAGTTCCTCAGTGATTGGGGATTTCGGGAGAGGCTCGCTTCCATCTTCAGCCTTATCAATACTTAACATCAGGAATGATGAAGGCTAAGTCTCCCCGTACTTCATAAAAAAGGATACTAGGAAACACAGACGCAGGGAGGGAGTTCCACTCTTTTGCTGGGTGCAATATAAGGCTGCGTTTTCATAGAAGCGGAGCTGAGCGGGGCTGCGCGGAGCTCAGCTAAGCGGGGCAGTGTAAAGTCTTCAGTGTTTCCATTGAAGCTGCGCAAAGATGAGTGATGCAGAGCTACGCTGTGTAGCTGGTTAAAGATGAGCCGAGCGAGGCTGAGCTAAGCTGTATTATAACTAGTTCAAGTTAAGCCGAGCGGGGCTGTGAATACATTTTGGTTGCAGTCAGCTCAACTCCGCATCGCTGTGCCTCGCTCAGCATGACAAAGCTCCGCTCTGCACAGCACGATATACATTTTAATATAATTCTTCTCAACTCAGCTGTTTGCACTGAAGCGGAGCGGAGATGAGATTTATTTATTTATTTATTTAACACACACATTACATCTATCATTACAGGAAAGTTCCTAATACAATAGTGTAGTCAGCGTTTACAATATTGTTGCATGCATTCAATTCACAATTCAAATAATAATAATAATCAATTCTTATCCTATAATTTATATCTATTTTAAAACATTCTGTACAATTTATTCAAATATTTTTCGTTATAATTACATTTAATTTAATTACATCAGGTCCTAAAAAATAAAATAATAATAAAATAAAAATTTAAAAAAAATCATTACAATTCAATATTAATCATTTTTATGAAATTTATTTATTTTATTTAATCATTTAAAAATATAAAACATAAAAAAAAACTTATATACTATTTTGTTGAACTGGTATACCGTGAAAAAGTTGGTACCATTTATCATAAAAACACTAGTTAACAAGTATCAAGGTTACTAATAACATAACACTTTCAAGGTTACTTTCTCGAATTCGCTCTTTGAAGATGTAAATAAATCATTTTTTTCGGCAACTGTATTAAGCGTGTGCAAAGTTCGCGTCAAAGGTGACTTGGCCAGCAGGTCGGTCCTGGCGCGGGGGACCGCGAGCAGCCGCGCCCGCCGCCGCCTCCATTTATTTGGCACGCACAAACCCAGCTGCTCCAATAGGTACGAGTTGGAGACAACACCTCTTAGCACCGTGATTACATAACGAGCGAGAGCCAAATCCCTCCTTGTTTCCAGTTTGTTGTATCCAACCATGCCCAAAACGAACAAGGTTGGATACAACAACGGATAGAAAGGATAAACTCCATACAGTTTCAGGTATAAGAACCTCGTAAACTTGTTTTGTATGCACTCCATCATCTGTTTATATTTCGATTCGTGTGGAGCCCATACTGCCGCGTTAAACTCCAGCTGACTTCGAATGAGTGCATTATATAGGGCCGATATTGCTTTTAAATTAGTAAAACCCGTCGATTGTCTTAGAATAAAACCTAAACGTTTATAAGCCTTTTTGCATATATCCGTTATGTGAATTTTAAAGTTTAATTCACTACTTAGACGCACGCCCAAATCTTTGACTGTCTCCGTCCTAAGAACTTTCGAGTTAATAATTTCGTAGTCGTAGTGAAGTGGCGCTCGGGCTCTGCTAAAAGATGTTACGAAGCATTTATTTAGATTGAACTCTAATTTATTTTTCCGACTCCACTCCACAACTCGATCAATATCTTTCTGTAAGCGATCACAATCCTTATCATCTTTGATCGCTAGTAGTAATTTAAGGTCGTCTGCGAAAAGTAAACAACGAGCTTCCCTGACAACTTCGTGCAGATCGTTGATCATAATTATGAAATTTAAAGGCCCTAAAGTGCTGCCTTGACCAACCCCCGTTCTGGTAAAATAGGAGTTTAATCCACGAATTGCATTCGGTCCGACATGTAGCTCGCAAAAAAATTTAATTTTACTTTAACTGCGTAGTGCAGCAGATGTGTGATTTGAGCAATATCATTGGTAAATTTTTGTAAGTCTCAGCTCAGCTCCGCGCAGCTCCGCGCAGCTCCGCTTCTATGGAAACGCAGGCTAAAAGATACTTTTCTATAACAGCTGCTTTTAGACAAGCTTTTTACCCCAGGTATGTCACCCAGTC
This sequence comes from Chrysoteuchia culmella, assembly GCA_910589605.1. Taxonomy (NCBI): domain Eukaryota; kingdom Metazoa; phylum Arthropoda; class Insecta; order Lepidoptera; family Crambidae; genus Chrysoteuchia; species Chrysoteuchia culmella. The sequence continues at coordinate 3,929,467 of OU342669.1, forward strand.
ATACCAAGAGACGTATTTTCCAAATTTTCAGGACTCTAAAATAAAAAAGTTATGACTGTAATATTATTATAACCTTATTTCGAAAAAGAAACTTAAACTTGAGCAGATATCGGAAATAACGACAGTATCACGTGATAAACACCCAGAAACGGAAAAATACAATACATTCATGACCTAAATATTTGTCCTGATTGAGGATCTCAGTCTTCTTTATCAGCCAATGCCATTCCTAATCCTTACTAATATTATAAATGCGAATGTGTGTTCAAACCTTTCCAATAACCAATACGCATTCAAGAGGGGAGCGTTATTGCTAGGTTTCGTCTTATTGGGTTGGAAGTCATGGTCCACAAGAGCGAAGTCATTCTGTTTCATGGGCACATATCAGGGTAGTAGGTCTTATTTAATCCCATTTAAAATTTAGGGGCTGGTGTTGGATAGTCATTTAGAGAAAATTTACTCCCAATTCCCAAACAAAGTTGCTGATAGCTCACAATCTTGCTCCATAAAAGTATGGCTAAATTACTGAAACGCCCATTCCCTCGATAAAAATGATTTGCCATATCTTCTTAAAGCCTACAAAGTTCCTCAGTAGCAGTCAGAAAGTAGTAAAGCAAAATTACTTAAACGCCATACCTTTCCCGATTGACGTAATCAAAATTACTTATCTTAGATTATCTCTAATCACAAGAAGAGCAAAAATACTAAGACTGCATCGATAAAAAAAAAGCAGAAAATCAATTTTACTTAGAAAGACAATTGTGAATTTATAGGAATTAAATATGACTTAAACGTCACTCGTTAAAAAAAGACCGAAAAATGTGTCGCTTCAGTAATTAGCAAACAAAGAAAACCGCCTTTTTATCGGTTACTGAAGCGCCACAAAAGTGCTCTGATTAGAATGATACCTAGATAGATCGACGCAGAAAAAATCGCTGATTCCGAATATATATATAACTCATTTTGGCCAAATTGGCGTTTAAGTAATTTTGCCTTTCCACTGACGATATGTTAAGACCAAAAGTCAAAGTCAAAGTCAAAGTCAAAAGTATTTATTTGCAGAGAATAGGTACACAAGATGTTATTTAAGGTTAGACACACTATTCAGTTAATAAACATTAACATGCAAACTTAACAATAATTTAAAAAATCGTTCAAGCTGTAAAAACATTTTTGTACTAGCCATTCACGTAACTTTCTGGTCATTAGTGTTTTAGGTCCATGCTTAAATTGGCTAGGGATTTTGTTATAGACTCTAACGCACGTGCAGTAACAACTCTTTTGACAAGCAGAAGTTCTTGGGCGAAAATCCAAAGCAAGTCTATGGCAGTCACCAGATTTGTAACAACTGTACCTAACCGTGCTATAGTTTTATATCAAAAAGTCCATACTTTTTCCGAGTAGCGCCTTAAGGCTTATACGATATGTTATATTTAATCCTGTCCTTTTATAGCTTAAAATTAAGCGATAAAAAGTCAACTTGAATTTCCCAATTCAGAAACCTACCTTAAATATAGAGTACTTTTATTTAATTATTAAGAATTGCTACTCATATTTACCTAGGCGCTTTATTTTCATGGCTACCTGTGAAAATAAGGTTAAAAACAAAATGTTTATTTGTAATTCCGCTAGTAATTAAGTACTCCGTTTAATGGCATTCGACGTAAGCTTCCATGTTAAAAAGAAAAGAGAAAATAAATTAATAATAAACATATAAACATACTACACCACCTTATACTAACTATAACAAGAAAACGCCGTCCAACTCGCAGCCGCGTGGCATAGTACCGAGAACACTGGCGCTGTTGCCCCGCTGAATACATAGAATCAGCCGCTGGGCAAGATAGGCACCAGCTCTCGGGTCTCCTGAGGCGTGGACCAGTCTTGTGGAGATATCTTTCATAAACTTTTTTGTGTCCGACGCCCAAGGGCCCTTTGTCTCTACTGCAAGCGCCGCAAACTCGTGGCTTACTGAGAGCGACGCATACTTGCGGCGCTTGAGGAATTGAGATTGCTACGCCGCGGCTCCAGCCCTTGAGGACGTACCACGTATATGGGAAGGACCTAAGGTGTCTACACAGGTTGCATCCCATACCAAGGTACGCCCCAAGCACCAGGGCACTAACGTCGCACCATCGGGTCTTTTACCATTATCCCTGAATAAACCACAGGGTTCCAGAGATGATGGGATCGAAACAGTGCCAAGGGCACGCTTAACTATATCGTTCATCGCACCATGCCGATAGGCACGACCTGCGCTCTTGACGCAAGTGAGCCCATGGTGTCCGAACTGGTCCACATCTTTGCCACACGGACAGTGATGAGGTTCGCACAGCTTAGCATCTAAGCGTAAACAAATGGAGATGCGAAGGGTAGCGGGATCGAGGATGGTACCTAGGTTGTGGGAGGGAAGAGCGTAGAGCCAATGTCCGGATTCTTTTTCCGAGTAGTAATTAAGTGAATTATTTTTAGGTAAATCTGGATAACTGAATTAATGCAATTGAATATGGAATGGTTTAAAATCTTATTTTTAACCGACTTCAAAAAAAAGGAGGAGGTTCTCAATTCGACGGAATCTTTTTTTATTGTTATACAACGAAAAGTTTGACGTGTTCCATTGTGTGGTCTGAAACCGCTAAATATATTTCGTTCAAACCAATTTTAATTGAATGTTTTTATAAAGATCTACAGCATATATTTATTTTTTATTTTTTACATTCTTATTTTAAAAGTTTTTTACCACTTTTGGAAGTGTATCTTTTAAACGTTTGACTTTGAGATAAAACAGGTTTAGGTACCTCAATGTAATTTTTAAAACCTATCTATAGATACCCCACACGTACCTATAGGTTTGATGAAAAAAAAATTTCACTTCACACGCTCGGAAATTATAATACTCCGTTTCGGTTTTATTATATTATTTTAGTTCATTGAATCATAAAAAACAATAACAATAAAATTAAACTATTTGTTATAAGATTTTTATATTAGGCTGGGTGAGATTTCACAACATATGATTAAATTTCGGAACGTGACATAAACCTTTATTTATAAAATGTCTTTGTTTTGTACCTCATGTCAATGTCAACATTAACCGAATCGTTTTTATTGTTATTTCAAGTAACAATATATTCCTACTTCAAATAACTTAAATATTATTGAAAGAGTTATTTGAGTTTTTGTATTTTACGTTATCGTGGTAATGCCACGCTGCAAGAAGGAATGACTTACGGCAATAATACTTCCTTTTTTAATATTTTAGTTTTTTATATCATTAAAACAACTAGAATAAGGTATATTTAGATTAACTTAATATTTAAAGAATCTTGTACCGGAAGTTGACCGCGTAAACAACCATAAAATGTTCCTCGCTGTTGTGAGGTGAAAAATTGTGTGTTGCGCTCGGCAGAAAAGTTTTTAGCTTCGCTCAGGATTCAATCTTTGAATTCTAGAATTCTAGAATCCTTCACTTGCTCAGATTTCAATAGAGGTAACTCGCCGCTAATGACCAACTTACCAGCCTTGCATAACAAATAACTATTTCAGTTTCAGTTCCATGTATGGGAAGCCCAACTCATAAATATATTTTTTTTTATTTTTGTACAAAAACCGTAAAATGTGGCAATTTATTTTTGTGCAAAAAAAATACAGTGTCTGTGACATACGGACGGACAGACAGACATGATAAATGTATAAGGGTTCCGTTTTTTGCCATTAAGCTACGGAACCCTAACAAGTTCTAGTTTTGTTTTTCCAAGTATTCCGTAGTTAGTTTAGCGCCATCTATTGAGAACCATGATAATCATTTTGCAACGTATGTTTTGGTAGTGTGGCGTGCTGGATGGGTAGGTGACGCTAGGTTTTTTTCTTTGCAATTCACTTTTACCAAAACTATTTTATTTCCAGACTGTATGGGAAAATAAAGTTAGGTTTATTTGAAATCATGTCTGGTACTTGAGTGATTTGTTTTAATTAAAGAAAATTAGGAACAAAAGCGGAGTTGGTACCTAACTGAACCCTTACGGTGACATTCTTTCGTACAACTTCTTGGTAGGTAATTTTGTTTGATAATTTATAAATCAGTAATTTTGTGAATTAATTATTTTAAACAGTCATTTGTTTAGATCGTCATTATCATAACTTTAGCCTGTGAACCTTAGAACGAGGTACGAACATAGTAGGTATTTTTTGAATGTGCAATTTAAGAAATCTTTAGTTCTTAAGTGTTATGAATCGGATCACTTCCACTTATGATACCTACTTAGTAGGTATTTTTACAAGTAAAGTACGTAATAATAACTTGAAGACAAAATAAAAATTGTTCGCGGTTCGCGGAGTGCGTTGACCCTAGTTGCCGCACACAGCAGATGGTGCGTTTGTTCACGTCATGCTCCCTGGCAACCCCATTAATGTTTGTCCTATTTTTAATTTCATAAACCTATTGTACGCAATCTGTACCTACCCAATCTGTACATACTTAAAAAAAGCGTACTCTAATAATTTTTAGGGTACAGGCAAAGGAAAATGCACTCAAATGTAGGCTTAAAGCTCACGTAAAAACTTACTAAATAAGCTACAAGAGGTTCAAAAAAATTGTACTCTTGTTTTTAACGTTGTGTTTTTTCAAAACAACGTTTAATTTTAATATTTCTTTATATTGCATCTTATTTATTTAATCACAATCATTTATTATTATATTTCAATAATTTCCTTTTTTTATATTTATTTCGTACATGCAACCTAATTTCATCCATACTCTTTTTTCAAATTATCAACCTCATTGTATAAAACTCCTTGGTATTGTAATATTTGAAATAAGTTTTAAATCATATTCGACCTCATTTAAAAATATTCAAGTATTCTACCTATCCTTTTCACACACACTCTTATTATCATTCATCCTTTTTACTAATTTCTTTTTTTCTAGCGATGGCCTTTTTCGTCGTTTTCCCGCGTTTTCGTGCCGCGCTTTGAAAAGATTTTCACTTTTTCACTGCACGAGGCCAGATATTACTGTGCATTTTAGAATTGAAAATTTTGTTTTTCCTTTTTAAATATCTAACACTTTTTATTGGTAAGTATTTGAAAAGTATAAATACAATTTTTATTTAAGTTTTTACAAAATTTGTGTATTTCTTTTTTTTTTTGTTTGATATCTTTCAGCTTCATCTTCATCTTCATACACGTTATGAAGTTACTTGGACTTGGAGATTTCTTGGAGGAACCAACGATACAAATTCATTTAATTAATATAATATTGAAAAATTAAAGGGTAGGTATAGGTATTTCTATATTTTTTTTTCCTATGTATTATATCGATATATTTTTTATACTTAGTTGATTTAACTAACGCCTTCTTTTTTCCCGTACTTTTCAGGAGGGAAGAGGAGGGACCGACCCACCCACTCGTTTATCGAGATCCATTCATATATTCATTTATAATCGATTGATATCTATAATACAAGTTGCCTAATTTCCTAAGCTGCGTCTGAAAACGGTCTGCGAAGTTCTGAGTTCCGGTCCTGATCCTGTCGACCTGACTTTAAACAAGTAAGGGCGTTCCTATTTTTATACTTTAAGTGGCGAGGAGATGTGACTTCGGGCGGCTATATCTATTTTCCACCGTTCCCTACGACCAACGCGACTTCGGCAGCGATCATTGTATTACCATATAATAGACTACGATTTAGTATAAATAGTTTTTAATGATTTGAACTAATAATCTATCAGTATTTTTCATTTTAAGAGAGCAAAAGATTAAGGTAACCACCCCATAATTGTTTTTATCAAATTTTAGGTTTATATTTTAAGTTACATACATCTTCATTGTTTTTTTATATACTCTTGCCAAATTAAAACTCTGTTTTATTTGAAATCTGCTCACTCTGTTCCCCGTACCTTAACCGGGCCGGGAAACAGTCCTGGACCTCTATTTTTGAATCACTCGTCGCGCAAGTGGCGAGACGAACGAGAAGGAGGCAATCAGGCGATTAGCGACCTTGCATGCGTGGATATAGCACGCTTTTCGCTTTGCCCCTCGCGCGCTCGCGTTGGGGGGCGGTACTACAGGCGAAAGAAGCTATGTATAACTCGTAGGAGGATTAGATAAATAGAATTTCGCAATAAAAACGATATATCTGATTATCCTGCGACATATATACGGGCAAGCTCGCTTTTACGGAATACGGAAATCAGAAGGAACCAACGTCGCACGAAAATCAGTGGAATCCTCGAGACGAGTGAATCAAAAATAGAGCTCCAGACAATGACTTGTTAAATTGAAAAACAAAGACAAATATAAATAAATAAATATTTGCATACAATCACACCAATTATCTAGCCCACGTTAAGTTTCATTAAGAATTATAACTTTTTAATTTTGCATTTTACAATGCTATTTTTATGAAACAGCCATCTTAATCGATAGTCAAACATCTGTAAAGATGTTTCTTTCGAATGCGAGGATATTTCTCTCATTGATGAAGCGACGGTGGCCAACCCCGTAGAACGGTGAATATACTAGAAAAATTCGACGTGTCCTCATAGGTCTCTGTAGCATAATTGGTTAGTGCATTGGGCCGGACTCCCAAGGATGCGGGTTCGAATCCCGTAAGGGCGACATGAGACTAGTTGCTTTTTTCTAGTATATTTTCTTGTTAAATATTTATCACGACTGATAATGTCGAAGATTTGCAACAATTTGAAAAAGGGAAAATACCTGAAATATCAACAATTTCAACGTCAAATGTTTGCTACAAAGATAAAATTAATCTCAAAAGAGATAATATAATAGGCACTTGATAACTATAGCATTCAAACTTTGCATGTAAAAGGCAATCAATATTCCATTTTCATTCATCCTACTTAATAATATAAATGCGAAAGTGTGTCAGTTTGTTTGTTTGTACCTCTTTTACGCAAAAACTACTGAACGGATTTGTATGTTTAATATTAGCTTATATTCCAAATTCTTGTCGGGTCACGGTAGTGACCCCGCCAAGATTTGACCAATAATATTGCTGATGCTTTAAAATATCTACCGTAGTGTAGTTATTACTTTCCTTTGTGTCAATATCTATGAATATTACAAACGACAATGATAGATACGGATAATGATGGGACAAATACGTGGTTTTCGTTTTCGTTATGGGTCTTCTAGTACCCTGTATATAATGTACTTACTTATTTAGTTATCCATCCGCTATCCATATCATATCGTAACCGACAAGCAACGCCTTGAAGTTACAAATAGTCGCTGATAATCTTTAGAGCTTGTAGCAAAATAACACTAATCGGTGGATTTGATAAAGTTAATAATTATAATAGGTATTTGAAGGCCGTATCTATCATTGTCGTTTGTAATATTCATAGATATTGACACAAAGGAAAGTAATAACTACACTACGGTAGATATTTTAAAGCATCAGCAATATTATTGGTCAAATCTTGGCGGGGACACTACCGTATATGATATGCCGTCTTAGGTTAGGCCACGCATGTACCCCCGTTTTTTTGGCCAAAATCAGGACTAGGGATTCTTCACTTTGCGAATGCGGTCTAGACGAAGGAACGGCTGACCACATTTTCTTTAACTGCCCTAAATATCCCACCTCCTTGTATGATATCCTCCCTAAATGTATCCCCAAGCCTACAAATTTAAAAGCTGTCCTCAGCCATGTTAAATCCCCATGTATTGAAATCCTTTGTGATTTTATATCCACTAATAATATAAGATTATAATATAGCTTATTTATATATTCTGTACACGTTACTTACTAACCGGTCTTAAGTTTATTGTGTTGTCCCCTTTATAGAATTATCAACAGCTGGATCTACAGCCTCTAAATAAAAAATTTGGCCACCTCTATACTTCTTCACGAAATTCTCACGAGACGCCTTGAAGAAGCAGAGTTTGTAGAAAGAAAATTATTACTCAGCCGAAAAACTGGATACTGGCGAAATCCAAAAGGGCACCGCCATTATATAAAAAGAAGAAGAAGAAGAAGATACAAGTTGATACTGTTTCAAGTTTGATACATTTTTATAAAAAAAAACTGATTAAAGTAAAATACGAAAAATAATGAAAGCTATGTTGTGCCTTAAGAATAATTATATTTTAGATATATTAGTAAAAAAAGTAATATATCAACAATTTTTTAACGAAAATGTATAAAAATAACATTGTATTACGAAATTCAAAAAGATTCTTCAAATGTTTACTAATAAGTATTTTTGAAGTAAAAACTACTTTAGCGGCGTTGTGCACATCAGAGTTTTGGGTAAAAAAATGTTAAAGTCGGCCACGTGACCCTGATCGAAAGCTCGTAAGACCATTTACCGTTGACCAATTTCAAATTACATGAAGTCTCACACTTGAAAGATCTACGTATATTAGTTAATAATACAACCATTATATAAAGATCTCTCATTACTATCAAATTTCATATTGATTCCAGTTCAGTTTTAATTTCAAGGGAGGAATATTCTTTCCTTTCATTACAACGCCATCTAGATATAGTTACCACTAAGTTTTTGATACTTGGATGACATTGAGTTGATGCCTTCAGAGAATTAGACTTTCATACTACGGTACCACATGGCGTTTATTATTGTAGATTCATTATTCATAAATAACTATTGTATTTGTAATTAAATTAATTATTTCAAAGTTTTTATTATTTGTTATTATTTTAAGCGGTTTGCAATCCGTTGTTTTTTTATTTGCTTTAAACAGTGTGACAAGGATACATACTACGTACTGTTGCATGTAAATTGGTAATCATCTTCTACGCGATGATTATCTATGCTCGTAAGCTCGTATAATAAGAATCGAACTACACAAGGTAATGATAAATTTTGAATAGAAAAATATTGGAAAAATAAACAACTCGGCCACAAATGAATTCTCAGATGGGACTCGAGTAGTTCAAGTCTCGGTAGCTCAGTGGTTAGAGCATTGGAACGGATTTCCAAAGGTCGTGGGTTCGAGCCCCATCTGAGAATTTACTTGTGTCCGAGTTGTTTTATCCAATATTTTTCTATTTAAAATTTATCACAAGTATTAAAATCGCATTTAAAAATGCAAAAAAAATATTTATACACAATGTAAGTTGGTTTAAAATTCTTAATTTTTGCAAATAAGACTTACCAAAAAAATTGTGTCCAGAGTGGAGATCTCGGTATCCTAGCTTACAGGCCTCGATCTAGTTTAGGTACCAGTCTCCTTACAAAAATAAGTTTTTTTTGTTACTGGTATTGTGTAGCAAGAGTATTTGTAATGAGATTTTTTTATTATTTAGGTATTTACCTATGTCATTATATTGCCATCAAGCCAGTTGCAAAGTGAACAAAAAGCTTTCATGTCATATTCTCTGATTTGTGTTTTTTTTGTGGTCTAGCTCACAAAACATTAAAACCTCTTACCTTGTTCTGTGGTCTAGCTTACCTTCGAATCATTTCGACCCCACGTTACTGGTACAGCCTACTTTATTTTAGTCAACTGGTAAAATCAAAGAGAAAAGTTTTGGCTAAAAGTATAATTAAATTTACAAAAATAATGCTTACTAAACTATTGAAATCTTAAAACTATAATATTCAATTGTAATACCTTTGGAAACCCTTACTTTTACAAGCTCGTTATTTAGTTGAAATGTTACAAAAAGTGTAATACATAATTATAATATAATCATTATAATAAACACGTCGCTGTCATTAGCATAGAAAATTAATAAATGCAAATGGTAAAAATATAAAAACTTAAACAAGTACAAAAACAACAAACGATTATTTTATAAACTTATTAAATATGACAAGGAAATTATTAATTACTGTCATTAGCATAAAAAAATTATTAAAGCGAACGGTCAAATTATAAACACTTAAAACACTACAACAACAACCAACAACAAACAATAATTATCTTAAGTTAATAAATATCACAAGGAAACTCTTAATTAGGCACTGTCATTATCGTACAAAATTAATTGAGGCGAATGGTAAAGATATAAAAACTAGAAACAACTTCAACAACAAACAATACATTTTGTTATCTTATCAAATATCACGAGGAAAATCTTACACATATTTGCACCAAAATTAAAGAATCACCTAAGGTTAGTCTAATCTTTCTTAATAAAAAAAATGTTTGCTCTAACCATAATGACGTTCTTAAAATCCACTAAGAAAATGAGAAAACAAGTATTTTTTTTGTTACGATTTTTAAATTTTTGCATTTTTCAATGCTATTTTTATACTTATAATAAATTTTAAATAGAAAAATATTGGAAAAAGACAACTCGGCCACAAGTGAATTCTCAGATGGGACTCGAACCATCGAGACTTGTCTCCTTTGGATATCCGGTCCAATGCTCTAACCTCAGTAGCTCAGTGGTTAGAGCATTGGACCGGATATCCAAAGGAGACAAGTCTCGGTAGCTCAGTGGTTAGAGCATTAGACCGGATATCCAAAGGTCGTGGGTTCGAGTCCCATCTGAGAATTCACTTGTGGCCAAGTTGACTTTTCCAATATTTTTCTAGTTAAAATTTATTATATTCTATTTAAGATTATAGGTATTCTTAGTGGCTATATGTAAACATCGGATACTCGGCACACATACAAATAACAAACTTGAAAACATTTATGGAAATAAGATTTAAAAAAATGTATGTTATTTAAAAAAATATAAGTTATAATTGATTAGGTTGTAATAATTTCAAACAATCGCTTATTAATTAAATACCAATAAAGGCCAGCCGAAACAATTCCAACTGAGATAAGGTTGAGGTTATTAAATAGACACAACGGCAAAATTGACGACCTGTTTGGCGCAGGGGTACTAACCCCACATTCTGCGCCAGAGGTCCCGGGTTCGATCCCCGGACAAGACAAATATTTGTGTGCATGAATATGTCTATTTGTCTTGGTCTGGGTGTTTAATATGTATATTGTGTATGTATTTACAAAAAAAAAGTATATAAGTATGTTTATCCGTTATCTAGTATCCATAACACAAGTTCTTCATGATACATAACATGGGCTAGATAATTGGTGTGATTGTATGGAAATATTTATTTATTTATTTATTATTATTATTATTATAAAACGACAATAAGCACAGTCACACACCCCAAAAAAGTCTTACGGGTCCTATATCGAGCGCCAATAGCTTAAAAGCTATTCTTTATATTAATGTTTTAAAATAGATAAGAATATCCCTAGGCGATTCTTAGTTTAGTGCAAATGGATGTTAATTACTGTCATTAGCATACAAAATTATTGAGGCGAATGGTAAAATAATAAAAAATTAAACAACAACAAACAATTATTATTACCAACGACGGTACGGAGACAGTATTGTTTGTGGTGAGAGGTTGTTTGTTTGTTTGTCAAGTCTTAATTACTGTCATTAGCATACAAAGTTAATATGCGAATGGTTCAATAATAAAGACTTAAGCAACTACAACAACAACCAACAATTATTTTATTATCTTAGACTTACATATTTCACAAGGAAAAGTCTCAATTAACTAGGCATCGGATTCTATGTACTAAAACTATGGCAAAATATGCATAAGCAAATGATAATAATATTAATAAAATCTTTTTGATAAAAATCTCACAAATAACTAGTAATTAGATTTCACTGGCATATGCCTGTGTCAGGCTCAGGGGGCACCGCTCAGTCCCTGATTACAATCAAAGACAATAAGTCTTTGATTTTAAAACTTAAAAGTTACTAAAATATCAACAAGAGATCACAACAAAATTCTCGAATATTAAAATATGTTTGTGTGTGTTGTGTAAAAGCGTGTGGACTTTTTTTCTTTAATGTAAATACTAATATAATAATAAAAATAGTTTTTGGACTTAAAACTAGATTTTGCATAATTTGAACACAATCATGGAATAGATTTTATTGTATATTACCCCTTTGGAGTAGGCCTTTTGAGTGCATATTACACTTTATTTTAAATATTCTTAGTTAAAGATATCTGTATATGTCGCAGGATAATTAGATAAATCGATTTTTTGCGAAAATCCTAGGGATATTGCGAAAACACGGATAATTAGACAATGGTGTTGTCATTTTCTCAATCCTACTGAAAAAAAGATAAAACGGGCTGCCTTAGTAAGACTGCGAAAAGAATCGCTGGCTATTATGAAATAAGAACACTGATTGGCTGATCGGTTCATCCAAAACAACATATTCTCTGATTGGTTGACGACTTGACGTTTCAAATGTCAATCAATTCTTTCACGTGTAGTAAACTTTCTGTGAACGAATCAGAACAAGAGTTTAGCAAGAAAGTAAAAATTAAGCCAATCAAGTTGAGAATATGCAATGTTACTAAAGCAACCCGTATTTTTGCAAAAACCATAACTTTTTTTAGTAAGACTGAGAAATGTCAACATCATTGTCTAATTTTGCAATATCCCTAGGATCTTTGCGAAAATTCTATTTATCAAATCATTCTACGATATATACAATACTATATGAAAGCTATAAAATATATGAATATGAATCCAATGTCTAATCCTAGCATTGTACAATGTTGCGCATATAACTATGAATAATAAAATAACACAGATTAAGATCACATTAACTCAAAGAAAGACATCATAAATTACTTACATTTTGAGTTAAAGGGGTTTTGGAGAAAGAAAAATATCAGGGGGTTTAGACAAAGAAACAATTTAAAAACGATAGAAGATAATAAAATGAAGGTACAATGGGATTCACATGAGCGTTTAATCACATCATCAAATTGTCATGCCGTGCTATTCTGATGCTATGGCCTTTCCTGCGCCTATCGTCCCGCTAGTTGATTATCTAACTCTGTTGCTAACAGATTTTAATTGAAATTGATGAACGTGCAGTACATTGCTGCTTTAGTAAGCTATTTGTCACATTCATTTTTACTAAAGCAGCAACGTGACTGCACTTTCAATCAAACGTTGATAGAAACAAGTTAGATAATCAGGGGGCTGATCTATCGGGCCGATCTATTGCGCCGATACGTACGATAGACGTCATAGGCAAGATAATGCTGCGGCCGTCTGCATTTGCGCCTATCGTCCCGAAAATTTACCGATAGATCGTACGATAGAACCAAGCCATGCAACTTCTCAAGGGCAACCTATTTGACGAGTCAGAAAAATACTGGTTAAATCATCCAGAATTAGTACACGCCAAATCGGCACACGGCACGGCAACTCACAAAAGTAAACAGCTGAATGTCTAGAGCTCAGTAAACATAGCCAGAGCCTTAACTGGACACTGAAATCTAAACAGGCATCAATTTCACATGAAATTGAGTGACACACGTTTGCCGTCACTGCGGTTTGGAGAGAAAAACACCCAAACATCTCCTATGTAACTGCGGATCCCTAATTTACAAACGTCGACATATAATTCGGCCAGAGGAATTAAAATCTCTCAGAGCAAGGTAGATTTTAGACTTCCAGGAGGCCGCCAGACTGAAAGAATACTATAACTAGGTGGCGAGTTACAATAGAACTTTTAGGTCGCAGTGACTACAGTTTCGACTGGACCTGCATAGCCCCTATATCCCACAAATAATGATGATAGCACGCATTGCCCGTAGCTTCGGGGCGATACACGCAGTTGCGGCTGTAGCATATAAAGTACTTTCGAATTCGCAGGTGAAATGTGAGTTTTGTCATTTATAAAAATGATTTTGCAAAAGTACTTATCAGAATAGCAAGGCGGCTCAGAGATATTGTTTCGCTGCAAAAATACGTTCTTTGTCTAAGCTCCGATTTATCAACTTGACTGTATTTTATTTATGAGTTATAAACACTGCTTTGACTAGGTATTTGACCGAAATAGACCGAAATAGGGCTCCTAAATGGTCTATGTGTTTTGTCGACTTTTTATTCTTTTTTTTCTTTCAGTCTCGATCCTTTATATCCCCATGGTACTGTATACACTTCACCGGACAATATCTCTCTTTGAGGGTCGTTAGGAAAGAGTACAATTCTTCTAACAACCTGCTTGTATACATCAAAGTCTACTGCTTTTATTCGACTATACATTTTATACAACGAACTCCTATTATCAACACAATTTTTGTAATCGCTTACTTTAAAATTATCTCTGACATATGCAGGTACTCTAGCAGCTTTAATTATGGTTTCAAAATTTACTCCATTCCATTTATTGTACGCATACACTTTTGGCTGGAGACCAACAAATTCGTACATGATTGCCCCATTCAGTTCGTCTTTAAAGTATCCAGGCTCCTTGTGATTACTTAGCGGTATATCGAAAATATTATTTTTGGCATATTCGCTAGTGTCGAATCCTGTACCCAATTGGTGAGTTACCTCGGTATCAGTAACATGCGTTTTAACAAATTCATAGCAATTATTTTTAAATTGATAAATTAATGAATCAGTATCGGTGTAAAGTAACTGCAAGTTTTCCTGATATTTTCTCATAAAATTGTAGTGGAATTTGTACATGTGTGATTTAGCTAGATCCAAAATACAGAACCCAGCGTAAATAGGTGTTTTAAATAGCAGATTTGTTTTCTGGAACTCTACTGCGACCGTTGATTCTGAGCATATGGCATAACCAGAACAGTCAGGACGGGCTATAGCGCTGTTAGCTCCCGGTTTATTGTTTACATTATCAAACTGATGGAACAAATTAATTATTCCACTGTTATCTGGATTTTCCATTGTCTTCCCATATATTGTATTGTTTAATAACTTAAAAAAGTTTTGATCGCATTTACTTTTAGCTTCCTTACGATTATTAGTATTAAATTCGATATAATTTTTGAGCCATGGCTTTTGTTGGAACTGTAGAACGCGATGAGTTTTTTCAATCTTTAGACCCTTCTCCACGCAAAGAGCTAAGTATGAATGATGGATGACGTACCGCGTTTTTTGATCAAAGTCGGCTACGAGAAATTCATTATCAGCACCGTAGACGTTCTTCTTTTTAGGACAGAAAGGTAAGTCTGAGTGTTCGTCGTGAAGTTCAATTGGATATGAAAGGTCTACTTCCAGAATATAGCCAACATCAGAATCTGCGGGGACATTGTAGTAGACAGCGATGTCGACATCGATGTCAACCCACCTTAATTCTCCATATGGCAAATACTGGGACATTACAAATCCTCCTAAATTATTAGCGTCTAGGTACATAATGTAAGATTCCTCTTCTCCTTCTTTTTGTAACGATTCCGGCAAGTACTTATTATTGGCGACCGCATACCTTTTATTACATTGCACGAACCCCCCTCTTATACCTTTTTTAACAAAAGTTATCATTTCAATATCTGATAAAAGTTTTGGCTTTGCATCCGTCTTTTTAAACATCGCGTCCATACTGAATGCGGCGATTGACGAATAATGTGCTGGGTCTAGGTCATAGTTCTTGCTGCAGAAATCTCTCAAATTTTCAATGATATTTGCTACTTGGAAAATGTTAGATCTTATAAATACATCCAGGTAATCACCAATGTTTTCACACTGGAAACTTTTCCAAACCTCTTGAGCATGTTTGTTAAGCTTATCATTATCATCTCGTTCAGTTGCAATGGTGGGTAGTGAAGTTTCCATTAAGTAATCTTTTGATTTAGCATAATGATGGGGAAATATGAGTTCATCGGTCAACATCTTGCTTTGTTCGTTAAACCTTTCTTCGAATAATAATGGCATATTTTTAAAGCCAACTTCTTTTAAGCTTTCTGCTGCTTCTTTAAGAGGTTCTCTAACAAAATTAGCAAATTCAAGAAATTTCACAAAAGCGTAACGTTTTCCATCCCTACTGTATAATTTCTTTTGAATAGCAAAATATTTTTCTAGTCTTGAAAGATAAGAATCAAAGTTTCCATATTGGATGAGATAATTACCGAACTTTTCCAAGTTTATCAGAATCACAGGTATATTTTGAATAATATCCTTTGGATATTTTTTTTTATATTCAGCCCATTGTTCTTGTAGATCGTTGAATAGGTTTTCAGTGAAACTGCGAATGCATTCGTCCAATTCAACGGCTGGTAGGCAGTTTGTTCCTACTCTGCAAAAATCATCATCGACGCATTTTATATAATAACCATACCTAAGGGGTAAGTCTTTCTGAATGTTTGCTATCCAAACTCGGTTTGGTCTTCTTTCTTTTGTTTGATGATCGTTCTCATCAAATAGTGATTCAAAATGGGCATAAACTACGAATGGTAATTTTTTTGAATATTTATCATTACTAAATTCAATTGTGTCTTTATCCGGAGTTTTGATTTTAAGTTTCAGACATTCTTCAGTTTGGTGGTTTTCAAAGTTTCTTTCTTCAAAATAACCGAAGCAACCATCACAAAATTGACGCCTTTCTGGTGTTAATGGGTATTCAATATTGAAGTCTTTGTAGCTATAGTGGTATGTTCCATTTCTTTCACTAAGTAGTAGGTTGATGTGCAACTTTTTGCGGGTCTGAGTGTGATAGACAGGGCCTTCTATTTCCTCTATCTGATTTTGTCTTTCACTCTTCTTTTTCACTATTTTCTTTGTGTACACGTTGATACTGAATTTGTTATTTTCTTCAATGAGCGGTATGTCATCCAACTGGACTGGGAGAGCAATACCGTTCATTTGCTTAACAACTGACGATATCAAACTCATGTTATCATCCAATTGTATATCTTGAACATTAACCTCATGAATATACAAGTATAAATAATGGAAATGTGTAGAACATTCAGGATAATCGTTGATGGATTCATATTTATCAAATTTCCATTGAATGTGGCTAATTAAAGTTTCAAGAGTTGTGTCGATACTCGATTTGAAATCGAATGGGCTCAGCACTCTTGTAGCTTTAAAACTGAGCGTTTTATAATCGTATTCATCTAGTAATCCTTCAAGTTTTAAAGTTGCCTGGACAGTCCGGTGTTCATTTAAAGCTTCTTTCAAAAAGCTTGCTATGGTACTACGTGTTTCCTTAAGTATAGCTCGTACTTTTATTTTATTCTTCTTTTTTGGCTGCTTTACGTTGCACAGATCTATTCTGTAAGAGCGGATCTTACCACCAAAAGCTTTCTTAATCTCTACATGATGTCGTTGATTTGTCCCGTTGCTGGCCATTTCTGGACCATAATCCTCAAGCAGTATGTAGCTGCAACAAATCAATTGAATTACAGTATGTTTTGGATTTTTTGTTATCTGTCATACAACCCGATTGTTCCCGCCAGGGGCGTAACGTACTGACTCATTCTCTCATTCACGCGTTCAAACGTTCATTCGAACAGCACAAGAGTGTATTGTATTGCTTTGACCCGCGCACGCGACGTATACTGAATTACGTTCTACTACCTTTCTCAAGTCTAGATATCTCTCTCTCTACTATCCCGGCCGGTGACTAAGTTTATTTAGCGTGGGTGAAATCCCCATCAGTGCGTGAGTGACATTCTTCAGATCAGTGCGCGTTTTCGTCAGCTCATCAATTCCGAATCTCAACCAGCTCATAGTCATCTCATTCCACGATCAAAGAACCGTGTGACTACCAGCGCATTGACGAGTTCTCCGTCCAATCATATCACGTAAGTCACCAATCCTCATACTTTCCACTTATTCCTCATCTCATAGCCGCGTGTGACTGCACTGCCGTCACACCGATCCCATCGCCGAATAAAACCGTGTAAGTAGGTACAGTCGGGAATCTTTCCGGTAGGCCAGTACGTACAGTTTGTTTAGGAAGCATATTTATTTCAAAAAGTAATTTTATAGAAAACTTCAAATAGAACTTTATTATGTACTTATTTATGTACTCATTTGAATAATATATTATTTCTTACGAAAAAACTGTACTGGCCTACCAGAAATTTCTCCGACTGTACGATAAAACAGTAAAACGGACTGCTGTGTGAACGTGCGCAATCAATTACATATTGGGTGTTAACATAACAGACCCTTAACGAAAACGAAAAACATCTCCCCATCCTACTATTAATCAATCAATTGCAACCTGATAATAGTTATTTAGGATCAAAGTCAATCTCGGAACCTGATAGTTAAGGATTTATTTAGGGTCGAAGTCAATCTGGGATTCTGATATTTAAGGAGTTATCGAGGATCAAAGTCTTCCTGGAAACCTGATAGTTAAGGAGTTATTTAGGATCAAAGTCAATCTGGGATCCTGATAGTCAAAGAGTTATCGAGGATCAAAGTCAATCTGGGAACTCGATAGCAAAGGAGTTATCGAGGATCAAAGTCAATCTGGGATTCTGATATTTAAGGAGTTATTTAAGATCAAAATCAATCTGGGATCTTGATAGTTAAGGAGTTATTTAGGATCGAAGTCAATCTGGGATCCTGGTTAAGAAGTTATTGATGGATCAAAGTCAATCTGGGAACTTGATAGTCAAGGAGTTATTAAGGATCAAAGTCAATCTGGAAACCTGATAGTTAAGGGAGTTATTGAAGATAAAAGTCAATCTGGGAACTTTCTAATCAAGGAGTTATTGAGGATCAAAGTCAATCTGGGAACTTGATAGTCAAGGAGTTATTGAGGATCAAAGTCAATCTGGAAACCTGATGGTTAAGGGAGTTATTGAGGATCAAAGTCAATCTGGGAACTTGATAATCAAAGAGTTATTGAGGATCAAAGTCAATCTGGGAACCTGATAGATAAGGGAGTTATTAAGGATCAAATTCAATCTGGGATCCTGATAGTTATTGAATTATTGAGGATCAAAATCAATCTGGGAACTTGATAGTCAAGGAGTTATTGAGGATCAAAGTCAATCTGGAAACCTGATAGTTAAGGGAGTTATTGAGGATCAAAGTCAACTTGGTAACTTGCTAATCTAGGAGGATCAAAGTCAATCTGATAACCTGATATATAAGGGAGTTATTTACGACCAAAATCAATCTGGGAACCCGATAGTTAAGGAATTATTTACGATTAAAGTCAATCTGGGATCCTGATAGGTAAGAGAGCTATTAAGGATCAAAGTCAATCTGGGATCCTGATAGTTAAGGAGTTATTGAGGATCATAGTCAATCTGGGAACCTGATAGTTAAGGAGCTATTGAGGAGCAAAGTTAATCTGGGAACCTGATAGGTAAGAGAGTTATTAAGGATTAAAGTCAATCTGGGATCCTGATAGTTAAGGAGTTATTGAGGATCAAAGTCAGTCTGGGAACTTGATAGTCAAGGAGTTATTGAGGATCAAAGTCAATCTGGGATCCTGATAGTTAAAGAATATTAAGGATCAAAGTTATACTGTACCTTATAAACACTTTACTATAGATAGTATATCGTTTGATAATTTTAACACTGCAGTAGTCGCGTGGATTACATTTGGCTATATTGCATAATTCTCAAAAACTACAAATGTACATTACGAGCGCTTCGAGATGCTGTAAGTTGTATATTTGAAGAATGAGCTCCAATAATTCCAACCTGCCGGACAGATCTCCGCAAAATCCGTGGATTACCAGTGTATGCCAAGCGACCAATAACATTTTGTTGATGTATTTTTATTAAGTTATATTTATTTTGGAGTGTAAGTCCACAGGTCCCAGTGGTCCCCAATTCCCATTATGTTCAGTTGGTTAGTGATAGGACTTGTTTTAGAATCTGCCTGGCTTGCTATGCTACCACCTTCTTATTTATGTCTATCGTCACATAAATGATTTTAGGAATGTTGTGTGGAGTTATTGTAAACTCAAACAAAGTATTTTATGCGCTAAAACTAATGTTATTGTCTCTGGCAATCCAAAAAAATAAAAGAAAACTCGCCATCAAAGTTAATTCGTCATCAGAAAAACGCAAAAACTTATTAATAAACTCGCCAGTTGCATTATTGGTAAAAATAAATTTTCTATGTGACCTGGAGGCCTACTATCTAAGCCCGTCAACTAAGATACGGGCCCCGGTCCGTAAGTTTCCCGAAACTACGAATGGAGCCTACACTCTATTGATGAAGATGTACAAGTTTTGAACAAACGGCACAAACACCGCACACCACACAGGCCTCAAACAGAGTATTACTTCAAAGAGTGCACTTCGTTACAAGTACTACTCCAAAAAAACAAGGGAAAATAAAGGGATATTTAAAATATAATAAACTATTAAACAAAATGTATCAATTACTCTAAACGAATTACAAACCAGAAATACGTAACTAAGAGCAACAATATTTGCAAAGCAACTTGGTCTGTTATAAAATCAGAAACTTTTGGAGAGTGCGATCAAAAAAGACATATAAATTGTATTCTTAATGACATTGAAATCTCTGATCCCCAAACTATTGCGACGACATTTAATAATTATTTCACGATGACGTTAATAACAATAATAACACTTATAAATTAAAAAAAGAATTTATTAAACACTATTTTTCTGACGCCGGTAGATGAGCATAGTATACTTAAGTTTATGATGTCTTTAAAGAACTCATTGTCTGTAGGGCATGATGGTATTATGCTCTAAAGTCCTTAAGGCGTGCAAAAATTTAATTATAAAAGAGTTAGCCTTTCTTGTTAATCTATCTCTGCAATCTGGACAATTTCCAGATAAACTTAAGTTGTCAATAGTTAAACCTTTGTACAAGAAAGGGTCGAAAACAGATTTACAAAATTTTAGACCAATAGCCAATTTATCAGTGTTCTCAAAAAAAAATTGAAAAGCTATGCTTGCTCAGCTTACTGCCTTCTTAAATAAATTTAATATTATTAAAGAAAATCAGTATGGCTTTCAAAAAAACAAATCAACTGCATATGTGCAGCCTTCGACCTTGTTAATAAAATTCTACAAAGTGTTAACAAAAAACACAACCGTTTTGTTTTTAGAATGTCGATAGCCTTTGACTGCGTGCCTCATGAAGGAATACTTTAAAAAAATGTGTCTTGGAATACGGGGTCTTGCTTTGAACTGGATAAAATCGTACCTATCTAACAGAAGTCAATGTGTCGAAATAACCCAACTTGATTCAAATAATACTGTGCAAACTTATCGTTCAGACTTCAAAGATAATGTTTTTGGGGTTCCGCAAGGCAGTGTCCTTGGCCCTCTTTTATTTCGTTGCACATTAATGACTTGCCAGATATAACTGAGCATAATACTATATTATTTGCTGACGATATTTCTTTGATAGTAACTAGTGATAAGACCTCTTCTATAGAGCAACATAAAAGCGATATAACACTACACTGACTTCGATTATCAAATGGCTTCAAAATAATAATTAAAAAATTAATTTATCCAAAACTAATTTAATCAATTTTAATAATTTTATATATGAATTATTTGACTTAGATTATAATTAACAAATTCTGCGAAATACTACTAATGCAAAATTTTTAGGCTTAACAGTTGACCCAAAACTGCGTTGGAAAGACCAGATAGACAAAGTATGCAATAAATTAAACAGTTTTTCCTACGTGTTATTTAAACTTGCTAAAGTCGCAAGTGTTAGCACAGCAATAACAGCTTACTTTGCCTACGTTGAGTCAACTTTAAGGTACGGCTTATTGATTTGGGGTAATGGCATTGTCATCAAAAGATTGTTTATTGCTCAAAAACGGTGTATCAGATCCATCTGCAATCTGAGGTCTGACATAATATCATTCAAACCCTATTTCAAATCACTACGCTGCCCTGTCTATATATTTTTGAAGTCGGAATCTTTGTTAAGCAAAATTATAGTAGGCTATTTTTACAAGCTACTGAATTAAATCAAAGAAGCTCGAGAAAACCTCATAAGCTAGTATTAGAAACTATTCCGAAAACAGAACGATTTCAAAAGAATAGTTATGCTATGTTTAAAATCTATACTAATATTATAAAGCTGAAGAGTTTGTTTGTTTGAACGCGCTAATCTCAGGAACTACTGGACTGATTTAGAAAATTCTTAGACCAGTAGAAAGCTACATTTCTCCCGTTGACATAGGCTATATTTTATCCCGATATTCCCAATGGAACAGACACCCCGCGGGTAAAACCGAGAGGATCCGCTAGTATTTAATAAAATTCCTGACCACTTCAAAGATGTTCCGATTAACCGTTTCAAATTTTTGATGCGAAAATGGTTGTTGGAAAAGGCTTTTTACTCCGTAGTGAGTGAGTATTAAAGTTTTTCAAAACAAATGAAAATATGTGTTGGGTATTGTGTTTTTCAATGAAAATATTATCATTGACTTACTAGATTGCGTTTTTTTGCGATTTTATTTTACATTGAATTATACTTACGCTATTTATTATTTCTAGACATGAATTGTTATGATTATACATCCAAATATTACATTGTGAATTTTGTTGACATTATAGATTGCATTTTATTTTTTACTTATTTCATTGATTATTGTGGTTATTATTATTTTTGAGATTTAATTATCTATAATGAATTAGAATTAATTGTTGTAACTACTTCTATAGCATCCAAAATATTTGCATGCTATGTAAAACGAATGGCTAAATAGGTTAAGACCCTTTATATTTATAACACCAAAATTGTACCCTATTTACAGCAAATAAAATCATTTGTATTTGTACACATTGGGAGTAGGGATAATGTCAAAACGTATTCTCATTCATTTCTAGTTCGGGTCTCCGAACCAATAAGCTGTCTGTAGGTGATACCGAGTAGGAAACGTCCGTAACTTAGACATAAACTAAGGTTTTCGTGCTTAGAGAGTAGACTTGCTGTGACGAATTTACATTAAAATTCCATAGCAGTGGCGAATTTACTTTCAATGTATGGAACTTTTCAAAAGGTGACGAGTTTACTTAGGTGGCGAGTTTACCATAACCCGTTATGTGCAGCTTGTTAGGTTTTGTCCGTGTTGGTGTAGTCCGTCGCGTAATCCGCTAGATATCAGTGGGCCTACCATGAGTTTTTCTTTCAAACGGTAGACATTTTGTATGCGAATCTGTACAGCGCCTCTAGTGGGCAGTAGCAGAACTACAGATTCTCATACAAAATGTATCCCGTTTACTGTACAGTAAACGGAAAGAAAAACTACCGCGAGTAGATAAAACTCGCTCTAAGCACTCTGATAACACTATTCCATATTCAACAATTATCATTACACAATAATAGCTGTGATGAAGATACTATGACGTAGAAATATTCGGTCTAGCACAAATACACTTCTAATGGTATCTTATCTTATAATAAGATAACAAATTAATATAATTCACTGTAGTTATGATACGTTTTAATAGAAAAACGACGACCTAGCTTGCAAGCTTAGAGAGGACATTGGACATTTTTTCGCAATTTTTTTAAATAATTCCTAATAAATATGTAAAAACAAGTGATCACTTACCAAATTTATGTAAATAACTGAATAACACAAAATATTGAACGAAAGATGAAAAATAAATTTGTTATCTATGCACACTGGCTTTTATGTACATTATCAGACGAACGATAAGAGATATCGATTAATTTATATGTGAGACCATATTTTACAGTAACACAAGTAGCCGACCGCGGCTTTGACTACATCAATCCTGGCCAATTCAATTCCAACCTTGACCGTCTGATTCCTGGCCTTCTTTAGCCTTGACCATCGCCAACCTTGACTACCTTCAACCTTTATTGGAATCTCCATCTTTAAATGTTTTTTGTCCATTACGTTAATTGTTGGAAACCACCTCCAACCTTGACCACCTTCAACCTCGATCAACGTCAACCCTATTTTTTAAGGCGCTACTCGGAAAAAGTATGGACTTTTTGATATAAAAATATAGCACGGTTACAGTTGTTACAAATCTGGTAATAACATATATATTTCATACCTTTATCTAGATTCGTATAGTTTCAAAAACACGATTTTATGATTTTGCCTCGACACTTTTTCTTTTCGAAAAGACCTCTAAAAAATATGAAAATTCAAGATTATTCTTAAATGGGGTTACTTACACTATTGGAAATTGGTTTAATAAGTGGACACCAATAATATTTAGGATCGTATGGAAGCATTTTTTTAAATTCGCTGTAGTTTTTTAATACGAAGCGATTATGTGTGAAGCGCCGAACCAATAGTAATAGTTTGCGAGCCCGTTTGTAGACAGTAATTTTCAAATATACCTTAACTGGATATCTAGCAGGTGGTATATTCTTTGTTTTTCTTTCACTTTCAATCTATCATGGTTAAATACGATGATTACGATAATGTTTCTGTACATGGATAACTGCAATCCTGAACACATTGTAGGTATGTAATATGTGAGAAAGAATAATTATGCATCGCTCTTTTTTGCGTTTTTTGTGTGTATATAAAGTTAATAAGAATATACCTTGGTATTCATTTGCTGTATTACTGCACTGCATATTTTTAAGACTAATAATGTTTTTTTTACGCTCCTGAAAAGTTGTTGTTTTTTTTTACTTTCTTCCAGGAGTGGTGCGATTTAACAGATACGGATTTATCTGGAGTAGTTCACGTCGCTATGTCGAACAAACGCAATTACCTGATTGGCTCTCGTGGACTTAACTACCTTTGAAAAAAACTGTCTCATGGATCTATCTGATTTAAGAAAAATATTACGATTTCGACGGTATTTTTTTTTAAGAACCATGCGGATTTATACACTACTGATAAAATTGTTTAATGTTTATCAAAAGAGGTTCATTGACGGACACCGTCCAACTTCCGAACAAAACACACTAAATGCGATCTTTCTTTCTCTCTAAGCCGTAAATCGTAATCCACTCACTCCACCGAAATGTTGGACCGTGCCAAGTTTCATTTTTCATTTCCTGGATTAATTGTATCGGTCATCGGGTAATTTGCATGTTGATCCAACTGTCAGCTATTTAACCGCAAACAACTTGTGTTTTCTTTTGTCACCAAAATCTCAGAATTAGATTTATCCGAGTTTGAAGTTCAATGTCAATGTCAACATTTACCGAATTGTTTTATTGTTATTTATAAGGAACAACATATTCCTACTTTAAATAACTTTGAATTAACTATAATACTCCCTTTTTTATTATTTTAGTTTTTGATATCATTAAAACAACAAGAATAAGGTACATTTAGATTAAAGTTGTTGTTTAAAGAATTTTTTATCGGAAGTTGACCGCGGAAACAACCATAAAATGTTTCTCGCTGTTGTGAGGTGAAAATTTGTGTGTTTCGCTCGGCAGAAAAGTTTTTAGCGTCTTGTACATTTGAAATCCTCGCTTCGCTCAGGATTCAATAGAGGTAACTCGCCGCTAATAGCCAATTTTCCAGCCTTGCATAACAAATAACTATTACGTTTACTCGTAACCACAAACTATAGATGCTACGCACGCATCTCGTAATAGGGGTACCTACTGTACAAGGGCATTATCTATAAATATTATATGTCTCTTTAATCAATATAATCAACTGATAGCAAATTGAACATATCTATGTTATGAATGAGTCACGACACGACTCGAGCAATACCTTTGTACCTACATACTGTAAAGATATAACCTTGTCATATTTAAATATTAAATGTCATTATATTTGTTGACACAGAGAGCTAGTTTCCGTTCAATGTGATAGGGTTGTAAATGCTTACATTAAATTTTGAAAGTTAGAGATAAGATAGCCAGTTCTTCAGTGGTTGAGGATTCCGAGAAAGACCGTGCTTCCGTCTTCGCCTTATCAATTCTCAACATCAGGTATGATGAAGGCTAAGAGTCTCTTGTTGTTAATAAAAAAAACATATTTTTGCTCGTAGTCGTACAAGCGGCGGAAAGGTTCTGGAATGGCAACCGCGCACAGGAATATTTAGGCCTCTCCGTGGTTAGGCCCCCGACAAGGTGGACCGATGATCAGGTGGCAATTCTCGCGATGTGATATGTTGCATTCGACATTTTTCAAACCATATTTTTGAAGTGAAAACTTCTTTAGCGGCGTTGTGCACATCAGAGTTTTAAATTTTTAGGATGAGTAAAAAATTTTAAAGTCGCGTCAGGACACGTGACCCTGACCGAAAATTCGTAAGACTTACCTATTTCAAATTACATAAAGTCTCACACTTGAAAGATCTACGTATACTAGCTATTAACAATCATTATATAAAGATCTCTCATTACTACCCACTTCTATTGATGCCAGGTCAGTTTTAATGGATTTAACTACCAAATCAAGTTGGTCTCCGTTTTCATCAACTTTTTCTGAACTTTTTCTGAAATTTTGATCGTTATTTTCGTTTAAGCGGTTTTCACTTCTGCCGGCACTCACAGAGTGCAACCCGTTGTTTTATTTTTATTTTTATTGAAAATGTAAGTAAAATCTTTACTATTATGGTCATAATAGTTTAGTTTCAATCTTCTTTGACAATCCTATAATGTTACAGATTGTTTTCAGTGAGTTTTAAATATAGATTTATAGCTCTTAAAAATTTCGAATTTGAAATGTCGAAGGCGCGAAAATTGCCCTTCTGCATACGTGGCATGCGCACCTCTACAAAGCTTTCTCGACACTTTTCTCGCGCGAGCGCATTGTCTGTCCCGCTCACACCGTACTGATACGAGGGGGACACATAGCGAGAAAAGGGTCGACAGCGAGTCGCGGTGCGCATGCTACGCGGGCTGGTGCGCGGTCGCGGGAAGAAGAGCGGGGAGCCGAAGACGAGTGAATCAAGCCGCTGGATATGGGCCGCGCAGTACCGATCGTTGTGGAGATCCTTGGGGGAGGCCAGTGGGCCTACCATGAGTTTTCCGTTCAGTTTACTGTACAGTAAACGGGAGACATTTTATATGCGCATCTGTACAGCGCCTCTAGTGGGCAGTAGCAGAACTACAGATTCTCATACAAAATGTCTCCCGTTTACTATACAGTAAACAGAAAGAAAACTCCTGTAGGCCTACCATGAGTTCTTCTTTCCGTTTACTGTACAGCAAACGGGAGACATTTTGTATGCGAATCTGTACAGCGCCTCTAGTGGGCAGTAGCAGAACTACAGATTCTCATACAAAATGTCTCCCGTTTACTATACAGTAAACAGAAAGAAAGCTCCTGTGGGCCTACCATGAGTTCTTCTTTCCGTTTACTGTACAGCAAACGGGAGACATTTTGTATGCGAATCTGTACAGCGCCTCTAGTGGGCAGTAGCAGAACTACAGATTCTCATACAAAATGTCTCCCGTTTACTGTACAATAAACGGAAAGAAAAACTCATGGTAGGCCAAATGGTAGGCCCACAGGACCTCTATTTTTGAATCACTCGTCGCGGGAGTGGCGATGGCGAGGCGAACGAGGAGGCGATCAGGCGATTAGCCGCCTTGCATGCATGGACATTTTTTTTCGCTTTGACCCTCGCGCGCTCGCATTGGGAGGCGGTAGGTACTACAGGCGAAAAGCGAAGATATGTATAGGTATACAGGTAAGGTAGCTTTTACGGAATACGGAAACTCAAACGTCGCACGAAAATCAGTAGAATCCTCGAGACGAGTGAATCAAAAATAGAGCTCCTGTACCCAGAAGTGGGTGTCTTATGGCTGAGACGATTGTAGTCCACTTGCCGCACAAACTCTCTGGAACGGCTAAGTAGGTGACGTTGTTAGCCTTAGGCCTTTCGGAATGCGAATTTCGATTAAAGATAAGGCGACCGGTCGATAATTTTCGCGACTATCTGAACTTATCTAATCAAGCAACATACTTATTTTAAATAATTTGAGTTGGGGAAAAACCTATTTGAGGAAAATGAATGGCCGACATGCTGTGTGCTTAGTGTGAGTTTTTTTTTTATACAAAGTTTTGAGGCGCGTTAAGTATTAGTCCGTTGCGTAATCCGCTAGATTGCGGGCCGATAATTTCATAGAAAAATCGACACGTTCAAAAACTCGGGCTAAGCACTCGGGTATGCTTTTCACAGAACACAAGAGGTTAATAAGGGCTTATTACACTAGTACTATTAGTTTAGCAGTACATTGCTTTTTTTGAGTTCATTTGTAGCAAGTGATGCAATCAAAACCAGCAATTTACTGCTAAACTACTAAATTCAGATGCTGAATTTAGCCAAATGTAATAAGCCCTTTAGGAATAGTGGGATCGCCACCCTTTTGTGCGAAACATACAGACAGTTCATACATATCTTCACGTTACAAAATAACTCCTGGTTAGATATGCGATCCTGGTACTTTCAACAATAATATTTTAATTTTATCAAGTAGTAAGTGTTGGTTTTCATTTTCTATCGATGGTAGAAGCAAAGTGCAACTATAGATAGACAGTGGTAAAAGGTAATTTCTATCGATAGTAAAAGCTAATTTATTTATTTATTTATTTTCTATTGGGAAACAAACAGCCTTACAAATTACATAATTTATAACTTACATTAGGGTGACACATTTGCCAAAAGAGTTTCCACTTATAATAATTAATAATATAGCCTTTAAGTACAAACTAAAGTGAATAGTATACAGTTACTAGGTAATAGCATTACAAGTATAAACCAGGAAAAGACATTTTCATGTCTCATATTCTGAAAGTAACTCATAACTTGCCTAAAATGCGGGTTGAAACTGATATGTGGCGGCCCTAGGGCTGTAATAAATTTAAAAAAAAAATCGATATATCTCTTTGGACTTTTATTTACCAAAGATATGTAGGCAAAGGCACAGAAGCCTATACAGCTTATTTTGCTACATTTAAAATCGTAGAAACATTACAAAAATTTTTTTAGAATATTCTGTTTGTTTTTTTTTCCTTATAATCAAAATGAAAAGTAGAGTGTTTACTTCGGGTGTATGGACCCATAACAGTCTCGAACTATCGGCGCCCTCACTTCGTTCGGGCGCCAAAACACTCGACTGTTATGGGTGTCATACAGCCCTTGGTAAACAATCTACTATTACACAATTTTTAGTTCTGATTTCAATTTCAAAAGCTTAATATTGAAGATATCAATGCTACTAATCCCTAATGCCATGCCATGCCATGGAACCACGGGTTGCAATGTGCGGCGTCTCGGGAGACGAAATAACACAAGAAAAGTCGAGTTTTAACTGATTATTTATTGAGAGAAAAACAGGGTTTTTATAGTATTTTAAAGTAGGTCAATACGTTAATGTCTTACAATGACATTAAGCTTGTTTAGAAAAATATCCGATTACATGTTGCATGTTTACCTTAAAGAAAATAGAATATTAATTTATAATAATAAAAACATTTTATAAAAAAAATTAAAACCGCCTTCAAAAAGTAAAAAATAAAACTTTTGGAGTCGGTGCCAGCCAGGGCATTCTACATTGCACTTCTATTAACTATATATTTTTTTGGCCTTAGCTAGCTAGCACCGACTCTAAAAGTTTTATTTTTTACTTTTTGAAGGCGGTTTGAATTTTTTTTATAAAATGTTTTTATTTCAGATCTTTTTAGTTACATCATGTGCCGTTACTTACACTAAAAATCAGCCCATACACAACAATGTCATCTAGGTAAACGACAACTTGCCAAAAGGTGATTGATATTTTTCAAGATTATGAAAAAACTACTAGCCAGATCTTCGTAAAAATTATATGGGACCACACATAAACCATTTTCTTTCAGATAAAAAAAGAATTATAAAAATCTGTTAACAACTGGCGAAGTTATGGTAGAACATACATAAAAAAAAATAAAAAAAATACAGTCGAATTGAGAACTATATTAGATTTAGTCCCAACTCACAATTACTAAGAAGAAAGTATTTGCATCAAAATGATCAGCTATAATTTTATTTTTCTATCTGCTGGTCATACAAAAAAATATGTTTCGCACCGCACTACACGCAAGTTGGCAATACTGCTAAACAAAACGGGGAATTCCCTAATATTTTCTCCGAGCTAGTCGTAATAACCCGACCGATATGAAAAGGGTTAAGTACTTATATTAACTAGCAATCTATAAGGAATGATCGTTATTTACGTTTGGATGATAAATAATAGTACTTTCGACATAAACCATTCTCGAGAAAAGTGGTTTCGTAAATTGTGTTGAGTACCTATTGTTTTCTTACATAATATAGCGGTGCAATGCAATGCAATCGATTTTCTTAAGTATTCAGATAACTCTTAAAATATACTAAATAGAACAGTGTTCTTACGTACCTAGTCAAGAAGAGAAAAGTATTCAACGATAATAACTGTGCATAAGGTAAGGTATTTTAAGTTAAAATAAAGAATTATTACTTATTTCTTTTCACTCTGAGCAGTTGCTGGTTTCATAATGAAAGATCTGATGCTGAAAATATATGAAAATTTGATAAAAATAAGACGTCTTGTTGTGATTGTTTTTTATCGAAGAAACAACGTCTTAATCGCCTCATTTTAATGAATATTGATATGTAGTTCTGCTACTGCCCACCAGAGGCGCTGTACAGATTCGCATACAAAATGTCTCCCGTTTACTGTACAGTAAACGGAAAGAAAAACTCATGGTAGGCCCACAGATTAGTTGGATGTGTACAGCAATCTGGATCATCTTCATTCACTCCCTGGATGGCCATTATCAGATCACAGCTCGGTCAATCCTTGACAGAGAACCAAAGCTTCAAAGTTACCTCGATTGTATGAAAATAGACGCCTTTGATCGACCATAAGCTTCTATTGATGCGCGCGCTTACAGTGCGTCAACTACCGCGAGCATCTATTGATGCTCTATAACTTCTGTCTTCAGACGTATTTTCGTATACGGTTTTCGATATACTACAGATAAAGTATACAGCTACAAATGGAGAACAAAAAACAAGACAAAAAGTTATATTTATCGTTAGTTTTTTTAAATCGCGCGGGCGAAAATTCAAACGCATACTTATTGTTTTTTTTTATATGGAAACCTCTTTATGTTTTGCTATTGTTTGAAAGGTTTTATTATGTAGTTTCTAAAAATATACAGTTGTACAACGTTTTTTCTTCACTCTGTATCTAAAAATCACATTTGATTATATGCAGGCACATTAGTCTAGCAAAGGCCGCCTCGAACGACGATAGAAAATAAACACGTCGTAAAAATGTCAAACAGTCGTAAGTTGATAGTCTGATTCATACACTTCCCAGAAATGTAACTCGAGTCCCTGTAACTATAAACATTCGTGAGAGCAAAACAAAGGCCTAAGTGCTTATCGCAGCAAAAAACGGGTCAAGTGGCGGAATTTGTCCCTTTTTTTGGCGCGTTTCCAGTAGGTCAAAGGCTAGTAGTCGTTATTATGTGACTTGCAGGGCTAAGATGAGTGCCGTGACTATTTATCTCTCGATGGCTGGCGCGTACGGTGTGTGCGGGACAGTAGTACGCTACGCGACATAAGCGTCGATAAACTTTTGTCGCGGTGCTCATCTAGAGCCTACTGACCACCACTGTATATGAAAAATATATTTTTGAATTGCTTATAGTCGCATTTGTGTTTTATGTAGTACAAAATAAATATAATAATAAATAATAAATCAATCATTTATTTTCTCATCACATTTACGTTTTTAGTACAAAACATTATAAGCTTAAACAATACACCTTTAAATAACCTATAGATGTGAGAGACTGGTGCCCGTAATAGGAATCATAAAGATACCTACCTGTATTAACAGGTCACCAGGCCCAAAGTACGATAAAGTAGTATCTTACCAAGTGGATTGGTATAATAATATGATATTTATATGACTATTAATTTTTTTTTCGCAGCAGACCTAGTATATCTTAAAGTTTGAAATAATACCGGACTATATCTATAATTAGCTATAGGTAAACTCGACGCGGAAATCTTTATAATATACCTTGGTCAAATATCTCGTGTGATTTTGATGACGAGACGCCATCTCCTGCGCTCTGAGCGTTCTTTCTCGAGACACGCTCGAAGAATTAATAATCTCCTACTATTGTACCAATATCAAACAATTAATATTTTAAACTTGTTAAATCGCAAATAACCTGGCTTCACATCAAAGATTTTACTTATTGATACTGTATTTACATCTAATGTTAACATTGTTTACTTCCGACTTACTTTACTTACTTCCGATTCCGAGAATGCTCAAACAAAAGGTAACTATTTTGTTATCGTGAATTTTGACCCAACTCTCCCGAAGAATCGTATGTTAAATTCAAAACTTTAATCGTGTTCTGCGCGTTTGGAGTAGGCTCCGATACGAGAAACGTTATTGGTTGTTCGGTCGCACCAAACTTCGGAACCAATGTATTTCGGAGTAGGCTATGGCCCGATTGATCGGCCGAAACTTTGACAATTGCCGTTCGCTCGCATAGTCAATTAATTATTGTCAAAACTATTAGCCTATCTAATAAAGAAGCATAACATAAATACCATTGCATTTCCATAAAAAACGTAACAAATTATTGACATTGACAGAACAGTGTCATCTGTCTGCCGTCTGTCAAATGTGACAAGACAACTGGCATTGAAAAGTAGGGATGTAAGCTTTAAAATTTATATCGATTTATGTCGAACTTATCGATATTTCAGTCCTATATGCTACTAAGTAAATCGATATTTTACCGACGCTTCATATTTTAGTAAAAGCACATAATATTTAGTTTTATTTAGATACTTACATCATACGTTTCTCATAATATGAATGTATGTAATTTTTATACCTTACTCTACTGACATTCTCATAAATGAGTGTACCTACAATAAAAAATATGGGTACTTAATAAAAATTGTCTATTATTTTTTCTTAAAATATTAATTATTAGTATTAAACGGGTAGTATTTAACCGATCGACTTAAATCAATTTTTATCGACAAAAATACTTACAGTTAATTCAATTCGACGGAATTATGACAGTTCTGAAGTGTGGCCTTTAAAACCGGAATGCATTTTTGAACAAATTTAGGTGAAAAGAAAATAACTTAATCAGATTTTTTTAATTGCACATTATCGAAGTTGCAACAATCAATAACGAAAATATTTTTCTTTCACTGGAATCCCTGACCACTTGATTACCCTCATAGGTAAGTTACAAATCTTTGGTACGAAATTCATAAATAAATATAATATTTGTTGTTAAATAAACATTTTTTTTGTTGGTGAACTAATGTATTATCTTTAAAATCATTTGCAGTATAAAAAATTACAAATATTAGATAATTATGAAAAAAATGTTGGTAGTACTCTTATTTTCCATTTAGCTTTTTAAAATAAACAAAATAAACACTATATCATGTATAGATAGTTATTCTTTGTTTATTGATATCCATAATAATACATATAAAACGTACATGACGCAAAATGTTAGTGCTGTGTAAGATTACAAAAAACGATCGCTGTCAGAATTCCGTCGAATTAAAATCAGACTATAGGTGAACGACTTAGTCGCCAAAGTAACCTAACCTATACTATATTTTTCCAGAACCCAACTTATATTTTTAGCCTTATTTCCTTAATAAAATTATGTTTAATTTTTTGCAGTATCCAGCTATCGAACTCACTTTGCCAGTCTGCATCTTTGACTTGAAGCTGTTTTAATCTTGGCAATTTTTTATATTTCGTTACAAATTATAAAGGCTGTTTTTATTTTATGTGCCCAATGTTAAAGGGGAGGTTGTGTCATGTGTATAAAACAAAAAAATCTGAAAAAAAAAATTGTTTGTCGTAGGGTCGCGATCAGCTCAGCTGATATCGACGAGCTGAGCTTGGTGGGCGCTCAATAAGTTATTTCTATTACTTATGTATTAATAATAATATTTTATTATTTCTGTTTTACCTTTGTTTTTTTATTGCTTAGGTAGGTTCGTATCCAAATAAGCAACGCTAACTAATAAAATAATTAAAAAGACATTCAAAAACGTTTTTCGTAATTTTGTTATAAACACGTAACACAACCTCCGACTTAACTTTGGGCACAAAGACAAAAACGGTATATTGATATTTCCGATGTTGATTTATTTTCTATATTAGCGGGGCGTTTTGTCGAATCCGACAAATATCGATATTAGTCGGTGTTCCGATAAATCGTGTGATTCCTACCCTACCCTAATGATCACATTCACATTTCACATCACAACAGTCAACAAAATTTGTTAGTATAACATTCTATTTATTTAATAGATTGTTATACTCTGCTATGTTAAATCAATACATTTATGTAATTAAACCTTTAAAATAAAAGAAGGAAGACCTAAAATCCGACAAAGTGGAGTAAAAACCGGCGCGGCAGTGGCAGCCACAACCACAAATAAGAGAACTTTGTTTGTTTTATTTAAAGTTACACGCGTCTCGCATAGTGATATAGTTTTGTATGAGGTCAAGGCAAATCGTAAATCTTCATGTTGTGTTGACGGACCTGAAAATCGTCCGTGGTTGTGGTGAACTTAACTTCCTATTCGTGATAACGACAGTTAACAACTGCATAAAAAGTTTTGCCAAAGAGAATTTCATCACTACTTTTATATAGAAAATGTCGAAGTCTAAACTCAATTTGATCGCTGCTGCTTGTGAAAATATGGGTATCGGTTTCAAAGGGACTCTGCCATGGAGGTTAAAGTACGTATTTTTATCTTTGTATAATTTCACTTTTTATTCCATTTGATCACAGTGAACGTACGTTTCACCTGTGTGGTTCCTGTTCCCGTGGGAATGTCGTTTTAACTAACTCAATGCCAAAAATCAAGTCGATTGGTTGCTTAATTAATTGGTTTAAGAAGGACAAACAAATGTGTCTTTGTTTGTCCTTCCTTCACCAATGCAAAAGTTATTTCGCATTTATAATATAAGTAAGGCTTAAAATTGGGATGAAACCCATCACTCAACAACACCACATTGTAAATTGTATTGTATTACAACAAGAAAGCATAAAAATAGGTATGAATATGAATAAAACTGAATAGCCGTGTCCTTTGTTGTTGGATTTGAGATGTTCTCTGAAATCAATTTGTCCATCACTCACAAACAGTTCAATAACTGGTTTGACAGCTTCAAAATTTCGTATTCACCACCTCGGGTGCCTATTCTCACGCTGAGATATGTCAAATTGGTAATTTTTCTATAGGGTCATTCCGTTTTGTACGCGACTTTTGCAATTTTTTAAAGTTTGAATATCAGTACAGTTCTATAGCTTAATTTAATAAAGATACACCAAATAATCCAAATTCTGATTGTGATTTGTGGTGTAAGTGGTTATGGTTACAAGTTTGAAGTCTACAGTGGCCAGGAGTATATGTGCAGATGGTGCGCCTCGGTTAGGTGAATCATCTAATGTAGTAGTCCGACTTGCCAGAGACAGAACTGTCAACCTAAACTATAGACTCTTTTTCGATAACTACTATACATCTTTACCCTTGATTGAATTCTTATCACAACATGGTATTTTAGTTTTGGGCACCGTAAGGAGAAATTGCAATGCCAACTGCAAACTCCCAGAAGAAATTAGCTGAAAAAAGAACCTAGAGGAAAGATAGCCAGTTCCTCAGTGGCTGGGGATTCCGGGAGAGGCTCGCTTCCATCTTCAGCCTAATCAATACTTAACAGTATGATGAAGGCTAAGAGTCTCCCCGTCATTCATAATAAAAAAACATCAGTTGAACAAGTGGCCTGGAGAGAAGATAAAGTTGTGAATCTTTTATCTAGCTTTGCTGGTAAAAACCCTACCTACATCTGTTAGTAGATTTGACAAGTCGTAAAAGAAACAAGTTTCTATAGAACGGCCTTTCATTGTGGCAGAATACAATCATCACATGGGTGCTGTGGACCTGATGGACTGCGTAATGGGCCACTATAAAATAAGTCTTTGCAGCAAATGTTACATACAACTATTTTATCATTTTCTTGATATGGCAATGTGTAACTCGTGGCTGTTATATAAAAGAATCCATGCTGAAACCAACATTAAGGACCCGGTGCTAGGTTCTGCTGATTTTTGACTAGAAATTGTTAAGACCTTAGTAAAATATAAAAAAAATTACCAGCTAAAATGCCCTAGCGCTGTAGAATTACTGATTCGAGACAAAAAGAGGAAAAGGGCATGTCAGTATATTCCACTAAAGGAACTAAAATTGGATTAGACAGGACACTGGCTTGCGTGAACTGAAAGAAGGCAACTACCAGAATGTAAAGGAAGAGGCCAAACCGTTTGTCAAAAATGTGGCGTAGCCTCAATGTTTCAACAAGAATTAGTTACTGTTTTGAAACTTTCATACTTCCTAACTTTTGGTATGTTTCAACACCATGATGCAGTTCTTCATCACAGTGTTTTTTTTTTTTCTAAAATAAATACTTTTGTAACTTAAGATTTTTTATAAATCTTTTCCCATTATCAGTATTTTTACTATCACCTATCAACAATAAAATGAATAAAATAACATTCTTGCTCAGTAAAGGATTAATCTTTAATACAGATTTTTCGCAGTGCGAGACCAAGATAGGCCCCCAGATTGTACCCACATGTACAAGATAGCTTTGAAGAAGCACTGCGTTTGTAGAACCAACCTACTGAGTCAAAAATTAAACATTGGCAAGATTTAATAGGGCACCACAGTACTTAAAAAACGGAAAAGAAGAAATGTGATAAGTTGCTAGTCCATCACACTCGGCAGCAAAAAAATCGAACCACTGCGTTATTTTCATACAAACATACTCACTTCATTTTCATAATTCAAAAGTACTTGTAAGTAAATAGTTATAAACATTTGTATGTCAATGGAAGAGTCGGCTACTCGACTTGCAAATAAAAGTCACAAAAAATCAAGAAAACTTTCAGTTTTGTGCAAATTAACGAAAACAAATTCACTCAATCGTGTTTCGTACAACTTTATATGTATAAGTATTAGGAGAAATTCAATAGAATAATGTAAACGAAATGTAGGTTTGTCATTGAGCAAGTCCCAAACACAAATATATACCTACTGTTATTCATTTGTGTTTGGGGTTGTTCAATGCTTGCATAATATAAGCAAATTAGTGGCTAAAAACATAAATAAATACTTAAAAATAAAAACAATATCTATAACGTTTTTTTTTTACAAATTTTCAGAAAAGAAATGGCGTACTTCACCTCTATGACGACGCAAGTGAAGGACATAAGTAAAATTAATGCAGTCATTATGGGACGGACTACATGGGACTGTATACCATTGAAATTCAGGCCGTTGACAGCTCGCCTAAATATTGTTCTAACTCACCATGTCGACGAAGTACAACAGAAAGTGAGTTTTCAAGCAATCTCTCGTTCGCGTTCCCGTGGGTATATCGGGATAAAAAAGTATTCTATGTTCATAACCAGGCTATCGACTATCTGTGTACCGAACTTCATCCAAATTCGATCAGTAGTTTCGGAGCCTATTCAATGCTAACAAACAAACAATCAATCAAAGCTTTCCTCTTTATAATATTAGTATACATATGAGAGGTGTCTCACAGCATGTACAGTCAGCAACAGCTATCTATCTTAGTAGAAAACGAAAAATATCTAATAAGAGTCTCACTCGGTGCTGAGATTGGCACGGTCTAACAACTCCTGAGGATGCTCCGTGTGTGGGCGAAACACGTGTAGAGTAGTCGGTGAAGGTGCAAGGTGTGTCACTGGGCTGCATCTGCATTTTTTCTTGCGGAATTACGCGACATATTTTTCGTTTTCTACTAAGATATGGATTTCCGCCGGAGTAACGCCTGATTCTATCAAATAGCTATCTATCTACTTTGGACTTTAAGACAGATGCCATTGAGTTCAGATTTGAAGAATTCTGTTATTTTGTATAAACCATAGCTGCTGTTGGCCATACTATAGAACCTAGATAAGATTCAAATCCTGATATTTCTTTTTATACTTATTATAAATTTTAAATAGAAAAATATTGGAAATAATCAACTCGGCCACAAATGAATTTTCAGATGGGACTCGAACCCACGACTTCTGGAAATCCGGTCCATTGTTCTAACCACTGAGCTTTTGATGTTTCTTTACTTGTCAACCTCTTAAACACCATCTATTAGCAGCCATAGCAGGATGTGGTGGCCATTTACACCGGAAATTAATATGGATTGGGCCGAGAATATTTTTGTTAATATGCCCAAAATAACGACGGTTGCTAGGCAACGAAACCAGTATCCTAGGCAACTATCTCATATACCCTATCCATATCTACAGATAGGTTATTAATTTTGGGCGTTAATTTGATGTTTGTTGGTCCTGCGGGATTATGACCTCTATTCCGGGCAGTTTTCTAAATTGCTATCGGTGTGTGTCTCTATTTTTAAACGGATTTTAAAAAAAGGAGGCTCAATTCGTAGTGATTGTATGAAATTATTTATTTTCAGGTTCCGAAAGGAGTTGTTGTGGTAGACAGTTTGGATCACGCAGTTAAATACATTGAGAGCAGAGATGATGTGGAAACCACGTGGGTTATAGGCGGCTCTTCAGTTTATAAGGTAAAAATAATAATAAAAAAGACCGACTTCAAAAAGATAAAATTAAGCCTTTTGGAAAAAGTTTTTTATTACACAATTTTTAAAGTCGAAAACAGCGCCATCTAGTTTGTTGCAATTAAATAAATAATTGTATACAATCACACCAATTATCCAGCCCACATTAAGTTTCATGAAGAACTTGTGTTATGGATACTAGATAACGATTAAACATATGTATATACTTTTTTTTTAAATACGTACATAATATAGATACATATTAAACACCCAGACCAAGACAAATAGACATGTTCATGCACACAAATATTTGTCTTGTCCGGGGATCGAACCCGGGACCTCTGGCGCAGAAGGTGGGATTAGTCTGCGCAAAACAGGTCGTCGATCAAAATGAACTCGTCGTGTCGCACTTTAGTTTCTAGTAGCGAAATCTCGCGGCATATTAGGAACTACGTAGACAACTCCAACTCAAGATTCCTTAAAAATACTGAACGGAATTTAAAATAAAAAATTGCAGACGGGTAAAAATTAGATCAAATTGGGTATAAACCTGATGTTATAGTCTTTAAATCATTGAAATTGTACTTATGATAAATTTTAAATAGAAAAATATTGGAAAAAGTCAACTCAGCCACAAGTGAATTCTCAGATGGGACTCGAACCCACGACCTTTGGAAATCCGGTCCAATGCTCTAACCACGGACCACCGTCGAAATTCACTTCACTTGTGGCCGAGTTGACTTTTTCCAATATTTTTTCTATTTAAAATTTATCATAAGTATAAAAATTGCATTGAAAAATGCTAAAATAAAAAAATCATATATCATTGGAATCTGTTAAATCGTCTTCGAGTAAGCGGTGAACATACATTAAAAAAATATATACGCGACGAATTGAAAACCTTCTTCTTTTTTGAAGTCGGCTAAAAATAGGCCACATCACGTTGCTTTGATACGGAAATAAGTACCGGGACACAACAATGTTTTCAGCATTGTTGTGTTCCGCCATTTAGATATAGGATAGCCAGAGTGCTAAGTGCGAGGTTTTAACCGACTTAAAAAAAGAAGGTTAATAATAATAATTCGTCGCGTACTATCTGACCAAGACAATTAGGCGCGTGACATCTAAGAAAAACTAAAAAAATCTAATTAAAAACCAAAATTTCAAAAAGTGTTAATCAATCAATTAAACACTGTAGCGCTAATTAATCACATAATAACAGAAGTGCGGTGATAGAAGTCTTGGTCGTGTAGTATATACTAGACTTAAGCGCGTGCTACGCACGTGTACTCACTGGGGTCACTTCAGAAAAAAGATTTTCTGACCTTTGACCTTGATGAAGTCAATTTAAAAAAAAAATGTTTTTCCGGCCGTCTACATTTTCTTGTGATTTTTGAAGCTATTAGTGAAGGCTGTAGGTGTTATACTCATGGCGCTGGAGGAAACATTAGAATGGATAACACGGGCCTTATATAAAGAGATATTTTTTTATGTATGTTCACCGATTACTCTAGAACGCCTGAACCGATCGAAATGATTCAAACGTTATTACATCGGGTTGGTTGCCAAGTTGGTCTCATTTTAGTAATTTTGGTTCAGTAGTTTGAGGAAATCGTGAAAAAACTTTTTTTTTCGATCAAGCGGTTTGACACAAACACGTAGTTGCCTGCACTACTAGTTTGAGTCAAACCGAAGTGCGGGACTTATTCTAACTTTAAAAATTGTGAAATAAAAAACTTTTTATAAAAAAAACCGACTTCAAAAGTAATAAATAAAGCTTTTGGAGTTGGTCCCACCCAAGGAATTCTATAATATTGTTATAATCACGGCCAATTGCGAACGCGTCGATTTTTGTATATAATCAGCAGCCCGCCACCCGCCACCATACGGATTACGCCAAGGACTGGCTGAATGGCTGGTAGGAAAAAAAAATTGGACGATTCGAAAGCACTTATCTATAAGTCTATTTGAATAAAAATCTTTGACTTTGACTAAACCAACACCTTACAAAAACCTAACGCGCTCAGCGCTATACTATACAACACACAGCTATAATATCTATAGGTTTAAAGACTATATTTTTCCTCCATGTGTTGCTCCGGATCTATTTAAATATTTAAGACTATAACTATAAATATTTGTCTGAGTCCGATATTACGATATTGGATCACTCAATATCGGAATTGTAATATCGGAACTCGCGTTCCGATATTACGATATTTCGAGATTCCGATATTAAATGCGCTACTATCGACCGTGAGTAGGAAAAACTCGCACTAAGCAAACAGTTCTTCAGTTTATGATTTTGTAATTTGGTAAATTTTAAATAGAAAAATATTGGAAAAAAAATTGACTCGGCCACAAGTGAATTCTCAGACGGGAATCGAACCCGCGTCCTTTGGTAGTCGGTAGCTCAGCGGTTAGAGCATTGGACCGGATTTCCAAAGGACGCGGGTTCGATTCCCGTCTGAGAATTCACTTGTGGCCGAGTCAATTTTTTTTTTCCAGCCTCACCCTCTCAGCCTTATCATAATTTAACTTCAGGTGTGATGAAGACTAAATGTCCCCCATTGTTCATAAAAAAGTAGAATCGTAGAAATTACCGGCAGACCAGTAGAATATTTATAGGAAGCTTTGTGTAA
The DNA here is from genome assembly GCA_910589605.1 of Chrysoteuchia culmella. Taxonomy (NCBI): domain Eukaryota; kingdom Metazoa; phylum Arthropoda; class Insecta; order Lepidoptera; family Crambidae; genus Chrysoteuchia; species Chrysoteuchia culmella. Next base: position 3,970,418 of record OU342669.1, read on the forward strand.
AAGAGTAATAGATTCACAGAAAAAGATTTAGTATATCACAAATAAAAGAACATTAATAGGCAATTCATTTAAATACTTAATTATTGCAACTTTTTAATTTTGCAATTTACAATGCTATTTTTATGTGATAAATATTAAACAAGAAAATATACTAGAAAAAAGCAAGCTGTCTCCTGCGGCCCTGATGGGATTCGAACCCGCATCATTGGGAAACCGGCCTGTTGAGGATTTATATCAATATTTTATTGGGGCTCGCTACAAAATTAAAACAAAGCGTGCTTTTCGTTTGACATCTGTATTGCGACATTTTTTTTACACACACAGACTAGATTGAACAACATTTTCAACACAGACCAGCGATAATAGCGTTCTAGCTACAACATACCGCCCACCAAAGGACGGCAGTCCTTTCCAAACAAATCACATATTATCCAAAACAGAATACAATTAATTTCGGTTTTTTTTTTACATAAGACACAAATTGGTACTTATTACAATCAAAGTTATGTAAGATTTAGACAAATTATAATTAAACAACTAAATTTAAACATAAAGGCATGCACTCAACTATCAAGTAGGTATACAATGTTCAGTGCGTAGTAAGTACAGAGGATAGTAAATAAGTGAGTATACAGAATTAATTTTCATTTATAGGTAAGGCACACAACTTGGACACTGATCGTTTAGTAGTATCATTACGACATTTAACACTGTACACTCGCATGATACCATCAGGCCCGGGATGTTTTTCCACAACGCGACCTAAAGACCACTTCCCTGGTGGGAGCTGATCTTCTTTTATAATTACTACATCTCCTTCATTAAACTCTGGCTGACGTTTTAGCCACTTTGGACGTTCCTGAAGTCGCGAGAGATATTCTTGTTGCCATCTGTGCCAGAAGTCTCTCACGAGCCTTTGTGTCAGTTGCCAACGAGACAGATTACTTATTTTAACAAGCCGTAGGTCAGGACATGGAGTAGTAAAAGGTGATTCCCCTATCAAAAAATGACCAGGTGTAAGGGGTTCTATCGCATCAGGGTCTGAAGATTCCAAAGGTGTTAGTGGCCTCGAGTTTAAACACGACTCAATTTGGCAGAGCGTTGTAGTCAACTCTTCGAAGGTAAGGTTAGAGGTAAGTATCCTTTTTAGATGAAATTTTATTGATTTAACGCCCGCCTCCCATAATCCACCAAAATTAGGGCTATAGGGTGGTATAAAATGCCATTGTGTTGAATCTGCCGCTAATTCTTCTACAAGGTGGCCTGGTAGCTCAAGTTTAGCTTCAGCCCATGCTGCAGCTAACTCCTTGTTAGCTCCCACAAAATTTCTTCCTTGATCGCTCCACAGGTGTGCACATTTTCCTCTCCTTGCTGTGAAACGCCTGAACGCCCCTACAAAGGATTCAGAGGTAAGGTCTCCTACTAATTCCAAGTGGACGGCCTTGGTGGCCATACAGATGAAAATGGCTATGTAAGCCTTTTTTGTCTTGGATCCTCTGCCCCTAGATATAAGAACTTGCAGGGGTCCCGCAAAATCTACACCGCTATGAAGGAACGGTCGTGCTGGCGTTGTGCGGACCTTTGGTAAGTCGCCCATGACTTGAGTTCTAGCTACAGCTCGGTGTCTTGCACATATGACGCATTTGTGGACATAAGCCTTCACAGCATTTTTTGCTCGAATTATCCAATACTTCGTTCTCAAAAAAGATAGCATTAGTTGGATACCGCCATGTAAAGTCTTCTGATGGGCGTCTGCTATAATTAATGGTGTTAAATCATTTTTAGTTCCCAAAATAATCGGGTGTTTCTTCTCATCTTGCAAGTCGGAATTTCGCAAACGGCCGCCCACCCTGAGAATATTTCGATCGTCAAGGTAAGGATTAAGTGATTTCAGATGACTAGACTTCCAAACATTCCTATTTTCTTTCAATCTATTTATTTCTTCTTTGTACTCTTTTTCTTGAACTCTTCTTATACATGTTATTAGAGCGTCTTCTAATTCTTCAGTTGTAATTGTTGAATCTAATTTTTCAGGTTTCCTTTTAGAGTTTATGAATCTTTTGCAAAATACTATTACTCTTTTTAATTCTTGAAGTGTGTCAAAACCTTCGAAATTTATTCCTTCATTAACTTTATTTTTAACATCAATCACTGTGTTCACTAATATCATTTTCTTTCTTTCTATATCAGTAGAAATAACGTTTGGTTTGGAAAATTTTATATCTTCTTCCTTAAGCCATTCTGGCCCTTCCCACCATAACTTGGTTTCTATTAATTGTTCCAGATTTATTCCACGCGAACCAATATCAGCAGGATTTTCCTTAGATGCTACAAGGAACCATTGTGTGTTACAGGTGTTATCTAATATTTCTATAACTCGGTTGCTGACAAAAGGTTTCCATCGGTTTGGATCACCCAAGAGCCACGATAGAACAACTGACGAATCTGTCCACGCAAACACTTGATTTATTGGTATCTTCATAGCGTCTCTGACTTGTGTAAGAAGCTTTGCTAAAAGTACTGCTCCTAACAACTCCAACCGTGGTATAGAAACAGGCTTTACTGGTGCTACGCGTGTTTTGGATGCTACGATAGCAGTTTTTATCTCTCCGTCTTTATTTTCAGATCTGCAGTATACAACAGCACAATATCCCCTGTTCGAAGCATCGCAGAAGCCATGGAGACTTACAGAGTTGGTATTAGAGGTACTTGTGTGCAGCCATCGTTTAATTACTATTTTGTTAAGATGTTCAAAACTCTTTCTTAGTATTAACCATTCTTCTTTTAATGCATCGCTGACCTTCTCATCCCAACCAAATTGTTCGATCCATAACCTTTGTATTAATATTTTCGCAGGAATGATTGCTGCTCCAAGCCAGCCCAAGGGATCAAAGAGACGTTGAATATCTGCAAGAATATTTCTTTTTGTTATAATTTTTGGAATTTCAGGAAGATTGAAGTTGTACTGAAAAGCATCTGAAGATATATTCCATGTAAGTCCAAGAGTTTTGATTAATCGTTCGCCTGGTATGTCTTTATTTGCACAAGCACTTTTCATTGACGGGTGTATCTCATCTATAAACTCTGAGCTATTTGATGCTCATTTTTGAAGTTCGAATCCACCATTATGCATCACGTCTGTCAGTTCTTTGCTTACTCCAATAGCTTCCTCGACTGTTTCACAACCACTCATACAATCATCTACGAAGAAGTCTTCTGAAATGATTTGTGCTGCTCTAGTCTTTATTTTCTGTACGCCTTCGTCTTCTGCAAGCTGAACCAGTGTTCTAACTTCCAAATAGGGAGCGCTTGCAGTTCCAAAAGTGACTCTTAAAAGACGGTATTCCTTGACTTGTTCAGTTTTGTCCTTCCTCCACAGTATTCTTTGACAGTCTGCATCACTTTTCGTTACATGAATCTGACGGTACATCTTCTGTATATCTGTCAGAAAACAGATTGGTTTTAAACGCCATTTCATGATAAGATTCCTTAAGTCTTTTTGCAGCTGCGGGCCAACAAGCAGTTCGTCGTTTAAGGATTTATTGTTTACCCCTTTACACGACGCGTCGAAGACAATTCTCAATTTAGAAGTTTCTTTATCATCTCTGATAACAGCATGGTGTGGAAGATATATTGCTGGTTTATTCTTCTCTTCTTCTGGAACTTCTTCCATGTGTTTTAGCTGCAAATATTCTTCCATCACTTGTGTATATTCTTCCTTTAGCTTTCTATTTGCTTCTAACTTCCTTTCAAGCTGATAAAGTCTTTTAAGTGCAATATTTTTCGTATCACCAATCAATGAGATTGGGTCTTCATGTTTGAACGGCAGCTTTACCATATAACGTCCATCAGGTGTCCTAGAGTGTGTAGTTGCATATATTTCCTCACAAAGTTTCTCTTCAGCAGTATGAATCCTTTGATTAGATTGATCTATTTCCCACATATTTCGCAACATATTATCCATATCTATATCTAGGTGATGGTGTAAAACAATAGAGTTTTCATCTGAGTGTGAATCACATATGTTCCCAAAAAGTATCCAGCCCAGGTTGGTTTCTTGTGCACATGGAGTGCCTGGTGGACCCTTGATCAGGTTGTTCTTAATTATCTCAGTGTAGACATCTATTCCCAGCAAAATATCAATTTTTCCTGGTGTGAAATAATTTGGGTCGGCTAACACTAATCCATCTATGTGTGGCCAATCACTCGAATTCAATTCTTTACATGGTAAGTGAGATGTCAGATGTGTTGAAATAACATAAGCTTTAACTGGTAGTCTGAAATTTTCTTCATAACGGGATAAAACTTCCAGCTGTACCACATGCCTGACTGTTGTGGATGTAGAACCAACTCCTGTTACGGTACCATGTATTGGTTTCTTGGTAATATTCAAAGTTTGAGTCGCTCTCTCACTAATAAATGATGCCTGTGAACCCATATCTATTAATGCCCTAAGTACTATACCTTGTCCTGAACTACATTTGACAATTATTAATGCGGTGGCTAGTAACGCCCTTTGGCTCTTAGAACAATAATGCGAGGCAACTGACACATTTTCTTCTGTTTCAAGTTCTTCTGACCCAATATGCAGTGTTGATATGTTCTTCTTGATATCTTCTTTGTCACTTGATTTTTCATTTTGCTTGTTGTTAAAGGAATGAAGCAGTGAATGATGCCGTTTGTGACAAATTCTGCAAGTGGTTTTCTGTCTACAGTAATAAACTGAATGTCCTCTTCCAAGGCAGTTAAAACACAAACGTTGTTCAATAACATATTCAGATCTTTTTTCAGGACTCCATTTTCCAAATTCTTTACAGTGACAAAGTAGGTGTTCTTCATTACAGATAATGCAGTTCGGTGGTGAAGATGTAGCAGTAGTGGTGGCAGCGGCGGTGATATCGGCGGTAGTGTGGTAAGTACGCTCCTTTACTTTAGTTTGTAAGCTTGTAGAAATTGTGAGTTCCATTGTGCATATTGTGTTTTCCAGGTAAGATGTTAAATTATGAAATGCAGGTGTTTCATTACATTCACTACTCACAAAACATTCCCATCCTTTATGTGATTCTTGATCCAATTTCTGAACAGTCAGAAATATAATAATTGGGTCCCAAGAATCGGTATTAATGTCCATATTATTAAGGCTGTTTATACACTCTTTTGTGTTATCTATTAAAGATTTTAATTGTGATGATGATTGCTGAGTAATCTTTTTAATGGAAAACAATCTCTTGAGAATAGCATTAACAATAAGTCTCTTGTGACTGTACCGATTTTTCAATGTATCCCATGCCGTTTGAAAATTCTTATCCGTTACTTGAAAATGTTTGATGCAATTCTTCGCTTCGCCAAGCACACATGACTTTAAATAGTGCAATTTCTGTACGTTGCTAAGGCTTTTATTACTACTTATAAGTGATGTGAATGTGTCTTCAAATGATTGCCATTCGTCGTATGCTCCCGAGTATTTTGGTAACTCAATTCTTGGTAACTTAACCTCTGCTGCAGCTACTTTGTCTGACCGAATCGAAGAAAAAGAAGCATTAGTATCGTTATTGCTCGTACTGGGGGCGGTAAGTGTATGTAGCAAGTCCACTAAATCAGCTTTCAATGATGAAAACAATTCTTCACAATGACTATGTAAATCTTTGGTAAAATAAGGTAATTCCGCCCTTTGCTCCTTTGTAGTTAATTTGAATAGATTCGTATGACCGATTCGGAAATTGCTCCAATATTCTTCTATGCATTTTGTTCTCGTTTCCACATAACCGGGTGTTAAACGACTTTTCGGCGATTTTTTGAGGTTAGTTTGAGCTTTGGTTAAAAGTTCTACTATATTGTCTTGTTGATCAATCACTTGAGAGACAGACATTTTCTATAAAATATGTTCACTTATTCACAATAAACGACACACAAAACTGAGTTATTTACGTAATGAGTTCACTTTTACAATTGCTTTGTCAATCCAATGCAACGCACTGTTAAATCTCCGATTGAGCGAGCCACGGTAAAGGTCGCCTAGTCCAATTATGCACTTTTATTCACACGTAATTCGGCTCGAACTGACCACTATGTTGAGGATTTATATCAATATTTTATTGGGGCTCGCTACAAAATTAAAACAAAGCGTGCTTTTCGTTTGACATCTGTATTGCGACATTTTTTTTACACACACAGACTAGATTGAACAACATTTTCAACACAGACCAGCGATAATAGCGTTCTAGCTACAACACGGTCCAATGTACTAATTTCTCTCACTGATGAAATGACGGTGGCAAACACCGTAGAAAGGTGAATATACTATTAAAATTCGACGTGTCGCATATAGCATGTAGCATAATTGGTTAGTGCATTGGGCCGGATTCCCAAGGGTACTGGTTAGAATCCCGTCAGGGCGACATGAGACTAGTTGCTTTTTTCTAGTATATTTTCTTGTTTAATATTTATTATTTAATTATTGCTTACACACTCATACCTTCGCGCTTCCATTTTCAGCCTTAACAATACTTAACATCAGGTATGATGAAGGCTAAGAGTCAACGAAGAACCAACCAATCAAATATGCTATATAATCAATGAACGTCATTATTATATCATACAGTGGTGTTCACATAATTAATGACAAACGAATTTCAGACAGACGAGGTAACTTTGGAGCCTTGGTTGTCTGCCAAGGATTGACCAAGCTGTGATCTGATAATGGCCAACCAGGGAGTGAATGGACGGTATCCAGATTGCTATACACACCCAACTGATCTGCCCCCTAATTGTCTAATTTAAAATCTATCACAATCCCTTTCATAGATATTGTGATTGTGATATTTTCGTCTGTCATATTGCTTAGACAGTTCAATTTCGTTCCATACCTTTTAAAACGCGTCCCGATCACAATCCCTTTCAAATGTCAAATAGTGACGGCGATTATTGGCGATTATTGATGATTTAAAATTAGACAATTAGCACCCTGATCTACATTCATAAGTGCTTGACTGAATAAATGATATTGACTTTGACTTAAAAATGTAAGGATCAGAATTTTCAGTTTCAGGAGTTCCATACATTTTTATGCTATTTTCCATATTATATATATGTCGTAGGAGGATTTGATAAAAAGAATTTTCGCAAAAATCTTAGAGATATTGCAAAAGACGGATAATTAGACAATGGTGTTGACATTTCTCAATCTTACTGAAAAAGATAGGGTTTGTGCAAAAATACTGGTTGCTTTAGTAACATTGGATATTCTTTACTCTGATTAGCTTAATTTTTGGTTGCTTGCTAACTTTTATTCTGATTTGTTCATAGAAAGTTTACTACACGTGAGAGAATAGATTGACATTTGAAACGTCAAGTCGTCAACCAATCAGAGAAGATGTTCTTTTGGACGGTCCGACCAGCCAATCAGTGATCTTATTTCATAATAGCCAGGGATTCTTTTCGTAATCTTACTAAGGCAACCAGTTTTTTCGCAAAAATCCTACCTTTTTCAGTAGGATTGAGAAATGGCAACGCCATTACCTAATTATCCGTGTTTTCGCAATATCCTAGGATTTTCTCAAAAAACTCGTTTTATCTAATTATCCTGCGACATATATATCTTATAACATATCCATATATCTCTTAGAATCTTGATCAGGTCAGTCGGGAGTGTATGGCAATCTGGATCTGCTCCATTCACTCCCTGGATGGCCATTATCAGATCACAGCACGGTCAATCCTTCGCAGAGAACCAAGGCTCCAAAGTTACCCCGTTTGTATGAAAATCGACCAGTGTCGGTAATAGGCTATTTGACAGGTTTTGAAAATCCATTTTATATTATGTAGTGGAGTTTAAGGAACCCAGTTTTTTTAAATTCTGGTACATATTTGCTGAAAAATATCAAATTAAAAATTCAATATTTAAATAGCGCGCCAAAACGCTACTTTGACAATATGGCGCTGCAATGGGTTCGGTGACGTCACCTGCCTGTATTCTGCACATCATCCACATAAGTAGTCAAACGATGTTTACAAGCAGGTGACGTCATTATAAACTCGACGAATCAGGAGCGTTTTGTGTCACGTGACAAATCGTTTAACAAATGCATTTTTATTTAAGGATTTTTAAATCAACTTATAATTATTTTCAACTTACGTTAATAAAAAACCGTTTTTAAACTCATAATTTATACTGATAACAGTAATTGACACTTTATTTTTCGTATTGTCAAATAGCCTATTATGTGATACTAGCGGATACTCGCGGTTTTACCCGCGTGGTGCCCGTTCCCATGGGAATATCGGGATAAAATATAGCCTATGTCACTCGGAAGAAATTTAGCTTTCTAATGGTCTAAGAATTGTCTAAATCGGTCCAGTAGTTCCTGAGATTAGCGCGTTCAAACAAACAAACTCAGCTTTATAATACTAGTATAGATGTTTAATATAATTTTTACATTTCCTACCTATCTGTAAATGTTTCTGATATAATTATTCATAAATATTTCCATTTTTTTCAGGCTGCAATGGAGCACCAGAACTGTGGCAAAATATATCTGACAGAGATACAAAATAATTTTGAATGCGATACGTATTTCCCAACAATAGATAAACAACAATTCAAATCTGTAACGGAAAGTGGCATACCCGAGGAATTACAAAGAGAAGGCGATATCACTTATTATTTTAAGATTTACCAGAAAATTTTATGATTAAGTACTACTAGAAAATAAAATTATCCTTTTTGCATTAACATATATTTTTGTTTATTTAACAATATTTATCATCTATCATCAAGCCTGTGCACGTCCACTGCTGGACATAGGCCTCTCCTAGCTCACGCATATTGTGGCGTTCATAGGAGGCTATTCGCCTACTGCTACCACGCTGGCTAGATGGTTTGTTTGGTAGAGGGTTTGTTTCAAGTTTTCCATCTCTCGCACAGGTGTTCAATGCGTCGAGCCTCTTAGTCGACTCTTACGACATCCCAGGCATGTAAGGGAGTGGTGACATTTGTATTCTTAGGCCGTCACCACACGGCACTAGTTATCACGGCAATATTTATCATTAGTATTGTGAAATAAGTTTGAATGTTTGTTACCCCCCGTTTCCACCGGCGAAACATTTACAAGAAAACATATTGTAACCTTATAATGCGGCCACTGGGAGAATACATCATTTTGACAGCTAATTTCGAGAGCCATTGTCCATCCTCTCGGCGGCCGCATTATATTTTCCAACATGTTCTCTGGTAAATGTTATACCAGTGGAAAAGGGGGGTTACTCAAGCAAAAATGGCTGAAAGGATTTGAATGAAAACCTCACAAACAGTTTATTATAGATTGCATAATTTTATTTATTTTATTTTATTTTATTTATTTGGCACAATAACAGACAACAGACAAAATATATAAACAAAAAATAACTTACAAAAACAACAAATGCGTGTCTACGTCCTATTACAATTGCGCACAGCATTTTATCTATAGCATTAACTAGATGACACAAAAATTATACGAAATTTCATATAAAAAAAAAACACAAAAAAAACTAGTTAAGTAAATGAACAATATAAAAAATATTACAACATAATGAACTACTATATTTTTTTTCTTTTTTTTTTTCGATGGGGTTAAATTATAGTTTAAACAGGGACGTTTTAAAAGATTGGGCATTACAATTGAATATATCAACAGTGGTACAGATATCATTGTAAGCCACACACATTCTATTCAGTGGATTGTTTTTAGATACATTATTCCTAGATACAGGTACAGAAAACAGTTGTGGTTTACGAACTGACCGATTTGAGGTTTTAAAATTTAACTGCTGTAGCAAGCTACCATCAAATAATCCATTAGCAATCCGATGAAGTGTGCTCAGGGTCATTTATCCATCTACGTTTCTCAAGGCTAACCATGTTATAGTGCTTAAGGCGATCCGAGTAATATAATTATACATTTTGATATTCCCACGGAAACGGTACGGGGATGAAATTACTTTATAAATACTACTAACGCCATCTATTTGTGTGGTGTGGTAGACGTAGCTCCAAAATTATGTGGTGATTCTGATAGATGGCGCCACCACGCGATAATTAAGACTAATTCCACGCGGAAGGAGTCGCGGGCGGAAAGCTAGTCTGTACTAAATGGTAATTCAAGGCCATGAAGTAATAGGTTTAGTGGAGCTATCACTCAGAATAGGTATCTACTTGAAGCAAAATTCTATGTAGCGTTATCTCGCTCTGTAGAGAATTCTCTCTTTCTAATTAATTAACCGACTTCAAAAAAGGAGGAGGTTCTCAATTCGGTTGGTATAATTTTTTTTTTATTTTTTTTATGTATTTACACCGATTACGCCGAGATTTTTGTACCGATTTTCGTGATTCTTTTTTTGTTCGATGCAGAATAGTTGCCAATTGGTCCCATAAAAATTTGGTTTAGTTTGACCCAGTACTTTTTATGTTTTGAGCATTTTTATATATTTAATTTCATATTTGTTACTTGGATGACATGATATTATCTTCCATTAAAAAATGAAATAAAAACTTTTTATAAAAAAAATGAAAATCGACTTCAAAACACTAAAAAGCAAAAAATAAACCTTTTGGAGTCGGTGCAAGCCAAGGCAAGAAAAATAAAATTGTAGGACCGCAAAGTAGAATGCTTTGGCTGGCACCGACTCCAAAAGGTTTATTTTTTGCTTTTTAGTGTTTTGAAGTCAATATTCATTTTTTTTATAAAAGTTTTTTTTTGTTTACCTATTTTATCACTTAATAGTGTAAGGATAAGTTAGCATCTTGGATTCTACTTACTTCCGCATAATGTTACATGTATATGCACACAGAAATTATGTCTGTGTATATGCACCATTTGTATTGATTTAACTTAATGTACTTATATTTAAAAAAAATATATAAAAATATAAAAAAATATATGTATAAAAGTATTGGAGAATTTCGACGGTGGTTCGCAAGTCTCGGTAGCTCAGCGGATAGAGCATTGGACCGGATTTCCAAAGGTCGCGGGTTCGATTCCCGTCTGAGAATTCACTTGTGGCCGAGTTAATTTTACACACACACACAAATAAAATCGCGACTTGACAGTGTCCGCCAGACTTACTCGAATCGCGATTTAGTTTATGTTTGTTGTTAAAAAAATGTGTTGTGGATTGCTTATCCCGCAAAATGAGAACGGGACAGTAATACTGGGTCCCTACCGCGGAAGTGTCGTCGGCATCGACATCGACTTCATTTGACAGATGGATGTGACATATTGCTCTTAGTCTTTGGTAAGTTTTCATTTGTGTCAAACAGAAGCAGCAATGTGTCACATCCATCTGTCAAATGAAGCTGATTACGATGCCGACGTCACTTGCGCGGTACGGCCCCTGATACTGCTGGGTAGAGGGGTGTTCACGCAATAATGCGATATTTATGGACATCACTATGTCGATGCAATTTGTGTTGGTGCATCCCAACACTGACGTAGCGCGTGCCGGGACGCACGCGCCTCCTTCCTGTTGCCTTTGAACCGCGATGTGAAGCACACGCGTAATTAATTTGTATCGGGCGAAGCCGCCATTTGTAAAGGAAAGTCCTTTTATAGCTTAATTGTGTTTAGTACGTAGAATCGTCGCGATCCGTACCACAATCACTGTGGCAGTGTAATTTCGGTGTAGCACCCATTGTTATATAAGTAAATATTGAGTTTGTACATATAGTGATACGGCGTCGGCGTAGACGCCGCAATAAACAGTGAAACCATAAGTGCCGTATCATTTACCAGTGGTAACCTCCCCCCCTTCAACCGAACCCGCGATCTACCAGCTGTACGTGGAAGGCCAGGGAACGTGACGAGGGCACCAGCGACGCGCCGAGACTCCTCGCACCGAACCACCTCCCACAAGGTTCACACGGTACACGGCGTTGTCTTTACGGCTGTTGAGGGGCGGCTCTGACGACGGCCGTGCCTGCCAACCGGGCGCAGCGCTTGGGTGAACATTTTTGGTGGCCCATGAGGGGAAGGAGCCACTGAGTCGAAGAGGCATTCGACAACGCGAAGCGCGAAGAATCACGAAGCTGTGAAAGAAGACCCATCCACTTGGTGTTACGAGGCGTCACACAAGTTGGTTATACCACGCGGAGCAGCGATTACAACAGCCGGCGAAGCGCGTGGCATGCGAAGCGCGCGGCATTCGAAACTCGACCTTATCTACAAGGCAATAAGAGTTATCTCCGTGAAGCACCGAGAAACTGCCGTCGAAGCGACGAGCTATCTACACTTCGATCGAAGCGATCCGGAGCCAGGATAACCTCGCGAGTCATTACACCGGGAATATTTCCACGTCGAGGCGACAACCTTATGGCTGGTATACACTTTGATTAGTCAAGTGCCAAGTGTTTAGTGTTAAGTGTGTAGAGTGATTAGTGTTAAGTGATTAGTGATGTCCTATACTGTTTAGTAGGTGGTGTTTAGTTCATTTAAAAAAAAAATTATACGACATTTTGCCTGTATACTTTGATTAGTAATAAATGTTTGTTTTTATATTCAGGACATTTTACATTATATAAACACGCATGTTGAACATACAACTCCACAAATTTGTGGGTTACGGATTCGAACCACCTAGTAGACATTTTTTTAAATATTTTTATCAATCACAACAACAGGAGAAACGAACACGAGACTTTGTTGATATAAACTAAACACTTAACAGTCACGTCCAGACGTGTTTAGTTCGTGTTTAGAGCAAGTGAGGGGTGAAGGCGGGACGCGCGGGAGGTGCTACTCGCAGAAAAAATAGAACGCGCTGTAAATACTGTACTTCGCTAAGCACTATACACTTAACACTAAACAGAAACTGTCCGAACGTGTTTATTGCTAAACACTTATCACTAAACATGCCACTCGCACTAATCACTAATCAAAGTGTATACCAGCCATTACATCGGGAACGGCGCATTCTGCATCTGTGTGACAGAGCACACCGCGCGGCGCGAGTGTGTGAGTGCGTGCGTGCATAGGAGAACAATAGAGGTTCGTCCGGTATAATTGTCACTGGGTCCGTGTGACGGACTTCTAGGCAGTACTTCGTTTGTTTACATGCGGCGCGAGGCGGCCGGCATTTCTATTTATAGACATTATTAGTGGACGCTAAGTGATAGCGATAATAGTTTTAAAATAGATAGTGGTTTTGTGTAACACAACAAGGATCTTGGTATGTAGCATAACTTATCTTTATTAATTGTTTATTAAAGTCGAAAGTCGCCGCGACACGACTATTGGTTTGTTGGATTTTTATATTTTGTATTTTTATGTTTGTTTAAACTAAAGTCGCCGCGACTATTGGTTGTTTGTTTATCGATATTATATCGAATCGAAGTGACAATAGTGTCATTATAAGTTGTCGCAACTGTTTATAAGTTTTGTTTTGTTGTTATTATTTTTGATTAATCGAGGCGATTAACATTTATTGTAAAATTAAAGTAGTTTGTTTACGTTTTAGGCAACGTAACTGTACATAAATATTACGTAGCTGTAATTTAAGTTGTTTAGTTAGGAACTATAATTTATTTTGTTTTGATTTTGGTGAAGCATCTTTATCTTTTATTTATAATCTTATCTTATTAAAATGGATACCAAGACGGCGCGTCACACTTTTCAAATTAGGAGTAGGATGCTCAAAGATTATTATGGATCGGTCGAAGCGACTTCCTCGTCGATTGCTGTTCGGGTGATCAAACGGCAATTCGACAAACACTACACTGACTTCCTCGAAGCATATGAGGTGCTGGTAGCCAGCGATGTCGAGGACCTGGTGGACCTGGAGCAGGAGTTCTCCGACATTAACAAATTGTTAGTTACAGTAGAAACAAAGGCGGAGGAGACCGAAGCTGGACCCACGCCGACAACCCTGAAGCAGGAGGCTGCGAGCAGCTCACAGCAGGATGGCAGCAGCGTAGCAGCAAAACTGCCATTCATTCAACTGGGGCAGTTCAATGGTAACCCGCATGAGTGGGTAAGTTTCTTTGACTTGTTTATGTCTCTGGTCCACAACAGACCCCATCTTCCGGACGCCGAGAAGCACTATTATCTGCGCAGCTGCTTGATTGGTGAACCGCTGAGCATAGTGAGGCACTTGCCAGTGGATGCCAGCAACTACGAGGTAGCTCTCGGGTTGCTGAAGGACCGGTACCAGAATACCCGGTTGTTGGTTGACAGCTATCTGGAGCAGATAGTGTCATTGCCCAGTATACCTCCGTCGCTGGAGGGGCTGAGGCACTTGTTTTATAATCCGCTGCTGGAGTCGACGCAGGCTCTCCAGAAGCTCAGATTACCAGTAGTGGAGTGGTCTTACCTACTGTTATTTATCATTTTGCAGAAGTTGCCTGCCCGTCTGAGGAATCAGTTCGAGGAGCGGAGCGGAACGGCTCCAGGGGAGCTACCGGCGTTCTCAACGCTGATCACCTTTCTCGACGAGGTCTGCAAGAGGCAACTCATCGGCCCGTCTACTCCGGAGCCGGAGAGGGCTGAGCCGACGCGGCAACGACGGTCGCCCACGAACGCGCAGCGCAAGGGCACCGCATCGGGTGGACGCCACTCACCGCCGACGAACAGGGTTCGCGGCCAGATGGCCACTGCAGCAGTGGAGGTAAGGTTATTGTACCCACCTCGGACACGCCATCGAGAACTGCTACGAGTTTAAGAAGCTTGCTCGTACAGCCCGCAAGACATGGGCACGAATCAACGGCGCGTGCTTCGTGTGCCTAGGGCAACACTACGCACGGGAATGTGCGGAAGGTTCGGGGTGCAGATCGTGCGGATCGCAGAGACACCACAGTCTTTTGTGTAGTGCAGGAGGAGAGGCTCCGAAGCGCACACCACAACAGCGAGCGGGTGGAGCCGCTGGGCAGGCGAGGTCGCCTCCCCGGACGCCGCCGCCGCCGCGCGTGCGGACACCTCCGCGCCACGCCAGCCCGGTGGAGCAGCCGAGGCCGGCGCCACAGCGACGCGCTCCGGAGCAGGAGCAGCCGCAACCCTACGCCCTGGAGCCAGGACGACGCCCGGTCGGTGCGAGGTACCAACAGGCGCAAGCTCAGTTCGAGGACCTGAGGTATGGACGTCCTTCCTACATTCCGAAGCGGGAACCGGAGGAGGATTACTGAGGCTACGGTTCTGTCGGTGCAGCGTACGCCGTAGGTAGCGGTTTTAGAAACTGCCTAAATCCTACGGTTACATTAGGTATAAGGAATAGTAGAGGCGAGTACGAGAGGGCTCGTGCGTTGCTCGACACTGGGGCGAGTGTCAGCGCCATCAGAGACGCTCTGGTGGACAAGCTTCGGCTTCACCGACAGAAGAGTTCTATGGAAATAGTCGGTATAGGGAATACCACGGTGAGGACACCGGCGACTAAAGTTAAAATTGTTATGAAACCCTTGGATAAACGGGTGCCAATTATTTCTACCGTCGCGGTAGTTATGTCGGAGCTGACTACTGATCTGCCAACGGTTAACACTCCGCAGAGGGGTATCCTGAAGCAGGCCCCGCCTACTCTGAGACTTGCAGACAAGTACTTTACCCTGCCGCAGGGAGTCGATTTAATACTCGGAGCGGATGTATTAAATTATATTTTAGATGGTTCTAAACTTGACATCGGTGCAGATGGCGCAGCAGCCTACGGAACGTGCTTCGGGCACGCGGTCATGGGACCGGTCGACGGCTACGCGAGCGACGCGCCGCAGCCGATCGCCACCACGACGCTGACGGAGGCCGTCAAGCGCTTCTGGACGTCGGAGGAGCCGCCGGCGCTTCCGGCGAAGGACCCTCGGCACGAAGAGTGCGAGCGTCTGTATGCAAACACCACAGTGAGGCAAACTGATGGAAAATTCATGGTACGTTTACCTTTGCTATCTGATCGACCGGAGCTGGGCGATTCCCTGGACGCAGCGACCAAGAGATTCTACGCACTGGAAAGAAAAATGGAGCGGCATCCATTGTTTGCGCAGAAATATCAGGAATTCATGGACGACTATGAGAAGCTCGGTCATATGTCCGTGTCAGATTTTCAGTTCGATTCTGAATATTATGTTATACCACATCATGGTATTTTTAAAAGGGATTCTGATAAGATCAGAGTGGTTTTTGATGGTAGTTGTAAGACGACTACGGGGGTTTCGTTAAACCAATGTCTACATTCTGGTGAGGCACTGCAGAATGACATTACAAAAATCTTGATGAACTTTAGGAGGCATCAAGTAGTATTCACCACGGACGTGAAGCAGATGTTCCGGATGACCTGGATCCACCCTGAGGACAGGCGGTACCAGCTTATACTTTGGAGGAGCGACCCGACGCAGGAGCTCAAGGTATATGAGTTGAATACTAATACCTATGGACTGAGGTCCAGCCCGTATGTAGCGATACGAACGCTGTTGGAGCTGGCAGCGCAATGGGAGCGGACACACCCTGCCTCAAAGGCAGTTGACGTCGTACGAGATGCCGTGTTCGTCGACGATATTTTGACCGGAGCGGATTCCTTGGAGGAAGCGGAGGTTCTGAAGGCAGAACTCATCGAGCTCATGCAAAGCGCAGGTTACGAGCTACGAAAGTGGTCCACGAATGAACCACAGTTGCTGAAGGATCTACCAGACGATCATTGTGAGCAGCCACGGGAATTCGACGCGAATGACCCTAAAAGCTTCATAAAGGTATTGGGAATACAATGGGAGCCGATATCGGATACAGTATCCTATCGACTAAACATACCTTCGGAGAAGGCAGTGACGAAGCGGTCAATATTAAGTACTATAGCGAGGCTATACGATCCGTGTGGATATTGTACACCGGTCGTTATACGATTTAAAAACCTGTTGCAGGAATTATTTATGGACGGGTTACACTGGGACGAGGCAGTGCCAGACCCGATAGTGGAAAAATGGAGGTATATGATCGAGGACCTATACCATATGGAACGCCTGAAGATACCGAGGTGTATCGCGTTACCAAACGCAGTGTCTTACACACTGCATGGTTTTGGAGATGCTTCCGAAGCAGGATACGCAGCATGTGTCTACCTACGCAGCGAGGACGCGCGAGGTCACGTGCAGGTTAGTTTGGTTATGGCTAAATCTAGGGTGGCACCTATGAAAACACGACAAACAATCCCGAAGCTGGAGCTCAGCGCAGCGCATCTGGTTTGTCAATTACTTAATCATGTAGCGGATGGTTATGAAAAATCGATCAAGATTGATAGTATAAATGCTTGGTCTGATAGTTCTATTGTATTAGCATGGGTGGAGACGCAGCCACATTGCTTGCAAACATTCGAGTGCAATCGGGTACAGTAGATACAGAATTCACCGAGGCAGCTGAACTGGAGACATGTACCATCGGATTGGAATCCGGCAGATTGTGCATCACGAGGCGTGACAGCTGCGGAGCTGATTGGTCATCCGCTGTGGTGGACAGTACCGTGGCTGGTACAGAAGGAAACTAGGTGGCCTAGTAAATATGTAAAACCTTGGGAATTACCAGGTTTTAAGAAGGTAGTCAACACTAATGTCGTTCAAGAAGAACCATGGGACATTAAGTTACTGGAAAAGGTAAGCAGCTTTACCAAACTGGTCAACACTACAGGGTATGTGTTGAGATTTATAAGAAATCTGAAGACAGATAGGTCGACGCGGCCCGACAGTCGCATTCTTTCGTTATCAGAGACGAGAGGCGCTGTCAAATACTGGATCAAACGGATCCAACAGTTGGAATATTCTAAGGAAATAGAATTGTTGAAGCAACGCAAACGTATAATTACATCACTTCAGAAGTTGAGTGTATTTTTGGACTCCGAGGGAGTAATAAGAGTTGGAGGCCGACTTAGACATTCGGAACTCACTTATGGGGCGAGGCACCCAGTGTTGTTACCTAAAACTAATAGATTTGTTCAGTTGTTAATGGAGCATTACCACAAATCTTATTGTCACATTTGAGCTAATGGTTTGATTGCTATTTTACGCAGGGAATATTGGATAACCTCAGTCCGGAAGGAGGCAGCCCGGACGATAAGAAGATGTAAGAGGTGCTTTCGGTTTTCTGCAGCAGAGCAACCACCACGCATGGCAGACCTGCCCGCGGACCGCGTGAGACGCGCACGACCTTTTGACGGAGTCGCTACAGACTTCGCTGGACCATATCTGGTAAAATCAAGTTTATTAAGAAATGCAAAGTCAGTGAAGGCCTACTTTTGTGTTTTCGTTTGTGTAGCTACAAAGGCCGTTCATGTAGAGTTGGTCTCTAGTTTGTCAGTTGAGGCATTTATAGCTGCATTTACTAGATTTGTGAGTCGACGCGGACTCCCCAGTCTGATACGATCAGACAGAGGTACGAATTTTGTTGGAGCTAACAACTACCTCAAGGAAGTTAATCAGTTCCTCCTGGACAAGGAACACATCCTGAAGGAGCAGTTCAGGAAACAACGAATACATTGGGACTTCAACCCACCAGCTTCACCACACATGGGTGGCTTGTTTGAGGCTGCTGTCAAAAGCGTGAAGCAGCTTTTGAAAAGGGAAATAGGCGATACAATATTGACCTACGAAGAGTTGGCGACACTCTTGTGTAAGATAGAGGCTATCCTCAATTCCAGACCTCTCGTAGCGATGTCTGAAGATCCTGGGGATTTGGAAGTCCTGACGCCAGGACACTTTCTTATTGGCCAGCCACTGGTAGCAGTGCCTGAGAGTAACTGGTCAAATACTAAAATGTCACGTTTATCTCGATTTCAGATGTTGCAGAAGCTGCACCAGAACGTGTGGGCACGTTGGCATCTCGAGTACCTGAGCACGTTACAGTCGCGTAACAAATGGTATCACGAGGTAGACAATTTAGATATTAACGATTTGGTTTTCATCAAGGATGAAAATGTTTCACCACTACACTGGAGGCTAGGTAGGGTGTTAGAATTACATTATGGTAAAGATAATGTTGTTAGATCTGTAAGGTTAAGAACCCAATCTGGCGAGCTTGTTAGGCCAGTGGTTAAATTAGTCAAGTTGCCTGTAGTCGAGGACTAGGTTTCCCAACCTCGTTGCTGGGGCCCCTGGGAATGTTCACGCAATAATGCGATATTTATGGACATCACTATGTCGATGCAATTTGTGTTGGTGCATCCCAACACTGACGTAGCGCGTGCCGGGACGCACGCGCCTCCTTCCTGTTGCCTTTGAACCGCGATGTGAAGCACACGCGTAATTAATTTGTATCGGGCGAAGCCGCCATTTGTAAAGGAAAGTCCTTTTATAGCTTAATTGTGTTTAGTACGTAGAATCGTCGCGATCCGTACCACAATCACTGTGGCAGTGTAATTTCGGTGTAGCACCCATTGTTATATAAGTAAATATTGAGTTTGTACATATAGTGATACGGCGTCGGCGTAGACGCCGCAATAAACAGTGAAACCATAAGTGCCGTATCATTTACCAGTGGTAACCTCCCCCCCTTCAACCGAACCCGCGATCTACCAGCTGTACGTGGAAGGCCAGGGAACGTGACGAGGGCACCAGCGACGCGCCGAGACTCCTCGCACCGAACCACCTCCCACAAGGTTCACACGGTACACGGCGTTGTCTTTACGGCTGTTGAGGGGCGGCTCTGACGACGGCCGTGCCTGCCAACCGGGCGCAGCGCTTGGGTGAACAAGGGGCCTGTAGGAATGATGGTGGTGGTATGGAAAAGGGTGATAGATGGTAAGCCACTTTTAGAAAGGTCAAATGGTGAGATTGGTGAGCCCTTTCTCTGGACTGGGTGTTGGTAGTCCAGGAACCGCGGTCCGACTGATGCGACTACTTCTTCTTCATCTCAGTTAGGCAGGTAGGCAGTTATTTGGCTTTAGCCATTTCTGACGTTGCGGGTACGCGACCGCTTTCGAGCGGTCGGTCATTGGACTTGCCCCCGTCTCACTCTTCACTCGTCGCCCTCAGCGCGGTCAGCCCCGCCAGGTGAGACCCATGCGGGAGGCCCAGCAGAGGCGACCAGCGAGCAGGCGACGGACTTGTGTGCGGGGGAAAAATTACAAATATATGTGCACGGAGGTTTGAACTTGGATTGGCAGGGTAGCGCTCCGCTCATAGCCAGTATAGTACCGTTCCGTTGCGGCTATCGGAACAGTCCGACTGATGCGTCAGACTTGGTAGGTATATATGTGAAGCGGTGAAACTTTGTAAGCGCGATGTAGGTTTTCCATACATATACATATCGAGTTGTTGTCAGCGCCCTCTATTATTATTATTTCTTGCGCCGTGTGTTGTATGTGCGGCGACAGGTAGGTGCCACAGGCCTCTCAGCCACAGGTCTGAGATGGTGATGACATATTGGGACCCCACCTATGAAATTGCCGTTTTGTGGTTACTGATTCAAACTAAAACCGTAGAAAGTTGAATATAGGTGAAATAAAACAACTTTTGCGGAAATTTAGTGCGATTTATTTACCCGAAATATACCTATATTTGGTACTATAATTTTTCGGTTTAATTGAGGTTTTTTGGTTTCCCGACGTTTCGGCACCTTTTCAGTTGCCGTGGTCACGGGTTGACCGAGTCAACCCGAGTCGCACTAAATTTCCGCAAAAGTTGTTTTATTTCAATTATGAGTGCGCGAAGAAACTTAAGATATGCTTATTGAATATAGGTACATACTAGAATTTCGTCATGTCATCATAAGTCTTTGTAACATAATTGGTTAGTGCATTGGGCCAGATTCCCAAGGATATACGGGTTCGAGTCCCGTCAGAGCGACATGAGATAGTTGTTTATTTTCTTGTTTAAAAAAACTGTTAGAGAATTTAAGACTTTTACCGTTACAGATTTTGCTTTTTCCGTACTTGGCTTTTCGTATTTTATTTTACACCCAATGAAGCCATTGCTATGATTTTTTTTAAGGCAGGCATCTATCAAATTAAGTTCATTATTTGATCAATTGTTTGCAGATTTAAAAGTTTTAGCTTAGTGCAATATTCTGGAAAAAACCAATATAATAATTTTCTTTTTATTCACGACGGGGAGACTCTTAACCTTCATCATACCTGATGTTAAGCATTGATAAGGCTGAAGATGGAAGCGAGCCTCTCCCGGAATTTTCAACCACTGAAAAGAGAGAACTGGCTATATTATAAATATTAAACATGAAAATATACTAGAAAAATCAACTAGTCTCATGTCGCCCTGACGGGATACGAACCCGCATCCTTGGGAGTCCGGCCCAATGCACTAACCAATTATGCTACAGAGACCTATGAGGACACGTCGAATTTTTCTAGTATATTCACCGTTCTACGGTGTTGGCCACCGTCGCTTCATCAATGAGAGAAATATCCTCGCCGTCAGGGCGACATGAGACTAGTTGCTTTTTTTTTTCTAGTATATTTTCTTGTTTAATATTTATTACATAAAAATAGCATTGTAAAATGCAAAATTAAATAGTTATAACTGGCTATATTATCTCTAAGGGCCATACCTCACCGAGATGCCACGGCGACGTGGCCAGCGACGTTGCCATGGCTACGTCTGGCGTCCCTGCGTCGCCAGACTGAGTCGCCAAATCACGTCGCCAATGCATTCAGTTCTGTCTCGACATAGTTAGGAATGGACGTGGAAATTACTGCACTGTTATTATATTATTACCAGCATCGCAAAAAGATGAAACGAAAAAAGAAAAAAAATATGGGTACATCCGTTTTTCTATAAAACCGAAGTT
Organism: Chrysoteuchia culmella; assembly: GCA_910589605.1. Classification (NCBI taxonomy): domain Eukaryota; kingdom Metazoa; phylum Arthropoda; class Insecta; order Lepidoptera; family Crambidae; genus Chrysoteuchia; species Chrysoteuchia culmella. The sequence continues at coordinate 3,992,146 of OU342669.1, forward strand.
AAAGCGGTGTTTTTCTCAAACTCTATGAAGATTTAAGAAAATACCCTGAAAAAATGTTCAATTATCTGAGGATGTCACTAACATCATTTCATGAATTATTGAGTTTATGTCGGAATGATTTAACTAAATGATACAATATTAAGAAAATCTATATGTCCTGAAGAAAATCTATTTGTGACATTGAGGTAAGCATATATTTATAATTAATTCATACATGTCTAAAATGGTTGATTCTTAGGAGTAGTTCAAGGGTGCATGTAGGGTGTGTGGCATTTCAATACGACTGCGTTCAACGCGGCGACTGAGTGAGTGACGGAGCATACAAACACGTGCAAACAACTGGCGACGTCGTCGCCAGGTAGCCAGCGACGCCAGTCGCCGCATGCGGAGCGGCCAACTTTGGCTACGCTGGCTACTTGGCAACGTCGCCAGTCGGTCGCCAAGTGAGTTAGCCGTCATACATCTCAATAATAACTAGTTGGCGACGTCGTCGCTGGCCACGTCGCCATGGCATCTCGGTGAGGTATAGCTCTAACTGCCGGAACACAACAATGCTGAAAACATTGTTGTTACAGCGTCAGACTTAGATAATATGGTGGTAGCTAGCCACGCGGACTCACAACAAGTCCTACTACCAACCAAACCGAATACAATATGTACCCGCTGGGAATCGAACCCGGGACCCCTAGGTCTGATACCGGTGATTATTACCACTAGACCACGGAGGCGGTTAAAAATTCGAGGTGTTTTCTTCCACTTAAATAAATACATGTACAGGAGATCTATTTTGAATCGCTCATATGACTTTATGATGGCTAATCTATGTTGGCGGGCAGCAGCCCTATCGCGTGTTTGCGTACCGCGCGGGCTGTAATAATAATGATTAACTTTTATCAAGAAAGACCGCAAGACAACTAACTTGGAGTTATATTACCTTGCCACTATCTTTGAAGTGTTTCGATAGCGAACATCTTTGGCGGCTCGTCTTTGAAGACAGATAGATTTGGAATCAAGACTATATGACTTCAAAAAGTAAAAAATATATACTTTTGAGTCGGTGCCAGCCGAGACAAGAAAAATAAAAATAAAGTTATAATAAGTAGAGTGTAACTAACTACAGAGGGACAAAGCCCTTGAAACCTCGCGGCCATGCCATGCCGCTATTGACAAGACTTTCATAGTTGACAGGACATAATAATATCGTCGTCGTAGAGCGAAAAGTCAAAAGTCGGCCAAAAAGTTTTTAGGTTATGAAGGTTTGAAGTTTTGTAAATAAAAAAATACATAACTCAGTTTTGGTATGAGATACCAATACTAATCTTATGGTTTCATGACTTAAAAAATAGGTAAGCGTATAAAAATTGAATTATTACTTTTACTGATTTACGTTTAATTATTGAGATAATTAAAAAAAACAAACTTCGTTATTTGTGTTCGTCAAATCGTGTATGTAGCAACATTTACTATCAATGAGTTATCGTATTGAGTTAGTGTCTTTTTACCTCGGTCTACACAATTTTTAAAAGAATAAGTTAAGTTAGTTATTATATGACTGATGTTAGGAAATTCTTTCATGTAGTCATTTTGTTTACCTTGTAAGTATATTAATAACTTACCAGATGTTAAATCGAGTAAATGTATTTTATTTGCTGATGATATCTCAGTTATTGTTACAGCTGAGAATTCTGAAATTAATAATTATGAATTTAATATTAATAACACCATTGACGAAATTTCTAATTGTCGACATTAAATAATTTATGTATAAATTTAGATAAGACATACTCAATATCATTATTGCATTCCATAATGGTGATAAAAGTGTTACATAAATTTATTGTAAGTACAATTTATGGGCCCTGTCAGGCACAGCAATTGAGAGAGGGAAGACCTTTCTTATTCTTATTTATATATCTATGTTATTAATAATTTTTAACTTACTATTTTCTAATTGCCATTATAATTATTATAATTTTTTATCTTCTAAATATTCTAATATATTATAATAGCACTTTTTTGTAAGTAATTGTTATTAAGTTTTTAGTAAAGTCTTTGCCATTTTTAATATTGTTTATTGAATCCGGCACTATTGAAAATTTTTATGGACATAGCTAATGGGCTAGAAGAGTGGTGTTTCATTTTAGAGGTTGGCAGTATCAGTTTGTTTCTAGGTCTTAGGTAGTGTTTTGTAATGTGGTCATCGCGTTTGGTATAGAAGTTGGGATATTTACGTACAAATTTACATAATTCTAAGATATAGATGCTGGGTAATGTTTCATTTTTCATTCAATGAAGGTGTACCATAATTATTAAGTTTCATTCAATTTAATATTATGGTACACTTTCTAATAATCTCTGTATAAATTATAAAAAACACATTGAAAAAAAAAAGAAACAAAATTTTTAGGAATTATGTTAGATAAGAATAAAATTGGACTCATGTTGATAAGGTATGTACCAAAATTAATAGCTATATCTACCTCCTCAGTAAACTTCGTAGAACAACTTCACAAGAAACATTATTAACAGCATAGTATTCATATGTTTACTCTGCACTGGACTATGGACGGTTCTATACAAGGGACTTATGTTTTAAGAGTCAAATTCAATACATACAACTTGCGGACAGAGAGAAGCTGACATAGTAAATACATATTTTGTGTTGGAAATCTGTCAGGTTTAATATGCAATTTATTAGTACATAAACGTGTTTGAACTAAGTTACAAATTGTATTGATAGTAATTTTACGCTTTGTACTTACGAACGTTGCTTTAAATGTAATGAGACAAAATTGGGACGGCGGCAGTTCTAGGGGGGTCGACATTTTCGGCACAGTTATGGCCTGCGCAGACGACAGACATTGAAGGACTTTTTGTCCGCGACACGACCTTATTACTAAGAACATAAAGTTGAATAAATAACGAGGACTATCGCGTACTTTTCGCGGATATACGCGGTCTAAGTTGAATCTTATTTGGTTAACAATAAAGACGTGTCGCGGACAAAAAGTCCTCCGTTATCCGTCGTCTGCGCTAGCTCTTAGAGAGTTACAGAGTAAGTTTCCACGTTTCACTATTTTAAGTGACTATTAAAGTCTCACATGCTTCGTTTTATGCTTCAATTAATGAAAATGTAAGAAAGTGTAATGTACTTACTAAAAACTTTGTTACTTTTATAGTAGGACAAGAAATTTTGCCAATATTTTGCTTCGAACGTGAGTAAAACTTAAAACATAGTTGATAATTTTCTTGAAAAATGAACTTAAATAAAATAAATAAATAAATATTTCCATACAATCACACCAATTATCTAGCCCACGTTAAGTATCATGAAGAACTTGTGTTATGGATACTAGTTAACGGATATAAATACTTATATACTTTTTTTTGTAAATACATACATAATATACATATTAAACATCCAGACCAAGACAAATAGACATGTTCATGCACACAAATATTTGTCTTGTCCGGGGATCGAACCCGGGACCTCTGGCGCAGAAGGTGGGGTTAGTACCCCTGCGCCAAACAGGTCGTCATACTTAAGGCTATTATGTTATCCCTAGTGGACTTGTAGAGCTGCAATTGGACTTGAATTGTTGCTGATGCATATAACCAGGGGACTAAATTGTCTAATTTTAAAATCTATTGCGATCCCTTTCAATTCGTCATTTGTAAGATATTAACGTACTTAATGCCGTCACTATTTGACATTTGAAAGGGATTGTGATCGGGACGCGTTTTCAAAGGTGTTGAATGAACGAAATTGAACTGACTAAGCAAAGTGACATACGAAAATATCTTTCAAATGTATGGCAAAGTGTCAAATTAAGTGTCATTTAAAACATCATTCGTTCTGAAAGGGATTGCGACTATAAGTTACACAATTCCATAAATCATTATCACAATCACAATACCTTTGAAAAGGATAGTGATAGTGACTTGGATAGTTCCAAGATTTCGGCTTGAAAAATGCAGTCGCTCGTTTTTGGGGAAAGGCATAGCCTTTTTTAATAAAGTTCCACAACATGATTGTGATTGAGCTGCCTTTGCATAAATTTAAAATATATGTTAAAAAAACGCTCTTAAGCAAAGGTTATTACAAGGTAGATGATTATTTGAAAGACCAAAATGCATGGAAGTGATACTAACATAAAACATGACCATTGTAATTGTATAAGAGGAAAATATTCTAATAACTGAGTATAAGAAAATTTTCCTCTTATATTAAATATGTTTCAAGATTGTAGATTTGTGTTTGGCAACGACATGTTCCTTTGTAAATGTTGTTGCTTCTGTTAAAGCTGATAAGTTTCTTGCGGCCGTTCTTCTTATCAGTTAAAAGATGTCCTGAATGGCTGGTAGGAAAAAAAATTTGACGATTCGAAAGCACTTATCTATACGTCTATTTGAATAAAAATCTTTGACTTTGACTTTGATAGATTTTGAAATTAGACAATTACTTAAAGGGGCAGGTACTTAAAAGTTGTGTTTTTGTTAGATGAAAGAAAGAGAAAAGTTTTTCGAAGTAGCAAATTTGGATTTACAATAACAATACTGGGCAAAACAACACAAAAAACAAAACTACTTACTTACATGCTTTTTGATTTTAGCAATTTTTCGTGTCGATTTCTATTGGCTTTTATATTTTGAATTCAAACACTTTCAACTTCGGAAATAGTCAATAAAAAAAACATATTGAAAGACACAAATCTCATTACGTGATAAATATTAAACAAGAAAATACAACAAGGATGAAACAAGGATGAAATATGTAACTACCGTCCAATTGCGTCAACCTCAATATTTTCTAAAATATTTGAGAAAATTATGCACGCCCATATTTCATCCTTCTTTAATTCATTTGAAGTATTAAACGGTAACCAATATGGGTTTCAAAGGAAAAAATCAACCACACATGCAGCATACCATTTAATTGACCAAATTTTACAAAATGTAAACAAAGGCAACTACACGACAGTGTTGTTTCTCGACTTATCAAAAGCCTTTGATTCTGTTTCGCATAAGCAATTATTGATGAAATTGGGACACAGTGGTATAAGAGGTCCAGCAAAAACTTGGTTGAAATCGTATATTCAAAATCGCGAGCAATATGTTGAAATTCAGCAACTTGACAAAGAGCACACCATACAAGCTCACAAATCTGGTTTGAAAATTAATTATTCCGGCGTACCACAAGGTAGTGTCCTTGGGCCACTTCTTTTTCTATTATATATAAATGATTTACCTAACGTGACGAAGCATAAAATGATATTGTTCGCTGATAACGTGTCAATCATAGTAACTTCTGACAAAAAATCTACTTTGGATCAACATAAAAAAGAAATTATTGACACCTTGGCGTCTGTGACAGATTGGTTAAACAAAAATAGTTTGCAACTTAATCTAAAAAAGACAAAATTACAAAATTTTAATAATTTTAAGGATAAAACGATTGACATAGAATTTAATAAGAATGTGATCAAAAATGAAAATACTGTGACATTTCTTGGAATAGATATAGACATACAACTAAACTGGAAAGAGCATACAGAAAAAGTTTGCATTAAAATAAACATTTTGCATTTGCCCTATTCAAACTTGCAAAAGTAGCAAATAGGGCCACCGCTGTATGTAACAGCCTATTTTACTTACGTTGAATCTTTGCTAAGATATGGACTTCTAGTCTGGGGAAATGGTGTGCAAGTTGACAGAACATTTTTGTCACAAAAGAAATGCATACGTGCTATATGCAATATCGCCTCTGATGTCTCTTGCCGACCCTATTTTAAACAACTTGACGTATTACCACTACCATGTCTATACATCATGGAGGTATGTATATTTGTAAAACAACATATTGATTTATTTACAAAAGCAAAAGACATAACAAACAGAAGTTTACGACGTCCTGATAAAATTGTGCAAAATTCGATACCAAAAACAAAACGTTTTCTGTCAAATTCTGTAAATTTTTAACAAAATACCCGACCAAATAAAAGCGCTTTCTTTTAATAGTTTCAAAGCAACACTTCGCAAATGGCTAATGGAAAAGTCATTCTATAGCATTGGAGAGTTCTTAAATTGTCGTCAGTGATAGACTGATCTTAAGTTGACATTTTGTTCCATGGTTTGACATAAAAAACAAATGTTATTAATTAGAATTAAATTTTGACATGCATTTTATATATTGACATTATTAATTATGTTATAACGTAACATTATTAATTTTTCGCATTGTCAAATAGCCTATTTGCTTTTTTCTAGTATATATTATTTTCTTGTTTAATATGTTAATCGACTTTGTATTGTATTAACAAAAAACAAGGGTGCTCTGGGAGTGCTGGCAGAAGTGAAAACCGCTTAAACGAAAATAACGATCAAAATCCACTATATCTCGACCACAACGTCATAAAAAGTTGATGAAAATGGAGACCAACTTGATTTGGCAGGTAAATCCAATAAAACTGACCTGGCATCAATATGGTTGGTAGTTATGAGAGATCTTTATATAATGTTTGTTATTAACTAATATACGTAGATCATTCAAGTGTGAGACTTTATGTAATTTGAAATAGGTCAACGGTAAGTCTTACGAATTTTCGACGTTTCTTTTTTACGTCAGGACTCCTGACGCAACTTTAAGATTTTTTACCCATCCCAAAAATTTAAAACTCTGATGTGCACAACGCCACTAAAGAAGTTTTCACTTCAAAAAATCATATCTCAGCTCCGTATCATGACAGAATCCTTGTACAAGTAATATTATCTCGTATTTTTAGGGTTTCGTAGCCTAAAGGCAAAAAACGAAATAGATTCGGCCAAACCGATGTATGTCACACCCTTTTTATTCCAAAACTATGAGGATTACACAGTTGAAACTTGGTAGGAAGATGTATTCTGTAAACCGCTTTACGGTTTTTAGACAAAAAAAAATGAATTAAGGGGGGGCTCACCATACATGGAACTGACACTGTTTTTTTTTTATCAAACCTATACGTGTGGGGTATCTATAGATAGGTCTTTAAAAATTGCATTGATGTTTCTCAAACGATTTTTTTTTTCTCAAAGCTAACCGTTTGAAAGATATACACTTCCAAAGTGGTAAAATGTGTGTCCCGTCCCCCCCTCTAACTTTTAAAATAAGAAAGTGAAAAATAAAAAAAAATAAATGATGTAGATCGACTTATATAAAAACTTTTAACGAAAATTGCATATTTTCCAAAACGGAAATATAACTTTGTCATTCATACAAACACTGAAAAACAAACTTATTTACGAAAAATTATAATGGCATTTTGGCAATAATAATAATAGAAACTTTATTGCACACGATACAAAAACAAACACATACAGAGAAAATGTCAAAATAGAGGAACACACAAAGGCGGCCTTATAGCTACGTAGCAGTCTCTTCCAGGCAACCTTGAGAGACGAAACCCTTCATGTGCGAGTTCGACTCGCACTTGGCCGATTTTTTGGATTGCTTTTCCCATTTTTCCTTTTTTTTAAACATAAGAATTGTTTTCGTATTTTACTTGTTCTCCATTTGTTCCGTACCTAGTGAAGTTTATTGTTCCTAAGAACAATAAATTACTTTGAATGGGTTTGCATTTGATCAGACAGGATCCACGATGGAGCGAGCTAATCAAGAAGGTGCCTATTCCATTCACCCTTGCTTTGAAAGTGGTCGGGTTATGAGTTTTAACCGCCTCTGATTTCTAGTGGTACAACCACCGGTATCAGACCCAGGGGTCCCGGGTTCGATTCCCAGCGGGGGTACATATTGTATTCGGTTTGGTTGGTGGTAGGACTTGTTGTAAGTCCGCCTGGCTAGCTACCACTATCTTATCTAAATCTGACGCCTTAGCAACAATGTTTTCAGCATTGTTGTGTTCCGGCGGTTAAAGATAAGATAGCCAGTTCCTCAGTGATTGGGGATTTCGGGAGAGGCTCGCTTCCATCTTCAGCCTTATCAATACTTAACATCAGGAATGATGAAGGCTAAGTCTCCCCGTACTTCATAAAAAAGGATACTAGGAAACACAGACGCAGGGAGGGAGTTCCACTCTTTTGCTGGGTGCAATATAAGGCTGCGTTTTCATAGAAGCGGAGCTGAGCGGGGCTGCGCGGAGCTCAGCTAAGCGGGGCAGTGTAAAGTCTTCAGTGTTTCCATTGAAGCTGCGCAAAGATGAGTGATGCAGAGCTACGCTGTGTAGCTGGTTAAAGATGAGCCGAGCGAGGCTGAGCTAAGCTGTATTATAACTAGTTCAAGTTAAGCCGAGCGGGGCTGTGAATACATTTTGGTTGCAGTCAGCTCAACTCCGCATCGCTGTGCCTCGCTCAGCATGACAAAGCTCCGCTCTGCACAGCACGATATACATTTTAATATAATTCTTCTCAACTCAGCTGTTTGCACTGAAGCGGAGCGGAGATGAGATTTATTTATTTATTTATTTAACACACACATTACATCTATCATTACAGGAAAGTTCCTAATACAATAGTGTAGTCAGCGTTTACAATATTGTTGCATGCATTCAATTCACAATTCAAATAATAATAATAATCAATTCTTATCCTATAATTTATATCTATTTTAAAACATTCTGTACAATTTATTCAAATATTTTTCGTTATAATTACATTTAATTTAATTACATCAGGTCCTAAAAAATAAAATAATAATAAAATAAAAATTTAAAAAAAATCATTACAATTCAATATTAATCATTTTTATGAAATTTATTTATTTTATTTAATCATTTAAAAATATAAAACATAAAAAAAAACTTATATACTATTTTGTTGAACTGGTATACCGTGAAAAAGTTGGTACCATTTATCATAAAAACACTAGTTAACAAGTATCAAGGTTACTAATAACATAACACTTTCAAGGTTACTTTCTCGAATTCGCTCTTTGAAGATGTAAATAAATCAATTTTTTCGGCAACTGTATTAAGCGTGTGCAAAGTTCGCGTCAAAGGTGACTTGGCCAGCAGGTCGGTCCTGGCGCGGGGGACCGCGAGCAGCCGCGCCCGCCGCCGCCTCCATTTATTTGGCACGCACAAACCCAGCTGCTCCAATAGGTACGAGTTGGAGACAACACCTCTTAGCACCGTGATTACATAACGAGCGAGAGCCAAATCCCTCCTTGTTTCCAGTTTGTTGTATCCAACCATGCCCAAAACGAACAAGGTTGGATACAACAACGGATAGAAAGGATAAACTCCATACAGTTTCAGGTATAAGAACCTCGTAAACTTGTTTTGTATGCACTCCATCATCTGTTTATATTTCGATTCGTGTGGAGCCCATACTGCCGCGTTAAACTCCAGCTGACTTCGAATGAGTGCATTATATAGGGCCGATATTGCTTTTAAATTAGTAAAACCCGTCGATTGTCTTAGAATAAAACCTAAACGTTTATAAGCCTTTTTGCATATATCCGTTATGTGAATTTTAAAGTTTAATTCACTACTTAGACGCACGCCCAAATCTTTGACTGTCTCCGTCCTAAGAACTTTCGAGTTAATAATTTCGTAGTCGTAGTGAAGTGGCGCTCGGGCTCTGCTAAAAGATGTTACGAAGCATTTATTTAGATTGAACTCTAATTTATTTTTCCGACTCCACTCCACAACTCGATCAATATCTTTCTGTAAGCGATCACAATCCTTATCATCTTTGATCGCTAGTAGTAATTTAAGGTCGTCTGCGAAAAGTAAACAACGAGCTTCCCTGACAACTTCGTGCAGATCGTTGATCATAATTATGAAATTTAAAGGCCCTAAAGTGCTGCCTTGACCAACCCCCGTTCTGGTAAAATAGGAGTTTAATCCACGAATTGCATTCGGTCCGACATGTAGCTCGCAAAAAAATTTAATTTTACTTTAACTGCGTAGTGCAGCAGATGTGTGATTTGAGCAATATCATTGGTAAATTTTTGTAAGTCTCAGCTCAGCTCCGCGCAGCTCCGCGCAGCTCCGCTTCTATGGAAACGCAGGCTAAAAGATACTTTTCTATAACAGCTGCTTTTAGACAAGCTTTTTACCCCAGGTATGTCACCCAGTCATACCAAGAGACGTATTTTCCAAATTTTCAGGACTCTAAAATAAAAAAGTTATGACTGTAATATTATTATAACCTTATTTCGAAAAAGAAACTTAAACTTGAGCAGATATCGGAAATAACGACAGTATCACGTGATAAACACCCAGAAACGTAAAAATACAATACATTCATGACCTAAATATTTGTCCTGATTGAGGATCTCAGTCTTCTTTATCAGCCAATGCCATTCCTAATCCTTACTAATATTATAAATGCGAATGTGTGTTCAAACCTTTCCAATAACCAATACGCATTCAAGAGGGGAGCGTTATTGCTAGGTTTCGTCTTATTGGGTTGGAAGTCATGGTCCACAAGAGCGAAGTCATTCTGTTTCATGGGCACATATCAGGGTAGTAGGTCTTATTTAATCCCATTTAAAATTTAGGGGCTGGTGTTGGATAGTCATTTAGAGAAAATTTACTCCCAATTCCCAAACAAAGTTGCTGATAGCTCACAATCTTGCTCCATAAAAGTATGGCTAAATTACTGAAACGCCCATTCCCTCGATAAAAATGATTTGCCATATCTTCTTAAAGCCTACAAAGTTCCTCAGTAGCAGTCAGAAAGTAGTAAAGCAAAATTACTTAAACGCCATACCTTTCCCGATTGACGTAATCAAAATTACTTATCTTAGATTATCTCTAATCACAAGAAGAGCAAAAATACTAAGACTGCATCGATAAAAAAAAAGCAGAAAATCAATTTTACTTAGAAAGACAATTGTGAATTTATAGGAATTAAATATGACTTAAACGTCACTCGTTAAAAAAAGACCGAAAAATGTGTCGCTTCAGTAATTAGCAAACAAAGAAAACCGCCTTTTTATCGGTTACTGAAGCGCCACAAAAGTGCTCTGATTAGAATGATACCTAGATAGATCGACGCAGAAAAAATCGCTGATTCCGAATATATATATAACTCATTTTGGCCAAATTGGCGTTTAAGTAATTTTGCCTTTCCACTGACGATATGTTAAGACCAAAAGTCAAAGTCAAAGTCAAAGTCAAAAGTATTTATTTGCAGAGAATAGGTACACAAGATGTTATTTAAGGTTAGACACACTATTCAGTTAATAAACATTAACATGCAAACTTAACAATAATTTAAAAAATCGTTCAAGCTGTAAAAACATTTTTGTACTAGCCATTCACGTAACTTTCTGGTCATTAGTGTTTTAGGTCCATGCTTAAATTGGCTAGGGATTTTGTTATAGACTCTAACGCACGTGCAGTAACAACTCTTTTGACAAGCAGAAGTTCTTGGGCGAAAATCCAAAGCAAGTCTATGGCAGTCACCAGATTTGTAACAACTGTACCTAACCGTGCTATAGTTTTATATCAAAAAGTCCATACTTTTTCCGAGTAGCGCCTTAAGGCTTATACGATATGTTATATTTAATCCTGTCCTTTTATAGCTTAAAATTAAGCGATAAAAAGTCAACTTGAATTTCCCAATTCAGAAACCTACCTTAAATATAGAGTACTTTTATTTAATTATTAAGAATTGCTACTCATATTTACCTAGGCGCTTTATTTTCATGGCTACCTGTGAAAATAAGGTTAAAAACAAAATGTTTATTTGTAATTCCGCTAGTAATTAAGTACTCCGTTTAATGGCATTCGACGTAAGCTTCCATGTTAAAAAGAAAAGAGAAAATAAATTAATAATAAACATATAAACATACTACACCACCTTATACTAACTATAACAAGAAAACGCCGTCCAACTCGCAGCCGCGTGGCATAGTACCGAGAACACTGGCGCTGTTGCCCCGCTGAATACATAGAATCAGCCGCTGGGCAAGATAGGCACCAGCTCTCGGGTCTCCTGAGGCGTGGACCAGTCTTGTGGAGATATCTTTCATAAACTTTTTTGTGTCCGACGCCCAAGGGCCCTTTGTCTCTACTGCAAGCGCCGCAAACTCGTGGCTTACTGAGAGCGACGCATACTTGCGGCGCTTGAGGAATTGAGATTGCTACGCCGCGGCTCCAGCCCTTGAGGACGTACCACGTATATGGGAAGGACCTAAGGTGTCTACACAGGTTGCATCCCATACCAAGGTACGCCCCAAGCACCAGGGCACTAACGTCGCACCATCGGGTCTTTTACCATTATCCCTGAATAAACCACAGGGTTCCAGAGATGATGGGATCGAAACAGTGCCAAGGGCACGCTTAACTATATCGTTCATCGCACCATGCCGATAGGCACGACCTGCGCTCTTGACGCAAGTGAGCCCATGGTGTCCGAACTGGTCCACATCTTTGCCACACGGACAGTGATGAGGTTCGCACAGCTTAGCATCTAAGCGTAAACAAATGGAGATGCGAAGGGTAGCGGGATCGAGGATGGTACCTAGGTTGTGGGAGGGAAGAGCGTAGAGCCAATGTCCGGATTCTTTTTCCGAGTAGTAATTAAGTGAATTATTTTTAGGTAAATCTGGATAACTGAATTAATGCAATTGAATATGGAATGGTTTAAAATCTTATTTTTAACCGACTTCAAAAAAAAGGAGGAGGTTCTCAATTCGACGGAATCTTTTTTTATTGTTATACAACGAAAAGTTTGACGTGTTCCATTGTGTGGTCTGAAACCGCTAAATATATTTCGTTCAAACCAATTTTAATTGAATGTTTTTATAAAGATCTACAGCATATATTTATTTTTTATTTTTTACATTCTTATTTTAAAAGTTTTTTACCACTTTTGGAAGTGTATCTTTTAAACGTTTGACTTTGAGATAAAACAGGTTTAGGTACCTCAATGTAATTTTTAAAACCTATCTATAGATACCCCACACGTACCTATAGGTTTGATGAAAAAAAAATTTCACTTCACACGCTCGGAAATTATAATACTCCGTTTCGGTTTTATTATATTATTTTAGTTCATTGAATCATAAAAAACAATAACAATAAAATTAAACTATTTGTTATAAGATTTTTATATTAGGCTGGGTGAGATTTCACAACATATGATTAAATTTCGGAACGTGACATAAACCTTTATTTATAAAATGTCTTTGTTTTGTACCTCATGTCAATGTCAACATTAACCGAATCGTTTTTATTGTTATTTCAAGTAACAATATATTCCTACTTCAAATAACTTTGAATTAACTATAATACTTCCTTTTTTAATATTTTAGTTTTTTATATCATTAAAACAACTAGAATAAGGTATATTTAGATTAACTTAATATTTAAAGAATCTTGTACCGGAAGTTGACCGCGTAAACAACCATAAAATGTTCCTCGCTGTTGTGAGGTGAAAAATTGTGTGTTGCGCTCGGCAGAAAAGTTTTTAGCTTCGCTCAGGATTCAATCTTTGAATTCTAGAATTCTAGAATCCTTCACTTGCTCAGATTTCAATAGAGGTAACTCGCCGCTAATGACCAACTTACCAGCCTTGCATAACAAATAACTATTTCAGTTTCAGTTCCATGTATGGGAAGCCCAACTCATAAATATATTTTTTTTTATTTTTGTACAAAAACCGTAAAATGTGGCAATTTATTTTTGTGCAAAAAAAATACAGTGTCTGTGACATACGGACGGACAGACAGACATGATAAATGTATAAGGGTTCCGTTTTTTGCCATTAAGCTACGGAACCCTAACAAGTTCTAGTTTTGTTTTTCCAAGTATTCCGTAGTTAGTTTAGCGCCATCTATTGAGAACCATGATAATCATTTTGCAACGTATGTTTTGGTAGTGTGGCGTGCTGGATGGGTAGGTGACGCTAGGTTTTTTTCTTTGCAATTCACTTTTACCAAAACTATTTTATTTCCAGACTGTATGGGAAAATAAAGTTAGGTTTATTTGAAATCATGTCTGGTACTTGAGTGATTTGTTTTAATTAAAGAAAATTAGGAACAAAAGCGGAGTTGGTACCTAACTGAACCCTTACGGTGACATTCTTTCGTACAACTTCTTGGTAGGTAATTTTGTTTGATAATTTATAAATCAGTAATTTTGTGAATTAATTATTTTAAACAGTCATTTGTTTAGATCGTCATTATCATAACTTTAGCCTGTGAACCTTAGAACGAGGTACGAACATAGTAGGTATTTTTTGAATGTGCAATTTAAGAAATCTTTAGTTCTTAAGTGTTATGAATCGGATCACTTCCACTTATGATACCTACTTAGTAGGTATTTTTACAAGTAAAGTACGTAATAATAACTTGAAGACAAAATAAAAATTGTTCGCGGTTCGCGGAGTGCGTTGACCCTAGTTGCCGCACACAGCAGATGGTGCGTTTGTTCACGTCATGCTCCCTGGCAACCCCATTAATGTTTGTCCTATTTTTAATTTCATAAACCTATTGTACGCAATCTGTACCTACCCAATCTGTACATACTTAAAAAAAGCGTACTCTAATAATTTTTAGGGTACAGGCAAAGGAAAATGCACTCAAATGTAGGCTTAAAGCTCACGTAAAAACTTACTAAATAAGCTACAAGAGGTTCAAAAAAATTGTACTCTTGTTTTTAACGTTGTGTTTTTTCAAAACAACGTTTAATTTTAATATTTCTTTATATTGCATCTTATTTATTTAATCACAATCATTTATTATTATATTTCAATAATTTCCTTTTTTTATATTTATTTCGTACATGCAACCTAATTTCATCCATACTCTTTTTTCAAATTATCAACCTCATTGTATAAAACTCCTTGGTATTGTAATATTTGAAATAAGTTTTAAATCATATTCGACCTCATTTAAAAATATTCAAGTATTCTACCTATCCTTTTCACACACACTCTTATTATCATTCATCCTTTTTACTAATTTCTTTTTTTCTAGCGATGGCCTTTTTCGTCGTTTTCCCGCGTTTTCGTGCCGCGCTTTGAAAAGATTTTCACTTTTTCACTGCACGAGGCCAGATATTACTGTGCATTTTAGAATTGAAAATTTTGTTTTTCCTTTTTAAATATCTAACACTTTTTATTGGTAAGTATTTGAAAAGTATAAATACAATTTTTATTTAAGTTTTTACAAAATTTGTGTATTTCTTTTTTTTTTTGTTTGATATCTTTCAGCTTCATCTTCATCTTCATACACGTTATGAAGTTACTTGGACTTGGAGATTTCTTGGAGGAACCAACGATACAAATTCATTTAATTAATATAATATTGAAAAATTAAAGGGTAGGTATAGGTATTTCTATATTTTTTTTTCCTATGTATTATATCGATATATTTTTTATACTTAGTTGATTTAACTAACGCCTTCTTTTTTCCCGTACTTTTCAGGAGGGAAGAGGAGGGACCGACCCACCCACTCGTTTATCGAGATCCATTCATATATTCATTTATAATCGATTGATATCTATAATACAAGTTGCCTAATTTCCTAAGCTGCGTCTGAAAACGGTCTGCGAAGTTCTGAGTTCCGGTCCTGATCCTGTCGACCTGACTTTAAACAAGTAAGGGCGTTCCTATTTTTATACTTTAAGTGGCGAGGAGATGTGACTTCGGGCGGCTATATCTATTTTCCACCGTTCCCTACGACCAACGCGACTTCGGCAGCGATCATTGTATTACCATATAATAGACTACGATTTAGTATAAATAGTTTTTAATGATTTGAACTAATAATCTATCAGTATTTTTCATTTTAAGAGAGCAAAAGATTAAGGTAACCACCCCATAATTGTTTTTATCAAATTTTAGGTTTATATTTTAAGTTACATACATCTTCATTGTTTTTTTATATACTCTTGCCAAATTAAAACTCTGTTTTATTTGAAATCTGCTCACTCTGTTCCCCGTACCTTAACCGGGCCGGGAAACAGTCCTGGACCTCTATTTTTGAATCACTCGTCGCGCAAGTGGCGAGACGAACGAGAAGGAGGCAATCAGGCGATTAGCGACCTTGCATGCGTGGATATAGCACGCTTTTCGCTTTGCCCCTCGCGCGCTCGCGTTGGGGGGCGGTACTACAGGCGAAAGAAGCTATGTATATGTCGTAGGAGGATTAGATAAATAGAATTTCGCAATAAAAACGATATATCTGATTATCCTGCGACATATATACGGGCAAGCTCGCTTTTACGGAATACGGAAATCAGAAGGAACCAACGTCGCACGAAAATCAGTGGAATCCTCGAGACGAGTGAATCAAAAATAGAGCTCCAGACAATGACTTGTTAAATTGAAAAACAAAGACAAATATAAATAAATAAATATTTGCATACAATCACACCAATTATCTAGCCCACGTTAAGTTTCATTAAGAATTATAACTTTTTAATTTTGCATTTTACAATGCTATTTTTATGAAACAGCCATCTTAATCGATAGTCAAACATCTGTAAAGATGTTTCTTTCGAATGCGAGGATATTTCTCTCATTGATGAAGCGACGGTGGCCAACCCCGTAGAACGGTGAATATACTAGAAAAATTCGACGTGTCCTCATAGGTCTCTGTAGCATAATTGGTTAGTGCATTGGGCCGGACTCCCAAGGATGCGGGTTCGAATCCCGTAAGGGCGACATGAGACTAGTTGCTTTTTTCTAGTATATTTTCTTGTTAAATATTTATCACGACTGATAATGTCGAAGATTTGCAACAATTTGAAAAAGGGAAAATACCTGAAATATCAACAATTTCAACGTCAAATGTTTGCTACAAAGATAAAATTAATCTCAAAAGAGATAATATAATAGGCACTTGATAACTATAGCATTCAAACTTTGCATGTAAAAGGCAATCAATATTCCATTTTCATTCATCCTACTTAATAATATAAATGCGAAAGTGTGTCAGTTTGTTTGTTTGTACCTCTTTTACGCAAAAACTACTGAACGGATTTGTATGTTTAATATTAGCTTATATTCCAAATTCTTGTCGGGTCACGGTAGTGACCCCGCCAAGATTTGACCAATAATATTGCTGATGCTTTAAAATATCTACCGTAGTGTAGTTATTACTTTCCTTTGTGTCAATATCTATGAATATTACAAACGACAATGATAGATACGGATAATGATGGGACAAATACGTGGTTTTCGTTTTCGTTATGGGTCTTCTAGTACCCTGTATATAATGTACTTACTTATTTAGTTATCCATCCGCTATCCATATCATATCGTAACCGACAAGCAACGCCTTGAAGTTACAAATAGTCGCTGATAATCTTTAGAGCTTGTAGCAAAATAACACTAATCGGTGGATTTGATAAAGTTAATAATTATAATAGGTATTTGAAGGCCGTATCTATCATTGTCGTTTGTAATATTCATAGATATTGACACAAAGGAAAGTAATAACTACACTACGGTAGATATTTTAAAGCATCAGCAATATTATTGGTCAAATCTTGGCGGGGACACTACCGTATATGATATGCCGTCTTAGGTTAGGCCACGCATGTACCCCCGTTTTTTTGGCCAAAATCAGGACTAGGGATTCTTCACTTTGCGAATGCGGTCTAGACGAAGGAACGGCTGACCACATTTTCTTTAACTGCCCTAAATATCCCACCTCCTTGTATGATATCCTCCCTAAATGTATCCCCAAGCCTACAAATTTAAAAGCTGTCCTCAGCCATGTTAAATCCCCATGTATTGAAATCCTTTGTGATTTTATATCCACTAATAATATAAGATTATAATATAGCTTATTTATATATTCTGTACACGTTACTTACTAACCGGTCTTAAGTTTATTGTGTTGTCCCCTTTATAGAATTATCAACAGCTGGATCTACAGCCTCTAAATAAAAAATTTGGCCACCTCTATACTTCTTCACGAAATTCTCACGAGACGCCTTGAAGAAGCAGAGTTTGTAGAAAGAAAATTATTACTCAGCCGAAAAACTGGATACTGGCGAAATCCAAAAGGGCACCGCCATTATATAAAAAGAAGAAGAAGAAGAAGATACAAGTTGATACTGTTTCAAGTTTGATACATTTTTATAAAAAAAAACTGATTAAAGTAAAATACGAAAAATAATGAAAGCTATGTTGTGCCTTAAGAATAATTATATTTTAGATATATTAGTAAAAAAAGTAATATATCAACAATTTTTTAACGAAAATGTATAAAAATAACATTGTATTACGAAATTCAAAAAGATTCTTCAAATGTTTACTAATAAGTATTTTTGAAGTAAAAACTACTTTAGCGGCGTTGTGCACATCAGAGTTTTGGGTAAAAAAATGTTAAAGTCGGCCACGTGACCCTGATCGAAAGCTCGTAAGACCATTTACCGTTGACCAATTTCAAATTACATGAAGTCTCACACTTGAAAGATCTACGTATATTAGTTAATAATACAACCATTATATAAAGATCTCTCATTACTATCAAATTTCATATTGATTCCAGTTCAGTTTTAATTTCAAGGGAGGAATATTCTTTCCTTTCATTACAACGCCATCTAGATATAGTTACCACTAAGTTTTTGATACTTGGATGACATTGAGTTGATGCCTTCAGAGAATTAGACTTTCATACTACGGTACCACATGGCGTTTATTATTGTAGATTCATTATTCATAAATAACTATTGTATTTGTAATTAAATTAATTATTTCAAAGTTTTTATTATTTGTTATTATTTTAAGCGGTTTGCAATCCGTTGTTTTTTTATTTGCTTTAAACAGTGTGACAAGGATACATACTACGTACTGTTGCATGTAAATTGGTAATCATCTTCTACGCGATGATTATCTATGCTCGTAAGCTCGTATAATAAGAATCGAACTACACAAGGTAATGATAAATTTTGAATAGAAAAATATTGGAAAAATAAACAACTCGGCCACAAATGAATTCTCAGATGGGACTCGAGTAGTTCAAGTCTCGGTAGCTCAGTGGTTAGAGCATTGGAACGGATTTCCAAAGGTCGTGGGTTCGAGCCCCATCTGAGAATTTACTTGTGTCCGAGTTGTTTTATCCAATATTTTTCTATTTAAAATTTATCACAAGTATTAAAATCGCATTTGGCTAAACTGTACATTACGGACCCACGAGTTGGAGGTTCACAATTTTTCGTTGTAAAGGTTTATTAATAAGAAGTAATTCAGCAAAGGCGCAACACTAGCAAACTTATAGTTTTCGAGAAAAAAAATCTTAAAGTTTTATATTTTTTTCGTAATATCTCAAGGATCTGACATTATTTTGACAGATTTCTGTATTTTTTTCTTGATTGAAGTCTATTAGATACAGGAATTTTGTCATACAGCCACAGACAATACTGAACTGTTGTTGTTAATAACGCACAATATTGATTAACTGTTATAATTATTGAAGAAAAATTATAAAATTATTTTTATATAAACATACTATAATATTTAAAGCTAAATTAAAAATAATCAAGTATAGGGATTCTCAAGAATATTTAATAATATTTTTTCCATTTCGAGAAACGAAACGCAAAAATGCCATGCTCGGATTCCGCTATTCTGTCTGCCTGAAGAATTGAATTGAGTGAAGTGCAAGTTTTGGACTCGAATGAGCCGCTTGTTACGGCCTCTTCTTCAGTGCCCCCCAGTGCCCAGTGATACTCTAGTGAGCCGTTTGTGGACACTTCTTCGGTGCCCCGTAGTGTACAAGTGTTGGACTCTAATGAGCCACTTGTGCTCTCGTCGTCCGCGTTGGAAGAACCGGTAGCTGGCCCTAGTGGGTTAGCTTCTTTACCCAACTCGGCAGCTAGCAGAATGGCAAACTCCATCATGGCAGATCTACCAACTATATCTGAAGACCAATTGGAAGCACCTTCAGCTACTGGTTCATCTGGGAGACGAGTTCATAATTACGCGGAAGAAATCAGGTTAGTAGAGATATTATAGCAAAGATTTAAATCAAATTAGTGTTGATTAGTTCGAAATTGGTAACAGAACCGAATTAGTCAACCCTGACTCCACGTGGTACTAGTATGCCCTACCCCAAGAGTGTTTATAAAAGCCCGGAGGCGCGGAGGGAGAGCAGCCCCCGCCCGCTGTAACAAACTGCAGGCACCATGCAAGCCGAAGCGGCTGAGGCTGTTCGCCGCAGGCGAACAGCAAGCCGAAGCTGCGGAGGTGAGCATGGAGTGCCTGTGGTTTGTTACGCAAGGGAGTAGGGGCTGCACTTCCCGCAGCGCCGGAGACGTTCAGAAATCTTTAATTTGTTAACAACTTTAATAGCTTTGGACTCAAAAGGCAAGAATGCATTTACAATACAATACATTACTTCAACTTAAATATTTTTGCTATGATGGCTGCGTCTCGTTTTACAATACATTACAATTTGTTTTCTAATTGTTTCAGATCAATGTTGAACGGGAAAAAAAATTGGAAACTGATGATCTGGAAAAAGAACTGGAAACTGGTGACCAATGTGTGCAATTTGCTGAAGCAATAAATGCAATAAATGATTATATATTAACATATTTTAATGTTTCATTTACTTACCCCTAGTAAAAAATAACTGTCAGTTTAGATATGTAACTTTATCAATTTAGAAATACATGGTAGTGTTTAGTGGCTTCGCCACTTTTATGCACTTTTTAGAGGGGGGAATAATGCATTTTACATTTAAACCCTATTTATAGGGGTAGTATGAGGGTGGAGGGTGGATTTAGGGGGAGAGAGGGGTAATGTGAGGGGGAGGGAGGAATAAGATTTGAGTTTTAGGGTGCCTACCCCCAAATTTCCCCCCACCACCAAATTTAAAAATGCATAAAATGTTACTTTTTCTTGCCTCCGAACCTCAAATTTCAATCTCAAATATCTCAGGAACTATGCATTTGCTACGGTTGGGAGTTGGTGGGGGGGTAGGGGGGACGCCCCCCTCCCCCCCACCACCCTCACCCCCGCTAAAATCGTGGGTCCGTAATGTACAGTTTTACCTCGCATTTAAAAATGCAAAAAAAATATTTATACACAATGTAAGTTGGTTTAAAATTCTTAATTTTTGCAAATAAGACTTACCAAAAAAATTGTGTCCAGAGTGGAGATCTCGGTATCCTAGCTTACAGGCCTCGATCTAGTTTAGGTACCAGTCTCCTTACAAAAATAAGTTTTTTTTGTTACTGGTATTGTGTAGCAAGAGTATTTGTAATGAGATTTTTTTATTATTTAGGTATTTACCTATGTCATTATATTGCCATCAAGCCAGTTGCAAAGTGAACAAAAAGCTTTCATGTCATATTCTCTGATTTGTGTTTTTTTTGTGGTCTAGCTCACAAAACATTAAAACCTCTTACCTTGTTCTGTGGTCTAGCTTACCTTCGAATCATTTCGACCCCACGTTACTGGTACAGCCTACTTTATTTTAGTCAACTGGTAAAATCAAAGAGAAAAGTTTTGGCTAAAAGTATAATTAAATTTACAAAAATAATGCTTACTAAACTATTGAAATCTTAAAACTATAATATTCAATTGTAATACCTTTGGAAACCCTTACTTTTACAAGCTCGTTATTTAGTTGAAATGTTACAAAAAGTGTAATACATAATTATAATATAATCATTATAATAAACACGTCGCTGTCATTAGCATAGAAAATTAATAAATGCAAATGGTAAAAATATAAAAACTTAAACAAGTACAAAAACAACAAACGATTATTTTATAAACTTATTAAATATGACAAGGAAATTATTAATTACTGTCATTAGCATAAAAAAATTATTAAAGCGAACGGTCAAATTATAAACACTTAAAACACTACAACAACAACCAACAACAAACAATAATTATCTTAAGTTAATAAATATCACAAGGAAACTCTTAATTAGGCACTGTCATTATCGTACAAAATTAATTGAGGCGAATGGTAAAGATATAAAAACTAGAAACAACTTCAACAACAAACAATACATTTTGTTATCTTATCAAATATCACGAGGAAAATCTTACACATATTTGCACCAAAATTAAAGAATCACCTAAGGTTAGTCTAATCTTTCTTAATAAAAAAAATGTTTGCTCTAACCATAATGACGTTCTTAAAATCCACTAAGAAAATGAGAAAACAAGTATTTTTTTTGTTACGATTTTTAAATTTTTGCATTTTTCAATGCTATTTTTATACTTATAATAAATTTTAAATAGAAAAATATTGGAAAAAGACAACTCGGCCACAAGTGAATTCTCAGATGGGACTCGAACCATCGAGACTTGTCTCCTTTGGATATCCGGTCCAATGCTCTAACCTCAGTAGCTCAGTGGTTAGAGCATTGGACCGGATATCCAAAGGAGACAAGTCTCGGTAGCTCAGTGGTTAGAGCATTAGACCGGATATCCAAAGGTCGTGGGTTCGAGTCCCATCTGAGAATTCACTTGTGGCCAAGTTGACTTTTCCAATATTTTTCTAGTTAAAATTTATTATATTCTATTTAAGATTATAGGTATTCTTAGTGGCTATATGTAAACATCGGATACTCGGCACACATACAAATAACAAACTTGAAAACATTTATGGAAATAAGATTTAAAAAAATGTATGTTATTTAAAAAAATATAAGTTATAATTGATTAGGTTGTAATAATTTCAAACAATCGCTTATTAATTAAATACCAATAAAGGCCAGCCGAAACAATTCCAACTGAGATAAGGTTGAGGTTATTAAATAGACACAACGGCAAAATTGACGACCTGTTTGGCGCAGGGGTACTAACCCCACATTCTGCGCCAGAGGTCCCGGGTTCGATCCCCGGACAAGACAAATATTTGTGTGCATGAATATGTCTATTTGTCTTGGTCTGGGTGTTTAATATGTATATTGTGTATGTATTTACAAAAAAAAAGTATATAAGTATGTTTATCCGTTATCTAGTATCCATAACACAAGTTCTTCATGATACATAACATGGGCTAGATAATTGGTGTGATTGTATGGAAATATTTATTTATTTATTTATTATTATTATTATTATAAAACGACAATAAGCACAGTCACACACCCCAAAAAAGTCTTACGGGTCCTATATCGAGCGCCAATAGCTTAAAAGCTATTCTTTATATTAATGTTTTAAAATAGATAAGAATATCCCTAGGCGATTCTTAGTTTAGTGCAAATGGATGTTAATTACTGTCATTAGCATACAAAATTATTGAGGCGAATGGTAAAATAATAAAAAATTAAACAACACAAACAATTATTATTACCAACGACGGTACGGAGACAGTATTGTTTGTGGTGAGAGGTTGTTTGTTTGTTTGTCAAGTCTTAATTACTGTCATTAGCATACAAAGTTAATATGCGAATGGTTCAATAATAAAGACTTAAGCAACTACAACAACAACCAACAATTATTTTATTATCTTAGACTTACATATTTCACAAGGAAAAGTCTCAATTAACTAGGCATCGGATTCTATGTACTAAAACTATGGCAAAATATGCATAAGCAAATGATAATAATATTAATAAAATCTTTTTGATAAAAATCTCACAAATAACTAGTAATTAGATTTCACTGGCATATGCCTGTGTCAGGCTCAGGGGGCACCGCTCAGTCCCTGATTACAATCAAAGACAATAAGTCTTTGATTTTAAAACTTAAAAGTTACTAAAATATCAACAAGAGATCACAACAAAATTCTCGAATATTAAAATATGTTTGTGTGTGTTGTGTAAAAGCGTGTGGACTTTTTTTCTTTAATGTAAATACTAATATAATAATAAAAATAGTTTTTGGACTTAAAACTAGATTTTGCATAATTTGAACACAATCATGGAATAGATTTTATTGTATATTACCCCTTTGGAGTAGGCCTTTTGAGTGCATATTACACTTTATTTTAAATATTCTTAGTTAAAGATATCTGTATATGTCGCAGGATAATTAGATAAATCGATTTTTTGCGAAAATCCTAGGGATATTGCGAAAACACGGATAATTAGACAATGGTGTTGTCATTTTCTCAATCCTACTGAAAAAAAGATAAAACGGGCTGCCTTAGTAAGACTGCGAAAAGAATCGCTGGCTATTATGAAATAAGAACACTGATTGGCTGATCGGTTCATCCAAAACAACATATTCTCTGATTGGTTGACGACTTGACGTTTCAAATGTCAATCAATTCTTTCACGTGTAGTAAACTTTCTGTGAACGAATCAGAACAAGAGTTTAGCAAGAAAGTAAAAATTAAGCCAATCAAGTTGAGAATATGCAATGTTACTAAAGCAACCCGTATTTTTGCAAAAACCATAACTTTTTTTAGTAAGACTGAGAAATGTCAACATCATTGTCTAATTTTGCAATATCCCTAGGATCTTTGCGAAAATTCTATTTATCAAATCATTCTACGATATATACAATACTATATGAAAGCTATAAAATATATGAATATGAATCCAATGTCTAATCCTAGCATTGTACAATGTTGCGCATATAACTATGAATAATAAAATAACACAGATTAAGATCACATTAACTCAAAGAAAGACATCATAAATTACTTACATTTTGAGTTAAAGGGGTTTTGGAGAAAGAAAAATATCAGGGGGTTTAGACAAAGAAACAATTTAAAAACGATAGAAGATAATAAAATGAAGGTACAATGGGATTCACATGAGCGTTTAATCACATCATCAAATTGTCATGCCGTGCTATTCTGATGCTATGGCCTTTCCTGCGCCTATCGTCCCGCTAGTTGATTATCTAACTCTGTTGCTAACAGATTTTAATTGAAATTGATGAACGTGCAGTACATTGCTGCTTTAGTAAGCTATTTGTCACATTCATTTTTACTAAAGCAGCAACGTGACTGCACTTTCAATCAAACGTTGATAGAAACAAGTTAGATAATCAGGGGGCTGATCTATCGGGCCGATCTATTGCGCCGATACGTACGATAGACGTCATAGGCAAGATAATGCTGCGGCCGTCTGCATTTGCGCCTATCGTCCCGAAAATTTACCGATAGATCGTACGATAGAACCAAGCCATGCAACTTCTCAAGGGCAACCTATTTGACGAGTCAGAAAAATACTGGTTAAATCATCCAGAATTAGTACACGCCAAATCGGCACACGGCACGGCAACTCACAAAAGTAAACAGCTGAATGTCTAGAGCTCAGTAAACATAGCCAGAGCCTTAACTGGACACTGAAATCTAAACAGGCATCAATTTCACATGAAATTGAGTGACACACGTTTGCCGTCACTGCGGTTTGGAGAGAAAAACACCCAAACATCTCCTATGTAACTGCGGATCCCTAATTTACAAACGTCGACATATAATTCGGCCAGAGGAATTAAAATCTCTCAGAGCAAGGTAGATTTTAGACTTCCAGGAGGCCGCCAGACTGAAAGAATACTATAACTAGGTGGCGAGTTACAATAGAACTTTTAGGTCGCAGTGACTACAGTTTCGACTGGACCTGCATAGCCCCTATATCCCACAAATAATGATGATAGCACGCATTGCCCGTAGCTTCGGGGCGATACACGCAGTTGCGGCTGTAGCATATAAAGTACTTTCGAATTCGCAGGTGAAATGTGAGTTTTGTCATTTATAAAAATGATTTTGCAAAAGTACTTATCAGAATAGCAAGGCGGCTCAGAGATATTGTTTCGCTGCAAAAATACGTTCTTTGTCTAAGCTCCGATTTATCAACTTGACTGTATTTTATTTATGAGTTATAAACACTGCTTTGACTAGGTATTTGACCGAAATAGACCGAAATAGGGCTCCTAAATGGTCTATGTGTTTTGTCGACTTTTTATTCTTTTTTTTCTTTCAGTCTCGATCCTTTATATCCCCATGGTACTGTATACACTTCACCGGACAATATCTCTCTTTGAGGGTCGTTAGGAAAGAGTACAATTCTTCTAACAACCTGCTTGTATACATCAAAGTCTACTGCTTTTATTCGACTATACATTTTATACAACGAACTCCTATTATCAACACAATTTTTGTAATCGCTTACTTTAAAATTATCTCTGACATATGCAGGTACTCTAGCAGCTTTAATTATGGTTTCAAAATTTACTCCATTCCATTTATTGTACGCATACACTTTTGGCTGGAGACCAACAAATTCGTACATGATTGCCCCATTCAGTTCGTCTTTAAAGTATCCAGGCTCCTTGTGATTACTTAGCGGTATATCGAAAATATTATTTTTGGCATATTCGCTAGTGTCGAATCCTGTACCCAATTGGTGAGTTACCTCGGTATCAGTAACATGCGTTTTAACAAATTCATAGCAATTATTTTTAAATTGATAAATTAATGAATCAGTATCGGTGTAAAGTAACTGCAAGTTTTCCTGATATTTTCTCATAAAATTGTAGTGGAATTTGTACATGTGTGATTTAGCTAGATCCAAAATACAGAACCCAGCGTAAATAGGTGTTTTAAATAGCAGATTTGTTTTCTGGAACTCTACTGCGACCGTTGATTCTGAGCATATGGCATAACCAGAACAGTCAGGACGGGCTATAGCGCTGTTAGCTCCCGGTTTATTGTTTACATTATCAAACTGATGGAACAAATTAATTATTCCACTGTTATCTGGATTTTCCATTGTCTTCCCATATATTGTATTGTTTAATAACTTAAAAAAGTTTTGATCGCATTTACTTTTAGCTTCCTTACGATTATTAGTATTAAATTCGATATAATTTTTGAGCCATGGCTTTTGTTGGAACTGTAGAACGCGATGAGTTTTTTCAATCTTTAGACCCTTCTCCACGCAAAGAGCTAAGTATGAATGATGGATGACGTACCGCGTTTTTTGATCAAAGTCGGCTACGAGAAATTCATTATCAGCACCGTAGACGTTCTTCTTTTTAGGACAGAAAGGTAAGTCTGAGTGTTCGTCGTGAAGTTCAATTGGATATGAAAGGTCTACTTCCAGAATATAGCCAACATCAGAATCTGCGGGGACATTGTAGTAGACAGCGATGTCGACATCGATGTCAACCCACCTTAATTCTCCATATGGCAAATACTGGGACATTACAAATCCTCCTAAATTATTAGCGTCTAGGTACATAATGTAAGATTCCTCTTCTCCTTCTTTTTGTAACGATTCCGGCAAGTACTTATTATTGGCGACCGCATACCTTTTATTACATTGCACGAACCCCCCTCTTATACCTTTTTTAACAAAAGTTATCATTTCAATATCTGATAAAAGTTTTGGCTTTGCATCCGTCTTTTTAAACATCGCGTCCATACTGAATGCGGCGATTGACGAATAATGTGCTGGGTCTAGGTCATAGTTCTTGCTGCAGAAATCTCTCAAATTTTCAATGATATTTGCTACTTGGAAAATGTTAGATCTTATAAATACATCCAGGTAATCACCAATGTTTTCACACTGGAAACTTTTCCAAACCTCTTGAGCATGTTTGTTAAGCTTATCATTATCATCTCGTTCAGTTGCAATGGTGGGTAGTGAAGTTTCCATTAAGTAATCTTTTGATTTAGCATAATGATGGGGAAATATGAGTTCATCGGTCAACATCTTGCTTTGTTCGTTAAACCTTTCTTCGAATAATAATGGCATATTTTTAAAGCCAACTTCTTTTAAGCTTTCTGCTGCTTCTTTAAGAGGTTCTCTAACAAAATTAGCAAATTCAAGAAATTTCACAAAAGCGTAACGTTTTCCATCCCTACTGTATAATTTCTTTTGAATAGCAAAATATTTTTCTAGTCTTGAAAGATAAGAATCAAAGTTTCCATATTGGATGAGATAATTACCGAACTTTTCCAAGTTTATCAGAATCACAGGTATATTTTGAATAATATCCTTTGGATATTTTTTTTTATATTCAGCCCATTGTTCTTGTAGATCGTTGAATAGGTTTTCAGTGAAACTGCGAATGCATTCGTCCAATTCAACGGCTGGTAGGCAGTTTGTTCCTACTCTGCAAAAATCATCATCGACGCATTTTATATAATAACCATACCTAAGGGGTAAGTCTTTCTGAATGTTTGCTATCCAAACTCGGTTTGGTCTTCTTTCTTTTGTTTGATGATCGTTCTCATCAAATAGTGATTCAAAATGGGCATAAACTACGAATGGTAATTTTTTTGAATATTTATCATTACTAAATTCAATTGTGTCTTTATCCGGAGTTTTGATTTTAAGTTTCAGACATTCTTCAGTTTGGTGGTTTTCAAAGTTTCTTTCTTCAAAATAACCGAAGCAACCATCACAAAATTGACGCCTTTCTGGTGTTAATGGGTATTCAATATTGAAGTCTTTGTAGCTATAGTGGTATGTTCCATTTCTTTCACTAAGTAGTAGGTTGATGTGCAACTTTTTGCGGGTCTGAGTGTGATAGACAGGGCCTTCTATTTCCTCTATCTGATTTTGTCTTTCACTCTTCTTTTTCACTATTTTCTTTGTGTACACGTTGATACTGAATTTGTTATTTTCTTCAATGAGCGGTATGTCATCCAACTGGACTGGGAGAGCAATACCGTTCATTTGCTTAACAACTGACGATATCAAACTCATGTTATCATCCAATTGTATATCTTGAACATTAACCTCATGAATATACAAGTATAAATAATGGAAATGTGTAGAACATTCAGGATAATCGTTGATGGATTCATATTTATCAAATTTCCATTGAATGTGGCTAATTAAAGTTTCAAGAGTTGTGTCGATACTCGATTTGAAATCGAATGGGCTCAGCACTCTTGTAGCTTTAAAACTGAGCGTTTTATAATCGTATTCATCTAGTAATCCTTCAAGTTTTAAAGTTGCCTGGACAGTCCGGTGTTCATTTAAAGCTTCTTTCAAAAAGCTTGCTATGGTACTACGTGTTTCCTTAAGTATAGCTCGTACTTTTATTTTATTCTTCTTTTTTGGCTGCTTTACGTTGCACAGATCTATTCTGTAAGAGCGGATCTTACCACCAAAAGCTTTCTTAATCTCTACATGATGTCGTTGATTTGTCCCGTTGCTGGCCATTTCTGGACCATAATCCTCAAGCAGTATGTAGCTGCAACAAATCAATTGAATTACAGTATGTTTTGGATTTTTTGTTATCTGTCATACAACCCGATTGTTCCCGCCAGGGGCGTAACGTACTGACTCATTCTCTCATTCACGCGTTCAAACGTTCATTCGAACAGCACAAGAGTGTATTGTATTGCTTTGACCCGCGCACGCGACGTATACTGAATTACGTTCTACTACCTTTCTCAAGTCTAGATATCTCTCTCTCTACTATCCCGGCCGGTGACTAAGTTTATTTAGCGTGGGTGAAATCCCCATCAGTGCGTGAGTGACATTCTTCAGATCAGTGCGCGTTTTCGTCAGCTCATCAATTCCGAATCTCAACCAGCTCATAGTCATCTCATTCCACGATCAAAGAACCGTGTGACTACCAGCGCATTGACGAGTTCTCCGTCCAATCATATCACGTAAGTCACCAATCCTCATACTTTCCACTTATTCCTCATCTCATAGCTGCGTGTGACTGCACCGCCGTCACACCGATCCCATCGCCGAATAAAACCGTGTAGGTAGGTACAGTCGGGAAACTTTCCGGTAGGCCAGTACGTACAGTTTGTTTAGGAAGCATATTTATTTCAAAAATTTTATAGAAAACTTCAAATAGAAATTTATTATGTACATATTTATGTACTCATTTGAATAATATGTAGGAGTTAATACAATACCTACGAAAAGTTATAATAACAAGAGATCGATTATGATTGGATATCGTTCCCACGCGTCGAGTCCCACTCCGTTAGCTC
Source organism: Chrysoteuchia culmella (assembly GCA_910589605.1). NCBI lineage: Eukaryota > Metazoa > Arthropoda > Insecta > Lepidoptera > Crambidae > Chrysoteuchia > Chrysoteuchia culmella. Next base: position 4,021,941 of record OU342669.1, read on the forward strand.
ACGCACGCGCCTCGCGCTATCTCTTACTGTCGCGTAACTCTCTTTCATTTCGTTGTAAATAATATAGCCACTAGTTGTAAGTTATCCTTTTTGTACTTTAGTAACCATTTTTGTAAATAAAATCACGATTCTCTTCTGAACTACTCGTATCATTCTACTCTGAAGAATAACCCCTCAACATTGGTGACCTGCCGACTTAAGAAGAAGCTCTGCCCAGAAAAAAGAAGCTATCTATCAAGCAAGAAATAATGGCTGAAGAAGCTAAGTAAATACCGAATCCTCGCTACCATGGCCGACAAGATGATGGAACACACAGAACCGACGATCGCCGCCGTCACCGCCACGCCAAGCTCAACTACCAACGCACTATTCGAGCTACTCACCAAGCAAATCGAGAAACTATCGCTCGAGATCGCTGAACTCCGATCGGGCCGAACGCGCTATCGTCGATCATTCAATACCTACGCGCCGCCGCTCTCAGTCGCGTTCAAGGACGCCAGCGACCGCCGCTACTATGAAACGCAAGCCCGCCGACTGGGAATGTCAGTACCACTACAGATACGGCGATAAAGCAAGACGCTGCGCATCGAACTGTTCGAGAAGGAATATTAATAATAAGTCGGAAAACTAAAATCGACATCGACTGTGGCGGGCGTCGGTGGTTCCAACACAACTAGCCACCGCCTCTGCGTATTCGACATCAACACACGAGAACGCTTCCTAGTCGACTCAGGTGCCGACTTGTCAGTACTAGCGCCGCCAAGAAACAAGAAAAGACAACCGACGTCATACAAGTTATACGCAGCGAACGGCACGCCGATAAATACCTACGGAGAGCGAACACTACAACTCAACCTAGGTCTGCGCCGCAACTTCACCTGGACTTTTGTCATCGCTGACGTCAAGTCTTCAATACTAGGAGCTGATTTTCTTCGCCACCATAAATTATTAGTCGACCTGCACCGAAGAAAACTACTCGATAACGTCACTCAACTCTCCGTCAACGCGATTGAAGTAACTACCTCCGAGCCTAAAGTCCACGTACTACACAGACAAGATATCTACACCGAGTTACTGTCACACTACCCAGATATTCTCCGATTAAAGTCGCCGCCAAAACACAACGTCACGCATCACATCGAGACGACGGGCCCCCCACTATCCGCGCGCGCTCGCCCCCTGCCACCCGACAAGTACAAAGCGGCGAAAGAAGAATTCGAACGTATGATGGAAATGGGCATCTGTCAACCATCCAAGAGCCCATGGGCCAGCCCATTGCACATCGTGAAGAAGAAAGACGGATCACTTCGTGTCTGCGGTGTTTGAACTCAGTCACCGTTCCCGACCGGTACCCGATTCCACGCATCCAAGATTTCACATATAGACTCCATGGCAAGACAATATTTTCCAAAATTAGATCTGAAAATGGCTTACTTCTGGATTCCAATACAAAAAGAAGACGCGCTGAAGACAGCCATAATAACACCGTTTGAAATATATTAAACAAATATATTATTTCTTACGAACAAACTGTACTGGCCTACCAGAAATTTCTCCGACTGCACGATAAAACAGTAAAACGGACTGCTGTGTGAACGTGCGCAATCAATTACATATTGGGTGTTAACATAACATACCCTTAACGAAAACGAAAAACATCTCCCCATCCTACTATTAATCAATCAATTGCAACCTGATAATAGTTATTTAGGATCAAAGTCAATCTCGGAACCTGATAGTTAAGGAGTTATTTAGGGTCGAAGTCAATCTGGGATTCTGATATTTAAGGAGTTATCGAGGATCAAAGTCTTCCTGGAAACCTGATAGTTAAGGAGTTATTTAGGATCAAAGTCAATCTGGGATCCTTATAGTTAAAGATTTATTGAAAATCTAAGTTTATCTTGGAACCTGATAGTTAAGGAGTTATTAAGGATCAAAGTCAATCTGTGAACCTGATAGTTAAGGAGTTATTTAGGATCAAAGTCAATCTGGGATCCTGATAGTCAAAGAGTTATCGAGGATCAAAGTCAATCTGGGAACTCGATAGCAAAGGAGTTATCGAGGATCAAAGTCAATCTGGGATTCTGATATTTAAAGAGTTATTTAAGATCAAAATCAATCTGGGATCTTGATAGTTAAGGAGTTACTTAGGATCGAAGTCAATCTGGGATCCTGATAGTTAAGAAGTTATTGATGGATCAAATTCAATCTGGAAACTTGATAGTCAAGGAGTTATTGAGGATCAAAGTCAATCTGCGAACCTGATAGATAAGGGAGTTATTAACGACCAAAGTCAATCTGGGAACTTGATAGTCAAGGGGTTATTGAGGATCAAAGTCAATCTTTAAACATGATAGTTAAGGGAGTTATTGAGGATCAAAGTCAATCTCGGAACCTGATAGTTAAGGAGTTATTGAGGAGCAAAGTCAATCTGGAAAACTGATAGTTAAGGGAGTTATTGAGGATCAAAGTCAATCTGGGAACCTGATAGATAAGGGAGTTATTAACGACCAAAGTCAATCTGGGAACCTGATAGTTAAGGAGTTATTTACGATCATAGTCAATCGGGGATCCTGATAGTTAAGGGAGTTATTGAGGATCAAAGTCAATCTGGGAACCTGATAGATAAGGGAGTTATTAACGACCAAAGTCAATCTGGGAACCTGATAGTTAAGAAGTTATTTACGATCAAAGTCAATCTGGGATCCTGATAGTTAAGGAGTTATTGAGGATCAAAGTCAATCTGGGAACCTGATAGATAAGGGAGTTATTAACGACCAAAGTCAATCTGGGAACCTGATAGTTAAGGAGTTATTTACGATCAAAGTCAATCTGGGATCCTGATAGTTAAGGGAGTTATTAAGTATCAAAGTCAATCTGGGATCCTGATAGTTAAGGAGTTATTGAGAATCAAGTCAATCTGGGAACTTGATAGTAAGGCGTTATTGAGGATCAAAGTCAATCTGGAAACCTGATAGATAAGGGAGTTATTGAGGATCAAAGTCAATCTGGAAACCTGATAGATAAGGGAGTTATTGAGGATCAAAGTCAATCTGGAAACCTGATAGTTAAGGGAGTTATTGAAGATCAAAGTCAATCTGGGAACTTTCTAATCAAGGAGTTATTGAGGATCAAAGTCAATCTGGGAACCCGATAGTAAAGGAGTTTTTTACAATTAAAGTCAATCTGGGATCCTGATAGGTAAGAGAGCTATTAAGGATCAAAGTCATTCTGGGATCCTGATAGTTAAGGAGTTCTGAACCTCTTCTGAACTACTCGTATCATTCTACTCTGAAGAATAACCCCTCAACAAATATATTATTTCTTACGAACAAACTGTACTGGCCTACCAGAAATTTCTCCGACTGCACGATAAAACAGTAAAACGGACTGCTGTGTGAACGTGCGCAATCAATTACATATTGGGTGTTAACATAACATACCCTTAACGAAAACGAAAAACATCTCCCCATCCTACTATTAATCTATCAATTGCTTGTTGCAACCTGATAATAGTTATTTAGGATCAAAGTCAATCTGGGAACCTGATAGTTAAGGAGTTATATAGGATCGAAGTCAATCTGGGATTCTGATATTTAAGGAGTTATCGAGGATCAAAGTCTTCCTGGAAACCTCATAGTTAAGGAGTTATTTAGGATCAAAGTCAATCTGGGATTCTGATAGTTATAGATTTATTGAAAATCTAAGTTTATCTGGGATCCTGATAGTCAAAGAGTTATCGAAGATCAAAGTCAATCTGGGAACTCGATAGCAAAGGAGTTATCGAGGATCAAAGTCATTCTGGGATTCTGATATTTAAAGAGTTATTTAAGATCAAAATCAATCTGGGATCTTGATAGTTAAGGAGTTATTTAGGATCGAAGTCAATCTGGGATCCTGATAGTTAAGAAGTTATTGATGGATCAAATTCAATCTGGGAACTTGATAGTCAAGGAGTTATTGAGGATCAAAGTCAATCTGCGAACCTGATAGATGAGGGAGTTATTAACGACCAAAATCAATCTGGGAACTTGATAGTCAAGGGGTTATTGAGGATCAAAGTCAATCTGGGAACTTGCTAATCAAGGAGTTATTGACGACCAAAGTCAATCTCGGAACCTGATAGTTAAGGAGTTATTGAGGAGCAAAGTCAATCTGGAAAACTGATAGTTAAGGGAGTTATTGAGGATCAAAGTCAATCTGGAAACCTGATAGATAAGGGAGCTATTAACGACCAAAGTCAATCTGGGAACCTGATAGTTAAGGAGTTAGTTACGATCAAAGTCAATCGGGGATCCTGATAGTTAAGGGAGTTATTAAGGATCAAAGTCAATCTGGGATCCTGATAGTTAAGGAGTTATTGAGGATCAAAGTCAATCTGGGAACCTGATAGATAAGGGAGTTATAAACGACCAAAGTCAATCTGGGAACCTAATAGTTAAGGAGTTATTTACGATCAAAGTCAATCTGGGATCCTGATAGTTAAGGGAGTTATTAAATATCAAAGTCAATCTGGGATCCTGATAGTTAAGGAGTTATTGAGGATCAAAGTCAATCTGGGAACTTGATAGTAAGGAGTTATTGAGGATCAAAGTCAATCTGGAAACCTGATAGATAAGGGAGTTATTGAGGATCAAAGTCAATCTGGGAACTTGATAGTAAGGAGTTATTGAGGATCAAAGTCAATCTGGAAACCTGATAGATAAGGGAGTTATTGAGGATCAAAGTCAATCTGGAAACCTGATAGTTAAGGGAGTTATTGAAGATCAAAGTCAATCTGGGAACTTTCTAATCAAGGAGTTATTGAGGATCAAAGTCAATCTGGGAACCCGATAGTTAAGGAGTTATTTACAATTAAAGTTAATCTGGGATCCTGATAGGTAAGAGAGCTACTAAGGATCAAAGTCAATCTGGGATCCTGATAGTTAAGGAGTTATTGAGGATCAAAGTCAATCTGGGAACCTGATAGATAGGGGAGTTATTAACGACCAAAGTCAATCTGGGAACCTGATAGTTAAGGAGTTATTTACGATCAAAGTCAATCTGGGATCCTGATAGTTAAGGAGTTATTGAGGATCAAAGTCAATCTGGGAACCTGATAGATAAGGGAGTTATTAACGACCAAAGTCAATCTGGGAACCTAATAGTTAAGGAGTTATTTACGATCAAAGTCAATCTGGGATCCTGATAGTTAAGGGAGTTATTAAGTATCAAAGTCAATCTGGGATCCTGATAGTTTAGTTTAGTTTAGTGTCAAATCTTATTTGATGTATGTGTTTAGTACTCAATAAATAATTATCTTATCTTATCTTATCTTAAGGAGTTATTGAGGATCAAAGTCAATCTGGGAACCTGATAGATAAGGGATTTATTAACGACCAAAGTCAATCTGGGAACCTAATAGTTAAGGAGTTATTTACGATCAAAGTCAATCTGGGGTCCTGATAGTTAAGGGAGTTATTAAGTATCAAAGTCAATCTGGGATCCTGATAGTTAAGGAGTTATTGAGGATCAAAGTCAATCTGGGAACTTGATAGTAAGGAGTTATTGAGGATCAAAGTCAATCTGGAAACCTGATAGATAAGGGAGTTATTGAGGATCAAAGTCAATCTGGGAACTTGATAGTAAGGAGTTATTGAGGATCAAAGTCAATCTGGAAACCTGATAGATAAGGGAGTTATTGAGGATCAAAGTCAATCTGGAAACCTGATAGTTAAGGGAGTTATTGAAGATCAAAGTCAATCTGGGAACTTTCTAATCAAGGAGTTATTGAGGATCAAAGTCAATCTGGGAACCCGATAGTTAAGGAGTTATTTACAATTAAAGTTAATCTGGAATCCTGATAGGTAAGAGAGCTATTAAGGATCAAAGTCATTCTGGGATCCTGATAGTTAAGGAGTTATTGAGGATCATAGTCAATCTGTGAACCTGATAGTTAAGGAGTTATTGAGGATCAAAGTCAAACTGGAAAACTGATAGTTAAGGGAGTTATTAACGACCAAAGTCAATCTGGGAACCTGATAGTTAAGGAGTTATTGAGGATCAAAGTCAATCTGGGAACCCGATAGTTAAGGAGTTATTTACAATTAAAGTCAATCTGGGATCCTGATAGGTAAGAGAGCTATTAAGGATCAAAGTCATTCTGGGATCCTGATAGTTAAGGAGTTATTGAGGATCATAGTCAATCTGTGAACCTGATAGTTAAGGAGTTATTGAGGATCAAAATCAAACTGGAAAACTGATAGTTGAGGGAGTTATTAACGACCAAAGTCAATCTGGGAACCTGATAGTTAAGGAGTTATTGAGGATCAAAGTCAATCTGGGAACCGTCAATCTGGGATCCTGATAGGTAAGAGAGCTATTAAGGATCAAAGTCATTCTGGGATCCTGATAGTTAAGGAGTTATTGAGGATCATAGTCAATCTGTGAACCTGATAGTTAAGGAGTTATTGAGGATCAAAGTCAATCTGGGAACCTGATAGATAAGGGAGTTATTAACGACCAAAGTCAATCTGGGAACCTGATAGTTAAGGAGTTATTTACGATCAAAGTCAATCTGGGATCCTGATAGTTAAGGCAGTTATTAAGTATCAAAGTCAATCTGGGATCCTGATAGTTAAGGAGTTATTAAGGATCAAAGTCAATCTGGGAACTTGATAGTAAGGAGTTATTGAGGATCAAAGTCAATCTGGAAACCTGATAGATAAGGGAGTTATTGAGGATCAAAGTCAATCTGGGAACTTGCTAATCAAGGAGTTATTGACGACCAAAGTCAATCTGGGAACCAGATAGTTAAGGAGTTATTTATGATCAAAGTCAATCTGGGATCCTGATATTAAAGGGAGTTATTAAGTATCAAAGTCAATCTGGAAACCTGATAGTTAAGGAGTTATTGACGATCAAAGTAAATCTGGGAACTTGATAGTCAAGGAGTTATTGAGGATCAAAGTCAGTCTGGGAACTTGATAGTCAAGGAGTTATTGAGGATCAAAGTCAATCTGGAAACCTGATGGTTAAGGGAGTTATTGAGGATCAAAGTCAATCTGGGAGCTTGACAATCAAGGAGTTATTGAGGATCAAAGTCAATCTGGGAACCTGATAGATAAGGGAGTTATTAAGGATCAAAGTCAATCTGGGATCCTGATAGTTATTGAATTATTGAGGATCAAAATCAATCTGGGAACTTGATAGTCAAGGAGTTATTGAGGATCAAAGTCAATCTGGAAACTTGATAGTTAAGGGAGTTATTGAGGATCAAAGTCAATCTGGTAACTTGCTAATCAAGGAGTTAATGAGGATCAAAGTCAATCTGATAACCTGATATATAAGGGAGTTATTTGCGACCAAAGTCAATCTGGGAACCCGATAATTAAGGAGTTATTTACTATTAAAGTCAATCTGGGATCCTGATAGGTAAGAGAGCTATTAAGGATCAAAGTCATACTGGGATCCTGATAGTCAAGGAGTTATTGAGGATCATAGTCAATCTGTGAACCTGATAGTTAAGGAGTTATTGAAGATCAAAGTCAATCTGGGAACCTGATAGGTAAGAGAGTTATTAAGGATTAAAGTCAATCTGGGATCCTGATAGTTAAGGAGTTATTGAGGATCAAAGTCAGTCTGGGATCTTGATAGTCAAGGAGTTATTGAGGATCAAAGTCAATCTGGGAACTTGATAGTCAAGGAGTTATTGAGGATCAAAGTCAATTTGGAAACCTGATGGTTAAGGGAGTTATTGAGGATCAAAGTCAATCTGGGAACTTGATAATCAAGGAGTTATTGAGGATCAAAGTCAATCTGGGAACCTGATAGATAAGGGAGTTGTTAAGGATCAAAGTCAATCTGGGATCCTGATAGTTATTGAATTATTGAGGATCAAAATCAATCTGGGAACTTGATAGTCAAGGAGTTATTGAGGATCAAAGTCAATCTGAAAACCTGATAGTTAGGGGGTGTTTGAGGATCAAAGTCAATCTGGGAACTTGCTAATCAAGGAGTTATTGACGACCAAAGTCAATCTGGGAACCAGATAGTTAAGGAGTTATTTACGATCAAAGTCAATCTGGGATCCTGATAGTTAAGGGAGTTATTAAGGATCAAAGTCAATCTGGAAACCTGATAGTTAAGGAGTTATTGACGATCAAAGTCAATCTGGGAACTTGATAGTCAAGGAGTTATTGAGGATCAAAGTCAATCTGGAAACCTGATAGTTAAGGGAGTTATTGAGGATCAAATTCAATCTGGGATCCTGATAGTTAAAGAAATATTAAGGATCAAAGTTATACTGTACCCTATAAACACTTTACTATAGATAGTATATCGTTTGATAATTTTAACACTGCAGTAGTCGCGTGGATTACATTTGACTATATTGCATAATTCTCAAAAACTACAAATGTACATTACGAGCGCTTCGAGATGCTGTAAGTTGTATATTTGAAGAACGAGCTCCAATAATACCAACCTGCCGGACAGATCTCCGCGAAATCCGTGGATTACCAGTGTATGCCAAGCGACCAATAACATTTTGTTGATATATTTTTGTTAAGTTATATTTATTTTGGAGTGTAAGTCCACAGGTCCCAGTGGTCCCCAATTCCCATTATGTTCAGTTGGTTAGTGATAGGACTTGTTTTAGAATCTGCCTGGCTTGCTATGCTACCACCTTCTTATTTATGTCTATCGTCACATAAATGATTTTAGGAATGTTGTGTGGAGTTATTGTAAACTCAAACAAAGTATTTTATGCGCTAAAACTAATGTTATTGTCTCTGGCAATCCAAAAAAATAAAAGAAAACTCGCCATCAAAGTTAATTCGTCATCAGAAAAAACGCAAAAACTTATTAATAAACTCGCCAGTTGCATTATTGGTAAAAATATATTTTCTATGTGACCTGGAGGCCTACTATCTAAGCCCGTCAACTAAGATACGGGCCCCGGTCCGTAAGTTTCCCGAAACTACGAATGGAGCCTACCCTCTATTGATGAAGATTTACAAGTTTTGAACAAACGGCACAAACACCGCACACCACACAGGCCTCAAACAGAGTATTACTTCAAAGAGTGCACTTCGTTACATGTACTACTCCAAAAAAACAAGGGAAAATAAAGGGATATTTAAAATATAATAAACTATTAAACAAAATGTATCAATTACTCTAAACGAATTACAAACCAGAAATACGTAACTAAGAGCAACAATATTTGCAAAGCAACTTGGTCTGTTATAAAATCAGAAACTTTTGGAGAGTGCGATCAAAAAAGACATATAAATTGTATTCTTAATGACATTGAAATCTCTGATCCCCAAACTATTGCGACGACATTTAATAATTATTTCACGATGACGTTAATAACAATAATAACACTTATAAATTAAAAAAGAATTTATTAAACACTATTTTTCTGACGCCGGTAGATGAGCATAGTATACTTAAGTTTATGATGTCTTTAAAGAACTCATTGTCTGTAGGGCATGATGGTATTATGCTCTAAAGTCCTTAAGGCGTGCAAAAATGTAATTATAAAAGAGTTAGCCTTTCTTGTTAATCTATCTCTGCAATCTGGACAATTTCCAGATAAACTTAAGTTGTCAATAGTTAAACCTTTGTACAAGAAAGGGTCCAAAACAGATTTACAAAATTTTAGACCAATAGCCAATTTATCAGTGTTCTCAAAAAAAAATTGAAAAGCTTGCTCAGCTTACTGCCTTCTTAAATAAATTTAATATTATTAAAGAAAATCAGTATGGCTTTCAAAAAAACAAATCAACTGCATATGTGCAGCCTTCGACCTTGTTAATAAAATTCTACAAAGTGTTAACAAAAACAACTACACAACCGTTTTGTTTTTAGAATGTCGATAGCCTTTGACTGCGTGCCTCATGAAGGAATACTTTAAAAAAATGTGTCTTGGAATACGGAGTCTTGCTTTGAACTGGATAAAATCGTACCTATCTAACAGAAGTCAATGTGTCGAAATAACCCAACTTGATTCAAATAATACTGTGCAAACTTATCGTTCAGACTTCAAAGATAATGTTTTTGGGGTTCCGCAAGGCAGTGTCCTTGGCCCTCTTTTATTTCGTTGCACATTAATGACTTGCCAGATATAACTGAGCATAATACTATATTATTTGCTGACGATATTTCTTTGATAGTAACTAGTGATAAGACCTCTTCTATAGAGCAACATAAAAGCGATATAACACTACACTGACTGATAAATGGCTTCAAAATAATAATTAAAAAATGTATTTATCCAAAACTAATTTAATCAATTTTAATAATTTTATATATGAAATTATTTGACTTAGATTATAATTAACAAATTCTGCGAAATACTACTAATGCAAAATTTTTAGGCTTAACAGTTGACCCAAAACTGCGTTGGAAAGATCAGATAGACAAAGTATGCAATAAATTAAACAGTTTTTCCTACGTGTTATTTAAACTTGCTAAAGTCGCAAGTGTTAGCACAGCAATAACAGCTTACTTTGCCTACGTTGAGTCAACTTTAAGGTACGGCTTATTGATTTGGGGTAATGGCATTGTCATCAAAAGATTGTTTATTGCTCGAAAACGGTGTATCAGATCCATCTGCAATCTGAGGTCTGACATAATATCATTCAAACCCTATTTCAAATCACTACGCTGCCCTGTCTATATATTTTTGAAGTCGGAATCTTTGTTAAGCAAAATTATAGTAGGCTATTTTTACAAGCTACTGAATTAAATCAAAGAAGCTCGAGAAAACCTCATAAGCTAGTATTAGAAACTATTCCGAAAACAGAACGATTTCAAAAGAATAGTTATGCTATGTTTAAAATCTATACTAATATTATAAAGCTGAAGAGTTTGTTTGTTTGAACGCGCTAATCTCAGGAACTACTGGACCGATTTAGAAAATTCTTAGACCAGTAGAAAGCTACATTTCTCCCGTTGACATAGGCTATATTTTATCCCGATATTCCCAATGGAACGGGCACCCCGCGGGTAAAACCGAGAGGATCCGCTAGTATTTAATAAAATTCCTGACCACTTCAAAGATGTTCCGATTAACCGTTTCAAATTTTTGATGCGAAAATGGTTGTTGGAAAAGGCTTTTTACTCCGTAGATGACTTTTTAAGATATGAGTAAGTGAGTATTAAAGTTTTTCAAAACAAATGAAAATATGTGTTGGGTATTGTGTTTTTCAATGAAAATATTATCATTGACTTACTAGATTGCGTTTTTTTGCGATTTTATTTTACATTGAATTATACTTACGCTATTTATTATTTCTAGACATGAATTGTTATGATTATACATCCAAATATTACATTGTGAATTTTGTTGACATTATAGATTGCTTTTTATTTTTTACTTATTTCATTGATTATTGTGGTAATTATTATTTTTGATATTTAATTATCTATAATGAATTAGAATTAATTGTTGTAACTACTTCTATAGCATCCAAAATATTTGCATGCTATGTAAAACGAATGGCTAAATAGGTTAAGACCCTTTATATTTATAACACCAAAATTGTACCCTATTTACAGCAAATAAAATCATTTGTATTTGTACACATTGGGAGTAGGGATAATGTCAAAACGTATTCTCATTCATTTCTAGTTCGGGTCTCCGAACCAATAAGCTGTCTGTAGGTGATACCGAGTAGGAAACGTCCGTAACTTAGACATAAACTAAGGTTTTCGTGCTTAGAGAGTAGACTTGCTGTGACGAATTTACATTAAAATTCCATAGCAGTGGCGAATTTACTTTCAATGTATGGAACTTTTCAAAAGGTGACGAGTTTACTTAGGTGGCGAGTTTACCATAACCCGTTATGTGCAGCTTGTTAGGTTTTGTCCGTGTTGGTGTAGTCCGTCGCGTAATCCGCTAGATATCAGTGGGCCTACCATGAGTTTTTCTTTCAAACGGTAGACATTTTGTATGCGAATCTGTACAGCGCCTCTAGTGGGCAGTAGCAGAACTACAGATTCTCATACAAAATGTATCCCGTTTACTGTACAGTAAACGGAAAGAAAAACTACCGCGAGTAGATAAAACTCGCTCTAAGCACTCTGATAACACTATTCCATATTCAACAATTATCATTACACAATAATAGCTGTGATGAAGATACTATGACGTAGAAATATTCGGTCTAGCACAAATACACTTCTAATGGTATCTTATCTTATAATAAGATAACAAATTAATATAATTCACTGTAGTTATGATACGTTTTAATAGAAAAACGACGACCTAGCTTGCAAGCTTAGAGAGGACATTGGACATTTTTTCGCAATTTTTTTAAATAATTCCTAATAAATATGTAAAAACAAGTGATCACTTACCAAATTTATGTAAATAACTGAATAACACAAAATATTTTACGAAAGATGAAAAATAAATTTGTTATCTATGCACACTGGCTTTTATGTACATTATCAGACGAACGATAAGAGATATCGATTAATTTATATGTGAGACCATATTTTACAGTAACACAAGTAGCCGACCGCGGCTTTGACTACATCAATCCTGGCCAATTCAATTCCAACCTTGACCGTCTGATTCCTGGCCTTCTTTAGCCTTGACCATCGCCAACCTTGACTACCTTCAACCTTTATTGGAATCTCCATCTTTAAATGTTTTTTGTCCATTACGTTAATTGTTGGAAACCACCTCCAACCTTGACCACCTTCAACCTCGATCAACGTCAACCCTATTTTTTAAGGCGCTACTCGGAAAAAGTATGGACTTTTTGATATAAAAATATAGCACGGTTACAGTTGTTACAAATCTGGTAATAACATATATATTTCATACCTTTATCTAGATTCGTATAGTTTCAAAAACACGATTTTATGATTTTGCCTCGACACTTTTTCTTTTCGAAAAGATCTCTAAAAAATATGAAAATTCAAGATTATTCTTAAATGGGGTTACTTACACTATTGGAAATTGGTTTAATAAGTGGACACCAATAATATTTAGGATCGTATGGAAGCATTTTTTTAAATTCGCTGTAGTTTTTTAATACGAAGCGATTATGTGTGAAGCGCCGAACCAATAGTAATAGTTTGCGAGCCCGTTTGTAGACAGTAATTTTCAAATATACCTTAACTGGATATCTAGCAGGTGGTATATTCTTTGTTTTTCTTTCACTTTCAATCTATCATGGTTAAATACGATGATTACGATAATGTTTCTGTACATGGATAACTGCAATCCTGAACACATTGTAGGTATGTAATATGTGAGAAAGAATAAATTATGCATCGCTCTTTTTTGCATTTTTTGTGTGTATATAAAGTTAATAAGAATATACCTTGGTATTCATTTGCTGTATACTGCACTGCATATTTTTAAGACTAATAATGATTTCTTTTACGCTCCTGAAAAGTTGTTGTTTTTTTTTACTTTCTTCCAGGAGTGGTGCGATTTAACAGATACGGATTTATCTGGAGTAGTTCACGTCGCTATGTCGAACAAACGCAATTACCTGATTGGCTCTCGTGGACTTAACTACCTTTGAAAAAAACTGTCTCATGGATCTATCTGATTTAAGAAAAATATTACGATTTCGACGGTATTTTTTTTTAAGAACCATGCGGATTTATACACTACTGATAAAATTGTTTAATGTTTATCAAAAGAGGTTCATTGACGGACACCGTCCAACTTCCGAACAAAACACACTAAATGCGAACTTTCTCCCGAATCAGAGGCAAATTTTAATTTACTTCCAAAATGGAAGGGTTGGTGCTAATACTGCTAATAGAGGCAATCGTTCTTGCTGCCTCTCTAAGCCGTAAATCGTAATCCACTCACTCCACCGAAATGTTGGACCGTGCCAAGTTTCATTTTTCATTTCCTGGATTAATTGTATCGGCCATCGGCTAATTTGCATGTCGATCCAACTGTCAGCTATTTAACCGCAAACAACTTGTGTTTTCTTTTGTCACCAAAATCTCAGAATTAGATTTATCCGAGTTTGAAGTTCAATGTCAATGTCAACATTTACCGAATTGTTTTATTGTTATTTATAAGGAACAACATATTCCTACTTTAAATAACTTTGAGTTAACTATAATACTCCCTTTTTTATTATTTTAGTTTTTGATATCATTAAAACAACAAGAATAAGGTATATTTAGATTAAAGTTGTTGTTTAAAGAATTTTTTATCGGAAGTTGACCGCGGAAACAACCATAAAATGTTTCTCGCTGTTGTGAGGTGAAAAATTGTGTGTTGCGCTCGGCAGAAAAGTTTTTAGCGTCTTGTAATTTGAAATCCTCGCTTCGCTCAGGATTCAATAGAGGTAACTCGCCGCTAATAACCAATTTTCTAGCCTTGCATAACAAATAACTATTACGTTTACTCGTAACCACAAACTATAGATGCTACGCACGCATCTCGTAATAGGGATACCTACTGTACAAGGGCATTATCTATAAATATTATATGTCTCTTTAATCAATATAATCAACTGATAGCAAATTGAACATATCTATGTTATGAATGAGTCACGACACGACTCGAGCAATACCTTTGTACCTACATACTGTAAAGATATAACCTTGTCATATTTAAATATTAAATGTCATTATATTTGTTGACACAGAGAGCTAGTTTCCGTTCAATGTGACAGAGTTGTAAATGCTTACATTAAATTTTGAAAGTTAGAGATAAGATAGCCAGTTCTTCAGTGGTTGAGGATTCCGAGAAAGGCCGTGCTTCCGTCTTCGCCTTATCAATTCTTAACATCAGGTATGATGAAGGATATGAGTCTCTTGTTGTTAATAAAAAAAACATATTTTTGCTCGTAGTCGTACAAGCGGCGGAAAGGTTCTGGAATGGCAACCGCGCACAGGAATATTTAGGCCTCTCCGTGGTTAGGCACCCGAAAAGGTGGACCGAGGATCAGGTGGCAATTCTCGCGCTGAGATATGTCGCATTCGACATTTTTCAAACCATATTTTTGAAGTGAAAACTTCTTTAGCGGCTTTGTGCACATCAGAGTTTTAAATTTTTGGGATGAGTAAAAAGTTGTTTAGTTTCAATGTTCTTTGACAATCCTATAATGTTACAGATACAGAGACATTTTAGGAGCTATAAATCTATATTTAAAACTCACTGAAAACACAGTGAGTTTTAAATATAGATTTATAGCTCCTAAAAATGTCGAATTCGAAATGTCGAAGGCGCGAAATTTGCCCCGAAAATTGGCGAAAATTGCCCCCCTGCATACGTGGCATGCGCACCTCGACACTTTTCTCGCGCGAGCGCATTGTCTGTCCCGCTCACACCGTACTGATACGAGGGGGGGACACATAACGAGAAAAGGGTCGACAGCGAGTCGCGGTGCGCATGCTACGCGGGCTGGTGCGCGGTCGCGGGAAGAAGAGCGGGGAGCCGAAGACGAGTGAATCAAGCCGCTGGATACGGGCAGCGCAGTACCGATCGTTGTGGAGATCCTTGGGGGAGGCCAGTGGGCCTACCATGAGTTTTCCGTTCCGTTTACTGTACAGTAAACGGGAGACATTTTATATGCGCATCTGTACAGCGCCTCTAGTGGGCAGTAGCAGAACTACAGATTCTCATACAAAATGTCTCCCTTTTACTATACAGTAAACAGAAAGAAAACTCCTGTAGGCCTACCATGAGTTCTTCTTTCCGTTTACTGTACAGCAAACGGGAGACATTTTGTATGCGAATCTGTACAGCGCCTCTAGTGGGCAGAAGCAGAACTACAGATTCTCATACAAAATGTCTCCCGTTTACTATACAGTAAACAGAAAGAAAACTCCTGTGGGCCTACCATGAGTTCTTCTTTCCGTTTACTGTACAGCAAACGGGAGACATTTTGTATGCGAATCTGTACAGCGCCTCTAGTGGGCAGTAGCAGAACTACAGATTCGCATACAAAATCTGTCCCGTTTACTGTACAGTAAACGGGAAGAAAAACTCATGGTAGGCCAAATGGTAGGCCCACAGGACCTCTATTCGCGCGAGTGGCGAGGCGAACGAGGAGGCCATCAGGCGATTAGCCGCCTTGCATGCGTGGACATTTTTTTTCGCTTTGACCCTCGCGCGCCCGCATTGGGAGGCGGTAGGTACTACAGGCGAAAAGCGAAGATATGTATAGGTATACAGGTAAGGTAGCTTTTACGGAATACGGAAACTCAAACGTCGCACGAAAATCAGTAGAATCCTCGAGACGAGTGAATCAAAAATAGAGCTCCTGTACCCAGAAGTGGGTGTCTTATGGCTGAGACGATTGTAGTCCACTTGCCGCACAAACTCTCTGGAACGGCTAAGTAGGTGACGTTGTTAGCCTTAGGCCTTTCGGAATGCGAATTTCGATTAAAGATAAGGCGACCGGTCGATAATTTTCGCGACTATCTGAACTTATCTAATCAAGCAACATACTTATTTTAAATAATTTGAGTTGGGGAAAAACCTATTTGAGGAAAATGTATGGCCGAAATGCTGTGTGCTTAGTGCGAGTTTTTTTCTATTCAAGGTTTTGAGGCGCGTTAAGTATTTGTATGGCGTTGGTGTAGTCCGTTGCGTAATCCGCTAGATGGCGGGCCGATAATTTCATAGTGTTAGCCTTAGGCCTTTAGGAATGCGAATTTCGATTAAAGATAAGACCGATCGGTCGATAATTTTCGCGACTATCTGAACTTATCTAATCAAGCAACATACTTATTTTAAATAATTTGAGTTGGGGATAAACCTATTTGAGGAAAATGAATGGCCGACATGCTGTGTGCTTAGTGTGAGTTTTTTTTCTATTCAAAGTTTTGAGGCGCGTTAAGTATTAGTCCGTTGCGTAATCCGTTAGATGGCGGGCCGATAATTTAATAGAAAAATCGACACGTTCTTAAACTCGGGCTAAGCACTCGGGTATGCTTTTCACAGAACACAAGAGGTTAAGGGCTTATTACACTAGTACTATTAGTTTAGCAGTACATTGCTTTTTTTGAGTTCATTTGTAGCAAGTGATGCAATCAAAACCAGCAATTTACTGCTAAACTACTAAATTCAGATGCTGAATTTAGTCAAGTGTAATAAGCCCTTTAGGAATAGTGGGATCGCCACCCTTTTGTGCGAAACATACAGACAGTTCATACATAATATCTTCACGTTACAAAATAACTCCTGGTTAGATATGCGATCCTGGTACTTTCAACAATAATATTTTAATTTTATCAAGTAGTAAGTGTTGGTTTTCATTTTCTATCGATGGTAGAAGCAAAGTGCAACTATAGATAGACAGTGGTAAAAGGTAATTTCTATCGATAGTAAAAGCTAATTTATTTATTTATTTATTTTCTATTGGGAAACAAACAGCCTTACAAATTACATAATTTATAACTTACATTAGGGTGACACATTTGCCAAAAGAGTTTCCACTTATAATAATTAATAATATAGCCTTTAAGTACAAACTAAAGTGAATAGTATACAGTTACTAGGTAATAGCATTACAAGTATAAACCAGGAAAAGACTTTTTCATGTCTCATATTCTGAAAGTAACTCATAACTTGCCTAAAATGCGGGTTGAAACTGATATGTGGCGGCCCTAGGGCTGTAATAAATTTTAAAAAAGAATAGGGGGTGTCATGTCAAATCGATATATCTCTTTGGACTTTTATTTACCAAAGATATGTAGGCAAAGGCACAGAAGCCTATACAGCTTATTTTGCTACATTTAAAATCGTAGAAACATTACAAAAATTTTTTTAGAATATTCTGTTTGTTTTTACTTTCCTCATAATCAAAATGAAAAGTAGAGTGTTTACTTCGGGTGTATGGACCCATAACAGTCTCGAACTATCGGCGCCCTCACTTCGTTCGGGCGCCAAAACACTCGACTGTTATGGGTGTCATACAGCCCTTGGTAAACAATCTACTATTACACAATTTTTAGTTCTGATTTCAATTTCAAAGCTTAATATTGAAGATATCAATGCTACTAATCCCTAATGCCATGCCATGCCATGGAACCACGGGTTGCAATGTTCGGCGTCTCGGGAGACGAAATAACACAAGAAAAGTCGAGTTTTAACTGATTATTTATTGAGAGAAAAACAGGGTTTTTATAGTATTTTAAAGTAGGTCAATACGTTAATGTCTTACAATGACATTAAGCTTGTTTAGAAAAGTATCCGATTACATGTTGCATGTTTACCTTAAAGAAAATAGAATATTAATTTATAATAAAAACAATAGTCATTTCTATACATCATCGACATGACGTGTGCACCACACTACAGGGTAATTAAAATTACCCCTGAACCCACCGGGACCACTGGTAAACAGCAGTGCCGGATAAGCCACGAAGCAAGAGTAGCAAATGCTTCGGGCCCCGCGCACCAACGTTTTCAGACCATAAAAAAGTATTATTTATATATTAGATTTAGTCACAACTCACAAATTACTAAGAAGAAAATATTTGCATCAAAATTATCAGCTATAATTTTATTTTTCTATCTGCTGGTCATACAAAAAAATATGTTTCGCACCGCACTACACGCAAGTTGGCAATACTGCTAAACAAAACGGGGAATTCCCTAATATTTTTTCCGAGCTAGTCGTAATAACCCGACCGATATGAAAAGGGTTAAGTACTTATATTAACTACCAATCTATAAGGAATGAACGTTATTTACGTTTGGATGATAAATAATAGTACTTTCGACATGAACCATTCTTGAGAAAAGTGGTTTCGTAAATTGTGTTGAGTACCTATTGTTTTCTTACATAATATAGCGGTGCAATGCAATGCAACCGATTTTCTTAAGTATTCAGATAACTCTTAAAATATACTAAATAGAACAGTGTTCTTACGTACCTAGTCAAGCAGAGAAAAGTATTCAACGATGATAACTGTGCATAAGGTAAGATATTTTAAGTTAAAATAAAGAATTATTACTTATTTCTTTTCACTCTGAGCAGTTGCTGGTTTCATATGAAAGATCTGATGCTGAAAATATATGAAAATTGGATAAAAATAAGACGTCTTTTTAACGGTCTACACACTATCAGTATTTTGTCATTCCATTTTCATCAATATATTGTCAATATATTGTCAATCCACATTTCGCGGAATTTCGTCCAAATCTCCCCACTAATTATCAATATATTGACAATATATTTACATTTTTATGTGTGCATTACCCTGGCAAAATGCTGTGCTTGGGAGAGGTGAGACTAGGATAGACTATTTGTTAACTACTGTATCATTAGGAGCACTTTGTTCACTAGTATGATTTTTTTATAATTTAATTTATAATTTTATAATTTAGTTTTATCGTTATTTGGAGACAAAGATACTTTGGTGGTGTGACGTTTGAACAGGATCGTGCATTCCAT
Organism: Chrysoteuchia culmella; assembly: GCA_910589605.1. NCBI lineage: Eukaryota > Metazoa > Arthropoda > Insecta > Lepidoptera > Crambidae > Chrysoteuchia > Chrysoteuchia culmella. The sequence continues at coordinate 4,041,323 of OU342669.1, forward strand.
ATAGGCAATTAGGCAGTGCCTACCTCATTAAAAACCTAAATAAATAAACCACTAGTGTTAAAGTTAATTTAGTTTTATTTTATTTCCGTTATTCTATAACCAAACATCTATTCAACACCCATCCACTAAGTTTTCCTTACGCTAAAGACTCAAATGGGCAGTCTCCAAATGACAAAAACACGACAAAAAGTAAATTTATTTTTTATTTATCGTTATTTTTTTTAAATCGCGCGGGCGAAAATTCAAACGCATACTTATTGTTTTTTCTTATATGGAAACCTCTTTATGTTTTTCTATTGTTTGAAAGGTTTTATTATGTAGTTTCTAAAAATATACAGTTGTACAACGTTTTTTCTTCACCCTGAATCTAAAAATCACATTTGATTATAAGCAGGCATATTAGTCTAGCAAAGGCCGCCTCGAACGACGATAAAAAATAAACACGTCGTACAGTCGTAAGTTGATAGTCTGATTCATACACTTCCCAGAAATGTAACTCGAGTCCCTGTAACTATAAACATTCGTGAGAGCAAAACAAAGGCCTAAGTGCTTATCGCAGCAAAAAACGGGTCAAGTGGCGGAATTTGTCCCTTTTTTTGGCGCGTTTCCAGTAGGTCAAAGGCTAGTAGTCGTTATTATGTGACTTGCAGGGCTAAGATGAGTGCCGTGACTATTTATCTCTCGATGGCTGGCGCGTACGGTGTGTGCGGGACAGTAGTACGCTACGCGACATAAGCGTCGATAAACTTTTGTCGCGGTGCTCATCTAGAGCCTACTGACCACCACTGTATATGAAAAATATATTTTTGAATTGCTTATAGTCGCATTTGTGTTTTATGTAGTACAAAATAAATATAATAATAAATAATAAATCAATCATTTATTTTCTCATCACATTTACGTTTTTAGTACAAAACATTATAAGCTTAAACAATACACCTTTAAATAACCTATAGATGTGAGAGACTGGTGCCCGTAATAGGAATCATAAAGATACCTACCTGTATTAACAGGTCACCAGGCCCAAAGTACGATAAAGTAGTATCTTACCAAGTGGATTGGTATAATAATATGATATTTATATGACTATTAATTTTTTTTTCGCAGCAGACCTAGTATATCTTAAAGTTTGAAATAATACCGGACTATATCTATAATTAGCTATAGGTAAACTCGACGCGGAAATCTTTATAATACCTTGGTCAAATATCTCGTGTGATTTTGATGACGAGACGCCATCTCCTGCGCTCTGAGCGTTCTTTCTCGAGATACGCTCGAAGAATTAATAATCTCCTACTATTGTACCAATATCAAACAATTAATACCTATATCAATTAATATTTTAAACTTGTTAAATCGCAAATAACCTGGCTTCACATCAAAGATTTTACTTATTGATACTGTATTTACATCTAATGTTAACATTGTTTACTTCCGACTTACTTTACTTACTTCCGATTCCGAGAATGCTCAAACAAAAGGTAACTATTTTGTTATCGTGAATTTTGACCCAACTCTCCCGAAGAATCGTATGTTAAATTCAAAACTTTAATCGTGTTCTGCGCGTTTGGAGTAGGCTCCGATACGAGAAACGTTATTGGTTGTTCGGTCGCACCAAACTTCGGAACCAATGTATTTCGGAGTAGGCTATGGCCCGATTGATCGGCCGAAACTTTGACAATTGCCGTTCGCTCGCATAGTCAATTAATTATTGTCAAAACTATTAGCCTATCTAATAAAGAAGCATAACATAAATACCATTGCATTTCCATAAAAAACGTAACAAATTATTGACATTGACAGAACAGTGTCATCTGTCTGCCGTCTGTCAAATGTGACAAGACAACTGGCATTGAAAAGTAGGGATGTAAGCTTTAAAATTTATATCGATTTATGTCGAACTTATCGATATTTCAGTCCTGTATGCTACTAAGTAAATCGATATTTTACCGACGCTTCATATTTTAGTAAAAGCACATAATATTTAGTTTTATTTAGATACTTACATCATACGTTTCTCATAATATGAATGTATGTAATTTTTATACCTTACTCTACTGACATACTCATAAATGAGTGTACCTACAATAAAAAATATGGGTACTTAATAAAAATTGTCTATTATTTTTTCTTAAAATATTAATTATTAGTATTAAACGGGTAGTATTTAACCGATCGACTTAAATCAATTTTTATCGACAAAAATACTTACAGTTAATTCAATTCGACGGAATTATGACAGTTCTGAAGTGTGGCCTTTAAAACCGGAATGCATTTTTGAACAAATTTAGGTGAAAAGAAAATAACTTAATCAGATTTTTTTAATTGCACATTATCGAAGTTGCAACAATCAATAACGAAAATATTTTTCTTTCACTGGAATCCCTGACCACTTGATTACCCTCATAGGTAAGTTACAAATCTTTGGTACGAAATTCATAAATAAATATAATATTTGTTGTTAAATAAACATTTTTTTTGTTGGTGAACTAATGTATTATCTTTAAAATCATTTGCAGTATAAAAAATTACAAATATTAGATAATTATGAAAAAAATGTTGGTAGTACTCTTATTTTCCATTTAGCTTTTTAAAATAAACAAAATAAACACTATATCATGTATAGATAGTTATTCTTTGTTTATTGATATCCATAATAATACATATAAAACGTACATGACGCAAAATGTTAGTGCTGTGTAAGATTACAAAAAACGATCGCTGTCAGAATTCCGTCGAATTAAAATCAGACTATAGGTGAACGACTTAGTCGCCAAAGTAACCTAACCTATACTATATTTTTCCAGAACCCAACTTATATTTTTAGCCTTATTTCCTTAATAAAATTATGTTTAATTTTTTGCAGTATCCAGCTATCGAACCAGCTATCGAACTCACTTTGCCAGTCTGCATCTTTGACTTGAAGCTGTTTTAATCTTGGCAATTTTTTATATTTCGTTACAAATTATAAAGGCTGTTTTTATTTTATGTGCCCAATGTTAAAGGGGAGGTTGTGTCATGTGTATAAGACAAAAAAATCTGAAAAAAAAAATTGTTTGTCGTAGGGTCGCGATCAGCTCAGCTGATATCGACGAGCTGAGCTTGGTGGGCGCTCAATAAGTTATTTCTATTACTTATGTATTAATAATAATATTTTATTATTTCTGTTTTACCTTTGTTTTTTTATTGCTTAGGTAGGTTCGTATCCAAATAAGCAACGCTAACTAATAAAATAATTAAAAAGACATTCAAAAACGTTTTTCGTAATTTTGTTATAAACACGTAACACAACCTCCGACTTAACTTTGGGCACAAAGACAAAAACGGTATATTGATATTTCCGATGTTGATTTATTTTCTTTAGCGGGGCGTTTTGTCGAATCCGACAAATATCGATATTAGTCGGTGTTCCGATAAATCGTGTGATTCCTACCCTACCCTAATGATCACATTCACATTTCACATCACAACAGTCAACAAAATTTGTTAGTATAACATTCTATTTAATAGATTGTTATACTCTGCTATGTTAAATCAATACATTTATGTAATTAAACCTTTAAAATAAAAGAAGGAAGACCTAAAATCCGACAAAGTGGAGTAAAAACCGGCGCGGCAGTGGCAGCCACAACCACAAATAAGAGAACTTTGTTTGTTTTATTTAAAGTTACACGCGTCTCGCATAGTGATATAGTTTTGTATGAGGTCAAGGCAAATCGTAAATCTTCATGTTGTGTTGACGGACCTGAAAATCGTCCGTGGTTGTGGTGAACTTAACTTCCTATTCGTGATAACGACAGTTAACAACTGCATAAAAAGTTTTGCCAAAGAGAATTTCATCACTACTTTTATATAGAAAATGTCGAAGTCTAAACTCAATTTGATCGCTGCTGCTTGTGAAAATATGGGTATCGGTTTCAAAGGGACTCTGCCATGGAGGTTAAAGTACGTATTTTTATCTTTGTATAATTTCACCTTTTATTCCATTTGATCACAGTGAACGTACGTTTCACCCGTGTGGTTCCTGTTCCCGTGGGAATGTCGTTCTAACTAACTCAATGCCAAAAATCAAGTCGATTGGTTGCTTAATTAATTGGTTTAAGAAGGACTAACAAACGTGTCTTTGTTTGTCCTTCCTTCACCAATGCAAAAGTTATTTCGCATTTATAATATAAGTAAGGCTTAAAAATGGGATGAAACCCATCACTCAACAACACCACATTGTAAATTGTATTGTATTACAACAAGAAAGCATAAAAATAGGTATGAATATGAATAAAACTGAATAGCCGTGTCCTTTGTTGTTGGATTTGAGATGTTCTCTGATATCAATTTGTCCATCACTCACAAACAGTTCAATAACTGGTTTGACAGCTTCAAAATTTCGTATTCACCACCTCGGGTGCCTATTCTCACGCTGAGATATGTCAAATTGGTAATTTTTCTATAGGGTAATTCCGTTTTGTACGTGACTTTCGCAACTTTTTAAAGTTTGATTATCAGTACTTCTATAGCTTAATTTAATAAAGATACACCAAATAATCCAAATTCTGTTTGTGAATTGTGGTGTAAGTGGATATGGTTACAAGTTTGAAGTCTACAGTGGCCAGGAGTATATGTGCAGATGGTGCGCCTCGGTTAGGTGCATCATCTAATGTATTAGTCTGACTTGCCAGAGACAGACCTGTCAACAAAAACTATAGACTGTTTTTCGATAACTACTATACATCTTTACCCTTGATCGAATTCTTATCATGACATGGTATTTTGGTTTTTGGCACCGTAAGGAGAAATTGCAATGCCAACTGCAAACTCCCAGAAAAGCAGCTGAAAAAACAACCTAGAGGTAAGATAGCCAGTTCCTCAGTGGCTGTTCCGGAAGAGGCTCGCTTCCATCTTCAGCCTTATCAATACTTAACATCAGGTATGATGAAGGCTAAGAGTCTCCCCGTCATTCATAATAAAAAAAAACATCAGTTGAACAAGTGGCCTGGAGAGAAGATAAAGTTGTGAATCTTTTATCTAGCTTTGCTGGTAAAAACCCTACCTTCATCTGTTAGTAGATTTGACAAGTCGTAAAAGAAACATGTTTCTATAGAATGGCCTTTCATTGTGGCAGAATACAATCATCACATGGGTGCTGTGGACCTGATGGACTGCGTAATGGGCCACTATAAAATAAGTCTTCGCAGCAAATGTTACATATGGCTATTTTATCATTTTCTTGATATGGCAATGTGTAACTCGTGGCTGTTATATAAAAGAATCCATGCTGAAACCAACATTAAGGACCCGGTGCTAGGTTCTGCTGATTTTATACTTTTCTAACTTAAGAGTTTTTTATAAAAAAAATCCCATTATCTGTATTTGTACTATCACCTATCAACAATAAAATTAAGAAAATAACATTCTTGCTCAGTAAAGGATTAATGTTTAATACAGATTTTTCACTGTGCGAGACCAAGATAGGCCCCAAGATTGTACTTACCTGTACAAGATAGCTTTGAAGAAGCACTGAGTCTGTAGAACCAACCTACTGAGTCAAAAACGAAACTTTGATAAAATCTAAAAGGCACCGCCAATACTTCAAAAATGGAGAAGAAGAAAAAATCGAACCACTGCGTTATTTTCACACAAACATACTCACTTCATTTTCATTATTCAAAAGTTATATTTACTTATATAAAATAATAAAAGTAAAAGTTAACTGGCCCCTGCGATACAGGCCTAGAGTCTAGTGCAGAGACCGCTGTGAAACTAATATAATGTTTTTATATAAGTAGTTGTTAATGTTTTGATAATTTATATTGTGATGGAACATTTTTGCATTTTAATAAATTTATTTGTAAATAGTTATAAACATTTGTATGTCAATGGAAGAGTCGGCTACTCGACTTGCAAATAAAAGTCACAAAAAATCAAGAAAACTTTCAGTTTTGTGCAAATTAACGAAAACGAATTCACTCAATTGTGTTTCGTACAACTTTATATGTATAAGTATTAGGAGAAATTCAATAGAATAATGTAAACGAAATGTAGGTTTGTCATTGAGCAAGTCCCAAACACAAATATGTACTGTTATTCATTTGTGTTTGGGGTTGTTCAATGCTTGCATAATAAAAGCAAATTAGTGGCAAAAAACATAAATAAATACTTATAAATAAAAACAATATCTATAACGTTTTTTTTTTACAAATTTTCAGAAAAGAAATGGCGTACTTCACCTCTATGACGACGCAAGTGAAGGACATAAGTAAAATTAATGCAGTCATTATGGGACGGACTACATGGGACTGTATACCATTGAAATTCAGGCCGTTGACAGCTCGCCTAAATATTGTTCTAACTCACCATGTCGACGAAGTACAACAGAAAGTGAGTTTTCAAGCATATCTCTCGTTCGCATTCCCGTGGGTATATCGGGATAAAAAAGTATTCTATGTTCTTAACCAGGCTATCGACTATCTGTGTACCAAACTTTATCCAAATTCGATCAGTAGTTTCGGAGCCTATTCAATGCTAACAAACAAACAATCAATCAAAGCTTTCCTCTTTTTGATATTGGTATACATATGAGAGGAGTCTACAGCATGTACGTCAGCAACAGCTATCTATCTACTTTGGACTTTAAGACAGATGCCATTGAGTTCAGATTTGAAGAATTCTGTTATTTTGTATAAACCATAGCTGTTGTTGGCCATACTATAGAAACTAGATATTATATGATGTTTCTTTTTATACTTATTATACATTTTAAATAGAAAAATATTGGAAATAATCGGCCACAAGTGAATTTTCAGATGGGACTTGAACCGAGCTTGAACTGAGCTTTTGATGTTTCTTTACTTGTCAACCTCTTAAACGCCATCTTTTAGCAGCCATAGCAGGATGTGGTGGCCATTTACACCGGAAATTAATATGGATTGGGCCGAAAATATTTTTGTCAATATGCCCAAAATAACGACGGTTGCTAGGCAACGAAACCAGTATCCTAGGCAACTATCTCAGATAGCCCTATCCATATCTACAGATAGGTTATTAATTTTGGGCGTTAATTTGATGTTTGTTGGTCCTGCGGGATTATGACCTCTATTCCGGGCAGTTTTCTAAATTGCTATCGGTGTGTGTCTCTATTTTTAAACGGCTTTTAAAAAAAGGAGGCTTAATTCGTAGTGATTGTATGAAATTATTTATTTTCAGGTTCCGAAAGGAGTTGTTGTGGTAGACAGTTTGGATCACGCAGTTAAATACATTGAGTGCAGAGATGATGTGGAAACCACGTGGGTTATAGGCGGCTCTTCAGTTTATAAGGTAAAAATAATAATAAAAAAGACCGACTTCAAAAAGATAAAATTAAGCCTTTTGGAAAAAGTTTTTTATTACACAATTTTTAAAGTCGAAAACAGCGCCATCTAGTTTGTTGCAATTAAATAAATAATTGTATACAATCACACCAATTATCCAGCCCACATTAAGTTTCATGAAGAACTTGTGTTATGGATTTTTTTTTTAAATACGTACATAATATAGATACATATTAAACACCCAGACCAAGACAAATAGACATGTTCATGCACACAAATATTTGTCTTGTCCGGGGATCGAACCCGGGACCTCTGGCGCAGAAGGTGGGTTTAGTCTGCGCAAAACAGGTCGTCGATCAAAATAAACTCGTCGTGTCGCACTTTAGTTTCTAGTAGCGAAATCTCGCGGCATATTAGGAACTACGAACACAACTCCAACTCAAGATTTCCTGTAAAATACTGAACGGATTTTAAAATAAAAAATTGCAGACGGGTAAAAATGGGATCAAATTGGGTATAAACCTGCCCCCTAATTGTCTATTTTAAAATCTATCATAATCCCTTTCAGAGGTATTGTGATTGTGATATTTTCTTCTGTCATATACTGTTTTGGGGAAAGGCATTGCCTTTTTTAATAAAGTTCCACAACAAGTTATTGAGCTGCCTTTGCATAAATTTAAAATATATGTTAAAAAAACGCTCTTAAGCAAAGGTTATTACAAGGTAGATGACTATTTAAAAGACCAAAATGCATGGATGTGATACCAACATTCAACATACTATTGTAAATAGTGTAAGAGGAAAATATTCTAATATGAGTATGAGAAAATTTTCTTCTTTTATTAAATATATTTCAAGATTGTAGATTTGTGTTTGGCAACAACATGTTCAATTGTAAATGTTGTTGTTTCTGCTAAGGCTGATAAGTTTCTTGCGGCCGTTCTTCTTATCAGTTAAAAGATGTCCTGAATGGCTGGTAGGGAAAAAAATGTTGGACTATTCGAAAGTACTTATCTATAAGTCTATTTGAATAAAAATCTTTGACTTTGACTTTGACTTTATTGCTTAGACATTTCAATTTCGTTTATTCCATACCTTTTAAAACGCGTCCCGATCACAATCCCTTTCAAATGTCAAATAGTGACGGCCTGAATATCTTTCAAATTACGAATTGAAAGGGATAGATTTTAAATTAGACAATTAGCCCCCTGATGTTATAGTAGACTTCAAAAGTAATAAATCTTTTGGAGTTGGTCCCACCCAAGGAATTCTATAATATTGTTATAATCACGGCCGATCGCGAACGCGTCGATTTTTGTATATAATCAGCAGCCCGCCACCCGCCACCATACGGATTACGACAAGGACTGGCTGAATGGCTGGTAGGAAAAAAAATTGGACGATTCGAAAGCACTTATCTATAAGTCTATTTGAATAAAAATCTTTGACTTTGACTAAACCAACACCATACAAAAACCTAACGCGCTCAGCGCTATACTATACAACACACAGCTATAATATCTATAGGTTTAAAGACTATATTTTTCCTCCATGTGTTGCTCCGGATCTATTTAAATATTTAAGGCGCTACTCGGAAAAAGTATGGACTTTTTGATATAAAACTATAGCACGATTACAGTTGTTACAAATCTGGTAATAACATATATATTTCTTCATACCTTTATCTAGATTTGTATAGTTTCAAAAACACGATTTTATGATTTTGCCTCAACACTTTTTCTTTTCGAAAAGACCTCTAAAAAAAAAATACGAAAATTCAAGATTATTCTCAAATGGGGTTACTTACACTATTGGAAATTGGTTTAATAACTAGACACCAATAATATTTAGGATCGTATAGAAGCCCCGGTGGTCCTGTTGGACGAACTCGCTAAGATTTTCGAAAGAATAATAGCGGAGCGAGTCATCCAACATCTAGAGGACAACGGACCCAATCTGTCAGACTGCCAGTATGGATTCCGCAGGCGGAGAACCACCTTGGATGCGGTCATGGGCCTCAAGGACATAACGGAGAAAGCCATCCAGAGAGGGGAACAGGTGGTGGCGGTATCCTTAGACATAAGGAACGCCTTTAACACCCTCCCCTACTCTGTAATAAAGGACGCCCTCAAGTACCACCGTGTTCCATTGTACCTGAGGAAAATTATAGAGTCCTACCTTGAGGACAGGCAAGTCCTGTATGTAGATGCGGAGGGCCGCTTGGTGACCAGGACGATGACGCGCGGGGTTCCACAAGGATCGGTCTTAGGACCACTCCTTTGGAACCTTGGCTACGATTGGGTCCTCCGTGGAGTCCTCCTCCCAAAGATGAACGTCTTCTGTTACGCGGATGACACTATGATCACTGCGAGGGGCGAAGACTACTGGGAGGCGAGGCGACTTGCTGGCGTGGGAACCCAACTGGTTATGGAAAGGATAGAACTCCTGGGACTTGAAGTGGCGGTTCGGAAAACGGAAGTAGTTTTATTTCACGGTTCCAGAAGGCAACCGCCAGTAGGAGCAAACATCGTGGTGGCCGGGGTTCAGATCCCCATAAAGCCGCACATTAAATATCTTGGGCTTATCTTGGATGGGCGCTGGCAATTCACGGAGCACTTCCGTCAGCTGGCGCCCAGACTTGAGAAAGCAGCGGCGGCCTTGGGGCGTCTCCTCCCAAATATTGGCGGCCCAAACTCTAGCTGCAGGGCGCTATTTACGGGAGTGATCCGGAGCATGGCCCTATATGGGGCTCCGGTATGGGCCGATGCCCTTAACGCCGAAAATTGTTGTCTTCTGAGAAGACCTCAAAGAGTCATCACCAACCGTATGATCAGGGGATATAAAACGGTCTCCGGTACGGCAGCGTGTGTTTTGGCAGGTACACCCCCATGGGAACTCGAGGCACAGGTTCTCAAGAGGGTGTACCTGGCGAGGAGGCAGTCGCAGAGACGCGGGGAACAGATGGCCCCAGAAGAACTTGCGGCGTTAAAACGAAGGGCGGAACAGGAGCTGATGTCACAATGGCAGTTACAGCTCGAGACTCCGATAGCGGGAAAGCGAACGGTGGAGGCGGTGCGTCCGCTAATCCGGGAGTGGCGGAACAGGAGTCATGGCACACTGACATTCCGCCTCGTGCAGGTGCTAACCGGGCATGGATGTTTTGGGAAGTTCCTGCATCGTATCCGCAGGGAGGAGTTGCCAAAATGCCACGGGTGCGACGCGGCTCTGGACACCGCGCAGCACACACTAGAGTTGTGTCCTGCGTGGTCGGGGCGGCGTCGGGATCTCGTGGCCGTAGTGGGAGGGGATCTCTCCTTACCCAGCATCGTCAGTAAGATGCTGGGTAGTGACAGATCATGGCAAGCGGTAGTATCCTTCTGCGAGGATGTTATCCTCCAGAAGGAGACAGCGGAGAGAGTTCGAGAGCAGGACGCCCATGCGGCCATTCTTCGCCGTAGGCGGCTGAGAGGAAGGAGGCGACGGTATGATCGCCTCATTCCCTAGGGAAACCTCGTTGGTGATGGTAGGTGTACTATCCCGGAGGATTCGCTGCTCCGCTCGCCTCTCTAGGGAGAGGTGTCGCCAGGAGGAGGCGCAGTAGCTGTGGGGGTTGGGCGGCGGGACGGGGAATACCGTCGTCCAGCTAGGACCCCCCGTGTTGGATGGGCGCGCCAGGTGTTCCCGCGCGCCCAACAGTAGTGGTAGTCTGGGTCACTCCACCGACCCAGAGAGGAAGGCCCAAGAGGGCAGACGCGGGGCGGAGACCCGGTAGACTGCTACCCTTGCCCCGGTAGTCTCCGTCCGTACGCGAGGAAGGAACACCCAGGGGGTTTTAGTGGGTCCGAGTCCCACATAACCTCTCTGTCTCCCCGGACGGGGGGGTATGCGCGGGCATTTCCCCCTGGAAAAAAAAAAAAAAAAAAAAAAAAAAAAAGGATCGTATAGAAGCATTTTTTTTAAATCGCTGTAGTTTTTTAATACTAAGTGATTTTGTGTATTTTTTGCCAAATCTGCATAATCGGTCTCGCTCCCGTGCGCGTCGTTTTCTCATTGCTATCTCGCTTCAGCATATTTTTTTCGAGTATCGCCTTAAGACTCAACTATAAATATTTGTCTGAGTCCGATATTACGATATTGGATCACTCAATATCGGAATTGTAATATGGGAACTCGCGTTCCGATATTACGATTCCGATATTAAGATATTCCGAGATTCCGATATTAAATGCCCTACTATCGACCGTGAGTAGGAAAAACTCGCACTAAGCAAACAGTTCTTCAGTTTATGATTTTGTAATTTGGTAAATTTTAAATAGAAAAATATTGGAAAAAAAAATTGACTCGGCCACAAGTGAATTCTCAGACGGGAATCGAACCCGCGTCCTTTGGTAGTCGGTAGCTCAGCGGTTAGAGCATTGGACCGGATTTCCAAAGGACGCGGGTTCGATTCCCGTCTGAGAATTCACTTGTGGCCGAGTCAATTTTTTTTTCCAATATTTTTCTATTTTAATTTTTTTCATAAGTTCTTCTGTTGTTGAGGATTCCAAAAGAGGCGCACTTCCACCCTCTCAGCCTTATCATAATTTAACTTCAGGTGTGATGAAGACTAAATGTCCCCCATTGTTCATAAAAAAGTAGAATCGTAGAAATTACCGGCAGACCAGTAGAATATTTATAGGAAGCTTTGTGTAAAAGAGTAATAGATTCACAGAAAAAGATTTAGTATATCACAAATAAAAGAACATTAATAGCCAATTCATTTAAATACTTAATTATTACAACTTTTTAATTTTTCAATTCACAATGCTATTTTTATGTGATAAATATTAAACAAGAAAATATACTAGAAAAAAGCAAGCTGTCTCCTGCGGCCCTGATCGAATCCCATCAGGGCCGCAGGAGACAGCTTGCTTTTTTCCCGCATCATTGGGAATCCGGCCCCATGTACTAATTTCTCCCATTTATGAAATGACGGTGGCAAACACCGTAGAAAGGTGAATATACTATTAAAATTCGACGTGTCGCATATAGCATGTAGCATAATTGGTTAGTGCATTGGGCCGGATTCCCAAGGGTTAGAATCCCGTCAGGGCGACATGAGACTAGTTGCTTTTTTCTAGTATATTTTCTTGTTTAATATTTATTATTTAATTATTGCTTACACACTCATACCTTCGCGCTTCCATTTTCAGCCTTAACAATACTTAACATCAGGTATGATGAAGGCTAAGAGTCAACGAAGAACCAACCAATCAAATATGCTATATAATCAATGAACGTCATTATTATATCTTACAGTGGTAATCACATAATTAATGACAAACGAATTTCATACAGACGAGGTAACTTTGGAGCCTTGGTTGTCTGCCAAGGATTGGCCGAGCTGTATGGATACTAGTTAACGGATAAACATAATTATATACTTTTAGTATTACTTTGTAATAAAATATAAATATTAATATTGTACTTAATACTTAATACCTATAAGTCATTGTAATTGTTAAGTATCAATGTAATATATTTTGATGTAAGTGAACTCTTCACTCGCAGACAAACCATGGAAATGGTTTTGCGAGGTAAATGTATGTATTAGACATAAGTGTTTTAAAAAAAAAAAAAAATGGCCAATCAGGGAGTGAATGGAGGGTATCCAGATTGCTATACACACCCAACCGATCTGCCCCCTAATTGTCTAATTTATAATCTATCACAATCCCTTTCATAGATATTGTGATTGTGACATTTTCGTCTGTCATATTGCTTAGACTGTTCAATTTCGTTTATTCCATACCTTTTAAAACGCGTCCCGATCACAATCCCTTTCAAATGTCAAATAGTGACGGCCTGAATATCTTTCAAATGACGAATTGAAAGGGATTGCGATAGATTTAAAATTAGACAATTAGCCCCCTGATCTACATTCATAAGTGCTTGTAACAGCCTAGACTGAATAAATGATATTGACTTTGACTTTGACTTTAAAAATGTAAGGATCAGAATTTTCAGTTTCAGGAGTTCCATACATTTTTATGCTATTTTCCATATTATATATATGTCGTAGGAGGATTTGATAAAAAGAATTTTCGCAAAAATCTTAGAGATATTGCAAAACACGGATAATTAGACAATGGTGTTGACAATTCTCAATCTTACTGAAAAAAGATAGGTAGGTTTGTGCAAAAATACTGGTTGCTTTAGTAACATTGGATATTCTTTACTCTGATTAGCTTAATTTTTGGTTGCTTGCTAACTTTTATTCTGATTTGTTCATAGAAAGTTTACTACACGTGAGAGAATAGATTGACATTTGAAACGTCAAGTCGTCAACCAATCAGAGAAGATGTTCTTTTGGACGGTCCGACCAGCCAATCAGTGATCTTATTTCATAATAGCCAGGGATTCTTTTCGTAATCTTACTAAGGCAACCAGTTTTTTCGCAAAAATCCTACCTTTTTCAGTAGGATTGAGAAATGGCAACGCCATTACCTAATTATCCGTGTTTTCGCAATATCCTAGGATTTTCTCAAAAAAACTCGTTTTATCTAATTATCCTGCGACATATATATCTTATAACATATCCATATATCTCTTAGAATCTTGATCAGGTCAGTCGGGAGTGTATGGTAATCTGGATCTTCTCCATTCACCCCTGGATGGCCATTATCAGATCACAGCACGGTCAATCCTTCGCAGAGAACCTCCTCCAGAAGGCTCCAAAGTTACCCCGTTTGTATGAAAATCGACCAGTGTTGGTAATTATGTGATACTAGCGGATCCTCGCGGTTTTACCCGCGTGGTGCCCGTTCCCATGAGAATATCGGGATAAAATATAGCCTATGTCACTCGGAAGAAATTTAGCTTTCTAATGGTCTAAGAATTAAATAATCGGTCCAGTAGTTCCTGAGATTAGCGCGTTCAAACAAACAAACTCTTCAGCTTTATAATATTAGTATAGATGTTTAAAAGAATTTGTACATTTCCTACCTATCTGTAAATGTTTCTGATATTTATTCATAAATATTTCCATTTTTTTCAGGCTGCAATGGAGCACCAGAACTGTGGCAAAATATATCTGACAGAGATACAAAATAATTTTGAATGTGATACGTATTTCCCAACAATGGATAAACAACAATTCAAATCTATAACGGAAAGTGGCATACCTGAGGAATTACAAAGAGAAGGCGATATCACTTATTATTTTAAGATTTACCAGAAAAATTTATGATTAAGTACTTCTAGAAAATAAAATTATCCTTTTTGCACTTGGACGAATTAACCACTGGACGCGTAACGAGGACCGCGTTCGCCTTTACCCCTCTGTCACTTACCCTGCCTTTTAGACACAGTAAGCAATATGGCGTTGTCAGTATGACGCGAGACCTCGAAGTGGAACATTATCTCAAAAATGGGTAAATACGCTGAGTTAATTTGTAAAAAACATACCGGACAATCAAAACATTTTTCTTTTCACGCGTAAGTATAATTTCAATCTATTAGAGTAGCAATTTTTCGTAAAATAAATAAAATTTGGTATGTAAACAAAATGTAATACGGCATTTCAAAAAGTAATCATTGTACGTGTAAATTCTTCAAAGATATTGCATAAGTAATTTGGTTGGGTTATATGTATCACTCATTCAATCAATTGTCATTTTTATGTCGTATAGGGCTTGAACATATCGATAAACATATCGATGTATGTAAATGAACGAACGAATCCAATTTTAATGTAGGAACTATTCAAATTAATTTCAGATTTACAGTTGAACCCCTAACACGAAGAAATTGGGTGGAACTGGTACGCAGGGAGATAACATGGACGAGGACTCAGGTCTTCTTTGAGCTCGTTATATTTTAAATATAGCTTCAAACTTAAAAAAAGGTGCTTTTTTCACCCGCATGGTTCCCGTTCCCGTGGTAAATCAAAACATCCTTCCTTAGTGCTCGCCAATATCGTTAAAGGAACCTGTATGCAAAATTTCAGTTTAATTGGTTTAGCCGTTTGGGCTGTGCGTTGCCTATCAATCAGTCACGGTATTGTTTTTTAGTATTAGACTTATGTTGTACATTATCATAGTGTGTTGTACATTAACATTTAACATTTATCATAAGTATAAAAATAGCATTGACAACGCAAAAATTCAAAAATCATAAATTATTAGCTGTTGCATCATAATTGATCGTTAAACATTTGTTTTTTTCTCTTTCGAATGCAAGGAAGGATATTCTTACAGCATATTAAAAGTATAAAAGTATCGGAGAATTTTGACAGTGGTCCGCAAGTCTCGGTAGCTCATTGGTTAGAGCAGTGGGCCGGATTCCCAAAAGTCGTGGGTTCAAGTCACATCTGAAAATTCACTTGTGGCCGAGTTCATTTGTTCCAATATTTTTCTTGTTAAAATTTATCATAAATGGTGATTACATTTATTATTTGTTTCTAACATAGACCTTGTTAGGTCACAGCAAGAATAAAATTAATTATATTTATGTATGTACGTAAGCTATATTATACTATTTTTTAATCTTATAATATTTTAATTTTAAGATCGTTTTATTATATTCAAGTAAAACAATCTTAAAACTACAATAAACTATTGGTTGAAATATTCTTGCATTTAGTATTTCAGCTAGTATTTCTTAAATATAGGTAATTTATATGCGATGTTTTGTTGATAACTTCTGTTTGTTGTTTAAAACTGTCATAGCGTATGCTGGACCATACGCTATCCAAACGCTAGTCTAGTATTTCTAATTTGGGGTTAGGTTGTGCTAATTTCGTACGGTGGCGTAAATTTTGAGATATTTAATAAATTGAAAACAAGTTTATATTTTTTCTTACAAATATGCATATTTCTTAAATGTAAATGGATACTAGAGTTGAAATTAAAATGTTTTAGTCTCAACGATCTTCTAATGTCGATGATTATTTTCAATAAATTTTAGTATACTTAGATTTTTGGCTCGAGAAGCACACAGGGGGTTTATTGTCTAATTGTAAGTCTATCACAATCCCTTTAAATTGTTCATTTAAAAGGTACATATTATTCACATCGCATCACATAGCATCGCGCCACAACTATTTGACCTTTAAAAGGGATTGCAATCGATTATAAAATTAAACACTTATGGAGGGGTTGCTATTGTGTATGTCCTATACAATGGTTCTGTAATGAACTAATTACCCATATTTTGTTTTATATAAAAAAGCTCGAGTGATTGAAGAAGTTAATGTAAATAATGAATTATATTACTATATAAACCAAATATTAATGTTTTTTACTCACTTAAAAAGTGTTAGTAAGTAAATTGTAAGTCCGCCTGGCTAGCGACTACCATCTTATCCAAGTTCGTTCCGGCAGTTAGAGGTAAGATAGCTAGTTCCTCAGAGATTGAGGATACCGCGCTTCCATCTTAAGCCTTATCAGTACAGTACTAGTATCGGGTTGCATGTATCTACCCATTTTTTACAAAAAAAAAACCCAAACACTAACGCTTTGGAAACCATATTGTATAGTTTTTATGAATTTGAGGTATTGTTTTTAATGAGATTTTCATATTATTAGGTGCTTTTTATTTTTCCACGAAATAAACAATTAACTTACTAATTTCTTTAAAACACACATGATTTATTAATCTCAATAGGTTCATTCATTCATTCCTTACCTATCGTGCTATTTATTTTTCCACGAAATAAACAATTAACCTACTACTTTTTTTAAACACACATGATTTATTAAACTCAATAGGTTCATTCATTCACTCCTTACTTATCGATAAAAAAATTATAGATTACTTCAAGCACTACTGTCATTATTTGACATTAGTAATCGCCCCTCACCCCCGCAAGAATTGGTTGATCGTGTTTTCATACATTCTTCTCGGGTTTCGTGTCCAGTGGTTAATTCGTCCAAGTTTTTGCATTAACATATATATTTATCATCTATCATCAAGCCTGTGAACGTCCACTGCTGGACATAGGCCTCTCCTAGCTCACGCCTATTGTGGCGTTCATAGGAGCCTACTGCTACCACGCTGGCCAGGGCCCTTATTCACTATGACCACTTAGTGATTCCTTGCTCAAACCACGCCAATATCATACTTGGTTTTGACATTTTCAAAAGTCGTTTTCTCCATCATACTCCTAAATTATTGAGTTATTGTTCAAGTACATGAAAGTAATAAGTTGTATAATTATTAAACAAGTAAATTAACTTTTAAATTTGCAAGTGTCATAGAGAAAACGAATTTTGAAAATGTCGAAACCAAGTACGACATTAGCGTGGTTTGAGCAAGGAATCGGTAAATGGTCATAGTGAATACGGGCCCTGGCCGCTTGGTAGAGGGGTTGTTTCAAGTTTTCCTTCTCTCGCACAGGTGTTCAATGCGTCGAGCCTCTTAGTCGACTCTTACGATATCCCAGGCATGTACGGGAGTGGTGACATTTGTATTCTTAGGCCGTCACTCACCACACGGCACTCTTAGGCCGTCACCACACGGCACTAGTTATCACGGCAATATTTATCATTAGTATTGTGAAATAAGTTTGGATGTTTGTTACCCCCCGTTTCCACCGGCGAAACATTTACAAGAAAACATATTGTAACCTTATAATGCGGCCACTGGGAGAATGCATCAATTGACAGCTAATTTCGAGAGCCATTGGCCATCCTCTCAGCGGCCGCATTATATTTTCCAACATGTTTTCTTGTAAATGTTATAGCAGTGGAAAAGGGGGGCTACTCAAGCAAAAATGGCTGAAAGGATTTGAATGAAAACCTCACAAATAGTTTATTATAGATTGCATAATATAATAATACATTTTGTCCTGATATTCCCACGGAAACGGTTACCACACGGGGATGAAATTACTTTATAAATACTTACTACTAACGCCATCTATTTGTGGTAGACGTAGCTCCAAAATTATGTGGTGATTCTGATAGATGGCGCCACCACGCGATAATTAAGACTAATTCCACGCGGAAGGAGTCGCCGGCAGAAGGCTAATCTGTACTAAATGGTAATTCAAGGCCATGAAGTTATAGGTTTAGCAGGCCTGTTTCACTCCCCGTGTATGCTCGAAAACATACCTACGCGCGGCGGCCCCTCCGGCGGGGCCAATCTAGTAGGGACGAGCGAGCGAGCAGTGACGCACAAGCGAGTTTTGTTTGTCACCTACTTTCCGTAGTTAACTACCTTAAAATAAGTTAAATTTAAAATGGCAACACGTAAAAAAAAGCTCGTAAATATTGTGCAGTGTTCAACTGTTTAAACACGAATCGCGATCCAAAGTTAACTTTTTTTTTTACGCTCCCTAAGGACGATGAAAGGCAAGTTCTACTTTAAAGTAGTTATTATTATTATGAAATTCTCATTCATGTTAGGTTTATTACGTAGGTTTAATATTTAAATAGGTAGGTACCTACCTACTTAGGTTACGAAAATAAGTAGGAACGTAGGTTGGTGTAATAATCTTTCACGAGTTTGATAGAATTAAACGAATTTCTGATGTTTGAGACTAACGCTCTGTTTTGTCGTTATAGGTTATAGGTAGGTTTGTTATTTATTTTAACTTTTAATCTATTAACCTTTAATATATTTACCTTTTGATTATACTATGCATATGCCAACACAAAGTCTACCTATAAATAAATGAATCACAAAGAGGCAACCCTAGCTGCATCAGAAAGAATACGAGTTACGCGATAGAAAGAGACGCAGAATGTAGGTGAATATAATGCTAGGCATTTAGCGCAGCGCGACGTGAATTGGACTTTATTGCGTCGTGAGCTAGACTAGCAATTTATTTGATTGGAGTTGCGAAGTGAACCTTCTGTACTTGTACTATTAAGTATTCTGTGGGTTTAGTGGAGCTATCACTCAGAATAGGTATCTACTTGAGGCAAAATTCTATGTAGCGTTATCTCACTCTGTAGAGAATTCTCTCTCTCTTTAATTAATTTTGTTTACCTATTTTATCACTTAATAGCGTAAGGATAAGCATCTTGGATTCTACTTACTTCCGCCACCACGTAGAACAGAACATGTATATGCACACAGACATGTCTGTGTATATGCACCATTTGTATTGATTTAACTTAATGTACTTATATTAAAAAAATATATATATAAAAATATAAATAAATATATGTATAAAAGTATTGGAGAATTTCGACGGTGGTTCGCAAGTCTCGGTAGCTCAGCGGATAGAGCATTGGACCGGATTTCCAAAGGTCGCGGGTTCGATTCCCGTCTGAGAATTCACTTGTGGCCGAGTTAATTTTACACACACACACAAATAAAATCGCGACTTGACAGTGTCCGCCAGACTTACTCGAATCGCGATTTAGTTTATGTTTGTTGTTAAAAAAATGTGTTGTGGATTGCTTATCCCGCAAAATGAGAACGGGACAGTAATACTGGGTCCCTACCGCGGAAGTGTCGTCGGCATCGACATCGACTTCATTTGACAGATGGATGTGACATATTGCTCTTAGTCTTTGGTAAGTTTTCATTTGTGTCAAACAGAAGCAGCAATGTGTCACATCCATCTGTCAAATGAAGCTGATTACGATGCCGACGTCACTTGCGCGGTACGGCCCCTGATACTGCTGGGTAGAGGGGCCTGTAGGAATGATGGTGGTGGTATGGAAAAGGGTGATAGATGGTAAGCCACTTTTAGAAAGGTCAAATGGTGAGATTGGTGAGCCCTTTCTCTGGACTGGGTGTTGGTAGTCCAGGAACCGCGGTCCGACTGATGCGACTACTTCTTCTTCATCTCAGTTAGGCAGGTAGGCAGTTATTTGGCTTTAGCCATTTCTGACGTTGCGGGTACGCGACCGCTTTCGAGCGGTCGGTCATTGGACTTGCCCCCGTCTCACTCTTCACTCGTCGCCCTCAGCGCGGTCAGCCCCGCCAGGTGAGACCCATGCGGGAGGCCCAGCGGAGGCGACCAGCGAGCAGGCGACGGACTTGTGTGCGGGGGAAAAATTACAAATATATGTGCACGGAGGTTTGAACTTGGATTGGCAGGGTAGCGCTCCGCTCATAGCCAGTATAGTACCGTTCCGTTGCGGCTATCGAAACAGTCCGACTGATGCGTCAGACTTGGTAGGTATATATGTGAAGCGGTGAAACTTTGTAAGCGCGATGTAGGTTTTCCATACATATACATATCGAGTTGTTGTCAGCGCCCTCTATTATTATTATTTCTTGCGCCGTGTGTTGTATGTGCGGCGACAGGTAGGTGCCACAGGCCTCTCAGCCACAGGTCTGAGATGGTGATGACATATTGGGACCCCACCTATGAAATTGCCGTTTTGTGGTTACTGATTCAAACTAAAACCGTAGAAAGTTGAATATAGGTGAAATAAAACAACTTTTGCGGAAATTTAGTGCGATTTATTTACCCGAAATATACCTATATTTGGTACTATAATTTTTCGGTTTAATTGAGGTTTTTTGGTTTCCCGACGTTTCGGCACCTTTTCAGTTGCCGTGGTCACGGGTTGACCGAGTCAACCCGAGTCGCACTAAATTTCCGCAAAAGTTGTTTTATTTCAATTATGAGTGCGCGAAGAAACTTAAGATATGCTTATTGAATATAGGTACATACTAGAATTTCGTCATGTCATCATAAGTCTTTGTAACATAATTGGTTAGTGCATTGGGCCAGATTCCCAAGGATATACGGGTTCGAGTCCCGTCAGAGCGACATGAGATAGTTGTTTATTTTCTTGTTTAAAAAAACTGTTAGAGAATTTAAGACTTTTACCGTTACAGATTTTGCTTTTTCCGTACTTGGCTTTTCGTATTTTATTTTACACCCAATGAAGCCATTGCTATGATTTTTTTTAAGGCAGGCATCTATCAAATTAAGTTCATTATTGATCAATTGTTTGCAGATTTAAAAGTTTTAGCTTAGTGCAATATTCTGGAAAAAACCAATATAATAATTTTCTTTTTATTCACGACGGGGAGACTCTTAACCTTCATCATACCTGATGTTAAGCATTGATAAGGCTGAAGATGGAAGCGAGCCTCTCCCGGAATTTTCAACCACTGAAAAGAGAGAACTGGCTATATTATAAATATTAAACATGAAAATATACTAGAAAAATCAACTAGTCTCATGTCGCCCTGGCGGGATACGAACCCGCATCCTTGGGAGTCCGGCCCAATGCACTAACCAATTATGCTACAGAGACCTATGAGGACACGTCGAATTTTTCTAGTATATTCACCGTTCTACGGGGTTGGCCACCGTCGCTTCATCAATGAGAGAAATATCCTCGCCGTCAGGGCGACATGAGACTAGTTGCTTTTTTTTTTCTAGTATATTTTCTTGTTTAATATTTATTACATAAAAATAGCATTGTAAAATGCAAAATTAAATAGTTATAACTGGCTATATTATCTCTAAGGGCCATACCTCACCGAGATGCCACGGCGACGTGGCCAGCGACGTTGCCATGGCTACGTCTGGCGTCCCTGCGTCGCCAGACTGAGTCGCCAAATCACGTCGCCAATGCATTCAGTTCTGTCTCGACATAGTTAGGAATGGACGTGGAAATTACTGCACTGTTATTATATTATTACCAGCATCGCAAAAAGATGAAACGAAAAAAGAAAAAAAATATGGGTACATCCGTTTTTCTATAAAACCGAAGTTAAAGCGGTGTTTTTCTCAAACTCTATGAAGATTTAAGAAAATACCCTGAAAAAATGTTCAATTATCTGAGGATGTCACTAACATCATTTCATGAATTATTGAGTTTATGTCGGAATGATTTAACTAAATGATACAATATTAAGAAAATCTATATGTCCTGAAGAAAATCTATTTGTGACATTGAGGTAAGCATATATTTATAATTAATTCATACATGTCTAAAATGGTTGATTCTTAGGAGTAGTTCAAGGGTGCATGTAGGGTGTGTGGCATTTCAATACGACTGCGTTCAACGCGGCGACTGAGTGAGTGACGGAGCATACAAACACGTGCAAACAACTGGCGACGTCGTCGCCAGGTAGCCAGCGACGCCAGTCGCCGCATGCGGAGCGGCCAACTTTGGCTACGCTGGCTACTTGGCAACGTCGCCAGTCGGTCGCCAAGTGAGTTAGCCGTCATACATCTCAATAATAACTAGTTGGCGACGTCGTCGCTGGCCACGTCGCCATGGCATCTCGGTGAGGTATAGCTCTAACTGCCGGAACACAACAATGCTGAAAACATTGTTGTTACAGCGTCAGACTTAGATAATATGGTGGTAGCTAGCCACGCGGACTCACAACAAGTCCTACTACCAACCAAACCGAATACAATATGTACCCGCTGGGAATCGAACCCGGGACCCCTAGGTCTGATACCGGTGATTATTACCACTAGACCACGGAGGCGGTTAAAAATTCGAGGTGTTTTCTTCCACTTAAATAAATACATGTACAGGAGATCTATTTTGAATCGCTCATATGACTTTATGATGGCTAATCTATGTTGGCGGGCAGCAGCCCTATCGCGTGTTTGCGTACCGCGCGGGCTGTAATAATAATGATTAACTTTTATCAAGAAAGACCGCAAGACAACTAACTTGGAGTTATATTACCTTGCCACTATCTTTGAAGTGTTTCGATAGCGAACATCTTTGGCGGCTCGTCTTTGAAGACAGATAGATTTGGAATCAAGACTATATGACTTCAAAAAGTAAAAAATATATACTTTTGAGTCGGTGCCAGCCGAGACAAGAAAAATAAAAATAAAGTTATAATAAGTAGAGTGTAACTAACTACAGAGGGACAAAGCCCTTGAAACCTCGCGGCCATGCCATGCCGCTATTGACAAGACTTTCATAGTTGACAGGACATAATAATATCGTCGTCGTAGAGCGAAAAGTCAAAAGTCGGCCAAAAAGTTTTTAGGTTATGAAGGTTTGAAGTTTTGTAAATAAAAAAATACATAACTCAGTTTTGGTATGAGATACCAATACTAATCTTATGGTTTCATGACTTAAAAAATAGGTAAGCGTATAAAAATTGAATTATTACTTTTACTGATTTACGTTTAATTATTGAGATAATTAAAAAAAACAAACTTCGTTATTTGTGTTCGTCAAATCGTGTATGTAGCAACATTTACTATCAATGAGTTATCGTATTGAGTTAGTGTCTTTTTACCTCGGTCTACACAATTTTTAAAAGAATAAGTTAAGTTAGTTATTATATGACTGATGTTAGGAAATTCTTTCATGTAGTCATTTTGTTTACCTTGTAAGTATATTAATAACTTACCAGATGTTAAATCGAGTAAATGTATTTTATTTGCTGATGATATCTCAGTTATTGTTACAGCTGAGAATTCTGAAATTAATAATTATGAATTTAATATTAATAACACCATTGACGAAATTTCTAATTGTCGACATTAAATAATTTATGTATAAATTTAGATAAGACATACTCAATATCATTATTGCATTCCATAATGGTGATAAAAGTGTTACATAAATTTATTGTAAGTACAATTTATGGGCCCTGTCAGGCACAGCAATTGAGAGAGGGAAGACCTTTCTTATTCTTATTTATATATCTATGTTATTAATAATTTTTAACTTACTATTTTCTAATTGCCATTATAATTATTATAATTTTTTATCTTCTAAATATTCTAATATATTATAATAGCACTTTTTTGTAAGTAATTGTTATTAAGTTTTTAGTAAAGTCTTTGCCATTTTTAATATTGTTTATGGAATCCGGCACTATTGAAAATTTTTATGGACATAGCTAATGGGCTAGAAGAGTGGTGTTTCATTTTAGAGGTTGGCAGTATCAGTTTGTTTCTAGGTCTTAGGTAGTGTTTTGTAATGTGGTCATCGCGTTTGGTATAGAAGTTGGGATATTTACGTACAAATTTACATAATTCTAAGATATAGATGCTGGGTAATGTTTCATTTTTCATTCAATGAAGGTGTACCATAATTATTAAGTTTCATTCAATTTAATATTATGGTACACTTTCTAATAATCTCTGTATAAATTATAAAAAACACATTGAAAAAAAAAAGAAACAAAATTTTTAGGAATTATGTTAGATAAGAATAAAATTGGACTCATGTTGATAAGGTATGTACCAAAATTAATAGCTATATCTACCTCCTCAGTAAACTTCGTAGAACAACTTCACAAGAAACATTATTAACAGCATAGTATTCATATGTTTACTCTGCACTGGACTATGGACGGTTCTATACAAGGGACTTATGTTTTAAGAGTCAAATTCAATACATACAACTTGCGGACAGAGAGAAGCTGACATAGTAAATACATATTTTGTGTTGGAAATCTGTCAGGTTTAATATGCAATTTATTAGTACATAAACGTGTTTGAACTAAGTTACAAATTGTATTGATAGTAATTTTACGCTTTGTACTTACGAACGTTGCTTTAAATGTAATGAGACAAAATTGGGACGGCGGCAGCTCTAGGGGGGTCGACATTTTCGGCACAGTTATGGCCTGCGCAGACGACAGACATTGAAGGACTTTTTGTCCGCGACACGACCTTATTACTAAGAACATAAAGTTGAATAAATAACGAGGACTATCGCGTACTTTTCGCGGATATACGCGGTCTAAGTTGAATCTTATTTGGTTAACAATAAAGACGTGTCGCGGACAAAAAGTCCTCCGTTATCCGTCGTCTGCGCTAGCTCTTAGAGAGTTACAGAGTAAGTTTCCACGTTTCACTATTTTAAGTGACTATTAAAGTCTCACATGCTTCGTTTTATGCTTCAATTAATGAAAATGTAAGAAAGTGTAATGTACTTACTAAAAACTTTGTTACTTTTATAGTAGGACAAGAAATTTTGCCAATATTTTGCTTCGAACGTGAGTAAAACTTAAAACATAGTTGATAATTTTCTTGAAAAATGAACTTAAATAAAATAAATAAATAAATATTTCCATACAATCACACCAATTATCTAGCCCACGTTAAGTATCATGAAGAACTTGTGTTATGGATACTAGTTAACGGATATAAATACTTATATACTTTTTTTTGTAAATACATACATAATATACATATTAAACATCCAGACCAAGACAAATAGACATGTTCATGCACACAAATATTTGTCTTGTCCGGGGATCGAACCCGGGACCTCTGGCGCAGAAGGTGGGGTTAGTACCCCTGCGCCAAACAGGTCGTCATACTTAAGGCTATTATGTTATCCCTAGTGGACTTGTAGAGCTGCAATTGGACTTGAATTGTTGCTGATGCATATAACCAGGGGACTAAATTGTCTAATTTTAAAATCTATTGCGATCCCTTTCAATTCGTCATTTGTAAGATATTAACGTACTTAATGCCGTCACTATTTGACATTTGAAAGGGATTGTGATCGGGACGCGTTTTCAAAGGTGTTGAATGAACGAAATTGAACTGACTAAGCAAAGTGACAGACGAAAATATCTTTCAAATGTATGGCAAAGTGTCAAATTAAGTGTCATTTAAAACATCATTCGTTCTGAAAGGGATTGCGACTATAAGTTACACAATTCCATAAATCATTATCACAATCACAATACCTTTGAAAAGGATAGTGATAGTGACTTGGATAGTTCCAAGATTTCGGCTTGAAAAATGCAGTCGCTCGTTTTTGGGGAAAGGCATAGCCTTTTTTAATAAAGTTCCACAACATGATTGTGATTGAGCTGCCTTTGCATAAATTTAAAATATATGTTAAAAAAACGCTCTTAAGCAAAGGTTATTACAAGGTAGATGATTATTTGAAAGACCAAAATGCATGGAAGTGATACTAACATAAAACATGACCATTGTAATTGTATAAGAGGAAAATATTCTAATAACTGAGTATAAGAAAATTTTCCTCTTATATTAAATATGTTTCAAGATTGTAGATTTGTGTTTGGCAACGACATGTTCCTTTGTAAATGTTGTTGCTTCTGTTAAAGCTGATAAGTTTCTTGCGGCCGTTCTTCTTATCAGTTAAAAGATGTCCTGAATGGCTGGTAGGAAAAAAAATTTGACGATTCGAAAGCACTTATCTATACGTCTATTTGAATAAAAATCTTTGACTTTGACTTTGATAGATTTTGAAATTAGACAATTACTTAAAGGGGCAGGTACTTAAAAGTTGTGTTTTTGTTAGATGAAAGAAAGAGAAAAGTTTTTCGAAGTAGCAAATTTGGATTTACAATAACAATACTGGGCAAAACAACACAAAAAACAAAACTACTTACTTACATGCTTTTTGATTTTAGCAATTTTTCGTGTCGATTTCTATTGGCTTTTATATTTTGAATTCAAACAATTTCAACTTCGGAAATAGTCAATAAAAAAAACATATTGAAAGACACAAATCTCATTACGTGATAAATATTAAACAAGAAAATACAACAAGGATGAAACAAGGATGAAATATGTAACTACCGTCCAATTGCGTCAACCTCAATATTTTCTAAAATATTTGAGAAAATTATGCACGCCCATATTTCATCCTTCTTTAATTCATTTGAAGTATTAAACGGTAACCAATATGGGTTTCAAAGGAAAAAATCAACCACACATGCAGCATACCATTTAATTGACCAAATTTTACAAAATGTAAACAAAGGCAACTACACGACAGTGTTGTTTCTCGACTTATCAAAAGCCTTTGATTCTGTTTCGCATAAGCAATTATTGATGAAATTGGGACACAGTGGTATAAGAGGTCCAGCAAAAACTTGGTTGAAATCGTATATTCAAAATCGCGAGCAATATGTTGAAATTCAGCAACTTGACAAAGAGCACACCATACAAGCTCACAAATCTGGTTTGAAAATTAATTATTCCGGCGTACCACAAGGTAGTGTCCTTGGGCCACTTCTTTTTCTATTATATATAAATGATTTACCTAACGTGACGAAGCATAAAATGATATTGTTCGCTGATAACGTGTCAATCATAGTAACTTCTGACAAAAAATCTACTTTGGATCAACATAAAAAAGAAATTATTGACACCTTGGCGTCTGTGACAGATTGGTTAAACAAAAATAGTTTGCAACTTAATCTAAAAAAGACAAAATTACAAAATTTTAATAATTTTAAGGATAAAACGATTGACATAGAATTTAATAAGAATGTGATCAAAAATGAAAATACTGTGACATTTCTTGGAATAGATATAGACATACAACTAAACTGGAAAGAGCATACAGAAAAAGTTTGCATTAAAATAAACATTTTGCATTTGCCCTATTCAAACTTGCAAAAGTAGCAAATAGGGCCACCGCTGTATGTAACAGCCTATTTTACTTACGTTGAATCTTTGCTAAGATATGGACTTCTAGTCTGGGGAAATGGTGTGCAAGTTGACAGAACATTTTTGTCACAAAAGAAATGCATACGTGCTATATGCAATATCGCCTCTGATGTCTCTTGCCGACCCTATTTTAAACAACTTGACGTATTACCACTACCATGTCTATACATCATGGAGGTATGTATATTTGTAAAACAACATATTGATTTATTTACAAAAGCAAAAGACATAACAAACAGAAGTTTACGACGTCCTGATAAAATTGTGCAAAATTCGATACCAAAAACAAAACGTTTTCTGTCAAATTCTGTAAATTTTTAACAAAATACCCGACCAAATAAAAGCGCTTTCTTTTAATAGTTTCAAAGCAACACTTCGCAAATGGCTAATGGAAAAGTCATTCTATAGCATTGGAGAGTTCTTAAATTGTCGTCAGTGATAGACTGATCTTAAGTTGACATTTTGTTCCATGGTTTGACATAAAAAACAAATGTTATTAATTAGAATTAAATTTTGACATGCATTTTATATATTGACATTATTAATTATGTTATAACGTAACATTATTAATTTTTCGCATTGTCAAATAGCCTATTTGCTTTTTTCTAGTATATATTATTTTCTTGTTTAATATGTTAATCGACTTTGTATTGTATTAACAAAAAACAAGGGTGCTCTGGGAGTGCTGGCAGAAGTGAAAACCGCTTAAACGAAAATAACGATCAAAATCCACTATATCTCGACCACAACGTCATAAAAAGTTGATGAAAATGGAGACCAACTTGATTTGGCAGGTAAATCCAATAAAACTGACCTGGCATCAATATGGTTGGTAGTTATGAGAGATCTTTATATAATGTTTGTTATTAACTAATATACGTAGATCATTAAACGTAAATAAGTCAACGGTAAGTCTTACGAATTTTCGACGTTTCTTTTTTACGTCAGGACTCCTGACGCAACTTTAAGATTTTTTACCCATCCCAAAAATTTAAAACTCTGATGTGCACAACGCCACTAAAGAAGTTTTCACTTCAAAAAATCATATCTCAGCTCCGTATCATGACAGAATCCTTGTACAAGTAATATTATCTCGTATTTTTAGGGTTTCGTAGCCTAAAGGCAAAAAACGAAATAGATTCGGCCAAACCGATGTATGTCACACCCTTTTTATTCCAAAACTATGAGGATTACACAGTTGAAACTTGGTAGGAAGATGTATTTTGTAAACCGCTTTACGGTTTTTAGACAAAAAAAAATGAATTAAGGGTGGGCTCACCATACATGGAACTGAGACTCTGTTTTTTTTATCAAACCTATACGTGTGGGGTATCTATAGATAGGTCTTTAAAAATTGCATTGATGTTTCTCAAACGATTTTTTTTTCTCAAAGCTAACCGTTTGAAAGATATACACTTCCAAAGTGGTAAAATAAGAAAGTGAAAAATAAAAAAAAATAAATGATGTAGATCGACTTATATAAAAACTTTTAACGAAAATTGCATATTTTCCAAAACGGAAATATAACTTTGTCATTCATACAAACACTGAAAAACAAACTTATTTACGAAAAATTATAATGGCATTTTGGCAATAATAATAATAGAAACTTTATTGCACACGATACAAAAACAAACACATACAGAGAAAATGTCAAAATAGAGGAACACACAAAGGCGGCCTTATAGCTACGTAGCAGTCTCTTCCAGGCAACCTTGAGAGACGAAACCCTTCATGTGCGAGTTCGACTCGCACTTGGCCGATTTTTTGGATTGCTTTTCCCATTTTTCCTTTTTTTTAAACATAAGAATTGTTTTCGTATTTTACTTGTTCTCCATTTGTTCCGTACCTAGTGAAGTTTATTGTTCCTAAGAACAATAAATTACTTTGAATGGGTTTGCATTTGATCAGACAGGATCCACGATGGAGCGAGCTAATCAAGAAGGTGCCTATTCCATTCACCCTTGCTTTGAAAGTGGTCGGGTTATGAGTTTTAACCGCCTCTGATTTCTAGTGGTACAACCACCGGTATCAGACCCAGGGGTCCCGGGTTCGATTCCCAGCGGGGGTACATATTGTATTCGGTTTGGTTGGTGGTAGGACTTGTTGTAAGTCCGCCTGGCTAGCTACCACTATCTTATCTAAATCTGACGCCTTAGCAACAATGTTTTCAGCATTGTTGTGTTCCGGCGGTTAAAGATAAGATAGCCAGTTCCTCAGTGATTGGGGATTTCGGGAGAGGCTCGCTTCCATCTTCAGCCTTATCAATACTTAACATCAGGAATGATGAAGGCTAAGTCTCCCCGTACTTCATAAAAAAGGATACTAGGAAACACAGACGCAGGGAGGGAGTTCCACTCTTTTGCTGGGTGCAATATAAGGCTGCGTTTTCATAGAAGCGGAGCTGAGCGGGGCTGCGCGGAGCTCAGCTAAGCGGGGCAGTGTAAAGTCTTCAGTGTTTCCTTTGAAGCTGCGCAAAGATGAGTGATGCAGAGCTACGCTGTGTAGCTGGTTAAAGATGAGCCGAGCGAGGCTGAGCTAAGCTGTATTATAACTAGTTCAAGTTAAGCCGAGCGGGGCTGTGAATACATTTTGGTTGCAGTCAGCTCAACTCCGCATCGCTGTGCCTCGCTCAGCATGACAAAGCTCCGCTCTGCACAGCACGATATACATTTTAATATAATTCTTCTCAACTCAGCTGTTTGCACTGAAGCGGAGCGGAGATGAGATTTATTTATTTATTTATTTAACACACACATTACATCTATCATTACAGGAAAGTTCCTAATACAATAGTGTAGTCAGCGTTTACAATATTGTTGCATGCATTCAATTCACAATTCAAATAATAATAATAATCAATTGTTATCCTATAATTTATATCTATTTTAAAACATTCTGTACAATTTATTCAAATATTTTTCGTTATAATTACATTTAATTTAATTACATCAGGTCCTAAAAAATAAAATAATAATAAAATAAAAATTTAAAAAAAATCATTACAATTCAATATTAATCATTTTTATGAAATTTATTTATTTTATTTAATCATTTAAAAATATAAAACATAAAAAAAAACTTAAATACTATTTTGTTGAACTGGTATACCGTGAAAAAGTTGGTACCATTTATCATAAAAACACTAGTTAACAAGTATCAAGGTTACTAATAACATAACACTTTCAAGGTTACTTTCTCGAATTCGCTCTTTGAAGATGTAAATAAATCAATTTTTTCGGCAACTGTATTAAGCGTGTGCAAAGTTCGCGTCAAAGGTGACTTGGCCAGCAGGTCGGTCCTGGCGCGGGGGACCGCGAGCAGCCGCGCCCGCCGCCGCCTCCATTTATTTGGCACGCACAAACCCAGCTGCTCCAATAGGTACGAGTTGGAGACAACACCTCTTAGCACCGTGATTACATAACGAGCGAGAGCCAAATCCCTCCTTGTTTCCAGTTTGTTGTATCCAACCATGCCCAAAACGAACAAGGTTGGATACAACAACGGATAGAAAGGATAAACTCCATACAGTTTCAGGTATAAGAACCTCGTAAACTTGTTTTGTATGCACTCCATCATCTGTTTATATTTCGATTCGTGTGGAGCCCATACTGCCGCGTTAAACTCCAGCTGACTTCGAATGAGTGCATTATATAGGGCCGATATTGCTTTTAAATTAGTAAAACCCGTCGATTGTCTTAGAATAAAACCTAAACGTTTATAAGCCTTTTTGCATATATCCGTTATGTGACTTTTAAAGTTTAATTCACTACTTAGACGCACGCCCAAATCTTTGACTGTCTCCGTCCTAAGAACTTTCGAGTTAATAATTTCGTAGTCGTAGTGAAGTGGCGCTCGGGCTCTGCTAAAAGATGTTACGAAGCATTTATTTAGATTGAACTCTAATTTATTTTTCCGACTCCACTCCACAACTCGATCAATATCTTTCTGTAAGCGATCACAATCCTTATCATCTTTGATCGCTAGTAGTAATTTAAGGTCGTCTGCGAAAAGTAAACAACGAGCTTCCCTGACAACTTCGTGCAGATCGTTGATCATAATTATGAAATTTAAAGGCCCTAAAGTGCTGCCTTGACCAACCCCCGTTCTGGTAAAATAGGAGTTTAATCCACGAATTGCATTCGGTCCGACATGTAGCTCGCAAAAAAATTTAATTTTACTTTAACTGCGTAGTGCAGCAGATGTGTGATTTGAGCAATATCATTGGTCAATTTTTGTAAGTCTCAGCTCAGCTCCGCGCAGCTCCGCGCAGCTCCGCTTCTATGGAAACGCAGGCTAAAAGATACTTTTCTATAACAGCTGCTTTTAGACAAGCTTTTTACCCCAGGTATGTCACCCAGTCATACCAAGAGACGTATTTTCCAAATTTTCAGGACTCTAAAATAAAAAAGTATGATATATGAACACCTCCAAAACCAAAGCAATGACCAACAGAGCTAAAGAAAAAATCATTGTAAACAACATTGAAATAGAATATGTAGATGAATACACATATCTCGGACAAATAATTGCTACAAACAATACATCCAGCAAAGAGATTGAGACACGAATAGGGCATGCATGGAATAGATACTGGTCTTACAAAGAGATTATGAAAGACAGGAAAATCAACATCTCAGCTAAGGGTAAGTTGTTCAACACTAGCATCCTACCTATCCTAACATATGGGTGCCAGACGTGGGCGTTAACTAAATCCCAGCAAACCAAATTACAAACTTGTCAACGGGCCATGGAACGAAGCATGATAGGCAAGAGAAAAGTGGATAAAATCAGGCACACAAATATAAGGAAAGCTACCAAAGTAGATGATGTCGTGGTAAAATTGAGAACCCTTAAATGGAAATGGGCTGGTCACACAATGAGAGGGGACGACAGATGGAGTAAGGTGGTAACCAATTGGTACCCTAGAGAGGGGAAAAGAAGGAAAGGAAAGCCGCTGAAGAGATGGGAGGATGATTTGGTGAAGATGGCGGGGAAAAACTGGATGAGAACGGCTAGAGAGAGGAAGGAATGGAAGAGTTTGGAGGAGGCCTTTGCCGGAGGGCACACAGGGGAGCAGCAAAACATTTAGATATTAATGAATTATACTGTAAAAACCTGAATAAAGGCTATAAATAAATAAATAAATAAATAAAATAAAAAAGTTATGACTGTAATATTATTATAACCTTATTTCGAAAAAGAAACTTAAACTTGAGCAGATATCGGAAATAACGACAGTATCACGTGATAAACACCCAGAAACGGAAAAATACAATACATTCATGACCTAAATATTTGTCCTGATTGAGGATCTCAGTCTTCTTTATCAGCCAATGCCATTCCTAATCCTTACTAATATTATAAATGCGAATGTGTGTTCAAACCTTTCCAATAACCAATACGCATTCAAGAGGGGAGCGTTATTGCTATAGGTTTCGTCTTATTGGGTTGGAAGTCATGGTCCACAAGAGCGAAGTCATTCTGTTTCATGGGCACATATCAGGGTAGTAGGTCTTATTTAATCCCATTTAAAATTTAGGGGCTGGTGTTGGATAGTCATTTAGAGAAAATTTACTCCCAATTCCCAAACAAAGTTGCTGATAGCTCACAATCTTGCTCCATAAAAGTATGGCTAAATTACTGAAACGCCCATTCCCTCGATTAAAATGATTTGCCATATCTTCTTAAAGCCTACAAAGTTCCTCAGTAGCAGTCAGAAAGTAGTAAAGCAAAATTACTTAAACGCCATACCTTTCCCGATTGACGTAATCAAAATTACTTATCTTAGATTATCTCTAATCACAAGAAGAGCAAAAATACTAAGACTGCATCGATAAAAAAAAAGCAGAAAATCAATTTTACTTAGAAAGACAATTGTGAATTTATAGGAATTAAATATGACTTAAACGTCACTCGTTAAAAAAAGACCGAAAAATGTGTCGCTTCAGTAATTAGCAAACAAAGAAAACCGCCTTTTTATCGGTTACTGAAGCGCCACAAAAGTGCTCTGATTAGAATGATACCTAGATAGATCGACGCAGAAAAAATCGCTGATTCCGAATATATATATAACTCATTTTGGCCAAATTGGCGTTTAAGTAATTTTGCCTTTCCACTGACGATATGTTAAGACCAAAAGTCAAAGTCAAAGTCAAAGTCAAAAGTATTTATTTGCAGAGAATAGGTACACAAGATGTTATTTAAGGTTAGACACACCAGTTAATAAACATTAACATGCAAACTTAACAATAATTTAAAAAATCGTTCAAGCTGTAAAAACATTTTTGTACTAGCCATTCACGTAACTTTCTGGTCATTAGTGTTTTAGGTCCATGCTTAAATTGGCTAGGGATTTTGTTATAGACTCTAACGCACGTGCAGTAACAACTCTTTTGACAAGCAGAAGTTCTTGGGCGAAAATCCAAAGCAAGTCTATGGCAGTCACCAGATTTGTAACAACTGTACCTAACCGTGCTATAGTTTTATATCAAAAAGTCCATACTTTTTCCGAGTAGCGCCTTAAGGCTTATACGATATGTTATATTTAATCCTGTCCTTTTATAGCTTAAAATTAAGCGATAAAAAGTCAACTTGAATTTCCCAATTCAGAAACCTACCTTAAATATAGAGTACTTTTATTTAATTATTAAGAATTGCTACTCATATTTACCTAGGCGCTTTATTTTCATGGCTACCTGTGAAAATAAGGTTAAAAACAAAATGTTTATTTGTAATTCCGCTAGTAATTAAGTACTCCGTTTAATGGCATTCGACGTAAGCTTCCATGTTAAAAAGAAAAGAGAAAATAAATTAATAATAAACATATAAACATACTACACCACCTTATACTAACTATAACAAGAAAACGCCGTCCAACTCGCAGCCGCGTGGCATAGTACCGAGAACACTGGCGCTGTTGCCCCGCTGAATACATAGAATCAGCCGCTGGGCAAGATAGGCACCAGCTCTCGGGTCTCCTGAGGCGTGGACCAGTCTTGTGGAGATATCTTTCATAAACTTTTTTGTGTCCGACGACCAAGGGCCCATTGTCTCTACTGCAAGCGCCGCAAACTCGTGGCTTACTGAGAGCGACGCATACTTGCGGCGCTTGAGGAATTGAGATTGCTACGCCGCGGCTCCAGCCCTTGAGGACGTACCACGTATATGGGAAGGACCTAAGGTGTCTACACAGGTTGCATCCCATACCAAGGTACGCCCCAAGCACCAGGGCACTAACGTCGCACCATCGGGTCTTTTACCATTATCCCTGAATAAACCACAGGGTTCCAGAGATGATGGGATCGAAACAGTGCCAAGGGCACGCTTAACTATATCGTTCATCGCACCATGCCGATAGGCACGACCTGCGCTCTTGACGCTAGTGAGCCCATGGTGTCCGAACTGGTCCACATCTTTGCCACACGGACAGTGATGAGGTTCGCACAGCTTAGCATCTAAGCGTAAACAAATGGAGATGCGAAGGGTAGCGGGATCGAGGATGGTACCTAGGTTGTGGGAGGGAAGAGCGTAGAGCCAATGTCCGGATTCTTTTTCCGAGTAGTAATTAAGTGAATTATTTTTAGGTAAATCTGGATAACTGAATTAATGCAATTGAATATGGAATGGTTTAAAATCTTATTTTTAACCGACTTCAAAAAAAAGGAAGAGGTTCTCAATTCGACGGAATCTTTTTTTATTGTTATACAACGAAAAGTTTGGCATACGACAGTAATAGGTATTGCCCATTTATTCTTGTAGGAGTTAAGTACTTTTGTAATTGTTAGTTGGCGAGAAAGATACGTACTATTTAGCAATTGATTTGTTAGTAGAAAAGGAAAAATATGTAGCATAATTCCGCAAGAAAAACTTACATGCAAGATGCACCGCCCGCCCGTCCGCAAATAAATGCAGATGCAACACAGTGACACACATTGCACCTTCACCGACTACTCTACACGTGTTTCGCCCACACACGGGCCGTCCTCACTCCTCAGGAGTTGTTAGATCGTGCAATACCAGGAGCTCATTTTTGATTCACTCGTCTCGAGGTTTCTACTGATTTCGTGCGACGTTTGAGTTTCCATATTTCCCGTACTTTCGTAATAGCGACTTTGCATGTATATACATAGCTTCGCTTTTCGCCTGTAATACCGCCTCTCAATGCGAGCGCAAGAGGAGAAAATTTCCAAGGAATTTTAATTATCTACATTTACTATCGTTAATGGGCGAGATACGATTAAAATATTTGATTTCATGTGGGTAAAGTTTAAACAACAAAGTTATTTATATTAAATTGGATTCAAGTTTTCATTTTACGGTATTTGAAAGACTCTTCGTTAATTATATCCTTAATACCTCAGTGAATTAATTAGATTAATCGATAATATGTCGATAATATTAATCGAGAATAAAAATAGGCAGGTAATTCCGGCATCAAGCCATGAAGGTACCTGAATAATAAAAAAAAGGCCAATTGCGAGTCAAACGCACACGTGACGGGTTCCGTCTCTCAAACACAAGGTTCACACTCACCCAAGGTTGCCTGGAAGAGATTGCTATGTAGCAATAAGGCCGCCTATTGTGTGGTCTGAAACCGCTAAATATTTTTCGTTCAAACCTATTTTAATTGAATGTTTTTATAAAGATCTACAGCATATACTATTTATCCTACAAAAGAAGTGCATAAGAATCCTTACAAATATAGACCAAATGGAATCGTGCAGACCTCACTTTATTGAGCATAAAATATTGACATTAGTATCCATCTTCATTATTGAATCCTGTAAATTTATAAGAAAACATCCAGAACTTTACTCACCCATTAAAATAAATAAAAGAAATAATAGATATTTAAATAAACTAAGAGTACCCTTTACAAAATTACAATTAGTTTCTTCAAGCCCTCACTTCTTGACAATCAAAATCTATAACCATATACCTAATTATATAAAAAACATAGAAAACAATGAACAAATTCATAAAACAATTTGTTTGATAGAACATGCAGGAGTATCAAATGAAACTCAGAAGTTTATGAAAATCTTATATTTCAGCCAAGTTACAATTTTTTAAGCGCAGACGCGCTGATCCGAATGATATGCAAAAATTAGAGTATAAAAAAAAGCTAATCTTCAAGTACCGGCGATAACCGCTCCTTTTGTATTTACTTTAGTATATTAAA
Organism: Chrysoteuchia culmella; assembly: GCA_910589605.1. Taxonomy (NCBI): domain Eukaryota; kingdom Metazoa; phylum Arthropoda; class Insecta; order Lepidoptera; family Crambidae; genus Chrysoteuchia; species Chrysoteuchia culmella. The sequence continues at coordinate 4,078,143 of OU342669.1, forward strand.
CAATCTGTCGAATTGCTGTTATAAACTCGTAGGCGCTTTCTTGGGCCTAAACATCTTCCCGCCCGTTGAAAGGAACCCTTTCAAGCTTCAAGATTTTCAGCCGACGGCAGCGGACACAGACGGACCAAGGGTCTACGTATACATCCCTTCACGGTGTCAATATCAGCAACTCTGGATATGCCGTCAGGTCCAGGAAACAAACGGGAGACTCTTCCAAGACGCCAGTGCAATGGAGGAACATAGTCTTCTTGGATTACAACCATATCACCGACGTTTAGCTGGGCTTTATTGGATTTCCACTTCAGTCGTTGTTGCAGTTCGGAAATATATTCAAGGCACCATCTCTGCCAAAAGTGCTGGCGTATTTGCTCGAGGCGGGCGAATCTTTGTAGTCTGTTCTCGTTACAATTTTCAAAAGCAGGTGTAGGTAGTGCAGTCAGAGGTCTGCCAATGATGAAGTGTCCGGGCGTTAGGGAAAGGAAGTCATTGGGAGAGGATGACAAAGGGCAAATAGGACGGCTGTTCAGAATAGCCTCCACTTGAGCGAATAAAGTCGACATTTCTTCGAATGTTATATGACTGTTCCCTAAAACGCGTTTTATATGAAACTTTGCGGATTTCACTCCTGCTTCCCATATTCCGCCGAAGTGGGGAGCGTAAGCTGGCGAAAAAATAAATCTAATACCGTTCTGAGTTGCGAAGTCAGTTAGAGGCTCATTATTTTGCTTTAGAAACTCTGCTATTTCTCTAGCAGCCGCGACGAAATTTCGACCATTGTCGCAAAATATTTCTTGAGGTTTGCCTCTGCGAGCGATAAAACGTTTCAATGTCATAACAAAAGCGTCTTTCGACAAATCACTCACAGCTTCTAAATGCACGCACTTGAAACGCATGCAAATAAATAGACAAAGATAACATTTTATTAATTTGGCACCACGACCCTTGCGATTTAGGATATTGAACGGTCCGGCAAAATCAAGTCCAGTCGAGAGGAAAGGAAAGTCAGGTGTGATCCTTTGTGTGGGCAATCCACCCATTTTAGGACATAACGTCTTACCGCGAACGCGGCGACAGCGCACACAGTTATTGACAGTGCGTCTGGCGAGATAGCGTCCGTTGACAGGCCACACTGTTTCCCTGACGACAGCTAGTAATAACTGAGGTCCAGCGTGCATGCTATTTATATGTTCATTTTGGAAAATGAGTTTCGTCAAATGGTGAGAAGCATGCAACAAAATGGGATGACGTTTTTCAAAAGCGTAGTCTGAAGCTTGGAGACGACCTCCAACCCTAATTATTTTATTGTTGTCCATAAAGGGAGATAAAGATAATATCTTTGATTTTGGACTTAGGTTCTTATTTTGTGCTAGCAGATCATATTCAATAGGATAAATTTCCTTCTGAGCAACAGTACATAAAAAGTTAAATGATTCGTTGAGCTCCTCGATGTTTAATGTACCTGTACGTTTATTGTTTTTATTTTTAAGATTAAAATAGAATCTAAATATGTAGGCATAAGTTCTTTGTAGCTTGTTTAACTTAGAGTATCTTTCAAAATTAACTATTGTATCTGAATTAGTAGTTGCAAGATTAGATTTTATTTCCATTAATGGTTCCCGGTTATGAGCTAAAGGTAAAGTAGGCCAGGTAGTTTCATCACCTACCAGAAAACTTGGACCAGACCACCATTGACTTAAAGAGACTATCTGATTAAAATTTACACCTCGGGAAATTAAGTCTGCCGGATTAGAAGAACTTGGTACATAACGCCAATCCGACGACCTTGTTCTTTCATTAATTTCGATGATGCGGTTGGCTACAAAGGTCTTTAATTTTTTAACATCATGATTTATCCAAGCAAACACAGTGGTTGAATCACACCAATGAATTAATTTATTAGGAACTAATCTTAATGATTCGGTTACAGAATTGCATAACCTGGAGGCAAGAACGGCAGCAGCCAGCTCTAGCCGCGAATGGTACTAGGTTTCAATGGCGAAACTTTAGATTTAGCACACAACAGTTGTACCGAAACCACGTTGCTGGCGTTTACTGACCGCACATAAACACATGCTCCATAAGCATACTGGGATGCGTCACTAAAAGAGTGAAGTTCTATATAAATGGGCGATTCGCAAATAACCCACCTTGGTATTTGCAAAGTCGATAAGAAATTTAATTTTTTAACAAAATCTTGCCATTCCCTTTTAATATCGTTTGAGACTGGCTCATCCCAACCAACCTTTTGCTGCCATAATTTCTGTAAAATAATTTTAGGACGAATTATACATGGACTCAATATACCTAAGGGGTCAAACAATTTAAAGGCATTAGACATTATAAATCTTTTGGTAACATGCTCTGTTTCGGGAATAGGTTTTATTGGAAAATGTAGACAGTCACTTATGGGGTCCCACCCGAGGCCAAGTGTACTTGAGGACTCACTAATCGTTAATTTTTTAAGAGTATCTAGATTTGAATTTTCAAAGAGATTTCGCAAATTACTACGAAATTTTCGCAAATTAAAACATCCCGCAAGCAAAGCCTCAGATACGGCCTTCTGTATATATCGTAGAGTAGGTGCCGACAGCGGCACCAGTCACTAAATCGTCGATATAAAAATCGTGCTGTATGATTGTTTTAATCACGTCGTCCTCTTGCTCCTCTCCGATTTGCTTGATACATCTTGTGCTTAAATAGCTCGCACTTGCGGTCCCGTAAGTGAGAGTATTCAACCTTAGAGTTTTGATGGGTTGAGACTCCTTTTCTCTCCACAGGATGAGCTGCAGGTTTGTATCATCACTGTGCACTTGGACTTGGCGATACATTTTTTAAATATCGCCAGTCAGTAGGTATTTATACTGCCTCCCTCGTACCAGAATGGAAAAGAAGGAGTCTTGAACATTGGGACCCACTATCAAAATATCATTTAGAGAAAAACCGGATGAGGAGGGGGCTGATCCATCGAATACCACACGTAGTTTGGTTGACTCGCTGCTACTCTTAAATACAGCGTGGTGACAAAGAAAATATGATGGGTCTGGCTTTGCTACATCAGACTCTGTGAGATGACCTAAATCAGCATATTCCTTAATAAAATCAATGTAATCAATCTTTAGCTGAGGATTTCTACTAAACCGTTTTTCTAATTTTATAAAACGTCTACGGGCCAAGGCGTATGAATAGCCTAGGCAATCGGCTGTGTCAATTAAAGGTAATTTAACGCAAAATCGGCCACTATATAATCGGACAGTATGAGATAAAAAATAGTTTTCACATTCTTGATCATTTTTACTTGTAACAGTTTCAGTAGGAAGCTCCTCTAGCTCCCAAAATTTAGCAAGCATGTTTTCAATTTTATTGTCCGCGTCTGATGTGATAAATCCATGGTTGCATCTTATAGATTCCGGTTTATTTGGAACCATCATGCCTACCACCAACCACCCCAACTTGGAATCTCGCAATTTTGTATTGTTACCTAAAGAAATCTCTTTATTACCCAAAATTTCCCGAAAAATATCAGCACCAATCAACATGTCTACTGAACTCGGTTGATGGAAACTCGGGTCGGCTAATTTTATTTTATTTGGCAACTTTATTAAATTAGGATCTATTGGTGCCCTTGGTAGGTCACCAGTTATTTCATTAAGTAAAAAGCACGAAATATTGCATTTAAATTTGCTATTTAGTGATTTTATTTGAGAATTACAACTTTCAGTTATTAAATTAGTATGGTTGTTACCAATACCAATAACCTTTAATGTGTCAATTTTGATAGGATCTAAGTCCAGTTTATCCATAAGCCTATGTGTCATAAACGAGGACTGACTACCACAGTCTAATAAGGCTCTTATTTTAAATGTTTCACCAGTTTTAGGATTGCATACTCCAACCAAGGCCGTACTTAAAACAACCTGGCTGTTGCTGACAGCTAATTGACCAGTCTGACATACAACATCAGTCCCTTTGTTTTGCTCTAAAGGTGGGCTGTGGAGAAGACTATTATGGCGTTTTTTGCATTCTTTACAAGGACCCATCCGGCAGTCGCTGGTGGGATGGCCTTGTCTGAGACAGTTATGGCAAAGTTTATATTTGGCCACATCGGCTAACCTTTCCTTGACGGATTTAGCCTTGAACGTAACACAATCGTAGATTTTGTGGTTTTCACTACAAATTACGCATGAATAAACATATGGCTTATTCTGACTATTAGTAATAGCGAATGATTTAGTGTAAGATGGACGTTCATTTTTATTTAAATTAAAACTGCTATTATGTTGTGTTGAAGAAGGTATGGATCGAGTATTATTAGAATTATTTTTTGTTAAATTATTTTCATATTTATTACGGTTTAATGATTCCAATACATCCGCACGATCAATTAAGAATTTGTGAAACTGATCGAGATTAGGCATGTTGGACAGTGTATTTCTATACTCTTCCCATTTCATTAAGGTACGACTATCAAGCTTAGACGACAACATGAAAATTATGAGAGTATCCCATTGATTTGTCGGCTGGCCCAAATTAGCCAGGGCGCGTAAATTCTTTGTTACGTGATCCACCAAAAATCGCAAGGACCGCTCTGACTCGCGAGTAAGCGAGTGTATGTTAAATAGGGAACTTAAGTGGTGATTAATCAATAGACGCTTATTGTCATACCGCTCGCAAAGTAACTTCCAAGCCTCGGTGTAGCTAACTGGCCGATGACACCTCGAGATTCGATACAATCCTAGCGGCATCACCTTCCAAGTAGGAAATTAAATAATGGAATTTATGAATCGACTTAATGCGGCTATTGTTATGTATAAGATTCTCGAAGGTGTCACGAAACTCTAACTACCGAAAATAAGTGCCGTCAAACTTAGAAATATTAATTTGTGGTAATTTAAAACTAATTTCCTCGTGATCGTGAGCGCAATGAGTGTCATAAGCTATTGATGCACGCCGAATGTCAGCTTCAGCCTGACTATATCTTTCGATTAATGTCTTAGCGGCGGCAATGTTATTAATGATGTCATTCTCAATGCACTCTCGCTCATCGATTTCAGAATCTATATTATGAGAAATCAAAACCTCTATTTCACTTTGCAACTCGTTGAATTTAACTGATAAGGCCTCAAACTTGCTTAGTTTTAAATTTAATTCCACTAGTGCAATCTTCGATATCTCCTCTACATCAGTAATAGTATTTAAATATTTTTTAAATTTAGTTATTTGCCCTTTTATTGAGCTACGTTTCGTAATTAACTGGCTTAATTTTTCATTAAAAACGCTTTGAGAAGCCTTCTCAGTTGGATTCGACATTATAACTAAATAAAAATTACGTTAATAAACAAAAGAAAATAATAAAAAGTTATGCTCACGCTCCTTAATTCTTCCGAACAGGAAACTGGTTTGTTGCAATTTATTATAACTCCAACTGATAACGCACTGCGCGCTAAGTAGGTCAAGGCCACAAATCGCACAGCTGTTATGCAGCCGATATCCACAGATTTCTGAAATAGTCGGCAAAGTATTTAAATACCAGTAAATACAATGGTTTTAATTTATGGGAGCATGACGAAACTGACGAAAAATAAGTAGTTACTTACCTACTTGTTCGAAATTAATAAAAACAACTAAAAATATTAAAATCTATGATGTGAATAGTTTATATGAATGTATTATTACTTGTTTAACTATGGGGCTACTGCTAAAATTGTGCAGTTAATCTATATTTGTAACAAAGTTTAACTGCAAAAGTACCTACCTACTATGAGAAATATAAAATCATATATGGATTTCTTATACAAAATTCAGATATTTAGTTAAGTTAATGATATTGTATATAGTTACGGTTTATTCTATTTATTTTAAACAAATGAATTAATGAGAACATAGGAAGAAATTAAGTGCAAACCTTTACAATGAATTTGCAATTTTACTACAAATTTTAATGAAATTACTGGTTAAAATTGTATATTTTAACAAGTGGAGATTATTCTGACAGTATTATGTAATGAAAATTAGGACATGTTTGAAATGGATAGGGAATTTAGGAAGGAGTTAATTTAGGAATGGACGAAGGTTGTAGGAAGAACACTTATCTTTGTAAACTGCACTCCGGTGGTAAAACTTTGGCTGTTCCACTGCTCCGTAAGTGTAATTTGGTATTTAGATGTATTCCAGCTTCTCCAGTCCAGGTTTTCAATGGTCAATTTATTGCGTCATCTTCATATGCGGCACTGACGATCTTGAATTTTGTGGGAATTTTTGCTGTTCCCCTCATGGGCCACCATTACATGTTTGATAGAACATGCAGGAGTTTCAAATGAAACTCTGAAGTTTATGAAAATCTTATATTTCAGCCAAGTTACAATTTTTTAAGCGCAGACGCGCTGATCCGAATGATATGCAAAAATTAGAGTATAAAAAAAAGCTAATCTTCAAGTACCGGCGATAACCGCTCCTTTTGTATTTACTTTAGTATATTAAACAATCTGTCGAATTGCTGTTATAAACTCGTAGGCGCTTTCTTGGGCCTAAACACAATTAAAAATATTCCTGATTAAGCAATGCTTCTATGACTTAAAATAATTTTTTGATTATAAAGACTGTACCAAGTAGATAGATTGTAATTATTGAAATTTATTTATCATATTATTATCATTTTTTAATTTAAAATATTAAAATTGTTTAAATTTTTTTTTTTTAATTCCTGGAATAGACAAATATTGTAATTCTCTGTTTTATTATTGTGATTTCAAAACTATAAATGTAATTTAATTTAAATATCATTAAGTATTGTAATAGTTTAAAGCCCTAGTCTAGTGGTATTGCTATGCCCTTGCAGGGCGTCACATGTTTACTTAAATATTACTGTATCATCTCGTTATATAATGTGACTTGCAATAAATATATTATGAATTATTATGAGTATATTTATTTTTAACTTTTAACATTCTTATTTTAAAAGTTAGAGGGGACACACATTTTACCACTTTGGAAGTGTATCTTTCAAACGTTTGACTTTGAGATAAAACAGTTTTAGGTAACTCAATGTAATGTTTAAAACCTATCTATAGATACCCCACACGTAACTATAGGATTGATGAAAAAAAAAAATTCACCTCACACGCTCGGAAATTATAATACTCCGTTTCGGTTTTATTATATTATTTTAGTTCATTGAATCATAAAAACAATAACAATAAAATTAAACTATTTGTTATAAGATTTTTATATTAGGCTGGGTGAGATTTCACAACATTTATGATTGAATTTCGGAACGTGACATAAACCTTTATTTATAAAATGTCTTTGTTTTGTACCTCATGTCAATGTCAACATTAACCGAATCGTTTTTATTGTTATTTCAAGTAACAATATATTCCTACTTCAAATAACTTTGAATTAACTATAATACTTCCTTTTTTAATATTTTAGTTTTTTATATCATTAAAACAACTAGAATAAGGTATATTTAGATTAACTTAATATTTAAAGAATCTTGTACCGGAAGTTGACCGCGTAAACAACCATAACCATTTTTTGCGCTCGGCAGAAAAGTTTTTAGCTTCGCTCAGGATTCAATCTTTGAATTCTAGAATTCTAGAATCCTTCACTTGCTCAGATTTCAATAGAGGTAACTCGCCGCTAATGACCAACTTACCAGCCTTGCATAACAAATAACTATTTCAGTTTCAGTTCCATGTATGGGAAGCCCAACTCATAAATTTTTTTTTTTTTATTTTTGTACAAAAACCGTAAAATGTGGCAATTTATTTTTGTGCAAAAAAAATACAGTGTCTGTGACATACGGACGGACAGACAGACATGACAAATGTATAAGGGTTCCGTTTTTTGCCATTAGGCTACGGAACCCTAACAAGTTCTAGTTTTGTTTTTCCAAGTATTCCGTAGTTAGTTTAGCGCCATCTATTGAGAACCATGATAATCATTTTGCACCGTATGTTTTGGTAGTGTGGCGTGCTGGATGGGTAGGTGACGCTAGGTTTTTTTCTTTGCAATTCACTTTTACCAAAACTATTTTATTTCCAGACTGTATGGGAAAATAAAGTTAGGTTTATTTGAAATCATGTCTGGTACTTGAGTGATTTGTTTTAATTAAAGAAAATTAGGAACAAAAGCGGAGTTGGTACCTAACTGAACCCTTACGGTGACATTATTTCGTACAACTTCTTGGTAGGTAATTTTGTTTGATAATTTATAAATCAGTAATTTTGTGAATTAATTAAATTAAACAGTCATTTGTTTAGTGAAATCGTCATTATCATAACTTTAGCCAGTGAACCTTAAAACGAGGTACGAACTTAGTAATTATTTTTTGTTTTGTTTTTATGTGCAAATTAAGAAATCTTTAGTTCTTAAGTGTTATGAATCGGATCACTTCCACATAAGATACCTACTTAGTAGGTATTTTGACAAGTAAAGTACGTAATAATAACTTGAAGACAAAATAAAAATTGTTCGCGGTTCGCGGAGTGCGTTGACCCTGGTTGCCGCACACAGCTGATGGTGCGTTTGTTCACGTCATGCTCCCTGGCAACCCCATTAACGTTTGTCCTATTTTTAATTTCATAAACCTATTGTACGCAATCTGTACCTACCCAATCTGTACATACTTAAAAAAAGCGTACTCTAATAATTTTTAGGGTACAGGCAAAGGAAAATGCACTCAAATGTAGGCTTAAAGCTCACGTAAAAACTTACTAAATAAGCTACAAGAGGTTCAAAAAAATTGTACTCTTGTTTTTAACGTTGTGTTTTTTCAAAACAACGTTTAATTTTAATATTTCTTTATATTGCATCTTATTTATTTAATCACAATCATTTATTATTATATTTCAATAATTTCCTTTTTTTATATTTATTTCGTACATGCAACCTAATTTCATCCATACTCTTTTTTCAAATTATCAACCTCATTGTATAAAACTCCTTGGTATTGTAATATTTGAAATAAGTTTTAAATCATGTTCGACCTCATTTAAAAATATTCAAGTATTCTACCTATCCTTTTCACACACACTCTTATTATCATTCATCCTTTTTACTAATTTCTTTTTTTCTAGCGATGGCCTTTTTCGTCGTTTTCCCGCGTTTTCGTGCCGCGCTTTGAAAAGATTTTCACTTTTTCACTGCACGAGGCCAGATATTACTGTGCATTTTAGAATTGAAAATTTTGTTTTTCCTTTTTAAATATCTAACACTTTTTATTGGTAAGTATTTGAAAAGTATAAATATATTTTTTATTGAAGTTTTTACAAAATTTATATATTTCTTTTTTTTTTGTGATATCTTTCAGCTTCATCTTCATCTTCATACACGTTATGAAGTTACTTGGACTTGGAGATTTCTTGGAGGAACCAACGATACAAATTCATTTAATTAATATAATAATGAAAAATTAAAGGGTAGGTATAGGTATTTCTATATTTTTTTTCCTATGTATTATATCGATGTATTTTTTATACTTAGTTGATTTAACTAACGTCTTCTTTTTTCCCGTACTTTTCAGGAGGGAAGAGGAGGGACCGACCCACCCACTCGTTTATCGAGATCCATTCATATATTCATTTATAATCGATTGATATCTATAATACAGGTTGCCTTATTTCCTAAGCTGCGTCTGAAAACGGTCTGCGAAGTTCTGAGTTCCGGTCCTGATCCTGTCGACCTGACTTTAAACAAGTAAGGGCGTTCCTGTTTTTATACTTTAAGTGGCGAGGAGATGTGACTTCGGGCGGCTATATCTATTTTCCACCGTTCCCTACGACCAACGCGACTTCGGCAGCGATCATTGTATTACCATATAATAGACTACGATTTAGTATAAATAGTTTTTAATGATTTGAACTAATAATCTATCAGTATTTTTCATTTTAAGAGAGCAAAAGATTAAGGTAACCACCCCATAATTGTTTTTATCAAATTTTAGGTTTATATTTCATCTTCATTGTTTTTTTATATACTCTTGTCAAATTAAAACTCTGTTTTATTTGAAATCTGCTCACTCTGTTCCCCGTACCTTAACCGGGCCGGGAAACAGTCCTGGACCTCTATTTTTGAATCACTCGTCGCGCAAGTGGCGAGACGAACGAGAAGGAGGCAATCAGGCGATTAGCGACCTTGCATGCGTGGATATAGCACGCTTTTCGCTTTGCCCCTCGCGCGCTCGCGTTGGGGGGCGGTACTACAGGCGAAAGAAGCTATGTATATGTCGTAGGAGGATTAGATAAATAGAATTTCGCAATAAAAACGATATATCTGATTATCCTGCGACATATATACGGGCAAGCTCGCTTTTACGGAATACGGAAATCAGAAGGAACCAACGTCGCACGAAAATCAGTGGAATCCTCGAGACGAGTGAATCAAAAATAGAGCTCCAGACAATGACTTGTTAAATTGAAAAACAAAGACAAATATAAATAAATAAATATTTGCATACAATCACACCAATTATCTAGCCCACGTTAAGTTTCATTAAGAATTATAACTTTTTAATTTTGCATTTTACAATGCTATTTTTATGAAACAGCCATCTTAATCGATAGTCAAACATCTGTAAAGATGTTTCTTTCGAATGCGAGGATATTTCTCTCATTGATGAAGCGACGGTGGCCAACCCCGTAGAACGGTGAATATACTAGAAAAATTCGACGTGTCCTCATAGGTCTCTGTAGCATAATTGGTTAGTGCATTGGGCCGGACTCCCAAGGATGCGGGTTCGAATCCCGTAAGGGCGACATGAGACTAGTTGCTTTTTTCTAGTATATTTTCTTGTTAAATATTTATCACGACTGATAATGTCGAAGATTTGCAACAATTTGAAAAAGGGAAAATACCTGAAATATCAACAATTTCAACGTCAAATGTTTGCTACAAAGATAAAATTAATCTCAAAAGAGATAATATAATAGGCACTTGATAACTATAGCATTCAAACTTTGCATGTAAAAGGCAATCAATATTCCATTTTCATTCATCCTACTTAATAATATAAATGCAAAAGTGTGTCAGTTTGTTTGTTTGTACCTCTTTTACGCAAAAACTACTGAACGGATTTGTATGTTTAATATTAGCTTATATTCCAAATTCTTGTCGGGTCACGGTAGTATAATGATGGGACAAATACGTGGTTTTCGTTTTCGTTATGGGTCTTCTAGTACCCTGTATATAATGTACTTACTTATTTAGTTATCCATCCGCTATCCATATCATATCGTAACCGACAAGCAACGCCTTGAAGTTACAAATAGTCGCTGATAATCTTTAGAGCTTGTAGCAAAATAACACTAATCGGTGGATTTGATAAAGTTAATAATTATAATAGGTATTTGAAGGCCGTATCTATCATTGTCGTTTGTAATATTCATAGATATTGACACAAAGGAAAGTAATAACTACACTACGGTAGATATTTTAAAGCATCAGCAATATTATTGGTCAAATCTTGGCGGGGACACTACCGTATATGATATGCCGTCTTAGGTTAGGCCACGCATGTACCCCCGTTTTTTTGGCCAAAATCAGGACTAGGGATTCTTCACTTTGCGAATGCGGTCTAGACGAAGGAACGGCTGACCACATTTTCTTTAACTGCCCTAAATATCCCACCTCCTTGTATGATATCCTCCCTAAATGTATCCCCAAGCCTACAAATTTAAAAGCTGTCCTCAGCCATGTTAAATCCCCATGTATTGAAATCCTTTGTGATTTTATATCCACTAATAATATAAGATTATAATATAGCTTATTTATATATTCTGTACACGTTACTTACTAACCGGTCTTAAGTTTATTGTGTTGTCCCCTTTATAGAATTATCAACAGCTGGATCTACAGCCTCTAAATTAAAAATTTGGCCACCTCTATACTTCTTCACGAAATTCTCACGAGACGCCTTGAAGAAGCAGAGTTTGTAGAAAGAAAATTATTACTCAGCCGAAAAACTGGATACTGGCGAAATCCAAAAGGGCACCGCCATTATATAAAAAGAAGAAGAAGAAGAAGATACAAGTTGATACTGTTTCAAGTTTGATACATTTTTATAAAAAAAAACTGATTAAAGTAAAATACGAAAAATAATGAAAGCTATGTTGTGCCTTAAGAATAATTATATTTTAGATATATTAGTAAAAAAAGTAATATATCAACAATTTTTTAACGAAAATGTATAAAAATAACATTGTATTACGAAATTCAAAAAGATTCTTCAAATGTTTACTAATAAGTATTTTTGAAGTAAAAACTACTTTAGCGGCGTTGTGCACATCAGAGTTTTGGGTAAAAAAATGTTAAAGTCGGCCACGTGACCCTGATCGAAAGCTCGTAAGACCATTTACCGTTGACCAATTTCAAATTACATGAAGTCTCACACTTGAAAGATCTACGTATATTAGTTAATAATACAACCATTATATAAAGATCTCTCATTACTATCAAATTTCATATTGATTCCAGTTCAGTTTTAATTTCAAGGGAGGAATATTCTTTCCTTTCATTACAACGCCATCTAGATATAGTTACCACTAAGTTTTTGATACTTGGATGACATTGAGTTGATGCCTTCAGAGAATTAGACTTTCATACTACGGTACCACATGGCGTTTATTATTGTAGATTCATTATTCATAAATAACTATTGTATTTGTAATTAAATTAATTATTTCAAAGTTTTTATTATTTGTTATTATTTTAAGCGGTTTGCAATCCGTTGTTTTTTTATTTGCTTTAAACAGTGTGACAAGGATACATACTACGTACTGTTGCATGTAAATTGGTAATCATCTTCTACGCGATGATTATCTATGCTCGTAAGCTCGTATAATAAGAATCGAACTACACAAGGTAATGATAAATTTTGAATAGAAAAATATTGGAAAAATAAACAACTCGGCCACAAATGAATTCTCAGATGGGACTCGAGTAGTTCAAGTCTCGGTAGCTCAGTGGTTAGAGCATTGGAACGGATTTCCAAAGGTCGTGGGTTCGAGCCCCATCTGAGAATTTACTTGTGTCCGAGTTGTTTTATCCAATATTTTTCTATTTAAAATTTATCACAAGTATTAAAATCGCATTTAAAAATGCAAAAAAAATATTTATACACAATGTAAGTTGGTTTAAAATTCTTAATTTTTGCAAATAAGACTTACCAAAAAAATTGTGTCCAGAGTGGAGATCTCGGTATCCTAGCTTACAGGCCTCGATCTAGTTTAGGTACCAGTCTCCTTACAAAAATAAGTTTTTTTTGTTACTGGTATTGTGTAGCAAGAGTATTTGTAATGAGATTTTTTTATTATTTAGGTATTTACCTATGTCATTATATTGCCATCAAGCCAGTTGCAAAGTGAACAAAAAGCTTTCATGTCATATTCTCTGATTTGTGTTTTTTTTGTGGTCTAGCTCACAGAACATTAAAACCTTTTACCTTGTTCTGTGGTCTAGCTTACCTTCGAATCATTTCGACCCCACGTTACTGGTACAGCCTACTTTATTTTAGTCAACTGGTAAAATCAAAGAGAAAAGTTTTGGCTAAAAGTATAATTAAATTTACAAAAATAATGCTTACTAAACTATTGAAATCTTAAAACTATAATATTCAATTGTAATACCTTTGGAAACCCTTACTTTTACAAGCTCATTATTTAGTTGAAATGTTACAAAAAGCGTAATACATAATTATAATCATTATAATAAACACGTCGCTGTCATTAGCATAGAAAATTAATAAATGCAAATGGTAAAAATATAAAAACTTAAACAAGTACAAAAACAACAAACGATTATTTTATAAACTTATTAAATATGACAAGGAAATTATTAATTACTGTCATTAGCATAAAAAAAATATTAAAGCGAACGGTCAAATTATAAACACTTAAAACACTACAACAACAACCAACAACAAACAATAATTATCTTAAGTTAATAAATATCACAAGGAAACTCTTAATTAGGCACTGTCATTATCGTACAAAATTAATTGAGGCGAATGGTAAAGATATAAAAACTTAAACAACTTCAACAACAAACAATAAATTTTGTTATCTTATCAAATATCACGAGGAAAATCTTACACATATTTGCACCAAAATTAAAGACTCGCCTAAGGCTAGTCTAATCTTACTTAATAAAAAAAATGTTTGCTCTAACCATAATGACGTTCTTAAAATCCACTAAGAAAATGAGAAAACAAGTTTTTTTTTTGTTACGATTTTTGAATTTTTGCATTTTTCAATTCAAATTTTTATACTTATAATAAATTTTAAATAGAAAAATATTGGAAAAAGACAACTCGGCCACAAGTGAATTCTCAGATGGGACTCGAACCATCGAGACTTGTCTCCTTTGGATATCCGGTGCAATGCTCTAACCTCAGTAGCTCAGTGGTTAGAGCATTGGACCGGATATCCAAAGGAGACAAGTCTCATTAGCTCAGTGGTTAGAGCATTGGACCGGATATCCAAAGGAGACAAGTCTCGGTAGCTCAGTGGTTAGAGCATTGGACCGGATATCCAAAGGTCGTGGGTTCGAGTCCCATCTGAGAATTCACTTGTGGCCAAGTTGACTTTTCCAATATTTTTCTAGTTAAAATTTATTATATTCTATTTAAGATTATAGGTATTCTTAGTGGCTATATGTAAACATCGGATACTCGGCACACATACAAATAACAAACTTGAAAACATTTATGGAAATAAGATTAAAAAAAATGTATGTTATTTAAAAAAATATAAGTTATAATTGATTAGGTTGTAATAATTTCAAACAATCGCTTATTAATTAAATACCAATAAAGGCCAGCCGAAACAATTCCAACTGAGATAAGGTTGAGGTTATTAAATAGACATAACGGCAAAATTGACGACCTGTTTGGCGCAGGGGTACTAACCCCACATTCTGCGCCAGAGGTCCCGGGTTCGATCCCCGGACAAGACAAATATTTGTGTGCATGAATATGTCTATTTGTCTTGGTCTGGGTGTTTAATATGTATATTGTGTATGTATTTACAAAAAAAAAGTATATAAGTATGTTTATCCGTTATCTAGTATCCATAACACAAGTTCTTCATGATACTTAGCATGGGCTAGATAATTGGTGTGATTGTATGGAAATATTTATTTATTTATTTATTATTATTATTATTATAAAACGACAATAAGCACAGTCACACACCCCAAAAAAGTCTTACGGGTCCTATATCGAGCGCCAATAGCTTAAAAGCTATTCTTTATATTAATGTTTTAAAATAGATAAGAATATCCCTAGGCGATTCTTAGTTTAGTGCAAATGGATGTTAATTACTGTCATTAGCATACAAAATTATTGAGGCGAATGGTAAAATAATAAAAAATTAAACAACAACAAACAATTATTATTACCAACGACGGTACGGAGACAGTATTGTTTGTGGTGAGAGGTTGTTTGTTTGTTTGTCAAGTCTTAATTACTGTCATTAGCATACAAAGTTAATATGCGAATGGTTCAATAATAAAGACTTAAGCAACTACAACAACAACCAACAATTATTTTATTATCTTAGACTTACATATATCACAAGGAAAAGTCTCAATTAACTAGGCATCGGATTCTATGTACTAAAACTATGGCAAAATATGCATAAGCAAATGATAATAATATTAATAAAATCTTTTTGATAAAAATCTCACAAATAACTAGTAATTAGATTTCACTGGCATATGCCTGTGTCAGGCTCAGGGGGCACCGCTCAGTCCATGATTACAATCAAAGACAATAAGTCTTTGATTTTAAAACTTAAAAGTTACTAAAATATCAACAAGAGATCACAAAAAAATACTTATTCTCGAATTTTAAAATATGCTTGTGTGTGTTGTGTAAAAGCGTGTGGACTTTTTTTCTTTAATGTAAATACTAATATAATAATAAAAATAGTTTTTGGACTTAAAACTAGATTTTGCATAATTTGAACACAATCATGGAATAGATTTTATTGTATATTACCCCTTTGGAGTAGGCCTTTTGAGTGCATATTACACTTTATTTTAAATATTCTTAGTTAAAGATATCTGTATATGTCGCAGGATAATTAGATAAATCGATTTTTTGCGAAAATCCTAGGGATATTGCGAAAACACGGATAATTAGACAATGGTGTTGTCATTTTCTCAATCCTACTGAAAAAAAGATAAAACGGGCTGCCTTAGTAAGACTGCGAAAAGAATCGCTGGCTATTATGAAATAAGAACACTGATTGGCTGATCGGATCATCCAAAACAACATATTCTCTGATTGGTTGACGACTTGACGTTTCAAATGTCAATCAATTCTCTCACGTGTAGTAAACTTTCTGTGAACGAATCAGAACAAGAGTTTAGCAAGAAAGTAAAAATTAAGCCAATCAAGTTGAGAATATGCAATGTTACTAAAGCAACCCGTATTTTTGCAAAAACCATAACTTTTTTTAGTAAGACTGAGAAATGTCAACATCATTGTCTAATTTTGCAATATCCCTAGGATCTTTGCGAAAATTCTATTTATCAAATCATTCTACGATATATACAATACTATATGAAAGCTATAAAATATATGAATATGAATCCAATGTCTAATCCTAGCATTGTACAATGTTGCGCATATAACTATGAATAATAAAATAACACAGATTAAGATCACATTAACTCAAAGAAAGACATCATAAATTACTTACATTTTGAGTTAAAGGGGTTTTGGAGAAAGAAAAATATCAGGGGGTTTAGACAAAGAAACAATTTAAAAACGATAGAAGATAATAAAATGAAGGTACAATGGGATTCACATGAGCGTTTAATCACATCATCAAATTGTCATGCCGTGCTATTCTGATGCTATGGCCTTTCCTGCGCCTATCGTCCCGCTAGTTGATTATCTAACTCTGTTGCTAACAGATTTTAATTGAAATTGATGAACGTGCAGTACATTGCTGCTTTAGTAAGCTATTTGTCACATTCATTTTTACTAAAGCAGCAACGTGACTGCACTTTCAATCAAACGTTGATAGAAACAAGTTAGATAATCAGGGGGCTGATCTATCGGGCCGATCTATTGCGCCGATACGTACGATAGACGTCATAGGCAAGATAATGCTGCGGCCGTCTGCATTTGCGCCTATCGTCCCGAAAATTTACCGATAGATCGTACGATAGAACCAAGCCATGCAACTTCTCAAGGGCAACCTATTTGACGAGTCAGAAAAATACTGGTTAAATCATCCAGAATTAGTACACGCCAAATCGGCACACGGCACGGCAACTCACAAAAGTAAACAGCTGAATGTCTAGAGCTCAGTAAACATAGCCAGAGCCTTAACTGGACACTGAAATCTAAACAGGCATCAATTTCACATGAAATTGAGTGACACACGTTTGCCGTCACTGCGGTTTGGAGAGAAAAACACCCAAACATCTCCTATGTAACTGCGGATCCCTAATTTACAAACGTCGACATATAATTCGGCCAGAGGAATTAAAATCTCTCAGAGCAAGGTAGATTTTAGACTTCCAGGAGGCCGCCAGACTGAAAGAATACTATAACTAGGTGGCGAGTTACAATAGAACTTTTAGGTCGCAGTGACTACAGTTTCGACTGGACCTGCATAGCCCCTATATCCCACAAATAATGATGATAGCACGCATTGCCAGTAGCTTCGGGGCGATACACGCAGCTGCGGCTGTAGCATATAAAGTACTTTCGAATTCGCAGGTGAAATGTGAGTTTTGTCATTTATAAAAAGGATTTTGCAAAAGTACTTATCAGAATAGCAAGGCGGCTCAGAGATATTGTTTCGCTGCAAAAATACGTTCTTTGTCTAAGCTCCGATTTATCAACTTGACTGTATTTTATTTATGAGTTATAAACACTGTTTTGACTAGGTATTTGACCGAAATAGGGCTCCTAAATGGTCTATGTGTTTTGTCGACTTTTTATTCTTCTTTTTTCTTTCAGTCTCGATCCTTTATATCCCCATGGTACTGTATACACTTCACCGGACAATATCTCTCTTTGAGGGTCGTTAGGAAAGAGTACAATTCTTCTAACAACCTGCTTGTATACATCAAAGTCTACTGCTTTTATTCGACTATACTTTTTATACAACGACCTCCTATTATCAACACAATTTTTGTAATCGCTTACTTTAAAATTATCTCTGACATATGCAGGTACTCTAGCAGCTTTAATTATGGTTTCAAAATTTCCTTCATTCAATTTATTGTACGCATACACTTTTGGCTGGAGACCAACAAATTCGTACATGATTGCCCCATTCAGTTCGTCTTTAAAGTATCCAGGCTCCTTGTGATTACTTAGCGGTATATCGAAAATATTATTTTCGGCATATTCACTAGTGTCGAATCCTGTACCCAATTGGTGAGTGTCATCGGTATTAGTAACATGCGTTTTAACAAATTCATAGCAATCATTTTTAAATTGATAAATTAATGAATCAGTATCGGTGTAAAGTAACTGCAAGTTTTCCTGATATTTTCTCATAAAATTGTAGTGGAATTTGTACATGTGTGATTTAGCTAAATCCAAAATACAGAACCCAGCGTAAATAGGTGTTTTAAATAGCAGATTTGTTTTCTGGAACTCTACTGCGACCGTTGATTCTGAGCATATGGCATAACCAGAACAGTCAGGACGGGCTATAGCGCTGTTAGCTCCCG
This sequence comes from Chrysoteuchia culmella, assembly GCA_910589605.1. NCBI lineage: Eukaryota > Metazoa > Arthropoda > Insecta > Lepidoptera > Crambidae > Chrysoteuchia > Chrysoteuchia culmella. The sequence continues at coordinate 4,096,839 of OU342669.1, forward strand.
GTTTATTATTCACATTATCAAACTGATGGAACAAATTAATTATTCCACTGTTATCTGGATTTTCCATTGTTTTCCCATAGATTGTATTGTTTAATAACTTAAAAAAGTTTTGATCACATTTACTTTTAGCCTCCTTACGATTATTAGTATTAAATTTGATATACTTTTCGAGCCATGGCTTTTGTTGGAACTGTAGAACGCGATGAGTTTTTTCAATCTTTAGACCCTTTTCCACGCAAAGAGCTAAGTATGAATGATGGATGACGTACCGCGTTTTTTGATCAAAGTCGGCTACGAGAAATTCATTATCAGCACCGTAGACGTTCTTCTTTTTAGGACAGAAAGGTAAGTCTGAGTGTTCGTCGTGAAGTTCAATTGGATATGAAAGGTCTACTTCCAGAATATAGCCAACATCAGAATCTGCGGGGACATTGTAGTAGACAGCGATGTCGACATCGATGTCAACCCACCTTAATTCTCCATATGGCAAATACTGGGACATTACAAATCCTCCTAAATTATTAGCGTCTAGGTACATAATGTAAGATTCCTCTTCTCCTTCTTTTTGTAACCATTCCGGCAAGTACTTATTATTGGCGACCGCATACCTTTTATTACATTGCACGAACCCCCCTCTTATACCTTTTTTAACAAAAGTTATCATTTCAATATCTGATAAAAGTTTTAGCTTTGCATCCGTCTTTTTAAACATCGCGTCCATACTGAATGCCGCGATTGACAAATAATGTGCTGGGTCTAGGCCATAGTTCTTGCTGCAGAAATCTCTCAAATTTTCAATGATATTTGCTACTTGGAAAATGTTAGATCTTATAAATACATCCAGGTAATCACCAATGTTTTCACACTGGAAACTTTTCCAAACCTCTTGAGCATGTTTGTTAAGCTTATCATTATCTTCTCGTTCAGTTGCAATGGTGGGTAGTGAAGTTTCCATTAAGTAATCTTTTGATTTAGCATAATGATGGGGAAATATGAGTTCATCGGTCAACATCTTGCTTTGTTCGTTAAACCTTTCTTCGAATAATAATGGCATATTTTTAAAGCCAACTTCTTTTAAGCTTTCTGCTGCTTCTTTAAGAGGTTCTCTAACAAAATTAGCAAATTCAAGAAATTTCACAAAAGCGTAACGTTTTCCATCCCTACTGTATAATTTCTTTTGAATAGCAAAATATTTTTCTAGTCTTGAAAGATAAGAATCAAAGTTTCCATATTGGATGAGATAATTACCGAACTTTTCCAAGTTTATCAGAATCACAGGTATATTTTGAATAATATCCTTTGGATATTTTTTTTTATATTCAGCCCATTGTTCTTGTAGATCGTTGAATAGGTTTTCAGTGAAACTGCGAATGCATTCGTCCAATTCAACGGCTGGTAGGCAGTTTGTTCCTACTCTGCAAAAATCATCATCGACGCATTTTATATAATAACCATACCTAAGGGGTAAGTCTTTCTGAATGTTTGCTATCCAAACTCGGTTTGGTCTTCTTTCTTTTGTTTGATGATCGTTCTCATCAAATAGTGATTCAAAATGGGCATAAACTACGAATGGTAATTTTTCTGAATATTTATCATTACTAAATTCAATTGTGTCTTTATCCGGAGTTTTGATTTTAAGTTTCAGACATTCTTCAGTTTGGTGGTTTTCAAAGTTTCTTTCTTCAAAATAACCGAAGCAACCATCACAAAATTGACGCCTTTCTGGTGTTAATGGGTATTCAATATTGAAGTCATGGTAGCTATAGTGGTATGTTCCATTTCTTTCACTAAGTAGTAGGTTGATGTGCAACTTTTTGCGGGTCTGAGTGTGATAGACAGGGCCTTCTATTTCCTCTATCTGATTTTGTCTTTCACTCTTCTTTTTCACTATTTTCTTTGTGTACACGTTGATACTGAATTTGTTATTTTCTTCAATGAGCGGTATGTCATCCAACTGGACTGGGAGAGCAATACCGTTCATTTGCTTAACAACTGACGATATCAAACTCATTTTATCATCCAATTGTATATCTTGAACATTAACCTCATGAATATACAAGTATAAATAATGGAAATGTGTAGAACATTCAGGATAATCGTTGATGGATTCATATTTATCAAATTTCCATTGAATGTGGCTAATTAAAGTTTCAAGAGTTGTGTCGATACTCGATTTGAAATCGAATGGGCTCAGCACTCTTGTAGCTTTAAAACTGAGCGTTTTATAATCGTATTCATCTAGTAATCCTTCAAGTTTTAAAGTTGCCTGGACAGTCCGGTGTTCATTTAAAGCTTCTTTCAAAAAGCTTGCTATGGTACTACGTGTTTCCTTAAGTATAGCTCGTACTTTTATTTTATTCTTCTTTTTTGACTGCTTTACGTTGCACAGATCTATTCTGTAAGAGCGGATCTTACCACCAAAAGCTTTCTTAATCTCTACATGATGTCGTTGATTTGTCCCGTTGCTGGCCATTTCTGGACCATAATCCTCAAGCAGTATGTAGCTGCAACAAATCAATTGAATTACAGTATGTTTTGGATTTTTTGTTATCTGGAATACTGTTATGTGTGTGAACTCGGTCATACAACCCGATTGTTCCCGCCAGGGGCGTAACGTACTGACTCATTCTCTCATTCACGCGTTCAAACGTTCATTCGAACAGCACAAGAGTGTATTGTATTGCTTTGACCCGCGCACGCGACGTATACTGAATTACGTTCTACTACCTTTCTCAAGTCTAGATATCTCTCTCTCTACTATCCCGGCCGGTGACTAAGTTTATTTAGCGTGGGTGAAATCCCCATCAGTGCGTGAGTGACATTCTTCAGATCAGTGCGCGTTTTCGTCAGCTCATCAATTCCGAATCTCAACCAGCTCATAGTCATCTCATTCCACGATCAAAGAACCGTGTGACTACCAGCGCATTGACGAGTTCTCCGTCCAATCATATCACGTAAGTCACCAATCCTCATACTTTCCACTTATTCCTCATCTCATAGCCGCGTGTGACTGCACCGCCGTCACACCGATCCCATCGCCGAATAAAACCGTGTAGGTAGGTACAGTCGGGAAACTTTCCGGTAGGCCAGTACGTACAGTTTGTTTAGGAAGCATATTTATTTCAAAAATTTTATAGAAAACTTCAAATAGAAATTTATTATGTACTTATTTATGTACTCATTTGAATAATATGTAGGAGTTAATACAATACCTACGAAAAGTTATAATAACAAGAGATCGATTATGATTGGATTCATTTGCAATAGAAGATATCAAGAATTCAAAAGATCGAATATCATTGGATATCGTTCCCACGCGTCGAGTCCCCACTCCGTTAGCTCACGCACGCGCCTCGCGCTATCTCTTACTGTCGCGTAACTCTCTTTCATTTCGTTGTAAATAATATAGCCACTAGTTGTAAGTTATCCTTTTTGTACTTTAGTAACCATTTTTGTAAATAAAATCACGATTCTCTTCTGAACTACTCGTATCATTCTACTCTGAAGAATAACCCCTCAACATTGGTGACCTGCCGACTTAAGAAGAAGCTCTGCCCAGAAAAAAGAAGCTATCTATCAAGCAAGAAATTATGGCTGAAGAAGCTAAGTAAATACCGAATCCTCGCTCGACTGCCTCGCTACCATGGCCGACAAGATGATGGAACACACAGAACCGACGATCGCCGCCCTCACCGCCACGCCAAGCTCAACTACCAACGCACAATTCGAGCTACTCACCAAGCAAATCGAGAAACTATCGCTCGAGATCGCTGAACTCCGATCGGGCCGAACGCGCTATCGTCGACCATTCAATACGCGCCGCCGCTCTCAGTCGCGTTCAAGGACGCCAGCCACCGCCGCTACTATGAAACGCAAGTCCGGCGACGCCGACTGGGAATGTCAGTACCACTACAGATACGGCGATAAAGCAAGACGCTGCGCATCGAACTGTTCGAGAAGGAATATTAATAATAAGTCGGAAAACTAAAATCGACATCGACTGTGGCGGGCGTCGGTGTTTCCAACACAACTAGCCACCGCCTCTGCGTATTCGACATCAACACACGAGAACGCTTCCTAGTCGACTCAGGTGCCGACTTGTCAGTACTAGCGCCGCCAAGAAACAAGAAAAGACAACCGACGTCATACAAGTTATACGCAGCGAACGGCACGCCGATAAATACCTACGGAGAGCGAACACTACAACTCAACCTAGGTCTGCGCCGCAACTTCACCTGGACTTTTGTCATCGCTGACGTCAAGTCTTCAATACTAGGAGCTGATTTTCTTCGCCACCATAAATTATTAGTCGACCTGCACCGAAGAAGACTACTCGATAACGTCACTCAACTCTCCGTCAACGCGATTGAAGTAACTACCTCCGAGCCTAAAGTCCACGTACTACACAGACAAGATATCTACACCGAGTTACTGTCACACTACCCAGATATTCTCCGACCGATGTCCTTAAAGTCGCCGCCAAAACACAACGTCACGCATCACATCGAGACGACGGGCCCCCCACTATCCGCGCGCGCTCGCCCCCTGCCACCCGACAAGTACAAAGCGGCGAAAGAAGAATTCGAACGTATGATGGAAATGGGCATCTGTCAACCATCCAAGAGCCCATGGGCCAGCCCACTGCACATCGTGAAGAAGAAAGACGGATCACTTCGTGTCTGCGGTGTTTACCGTCGATTGAACTCAGTCACCGTTCCCGACCGGTACCCCATTCCACGCATCCAAGATTTCACATATAGACTCCACGGCAAGACAATATTTTCCAAAATTAGATCTGAAAATGGCTTACTTCTGGATTCCAATACAAAAAGAAGACGCGCTGAAGACAGCCATAATAACACCGTTTGAAATATATTAAACAAATATATTATTTCTTACGAACAAACTGTACTGGCCTACCAGAAATTTCTCCGACTGCACGATAAAACAGTAAAACGGACTGCTGTGTGAACGTGCGCAATCAATTACATATTGGGTGTTAACATAACATACCCTTAACGAAAACGAAAAACATCTCCCCATCCTACTATTAATCAATCAATTGCAACCTGATAATAGTTATTTAGGATCAAAGTCAATCTCGGAACCTGATAGTTAAGGAGTTATTTAGGGTCGAAGTCAATCTGGGATTCTGATATTTAAGGAGTTATCGAGGATCAAAGTCTTCCTGGAAACCTGATAGTTAAGGAGTTATTTAGGATCAAAGTCAATCTGGGATCCTTATAGTTAAAGATTTATTGAGAATCAAAGTTTATCTTGGAACCTGATAGTTAAGGAGTTATTAAGGATCAAAGTCAATCTGTGAACCTGATAGTTAAGGAGTTATTTAGGATCAAAGTCAATCTGGGATCCTGATAGTCAAAGAGTTATCGAGGATCAAAGTCAATCTGGGAACTCGATAGCAAAGGAGTTATCGAGGATCAAAGTCAATCTGGGATTCTGATATTTAAGGAGTTATTTAAGATCAAAATCAATCTGGGATCTTGATAGTTAAGGAGTTATTTAGGATCGAAGTCAATCTGGGATCCTGGTTAAGAAGTTATTGATGGATCAAAGTCAATCTGGGAACTTGATAGTCAAGGAGTTATTAAGGATCAAAGTCAATCTGGAAACCTGATAGTTAAGGGAGTTATTGAAGATAAAAGTCAATCTGGGAACTTTCTAATCAAGGAGTTATTGAGGATCAAAGTCAATCTGGGAACTTGATAGTCAAGGAGTTATTGAGGATCAAAGTCAATCTGGAAACCTGATGGTTAAGGGAGTTATTGAGGATCAAAGTCAATCTGGGAACTTGATAATCAAAGAGTTATTGAGGATCAAAGTCAATCTGGGAACCTGATAGATAAGGGAGTTATTAAGGATCAAATTCAATCTGGGATCCTGATAGTTATTGAATTATTGAGGATCAAAATCAATCTGGGAACTTGATAGTCAAGGAGTTATTGAGGATCAAAGTCAATCTGGAAACCTGATAGTTAAGGGAGTTATTGAGGATCAAAGTCAACTTGGTAACTTGCTAATCTAGGAGGATCAAAGTCAATCTGATAACCTGATATATAAGGGAGTTATTTACGACCAAAATCAATCTGGGAACCCGATAGTTAAGGAATTATTTACGATTAAAGTCAATCTGGGATCCTGATAGGTAAGAGAGCTATTAAGGATCAAAGTCAATCTGGGATCCTGATAGTTAAGGAGTTATTGAGGATCATAGTCAATCTGGGAACCTGATAGTTAAGGAGTTATTGAGGAGCAAAGTTAATCTGGGAACCTGATAGGTAAGAGAGTTATTAAGGATTAAAGTCAATCTGGGATCCTGATAGTTAAGGAGTTATTGAGGATCAAAGTCAGTCTGGGAACTTGATAGTCAAGGAGTTATTGAGGATCAAAGTCAATCTGGGATCCTGATAGTTAAAGAATATTAAGGATCAAAGTTATACTGTACCTTATAAACACTTTACTATAGATAGTATATCGTTTGATAATTTTAACACTGCAGTAGTCGCGTGGATTACATTTGACTATATTGCATAATTCTCAAAAACTACAAATGTACATTACGAGCGCTTCGAGATGCTGTAAGTTGTATATTTGAAGAATGAGCTCCAATAATTCCAACCTGCCGGACAGATCTCCGCAAAATCCGTGGATTACTAGTGTATGCCAAGCGACCAATAACATTTTGTTGATGTATTTTTGTTAAGTTATATTTATTTTGGAGTGTAAGTCCACAGGTCCCAGTGGTCCCCAATTCCCATTATGTTCAGTTGGTTAGTGATAGGACTTGTTTTAGAATCTGCCTGGCTTGCTATGCTACCACCTTCTTATTTATGTCTATCGTCACATAAATGATTTTAGGAATGTTGTGTGGAGTTATTGTAAACTCAAACAAAGTATTTTATGCGCTAAAACTAATGTTATTGTCTCTGGCAATCCAAAAAAATAAAAGAAAACTCGCCATCAAAGTTAATTCGTCATCAGAAAAAACGCAAAAACTTATTAATAAACTCGCCAGTTGCATTATTGGTAAAAATAAATTTTCTATGTGACCTGGAGGCCTACTATCTAAGCCCGTCAACTAAGATACGGGCCCCGGTCCGTAAGTTTCCCGAAACTACGAATGGAGCCTACCCTCTATTGATGAAGATGTACAAGTTTTGAACAAACGGCACAAACACCGCACACCACACAGGCCTCAAACAGAGTATTACTTCAAAGAGTGCACTTCGTTATTACTACTACTAGTCGTTACTACTTCGTTAGTACTACTCCAAAAAAACAAGGGAGAATAAAGGGATATTTAAAATATAATTAACTATTAAACAAAATGTATCAATTACTCTAAACGAATTACAAACCAGAAATACGTAACTAAGAGCAACAATATTTGCAAAGCAACTTGGTCTGTTATAAAATCAGAAACTTTTGGAGAGTGCGATCAAAAAAGACATATAAATTGTATTCTTAATGACATTGAAATCTCTGATCCCTAAACTATTGCGACGACATTTAATAATTATTTTACGATGACGTTAATAACAATAATAACACTTATAAATTAAAAAAGAATTTATTAAACACAATTTTTCTGACGCCGGTAGATGAGCATAGTATACTTAAGTTTATGATGTCTTTAAAGAACTCATTGTCTGTAGGGCATGATGGTATTATGCTCTAAAGTCCTTAAGGCGTGCAAAAATGTAATTATAAAAGAGTTAGCCTTTCTTGTTAATCTATCTCTGCAATCTGGACAATTTCCAGATAAACTTAAGTTGTCAATAGTTAAACCTTTGTACAAGAAAGGTTCGAAAACAGATTTACAAAATTTTAGACCAATAGCCAATTTATCAGTGTTCTCAAAAAAAAAATTGAAAAGCTATGCTTGCTCAGCTTACTGCCTTCTTAAATAAATTTAATATTATTAAAGAAAATCAGTATGGCTTTCAAAAAAACAAATCAACTGCATATGTGCAGCCTTCGACCTTGTTAATAAAATTCTACAAAGTGTTAACAAAAACAACTACACAACCGTTTTGTTTTTAGAATGTCGATAGCCTTTGACTGCGTGCCTCATGAAGGAATACTTTAAAAAAATGTGTCTTGGAATACGGGGTCTTGCTTTGAACTGGATAAAATCGTACCTATCTAACAGAAGTCAATGTGTCGAAATAACCCAACTTGATTCAAATAATACTGTGCAAACTTATCGTTCAGACTTCAAAGATAATGTTTTTGGGGTTCCGCAAGGCAGTGTCCTTGGCCCTCTTTTATTTCGTTGCACATTAATGACTTGCCAGATATAACTGAGCATAATACTATATTATTTGCTGACGATATTTCTTTGATAGTAACTAGTGATAAGACCTCTTCTATAGAGCAACATAAAAGCGATATAACACTACACTGACTTCGATTATCAAATGGCTTCAAAATAATAATTAAAAAATTAATTTATCCAAAACTAATTTAATCAATTTTAATAATTTTATATATGAATTATTTGACTTAGATTATAATTAACAAATTCTGCGAAATACTACTAATGCAAAATTTTTAGGCTTAACAGTTGACCCAAAACTGTGTTGGAAAGACCAGATAGACAAAGTATGCAATAAATTAAACAGTTTTTCCTACGTGTTATTTAAACTTGCTAAAGTCGCAAGTGTTAGCACAGCAATAACAGCTTACTTTGCCTACGTTGAGTCAACTTTAAGGTACGGCTTATTGATTTGGGGTAATGGCATTGTCATCAAAAGATTGTTTATTGCTCAAAAACGGTGTATCAGATCCATCTGCAATCTGAGGTCTGACATAATATCATTCAAACCCTATTTCAAATCACTACGCTGCCCTGTCTATATATTTTTGAAGTCGGAATCTTTGTTAAGCAAAATTATAGTAGGCTATTTTTACAAGCTACTGAATTAAATCAAAGAAGCTCGAGAAAACCTCATAAGCTAGTATTAGAAACTATTCCGAAAACAGAACGATTTCAAAAGAATAGTTATGCTATGTTTAAAATCTATACTAATATTATAAAGCTGAAGAGTTTGTTTGTTTGATCGCGCTAATCTCAGGAACTACTGGACCGATTTAGAAAATTCTTAGACCAGTAGAAAGCTACATTTCTCCCGTTGACATAGGCTATTTTATCCCGATATTCCCAATGGAACGGGCACCCCGCGGGTAAAACCGAGAGGATCCGCTAGTATTTAATAAAATTCCTGACCACTTCAAAGATGTTCCGATTAACCGTTTCAAATTTTTGATGCGAAAATGGTTGTTGGAAAAGGCTTTTTACTCCGTAGATGACTTTTTAAGATATGAGTAAGTGAGTATTAAAGTTTTTCAAAACAAATGAAAATATGTGTTGGGTATTGTGTTTTTCAATGAAAATATTATCATTGACTTACTAGATTGCGTTTTTTTTGCGATTTTATTTTACATTGAATTATACTTACGCTATTTATTATTTCTAGACATGAATTGTTATGATTATACATCCAAATATTACATTGTGAATTTTGTTGACATTATAGATTGCTTTTTATTTTTTACTTATTTCATTGATTATTGTGGTAATTATTATTTTTGAGATTTAATTATCTATAATGAATTAGAATTAATTGTTGTAACTACTTCTATAGCATCCAAAATATTTGCATGCTATGTAAAACGAATGGCTAAATAGGTTAAGACCCTTTATATTTATAACACCAAAATTGTACCCTATTTACAGCAAATAAAATCATTTGTATTTGTACACATTGGGAGTAGGGATAATGTCAAAACGTATTCTCATTCATTTCTAGTTCGGGTCTCCGAACCAATAAGCTGTCTGTAGGTGATACCGAGTAGGAAACGTCCGTAACTTAGACATAAACTAAGGTTTTCGTGCTTAGAGAGTAGACTTGCTGTGACGAATTTACATTAAAATTCCATAGCAGTGGCGAATTTACTTTCAATGTATGGAACTTTTCAAAAGGTGACGAGTTTACTTAGGTGGCGAGTTTACAATAACCCGTTATATGAGCTTGTTAGGTTTTGTCCGTGTTGGTGTAGTCCGTCGCGTAATCCGCTAGATATCAGTGGGCCTACCATGAGTTTTTCTTTCAAACGGTAGACATTTTGTATGCGAATCTGTACAGCGCCTCTAGTGGGCAGTAGCAGAACTACAGATTCTCATACAAAATGTATCCCGTTTACTGTACAGTAAACGGAAAGAAAAACTAACGCGAGTAGATAAAACTCGCTCTAAGCACTCTGATAACACTATTCCATATTCAACAATTATCATTACACAATAATAGCTGTGATGAAGATACTATGACGTAGAAATATTCGGTCTAGCACAAATACACTTCTAATGGTATCTTATCTTATAATAAGATAACAAATTAATATAATTCACTGTAGTTATGATACGTTTTAATAGAAAAACGACGACCTAGCTTGTTTTTAAATAAATAAATTAAAAAAATTTTTAAATAATTCCTAATAAATATGTAAAAACAAGTGATCACTTACCAAATTTATGTAAATAACTGAATAACACAAAATATTGAACGAAAGATGAAAAATAAATTTGTTATCTATGCACACTGGCTTTTATGTACATTATCAGACGAACGATAAGAGATATCGATTAATTTATATGTGAGACCATATTTTACAGTAACACAAGTAGCCGACCGCGGCTTTGACTACATCAATCAATTCAATGGCCAATTCAATTCCAACCTTGACCGTCTGATTCCTGGCCTTCTTTAGCCTTGACCATCGCCAACCTTGACTACCTTCAACCTTTATTGGAATCTCCATCTTTAAATGTTTTTTGTCCATTACGTTAATTGTTGGAAACCACCTCCAACCTTGACCACCTTCAACCTCGATCAACGTCAACCCTATTTTTTAAGGCGCTACTCGGAAAAAGTATGGACTTTTTGATATAAAAATATAGCACGGTTACAGTTGTTACAAATCTGGTAATAACATATATATTTCATACCTTTATCTAGATTCGTATAGTTTCAAAAACACGATTTTATGATTTTGCCTCGACACTTTTTCTTTTCGAAAAGACCTCTAAAAAATATGAAAATTCAAGATTATTCTTAAATGGGGTTACTTACACTATTGGAAATTGGTTTAATAAGTGGACACCAATAATATTTAGGATCGTATGGAAGCATTTTTTTAAATTCGCTGTAGTTTTTTAATACGAAGCGATTATGTGTGAAGCGCCGAACCAATAGTAATAGTTTGCGAGCCCGTTTGTAGACAGTAATTTTCAAATATACCTTAACTGGATATCTAGCAGGTGGTATATTCTTTGTTTTTCTTTCACTTTCAATCTATCATGGTTAAATACGATGATTACGATAATGTTTCTGTACATGGATAACTGCAATCCTGAACACATTGTAGGTATGTAATATGTGAGAAAGAATAATTATGCATCGCTCTTTTTTGCATTTTTTGTGTGTATATAAAGTTAATATACCTTGGTATTCATTTGCTGTATACTGCACTGCATATTTTTAAGACTAATAATGATTTTTTTACGCTCCTGAAAAGTTGTTGTTTTTTTTTACTTTCTTCCAGGAGTGGTGCGATTTAACAGATACGGATTTATCTGGAGTAGTTCACGTCGCTATGTCGAACAAACGCAATTACCTGATTGGCTCTCGTGGACTTAACTACCTTTGAAAAAAACTGTCTCATGGATCTATCTGATTTAAGAAAAATATTACGATTTCGACGGTATTTTTTTTTAAGAACCATGCGGATTTATACACTACTGATAAAATTGTTTAATGTTTATCAAAAGAGGTTCATTCCAACTTCCGAACAAAACACACTAAATGCGAACTTTCTCCCGAATCAGAGGCAAATTTTAATTTACTTCCAAAATGGAAGGGTTGGTGCTAATACTGCTAATAGAGGCAATCGTTCTTGCTGCCTCTCTAAGCCGTAAATCGTAATCCACTCACTCCACCGAAATGTTGGTTCCGTGCCAAGTTTCATTTTTCATTTCCTGGATTAATTGTATCGGCCATCGGCTAATTTGCATGTTGATCCAACTGTCAGCTATTTAACCGCAAACAACTTGTGTTTTCTTTTGTCACCAAAATCTCAGAATTAGATTTATCCGAGTTTGAAGTTCAATGTCAATGTCAACATTTACCGAATTGTTTTATTGTTATTTATAAGGAACAACATATTCCTACTTTAAATAACTTTGAATTAACTATAATACTCCCTTTTTTATTATTTTAGTTTTTGATATCATTAAAACAACAAGAATAAGGTATATTTAGATTAAAGTTGTTGTTTAAAGAATTTTTTACCGGAAGTTGACCGCGGAAACAACCATAAAATGTTTCTCGCTGTTGTGAGGTGAAAAATTGTGTGTTGCGCTCGGCAGAAAAGTTTTTAGCGTCTTGTACATTTGAAATCCTCGCTTCGCTCAGGATTCAATAGAGGTAACTCGCCGCTAATAACCAATTTTCTAGCCTTGCATAACAAATAACTATTACGTTTACTCGTAACCACAAACTATAGATGCTACGCACGCATCTCGTAATAGGGGTACCTACTGTAAAAGGGCATTATCTATAAATATTATATGTCTCTTTAATCAATATAATCAACTGATAGCAAATTGAACATATCTATGTTATGAATGAGTCACGACACGACTCGAGCAATACCTTTGTACCTACATACTGTAAAGATATAACCTTGTCATATTTAAATATTAAATGTCATTATATTTGTTGACACAGAGAGCTAGTTTCCGTTAAATGTGATAGAGTTGTAAATGCTTACATTAAATTTTGAAAGTTAGAGATAAGATAGCCGTTCTTCAGTGGTTGAGGATTCCGAGAAAGGCCGTGCTTCCGTCTTCGCCTTATCAATTCTTAACATCAGGTATGATGAAGGCTAAGAGTCTCTTGTTGTTAATAAAAAAAACATATTTTTGCTCGTAGTCGTACAAGCGGCGGAAAGGTTCTGGAATGGCAACCGCGCACAGGAATATTTAGGCCTCTCCGTGGTTAGGCACCCGACAAGGTGGACCGAGGATCAGGTGGCAATTCTCGCGCTGAGATATGTCGCATTCGACATTTTTCAAACCATATTTTTGAAGTGAAAACTTCTTTAGCGGCTTTGTGCACATCAGAGTTTTAAATTTTTGGGATGAGTAAAAAATTTTTTAGTTTCAATGTTCTTTGACAATCCTATAATGTTACAGATTGTTTTCAGTGAGTTTTAAATATAGATTTATAGCTCCTAAAAATGTCGAATTCGAAATGTCGAAGGCGCGAAAATTGCCCCGGAAATTGGCGAAAATTGCCCCCCTGCATACGTGGCATGCGCACCTCGACAAAGCTTTCTCGACACTTCTCGCGCGAGCGCATTGTCTGTCCCGCTCACACCGTACTGATACGAGGGGGACACACATAGCGAGAAAAGGGTCGACAGCGAGTCGCGGTGCGCATGCTACGCGGGCTGGTGCGCGGTCGCGGGAAGAAGAGCGGGGAGCCGAAGACGAGTGAATCAAGCCGCTGGATATGGGCCGCGCAGTACCGATCGATGTGGAGATCCTTGGGGGAGGCCAGTGGGCCTACCATGAGTTTTCCGTTCAGTTTACTGTACAGTAAACGGGAGACATTTTATATGCGCATCTGTACAGCGCCTCTAGTGGGCAGTAGCAGAACTACAGATTCTCATACAAAATGTCTCCCGTTTACTATACAGTAAACAGAAAGAAAACTCCTGTAGGCCTACCATGAGTTCTTCTTTCCGTTTACTGTACAGCAAACGGGAGACATTTTATATGCGCATCTGTACAGCGCCTCTAGTGGGCAGTAGCAGAACTACAGATTCTCATACAAAATGTCTCCCGTTTACTATACAGTAAACAGAAAGAAAACTCCTGTAGGCCTACCATGAGTTCTTCTTTCCGTTTACTGTACAGCAAACGGGAGACATTTTGTATGCGAATCTGTACAGCGCCTCTAGTGGGCAGTAGCAGAACTACAGATTCGCATACAAAATCTATCCCGTTTACTGTACAGTAAACGGAAAGAAAAACTCATGGTAGGCCAAATGGTAGGCCCTCTATTTTTGAATCACTCGTCGCGCGAGTGGCGATGGCGAGGCGAACGAGGAGGCGATCAGGCGATTAGCCGCCTTGCATGCGTGGACATTTTTTTTCGCTTTGACCCTCGCGCGCTCGCATTGGGAGGCGGTAGGTACTACAGGCGAAAAGCGAAGATATGTATAGGTATACAGGTAAGGTAGCTTTTACGGAATACGGAAACTCAAACGTCGCACGAAAATCAGTAGAATCCTCGAGACGAGTGAATCAAAAATAGAGCTCCTGTACCCAGAAGTGGGTGTCTTATGGCTGAGACGATTGTAGTCCACTTGCCGCACAAACTCTCTGGAACGGCTAAGTAGGTGACGTTGTTAGCCTTAGGCCTTTCGGAATGCGAATTTCGATTAAAGATAAGGCGACCGGTCGATAATTTTCGCGACTATCTGAACTTATCTAATCAAGCAACATACTTATTTTAAATAATTTGAGTTGGGGAAAAACCTATTTGAGGAAAATGAATGGCCGACATGCTGTGTGCTTAGTGTGAGTTTTTTTTTTATACAAAGTTTTGAGGCGCGTTAAGTATTAGTCCGTTGCGTAATCCGCTAGATTGCGGGCCGATAATTTCATAGAAAAATCGACACGTTCAAAAACTCGGGCTAAGCACTCGGGTATGCTTTTCACAGAACACAAGAGGTTAATAAGGGCTTATTACACTAGTACTATTAGTTTAGCAGTACATTGCTTTTTTTGAGTTCATTTGTAGCAAGTGATGCAATCAAAACCAGCAATTTACTGCTAAACTACTAAATTCAGATGCTGAATTTAGCCAAGTGTAATAAGCCCTTTAGGAATAGTGGGATCGCCACCCTTTTGTGCGAAACATACAGACAGTTCATACATATCTTCACGTTACAAAATAACTCCTGGTTAGATATGCGATCCTGGTACTTTCAACAATAATATTTTAATTTTATCAAGTAGTAAGTGTTGGTTTTCATTTTCTATCGATGGTAGAAGCAAAGTGCAACTATAGATAGACAGTGGTAAAAGGTAATTTCTATCGATAGTAAAAGCTAATTTATTTATTTATTTATTTTCTATTGGGAAACAAACAGCCTTACAAATTACATAATTTATAACTTACATTAGGGTGACACATTTGCCAAAAGAGTTTCCACTTATAATAATTAATAATATAGCCTTTAAGTACAAACTAAAGTGAATAGTATACAGTTACTAGGTAATAGCATTACAAGTATAAACCAGGAAAAGACTTTTTCATGTCTCATATTCTGAAAGTAACTCATAACTTGCCTAAAATGCGGGTTGAAACTGATATGTGGCGGCCCTAGGGCTGTAATAAATTTAAAAAAAAAATCGATATATCTCTTTGGACTTTTATTTACCAAAGATATGTAGGCAAAGGCACAGAAGCCTATACAGCTTATTTTGCTACATTTAAAATCGTAGAAACATTACAAAAATTTTTTTAGAATATTCTGTTTGTTTTTTTTTTCCTCATAATCAAAATGAAAAGTAGAGTGTTTACTTCGGGTGTATGGACCCATAACAGTCTCGAACTATCGGCGCCCTCACTTCGTTCGGGCGCCAAAACACTCGACTGTTATGGGTGTCATACAGCCCTTGGTAAACAATCTACTATTACACAATTTTTAGTTCTGATTTCAATTTCAAAAGCTTAATATTGAAGATATCAATGCTACTAATCCCTAATGCCATGCCATGCCATGGAACCACGGGTTGCAATGTGCGGCGTCTCGGGAGACGAAATAACACAAGAAAAGTCGAGTTTTAACTGATTATTTATTGAGAGAAAAACAGGGTTTTTATAGTATTTTAAAGTAGGTCAATACGTTAATGTCTTACAATGACATTAAGCTTGTTTAGAAAAATATCCGATTACATGTTGCATGTTTACCTTAAAGAAAATATAATATTAATTTATAATAATAAAAACATTTTATAAAAAAAATTAAAACCGCCTTCAAAAAGTAAAAAATAAAACTTTTGGAGTCGGTGCCAGCCAGGGCATTCTACATTGCACTTCTATTAACTATATATTTTTTTGGCCTTAGCTAGCTAGCACCGACTCTAAAAGTTTTATTTTTTACTTTTTGAAGGCGGTTTGAATTTTTTTATAAAATGTTTTTATTTCAGATCTTTTTAGTTACATCATGTGCCGTTACTTACACTAAAAATCAGCCCATACACAACAATGTCATCTAGGTAAACGACAACCTGCCAAAAGGTGATTGATATTTTTCAAGATTATGAAAAAACTACTAGCCAGATCTTCGTAAAAATTATATGGGACCACACATAAACCATTTTCTTTCAGATAAAAAAAGAATTATAAAAATCTGTTAACAACTGGCGAAGTTATGGTAGAACATACATAAAAAAAAATAAAAAAAATACAGTCGAATTGAGAACTATATTAGATTTAGTCCCAACTCACAATTACTAAGAAGAAAGTATTTGCATCAAAATGATCAGCTATAATTTTATTTTTCTATCTGCTGGTCATACAAAAAAATATGTTTCGCACCGCACTACACGCAAGTTGGCAATACTGCTAAACAAAACGGGGAATTCCCTAATATTTTCTCCGAGCTAGTCGTAATAACCCGACCGATATGAAAAGGGTTAAGTACTTATATTAACTAGCAATCTATAAGGAATGATCGTTATTTACGTTTGGATGATAAATAATAGTACTTTCGACATAAACCATTCTCGAGAAAAGTGGTTTCGTAAATTGTGTTGAGTACCTATTGTTTTCTTACATAATATAGCGGTGCAATGCAATGCAATCGATTTTCTTAAGTATTCAGATAACTCTTAAAATATACTAAATAGAACAGTGTTCTTACGTACCTAGTCAAGAAGAGAAAAGTATTCAACGATAATAACTGTGCATAAGGTAAGGTATTTTAAGTTAAAATAAAGAATTATTACTTATTTCTTTTCACTCTGAGCAGTTGCTGGTTTCATATGAAAGATCTGATGCTGAAAATATATGAAAATTTGATAAAAATAAGACGTCTTGTTGTGATTGTTTTTTATCGAAGAAACAACGTCTTAATCGCCTCATTTTAATGAATATTGATATGTAGTTCTGCTACTGCCCACCAGAGGCGCTGTACAGATTCGCATACAAAATGTCTCCCGTTTACTGTACAGTAAACGGAAAGAAAAACTCATGGTAGGCCCACAGATTAGTTGGATGTGTACAGCAATCTGGATCATCTTCATTCACTCCCTGGATGGCCATTATCAGATCACAGCTCGGTCAATCCTTGACAGAGAACCAAAGCTTCAAAGTTACCTCGATTGTATGAAAATAGACGCCTTTGATCGACCGTAAGCTTCTATTGATGCGCGCGCTTACAGTGCGTCAACTACCGCGAGCATCTATTGATGCTCTATAACTTCTGTCTTCAGACGTATTTTCGTATACGGTTTTCGATATACTACAGATAAAGTATACAGCTACAAATGGAGAACAAAAAACAAGACAAAAAGTTATATTTATCGTTAGTTTTTTTAAATCGCGCGGGCGAAAATTCAAACGCATACTTATTGTTTTTTTTTATATGGAAACCTCTTTATGTTTTGCTATTGTTTGAAAGGTTTTATTATGTAGTTTCTAAAAATATACAGTTGTACAACGTTTTTTCTTCACTCTGTATCTAAAAATCACATTTGATTATATGCAGGCACATTAGTCTAGCAAAGGCCGCCTCGAACGACGATAGAAAATAAACACGTCGTAAAAATGTCAAACAGTCGTAAGTTGATAGTCTGATTCATACACTTCCCAGAAATGTAACTCGAGTCCCTGTAACTATAAACATTCGTGAGAGCAAAACAAAGGCCTAAGTGCTTATCGCAGCAAAAAACGGGTCAAGTGGCGGAATTTGTCCCTTTTTTTGGCGCGTTTCCAGTAGGTCAAAGGCTAGTAGTCGTTATTATGTGACTTGCAGGGCTAAGATGAGTGCCGTGACTATTTATCTCGCGATGGCTGGCGCGTACGGTGTGTGCGGGACAGTAGTACGCTACGCGACATAAGCGTCGATAAACTTTTGTCGCGGTGCTCATCTAGAGCCTACTGACCACCACTGTATATGAAAAATATATTTTTGAATTGCTTATAGTCGCATTTGTGTTTTATGTAGTACAAAATAAATATAATAATAAATAATAAATCAATCATTTATTTTCTCATCACATTTACGTTTTTAGTACAAAACATTATAAGCTTAAACAATACACCTTTAAATAACCTATAGATGTGAGAGACTGGTGCCCGTAATAGGAATCATAAAGATACCTACCTGTATTAACAGGTCACCAGGCCCAAAGTACGATAAAGTAGTATCTTACCAAGTGGATTGGTATATGATATTTATATGACTATTAATTTTTTTTTCGCAGCAGACCTAGTATATCTTAAAGTTTGAAATAATACCGGACTATATCTATAATTAGCTATAGGTAAACTCGACGCGGAAATCTTTATAATATACCTTGGTCAAATATCTCGTGTGATTTTGATGACGAGACGCCATCTCCTGCGCTCTGAGCGTTCTTTCTCGAGACACGCTCGAAGAATTAATAATCTCCTACTATTGTACCAATATCAAACAATTAATATATCAATTAATATTTTAAACTTGTTAAATCGCAAATAACCTGGCTTCACATCAAAGATTTTACTTATTGATACTGTATTTACATCTAATGTTAACATTGTTTACTTCCGACTTACTTTACTTACTTCCGATTCCGAGAATGCTCAAACAAAAGGTAACTATTTTGTTATCGTGAATTTTGACCCAACTCTCCCGAAGAATCGTATGTTAAATTCAAAACTTTAATCGTGTTCTGCGCGTTTGGAGTAGGCTCCGATACGAGAAACGTTATTGGTTGTTCGGTCGCACCAAACTTCGGAACCAATGTATTTCGGAGTAGGCTATGGCCCGATTGATCGGCCGAAACTTTGACAATTACCGTTCGCTCGCATAGTCAATTAATTATTGTCAAAACTATTAGCCTATCTAATAAAGAAGCATAACATAAATACCATTGCATTTCCATAAAAAACGTAACAAATTATTGACATTGACAGAACAGTGTCATCTGTCTGCCGTCTGTCAAATGTGACAAGACAACTGGCATTGAAAAGTAGGGATGTAAGCTTTAAAATTTATATCGATTTATGTCGAACTTATCGATATTTCAGTCCTGTATGCTACTAAGTAAATCGATATTTTACCGACGCTTCATATTTTAGTAAAAGCACATAATATTTAGTTTTATTTAGATACTGACATCATACGTTTCTCATAATATGAATGTATGTAATTTTTATACCTTACTCTACTGACATACTCATAAATGAGTGTACCTACAATAAAAAATATGGGTACTTAATAAAAATTGTCTATTATTTTTTCTTAAAATATTAATTATTAGTATTAAACGGGTAGTATTTAACCGATCGACTTAAATCAATTTTTATCGACAAAAATACTTACAGTTAATTCAATTCGACGGAATTATGACAGTTCTGAAGTGTGGCCTTTAAAACCGGAATGCATTTTTGAACAAATTTAGGTGAAAAGAAAATAACTTAATCAGATTTTTTTAATTGCACATTATCGAAGTTGCAACAATCAATAACGAAAATATTTTTCTTTCACTGGAATCCCTGACCACTTGATTACCCTCATAGGTAAGTTACAAATCTTTGGTACGAAATTCATAAATAAATATAATATTTGTTGTTAAATAAACATTTTTTTTGTTGGTGAACTAATGTATTATCTTTAAAATCATTTGCAGTATAAAAAATTACAAATATTAGATAATTATGAAAAAAATGTTGGTAGTACTCTTATTTTCCATTTAGCTTTTTAAAATAAACAAAATAAACACTATATCATGTATAGATAGTTATTCTTTGTTTATTGATATCCATAATAATACATATAAAACGTACATGACGCAAAATGTTAGTGCTGTGTAAGATTACAAAAAACGATCGCTGTCAGAATTCCGTCGAATTAAAATCAGACTATAGGTGAACGACTTAGTCGCCAAAGTAACCTAACCTATACTATATTTTTCCAGAACCCAACTTATATTTTTAGCCTTATTTCCTTAATAAAATTATGTTTAATTTTTTGCAGTATTTTGTACCAGCTATCGAACTCACTTTGCCAGTCTGCATCTTTGACTTGAAGCTGTTTTAATCTTGGCAATTTTTTATATTTCGTTACAAATTATAAAGGCTGTTTTTATTTTATGTGCCCAATGTTAAAGGGGAGGTTGTGTCATGTGTATAAAACAAAAAAATCTGAAAAAAAAAATTGTTTGTCGTAGGGTCGCGATCAGCTCAGCTGATATCGACGAGCTGAGCTTGGTGGGCGCTCAATAAGTTATTTCTATTACTTATGTATTAATAATAATATTTTATTATTTCTGTTTTACCTTTGTTTTTTTATTGCTTAGGTAGGTTCGTATCCAAATAAGCAACGCTAACTAATAAAATAATTAAAAAGACATTCAAAAACGTTTTTCGTAATTTTGTTATAAACACGTAACACAACCTCCGACTTAACTTTGGGCACAAAGACAAAAACGGTATATTGATATTTCCGATGTTGATTTATTTTCTATATTAGCGGGGCGTTTTGTCGAATCCGACAAATATCGATATTAGTCGGTGTTCCGATAAATCGTGTGATTCCTACCCTACCCTAATGATCACATTCACATTTCACATCACAACAGTCAACAAAATTTGTTAGTATAACATTCTATTTAATAGATTGTTATACTCTGCTATGTTAAATCAATACATTTATGTAATTAAACCTTTAAAATAAAAGAAGGAAGACCTAAAATCCGACAAAGTGGAGTA
Organism: Chrysoteuchia culmella; assembly: GCA_910589605.1. Taxonomy (NCBI): domain Eukaryota; kingdom Metazoa; phylum Arthropoda; class Insecta; order Lepidoptera; family Crambidae; genus Chrysoteuchia; species Chrysoteuchia culmella. Next base: position 4,117,916 of record OU342669.1, read on the forward strand.
AAAACCGGCGCGGCAGTGGCAGCCACAACCACAAATAAGAGAACTTTGTTTGTTTTATTTAAAGTTACACGCGTCTCGCATAGTGATATAGTTTTGTATGAGGTCAAGGCAAATCGTAAATCTTCATGTTGTGTTGACGGACCTGAAAATCGTCCGTGGTTGTGGTGAACTTAACTTCCTATTCGTGATAACGACAGTTAACAACTGCATAAAAAGTTTTGCCAAAGAGAATTTCATCACTACTTTTATATAGAAAATGTCGAAGTCTAAACTCAATTTGATCGCTGCTGCTTGTGAAAATATGGGTATCGGTTTCAAAGGGACTCTGCCATGGAGGTTAAAGTACGTATTTTTATCTTTGTATAATTTCACCTTTTATTCCATTTGATCACAGTGAACGTACGTTTCACCCGTGTGGTTCCATTTTTATCTTTGTATAATTTCACCTTTTATTCCATTTGATCACAGTGAACGTAGGTTTCACCCGTGTGGTTCCTGTTCCCGTGGGAATGAAACTCAATGCCAAAAATCAAGTCGATTGGTTGCTTAATTAATTGGTTTAAGAAGGACTAACAAACGTGTCTTTGTTTGTCCTTCCTTCACCAATGCAAAAGTTATTTCGCATTTATAATATAAGTAAGGCTTAAAATTGGGATGAAACCCATCACTCAACAACACCACATTGTAAATTGTATTGTATTACAACAAGAAAGCATAAAAATAGGTATGAATATGAATAAAACTGAATAGCCGTGTCCTTTGTTGTTGGATTTGAGATGTTCTCTAAAAATCAATTTGTCCATCACTCACAAACAGTTCAATAACTGGTTTGACAGCTTCAAAATTTCGTATTCACCACCTCGGGTGCCTATTCTCACGCTGAGATATGTCAAATTGGTAATTTTTCTATAGGGTAATTCCGTTTTGTACGTGACTTTCGCAACTTTTTAAAGTTTGATTATCAGTACTTCTATAGCTTAATTTAATAAAGATACACCAAATAATCCAAATTCTGTTTGTGAATTGTGGTGTAAGTGGATATGGTTACAAGTTTGAAGTCTACAGTGGCCAGGAGTATATGTGCAGATGGTGCGCCTCGGTTAGGTGCATCATCTAATGTATTAGTCTGACTTGCCAGAGACAGACCTGTCAACAAAAACTATAGACTGTTTTTCGATAACTACTATACATCTTTACCCTTGATCGAATTCTTATCATGACATGGTATTTTGGTTTTTGGCACCGTAAGGAGAAATTGCAATGCCAACTGCAAACTCCCAGAAAAGCAGCTGAAAAAACAACCTAGAGGTAAGATAGCCAGTTCCTCAGTGGCTGTTCCGGAAGAGGCTCGCTTCCATCTTCAGCCTTATCAATACTTAACATCAGGTATGATGAAGGCTAAGAGTCTCCCCGTCATTCATAATAAAAAAAAACATCAGTTGAACAAGTGGCCTGGAGAGAAGATAAAGTTGTGAATCTTTTATCTAGCTTTGCTGGTAAAAACCCTACCTTCATCTGTTAGTAGATTTGACAAGTCGTAAAAGAAACATGTTTCTATAGAATGGCCTTTCATTGTGGCAGAATACAATCATCACATGGGTGCTGTGGACCTGATGGACTGCGTAATGGGCCACTATAAAATAAGTCTTCGCAGCAAATGTTACATATGGCTATTTTATCATTTTCTTGATATGGCAATGTGTAACTCGTGGCTGTTATATAAAAGAATCCATGCTGAAACCAACATTAAGGACCCGATGCTAGGTTCTGCTGATTTTATACTTTTCTAACTTAAGAGTTTTTTATAAAAAAAATCCCATTATCTGTATTTGTACTATCACCTATCAACAATAAAATTAAGAAAATAACATTCTTGCTCAGTAAAGGATTAATGTTTAATACAGATTTTTCACTGTGCGAGACCAAGATAGGCCCCAAGATTGTACTTACTTACCTGTACAAGATAGCTTTGAAGAAGCACTGAGTCTGTAGAACCAACCTACTGAGTCAAAAACGAAACTTTGGAAAATCTAAAAGGCACCGCCAATACTTCAAAAATGGAGAAGAAGAAAAAATCGAACCACTGCGTTATTTTCACACAAACATACTCACTTCATTTTCATTATTCAAAAGTTATATTTACTTATATAAAATAATAAAAGTAAAAGTTAACTGGCCCCTGCGATACAGGCCTAGAGTCTAGTGCAGAGACCGCTGTGAAACTAATATAATGTTTTTATATAAGTAGTTGTTAATGTTTTGATAATTTATATTGTGATGGAACATTTTTGCATTTTAATAAATTTATTTGTAAATAGTTATAAACATTTGTATGTAAATGGAAGAGTCGGCTACTCGACTTGCAAATAAAAGTCACAAAAAATCAAGAAAACTTTCAGTTTTGTGCAAATTAACGAAAACGAATTCACTCAATTGTGTTTCGTACAACTTTATATGTATAAGTATTAGGAGAAATTCAATAGAATAATGTAAACGAAATGTAGGTTTGTCATTGAGCAAGTCCCAAACACAAATATGTACTGTTATTCATTTGTGTTTGGGGTTGTTCAATGCTTGCATAATAAAAGCAAATTAGTGGCAAAAAACATAAATAAATACTTATAAATAAAAACAATATCTATAACGTTTTTTTTTTACAAATTTTCAGAAAAGAAATGGCGTACTTCACCTCTATGACGACGCAAGTGAAGGACATAAGTAAAATTAATGCAGTCATTATGGGACGGACTACATGGGACTGTATACCATTGAAATTTAGGCCTTTGACAGCTCGCCTAAATATTGTTCTAACTCACCATGTCGACGAAGTACAACAGAAAGTGAGTTTTCAAGCATATCTCTCGTTCGCGTTCCCGTGGGTATATCGGGATAAAAAAGTATTCTATGTTCATAACCAGGCTATCGACTATCTGTGTACCGAACTTCATCCAAATTCGATCAGTAGTTTCGGAGCCTATTCAATGCTAACAAACAAACAATCAATCAAAGCTTTCCTCTTTATAATATTAGTATACATATGAGAGGTGTCTCACAGCATGTACAGTCAGCAACAGCTATCTATCTTAGTAGAAAACGAAAAATATCTAATAAGAGTCTCACTCGGTGCTGAGATTGGCACGGTCTAACAACTCCTGAGGATGCTCCGTGTGTGGGCGAAACACGTGTAGAGTAGTCGGTGAAGGTGCAAGGTGTGTCACTGGGCTGCATCTGCATTTTTTCTTGCGGAATTACGCGACATATTTTTCGTTTTCTACTAAGATATGGATTTCCGCCGGAGTAACGCCTGATTCTATCAAATAGCTATCTATCTACTTTGGACTTTAAGACAGATGCCATTGAGTTCAGATTTGAAGAATTCTGTTATTTTGTATAAACCATAGCTGCTGTTGGCCATACTATAGAACCTAGATAAGATTCAAATCCTGATATTTCTTTTTATACTTATTATAAATTTTAAATAGAAAAATATTGGAAATAATCAACTCGGCCACAAATGAATTTTCAGATGAGACTCGAACCCACGACTTCTGGAAATCCGGTCCATTGTTCTAACCACTGAGCTTTTGATGTTTCTTTACTTGTCAACCTCTTAAACACCATCTATTAGCAGCCATAGCAGGATGTGGTGGCCATTTACACCGGAAATTAATATGGATTGGGCCAAGAATATTTTTGTTAATATGCCCAAAATAACGACGGTTGCTAGGCAACAAAACCAGTATCCTAGGCAACTATCTCATATAGCCCTATCCATATCTACAGATAGGTTATTAATTTTGGGCGTTAATTTGATGTTTGTTGGTCCTGCGGGATTATGACCTCTATTCCGGGCAGTTTTCTAAATTGCTATCGGTGTGTGTCTATATTTTTAAACGGCTTTTAAAAAAAGGAGGCTCAATTCGTAGTGATTGTATGAAATTATTTATTTTCAGGTTCCGAAAGGAGTTGTTGTGGTAGACAGTTTGGATCACGCAGTTAAATACATTGAGAGCAGAGATGATGTGGAAACCACGTGGGTTATAGGCGGCTCTTCAGTTTATAAGGTAAAAATAATAATAAAAAAGACCAACTTCAAAAAGTTAAAAATAAGCCTTTTGAAAAAGTTTTTAAATTCACAATTTTTAAAGTCGAAAACAGCGCCATCTAGTTTGTTGCAATTAAATAAATAATTGTATACAATCACACCAATTATCCAGCCCACATTAAGTTTCATGAAGAACTTGTGTTATGGATACTAGATAACGGTTAAACATATGTATATACTTTTTTTTTAAATACGTACATAATATAGATACATATTAAACACCCAGACCAAGACAAATAGACATGTTCTCATGCACACAAATATTTGTCTTGTCCGGGGCCCGAACCCGGGACCTCTGGCGCAGAAGGTGGGTTTAGTCTGCGCAAAACAGGTCGTCGATCAAAATTAACTCGTCGTGTCGCAGTTTAGTTTCTAGTAGCGAAATCTCGCGGCATATTAGGAACTACGAACACAACTCCAACTCAAGATTTCCTGTAAAATACTGAACGGAATTTAAAATAAAAAATTGCAGACGGGTAAAAATGGGATCAAATTGGGTATAAACCTGATGTTATAGTCTTTAAATCATTGAAGTTGTACTTATGATAAATTTTAAATAGAAAAATATTGGAAAAAGTCAACTCTGTGAAATTGAAGTGAATTCTCAGATGGGACTCGAACCCACGACCTTTGGAAATCCGGTCCAATGCTCTAACCACGGACCACCGTCGAAATTCACTTCACTTGTGGCCGAGTTGACTTTTTCCAATATTTTATCATAAGTATAAAAATTGCATTGAAAAATGCTAAAATTAAAGAATCATAAATCATTGGAATCTGTTAAATCGTCTTCGAGTAAGCGGTGAACATACATTAAAAAAATATATACGCGACGAATTGAAAACCTTCTTCTTTTTTGAAGTCGGTTAAAAATAGGCCACATCACGTTGCTTTGATACGGAAATAAGTATCGGGACACAACAATGTTTTCAGCATTGTTGTGTTCCGCCATTTAGATATAGGATAGCCAGAGTGCTAAGTGCGAGGTTTTAACCGACTTAAAAAAAAAGAAGAAGGTTAATAATGATAATTCGTCGCGTACTATCTGACCAAGACAATTAGGCGCGTGACAGCTGAGAAAAACTAAAAAATCTAATTAAAAACCAAAATTTTAAAGTGTTACATCAATCAATTAACCTTTTGATGACGGGGACGTTGAAATCGACGTTTTATTTTACACAAAATTTGTGCATAATATGAATGAATTTTCCATGTAAAGTGCCTGACTAAACTAGTGATCGATATTTCGACCAGACCCGTCCTTAAACACTAACGCTAATTAATCACATAATAACAGAAGTGCGGTGATAGAAGTGGCCTGCAGGCGCCAAAAGTGCAAAACCGCATTACTGTCATGCGCCTAATCGTCTTGGTCGTGTAGTATATACTAGACTTAAGCGCGTGCTACGCACGTGTACTCACTGGGGTCACTTCAGAAAAAAGTTTTTCTGACCTTTGACCTTGATAAGGTCAATTTAAAAAAATTATTATATTTTTCCGGCCGTCTACATTTTTTTTGTGATATTTGAAGCTATTAATGAAGGCTGTAGGTGTTATACTCATGGCGCTGTAGGAAACATTAGAATGGATAACACGGGCCTTATATATAGAGATATTTTTTTATGTATGTTCACCGATTACTCTAGAACGCCTGAACCGATCGAAATGATTCAAACGTTATTACATCGGGTTGGTTGCCAAGTTGGCCTCATTTTAGTAATTTTGGTTCAGTAGTTTGAGGAAATCTTGATAAAACTTTTGTTTTCGATCAAGCGGTTTGACACAAACGGTTTGACTCAAACACGTAGTTGCCTGCACTACTAGTTTGAGTCAAACCGAAGTGCGGGACTTATTATAACTTTAAAAATTGTGAAATAAAAAACTTTTTATAAAAAAAACCGACTTTAAAAGTAATAAATAAAGCTTTTAGAGTGGGTCCCACCCAAGGAATTCTATAATATTGTTATAATCACGGCCGATCGCGAACGCGTCGATTTTTGTACATAATCAGCAGCCCGCCACCCGCCACCATACGGATTATGCCAAGGACTGGCTGAATGGCTGGTAGGAAAAAAAATTGGACGATTCGAAAGCACTTATCTATAAGTCTATTTGAATAAAAATCTTTGACTTTGACTAAACCAACGCCATACAAAAACCTAACGCGCTCAGCGCTATACTATACAACACACAGCTATAATATCTATTGGTTTAAATACTATATTTTTCCTCCATGTGTTGCTCCGGATCTATTTAAATATTTAAGGCGCTACTCGGAAAAAGTATGGACTTTTTGATATAAAACTATAGCACGATTACAGTTGTTACAAATCTGGTAATAACATATACAGGGTTACAGGGAAAGTCGTACTGAATATTAAAGGACGTTATTATTTAGGTCATTTCTGATGAATTTGATCCTATAATATAGTGTCCGAAACTTAACCGTTATGGAGATATTGATATCTTTAAGTTTTTTTTTAAATATCCCAATTTTTTTGCTTTTTTGCCAATCTTTTTATGATTAAGACTCCTAGGGTTCGTTTTTTTATGTATTTAGTTAGAAGACATGCCAATGAATAAAAATGATCAACAAAAACTCAACCCTCCATTAACAGCTTAAAATAACTGCACGACAACGGTATAAATTAAATAATTTTTGCTAAGTATTCCTAACTTTGAAGCGATATGATAAAAAAAAATTGTATGGAACTTATTCTGCAGATGATTTTAAAAACTTCTACGTCTTCTTAGCTATTCAAAAAGGTATAACACTAGCTATTAAATAGGCAAAACATTGACCAAATAACAGTTCAGTTAGCAAAGGCTACATTTTTGGTTTGAGGTATAAATAGCTAAATCACGAAAATAAAACAAAAAAATCAGTAATATTTTTATAATTCATGTTCAACATGGCCGCCACTATTTCTTATACAAATTCTCATTCGTTTTCTTAAATTACTTTTTACAACAGATGTTTGCAGGCTCTGCCTCATTTCCTCAGCCGCATCAATAATTTTTTGTCGTAAAACCTCGATATTTGCGATTGGTGTCATTTCGTCGTACACTAGGGTTTTCATATGACCCCACACATAAAAATCCATCGGCGTTAAATCGGGACTTCTTGCCGGCCACGGTATGGGTCCACCTCTTCCAATCCACCGGTTTGGGTAATTTTCATCCAACCATGCTCGAACACTTCTTCTGTAGTGCGCTGGGCAGCCATCGTGTTGAAAGAACATATTTTGTCTTATTGCCAGAGGTAAATCGAGCATTAAAGAGTATAACTCCTCCCTTAAAAAGTTCTCGTACATCTCGCCATTCAAATTATCGGGCAAAAAGTATGGCCCTATCAAATAATTAGAAATTATGCCCATCCACTCGTTGAGACTGAATCTCCTTTGCGATCCTTTTAATCTTTTTTTATTGGGATTACCTTGCGCTTTGGGAGCCCAATAATGGGCGTTATGGTAATTTGTGATACCGTCTTTGTCAAACTTAGACTCATCTGTCCACAAAATTTTCTTTAAAAAAGCCGGATCATCAATATCGGCATTTAGCATAAATCTGCAGAAGTCTAGTCGCCTCAGCGGGTCCCCTTCTTCATTTACGTGCACTGGCGTGTAATGGTAAGGGTATTGACCAGAACTGTGCATTACGAACCAGGCTTTCCACTGGGAAATACCGAGCCGTCGAGCAACAACAGTTGTTGACGTGGTTGGGTCGGCTTGAAAAAGGCGTCGAATTTCATTATTTTCTTCGTCGTCGTCATCAAAAATACGAGGTCGTCCCACGTCAGTTCGTCGTACTTGAACAGAACCAGTTTCTCGTAGTCTTCGGTAAACTCTGTCAAATACGCCAATATCAGGTACTCGGCGAGTAGGATACCGTAGCATGTATTCATTACGTGCACGTAATGACACTCCTCCGCAAAAGCCGTAACACATTAGGATGTCAGCATATTCCTCGTTGGTAAATGTCGCCATGTTCACAAAACAAATCAAAGTCCAGTTGCAAGCCAAATCACACAGTTAGAAGATGAAACAGTCCAAAAATCCAAGCCAAGTCGCGTTTATACCGAAAATTACCAGAAGCACGAATAACACATCTACCACGGAAGAATCGCATGAGCAGACTAACAATACAAACAAGTTTTGACATGCACCTGAGACCAAAATGTGCCTCGAACACAAAAAATGGCCAGCCGCCCGACCCTTTTCATTGTTTAAAGATGCCAGGTAGTAAATCGGATTCTTTTGTATCGACGCCCCGTTATGTTGCAATACCAGTTTGGACTATTAAGATTGTAAATTCCTACTGTACGATGTATTGTACATTACTAGTAGATGTTGAACATGAATTATAAACATATCACAGTTTTTATTTTTTTATTTACGTATTGAAGCTATTTTTACATCAAACTGAAAATGTAGCTTTTGCTAACTGAACTGTTATTTGCTCAATGTTTTGCCTATTTAATAGCTAGTGTTATACCTTTTTGAATAGCTAAGAAGACGTAGAAGTTTTTAAAATCATCTGCAGAATAAGTTCCATACAATTTTTTTTTACCATAGCGCTTCAAAGTTAGGAATACATAGCAAAAATTACTTAATTTATACCGTTGTCATGCAGTTATTTTAAGCTGTTAATGGAGGGTTGAGTTTTTGTTGATCATTTTTATTCATTGGCATGTCTTCTAACTAAATACATAAAAAAACGAACCCTAGAAGTCTTAATCATAAGAAGATTGGCAAAAAAGCAAAAAAATTGGGATATTTAAAAAAAAACTTAAAGATATCAATATCTCCATAACGGTTAAGTTTCGGACACTATATTATAGGATCAAATTCATCAGAAATGACCTAAATAATAACGTCCTTTAATATTCAGTACGACTTTCCCTGTAACCCTGTATATTTCTTTATACCTTTATCTAGATTTGTATAGTTTCAAAAACACGATTTTATGATTTTGCCTCAACACTTTTTCTTTTCGAAAAGACCTCTAAAAAATACGAAAATTCAAGATTATTCTTAAATGGGGTTACTTACACTATTGGAAATTGGTTTAATAACTGGACACCAATAATATTTAGGATCGTATAGAAGCATTTTTTTTAAATCGCTGTAGTTTTTTAATACTAAGTGATTTTGTGTATTTTTTGCCAAATCTGCATAATCGGTCTCCCGTGCGCGTCGTTTTCTCATTGCTATCTCGCTTCAGCATATTTTTTTCGAGTATCGCCTTTAGACTCAACTATAAATATTTGTCTGAGTCCGATATTACGATATTGGATCACTCAATATCGGAATTGTAATATGGGAACTCGCGTTCCGATATTACGATTCCGATATTACGATATTCCGAGATTCCGATATTAAATGCCCTACTATCGACCGTGAGTAGGAAAAACTCGCACTAAGCAAACAGTTCTTTAGTTTATGATTTTGTAATTTGGTAAATTTTAAATAGAAAAATATTGGAAAAAAAAAATTGACTCGGCCACAAGTGAATTCTCAGACGGGAATCGAACCCGCGTCCTTTGGTAGTCGGTAGCTCAGCGGTTAGAGCATTTGACCGGATTTCCAAAGGACGCGGGTTCGATTCCCGTCTGAGAATTCACTTGTGGCCGAGTCAATTTTTTTTTTCCAATATTTTTCTATTTTAAATTTTTCCATAAGTTCTTCAGTTGTTGAGGATTCCAAAAGAGGCGCACTTCCACCCTCTCAGCCTTATCATAATTTAACTTCAGGTGTGATGAAGACTAAATGTCCCCCATTGTTCATAAAAAAGTAGAATCGTAGAAATTACCGGCAGACCAGTAGAATATTTATAGGAAGCTTTGTGTAAAAGAGTAATAGATTCACAGAAAAAGATTTAGTATATCACAAATAAAAGAACATTAATAGCCAATTCATTTAAATACTTAATTATTGCAACTTTTTAATTTTGCAATTTACAATGCTATTTTTATGTGATAAATATTAAACAAGAAAATATACTAGAAAAAAGCAAGCTGTCTCCTGTCGCCCTGATAGGATTCGAACCCGCATCATTGGGAATCCGGCCCCATGTACTAATTTCTCTCATTTATGAAATGACGGTGGCAAACACCGTAGAAAGGTGAATATACTATTAAAATTCGACGTGTCGCATATAGCATGTAGCATAATTGGTTAGTGCATTGGGCCGGATTCCCAAGGGTTAGAATCCCGTCAGGGCGACATGAGACTAGTTGCTTTTTTAACCGACTTCAAAGAAGGAGGAGGTTATCAATTCGACGGTTTTTTTTTATATTTTTTTTTTATGTATGTTCCACCATAACTTCGCCAGTTGTTAACAGATTTTTATAATTCTTTTTTTATCTGAAAGAAGATGGTTTATGTGTGGTCCCATATAATTTTTACGAAGATCTGGCTAGTAGTTTTTTCATAATCTTGAAAAATATCAATCACCTTTTGGCAAGTAGTCGTTTACCTAGATGACATTGTTGTGTATGGGCTGATTTTTAATGTAAGTAACGGCACATGATGTAACTAAAAAATCTGAAATAAAAACATTTTATACAAAAAAATTCAAACCGACTTCAAAAGGTAAAAAATAAAACTTTTGGAGTCGGTGCTAGCTAGCTAAGGCCAAAAAAATATATAGTTAATAGAAGTGCAATGTAGAATGCCCTGGCTGGCACCGACTCCAAAAGTTTTATTTTTTACTTTTTGAAGTCGGTTTGAATTTTTTTTATAAAATGTTTTTTTCTAGTATATTTTCTTGTTTAATATTTATTACTTAATTATTGCTTACACACTCATACCTTCGCGCTTCCATTTTCAGCCTTAACAATACTTAACATCAGGTATGATGAAGGCTAAGAGTCAACGAAGAACCAACCAATCAAATATGCTATATAATCAATGAACGTCAATATTATATCATACAGTGGTGTTCACATAATTAATGACAAACGAATTTCATACAAACGAGGTAACTTTGGAGCCTTGGTTGTCTGCCAAGGATTGAACGAGCTGTGATCTGATAATGGCCAACCAGGGATTGAATGGACGGTATCCAGATTGCTATACACACCCAACCGATCTGCCCCCTAATTGTCTAATTTAAAATCTATCACAATCCCTTTCATAGATATTGTGATTGTGATATTTTCGTCTGTCATATTGCTTAGACAGTTCAATTTCGTTCCATACCTTTTAAAACGCGTCCCGATCACAATCCCTTTCAAATGTCAAATAGTGACGGCTGACGATGAATATCTTTCAAATGACGAATTTAAAAAAAAAATATATATATGGCGTAGGAGGATTTGATAAATAGAATTTTCCCAAAAATCTTAGAGATATTGCAAAAGACGGATAATTAGACAATGGTGTTGACATTTCTCAATCTTACTGAAAAAGATAGGGTTTGTGCAAAAATACTGGTTGCTTTAGTAACATTGGATATTCTTTACTCTGATTAGCTTAATTTTTGGTTGCTTGCTAACTTTTATTCTGATTTGTTCATAGAAAGTTTACTACACGTGAGAGAATAGATTGACATTTGAAACGTCAAGTCGTCAACCAATCAGAGAAGATGTTCCTTTGGACGGTCCGACCAGCCAATCAGTGTTCTTATTTCATAATAGCCAAGGATTCTTTTCGTAATCTTACTAAGGCAACCAGTTTTTTCGCAAAAATCCTACCTTTTTCAGTAGGATTGAGAAATGGCAACGCCATTACCTAATTATCCGTGTTTTCGCAATATCCTAGGATTTTCTCAAAAAACTCGTTTTATCTAATTATCCTGCGACATATATATCTTATAACATATCCATATATCTCTTAGAATCTTGATCAGGTCAGTCGGGAGTGTATGGCAATCTGGATCTTCTCCATTCACTCCCTGGATGGCCATTATCAGATCACAGCACGGTCAATCCTTCGCAGAGAACCAAGGCTCCAAAGTTACCCCGTTTGTATGAAAATCGACCAGTGTCGGTAATAGGCTATTTGACAGGTTTTGAAAATCCATTTTATATTATGTAGTGGAGTTTAAGGAACCCAGTTTTTTTTAATTCTGGTACATATTTGCTGAAAAATATCAAATTAAAAATTCAATATTTAAATAGCGCGCCATAACGCTACTTTGACAATATGGCGCTGCAATGGGTTCGGTGACGTCACCTGCCTGTATTCTGCACATCATCCACATAAGTAGTCAAACGATGTTTACAAGCAGGTGACGTCATTATAAACTCGACGAATCAGGAGCGTTTTGTGTCACGTGACAAATAGTTTAACAAATGCATTTTTATTTACGGATTTTTAAATCAACTTATAATTATTTTCAACTTACGTTAATAAAAAACCGTTTTTAAACTCATAATTTATACTGATAACAGTAATTGACACTTTATTTTTCGTATTGTCAAATAGCCTATTATGTGATACTAGCGGATACTCGCGGTTTTACCCGTGTGGTGCCCGTTCCCATGGGAATATCGGGATAAAATATAGCCTATGTCACTCGGAAGAAATTTAGCTTTCTAATGGTCTAAGAATTGTCTAAATCGGTCCAGTAGTTCCTGAGATTAGCGCGTACAAACAAACAAACTCAGCTTTATAATACTAGTATAGATGTTTAATATAATTTTTACATTTCCTACCTATCTGTAAATGTTTCTGATATTTATTCACAAATATTTCCATTTTTTTCAGGCTGCAATGGAGCACCAGAACTGTGGCAAAATATATCTGACAGAGATACAAAATAATTTTGAATGCGATACGTATTTCCCAACAATAGATAAACAACAATTCAAATCTATAACGGAAAGTGGCATACCTGAGGAATTACAAAGAGAAGGCGATATCACTTATTATTTTAAGATTTACCAGAAAATTTTATGATTAAGTACTTCTAGAAAATAAAATTATCCTTTTTGCATTAACATATATTTTTGTTTATTTAACAATATTTATCATCTATCATCAAGCCTGTGAACGTCCACTGCTGGACATAGGCCTCTCCTAGCTCACGCCTGTTGTGGCGTTCATAGGAGGCTGTTAGCCTACTGCTACCACGCTGGCCAGACGGGTTGGTAGAGGGTTTGTTTCAAGTTTTCCTTCTCTCGCACAGGTGTTCAATGCGTCGAGCCTCTTAGTCGACTCTTACGACATCCCAGGCATGTAAGGGAGTGGTGACATTTGTATTCTTAGGCCGTCACCACACGGCACTAGTTATCACGGCAATATTTATCATTAGTATTGTGAAATAAGTTTGGATGTTGTTACCCCCCGTTTCCACCGGCGAAATATTTACAAGAAAACATATTGTAACCTTATAATGCGGCCACTGGGAGAATGCATCAATTGACAGCTAATTTCGAGAGCCATTGGCCATCCTCTCAGCGGCCGCATTATATTTTCCAACATGTTTTCTTGTAAATGTTATACCAGTGGAAAAGGGGGGCTACTCAAGCAAAAATGGCTGAAAGGATTTGAATGAAAACCTCACAAATAGTTTATTATAGATTGCATAATTTTATTTATTTTATTTTATTTTATTTATTTGGCACAATAACAGACAAAATATATAAACAAAAAATAACTTACAAAAACAACAAATGCGTGTCTACGTCCTATTACAATTGCGCACAGCATTTTATCTATAGCATTAACTAGATGACACAAAAATTATACGAAATTTCATATAAAAAAAACACATAAAAAAAACTAGTTAACTAAATGAACAATATAAAAAATATTACAACATAATGAACTACTATATTTTTTTTTCTTTTTTTTTCGATGGGGTTAACTTATAGTTTAAACAGGGACGTTTTAAAAGATTGGGCATTACAATTGAATATATCAACAGGGTACAGATATCATTGTAAGCCACACACATTCTATTCAGTGGATTGTTTTTAGATACATTATTCCTAGATACAGGTACAGAAAACAGTTGTGGTTTACGAACTGACCGATTTGAGGTTTTAAAATTTAACTGCTGTAGCAAGCTACCATCAAATAATCCATTAGCAATCCGATGAAGTGTGCTCAGGGTCATTTATCCATCTACGTTTCTCAAGGCTAACCATGTTATAGTGCTTAAGGCGATCCGAGTAATATAATTATACATTTTGATATTCCCACGGAAACGGTACGGGGATGAAATTACTCTATAAATACTACTAACGCCATCTATTTGTTTGGTGTGGTAGACGTAGCTCCAAAATTATGTGGTGATTCTGATAGATGGCGCCACCACGCGATAATTAAGACTAATTCCACGCGGAAGGAGTCGCGGGCGGAAGGCTAGTCTGTACTAAATGGTAATTCAAGGCCATGAAGTAATAGGTTTAGTGGAGCTATCACTCAGAATAGGTATCTACTTGAAGCAAAATTCTATGTAGCGTTATCTCGCTCTGTAGAGAATTCTCTCTTTCTAATTAATTAACCGACTTCAAAAAAGGAGGAGGTTCTCAATTCAGTTGTTATAATTTTTTTTTATTTTTTTTATGTATGTACACCGATTACGCCGAGATTTTTGAACCGATTTCCGTGATTCTTTTTTTGTTCGATGCTGAATAGTTGCCAATTGGTCCCATAAAAATTTGGTTTAGTTTGACCCAGTACTTTTTATGTTTTGAGCATTTTTATATATTTCATTTCATATTTGTTACTTGGATGACATGATATTATCTTCCATTAAAAACTGTGAAATAAAAACTTTTATAAAAAAAAAAATGAATATTGACTTCAAAACACTAAAAAGCAAAAAATAAACCTTTTGGAGTCGGTGCAAGCCAAGGCAAGAAAAATAAAATTGTAGGACCGCAAAGTAGAATGCTTTGGCTGGCACCGACTCCAAAAGGTTTATTTTTTGCTTTTTAGTGTTTTGAAGTCAATATTCATTTTTTTTATAAAAGTTTTTTTTTGTTTACCTATTTTATCACTTAATAGTGTAAGGATAAGTTAGCATCTTGGATTCTACTTACTTCCGCATAATGTTACATGTATATGCACACAGAAATTATGTCTGTGTATATGCACCATTTGTATTGATTTAACTTAATGTACTTATATTTAAAAAAAATATATAAAAATATAAAAAAATATATGTATAAAAGTATTGGAGAATTTCGACGGTGGTTCGCAAGTCTCAGTAGCTCAACGGATAGAGCATTGGAAAGGTCTCGCGGGTTCGATTCCCGTCTGAGAATTTACTTGTGGCCGAGTTAATTTTTTCCAATATTTTTCTATTTAAAATTTACCTTAATGTATATTTCTTAGAAACACAAATAAAATCGCGACTTGACAGTGTCCGCCAGACTTACTCGAATCGCGATTTAGTTTGTTTGTTGTTAAAAAAATGTGTTGTGGATTGCTTATCCCGCAAAATGAGAACGGGACAGTAATACTGGGCCCCTACCGCGGAAGTGTCGTCGTCATCGACATCGACTTCATTTGACAGATGGATGTGACATATTGCTCTTAGTCTTTGGTAAGTTTTCATTTGTGTCAAACAGAAGCAGCAATGTGTCACATCCATCTGTCAAATGAAGCTGATTACGATGCCGACTTCACTTGCGCGGTACGGCCCCTGATACTGCTGGGTAGAGGGGCCTGTAGGAATTATGGTGGTAGTATGGAAAAGGGTGGTAGATGGTAAGCCACTTTTAGCATTGGATACCCCACAGCCGGCTGTGTCGAAGGTTATGTCAGACTCTTACTGACTAAACACCACCATACGGCTGGATTCCCCGGAAAGGGACGGCAGCCTACGTCTGAAGCGACCGTAACCCTGGGGAGGGATACGGCGCGAGCGTCACTCACTTAAGTGAAGTGCGCTATGGAGAAGTACAAATACGTCCGACACCCAGACGGGGCACCGGCCGGAATCTAAATGAAAAGTGACGGCTCCCAGAGGGGGACCGTCTGAAATCGAATAGCATCGACTGATGCAACAATCGGGATCATCAGCCTTGCGGCTGGTACGGGTTCGAGCCTTGGCTCCTTCCCCGGGCTTCATCTCATGGGGCCACTGCCCCATGGTGTTGGGTGCCGCTGTTGAGCGGCCGTCTTTCGACGAACGGGTGCCCCCGCCGGAGTTTGCGGCGCGGCCCTCTGCGCGGTCTGCCGCACCGGGTGAGACCCCCATAGTGGGGGAGGCCCAGCGAGCGCCTGCGAACGGGCCACGGCTTACGCAAACGGGGTAGGGGTAAGGACTGATGCGTCAGACTTGGTAGCTATATATGTGAAGCGGTGAAACTTTGTAAGCGCGATGTAGGTTTTCCAAACATGTTGTTCCATATTGAGTTGTTGTCAGCGCCCTCTATTATTGTTATTTCTTGCGCCGTGTGTTGTCGTATGTGCGGCGACAGGTAGGTGCCACAGGCCTCTCAGCCACAGGTCTGAGATGGTGATGAGATGACATATTGGGCCCCCACCTATGAAATTGCCGTTTTGTGGTTACTGATACAAACTAAAACCGTAGAAAGTTGAATATAGGTGAAATAAAACAACTTTTGCGGAAATTTAGTGCGATTTATTTACCCGAAATATACCTATATTTGGTACTATAATTTTTCGGTTTAATTGAGGTTTTTTGGTTTCCCGACGTTTCGGCACCTTTTCAGTTGCCGTGGACTCGGGCTGTCTAAGTCAGCCCGAGTCGCACTAAATTTCCGCAAAAGTTGTTTTATTTCAATTATGAGTGCGCGAAGAAACTTAATATGTGCTTATTGAATATAGGTACTAGAATTTCGTCATGTCATCATAAGTCTTTGTAACATAATTGGTTAGTGCATTGGGCCAGATTCCCAAGGATATACGGGTTCGAGTCCCGTCAGAGCGACATGAGATAGTTGTTTATTTTCTTGTTTAAAAAAAACTGTTAGAGAATTTAAGACTTTTACTGTTACAGATTTTGCTTTTTCCGTACTTGGCTTTTCGTATTTTATTTTACACCCAATGAAGCCATTGCTATGATTTTTTTAAGGCAGGCATCTATCAAATTAAGTTCATTATTGATCAATTGTTTGCAGATTTAAAAGTTTTAGCTTAGTGCAATATTCTGGAAAAAACCAATATAATAATTTTCTTTTTATTCACGACGGGGAGACTCTTAACCTTCATCATACCTGATGTTAAGCATTGATAAGGCTGAAGATGGAAGCGAGCCTCTCCCGGAATTTTCAACCACTGAAAAGAGAGAACTGGCTATATTATAAATATTAAACATGAAAATATACTAGAAAAATCAACTAGTCTCATGTCGCCCTGACGGGATACGAACCCGCATCCTTGGGAGTCCGGCCCAATGCACTAACCAATTATGCTACAGAGACCTATGAGGACACGTCGAATTTTTCTAGTATATTCACCGTTCTACGGTGTTGGCCACCGTCGCTTCATCAATGAGAGAAATATCCTCGCCGTCAGGGCGACATGAGACTAGTTGCTTTTTTTTCTAGTATATTTTCTTGTTTAATATTTATTACATAAAAATAGCATTGTAAAATGCAAAATTAAATAGTTATAACGGGCTATATTATCTCTAAGGGCCATACCTCACCGAGATGCCACGGCGACGTGGCCAGCGACGTTGCCATGGCTACGTCTGGCGTCCCTGCGTCGCCAGACTGAGTCGCCAAATCACGTCGCCAATGCATTCAGTTCTGTCTCGACATAGTTAGGAATGGACGTGGAAATTACTGCACTGTTATTATATTATTACCAGCATCGCAAAAAGATGAAACGAAAAAAGAAAAAAAATATGGGTACATCCGTTTTTCTATAAAACCGAAGCCAAAGCGGTGTTTTTCTCAAACTCTATGAAGATTTAAGAAAATACCCTGAAAAAAGGTTCAATTATCTGAGGATGTCACTAACATCATTTCATGAATTATTGAGTTTATTTCGGAATGATTTAACTAAATGATACAATATTGAGAAAATCTATAAGTCCTGAAGAAAATCTATTTGTGACATTGAGGTAAGCATATATTTATAATTTAATCATACATGTCTAAAATGGTTGATTCTTAGGAGTAGTTCAAAGGTGCATGTAGGGTGTGTGGCATTTCAATACGACGTGCGCTCAACGCGGCGACTGTTTGGCGACTGAGTGAGTGACGGAGCTTACAAACAAACACGTGCAAACAACTGGCGACGTCGTCGCCAGGTAGCCAGCGACGCCAGGTAGCCAGCGACGCCAGTCGCCGCATGCGGAGCGGCCGACTCTGGCTACGCTGGCTACTTGGCAACGTCGCCAGTCGGTCGCCAAGTGAGTTAGCCGTCATACATCTCAAAAACATCTAGTTTAGAAACATATAGCCCTAACTGCCAGAACACAACAATGCTGAAAACATTGTTGTTACAGCGTCAGACTTAGATAATATGGTGGTAGCTAGCCAGGCGGACTCGCAACAAGTCCTACTACCAACCAAACCGAATACAATATGTACCCGCTGGGAATCGAACCCGGGACCCCTAGGTCTGATACCGGTGATTATTACCACTAGACCACGGAGGCGGTTAAAAATTCGAGGTGTTTTCTTCCACTTAAATAAATACATGTACAGGAGATCTATTTTGAATCGCTCATATGACTTTATGATGGCTAATCTATGTTGGCGGGCAGCAGCCCTATCGCGTGTTTGCGTACCGCGCGGGCTGTAATAATAATGATTAACTTTTATCAAGAAAGACCGCAAGACAACTAACTTGGAGTTATATTACCTTGCCACTATCTTTGAAGTGTTTCGATAGCGAACATCTTTGGCGGCTCGTCTTTGAAGACAGATAGATTTGGAATCAAGACTATATGACTTCAAAAAGTAAAAAATAAATACTTTTGAGTCGGTGCCAGCAGAGACAAGAAAAATAAAAATAAAGTTATAATAGAAGTGCAGTGAATAATGCCACAGTGTAACTAACTACAGAGGGACAAAGCCCTTGAAACCTCGCGGCCATGCCATGCCGCTATTGACAAGACTTTCATAGTTGACAGGACATAATAATATCGTCGTCGTAGAGCGAAAAGTCATTAACGGTCGGTTTCAATAACTTATCTACAGTAAGAGATAGGCTTACTAGAGCTTTGTTGCCTAGATATTTTTGTTATTCAGCCCAAAATAACCCAAAATAACAGCGGTTGCTAAGTAACGTAACATAGATAAGCCTACCTCTTGTTAGGGATAGATTATTGAAACCGGCTGTAAGTCGGCCAAAAAGTTTTTAGGTTATGAAGGTTTGAAGTTTTTTAAATAAAAAAAACATAACTCAGTTTTGGTATGAGATAATTTTAATCTTATGGTTTCATGACTTAAAAAGAAGATAAGCGCCTAATATTTAATTATTACTTTTACTGATTTACGTTTAATTATTGAGATAATAAAAAAAAAAACTTAGGTAGTTATGTTTGTTCGTCAAATCGTGTAAGTAGCAACATTTACTATCAATGAGTTTTCGTATTGAGTTAGTGTCTTTTTACCTCGGTCTACACAATTTTTAAAAGAATAAGTTAAGTTAGTTATTATATGACTGATGTTAGGAAATTCTTTCATGTAGTCATTTTGTTTACCTTGTAAGTATATTAATAACTTACCAGATGTTAAATCGAGTAAATGTATTTTATTTGCTGATGATATCTCAGTTATTGTTACAGCTGAGAATTCTGAAATTGATAATTATGAATTTAATATTAATAACACCATTGACGACATTTCTAATTGGACGACATTAAATAATTTATGTATAAATTTAGATAAGACATGTTTCATTCAATTTAATAATTATGGTACACCTTCTAATAATCTCTGTATAAATTATAAAAAACACACTGAAAAAGAAACTAATGAAACAAAATTTTTAGGAATTATGTTATATAAGAATAAAATTGGAGGACTCATGTTGATAAGGTATGTACCAAAATGAATAGCTATATCTACTCTCAGTAAACTTCGTAGAACAACTTCACAAGAAACATTATTAACAGCATACTATTCATTATGTTTACTCTGCACTGGACTATGGACGGTTATATACAAGGGACTTATGTTTTAAGAGTCAAATTCAATACATACAACTTGCGGACAGAGAGAAGCTGACATAGTAAATACAGATTTTGTGTTGGAAATCTGTCAGGTTTAATATGCAACTTATTAGTACATAAACGTGTTTGAACTAAGTTACAAATTGTATTGATAGTAATTTTATGCTTTGTACTTACGAACGTTGCTTTAAATGTAATGAGACAAAATTGGGACGGCGGCAGTTCTAGGGGGGTCGACATTTTCGGCACTGTTATGGCCTGCGCATACGACAGACATTGAAGGACTTTTTGTCCGCGACACGACCTTATTACTAAGAACATAAAGTTGAATAAATAACGAGGACTATCGCGTACTTTTCGCGGATATACGCGGTCTAAGTTGAATCTTATTTGGTTAACAATAAAGACGTGTCGCAGACAAAAAGTCCTCCGTTATCCGTCGTCTGCGCTAGCTCTTAGAGAGTTACAGAGTAAGTTTCTACGTTTCACTATTTTAAGTGACTATTAAAGTCTCACATGCTTCGTTTTATGCTTCAATGAAAGAAAATGTAAGAAAGTGTAATGTACTTACTAAACACTTTGTTACTTTTATAGTAGGACAAGAAATTTTGCCAATTTTTTGCTTCGAACGTGAGTAAAACTTAAAACATAGTTGGCTAGTTCTTCGGGCGGTTTGAACGCCGTCATTGTGCTCAACATATTTATATATTTTTAGAGTAATAAAATTCTGTCCTCGTGTCCAGTTACGAATATAGGTCCCAGACGAGTAGCGTTTAGCAGCATAACCTTTATTATTTTCGCACTTATGCATGTTACTTTATATGTTGGATACAAGGTAGATGATTATTTGAAAGACCAAAATGCATGGAAGTGATACTAACATAAAACATGACCATCAGTATCACTTATAGTATTGAATGAATTGTTTCTAATGTTAATTTTCCACGCGGACCAAGTCGCGGGCAACAGCTAGTGATTACTAAAACTTCAACAAAACACACGTTTTAGCCTAAATTGTTTAGCCTAAGTTGCGCTCGCGACAGCATATGAGTTGGACGTGCTAAGTTTGTCTCTTCCCGCTAACTTTTCGCCTACCCGCGAGATCGCGATTTACAATGGCTCCAAAAAAGTGTATGTGCTGTAATAAAAATATCACCCTAAAATTACCGGGGCTGGAATGCAGTAGGTGCAACAAAACTGTACACTCAACAACCAGCTGCTCTAAATTAACCGGCAAGCAACTGGCAGCTCTTCGGAACTCAGAAGGTCTGGAGTGGAGTTGTGATGCATGCCAAAGCCATTTGTCCAAGCGTTCGTCGTTCTTTGTGCCACCCGAGGATAGTTCCGACGAGGAGGGAACCTGCTCACCTCCTGTACTGAACGAGAAGAAATTAGTCGCAAGTATCTCTCGAGAAACCCAAAGGATTATTAAAGCAGAAATCGGAGAACTTATGAACGCGGTTGAACATATGAATGGCCAGATTGCAGATCTCGAAGACATAGTTAAGAAACAGGAAAGTACCATAAAGTCGCTACTTAACAAAAACACAGACCTATTAAATAAAAATAAGAACCTGGAACTTAGAATCGCCGCTCTTGAACAACATAATAACGAAATAGACCAGAAGATGTTGGGTAGCACTTTAGAGATAGCAGGTATCCCAGAAACTCCAAATCAGGATGTGAAGGAAGTGATGAATAAAATTGCGGAAAAACTACACGTAAATGCCGATGACGTTGTAGATGCTCGACGACTACAAAAACCTAAAGATCGTCCACAACCAGGGCATATAATAGTAGAAGTAAGGTCTAACAACGTACGTACACAATGGATCCAATCCGCAAAAAAAATCGAACTGACTGCAGGGAATATTATACAGAAAATACCAATCGACCAAGCCGAGCGTCGGGTATATATACGTGAAGCTTTAACCCGTCGTACAAAAACGCTTTTGTACAACACCCAACAAAAACTAAAGGATAGCTATAACTACATATGGTGCAAGTTTGGTACTGTCTACGTGAAGAAAACCAACGACAACAAGCGCCCATACATAATTCGATCCACGGCTGATATTGAAGCTTTACTGCCTAACTAAACTTAATAAGTAGGTACTCATTTACTTATCCGATAAACATCTACACTCATATTATTTCCTTTATACTTGTATTTAAGTCATACTTACATTCAAATAATGGCGAATATTAATAACCAACAATGCCTAGAGCTATTTGATTGTTCTACGGTTAACTCGTTTATTAGTCAGGTACCCTACGATAATATTGTTTTGTTCTGCCTGCATGTAAATATACGATCTTCAATTAAAAATTTCACCAAATTACTGTTAATTATAAGTTCATGTAATGTTCCTATCGATGTCATTGTATTGACTGAAGCCGGAATCTCCCCGGCAATAAGTAACTTGTTTCACATCTCTGGCTATAAAATGCACACAGAACTACGTTCCAATAAAAGAGGAGGGGGGATAATAATCTACGTTAAAAACTATCTTAAATTTACTCCAATAATAAGTAACACAACGAGCTACGAAACCATAACCGGACACTTAATGACCACGAACAATAACGTCGTATTTCTGTGTGCACTTTACAGACCTCCCTCCAATGATAAAATCACTTTTATTTCCGAACTGGCACATATAATAAGTAAATACTCAACCGAAAACACAATCATACTTGGAGATGCTAATATAGACCTTAAAAGTAACTGTGCAATTAAAAACTCATACATCGACATGCTCTCCGAGTACGGATTTACTGCTGGTATTACTAACTATACTAGAATCGAGATGAGATCAGGGAAAGTTACTAAATCATGTATCGACCACATATTTATGCGATTAACTTCACTAGTAAATCCGTGCTCGGCCGCAGTTGACACTGTTCTGGCGGATCATCGAGTCACGTTGCTCGCCTGTCAGGTAGCACGAATGAACCGCATACAGAGTGATGTAAAAAAGCGTAAAGTTTACTATCGCGATAATAAGATTTTAACCGAGGAACTAAATAGTACTGACTGGTCGACTAATTTGAAAGATACATCGTGTCCCAAAATAATATATAATTTTATTAAATCAAAGTTTGTTTGCGCTTATAATAAATCTTTAAAATATACAGCCGAATACTCAAATAAAACCATTAAACAACCCTGGGTTAAAAATTATATGCTTAAAATGTCTGATAAGAGAGACGCACTTTTTAATAGTTGGAAAAAAGATCCTACAAATAGTTGCTTACGTTTAGAGTACAATAAACTCAGAAACAAAATTCATAAAATTCTTGAATATAGTAGAAATCAATACTATCAGGGCGAAATTAACGCAAATATAAAAAATCCTCGTAAACTTTGGCAAATTATTAATTCCATCTGTGGTAGGGTCGTAAATTCGATAGATGAAATAGTTTCAAAAGCTTTTAATTCACAAAAATACTCGAATGTAGACATTGCTAATAAATTTGCACAAGAATTCCGAAATGCCGTCAAGGCTATACTTCCATCATGTCCAGTTAAGTTACTAAATCCAAATGACTATCGAAAATCTGCCGATGTTACCTTATATTTAAAAAAAGCGACACCTAAAAAAATTAGACAGATAATTTCCAAACTTGAGAGCAGGAAAGCCCCAGGTGGTGACGGTATTAAAATCGCAGATGTCAAAGTAATTGCTGAGAAAGTATGTACACCTATTTCACACTTAATTAATGCCAGCTTTGCAGCAGGGACATATCCAGATGAACTTAAGCAGAGCTGTGTAAGACCTATTCATAAAAAAGGAAAACATAATGAGGTGTCAAATTATCGTCCAATATCCCTATTACCATCTATAGACAAAATTATTGAAAAGTATTTATGTGACCAGATACATACTTTCTATCACAAAAACAAAATTATTACACCTAATCAGTATGGTTTTCAACCCCTCAAAAGTACCACATCACTACTCTCTAAGTTCTCTGATGAAATTAATAGTCACGTGAATGATCGTAAACATGTCTTGGCTCTGTTTATTGATTTTTCACGTGCCTTTGACACCTTAAATCATAAACACCTACAAAAAAAACTTGAAGACTCTGGAATTAGAGGTCCTGCGCTTAAGTGGTGTGGAAATTATCTTAAAAATAGGTCTTATTACGTTAAAATAGATGATGCAAAAAGTGATGTCTTACCTGTCACGGAAGGCACAGCTCAGGGGTCAGTTTTAGGTCCAGTACACTTCATAGCATATGTCAACGATATGAATAATGTACTAAAACACTGTACATCATATCAATATGCGGATGATACGTGTTTAGTCGTAGCTGACAAAAATATTGAAGTGGCTCTTGAACGACTTCAACAAGATTTCGACTCCCTTATTAAATGGTGTCATGACAACCAACTTGTTCTAAATGCCGACAAAACAAAATTAGTGCACATTCGATCACCCTTTATCAAAACCTTAGCTAACACAGATAAAAAACTTATAGCTCATGATCACGTATGTTTCCATTTACAAAAACAAAAGTGCACTTGCCCTGTAATTGAAACAGTGGACAAGCATACTTATCTTGGCGTAGTAATTGATAGCCATCTTAGTTGGCTTCCACATATCAATAGTATCTGTGATAGACTAAGAGCATTTCTAGCTAATATAACAATAATAAAAAAGAGAATACCATACAAAATACTGATATTGCTTTACAACTCGTTGGCTGATTCTATAATTAACTATGGAATTACCAGCTACGGTAGGACTTTTAAGACTTACCTGGATAAAATTCAAAGCTGCCAGTTTAGAATTCTAAAGAAAATCGTATCACCAGCAGTCAAAGAAAAATATAAAAATAATGAATACCACCTTTTCAAACACTGCAAAGTTCTACCTATACATCAAAAATTTAAGTACTATCTTCTAAAAGAACAGTTCTTCAATTCTGCAATCCAACAAAAAATTTGTCATAAAATTACAACCCGAAAAGTTACTAACGAAGAATTAATAACCTCAAAAGCTTTTAATGTATACGGAAAACGGACAACGTATTACTTGGTTCCTCGTTTAATAAATAGCGTTGATGCGTCCGTGAAAAAATGCATTACAAAAAACAACATAAAAAATAAATTAAAATTATACTTTTTAAACAGCATGTAGCTGCGAGCGATGCACACTGTGTTGTGTGCCTGTGTGCGCGTGAACACGCATGACCTTCAACCGGTCGATCGCTTCAACTTCAATCATTCACTGTCACAGCTCATATTATTATCACAGTTGCACTGCACTCCACTTTCTCTTTCCCGCGTAGAATATTTGCTTGGCTCGATGCGGTTCATACTTGTATAATTGTATAGTTGTCGACTTGTTTATTTATTAGTATGAGACAAAATATTGTTTTACGGCTCGTATTATTTACTTGTAATCTTTTATTCTTTTATTTATGTTAATAGCTGTAGCGAACTCAACTTTTATCTAGCACACTAGACAAATCTTTGTGGTTTAAAGTGTGTTTTTCAGCATTTAAATTGTATTTGTAAATTAAATAAATTAAAAAAAAAAAAAAAAAAAAAAAATTGTATAAGAGGAAAATATTCTAATAACTGAGTATAAGAAAATTTTCCTCTTATATTAAATATGTTTCAAGATTGTAGATTTGTGTTTGGCAACGACATGTTCCTTTGTAAATGTTGTTGCTTCTGTTAAAGCTGATAAGTTAAAAGTTAAAAAACAGTTAAAAGATGTCCTGAATGGCTGGTAGGAAAAAAAATTGGACGATTCGAAAGCACTTATCTATAAGTCTATTTGAATAAAAATCGTTGACTTTGACTTTGATAGATTTTGAAATTAGACAATTACTTAAAGGGGCAGGTACTTAAAAGTTGTGTTTTTGTTAGATGAAAGAAAGAGAAAAGTTTTTCGAAGTAGCAAATTTGGATTTACAATAACAATACTGGGCAAAACAACACAAAAAACAAAACTACTTACTTACATGCTTTTTGATTTTAGCAATTTTTCGTGTCGATTTCTATTGGCTTTTATATTTTGAATTCAAACAATTTCAACTTCGGAAATAGTCAATAAAAAAAACATATTGAAAGACACAAATCTCATTACGTGATAAATATTAAACAAGAAAATACAACAAGGATGAAACAAGGATGAAATATGTAACTACCGTCCAATTGCGTCAACCTCAATATTTTCTAAAATATTTGAGAAAATTATGCACGCCCATATTTCATCCTTCTTTAATTCATTTGAAGTATTAAACGGTAACCAATATGGGTTTCAAAGGAAAAAATCAACCACACATGCAGCATACCATTTAATTGACCAAATTTTACAAAATGTAAACAAAGGCTAACTACACGACAGTGTTGTTTCTCGACTTATCAAAAGCCTTTGATTCTGTTTCGCATAAGCAATTATTGATGAAATTGGGACACAGTGGTATAAGAGGTCCAGCAAAAACTTGGTTGAAATCGTATATTCAAAATCGCGAGCAATATGTTGAAATTCAGCAACTTGACAAAGAGCACACCATACAAGCTCACAAATCTGGTTTGAAAATTAATTATTCCGGCGTACCACAAGGTAGTGTCCTTGGGCCACTTCTTTTTCTATTATATATAAATGATTTACCTAACGTGACGAAGCATAAAATGATATTGTTCGCTGATAACGTGTCAATCATAGTAACTTCTGACAAAAAATCTACTTTGGATCAACATAAAAAAGAAATTATTGACACCTTGGCGTCTGTGACAGATTGGTTAAACAAAAATAGTTTGCAACTTAATCTAAAAAAGACAAAATTACTAAATTTTAATAATTTTAAGGATAAAGCGATTGACATAGAATTTAATAAGAATGTGATCAAAAATGAAAATACTGTGACATTTCTTGGAATAGATATAGACATACAACTAAACTGGAAAGAGCATACAGAAAAAGTTTGCATTAAAATAAACATTTTGCATTTGCCCTATTCAAACTTGCAAAAGTAGCAAATAGGGCCACCGCTGTAACAGCCTATTTTACTTACGTTGAATCTTTGCTAAGATATGGACTTCTAGTCTGGGGAAATGGTGTGCAAGTTGACAGAACATTTTTGTCACAAAAGAAATGCATACGTGCTATATGCAATATCGCCTCTGATGTCTCTTGCCGACCCTATTTTAAACAACTTGACGTATTACCACTACCATGTCTATACATCATGGAGGTATGTATATTTGTAAAACAACATATTGATTTATTTACAAAAGCAAAAGACATAACAAACAGAAGTTTACGACGTCCTGATAAAATTGTGCAAAATTCGATACCAAAAACAAAACGTTTTCTGTCAAATTCTGTCAATTTTTAACAAAATACCCGACCAAATAAAAGCGCTTTCTTTTAATAGTTTCAAAGCAACACTTCGCAAATGGCTAATGGAAAAGTCATTCTATAGCATTGGAGAGTTCTTAAATTGTCGTCAGTGATAGACTGATCTTAAGTTGACATTTTGTTCCATGGTTTGACATAAAAAACAAATGTTATTAATTAGAATTAAATTTTGACATGCATTTTATATATTGACATTATTAATTATGTTATAACGTAACATTATTAATTTTTCGCATTGTCAAATAGCCTATTTGCTTTTTTCTAGTATATATTATTTTCTTGTTTTATATGAATGAGATTAAATATGTTAATCGACTTTGTATTGTATTAACAAAAAACAAGGGTGCTCTGGGAGTGCTGGCAGAAGTGAAAACCGCTTAAACGAAAATAACGATCAAAATCCACTATATCTCGACCACAACGTCATAAAAAGTTGATGAAAATGGAGACCAACTTGATTTGGCAGGTAAATCCAATAAAACTGACCTGGCATCAATATGGTTGGTAGTTATGAGAGATCTTTATATAATGTTTGTTATTAACTAATATACGTAGATCATTCAAGTGTGAGACTTTATGTAATTTGAAATAGGTCAACGGTAAGTCTTACGAATTTTCGACGTTTCTTTTTTACGTCAGGACTCCTGACGCAACTTTAAGATTTTTTACCCATCCCAAAAATTTAAAACTCTGATGTGCACAACGCCACTAAAGAAGTTTTCACTTCAAAAAATCATATCTCAGCTCCGTATCATGACAGAATCCTTGTACAAGTAATATTATCTCGTATTTTTAGGGTTTCGTAGCCTAAAGGCAAAAAACGAAATAGATTCGGCCAAACCGATGTATGTCACACCCTTTTTATTCCAAAACTATGAGGATTACACAGTTGAAACTTGGTAGGAAGATGTATTCTGTAAACCGCTTTACGGTTTTTAGACAAAAAAAAATGAATTAAGGGGGGGCTCACCATACATGGAACTGACACTGTTTTTTTTTTATCAAACCTATACGTGTGGGGTATCTATAGATAGGTCTTTAAAAATTGCATTGAGGTTTCTCAAACGATTTTTTTTTCTCAAAGCTAACCGTTTGAAAGATATACACTTCCAAAGTGGTAAAATGTGTGTCCCGTCCCCCCCTCTAACTTTTAAAATAAGAAAGTGAAAAATAAAAAAAAATAAATGATGTAGATCGACTTATATAAAAACTTTTAACGAAAATTGCATATTTTCCAAAACGGAAATATAACTTTGTCATTCATACAAACACTGAAAAACAAACTTATTTACGAAAAATTATAATGGCATTTTGGCAATAATAATAATAGAAACTTTATTGCACACGATACAAAAACAAACACATACAGAGAAAATGTCAAAATAGAGGAACACACAAAGGCGGCCTTATAGCTACGTAGCAGTCTCTTCCAGGCAACCTTGAGAGACGAAACCCTTCATGTGCGAGTTCGACTCGCACTTGGCCGATTTTTTGGATTGCTTTTCCCATTTTTCCTTTTTTTTAAACATAAGAATTGTTTTCGTATTTTACTTGTTCTCCATTTGTTCCGTACCTAGTGAAGTTTATTGTTCCTAAGAACAATAAATTACTTTGAATGGGTTTGCATTTGATCAGACAGGATCCACGATGGAGCGAGCTAATCAAGAAGGTGCCTATTCCATTCACCCTTGCTTTGAAAGTGGTCGGGTTATGAGTTTTAACCGCCTCTGATTTCTAGTGGTACAACCACCGGTATCAGACCCAGGGGTCCCGGGTTCGATTCCCAGCGGGGGTACATATTGTATTCGGTTTGGTTGGTGGTAGGACTTGTTGTAAGTCCGCCTGGCTAGCTACCACTATCTTATCTAAGTCTGACGCCTTAGCAACAATGTTTTCAGCATTGTTGTGTTCCGGCAGTTAAAGATAAGATAGCCAGTTCCTCAGTGATTGGGGATTTCGGGAGAGGCTCGCTTCCATCTTCAGCCTTATCAATACTTAACATCAGGTATGATGAAGGCTAAGTCTCCCCGTACTTCATAAAAAAGGATACTAGGAAATACAGACGCAGTGAGGGAGTTCCACTCTTTCGCTGGGTGCAATATAAGGCTGCGTTTTCATAGAAGCGGAGCTGAGCGGGTCTGCGCAGAGCTCAGCTTAGCGGGGCAGTGTAAAGTCTTCAGTGTTTCCATTGAAGCTGCGCAAAGATGAGTGATGCAGAGCTACGCTGTGTAGCTGGTTGAAGATGAGCCGAGCGAGGCTGAGCTAAGCTGTATTCTAACTAGTTCAAGTTAAGCCGAGCGGGGCTGTGAATACATTTTGGTTGCAGTCAGCTCAACTCCGCATCGCTGTGCCTCGCTCAGCATGACAAAGCTCCGCTCTGCACAGCACGCTATACATTTTAATAGAATTCTTCTCAACTCAGCTGTTTGCACTGAAACGGAGCGGAGATGAGATTTATTTATTTATTTATTTAACACACACATTACATCTATCATTACAGGAAAGTTCCTAATACAATAGTCAGCGTTTACAATATTGTTGCATGCATTCAATTCACAATTCAAATAATAATTAATAATAATTCAAATAATAATAATAATCAATTCTTATCTTATAATTTATATCTATTTTAAAACATTCTGTACAATTTATTCAAATATTTTTCGTTATAATTACATTTAATTTAATTACATCAGGTCCTAAAAAATAAAATAATAATAAAATAAAATTTTTAAAAAAATCAATACAATTCATTATTAATCATTTTTATGATATTCAAAATATAAAACATAAAAAAAAACTTATATACAATTTTGTTGAACTGGTATACCGTGAAAAAGTTGGTACCATTTATCATAAAAACACTAGTTAACAAGTATCAAGGTTACTAATAACATAACACTTTCAAGGTTACTTTCTCGAATTCGCTCTTTGAAGATGTAAATAAATCAATTTTTTCGGCAACTGTATTAAGCGTGTGCAAAGTTCGCGTCAAAGGTGACTTGGCCAGCAGGTCGGTCCTGGCGCGGGGGACCGCGAGCAGCCGCGCCCGCCGCCGCCTCCACACACATTTATTTGGCACGCACAAACCCAGCTGCTCCAATAGGTACGAGTTGGAGACAACACCTCTTAGCACCGTGATTACATAACGAGCGAGAGCCAAATCCCTCCTTGTTTCCAGTTTGTTGTATCCAACCATGCCCAAAACGAACAAGGTTGGATACAACAACGGATAGAAAGGATAAACTCCATACAGTTTCAGGTATAAGAACCTCGTAAACTTGTTTTGTATGCACTCCATCATCTGTTTATATTTCGATTCGTGTGGAGCCCATACTGCCGCGTTAAACTCCAGCTGACTTCGAATGAGTGCATTATATAGGGCCGATATTGCTTTTAAATTAGTAAAACCCGTCGATTGTCTTAGAATAAAACCTAAACGTTTATAAGCCTTTTTGCACATATCCGTTATGTGGCTTTTAAAGTTTAATTCACTACTTAGACGCACGCCCAAATCTTTGGCTGTCTCCGTCCTAAGAACTTTCGAGTTATTAATTTCGTAGTCGTAGTGAAGTGGCGCTCGGGCTCTGCTAAAAGATGTTACGAAGCATTTATTTAGATTGAACTCTAATTTATTTTCCGACTCCACTCCACAACTCGATCAATATATTTCTGTAAGCGATCACAATCCTTGTCATCTTTGATCGCAAGTAGTAATTTAAGGTCGTCTGCGAAAAGTAAACAACGAGCTTCCCTGACAACTTCGGGCAGATCGTTGATCATAATTATGAAATTTAAAGGCCCTAAAGTGCTGCCTTGACCAACCCCCGTTCTGGTAAAATAGGAGTTTAATCCACGAATTGCATTCGGTCCGACATGTAGCTCGCAAAAAAATTTAACAGCTGCGTAGTGCAGCAGATGTGTGATTTGAGCAATATCATTGGTCAATTTTTGTAAGTCTCAGCTCAGCTCCGCGCAGCTCCGCTTCTATGGAAACGCAGGCTAAAAGATACTTTTCTATAACAGGTGCTTTTAGACAAGTTATTAACCCAGGTATGTCATCCAGGCATAGCAAGAGACGTATTTTCCGGATTTTCATGACTCTGAAATAAAAAAGTTAGGACTTTTATATTATTATAACCTTATTTCGAAATAGAAACTTAAACTTGAGCAGATGATAAACACCAGAAACGAAAAAATACAATACATTCATGACCTAAATATTTGTCCTGGTTGGGGATCGAACCGACTAACCCTAGATCAGTCTTCTTTATCAGTCAATGCCATTCCTAATCCTTACTAATATTATAAATGCGAATGTGTGTTTGTTTGTCCTTCCTACACGCCCTAATTAAGCAACCAATCGGTTTGATTTTTGGGATAGAGTTAGTTGAAAGGGCGGATAGTAACATAGACTACTTTTATCCCGATATTCCCACGGGAACGGGAACCGAGGGTGGAAGCTAGTTATTCAATAAACGGGCAATTTTCGTCTCCTCACAAAATAAAAACATTTTATAAAAAAATTTCAAACCGACTTCAAAAAGTAAAAAATAAAACTTTTGGAGTCGGTGCCAGCTAGGGCATTCTACATTGCACTTCTATTAACTATATATTTTTTTGGCCTTAGCTAGCTAGCACCGAATCCAAAAGTTTTATTTTTTACTTTTTGAAGTCGGTTTGAATTTTTTTTATAAAATGTTATGATTTTCAGATTTTTTAGTTACATCATGTGCCGTTACTTACACTAAATATCAGCCCATACACAACAATGTCATCTAGGTAAACGACAACTTGCCAAAAGGTGATTGATAATTTTCAAGATTATGAAAAAACTACTAGCCAGATCTTCGTAAAAATTATACGGGACCACACATAAACCATTTTCTTTCAGATAAAAAAAGAATTATAAAAATCTGTTAACAACTGGCGAAGTTATGGTAATACATACATAAAAAAAAAATACAGTCGAATTGAGAACCTCCTCCTTTTTTGAAGTCGGTTAAAAAAAGAAAATAACTAATAAGAAAGAAAGAAAGAAAAAAATAATAAGTGTCACAAGAAATCACATGTATACAATAATGACATAGTTGACACATAAAATAATAGTGACACTTAAAAGGTAGTCCACTCAGCATGTGTTGGATGTCGCAGACAGTCCAACGCTGGTCTTCCGTGGCTACCTACCTATGTCGATGAGAGACCACTACCGGCTACACCATATTATTACAAACACAAATAATAATAGATAAATTAGCTACTTAAATAAAATATAAATTAACACCAATATAATACAAATAAATCGAAGCATATTATACACCATAACACAGCGAGAGTAACTTACACACCAATTGAACTTTTTTGTAAATAATATTATATATGCGAAAGTTAGACAACCCGCCTACTGCGCCAGAGGTCCCGGTTTCAATCCCCGGACAAGACAAATATTTGTGTGCATGAACATGTCTATTTGTCTTGGTCTGGGTGTTTAATATGTATATTATGTATGTATTTAAAAAAAGTATACAAGTATGTATCCGTTGTCTAGTATCCATAACACAAGTTCTTCATGAAACTTAACGTGGGCTAGATAATAGGTGTGATTGTATGAAATTTATTTATTTATTAAAGTGTGTTTATTTGTCCTTCCTGCACGCCCTAACTAAGCAACCAAATCGACTTGATTTTTAGGATAGAGTTAGTTGGAAGGACGGATAGTAACATTAGGGGCCGACTTCACTATGACCACTACTTACTGATTCCTTACTCAAACCACGAATGTAGTATTTGGTTTCTACATTTTCAAAATTCGTTTTCTCTATGACACTAACAAATTATTAAAGTTATTTTTTTTAAATAACCGAACAATTTGTGACTGTACATGTACATCATATAATTTTTGAGCATCATGGAGAAAACGAAATTTGAAAATGTCAAAACCAAATACGACATTGGCGTGATTTGAGCAAGGAAGCGTTGGGTGGTCATAGTGAATAAGGGCCCAGGGTATTTTATCCCGATTATCCACGGGAACGGGAACCACGCGGGTTAACCGCGGAAGCTAGTCATTCAATAAACGAGCAATTTTCGTCTTCTCACAAAAAAAAGAAAATTGTTTTAAGTGAAGTCCCTTCATGTCTTAATGAGGCCATGATTCGCCTGCCGATCTTCCAGGATAACCAGAAAGAGATGGCTGTTAAACCACCGTTACAGGAAAAGAGACAGAGTCATTGTGTACTTTCTCTTTATAGATTTGCTGAAAACCGTAGCTCAACATCGCCAGTATATGTTGTAACGTTGGACGGGGAACGCGTGTCGTACGTTAGACGCTGACAAATTTTTCCGCAAGCTATGTTGTGATAGAGACTGTGACGCCCCACAATGTTTTCGCGGAAAAGGCTAGGCTTTGTGAATAATTAAAGAAAAATAGCTAACCATTCAATGAAGCAGACATAATTATTACGTTCGTGTAAAATATTGTAGATTTTTCGTATGTGTTTTGTGTAGTGTAATGACTGTAATGTATTTTAAAATTTGAATTTGGAACCGATAAGGTGAGACGTGTTTTCTTATTTTTTCTACTTTTTAATCAATATTGTTGCTGCAGCATTTTGCTTTTACAGCCATAAATAAATTGTGTTATTGTTGCATTGTTTTTTGTAACGTTGTAAGTTGTATTGTACTTACGTTTATTAGTTGAAGGTTAGGACGATAACGGAACGCAAACACACCGACCGTCGAGAGCAAGAACGAGATTATTTATTTTTGTTAGTGTAGTTTTAGCCGCACATTTATTTCTCACAGTTGGTTCTCCTTAAAATTTCGAGTACTATTGTTTTAAATGTTGAACGAGTTTAATTTTAATAATAATCATCAGATATATTTTGATGTACCCATTATTGAGCTACAATCCTTTCTTGTAAATGGGTAACTAGAATGGGCGTTTAACACCACGCGGGCCCAATGCGGATTCGTGGGGGTTAACTGCAAATGCTGCCGTGACCAAAGGTTGTACGTGTCTTTTTAAGAACGGAAGTTAAATAAACTTTTTGTCACCCATCCCGTGACCGACCATTGTGAATGTGGCTTAACTACTATAATCAAATTACAGGTCAAAAACCATAACGTACTTAATCACCTATAGCGATTATGTTTTGTGGTGAAAGTTCCTTAAAGGCACGTGATGTTAACACTTAGTAATCCGTATTGGGCCCGCGTGGAGGATCATGTCCCATTCTCCATACATCTATAAGGAAGGTCTGAAGATTGAAACTTAAAAATACCGACTTCAAAAAGTGAAAAATAAACCCATAGGAGTCGGCAAGAAAAATTAAAGTAAAGAAGTGCAATGTAAAATTTTAAGAATTCACCATCGCTGTTTTCTTACCTTTTAACCGACTTCAAAAAAGGAGGAGGTTCTCAATTCGGTTGGTATATTTTTTTTATTTTTTTATGTATGTACACCGATTACGCCGAGATTTCTGAACCGATTTCCATGATTATTTTTTTGTTCGATGCAGAGTAGTTGCCAATTGGTCCCATAAAAATTTGGTTTCGTTTGACCCAGTACTTTTTATGTTATGAGCATTTTTATATATTTCATTTCATTGTTGACTTGGACGATGTAGTATTTACGATAATTTTGTTTATAATGTACATGAAACCTTATCTAATCTAGAAAAACCTTGCTGTAGTTTACAAAACAGCCTATCATAGACACTAAAAAGTAAATAAAAAACTGCGTTAAAAAAAACCTACTTCTAAAACTAAAAAGCATAAAATAAGCCTTTTGGAGTCGGTGGCAGCCAAGACTTGATACTTTAAGCTCCTATTCTTTTATTTTTCTTGTCGAAGTCGGTTTTTTTAACGCAGTTTTTTTGATGTCAGTTTTTTTTTATAAAAAGATTTTTATTTCACGTTTCTGAAATAGAATAACACCCGTACCTACTTGCCTCCACAAAAAAAGTTATGATTAATGTCATCTAGGTAACGAAACTGACAAATTACGAAAACGACAGTTTTTTCAAGATTTCCTGAAAACTACTGAAAGTACTGTCACCCGTACTTGCCTCCACAAAAAAATTGGTGATTATGTCATTTAGGTAACGAAACTGACAAATTACGAAAACGACAGTTTTTTCAAGATTTCCTGAAAACTACTGAAAGTACTGTCACCCGTACTTGCCTCCACAAAAAAATTGGTGATTATGTCATTTAGGTAACGAAACTGACAAATTACGAAAACGACAGTTTTTTCAAGATTTCCTGAAAACTACTGAACCGATTTCGAAATTTCAAAAACTGGGAATTTGGAACCAAATCCGATGTTATAAAGTTTAAATCATTTCAATCCTTCGAGTAATATAATTACATAAATAAACAAATATATGGGCATATGCGACGAATTAATAACCTCCTGCTTTTTAAAGTCGGTTAAAAATGGTTGTGCAGGTGTTTAATCTATGTTGTTGTGATTGCTATGATCTGCGTTATAAACTATGTACTAACTTATTTATCACTGTTACACTGTTATTTACAAACGACATAATTATTGAGTCAATCAATAACATATTGATAAGGATTGACCTTAGAGAAGGTAAGGTTACATTGGATTGACGCTCCATGGTGAAAACTTTGGTTTAATATTTCAACTAACTAGGAAGTTGACAGCGAAAACAACATAAAATTTTTCCTCGCTGTTGTGAGGTGAAGAATTTAGTGTTTCGCTCGGCAGCAAAATTTTTAGTGTCTTCTACCTTAGAAACCCTCGCTACGCTCAGGAAACAATCTGACGCTGACCGATTGCGCTGATATTTTGCATACAAGATCATATAACGCTGTATTGATTTTTTATATTCCCACGGGAACAGGAACCACTCGGGTAAGACCGCGAGCGGTCGCTAGTTAGACTATCAAATTCAAATTCAATATAATTTATTCAGTCTAGGCTGTTACAAGCACTTATGAACGTCAAAGAAGCTACGCCATTGGTTCACAAACCTACGGCGGGAGACCTTGTAACTGTTCTGTTTAAGATGGTACGACTTCCATACAAACAAACATTGCACATTAATTGGTTCATCAAACGTTAATAATTCATAAATACATGTGCAATTAACTCGTTTCAGTTATTTGTTTGCGCGAAATTATAAAAAATGTACTTTCATACCTGAGCTATATAAATGCGATTGGTCACACACACATACGTAGAATTATTGAATTTATAAGATATTAGTATATTCGTGTTTTATGTATGAAAGTACAATTTTTTTATTATATCGCGCAAACAACTAACTGAAACGAGTTAGTTGCGCATGTATTTACGAATTATTAAGGTATGATGAACCAATAATTGTGTAATGTTTGTTTGTATAGAAGTCGTACCACCTTAATTCGAAAATATCAAACGTTTGGTCAGAAAAAATACCTGTAAGTCCAAAGCGGGAAGGCTGGAGGAGAGGATGACATACTACCAGAAATGCTCAAAGATGAAGGCGAGCCGCTGCTCAAAAAGCTGGCAGACCTCTTTGTCAATTAATATTGAAAATTAAAACGGGTATTAAACGCGTAGAAACGTGATATGTTTTTCACCTACCTAATTTTCCCGACGTTTCGGCCAAGTTACTCTTTGTCAATTGCTTGATACAGGGAAAAATACCGAAGAACTGGGAAACAGTGGTAGTAATTCTACTGTTCAAGTAGGGGTATAAAGCTGACCTGAATAATTACTGTGACGGGGGCGTGCTGTTATGGAATTAAAACGATGTTTAACTCGATATTGTTTTTATATTCAGTAATTAAATTAGTATTTTAACAATTTTATCAATATTTAATTTGACAAGGCGACCGTCCCTATCTGGCTTCTCTTTTTTAATTTTATTATAAACGAAACCAGTCAGCAACGGCTGTGTAGCGGCCTCCTTGTAGTGCGGAGACATATACGATCTCCACACTACAGACCTTTTAGTCTGCTCTCGCAAACTTGCAAACTTTTCTCGAAAGTTATGACCAATCGTCTGAGTAGAAAACAGTACTTGTACCAACCTAGAAAGCAGGCTGAATTTAGACAGTGATACAGTACAGTAGACCACATTTTAACGAAAGTGTCGAAACTTGGGCCGTCTTGGAAGCACTACGAAATGCTAGACCATCGCTACACTTTTTGAATATTTTTTTGCACTTTCGGTTACAATTTGGTAATTTTGAAAAAGGTACCTTACGTAAAATTCCATTTTGAGTCTTGTTGCCAGTATCCAGAACAAGAATCTTCCAAGTTTAATATTTTTTTTAACCATGAATAGAATTAACAACTTTTTGTAGAACATGCCAAGTGCTCTGTATTTGTATCAGCCTAGCCTTAAATATGCCTTTGAGTTGTGTTCCAAAAATGACATTTTATTTGTGCTTACTCTGTTAAATTTAAATGTATGAAGGACCTGGGGGCTAATTGTCTAATTTTAAATCTATCGCAATCCCTTTCAATTCGTAATTTGAAAGTTACTACTTATTTGACATTTGAAATGTATTGTGATCGGGTCGCGTTTTAAAAGGTATGGAATATAGGAAATTGAACTGTCTAAGCAATATGACAGACGAAAATATCACAATCACAATACCTCTGAAAGGGATTGTGATAGATTTTAAATTAGACAATTAGGGGGCTGGGCCCGCGCGCAAGTGTCGTCGGCATCAACATCGACTTCATTTGACATATGGATGTGACATATTGCTCTTAGTCTTTGATAAGTTTTCATTTGTGTCAAAAAAAAGCAGCAATGTGTCACATCCATCTGTCAAATGAAGCAGATTTCGATGCCGACGTCACTTACGCGGTACGGCCCCTGGGGCCCGTACCGCGCAAGTGGCATCGGCATCGCAATCGGCTTCATTTGACAGATGGAGTAATATATTGCTCTAAGTCTTTGATAGTTTTCATTTGTGTCAAAAAGAAGCAGCAATGTGTCACATCCATCTGTCAAATGAAGCCGATTTCGATGCCGACGTCACTTACGCGGTACGGGCCCTGTTTGTTTGCGATTTCAGTGTTCCTTAATTACACAAAAAACGTTTGTTTTTAGGGTTCCGAACCTCTAAAGAAAAAAAGGAACCCTTATAGGATCACTTTGTTGTCCGTCTGTCCGATCGTCTGTCTTCGTTTATCTCGAGATCGTATGAAGGTTGAAATCGAGTTGAAATTAAAACCACATGTTCAGGTCTACAGTCTGTTGAAAGGGTAAAAAAATCAAACTACAACACTATAAATTAACGCAAAAAAGATAGGACCGTTTATGTCGCAAAAATCGTAGATTTCGACACTCTCAAGGGAATCAAAATTCATAGGGTACCTCCCATTGACCTACATAAAACTATTGGCAAGTAATATCGTCTTTTATTGAATGATTTATAATACTATGTACCTAACCTACGAATTTTTGTACAAAAATCCACAGCTCATTATTGTAACTGAACAAAACTTTAACACTACACATAAGTACCTACAGCAAATAACAGGTTTTGCAAATATTAACTAAATATAATTATAGGTACGAGGAGACGCACACGACATTATAAAGAGAGTTGAAACAAATAAAAGTTATACTAAATGATGTTTTCTAAAATCTTCACTATCCTAATAAGCGTTGAAAATCGTGAATGATACTTTTCGTTTGTTTCAAAACTTTGTATTTTTCCTGTATAATACATGTAATTTTCGGACAAAACAAATTTGATGTTCTTCTGAAAAATACAATCATACACGTACAATACATGTTTTATATTGTATATTAGAGAAAAAATATTGCTTATTTAATTATTTACGCCAGGCCTGCGATTGTTGAGTTTAAGCAACTTTCGCAATGGTCGGTCACAGGATGGGGAACCAAAACTTTACTTTCTCGAGCTCCTCCGTGCTTAGAAAAGCACGTTAAGCCGTTGTTCCTGGCTGCATTTGCAGCCGTCAAACTCACCATTGGGCCGGTGTGGTAGGTGATGGCTCATTCTCCTAATTCATCAATAAGGAAGGCGAGTGCCCCAGCCAGAAGTGGGGACATTAAAAATGGCTGATGACGAAAGTAAAAACCGTCCACTCCGAAACTCTTTAAAAATCTCATAACCAGCTCGAAAATTTAATTTCGCAATTATAACGTATACTTATAATCCAGCCAGCCCATTAACAACACGAACGATTAAATGATATAAGATATAAGCGCCATAGGTACTCAAAATCTATACAGGGTGTTAAAAGACCCATACCGAAGCCGTGATATATGCGTAGTGTACATCAAACTAAATTAGATTATGTAAAAATATTTGCTGGGAAACGACTTTTATTTTTAGTAAAAAAAATAATGGGTTTTATTTTTTACATGCAATGGAACAGGTGCAACAACGTTTTCGTGTGTCTATAAAGTACAAGTAGTTGACTAGGGCCCCGTATCATTGAGTGGTTTTGATATTCATTGCGGTTTTCGTTACTTTAAAAGATAATCTTTAGAAAAAAAATATGATTTTAATGCTTAATAACTCCTTAACTATAAGTTTCCCAGGTTTGGCTCCATACAAGAAAATGATAGTCACGATGGGGAGAATACGTGGTTTTAGTTTTCGTTATGGGTCTTTTAACACCCTGTATAAATTTACCCTCAAGATTGCATTTTATTCTAACATTGTAATAAAATACAGCGTAAAGTACTTGTAAAAAACGTAAACTTGCGAAACATTCCGGAGATCCGCAAGGAAAGATTCTGTATTTTATTGAAAAACCGTGTAGGGTATTTGAAAGATACATGTATTTTACGTAATTTTCAACGCTAATCCTGATCCTAACTAATATTATAAATGCGAAAGTGTGTTTGTTTGTCCTTCCTTCACGCCTCCTAATCAACAAATCAGCCTCGTTTTTGGAATAGAGTTAAAAAGGACGAAGAGTGACATATATAGGCTACTTATTATCCAGATATTTCCACGGGAAGGGAACAATGAATGAATGAATGAACGAATGAATGAATGAATACACACATGAGACAATTACAATTTTATAGCAAAAAAATAAAAAACTAACTTAAATCAAAAGGTGTACAGTTTCATTGTCTGAAGTGGATGTCAATTCAGCATTTTGCCGGACCCAAAGAGCCTAGCGCTGATTTTCAATTGACCCCTGGACATTCTTTTTTGACAAAAGGATGCCAAATATGCCGAGCGATATGCAATATGCAATGCGAGTGAAACCGCGAGCGAAAGCTAGTAATTAATAATGAAGTAGTAATAAATAATAAATAAATAAATAATTGCATACAAACACACCAATTATCTAGCCCACGTTAAGTTTCATTAAGAACTTGTGTTATGGATACTAGATAGCGGATACTTATATACTTTTTTTTGTAAAAACATACATAATATACATATTAGACACCCAGAGCAAGACAAATAGACATGTTCATGCACACAAATATTTGTCTTGTCCGGGGATCGAACCCGGGACCTCTGGCGCAGAAGGCGGGCTTAGTACCCCTGCGCCGGACAGGTCGTCAGTAGTAAGTAATTACATCCTCCTACAAACTTAGTAACTTTGTGTCTCTAAAAATATTCTTCTCTCTCTACGTATAAAAATGGTCCTAACAAAGTTCAAAATAAACGAACCCAGGATCCGGTAAGTCTGACCTCATAATTTATTAAAATTGCACTCGACCACCGCACCGTTTGGGGACGCGGTCTTTTTTTATTGAATTTTTTTGTCCTAATTTATTTTGGCTGAGTTACGCATATTAACTTTTGTCATAAAGCAATTTACTTTAAGCACGCTTAATGTTTGGCTAAATTCAGACAGACTGAATGTCTGAGTCTAAAAGTCTGAGTGTCTTTTTTTACACGTCTAAATTCAGAGACTTTTTCATTTAGTGCACTGAATTCAGTCAAATGTATAGCAGATTAAATCGTAATAAAATAAGGCTTTGATAGAGTTTTTCGCACAATATAATTTGACCTAATTTTTTTAGCATAATTTTGTTTTGTATAATGTAATGTACTTGTAAATGTATTGTACTTTATTTATAATGTAGTTTTATCTGTACTAATATTATAAAGAGGAAAGATTTGATTGTTTGTTTGTTTTGATTGAATAGGCTTCAAAGCTATTGAACGGATTTGGATGAAACTTGGTACACAGATAGTAGATACCCTGGTTATGAACATAGGATACTTTTTATCCCGATATTCCCACGGGAACGGGAACCACGTGAGTGAAACCGCGAGCGGCCGCTAGACCTTTATTTTTGAGAAGTAATTTGTTTGTAAGAAGAAATCTTTGCAACTGCCTGACCTATTTTGAAATTTATTCTTAACGATATATAGGCAGTTGAACTTAAAGTATTTTCCCAAAACGACAAACGCATTAATTTTCGCATTTTTCAATGCTATTTTTATACTTATGATGATAAATTTTAAATAGAAATATTTGAAAAAAACAACTCGACTACAAGTGAATTCTAAGATGGGACTCGAACCGACGACCTTTGGAAATCCGGTCCAATGCTCCAACCACTGAGCTACCGAGACTTAAGCTAAGTCTAATCCGTCCAATTCTCTAACCACTGAGCTACCGAGACTTAAGCTTAGAGCAAGGTTAGAGAATTGGACGGATTAGACTTAGCTTAAGTCTCAGTAGCTCAGTGGTTAGAGCATTGGACCGGATTTCCAAAGTTCATGGGTTCGAGTCCCATCTGAGAATTCACTTGTGGCCGAGTTGTTTTTTCCAATATTTTTCTATTTAAAATTTATCATAAGAACTTTTTTACTTTAAAAATTACTTCTTTTGGAGTCTGGCTAATGAAAGAAGTTTTTCTGATCTTTCATTCATCATCATCATCAGCCTGTGGACGTCCACTACTACTCCTAGCTCACGCCTATTGTGGTGTTCATACGAGGATATTAGCTTCTGCTACCACGCTGGCCAGACGGATTGGTAGAGGGTTTGTTTCAAGTTGTTCAACTTTCATTATGGCAACAATTTCACATAACAAAAATCAATGTCACGTGGTGACAGTGACTTTTTCACTTGCAATTTTATTGCCATGTACAGATTTTTCTAAATTTCCCACTTATTTTCATTCTACTTTCATTAGCACGACTACCACCGCGCTACCGAGCTCCACAGATTACTTAATAACTAATAACGTCAGAGCGAATGAATAAAAAAAACAAACGACTATTACAAGGCTTCTCTTTCGCCATTTAGACGTTAAGATAATACGTCAAGGAATCACAATTTAATATTTATGATCAGTTATTTGATTGGTTCTTGGCTGTATGCCAATTATCCATTTGCTTCTCGGATTAAAAAAAAAACTGACTGGAGATTTGCGCGCCAAATGTATTGATGGTTTCATACATAAATAAATAATGTTAAAACTAATTATAAATTGTATTGTATTATGAACTAGCGACGTGGTTCCCGTCCCCAAGGGAAGATTGGGATAATGTATCACTGTAAAGTTTTATCTAAACCGGTTCAGTAGTTTCTGCGTAGGGTTGCCAGATTTTACGGGTTACCCCGTTTTTCGGGCATTGATAATACAAAAACCCGTAATTGCGAAAATAAAATATATGGTAAATAAAGCTCTAAGTATAAAAGGGAAAAATATCTTCTTAAAAACACTACTGTTTTAAATGTCTCCCGTAAAAAATCAAAAACACGTATTTTAGACGTTGGTAGCCCTTAAGTAAGGAAGAGGAAGGTGGCAACCATATTTCTTTGAACTTTCGCATTAGTAGGACTAGAATTTTCGGGTTTTTCTAAACTCGCGACCTAAGTAAACTCGGCACCTTTTGAAAAGTTCCGTACATTGAATTTGTGTTAGTAAATTCGTCATAGGTCACAAAGGAAATTTATTTTTAAAATGCTAGTAGCGAGATAACAAATTATTTTTTGCCGTTTTTTTTATGACGAATTAACTACGATCGCGAGTTTACAATAACCCGAATTTTCCGCCTGCGACTTCATCCGCGTGGAATTATAAAAACAATGCCGAATGATAAAAAAACTTTTCTACAAACCTTGCCCTGATCCTGACTCTTGAAGTCCTGCATGCGTAGCATGAGCACCTCGACAAAGCTCTCTAGACACTTTTCTCGCGCGAGCGTATTGTCTGTCACGCTCACACTGTACTGATATAAGCGGGACAGACATCGCGAGATAAGCGTCGACAGCGAGTCGCGGTGCGCATGCTACCCTGGCAGGACAGATATCGTGAGATAAGCGTCGACAGCGAGTCGCGGTGCGCATGCTACCCTGGCAGGACAGATATCGTGAGATAAGCGTCGACAGCGAGTCGCGGTGCGCATGCTACCCTGGCAGGACAGATATCGCGAGATAAGCGTCGACAGCGAGTCGCGGTGCGCATGCTACCCTGGCAGGACAGATATCGCAAAATAAGCGTCGACAGCGAGTCGCGGTGCGCATGCTACCCTGGCAGGACAGATATCGCGAGATAAGCGTCGACAGCGAGTCGCGGTGCGCATGCTACCCTGGCAGGACAGATATCGCGAGATAAGCGTCGACAGCGAGTCGCGGTGCGCATGCTACCCTGGCAGGACAGATATCGCGAGATAAGCGTCGACAGCGAGTCGCGGTGCGCATGCTACTCTGGCAGAACAGATATCGCGAGATAAGCGTCGACAGCGAGTCGCGGTGCGCATGCTACCCTGGCAGGACAGATATCGCAAGATAAGCGTCGACAGCGAGTTGCGGTGCGCATGCTACGCTGGCTGACAATAACGAACACAACAAGACTAATTGGCCAAGTGCGTGTCGGGCCAAGCGCAGTACAGTCAGGGAACTTCCCGGTAGACCAGTAAAGTTTGTAGGGACCTTTATTTAATTAAAAACATTTTATAAAAAAAATTCAAACCGACTTCAAAAAGTAAAAAATAAAACTTTTGGAGTAGGTGCCAGCCAGGGCATTC
Organism: Chrysoteuchia culmella; assembly: GCA_910589605.1. Classification (NCBI taxonomy): domain Eukaryota; kingdom Metazoa; phylum Arthropoda; class Insecta; order Lepidoptera; family Crambidae; genus Chrysoteuchia; species Chrysoteuchia culmella. The sequence continues at coordinate 4,162,424 of OU342669.1, forward strand.
TACATTGCATTTCTATTAACTATATATTTTTTTGGCCTTAGCTAGCTAGCACCGACTCCAAAAGTTTTATTTTTTACTTTTTGAAGACGGTTAGAACTTTTTTTATAAAATGTTTTTATTTCAGATTTTTTAGTTACATGTGCCGTTACTTACACTAAAAATCAGCCTACACAACAATGTCATCTAGGTAAACGACTACTTGCCAAAAGGTGATTGATATTTTTCAAGATTATGAAAAAACTACTAGCCAGATCTTCGTAAAAATTATATGGGACCACACATAAACCATTTTCTTTCAGATAAAAAAAGAATTATAAAAATCTGTTAACAACTGGCGAAGTTATGGTAGAACATACATAAAAAAAAATAAAAAAAAATACAGTCGAATTGAGAACCTCCTCCTTTTTTGAAGTCGGTTAAAAAAGTAATAGATATATATAGACAACGTTAATATCACAAATAGTAGAACATTAACAGGTATTTCATTTCAATAATAAAAAACTATTTCTTTCACATAAGTACTTTACAAGAGAAATGTTTTCAATAAAACTCTACTGGTCAATCGGGAAGTTCCCTGATTGTACCTATACAGTTCCGTAGTTAGCCTTTACAATAGTTTTGAACGGTTATATCTATACTAATATTATAAAGCTGAAGAGTTTGTTTGTTCGAACGCGCTAATCTCAGGAACTACTGGACCGATTTAGAAAATTCTTAGACCAATAGAAAGCTACATTTCTCCCGAATGACATAGGCTATATTTTATCCCGATATTGCCATGGGAACGGGCACCAGGCGGGTAAAACCGCGAAGATCCGCTAGTGTATGATAAATATTAAACAAGAAAATATACTAGAAAAAAGAAACTCGTCCCGTCAGGGCGACATGTGGCTTAATATTTATCACCAAAAAATAGCATTGTAAAATGCAAAGTTTAAAAGTTATAATTGGTTATAATATGTATATGGAATTGTTCTTTTTTTGATACTACTAACGACTATATATATATCTTAATATTCTATGGAATTTGTACTTACCTTTGACAACTTTTCAATTTCTTTTTTGAGATACCTATTCTACTTTACTCGATCACCTGTAAAGTCTCTCTAGCTGTGATAGTTTTCGTTTTAACTTTATTATATGTACTACTGTTCTGCTGGCCTACCGCCATCTCTTAGCGCAATATTGTTTTCTGTCAAACATTATCGGCGCATTATTTTTATATGTCACTTCGTACCGCGAACCTCATAGAACAAAATATTTTTTTAACGGAAGTTTTGTGTGAAGTGTGTCAAAATATGACAAATTCAATTCGTTCGTTGGCAGGAACAATGAATAAAGATGTACATAGATCTGAGATAGTTCGCGGTACGAATTCAAACATTATTTAAACAAAAGAAAAACAAAAGGAAAACAAAACGTTCTTAAATGGCGGTAGGCCCCCTAGGCCTTTATTCACTATGACGATTCATTGTTTTAAAACCACGCCAATATCGTACTTAGTTCCGACATTTTCAAAATTCCTATTCTCAATGATTTGAATGAAACCGTGTGATATGTGCCGTGTGGTGACGGCGTAGGAATACAAGTGTCACCACTCCCTTACATGCCTGGGATGTAGTAAAGGTCGACTAAGAGGCTCGACGCATTGAACACCTATGCGAGAGAAGGAAAACTTGAAACAAACCCTCTACCAACCCGTCTGGCCAGCGTGGTAGCTGTAGGCTAATAGCCTCCTATGAACGCCACAATAGGTGTGAGCTAGGAGAGGCCTATGTCTAGCAGTGGACGTTCACAGGCTGATGATGTGATGTGTGTGTGTGTGATATGAACGTGACTTGTGCGCGGTTTGAACTGTAAAAAATCCCACGTTTGAGGAACGCGTGGAATCTTCCTGAAGGCAATCGTCCTGAAGGCAAAATAAGCCGTTGGTCACGAAATCTTCGATTTTAGAAAATAAGGGGTTGCGCCCTCTTAATTAATTTTGTGATAATATTATTTTTTGCAATACAGCATGGACCGAAATATTTCATTCCTGTGTTTTTATGTCCATGGCTGTGTTACGGTTTAGTCGCCTTGAATCAACGAAATCTTTAATCATACATCCTGTATACCGCATATAATCGATGTTTAACCCACAAACGCTGTTGTTTCACCGGTCGTAACAAACTTACGTTTAGAATGATCTTAGGGCTACTGACATTTCCTTATAAACACAAAGGTATTGACAGATAGCAAACAAGCTATCCGACCACAGACCTATATCGAGATAGACGAAAAGAGCGCTTCAAACTGTATGAGAACCTAGCGTGTCGAATTAACCAACGATGACGTCTTGAGCGAGATTTCCTCGTCCATCTGTTATTGACGAGCTCTTGCAAGAAAGCACTGCACAATTAACCATTTTCGTTTCTGAGTTGCGCGTGTTTTCACGGCAATCGTCTCAAGCGGACTGACTTAGGTCGGACAAAACTTTTTACACGCAAGGTAGGCAAAAAAAAAATGCTAAGTATTTAATAGTTTCGATGACCATTTGTGTTCTTCATCATCAATAGGAAGCATAAGCATGAGTTACTATAGAAAACACCGAAATCGCTATAGGAGTGCCTATAATATTTGAAGAGTTCCCTGGATTTCTCCAGGATCCCATCGTCAGATCCTGACATTATGACAATGGGATCACATGAGAAGTATACCCTTTCGAACAAAAAAAGAATTAATTACTCAAATTGGTCCAGCCGTCTTCGAGTAATTGAGTAAAATACATAAAAAAAAGATTCCGTTGAATTGAGAACCTCCACCTTTTTTTGTAGTCGGTTAAAAAGAAAAACATCATTCTTTGTTTCTATGGTGACAGCCCTGGTGCGTTGCATCACTTTACGATTATGCACATAAACCAAAGAGATCGGTTGTAAATCAGGCACAGTTTATAGTTATCGTATTGTAACTAAAATCGGTTAATAGATCGAATATAAACTCGATTGTTTACTAAAACGAAAATAGGGTTGGCAACATTCGAACTAGCTTTTATTCTAAGCACATCAAGTTTACTCGCGCACTCATCATTGAAATGTGACTAACCAGCGACCTACTTAGCTGTGTAGTGTCAGCGACTAAGGGACTTAGCCTTCAGGAGACGGGCAGCAGCGTCTGCTACAAACTTGGCCATACTGCGATCGCCAACCCGCCTGCCAAACGTGGCGATTATGGCAAACCCCCCTTTTGGGGGAGGCCTATACCCAGCAGTACGTGTTATGTGGCTGAGACGACTAACTAGCGACCGTCCGCGGTTTCACCCGCATTGTTCCCGTTCCCGTGGGAATATCGGGATAAAAAATAGCCTTTGTTACTCTCCGTCCTTTCAACTAACTCTATGCCAAAAACCAAGAGCTCTATTTTTGATTCACTCGTCTCGAGGATTCTTCTGATTTTCGTGCGACGTTTGAGTTTCCGTATTCCGTAAAAGCGACCTTGCATGTATATACTTAACTTCGCTTTTCGCCTGTCGTACCGCCTCCCAACGCGAGCGCGCGAGGGGCAAAGCGAAAAGCGTGCTATGTCAACGGTTGCAAGGTCCCTAATCGCCTGATCGCTTCCTCGTTCGCCTCGCCACTCGCGCGACGAGTGATTCAAAAATAGAGGTCCAACTCGATTGGTTGCTTAGTTAGGGCGTGAAGGAAGGACAAACAAACACACTTTTGCATTTATAATATTAGTTAGGATTAGGGTGTCAACTTGAGGAGCCCGTGGCGCAGTGGTTCGCGCGCTCGGCCTTCGATTGTTGAGGTTAAGCGGCTTTCGCAATGGTCGGTCACGGGATGGGTGACCAAAAATTTACTATCTCGAGCTCCTCCATGCTTCGGAAGGCACGTTAAGCCGTTGGTCCCGGCTGCGTTTGCAGTCGTTGAAACACACCAATCCGCATTGGTCCCGCGTGTTGGCTCATGGCCCGTTCTCCTTATCCATCCATAAGGAAGGCCAGTGCCCCAGTGGCGACATTAAAAAAATATGGCTGATGACGACGATAAAAGTGTCAACCCGTGACCACGGCAACTGAAAAGGTGCTATAATATATTCTGAGCCGAAATGTCGGGAAACCAAAGAACCCTAAAAAAAACACCCAGAATATACTAACTACCAAATATAATCATGTACGGGTAAATACAAGGTGTTAGAAGACCCATAACGAAAACGAAAACCACGTATTCTCCCCATCCCTACTATCATTTTCTTGTATGGGGCCAAACTTGGGAACTTGATAGTTAAGAAGTTATTGAGGATCAAAGTCAATATTTATTTCTTATCGTTTTTTGCGTGTAAAAATAACACCAATTTTTTGGAAAAGAAAAATATTAGTCGATTCCCAGCAATTATTTTAATAACATATTTGCTCGTAAAGGGTCTCTTATTACACCAATTTCAATATCGTACAATAGCGTACTTGTGCGTTTTTGTAATGTAAAACGCACGGTTTATCAAGATGCTCTGTCAAAAACGAACGGTACTTAAAAGAGGTCAACATTTTATGAACAAAATTAACTTTGGGAGATAAAATATAATAAATAAATATTTAATTCTTGAATTTAATAAATGTTGACAATAAATTACAACCTGTAACTGTAACAAAACACAAAAAAAAAATATTTGTTTAAGAAAGTCCAAGTTTTATTTATTTTTGTTTATGTATTTATTTATGTATAACATAATGTACTATTACATATTCTTATTTAGTTTGTTGTACACTACGCATACATTATTATAGCTTTGGTATGGGTCTTTTAACACTCTGTATGTGCACTTAAATCCGTAAAAGTTATGATAAATTTTAAATAGAAAAATATTGGAAAAAACAACTCGGCCACAAGTGAATTCTCAGATGGAACTCGAACCCACGACCTTTATAAATCCGGCCCAATGCTCTAACCACTGAGCTACCGACCACCATCGACATTCTCCAATACTTTTATATTTTTAATACGCTGTAAAAGTTAGTCTGTAACAGTTGTTTAATTTTAACTTTTATTCTATCAAAATTAGTAGTGACCGCTTGCGCCCACAAATTACATAGTAATGTACAAGTAGTATCAGCGGCCTTTATCGCAACTAGTAGCTCGATAACGTTAGAGCTATTTATCTTGGCAACAGCAACGCAACAGCAGAAACTGCGCGATAATTGCTTTACGTCACGTGTCAACAGTGCGGCCTCTACCGAACAAACGATGAACTACAATATGCATTCATTTAGTTCCTGTAATTGCTTCAAAATTGTTTTTGTCGCTAGCGTTATAGCAACACGAGGCGTTTCACTCTCGCACCTAGGTAGGAGCGCGAGAGAGTGAGACGCCGCTATACGAACCATCAGCAAGCGATTAGCCAGCAAATCACATACGTGATACCATTTTTATTCCGTACCGCAGCGATCCGCAGCGATCGCGCGATATCTGCGCGGTAATTGGTAATTTATAGGTAATAGCCCCCGCGGGTCACTCTTCCGCTCACATCTTTAGCAGGGTAAGTATGACAGCATCATGTCATATTATATCGCCTGATATGCTAGGGGAGCTGGAGCTCTACTTTTGAATCGCTCGTATGACTTAAGTCACACGCATGCGACTTAAGTCACGCGTCGCGCGCTAGTTTCGCTCGACTGGGTGGAATAAGTGTCCTCACCCACTCGTTGCAGTCGAACGAAACAAGCGTGCGACGCGTGACTTAAGTCGATTTCGTGTGACGTAAGTCATACGAGCGATAGAGCTCCAGAGCCCTTAGTACGAGTTGACATTTACTGTCAACGTTTTCGACAACTCTCGGATGCTCTACTCATGTCGGTAAAGCAGTCTATCGATATGAAAGTGACAAAGCGATAGTTTTCAAAAACGATTACAGTTTTCCAAACTACAAGGGTGTTTTGATAAAATATGCAATGGCTCTATTTATTTGCTCTCCAGTGTAGATTAAATATGAATTTGTAAGGAATCTCTGTTCAACTAAAGCAAACAATAATCTTTTAGTACTACGACCCATAAATTTAGCATAACAACCGATTTTACTGCAAAACAAGGAAAAATCTTTGTGTTATATTTCTCGGTTTGTCAACAAGTAACAATGATTCATAGGGGAAAAATAATACAGAAATAACCAGATGGAAAACTGAAAATCGATTGTATTAGTATTGACTTATACGACTAAAGTGCTACCTAACATTTATGACAACGATATGACGTAGTGGTAATAATCGTGCTTACTGAACCAGGGATCGTCGGTTCAAAATTATGTCTTTTATTTAGCCTTGACTGTAACAAGCACTTGTCAATGTCAAAGAAGCTACGCCATCGGTCCCAATCCTATTGCTTTGACCCTGTAATGACAACCGTCACAAAACTTAATAATAAATGGCCGTTTTAGGTTTTTTATTTTTTTCTTGTTTATTTATTTATGGTTTGATCCTAAGGGTGACCAACGTGTGTGCTAATTTTACAGTTCACGTGATATAAAATTACAGTATTTAAGGAAAAAATACGGGAATTTAAGGAAAAATTTAATATTCTTATTATATTTGTTTTTTGACCATCTACACTACAGGGTCTTAAAAGACCCATACCAAAGCCGTAATATATGCGTAGTGTTAATCAAACTTAATAAGAATTTGTAAAAATAATGACCTTTATTTTTCTTTAAAAAGAAATGTCTTTTATTTTAACACGCATAAAACGCGTGCAACAACGTGTGCGTGTGTCTAGAGGGTTCGAGTAGGCGACCGGGATCCAGTTTCTTTGATTGGTATTGCTATTCATTGCTGTTGTGAACTATAAACGATAATCTTTAACCTGTGTGAACTTGGCACCCGACTTTGGAAAAACTACTTTTTCTTTGTGTTTTTTTAAAGATTTCGATAAGTAGTGGATAGTAGTGAAACAATTTTCGTTAGTAGTAATATAAAAAAAATATATAACGACATAAAAAAAATTTGTCCCCCGAAATTTGAATTTGATCATCAATAACTTCTTAACTATCAGTTTCCCAGATTTAGCCCCATACAAGAAAACGATAGTAACGCTAGGGATAATACGTGGTTTTTGTTTTCGTTATGGGTCTTTTAACACCCTGTATGGTCCTGTATTGTTTTTATTAAAATACGGGGGGGCTACCGGCTAAAAAATATGGATATGGATATGGGCTTCATCTGTCATTTAAATTCCTTATTTTGATAGATTTTTGCTTCTTTGTTTTGTTGAACGTTGCTATCTAGCTATTGTTAAACCTGACGTCACTAAACGGGGATCTGATAGCGGCAATTTTTTTTACAATATTGACTTAAAGTTCCGCAAAACGTATGATGTTCATAGCCATAAAGTTACGCGGTAGCCCCCCAGGTCAGGGTCAAAACGACAGGTTGAAAAACAGTACGTCCTGTAAAATCAAGACTGGTGGTCCTATCGATCTCCACGTACACCCAGAGTCCATTGGCTCTATTTTTGATTCACTCGTCTCGAGGATTCTACTGATTTTCGTGCTACGTTTGAGTTTCCGTATTCCGTAAAAGCGACCTTGCACGTATATACATAGCTTAGCTTTTCGCCTGTAGTAGTGCCTCCCAACACGAGCGCGCGAGGGGCAAATCGAAAAGCGTGCTATGTCTACGCCTGCAAGGTCGCTAATCGCCTGATCGCCTCCTCGTTCTCCTTGCCACTCGCGCGACGAGTGATTAAAAAATAGAGGTCCGACAGAGGACAAACAAGATACTGTTTTAATATAATTGCAACTAAGACGGTTCAGTTACTTCAATGGGGAAGAAAACGTAAAGCTGTTTGTAGATGGCGTTTTATAAATAAATCTAGCGGCCGCTCACGGTTTCACGCGCATGGTTCCCGTTCCCGTGGGAATATCGGGATAAAAACTATCCAATGTTCATAACCAGGCTAACTTCTATCTGTGTACAAAATTTCATTCAAATCCGTTTATTAGTTTCAATGCAAACAAACAAACAATCAAATCTTTCCTCTTTATGATATTAGTATAGATAAATATACCACACCAATTATCTAGCCCACGGTAAGTTTTATAAGAACTTGTGGTATTAGATAACGGACAAACATACCTGTATACTTTTTTTGTAAATACATACATAAGAAACATATTAAACACCCAGACCAAGTAAATAGAGATGTCTGTGCACACAAATATTTGTCGGGTCCGGGGATCGAACCCGAGACCCTCTGCTTAGAAGGCAGACTACGTACCTCTACCAGACAGGTCGTCAAATATTGCAATCTGTCATTTATTTAAAAGAAAATGCATTTTCTATCTTTTTGTTAAAAGTTTTGTCCTTTTGGGAAGTGGTCTTTTTGGAATTGCGTTTTGGGAATTGTCCTTTTGGAAAATTGTCCTGTTGGGGATTTGTCCTTTTGGGAAGTTGTCCTTCTGGGTCAAAAGGATTGAAAGCCCGTAAATATAATTTGAAAAAATATTTCATTATATGGAATGTTGCAATTCCAAATTTGACATGAAAAGAAAAATGATAGTGGCGGGACGCGACATATTAACATAGTGCGGATATTAATATAACGTGCGCTCCTTAGTGGGAATAGTATAAAACTGGTAAGATTAAAAATGTATTGTCTATGAAGGTTTGTTGCCGTTACAGATACTTGTTTGTATCTCGATATTCATACAGAAATAGGAACCACGCGGGTAAATCCGCGGGCGGCCACCCAGTTTACTGAAAAACCCAATAGGCTTCTTTCTAGTAAATTAATTTGAAGCCACACTTGACCGAATTCACGTCGACAATCTTCCTTTGCGTAATTTATTCGACTCTATCTACACGACAAATTTAATTAAACATGAAGTACCAACTGGACCCTCAATTCTATCTCATCTATATTACGATAGTTGTTTTGAGTTACGAAACATAAACTTCCTCCATTTATTTATTAAAAATATAAGGTGTTAATTTATCAAGTGCCGATCGAGCAGAGGCTGCTCAGGGCAATGATATATTATAACACAATTTATACAAAAAAAAAACAAATTATTTCAACTTATTATAACTTATTAATTTTGCAGTTTTCAATGCTATTTTATGTGATAAATATTAAACAGGAAAATATACTAGAAAAAAGCAACTTGTCTCATGTCATCTCGTCAGGGCGATATGAGTTGAGACAAGTTGCTTTGTTCTAGTATATTTTCCAGTTTATATTTATTTCAAGTTTTATTTTTTAAGCATTACAGCAGATATCTATTGAACATTCAGAATAAGCAAAACCAAACGTAAAACAATTATTTTTTTGTTAAATTGTGTGTCTGTGATATTTTCATATTTTTTTTAAACAAAAAATGGGTGATTTACCTATTTCAGTCGGCGCGGCGGTTGAAATCAGAAAATTGAAAAATTCAAAGTTACAGTTCCCCCAACATCTTAATGAGTGTGAGTGTATGTATGAATAGAGGTCGTTTGACGGTTGATAATATTTGGCAGTCGTTTGAGATTCATAAGCTTTTGTACTTTTGATCCCAAATCAAATCAAAATTAACGTATTTAATCCACCAGCTGTTTACCAGCGTAATTGCAATCGCACACAGGTGGCGAGAAAGGGCAACGACCGTACGTTACAAAAATAGGATTGTATTTGGTTTAAAGATTGTACAGTCAACAGCACGTGCAAACGTTTGTGTCGTTTTTGTTCTCGTTGTGAACTGTCCTTGTAATTATAGCATAGTTATGTATTTTTATAGTGTAAAATCTTTTAAGCTAATTAAGTATTTTGTTGTTATTTGTTTTTTACCTTGGTGTTTTTTTATTTTTTGTCTCCGTATCGGATTGTCAAACCGGTCACGACGGAAGATCAGCGCTGGTCGTAGACCACGCATTATGCTGAGTCGTGACCGATTTGAGACAAATTTCTTTGTTTTTATTTTTAAGTATGTTTTTGTGGCGTGTTATTTGATTTGTCTTAAATAAATTAATTTTTCTTTCTTTCTTTCTTTCAATGAGCACGAGCAACGCCTTCGCCCTTGCTATACGAAAACCACTATTTACGAGCGACCAAAATAATCTTAATATTATTTTTTTTATGAACGAGGGGAAAATTCTTAGCCTTCATCATACCAACTATGGGATTGCGTAAACTAATCGTATTCATATTGTAAATTTTAAATAGAAAAATATTGAAAAAAATTAACTCGGCCACAAGTGAATTCTTAGACGGGAATCGAACCCGCGACCTTTGGAAATCCGGTCCAATGCTCTAACCGCTGAGCTACCGAGACTTGCGAACCACCGTCGAAATTCTCCAATACTTTTATATTTTTGATACGCTGTAGGCCAGCGTTGTTACATCAATGCTAGGAATATCCTTGCATTCGAAAGAAACATCATTTCAGGTGTTTAACGATCGATTACGATGCAACTGCCAATAATTTATGATTTTGTAATTCCCGTCTGAGAATTCACTTGTGGCCGAGTTAATTTTTTCCAATATTTGACATTTGACAGTTCATATTGTATGTCATTAGTGTCAAATTCCATATAAATTGCAGCGGATCGAATACGATATGAAAAGTCAAATTAATACGATTGACTTTACGCAAACGCACCCCTGATGTGAAGTATTGATGAGGCTGAAGATGAAAGCGCGCCTCTCCAGGAATCTTCAATCACTGGCCATCTTATCTCGAACCGCCGGAATACAACTATGCTGAAAACATTATTGTTAAGGCGTCAGACTTAAATAAGATGGTGGTAGATAGCCAAGCGGACTTACAAATTACTTGAAAATCTGGTGCAGTGCTCTTGATGCTTAATGCTCAAGACTATTGAAGCGGATTTCCGAAGGTCGTGGGTTCGAGTCCCATCTGAGAATTCACTTGTGGCCGAGTTGATTTTTTCCTATATTTGTCTATTTAAAATTTATCATTAGTATAAAAATTGCATTGAAAAATGCAAAAAATCAAAAATCATAAATCTCCTTCTTTTTTAAGTCAGTTAAAATTGAGGACTTGGGACATGATTTTTGATAGAGGGTTGAATGGGTGGAATCATGTGGATGAGGGTCGAATCTTGGTTCAGCTAGGTCTTGGTCATACTAGATCCAATATATCATTATTGAAGTTAAGTAAGGTTTCAAGACCAATGTCACAATTTTCACGTAGAATGCTGAACACAAGCATGAATCATGGTTTATTCTTGCTATCTTCAATAAATGTCTAGGAGAAAAGAGGATATGAAATTCTTTCGGCGGGGGTACAAGGAAAAAAGTATTTCAAACAAAAATAAAACAGCTTTTACGGATTTAGAAGTGCACTATATCAGGTGTTAATTTATCAAGTGCCGATCAAGCAGGGGCTGCTCAAGTAATTTTTTTTTTTAAATTTAACACAATTTATACAAAAAAAGTTTTTTCAAATTTTAGAATTTATTTTAACTTTCATATTTTATTAAGCATTAGATACCTATTGAATATTCAGCATAAGCAAAACCAAACGTAAATTGAAATTAGTTTTAAGTAAGTAACCAAAGAAATGAGTGATCCACAAAGATGTGGGTTTTGAGTCGGCGGCCAAATCAGAAAATTTAAAAAAATAGAAAAAAAAAGATTTTTTTTGTCAAGTTATGTTCTCTATTGTTGACCCCCTGCTCGATCGGCACTTGATAAATTAACACTTTATACATTTCACCGTTAAAACATTACTCTTGGATTTTGGTGTTATATATATCGTTTCTTTTTAGGGTTTTTCGACGATTCCATACGTTTCCAGGAGTGGTTGTCGTGGGTGAAAGTAATTTGATTAAAACTCTAAAGTTCACTTCCAAATCCGTAAGTTGTTTTATTTCAATGAGCAACCTTGCTATTCTGAAAATGGTAAATCACTTCGAAAATCATCTCACCTGACATTATTTTGATGTAAAAAGGATGAAAGATAATATGTAAAGAGTAAAAAAGGACTAATAGAATACTTTTACATTTTTAAAGTTTTTAAATCATGTTCGACCTCCTTAAAAATATTTACTATTCTAGATAGAATGAAGTATAGATAGATATCTATCCTTCGTCCTATCTATCATGTGCTTATCAAATGAAAATGTTAAATTAAATTAATTTTGTAAATTACTTAAACAACGATGTTATTGAATAAAACAACTTTTACACATAGAAAAAGTAAAGCTATCATTCCAGTTTTAAAATGGAATGTTGTCGAAACTTTGAGAAAACCCAAAAAAACAGTGTAAAAAAAAATTAAGATAATAAGATTAAAATACTTTTTATAAATGTTTAACAAGAAAATGTTCCTGACATATAAATAGCATTGTAAAATGCAAAATTAAAAAGTTATAACAAAACACTTTTGTCTGGTAGTAAGTATCACCTGACAGCTGACACTTCATACCAAAATAAGGTAAAATACTAAACGAGAGGTAAAGAAAAACGACATTTTCGTTTTTCTTGTATTTGACAGGAAGTAAGTCTAGCGTATGGGGCGGTCGCTTGCTCTGCTCACTATTGTTTTTTCGAGAAAACGCTTAGCCCTTATCATTCCTTATGTTAAGTAATGATAAGGCTGAAGGTGGAATGGCGCCTCTCCTGGAATCTTCAACCTATAAGGAGCTAGTTGTTTTATCGTTTAGCTGCTGGAACACAACAATGTTTTCAACATTGTTGTTATTGCGGCAGACTTAGATAAGAGGGGTAGCTTAGCTTGTCTAACCAACCCACTAGACCCTCAAGATTCGACCCTAACGAATAAATTACCCTCTTTCTCGACTTACCGACCTCATTTTCAGGTCTCATTCGACCTTCCTAAAATTATTATAAGAAAGGCAATTCGACCTCTTGGTTGGTTATGCTGCCCTGGTATTTTTAGTTCGATTTCCGTACAAAATTGATGATATTATTTTTCTTTTTTTGAAGTCGGTTAAATTGACATCCATTAGGACATGTTTTTGGATTGAAGGTCAGATGAGTACTATTATGTGGATGAGGTCGAATCTTGAGGGTCCAGTGGGTACCTCAAAACAACCCTCTCAATCGCTGCAAGAACTATACTTGTACCACTCGATTAACTAAAGGTCAAGTATGTCTCCCTAAGATATAAGGAAGTATTTTGTGCTATTATTACCAACGGGCCTAATCATCTATTAGAAACCATGATGTCATAAGAACGTCTTGTTTGCGTTTTGTTTTTATTGAATTTGTTACATTTTGACAGACTTCACAATTTGGAGGTGATGATTGAGCGAAGCCATCACAAAACTTCCGTCACAAGCTTACTTTAGGAGATTCGTATTACGAAATTGCATGGTAATATTGAAACAAAAATGCGCTAAGAGATGGCGGTAGGCTCCCAGAACTTATCTGACGCGGTGGTGAAACCGGCCCTTAGAATAAGCACACCTTTTTAACCGACTTCAAAAAAGGAGGAGGTTCTCAATTCGGTTTGTATATATTTTTTTTTTATGTATGTACACCGATTACGCCGAGATTTCTGAACCGATTTCCATGATTCTTTTTTTGTTCGATGCAGAATAGTTGCCAATTGGTCCCATAAAAATTTGGTTTCGCTTGACCCAGTACTTTTTAAGTTATGAGCATTTTTATATATTTCATTTCATTGTTGACTTGGACGATGTAGTATTTACGATAATTTTGTTTATAATGTACTCAATACTCAATTATTATTGCATTCCATAATGTACACAAAAGATGGTGAACATAAATAAAAGATCATCATGGACCCTGACGGGCTCGCTAATTATTTTTTATTAGTATTTGAGGATTTAGGGGCTTTGCAACCCTGTTGAGGGCTGTAGTCACTGCGACCTAAGATATCTATTGTAACTCGCCACCTATTTATAGTACCTCTTTTAGCCCGGTTGCTTCCAGAAAGTCAAGAATCTTCCTAGCTTTTAGAGATTTTAGTTCCTCTGGGTCGATGATGTGGCGACCCAGGTGAATACTGCGTTTGTGCATAAATGGCCCGCAGTCACACAGAAGGTGCTTTGGTGTCTCCCTCTCCTGTTTACAGTAGCGGCAAATATCAGTATCACTCAATTTCATGTGAAATTGGTGCCTGTTTAATTTGCAGTGTGAGGCACTAATTAACATTAGATAGCAAAGTTTTACATCCAAAACAATAAAAAATTATAATAATTAGAAAAAAAAAACAATTATGACACAAAGTAATTTTAGATGACAGATTTTTATATACCTTTTTTTTTTATCTAATAGTGTCATTGAAGTATTCATGTAAACTGTAATAGCATTTATTTATAAGATTTTTTTTAATTGGTTTATAAACAAAGATTGTTTACTTTCATTAATTATTAAAGATGGTAATTGATTATATATTTTAATGGACGCATGCAATGTACTATTAGATGTTAACTGGAACTGGAAATACGCATATCGTTACGAATAACAGTTTAAGGCGGGGACATTGGAATCCTGTCAAAATACTCTACTGAATAAATAATCCTACTTTAGGGCTTATTTTATCAGCTAGTAATAAGTTTTGTATGGTTTATTTATATGACAGATATTTGACAGTTTGTAATAAGAAAAATATGTATGTTATCTGCCAGATAACCCTTAATATTTTTTCCTAAAGCAAGTCTGTTTTTATTGATTCAATGAAAGAGCACAGCCTATACAGCCATTCTGCCCTACTCACACGTTCCAAAATAATATTATATATATTATTGTTAATGACAATATTGGCTGTTACTCATCATGCATGTCATTCTTGTAGTTAGAATCTCGAGGCAGTGGGCGCCTGATGACCTGTAACACAGATATTTTATATCTAGCTCAGGCATCAGTCTCACACAAACTAAATATGCAACATCAATAATGTTTTGTTAATTTACTTAAGTTTGTGATGAGAAAATATGTTTTTGTTAATTTATCATTTCCTTTGAATAATTAATTATTTCTGTAACTTTTTATTCTCCGAAAATACGATTCCCAAAAAAAGTATGTAGTTACCCGACAATACCTACATATACTTTTATGTAAAAAAAAAATTAAATTGTTTTTCTTTCTTTTCAGTGGGATGCCTAACACGACGGGGAGCAGTTTTCAGTGGGACAAACTTTCCCCAGCAGAATTTCAGCAGCTTCAAGAATTAGCATCATGTAAGATTCTTACCAAAAAGGCGGATGTGGGTCGGACCTGGGTCAGTTCGGACCAGGGGCGTTACTCTTGACAGGATCACATTGTGATCGAGATGGAATTAACGTCATAATTCAGTATTATGACTTATGATAAATTTTAAATAGAAAAATATTGAAAAAAATTAACTCGGCCACAAGTGAATTCTCAGATGGGACTCGAACCCACGATTGTTGGAAATTCGGTCCAATGCTCTAACCACTGAGCTACCGAGACTTAAGTTTTGAGAGCTTCTTAAGAATATTTTTCTATTTAAAATTTATCATAAGTATAAAAAAAGCATTGAAAATTGCAAAAAATAAAAAATCATAAATCAGTATTGTAATCCCACCCCCCCCCCCCCTTTGATAAGGATTAGCCCCCTTTGATAAGGTGTGCCGTATGGCCGGTGTGGATATAACCTGAGGGTTACTGGATCGCGTTGAGATCGAGATTGTGACCTGTGCATGTGTATTGAGTCAACATCGTATTTCAATAGTTTGTAGTGCGCTTTTACAGTGGTTCTTGTTACTATAGGTAAAAAAGAGTTACTATTTATGACCACAGAACAGAAAAAAAAAAAATATTTAAATATCTACAGATAAAATAAAACTTGGAAAATTACTAGAAAAAGTTCTAAAACTTCAAACTAACATTTAAGGACATTTAAGGCGTTATACGACTGAAGCGAGATAGTAATGAGAAGAGGACACGCGCGGGTTGCAGATTACGAAATCATTTCGTAGTAAATAACTATACCGATTAAAGAGAAATGCAAACTATACAATGCATTTCCAGTAGTATAGTAACCTCATTTGAGACAAATCTTGAATATTCACATTTTAAGAAGTCTTTTCGAAAAGAAAAGTGCCGAGGCAAAATCATAAAATCGTGTTTCTGTAACTTTACGAATCTAGCTAAAGGTATGAAGAAATATTAATAATCTTTTCTCAAACATGCTTGGAAATGTGAGCATTATTTTGACAACCTTCTTCGAGATAAATCGATATGGCTGTACTGGCCACATACATGCGAACAGCGGCCGTCAAAAGTTGTATGAAAATCCATATCTGTCGTACTTAGCGACCAAATAAACCATACCTTATCAAAGTTATTATTTAAATATGAACAGGCTTGCAAATAGAAAGCTGTCTTAAAAAAAACAACAAATGAATACTTTAACGCGAGAAAAATATTGTTGTTAGTTGTTCGTTTGATTTCGAAAAGTAGATTTAATTTCCGCGCATTATTTGAGAAAAGTACTATAGAAACCTTGACCACAACTTGGCATTGATGGACTTACGTATGTCCATCAATGCCTCTTTTGCTGGCCTCTGCAGTAATGTACTATATCACCAGTTTTGTCGTAACGTCTCTAACCGTCCTATAGTATTATAACAAAAATTACGTACTTTTTCCCTATAGCGTCTTAAGGGGATAAAACTTTTATTAATTAATAGCATACGGTGTAGTGTGTATGTTGTCGTCGTCGTCTCAGCCATACAACACCCACGGCTGGGTATAGGCGTTCCCCAAAAGTGGGTTTTCCAGAATCGCCACGCTTGGCAGGCGGGTAGGCGATCGCAGTATGGCCAAGTTTGTAGGAGACGCTGCTGCCCGTCTCCTGAAGGCCGAGTCCCTTAATCGCCTTTTACGACCCCCACGGGATGAGAGGGGGTAGTGCTATTCTAAACCGACACTACACAACTCAAATTCAAATTCAATATCATTTATTCAGTCTAGGCTGTCACAAGCACTTATGAACGTCAAAGAAGCTACCCTATCGGTTGTAACTAGTGTGTAACCACATATAATTCTACTAATAATACTAATCCTACTTATAATATAAATACGAAAGTATGTCAGTTTGTTTGTTCCCCTTTCACGCCTAAAGGGTTGAACGGATTTTTATGAAATTTGGTATGCAGGAGCTTCAAGTAGTGGACAAACAGATCCTGCTCATACAGATATTCCCACGGGAACGGTTACCACGCGGGTGTCACAACAAGCGGCTGCTAGTATAATAAATGCGATATTTTGTGAGGATGGATGAATTTACCATAAGTATTAAAAAAGCATTGAAAAATGCAAAAATCACAAAAATCGTAAATTATTTCACATTTTGTTTCGTCTGCCTAGCTTATACAACATTTATCGTTCTTCAGCAACTCGATAACGTGTCGCTTTCCTGCTAACATGTTACGGCCGAAATTAATAACCTATCTATAGATATGGATAGGGCTATCTGAGATAGTTGCCTAGGAGGCTTCGTTGTCTAGCAACGGTCGTATTTTTGGTCAAATTAACAAATATAACTCTTTCACACAAAAAACTATTGAACCGATTGAAATGAAATTTGGCACACCGGTAGTTTATTACATTTTATGTACCCGAATTTATTTGTCCTAGGAATGGTAGGATATAACGAACTTGGGGTGCGGGGAAGACTGAGCCTTGTAAGTTACGTGTTTAAAATACTGAGGGGCAAAATATACAACATTGAATTGGTAAAAATATTAAATTTGCGTGTGCCGGATAGAGACATGTGGCTTCGCCGTAGGCCGCTGCTGATGGCCGCGCCCGCACGGCTGCACCGACCTACTCGGCAAGGCGTCCGTCGTGGACACAGGCCTTAACCACTCTGAATTGCAGATCAAATTCTCTGAACGAATTCACAAAAATAGCATTATTCGTGTTATGCTACAATACATAGATTATGTATTTTTGGTATCAGAAACGGTTACACTATTGAATACAATTAGCCTAATAAGGCTGAGAACCTGTAAAAATAGTTGTAAGAGTGGGAATAAATAAATAAATATTGGTATTCCCATGGGAACAAGAACCACGCGGGTGTCACCACAAGAGGCCGCTAAGATTATAAATGGCATTTCCTGGGCAAGCATGCAGCACCTTAGACCACATCCTTTTCATTAAGCACGATGGTGGTCAAATGCCTGCTCAGTTCTTATAAATAAATAAAAAATGAGAAAGTTTGTGAGGACGGATTTACTTAACTCTTTAACACAAATACCTAAGTACTGAATCCGCTTAGATGTTTGTGATATTTATTATCATTTTATAATAATACTAGAGGCCGGGCGCGGTTTCACCCGCGTGGTTCCCGTTCCCGTGGGAATTTTGGGATCATTTATAGCCTATGTTACTACTTGGGGTCTAAGGATTCTCTATACCAAATTTCGTCAAAATCGGTCCAGTAGTTTTTGAGTTTATTCGTTACATACAAAAATACAAATCTTTCCTCTTTATAATATTAGTATAGATGATAAACGCGAGTGTGTTTGTTTGTCCTCCCTTCACGCCCTAACTCAGCAACCAATCGACTTGATTTTTGGCACAGAGTTATTTGTGATATGTTATTCCCACGGAAACGGGAACCATGCGGGTGAAATGCGGGTGAAACCGCGGGCAGAAGCTAGTTAAAACATTCACATTTTATCTTGATATTTCCACGGGAACGGGAACCATGCGGGTGAAATGCGGTTGAAACCGCGGGCGCAAGCTAGTTAAAACATTCACATTTTATCTTGATATTCCTACGGGAACGGGAACCATGCGAGTGAAACCGCGGGCAGAAGCTAGTTAAAACATTCACATTTTATCTTGATATTCCCACGGGAACGAGAACCATGCGGGTGAAATGCGGGTGAAACCGCGGGCGGAAGCTAGTTAAACCATTCACATTTTATCTTGATATTCCCACGGGAACGGGAACCATGCGGGTGAAACGCGGCTAAAATGCGGGTGAAACCGCGGGCGGAGCTAGTTAAAACATATTTACATTTTTCTTGATATTCCCACGGGAACGGGAACCATGCGTGTGAAACCGCGGCTGAAATGCAGGTGAAACAGCGGGCGGAAGCTAGTTAAACCATTCACATTTTATCTTGATATTCCCATGGGAACGCGAACCATGCGGGTGAAACTGCGGGGGCCATTAGTATGATAAAATATAACTAGTAATGTAACATTAATATGATTTTTAGCGTTCGAAATACTTTTTCCAATTACTAAAGTGGTCTTCTCTAACCAATTTGGTATAGGCAATTAGGTAAGGGTCAGGCTATTAACGAAATTAAATTGAGTATGTACAGTCCACGACAAATACGACTTATACAACGACAATTCCGAACCAAACAGCTTCCGCCGGGGTTAAATTAGGTCTTTAACTATGAAATTGCCGATTTGTATGAAGATTTTCAAAGACAGTTCGTTTTTTGTTATAGTTACTACCGCAAGTGGTAATGTCACAATTTTTTTATGTACAATCATTGTTTGAAGACTAAGCAATCTAATGCTATATTTTTATTGAAAAAATTATGAATAATTTATAAATTATATTAGATAAAGTAGTAAATTTTGCTAACAACAAAAGGACAACCTGTGGAGGTATTTTTTATCGTATAAGAAACGAAAATAATAACCATGAGATTAATTATTCTTGATCATTATGACCTTAATTCGACAATTTCATACTTTAACCCCTATTATACGACAAAAATTTCATGGCGGGACATTAGACTTAATATTGAGTGACCTTGTTTCCCATCAGGTTAATGTTTCTAAGTCTTGTGACCCATTAGTACCGATTGACTCGTACCATCCTGCGCTTGATGTAACTGTAGAATTATCTCGTAGCGCGGTGCCTCCGTCCACCTCCTGCCCCCACACTCAGCAAAAATTGCAGAGTACCTGCCCAGACTGGAACTGGCGTAAGGCTGACTACCAAATGTTGTATGCAGCTCTAGCTGAAATTGACTGGTCTCCTCTCTTGGAAATCCATCAGGTGGATGCGGCTGTTGAATTTTTCTATTCAAAGTTATACGAGTGTTTTGATCGTTTTGTACCTGTTAGAACGTGCCGTCAACATAAAGCGCGATATGTGTACCCTAAATGGTATACCGCTGAAATTGTATGTAATTTGAAGAGCAAATATTACCATCTCACAAAATTTAAGTCGGAGGGAAAGGAATATAACAAAGAACTCTACAAGTTTTATAGGTGGCACGTTAAAAAGCTTATTAACGAAGCCTTTAGACAGGAGATTTCTAAACTACAAAATAATATTTTAGATGATCCTGCCAAATTCTGGAGTTACGTTAAAGATAAAAAGAAAGATAGGCGTGCTGTTAACAGTTTTTCATTTAACGGAAATGAGGTGGCTGGGAGAGCTGCTGCTGATGCTTTTGCTCAATACTTCAGCTCCGTTTTCTTGCCGGACCTGCCGCGCTTGAGTCCTGATGAGGCTGCTAGAGCTGCCCATTCCCAGTTCGACTCCAGAACTGTTGTGTTCCCAGATATTGTGTGTGCTGATCTAAAAGCTGCTGTCAGGGATCTAAAACCTCACTCGGCGGCGGGACCAGACTGTGTTCCAGTGTTTTTGGCAAAAGATTGCGTGTCAGTCTTACAGATCCCTTTGCTTTACATTTATAATCTCAGTCTTGACTCTTGTGAATACCCATTGAAGTGGAAACTATCACGTGTAACACCAGTACCAAAAGTGGACTCTAAAACCGATGTTACTCAACATAGACCTATCGCAGTACTTTCAGTGTTTCCTAAAGTATTCAAGACGATCGACGACGACGACGAATTTGGGGTATCGGACTTTTTCATCAGATATGCAAACTTGCCTGATGGAAAGTGACCAGAACGTAACCTATGAAGCAATACAATGTAATTCCTACTTATGTCTACATTTCCAAACCAAGGTATGCGAGGAGGCTCATTTTGTTGGTTGCAAGTATTTTTTCCATATCTCAAAACATTCCTTTTTAAACTCTACTAAAATTTAAGCCTATGTCTGTCTGTCTGTACGTATATTCGTAGAGCCTAAACGAATCAAGCGATTTTAATGCGGTTTTTTTTAATTGAAAGCTAAATTAATCGAGATGGTTCTTAGCTACGTTTGATGCAAATCCATCTGGCCATTTATGGAGATGGTCAACTGCCCGCCGAAACGGTAAAAGATACAAAGGTAGTGCTTTGACTAAAATAATGTAAACCCTGGGCAAATTTAGGTGCAGCAAAAAAAAAAACAAAATGGCGGCAATTTTTTTTGTCTTTCTGTACATAAATATGCGTAGTCCCTAAACGAATTAAGCGATTTCAATGCGGTTTTTTTAGGATGAAATAAAAATAAAATTTTCAATTTTGGACTACATAAAGAGAACAACTAAAATGGTATATTATACGTTGGGGGTCCCCCGACCGAGAGATATTTTTGATTTTTTAGTTTTTTTTTTGTGTCGGTGGGGTTTTTAAATTTTATTTTTATGGGTCTTTTAACACACTGTATAAACTTGGTTGGATTTTTTATTCAGTACTTAAGTAGACCAATCTAACAGGTGCTAATGTAATTTTCTAAAAATAATGCTGCCTTAAAATGTAGCCATATTTTAATATTCAATTTGTGTACGTGAATAATGATTGAAATAAAATAATGATTTATTTTCTTACACAAAGTTTACACTAAAAGTTCAGTTAGTTTCTTAAATTATACTTACAAGATAATCTAGGAAATTAACTAAATGGAATTAATGCTTACTAAACGGATCGTAAACCATTACGAAAAGCAGTTTAAAGCTGGATTATTTTAACAAACTGACATTGCCATGGCACCGGTCAAATTACTCTTCTTAATAAAAATCCGAATCTAAGTGTGCACCTTTCATTTAAATCAGTTACCTAACCTCGGGTTTCTATAACCAACTATGGTTTTGGCTACGAACCGTTATATGTCACTGCACGTCATTTGTTACAAAAAGTTACCAATATATTAATTAAATGCTTGTACTATCGCCTTGGTTATCAATCTGTAAAGGTAGTATTAAGTTGGATCCAAAATCGTCAAAATTTTACCATTCGTACCATCCCTAATCCTAGTACCTAAGTTATAGAAATCCGCGGGAAAGCCGTTTTTATGTGATTGAGTAACATACAATAAAACATCCAAACTTTCACATTTGTAATGTTTTCGTGGTTATCATAAAGATAGTCCTATATAATTTTATGATTTTTGTTTTTTTTAATTATTCAATGCTATTTTAATACTTATGATAAATTTTAAATAGAAAAATATTGGAAAATATCAACTCGGCCACAAGTGAATTCTCAGATGGGACGAACCTACAACCTTTAGAAATCCGGTCCAATGCTCGTGGATGATGATGATGGTGATTTCCAAAGGTCGTGGGTTTGAGTCCCATCTGAGAATTCACTTGTGGCCGAGTTGATTTTTTCCAATATTTTTCTGTTTAAAATTTATCATAAATTGTCCTATGAAATAAGGCATCGTTCTGTGTGCCTTATTTCATCCGAATCTGTTCAGTAGTTTTTGCGTGAAAGAGTAAACCTCCAAACATTATCACAATTTTTCGTATTTATAATATTAGTAGAATAATAGGATTAGTAGGATAGGAGCCCGTGGCGGAGTGGTTCGAGCGCGACCTGCGATTATTGAGGTTAAGCAACTTTCGCAATGGTCGGTTACGGGATGGGTGACCAAAAATTTACTATCTCGAGCTCCTCCGTGCTTCGGAAGGCACGTTAAGCCGTTGGTCCCGGCTGCATTGGCAGTCGTTAAAACCCATCAATTCGCATTTTGCCGCGTGTTGGGTCATGGCCTAATCTCCTTATCCATCCATAAGGAAGGCTAGTGCCCCAGCAGTGGGTATATTAAAAATGGCTGGTGACGACGATAGTAAGGCAGGAAGTAGGATGTATGTTATTTTCTAAACTTTTCTTTATTATTTATGATAAATTTTAAATAGAAAAAAATATTGGAAAAACCAACTCGGCCACAAGTGAATTCTCATATAGGACTCGAACCAACGACCTTTGGAAATCCAGTCCAATGCTCTAACCACTGAGCTACAGAGATGCTCGGCATTACATTTGTCAATGCTCGGCCACAAGTAAACTTCCGCAAAGTTTACTTGTGGCCGAGCATTGACAAATGCAAAAATTCAAAAATTATGAATTATTAGCTGTTGCATCTTAATCGATCGTTAAACACCTGAAAAGATGTTTCTCTCGAATGCAAGGATATTTTCTAGCATTGCTGTGACAACGCTGGCCTACAGCGTATTAAAAATATAAAAGTATTGGAGAATTTCGACGGTGGTCCGCAGGTCTCGGTAGCTCAAATTCACTTGTGGCCGAGTTGATTTTTTTTTCCAATTTTTTTTTCTATTTAAAATTTATCATAAATATAAACATAGCATTGAAAAATGCAAAAAATCAAAAACTATGAATTTTCTTTATTATGTGTTGAAATGGACAATATTTTTACAGATTCGACCAGAAAACTTCAAGATGTGCTCAACGAGTTCTGTGAAGTCAAAAAGCAGAGTCCTGATGGAGTAAGTTCTGCATGTTGCATTATAATAAATCTAGCGACCACCCGTGGTTTCACCCGCGTGGTTCCCGTTCCCGTGGGAATATCGGGATAAAAAGTAGCCTATGTGTTCTTCCACTACTTGAAGTCCCTACATACCAAATTTCATCCAAATCTGTTCAGTATTATTTGCGTGAAAGAGGAACAAACGAACTGATATACTTTCGCATTTATGTATACTAATGATAAAAAGAGGAACGATTTGATTGTTTGTTGATTGTTTGGCTCCGAAACTACTGAACGGATTTGGATGAAATTTGGTACACAGATAGTAGTTAGTCTGGTTATGAACATACTTTTTATCCCGATATTCCCACGGGAACGGGAACCACGGGAACCGCGAGCGGCCGCAAGTCATACTATATAGGATGATAGGATACGGACCCGACAGATAAGTTCTGGATAGCCAATCTTGCATATGATTTGATGCAGAACTTATCTGTCATAACTTTTTAATTTTGCATTTTACAATGCTATTTTTATGTCATAAATATTAAACAAGAAAATATACTAGAAAAAAGCAACTACTCATGTCTACCCCGTCAGGGCGACATGAGACTAGTTGCTTTTTTCTAGTATATTTTCTTGTATAATATTTATCTATCGGTGTTGTAACTGGCCCTAAGTATTATTTGTTTATGATAAGTCGCATAACTCGCAATAGAAAAGAGATTTTTTTGAAGGTTACGCAGTTTGTGCATTCTCAGATATTCCCAACTACCTTCTGCCCGCGGTTTCATACACGTGGTACCCGTTCCCGTGGGAATACCGTGATAAAAGCTTATGTTACTCTCCGCCCTTTCAACTAACCCGGTATCAGACCCAGGGGTCCCGGGTTCCACCGAGCTTTCGAGCTCGGTGAGGGGATGGGAGCTGGTACGATCCTACCCCGAACCCCCGCCGAGCCTACTTAGGCTTGACGAGGTGTCGGGGGGAAGCGAGGGATAGGGTGCTGGACTCGCGACTCAGGTATTCTAGGTGAGCCCAGCATAACCGTCTGGTATCACTCAAAACAAAAAAAAGGGGTCCCGGCTTCGATTCTCAGCGGGGTACATATTGTATTCGTTTTGGTTGGTGTTAGGACTTGTTCTGAGTCCGTTTGTCTAGCAACCACCATCTTATCAAAGCCTGAAGCCATTAAAACAATGATTTCAGTATTTTAGTGTTCTGGCAGTTAGATATAAGATAGCCAGTTCCTCAGTTGCTGAGGATTCCGGGAGAGGCTCGCTTCCATCTTCAGCCTTATCAATACTTAACATCAGGTATGAAGGCTAAAAATCTCCCCGACGTTAATAAAAAAAAAATGACAAAAATCAAGTCGATTGGTTGGTTACTCAGGTCGTGAAGTAAGGACAAACAAACACACTTTCGCATTTAAACTTAATATTAGGTTAAGATTCTGCGTAGCCATATCGAAAACTAGGAATAGTATAACATGATTTTCTGAAAACTACGTCACCGATTTTTCATAATTTAAAATGTAATGTTTTGGTATATGAAATTTATTCAATATAATTATCAATTTAATGTCAATATCAATTATATTAGATTTTGATACTATGTATATAATTATTACTATATAGACTTAAGCGCGTGCCACGCACGTGTGCAATCCGTCAGATTTTCCAAGTTTTTCTGACCTTTGACCTTGATAAGGTCAATTTAAAAAAAAAAATATTTTTCCGGCCGTCTACATTTTTTTGTGATTTTTGAAGCTATTAGTGAAGGCTGTAGGTGTTATACTCATGGCGCTGGAGGGAACATTAGAATGGATAACACGGGCCTTATATAGAAGTTCTCCTTAATGTTTTGCATGCCAGCTCCTGGTGAATGTGATGTGACTTCCATAGTTTAAGATCTTTTATGTACCGCATTCCAGCAAATAAATTTTTGATTCTTAATTCATACAAATCGGTCATATCATCGAAATCTTTAAGTAAGTAATCTCTTCAAAAAATCTCTTACGGCCGGTTTCAATGATCTATCCCTTACAACAGATAGGGCTATCTTGGTTACGTTACTTAGCAACTGCTGTTATTTTAGTTTATTTTGGGCTGATTAACAAAAATATCTAGGCAAAAAAGCTCTAGTAAGCCTATCTCTTACAGCAGTTAGGTTATTGAAACCGTCCGTTAAACGAAAACGCATCTTTCCCGGATTTCCTGAAAAACTCCCAGCGAAAGATTAGGACAAAGATAATGGTTGATAAGGGAGCCAGGAAAATACTCAATAACCAGTGGAGATAGCTACATGTGACGTCATATCCTCCCTCTCACTCTTGCTTACGTCACACGTCAATCAATGCTACTTTTACCCCATAGCAATTTGATCTTTCAAGCTTCGGCTTAGCGTGCATTTTACTGTGTAGACCATCGATGACGACATCGGCTCTGGATGCGATTGTTATGCTATTCGATTTAGACTTTATTCTTAGAGCAATAAAGGCTATATTTCTGGTTGATACTAAATTTAACTTGTTTTGCAATTTTATATGTGATTATAGGAGCCTTGTTTTTACCCGTTGCCCCGAAAATGCCATTGTTTTCGGTTTCAATGTAGACTTAGTATTTGTAGTGGTACGGATCGGGAAGTAATAGGTAGGTACTTATGTATATAACAAGTAGCAGTCGTCCGGGGTTTCACCAGCCAAAATATCCGTAAAGAAAGTATTATAATGTATTAGGTCTTTAACTATGAAATTTGAATGAAGATTTTCAAAGGTAGTTCGTTTTCCATACTAACAATGTTTGTTGTAGTTACTACCGCAAGTGGCATTAAGCCACAAATGTTTAATGTACAATCATTGTTTGAAGACTAAGCAATCTAATGCTATATTTTTATTTAAAAAATATGAATAATTTATAAATTATATGAAATAAAGTAGTAAATTTTGCTAACAAAAAAAGGAGAACCTTTCGAGGTATTTTTTATCGTATAAGAAACGAAAATAATAACCATGAGATTAATTATTATTGATCATTATGACCTTAATCTAATATATAAAATTCTCGTGTCACAGTTTTCGTTCCCATACTCCTCCGAAACGGCTTGACCGATTCTCATGAAATTTTGTAAACGTATTGAGTAGGTCTGAGAATCGGCCAACATCTATCAAGCAATAGATGTACCTTTTAATCACAGAAGTAGTGAGGTCCTCTAGAAGTGTAAGAAAAATCGCCAATTTCATACTTTAACCCCTATTACATCTTAAGTTTTGGCGCGCACTGTTCATTGAAATAAAACAACTTTTACGGATATCAAATGCGCTATATTTCACGAACTAAGTTGTAATTGTTCGTATATTTTGAATTTCCCGACGTTTCGGCACCTTTTCAGCTGTCGTGGTCATAATGACAGTCATTTACAACTTAGTTCGTAAAATATAGCGCGTTTGATATCCGTAAAAGTAGTTTTATTTCAAAGAAAGTAAGTATTCTTATAGTAAATTTTAAATAGAATTATATTGGAAAAAATTAACTCGGCCACAAGTGAATTCTCAGACGGAAATCGAACCCGCGACTTTTGGAAATCCGGTCCAATGCTCTAACCGCTGAGCTACCGAGAAGTCTCGGTAGCTCATAAGTATAAAAATAGCATTGAAAAAATGCAAAAATTACAAAATCATAATGTAAGTATTATGTTTTAATCCAGACTTTTGGAAATCCGGTCCAATGCTCTAACCGCTGAGCTACCGAGAAGTCTCGGTAGCTCATAAGTATAAAAATAGCATTGAAAAAATGCAAAAATTACAAAACCATAAAGTAAGTATTATGTTTTAATCCAGACTATCTACTTTTTGTGTCCCAAATTTCATTCAAATCCGTTCAGTAGTTTTTGCCTGAAAGAGTAACAAACAGTCAAACATCATCACAAACTTTGATTCATAATATTAGAAGGATAATAGGATTAGTAGGATAGGAGCCCATGGCAGAGTGGTTCGCGCGCTGGGCCTGCGATTGTTGAGGTTAAGCAACTTTCGCAATGGTCGGTCACGGGATGGGTGACCAAAAATTTACTATCTCGAGCTCCTCCGTGCTTCGGAAGGCACGTAAAGCCGTTGGTCCCAGCTACATTTGCAGTCGTTAAAACCCATCAATCCGCATTGGGCCGCGTGGTGGGTCATGGCCCATTTTTCTTATCTATCCACAATGAAGGCTAGTGCCCCAGCAGTGGGGACATTAAAAATGGCTGATAACGTCTGTATAGGTTATGGTTCAAATCCTTGCAGACAAAGTCATAGGCAATTGCTAGCAGCTAATATAAATAAATCCTCAATCATATGAAAACCTAATTAGATTATATTTGAAGTGGGCAATCAAATGATAAGAACTTATCGAGTGCTTTTATAGGGCTTATGAAATAAATGATAGTCTCCATTTTTATTATGAAACACTGCATATGTCGTAGGATGAAATAATAAATAGAATTTTCGCGAAATTCCTAGGAATTTTGTGAAAACACAGATAATTAGACAATGATGTTGACATTTTTCAATCTTACTGAAAAAAGATAAGGTTTTTGCAAATTACGGGTTGCTTTAGTAAAATTGGATATTCTTAACTCTGTTTGGCTTAATTTTTGTTTGCTTGCTAACTCTGATTCTGATTGGTTGGTGGAAAGTTTACTACACATAAGAGAATCTTGGACGAATAAATTCTTCCAAGGAGAGAATGGATTGATATTTGAAATGTCAAGTCATTAACCAATCGGAGAAGATATTGTTTTGGACGGTCCGACCAGCCAATCAGTGTTCTTATTTCATAATAGCAAGCGATTCTTTTCGCAAATTTTACTAAGGCAAGCAGTTTTTTCGCAAAAACCCTACCTTTTTTTAGTACGATTGGGAAATGACAACACCGTTTTTTCGCAATATCCCTGGGATTTTCGCAAAAAAACGATTATCTAATGATCCTGCGACACATATATATACAGCGTCATCCTACTAATATTATAAATGAGTAAGTATGTCGTTTGTTTGTTTATTTGTTTGTTAGTTACTCTTTCACGGTAAAAGTACTGAAGGGATTTGGATGAAATTTGGTACAGAGATAGTACGTAGCCTGGATTAAAATATAGGATACTTTTTATCCCGATATTTCTACCGGAACGGAAACCACGCAGGTGAAACCGCTGGCGGAAACTAGTTATACTTACTATAAATTTTAAAGTTTGGATGTTTTGACGTTTGTTACTCAATCATGCAAAAACGTCTGAGCGAATTTGTATGTAAGACTCATAGTTTGGATTTGAATTAGCGATATGGAGACCAAATTGATTTTTAGTATATTTTATAGCTTGAATTGTCATCATCATCATCATCATCATCATCATCATCATCATCAGCCTGTCGCAGTCCACTGCTGGACATAGGCCTCTCCAAGTGCACGCCACTGAGATCTGTTTTCGGCTTCTCGCATCCAGCTCCTACCAGCCGTCTTAAGCTTGAATTGTAAATATATATATTTTCTCAAGATAATAAATAAATAATAAATGTATAAATTTCATACAATTACACCTAATATCTAGCCCACGTTAAATTTCATGAAGAACTTGTGTTATGGATACCAGATAACGGATAAACATACTTATATACTTTTTTTTGTAAATACATACATAATATACATATTAAACACCCAGACCAAAACAAATAGACATGTTCATTCACACAAATGTTTGTCTTGTCCGGGGATCGATCCCGGGACCTCTGGCGTAGAAGGAGGGTTTAGTACCCCTGCGCCAAACATGTCGTCGAAAAGATAATAAGTAAATATTGTTTATACTGGGGGTAAATTTTAAATTGAAAAATATTGGAAAAAATTAACTCGGCCACAAGTGAATTCTCAGACGGGAATACCAAACCAATCTGGTATACCAAACATCCAAATCTGTTCAGTAGTGTTTATTTATTTATTTAAGGAACAAAACAGTGTATTGTACATAACATATCTTAGAAAGTAACATAGCTTAAAGTTTAGATCTAGTACACACACAACAAATAAACAAAATTTACTTATTATCTTTTCGAAGACATGTTTGGCGCAGGGGTACTAAACCCGCCTTCTGCGCCAGAGGTCCCGGGTTCGATCCCCGGACAAGACAAATATTTGTGTGCATGAATATGTCATATGTGGGTGAAACCTCGGGCCACTAGTATAATCTAGTATTTAACCGAAATCCATAAGTGCCAACCCTATTTTGAGGCCTTTGTCTCGTAACAATAATAGCAGCCCTTAAATGGCGGACTGAACGACTAGACCGGCCATATCACCGCATTAAATTGGATGACACGTCATACATAATAAAAGCTAACGACGTAATACTGCCCTAGCGAAGAGATTCCTATGTAGGGCTGTCACTGTCACATAAAGCTGGGCCCAGATATCTTTTTTTTTCCGTACCGAACCTTCGCTTCGTATTGCAGGCATCGCGATCCAAAAACTCTGGACGCAAAGTTCGTCAGCGCGTTCATTTCCTTTGAATGGACGAAAAGCCGACTTGCGCGTACCTGGAGGTCTACTCTCTAAGCCCGTCAACTAAGATACGGGCTCCTATCCGTAAGTTTCCCGAAACAACGGATGGAACCTACTGTCTATTGGTTTCGAATGTACTAGTTTTGGACAAACGGCACAAACACATTGGGAGTAGGGACAATGTCAAAACGTATTCTCATTCATTCTTAGTTCGGGTCTCCGAACTATTAAGCTGTCCGTAGGTGATACGGAGTAGGAAACGTCCGTAACTTAAACTACGGGTTTTGTGCTTAGAGAGTAGACCTCCTGCTTCCATATCAAAACGCCGCGCGCCGTACCACCGTTCCGTACCAAACGGGCGTCCAGACTATTAGTGAAGACGTAGTGTTCTTTATCGAGACGCTGATACGAAAGGGAGGTACGGTACGGATATCAGAGAGCCTACCATCAACTGTAATGCGATTCAATTTAGGTTACTTTTAGGTAGTAAGTGCAGGACGCCGCTAGACGCGCCTTATGGCAGCATCCCACTCTCACAACCTACAATGAATCGCATTACAGTTGATGGTAAGGCCCCTGGACTCACCTTTAGGAAGTCATTTAAAAGTGCTCATGGCAGCGTTTGGCAGACTGCTCGTATTTGATCACGTTTGTTAAGCAAAGTTCAGTCCGGCTAGGTGTCGGAAGGGTGGGCGTAAAGTGGCATGACAAATCCGACCATATCAACGCATTAAATTGGATGACACGTCATACATAATAAAAGTCAACGATGTAATACAGTCCTAGTGAAGAGATTCCTCTGTAGGGCTGTCACTGTCACTTAAATCTAGAGAAAAAAATGGGATCTCGAGGAATTGGAAAATGAAATCCAAAGATTTAGGCCCGGTTTCGCCTACGGTTGCATTCTTAACAAAAAATCACCTAGCAACCAGTTCCGTGGCTGTCTTACTGTCACATTTTTATACTGCCACAACAACGACGAAACTGGGCCCGTACCGCGCAAGTGGCATCGTCATCGCAATCGGCTTCATTTGACAGATGGATGTGACATATTGCTCTTAGTCTTAGGTAAGTTTTCATTTGTGTCAAAAAGAAGCAGCAATGTGTCACATCCATCTGTCAAATGAAGCCGATTACGATGCCGATGCCACTTGTAACAGTTGAGCCCCTGGGTTTCACCCTAGTTCTTTTCATAACAACACGTGTTGTGAGACTCCATTTTAACTCAATCTACCGTACAATTTCTATTTAATTTTAAAAATATATTCACTGGACATTGGCGGAATACAAAAGGCTACCGCCATTACTTTAAAAAAAAAAGAAGTTGGGCCGCTGGGGCCGTATTGTGCAAGTGACATCAGCATCGAAATCGGCTTCATTTGACAGATGGATGTGACACATTGCTGCTTCTTTTTGACACAAATGAAAACTTACCAAAGACTAAGAGCAATATGTCACATCCATCTGTCAAATGAAGTCGATGTCGATGCCGACGACACTTGCGCGGTACGGCACCTGATACTGAACCAAGCTTTCGTTAGATAATCAGTCCTCCTATTTCTTAATGCTCCTTCGATCCTCTTCCTTTATTTCTTTTGAACTTACCCTACCCTTAAAAACATCTTGTGACGCACGCACCCTAATTGAGATTTGTGGGCAGCCCTTACTCCCATTCGTTCAAATTAGTTGTAGCTTTAAATAGTTTCGCTTCGCCAAAACACGAGGCTTGAGTTGACCAACTTTTGATTAGATAAACGTGGTTTAAAACCTCGTTTGTAACTTAAAACTTTGAATATACGACTGAAATGCAATGACATTTACGGTCAGTTTCAATAACCTATCCTCAGTAAGAGATAGGCTTACTAGAGCTTTGTTGCCTAGATATTTTTGTTAATCAACCCAAAATAACCTAAACTAACAGTGGTTGCTAAGTAACGTAACCTAACCAAGATAGGCCAATCTCTTGTATCATGAATCGAATACCAGGACACCATACTGTTATATGATGGATACGAGCATTTGTACCTGAGTCATGTACGTTTATTTATATTTCTACACATAAACTCTTATATATGTATAATTATATGTATTTATATCCGTTATCCTAGTATCCCATAACACATGGCTTACAGTTTTGGACGAATTAACACAGTGCTTACTTTGGGTCTAGGTTAATTGGTGTGAGTTTAAGAAATATTTATTTATTATTTGTTTACATTTCGAAAGAAACGTTTCCAAGAAAACTCTACTGGTCGACCGGGAAGTCCCTCGATTGTACTGTAAATTACGTTTAGCATCATTCGGTTTATCAGTTGTTGAACTGGGGTTTTTCTTTAGTTTCGTTGACACAAGGAGCAACCTTGTCACGTTACAATATTGAATGACATGTGGATTGAGGGAGCTTTGTTTACGTGTGCGTCAATGCGATGAGGATGTGAAGTGTGTATGTCGTAGGATGATTTGATAAATAGAATTTTCGCAAAAATTCTAGGTATATTGTGTAAACACGGAAAATCAGACAACCGCCTCTGTGGTCTAGTGGTACAACCACCGGTATCAGACGCAGGGTTCCCGGGTTCGATTCCCAGCGGGGGTACATATTGTATTCGGTTTGGTTGGTGGTAGGACTTGTTGTAAGTCCGCCTGGCTAGCTACCACCATCTTATCTAAGTCTGACGCCATAACAATAATGTTTTCAGCGTTGTTGTGTTCCGGCAGTTAAAAGATAAGATAGCCAGTTCCTTAGTGCTTGGGGATTCCGGGAGAGGCTCGCTTCCATCTTCAGCCTTATCAATACTTAACATCAGGTATGATGAAGGCTAAGAGTCTTCCCGTACTTCATAAAAAAAAAACAATGGTGTTGACATTTCTCAATCTTACTGAAAAAAGATAGGGTAAATTTTTTGCTTTTTTAGATTTTTAAAGTCGGTTTCCATTTTTTTATATAAAAGTTTTATAGTCAACGAAAAGTCTTAATTATGCGAATAGTTTTATTTTCATTCGTTAATAGTTATTTATTACGAAGCGATTTCGTTTTGTGCCTTTTAGCACCTTATCTGAAAAATCGGTCTTGTACCCGCGCGCGTTGTTAACACATTGTTATAAATAAATAATTGCATACAACACACAAATTATCTAGCCCAAGTTAAGTTCCATGAAGAACTTGTGTTATAGATACCTACTAGATAACGGATAAATATATTTATTTACTTTTTTTTGTAAATACATACATAATATACATATAAAACACCCAGACCAAGACAAATAGACATGTTCATGCACACAAATATTTGTCTTGTCCGGGGATCGAACCCGGGACCTCTGCCTCAGGAGGCGGGCTTAGTACCCGTGTGAAATGTCTATCTTGAAACTATAGCAATAAATGCGAATTTTGTAATAAAGCGCACTCAACTCATTCACTCCATAAAACTGAGGTGGTGTTATCTCTCCAAGCCATTTTGATCCTTATTAGAGAAACAGTAAAGTTGTTTCTCGTAAAATCGATGGCGACCCAGTGATATTTATGCGACCTACATAAAGTCGAACAAATCGGAATGTTAAGAAAACATTTTCACATCAGTTCCTTTTTAATGGCGCTTCTATACGATTTAACGAGTCTATTGTTTTATAGATTTATCTGTTTTAATTCGTGATAACACTCAGTGCAGTAAAGAAACGACTAACGATCAATAAATTTTTCTGCTTTTAAAACGGGTCTAAGACCGATCTTCGACAGTTGTTTCATCTACAGTTGTTTCATCGAAAGCCATTTCATCGAAGATCCAAGTCCGCTACTTGGTATCGAAATAAGAAAATTTAAATAAGGAGTGGCCGAAAATTTGCAACAATAACGTAAACTTTCTGTGTTCTGTGCTAAACACCGAATAACTTAACAATGAAATATCAAAACAACGAATAATTTTACATCGAAGGTTTGTTATTCCGAATCGAATGAACGCCATACGAGAACCAATCGGGCGGCAGAATAATATAAGATTGTTGGTAATTCTATACTATAATAGAAGCTGAAGTGGCAGTGGGCTGGCCATATTAGCCGTAGAACCGATAACCGTTGGGGTAAACGAGTTCTAGAGTGGAGACCGCGTCTCGGCAAACGTAGTATAGGACGTCCTCAGGCACGGTGGAGTGATGATTTGCGCAAGACGGCTGGTAGGAGCTGGATGAGGGAAGCCGAAAACAGATCTCAGTGGCGTGCACTTGGAGAGGCCTATTGTCAGGACTATTTCCCGGCCCGGCTAAGGAACGGGGAACAGAGTGAGCAGGTTACAAATAAAGATAAAATAAAACTGAGTTTAAGAACAAGCGTATAATAAAAAAATAGAAAAACATTTACAGAAAGATGTATGTAATTAAATATAAACCTAAACTTTGTTCAAAACAATTATATAGCTGGGGGTGGTTACCTTAATCTTTTGCTCTCTTAAAATGAAAATTACTTATAGATTATTACTTCAAATTGTTAAAAACTATTTATACTAAATCGTAGTTTATGGGAATACAATGATCGCTGCCTGAAGTCGCGTCGGTTGTAGGGAACGGTGGAAAATAGAGATAGCCGCCCGAAGTCGCGTCTCCTCGCTACATAAGGTATAAAACAGGAACGCCCTTACTTGTTTAAAGTCAGGTCCTAAAGATCAGGACCGGTACTTAGAACTTCGCAGACTGTTTTCATTCAGACTCAGCTTAGGAAATGAGGCAACTTGTTTTATAGATATCGATCTATTATAAATGAAAATATGTATGGATCTCGATAAACGAGTTGTGAGTTAGTTGGTTGGTTGGTCCTCTTCCCTCCCTTTAATTTATCAATATTCTTTTAATTGAAATGAAAGTTACTCCAAGATATCTCCAAGTCCAAGTAACTTAACGTGTATGAAGATGAAGCAATAAAATGTGTTAGATATTTAAAAAGGAAAGACAAAATTTTCAATTTTTAATTGCAAAACCAAAATCTGGCTTCGTCCCGTAAAAAAGTGAAAAATCTTTTCAAAGCGCGGCACGAAAAACCGGGAAAACGACGAAAAAAAACCCCATCGTCAGAAAAAAGAAATGAGTAAAAAGGATGAATGATAATAAGAGTGTGTGTGAAAAGGATAGGTAGAATACTTGAATATTTTTAAATGAGGTCGAACATGATTTAAAACTTATTTCAAATATTACATAGATACCAAGGAGTTTTATACAATGAGGTTGATAGTTTGAAAAAAGAGTATGGATGAAATGAGGTCGCATGTACGAAATAAATATAAATTAAGGAAAATTATTGAAATATAATAATAAATGATTGTGATTAAATAAATAAGATGCAATATAAATAAATATTAAAATGAAACGTTGTTTTGAAAAAAACAACGTTACAATACCCCCCTTCCCATAAAAGTTTCGATCGCGAGGGAGAAACGAAAAGCTGCCCTCAGCGTTGTACTAAGATAAAAAAATGTTTTGGAGAAAAAAAGCAGAAGAAAAGTTTAAGTACTTATTAGGCAGAAAAAATTCTATCATAAGCATGCCAAACCAAAAACGTAATGCAAACTTATGGAGTTGGTTTAAAGTGTCACATGCTTCCGATGTCTAACCCATAGAGTCACTACCCGCTCCAAAAAAATATAGTGAAGGCTTATTTAAAGGCCGACACGGTTGCGATGGTGAAACATAATTCAACCTAATGCAAAACCATAAGATATGACAAAATTATTAAACATAATATTTACAAAGCCAAACTAAGTAATGAGTTGATTCACATTTGTATCACAAGCTCCCGTGTCTAAGCCATAGAATAGAGTCACTACCCGCTCCGGAAAAAATATAGTAAAGGCTTATTTAACGAGTTACAAACCGCTCGAGTGAATGGCTTATTTAAAAGCCGACACGGTTACGTTGGTGGTACAAATGTGAGTCTAAAGAAAAAACAAAAATATTATATACAAATACACTTAGGCACCAGTCATCTTTGTGATGGGAAGGTCTCCTAGAAAACGACCCCCACACTAAGAAATTAAACCTTAACTACGCCTGTGTGTGGCCCTAAGCACAGGTCGCACACTAGTGTCCCAAAACTACATATTAACAAATAAACATATTTACAAAAAATACAAAAGTAGATATTTACAGACGCTGGGCAAACGGCACACGTAACCTAACTTTATACACAATTTACACTTTTTACATCCACACAGGACACAAGCGGAGCACAAGCCCTTCAAACCTGCGCCTGCATAGGTCAGACCCCCATGACCTATAACCCACAGCTGCCAAGGTGTTGTTTGAGCTGGTAATAAAAAGACATTCGTCGCCTCTTACGACTCCCGTGTAGGAATGATACTATTCTAAGTCCGGCATCACACGGATTAGGCACTACGGTGATGATTTGTGCAGGTAAGACATTCGTCGCCTTTTACGACTCCCGTGTAGGGGTGATATTATTCTCGCTCCGACATCACACGGAGTAGGCACTACGGTGATGATTTGTGCAGCTAAGACATTCGTCGCCTTTTACGACTCCCGTGTAGGGGTGATATTATTCGCGCTCCGACATCACACGGAGTCAAATGTACATATTTACACCTTAATGTCTTTGACGTGCCAAATGCCCAACGATCTACTACTATCTACAGTCTCTAGTTCAAGTACTAGAGGAGAAATTACTCTACGTATTTTACATTTCTCATACTTGGGTGCAAGCTTTGCTGCCTTATACTGGGCTGCATCACTCTGAGTATAACATTTTTTATAAACAATTTGGCCTACGGAAAATGATGATGCTGGACGCCTTCGGAGGTTATAATATTTAGCGTTCTGCTGGTGAGCTTTTATTAAGTGTCCGCGAACTGTCGTAAAAATGTCGCGTAAAACACAAAGTTCACCCGCATACTCCTCTCCCTAGGCATATTAATGTCATACTCACTCCCGTCGGTCTGTTGGTAAAACGAGCCATTCACAACAGGTTCTCGACCATGTACTAAGAAAAATGCCGAGAAACCTGTAGTTTCATTTACTGCACTATTTAATGCAAATTGTATTTTCGAAATATTAGAATCCCACGATCGATGGTCATTTTTGACGTACGATGCTACCGCAGTCATAACCGTTTTGTTATACCTCTCAACTAAATTAACTTGAGGCGTGTAGCGAGGGCCTAGATGGAAATTTCGCACACCGTATCTATTTAGAATCGTACGAAATTCAGATCCCGTGAATTGCACTCCATTGTCTGCAATTACGGTCTCCGGTATTCCGTGGATCAAAAATAGTTGGTTTTCATTTTTTTCAGCTACGGCCGCGCTCGTAGCTCGCCTCAAGGAAAACAACAAGGTGTATTTTGAAAAACAACAGGTTATGACTAATAAATGCATGTAACCTTTGCGTGATTTTGGCAACGGACCCACCAAATCGGCTGATACCACTTGAAATGGACGGTAGCACCGCTTTGGCTCTCCCATTTGTCCTGGTGTTAGCTTTGTGGAATGCTTATAAGAAGCGCAAACATCACACTTGCTCACAAACTCAGAGACATCATTAAACATTCCGGGCCAATAATATTGCAAGCCTAGTCGCCGATGAGTTTTAAATACGCCAAAGTGACCGGACGTAGGAGGAAAATGATGTTCAAAGATAATTTGTTCTCGGGCACCCTTTGGTATTACTTTTTTCCAATCAAATTCTCCAGTTAAATTATATTTTGATTTGGTGTAACGGAGTAAAACGTTATTTTCGACGCGAAAATTTGGAAAATTCTGTGGTGTTGTTTGACACCCATTAAAAACACGATCATACCAATCATCGCCTGTAACATTAATAGCATCGCATTTGAGCAATCGTGATAAGGTGTCGGGAATGATATTATCCTTCCCCTTTCTGTGTTCGATCTCGAAAACAAACTGAGACAAGCGACAACCCCAACGCGCAAGCCTACCACTAGGGTTTTCTAACTTCATAAACCATTTCAGTGAAGCATGATCCGTAACAACCTTAAAAGGTCTCGTACCTAAGTACGGTTCAAACTTCTCTACAGCGTAAACCACAGCCAAAGCCTCTCTTTCTGTGGCACTATAGTTACGCTCACACTTGTTTAAAGAACGGCTTATGTATGCGATCGGATGATCGATGCCATCAAAATTTTGACACAACATCCCACCTATTCCATAGCTAGATGCGTCACAGTGTACCACAAATGGTAAGGAAAAATCAGGACATGCGAGTATTGGCGCTGTCACCAATGCATTTTTCAATAAATTAAATGCATGTTCAGCCTCTGTGGTCCAAGAAAACTTTAATTTGTTACTTGATAAAGCAGTAAGAGGCGCAGCTATAGTTGAAAAATTTCTAATAAAACGGCGATACCATGAACAGGTACCGAGAAACATTTTAACTTCTTTTGAAGATGTCGGTGTTGGAAAATCTAGAATTGCCTGGATTTTCTCATGATCTGTTCTTAAACCGTGTTCATCAACGACATATCCTAAATACTTTAAAGATTTACGAAAAAATTTACACTTATCCATATTAATCGTTAAGTTGGCGCCTCTAAGCTTCTCAAA
Organism: Chrysoteuchia culmella; assembly: GCA_910589605.1. Classification (NCBI taxonomy): domain Eukaryota; kingdom Metazoa; phylum Arthropoda; class Insecta; order Lepidoptera; family Crambidae; genus Chrysoteuchia; species Chrysoteuchia culmella. Next base: position 4,201,020 of record OU342669.1, read on the forward strand.
AACACGATTTAAAATTTTTATGTGAGTTTCATAACTGGAGCTGGCGACGACTAAATCATCGACATAAACAAAGCACATGCCATCGGATAAATCGCCGTTAAACTGACTGCCAAACAAATAATCCATCAGTCTTTGTTGTCGAGCCGGTGCTCCACAAAGTCCAAATGGCATGACAGTAAATTTAAACAACCCTCGCCCCGGAACCGTAAAACTCGTCTTCTCTTGCGAAGCTGGATCCAGTGGGATTTGCCAAAAACTAGATTTTAAATCAATAGAACTTAGATATTTAGCTTGCTTTAAGCTGTCCAAGATTTGGGGAATATAAGGAATTGCATAAGCATCGCCCTTGGTCACTGAATTCAACTTACGACAGTCTAAACAAAATCTTAATTGACCATCGGGCTTTGGAACCATGAGCGTAGGGTTGTTCCATGGGCTCTCACTCGGCGCGACCACTCCTAGCTCTAACATGCTATCCAGTTCTTTATTAAGATCCCGTAGCTTCTCTGGAGACATAGGGTACGGCTTGCACTTAATAGGAGCTGCATTTCCTGTATCAATTGTATGAGACACTAAATGCGTCCTCCCTAAGCCAGCCTTTTCGAACGAAATATTTACAAATTTATGTACAACCTCGTCAGCCATACGTCGTTGATCTGGTGACAAATGTTCATAGGGCTGAATAGAGTGAATAGGTTCATGAACACCTGATGTGATTGTTAGAAAATTTGTCGGCGTTTCAGAGTAAAATACATCCTTAAAAATATGGGGTGCTATATGAAAAGCCTTCCAAAAATCTACACCAAATATCACATCTGAAACAATAGACGGAATGATATAAAACTTTATAACATGTGTCATTCCGTTATATGAGATGGGTAAAGACATATAACCTATTGTCTGACTCTCTGCCCCATTTGCCACCAAAACACTACTCTTAAAACTTCTATTTACATTAAAACCCATATTTACAAATTTCTCGTGCGCCCCGTTACCTAAAATAGAAACAGCTGCACCAGAATCTAGCATGCCACATAAGGTAAGATCACAAATAGAAACATTCAAATAAGGCCTAATGTCACCTTTCTCTGGTTGAAACAGAACCGAAGATATAGACTTATATTTGAAAAAATGTTTAACAGTTATAAGCCATTCCTTCCAGTCGTCAGATTTAGAAGATTTCACTCCCCGATTCTGGTCAACTAGTTTTTTGGATTTTCACTAGCTTTTTGAGTGCATATAGGACAAGTTTTAACAGTGTACCCTATCTTACCACACTCAAAACATTTAATTATTTTTTCAGCGGTACAACTTTTAAAGGAATGGCTTTCGGTTTTGCAGCGTCCACAGTAAATTTTGACATTATTATTATTAACATTATTATTTACAGAAAATACAGGTTTGGAAGTAGACTTGTACGAATATTCGGGATTCATACACAAATTGGCAGGTTCTTTAAACAACAAAGACCTTTGTTGACTCTCCTCAATTTGACGCAAAACCGATCTCAATTCCAGAACGGATTGTACTTTTACCAACGCTAAATGTTGAGAAAAGTGCGGTCGAATGTTGTGGAGTAAAATGTCCAATTTGTCAGTCTCGTTTAAAGGCTTCTTTAAACGGGAAAATAGACAATTCATGACGGAAAAATAAATATGTACAGGTTCGTCTTTACCCTGAGAACGTAATCGAATCTCCTCCATCAACCTATAATCGTAATCAACAGGTTCAAATTCGTCAAGTAATAACTGCCGCAGCTCTGGCCAACTTGATATCTGATCTTTTATACCTCTATACCATGTCAACCCTTCTTCGACAAATAAACATACTGCCGCGGAAAAAAGTTTTGCATGTGGAATACTATACGCAATGGCCAATTCTTCCACTCTTTCTAAAAAGGCATGTGGATTACCTCGGCCGTTGAATCTAACACTCCACTTCGAAAGATCATAACACGACACAGTACTCTGAGGCGAACAGTTAGAAATAGGCGCACCAGTAATTATATTAACAGGATGCGCATCACTTATTAAACTGCTTTGCAAACCCTTTAAAACGTCCATACAACTTGCTTTACCTTTTACTTCCATCTCCGACTCCGCCGGTACTCGTTCTAATCTAAAATACAAGTGACAAAATAGAGCGCGAGCACGGGCTAACACACCTCTATTACTTTTACCCGATGAAAGATAATTATCAAGTTTCAATTTTAATTCATCTAATTTCTGTTGAATAACTGGAAATTCAGTTTCGTACGTTGCGTCAACATTTATAATTTCGTCAGGGGAAAAATCGTATTGTAGTTTTTTCAATTGGCATTTTAAATTTGCAACAGTATCTTCAGGTGTCTCAGCTCTGATTGACACTTCGTAAATAAGCTCGTCTTTCAAAAGTCCGTGAAAATAAACTTTCGACAAATCCATTTTAAAAGAGCAAATTCTCATACAAAAAATTTATGCTTAATACTAAATTTCAATATCTACAGTCAAATGGTATGACAAAACATTAAAAAAACTCAAACTATTTACAAAACGTAGTAAATATCAATTTTCAAAACTGTTATTTTAGAACCGCATGTACAAATGTAATGCACAAAAAAAATACAAGTTTTATGTAGGTATGTACAACTCTTAAGATTTATATACATTTTTTATATTAACATGAGAGAGCAAAAGAAAAGGCCACTAAGTTGGGCGCCAACTGTCAGGACTATTTCCCGGCCCGGCTAGCTCAGTCGGTAGAGCATGAGACTCTTAATCTCAGGGTCGTGGGTTCGGGCCCCACGTTGGGCGCCAACTGTCAGGACTATTTCCCGGCCCGGCTAAGGAACGGGGAACAGAGTGAGCAGGTTACAAATAAAGATAAAATAAAACTGAGTTTAAGAACAAGCGTATAATAAAAAAATAGAAAAACATTTACAGAAAGATGTATGTAATTAAATATAAACCTAAACTTTGTTCAAAACAATTATATAGCTGGGGGTGGTTACCTTAATCTTTTGCTCTCTTAAAATGAAAATTACTTATAGATTATTACTTCAAATTGTTAAAAACTATTTATACTAAATCGTAGTTTATGGGAATACAATGATCGCTGCCTGAAGTCGCGTCGGTTGTAGGGAACGGTGGAAAATAGAGATAGCCGCCCGAAGTCGCGTCTCCTCGCTACATAAGGTATAAAACAGGAACGCCCTTACTTGTTTAAAGTCAGGTCCTAAAGATCAGGACCGGTACTTAGAACTTCGCAGACTGTTTTCATTCAGACTCAGCTTAGGAAATGAGGCAACTTGTTTTATAGATATCGATCTATTATAAATGAAAATATGTATGGATCTCGATAAACGAGTTGTGAGTTAGTTGGTTGGTTGGTCCTCTTCCCTCCCTTTAATTTATCAATATTCTTTTAATTGAAATGAAAGTTACTCCAAGATATCTCCAAGTCCAAGTAACTTAACGTGTATGAAGATGAAGCAATAAAATGTGTTAGATATTTAAAAAGGAAAGACAAAATTTTCAATTTTTAATTGCAAAACCAAAATCTGGCTTCGTCCCGTAAAAAAGTGAAAAATCTTTTCAAAGCGCGGCACGAAAAACCGGGAAAACGACGAAAAAAAACCCCATCGTCAGAAAAAAGAAATGAGTAAAAAGGATGAATGATAATAAGAGTGTGTGTGAAAAGGATAGGTAGAATACTTGAATATTTTTAAATGAGGTCGAACATGATTTAAAACTTATTTCAAATATTACATAGATACCAAGGAGTTTTATACAATGAGGTTGATAGTTTGAAAAAAGAGTATGGATGAAATGAGGTCGCATGTACGAAATAAATATAAATTAAGGAAAATTATTGAAATATAATAATAAATGATTGTGATTAAATAAATAAGATGCAATATAAATAAATATTAAAATGAAACGTTGTTTTGAAAAAAACAACGTTACACTATGTCCAGCAGTGGACTGCGACAGGCTGATGATGATGATGACTATACTATAATATTATAAAGAAGAATGATTTGAGTGTTTGTTTGCATTGAATTTTAACCGCTTCTGTGGTCTAGTGGTACAACCACTGGTATCAGACTCAGGGTTCCCGGGTTTTTGGTCGATTTGGTTGGTGGTAGGTCTTTTTGTAAGTCCGCCTGGCTAGCTACCACCATCTTATCTAAGCCTGATGCCATAACAACAACGTGTTCAGCATTGCTGTGTTCCGGCAGTTCGAGATAAGATAGCCAGTTCCTCAGTGGCTGAGGAATCCGGGAGAGGCTCGCTTCCATCTTCAGCCATATCAATACTTAACATCAGGTATGATGAAGGGTAAGAGTCTCCGTCGTTCATAAAAAAAATAGGCTCCGAAACTACTGAACGGATTTGGATGAAATTTGGTACACAGATAGTAGATAACCTGGTCATGAACATAGGATACTATTTAAATTGATATTCCCACGGGAACGGGAACTACGCGGGTGAAACCGCGAGCGTCCGCTAGTCGTATATAAGTTTGGATGTATTAAGATACAAAATAAAAGAGAATATTTAAAGTACAAAAACTTTTTATACTTCTGCTCCTACGCCGAGCCCGGGCGTTCTACTCTCCCTCCGTCTTACGAATTTTTGATCAAGTCACGTGTCCTGACGCGACTTTAACATTTTTTACCCATCCTAAAAAAAATTAAACTCTGATGTGCACAACGCCGCGCCGCCGCCGCTAAAGAAGTTTTCACAAAAAAAAAATTAAAAGATTCCTTCGAATTGAGAACCTCCTCTTTGAAGTCGGTTAAAAATGTTTTTGTGTTGTAAAGAAAATAAATATTTATTTACTGTCAATACTGCTGTATGTTTGTATGTTAGGATAAGTCGGCAAACAAAGTATATTATATAGAAGGAAAACCTATTTTCTTATAAATATTTATACAATAAAAATATGTCATTGCTTCTTATCTCGGATATTACGTAAGCTAATGAGGTAAATTTTGTGAGTTAGTTCGTAGCAATTAATTTCTGGACTTACTAAACTAATTTTCTAAATTAAATAATAAATAATAGCCTACAATCACACCAATTATCTAGCCCACGTTAAGTTTCATGAAGAACTTGTGTTATGGATACTAGATAACGGATAAACTTACTTATATACTTTTTTTTTATATATACCTAGATAATATGTATAGGTACATATTAAACACCCAGACCAAGATGTGCATTGATGGACATGTTCATGCACACAAATATTTGTCGGTTTCGAACCCGGTACCTCTAGCACAGAAGGCGGGTATAGTACCCCTGCGCCAAAAAGGTAGTCGAATTTTGACATTTATTTTACCAGTAGGTAGATATTTTTTTTTATGGACAAAGGGGAGACTCGCCTTCATTTCATTATACTTAATGTTAAGTATTTATAAGGCTGAAGGTGGAAGCAAGCCTCTCCCGGAATCCTAATCACTGAGGAACTGGCTATCTTATCTCATCAGGCGGACTTAAAACAAGGCCTACCGCCAACCAAACCGAATACAATATGTGACCCCGTTGGGAATCAAACCCGAGCCCAGGACCCCTGGGTCTGATACCGGTGGTTGTTACCACTAGCCCACAAAGCGGTAAAAAATATTTCTGAGTGATTTAAAAGCTATATTTAATTGTGGGATAATTTCATTACAATTATAAAAAAGAAATGTTTGTCGGCCAGAGAAGTAGATACGCTAGTTATAATAAACTATTAATAATGTTGATCATAATTTTCAGCCATTAAACTGCCCCACTGCTGGGGCACCGTCCTTCCTTTATGGATGGATATGGGTCATGTCAAGGCCATGACATGACCCACCATGCCAGAGTAGATCAACTGCAAATGCAGCCAGGAGCAACGGCTTATCGTGCCTTCCGAAGCATGGAGGAGCTCGAGATAAAAAAATATATGGTCACCCATCCCGTAATCGACCATTGCGAAAGTTGCTTAACTGAAACAATCGCAGGCCGTTCAAACTGCGCCAGCGAGCAAAGTCTAAAATCAAACATATTTCAAATAACTGTAGTTTTGCCAATAAACAAAACTAATGTTTAAAGCTATATTAAAATTTCTGAAACTCTATTATTATGAACGAACTTTAATATTGCTTTTAGTTTGGAATTATAATGGTTTCTAGTTATTTGTGACTAGTGGCTGACCGCGGTTGTACCTGCGTGGTTTCCGTTCGGGGGAATATCAGAATTAAAATGTATCCTTTTTTGCCTTTTTCAATGCTATTTTTATACTTATGATAATTTTATAAATGGAAAAATATTGGAAAAGTCTACTCGGCCACATTTGAAATAACAGATGGGACTATTTTGTTTGAATTCACTTGTGGCCGAGTTGACTTTTTCCAATATTTTTCTATTAAAAAAATATCATATGTATCCTTTGTTTCAATTCAGGAAATTCCTGGCCAGACTACGATTAATAAAAATTGTAAATTGATTTTTTATTAAATAGAGTCAAGGGGGCACAGTACAACTCGGGGCAGAGTGAAACACCCGCAATAACTCTGTCCTTTTCTAACATTTCGATTGTTTTTATTGACAGCATAATCAAACGCGTAAACACTCAATTGCCCATATTAATTCAGTTAACAAAGTGAAATTGTGGAAGTCGCCCGTTAAATATTTTGGAAAATCGGTTTTTCGACATACATATTGAAAGAAAGAAAGAAAGAAAATAAAACAACTTTCACGGATATCAAACGCGCTATATTTCCACGAACTAAGTTGTAATTGTCCGTATTTTTAGGTTTTTTAGGGGTTTCTTGATTTTCCCGACGTTTCGGCAGCTGTAAAGGTGTTTTATTTAAATGAACAGAGCGCGCCAAAACATAAGATGTACGTTTTTTTATAGAAAGAAAATACATTAATTGACACACACACATACGATACAGACAAAGAGAATAGAAAGGGAAAAAAGTATAAATACACTAATCACAACAAAATATAACTAAGCACAAATTGTGTGGGGTCAATACAACCCTATCTCAGCGTTTTTGCCTCTGTGTCATTCACAGGTGGGCCGAATGAACACAGAGGCGCTGTTATTCTGACTGGGTTAGTAAGAAGGAAAAAAATGACCAGAAAATAATAAATAAGTTACATACAGTAGACGAGAATACTCAAGATACACAATAATACATAAACTTATAAAACTATATACTACAATACATAATAATTATGTGTACAAGGAATAAATAAGTATTGATAAAAATTTATTAACATATGATTAAAATTTTCGTGTAGTATTTTCCGATTTATGCAAAAACTGTAGCTACTGGTCAGTAACATTTTGTACTGTATATTAGGTATGTTGGGTTATGCTGCTCTTGTTTGTAGTTTATCTGTACTTTGCCGACATAGGAAATAGAGACGACAACTGTGTCTATTTCAGGGGTCCCAAAATACCACAAAAATAATGATTAAAATTAAGGTGGCGTTTGGGACCACGGACAGTGGTTCAACATCGTATGTATGATTTGAGGAAAGGCGTGATTTAGTTTATGTAGTATCTTTATTCTTCATCATCACTAAATTAATATAATTTTCAATGCTATTTTTACCGGACGGTACGGAGACGGTATATGTGTTTGGGGTGAGAGGTTGTTCGTTTGTTTGTGCAAGCAAATGTTTCCATATCCAAAACTACTAGTACGATTTTGATGCGGTTTTCAGTAATGGGTTTGGGTTTGATTGATGAATGTTCTGAGATAAGTGTTACAGTGACAACTCACTAGGGGCGCTGCAGTAAACATTTGTTTGAACAAAACCAAAACTACTAGTTTGATTTTGATGCGGTTTTCAGTAACGGGTTTGGGTTCGATTGGGGAATGTTCTTAGATAGTGTTACGGTGACAACTCACCAGGGGGCGCTGCAGTAAACATTTGTTTCAGCAAAACCTAAACTACTAAGTCCGATTTTGATGCACTTTTCAGTAATTGGTTTGGGTTTGATTGATGAATGTTCTTAGATAAGTGTTACAGTGACAACTCACTAGGGGACGCTGCTGTAAACATTTGTTTGAGCAAAACCAAAACTACTAGTCCGATTTTGATGCGGTTTTCAGTAATGGGTTTTGGGTTTGATTGATGAATGTTCTTAGATAAGTGTTACAGTGACAACTCACTAGGGGACGCTGCTGTAAACATTTGTTTGAACAAAACCAAAACTACTAGTCCGATTTTGATGCGGTTTTCAGTAATGGGTTGGGTTTGATTGATGAATGTTCTTAGATAAGTGTTATAGTGACAACTCACTAGGGGCGCTGCAGTAACCATTTGTTTGAACAAAACCTAAACTACTAGTCCGATTTTGGTGCGGTTTTCAGTAATGGATTTGGGTTTTTATACTTTTGTTAATGGGGTTTGAACTTGTTTTGTATGGAGGCTAACCTCTTCCAAATCCGTAGTATAAGACGCCATTAAAAAAAAAATGATCCATAATACCTAATTAATGAACACACAGAAAAAAAAATGTTATGATCTAAGGATTATAGTGTCGTCAAGTGTCACGTTAGCCAGATAATTAGAGTTAAAAATGAATAATGCCGACCCAAAGTATCACCTTTGTATCTTTAACTCCAATTATATCACTAACCTGACACTTTATGCCACCATGTTGCATAATATTTTTTGGTCATCTTTACGTTTCCTATCCATTTACTTATATAAGTATTATCGTGCGGCACGATTAAAAAAAAAACAAAATGGCGTAGCGAGGACGAAGCCAAAAGGTTCAAACCTTTAAATAGAAAAAAATTGAAAAAGTCTTTGAATGTTTGTTTTTGATATTTAGAAAAGTAAAAAAGTAAGAATTACAGTTTTAATAATTATAATAGAAAAATATTGGAAAAAGTCTACTTGGCCACAAGCGAATTCTCAGATGGGACCCCAACCCACGACCTTTGGGAATCCGGCCCACTGCTCTAACCAATGAGCTACCGAGACTTGAGTCGTTAGAGTAGAAGGCCGGATTCCCAATGGTCGTGGGTTCGAGTCCCATCTGAGAATTCGCTTGTGGCCAAGTAGACTTTTTCCAATATTTTTCTATTATCATTATTTAAACTCAAATTCTTACTTTTTTTACTGTTCTAAATATAAAAAAGAAAACATTCAAAGACACCTCTTCTATAATACCTACTACCAAATTAAAACAACAAAACCATTTTACATGACTACTTTTTCGATTACAAACTCAGAAAAAAAAAGAAAAAATAATTCGTTGATATTTTTCCCACCAATATTGACGCGTCAAGATGGATTGACGCGACCGTTGCTTAGCAACGGGCGATGGAGGGGGTAGCTCTCAGCAGATACAGTGGACGCCAGATAAAGACTAACATTTAGTAGGTCTTATCGCCTAGATTTTAAGAGTGGTTTTGAAGTGAGAGTTCTACCGTGATGGCTTGTTGTTTTTTCGTACACAAATTGAGAAATATCTTTCGGCTTTACTAGGCTTTTTATAAGGGATGGTTGAACTTGTATATCGACTGATAGTTTTATTATAGAAACTAGCGGCCGCCTGCGGATTTACCCGCGTGGTAACCGTTCCCTTGTGAATTTCATGATAAAAATTATTCATATTTTAAAACATGATGATTTTGAAGTGAAAACTTCTTTAGCGGCGTTGTGCACATCAGAGTTTAAAATTTTTGGGATGGGTAAAAAATGTTAAAGTCGCGTCAGGACACGTGACATATATCCAAATATCGTAAGACGGAGGGAGAGTAGACCGCCGGCGCAGCGTAGGAGAGGAAGTAATATCCCTCTCTCTTTCTACCGCGCGGCGAAAAATTTATGCCTACTCCTGCTGTTTCGTTTAAGCGGTTTTCACTTATGGGGGGCTATCGCGTAAAAAATTTGGGTATGGATATGGACTTCATTTGACATTTGAAGCTCATAAAATTACCATATATGGTCATTTAACTGTCAAATGAAGCCCATGTCCATATCCATATTTTTTACGCGATAGCCCCGCTGCTGGCACTTCTGGAGTGCAACCCGTTGTTTTTTTGCCTGAAAGAGTAATAAACATATATCCATCCATCCAAACATACAAACTTTCTCATTTATAATATCACTAGCAGCCGCCCGTAGTTTCACCCGCGTGGTTTTCGTTCCCGTATGAATATCAGAACAAAAAGTATCCTATATTTTAATCCAAGCCATCTACTATGTGTGTGCAAAAATTCATCTAAATCCTTTCAGTAGTTTTTGCGTAAAAGGGAAACAAACATCCATCCATTCAAACATTCTCAAAAATTTAAGCATTTATAATACTCGTATTACTGCCGCCGGCCGCTACCAGTTGTGTGGTTCCTGTACCCGTGGGAATATCGGGATAAAAGTATTCTTTGTTTTAATGCAGGCTATTAACTATTTATTTGTGTGCGAAATTTCATTCAAATCCGTTGAGTATTTTATACGTGAAAGATTAAAACAACGTGACATGTAAGATTAAATCGACGACCAGTTTGGCGGACAAGACAAATATTTGTGTGCATGAACATGTCAATTTGTCTTGGTGTTGAATATGTATATTAAGTATGTATTTACAAAAAAAAAGTATTCATGTATGTTTATTCGTTAACTAGTATACATAACACAAGTTCTTCATGAATCTTAACGTGGGCTGGATAATTGGTGTGATTGTATGCAAATATTTATTTATTATTATTTATATTTATTGTTAAAAAACATCCATCCATTCTCAGAAACTTTCGCTTTTATTTATACTCACATCAACACTGTCTAGGGATATTATATTACATTCTTCATAACTCAAAAACTTTTTCTGATAAACAAAGCGGCGCTATTTTTGAAAATTAAAGCCGTGTACATTTTTATTTTGTTTTAATTGAATGCTTGTTATGTGTTTTATCATGCCACGTCGACATTTAACCAGTTAACAGGTTCACAGTCTAAGCCAAATAGTAAGATATGACCCCAAGTCCAATACTTTTCTTTTGGTTACATTTTTCATTCTGCAGTTTTGCATAAAAAACCGGTTGACCATTTTTTTTTTTTTTTACCTTAAATAGGCTTACTCTTGGCTTAATTCTGAATCGTTAGATTAAGAGAGGCCTAAGATGGAACGAGCTTGCCTAGAAAAAGCCTATTCACTCGAGCTTTAAATATACCAGGGTTGTAGACACCCGGGAATACAGACGCAGGCAGGGAATTCCACTCTCTGGCTGTGCGCATAATAAAAGATGAGGAAAAGCGCTTTGTACGCAGACGAGGTATATCAACCAGGTAGGGATGATAGCATGCGGTACGTCTGGATTCCCGGTGGTAAAAAGGAGCTGGCGGTATGAGAAAAGTACCATGTCCCGGTACTTTTCTGATAAAAAACAAACTATAACTTAGTTTGTTTTATCAAGTCCACTTTTGTAAACTTCAAACCTTATGAGTCCCACCTCACAAAAAACATAGAAAATGTTCGGCTGAACAGCCCACATATGGGCTGCGCACTGGTGGCTGTAAATAGTCCACAGCTCATATGTAGGCTGTGGACTGTGAAACTGTTAAGAACAAATTAGAGCTGCAGGCATGTTGAAAACTGGCGCTATCCAACGCATGGTTGTTGACTGACTTGAGTTGACCCTTCGAATTCACCAAAACTGATTATAGTCACGTTATCATGACGCGAGAGATGTTGCGGAGCAGCATTCTGGCAGATAACGCGTTACACGTTACATGACCGTTTTCTACGAAATATCGCCAGGAGACAACCCAATATAATGGCTATGGAAATGGTTCAAAGACTCATCTGACCATACCAATTATTGTTAGTGAGTGAGCAAACTGGGAGGTTAACGGAAGAAGTAAGAAGTTAACGGGCAACGGATATTTGTGGTTTGATATTCCAATTCATACAATTGGAATACAAATATCCGTTTGAAATAAACAATCGACATAAGAACCTCCTCCTTTTTTTTTTTGAAGTCAGTCGAAAAATATATTTTCTTTTTTGTAATTTTTGTGTTTGTTTCAGGATATTGACTATGAAGGCTTCCGATGGTTCCTGGATACCTTCTTGGAGGTATCTACTCCTGATGAACTTACGAGGTAAAGAACCTTATTCAGACTACGGCCCTTATTGACTGTCGTCTGAAATTAAAATCATAAATCGATTGTCAAAAATTCAAACGATGCTGGCTGACAGGCAGCGTAGACATAAGCAAAAAGTACTTACTCACAAGGCTCGGTAGCACAATTAGGAGAGCAGTGGACTGCGAGTTCAAGTCCTGCCGGTGAACAATTTGTGAGTTGAGTCGATTTTTGTTATACTTAGTCTGTTCATCGAAACGAGCTAGTACTGAGATAAATCTCTCGTTCGTGATTGGCTGTAGATCTTTAATTTCCGCCAAACGCGAGCGAACGGATTGCCTATGCGCCATATCTTCAGTCAAATCACGACCGAGTAAATTCTCTCAGTACGTAGTGAAGACACTATAATGTCTATGATTTTGTAATTATTTCATTTTTCAATGCTATTTTTATACTTATGGTAAATTTTAAATAGAAAAATATTGGAAAAAATTAACTCGGCCACAAGTGAATTCTCAGACGGGAATCTCCGCGACCTTTGGAAATCCGGTCCAATGCATTGGACCGGATTTCCAAAGGTCGCGGGTTCGATTCCCGACTGAGAATTCACTATATGTCTGTTCAGGGAGACGATTTAGTACTGAGAGAATTTGCTGGCTCGCCTCTCTTATCTTCAGCCAATCGAAGATAAGGCACATAATATGCCTTAATTTCAGCCAATCACGAGTGAGCGAATTGCCCTTCGCCTGATCTTCAGCCAATACCCGCGAACAAATTCTATCTAGCTCGTATCCTTAAACAGACTATAGTTATTTTTTCTATTTAATTTATCTAAATATGTTGTCTACAGACATCTGTTCCTTTCGTTCGTGCGTCGGGACCGGCGGCCGGCGCTCCGTGAGATGGCAGCAGCAAGCTCGGCCGCCGCCTGCGCAGCCGTCACGGCGCACGGCGATCATCAGGTGAAGTTCTCATAGATCGTTGATCGTTGATCTCATGTTCGATTAGTGGCCTGGCCACCTCTGGTGTCAGAGTATATTAAGCCGCCTATAATCCGGGACAGACGACTTAACGTGCCCTTCGAAGCACGGAAGCGCACAGTTGTATTGACCGGACCGAACGTTACTTAACAAACGTGATCGAATACGATCAGTCTGTCAAGCGCGGCCAAGAGCCCTTCGCTTCTCATAAGTAAAATACATACATACATACCCACTACCTACAACCTACAATGGAGACCCAGAGCTGGATGGAAGAGGTCGCGGCAAACCACTGCAGCGCTGGACTGATGATATCCGACGACAGGAAGGACAGGACTGGACGAGTCGGGCATGAGAACGCCAGGAGTGGAAAAAGAGGGAAGAGAATTACATAAAAAACTGGATATCTAAAAGGCCACATACCCTCGTCTGACTCTCTGGTGAAGGTCGCGGGAAGCCGCTGGATGTGGGCAGCGCAGGACCAATCCTCGTGGAGATCTTTGAGGAGGCCCTTAGCCAGCAGAGCGGTGTCATGTAGCTGAGATAATGATGATAATGACGCCTTATGTCCCTTGCAGAGTTTGAGAGTCAAAGGTGCAGCTTGAGAGACATCAACAACCATTGGAAGTCCACTGGGACATAGGCCTCCTGTCTCGGTAGCTCAGTGGTTAGAGCATTGGATGGGATTTCCAAAGGTCGTAGGTTCGAGTCCCATCTGAGAATTCACTTGTGGCCGAGTTGATTTTTTCCAATATTTTTTTATTTAAAACTGGCATGTATTTAAGGCGGCGACTAAAAATATCTTTGGTGTAGTAAAAATAATAGGATGGCGACTTTTTCGCCAATCTAACCTAACCTAAACCTATTTTTTCCGCTGCCAACCTATTATTTCTGCTACCCCAACCTAATATTTTTTAGTCGCCCGGTTTATTATATTCCTTTAAAATGTATCATACATATCCTGCTTAGAGCGTCACAAAGAGCGGCTGCCAGGGACTTCCAGTCATCGGCTCCCCGCACCTTCACGAGGTTATCTGTCCACCTGTCCTGAGTGGGGGGCCTTCCTAGGCTGCGTCGTACAACAGCTTTAGAGTAAAATACATAAACATCATACTTGAAGCCAAATCTCAACAGTGCCACTTTTGACATGGTTGGGTCTTTTATTTATTATTATTTGGTGAGGGGACACCAGCAAGGCCGGACGGGTGATCAGTCTCCCTAGTCGGAACCATTACACCCAGTTCCCCAAAAGTCCCCTAAAAGCAGGGGGAGGCGGGTTATCGTTCACCCCACCGGGGTCGGACCTTCGAACCTTCCTGTGCGCTTACAGTATCCGTTGAGTTGACCTATTAGTTGGGTCTTAGATGTTGTCCAGAAACAATAGTAACGTTCGTGACACTCTAATTAGTTTATTTGTAATTATGTTCAGGGCAAGTTGAGTTTGGCGTCCAAGATCCATGGTCTGGCTGAGAGGCTGCAGCAGCTCGGGAAGACTTCCACGGACTCGGTGGATGGCAACGACAAGGGATCCAGGAGTAGAACTGGTGAGATCATCCATCTATACTCCATGCTACTCACGGAAAGACTACTAGACACGGGGAAGACAAAACTTGAATAGTTACTTATTACCTTAAAATAAATCTCTTGTGAGGTAGGCAGACCATCAAAGTTGCATGCAGCTAGAGAGTGTAAGCATCACTCTTATGGTCACATCTCAACGATGCAACGTTTGACATTGGTTGGGTCTAATGTCTCGGCTACATGTACTATGTCGACGTAGCGTATTGTCCCGGCAACACGCTCCGACTTGCCTACGCAAACCGGTTTGTGCAGGCATGCCTTCAGGTAAGATGGAGCGTGTAGCCGGGATATAAGATGTTGTCCGGGAACAATATTAGCCATTATTAGCCCATTGCTTACAAGAGTTTTCTGATATGCTCAGTCAGTTGATAGGCTTTTTACTACCTGCACCGGAAAGCTAGCTATGGTACATTTTATCTTTTTTGCTCCCAGTTCAGCATACGGGAGATTCAACCTTCAGCCTCATCATTACTTAAGCGCAAATTTAAGTGACTCAAAATAATACCAGCTGTTAAGTTCAAACTCGATTGCAACAGTGTAGCGCAGGGCCGGGCAACGGCGCACTTAGCTGCACCCGAGCCATTATTTTAAAATATTTGGCGGGAAAACAGTTTTTTGCCTATAATTTTGAAACTAAGATTGATTTGAAATTATGCCTAGTGTTTGCTCCCATTATAAGGTGTCATTTAATTTTTAATATGAAACTCTTACTTGTACAGTTACAGTAATTCACCATCTGTTACGTGTCACCAGCTTACACATGCTTATCGGTTCCTAGCTCAAAAACTCTTCGTGCTAAAGATTTGATAAATTTGGAGCCTACTGCTCGCAACGGCTGCAAATTTTTGAGGTGTAATACATAATCAATAATTACGAAGGTATAGCTGTGCAAGCCGGAGACACTGTACTTTTAACAGTATTTGAGTGTGACGGTTGTTTTCTGGTTCTCTTGGCTCCAATTGTGCTCTAAATTTCTGACCATGGTCTAAAACCTTAACCTCACTGGTTTGCATTAACGGCATGTGTCAGCTTGTGACACGTTTCTCCAGCTAACACACAAAAACTACTCCTAGTAACGAAGTTGTAGTTGCTCCTAATATATTACTGACACGTTTGATATGCTTAATCCTTAATCCTAATATGCATTAAAATATGGCATGCTGAGAATTTCTCTATGTCTTATGAGGAATAATAACTATATGTCAGCTGTAGACATACACATCTTAATATCCTAACACTTCTTCTTAATAGTTGCTTTTTTCTAGTATATTTTCTTGTTTAATATTTATCACATAAAAATAGCATTGTAAAATGCAAAATTAAAAAGTTATAAAAAGGAATTTTTAAATCACAAGATATTCCTTTAAAATGTTTAGAATTTTTGTTCTCTATTTTCTTTAGTTTGTGTGGGAAATGTCTTCCTTCTTCTTCTAGGGAGCGTCCATCCCATGTTCAGCGTGACAACACACCCTTCGTACTCCTCTCATGAGCTATGCCTGGACCGCCGCCACGAGACCAGCCCCAGCCACAGCCAGATGTCCAGGAACTCCAGCAGGAAGAGCAGCAACTCGCTGAGGGTCAACCAGATCACTAAAATTGAAGGTATAATTAGTGGGGTGTACTTCGCCCTTACACTCGTATATTAGCCTACAGCATACGGACAACTCGGAAGGCTAAAGGCGGAAAAGAAAGGTGAACTCGGCGAAGAGTTGCCTCATTGTCGGTGTTCTACAGATTGTATTCCGGAGAGTGTGCTATTGAGCTGCATGAGCTCATCCCGCCAGCTCCTTTTTACCACCGGGAGTCCAGATGTTCTACGGTCTATCACCCCTACCTGGTAGATATTCCCCGTCTGCGTACAAAGCGCTTTTCATCATATTTAATTTTGCGCACAGCCAGTGAGTGGAATTCCCTGCCCGCGTCTGTATTCCCGGCAGCCTACAGCCCTGCTCGCTCCATCTTTGTCCTCTACTTAATCTTTGATTCAGAATGAGGCCAAGAGTAGGTAAGCCTATTTAAAAAAAAAGAAAAAGAAGGCCATCGCACGAAGGAATCGCGTGACCACATCCTTGGTACTCTTCCCACGAGACCAGCCCGAGACCAGCCCTAGCCACCGCCAGATGTCCAGGAACACCAGCAAGAAGAGAAACAACTCACTGAGGTTCAACCAGATCACTAAAATTGAAGGTATGATTAGGGCGGTCTCACTTGCCCGGCAATATTCCGGCAGTTAGAGGTAAGATAGCCAGTTCCTCAGTGGTTGAGGATTCTGGGAGAAACGCGCTTCCACCTTCAGCCTTATCATTGCTTTACATCAGGTATGAATTGATGAAGGTTAAGAAAATATACCATTGGGACAATTTGCTAATTGGTAAAACGTTACGATCAATCCCAGGACCGGTATACACAAAACTGTTTTTTCATTCAATGATAGTAAGCAAGCAAGCTGTCATTCTGGTTTCGTGTGAACGTGCTTATAATGCAATCCTTATTTGTTTAATTTCAGACTTCAGACATTTGATCAGAAGACCGTCCACCATAGAAGTACATACAGCCAGAGTCTCTCTGAAAGACATAGTGTGTTACCTGTCTTTGCTTGAAGCTGGCAGACCGGAGGATAAATTAGAATGTAAGATCCTCGGATATTTATTATTATTTTTTGACGACCTATTCTATTTTGATTACCTTGGAATCTACTCTTTATGATAGGGGTAGTAATACCTGCTTTCCGTGCAGAATTCCCGGGTTCGATTCCCGGAAAAGATCTTTATTTACAAAAAGGAAGGTATAAACAACTATGTTAGTCTGTTATCTCCAGTCTGTTCACCGAAATGTAAGAAGTACTGAAAGAATTCCGTCGCTCGTGATTGGCTGTAGAAAAGGCGGTTAAGCAATCCGCATGTTTGTGATTGGCTAAAGAGGAGGTTGTGATTGGCGCATATGCGATGTGTTGTATCTTTAACTAATCAAGAGCGAGCAAATTCTGTCAGTATAAGCTGTGAACAGGGGGCTAACTAATTTTAAAATCTATCGCAATCCCTTTCAATTCGTCATTTGAAAGATGTTCACTTACTTCAGGTCGTCACTTTTTGACATTTGATATGAATTGTGATCGGGACGCGTTTTGAAAGGTATTGAATGAACGAAATTGAACTGTCTAAGCAAAGTGACACACGAAAATATCTTTCAAATGTATGGAGAAGTGTCAAATGAAGTGTCATTTAAAACATCATTCGTTCCGAAAGGGATTGCGTCTATAACACACACACACAATTCCATAAATCACTATCACAATCACAAAACCTTTGAAGGGGATTATGCAATAGATTTTGAAATTAGACAATTTGCGGGTAGACTATAGCATCCAAGATCTTAATGAAATTAACCTTGGGTTAGATAGATTATTATTGGTGTGATGTATGAATTTGATTTTATTTATTTATTTATTCAGTCATGTTCCGTCTTTATGACACTGATGGTAATGGGGTCTTGGACACGAACGAAATGGACTGCATCGTCAACCAAATGATGACTGTCGCTGAATACCTGGGCTGGGAGACGTCGGAGTTAAGACCGGTGAGATTGTGTGCACTCACATACCAATATACACACACACTCACGCACACACAAAAACTCTTGTATCAAGATATAAATAAAAAACAGTCACATACAAGTACGATCGGGGAACTTCCCGGTAGACTAGTAGTTTTTTTAGGGAATAGTAATTATTTATTTATAGACCACGTTTATATATCACAAATAATAGGTATTTCATATAATGATAGATAAATCGTTTATTAAAAGAATAACTTCTTTAACTTTATTTATTTTCAAATAATTCCTTTCCTAAGAAAGCAATACTGATAAAGTAATAAATAAAAAAAAATGCACAATGACATATACAATTTACTGCATCAACAACTAAATGGAAGCCGTCGCAGTATCGTCCAGTGAGATTGTGGCTAAACACACACAACTCGCACTCATATTCTCATATCAATGATGTGTGAGATTAATTCATCAATTTTTTTGTAGATCCTACAAGACATGATGGTGGAGATCGATTACGATGCTGACGGTACTGTGTCCCTTGATGAATGGAAAAGAGGAGGGTAGGTGTATATTTATAGCACGTTACTCTAACTGATGCGTGAAAATGACACTAACTATATCTACTTAATATTCGTCTCAGCCATTGTAATATCCCCACTATTGGGGCACTGGCCTTCTTATGGATGGACAAGCGGAATGAGCCAAGTGATGGATCCCTTGAGTCCAATGCGGATTTATGGGTTTTAACGACTGCAAATAAAGCGGGGTCCAACGGCTTGTTATTACCTACCGAAGCACGGAGGAGTTTGATTTAATACATTCTTGGTCACCTATCTCGTAGCTAACCATTGCGAAAGTTGCTTAAAATTACTGTAAAAATCCGAACATTAGTAAACCCAAGGTTTAAGTAAAAACTTGTAAATGTAATTTTTTTTTTAAAGTAGCCGATATTTCAGTCTTTTAGTCATTACAGTTTGCCATTACTTTTTCACGTTTAGGTCCTATTTTCAATGCTAAGGTAACTAATATCGTATCAAATAGACAGACAAACTTAAAAAAGTTGTCATTCATGTCATTCTTTTAGGCAGTGATTGGTTGGTTAGAGTCTGGCTAATGAAAGTAGAAACTGAAAAAAGGTGGGAATTAAAAAAAAAAATGATCATGGCAATAAAAATGCAAGTAAAAAAGTTACTGTCACCATGTGACATTGATTTTTAATATGAGCAATTGTTTCCATAATTAAAGTTCTGAAAAACAGTGTCTACTTTCATTAGCCGCTTTCTTCCATCAGCTTCTTTCCTGCTGGCGTAACGCACTCATTTAACTGACTGTTAACCTCTATCCGTAGAGGTTATTAGTAGTAAAAAGTTTTGAAGTAAAACAATATTATAACTTTTTAATTTTGCATTTTACAATACTATTTTTATATAGTAAATATTCAACAAGGTTTATAGGTTTAGGTTATGCTACAGAGACATATGAGGACACGTCGAATTTTTCTAGTATATTCACCTTTTATACGGTGTTGGCCACCGTCGTTTCATAAATGAGAGAATAATATCCTATACTAGCGGATCCTCGCGGTATTACTTGCGTGGTGCCCGTTCCCGTGGGAATACCGGGATAAAATATAGCATATGTCACTCGGGATAAATGTAGCTTTCTGATGATCTAAGAATTTTCAAAATCGGTCCAGTAGTTCCTGAGATTAGCGCGTTCAAACAAACAAACTCTTTAGCCTTATAATATTATCCCGTCAGGGCGTCATGAGACAAGTTGCTTTTTTCTAGTATATTTTCTTGTTTAATATTTTCTAAAAACGTCATTATTTTCTTTATTCCAGTATGACAACGATACCTTTGCTAGTGCTATTAGGCTTGGACACAAACGTGAAGGAAGATGGTGAACACGCGTGGCGACTGAAGCACTTCAGTAGACCAGCTTATTGTAACCTATGCCTTAATATGCTAGTCGGGTTGGGGAAGAAAGGACTCTGTTGTATATGTAAGTATATACCTACTTCAGATAGCCGCACATACACTCACCGGAACATTTTTTTTTTTTTTAATTTTTTTTTATTTCATAATCAAAAATATACAAAAAATACAAAACTTAATTTTCACCAAACTGCGTAACAGTTTGTCGGCGAAATATAAATAGTTATGCTCTATTACTTAATTAATAACAATACATCAGAAATTAGGTGTTGTAGTTACATTATACAATTAAACTTAACTAAAATAAGTCTAAAAAAGCTTTCTTTAAATATTTTTTAATGGAATACTTGGACTTTAAATTATTGCTAGTTGTACCAAGTTTATTAAAAATCCTAGGTGTGATATAAGATCTTGTCCGCTGCTTATAGTAATTAGCTGTCTTTGGCTCTTTGTACTTACATTTTGTTGATTGTCTAGTATTATATGTATATAATCTTATCTCTTTATTAATGTCTGACTCAAATTATTCTATAGCTATCATATAATTTACTTTTACATCAATAGGCATTATTTTACAAACTTTAAATAGATCATACTGGTTGTTAAGTTAAAATAAAACTGGTTGTTAAGTTAAATTAAATAGCCCACTCCGTTATTTAATACAAAAGTGCTCACTTTGCGACTCTATACATCAAAATGTCAACATATTTCGCCAAATATCTGTATGCTAATGTTTAGGTTAAGCGTTCGACTGTCCAATTAGATTTTTTAATGATTACCGGACCACTGCATTTGTGCATAGAGGCAGAACAATGATTGCTTCATAATCACATTTTAAGTTTCTTCCCGCACTCATCATTGGAATCAAAAAGTTTAAAGGATTTATGTGCACTATATACTCGGTCGGGTACTGTCACAAATGTCGCTTTTTTAACTTTTAATGGATATGCAACATCTATTTTTGATAATCGATCTATAGACATTCGAGGAATATAAAAACAATTAAATTAAAGTATGTACGCATGTTTGTATGAAAATAACGGGGTGGGCCATCAAATGTGCCGGTGAGTGTACCTACTTGACCTCAAATGTATCATACTTAAGCCAACGTACGGAAAGAAGATTCGTAAATCAGCCGGGACCAAACTCTTGACGTGCCTTCCGAAGCACGGAGGAGCGCGAGATGGTTAACTTTCGGTCACCCATCCCGTGTCTTGGCTTGGCTAGCACCGACTCAAAAAAGTTATTGTTTTACTTTTTGAAGTCGGTTATTTTATAGAAAGTTTTGTATTTCACAACTTTTAAAGTTACTTACCTACACTAAAAATCGGAACTAAGAACTTGTCATCTTTTATTATGTCATCTAAGTAAATAGTGACGAAAACAACACAATTTTCACGATTTCTTGAAAAGTACGGAACCGATTACAAATTAAAAAAAAAAAACGTTGTGTTTGAATCATTTCAATCGGTCAAGCCGTCTTCGAATACTCTCTGACCATCCTTCTTTTTTTGGAGTTGCCATGGCCACCCCATCCTTCTTTTTTTGGAGTTGCCATGGCCACCCCATCCTTCTTTTTTTGGAGTTGCCATGGCCACCCCATCGCCTATATAATTTATAGTGAATGTGTTTGTATGAAAATAACGCTACATGGCTTCCTTGATTTAAGTCCGCAAGATTTGATGGCACTGTTTGAAAAACAATATCTTTCATCTGGAGCGGCGCGCGGCGGCGGGCTTGTTATGGTGGATGACCGTTAACTGTTATTTTTTAAATTCGGTGCGGTGGGGGCCAATAAAGGCCCGCCGCAATATTTTGATGATTTATTTCTACACTTGTACTTAAAAACCGAAAACTATATTTGTCTCTGTCGAACTCATAGAAACAGCAAAGATGCACGCTCCGCAAGTGAAAGAAAAAACTGATATTTAGTGTCCGCACTGAACAATCGGCCCGACGCGGTGTTTAACACCGCGTCGGGCCGATTGCGGGTGATGCGCAGTAAACTTGTCAAACCCGAAATAAAACAACTTTATAACAAGTTTTAAACACACTATATTTCACGAACTAAGATCTAATTGTCAGAATTTTATTTTCCCGACGTTTCGGCACCTTTTCAGCTGCCGTGGTCACGGGATGACTGCACTTTAGGACTGAAATATAGCGTTTTTAATATCCGGAAAAGTTGTTTTATTTCAATGAATAGTACGCGCCAAAACTTAAGATGTACGTACCTGTTAAACTTGATCCTATTGAGACCACATGGTATTAGTACACCTAGATTGCCCTTCATGATGTCACCTTGTCTGATTGTAGTCTGCAAGTTCACCGTACATGAGCGATGCGTACAGCGAGCTCCAGCGTCGTGCATCGCGACGTACTCCAAGTCTAAGCGTGCAGCTGCTACTCTTGCTCATCATTGGGTCGAAGGTTAATAATATTAATAACTAGCTGTAGCTGGTGCCCGCGACTTAGTTAGCGTGGATTTTTATGTAGTACTTACATTTCTTTAATTTGACATAAAAGATTAAATCGTGGTATTTTCTATCCGACCAAGACAATTAAGCGCATGACAAGAATGCGGTTTTGCACTTTTGACACAATAAAATAGCGCTACAGTGATTAACTGATTGATTACCGCTTCTTAAAATATTGACTTTTTACTTAGTTTTTGTACATTTTTCTCAGCTGTCATGCGCCTAATTGTTCTGGTCGTATAGTACAACAAACAATGATTATTAAATGCCAAAATTAATTTACTAATGCAGCTGTAAGGTGCTTAGAGTATTTCTTTAAGAATGAGAAATGAACTACATTGGTGGTTTTTCCGTTTTGAGCCAATGTGAATAGACCCGCAGCTCTACTGATCTGCGAAAAAGCAACATAGAGCTGGCCGTGGGTAAAACAATCAGACCTTAGTGCGACACCAGCGGATTTCAGCGTTTGTCACTGCAGCTACTTATTTATAGTATTAATAATAATGATATTGAATTACAATGTGAGTCGGGGCGAACAAGGGAATGCCTCTATCTCGGGATAACGGAATGTACAAATGTATAAATAACTTTATACTATTATAGCCTTTCGCGACTCCGTCCGCGTGGAATTAGTCTTAAATTGTCCCGTGGTGGCGCCATCTATCGAAGTTATCACATAATCTTGGAACTACGTCTACCAAACAAATAGATGGCGTTAGTAGTACTTATAAAGTAATTTCACCCGGTACCCGTTTCCGTGGGAATATCGGGATAATAAGAACCTGCTCTGAAATGAAATTAAACCATTTGAATGCAAAAGACTGCAACGTTATCGGTTTGGTAGTTTTTGAGAACTCTTAAAATGCCAACTTATCTAGTTGCTACTGCGCCCCCTGGTGGTCTACCACCGTAAAACATGTCTAAGAACCTGCTCTGAAATGAAATCTTTTGAATGCAAAAAACCGCATCGAAATCGGCCCGGTCGTTTCCGAGGAAAATGGTAACAGACATACAAACAAACAAACAAACAACATCTAACCCCAAACGCATTATACCTACCGCCTCCGTTCCGGTCCGTCCGTCGTGGGTAAAAAAGTAGCCTCCGTTACTCTCTAACTAATGCTGAGGCAGGATCGTTTTGGAACAATTGTTTTGGTTAGTTTAGTTTAGTTACAGTCTGTAACTTTTTGATTCTTTCTTTCTAAATAAGTACCTATACCTATTAATGTTTTAATTCAATTCAATTCATTTATTTGCATAAATATGAGTACATAAGAGGTCACAAGAGTACAATATTTAGTTCGTCATATTTTACCCATGATGGGTGTGCAAAACAGTAATAATAATAAAGATTAAAGAAGATTTATTGATCCTATCTCTTCTGTAATAGGTAACTGTCACGGCAAATGTGCAAGATGTCGGAAAAAGATTAAAGGGTACAACGGAATCACGGGACTTCACTGCAGATGGTGTCACATCACTGTGAGTATCCATATAATCATCAGGATCATCCATTTCAATGTCCCCACTGCTGGAATCTGCCTTCCGTATCTTCCGGATTGAAATCCAGACTTAGACAAATGGACATTATTTTGTCAGAACTAACATCAGCTAGCCTAGCATGACCAACAAAACGCGATACGATACAGCGCTTTAACACGTTTAACCGTCAAAAGACAATGGGTTTTGACGTTTGAGTGTGGATAAAACGCTATATCATATCGCGTTTCGGCGGTCATGCTAGGCTAGCTGATGTTAGGCTGATATTGATGACTTTGTCGCTTGGTTACGGTTTTACAATAGCTTCCTCTCATTTAAGCGGAATAGGATAAGGTTACGATGGGGTTGGCATGTCTGAAAGACAAAAACCCCGGTCTCTTCATTAGGAATTTGAATAGTTATTTGTTATGCAAGGCTGGAAAGTTGGTTATTTAGCGGCGAGTTGCCTCTATTGAAATCTGAGCAAGTGAAGGATTCTAGATTGAATCCTTAGCGAAGTGATGATTTCAAAGGTACAAGACGCTAAAAACTTTTCTGCCGAGCGCAACACACAATTTTTCACCTCACAACAGCGAGGAACATTTTATGGTTGTTCCGCGGTCAACTTCCGGTAAAAAAATCTTTAAACATAAAGTTTAATCTAAATATACCTCTCGTTGTTTTAATGATATAAAAACTAAAATAATAAAAAAGGGAGTATTATAGTTAATTCAAAGTTATTTAAAGTAGGAATATATTGTTACTTGTTAATAAGAATAAAAACGATTCCGTAAATGTTGACACTGATATGAGGTACAAGACAAAGACAATTTAAAAATAAAGATTTATGTCACAGTCCGAAATCCAATTATAGGTTGTGAAATCTCACCCAGCCTAATATAAAAATCTTATAACAAATAGTTTAAATAAATAAATAAATAAATATTTGCATACAATCACACCAATTATCTAGCCCACGTTAAGTTTCATGAAGAACTTGTGTTATGGATACTAGATAACGGATAAACATACTAATATACTTTTTTTTTGTAAATACATACTTAATATACATATTAAACACCCAGACCAAGACAAATAGACATGGTCATGCACACAAATATTTTTCTTGTCCGGGGATCGAACCCGGGACCTCTGGCACAGGAGGCGGGGTTAGTACCCCTGCGCCAAACAGGTCGTCAATCTTATTGTTATTGTTTTTATGATTCAATGAACTAAAATAATATAATAAAAGCAAAACGAAGTATTATAATTAATTTAAAGCTATTTAAAATAAGAATCAAATATAACAAAAAGGCAATAGTGCGATTCGGAACGCATTATGACATATTTTTAGGTATTAATTTAAAAAAAGTACTTTGCCGCGCTAGGCTGCAAAAAGCTATTTTCTACGCCTAAACTGATTGACAAAACCTCCTTTTCAGAGCGTGTGAGGTGAAAAAAAAATTAATAGACAATGTTCATGCACACAAGTATTCATTATCATCAGTCAGTTTTTAATAAGTATGTCAAAAAGTGAATAATGGCTCTTAGTCTTAGATATCTTAGAATCAACATAACCGTTTGTTTTTGAAGTGAAAACTTCTTAAGCGGCGTTGTGCAGATCAGAGATTTAATTTTTTGGGATAGGTAAAAAATGTAAAAGTCACGTCAGGACACGTGACCCTGATCGAAAATTCGTAAGACCATTTACCGTTGACCTATTTCAAATTACATAAAGTCTCACACTTGGAAGATCTACGTATATTAGTTAATAACAACCATTATATAAAGATCTGTCATTACTGCCAACTTTCATATTGATGCCAGGTCAGTTTTAATGGATTTACCTGCCAAATCAAGTTGGTCTCCGTTTTCATCAACTTTTCTATTTCACTCCCAGAGTGCATCCCGTTGTTTCTTTTTTATGTCTGATGCCCAGAAATTATGCAATTTGGATTTGAATTATTTCGAGTGACCTGAGTATCGGAGGGCTGACTATCTAACGAAAACTCGGTTCAGATTCAGAAGGCCTAGTGTAAGTTAGCAAATTTCCAAACGTTACTATCGCGTAAGAGTAAAATTTTGACAGATAGCCTTCTTCTTATTTATACAATACGGGCGGTTTCCGCAACTCGACGACTTTTTCCGCCTATGCGTCAGGTAGGTGTAAGGCCGGATCACTCCAGCCATCCCAGCTCAACCAGGAATGCTCGCGGCGCCTTTACATCCAAGACGGTTTTACGGAGACTACCTGGTGAGCCGAGGTATTTTGCCGGGTAGGGGCCTACTCCGTCACAGTCCAGCAGGACATGAGCAGCTGTTTCTTCTTCCTCCATGCAGCGTCTGCACAGTGGACTCTCCGTGACACCTAAATTGAAAAAGTGCTTGTTAAAATTACCATGACCAGTGATGGCCCCTGTTATCAAGCGTAACAGCGGTCTAGTAAGTTTAATGAGAACTCTGGAGAGACGAGCGTCCACTCACGGTAGTGGACAGATAACCTTAACGCAATAGGAATATGGTTGAAAATTAGACTGTATTCGCAATCATCATCGTAACCGAGTAAGATGAGAAAACTCACACTAAGCACTCATGGGGGCAATTCTGGCTCTGATATTGGTATGTCGCATGTCGCATTCGAGATTTTTTTGAAGCCAGACATCTGTATTAAATACTCACTGAAAACAATCTTCGACGTTATAGGATTGTCGTAAATCGTTGAAACTAAAGGATTTTGACAGTAGTACAGGACCTCTAGTTTTGAATTTTGTGAACGAGGAGGCGATCAGGCAATTTGCGACCTTGCATGCGTGGACATAGCACGTTTTTCGCTTTGCCCCTCGCGCGCCCGCGTTGGGAAGCGATACCACAGGCGAAAAGCGAAGCTATGTGAATACGGGAAAGGTCGCTTTTACGGGATACGGAAACTCAAACGTCGCACGAAAATCAGTAGAATCCTCGAGACGAGTGAATTAGAAAATAGAGCTCCTGCATGCGTAGCATGAGCACCTCGACAAAGCTTTATCGACACTATTCTCGCGCGAGCGTATTGTCTGTCCCGCTCACACCGTACTGATATGAGCGGGACAGACATCTCGAGATAAGCCTCGACAGAGACGCGGTGCGCATGCTACGCTGGCTGCTTTCGCTTACATTAATAAAGAAGGTTCGAAAAATGACGAATTCGACATGTCTCAGAGCGAGAATTGCCCCCCAGTTCCGTCGCTATTTTGGCTGTCATACAGTATGAAAATGTGACAGTAATGACAGCGACGAAACTGGGGACTTATTGTCTAAATTTAAAATCTATCGCAATCCTTTTCAATTCGTCATTTGAAAGATATTTACATACTTCAGGCGACACTATTTGACATTTTAAAAGGGATTGTGATTGGGACACATTTGAAAGGTATTGAATGAACGAAATTGAACTGTCTAAGTAAAGTGACAGACGAAAATATCTTTCAAATGTGTCAAATGAAGTGTCATTTAAAACATCATTCGTTCTGAAAGGGATTGCGACTATGAGTTACACAATTCCATAAATCACTATCACAATCACAATACTTGTGAAAGGGATTGTGATAGATTTTGAAATTAGACAATTAGGTGGCTGGTTGCTAGGTAATTTTTTGTTAAATAATCAGTCTGCAGGACAATGCTGTACGCTAGCATGAGCACCTTGACAAAGCTTTCTCGACACTTTTCTCGCGCGAGCGTATTGTCTGTCCCGCTCACACCGTACTGATATGAGCGGGACAGACATCGCGAGATAAGCTTCGACAGCGAGTCGCGGTGCGAATGCTACGCTGACTGTAGCCCTAGCATGAGCTTGTATCACGTGTTATAGAGGTGTTCACGCTACGGCCCTGATCTTTCTTTAGAACATTCTCGATCCTATTTTAAATCTACTTAACTATTTTATTACTCCGGTTTTTTTAGCTCCACAACCGATGCGTAGGAAGCGCGGGCGGCTCTTGCAACTTGGGCCGGCACGCTAAACACATTCTACCGCCTACCGCTATCCGCCCGCTAGTACTGGATAGACAACGATCGCTGCCTCACCGCCGTCCTGACCAGGTAACTAGATATTATCCGGCTCGCAGGACCAATTTTACATTGGTTGGAGCAACATTACCACTTAAAAATTTTGCAAAAATAAAATATTTACTGGGGGTGACTTATTGCCTAGCATATTTTGTCGCCCATCACACCCACGCCGTTAAACTCACCAGGTAACAGTGGTGTACCTATAAAAATATTGCTTGGAGGACCAATTGCAACTTTACATTATATCACCAACCGCTATCAGTCCGCTAGTACTCGATAGACAACGATAGCTGCCACACCGCCGTCCTGATCAGGTAATATAAAATTTTTTTACGAAAAAAAACGAAAAATCCTGCTCGATGGACTAATTTTACAATTGCTACTAAAGCAATAAATATGATGACTGGGAGACGACTTGATGCTTAGAATATTTTGCGACTCAACACCTTCCAACCACCAGCTACACCTCTGCCCAGGTAACAATGCAAGTGTTGTATGAAAAATCGTGCTCGAGGGACCAACTATGTAATTAGAAGTAATTGCAGTATGGTGACTTCACAAAAGTAGTAGTGTTACGTTGGAAGCGCGGGCGGCTCTTGCAACGTTAAACACATTCTACCGCCTACCGCTATCCGCCCACACCACCGTCCTGACCAGGTAACTATTGTAAGTAAAATCCGGCTCGAAGGACCCAATTTACAGCTACCACTAAGTGCGATATGGTGAGGCTAGAAGGTGGACTTAATGTCCAGCATATTCTGCTGCCTACTACTTAGAAATTCCAAAGGTCGGGGGTTCGATTTCCGACTGACCATGGAGAGTAATGCTCTTTTCCTTTATTTTCATATAAACCTTAGCTTTTATAATACAGTTCTAAATGTAAAAACTTTAATAAATACTTTTTAGAAAATGGTTGTTATTTAAGATTTTAAATTTTTATTAATATGCATTTCTATTAAACCCAAAATAATATTTATAAAGGTGCATCCAGGTTATATACCAAAAACACGGTCAACGACCAAATTATATATCATGCATGATAGACCTGTGTGGATGTGATGTTTTTGTTGAGACTAAAATAAATAACGTTGATATACTTAATTTGGACGCACCTTTACAATCTTAACAAAATAAACTTTTACACCACCGCAACATTCCACAGGAGACCATTCCCACCTCAATATCCCTTCCAATATCCATCGCCCTCCAAGAAGAGAAGAAAGAAGACAGAAGAGAACATCGAGCTCCCCCCATTTCCTTCCAAATCACACCCCCAGATGCTACCTGCCCACTTCTGGTCTTCATCAACCCTAAATCTGGGGGACGGCAAGGATCAAGAGTCTTAAGAAAACTCCAGTACATTCTCAATCCGAGACAAGTACATGATATCGCGAAAGGTGGACCAATGCAAGGTAATAAAAAAACTTTCACAAAAAAAAGAAAACCTACTTCAAAAAACTAAAAAGCAAAAAATAAACCTTTTGGAGTCGGTCCCTGCCAAGGCATTTTAATTTTTTTATAAAAAGTTTTTTATTTCACAATTTTTAAATAACCCTAAGTCAACTCCTCATCACCTATTACAAAATGCTGCTTTTCCCGGTGCAGGGACGTTACTTATTGAGGAGTTCTCCCGATACTTCATCACCAGCTCCACTTCATCACATGCATTGAGTCGAGCATAATTGCTTATGTACCACATTAAAATAATCGTATCGCTTCCGTGAAATGCTAAGTATTTAATAGTTCCGATGACCATTTCTGGTCTTCATCATCAGTTCCACTTCACCAAATGGTGAATTACCAATTTTTTTTTGAACAAAAAAGAATTACTTACTCAAATCTGTCCAGCCGTCTTCGAGTAATTCCGTCGAATTGAGAACCTCCTCTTTTTTTTGAAGTCGGTTAAAAAAATATTTATTTATTTATTAACAGCCAGTTAACACAAACAACATTAACAAAAAAAAACAGTTTCATACACCGGTATCCCAAGATTTTTATATTGAGTTACTGAATTTTATATTGTATGTAGGTATAGATCGCGCCAAACTTATAGTTCGCTCTGAAGTTGCTTCGCGCAGGGATGCAGTCAGACACATAATACTTAAGTCTGACTGTATCCCTGAGCGAAGCAACTTCAGAGTGGACTAGAAGTGTGGCGCGATCTATACAATGTTTATTTTAACGGGCTTCAAAAAAGAAGGAGGTTATCAATTTGCGCGTATTTTTTTTTTTATGTATGTTCACCGATTACTCGTGAACGCCTTAGCTTTGAGTTTAGTAGTTTTGAGGAAATCTTGAATAAAACTGACCTTTTTTTCGGTAAAGCGGTTTGACACAAACGGTTTGATTCAAACAAGTAGTTGCCTATTTTGAGTAAAACCGAAGTACGGTACTTCCCCCTATCTCAAAAATTTGAAAAATGAAAAAAGCTTTTTACAAAAAAAAAGATACTTCAAAAATCAAAAAGTAAAAATAAAAACTTTTGGAGTGGGTGCCAGCATTGCCAGCCAAGGTAAGAAAAATAAAATTAATAGAAGTGCAATGTAGAATTCCTTGGCTTGAGAAGTAAAATGGGAAAAGACCACCACGTAGGACCAAATTTTTTTACCGAGTGTAAATACAACCGAGATCAATGACTTAAGTTAAATTTTAGTCACCCATACCGTGACCGACCTATTTGAAGGTCTACTGCAAAGTTAAAATAAGCTTTTGGGAAGTAATGTCGGTTAAGTTATCAATGGTGCATTCTATATTGAAGTTCTATATCTACTTTTAGATTTCTTGTCTTGGCTAGCATCGACTCTAAAAGGCTATTTTTTAAATGGTTGAAGTTTTTGTAAAAAAAGTATTGTCGAAGCTTAATGTACTCGGTACGAAAATCAAGAATTTTCGTTTAAAAAGATATATGCCTTTAATTCGAATAATACATGGTACAAACGATGAGAAAGCAAGAATCGTAGTGAGTGAGACGAATAAGGAATGACGAATGAATGTATGACGTATCGTA
Organism: Chrysoteuchia culmella; assembly: GCA_910589605.1. Taxonomy (NCBI): domain Eukaryota; kingdom Metazoa; phylum Arthropoda; class Insecta; order Lepidoptera; family Crambidae; genus Chrysoteuchia; species Chrysoteuchia culmella. The sequence goes on from OU342669.1 coordinate 4,232,154, forward strand.
TTAGGTCTCTTCATTCAATGACGTCACGACCCGGTCCGGTCAGCTGTCATGTGCCTCCATTCGTCTTTACTAGATGGTGGTCTTTACTACTTATTTACTATTTATTAATTACTTTACATTTTATTTTCACACACTCAGACAGAACATATCGCTTAAAAGCGATTGCGTAAGTTTTTTTTTATTTTTATCTTTTATTTTTTGACAGGTCTCCAAATGTTTAAAGATGCGAAGAACTACAGGGTAATTTGCTGTGGGGGAGATGGTACAGTCGGCTGGGTGTTAGAAACTATGGGTAAGTCAAGTACATGTGACAGATATCACATTTAAAAAAAAATAGAAAAATGAACTACTCGTACTCGAAATAAAACAACTTTTACGGATATATTTCACGAACTAAATTGTAATTATATATTTAAACAATGGGACTAAAACGCGACATTTGTTATGTAGTACAACTATGTACTTGCAGTTTGACGTTTCGGCTATGTTGCAATAGCCGTGGTCACAAGCAGACTTATAATGGAACGCGAAAGTTTAAAATCTTATATAATTTGTAATTGTCCGTATTTTTTTGTTTCTTAGGGATTTTTTGGTTTTCGCGACGTTTCGGCACCTTTTCAGCTGCCGTGGTCACGGGATGACACGCGGGATGGCGCGTTTGATCCGTAAAAGTTGTTTTAATGAAAAGTGCGCGCCCAAACATAAGCTACCCGTACTTGGTCAAACAGCACTCATCAGTTCACCAATGCTTAAAATGCTGCTTAAATTATATATTTTTTTTACAAGTAACTGGGCAGGCATTTGACCACCATCGTGCTTAGTAAACTACTGGTCTAAGGTGTAACATGCTTGCCCAGGAAATGCCTATTCACTGTCGCCTTGAAGAGAGCAAGGTTGTAGGAATCGGGGAACACATGAGCAGGCAGCGCATTAGATATGTGTCAGCAAAGCGCTTGGTACGGATCGCTGGAATGCCAACGACGTACGGTTGTTATGCTAACCTGCGTCTGGTACCCCGATGGTGGAAAGGGGCTGGAGGAACAAGGTCGTGCTGTTCTCTCGCACACCCTCCAAAGTGTAACCTATAAAAGACCGATAATCACTATTTTGTTTGTTAAAGAAAGTGTTTAAAATATTATCATAAGTATTTTAAAATTAGTTTTAAGTTTGTATTTGGAACTTTCTTATCGTGAGTTGATAAAAGTTGTTTCATTAAATGAACACCCCTATCACAAAAAACTATCGAGCACATAAGTAACGAGGTCGTATCTTCAAAAAAATTATAACATATTGAGCAGTGTTCCCACTGGACGTAAACGGAACTACATACATTTTACCAAGTATACATATTTTGACGATAAGTACGTCCTCGATACTTTTTGGAACGATTTTCATGCTAGACCTACCTGTGTAAAGAGGCCCCGCTCTATAAGGCAAGTTAAATATAAAATATGTGTTTATTTGACTTATGCTTTTTTAGATAAAGTACAAATGGAAACGCAGCCAGCTGTCGGCGTCATTCCTCTGGGAACGGGCAATGATCTCGCTCGCTGCCTACGGTGGGGTGGGGGGTAAGATTCCATACTAAACATCATCTATACTAATATTAATATATATAAATCTCCTGTCACGATGTTTGTCCGCGATGCACTCCTAAACTACTTAACCGATTTTAAATTAAATTGGCACACCGTGAGCAGTCTGGTCCAACTTAAGAGATAGGATAGCTTTGATCCCAAAATTCTCACGGGAACGGGAACCACGCGGGTGAAACCGCGCCCGGCCTCTAGTAATATTATAAAGAGGAAAGATTTGATTGTTTGTTTGTTTGCATTTAATAGGCTCCGAAACTATTGAACGGATTTGGATGAAATTTGGTACATACACAGATAGTAGACTGGTTATGAACATAGGATACTTTTTATCCCAAGATTCCCATGGGAATGGGAATCAAACGGGTGAAACCGTGAGCTGCCGCTAGTTTTTTTTATGAACGATGGGGAGGCTCTTAGCCTTCATCATACCTGATGTTAAGTATTGATAAGGCTGAAGATGGAAGCGAGCCTCTCTCGGAATCCTCAGCCACTGAGGAACTGGCTATCAGGGAGTCTACCGCCATCTCTTAACGCAGTATTGTTGCAATTTACCATGAATCTCTTAAAGTAAGCTTGTTTTTTGAAGGAAGTTTTGTGACGTCTTCGATCAATCATCGCCTCCAAAGTGTGAAGTGTCAAAATGTGACAACTTCAATAAAAACAAAACGCAAACAAAACGTTGTTATGACATGATGGTTTTTAAGAGATGGCGGTTTGCTCGCTAATCTCGAACTGCCGGAACACAACAATGCTGAAACGCGCCAGGCTTAGATAAGAAGCTAGGCAGGCGAACTTACGACAAGTCCTACCACCAACCAAACCGAATACAAAATGTACCCCCGCTGGGAATCGAACCCGGGACCCCTGAGTCTGATACCGGTGGTTGTACCACTAGACCACAGACAATAATGAAAAATATTATGTAATAATATAAATATTTTAAAAACAATAATTTTTTTACCAGCAAAAGAAGTCAACCTCCCTAGTATGAGACTGTATCACGCAATATGACATGTAATGACGTATGATGTTGTCTTCATTACCCCGCCAATAATGAGCTGGGACAGTGACACACAAACTACTATCGTCGTCGAGGGAGGTCTACTCTCTAAGCCCATCAACTAAGATACGGGCCCCCGTCCGTAAGTTTCCCGAAACAATGGATGGAGTCTACTCTCTATTGATTTCGGATGTACTAGTTTTGGACAAACGGCACAAACATATTGGGAGTAGGCACAAAGTCAAAACGTATTCTCATTCATTCTTATTTCCGGTCTTCGAACTAATAAGCTCGTAGGTGATACGGAGTAGGAAACGTCCGTAATTTAGGCCGACACTACGGGTTTCATGCTTAGAGAGTAGACCTCCTGATATGAGCGCGCCAAGTCGTGAGATAAATTGCGATAAATAGTCGCGGCGCCCATCTGAGCCCTGCAGGACTCCAGCCCCCCTTGCACCGAAACACGATGTACAGTGGTCGTATATTTAACAATACTAGCCGATTTTATACAAACAAGGTAACTTTGGAGCTTCGGGTCTCTGCCAAGGATTGACCGAGCTGCGATCTGATAATGGCCATCCAGGGAGGGAATGGAGGTGATCCAGATTGCAGATACATACCCAACTGATCTGATCAGCATTTTAGAAGATGTAGGTGATTGAAATAAAACAACTTTTACGGATATCAAACGCGCTATATTTCCACGAACTAAGTTGTAATTGTCCGTAATTTTTAGGTTTTTTAGGGGTTTTTTGATTTTCCCGACGTTTCGGTACCTTTACAGCTGCCGTGGTCACGGGATGACTATACGGGATGACTGGAAATATAGCGCGTAGGATATCCGTAAAAGTTGTTTTATTTCAATGAACAGTGCGCGCCAAAACATAAGATGTACGTAGATGTAGGTGATGTTCAGAAATTCCATTATTTTTTATGCTATTTTCGCGTTTCTTTTTAAACTTATCCATACATTTCTTAGAATGTTGATCAGATCAGTTGGGTGTGTATAGCAATCTGGATCTCCTCCATTCACTCCCTGGATGGCCATTATCAGATCACAGCTCGATCAATCCTTGGCAGACAACCAAGGCTCAAAAGTTACCTCGTTTGTTTAAAAATCAAGTAGTGTCGTTAATTATGTGACCACCACTGTATATCGTGTGACAGTGCTTTATCTACACTCAGTAAAAACCCAAAGTCCTTTGAATGGTAATCGCGATAAATCGCTATATCATATCGCGTTTTGATGCTCATGGCATGAGCAGCATTTATAGACACTCTTAGCTCGATTACGTGTCACTGGCGCGACTGTGCGCGTAATACAAATAGCTCCGTGTTTTTTGTTACATATTAAATATAAATAAAGTGTAAATCACGATAAAAGTTGAAATAGTTTAAAGTGTTTGTTGTTTACTACATCAAAAGTATAAAGTACAGTTGATAGAACAACAAAATGTCAGTGAAAATGATTAATTAATACCAAGGCACTCAGTTAAGTTTTTGAGATATTTTGCTCAAGAAAACGATCGAAAACATCATTAATATAAAGGATATACGTAAGTACATATATTTGTGCTACGTAACAAATAGAACAAAGGATAATATAAAAAATAAAATATTTATAACCTCAATTATGAAAAATAATTGCTTTTTTGGCCATCATCCTAGAACACCTAACGCCATCTATTGAATTAATTTGAAAGCTACATTATAAAAGTGTGCTGCTGATCTTGTGCTGGTGCTACTGGGGTGCTGCTTCTAACAAACTGTTTTCATTTTGATAACAGATTGAAGTTCCAAAATATTTAGAAAGATGGCGCCCGCATGCGCAGGATGTAATCAAAAATTAGATCGGGAAAAATTAAAATGTGCTTTTTGCCACAATTCTTACGATTTAGAATGTGCAAACGTTTCGATACAACGTTATCTAAATACTATGACTTTTGAACATAAAAAGTCCTGGAAATGTCAAGCATGCTATTGCAAAACTCCAAAAACTGGCAATAGTGATGTTCCGAATCGATCCCCTGACAGAGATTTGATTGAAAATATGAATGTGACCTCTAGGAATAAAACTAAAAATAAAAAATACGACGATACGCTTAGCACTGAAAACTCGATGATTTTAGGAGATACAATTTGCATGGAAGACGATTCGAAATCTGAAAAATCTATGGAGCTGATATTACAAAATTTAAGTGAAATAATAACTTTGCGCCTTAAAGAGAACAACAAAACTATAATAACTGATCTACAGAATACCATACACTCAGAAATAAAAAAAGCAATTAATATATTTAAAGAGGATTTTTACCAAGAAACAAATAAACTGTCTAAACAAAATGATCAAAACAAAGTTCAAATAGAAGAAATTAATATAAAAATAGAAAACCTAACGAAGGAAAATAATAAGCTTAAGAAAAATATAGATGAACTCAATTCAAGGGCTACAAATTTATTTCACAATGAAAATCAATGTATACCTCAAGAAAACAGCAAGAAACTAGTTATTTATGGATTCAACGAATATGCAGGAGAACCTAACTCCGATATACATGATAGATTGCTTCAAATGTTTTATGAACTATTCAATATAGACTTGAACGGATATATTGAAGATATGTACAGATTGGGTAAATACAGCCACCGAAACCAAACTAGACCATTAGTCATAGAGTTACTAAGCAAGAGAATGACTAAATACATTCTGTAATATAGTCACTGTCTTCGTGGTACCAATATATCTGTCTCAGATTACCTAGATAAAACTGCATTGAAAAACCGAAAAGACATGAGAGAAGCCATGCTAATTGCTAGAAAGAATAGATTACATGCAGTCATTCGCAATAACGAGCTGTTTGTGGAAGGTAAAAAGGTAGACTGGAAAAAAGTTAACAACCTCGGACCAATGCATATTATAAACAATGACGTAAATAAAAACATAAATGAATCTTCTAAAAATATCGAAAGTAATCAAAATCATACTTTTCGCAACAACAGGCTTTAAATCCATATTTCAAAATTTTCAAAGCATTTATAACAAGCAACATCTTTTAGAAGCATTTATCAAAGAAGATCCAAGTTTTCATGCCATATGCGTCTCTGAATCATGGCTAACACAAGAAAAAATAGATTTAATAAATTTTTCGGGATATCAAATTGCTGCATCTTTCTGCCGATCTGAGCATACTGGAGGAGGTGTTTGCACCCTGCTACGAAATTACATTCACTACAACGAAATTAAATATGTCAAAGAACTATCTGTTGAATATGTTATAGAAATGTGTGCAGTTGAGTTGCCAAAAGAAAATATTGTATTGGTATCTTTGTATTGGAACACAAAAGTTGAGGCTACATTTTATAATCAATTGCAAAAGTTACTTTGTTACTTGAATACTAAATACCCAAAATGTAATATCATATTAGGAGGTGACTTCAATATTGATGTGCTAGTTAAAAATACAAAAACAAACACATTATTAGATTTCATGTCAGAATATAACTTTACACAACACATAACCAAGCCTACTCGTAAGTCGAAAACCTGCTTAGATTTGATATTTACTAATACTCATATCAGTCAAATTAAAACATCTGTAGAAGAGTTGGGATTCTCTGATCACGATGCTACTATCATAACTATAAACACTCCTTTACAACATAAAGAATCAGTCTGGTGCACAGAAAAACGCCTGTTCAACAAAAATAACATTCATGACTTTAAACTAAAACTACAACTAATAAATTGGCATGAAATTATTAATCCAAAAAATAATATAAACGAAAATTACCTTATATTTCATGAGACTATGTGCAAAATTCTCAATCAAACGATACCCAAACGAAAAATAAAACTAAAAACAAATAACAAGAAATATTGGCTTACCGCGGGAATTAGAACTTCATGTAAACACAAAAGATTATTAAAAATACTAACATTAAAATCAAAGAACCAGGTTCTTCACCAGCATTATAAAACATACAAAAAACTTTTAAGAAAAACTGTTAATACTGCAAAAAAAATACAATACTCAAATAAATTAAAAACATCGTCAAATAAATTTAAAACAATGTGGTCAATCATAAATGAAAGAACGAATAAGAAAGTAAAGAAAACAGAATGTAATATAACTTTAAAAATAAACGATACACTAATTACAGAACCAAAGACTGTTGTCAATACTTTTAATAACTTCTTTTCTTCTATAGGCGAAGTAAAAAACTCAACCGCTACTGGCCGAACGGTCCTAAATACTACAGAAAATACTTTTTACTTGAGACCCGTAGACATTGCTGAATCTTACAAAATAATTAAACAGCTTAAAAACAAAAACAGTTATGGTATAGACGAAATCCCTCCAAAGTTAATTAAATATTGTGCAACTGAGTTGGCTTTACCATTTTGTTTGCTTATAAATCAATCCTTTTCTGAAGGATCTTTCCCCGATCTTTTGAAAAATGCTATAATTAAACCCATTCACAAGAAAGGGGACAAAAAAGATCCCAGTAATTATCGCCCAATAGCCATTTTACCCACAGCCTCCAAAATACTCGAAAAAGCTATGTGTGATAGAGTCTATAATTTTTGCGAAAAATATAATATTTTCGATGAAAGTCAAAATGGCTTTCGTAAAAATAGATCAACGATTTTAGCAATTTATAAATATATTCAACAAGTGATTGATATAATTAACAATAAACAATATCCGGTTGGCATACTATTGGATATGTCAAAAGCATATGATAAGGTTCAATTTGACATATTATTAAGAAAACTATATGGAATAGGTATTCGTGGGGTGGCTCATAAATGGTTCAAATCATTTTTGCTTAACAGACAACAATTTGTAGAAATTCAACATTATAATCACACCACCAAAGAAATAAAAATAACTCGCTCCGATCAAAAAAATGTAAACGCATCTATTCCGCAAGGCAGTGTTATAGGGTGTTTATTATTTCTTATCTACATCAATGACCTGCCAAAGACCATTACAGAACATTGCGTACTATTTGCCGACGATATCTCCATACTCATTTCATGTCCAAACAATAGCGATCTAACTGAAAAGTTTAACTCTGTGATAAGCAAAACAAAAGACTGGATAACTGACCATAACCTTGAAATTAACCTATTAAAAACCAAAGTAATGACCTTTCAGCCTATTCAGAAAGAACCTCAATTAATAAACTTCCACCTTAATGGCATTAAATTAGAAAAAGTACAAGTATTTCCATTATTGGGTGTAGAGATAGATACTAATATAAATTGGAAGCAAAATATTCAAAAGGTAAAAACCAAATTATCTAAATTTATCTATGCATTTCGAGTAATAAAAAAGACTACCGACATACAAACAACCCTAGTAACATATTATGCGTATGCATACGCGTGGTTCAGCTATGGCATCATAATGTGGGGCAACAGCACCGATGTTCACAGCCTGTTCATACTGCAGAAAAAATTAATAAGAATTTTAGTAAATATCAAAAGTACAGAATCATGCAAACCATATTTTATAGAACACCAAATATTTACCTTACCGTGCATCTACATACTTGAAATCTGCAAATTTGTAAGAAAACATCCTGAAATATTTAAAAAGCACATAGATTATAACCCCAACTACACTTTACGTGATAAAAACAAGTTAGTTATACCTACATCTCGAATAAAATTACACTCAACAAGCACTTACGCCATGGCCATAAAAATATATAATAAACTACCAGAACAACTAAGTAGTATTAATACAGATATACAATTCAACAATAAACTTAAACAAGTACTATTTAAGAAAGCATACTACACAGTTAATGAATATTTAAGTGACAATCTTCATAAAAGAAAAGTTAATTGAAAAATTGAAATTGAATTAAGAAAGTGAATTGTATTATTATATAAGTCTCCCTCTTACCAAAAATTGTTATGCCCCTCAGGGCCCATAAGATCCTAAAACATTTTATAACACCTGTACCTACTTATGGAAAGCAATAAAATGATTGATTGATGATTGACATACCTCAGCGGGTAACCAAGACATCATCATGCGCCATATCATATCGCGTGATATGACGGCGTTCATGATAGGAGGGCTGAGCCGATGAAATAATTACAAGATAATACTTTTTTTATAGGTATGAAGGGGAATCTATACATAAGATCCTGGACAAAATATCCAGGGCAAGCACAGTGATGATGGATCGATGGCAAATACACGTCGAGAACACAGATACGGAGGTGAGAAAACATGAAATTTTAAACGGTTTTTTAGTTTAAGTATGACTTTTAAAGTTTGCGTTTTCAAGTATTTCTTGTATCTCTCTCTCTTTTACCGTATGAGGATTAGCTGCCACTTTTAACGTCAGAGTTTATCAAGCCTCTGATTTGGTCTAACTACTGTTATCAGAGGACAACAACCAGGGGCCTACCGCCATCTCTTAACGCAATATTGTTTAATGTCAGTTTGTATCGGCGCAATGTTGTTATAATGTCATATCGTACCGCGAAACTCTTAAAACAAGCTTGTCTTTTGACGGAAGTTTTGTGGCGTCATCGCTCAATCATTCACTCAAACCTACTACGACGTCTTGTGTCAAATAAAGTAATTTAAACAGTATTGAAACAAATGGAAAACAAAACGTTCTTACGACATGACGGTTTCTAAAAGATGGCGGTAGGCCTGCAGGACCGACGGTTTGACGTGCCCTCCGAAGCACGGAAGCGCTCAGTTGTAATGACACTTTACTGTCACCCATCCGAACCTGACCAGACCGAATGTTGCGTAACAAGTCTGTCAAGCACCGTCAGGAGCGCTTCATTTCGAACATGCGTTTTATTACTTGTATGATCTGATTCTTCTTACTGACAGCTTATTTTAGCGTCTTTGTAAAACTTACTCAGTATTGAATGGACTATCGAGTTACGTGGTCGTGGTGGACATACATTTAGTTGGACCAAGTCCTTTGCCCATTGTCCTTTTAATAGAAAAATAATAGAAAATATCCAGTTGACTCACAAGTTATTCTCAGGAATAGAGAGAACATTATTTTTTTTTATAAAAAAAAAACATTTTATAAAAAAAAATCAAACCGACTTCAAAAAGTAAAAAATAAAACTTTTGGAGTCGGTGCTAGCTAGCTAAGGCCAAAAAAAATATAGTTAATCAAAGTGCAATGTATAATGCCTGCCTGATGCCGGTTTGTTTTTTTTTTATAAAATGTTTTTATTTCAGATTTTTTAGTTACATCATGTACCGTTACTTACACTAAAAATCAGCCCATACACAACAATGATGTCATCTAGGTAAACGACTACTTGCCAAAAGGTGATTGATATTTTTCAGGATTATGAAAAAACTACTAGCCAGATCTTCGTAAAAATTATATGGGACTGTTGGATGTTATTCTTACAGTACACCATTTTCTTTCAGATAAAAAAAGAACTATAAAAATCTGTTAACAACTGGCGAAGTTATGGTATAACATACATAAAAAAAAAAAAAAAAATACCGTCGACTTGAGAACCTCCTCCTTCTTTTGAAGTTGGTTAAAAAATAGCGACGTTTGCTCAAGGCGCAGTAGCTCAATTTTATTGGGAGAGCATGGACCGGGGGTAATTGTCCAATTTTAAAATCTATTGCAATCCCTTTCATTTCGTCATTTGAAAGATATTTACATACTTCAGGTCGTCACTATTTGACATTTGATAGGGATTGTGATCGATAACAATCGATACAATTACCCTTTAGCAGGTTTAAGACTGCATTATATAACTGGCTTTCTGAGAGGATGTTCTATAGTGTAAAGGAATTCTTGGGTGATAATAATTAATAAACCTACCTTCAACAAAAAGAATTGCCATTGAACATGTGCTGTGCTGCCATGTGCTGTCGGCCACGCTACGTGCCACTTCACATACATACAATAGCACGTGTGAATCAAGTCTCAAACTATGTCAATTGTCGGGAATCATTTATTATAAGTATAAATTTTACTTTGGAACATTTTTAATAGGCTCATTAATTTCCGATTGCAGATTAATTTCCATTTACAATTTTGACATATCTATCACTTTCACTTTTTTTTTTTTTTTAATCTATATCACAATTATATTGACAAAGGTTTTTAACTATAAAAAGGGCCCCGCTGGAAAGACAACTCTTTTCTTGTTGAATTTCTTTAGTTATAATGAAGATCCATTGAAGATACATTGAGATAAGTTACGATCAGTATTATTTTTATGCACCCCGAGCGTGCTGTATCTACTGTATCCTGTCATCATGTATCAGTACTAGAGCGATCAGACTATTTTTTGAAATTTCTGTCAAAACGGTTGAGGTACATTGAATCTTGTTAATAAATACGTGTGGTACATTGAACTAGTAAAGAATTGCCAGTAGTTTTATAACATGGCCTATGCAGCTTCAGTTGGAACTGTTGTCACTGCGATCTAAAAAAATTTTTTGAAGCACATAAATAAATCAATTGTAACTCGCCACTTAGTTAGAGTAACTCTTTTAGCCTGGCAGCCTCCAGGATGTTTAAAAGTTTCCTGGCTCTCAGAGATTTTACTTCCTCTGGCCGAATTAAATGCCAGCCCAGGTGGATACTGCGTTTGTGAATTAGGGGGCCGCAGTCACATAGGAGATGTTTGGGTGTTTCTCTCTCCAATCAAGTCATGGCTAGTGAAAAACTGTTTTTATAATTTGAATGAATTTTTTAATTTAAAATGTAAAAAAATTTAAATATTTAATGTTTTTGATGAAATTTATTAATTATAATTATCAATTTAATTTCAATATCAATTATATTAGATTCTAATATATTGTAATGGTACCTATCTAATAATGTTGACATACTATATAATTATTATGTTCTCCTTAATGTTTTGCATGCCAGCTCCTGGTGAATGTGATGTAACTTCCATAATTTAAGATCTTTTATGTACCGCATTCTAGCAAATAAATTCTTGATTCTTGATTCTTGGTTCTTGATTCTTTATTCTTGATTCTTATTCTTGATTCTTGATTCTTGATTCTGGATTCTTGATTCTTGATTCTTGAATCCGCAGTGACGGCAAACGTCAGTGTCACTCAGGCAATTGTTGCCTGTTTAGCTTACACTGTCCAGATAAAGCTCTGGCCATCGCACATTATATTTGCCATGCTGAACTTCTAGACAGGCACTACATTCAAGTAATGCTTTATGTTTCAGTGTGACCAGCCACAGTTGCCACAAACTACACCCCATCCCACTTCAGTCCCTTATAATATTATCAACAATTATTTCTCCATAGGAGTGGTAAGTATTCTTATGCCATTTTAAGGTAATAGTTAATTTTAAACTTGAAAATATTTGCTCTTAATCCTAATCGAGCCCAAAGACAAAGACAGGACCCAGGATGGAGCGAGCTAATCCAGAAGATGCTTATTCACCCTTGCTTCGAAGATGGATGGGTGCACGGGTTATATGTACTCGGAAATTCAGTTTGTTTGTTATAGATATAAAGATGTCTGAATATTGGCAATGTCATTAAAAACCGACTTGGTATTTTTTTGTTTTGATTTTTGTTTTTGTAATTTTTGCATTTTTCAATGCTATTTTTAAACTTATGGTAAATTTTAAATAGAAAAAACGCAAGTCTCGGTAGCTCAGCGCTTAGTATTGGACCGGATTTCCAAAGGTCGCGGGTTCGATTCTCGTCTGAGAATTCACTTGTAGCCGAGTTAATTTTTTCCAATATTTTTCTATTTAAAATTCATTTTTATATTTTCCTTTTTGTAGTCGGTTTTTAAATTTTAAATTTCTTTTTTTTGTATTTAAATTTACAATTTTTAAAGTAAGTATAATTCCCGCCCCTAGTAGTGTAGGCAACTACTAGTTTAAGTTAAACCGCTTCACCGAAAAAACCACAGTTTTTTCAAGATTCCCTCAAAATTACTGAACCGATTTTAAAATTTCAATAAATGGGACCAACTTTTTTGGTCGTGGTGCGGGTATGATAAAGGCTAAGAGTCTCCCCGTTGCTGATAAAAAAAAAATCTAACTTCTTCTTCTTCTTATCGAGTGAGGAGGCCTCTGACTGAGCTTAACGACTGTAATCAAATGACCACAGCCGACGGTTTAACGTGCCCTCCGAAGCACGGAAGCGTTCAGTTATATTGCCACTTTACGGTCACCCATCCGACACCTGACCGGGCCGAACTTTGCTTAACGAACGTGATAACTTATAATATTATAAATGCAAAAGCATGTTTGTTTGTTCTTTCCTCACGCCCTAAGCAACCAACGGACTTGTTTTTTGGCATAGAGTTAGTTGAAAGGGCGGATAGTAACATAGGCTAATTTTTATCCCGATATTCCCACGGGAACGGGAACCGCGCGGGCGAAACCGCTTACAGAAGCACATAGATAGATAAGGTGAATATGTGATAAATATTAAACAAGAAAACATACTAGAAAAAAACAACTTGTCTCATGTCGCCCTGACGGGATGAGGCAAGTTGCTATTTTCAAGTATATTTTCTTGTTTAATACTTATCACAACCCCTGACCTGATATCTGTCATAACATGACATCAAGATGTAAGCTCTAACCCGATGGCTGTCATATTATGACAATTTTTCAAGCTCGGATTTTAAGTCTGTTATCTTAAACCAATTGATGTTTCGGATCGTCTGAGGGGGCCAGTATGGCTCTTTAGTCTGTGCTGATTCATATAACTCAGTGAGAACAGACTTCCTTTTCCCCTGACCTGATATCTGCCATAATATGACATCAAAATATAAAAATAGCACTGTATGCAAAAAAAAGTTTTAAGGTGAATTATGATTTATTATTACTGGTTTTTACTTTCAGGATGCAGCAATTTGCGTCAAGTTTCACACCGAACGCGAACGTAATCCGGACAAGTTTAGTTCGCGAATGAAGAACAAACTGTGGTATTTCGAGTTTGCCACTTCCGAACAGTTTGCGGCCAGCTGCAAAAATCTGCATGAGAATATAGAAATAGTGGTAAGCGATCAATATACAAAATGAAAGAAATACAAAGTGGAAATGAAAGACCTTAAAAATTCATGGCTGCAAAATTTAAATGATAATAAATAAAGTATTCGTTTTTGTCAGAATATACCTTAAAATATTAGCTGTGTGGTCGGCTTAGAATAGCACTCCCCCCTCTCATCCCGTGGGTGTCGTAAAAGGCGACTAAGGGACTCAGCCTTTAGGAGACGGGCAGCAGCGTCTCCTACAAACTTGGCCATATTGTGATCGCCTACCCGCCTGCCAAGCGTGGCGATTATGCGCCCTCCCCCTTTTGGGGAGGCCTATACCCAGCTGTGGGTGTTATGGGGCTGAGACGACGACGACGACGACCTTAAAACATATGTAGGTATATCACTTGCCTAAACCGGAAATCGAACTGACTTAAATTAAACAACATGATAAAAATCTGAAAATCCTGGCCTGACGGTGCATTGGGCCTGATTCCCAAGGATGCGGGTTCGAGTCCCGTCAGTTCAACATGAGACTAGTTGCATTTTCTAGTATATTTTCTTATATAATATTTGTCATCAGAAAATCCGTTTAGAAAGGTGAAAGATTAAATATTAAGATCAAGAAACTTTCTTGTTACTTCTTACTTACCAAATAACTGGTAACTAGTTTATGATTTTTGATTTTTTGCATTTTCTGAATTGAATTCCCAGTCCCGTCTGAGAATTCACTTGTGGCCAAGTTGTTTTTTCCAATATTTTATTATTTAAAATTTAACTGGTAGTTGGTAACTACCAGTCAAATTGGTAGTTGGTAAAACCGAACTGCGTGCGTGCGAACTGCGAACTTATTTACACGTACCCACGCAAACAAAAGTTGTATGCTAAAAATGTTTTATGTTCAATGATACGCTAGTAATATATAAGTCAATGTTTATGTTTGAGTAAATAAATTATACAATTGTAAGAGCAGTGGACTGGCAATTGCATAAAGTGCAGTTCATATTGTAACACATTAAATGCCGTTTCATACAAATTGCAGCCGCTTGAATACGATACGCACTTTTTTTTTATTTTGTAATTTTTTCATTTTTCAATGCTATTTTTATACTTATGGTAAATTTTAAATAGAAAAATATTGGAAAAAATTAACTCGGCCACAAGTGAAGTCGAACCCGCGACCTTTGGAAATCCTGAGACCTTTGGAAAGAGCATTGGACCGGATTTTCAAAGGTCGCTGGTTCGATTGCCGTCTGAGAATTCACTTGTGGCCGAGTTAATTTTTTCCAATATTTTTCTATTTAAAATTTACCATAACGATACGCATTGTCAAATGATTTCCTTATGCCCCGGTTATCTACGCCCTTCGGCCAGATTGAGGTCAAGAGCCCATTCAATATAAAAAAGCGAGACTTGAACCCCGCAACTAGGGTTACCATACGTCCGGATTAGTCCGGACATGTCCGAACATTTAGACTTCTGTCCGAACATTGTCCGGCTTTTTAATATGTCCGGATTTTTTGGGTTTAAATGGAATATGAGTAATAAAACTTACATAAGTAATCAAATCAGTATTTATTAACTTCTCACTCATCTTAAAACAAAACAGCACTCAACCTCCCTCCCTGCCCGAGCGAGCGTATGTTACTTTACTTCATTACTCAATGTTTGCATTTAGTGACTAAAATGTCCGGACTTTTTTTTATACTGTCCGGCTTTTTGTCAGGACTTTTCAAATTCCTAAATGGTAACCCTAACCGCAACCTATGGAAATCTCTGGGGTGCGTTGCGTAATGTCCCAGCGTACAAGCTCTGTCTTACCTGAATGCATGCCTACACAAATCGGCGCGAGGCTATTGCCTAAGAATTAGCAATTATCGCGCAGATATTGCGCGATCGCTGCGGAACGTCAAAATAAAAATGGTAATGGTTCGTATAGCGGCGTCTCACTCTCTCGCGCTCCTACCTAGGTGCGAGAGTGAGACGCCGCGTGTTGCTATGACGCTAGCGCCATAAACAATTTGGTAGCAATAACAGGAACTAAATGAATGTACATTGTAGTTCATCTTTGTTCGGTAGAGGGCGCACTGTTGATGCTACGTCTCGTAAAGCAATTAACGCGCAATTTCTGCTGTCGCGTTGCTGTTGCATATATAGGTACAGATAAGACGTAAAGTTTGTCCCGGCTAGACGCTCTATTTTGCCTGGGCAAACCGGTTAGTGTAGGCATGCTTTCAGATAAAACGGAGCGAGTAAGCTGGGATATTACGCAACGCTGGGATATTTCCATAGGCTGCGGGTTCAAATCTCGCTTTTTTATATTGAATCTCGCCGAAGGGCGCAAATGTGGCCTGGGTAAATCTACGGGCGGTTTGAACGCCGTCATTGTCCTCGACATATAAAGTGTCATGAATAGTGCGAAAATAAAAAAGGTTATGCTGCTAAACGCTACTCGTCTGGGACCTATATTCGTAACTGGACACGAAGAAATAATGTTATTACTCTAAAAATATATAAATATGTTGAGGACAATGACGGCGTTCAAACCGCCCGTAGATTTACCCGCCTACGATGGAGCGAGTTCGCCCAGAAGAAGAAGAAGAAAAATATATAAAAGTGTGTTATTTGAGCAACTTACCTTCGGCTAGATAATTGTTTTGACTTTAAGATTTATTTATGGATCGATTTTGACGATTCTTTATTTTTCAGTGTGACGGTTCTTCGTTGGAGCTAGACAAGGGGCCAGCGTTGCAAGGCGTCGCGTTATTGAACATTCCGTATGCACACGGCGGGTCTAATCTGTGGGGGGCTAGTGGGGCTCACAGACGGGGGAGGTTTCCTAACGCACAGCAAGGTGAGTCGGATGTTTGGATGGCTGATGTTCCGATTTTTCGATGTTTTGATGTTTAGTTGGTAAGATGTTTGGATGTTCAGATGGTCGATGTTACGATGTTTGGAGATTTCCTAGCTTAGGTGTTTATATGGTTAATCTGGATGTTTAGAGATAATCAATGTTTCGATATATAAGTAGTTAAATATTTGGATGTTCTTATGTTTGGAAGTTAGAGTAGCTTAAGTGTTAGGATGGTTAAACTGATAAGATGGTTAAACTGATTAAACTGGTATGTAAAATTCCAAATGTCGTAGCATATTTTATTAATATTCGTTTACACATATACACAAATACACTAACTTACGTAGCCATAAACATTATCGGTTACCTGTACCACAGATTAATAAATAGTTACCTCGTAACCTGTACTGTATTACTAACGTACCAAACTACAACAATAATTTTATTTAAACTAGGTTCAAGATTATATAATCTGTAAGTTACACTAAACAAATGCAAAAGTTAGAATAAACTATGTAATTATTTTATCAGTTGGCGACTCCCGTCTCTGAACTAAATGTTTGGGTGTGGGTGGAGGTTAGTATCTTTGGAGGTTTAGGACCGGTTCCACAGCCCACTGATAAGTTCTGGATAGCTTATTTGACAGTTTTAGTATGAAAAATATATCAAATTATCTAATAAATAAGCTATCCAGAACTTATCAGTAGGTGGTGAAACCGGCCCTTAGTAGCTTAGATGTTTGTATGGCAATATACTTGTATGTTTAACTGTTTGAATGTTTAGTTTAGATGGTCGATGTTTGAATGGTTTTGTCGATTCGTCGTTGACATATTTTTTCATATTACAACTGTAAAATTATCTGCCAGATAAGCTATCCAGAGCTTATCAGTCGGTGGTAAAAACGGCCCTATTTTATAACATTTTATGTTAGTTTTTAATGTAATTCAAATGTATTTTTGTTCCAGATATTGGTGACAAATTGATAGAAGTAATTGGTCTGGAAAACTGCCTACACATGGGACAAGTTAGAACAGGTAAATCATTTAAAATAAAATAAGCAGGTACTTATTTTTATAGCTTCCCTTAGATTTTGAAATTGAATTGTTAATTAAGCGAAAAATAATAAATATAAAATAACAACATTTTGAAGTTGGCTGTAATAAAAAAATATTCATTAAATAGCTGTCGTAGGCAATTTCGTGTGATTATTTTTTTAATTTTGGTTTAAAAATATTACCTGAATAACTAGTGATCGGAGTTGATATTTTCTAGTATTTTTCTATTAAAAATCGTAAAAAATTGTCCAATAAAACAACTTTTGCGGATTTAGAAGTGCAAGTATTTTCCGTTCACACATTACTTTTAATTTGGTGTTACTTAAAAGCGATTTTTGAAAGTAGGTATACAGGGTGTTACAAAAATACCCGTAAAGCCGAAAGAGGGTTAAATGGTGCCTTATAACAAGTCAATTTACAATATTTGATAACCGTACTAACACTTTATGACTTACCGCCAAAAAAAATAAAACTTTTATTTTTTTGATAAATATTAAACAAGAAAATATACTAGAAAAAAGCAACTAGTCACATGTCGCCCTGACGGGATTCGAACCCGCATCCTTGGGAGTCCGGCCCAATGCACTAATTTCATCAGGCCGTTTCATCTTAATCGATAGTCAAACATCTGTAAAGACGTTTCTTTCGAATGCGAGGATATTTCTCTCATTGATGAAGCGACGGTGGCTAACACCGTATAACGGTGAATATACTAGAAAAATGTCCTCATAGGTCTCTGTAGCATAATTGGTTAGTGCATTGGGCCGGACTCCCAAGGATGCGGGTTCGAATCCCGTTAGGGCGACATGAGACTAGTTGCTTTTTTCTAGTATATTTTCTTGTTTAATATTTATCACATAAAAATAGCATTGTAAAATGCAAAATTAAAAAGTTATTATTATTTTTTTCGTTGATATTTAAACCCTATTTCAGTAAAATTAAAGAGTAAACTACGCAGAATGTTTTTGTAATTCGTTTCCCTGACATGACAGCTTACTAGAGTTGACAATATTTTTGGCTTTGATAATTTATTGTATTTTGTAACACCCTGTATAGTGCACTTCTTAATCCGTAAAGTTGATTTATTTCAATGAACAGTACGTGAAGAAACTTAAAATGCAATCTTTAAATTCATAAACTTTGTATTATTTTGTTGATTATGGTTATTAATATATTGTATTACTATTTTACTAGGGTTACGCGCATCAGGGCGTCGCCTGGCGCAGTGCCGCGCGGTGTGGGTGCGGACTAAACGCACCTTCCCCATGCAGATCGATGGCGAACCTTGGATGCAGCCGCCTTGCGATGTGAGTGCAATAATAATAAGAATATCCCTACGTGTTCATGGTAGAAAGAAAGAAAGAAAGAAACATTTATTTTACATTACTTTTATTGACGACCTGTTTGGCGCCGGAGGTCCCGGGTTCGATCCCCGGACAAGACAAATATTTGTGTGCATGAACATGTCTATTTGTCTTGGTCTGGGTGTTTAATATGTATATTATGTATGTATTTACAAAAAAAAAAGTATATTCGTATGTTTATCCGTTATCTAGTATTCATAACACAAGTTCTTAATGAAACTTAACGTGGGCTAGATAATTGGTGTGATTGTATGTAAATATTTATTTATTACAAAAAAGTAAATTAACAATATAGATGAATAGTAAATAAAATACATAAAAACATACACTGTACAAAATACTTAAAGTATAAACCCACAGACATTGTCGTGTATTGTCGAAACTGTGATCAGCTCAGTATATGCGACAAGTATAGCCTGCTGCATTGATATTCTGCTGAACACAGTAGTGATATCAAGTACACGATCTTAACAAACAATGACAGTCACATCGTCGTCTCAGCCACATAACACCCACTGCTGGGTATGGGCCTCCCCCAAGAATTTCCACAACGATCGGTCCTGCGCTGCCCGCATCCAGCGTATTCCCGCGACCTTCACCAGATCGTCGGTCCACCTTGTGGGGGGCCCCCAAGGAGCGTCGTCCTCGCGTTCGCCATTCCAGAACCTTTCCGCCCCAACGGCCATCGGTTCTTCTCGCTATGTGTCCCGCCCACTGCCACTTCAGCTGAGCAATCCTTCGAGCGAGATCCGTAGGAGAACTAAAGTAGTTACTTTAGTTCTCCTACGGATCTCCTCATTTCTGATTCGATCACGTAGGGAAACGTCGCGCATAGCCCTCTCCATTGCACGCTGCGTGACCCTGAACCTTCTTATCAGACCCATAGTTAGCGATCACGTTTCACTACCGTAAGTCATGACTGGCAACATAAATATAGTAAAAAGGCCGTTTGAAATGTTTTTACAATGTCCAAATATTTTTTTGTATGATACAGCTGTAATCAATGATAATTTAAGTGTGTACTTGAGTAGTAATTATTTCGCTCGAATGTGGCATAATCGCTGAACTCCCCGCTAGACTAGTAGAGTTTTTATGGAGCATTGTATTTAATCCGCCGTGTGGTGACGGCCTAAGAATACAAGTGTCACCACTCCCTTACATGCCTGGGATGTCGTAAGAGTCGACTAAGAGGCTCGACGCATTGAACACCTGTGCGAGAGAAGGAAAACTTGAAACAAACCCTCTACCAACCCGTCTGGCCAGCGTGGTAGCAGTAGGCTAATAGCCTCCTATGATCGCCACAATAGGTGTGAGCTAGAAAAGGCTTATGTCCAGCAGTGGACGTCCACAGGCTGATGATGGATTGTATTTAATTATTTGTCTTGACTGTGGTATCAATAGGTGTGTCTGTGGTACTTATTGCCTATGCCAAAAATTAAATGAAAATCTTATTTCACAGATAACAATAACCCACAAGAACCAAGTACCAATGCTAATGGGTCCAGCACCAGAAAAGGGGAGGGGGTTCTTCAAGCTCTTCACACATTGCTAAAAGAAAAGAGAAACACGATGACAAGAAAGAAAAAAAAACAATGGAAAGCTTTTGCGTCATTTTACGCGGACAGCAGTCAAAGAAGATGGCATCAAAATTGGACCAGCCTTTTTGGATCTTTCGTGTTTTAAGGGCCTATACGTTTAAATGTGGCTTTGACTTTTTTGGTTTTTTTTTACTAAAAGAAAAATAAATGCACTATTTTAGGTAAGTATTTTAGAAGGCAATAGAAGTTGACCTTTATAAACGTAGCCTGGACTTTTTGTTTATAAACAAAAGAAAAATAAATGCACTTTATAGGTAAGTGCATTTTATATTTTATCAGAAAAGAGGTTTAGTTTTAACTTGAGGCCTGACCATCAAAGTATACGTCGCATCGACTTTTGATTTTTAAAAACTTGGTGATAATATTAAGGATTATTTGGCTAAAGATATAGAAACTTTTTAGTCTATAACTTCTTAAAATTGAGTGTAGTTACCCAATACTTCTGGTTACGGTTTCACGAAAGAAGTCCCCTGAAAGTGGCCAGCAGTCGCCTTCAACCTTCGAAAATAAGCTCTATTATATGGAAATAAGGAAATAAGGTTCCAGTAGTATTCCACAGGACTTCTTTTCTAAGACGGACTCTACTCCGTTTTCTTAATAATGTCTTTGACGTCTTGTCATAAAAACTTAGAAACGACACTAGCGCCAAACAAGCTTATATTTCATCCCTAGCGGGAGCTTTCAGAACTAAATAATACGTTTTAGTGCGCCGATGCACCCTTGATTAAAAATAAGCTTACGTACCAAGATTTTAACGTCCATTTTGCTAAAGCCTGCCCATGCATAGGTTAAAGGTAATTTAGAAAAAAAATATTTTGGAATATATAGATTTATCTACTTGATACTACTAAAGATATACTTGGAACTTCTAGTAGGTGATTTAGATCAGGTTTCACATGTAAAATATAAATCGAAAATCTATGTAGAAAAGGTTTATCTTGTAATGCAGTGCGTTCGTCCACGTAAAGTTGAAATTGAACAAATGAAAAGAAAAACAAAATTTGTTGATTTTGAACGAACTTCATAAAAAATAAAATCTTTTTTCGGGTACCAAAAACTAGAAATGTTAAACTAAACGTACATACGCTACAATAAAGTTACATTAAATAAGTACAAGATATCACGAATAATGATTACGATCACCTCCTAGACAAATTACATATTAAAGAAAAAAACATATTTACGAACTTTTAAATTAGAGTAAAAAACAACAACTAACATAAACAAATGCAATATTGAATAAAAATGTAGGTTTTTAATTCATTTAAAAGTGAAGTTCGTACAAGTTCATTTAATATAATTGTAGCATTTAGTGATCGAAACATTTAAAAAAAAATTAAACCTATTTGCGTTATTTACTATAAAACGCGATTAAGTGGCTAGTATTATATTTTTTTATCTTATTCAGATTAACATTTCAAAGAGCGAGAGATAAAACGGAATTGAATTAAGAATTTGGCTTAACATTTTTAATAATAGTTTCCTAATGGATAACAACGATTTTGAAACTGAAAACAATGTTATTTAGCTGTCCTAATTAATATATTAAGTTAATTTCATGGTTGTAATTGTTTGCATAAATATTTAAATTGTTGTTTAAAACAATAATGTAGAAACTATTATTATTATTAAATGATAAATAAATGTTATACTTGACTTTTAGATTTGTTGCAAATAATGTAGTATGTGTGCTTTTCGGATTCGTTTTGTGGAAATTATTGTAAAAACAAAATGTTACTTAGTTATAAACAAAACAAATATAACTATTTACTCTTAAGTATTATTAAAATTTTAAATTAAATTATTATAAATGTCATTTTAAATTTCATGTACTATCAACAGCACTTTTAGATAAAGGAAACTGTCAAATTGTCTGCAATTTGAATATTATTATTAAGTTGATCACCAATGGCATATTAGCTAAATAAGAACTAAACTTAATAAGAACCAAGGTACGCTCAGTTAGAGCGGTAGAGCAGTCGCACATGTAAATCAATAAATAATGCTGTATGCGTGCGTCGATTCGGGAGATAGTCTGAAGTCGAGGTAATAATTTTTCTTTTGTTTTTTAATTATTTAGTAGTTTGTTCTCCAACCAGTGCAAGTCATGATGTCATCATCGCAGTGGACACAGGTTTGATACCCAGTTGGTTCTATTGCAAATAAGATTTAACCAATCTTTCTGCTTTCATAAGCACAAGCTGCATTATACATAAAGAAAAGTTCCTTGCTCCCTTAATTAGCAGTTAAAAGATGTTCTGAAAAGATATTGGACAAATTTGTATAATTTATGATTTTGTCATTTTTGCATTTTTCAATGCTATTTTTATACTTATTTAGTATATTTTTATACTTATTATAGTCTCGGTAGCTCAGCGGTTAGAGCATTGGACCGGATTTCCAAAGGTCGCGGGTTCGATTCCCGTCTGAGATTTCACTTGTAGCCGAGTTAATTTTTTCCAATATTTTTCTATTTAAAATTTACCATAAGTATAAAAATTTATATATGAATATAATACCTGGACGTCTACGGGCTAATGAAGATGATGAATAAAAAAAATCAGAAGCATTGATTTCTCATTGGTCTCCGCATTGCTACAATAGATACCGCCTTTATATATTTAACTCGTGACTGTTTTACTCTGCCAAAAACGACACAGCCTACTGTGACCAATGATTAATCTATGTTCAGAAGGTTATGAAATGGCCAATACCACCAAAAGCTAAAAAGCCTCCAGTCGGTTGCTCCAAAATTCATTTTACGTAAGTATTCATAAAAAATATATCGTAATTTACTTGTCAAAGCTGTTAAAAATGTATGGTATTTGACAGCTTTGACAAACAAATAACGATTGCCTTTTTACGAATTCGTAAAAATAATTTTGATGCAACCGGTTGTTAGTGTTGGTCCTTTTTTCTCACTGCGTACAAACTTGTTCTTCTGATTATTTCCTATATACTTAATATCTTAAAGTTAAATATAAAAAATTCAGCAAAATATTGCTCGACCGAAAGATTGGCCGAAGGTTATATTTTTTGGCCGTAGATGGTCAAAAAGTCGGTTGGAAACTAATGAAGTTCTTTATTTTTATTTGAGAAGTTCTTTTTATTTAGAACTATTTATTTATTTGAGATAATTTGTTAAAAAGTGCTGTTAGGTATGTGCATTTAGTGGTAGTGAATTATACATTTGTGTGCCACTTTTATTTTAAATATTAGTAAGACAAATACATGTAAAAATATCAATGGACTTAGATTTTACAGACGTTATAAATAAATGAGTGGCACATTTAAAAATATTCCGTACTAAATATTCCAAGTTTTAAATTTAATAAAATATTTTTTCTATTTTTTGAAAATCACGAGATAAAAAACGAAATATCATAGCGTGCCAAGGAATATAAAAAACGTCCTTTATTGCCATAAATGTACCAGTCATTTTTGTAAATATTTTTCTATAGGATTTTTAAATCAATATACCTATACTTATATAGAAAAATATAGGAATTAGATTTATAGTTATTTAAAAACGCCGCACATCTGATTTTGTTCAATTTTGTATTTATTAATTATTTAAAATATATATAAATAAATCTCCTATAAGAATAATATTGTAACTTTTGTTATTTACTTACAAAGTATTCTAAGAAACAATACTATACTTAATTTTAATGTATTCTTTAATATGTTTAAAGATGAATACTTTATCAGTTCAAATACTTAATTTGTTTAGGAAAATAAAATTGATGTGTTTTAATAAACAAATCATCGATAAAAAACACATTAACACGTTTACTGCGTAAAAAAAACAATTCGTTTCATCTGGTGCGGCAGCGGGCCTGTTTTGGTGGATGACCGATAACGGTTATTGTTTATGTTCGGTGCGGTGGGGGTCAATAAAGGCCCGCCGCAATATTGTGATGTTTTATTTCTACACTGGTACTCACAACCCGAAAACTAATATTTGTCTCTGTCGAACTCATGGAAATAGCAAAGTTACACGCTCCGCTAGAGAGAGAAAAAACTGGTTACTTTACTAAGCGCACAGAGTTTAATCATCGCGTCGGGCCGATTGTGGGTGATACGCAGTGAACGAGTTAAATGATTAGCTATTTATTTTTGAAATATTGTACTTAGTATAAAAAGTTAAATACAGTGAAATGTAATGTTGTTTTACACGGCTGCGAGCAAGTCAAATACAACCGACAAAAAAAAGATTTTAAAATGCTGTATTTGTGATTATTTTTACCGCGCGGACTTTTAATGTTTTTTTTTAGCATCAGTTATAATAGTACATTATTGCAAAGGCCGTGAAATAGGCAATTGCAGGTCGAGTATGAGTTTGAAGGCCGAGCCGTAGGCGAGGACTTAACTAATACGAGATAGGCAATTGCCATTTCCGCCGAGGCATATATAGTGCTTTTCTCAAAATAATGCAGGGAAATAAAACATACTTTTTATATTATACATTTAATAATTACTAAAAGAAAATCAAATTCATTGCAGGAGCGTCTTTTTGAATTTGGAACATTACAGCGCTCCGGCAATGTTGTATGAAACGGCGTGCTGGAGTTGTTAAATACTCTTTGTAATGTTCCAGATTCAAAAAACGCTCCTGCAATGGATTTGATTTTCTTTGTCCGTAAATTCGATACTTCGCGTGTTCTTTTTTCGAAAATAATGACAACATTTCCATGCATGTTTGAGAAAAATATATTTTAATATAATTAAATACCTTCATTGTTTGCGTTTCTTCCCAATAAGTCACACCCAACGCGTTAACAGTTTTATTCGTTTCTTCTTAACCTGTTACACTCTGAACGAGAACTTTTAATAACTTCTCAAAACTTCTAAAATAACTCCGGCATACTAATTGTCTAATTTTAAAATCTATCACGATCCCTTTCAAAGGTTTAGTGATTGTGATAGCGATTTATGGAATTGTGTAACTTGGTTTTGGAACGAATGATGTTTCGAACGATATTTAATTGACACTTATTTTGCCACTTCTCCTTAAATTTGAAAGATATTTTCGTGTGTCACATTACTTAAACAGTTCTTTTTCGTTCATTCAATACCTTTCAAAACGCGTCCCGCTAGTTGATTATCTAACTTTGTTGCTAACAGATTTAAATTGAAATTTAATAAAAGTGCAGTTACATTGCTGCTTTAATAAGATAGTTGTCACATTGATTTTCACTAAAGCAGCAATGTGAGCTTTCGATCAAACGTTGATAGAAACAAGTTACATAATCAGGCAGTGAAACGTGGTCGCTAACTATGGGTCTGATAAGGAGGCTCAAGGTGACTCAGCGTGCAATGGAGAGAGCTATGCTCGGCGTTTCCCTGCGTGATCGAATCAGAAATGAGGAGATCCGCAGAAGAACTAAAGTTACTGACATTGCTCGAAGGATTGCTCAGCTGAAGTGGCAGTGGGCGGGACACATAGCGAGAAGAACCGATGGCCGTTGGGGCGGAAAGGTTCTGGAATGGCGACCGCGTACCGGACGACGCTCCGTGGGTAGGCCCCCCACAAGGTGGACCGACGATCTGGTGAAGGTCGCGGGAATCCGCTGGATGCGGGCAGCGCAGGACCGATCGTCGTGGAGATCCTTGGGGGAGGCCTATACCCAGCAGTGGGTGTCATGTGGCTGAGACGACGACATAAAAATATGAAAATATGTTGAGGACAATGACAGCGTTCAAAACACCCGCAGATTCACAAGACCCTTTTTTTTTTTTTTTATATACTAGGAGAAATGCTTTTACGCATCCCTCGCCCCCAGGTGCAGGGGCGATTAGAAATGTTGGACTCACCTGGAGTACACGGCCTACACAAGCATATAGGCCACGCACTCCATCCCACGCCCCTCCCGTACCCCCACCCAGCGTGTGAGCTCGGTGGAGGTTCGGAAGGGGTATATATCCCCTTGTATCCCCACCTTCCCATCCTAATGATGGGAAAGTGGGGGGGCGGGGGACACCCGCCTCCCGACCCCCCATCGAGTCCTAAGGCTCGATGGGGGGACGGGAGGCAGGCGGGTACTACCAACTAAAACTCCTAGTACTTACCCTCCAGGCCGCCATTGGTCACGGGGGGTAGGGTTCGCAATCACCCCTACAGATTCACCCGACCCTGGTAATTTCACCTAAAAATATTCCATACCTTCGGGGTGTGACTCTTTGGGAACAAACGTCCTACAAGAGTCATAATCTACAAAATAATGACTTTTGTCCATAAATCACACCGTATATTTCCTGTATTTTTTTTAAACGTAAGTGTCTACCAGCCTTCATCATAGGTACCTGATGTTAAGTATTGATAAGGCTGAACGGTAGCGAGCCTCTCCCGGAATCCTCAGCCACTGAGGAACTGGCTATCTTATCTCGAACTGCCGGAACACAACAATGCTGAAAACATTGTTGTTATGGCGACAGACTTAGATAGGATGGTGGTAGCTAACCAGACGGACTTAGAACAAGCCCTACCACTAAACAAACCGAATACAATATGTACCCCCGCTGGGAATCGAGCCCGGGACCCCTGGGGTCTGATACCGGTGGTTGTAGCGCTAGATCACAGAGGCGGTTAAAAACTTCGATATTATAAAGGTTTTTAAAAAGAAAAAACAAAATTAAAGCTTAAAGTATAAATAATACAAAAACGTATAACTGTGTTGTTATCGTTATAGTCAAGTACTTATTTTACTTGTTATAAAATTAGATAATGTTTTTTTTATTTCCAAATGGCGAATATTTTCATATAACTGTCACCAGGTCTACTCTCTAAGCACGAAACCCGTAATTTCGGCCTAAGTTACGGATTTTTCCTACGCCATATCACCTACGGACAACTTAATAGTTCGTAGACCGTAACTAAGAATGAATGAGAATACGTTTTGACATTGTCCCTACTCCCAATGTGTTTGTGCCGTTTGTCCAAAACTAGTACATCCGAAATGAATAGAGAGTAGGCTCCATCCGTAGTTTCGGGAAACATACGGACGGGGGCCCGTATCTTAGTTAACGGGCTTAGAGAGTAGGCCTCCGGAACGAAACGATTACCCTTGTAATAAAATTATAGTACCTAAATAATACTTAAGTCCATGATTATGTGATTGGGTTTATCCCGTTTAATTATTTTTAATTAATAAATACTTAATTTTGTGTCTATGATTTGATTGTGCACTGTATTAATAAATTGAATTTGCTTAAAAAATGGGTCTGTATGTAGATACGAATATAGTTTTTTTCAATAAAGTTTTTCGACACAGTGTTTTCAAAAATCCGTATTTCGATATAGAGGTTTTTTTTTACTTTTCATGCGTAACAATTGTTTTTTTTGCTTTGTATGCGTCGCAACGACAGTGTACCTATTCAAATCTATACATATAAGACCCATTGAAATAAATCAACTTTTACGGATATCAAACGCGCTATTTTCCCGACGTTTCGGCACGTCGGGAAAATCAAAAAACCCCTAAAAAACCAAAAAATACGGACAATTACAACTTAGTTCGTGGAAATATAGCGCGTTGTAAAGTTCCGTAAAAGTTGTTTTATTTCAATGAACAGTGCGCGCTTAAACATAAGATGTACGTATATAAGATCCATATCTTGGAGTTCAGTCGGAAAAGGCTTCTTCTTATTATCAAAGCAAAGTTCGGCCCGGTCAGGTGTCGTTTGGGTGGCCGTAAAGTGACATTACAACTGAGCGCTTCCGTGCTTCGGAGGGCACGTTAAATCGTCGGTCCCGGCTGTTCTCATTTGATTACAGTCGTTAAGCCAAGAGGCCTTATAGGCGGCTTGATAAACTCTGACACCAGAGGTGGCCACTAACCCTCACTTGATAAGAACAAGAAGAAGTCGGAAAAGGCGAGAAAATGTATTGAAAGAAATACGTTGCTCCTTCCGTTAGAAGTATTTTACGAGCGAAAATCTTAAATATTAAATGCATGAAAATTCTTGTTTTTAGGTAGACAACGCTTTTTTATCCTATAGACAGTTGTATGAAAATCAAATTTAAATTGTAACGCGTTTGTGCATTTAAACTGTTGTTAAAATAAATTATTATGATTATTATTATAAACGATGTTATTAAATTATTATTATGATTATTGAATTATTTATTGTTTCTGTAAGAATTTAGCGTCGATGCGGTGAAACCAATTAAAAATCTGTACCAGCTTTAATAGAATAAGAAGAATATTATTAATATTAATATATTATAAATTATTGTAACGAATATATGTGCATTTGAATCTTAAATATTGTCTTTTTTATTCTGGTCTGCCCTCTGCTCAAGTGGCGATTTTTCCATTATTTTGAACTTTAAATTACAAACTACCGTTAACCACCTAACATACGTCTCACAGACGCCGGAGTAATTTTGCGCCAGAGTTTCGGATTGACTTCTTCGTTTGTGTACTTTTTCTCCACGCTCTTTGGGACCACGCAACCGCTCGCCGAGGTTTTACGTGGGTCAGGTGCGGTAAAAAGAGGTGGTTGGGTGTCTGTGAGACGTATATTAGGTGGTTACGTGACTTTTTCTTTACTGTGCGTTTTTTATCATTCTAGTCTAAAATGGCTCTCATTGATAGTACTATCGAGAGTTGGTTGAACAAAACCTGTCTGATGACGAAATCATACCTAACGATGAAGGTTAGGTACGTTTTTTAATGGCCATTAAGAGTACGATCCACGGCATCCACAACCTGGTCACTTTCCTGCTCGGGTGATACTCAAAAGTCATCTGAGCTTCCTAAGAAGCGTCCAGCCCACCAGAGAGCCATCCCAGGTCAGACTTAGACTGTGGAGAAACATGGTACTAAATTCACCTGCCACCCCAAAAGAAAGTCTCACCCCCGGCCACAAGCTACCTTGGCTGACCTGGAAATCCTAAAACAGGTTGAGAAAACAGATCAGCCGGTTTAAAGAGAACTTGTGCCGGTGGGGTTTACACTGCAAAATGTAGGTGGGCCTATTTTTGTATTAACCAGTGTATTTTTACTAATAAGGGCAATCTACAAATTGTTACAATGGCCCGGAAATAAGCCGGTAATTCAGACAGATGTACAAGAAAGGTTGTAGGAACAGGGTGGCGTTAGACGATTAGCCAAACAATGCCATTGTATTGTAATTCGATTGCGAATACCGCTACTTAGACCAAGGGACATGGTGCTACACATTCACACAAACAAAGGTTTAATGAGTTTGTTGGCTGGAAGTTATCTCTGGAAGCATTAAATCGATTTTGAAAAGTTAATTAATACCCTTAGTACGGGTTTGGCAAACTATGTACTATCTGAGTTGAGCATCCGATAGTTGTCAAAAACGTGATGTCAACTAACTTGTACTAAGGGTACAAGTCACTTCAAATTGTGACGAGGCATACAACCTCGTCATAACCTGGCAGTCCCTTTTGGCTTTTTTCATTCGGTATTCTATTTCTAAATTCAAAAATTACTAGAAGATCGTTCTTTGACTTCTGTCAGAAAGTCCAATTCTACACAGTGAAGTAGTGACTTGGGGTAAGAGCTATTCTAAATCTGCCCTACTCTTGATGCGATACGCCCGATGAGCTATTTGTTGATTGATACTCGACGCCTACGTCGCCAAGTGCTCTCCGCATGCTGACTGTCGCAAAGTTACTAGTGTCTACATACCACATTCCGTGGCTACTCTCATGTAGCTATGCCAGCCACCTTGCGATGATCGTCTCAGACTAAGTCTCTCCCTAGATTCTACTATGTAGAGTCCTACACTTCGTTTATCGAAAAGTGGTCTTCATTTAAGATTATCATTAAGTTATCGGTTCTGCGGCTTAGGTATATGACTGGCTCACTGCCACTTCAGTTTGCTCATAGCTCATAGATGAAATACCTGATGATAAGTAATGATAATGATAATCTTGACGGAGGAGCTGGCTATATTATCTCTAGCTGCCGAAGAACAACAATGTTGAATGGCTATCTTATCTCTAGCTGCCGGTATACAACGATGTTATTTTTTTGTTGTTAGCTAAACATGCGAATTTAGAGGTTTAGCTCTACCGTCCCAGTTAAAGCGGTACTCGTAGTAGCGTTAGTAACTACTAGTCAAAGTCATACTCTAAGTTGTGATAAACTTTAAATAAGAAAATATACTAGAAAATAAACACTTGACTCATCGCATGTCGCTCAGACGAGACTCGAACTCCAATACACTACCAATGTTTTTTTTATTTATTTACCGTAATCACGTTATAACAATGTGCATTACTTAATCACATTTTTTGAACCACTAAGGGTTATTATGATGCGATTTCATTCAATATAAAAGTTACAAATTATATCATTTGTAATGCAAGCCTTATACATCAAATTAGTAGAAAAACAAGAAACCGTTAAATATAAAATCTTATACTATAACAAAAATACGCCGTCCAACTCACAGCCGCGTGGCATAGTACCGAGATCACTGGCGCTGTTGCCCCGCTGAATGCAAAAACTCAGCCAATTATACAATACAATTTTAAATTAAAAAGGAGTTGGGTAAGTAATCACTTTATAGTCACTACACAATGTTTATTAGGCTACCGAGACTTGTCGAAATTTTCTAGTATACTTACTTATTCACCCTACTATTCTATTGGCCAGCGTCGTTTTCATAAATAAGATACCACCCATATATTTAACTTTTTAATTTTTTTATTTTACAAATTATTTAACACAACAATGGCTAGTGTGAGGAATGCGATTACTGGTCATTTTTTCAATTCCTTTTTCTTCTTTTTTTTGTATAATTTTACTATTTATTTACCTAGCAATCTCGTGTGCTATACAATGCGTGTGATTAGTCCGTAAGTGTATACTTTATTTTTTAAATTATGTTTGTGAGGACCTTTAATTGGCTATCTACTTTTATTTGTATTATTTATTACTGTTGGTTGCTGTTGGTCTTCCTAGAATTAAATAAAATAAAATAAAAAGAATGTGTTAATATATCATACTCTAGTTATTGTTTTAGACCAACAAAATCAGTCGAATAGTGATTGTCTCTTAGACTACAATGGTATGCATCTTGTGTCCTTGCATTGTTGTACTTTATACATTGGGCGTTGACATCGCTACGATCAAAATTTAATTAATTCAATACAGATAATCAAAATTTTAACCTTGTTTAAACATTGATTTTATGGTCTTCCTTCATCATTATTAGAGTAGCTCGGTTACTCTCTACGATGGCTATTACGCAACTTTTTAACTGCCTCTGTGGTCTAGTGGTAACTCTACCGGCATCCGTCCCAGAGTCCCGGGTTCGATTCCCTGTGGGCGTAGGTACAATCGGGGAACTTCCCGGTTAAACAGTAGAGTTTTTTTGAGAATCGTTTGCTCGGAAAGTGCTAAGGTTAAAGACATATTTAATCATCCAATTGAAATACCTGTTATGTTCTGTTATTTGTCATTTATACGTTTTCTATACATTGTTACTTTTTTTTAAATGCTCCTTGAAAACTCTACTGGTCAACCGGGAAGTTCCCCGATTGTACATAATATTATTTCGGTTTGGTTGGTGGTAGGACCTGATATTGTAAGTCCGCCTCGCTAGCTACCACCATCTTATCTAAGTGTAACGAAAGTACATCAAATGTTTTAAGGGCGCGCTCTAGGCTAAAAGCAAAAGTAATAACTGCAACGGCGAACTGCAAAGTAAATGCTGCCTTATTTATATCAGAAATAAGGCAGCATTTACTATATCATTCTCCGGCCCCATTCGGCCGGTCCGGAATGAAGAAATGAAGGAAATTCTGTTTAAAGGATATTTAAAGGTTATTTACAAAAAAATATATAACATAAGCCCTGCCTTATCTATAGTGTAATTATACTAAAAAGTTCCAAGCTTTATTTTAATGTATTACTTGAATACTAGCAGTTTATCGTGTTAATTATAGTGATTTGGAGGCAACTTCGCAATTTTTTCTATCGAGAAACTTTGATGCAATCGTGTTTTTGAGTAACATAGACACTAGTGTTAGTCCTGTGCATCTTAATTTGAAATTCAGTTTTTCATTAATATTGATTAATATAAATATTAATGAAAAACTGAATTTCAGACGATCATGTAAAGCAATCTGATTTTCGTTGGCCTATAGCGGGCCCTTAAGCATTGTTGTGTTCCGGCAGTCAGAGATAAGATAGCCAGTTCCTCAGTGGTTGAGGATTCCGGAAGAGACACGCTTCCCACCTTCAGCCTTATCATTAAGGTACTAACACCAGGGGCCCAATTCTGCTAATGCTTAGTCACAATCGTATTCCAATGGTGTTTCAATGGCAGTCCTGTTTTACACAGTTCTTGTTACAACAGAGTAAATAAACACTACTATTGAAACACCATTGAGAGATGATTTTGACAAAAATTTAGCAGAATTGACACCCTGGTATGATGAAGACTTATTCATCCATAAGGAAGGCCAGTGCCCTAGCAGTGGGGACATTAATAATGGCTGATAATCCGCTACTTTGCTCTTGGCAACAATCGTTGCCAAAACGTGGGATCGAACTTTGCTTCTGGCAACAATCGTTGCCAAAAAGTATTTTTTTTTAAACGACTTAATACTGTATTTTAAAGTGGTTAAAGTTCATTTTAAATTTTTATAAACCATAGACGATTAGATTAGCTAACTTCAGAGCACAAGTTTGCCACCATAAAATAATATTTTTAATATGAAATAAATTCGTGAAGTTCGAAGTGTGGGTCGGGCGGCCATTTTGTGATTTTTCGTGATTGTGAGTCGTCGCGTGTTTTATTAAAAATGCCGTAAGTATTTTAATTTATTGATTTTTACTAAAGTTAGGGTATTAAATTAATCTAGAATACCTGTTTTATATAATTTCAATATTGTATTCAATGATACTTTAGGCGAAATGTGCTAAAAAAAAAAATTATTATTTAATAAAAAATTAAGTTGAACTTAAATAAAAAAAAAACATTAATTCTCTTGTGACTTATATCTCAGGAGTTAGTTAACTTACAGAAAACTTTTCTTAACATTATTTAAAGCTGATAAACTGGCCATTATCTACGTGGTTATATTTTTGTTCTAGGTACTAAAGTTTTTTTGCAAATCGGCTATGATTGCCCGTCCAGATATAGTGGTGAATTGTGCAACTGCTCCTAGATAGTTTTATTTTTTTTTAAATATTTTTTTTTACAACAATCATTATTATTTTTGATTAAATAGAAGAAATAACTATTGTTCTTAACAAAAAACAGTAAAAACAATATGGTTATCGCTCAAAATTTTTCACAATTTCATGTTATTCGACTGAAACCGGAAAAATACGCTCAACCTTATCTTTAGTCTCCTATAAAATAATTATACATTTAACTTTCATCGAAAAAACTATCGTTATTTTATTCCCTATTTTATCGTCTGCACAAAACTGTAAAATAAATTATGATAGGATTGATTGTAAATCGACTTTTAATGAGGGCGACCGCGCCGAGTGAAATGTGTCAAATTTCAAAAGCAAAGTTCGCGACCTTTTTTCAAATCTAAAGTATTATGTTGCATACAATCACACCAATTATCTAGCCCACGTTAAGTTTCATGAAGAACTTGTGTTACGGTTAAATAACAGCTAAACATACTTATATATTTTTTTGTAAATACATACTTAATATACATATTAAATAACCAGACCAAAACAAATAGACATGTTCATGCACACAAATATTTGTCTTGTCCGAGGATCGAACCCGGAACGTCTGGCTCAGAAGGCGGGTATAGTAGTCCCGCGCCAAACAGGTCATCAAATCTGATCGGTCGTCTGATGACGATGATACAGGCGAAGCGCTTGCTCGTTGTTCATAATAAAAACTTTCGCAAGGTTGGCCACGCGATGGGTGACCAAACATTTATTAGGGCTCCTCCGTGATTGGAATCAGCATTGGGCACGCGTATTTCATTCTCCTTATACATCCGTAACGAAAGTGAAGACATGGAGTTGTAGATGATGAAACTGACTTACAAAATATTGTAGGTATTTTTCTTTTTTGCCCACGGGGATTTGACAAACTTTTATGTAATAAATCTGTTTTTAACCTACCTACTTCCAAAAAAGGAGGAGGTGCTCAATTCGGTTGGTATGTTTTTTTTTATGTCGTCGTCGTCGTCTCAGCCACATAACACCCACTGCTGGGTATAGGCCTCCCCCAACAGGGGGGGAGGGGCTTGCCATAATCGCCACGCTTGGCAGGGCGATCGCAGTATGACCAAGTTTGTAGGAAACGCTGCTGCCTGTCTCCTGAAGGCTGAGTCCCTTAGTCGCCTTTTACGACACCCACGGGATGAGAGGGGGTAGTGCTATTCTAAGCCGACACTACACAATTTTTTATGTATGTATATATGGTTCACAGAAAGTTTACTACAGGTGAGTGAATCGATTGACATTGGAAACGTCAAGTCGTCAACCAATTAGTAAGATGTTTGGATGGTCCGATCAGCCAATCAGTGTTTTGATTTCATAATAGCCAGCGATTCTTTTCGCAATCTTACTAAGGCAGCCCGTTTTTTCGCAAAAACCCTATCTTTTTTCAGTAGAATTGAGAAAAGACAACACCATTGTCTAATTATCCGTGTTTTCGCAATATCCCTAGGATTTTCGCAAAAAAACGATTTATCTAATTATCCTGCGACATATATACCTACACCGATTACGTTGAGATTTCTGAGGGTCTAAAAATAATCAATCTCTAGGTCAATATTGCTAGTGAATTCCCTGACAATTCATTTATTTATAACTTTTTAATTTTGCATTTTACAATGCTATTTTTATGTAATTTAGAAAAAAGCAACTTGTCTCATGTCAGGGCGACATGAGACAAGTTGCTTTTTTCTAGTATATTTACTTGATTAAAAATTATTACATAAAAATAGCATTGTAAAATGCAAAATTAAAAAGTTATACGTAGATGGCAGTTTCATCTTAATCGATAGTCAAACATCGTAAAGATGTTTCTTTCGAATGCGAGGATATATTTCTCTCATTGATGAAACGACGGTGGCCAACACCGTAGAAAAAGGTGAATATACTAGAGAATTTCAACGTGTTCTTGTAGGTCTCTGTAGCATAATTGGTCAGTGCATTGGGCCGGATTCCCAAGGATGCGGGTTCGTGTCCCGTCAGGGCGACATGAGACAAGTTGCTTTTTTCTAGTATATTTAGTTGATTAAAAATTATTACAATTCATTTATTTGTTTATTCCTTATGGAATTTGCTTTTAGTTAGTTTTCTTGCCATCAAGTAATTAAAAGTAAATTCTGCTACAGTCCGAGAGGTCTAAGCTGAGCTTTTCATTGGTGTGAGTGTCAATCAAAGTCAAAGTCAAAGATTTTTATTCAAATAGACTTATAGATAAGTGCTTTCGAATCGTCAAATTTTTTTCCTACCAGCCATCCAGGACATCTTCTAACTGATATGAAGAACGGCCGCAAGAAACTTATCACCTTTAACAGAAGCACAACATTTACAAAGAAACATGTCGTTGCCAAACACAAATCTACAATCCTGAAACATATTTAATATAAGAGGAAAATTTTCTTGTACTTAGTTATTAGAATATTTTAATTTTATACAATTACAATAGTCATGTTTTATGTTAATATCACTTCCATGCAGTTTGGTCTTTTAAATAATCATCTACCTTGTAATAACCTTTGCTTAAGAGCATTTTTTATAACATATATTTTAAATTTATGCAAAGGCAGCTCAATCACTTGTTGTGGAACTTTATTAAAAAAGGCTATGCCTTTCCCCAAAAACGAGCGACTGCATTTTTCAAGCCTAAATCTGACATAGATGTACTAGTAGCAACACCTGTTGCTTTTTTGTTTTTTATTTTTTTGCATGATACCTACAAACTATCTATGAGCACTCACACAAATGCAAAACTCAACTTAGACCTCACGGACTGTACACTGACACCGACACAGTTCTAAACTCCATACAAGATAAACAATTGAATGAATAGTTAGGCAATTCACTTAGCAATATTGCGTTTTCGTCCTTTTTAGACCCAGGGCCCGTAGACAAAGTAACATCGTTATGTAGCGAAACGATAATTCGATTCGTTATTGTCTATATTCGCCAATTAACTTACGGTAAGACCACGTGGTTTAGCGCGGCTTATCCCAATCCGCCAATCCCATACATTTAATTCTTTTCGAACTGCGTTATCGTTTTTGAATTGTTACTTTGGCTAGGGGCCCTCGGGATTGGCTAATTTTTAAAAATCTATCGCAATCCCTTTCAAGTCGTCATTTGAAAGATATTTACATACTTCACACTGTCATTATTTCACATTTGATAGGGATTGTGATCGGGACGCGTTCTGAAAGGTATTGAATGAACGAAATTGAACGTCAAAGCAAAGTGACACTCTAAAATATCTTTCAAATATATAGAGAATTGTCAATTGGAGTGTTATTAAAAACATCATTCTTTCCGAAAGGGATTGCGACTAAAAGTTACATAATTCCATAAATCACTATCACAATCACAATACCTCCAATCAACGATCTGCCAAAAGTAGTGCAAGAAACGTGCGTATTATTTGCAGATGATATATCGCTTCTAACATCATCTAATAATAATAATAACGAAATAAATAATAAATTATATAGTATTTGTTATGCAAGACTGGAAAGTTGGTAATTTAGCGGCGAGTTACCTCTATTGAAATCTGAGCAAGTGAAGGACTCTAGGATTGAACCACGAGCGTAGCGAGTGGTTCAAAGATTGAACCCTAAGCGAAGTTGTTTCCGCGGTCAACTTCCGGTAAAAAATTCTATAAACATAAATTTTAATCTAAATATACCTTATTCTCGTTGTTTTAATGATATAAAAAATTAAAATAATAAAAAAGGGAGTATTATAGTTAATTCAAAGTCATTTAAAGTAGGAATATATAGTAACTTATTAATAAGAATAAAAACAATTCCGTAAATGTTGACACTGACATGAGGTACAAGACAAAGACAATTTAAAAATAAAGATTTATGTCACAGTCCGAAATCCAATAATAGGTTGTGAAAGCTCACCCAGCCTAATATAAAATTATTATAACAAATAGCTTAATCTTATTGTTTTTATGATTCAATGAACTAAAATAATATAATTAAACCAAAACGGAGTATTATAATTAATGTAAAGCTATTTAAAATAAGAATCAAATATAACAAAAAGTCAATAGTGCGATTCGGAACGCATTATAACATATTTTTAGGTATTAAATTAAAAAAGTACTTTGCCGCGCTAGGCCGCAATAAGCGATTTTCTACGCCTAAACTGATTGACAAAACCTCCTTTTCAGAGCGTGTGAGGTGAAAAAGTTATTATAATATACAAGAATATTTAGATGATAAAAGTTTAAAATAATAAATAAGTAGTAATAAATAACAATATTAATATAGAATAATTAACAATAATTAGCAAATAGTCCACAAGTATAAAATATTATAAATACATACCTACAAACATTCTATATAACTAATTACCGTATATATGTAGTTAGCTTACGTACAATAACATAAGATTAAAACTGCCTAAAATATAATTTTACATTAGTAAAATATAATTTAAAAATAAACTTAGGAAGTGTATTCCCCCTTTCACCCAGTTACTGTGCCCGACAGGGTCCATAATGGTCTCCATTTCTTTTGTTACACCTTTATTTACATTATGGTATATGCTTTATTGCATATACCATAATGTAAATTGAAATTGAAATTGACCTTTGAAAGGGATTGTGATAGATTTTTAAATTAGACAATTAGGGGTCTGATCTGATTTACGTGATTCTTTTTTTGTTCGATGCGGAATAGTTGCCATTTGATCCCATAATTTTTTTATTTAATTTGTCCTAGTAGTTTTTGTTTTATGAGTATTTTGGTATGTCTGGGTGTTATTTTAATCTGCAATTTTGTAAGTTTATTTGTTGGAAGTAATCACTGGAACTTCTAAACGCATTTTGAAAATTCATTCACCAGTAGAGAGCTAATGTAAAAATGTTCGACGCCTAGCGAAGTGGTCACAGGTCAGCTAGTAAAGTTACATATTTATACTTATATGTATATATATTTATAACTAGCTACCGCTTGCGGTTTCACCCGCGTGGTCCCGTTGCGGGAATATCGCGATAAAAGCATTATGTTACTTTCCGTACTACTACTCCGTACTTTCAACTAACCCTAGGTGCCAAAATCAAGTTGATTGGTTGCTTAGTTACGGTGTGAAGGAAGGACAAACAAACACACAAGAGTCAAAGTCAAAGATTTTTATTTGATTTGATGATTTTTACTTTCGAAAATTTAAGCTTCTGACGGTACATTGTATATATATACTTGAGTGTTGCCTGTTCGTAAAAAAACACACGGAACTCTTTACTAAATGGTCTGATCACTGTAATTTTAACACAAAAAACACTCGCAGATTACTTTTGCCTAAGATTAAAACGGCTTTATTTTCAAATAACTGCTTTCCAATGATTATTAGAATATATAATAAATTACCCAATGAATTTAAACAATACCGATTGCACGCATTTAAACACAAACTAACGACGTGGCTTATTGATAAATGTTATTACACTATAATTGACTACCTCACGGATAATAACGTGAATTCGGTACTTCGCTTGTAATGGTTGTGACTTGTAATCTGTTATAGTTATTTCATGTAACCTAAACTTGTGACATTTTGCATGCTAAATAAGCAAGATATTATGTTAAGCTACTTTTAACATTTATGATCATGTACCACCATGTCTTATGCAAATAAATATATTCTTCTTCTTCGTCTTCAAATAGACTTATAGATCGTCCATTTTTTCGTCCACATTCGCATCGATAGTTAAGATTACGATTAGTTAGGAAGGATTAGGATAACTCGTGTTACGGCTATCAGAATAACTATCCGTTACACAAGTACCTACTCGTACATAAGCTTCTTATCTCGAAAGCAGGGGGTCAAATCTGCTAAATTTTTGTCAGAATCGTCTCTCAGTGGTATTTCAATAGTAGTGTTTATTTACACTGTTGTAACAAGAACTGAGCTGTGTAGTGTCGGCTTAGAATAGCACTACCCCCTCTCATCCCGTGGGTGTCGTAAAAGGCGACTAAGGGACTCAGCCTTCAGGAGACGGGCAGCAGCGTCTCCTACACGCAGAGAAATATCTGGCTACCTATACAAGAAAAAACACTACTGTAACTAGAACTTCTGTTTGCAACCGTGACAGCAAGACTCGCGAGTTGACTTTACAAAAACCATTCTGTTATTATTTTTACCTATCGCTTTATTAATGACAACTAGATGTTTAGTGTAACTGACCAAACAATATAATACTCACTACAAGGTAAATATCGCGCCTGTTACAATACCAATGTAATTGTAACCATTCGTCAAGTAGACATTACTAGATCGATTGTAAGGACTACTATGCAATCTAGTAAACATTACCACTTTTTTTTTGGGTTTACTAAATACTTAGCTGTATCTACTAATGAATTTGTGTAACATAACGAAGTGAACTTTAATAATAACTATTCGTATTGCAAAGCTAGCTTTATGATTTTTGTAACAAGTACAATACACATTGTAATGCTAGCATCCTAGGTATTGTTACAGCTACTATTTCGTATGCAGTACCTACTGGTTTAGATGAAGTCTGCAATCTAGTGTACTTACAGTACTAACGGGTACTCTCAGGCTTTTAGTAGACAAAAATACGATTTTATTTGTCTTGTTAAATAAAACTGTATTTTCTCCGTTAAAAGCCTAAAACAGATCCGTTGTTGGTGCTGTCAGTCCACTGGATTGCAGGCACTCCATCTAAACACAGTCCATAGAGCCATCAGTACGTGTGACGTCTTTAAAATTTTATAAAAGAATGCCTTTTTCATTACAATATCCAAAGACTCCGACTATCTAGTATCATAATAAAAATAAGTCGAATACAGAGTTAATAAAGTTAATACTAAATTTAACAGGTGTTAGAATCATAGAAATTGATATTATCGGCATTTTTGTTAAGACGTCGCACGCGCTACGGCTCCATAGACAGGTTTAGGTTTCCTGGAATCAAAAATAAAAATATCAAGTACACAGAAAAATAACTTATATTTATAATCATCACAATCATTAGTGCAATATCTATACTATACCTATCATTCCTACACATCCTAGAAGTATTTTAATGAGCGTTTTGACCAATACCACTTCTAAATAACAATGTTTTAAACATAAGATTATGAGGCTGACATGAGCCAACTAGCGCCGCCAATCGATTTTATGTTATTTCTTCATAATAAGCCCAATTTCTAAAAAAGATATCAGTCAAGGTCTTGTGAATAACGCCTAATATTTATTGAATAACTTTAAACAATTTGCAAAGCATTTAAACAGTTTTAAAACCGTATTTTGTTAAAAGTGGCCACTTTTACTTCAAACCCGTTTTTAAACTATTGAATGCATTTTGTAATATTGTAACGTTATTCAATAAATAAGTATTAGACGTCATTCACAAGACCTTGACTGATTCCTTTTATTAGATATTGGGCTTCTTTAAAATAAATCAAATAAAATCGATTGGCGGCGCTAGTTGGCTCATGTCAGCCGCTTAACATAATTTGTACCTTTTTTCATTTAAATAAACTAGTTTTAAATTATAAGTTAAGTTATAAATTATAAGTAATAATCACAGAAAAAATATTGTTATAATACTTCTCAATACAGTCATCTGGGTTGTAACTTTAAGAGTAGGTTTTTCAACGGCTGAAACAACACAAAATATTGATTAAAATAATTAGGTAGGTATTACATTACTTACATAGGTACATAGTTACAGGTGAATAAAATCATGTTAAAAATAGGAGATACTTACAGGGCTGCTGCTGGTAAATTGTATTTCTGGGCATTCTTCTTAGTTAGTTAATTTGTTCCAATTGTCCAAGTTTTTAAATATTTGGCCCGATCTCCAATTGCAGGGATTAGTTCTCTAAGTAGACTACTGTCGAGCATCGACAGTGTCGATATTGTTACATTATTTACTGAAAAATCATAAAAAATATATAGGTAAGTTAGGTTTTATAAAACAAGCCTATTGATTAATTATCCAATTCGCCTGTTTTGGAGCTGAACTGACATTCGGTGATCTGTGTGCCAAACTGATTAAGATGAGATGACTGTCAGTCATCTATCTACGAAAGTATCTACCTACTAACAAATAATTTATCGCGTTTCCTTATTAAAATGAAATTCTACGAATTACTTCAAACTTAACTGTAAACTTATAAAGTCATTAATGTACCCAATTAACTACTTAATTAAATTGAATAATAGCTATGAATACTACAAAACAAGAAGATTGTTATACCAAGGTACCAACTTACCTTCAAAAGTATCAATATATTGAGGTAAGCCCCACTGCTGCAATAACTGTGGGATATCCCCATCTATGTCATCAGACATCACTCAAGTTTAATAAGCAAACTCTCAAATAATTGGTAATAATACTACGTTGAGTTGAGTGAGCGCTCAGCGCGGTCGAAAACACAATCCACAATGGCGGGCGGCCGCGGCCGGGTCGGCTGGCTGGTTTTCAAATTCACGCAAATTTTTTGAATGTTTACAAAAACACAGTTTTAAATAAACAGAACAAGATACTTAGCTATGAATACCACCTCGATTGTTATTGTAACATTACTATTTTAATGTTTTAAAACACGCTAACAGAATAGCATGGATAATTACATACATTGTACCGTTTACTGTTTCCTGGGTGGTTTTTACTATAATATTCTTGTTAAGCCATAACACTATTTTAAAAGTAAACCAAACTCAACAAATATTATACAACACTTAGAACGATATGTACTGAAAACAACAATGTAGTTGTAATAAAAAGATTATTGTTTTGATTACAGACACACTCGTAGTCCATCAGTACATTGTAAATCATTAACCGAAACTAGATCATTTAGTAACTGCGAATCCCTGTTTCTTAGTACATACAATACATTAAATACATATTAACATAATTATTGTTAAAGATGCAATAATTATTGATGTTTTGGTTCAATAATATTTTTTTGTGAGCTACATTAATCAAATAATATAATGAAACATACGATTAGTAAGAGTGAATAATAACTCGTAGAGCTAACAAGGACCAAGTATTTCAAACTAGAAAAGTTGTAACCTAATATAACTATTCGATTCAGTAGTTCTGTTTGTCACCAATTTCTCTGCGTGTACAAACTTGGCCATACTGCGATCGCCAACCCGCCTGCCAAGCGTGGCGATTATGGCAAACCCCCCCTTTTGGGGGAGGACTATACCCAGCAGTGGGTGTTATGTGGCTGAGACGAGGACGACGAGAACAAGAACTGTGTAAACCAGGACTACCTTTGAAACACCATTGGAATGCGATTGTGACTAAGCATTAGCAGAATTGGGCCCCAGGCTTGGACGAATTAACCACTGGACACGAAACCCGAGAAGAATGTATGAAAACACGATCAACCAATTCTTGCGGGGGTGAGGGGCGATTACTAATGTCAAATAATGACAGTAGTGCTTGAAGTATTCGATATTTTTTTTTATCGATAAGTAAGGAGTGAATGAATGAACCTATTGAGATTAATAAATCATGTGTGTTTTAAAGAAATTAGCAAGTTAATTGTTTATTTCGTGGAAAAATATAAAGCACCTAATAATATGAAAATCTCATTAAAAAAATACCTCAAATTCATAAAAACTATACAATATGGTTTCCAAAGCGTTTGTGTTTGGGTTTATTTTGTGAAAAATGGGTAGATACATGCAACCTGATACTAGTACTGTACTGAAGGCTTAAGATGGAAGCGCGCCTCTCCCGGTATCCTCAATCTCTGAGGAACTAGCTATCTTACCTCTAACTGCCGGAACGGACTTGGATAAGATGGT
Source organism: Chrysoteuchia culmella (assembly GCA_910589605.1). Taxonomy (NCBI): domain Eukaryota; kingdom Metazoa; phylum Arthropoda; class Insecta; order Lepidoptera; family Crambidae; genus Chrysoteuchia; species Chrysoteuchia culmella. The sequence continues at coordinate 4,275,599 of OU342669.1, forward strand.
AGTCGCTAGCCAGGCGGACTTACAATTTACTTACTAACACTTTTTAAGTGAGTAAAAAACATTAATATTTGGTTTATATAATAATATAATTCATTATTTACATTAACTTCTTCAATCACTCGAGCTTTTTTATATAAAACAAAATATGGGTAATTAGTTCATTACTGAACCATTGTATAGGACATACACAATAGCAACCCCTCCATAAGTGTTTAATTTTATAATCGATTGCAATCCCTTTCAAAGGTCAAATAGTTGTGGCGCGATGCTATGTGATGCGATGTGAATAATATGTACCTTTTAAATGAAAAATTTAAAGGGATTGTGATAGACTTAAAATTAGACAATAAACCCCCTGTGTGCTTCTCGAGCTGTGATATCTCGTATTCTACATTTTTTTTGGAGGCAAAAATCTAAGTATACTAAAACTTATTGAAAATAATCATCGACATTAGCAGATCGTTGAGACTAAAACATTTTAATTTCAACTCTAGTCCATTTACATTTAAGAAATATGCATATTTGTAAGAAAAAATATAAACTTGTTTTCACTTTATTAAAGATCTCAAAATTTACGCCACCGTACGAAATTAGCACAACCTAAACCCAAATTAGAAATAGTAGACTAGCGTTTGGATAGCGTATGGTCCAGCATACGCTATGACAGTATTAAACAACAAACTCCCAGAAGTTATAATTATATTACCTATATTTAAGATAAAGCCAAGGCAGTATCTTTCAAGCAACTACTAGCTGAAATACTAATTGCAAGTATATTGCAACCAATAGTTTATTGTAGTTTTAAGATTGTTTTACTTGAATATAATAAAACGATCTTAAAATTAAAATATTATAAGATTAAAAAATAGTATAATATAGCTAAGTACATACATAAATATAATTAATTTTATTCTTGCTGTGACCTAACAAGGTTTATGTTAGAAACAAATAATAAATGTAACCACCATTTATGATACATTTTAACAAGAAAAATATTGGAACAAATGAACTCGGCCACAAGTGAATTTTCAGATGTGACTTGAACCCACGATCTTTGGGAATCCGGCCCACTGCTCTAACCAATGAGCTACCGAGTTTTGCGGACCACTGTCGAAATTCTCCGATACTTTTATATTTTTATACGCTGTAAGAATATCCTTCCTTGCATTCGAAAGAGAAAAAAAAACAAATGTTTAACGATTAATATTATGATGCAACAGCTAATAAGTTATGATTTTTTAATTTTTGCGTTGTCAATGCTATATTTATACTTATGATACATTTTAAATATTAATGTACAACACACCATGATAATGTACAACATAAGTCTAATACTAAAAAACAATACCGTGACTGACTTACAGGCAAGGCAACGCACAGCCCAAACGGCTAAACCAATTAAACTGAAATTTTGCATACAGGTTCTTTTAACGATGTTGGCGAGCACTAAGACAGGATTTTTGATATTACCACGGAAACGGGAACCATGCGGGTGAAATAAGCAACATTTTTTTTAAAGTTTGAAGCTATATTTCAAATATAACAAGCTCAAAGTTCGTAGGGTTGCGTCGTTTAATTACAGAGTTCCTATAGCCATCTTCGGGCTCCATCATCAGACCTTAGATGTTATCTAAGACCTGAGTACTCGTCTATGTTATCTCCCTGCGTACCGCTTCCACCCAATTCTTCTTGTTAGGGGCTCAACTGTAAATCTGAAATTAATTTAAATAGTTCCTACATTAAAATTGGATTCGTTCGTTCATTTACATACATCGATATGTTTATCGATATGTTCAAGCCCTATACGACATAAAAATGACAATTGAATGAATGAGTGATAAGTATAACCCAACCAAATTACTTATGCAATATCTTTGAAGAATTTACACGTACAATGATTACTTTTTGAAATGACGTATTACATTTTGTTTACATACCAAATTTTATTTATTTTACGAAAAATTGCTACTCTAATAGATTGAAATTATACTTACGCGTGAAAAGAAAAATGTTTTGATTGTCCGGTATGATTTTTACAAATTAAATCAGCGTATTTACCCATTTTTGAGATAATGTTCCACTTCGAGATCTCGCGTCATACTGACAACGCCATATTGCTTACTGTGTCTAAAAGGCAGGGTAAGTGACAGAGGGGTAAAGGCGAACGCGGTCCTCGTTACGCGTCCAGTGGTTAATTCGTCCAAGGCCCCAGGTCAATGTGTGCGATGTTGTATAATTAACATTTACAAGCAGAATCAAGGAACTTGTTAAAATTACTTTTATAAGTTTTGCCGTTATAAAAAGCTCGTTAAGGATTATTTATTGGAAACATTAAAATTGCTTTACTATATATGTTAGGGCCTGTTTCACAATCTAAAAGTAAGTTCTAAGTAGCTTACTTGACAACTAATTTCATACAAATTATGTTCCATTTTTAAATTTAACCAGAAGTTAGTGACTAATCATAGATGGTGAAATAGGCACTTAATGTCATATCTTTTGATGTGTATGTCATATATACTTGTTAAGGGCTTGTGATTTTAAAACTCCTTATTTGGTTTAAATTGGTCAAGAGTGTGTCGTGACTTATTAAAATGGTATAATACGAATACTAGCGCCGATTTCTTTAGTACAATCTGTTCAATGCAAAATTTTATTTTGGCTAACATATTAATTTTTATAACTATTTAATTTTGCATTTTACAATGCTATTTTTATGTGATAAATATTAAACAAGAAAATATACCAGAAAACAGCAACTAGTCTCATCCCATCAGGGCGACATGAGACTAGTTGCTTTTTTCTGGTATATTTTCTTGTTTAATATTTATCTTATTAATTTTATTTGTGAATTACGGGGAGACTCTTAACCTTCATCATACCTGATGTTAAGTATTGATAAGACGGAAGATAGAAGCGAGCCTCTCCCGGAATCCTCAATTACTGAGGAACGGCCATCTTATCTCTAACTGTCGGAACACAACAATACTGAAAACATTGTTGTTATGGCGTCAGACTTAAATTATATGATCTAAAAGATTTATATAATTGATCTACAGATCTGACACTACGCGCCACTATCAAAGGCATCGAAAATGAAGCACACGATAAAATTTTACAAATTTGTCCGCGCGCTTACTTGCTACCAGGGTTGAAGGCTGCCGGGAATTCCACTCTCTGACTAGGTATCCTGGCTATGTAACGTGTTTTTTAATATATCACAATTCCATAACTTTAGAGCTTTAATCAAACCATGAAAACGACTCGAATGCCATATATGAGCATAAACATATGAGCAATGATGAACTTTAAAAAAATTAACCTCTGAACGCAGACCAGCCCCCCTAGCATGAACACCGCTATATCACGCGATATGATATAGCGCATCAGCTTTCTTGCTCACTCTGCTACGATGTGAGCGGGACAGTGACACGTTATCTTTTTATCGAGTCGATAAAAGCCGCTCATGCTAGGCGTACTGAGGTAATGTGTATCTGTACGTAAAAGCATAGCACCAAATATAGCATTCTTATTAATACTTACTGTAAAATAATAGCTTCAATTTACCACCTTTTATCGCTGCTGTCAATCAATTGGATTGTCATAATGACAGGGCGCGTCGGCTTTCGCGCCAAAACGTCCGCCATGTTTGATTGAGTAATTGAGCAGTTGACTGCCATTCCGGTTTGTGTAGGGAATCTTATTTTACAATAACGAGGTTTTATAGCGAGTATCGTAGCTTTTTTTGTATATAATCTTTTACGACGGATTTTATTTATTTTGATTGTATAAGTATAAGTACAGTTTTTTTAATTACCTACCAGAAGGGTTGGTGGTAACAATCTATACAATCAATGTTTACTCTGTGTAATACATTTTGATCGAGTAAGACTTTTCTAATAGTTTATTATTTTTTGTGATTTCGTTGTTGGCTACGTAGGAAAAGTAAATTCGTATTTAAGGATAATACGACCAACTAAAGTTTCGTTGGTAATTAAATATTCACAATCAATACAACTGAAGGTTTATTCTCAGTTGTCGCTTTTGACGATTCCTATGACAGGACTGATGAACGTTTTTTCCCATTTTGCCTTTATGTTTTTTCGTAAGTACCTGGTACTTGGGATAGTACTTTATACGACGTCCCCGTAGTGCCGTCTAAAATATTAAAGGAACTAATGGGCTGAAAAGTATCATTAGTCCCTTCCAAGGAACTGCCAAAAGGGTCAACTGGGAATAAATCTTGCCTTTTAGCGATTATGTTTTTTTAAATAAAGTGTGGTCTATTATTTTGATCCTATTGTCTCTGATTAGAGGTCATTTGCTTGTCGTACTTGAAGACAAACATGGTACACATGATTAATAATGTAGCGCATTCTATGCATATTAATAATTGTTAAATGTACACACGTATATTTATAATGTACTAGAGAGGCCGCTCGCGGTTTGTGGAAGAATCTGGATAAAAAGTAAGCCCATGTGTTTAAACAAATTCGTTCAGTAGTTTTTGAGTGAAAGAGTAAACAAACAAGCAAACAAACCGACATACGCATTAATAATATTAGTAGTAAGTAGTACATATTAGGTAGCGTACTTAATCATAATCTTATACTAATATTGCAAGTAGTCTATGTAATAGATATTTGACTTCATACAACTATTGAGAACTAGCGGCCGCCAGCGGTTTCACCCGGTTGGTGGTTGGTTCCCGTTCCCGTATGAATATAGGGATAAAAAGTAGCCTATTTTTTAATCCAGTCTATCTTCTGTGTGCCAAATTTCATCAAAATCAGTTCAGTAGTTTATGTGTGAAAGAGAAACAAACAAACTAACATACTTTCGCATTTATAATATTAGTAGGATAGATGCAAGTGATCACTGGCGTGACGTGCCTTCCGTGAAGCACGGAGGAGCTTGGACATGCTAACCAGCACTGTGCCATCGGGCTATTAAGGAAAAAGGAATATTAAGGAAGAATAAAAAGCCGGTTTTTAGAAAACTGTATGATTTTATTTACAATTTACACATGTTTTTACATTTGTAATGCGAATGCATTTATCACTGAAGTATATTATTTACAATTTTTCTACAAAAATAGTTTTGTTATGGCAGTGTTCACACGTAGTTGAAACACTAGATTTTTTGCAAAGGCCGCATGATATAGTTTACTTTGCGTAGGTTCTTTGGAAAAAGTAAAATATCAGACGGCCGGCGTTGGAAAAAGGCGCGAAAAATCTAGTGTTCAACTAATGTTTTTTTTATTATTTCCGTTTAAAGTATGGTTCGTGGTCCTTTTCACCAGCAGTATGGGTAGTTGGGGCACAGGGCAGCGGGGAAATCAGATGGATACCTGGGGGCGGCGTTGTGAGCGGGGCTGAAAGGAAAAAAATATATTAGAAATCGGAACAAGTGAAATCAATTATAACTAGAGTATTTGGGGCACACCCATGAGTATTAGAGGATATTTAGGGCACGCACTTGAGCATTAGATACTGACTGAAGATGTTAGGGTTGTTTTTTTATGAAGTACGGGGAGACTCTTAGCCTTCATCATACCTGATCCTCTCCCGGAATCCCCACTGAGGAACTGGCTTGGCTATCTTATCTTTAACTGCCGGAAAATATTGTTGTTATGATTGTTGCAAACATTGTTGGGTTGTACTTCGACTGTCGTATGAGCATACTTTAAAGGTTGGGGCATGCGCTTGAGCACTAGATACTCACTCAACAGGGGCTACAGGCAAGATGCTAGGGTTGTACACCCACTCGGGTATGGGCTGGCCGTCAGGGGTGTGGCGGGCCAGCGCTGAGGTGTCGCAGTAAGGGTAGTTGGGGCACACGGCTGGATGGACACCCGCTGGGTACTCGCGGCATAGCGCTACCGCAGCAAGGGCAAGGACGACGAACTGTTGACAAAAGAAACCGGTTTTTTAATGCATACATTTGGCATCATTAGAGTGGTAACGTCATAACACAAGCCTTACATTACAATGCTTATTTTGAGGCTGGTGTGCGTGTAAGAATATTGTGTTTATTTATTTATACATTTTTGAAGTGAAAACTTCTTTAGCGAAGTTGTGCACATCAGAGTTTTAAATTTTTGGGATGGGTAAAAATGTTAAAGTCGCATCAGGACACGTGACCTGATCGAAAATTCGTAAGACGGAGGGAGAGTAGTCTGCCGGCGCGGCGTAGTAGAGGAAATAATATCCCCGTCTCTTTCTACCGCGCGGCGAAAATGTATGCCTGTTCCTGCTGTTTCGTTTAAGCGGTTTTCACTTCTGCCGGCACTTCCGGAGTGCAACCCGTTGTTTTTTTTACTATGGATGACTTTTTTACGATGAATGAATGCATAATAAATAACTTGAATCCATGTAAGGGATTATGTACATTCATACTTATTATATAGGTGAAAGTAAATATTAAACAAGAAACATTACTAGAAAAAAGCAAGTAGTCTCATGTCGCCATTATGCATAATTGGTTAATGCAATCCCGTCATGGCGACATGAGACTAGTGACCATGGTAGCTGAAAAGGTGCCGAAACGTCGGGAAAATCAAAAAACCCCTAAAAAAGCTAAAAATACCGACAATTACAACTTAGTTCGTGAAATATAGCGCGTTTGATATCCGTAAAAAATGTTTTATTTCAATGAACAGTGCGCGCCAAAACATAAGAATTTGGGAATAATTAATGCATTTGATAATTTTTGTCAAGTAAAAAAAACCAAGTAGGTGCATGATTGTGCTTTCCGGCATCATTTTTTTTTTCAAATTTCTTTATAGATCCTCCAATGATATTTTTTTATATTCTTTTTGATTACGTAACGCTTATATTTTTGATGTGTTACATTTATTTATTAAAGGGTAAAACAATGTGTACTAATTAAAGCCAAAACAGGTTTAAAATACAAACAGAAGTGTTGTATTATTTTTGTCAAATGTAATTTAAAAATAATATTTATTTTATTTTTACCTCTCATTATAAAAAAACGTTAATTTAATTATTTTATGTTTAAATTAATACCACTATTAGGAGATGTTATATTTTGCTTATTATTGCATCGTATATTTTATTGTCTGACTGTAGCAATTTTTTATATAATTTAGTAATATTTTTGCCGGCACTTGTATTACCAATATCAGAACAAAAGGTGGTAACTACATATTTATAAGTAATAACACCCAGATACAAAACAAACACAAACTTTTCGAACTCACGATCCCTGTCTCCAAGGGTATTATCTGTATCACTGAACTACTAGGGCAATCCAATTAATCCCTTCGATAACAAGACAGATAATCACTCACCAGTTTGGCGTACATGGTGGTTGTTATCCTCTCGAGTTCGCAACTGAGACTGATACTATTTGATCCTATCCCACCGTATTTATACTCGCGAGATCGCTTAATAAATATATTCGTCGATTACTATAAATCGCGTGCAAGGAGGTAATATTAGCGGATTCCGATACTCTTTTGTTCGGGTCGCTTTTTTATTAAAGGTTGACGTTGGCGTTCGTTTTTTGAATAGTGGTAAGCGCGAAAAGGACATCCAGGCAATCTCCATACAAAGTTAGACTAGGTCTAGTACAAAACATTTTTAAGGTGGTACGACTTTTATACAAACAAACATTACACATTTCATCATACCTTAATAATTCATAAATACATGCGCAAATAAATCGTTTTAGTTAGTTGTTTGCGCGAAATAATTAAAAAATTGCCCTTTCATACATAAAACACGAATATACTAATATCTTATAATTTCAATAATTCTACGTATGTGTGTGTGACCAATCGCATTTATATAGCTCATGTATGAAAGTACATTTTTTTTATAATTTCGCGCAAACAAATAACAGAAACGCGTTAGTTGCACATGTATATATGAATTATTAATGTATGATGAACCAATTAATGTTCAATGTTTGTTTGTATGGAAGTCGTACCACCTTAAGGCAGTATCGCGGAAGTAAAGTAAAAAAATGTATGAGATATTCAGCAGCGTTCCTACCGGACGTAAACGGAACTACGATTTTCCTATATTTTTTTTGAGAATACGTGCTCGATACTTTTTGCTACAATTTCGATAGTTTTTCGTGCTAACGCCACTGAAGAAATTGAACGAACTTAACCTAGGCCCATCATAACGTACAAAAATAAACGCTAAAATGTTGGTCGATCACATTTCCCAATTTTTTACTTTTTGAGAAAAATAGAGAACATTGGGAGCCCTCTATGTTGGAAACTATTAGGAATTTTATATACTTATTTAAAAAAGTAATGGTGGCCTTTCTTTCCAGAGCAGAGAATAACTCAGCGCGATTTCATTTTAGAATGATGCAAATCTAGATAAATAATATCTAGGTGGATCCAAATAGCAAATTTTACCGCAAATATTACAATTTCGAATAGAATGATGCAAATCTGGATAAATAATATCTAGGTGGATCCAAATAGAAAGTTTTACCGCAATTCTTACAATTTCGAATGTATCATAATATATACTTTGACGACCTGTTTCTCGCAGTGGTACTAACCCCGTCTTCTGCGCCAGAGGTCACGGGTTTGATCCCCGGACAAGACAAATATTTGTGTGCATGAACATGTCTATTTGTCTTGGTCTGGGTGTTTAATATTAAGTATGTATTTACAAAAAAAAGTATATAAGTATGTTTATCCGTTATCTAGTATCCATAACACAAATTCTTTATGAAACTTAACGTGGGCTAGATAATTGGTGTGATTGTATGCAAATATTTACTTAAATTGACTTATAATAAAATTTGGATTTAAATTTAATGTATGTATGCTAGTCTTTAAGGTATTTATTGTATGGGCCATCAGATGCCTGAAATAAATGATTAATAATAATAAAATATAAAAAAAAAACCATGACTGGCCCTGGCCTAACCCTATAACTGCATTTTCTGAGTAGTCTTGTAAGAAAAAAATAGAAAAAACTTTTTAGCTGCATGGTTAAATCCTAATTTTAACTGAAAATGAAGAGGGTTAAGTACGCACATATTCAGGTTCCTGAAAATGAGACACAAAAGATATTTCATTGTTTTCAGGACACCGGTGTTTAGTTAGGACTTTACGGAAAGTAGGTACTTAAGTCAATAAATAGAAAATTATATAAATTGAGATGTAACTAATAAAAAATATATTATAAATAAGTACTCATATTATTTCATTCGCTGGATGCGAACAGCGCAGGACCGATCGTTCTGGAGATCCTTGGGGGAGGTCTATCTTATGGCTGAGACAACAACTCGTATTATTTTAGTTTTTTTCCAGTTAATAATTATCAAAATTAATGCATTTTATGTTCCCATCTAATTAATCTCGATAATAGTATTAAAATAGAATTTAAGTACTGGAAATGACTTAAAATGAGTTCTGTGTGTACAATAACGTATAAATAAATAAAATAAAAACGTTATTTTCGTAATCAAAAGTTAGGCATGAGAATTAGGGAAAAAAAAATGAAAATTGCTAAAACAATTTACTATTTGGTTCATGGAGACTTTTACAAAAGAAACTAATAAATCTGAAAAATATTAAAATTAAACCTTATCAATTTAAAACCGTTAAAATTTTCCTAAATAAATTTTTGGATTATTTACCATGCTGAACTACGGTGATACTTGGTCCCCAATCAATAGTACAAACTTTGCAAAAGTCGCTTTACTATCACAACCATTAATTATTTTTATTTCTTTATTACACATATACAGCAACCCGTCCATCTTTAAAGCGAGGGTGAATTGGCACCTTCTTGGTTAGTTCGCTCCATCCTGGGTCCTGTCTTAGCCCAAGGGCTAAATCCCAATAATAGTAAAAAAAAATGGCGGACTTAATGCCCTTAGGCATTCTCTACCAGTCAACCGGAAAGGATGTAGAGAAGATTTAATGGCGTCAATAAAAACTGAAGTATCAAACTGAATTAAAAAATTTAATGACATTATAAGTTCTATTCGAAGAACCAAATTCCTCTCCTTATTAAGAACACTTAATTTTCGACTTTATCACAACAACACTGAGTTCATTTTCGAGAGAATCTACTGACCAATTTACACTGCCATTCACGATTCTGCCCGTGAAAGGTAGTTATCTTAAAATAGGCGAAGGTAAAGGGAAATTAATATTACTTTAAACTTTCATTGTCACTATCACTATAATTATAAGGAAAAAACGGGATTTAATCACGGAGTTTGACAGAGTAACGAGTACTCGAGGCACAGGGGTACTAAACCCGCCTTCTGCGCCAGAGATCCCGGGTTCAATGTTAAACTGATTCTGAAGAGACCGAAACAGGTGGAAATCTGATGGTGCAAGGTCAGGAATATACGGCGGATGCATTAGCACCTCCCAGCCAAACTCTCTTAATTTTTCCTGAGTGGCTAAAGATGTGTGAGGATGTCTAGCGTTATCATGATGAAAAACAACACCCCTTCTGTTGATTAATTCCGGCCGCTTTCTCTCAACTTCTTGCTTTAATCTCATCAGTTGTATGCAGTACAGTTCAGAATCGATGATCCTGCCTGGTGGTAACAGCTCATAATGAATAACGGCCTTCCAATCCCACCACACACACAGCATCACCTTGTTGCGAGTTAACCCAGGTTTCGCCACAGTCTGTGAAGGCTGACCGGCCTTTGACCACGACACTTACTGACACATACTTATGACATTATTTGTATAATGTAAGTTTCCAAAGACATCTATATCAGATCCATATACTTTTATAATCATTGGACGACCCGTTTGGCGCAGGGGTACTAAGCCCACCTTCTGCGCCAGAGGTCCCGGCTTCGATCCCCGGACAAGACAAATATTTTTGTGCATGAACATGTCTATTTGTCTTGGTCTGGGTGTTTGATATGCATATATTTATAATGTATTAACAAAAAAAAGTATATAAGTGTTTATCCGTTATTATCCATAACACGAGTTCTTCGTGACAATTAACGTGGGCTAGATAATTATTATTATTGTTCCTGTCAACGAACAAATTAAAGTTGTAAAATTTAGACATATCTCACACTTTGAAGTTTATTTTAAAAGGGTCGTGGTACGAAATACCATTGGTATGATTAAAACAACACCGAGTGCTTAGTGTGAGTTGTCTCACCTGACTCGCTTACGCCGAAGTTTGCGAATAGAGTGTAATTCTCAACCTTATTCTCATTGCATTAAGGCTATCTGTCGAAATTTCACTCTTACGCGATGGTAACGTTTGGACATTTGCAAACTCACACTAACCCCTCTGTTCTAAGAGATGGCGGCTGGCGGTGAGGCACCAGGAGCTCTATTTTTGATTCACTCGTCTCGAGGATTCTACTGATTTTCGTGCGACATTTGAGTTTCCGTATTCCGTAAAAGCAACCTTGCCCGTACACATAGCTTCACTTTTCGCCTGTAGTACCGCCTGCCAACGCGAGCGCGCGAGGGGCAAAGCGAAAAGCGTGCTATGTCCACGCGTGCAAGGTCGCTAATCGCCTGATTGACTCCTCGTTCGCCTCGCCACTCGCGCGACGAGTGATTCAAAAATAGAGGGCCATAGAGGCGATCCGGATCTCTATTTTTGATTCACTCGTTGAGCATCGAGCGTTTAGCTTCTACTGATTTTCGGTCGACTTACGAATTTCCGTATTTTTTAATCGCTCGACCGCAACAAGTGCCTATACCTACTCGATGCAGTCGAGCGAAACAAGCGTGCGACGGGATGACTTAAGTCGCATGCGTTTGACTTAAGTCATACGAGCGATTCAAAAATAGAGCGCCAGGTGATTAGCGACCTTGCATGTATGGACATAGCACGCTTTTCGCTTTGCCGTTGGTAGGCGGTATTACAGGCAAAATGCGAAGCTATGTATATAAGTGCATGGTCGCTTTTACGGAATACGGAAACTCAAACGTCGCACGAAAAGCAGTAGAATCCTCGAGATGAGTGAATCAAAAATAGAGCTCCTGGTATTTTCGAGTTTTCTGTGATGTTTACCTGTGACTGATGCGTTGATGTCTTTTGTATGAAAGGAAAAAATAACATAAATAATAACCATTAAAAAAGTTACGAGAGCTGATTATATCTAACTAAAAATACAGATGGACAGGTTTAAAAAGTTTTTTTTTCATAGGATCAACCGTTTTTTATATAGAGAGCAGAGAGTCTGCACCGCCCAGCCATACTCACTCTAATGCAAGAAAACCGTAAATCTCAGTCCGTTTTAGCAGCTCTCTGACACAAATTTTATACTGTTCAAGAAAGTGAAAAAATAAACTTACATAATTATGATAAATTTTAAAAATTATAATTAATTTTTAATTTTAATAGTATTTTTTTTTCTATTTAAAATTTATCATAAGTATAAAAACAGCATTAAAAAAAAATATCATAAATTATTGGCTGTTGCATCTTAATCGATCGTTAAACACCTGAAAAGATGTTTCTTTCGAATGCAAGGATATTCCTAGCATTGATGTGACAACGCTGGCCTACAGCGTATTAAAAATAAAAAGTATTGGAGAATTTCGACGGTGGTTCGCAAGTCTCGGTAGCTCAGTGGTTAGAGCATTGGACCGGATTTCCAAAGGTCGTGGGTTCGAGTCCCACCTGAGAATTCAATTGTGGCCGAGTAAATTTTTTCCAATATTTTTCTATTTAAAATTTATCATAAGTATTAAAATAGAAAATCATAAAATAAAAACTTTTATTAAATATCTATAAAAACTTACATATTTCGAACAAACTCGCTCAAGGTTTTCTAGAAAAAAAACTGCCCTGAGTGCAGCAGCATATGAATTGTATTTATTACCAGTTCAACCCCTAAGATCATATTTATAAACATTTTACTGCAAAACATGCGTAAACATTCGAACTCTACGTCAATCCTATTTACTTGTGTAACCCAAGTTTGGGTGTTTATTTACATTGAATACTGTAGTTTTAAACTTATAATCAATGTTTCTTCTTGAAATTATAATGATCATTAACCTTGGAAACGAAAGGTTTAATACATCGTTAGTTTCAATACACTGCGATCGACTGCCTACATACCTACTAAAAAGCATGTACCTAGTTACTAGCAATAACCAAGTACCTACCTACTACTTAGTATTTCACATGACAAGGTATACGTATAAATAGTATTACAATACTTAATCCTCACAACAAGATGCTGTCGTGTTTGGTCCTAATGGATGCGCTCTTCTCATCGCATTTGTCCATTTTTTCTGATATTCGGATCCCTAGGAAAGTTAGAAAACAACTTTTCGGGTGTTTTCGTGGCCGTATTTTTACACTGAGGCACACTACAATATTTAATAGATGGACTCATTTTGTTTTTATTGTTTCTTAATCAAAATAAACAAAGTAGTTCCGCGCGCGTCGGGCACATAAATGCTTCGATTCACCGAGTTGCTCGCGCGGAGATGGACGACGTGACGTCATGAACGATATCGCGCTCGGTCCGCGGCTTAGACCGAAAATGTTAACTTTGCACTTTTATATCTCGGTCAGTTTTAAAGATAGAAAAACAATAAAAACACAGTTATTCTTGTAATTTTTTGTAGAATTTTTTGGCATATCAAACAAAAAATGGTTATCTTCTCCATTGATCTTGTTACCATCTTTTCAGTTGACTTGTCCTTTGATGCATGCAGGCTTTTAGTTTTTTAAAGAAGACTTGACAAATCTGACCCAAAAATCCCGTGGTTCGCGTTTCCGTGGGAATATCAGGATAAAAAGTATCCAATGTTCATAACCAGGCTATCTACTACCTGTGAAGGTACCAAATTTTATCCAAATCCTTCCATAATTTCGGAGCCTATTCAATGCAAACAAACAAACAATCAAATCTTTCCTCTTTATAATGTAAGTATAAACATACAAGATACGCGCAAAAAACATAACGCATCCTTTGCAGTTGGGTAAAAATCAGACTTCGGTTATAGTTGTATTTACCCATATACATGTTACAATAATTATTTCATTCAATATCATCATTAACATATGTAAGTAATCTGTCCGGGTTGTTATCTGGAGGACCCAGGTTCGCTTCCACGTGCCACCGCGGGGCGTGGTCGGTACGCATTATGAACAGTCAACGGCACGTCAGGCATCACAGGTGCAATAGGAAAACCGCCTCTATAACAGCGAAATAAAGTCGATTTCAAGGTCAAACAGTAATTCTTGAATGGCACCAATTTTAAGATCAACAAGTTTAAAAACAAACTACAATTTGGTTTATACTTATTTGATTTTAAACGACTTCAAAAAAGGAGTCGCTTCCCAAATCGAGTATGTATATGCCATAAGTAAGTACGTTATCTCTCTCTCTTAAATTTAAGAGCTGCGCTCTTGTCGGTGGAGTATTTTCCATTCCTGTCTTTTTCCTGCCAATGACTACACCTCCTGGTACGACACAACATTAACTTTCTCCTTTATCTGTGAAATTCTAGCTCATTCTAGGTCTACCTCTCCCTCTCCTTCCCTCCATTTTCCCTTCCAGTATGTTTATAATGAAACTGTCATGTCATAACAGGTGACCCAGCATCTTTCCCCTTCTATTCCCAATCTCCCCAAGTAAATTACGTACGTAAAGTACGTTATAAATAATAAAAATTAAGTAATCCATCCCGTAATCTGCGTTAGGAATAATAAGAATATATTTTGCTATGGTCACATTACATGAATTTTCCGAAACTTAACAATCCGCAATGGCCCATGTCATGATCCATTTTCCTTATCCAACCACAATGAAGGGCTGTGCCCAGCAGTGGGGACATTAAAATGGCTGATGGATGATGATACTGATGATAATAAACAAAACAAATTCAGCTTCAGTACTGTTAGAGATAAATTAGTGCAATAATCTATACTATATCGTAATATATATAAATCTCCTGTCACGATGTTTGTCCGCGATGGACTCCTAAACTACTTAACCGATTTTAAATTAAATTGGCACACCGTGAGCAGTCTGGTCCAACTTAAGAGATAGGATAGCTTTGATCCCAAAATTCCCACGGGAACGGGAACCACGCGGGTGAAACCGCGCCCGGCCTCTAGTAATATTATAAAGCTGAAGAGTTTGTTTGTTTGAACGCGCTAATCTCAGGAACTACTAGACCGATTTAAAAAATTCTTAGACCATTAGAAAGCTACATTTCTCCCGAGTGACGTAGGTTATATTTTATCCCGAAATTCCCACGGGAACGGGCACCACGCGGGTAAAAACGCGAGGATCCGCTAGTATTTTTAAATCCGTAAGAGTGTATTCATTTCCATACATTAATAATTCCGGACACAATATTGTTGTAATTTATGGGTTTAATGAACTTACTTCCTGTCTAAATCACATTTAAAGTGTCCTTTTCTAAATTTGTTTAAAACTAGCACTCGCCGGCAGCTTCACCCGCGTGGTTCTCGTTTCCGTGGAAATATCGAGATAAAAAGTAGTCTACGTTCATAACCAGGCTATCTACTATCTGTGTACCAAATTTCATCCAAATCCGTTTAATAGTTTCGGAGCCTATTCAAGACAAACAAACAAATCTTTCCTCTTTATAATATTGTATAGATGAACGGATTATATCGACACTGTATGATACTCTATATACAGGGTGTTAAAAGACCCATAACGCAAACGAAAGCAACGTATTCTCCCCATCGCTACTACCATTTTCTTGTATGGGGCCAAACCTGGGAAACTGATAGTTAAGGAGCTATTGAGAATCAAAGTCAACATTTATTTTTAAAGATAATCGTTTAAAGTAACAGAACCGCAATAAATGTCAAAACCACTCAATGATACGGGGCCCCAGTCGCCTACTCGTTCTCTTTAGACATACGCAAACGTTGCACGCGTTAAACCCTGTATATAGAGTATCATAAAGAGTATCGATATAATCCGTTAACTTTAACGTTGTAAAAAAATGTACTGTGATAGTATATGATATAGGTCTCCATCGTACTCCAATATAGATAACTTTTTGAATTCTCTAGATCATTTGCTGAATTCCTTGTCTAACTACGCCAACATTATATTAACGGGAGACTTAAATATCGATATTACGCCCGATTCGAAAGATAAACAAGCTCCGGACTACTTGAATCTAATGGTAACGCATGGGCTTTACCCAACTCACTTTTTACCAACACGAAAAGATAGTTGTCTAGATCACACCGTAACTAAAACAAAATTTCCGTCAAATACGATTGTATTAAAATCTAATGTGACAGATCATGATTCGGTGCTATTGTTTATAAATAACAAAGAAAATCGGCTGAAAGACGATTTGAAAACTACTACAAAAATTAACTACGCTCAAATCTCGGATGAATTGAAACAACTTAATACTAGCCCCATTATTGAAACAAATGATCCTGAAATAGCAACAAATTATTTAATATCATCTATGAGTGACATAATTATTAAGAACACAGTATGTAAAACATATACTAAAAGGAATACGCCTAAGATGCCTTGGATTACTCCTGGGCTCTTAAGGTGTGTCCGTCACAAAGATAAGCTCCACCTTGATCTAAAAAAAATCCCTGACAATGAATCACTCAAAATAATTTACAACAGATACCGTAACTATCTAACTGAAATAATAAGGAAGGCTAGAACTAATTATGAAAAATCACAGTTAGAGTTAGCTTGTTCAACCAGCGTTAAAAAGACCTGGGAAGTTGTTAATAAATTAACTAGCTACAAAGCAAAGAAAAATAATTGTAATGATCTGTTGGAACTTGACCACGGTCCGATTAAGGTTGCAAATGATTTTAATGAGTACTTTTCTTGTTTAGGTCAAAAATTAGCACAAAATATTAAAGACCTAAATCCTTTAATTGACTTTGAAAATTTACCATCTTTACAGCCTACTATAAAAGATTCATTTGTCTTACTTGATACGGATTGCGATGAAGTGCTAAGTACGATAAGGAGCCTTAAGACTGACAGTTCCCCCGGCTGGGACAATATATCTAACAAAATTTTGAAGGATAATGTGGCAATACCTACCTACCTTTAATCACACACATCTGTAATATTTGTTTTGCGTCTTCAACTATACCGTCCTCGTTTAAACTTTCTAGGGTAATACCTTTGCATAAATCTGGTGATACAAAATCTTTCAACAACTATCGACCCATATAGCTTTTAAATTCATTATCTAAAGTTTTAGAAAAACTCATTAATAAGAGATTAGTTAAATACCTCGAAGAGAAAAACATACTCTCAAATAATCAATTCGGTTTCCGAAGAGGAAGGTCGCCTGGTGATGCAGTGTCGGAGCTAACAAACTTTTTAGCGAAAGAACTTGACACTGGCAGGAAGTGCATTGGCATTTTCCTAGATTTAGCAAAAGCATTCGACACGGTCTCCATACCCCTTCTTCTTCGGAAGCTGGAGTGCATTGGAATAAGGGGCAGTCAACTTGACCTTTTTAATAGCTATCTCAGTGACAGGCAACAAACCGTTAAAATTTCTACAGCTGTGAGTGATAGTAAAACAATTGAATACGGCGTCCCGCAAGGGAGTGTTCTTGGACCCACTCTTTTTATAGTTTATATCAATGATATCATAAATTCTGTGCTCAAGAATGGTAGAATTGTGGCTTTTGCGGACGATACAGCTCTTATTTTTACTGGCGGTAGTTGGGAGGAGGTGTTTGCTGATGCTCAAACTGGTCTTACGAACATAAAAAATCAACTAACAACCAATTTATTGACCATTAACACTGATAAAACTAAATTCATGACTTTTACTATAACGGAACAGACGCAACCGTGCTCTAAATCCTTTTCCATCAAAGTGCATCAGTCAAATTGTAATTCGGCGCTTAACGGTTGTAACTGTTCATATTTAGAAAATGTTACTACATTTAAATATCTTGGCATTACATTAGACTCGCTCCTTACATTTACACCTTATATTAAGATATTGTCACAAAAACTACGAAGGCTTACAGCAATTTTCAGGAAAATCAGACATATTGCTAATAAAAAACTATTGAAAACATTATACTTTACATTATGTCAGTCTGTATTGACCTATTGTATTGGGGTCTGGGGAGGCGCACTCAAAAGTAACCTTTTACCGTTGGAAAGGGCACAAAGAGCTGTGATAAAAGTCATTAATATGTTACCCTTTAGATATCCTACTGTTAAACTGTACAGTGACTTTGAGGTCCTTACAGTTCGCCAGTTGTACTTCTTGGAAATAATTTTAAAACAGCACGCATTACAATATCAAAACAATTGTAATACTAATCTAAGACGCAGACCATGTATTGTTAGATCTACGTGTAAAACTAGTTTCGCTTACCGGTTTTCATATGCTATAGGACCAATATTGTACAACAAAATTATAAAAATTAATAATATTCTTGGCCAATCAAATTACATTTGTAAGAAAACTTTAAAAACGTGGTTGTTAACACTTGATTATCAGTCAACGGAAGCACTAATCGAAATACAAAAATAATATTTTGTGATGCAAGGCAGGGCATAACAATTGTAAAAAATATCTTTGTTCATAGAAAGTAACTTTTATAGTATATAGACACCCACTCATACACACACACATATGCATACTAACACATACATACATAAACACACAAACACATAGCGCACACAAAAAATTGTTTATAACAAAGAGCATAAGTGCCTATAAGAACAGGTTCGACCTAGTTTAGGTACTTAAGTGTCATGTCTGGCTATGTTCTGTTTATTTTATGTCAATAAAGATTTTTATTATTATTTAAAAAAAAATATTTAACGAAATATTTGGAAAAAAAAACCCGATTTGTCATGATAAAGGAATAATAATGACATTCCTATGCTTATAAAAATTCTCCTATTAAAAATTAAATTAAAAACATCGCTGTCAATATAGTCAAAGAGTATGTGTAACAGTGAATCTCAATGAAATGAAAATAAAAAATAAACGATAAAATTTAAAACGGGTTGAAATATTACACTTAGAGTGACAAATGTTATCCAAATCAATCCGTTCAGTCGTTTTTTCGTGATTGTCTGTGTAACAAAGATTTAAGTACCTACTTTAAGTAAACATCGAAACACTCACAAATTGAAGGATAGAGATAGAAAAGAATAGGACTAGATACCTATGACTATTCGTAATTTTGCTGCGAAAATAAGCCTTGATAGGGTTCAAAGCCAAATGAAACTGCAAAAATAAATTTCCCTCCAAACTAATATATTTCAAATAGACAAATATTGGAAAAAATTAACTCGGCCCCAAGTGAATTCTCATGACCTTTGGAAATCCGGTCCAAAGGTCATGGGTTCGATTCCCATCTGAGAATTCACTTTAATTTTTTCCAATATTTGTCTATTTAAAATTTATCATAAGTATAACAATAGCATTAAACAATGCAATAATAAAAAATCATAAAATATAATATATTTCAGTCCAAAATGAAAATTCTAAATATTTCACAGATTTTTTTTTTTTTTTTAATTTACCCTAGCGTAAACACTCCGAAGAGTAAGTAAGTTTCGACCACCCTAATAAATAAAATCGTACTACCAACACAAACAGAAAATATCAAAAGAATAGTGAAGTATCTGACCAAATTGAACATGATATCGATAAAAAATGCTTTGTGGCGGGGGCGTCAATACTCATTAATCTCAAATATTTTATACTTTGGAACTAAAACCAGGCGATAAATGCCAAAACAACACGCTAGCAAAAACTTATTTATTCGAAATAATTGTCAACATTCAATGATAAACATTTTTATCAAAAAATAACCTAGATCTTTTCTCCTGATGATGATGCTGTGAATGGATTAAGAATCAAGTTATTTATTAAGCAGCGAGGTCAATTAAATCTTTTTTTAAGAAAACTACGTTGCTGTCAAAACTGCTCTATTTTAGTCTGCCTCGAATTTCAGTACCTTCGGAGGCTGCAACAACAAAAACAATATAATATTATAAACACCTAGCACATAGCGTAGAAATCAATCGCCGAAAATATCGATGAAAAATATCTATTGCACAGCTATGGCACCGCACTATAACTGGCGTTATTTACATTTAAAAAAATGCATTATCAATAGTTTCTCATAAATAATACAGCTTTTTAACCCCCGACGCAGCGCAAAGAGGGGTGTTATAAGTTTGAAGCCTATGTCTGTCTCTATGTCTGTCTGTACGTATTCGTAGAGCCTAAACGGATCAAGCGGTTTCAATGCGGTTTTTTTTCATTGAAAGCTAAATTAATCGAGATGGTTTTTAGCCACGTTTGATGAAAATCCATCCGGCCATTTATGGAGATGGTCAACTGCTTGCCATAACGGTAATAGATGCAAAGGTGGTGCTTTAAGTAAAATAATGTACACCCTGGGCAAATTTAGGTGCAGCACAAACAAAACAAAATGGCGGCAAAAAAAATGTTTTTCTGTACATAAATATTCGTAGTGCCTAAACGGATCAAGCGATTTCATTCCGTTTTTTTAATTTTGTATGTAATTTAAAAAGAATGAAAAAAAAATTTAAGATTTAAAAAACCCCCGACAAAAAAAAAAAAAAAAAAAAAAACTATCTTTCATGGGACCACAAAAGGAGAAGTACTAAAAGGGTATATTATACGTTGGGGGTCCCCCGACCGAGAGAGAAATTTTGATTAATTCCGGCCGCTTTCTCTCAACTTCCTGCTTTAATAAAGAATCACAAATGAGTACACGGTTCATTAGGTTTCTTTCAGTGAGCTCGTGAGGTACCCAAATATGGAGCTTTTTTGTGTACCCAGTTTTTTCAAATGCGCCTAAACTGTTTTGTGGTCAATTCCCTGTTCTTCAGCTACGTCCAATAGGGCGACCAGA
Source organism: Chrysoteuchia culmella (assembly GCA_910589605.1). NCBI lineage: Eukaryota > Metazoa > Arthropoda > Insecta > Lepidoptera > Crambidae > Chrysoteuchia > Chrysoteuchia culmella. Next base: position 4,296,468 of record OU342669.1, read on the forward strand.
CCGACGTGCATCTTTAACATCAAAACTTCCGGATTGAAAACACTTAAACCAAATTTGTGCTATTCTCACAGACTGCACTAGAGCCTTTTAGAGATTTTTAGTGTTCCGTAGCTTAACGGCAAAAAACAGAACCCTTATAGATTCGTCATGTCGTCTGTCTGTCCGATGTATGTCATAGCCACTTTATTCCAAAACTATGAGGATTACACAGTTGAAACTTGGTAGGTAAATGCATTCTGTAAACTGCTTTACGGTTTTTATACAAAAAAAAATATATAGTTATATATTAATATATATATAGTTTGCCTATATATATTATGGTACTCCCCATATATGGAACTGAAACTGAAAATATTTTTTTTCATCAAACCTATACGTGTGGGGTACCTATAGACGGTCTTTAAATTACATTGAGGTTCCTAATACTGGTTTTTCTCAAAGTCAACCGTTTGAATGATATACACTTTCAAAGTAGTAAAATGTGTATCTCTATAAAGCGTGGTAGCCTACTGCTACCACGCTGGCCAGACGGGTTGGTTGAGGGTTTGTTTTAAGTTTCCTTTTCTTGCACAGGTTTTCAATGCGTCGAGCCTCTTAGTCGACTCTTACGTCATCCCGGGCATGTAAGGGAGTAGGGACACTTGTATTCTTAGGCCGTAGGCCGTCACCACACGGCAGTGCGGCTTGTTCCTATTAAGGTTTAATACAATTAAGATCCAACTTATGTTTACAGTTGTAAGTTTTTTTTAAGTTGCCAAACATGTGTATTTTTCCGTGGTGAAAATGATATATTTCGTGGTGAAAATAGTATATAGCTGTGATCATCCCTAGTTTATTTCTAGGCCTGGGGGCCTACCGCCATCTCTTAACGCAATATTGTTTAATGTCAGTTTGTATCGGCGCAATGTTGTTATAATATGTCATATCGTACCGCGAACCTCTTAAAACAAGCTTGTCTTTTGACGGAAGTTTTGTGGCGACATCGCTCAATCATTCACTCAAACAAGATTTTTATCAATCAAACCTACTACGACGTCTTAGGTCAAATAAAGTCAAGTTTGCAATTTAAACAGTATTGAAACAAAAGGAAAACAAAACGTTCTTACGACATGACGGTTTCTAAAAGATGGCGGTAGGCCTGCTGGAACAGTAGTTGCGATTACTGCGCCATACACAAATAAATAATAATGTCAAAGCGTCATTGACACATAAATCAGAGGTAAGTACGTGAAATTGACATACATGAATTTGAAAAATTATTACAACAATATACTTACTTATCTATATAATAAAATTCCAGATAATACTATGGATTTGCCTTTCGAAAAGTATAAGATAATAAAAGATTGTCTTCTTAAAAAAGGATATTATACTATAAAAGATTACTTGAATGACGAGACAGCTTGGTCATAAATATTTAGTTTTATTTTTTCGAAATTGTAGTGTCATTCAATTAATGTTTAGTAAAGTATTAGATTAACACAGGTAGCTTGGGTATGTCATGCTCTCTGCAAAACATTTCTGCGGTGGTGTCGTGTGAGGCGGGTCGCTACGTTCCCTAAAATATGGTTGAGCGAAGCGATGGCTGGTTCATGCGTCATGCTCGTGAACGGGTGCTGCCAGCGGGATGGGTCTGCTCATGTTTGCTTGTGTTAAAATGTGTAGAGATATATGTTGTTTTGATTTTATGTTATTTATGATGTTTTGAGTTGAGATGCGTGGCACTGCTTGATCAGAGTTAATAAAGGTAAATAATGTTTTCAATTATTCCAAATATATAAAACCTTTTTTTTTTAATAACTTTAATTACGATTTGAGATTGTGACCCAGCTGATGCGTCTTCTAGTGACACTGTTGGTTGTGTTGTGTCTTTCATTAAGGCACTTTTATCTTTCTTTTTTTGCTGTTGCCATTGTATTTTTTATATTTATACAGCTTAACATAAGTACCTAAAGTATGTCATGCTCACTCAAACGATTCTTCGGCGGTGTCGTGTGAGGCGGGTCGTTACGTTCCCTAAAATATGGTTGAGCGAAGCGATGGCTGGTTCATGCGTCATGCTCGTGAACGGGTGCCACCAGCGGAAATGGGTCTACCTCAGTCTGCTTATCTTAATGCTGTTGCTTATATTTTTATCTAAAATAAATTGATACTGACCTGTATTGTACCTCACAACTTGCAGTATAGTAATCTTGTAATGCGAAAAATGTTGTAATGTATGATAGACAAGTCTTTCTTTGCCAGTTAAAAATTGTTTACGGTTACAATAACCTTAAAATGTAATATTTTAATTAGTATTTTCCTTTTGTGATGGAAATTGACCTTACTGATATGTTAAGGTCACTTTTCAATTTGACGACTCTGTATGAAATAAAACGGAGAAAAAAACAGCTCTTGACGAGTTTCTTGCCGGTTCTTCTCGTTACAAGGTATCTCGCCGTAGGGTTTGTGCACCGATGGCGTAGCTTCTTTGACGATCATACTCGTAAGTGCTTGTAACAGCCTAGACTGAATAAATGATATTGACTTTGACTTTGACTTTGACTTTATCATGGATTAATAGCTAGATTAGCATATCGACACATTTCTATGCGTAATCAGATAATTAGGTTACTTAGGTTCGAGCCTTGTGGAAACGCCTAAGGCATTATTATGTAGATCACTATGGTTCATACATAAAAACATAACTTTTCAAGCCTCTTGCTTGCTCGCAAAAGTAAAAAACTGTCGATTTAAAAAATAATTTAAAAGTATGCCATTTAGATCTTTTGCATGGTCTCAATAAAAAGTTAAAGTGTGTGGGATATAGAAAAATACGTGGTCTAAAGAATAAACTGCTACCGTGAACAAATTAACATACAGTAATAAATAAACAAAATAAGATCGATCGTTTTTACACAGATAGGAATAAAAAAGTAAATAAGGAAATACGAATCGTATAAAAAAGTATGCATTTTTATTAGTGCTAGGTATGCCCACGTAAATTAATGGAATCGATACAAAATCTTCGGTACGTTCGATACCGATTCAAGTTTCACTTATTGGTATTGATCGAGTTCTTATTGCGTTACGTAATCAGGTCCATTTTTGTAGTGAGTTGACTGTTCATCATGAGGTCGTGTCCACAGTACATTACGATTGTAAGTTATTGAGAATGTCGTTTGTACAGGAAAATTATGCGGACATCATTATAGGCCAAGAGATAAATAAGATTGAAACAACATCATACACATAGATTCCTAAGGCTAGCACAAAAAGCTCTTAAGTATCGAGTATAGAAATAATGTAGTTCCGTTTACGTCCGGTAGCAACGATGCTGCTCAATAAGCCATATCTATATTGTAGACGATACTTTATCGATACATACTCGAATGATTTTTCACCCTATATGCCTACTGATTACGAAATAAGTATAGCATTAATTATTGTGTTAGGGATATCAGGACCGAAATATAAACATATTTAGATAATTACTCCCAGACACATAACGAAACCAAAATGTTTCGATGAACAACTTTTTGTATAGAAGCCACACTGATATCGCTAAAGAACAGCTGTTGCATACATTATAGCAGAGTTATATATTTTTTTAAATTATATAGCTGTTCTAATTTTGTATTAAATAGCTGTTTTTTATTTTGTATGAAACAGCTGTAGTTTTTCGCTATTTCAATATTGCTTCGATACAAAACGTTGTTGAGATTTTGAGTAAACATAATAACTTTGTATAATTGCACACCATCTCTTGAACTATAAAGTGGGCGCAATACGAGTACCGCAAGTATGATATTAATTACATGTGTCGAAGAATACTTGATTGGATCGCTTTACGCTTATGAAAGATGGCGGTAGGCCTGCTGGAACAGTAGTTGCGATTACTGCGCCATACACAAATAAATAATAATGTCAAAGCGTCATTGACACATAAATCAGAGGTAAGTACGTGAAATTGACATACATGAATTTGAAAAATTATTACAACAATATACTTACTTATCTATATAATAAAATTCCAGATAATACTATGGATTTGCCTTTCGAAAAGTATAAGATAATAAAAGATTGTCTTCTTAAAAAAGGATATTATACTATAAAAGATTACTTGAATGACGAGACAGCTTGGTCATAAATATTTAGTTTTATTTTTTCGAAATTGTAGTGTCATTCAATTAATGTTTAGTAAAGTATTAGATTAACACAGGTAGCTTGGGTATGTCATGCTCTCTGCAAAACATTTCTGCGGTGGTGTCGTGTGAGGCGGGTCGCTACGTTCCCTAAAATATGGTTGAGCGAAGCGATGGCTGGTTCATGCGTCATGCTCGTGAACGGGTGCTGCCAGCGGGATGGGTCTGCTCATGTTTGCTTGTGTTAAAATGTGTAGAGATATATGTTGTTTTGATTTTATGTTATTTATGATGTTTTGAGTTGAGATGCGTGGCACTGCTTGATCAGAGTTAATAAAGGTAAATAATGTTTTCAATTATTCCAAATATATAAAACCTTTTTTTTTTAATAACTTTAATTACGATTTGAGATTGTGACCCAGCTGATGCGTCTTCTAGTGACACTGTTGGTTGTGTTGTGTCTTTCATTAAGGCACTTTTATCTTTCTTTTTTTGCTGTTGCCATTGTATTTTTTATATTTATACAGCTTAACATAAGTACCTAAAGTATGTCATGCTCACTCAAACGATTCTTCGGCGGTGTCGTGTGAGGCGGGTCGTTACGTTCCCTAAAATATGGTTGAGCGAAGCGATGGCTGGTTCATGCGTCATGCTCGTGAACGGGTGCCACCAGCGGAAATGGGTCTACCTCAGTCTGCTTATCTTAATGCTGTTGCTTATATTTTTATCTAAAATAAATTGATACTGACCTGTATTGTACCTCACAACTTGCAGTATAGTAATCTTGTAATGCGAAAAATGTTGTAATGTATGATAGACAAGTCTTTCTTTGCCAGTTAAAAATTGTTTACGGTTACAATAACCTTAAAATGTAATATTTTAATTAGTATTTTCCTTTTGTGATGGAAATTGACCTTACTGATATGTTAAGGTCACTTTTCAATTTGACGACTCTGTATGAAATAAAACGGAGAAAAAAACAGCTCTTGACGAGTTTCTTGCCGGTTCTTCTCGTTACAAGGTATCTCGCCGTAGGGTTTGTGCACCGATGGCGTAGCTTCTTTGACGATCATACTCGTAAGTGCTTGTAACAGCCTAGACTGAATAAATGATATTGACTTTGACTTTGACTTTGACTTTATCATGGATTAATAGCTAGATTAGCATATCGACACATTTCTATGCGTAATCAGATAATTAGGTTACTTAGGTTCGAGCCTTGTGGAAACGCCTAAGGCATTATTATGTAGATCACTATGGTTCATACATAAAAACATAACTTTTCAAGCCTCTTGCTTGCTCGCAAAAGTAAAAAACTGTCGATTTAAAAAATAATTTAAAAGTATGCCATTTAGATCTTTTGCATGGTCTCAATAAAAAGTTAAAGTGTGTGGGATATAGAAAAATACGTGGTCTAAAGAATAAACTGCTACCGTGAACAAATTAACATACAGTAATAAATAAACAAAATAAGATCGATCGTTTTTACACAGATAGGAATAAAAAAGTAAATAAGGAAATACGAATCGTATAAAAAAGTATGCATTTTTATTAGTGCTAGGTATGCCCACGTAAATTAATGGAATCGATACAAAATCTTCGGTACGTTCGATACCGATTCAAGTTTCACTTATTGGTATTGATCGAGTTCTTATTGCGTTACGTAATCAGGTCCATTTTTGTAGTGAGTTGACTGTTCATCATGAGGTCGTGTCCACAGTACATTACGATTGTAAGTTATTGAGAATGTCGTTTGTACAGGAAAATTATGCGGACATCATTATAGGCCAAGAGATAAATAAGATTGAAACAACATCATACACATAGATTCCTAAGGCTAGCACAAAAAGCTCTTAAGTATCGAGTATAGAAATAATGTAGTTCCGTTTACGTCCGGTAGCAACGATGCTGCTCAATAAGCCATATCTATATTGTAGACGATACTTTATCGATACATACTCGAATGATTTTTCACCCTATATGCCTACTGATTACGAAATAAGTATAGCATTAATTATTGTGTTAGGGATATCAGGACCGAAATATAAACATATTTAGATAATTACTCCCAGACACATAACGAAACCAAAATGTTTCGATGAACAACTTTTTGTATAGAAGCCACACTGATATCGCTAAAGAACAGCTGTTGCATACATTATAGCAGAGTTATATATTTTTTTAAATTATATAGCTGTTCTAATTTTGTATTAAATAGCTGTTTTTTATTTTGTATGAAACAGCTGTAGTTTTTCGCTATTTCAATATTGCTTCGATACAAAACGTTGTTGAGATTTTGAGTAAACATAATAACTTTGTATAATTGCACACCATCTCTTGAACTATAAAGTGGGCGCAATACGAGTACCGCAAGTATGATATTAATTACATGTGTCGAAGAATACTTGATTGGATCGCTTTACGCTTAAGGGAGACATTTATTGACATGACATGGCTTATGGACAAGAATTTTTATAAAGTCAGTGATAAGTTTATAAAATGATTAAAGTATTTTTATAAATTTTAGTTTTAATTTTTTATTTTTTTTTTATAAATAATAATAATTGTATAATGACTTTTATTGTTTAACATTTTTATAATTTAGTAATATTGTAATGTTGTAATGATGTATTTGTCCTTTTCCTATCAATTTTAAATAATCGTTGGTAAAATTTGTTTTTATAATGTCAACGTACTTATTGGGTTTTTATTTTTAATTAATAATTTTGTACTTTTTAAAATTGCATGCCTCCAATGGTAAAATATGAGGTTATTTTCCATATTATGTACCATCTCTTGTACCATTTTTTTTTGCAATAAATGATTATGATTATGATTTATTTTTAAATGATTTAAAATTCTTTTGTAATTATTTTTTTTAATATAACGGTTTATATGACACAATTCCCAAATTGTGAATAATTTGTTATTTTTTGGTATTATATGGTTCTGTCGACAGATTATTGTAATGAATAAAAGAAATAGATGAACGAATAATTCAAAATAAATTGAGTTGAATTATAAGGTGTTAATAAGAACACGTTATCTAGTGAGCACGACTTCTGAAAAGGTATCGAAACGTCGGGAAATCCAAAAGACGCATGCAGTTTAACACCAAATAAATGTGTGAATAAATAAAAAGCGAGATTTTATCCCTAAAAGTTGTTTAACTTCAATGAAGTACATTGGCAAACTTGACGTTTACCTACTATCAACGTAAAGTAGCTCCCTCTCTGTCCCTCTTTAATATCCATCGACTGTTTTACCGACATTAGCAGTTCATCCATTAGTTTACGATAACGTTATTAAAAGTTTGCCAAAGTCGTAATAGGGGTACAGTACAGAGGCGTGAAAATTTCAGATGCTTTCTTTGTTGTTCAACAGTTGATCAATGACAATAATTCGATTTTGATTCCAACTTTTGAGTTCATCTCGCATGAAGCGGTCCCCAGTGATATTTGTTTTAAGGCTACCCCAGATATAGTTGCATGTGATACACCTGAATGTCAAGGCTGTCCAAGGCTGCATGCTTCTCTTTTGTCGGATTTTAGGGTTCTGCGGTGGAATGAAATAAATAACCATGGGCATAATGTATAGAGTCTGGTCCAATATACCAACAGAGTGTTACAACCTTAGGCCAAATGAAAGCATTTGAAGCGTAAAATATTTCATACTATGAGCACTAAGCCGAAATTTAGAGCGAACATTTATGACTTAACCATTTAGACCCCGGGTCATACTAATGACATGCCAAAAAAACCATTTACCTAAAATTATACTTTTCTATAAAATTTTATAAGTTACCGTACATACCATATTTTTTCAATCATAGATATTAGATTGTATTAGTTTGATGAATATTTTAACCATGTTCAGATACTAAACTAAAAAACGATAACATCAACAGTATATTTGTTTTATGTAGTTAGAAATAGCAAAAAACACATAAACAAAAAAAATAACCCCAACAAAAATCACGTTTTTCAAAAATGTCAAATGTCACTTCAAACCAAAGAGTAGATTATAATTTTCATCACAGATTGGAGTATATTTATCGGGCTTGATTCTGAAATCAAGATGTTCATACAAGACTAAACTCTAACTATTACAAAATTATGGTTTTCGGCTGAAATTCGGAGAGGACACCGGTGTCCGGTCGGGGACTGACTTTTTGATCACAGTTTCACAAAGTGGTAAGTGATGATGTTTTCGAGATTTATTATTATAGCCGGACTACGTAAATACGTATGCAATTTTTAAAGCAACGAAATACCTCAAGTTAGTGTGCCATAGTATCACGAATCCGGGCGCCTGGCAGCTGTTCAGCTGTGGATGTGACAGTGGTTGGGCAAAAAAGGAGTTGTAAGATCAATTGAAGGCGTGTTATTTATACAGCGCTTGGTGCGCTAATAAAGATAATGTATTTAATTCGAATATAACATTGCCAGGCGTTTTAATTGGGGGAAAAGTACTGCCAGGTGACGTCTAAGGAGCGCGAAAAAGGGTCAAAGTCATCTTATTTATAGAGGTCTGGGTCTATACTTTTTCATTAGAGTGAACCTTCAAAATCGTGTGCGCAAAAACACAGGCGCAAATATTCAGTTCAACACAACCAGGCGAGCAAAGAGCAAGAAATGCAATGCACGCACGGTATAGTATAGACAATACTATACCGTGCCCCATATTGCCCGGTGAGTAGGCGCGTTATTTTGTGCTCCGCGGTTTTTATTCGTTTAATAGTGAAATCTGTGTTCAACAAGCTCCGACATAGTGTAAATAACCTAATTGGTAATTATCCCGTTAGCGAGTATTAAGGTAAAACATTTTAAAGTTTCAAACGCCTTCGGTACCCACGCGGTTTGCGACCGCTCTCGCTCTCATCTCTGGACGCGTCAAATGCATTGTGCGACCCGCGAATATCGCCGAATACCTAGGTGCCTAATTTACCCAAACCATAGTAACTATTTAGTAATCTGTGCCCAAACAGCGTAAAATTATTGTACTAATTTTAACTTAACAATATTCCTCTGCTTGGGTGTGTTTTTCTGCTTCAATAAAGTACCTAATATCAACATGGAAACGGAGAAACTAACTTGTGCCGGCTGTTTGGAATTTATCAAAAATAGGTAGGTGTTATCTAAAATGCGTTCTTTGCATGCAAGCTTACGACCTACAATCTACAATACGCCAATGTCTCGGAATGTCGCTTCAATAACACGATGCAGAAACATCACAAAAAAAATAGTTTTTTCTAACTAATAAGTATCACACAACACACACACACACACACGCACACGCGGGCGCGCGCACACGCTCACACTCACATACTCACACACACACACACACACATACACACACACACACACACACACACACACACACACACACACACACACACACATAGAAACACACAAGCACACGCATAAGCATTAAACACACACATTCACTGATTCCAGTTCTTAACTGTAATTTTCTTTATCTTTTATTAATTTTATAGTTATTTTGTAATTATAGAATAAAGTAATTATTTAGTTATCTAAAAATATTATATAACAGATCCAAGGGAGGAGCAGAGCTGCCCTACACAAGCATTACTACATGCTTCCTGGGTAGTTCTGGCCACAGTATATAAATGTAACACAAAAGGTTAACGAAATAAACTATTTTATTTTTATTTTATTTTATTTATTTTTTTCACAAAGATAATTGGCATAGTCAAGCATGCTTATGCAAGAAACCTAAGGGTGACAACACTAATATACCCATACGGCAACCCAAATGTGTTTACGACTCTACTGAAACTTAAGTGAATCAATAACATCTGATTACGAAAATGTAACATTGAGTCATCGAGCAGCTGATTCCCGTAACTCTCAAAATGACAAGGACAGACGGCATAGTTTAACCGACGCATTTAATGACACAGAAAGTACCGGAATGGCTATTCGTCGGGAGCTTCTTAGACAGTTTTGCTAGCGCCTTATAAAATTTTTTAGCAAAGCTGTTTCTGATCAATTTGCTAATGTTGAACTTAAGTATTGAAAAACTCCACTCCAAAATAACGTTACTTGAAAATAAAATAAACAATTTTGTAAAAGTAAATATCTGAAGTGATAGAAACATCTCTTGAAACACCGATGCCGCCACCTAATAAAGTTGCTTCAAAAGAGCCGCAGAAACCTAAGAAAACTAATAAAATAATACGATTGGAAAAATTCTTAGAACGGCGGCATACCAACGTGAATCACCTACTCAAGTAACCAACAGCTCCATCACTACGGAAGTACCTACAGCAGTAGAGGAGACCGTACCCGTGCCTTTAGCGCCTGCCGTTATCGAGAGTGGTAAAGATGATACAGTACCTAATTGACGACCAGTGGAAAAAGGTTCATTGTGGCGGACGAAAGCGTGTCTCAAATAAAACCTTGATAGCTCGAGATACTGCGGGTCCCCATTTCTGGAGGTTTCAGCTCTTACAACTTATTAACACCTATATTACCTAAAGGTTGGTACACCAGAAGACCTGCGGCTCTACCGCCTAACTCGATTGTTTTGCAAAAAGTTTTAATTTATGACGTCATCTTGTCAACACTTTTTACGCCAAAGCTTTACTTTTGTTTGACAGCCACATGACCGAATGTAAATTACATAAATGTATGGATTTGACAGATAACCGCGACCGCCTAAAAATTTGAAGACTTTGCGAAGAACAGTGCGATTCTAGCTGTCTTAAATACAGTTACTACTCTCGCGCAGCAAGATCGAGCTTACGATAATTATTTTCTATTTTATAATTCCGTGCTTTTTATCTAATACTAAATTTGCTTTTTCAAGTTTTCAGTGTAATATAGGTATTGTGGATAGAGCTTAAAAAGTTTGCTATTTTTTCAGTTTTAGGAAAGAAATGGCGCGAATTGTGATGCTGATGGAAGAGGAGGAAGATAGGATGCGGGCAATGCTGATGCTGAGTAGGAGACAGCTGCGGGAGGACAGCGTGCCCATGCTGCTGCCAGAGCAGAAATTCGTCGACACCTTTCGCTTGGGAAAGGTCAATTTTATGACTCTTTGCGAGGATGTGATGCCCCTTTTGGGTCAGATCAAGGTATTTTGTTTATTCATAAGTATTTAGGAATCCATTAAAAAGTACTAGGTATAAACGATTTATAAACGACTAAACTTAGCATAATTATTTATTACATATTACTTATATCATTGCACTGTTGTTACAGATACTAGCTGCATTGCAATTGTATGCCTGTGGTACCAAAGGTGTGTGGGCAACGATTTAAGCCTTGCTCTGTCGCAGACATCTCTCTCTGACTGCCTTGTGGAGGTTTCTGAGGCACTAAATGAGTCAAATCTTGAGGAAATATATCACTTTCCCAAGAACATCAGACCAAACGCAGTGCAGTTGCAAGAAGTTTAGTTGTTTAGTTCAACCTACTTGCTAATTTACTTGCTTATAAATATACTGATCTTGGAATATTGTTGTAGGTTCAATGATCTCTTTGGCCTTATGGAGGTCCTAGGGTGTATTGATGGCACTCATTTTACATTATTTTCATTCGTCCTAAAGACTATGAGGAAGCATGGTCGTCGTATCAGTCACATGACACCCACTGCTGGGAATAGGCCTCCCCCAAGGATCTCCACGACGATCGGTCCTGCGCTGCCCGCATCCAGCGGCTTCCCGCTACCTTCACCAGATCGTCGGTACACCTTGTGGGGGGCCTACCCACGGAGCGTCGTCCGGTACGCGGTCGCCATTCCAGAACCTTTCCGCCCCAACGGCCATCGGTTCTTCTCGCTATGTGTCCCGCCCACTGCCACTTCAGCTGAGCAATCCTTCGAGCGATGTCAGTAACTTTAGTTCTCCTGCGGATCTCCTCATTTCTGATTCGATCACGCAGGGAAACGCCGAGCATACATGAGGAAGCATACTTCAATAGAAAGAATTATCAATCTGAATGTCTTGGCGGTGAGAAATAATATATTTTTTAACTGAGAAGGGACCAGTCTTCTGGTTCTTAGGTATGCTATAATTAAACAGTAATTAATAAATGTTACATACTGAAACCATAAAATTAAATAGGTATTAACTTTATTGTTTTCTGCCTATGTACCATTTAGTAATTATTATCACTATTTATTAATTACCTTTTGGCAAAGGCCTTTGCTAACTTTAAGTACTTAAGTAAGTATGACTTGGACGAATGGTTAATTCGTCCAAGAAGTATGAATTATTGTTGTAAAGATTTAGCTTACATAATTTATGTTTCGTAAGGCATTGTAAATAAATAAAATAATTTCATTGCAGGGAATTCTGGCTATGCACGAAGATCATGGATGATGACATCCATCCTAAATGCTCATCTGGGTAGTCCGGAGGAGCATTATACTAACACACATCTTAAGTCAGTTGTTATTTTAATACTTATGTCATTTGTTCAAGTATCTTTAGTCATTTGATATTTTATTACTTAAGTGATTTCTTCAAGTACCTATCTTTAGTCATTTGTTATTGTATTACTTTTGTGATTTATACAAATTTATTTCTTACTTTCTAAATATTTTTTTTATTATTCAATAAATTACTTTATTTACTAAATTACTTTATCCGTATTCTGTATGCAGTTTCAAACAGTAATAAGTAGTTTTCTTTTTAAATATACAACTAGGCAATTTCAGGGATTAGGTATGTCTAAACTCTAAAGTTTGAGATTAGGGTGATAGATAATAACATTTAAATTTAGAGTTATAGATATATAGATATTGGTAAATATAAATGTTACAACCTTGCAAATCTAGCGTCATCCGACTTAACAACTGCATAAAAACCAGCACTGCATCCTAAGCTGTGGTATTAGACAAGATGGGGCCGTATCAGCAAAAATAATAACCGCCTCTGTGGTCTAGTGGTACAACCACCGGTATCAGACCCAGGGGTCCCGGGTTCGATTCCCAGCGGGGGTACATATTGTATTCGGTTTGGTTGGTGGTAGGACTTGTTGTAAGCCCGCCTGGCTAGCTACCACCATCTTATTTAAGCCTCACGCTATAACAACAATGTTTTCAGCATTGTTGTGTTCCGGCAGTTAGAGAAAAGATAGCCAGTTCCTCAGTGGTTGAGGATTCCGGGAGAGGCTCGCTTCCATCTTTAACCTTATCAATACTTAACATCATGTATGATGAAGGCTAAGAGTCTCACCGTCATTCATAAAAAAAAAATCCTTACTCTAGAATAAACAGTTTTTCTATTTTAAATTACATTGTAAGGCTCATCTTGGCACAGCCACCATACGTTTTATTTAAGGCTAGTTTCACAATATAAAAGTGGCTCTAGTATAAAAGCTTTTTGTGACAATTTATTACAGTTGCGTTACGAAAAATAAGTCGTATACTCTTTATAACTTTTTATTTTTGCATTTTACAATGCTATTTTTATATGATAATTTTTAAACAAGTAATTATACCAGAAAAAAGCAACTTGTCTCATGTCGCCCTGACGGGACTCGAACCCGCATCCTTGGGAATCCAGCCCAACGCACTGACCAATTATGCTACAGAGACCTATGAGAACACGTTGAAATTCTCTAGTATATTCACCTTTTTCTACGGTGTTGGCCACCGTCGTTTCATCAATGAGAGAAATATCCTCGCATTCGAAAGAAACATCTTTACATATGTTTGACTATCGATTAAGATGAAACAGCCATTTGTAAAATGCAAAATTATAAGTTTTAATTAAATAATTACTTGTTTAAAAATTATCGTACCCTCTTGTTAAGTAAGCTACTCAGAACTTTTAGATTGTCCAAGAGGCCTCTAGTATAATAAATCCTGACGAGGAAGAAATAAAAACAAGAAAATAAGATTAAGTTGTTTATTAAATTAGAGTCATAACTATATTTATACTTATGATAAATTTTAAATAGAAAAATATTGGAAAAAGTAACTCGGCCACAAGTGAATTCTCAGATGGGAATCGAACCCATGACCTTTGGAAATCCGGTCCAATGCTCTAACCGCTGAGCTACCGAGACTTGCGAACCACCGTCGAAATTCTCCAATACTTTTATATTTTTTAATACGCTGTAGGCCAGCGTTGTCACATCAATGCTAGGAATATCCTTGCATTCGAAAGAAACATCTTTTCAGGTGTTTGACGATCGATTAAGATGCAACAGCCAATAATTTATGATTTTTGATTTTTTGCATTTTTCAATGCTATTTATATACTTATGATAAATATTAAATAGAAAAATATTGGAAAAAATAACTCGGCCACAAGTGAATTCTCAGACGGGAATCGAACGAATATTTATACTTTCAACATGTTCAAACCTTACATGAGACTGTCGTTATAAACTATTACTATAACATTTTAGTACGCTGACAATTTTGCCACTTTCAGCAACTGCTACTAAACACAATTAGGGCTAAACATACTTAAAATGTCCTTGCATTTCAGTCCTGTTTGAAGTTAATAGGGATAGAACATTATTTTAAATATTATAAGCAGATGGTGGAAGTCGCCTCTAATTTTCATAAATGTAATGTAAATTCCGTATAATAATTTATTAAAGCTAATTTCTATTGTTTTATTTATTTATTACTTATACACTAACGACAAATTTTCTGTGATCCTGCCATTGAATGGTATATTGCACTAAGATACACGTTCCCTTGATGAATGATTGTAGCTCAAAATACTCACATAGTGGTCTGGATCTCAGGGAAGGAGGATCATCGGCATTCGCCCTTTATACATGCTTCCTCTTCTCTGAAACAAAATACCATCAAACATTTGACTCAATTATATTGTTATTATTTAATAATTATTTAAAGAAAAGAGATATTTTAATAATGTAAGTATTTCGTTTGTACACATGTCTCAGATTCATTCTGTAACTGTAATTGTTATTGCAATAAAAAGTATAAATTCGTTTAATATTCAAAGTCAGTACTTGACATGACTGAATTATTTTTTTTTGTAAATTTTGTAGGTAAGTAATATATTGTTAAGGCGGCACCCCCACCGAAAGTGGCGCCGCGTTGAATTTTATTTAATATCGTAATTCTAATTCACAATTTTAATAAAACTAAACGTGGAATTTTTAGAGCCCATAGTCTAGTATTTTTAGACGGGATCATTACATTCCCTCGTAGTCACTGCTAGAAGTAGATAGCAAAACTGCTAAAAGTGGCCGTTTTTGACACATTTGCTATTAATACTTTCAAGTATAGAATATATTGTATATATTGTATTGGGGTAATTCTGTAATAATAGATGTAAGTGTGGAAATAAATAAATAAATAAATATTATGGCGTGCGAGTAATATTTATGGCGTGCGAGTAATAGTTTTAATTTAGTATCGCGACAGGCAGACTTAGATTTATTTGCAATGAATGAGGCCTCGATCAAGCGAATCATGAGCAAAGATTTTTTCAACGAGACATAGTTATGTACTGTTATAGTATTAATTTAGACATAAGATTGTGCTTTTTGTAAACTTTGTTGTTATCTGTGATGACCTATAATTGGCTTTCTGTTACTAGATAAGTTATCTTTTTTGTTAAACATAGCTGTTGGTCGTCCGAATATAAATAAATAAATAAATAGAATTATCCTGGAAAAATATTTATATATTCCAGCGGAACGTGGATGATTTGTATTATAACTTTAATTTAGGTAGCTACTTTCAACACTAGAGATCTCAATAGTAATCATTGATAAACATCACATACCAGCAGAAGGCGACGACGACAGCGAGAGGAAGAAGGCTCGTTCTTCCCACAGGCTAAGCAGCTGTTGCTTAACCTGCAATGTGTGACCCTCCATCTTCGCCACCAACATCCCCTTCTGTTTCGGGAATTTTTTTTTTTGGTGCTGGCATTTGAAATTCGTTACAACAAACTGAAAACCAACAAATAAATAATAAAACAAAATATGTACCCCCGCTGGGAATCGAACCCGGGACCCCTGGGTCTGATACCTGTTGTTGTACCACTGGACCACAGAGGGCTTAAGTTTAGGATTTTAATTAAGTTTTTTCTCTAAAATATAAAACCGTTTTGCGGCTACTTTGTAAGAGTCACCAAGTGCTATTTTAGGATTTTCTTTTAAAGGCATCATGACTGAAAACCTGCTATCAGGTAAGCGACAAGTATTTTTAATGAAATGTTTTTCACAATGCTCTTCATCTAGCGACATGGGCAATAAAATTTTGAAGGTGAATTTCCTCAAGACTCCAAAACTGAGAAAGTTGTTCACTAATTTCTGCTGTGAAATTACAATGAACCATTTTTGATGATTTTTTTCTTATACATGTTTAGTGGGCCGGCTACATCCAGCCTAATAGAGTTTTTTGTATAATAGGCATATTAGGGCCTAAAGATATCTTTTCAGGACACAAGATATAAAAAAATATTTCAGCACCCAACAATAAATCAATGTCCGAATGCTGACTGAAATTTAATGAGGGTAGGCCAATTGAATATTTTTAGGCAAATTCAATTGATTTATGTTCACCGACACATCAAGTAATTGACCAGTAATTTTAGGTACGATCAAACAATTTAGGTTTACATTAAATGAATTTGTCAACGATGAAATGCTTACGTCACTTCTGTCAGAAATAGGCAATTGGATGCTGTTAATGCCTGAGATAGTTATGAAATTAGGATTTACGATTATTACGGTTTTCCGTCATGAATGAGGATTGACTGCCAGCATCAAGTAAGGCGCGAGCAACGAACGTATTTTTATTTTCAGGATTGGTGACTTTCACTAAAGCAGTACCAAGTAGAACCCGACTATAAGATTGCACCGAAAGGGTGTGCTGAGAAACATGCGAGTTGGATGAAGCTGCATGTTAAAATAATAAAATAAAAAATAAAAATGATTTATTAACATAAAGTTTCTATTCTAAACAAGTGGTGAGACAACCCTAGTAAGTAGATTTGATACACTTGTGTTAGGGATATCTCGCTCAAAGCCTTGAACCTTACAATATGTTAATAATACTTAGGTACTATAAAAGTATTTTAAACAAAATAAAGGTAAATTAATTAAAATAACAATTTGCAAAAAGGTAAGTTTGCCTGTTGAGTGTGTGTGTATATGTATGTGTAGGTGTGTGTATGCGTGTGTGTAAGAGTGTGTGTGTGAATGTTGATTAGGTATATTTTCAGTTTTATGCATTATAGTATTTTGTTTTTTATTACATAACCGAAACAAACCAAGGCGACATGTATTTGGCTCATGGCCCCTTCGCAAACAGTTGAGGCAAAGTTTTAGTTTCATGACTTCACTTTTCACTCACTGTTCATTCATTTTGTTCTCATGTGATAAAAGTTGAGACTTCTGGATACTAGATGTCGTTGTACATCATTAATTAAAGATTCAAATTACTATTGTAGTATGTATCAACACTATTAAATTTCTGAAATGTTTATTATTACTTATATACCGGAAAACGTGATAATAATCGATCAATCAAGATAGAAATAATACAAAGTTTTATTGTCTTTATTATTCTATATTTGGAGTCCGCAGGCCTCCCGATAATAGATGGCGTTGGGTATCGGAGACACAATTTAAGAAAGTTTTTTTTTTCTGTAATTTATTCTTCAATTATTCCTTGTCATTGAGAGTGCTCCTTATCCACAACTTCATCATCTATCGCGCGCCATACAAAATAATACCGGAACATTGAAAAAAACATTTAATATTCTCATTCTCACTGCAATTTTTAGGTGAGTTACTAAACTGTGACAGTTTTCAACTTCGTCTTTTTTAGTTCTGGAGGGCCTTAACATGGGTTATAACTAAACTTTTTAAGAGAAACTATTCAACATTGTTTTCAGAATTTGAGAACATTAAAAATACAGTTCGATAGCGCAGAAAAAACTGAATAAGATGGCATTTAAAACTCATTTTGGCCAAAATGGTGGTTACGCCATTTGAGCCCGAAGGTATCGATATGTATTGTATTAAAAGTAAACATAGAATCTAAAGATGAAATAAATATATTTTATGTATAATGAAAGCATAGTAATAGTAAATATGTAAGCATAGTAATACATAGTAATTTTGGTATGTTGATAAAAATTTGGTATGATGATTAAAAATATTGTTTTACTTAGATTAATGAGTAAATTAATTCCTGTTCCGTCCAGTAAAGGGAAGGGAAAAGGGTAGAACCAGATATCGATCATTCGTAATGTCGATAAATCTTGGTAAGATTCGATAGCTTGGACAACAGTAAATGTCATTACAGTGTTGATGCCCTGTCATTTCACTAAATATAAGGCTTGATTCCTATCTGTACTACCTATATAATTTGTGGTTCCAAGAAAAGGTGGAGCAAGCGTCTGGCGTAGGTATATTGTATGACTTTTATAGTCGGGTCGGGTGATACAATCGAACGCAAATTTGCTGCTTTCCGTTGTATTTATTGAATAAATAAATAAATAAATTGTTTATTGTGCTTTAACAGTGTGTACAGCGGTGGTTTACAATTTAAGTACATTAGGCATGTTAAATGAAATACAAAACAAGGTTGCTAAGTAAACAATAGGTACACTAGTACCTAAACTAGGTCAAACCTGTAATATAGGTACTAGTTCCTTCCATAGTAGCTAGTTTTTATTTTTGTTTTAGCTCAATACAAGCAAAAGGTAAACTATTATTAATTAACATACAATTTTAAATAAATTTTCTACTTCTACATAAGACAATGATTTTAGATAATCAGTAATTTTAGACTTACAATTATGATAATTTAAATGATAAATGTTAACAATTTTATTGATTTTATTATATAAAAAGGGCCCAAGAAAACATTGAAACGTTTTTTATGAAAGTTGTTCTATAAGTATTAATAGAGCAGACGTTGTATTGTCTTCGAGTGGAAGCTGTTGGTGTTACATAAGTCAACTTTTTGTGTTGTGCGAGGATGGTGCTGCTAACAAACAACTGTCTTACAGTGAGTTCATCACACAATGCATATAGATCGTGTGTTGGATATTTAAACGGTTTATAAGCTATTACTTTCAGCAAGGCTCTTTGGGCTATCGAATGGCGCGAACGATCTGAAAAATAAATATAATTTATTTAATCTGAAGCCAATACATCTACACACATAACCAAATATAACATTAGTTACCTAGATTCTATCCCACTACTTAATAATGGAATTTTATAATAATAAAAATTATTATTATTATTTAATAAGCCAAAAAAATAATCGACACGATAATAATAATAATAATAATAAAACGATCGACTAAAAATTACTAAATTGAGGAAATCTAGCTTGGATTGCGGAAAAAAATTGTTTAGGTTAGGTTAGGTTAGGTTATTGGCGACTAAATCCTCACTTCACATTTTCGTCGCTCAAATTTTTTTTATTCGGTCGTTTAACCACTACGCCTTAATAATATTAATATTATCCCTTTTTTAACACCAAATACAGGTCTCGGTAGCTCAGTGGTTAGAGCAGTCGGCCGGTTCCCAAAGGTAGTGGGCTCGAATCCATCTGAGAATACACTTGTGGACGATTTGATTTTTTCAAATATTTTTTAATATAAAATTTATCATAACCAAATACAAGTTTTAGCAGCATGTTGTGAGGAGCCCATGGCGCAGAGGTTTGCGCGCTCAGCCTGCGATTGTTGAGGTTAAGCAGCGCAATGGTCGATCATGGGATGGGTTACCAAAAATTTACTATCTCGAGCTCGAGCGCCTCCGTGCTTCGGAAGGCAAAATTAAATTAATATTGAAAAAAACCCGCGACGTGTGAGCCGGACTCGTGCACAAAGGGTTCCGTACCATTATCTATAAAAACAGCAAAAAAATCACGTTTGTTGTATGAGAGCCCCCTTAAATATTTATTTCATTCTGTTTTTTAGTATTTGTTGTTGTAAAGGCAACAGAAATACATCAACTGTGAAAATTTCAACTGTTTATCTATCACGGTTCATGAGATACAGCCTGGTGACAGACGGACAGACAGACAGACAGACAGCGGAGTCTTAGTAATAGGGTCCCGTTTTACCCTTTGGGTACGGAACCCTAAAAAATGACAGAAACCTATTCATTTCGGTTTGGCTCAAACTAGTAGTGTAGGCAAGTACGGGTCTTATTCCAACCTTTTAAAATTGTAAACTTCAGAAATCAAAAAAATAAAAAATAATCATTCTACATTTGCACTTATTAGGTATATAGGTAGCAGCACAAATTTGGTAGGAGCCCTTTGTCTTGTCGTCTTGGAGTCAGGTCGAAGCAGCAGCTTGGTAAAACACCGTTCTCGTCAGGTTGTCGATCGTCGTCTGTCTGTCCTGTCGTCTGTCATAGGTGTCTGTCATTCGTAATATGTAAGTATGTCACTCGTCAGCCAGTCAAAGGAGGCTGGACGCCGCGACATTCCCACAAGCGTTTTCAATCCGAAAATGTTGATATCAAAGATGCACGTCTCGCTCTGGTCGCCCTATTACGGATAAAATGGATGCCATTTTTGAAAAAGTGGAGCAAGATCGGTATATCAGTAGTTACGACGTAGCTGAAGAACTGAGAATTGACCTCAAAACAGTTTTGGCGCATTTGAAAAAAACTGCGTACACAAAAAAGCTCGATATTTGGGTACCTCACGAGCTCATTGAAAGAAATCTAATGAACCGTGTACTCATTTGTAATTCTTTATTACGACGTAATGAAACCGAACCATTTTTGAAGAAGCTGATAACTGGTGATGAAAAGTGGATCACGTAAGACAATAACGTGCGAAAAAGGTCGTGGTCAAAGGTCGGTCAGGCTTCGCAGACTGTGGCGAAACACGGGTTAACTTGCAACAAGGTGATGCTGTGTGTGTGGTGTGATTGGAAGGGCATTATTCATTATGAGCTGTTACGACCAGGTAGGACCATCGATTCTGAACTCTACTGCGAACAACTGATGAGATTAAAGCAAGCAAAATTGTTTGCAAGCAAGCAAGTTGAGAAAAAGCGGCCGGTATTAATTAACAGAAGGGGTGTGGTTTCTCATCATGATAACGCTAGACCTCACACATCTTTAGCCACTCAGCAAAAATTAAGATAGTTTGGCTGGGAGGTATTAATGCGTCCGCTGTATAGTCCTGATCTTGCATCTACAGTTTTCCACCTGTTTCGGTCTCTTCAGAATTCTTTAGGCAGTGTCAGGTTAACATCACGAGAGGGCTGCCAAAAGCACTTGGCGCGGTAATTTGATCAGAAGCCCCAAAATGTCTATAGCAATGGGATCATGTCCCTACCTACAAGATGGCAAAAAGTTATCGAACAAAATGGCATCTACATACTTTAGTTAAATGTAAATAAACAATATTAAAAAATGTTTTAAATTTTCATAAAAAATACAAAGAAACACTTTCCCCAACCTATTATTATGTTTCTTGCCTTGGCTGGTACCGACTTAAAAAAAGGTTACTTTTTTACTTTTTGAAGTCGGACGTAGTTACGCGAAAAGGATCCAAACCACATTTTTTCTGAAATTGAGTTATATATACCAGGGGGGTCTTTGCGATGATATCTTTCATGTCAAAAAAGATCCAGATGAAAAACACAATATTTGACATAATTGCGACGACTAGATACCAAGCCACTTATAGGGGAGACACTAAATATTTATCATTAAAACAGATCCAAATTACCTGAATCGTTTTTGCGAAAATATTAATCTACGGAATAAGTACTTTAAACAAATCACAAAAAAGATCTAAACTGCCTGGACCACTGAAGTAACAGCATTTATAAAATATTTGAAAGGATCCAGGCTGTCTGGAACCTTTATGCTAAATAAATTCTTTAGAATGTTTTTCTACTTAAATATCAAGAACGATCCAAGATGCTTGAATCTTTTTGTACGAATAGTTTTTCCACTTCAAAGATATACCAAAAGAATTGGCACCTTCTGAATAAATATTAATTTCTATAAAAAGAAACCGCAAAAAAGATCCTGGTTGCTATTTTTCACTTTTTAATAGACTTTTTGCAATTTTTGGAATTTTTGAAATTTGTACAAAAAAACGTTTCTTTTGTTTTAATAGACTTTTTGGATTAGGTACATAAATTTTAATTGATTATTTGGGTCGGGTTATCTATCACTCGTCAGTTTCCCTAATTAGCCAGTTTTACAATAGTTTATACGTCCCTACCCTAAGGGCACTTGTACACTACACGGAATTTTACCGTCCGGTAGTCCGATTTTTTACGGTCCGATATGGCAGGCCATAAAATGTATATGCTAGCTAGTGCACTATACGTAATTTTACCGTCCGACTTTTTACTTTTCCCGATTCCAGGCCGTTTTTTTCCGGTCCGTGATATTCATGAGCGGCGGGGCGGGCGAAGGGGTAAGGGTGTAACTTACATAGTGCACAACTAAAACGGCCAAGTGCGAGTCAGACTCACGCTAGAAGGGTTCCGTACCATAAAAAATATACGTTTGTTGTATTTTAATTTAATTAATTATTTTAAAATAAATATACAACTACTACTCGGTCGAGCTAACATGACACCTGCAGGATATACCCGTCCCTCTCACACTCCGGGCATGACAGAATAGAGTGAAAGAATTAGTGTAGGGCTTCAGGTATCATCTTAGCTTGACCGAGTTGTAAATATTCTGTGAATAAAATGTCTACCTGTTGCCGTTATTAATATCGAGCAAAAAACGGCAGAAAAAAAACGTTTATTGTATCGGAGCCACCACCAACAGACCAAACCCAGTTTTTACCCCATTTGAGGGATTTTTTTTGACTTCCCATATGGACATATTTTTTTATTGTAAACAATAACTAATATTTATACTTCTGAATCCTTAAATGAGAAAGTAATAAATAAAGCAAACAATTGCCGACGTTACAAGAAACTCATCATTCCTCTCGTTTACGCGTGCGTGGAATGTAGTTTCAAAGAGATCTACCCTAAACTGCGCTCCACCTGGGAGTAAAAAGACGGACAAGTGCACAAGCCAATCATCCGTTTTTTTTTCATGCCACACCGGACCGTAAAAAATCGGACTGCCGGACGGTAAAATTCCGTGTAATGCACAAGCGTCCTAACAATGGGAACTCATTTATTTCTGAACAGAAGTGACTAGATCTATCAGACAACTTGACATGTGACAGTGACACTGACTCACTGCATGAATTCCCGGGGAGACGTTTGCCATTGGGTAATGCTCGGATTGTCGAAGATGTTGAAGGATTTAACAGATTAACTCTTGATTTTGAAGTTGAAACAGATAACTGCCAAGATTGATATACTTATCTCTTGGTAGTTATCTGTCAAGTCAAAAGTTAAATCCATCAACATCTTGTATAGACAATTTGAAAGGGTGCTAAAATTTTTGTTAAAATGTATCATTAAGCTTAACATTTTTGATTAATAACATTGTTTTATTTTAAGTTTTTCTTGTTTTTATTAAAATAAGTTAGTAAAATAGTATCTGGATCGTTATTGATTAAATCATTTTGAGCAGCATCCCATAATATTTAGCTTTTATTAAAAAGAATCCAGACACACATTTTTGCCATTTTCATAATAAAATTGTACTGTATGTTTAACACAACTTACGCCCATTATGAAGTGCAAAAAAATAACTAATCGTCAACACAAAAGGAAATACTCTCAATGTAATAATGTTCGACTAGAGACACTTTTAACACTTTCTAATCTTTAATGGCCTCTATCTCAGAATCGACTCTGTGTGGATTGGATCCTTTTCGCGTAACTACGTCCAATTATAAGTCGTTTAAAAAGACATCACTTCAAATAATTGTCAAAAAGTTGGCTATGCGGGCCCATAATAGCAGATATTCCGTAAGGAAACCGTGTTTCCTCTATTCTCGCGCTTGTTAGAAAAGTTCTAGTCTGCAACATCGTAGAGAAGATACAGAATTTAGTCATGAGCACGCTACGAGTACTTATGCTACTGGTGATGGCGGCAAAGAATCTTTTCTGTGCTACACACAGCCACATGGTCACATTATTTGTATTGGCACTATCTCACGAAGAGAGCAAACAATGGATAAGTATCGTTTAAGTTATCATTATATTATTATTGGTAGGTTTACAGTAACGGGGGTAATATTACAACTTAGAACACTTACATGTGTTGCGATCAGCCATGGCAAGACAAGAGAGGCCGGAACCAATAACTATATTAGTCAACCTTTTTTACAACAATGAATACCATAGATAATTAAAGCGTACCATACACGAACTAAATACAGTAGTACCAACAGCGACAGCACTGAGATGTCGAATTCGTCATATTTTTTTTTATCGATACCAAAGTAGTTTCTATAAACTAGCTTTCCGCCCGCGACTTCGTCCCCAAAGAAATTTAAAAACTTTTCCATACTTTTTTTACTTTTTTCTTTTATGCAAACCTTGTCCTAGCAATAACGAACACAACAAAAACACGAATTAACCAATTTAGTGCAGTTCTAAAATTATGCGCTTACATACATTTCAGCTATACAATGCATTCTACTTTTCGGTCCTAATCTTTTATTTTTCTTGCCTTGGCTGGCACTGGCATCGATGATAAATTTTAAATAGAAAAGTATTGGAATAAACCAACTCGGCCACAAGTGAATTCTCAGATGGGACTCGAACCCACGACCTTTGGAAATCCGGTCCAATGCTCTAACCACTGAGCTACCGAGACTTGCGGACCACCGACACCACCGTGAAATTCTCCAATACTTTTATGTTTTTAATACGCTGTAGGCCAGCGTTGTCATATCAATGCTAGGAATATCCTTGCATTCGAAAGAAACATCTTTTCAGATGTTTAACTATCGATTAAGATGCAACAGCCAATAATTTATGATTTTTTATTTTTTGCATTTAATCGGTCTTCCTACAAATGATTTTTCTACCACCCTTTTCCATACTTCCACCATCAACCCTACAAGTGTTTAAAAAATACTGTATGTATAGGCTTTAATTATACGCTTCAATGTGTTTAGGACCGTTTTTAGCCAAAATATGACCATTGATATGTTGGAAATCTATGACTTTTCCATTTATGTAAATAATTAATCGAAAAGTAGTAATAATATTAAACACCACGCGCGCGCGCGAAATTACGCAACGTAATGACGTTTTTTCGTATTTTTCTTTTATTTATCACCTAAATACACTATTTATCGATTTCAAATGGTTAATTACTTATAATTAGATAATATTATCACTTTTTTATCTTATTTTATCATTTAAAACACACACAAACACTTAGAGAAAATCCGAGTAGTTCCCGTGAAAAAACACAGAAGGAATTGAATTTATTTGACATTATTTATTGACATTTATAATAAAATTTTCTTGCAAATGTTTAGTTTAATGCATTCTAAGATACTTTGTAAAAGATCTATGGTTCATATATTTTTTTAAATACATTTAAAAATAGCGCGAACTCAGTGACACAGTCAAAGTCCAAGATTTTTATTCAAATAGACTTATAGATAAGTGCTTTCGAATCGTCCATTTTTTTTCCTACCAGCTATTCAGGACATCTTTTAACTGATAAGAAGAACGGCCGCAAGAAACTTATCAGCTTTAACAGAAGCAACAACATTTAGAAAGGAACATGTCGTTGCCAAACATAAATCTACAATCTTGAAACATCTATATATATAATACGGCAGTGAAGCCGCTTCTCCTCCTAAACTAAAAGTCGCACAATCAAGTGCAATACACCGTTAGAAAGGTATTTGTCTGAAGTGGTCGGATAAGTCGAGAAATTTAGCAAAAACTCAAATCTAGAGCGATTTAAACCGGATTTAATGGATTTTTAAATTGAATATAAAAAATGTTGCTCGTATTTAATATAAGAGGAAAAATTTAATTGTAACTGTATAAAAGGAAAATATTCTAATAATTATAATATTTTCCTTTTATACAGTTAAAATAGTCATGTTTTATGTTAGTATCACTTCCATGCATTTGGTCTTTCAAATAATCATCTACCTTGTAATAACCTTTGCTTAAGAACGTTTTTTTAACTTATTATATTTTAAATTTATGCAAAGGCATCTCAACCACTTGCTGTGGAACTTTATTAAAAAAGGCTATGCCTTTCCCCAAAAACGAGCGACTGCATTTTTCAAGTTAGGAGCCTTATTTTCCATATTGCGAAAGCCGCAGAACTAAGTCTACTCGACAAGGTTTCAATATGTGGATCCCATTGTAGTTTTGAATCTAATGCCAAGAAATTTATTACTCTCAACTAACTCTACTACATCCCCATTCAAATTGATATGCATGTCGACCTGCCCTACATTAGGTAATGTGAATTTAACAAATTTCGTTTTGGTAGGGTTAAGAGACAAATTATTACTGTTGAACCAGAGTGCGACTTGAGAGAGAGCACTATTTACTTCGTCAGAACAATTGTTTCCTCTATCAATTTTAAAGATTAAAGATGTATCATCTGCAAATAGTACTGTCTTACATAAATTACTCGCGTAGTTAGGGAGATCGTTAATATATATTAAAAACAGCAGAGGGCCCAATATTGAACCTTGGGGCACACCCATAATAA
Organism: Chrysoteuchia culmella; assembly: GCA_910589605.1. Lineage (NCBI taxonomy): Eukaryota > Metazoa > Arthropoda > Insecta > Lepidoptera > Crambidae > Chrysoteuchia > Chrysoteuchia culmella. The sequence goes on from OU342669.1 coordinate 4,323,187, forward strand.
TGGGGGCTCCAGTAGGAGCAGTATTATTTACAATTACTTTTTGATTCCTATTGTGCAAGTATGACTGCAAAAGGCTAACAGAGACCTGTCTCCGGCACAGGAGACCTGTTTGTTTTGTCCACCTGTCCAAAGTTACTTTGATAGATTGACAATTGACGAACCTACTTTAAAAGTTTTAATTATAGGCTTCAAATTAGCGGTGGCATTGAAAAGGATATTATCTGCAACGTTGAGGATTGCTTAGTAGAAAACAATATGAAATAGGAGGTTGATACGCCCTTTTATTTTGTATTTTTTCTAAATTATATGTACTTGGTGCAATGGGCAAGCTTATATATTTGAAATCATTGTACATAATAAACCTAACATGAATGAGAATTTCATAATAATAATAACCACTTTAAATTAGAACTTACCTTTCATCGTCTTATGGAAGCTTAAAAAAAGTTAACTTTGGATAGCGATCCGTGTTTAAGCAATTAAACACAGCACAATATTTACTACCTTTTTTATGTGTATCCATTTTAAAATTTTACCGATTTTAAGCTAGTTAGCTACGGAAAGTAGGTGACGAACAAAACTCGCGCGAGCGTCACTGTCACTGCTCGGTCGTGAGTCCCTACTAGATTAGCAACATCGGAGTTGCCTCCGCGCGTAGGTACGTTTTCGAGCCTACACGGGGAGTGAAACAGATCTGATAGTGCTTAGATATAGCGGGCAATGTATTATGTCAAGTGCAGCAACACAATACATTGAAGGTGACTCGCGTATGTACTGGTGCAGGATTTTATTTTGATTTCACACATTTGCGTAGACTGTGTGATTGAATTTCCAACACCACGAATTTCAGTGTTTCTTGCGGCCGTTCTTCTTATCAGTTAAAAGATGTCCTGAATGGCTGGTAGGAAAATTGGACGATTCGAAAACACTTATCTATAAGTCTATTTGAATAAAAATCTTTGACTTTGACTTTGACTTTCATGTGTGGACTGTATTAATAGTAAGTAATTGTAATAATTTGCACAGTGAACTCGATATAAAACAACGTTCGCTTACCGAATCTAAAAGAGCGCGCGCTAAATGATAACTGTTTTTAAGGCGATACCCGAAAAAAATATGCTGAATCGAGATAGCAATGAGAAAACGACGCGTATGGGAGACCGATTTTGCAGATTAGGAAAATACACAAAATCACTTCGTATTAAAAAACTATAGCGATGTAAAAATGCTTCTGATACGGTCCTAAATATTATTGGTGTCCACTTATTAAACCAATTTCCAATAGTGTAAGTAACCCCATTTACTTATTTAAGAATAATCTTGAATTTTCGTATTTTTAGAGGTCTTTTCGAAAAGAAAAAGTGTCAACGGAAAGTCATAAAATCATGTTTTTGAAACTATACGAATCTAGATAAAGGTATGAAGAAATATATATGTTATTACCAGATTTGCAACAACTGTAACCGTGCTATAGTTTTATATCAAAAAGTCCATACTTTTCCGAGTAGCGCCTTAATATCAATCACTTCTACGATTGCAGTGGATAACAAAATTGCTTGTGTGTGCGATAGATGACTGTCTGGTTTTAAGTGTGCGTGATAAGGCGACCAAGGCGGGGAGCCCCCGGCGCGTCGCCGGCGACAGTGATTCACCTTGAACAAGCTAGCTTGACAAAGTTATCTGTCGATGATTAGATAACTTACTCTAATACCCTAATTAAGACTATTTATAAGGACGAGGATAAATTAGAATGAAAAGAAGGTAATTTATTAAAAAAACATTGATTAAAACAATTATCAGATATTAGTGTTACACAAATGACTATGATTACTTAGACTAATTACTATGGCTAAAGTATTTATATAATTACGCATTTCTATTACTATTAAGTATTCACATTGTGAAAACAAACAGATGCCATTAGAATGACTAAAATTATCTAATAAAGTTTAAATTCTGAAATAAAAAGAAAAATTAGATGTGCAAAAATGTTTCCATAAAATTTTGCAGTTCTTAATACTAAAGGGACACATCTATCATTTAACACCAAATCCAGCCAGGATACATGCGGGTACATGTAACTTTTCCTCTAATTTACATAGAAATAACCAAAATAAATGTATATGTCGAGCAAATAGCATCTGTTTATTGAGAAATGCTTAATCTTCTTGTGAACATGATATATTAATATATGATAGTAGGTAATTACATTAAAGATTAGAATCCATAGCACGGCACAAACACAATAATTAACATATTATTAAATACTCTCCTATCAGGGATCCAGAAATGATAATCTTGACTATGAATTATTGGTATATTGTGACATAAACTGAATTGTATCTTGTCTCTTAAAATTAATGACCATTTTTTGCTTTTTCGTGAGTGACATACCACGTCTCTCCTCTTTTTTTTGTGACTAGGTCACGGACTTGGCCGGCTACACAGTGCCGATGAATTGACGATCCAAGTACTGTTTTGAGGCGTTTCTAAAATATTAATTTTATCAATTTGACATTTTACAATAATATTTTAAACTAAATTATAGTTTGTGAATTTTGAGATCGCTAACAATATAATAAACTATCTTTGTAGTAGCCAGAACACTAATAATTTCATTATATTTCCGTAAATCCTTATGTACTCATCTTAATTACTATTAGTTAAACAGGAGGCGGGGGAAAATATTTTGGAATTGACATCATGAGAGTATCCATAATAGGTTATTTGACAGGTTTTAAAAATCCATTTTATATTATGTAGTAGAGTTTAAGGAACCCATTAAAGATAGTTTTTATAAATTCTGGTACATATTTGCTGAAAAATATCAAATAAAAAATTCAATATTTAAATAGCGCCCCAAAACGCTTTGACAATATGGCGCTGCAATGGGGTCGGTGACGTCACTTGCCTGTATGAAGCGTGGAAATCCGCTGCTCTGCTCGCCGACTCCGTCCGTTAGGTGTGTGTCATACACACTTACCTAATAAAAACAATTGATTTAATAAACTAATATACGATGAATAAGTATATCTATTACGTTGACTCAGTTTTATTAAAATCGAAGTAAAAGAAATTACTAGTAATTAATACTTAAGTAATAATAAAAAAGAAAAAAATACACATGTAAACGGAGAAATAACAAAATCAGAAAAATAAGGTTTTTTATGATTTTTGAATTTTTGCATTTTTTAATGCTATTTTTATACGTATGATAAATTTTAAATAGAAAAATATTGGAATACATTTGGAAATCAAAAATTGGAAATTGGATTCCAAAGGTCGTGGGTTCGATTCCCATCTGAGAATTCACTTGTGGCCGAGTAAATTTTTTCCAATATTTTTCTATTTAAAATGTATCATAACAACGTTTCTGTCATACTTATGAATAGTTTACTTTACTTACTTATTAAAATTCTACCAAGAATATTGCTCCAATTTCAGAACCTAAATACTGTTTCTGTCGATTCTAAAAAGTATTTTATTTTTAATACTTATTATAAGCCAACATTCTTATCTGAATACGGCCCTGCATATGCACGCTCCGCCTATTAAAGACAACAAAACTTGGTGACGTTCCTTCAAAACATCTCGTTTGGACGCCATTTTGACGATCGTGCGCGAAAGAGATAGCGCTACGCACCGCCATCGTAACGGTTGTATGTGAGTGAATGAGACAACTATGCAAAGTTAATTTAGTTTTAATGTGAAACGAACGTGCGTAGATACTAGGTTTGTGTGTGTTTAAGATTGTCAGTGTAGGAATGGGTGCGTTTGGTTCGTGATTGTTCCTTATATTACTTTGCGTTTTAGAAATTAAATAAATAAACTTATTTTTTTACTGGGTAGGTATTAATTAAACGTTTTAAAATTATTTATTTTGAATTTATTTATTTTGTAACGATGCCATTTCGTTCTAGCCTTATAGATGGATGAAACCTCTATAATGGCTAGAAACTCCGTAGTCTCACTCTATGGTAATCAAATTGTATTTTTATCTGTTCTGTCTAAATTCAAATTTTCTCCGTTCCACGTTTCCTTTTCGGCTCATTTTGACGTAATCTTCCAGAAACCAGCTACCTAAACGGTACTGTTTTAAAGTTTAGTAAATAATTTATATTTCTCTAAATACTTCAGGAACCCGATACACGGGGTAAGCACACCTACTTTTTTACTCGTTATTTAGATTCAGTATTTATAATTTTCTATATCTTTGTATTTTATATTGTTTCAGTTCCTTATTTCCATAAATAAAAAGTCAAGTCTCCTGGAACGATTCTTTTATTTTCGTTTCTTTATTTATTAAACGAGTGCGGCGGTTCCGACGTTCCGGCGACTCTAGTGCTGCCGGACTAGTAGCCCCGTCACACTGGCTCTCCGGCGAAACAAGAACCACTACCACTTCTCTGCAACTCGGACGGAGTGAGGACTACCATTTCTTTTATTTATTTCCTGCAAAATTAATGTTTTTTTATTTGTGTGTGTTTTTCTATACTAAGTCTTTTAAATTCTAAAATATTACCCGGCACAATTTGCCTGTTTCGACCCCAAAACCTTTCGGCCCAGTTAACATTTTTACTTGCGTTTACTTTTAATTATTGTATTGTTTTCAACCATTCTCATTTCAACACACTATACACTATCCAAATATTTACTTATTTATAACAAATATCTACACTACATACACTTTACACACACCAAACAGACAGATACACGATCGACGCTACTATGGCTGGTTACAAATGTAATCGGTTCCCGATGTCATAGTAGCGGAGGCATTTCAAACACACACTTATTACTTACACACCCTTGGCTTTGGAGAGTATCTTTTGCCAAGATCCACTACACAATTTTCTCATATTTATCATCAAATTGTTATTTAATTCTTTTATTGGTTTATTATAAGTCGTAATATTTATTTGCACGTTTTATGTCAATTGACATTGTCGGACGTTGTCATATTACTTTATTTTGAAATCGATCATTTTTTCGATTTTACGAAACACGGAAAAGGTTTTATACCTTATTTTTATAACAGTGATTAAATACTTTTTAATTACATTTTCCCTACTACAATACCAAATATAAATATGGATATTTCACAATTAAATAAACCTGAAATTGTTTACGAACTTAAATTACGTAATGCGGATTTTCAACCGACTCAAACTGCCATAGAATTACGTGAACTTTTGACTACTATTTTATCGGAACCGAATTTATACCCACCATCTTCATCAAGCCCGTATACTTTTATTTTAGATACGGAGGAAGTAACAAAATGTTTAGATATAATTGATGTAACCATATCTTCCTATCCTAATAGGAAAGCGAAAATATTACCTTATATTACCCACGTTCGTAATAGATTGTCTATAATAGAAATTGACACCGAAAATTCACCCCAGGACATTCAAGTTTATAAATCTCTTTGGAGTCGACTTAAAACACTTGAACAACATTTCCGATCTCTCGAACCATCTCCATCAACAACTACCTATCATTCAACTGAATCTTTTCAAGAAAATGTTATTCCTAATTCATTTTTTGATACTTTAACACAAACTTTATCAAATATTGCAAATACTCGACCAAACACTGAGATTAAAAAATTCTCCTTCTCTGGCGAAGGTTGTCCTAGACAGTTTATCCTAAAAGTGGAAGAATTTGCTACTGCAAGGAATATTAGCCCTAGTACCTTATTTGCCCACATTTACGATATACTTTCGGGAATAGCTTTAGATTGGTTTAGAGCCAACAAAGATTTTATAAGGGATTGGGAAACTTTTAAAACCTCCTTCTATAAATATTTTGAGATTACGGATTATGATTACAAGCTCAAAAAATTTATAGATTCACGTAAACAGAAACATAACGAAAGAGTTATTATTTATTTTGCCACAATGGAATCTTTATTCCATAAACTTCATGAACCATTGACAGAAAAACAGAAAATTGAAATTTTAAGACGGAATTTGAGACCAGAGTTCGGTCACAGATTAGTACCTAATGATTTATCTTCAGTAAATACATTACTTGAATCTTGTAAATGGTTTGAAAACTGTTTAGAAGTTTCAAATTCAAACTCTAATGATTTTTCCAATATTTTACCTACCTCATCGAAACAAAAATTGTTTCCAATGTCCCACAGCTTTGATAATAGTACGCATTCACGTACCTACACGCCATCAACACCTATTCATGCAGTTTCTACTACTCAACAACGGAAAATATTTTCTTGTCCTCGTTGCCGAACAGATGACCACAACTTGATAGATTGCACTAGTAACAATAAAGTTTGTTTTCGATGCGGGAAACAAAACGTTATTTTTACTAATTGTCCGAAATGTAATATTTCTCCAAAAAACTAATAAGTGAGAATCGTAGTAAGTCGAATTTCGACAAGTCAGATTGGGACAACTGGCTAAATACTATTAAAATATTTTTTAAATCTTATAAAATTACTACGCTTCTCTTTACAAATACGACTGATACCGAACGTCCCTACATTAATATTAACGTCAACGGTTTATCATTATCCGGTTTATTGGATAGTGGTAGTGCAATCACTATTTTAGGCAATAACTCACATAAATTATTGCTTGAACATGGTTTTGACATTAAACACAATAACATCATACACGGTACGGTTGCAAATGGTCAACCCATACGTTCCATTGGATATATTAACTTACCTACTATATATAATAATCAGTTCTTTAATATTACAGCGCACATTATACCTAGCATTTCTGAATCATTTATACTTGGCATTGATTTTTGGAAAGCTTTTAACTTAGCTCCCCAGATTCTTTCCAAAATTACTGTCCATAAATCTTCAAACGCTCCAACTTTCTTAATCAATACTACTGATAATAAATTGAGTAATTATAACAATCTTTCTGAAACTCAGCGTGCTATAGCTGATACTATCATTCATAATTTTAAGAACATTTCTACTGAAACTTTACCACTTGGTAAGACACATTTAGCTGAACATCACATTGACACCGGTGACCATCCTCCTTTACGTCAACGATGCTATCGTTTATCACCTGAGAAACAAAAAGCTCTTCGCGAAGAAGTAGACAAAATGCTAGAACTAGATGTGATTGAACCTTGTGAAAGCCCTTGGCTTAACCCTGTTATTATTACCCCTAAAAAAGATGGTACTTGGCGTTTCTGTGTAGACAGTCGTAAGCTAAACGATGTTACCAGGAAAGACGCATATAAATTACCTTTTATTGCCGACATTTTAGATAATCTTAAAGATGCTAAATACCTGTCATCTATTGACATTGCAAAAGCTTTTTGGGAGATTCCCCTTCGTGTTGAAGACCGTCCCAAGACTTCGTTTCACGTCCCTAGTCGCGGAACATATCAATTTAAGGTTATGCCTTTTGGTCTCACTAATGCACCCGCAACTCAACAAAGGTTTATTGATAATCTCCTTTATAACGTTGACAGCTCCGTATTCTGTTATTTAGATGACATAATTATTGTCAGCAAAACATTTGACGATCATATTACCCTACTAAATAAAGTTTACAATAAATTAAAATCGGCTAACATCACTATCAACTTTCCGAAGTGCGCCTTCTTTCGAAGCGAACTTAAATACTTAGGCTATATAATTAACGAAAAAGGCTTACATACCGACCCTGACAAAATCAAGGCTATTCTAGAAATACAATCGCCTAAATCTGCTAAAGAAGTCAAAAAATTTCTTGGTACAGCGAGCTGGTACCGTCGTTTTATACCAAATCTCAGCACTTTGGCAGCTCCTCTCACAAAATTAACTTCAACCAGCAAAAAAGCACCTCCTTTTAAATGGACTTCTGCAGCAAATGATGCATTCAATTTAATAAAACAAGCTTTAGTTTCTACTCCAATTTTAACTTGTCCTGACTTTACGAAACCATTTGCTGTTCACTGTGATGCGTCAGCATACGGGTTGGGAGCAATGCTTACACAGGAATTTGAGGGCATAGAAAAACCTATTGCTTACATGAGTAAATCCCTTACTCAACCTCAAAGGAATTACTCGATTACCGAACGGGAATTATTAAGTGTCATAACTGCTCTAGAACATTGGCGTTGTTATTTAGACAACGGCCAGAAATTTACTATTTATACAGACCATTCTGCCCTCCAATGGTTCTTACATCTCGATAATCCCACAGGTCGACTAGCCAGATGGAGTATTCGTTTATCTATGTTCAATTTTGATATGAAACATAAAAAAGGTAAAGAACATTTAGTACCAGATACCCTATCCCGTATTAAATCCATTAACGCTATTAATATTAATATGTCTAATTCCAATGATGATTGGTATAATACAATTTTATCTAAATGTAAATCGAATCCATCTGCAACTCCTGATTATTCTATTAAAAACAATAATTTATATAAGTATACACGATCTAACACTCCATATCATTCTGAGTTTTCTTGGAAATTAGTTGTTCCTTTGGAACTACGTGATTCCATTATTGCCGAAAACCATTGTACACCTACAACGGCTCATTTCGGTGCTTTTAAAACATATCACCGCATCAAAAATAGCTACTTTTGGCCTGGCATGTATAAAGACATCGCAACATATATATCCAAATGTGAAACTTGTCTTGCCTACAAACATCAAAATCAACATACAATTGGTTTGATGGGTAAACCAAAACATTGTTCACGTCCTTTTCAATGTTTATCAATTGATTTAATTGGACCATTACCATTATCTCGCAAACTTAACAGATTTATCCTAGTAGCAACTTGTTGTTTTTCTAAATATTGTCTATTGTATCCTGTTAAACGTGCTACATCTTCAGTCATAAAGCATATTCTGGAAAATCTGGTTTTTATGACATATGGTATTCCTGAAACAATTATTTTGGACAATGGCCCACAAATGATAAGCAATGAACTCACAGACTTATTTAAATTCTACAATATACCTAAAGTACACTACACTCCACGCTATTGCCCACAGGTGAATACTGTAGAACGCTACAATAAAACCATAATTACGGCAATCGCTTCATTTGTTGATAACGATCATAGAACATGGGATATTCATCTTAATAAAATTCAGTTTGCAATTAATTCTGCTGTAAACGAAACAACTCAATTCACTCCATCGTATCTAGTTTTCGGTCGTGAACTTGTCACATGCGGTTCCATTTACAAAACCGACACAACAGAAGATTCCATTTTAGCTCCGAAAGATAAATATTCTGAGAACATTGGTTTACTTAGCCCAATATTTTCAGAGGTTCAAGTTCGTCTCTATAAATGTCACCAAACTAATGCTCATTATTATAATAAGCAACACCAGCAATTAGAATTTAACGAAGGTGATATTATCTGGAAACGAAATTACCCTATTAGTTCAGCTGATAAATATTTTTCGGCAAAATTAGCACCCAAATTTATTAAATGTAAGATTTCAAACAAAGTTTCACCGCTTATTTACGATTTATCGGACATGTCCAATAAACCATTAGGTCGTTGGCATGTCAAAGACATAAAACCATTTCCGAAATTAAGGTAATTTATTTATCTCCTTACACATTAGTTTAGCATATTTTCTTTATTTTACTTATTAATTTATTTATTATTACATATTTTCATTATTATTACATACCTACTTTAAGCGTGATGCATGTCACATAATCTTATGATTTGTATAATTGTTCTGTTTTTATATACACCTCCATCCTTTTGGCTAACCATCAACTACTTTATTAATGCATAATTCTGTACATATAAGATGATTACATTCTATTTTTAACTTAATTTGTCGTATTTACGACTATCGTAATAAGTTGCATACTTACCAACTTACTTATTATCTTATAGTATTACCTTATTATTCTAGGTACTTACTTTTATTCTCTAACGAGATTTAACATTATTTTCCTGACCATTTATTATGGTTAGTAAACTTGTAAATTTTAAGACACTATACATAAACACTTGTACATGACATTCATCACACACATATACACTGAACATGATCACCAAAAGCCAGCGGGTGGTGACTGGCATATTTAAAAAAGCCTGCACTATCTGGGTTGGTTTCATGAGAAATATCTTCTTTTATATAAGATTTCTCTACTTGTCTGTGGCCTTAATTCAAAATTTGTTGAATTAAGACTTTGATAGATATGACGGATGTTAGTATTTATATGGAACCGGAACCAACCTAGTGTAAATTTCTCACTGTAAAAACCATTTACATACTCAAAATTCTATCATGCACATCCATTAAATTAGTTAATATTTTATTACCTATATTGTATTTTTTATAAAAGAGACTTGTTTTTTTACTACCTATTTATTTATACTTATGGTAAATTTTAAATAGAAAAATATTGGAAAAAATTAACTCGGCCACAAGTGAAGTCTCGGTAGCTCAGCGGTTAGAGCATTGGACCGGATTTCCAAAGGTCGCTGGTTCGATTCCAGCATGAGAATTCACTTGTGGCCGAGTTAATTTTTTCCAATATTTTTCTATTTAAAATTTACCATAAGTATAAAAATAGCATTGAAAAATGCAAAAATTACAAAATCATAACCTATTTATTTTCCAAATTAAGTTAAGTGCAGAAACGACATCGTTGACATTGCCATATTGTTTCTTTTACAAAAAAATCCTTAAAGATTTTTTTGCGCCGGCCGCCCCGGTATTGTAACGATGCCATTTCGTTCTAGCCTTATAGATGGATGAAACCTCTATAATGGCTAGAAACTCCGTAGTCTCACTCTATGGTAATCAAATTGTATTTTTATCTGTTCTGTCTAAATTCAAATTTTCTCCGTTCCACGTTTCCTTTTCGGCTCATTTTGACGTAATCTTCCAGAAACCAGCTACCTAAACGGTACTGTTTTAAAGTTTAGTAAATAATTTATATTTCTCTAAATACTTCAGGAACCCGATACACGGGGTAAGCACACCTACTTTTTTACTCGTTATTTAGATTCAGTATTTATAATTTTCTATATCTTTGTATTTTATATTGTTTCAGTTCCTTATTTCCATAAATAAAAAGTCAAGTCTCCTGGAACGATTCTTTTATTTTCGTTTCTTTATTTATTAAACGAGTGCGGCGGTTCCGACGTTCCGGCGACTCTAGTGCTGCCGGACTAGTAGCCCCGTCACAATTTATTTATTTAATTACACGTATACAATTAGCATTACAGGATATTTTCCCTACGGTAAAGTAGCATCACAACAGACTATTTTTTTGATTTTTATAACATACTAGCTGTGCCCCGGGGCTTCGCTCCCATGGAATTTCGGGATAAAAAATAGATAGTAGCCGATTTTCAGACCTACTCAATACGCTCACAAAATTGCATGAGAATCGGTCAAGCCGTTTCGGAGGAGTATGGGAACGAAAACTGTGACACGAGAATTTTATATATTAGATAGATAGAGATAATGTATAAAGCCGATCTTGTGAATTCACTCATAGTGCACGAGAAAATGTCGATAATTTCTGCAAGCAGATTCAGTGTACGAAATGCGACTTGTTCAATAAGTGCCAGACGGCACCCAGTGGCGTAGTTAGGCGTGGGCGAAGCGGCCCCTTTATGTGCGAGGGATAATTTCCTATCCCCAAAGTTAAAGATCTAAAGTTAAAGAAGAAGTTAAAGAAGAAGAAGAAAGAAAGTTAAAGAAGAAAGAAGTTAAAGTCAAAGATCTAAGTTAAAGATAATAAAAAAATATTTGAGGAATAGTATGAAGCAGGACCGATTGTCTGCTTTAGGAATATTATCAATTGAAGCAGAGTTAGCTTCAAAAATCGACTACAAATCTTTACCTAAGCAAAGCAAAGAGCCGAAAGGCATTCTTTTTGTGAAGATCATCCCTAATTGTCTAATTTCAAAATCTATTACAATCCCTTTCAAAAGTATTGTGATTGTGATAGAGATTTATGGAACTGTGTAAATTATAGTCGCAATCCCTTTCGGACCGAAGATGTTTTAAATGACACTTCATTTGACACTTCTCCATACATTTGAAAGATATTTTAGAGTCACTTTGCTTAGACAGTTCAATTTCGTTCATTCAATACCTTTCAGAACGCGTCCCGATCACAATCCCTATCAAATGTCAAATAGTGACAGCTTGAAGTATGTAAATATCTTTCAAATGAGGAATTGAAAGGGATTGAGATAGATTTTAAAATAAGACAATTAGCCCCTCGATCATACAAGTTAGAAATAAACCCTTTTTTTATTATGACTTTCAATGTGTTCTGTTAAATTATATTTCATTTTCGTTATCACTAAAATATGGTAGGGTCACTAATATGTAGGTACTGAAAGGAAAGGGCCTCGCTGATGCGCCTCCGCCCACGTTCAGATTAATCCACGCTACGCCCTGACGGCACCACTAACAACCTATCCTTACAAATATAGACCAAATGGAATCGTGCAGACCTCACTTTATTGAGCATAAAATATTGTCATTAGTATCCATCTTCATTATTGAATCCTGTAAATTTATAAGAAAACATCCAGAACTTTACTCACCCATTAAAATAAATAAAAGAAATAATAGATATTTAAATAAACTAAGAGTACCCTTTACAAAATTACAATTAGTTTCTTCAAGCCCTCACTTCTTGACAATCAAAATCTATAACCATATACCTAATTATATAAAAAACATAGAAAACAATGAACAATTCATAAAACTATTAAAAACTGTGGACGTCCACTGCTGGACATAGGCCTCTCCTAGCTCACGCCTATTGTGGCGTTCATAGGAGGCTATTAGCCCACTGCTACCACGCTGGCCAGACGGGTTGGTAGAGGGTTTGTTTCAAGTTTTCCTTCTCTCGCACAGGTGCTCAATGCGTCGAGCCTCTTAGTCGACTCTTACGACATCCCAGGCATGTAAAGGAGTGGTGACACTTGTATTCTTAAGCCGTCACCACACGGTCATTCGATTCAGTACACCTTAATTAGGGCTGTACGGTTTTATTAAATTAGGTCAAATGATACGTATATAAAATGATAGTTATGTAAAGAAAACATTATATGAAATGAAACTTATGGGATATAAACGTTAGAGTAATTGAAAATACGGAAAAAAATAATTATAAGAAATAAACAATAGGTTAAATAAAAATTATGTCATATATTTATAGGTCAAATAAAAATTATATCAAGTGAACGTTAGTGCTATTGAAATTAGATCAACTGTTTTTATGCCAACCGAATCGCACCCGTCCGCCTGGCTAGCTACCACTATCTTATCTAGGCCTGACGCCATAACAACAATGCTTTCAGCATTGTTGTGTTCCGGCAGTTAGAGACTCGCTTCCATCTTCAGCCTTATCAATACTTAACATCAGGTATGATGAAGGCTAAGAGTCTCACCGTCGTTCATAAAATTAAAAATTTAAAAAAAAAACCCGACTAATATTGAAAATTGAAACGGGTATTAAACGCGTAGAAACGTGATAGGTATTTCACCCACCTAATTTTCCCGACGTTTCGGCCAAGTTACTTCGGCCGTGGTCACGGGCTGACACTTTAACCGATTTAAAAAAAATAAGGAGTTTATCAATTCATCGCTTATATTATTTTTATGTATGTTCACCGATTATACGGTAAGAATTCATGCCTTTGCTCCACCTGGAACCAAGAAAAACTATACCTCTAATAGTAATTTTCCACGCTGTCTTCGCTATACAATAAAGAATTTCATAATATGGATCTTTTCAAGAGCTCATTGAACACATTGAAAAAAGACCTAATAAATCAACTTATGTAATAATTTCTATATGTTTCGTTATCACTATATAAAATAGTAAAGTTATCTTCTACCACACAATATACGTTTGTTTTTCTAAGTTTTAGCAAAAAAACTGTATCAAGTATTTTATTATTAAGTATATTTTTTAAGTTTGCAAAAAATATCTGTAAATTCTAGCAAGTACCTCGTCGTCGTCGTCTCAGCCACATAACACCCACTGCTGGGTATAGGCCTCCCCCAAAGGGAGGGTTTGCCATAATCGCCACGCTTGGCAGGCGGGTTGGCGATCGCAGTATGGCCAAGTTTGTATGAGACGCTGCTGCCCGCCTCCTGAAGGCTGAGTCCCTTAGTCGCCTTTTACGACACCCACGGGATGAGAGGGGGTAGTGCTATTCTAAGCCACTACACAGCTAGCAATCAGCAAGTACCTACTTAACATTAATAGTAATGGTGGATTGGACACTCATTGTCTATAATGTAAGTTTAAATTTAATAGTAATTTGTACTACTTGTTACAACCCGATACTCGGGTTCGTCGATCGACGAAAAATTCCAAATTATGCGAAAATAATGACACTTTTTAATTGCAGTTTGTGATCATCACGTTTAACATTTTGTATATTTTATAGTTTTCGGAACAAATAGACTCGAGTACCTTTAATTTGATACCTTACTCGGCCGCGTACTACGCGCCAAAGTCCCTATCGAGTCGTCACAAATTTTGCGAACCTGAATTAAGTATATAGATGACTGTATGTGTCAAAATAAAGAGAAAAAAAGATAATTGTTTACGGTAAGAATTATCATAAAATGTACTTTTATTTAAGAAAAGGAAAATGACCTTACTGATGTGTTAAGGTCACTTCTCAATTTTTCAATTTGAAGAGTCTGAACTGAAATAAAACAGGGAGAAAACAGCCTTTGACAAATTTCTTGCCGGTTCTTATCGTTACAAGTTCCCCGCGGTAGGGTTTGTGAACCGATGGCGTAGCATTTTTAACATTCACAAGTGCCTGTAACAGCCTAGACTGAATAAATGATATGGATTTTGGTTTTGATTGTGAAATAAAGCTATTTGTCTATCTATCTATCTATCTTATGGATAGACAGTGAAATATCATAGAAAGACATTCAGAAAGTATTAAAGTAACATATAAATACCTACATAAATGAATTTCACCTTGGAGTTATTAGTAATCGCTGACAATTATATTTACAGCTCGTATTAAAATAATGCTTACCTCATCGATGCTTTTGATAGAGTTGACATATCTCTGAAGGCCTTATCTGTCGTTGTAATGTAAGTGTTATTTATAGATATTGACACAAAGGAAAGATAAAGGGTGAAATTTAATAGACTGCATAGAAAATTATACAGGCATTCAGCTCGGCACACACGGTATTTCACGCGCAAATCATCTTTTGTGTAATGTCCCGGCTACGCGCAACTCTTATTTGAAAGCATGCCTGCACAAACCGGTTTGGCAGGCAAGACGGAGCGTGTAGCCGGGACAATACCTGCGCAAACTGTTTTGTGCAGACATGCCCTCAGGTAAGGCGGAGCGTGTAGCCGGGACAATCCGCTACGTCTTACCTGCGCAAACTGTTTTGTGCAGACATGCCCTCAGGTAAGGCGGAGCGTGTAGCCGGGACAATCCGCTACGTCTTACCTGCGCAAACTGTTTTGTGCAGACATGCCCTCAGGTATGGCGGAGCGTGTAGCCGGGACAATCCACTACGTCTTACCTGCGCAAACTGTTTTGTGCAGACATGCCCTCAGGTAAGGCGGAGCGTGTAGCCGGGACAATCCGCTACGTCTTACCTGCGCAAACTGTTTTGTGCAGACATGCCCTCAGGTATGGCGGAGCGTGTAGCCGGGACAATCCACTACGTCTTACCTGCGCAAACTGTTTTGTGCAGACATGCCCTCAGGTAAGGCGGAGCGTGTAGCCGGGACAATCCGCTACGTCTTACCTGCGCAAACTGTTTTGTGCAGACATGCCCTCAGGTAAGGCGGAGCGTGTAGCCGGGACAATCCGCTACGTCTTACCTGCGCAAACTGTTTTGTGCAGACATGCCCTCAGGTAAGGCGGAGCGTGTAGCCGGGACAATCCGCTACGTCTTACCTGCGCAAACTGTTTTGTGCAGACATGCCCTCAGGTATGGCGGAGCGTGTAGCCGGGACAATCCACTACGTCTTACCTGCGCAAACTGTTTTGTGCAGACATGCCCTCAGGTAAGGCGGAGCGTGTAGCCGGGACAATCCGCTACGTCTTACCTGCGCAAACTGTTTTGTGCAGACATGCCCTCAGGTATGGCGGAGCGTGTAGCCGGGACAATCCACTACGTCTTACCTGCGCAAACTGTTTTGTGCAGACATGCCCTCAGGTAAGGCGGAGCGTGTAGCCGGGACAATCCGCTACGTCTTACCTGCGCAAACTGTTTTGTGCAGACATGCCCTCAGGTATGGCGGAGCGTGTAGCCGGGACAATCCACTACGTCTTACCTGCGCAAACTGTTTTGTGCAGACATGCCCTCAGGTAAGGCGGAGCGTGTAGCCGGGACAATCCGCTACGTCTTACCTGCGCAAACTGTTTTGTGCAGACATGCCCTCAGGTAAGGCGGAGCGTGTAGCCGGGACAATCCGCTACGTCTTACCTGCGCAAACTGTTTTGTGCAGACATGCCCTCAGGTAAGGCGGAGCGTGTAGCCGGGACAATCCGCTACGTCTTACCTGCGCAAACTGTTTTGTGCAGACATGCCCTCAGGTAAGGCGGAGCGTGTAGCCGGGACAATCCGCTACGCCTTACCTCCGCAAACTGTTTTGTGCAGACATGCCCTCAGGTAAGGCGGAGCGTGTAGCCGGGACAATCCGCTATGTCTTACCTGCGCAAACTGTTTTGTGCAGACATGCCCTCAGGTAAGGCGGAGCGTGTAGCCGGGACAATCCGCTATGTCTTACCTGCGCAAACTGTTTTGTGCAGACATGCCCTCAGGTAAGGCGGAGCGAGTAGCCGGGACAATCCGCTATGTCTTACCTGCGCAAACTGTTTTGTGCAGACATGCCCTCAGGTAAGGCGGAGCGTGTAGCCGGGACAATCCGCTACGTCTTACCTGCGCAAACTGTTTTGTGCAGACCTGCCCTCAGGTATGGCGGAGCGTGTAGCCGGGACATGTCACCAGAACTGTACCAAAATATATCTCATATCGATATTTTATTTCTAGTTTTATATGTTAATCCCAACTTTTGCTTCCGTATTTGCATAATACATGTCTGAAATGGACAACGAAGATACAGATGAAGATAATATGCATCTTGTGAAACCAAAAAGGGAAAAGAAGAAATTAGTACTAAGATGGCAGAAAATGATGCGAAAGTTATGTACAAGCCATTTATTATAAACTAGCTGTGCCCGCAACTTTTCGCGTGAACATCGTTTGCAATCTTTCCCGACTAAATTGTTGGTAAGGCGGTCATTTTAACCAACTTCAAAAAAGGAAGAGTCGCCTATATTCTTTACTTTTTGAAGAAAATACTTAACACATGATACCATTAAATTAAATACTTATCATCTTATCGTCTTTAATAGCGAAGCTTATCATTTCCTCAATATCTACGTACTTACCTATATTTTATAATAGAAATAAAAGTACTTTTTAAAATGCAAAGTATAATCTTTTTGAAGTCGTGTTTTTTTGTTGTGATGATAATTAGATAGCCGATGCCTGTAATTTAGTTTCACCAGTCATGTTTCAATGTGGCTTTTTAATACGCCTTCGAAATTAACAGAGTAGCTCAATATTGTTATTTTTAACCCCCGACGCAGCGCAAAGAGGGGTGTTATAAGTTTGAAGCCTATGTCTGTCTGTCTGACTGCACTTATATTCGTAGAGCCTAAACGAATCAATCGATTTTAATGCGGTTTTTTTAATTGAAAGCTAAATTAATCGAGATGTTTCTTAGCCACGTTTGATGAAAATCCATCTGGCCATTTATGGAGATGGTCAACTGCCCGCCGAAACGGTAAAAGATACAAAGGTAGTGCTTTGACTACAATAATGTACACCCTGGGCAAATTTAGGTGCAGCAAAAAAAAATCAAAATGGCGGCAATTATTTTTTTGTCTTTCTGTACATAAATATTCATAGTGCCTAAACGAATTAAGCGATTTCAATGGGTTTTTTTAATTTTGTGTGTAATTTAAAAAGGGATGAAATAAAATTATAATTTTAAAATTTTAAAAACCTCTCGCCACAAAAAAATATCCAAAAAAATTAAATTGCTCTCTCGGTCGGGGGACCCCCAACGTATAATATACCCTTTTAGTACTTCTCTTTTCTCTCCCCCGACCGAGAGTTATTTTTTTTTTTGGATTTTGGAAAAGTTACTTAGCCACTATAATCCGCCTAATTTCCCTTACGTAGGTTGTATACAGCTGGTAAAATATTAAACACGTACTTATAGAGAAATTGGTAACACTCGTCAACTGGTCGACTGAAAAGTTGCCCGACTGTATCTAAGTAATCATAACTGCGCCTGTCTTTACCTGAGCATCGAGTCATACCATCATAAAAAAAGAAAGAAATAAAAATCATTTATTTTGACACTGCACGACGATCGACAACATACTTATTAAAAACAGCAATGTAAAATAACATAAACGTGCACCATCAAAACTGTGCTCAGCTCAGTATACGCAACAGACGGGCCGGATTCCCAATGACGCGGGTTCGAATCCCGTCAGGGCGACATGAGACAAGTTGCTTTTTTCTAGTATATTTTCTTGTTTAATATTTATCACATAAAAATAGCATTGTAAAATGCAAAACTAAAAAGTTATAATTAGATGGCTGTTTCATCTTAATCGATAGTCAAACATTTGATAAAAAAAAACTTTCGAATGCGAGAATATTTCTCTCATTGGTGAAACGATGGTGGCCAACACCGTTAAAAGGTGAATATACTAGAGAAATTCGACATATCCTCATAGGTCTCTGTAGCATAATTGGTTGGTGCATTGGGCCGGATTCCCAAGTTTGCGGGTTCGAATCCCTTCAGGGCGACATGAGACAAGTTGCTTTTTTCTAGTCTATTTGCTTGTTTAATATTTTGTTTAATTGACAAATATTTTGACAGTTTTTTATATAAAAAATGACAAATCATATGCCACATAAGCAACTTATCATTAGTTGGTGAAACCGCCCCTAATGTAATACCTACGTTTTGATCCGTTTTTAGCCATTTTAAAGTGCTGAGGCATCTTCTTAGTAAGAACAAAAAGGTCATGACGGCCATGTCAAAAACCATTTACAAAAAATATGTCAGAGTTGGTGCCAGTAAGCTAATAAGGTACCTAAGTAGTTAAAGTTAAGGTCAATCATTATTAAGTTCATACTAGGGCGGTTACAACCCGATACTCGGGTTCGTCGATCGACGAAAAATTCCAAATTATGCGAAAATCTTTAATTGCAGTTTGTGATCATCACGTTTAACATTTTGTATATTTTATAGTTTTCGGAACAAATAGACTCGAGTACCTTTAATTTGATACCTTACTCGGCCGCGTACTACGCGCCAAAGTCCCTATCGAGACGTCACAAATTTTGCGAACCTGAATTAAGTATATAGATAGCAACGAAATCGACTGCGTTTTCAAGATTTTCTGAAAACTACTGTAGGTACGGTATGAAGAGGCGCAGTGGTTCGCACGCTCGGCCTACGATTTAGTGTCGCAATGGTCGGTCACGGGATAGGTGACCAATAATACTATATCTTCCGTGCCTCGGAAGGCACGTTAAACCGTTGGTCGCGGCTGTGTTTGCGGTCATGAAAACCCACCAATCCGCTTTGGGCCCGCGTGGCGGATCATGTTATGGCCCATTATCCTTATCTTATTATGATTAATCCTTCCATAAGGAAGACCAGTGCCTCGGCACTGCGGACGTTAAAAACTTTTTATAAAAATTGAAAACCGACTTCAAAACTAAACAGTAAAAATAAGCCTTTTGAAGTCGGTGCCATCCAAGGCAAGAAAAATAAAAAAGCGGAACTGCAATATAGAATGCCTTCGCTGTTTTTTATTTCACATTTTTAAAAGGTGCCGAACCTACACTAATAATTTTATGTCAACTGCTTATCATCTTTTACAAAATGCATTTCTCGGTGCAGGGACGTTAATTATTGAGGAGTTCTTCTGGTACTTCATCACATGCATTGAGCATAAATTGCTTATGAAAACCACATTAAAGTCATCGTATCGCTTTCGTGAAATGCTAAGTATTTAATAGTTCCGATGACCATATGTGGTCTTCATCATCATTCCACTCCACTAAATAATGCTTAAAGTTTTTGGTTTCGGTAAACTGAACTTTAATCACATACATTTGTTTACTTTTGCACTGACTGTAGATTTTACAGTTAAGCACTATTGAAAAGCCATTTATCTCGTCGATTATTAAACCTACAGATACAGGATTTTACCACATTGTAAATATACGAAGTTTTTTTTTATTAAGGCTTCTTCCGTTTTTCACAGAAATTCCGCCAACGTCCCGTAGTGTATACGAAAATTATTACTGATATGTTAAGGTCACTTTTCAATTTGACGACTCTGTATGAAATAAAACAGGGAGAAAAAAACAGCTATTGACGAGTTTCTTGCCGGTTCTTCTCGTTACAAGGTCTCCCGCCGTAGGGTTTGTGAACCGATGGCGTAGCTTCTTTGACGTTCATAAGTACTTGTAACAGCCTAGACTGAATAAATGATATTGACTTTGACTTCGACTTTGACTAATGTTAGTATATTTAAGTCAAAACTGCCAAAATTTCAGATTGGCTAGTTTACTACTGATCCGACGACATATCCTATATTGTTACAAGTGCTGGGACAAACTCCATACTAAACTGCCCATCTCCTTTAAATATATATTTTTAACCGACTTCAAAAAAAGGAGGAGGTTCTCAAGTCGACGGTATTTTTATTTTTATTTTTTTTTATGTATGTTCTACCATAACTTCGCCAATTGTTAACAGATTTTTATAATTCTTTTTTTATCAGAAAGAAAATGGTTTATGTGTGGTCCCATATAATTTTTACGGAGATCTGGCTAGTAGTTTTTTCATAATCCTGAAAAATATCAATCACCTTTTAGCAAGTAGTTGTTTACCTAGATGACATCATTGTTGTGTATGGGCTGATTTTTAGTGTAAGTAACGGCACATGATGTAACTAAGAAATCTGAAATAAAAACATTTTATAAAAAATAAAAAAAAATTGTCGGTCATGATCATGAATAACGTTTGACCTTGTATTACGAAAACCACATCGAAAATGAACGACATGGGTAAAGGGCAATCTCAAGCACAAAGTACGAGTATAAAAACTGGCCTGCTGTTGACTACGTAAAACTACCACTTGTATTCGCGACACATTGATAAACTCCTCCTTTTATTGAAGTCGCTTAAAAATTTATAAAAGAACTAAAACTTTTAGATATAACGACAAAATATACATACAACGCCATTAATTTTTTTTATTTTAAATTAGAACTTATCAAAGTTGCCTTATTGTTTTTGTGAGCCTGAATGATATCAGCTTAATTGGATGGAAATGGAATACTGGAAAATTATTGCTATACCAAGAAAAGATAAAACTTTTGGATAAGATAACTATAATTTCTGAACAATGTTTTGGCTTAATTTCATACAAAATTAGTTACACTTGATTGCACACATAAAAGTCTATTGCTACCTAAGTCAGAGTTAGATTGGTTTGATTTTGAATATTGAAGAGGTACTATAGCCTTGAATCTCAAATAACATTATAAAAGCTTTGTATTTGCTAAAAAATATCCATAAAAACATCACTTTGACTGCTATTATCTATTATCAGTGATAGTGACTTGCAACATCAAATTTTCATTGAATTATGACATTCAAGTGATTAAGCCTTAAATCTCCCAAAATTAATCAATAAAGCTTTATCATTGTGCTAGAATTTGAAATTACAAACACTACCAACTCTAGTTTCACTGCAAAAACAAAAACAAGTAGTAATACTTACAACATTATAACATTTCAATAATTTGAGAAATTCGGGAGTGAAGTCTCTCAAAATTTATCAAATTTTTCCTTAATTAATATTAGTTCCAATCAAGAACCCCATGGGGTCACTGCAAATTTTTTAGAAACTAGGCAAATTACAATACTTAATCTTATATTTTACGTTAATCATTAAATTTGTGTTCCTACACAATCCTTTAATTACTTACAAGTACATTTCAACTTTACTATTTTTTAAACATAAGTAAAATAAATTATTAAACTTTATACAATAAATGAAACATGACAATAACAGAAAGAAGTAACAAATAATAAAGAAGTCTGCCTTCTGTATACTTTTTTTTTATACACTATTAGACTTTTAGCCTTCATCATACCTGATGTTAAGTATTGTGATATGGCGTCTGACTTAGATAAGATGGTGGTAGCTAGCCAGGCGGACTCACAACAAGTCCTACCACTAACCAAACCGAATACAATATGTACCCTCCGCTGGGAATCGAACCCGGCTCCCCTGGGTCTAATAATAGTGTAACGATGCCATTTCGTTCTAGCCTTATGGATGGATGAAACCTCTATAATGGCTGGAAACTCCGTAGTTTCACTCTATGGTAATCAAATTATATTTTTATCTGTTCTGTCTAAATTCAAATTTTCTCCGTACAACGATTCCTGTTCAGCTCATTTTGACGTAATCTTACAGAAATAGGAAGTGCCTTAGTACCTCAGCATAAAAAAATACAGGCTGCTGTATTAGACGTGTCAACTAAAAATTATCACAATGGAATTTTTTACTTGTATTTGGCTTACCTCATTTTCAAAACTAAGATGAAAATTTCAGGAATCAAGAGTGGAAAAATTTATTGTCCTGAAATTTTCTCTTGTCATCCTTCAGATACCGAGATCAATACTATAATTAACTTAAATGTAAAAACGTTTGAGATGGGCACACCGCGATCTTCCCATGGGAAATGGACAGTTCCTTATACTATAAATTACACTAAAGGCGCGCCACCGGACTAAGATTCTGTCATTAGTGTATCTTTATTGATAAAATCCAAGGATTTTCACGTTAATTCTATTATTTGTGTTAGTGAATAACTAAATAAACGTAACTTCAAAATGTCTGACGAGAAAAAGGGAGAAAGCGAACACATCAACTTGAAGGTATTAGGTCAGGATAACGCTATTGTCCAGTTCAAAATAAAGAAACACACACCTCTGAGGAAATTGATGAACGCGTACTGGGATAGAGCGGGCCTATCAATGCAAGTAGTACGATTCAGATTCGACGGGCAGCCTATCAATGAAAATGACACTCCCACATCACTGGAAATGGAAGAAGGTGACACAATAGAAGTGTACCAGCAGCAGACCGGTCTTACAGAAGCCAGCAGGCTAGACGCTACATTACCAACTACTAACATTTTTAATTCTAAAGTTGTGTAAATAATTTATTCTTTATATACATCAGGAACCCGATACACGGGTTCCTTAGTTTGGGATACTGCTGGGCAGGAAAAGTTTGGTGGCCTCAGAGATGGTTATTATATCCAAGGTCAATATGCTATCATTATGTTTGATGTAACATCCCGAGTCATCTACAAAAATGTACCCGACTGGCACAGAGATTTAGAAAGAGTTTGTGAAGGCATTCCAATTGTTCTTTGTAGCAACAAAGTAGACATCAAGGACAAGTTCGTGCTGGTTGGCGACGGTGGCACTGGGAAACCAACATTCGTCAAGCGACACGACTGGAGAGTTCCAGAAAAGATATGTCGCCGCATTAGGAGTTGAGGTTCATCCCCTTGTTTTCCACACAAACAGAGGTCCAATAAGGTTCAACGTTTGGGATACTGCTGGACCGAAAAAATTTGGTGGCCTCAGAGATGGTTATTATATCCAAGGTCAATGGCTATCATCATGTTTGATGTAACATCCCGAGTCACCTACAAAAATGTACCCAACTGGCAAAGAGATTTAGTGAGAGTTTGTAAAGGCATTCCAATTGTTCTTTGTGGCTACAAAGTAGACATCAAGGACAAGGGCGTGCTGGTTGGCGACGATGGCACTGGGAAAACAACATTCATCAAGGGACATTTGACTGGAGAGTTCCAGAAAAGATATGTCGCTGCATTAGGAGTTGAGGTTCATCCCCTAGTTTTCCACACAAACAGAGGTCCAATAAGGTTCAACGTTTGGGATACTGCTGGTCAGGAAAAGTTTGGTGGCCTCAGAGATGGTTATTATATCCAAGGTATAAGCCATTGTATCATCATCTTTGATGTAACATCCCGAGTCACCTACAAAAATGTACCCAACTGGCACAGAGATTTAGTGAGAGTTTGTGAAGGCATTCCAAATGTTCTTTGTGGCAACAAAGTAGACATCAAGGACAAGTGCGTGCTGGCTGGCGACGGTGGCACTTGACTGGAGAGTTGCAGAAAAGATATATCGCCGCATTAGGAGTTGAGGTTCATCCCCTAGTTTTCCACACAAACAGAGGTCCAATTAGGATTAACGTTTGGGATACTGCTGGTCAGGAAAAGTTTGGTGGCCTCAGAGATGGTTATTATATCCAAGGTCAATGGCTATCATCATGTTTGATGTAAGATCCCGAGTCACCTACAAAAATGTACCCAACTGGCACAGAGATTTAGTGAGAGTTTGTGAAGGCATTCCAATTGTTCTTTGTGGCAACAAAGTAGACATCAAGGACAGAAAAGTTTTAACAGTGTACCTAATTTCTTATGATTATGTGTTACTTTCCTTACAACTTTGGTTTATATCGAGTCAGTCACTAATAAAAATCTATTTACTTGTCACCGAACAGTGTTTTGTCTCATTTATCCGTTGTTGTCCTAGCCTAAAAAGGTAAGTGATAGAATAAGTACATATTACTATTTTAATACAAAATTCTAACATTATATTTGGCAATAGGTACTAGGAACTTGGGTAAGTTGGTTAGGGAACGTGGAAGCTTTGACAATACTAGGAAATATTCAGAATATGAGTTAGCAAGCAAGCAAAAATTAAGCCAACCAGAGTTAGTAAAAACGAACGTCACTAACGCAACCCGTAAGTTTGCAAAAAACCTTATCTTTTTTCAGTAAGATTGAGAAATTTCGATACCTGTGTCATTTTGATTTGTTTTCACCAAGGTGGTTTAAGAAAATTGAGATTAAACTCAATGCACAGAAAAGTCGTTACCGTTCACAATGGCGTCCCAAATATTTGATTCCTAAAAACTTGGCATTTTCTAGGTTAACCGTTAGGTTGGCTGCTGTAAGTTCTCGTATACTTTATGTAGCAGCTCTAAATGCTTGATAAAAGACCGGGAAATTAAAAGGATATCGTCCATATAGCAAAACATCTGGTTCACGAACTCGGGGCCAAACAGGCGATCCATAAGTCTCTGCTGAGTAGCCGGAGCCGAAGTTAAAGCACATAACTTTAAAATGGTAGAGGCCTAGGACTTGTTGTGAGTCCGCCTGGCTAGCTACCACCATCTTATCTAAGCCTGACGCGATCATCCATCCATCATCCATCATCAGCCTGTGGACGTCCACTGCTGCACATAGGCCTCTCCTAGCTCACGCCTCTTGTGGCGTTCATAGGAGGCTATTAGCCTACTGCTACCACGCTGGCCAGACGGGATGGTAGAGGGTTTGTTTCAAGTTTTCCTTCTCTCGCACAGGTTGTCAATGCGTCGAGCCTCTTAGTCGACTCTTACGACATCCCAGGCATGTAAGGGAGTGGTGACACTTGTATTCTTAGGCGGTCACCACACGGCACGACGCCATAACAACAATGTTTTCAACATTGTTGTGTTCCGGCAGTTAGAGTTAAGATAGCCAGTTCCTCAGTGGTTGAGGATTCCGGGTGAGGCTCGCTTCTATCTTCAACCTTATCAATACTTAACATCAGGTATGATGAAGGCTAACAGATTTAGGCAGATTTAGGATCGAGGCTGCTGTTGCTAACAGATTTTAATTGAAATTGATTGAAAGTGCAGTCACATTGCTGCTTTAATAAGATATTTGTCCCATTCATTTTTACTTAAGCAACAATGTGACTGCACTTTCAATCAAACGTTGATAGAAACAAGTTAGATAATCATGGGGCTGATCTATCGCGCCTACAGTTCGTATGATAGATAGACGTCACAGGCAAGATAATGCTGCGAAATTTGGCTGATAGCTCGTTCGATAGAAATTATTTCGGACTATTGGTCCATATAGTGTTAGTAACAATTTTTATCTTTAGAGCTAGTGTTAGTATATACATCATAACTTATTAATTTTAACATGTTACAGCCGTGTGTGTAGCTGCACACAAAGTCACAATAATGGGGAGTCCCACCGGTATACAAAAACCTTCAGCATTCCGTTGGTGGCCCCGCAGAGTCTGGCTAACATGGAGGCGCACCTTTTTCTCATAACAGCATAGAAGTCATCTGTGTGCGCCTCCGCAAATTGATAGTTGATAAAATTATATTTCTTTTGCTCGATGTATCCATAATTTATAATTTTATTAGTATACTCTGTACTCACAAAGTTTTTACTGTTCTTTGCAAAGAACACAAAACGCCAGAATGAGATTCCATCAGGCCATAACCTCGCATCCAAGAAGATGGAAAACTTACTACGTAGCACTAGTATCTTATATGCATCATATTCTAGAGGTATTTTCATACTAATTTTATATTTCTTCAAAAGTCGAGTTACATCGACGTGATTAAATGTTATCAGGGCGGTAGCTTTCGTAATTGTTTAGCTACAAAGACTGGTGTTTCCTCTGGATCGGTGGCCTTGAAGAAAGCAATCACATCATATAACTTCCTCTGCGTCTTTCCGTCTCCTTTTCGTATCTTCTTTCGTGTATTCCCACTCATTGAGTCAAATAGTAGTTGTTCTGCACTTTCGATTGCACTCTCGGAAAATGCCGTTTCACAAATTCGAACTAACGACACCTCATCCACAACATCCAGTTTATTTTGGATGAAGGATAATACTTCATTAATTACTATGTTACAATTACTGCACTTTATTAAACTCGACGCCATTTTCGCAAAACACAGGTGATTCATTTTACACGCGCATGACCAACCGCAATGAAGCGCGCACGTAGACTTGATAATACTCATGCAGTATCACAAAATACTTAAAGTAATCTAAAAGCTAATCGGAAAAAGTATGGACTTTTTGATATATAACTATTGCACGTTTACAGTTGTTGCAAATCTGGTAATAACATATATATTTCTTCATACCTTTATCTAGATTCGTATAGTTTCAAAAACACGATTTTATGATTTTGCCTCGACACTTTTCCTTTTCGAAAAGACCTCTAAAAAATACGAAAATTTAAGATTATTCTTACTCACACTATTGGAAATTGATTTAATAAGTGGACGCCAATAATATTTAGGATCGTATAGAAGCATTTTTTTTTAAATCGCTGTAGTTTTTTAATACTAAGTTTTTTTGTGTGTTTTTTTTTGCGTAATCTGCAAAATCGGTCTAGCTCCCGTGCGCGTCGTTTTCTCATTGCTATCTCGCCTCAGCATATTTTTATCGAGTATCGCCATAATAGTACAAGTACAGAATGTTCACTTCGCAACTCCAATCAAACAAATAACTAGCCTAGCTCACGACGCAATAAAGTCCAATTCACGTCGCACTGCGCTAAATGCCTAGCACTTTATTCACCTACAATTTTCCTCTTTCTATTGCGTAATTCGTATTCCTTCTGACGCAGCTAGGGTTGCCTCTTTGTGATTTATTTATTTATAGGTGGACTTTGTGTAGGCATGTTCATAGTATAATCAAAAGGTATATCAAAAGTAAAAAAATAACAAACCTATACCTAAAGTATCTACTTACTACTTTAACCTAAAATACATATACTACATAATACATATACATAGCGATACAGCATACATTAGTGTGTACTTTGTTTATCAAATTGAATATTATTTCAATATTTATGTGTTTATGTAGGTAGGTTGCGAATTAAATCGGAATGACATATTACGAGTCCTCCTCCTACGCACCCAAACTGTTCCTCGAAGCACACCTTTTATAATAATAATAATAAATCTTTGTTTCAGAAAAAATTCTTTCCATAGAGTGGGTTAGTGTTTACAAAAAAAATACTTATAAGCTAGGGTTAGTTAATTGAAATGAGATAAACTTAGTAATTATTAAGTAGGCTGTGCGTGCATGTACACAACCTACTTAACATTGACAATCGCAGGCCTCGAGCCGATATGGACGCTGTTCCAGTGTCTCAAGATAGGAGAGCAATAGCGACTCCCTATCGCCGCCAGGAAGCTGTTGGAGCTGTCTCGGACGCGGCGCCACGCGGAGGCAATCGGGAAACTGTCTATGCGAGCCTCAGTGAACATCGCTGACGCGCTGCAGTACCGAGGCAGCCCCATCAGCATCCTGAACCCGTTATTATACAGGGTGTAAGGGGCGTCGTCGCAAAAACTGAAACCACAGACTCCACAGATTTTTTTCATTTCCGATATATGTTTCTTTGGGAAAGTTGCTCAGAATAATGGTCTGAGTCTGTGGTTTCAGTTTTCGCGACGACGCCCCTTACACCCTGTATTGGACGCGCAGGGCTGAAAGCGTCCTCTGTGTGTACTCAACCCATAGACTGCAGGTTTAAAAACTTTGGCAATAGGCTTTGAAAAGAGTATGTTTAATTTCAGTGTTACACCGTTCAAATCTACGGGCAAGCATATTCGCTCTCATAGCTAGAGCCCTGCGCTCCCGCTCTATGTCTGCCTCATATTTTCAGTTACCCAGTGCCCTTTTTTTTATAGTGAGGGGAATGCTTTTACGCATACACTGAGGTTATGCTGGGCTCCCCTAGAATACCGGACTCGTGAGTCCGGCACCCTATCCCTCGCCGCTCCCCGACGCCCCGTCGAAGATACTTATAACTTGTCACTCTTTTCAGTGGTAAGCCTTCAAGAGCAACAGGAGGAAAGTTGTAGTTCCTATTTTTTTATTAAAAAATAACTAATTCACTTTTTTTTGTATTGTATCGTAGGCCATGGGTCGCCGCGTACCTCTCACAAATACTAAGCAGCTTTTATGTGCGCTTACGAAATCAACTACTCCTAAAAGGTGCGCTTCGAGGATTAGTTTAGGTTTTCTTGGAAATAGGGGCGCTTTGAGGAATATCTCGTAATATGGAGGTATTCCTCAAAACGCACGCTAGTATACTATCGTAAAAAAAAAAATTTTTTGTTATCAAACTTAAAGATGTCTCTGACCAACCATGCCATGTTATGCTAGTGAACAAAAAAAAGTGAACGTAACTAACCCCCATATTCTAAGTCGTTCCTCCAAATTTTTTTACACTCCACTCAAACTCATTCGACAAATTTGGTATTCATAGTTGCAATAAATCTCCTCCACACAAATTATTCCTCACTTGAGTGTAACAATTACAGAGTTACGACTTAGAATACCGATTTCGTGGAGTATTTCGAAGAGGTTTTCAGTGAGGTTTCGTTAAGTCGAGGACGATTAAGTTTTGGAGGAACGACTTAGAATATGGGTGTAAGTAGTTGGGTAGGTTACCTACATAAAACTACGAAACAGTAGGCTTATTACGAGTTTGGCAAACTCGACGTTACAGTAAACGTTAATGTAAAATGTAGCTTTGTCTCTTTCATATTCAGCGACTGTTTTACCGACATGAGCAGTGTATCCGATAGTCTACGCTCACGAGTCCTGTAAATGTCATGTTAAGCAAACTCGTAATAGGGGTACAGATCGTAAATCTCAAACATCAGAAATTAAATTAATTCTATCAAACTGGTGAAAGGTTATTACACCAACCTATATACTAGGAACGTAGGTACGTTCATACTTATTTTCGTAATCTAAGTAGGTAGGTACCTATTTAAATATTAAATCTACATAATCATTGACTTATTTATTTTAAATCATTGTACATAATAAACCTAACATTAGAATTTCATATTAATAATAAGTAACCACTTTAAAGTAGAACTTACCCTTTACCTTTCATCTTCCTTAGGAAGCTTAAAAAAAGTTAACTTTGGATCGCGATCCGTGTTTAAGCAATTAAACACTCACATTTTTTTAATGTGTTTCCATTTTTTATTTTACTGATTTTGAGCTAATTAGCTACGGAAAGTAGGTGACGTAGAAAACTCGCGCGACCGTTACTGCTCGCTCGTAAGTCCCTACTATCAGAATCAGAATCAGAATAATTTATTTGTAAAATGTAGGTTAGTTTTACAATAATGGAAGAACTTGTGTTTGTTAGTATCACTACATTTCCACCTTATTCTAGGTATACAAATATAAGCACAAGATGACGCAAGCCATGTCACTTAGAAACTAAGTCTAAATTATTTGTTAATTAAAATATCAATTTAATAATTAGTAATTCACAATGTCAAAAATATCTATCACCTACATAATAAAAAATTAAATGCGTGAATAATAGTATAGGTAATTCACAATGTCAAAAATATGTAATACTAAAATTTAAATGTCATAAATAATTATAAGTCAAATAATAATCAACAATAGAATTAATAATCAAAATAAACATAAAATTATTTATTATCTAAACCATTGCAAGTATTTGTCATTTAGAAATTCCTGCACCGAATAATAGGCTTTGTCAACAAGTAGTGCCATAAGACGATTTTTAAGTACCTTTATCGGCGACGTTCTAAGAGCGACAGGTATATTATTAAAAATTTTGTGGGCCATTCCAAAGAAACTACTGTTTACATGTTCAGTTCGAAATTTAGATGCACATATCCTACTCCCATCACGATGACTTTTATTTGGATTCCTTTCTTCAAAGGTAGTGAAAGAAGACTGGTTATGCGTTATGAACATAGCAACTTCGTATATATATAGTGATGGTAGAGTTAAGATTTTCAGTTGCCGGAAAAACGGTTTACAGCTCTCTGTTGGCTTAAGGCCAGTAATTGCTCTTATACATCTTTTTTGGTACTTAAATACCAGTCTTTTACCCACAGAATTTCCCCAAAAAATTAGTCCATATCGCAATATAGACTCAACGTATCCGCGGTAGGCCATCAAGACACTGTCTCTATTTGTTATCTTGGAGAGTTTGTATAGAGCATAGACTGAGCTATTAATCCTCTTGCAAAGAGTCTCAGTGTGAGATTTCCAATTAGTTTGGTAATCTATTTGCAGGCCTAGAAATTTAGTTTCGGAGACAGACTCAATTTCAGTCCCATTACACAGTAAAGTCACAGTAGGCATGTCAGTCATTTGTCGAAAATGCATTATTTTAGTTTTATTGCTGTTAAGGCATAGATTATTTTTGTCCAACCAACTACAAAGGTTTTTCATAATACAATTTATTTCATTTTCATAAGTCAAGTTATTATCACATTTAATAACAGCAGTGCTGTCGTCGGCAAACAATATTACAGGGCGGTCAATGCATTTTGGAAAATCATTTATATAAAGAATAAACAACAATGGTCCCAGAATGCTACCTTGTGGAACCCCCGTCTCTACAGCTCTACATAGAGACACATATTCATTTTTAATTCTTGTTTTTTTGCAAAGCTGGGTAACAATAGTATATTGCTGCCTTTTACTTAAATATGATTCAATTAACTTAAGCGGTATGCCTCTTATTCCATATGCATAGAGTTTTGTCAATAGCAGCTTGTGATCAACGTGATCAAAAGCGCTCGTCATGTCCATAAAAATAGCACAAATTTGTTGTCTCTTGTCGGTAGAGTTCTTAATCAGGTCAAGTAGTTTATAAATTGCTTTTTGAGTGTTTCTGTTTTTACGAAAACCAAACTGTTCTGTTGCAAAGATGTTATATTTTTCACAAAAGTTATAAATTATTTCATAGTAAATTTTCTCGAAGATTTTAGAAAATACAGTTTGCTGAGCAATGGGTCTATAGTTTTTCACATTTGTTTTTTCTCCCTTCTTATGGACCGGTTTAATTATTGAGGTCTTAAAGTCGTTAGGAAATACTCCAGTTTTTATCGTTAAATTTATAATATATGTCAAAGGTTGAGTAATGGACTCTACATTGTCTTTAATTAATTTTGTAGGAATACCATCTATGCCTACACAAGGTGTGTTTTTTAACGATTTTATAATTCTGATGACCTTTTCAGTTGTGACTTCAGACATGAAAAGCGAATTGGTAAGATTATCAGGCATGAGATAAGAAGACTTATCATTTTTGTTTGTCTTTATAGAGTCAATAAAGTGATTATTAAATTCATTGGCCATTAACGACGGATTGCAAATTTGTTTTCCATTTTTACAGATATATTGAACTGTTTCATGAGGATATTGATTTTTGTTATTATCAATTACTTGCCAAGTGGCCTTAGTTTTATTCAAAGATTTTTTTATAAAGTGACCGTTCTGTGCTCGTTGTGTCAAGTAAATGATTTTTTTAAAACGTTGGCAGTAATTTTGTAGTATCTGTTTATTTTTGTCAGATGGAGAAGACCTATACTTCCATAACAGCTCCCGTTTCTTCTTACTGCAAGCTCTAACCCCTCGTGAAACCCATTTCAGTTTTTTTCTACTTTTTATCGTTACTAATTTATAGGGAAAACATAAATTATGAAACATTTTGATATTCTCAATAAAAGCACTATAGGCAGAGTTGACATCCTCGGTTTCATATACGGCAGAAAAACTTAATGCTTTAAGAGCTTCCCTGAACTTGGTCATGTTTTCCTCACTATAATCTCGTTTTCTTATGCGCCATGAATTAATCCGACAAGTTTTTTTTACGGGACATTGTAATAACTGTGCTGTGTGATCGGACAAGGCAAACTCTAACACTTCGCTCTTACAACCTTTTATATTAATAGCATAATTATCTAGGCAGGTTTTGCTACTGAGTCTGGTAGGCTGTCTAATTTGTAATTCTAAATAAGAACTTTGTAATAAGTTTTCAAAATATTCAGTACATTTATTCTTTTTTAAAATGTCTATATTAAAGTCGCCACAAACAACATACTTATAATTCTTATTTGAACGTAATGAATTCAGTAAAAGTTCCAATTTATTAAAAAATAATTCTATGTCAGATTTAGGTGGTCTATATATACAAACAATAATAAGATTTTCCTTTGTCAATTTTACAGCACAACACTCAATTACACACTTAATACTAAATTTTGAGACATCAAAGATTTCATATTCAAAACCTTGGCGAACCAGTATGCACGAGCCACCCCTACGGGTATTTCTGAAATAACTAGTGGCAAATTTATAATTATTTAAATGAAAATTACATGTATCTTCCTCGATCATAAAATGTTCCGTGAGACATATAATGTCAACCTCTTTCTTCTGTAATAATAATTCATGAATAATAACAGTCAAAAAATCCAATTTACTTAGCAAACTACAGATATTTTGATGAATCATTGTAAGATAATTAGACACGAAAAAGATCAGTTTCATCAATGACCTGGCAATTTTCTTTCGGCTGGTTATTATTTAAGTGTAAACTGCTGTCCATTTCTAAATTGTATTGATTAATTTCTGTAATGAAAGTACTTAATTGTTTAACAATATTTAAGAAACCAAAGTTACTTATTTTTCCAGTACTGGGATAGAAATGTTTTTTGTTATATTCAAGTTTGAGATTGGAGTCTAATAAATAAACAAATCCGTGTTGTTGATTATTTAAATACAAGAGATTATTAAATGTTTCAATCCTGTAGTTATATAAAGAGGCATTTGACTTTATTTTGAAAGTGGGTACAGCAATTATAATGTTAGTGTGACACATCATTGAAAGTTTTTCCTTAACATTTCGTACAAGATTGAAATAATTTTTTGTCACAAGAAAATCAGCTTCATCCACCAAAACAACACAAAAATCATTAAAAGTAAAGTCTTGCAACTTATTTTCTATTCCATCAAGAAGCCGCTCGATTCCTGCACCGGGTGTTAAGTAGTGACATACATTGTATTTATCACTGAAAACTTTCAGGATAGTCTTCAGGACATTGTTTTTGTTGTTGCTGCTGATAACACAGAGTTTACTGGCTTTTACTTGTTTATTATATATTAGAGATGGTCGTTTTGCTGCCGAGTTACCATTATTTTGTACCTGTTGCTGAAGAGGTTTTGATGACTCACAGTTAATATTGCATTTGGATGAATAATCCAATCGATTTGGTGTGGATTTACCAACCTTCTGTGTATTCTTCGGTGGTAAAGGTAAGACGATTTTATTAGTTTCTATGACATTTTTATAACTGCATAATTGTTTTTCGCATTCATTAACTTTTGCCTTTAACTGGCTATTTTCTAATTTAATTTTCGTCATACTTTCCTGTAAGTTTTTGAGTTCCAGTTTAAGTTTTTGAATTTCATCTTTGAATATAGACATATCAATAGTATCACTAGATAAGTCAACCATGCTGTTAGTACTTCCATCCAAGGCCTCCTCTATGCTACGATTACTTTGATTTGCCTCATCAAATTCATCATCATTTTCGTTCCTAACTGAAGAAGTGGTATTCGGACGACGAAAAGTAATGTTTTCAAAGAAATTCATCTTAGCGCCATCTACTTTCTGTACTGGAGACAAAGTAAGCGTTTCGCTGTACACCACAAGAGGGCGCTAGTGCCAAAGTGTGTGGAGGTGCCAGTTTCACTGCTCGCCACAGGAGGGCGCTAGTGTCCGTATTGATTGCCTGAAGATCGCCTATGTGTGTGGCGTCATCTGGCGATTACGAGATAGATAACAGGGTATTTGTTGCTTTGTATTCCTTTCGTTAGTGCTAATGTCAATATGCTGAATCCGCTACTCTCCGCATAAAGCGCTG
This sequence comes from Chrysoteuchia culmella, assembly GCA_910589605.1. Classification (NCBI taxonomy): domain Eukaryota; kingdom Metazoa; phylum Arthropoda; class Insecta; order Lepidoptera; family Crambidae; genus Chrysoteuchia; species Chrysoteuchia culmella. The sequence continues at coordinate 4,357,891 of OU342669.1, forward strand.
TTAGTCAGGGTTCAAAGTCTATTTATAGATTCAAATTCAAATAACGACAGCAAAAATGAAATAAATCTTCAATCATTATCTACAGTTCTTATGATGACACTTTTATGCACTTAGTTTATTTATTTACTCACTGTCTTTGTCTTCGATTTAGAAATCCATTTATACTTGTATCACTTTTTATATAAACGGCGATTTACTACAGTTTTGTATTTTTCAAAATTTCTGTTCATATTTAAAAACATAAATCGTCACCAACACTTCCACTTAAATATTACACTATAATAGAAACTTTGATATGATTTTTATATGGGAATTGACACTTTAGATATTTTATTATTTATAAAAACGCAGACTCGATGTTTACCGTGACGGCAGCGCCATCTGCTTTTCTGCTTTTGCTAGATTAGCACCGCCGGAGTTGCCGCCGCGCATAGGTACGTTTTCGAGCCTACACGGGGAGTGAAACAGTGGGCCTACCATGAGTTTTCTTTCCGTTTACTGTACAGTAAACGGGAGAAATTTTGTATGAGAACCTATAGTTCTGCTACTGCCCACTAGAGGCGCTGTACAAAATCGCATACAAAATGCCCCCCGTTTACTGTCCAGTAATCGGAAAGTAAAACTCAAGGTAGGTCCACAGGCCTAATATGTAAATAGATGCAACAAATCAATTCAATGATAGTATGTATTGGATTTTTTGTTATCTGGAACACTGATGTGTGTTCGCCATCGCCCAATAAAACCCTGTAGGTACCCAACTAGCAAACTCAGTTCTTATTACTATCTTCAAGACTTAATCTATACTAAGATAAATTTTAAAAAGAAAAATATTTAAAAAAATAAACTCGGCCACAAGTGATTTCTCAGATGGGACTCGAACCCACGATCTTTGAAAATCCGGTCCAATGCTCTAACCACTGATACAGAAATAAATATATAAATTGACAGCAGCCTGTATTACTTGAGGTAGGTGGGATCCTTTTTTCCTCGCAGATCTATGTAATTTAGATTATGAAATTTGAAATTTTGAATTCTTGTTAGTCTTTTTTATTTCCTAAAATAACTGTCGTCTCAGCCACATAACACCCACTGCTGGGTATAGGCCTCCCCCAAAGGGAGGGTTTGCCATAATCGCCACGCTTGGCAGGCGGGTTGGCGATCGCAGTATGGCCAAGTTTGTATGAGACGCTGCTGCCCGTTTCCTGAAGGCTGAGTCCCTTAGTCGCCTTTTACGACACCCACGGGATGAGAGGGGGCAAAATATACTAGAAAAAAAAAACTAGTCTCATGTCGCCCTGACGGGCATGAGACTAGTTGTTTTTTTCTAGTATATTTTCTTGTTTGATATTTATCACACAAAAATAGCATTGTAAAATGCAAAATTAAAATTTTATAAGTATTGAGTAGTTCGTACACTCGCCGCTAGAGTGTGCCAGAAGAATTCAAGTGGTTAAATATTTTATTATAACAATGGAAAACTTAACACTACGCAAACCATTGGTAAGATCAAGATCATTTATCAACAATAGCCAATAATGATCTTAATTTTACAATATTGAACTATACCATACTGAGTACAGTGGTTTCGTTAGTTTGCACCATAATTTATTTGATTGTTACTATAAATTGATTGTTAATTTGATCTGATTATGAGATTGCCATAGATTGGTAGATTTGGCTGAGTATTGTTATTATAAAATAATGGAATAACCTACAGTGTACCTACTTAATAAACTAAGTTTGTATAAAAAAATACAGTTTTATTACCATTGTTTATTACACATTCTTCTTTTAGAGATGCATTATGAAGGAAAGTACCTACTTAAACAACAAAGACAACAATGATAAATACACCTATTTCATAAAATCACACAAGTTCTTTATCCCAAAGTATCATTCAAAACTTATGTTACAGGTTCTACCACTACTAGATGATGGATAAACTACTATTGTAAGTAAAATAAACAACAATAACTTGAAATGTTCATGTACACAAATTCTTTTAACAACTCTAACAATGACTTTATAATTGACGACCTGTGAAGCATAGATACTCAGCCTTCTATGTAGAGGTCTTGGGTTAAATTCCCACACAAGACAAATTTTTGTGTGAATGAACATGTCTATTCGCCTTGGTGTTTAACATGAATCTTATGTAGTTACAAAAGAAACAATGTTTAGCCATTATCAATCCAAGTACCTATCCATAACACAAATTCTTAGGAACTTACTTTGGGCTAGAAAATTGGTGTCATTATATAATTATTATTGTAAGTTATGTTTACTGGTAGTTATGCTTTGAAATCAAACAATTTAATTAGCTTTTCAGAATCTTTATTGTCATTCAGACTTCGAATTTATATTTAATTAATGTCTATTAACATTTGTTTAAAAGAACAAGCTAGCTAGATCCAAGTTCTTCCTGAAGATTAATGAAATGTTGAATCTCATTTATTTAATCAACCTGTGCACAATACTACTTGTTAGTCAACATCTAATGCCCTAAATAACCTATGATATAGACATAGACTCCATTGCTTGATGGTGATTAAGCAGGTGTAGTCATCCTTGATCAGAATCCACTGAACTTAGAAATAGACAAAATATTTAAAAAGGCACTTATGTAAAGATACAAATTATTACCGATACCAACAGATTTTCCATTACAATACAAGTCATAAATGAAGTTACCACCAAACTTAACATTTATCTACTTTATAAGATAGATGATGCTCTTTATCTGTAGCTCTATTACGAGTTTTGTCAACGATCCTCGCTAGCGTCTAACGTAAAGCCATTTGTATGAAAACTGTTTAGAGCCCCGAGCGCTGAGTAGCTGAACTAAAAATGGTATTATGAGTTGACAACGTTGACATTAGGTGACTTAACAGCTCCTGTTACGAAAGCTTCACGATTCGCGGTGACGTTTTTCATATTATTTGGTATTATGAGTTACTAATTTGGCAGATGCTCCTGTAGTTTACGTTTACAGGAGCTGTTACGGCACTCACGGCATTTCTTTCTGTGATAAGGTATTTTATTCCATTAAAATTAATTAAAACACGACATATTTTGAAACAAATTGATGACCAGTGGGCCCACCATGGGTTTTTCTTTCCGTTTACTGTACAGTAAACGGGAGACATTTTGTATGCGAACCTATAGTTCTGCTACTGCCCACTAGAGGCGCTGTACAAAATCGCATACAAAATGCCCCCCGTTTACTGTCCAGTAATCGGAAAGTAAAACTCAAGGTAGGTCCACAGGCCTAATATGTAAATAGATGCAACAAATCAATTCAATGATAGTATGTATTGGATTTTTTGTTATCTGGAACACTGATGTGTGTTCGCCATCGCCCAATACAGCGAGCGCCTCTAGTGGGCAGTAGCAGAACTACAGATTCTCATTTTTTTGATTAGAAAATAAATTACGCGGCTGAACGAAAATAAGAACACAATAAATTAACTAATTTTATATAGACACTAAATTGCGAAAACGGAAAAAAATCCTAACATTGAGTTGTATCCAAAAGCGCATTAAGCTAAATTGTGCCTGCTATTACAACATACACCTTTAAAATCGACGTAAAGAATTAAACAGAGTCGTAAAAAATATAATAATATAGCACTATTTATTTTGCAATGATTACACGTAATCAATAATATGAAACTTCATTAGTAAACGACGCCTATGGGCTCATTAATTGAACCATGGACAACCAAGGCCCTTTTCGGGTCTTGGGATGTCGCTTGTCTAAAAAAGTTTCCTACTTTGGCAATAAAAATATGTTTACAATATTTTAGATTGTGCATAATTTCTTGGATTATTTATAGGTAAGCGGTCTAGTTTTAATGCAAAAGATATCAATGTATCGTCGGCGAAGTAATTTCATATTCTCAGTCGACAATGAGCAACTACATAAAGATCGACTGTTTGTTTATCAACAATGAACATTTTCGTGTATATTTAATACTCTGTGTCCTTGTTCTATTATTTCATTCTATGTCCGTGATGACATTTGTCACTTGACTGACGCGGATACTATGATAAAATTCAAAAGGTCATAAATTGTTGGATGTGGTACTTTACTTCACATTTCTTAATTTAGTAGGGCTATAGACGTCATAAAAAAATACTTTATTAATTTCTGTATTTTTAACTCGATGGTTAAGTTGTCTTTCTGTCCTTATCCTCATCATATAGACAGAAAGAGATAGTGTCAATTTTACGTTACGTATTCAAATTCATGCCTCGACGCTGCCTTCTCACGTATTTACGTACCAGCTATCTTAGCGTTTGCAAAAACTCCTAATACCGATACTGTTGTCGGCGATTCGAGCAACGTATTTACATTAACAGCTGCTGTCACGTCACTTACGTTTACAGGAACAACTCGTAATAGAGCTACTGAGTGCTTAGTCCGAGTTTTTTCACCTGGCTCACTTACGCCGGAGTCAAGATGCTTTTGTATGGAATCAGAGCAACGCCATCTCGTATCGAAAAGTTAAACAAAAATTTGCTAGTGTGGTTTTTTCCGGCGTCGAAACCGAACGTCGAAATGTGAAAAGTGACAACATCACGTGACCAAGTAAGCTGTGATTGGTTGATTGTTGGATGTTTGTGAGAAATTGCGAGTGCGAGTTGCAATTTTGACATTACTCTTGAGTAACTAGCTCACGTAACTCTGTCACTTGAATTCATATGGTGAAAACTTTTATTTTGCTTGAATGGTGTTGTCCGCAGCTAAGAATCAATTCTAAACGTTATTTTATAAGTGCCAGTCAAGGAAATGAACAAGTTATAGATTTTATACGATATTGCATCATGAAGAATTTATACGCATGTGCCGGCTTGCCAAAAGGTTGTTTAGGTTATTTGTAAAGCATTGAAGAAGAAAAGAGATTAAAGTTATATGCAAGAGTATGTCTTACTTCTCAAAGGGTTGCAATAGTGTCTCCTACAATAATTAAAATTATATTCAACTGATTTTCAATCCAAAAGTATTCATGAAATCATGATAATGTTATAATATACTAGGAACGGCTTCTAACTGCACCACCTTCGGTGGCGCTTTGGAGCCCAAGAGAGGCGGAGCGCCGCGAGCTTTTACAACTTTATGTCGGCATAACTCTGTGAGGACATGACTGATTTAGACGCGGTTTGTTGCATTAAACGCAGAATTACATTCTGGTCCTAATTTGTAATGTATCGCGATGCACAAAAGTCTATACTTTTCGAACAAAATCCTAAAAACCGAATTTGGCTCTTCTTTGGCGCCAAAAGCTAAGGTTATGGTGATGGTAGGACATCGAATTTTTGTCACCTCCTAGGTATGGTTGATGTCTAAGTATGTGCCAAGTTTCATTGGAATCGGTTAAACGGTCTGGGCGCTATGACCGGGCGGACAGATTTTCAAAAGAGTCAACATAAGAGAGGCTCCGCTACGCTCCGCCTCAATCATGTACTTCACGAGAAGGACCAGTGTCAGGGCTAAACACGCAGGTACTTACAATAATTACTTACAATCATTCTAAAAAATAAATAAATACCTATTCTATTAAATAATAAAAGTTGCTTCCGGTTAATGAGCAGCAGGTATTTTAGTAAGTTCTAAACAATGTTTGTCTTGTAATTATTTAGGTAGGTTATTGTATTCATTGGATGAAATAGAGGTAAGTACCAACTTATTACAACTTACACGATAGTTTTTCCATCTAAAGAAGCAGATAACCTACCACGGCTGATCAATTCTTTGCCTACATCCACGCGTAATGCTATTACAAAAAATATCATTAAGATTAAACTAAAAGATTATTTTTTGTCTACATTATGATAAAATTTGTTTACTGGCAAAACACTGTCGGACCTTTAACATTTAAGTTTGATTTGCAAAGAATAATTGTATAAAATAACACATAACTTCTTATTGTATACGTGTATGAATCTAATATGTACTATTCACAAACCTAAGTGGTTTACATAGTGCTTTTTTGTAAAATATTTATTGTATTTCTGTGTGTGGTAAAAATAATAAAATAAAAAAACTAATACCTATACTGCAGCCATTTTACGAAAAGAATGTTTGTAAACAAACCACCCATACTTAACCTCAAAAGTATTTTTTAATTACAAGTTCTAGAGATATGTCCACTTCATTAATATCTTATTTATAATGTCCAAGTTTGACATATGGCACTAGTTAAGGTGGAACGATTAAGTTACAAAAAGCTGAACGGTCGTTAGATGGCGCTACTTTCGCTATTTAGTAGTTTTTATTTATTTGTTAATTGTTCTTTGTATCTTTTTAACTCAAAATACTATTAGCGCATTCTATAAATAAATATTGAATTTTCGAAACCAACATTTATCTTTTTGTAGTACATAAATCATCCAAATATCTCGAGAGAGTGTTTCTGTCTCCCAATTTTACTAATCACTAACACATGCGTACCTTATTTCTGAGTTTCTTGTAGTAGAATATTTCGACCCAGCTGAAAATGATAAAGTAGCCCAGCGGTCTACGTACTCGGCTTAGATATCAAAGAGTTAAGGTTCGAGACTTCTGATGGTAGATTTTTTTTTATTATTTATTTTATATTATTGTTTATTTAAATAACATCACAATATTAATTTTGATGTATAAATTGCAACAAATGCAATTGCAACTTTTTTAAATTGCACAAGTGACAAGAATGTAATTGATACTCTAAATTTTAAGATTTCTTAGTGTGTTTGCCCATTATAATATCTTTTTTTTAAACCACTGCTGAACAGATTTTGATTAAAATTGCAGTGTTTCCTCAATCAAAAAAAAAGTGGTGGTGGTTGTTGGATCATCATGTTACCGTTTTCTATACTTCTATACTATATAATATTACTAGCTTCCCGCCCGCGGCTTCGCCCGCGTGGACTACACGACTTATGCTATTGTGGGTTAAACATAAACCACCGCGGAGTTTTCTGTAGACATTTTCAAGGTGTACAAATACTTATTACCTTATATTGATAAATCTCGTAGGGTTCAGCCTGCGTTTGCAATGTAAGCGGAAAAAATGTAATCATTTACGACATCACATTAGAAACCTTAAAAATTACAGTATTTCTCTACTATATATTGAAGGTTATTTATTTTACCTTCCTCTTGAATCACTCTATCTATTAAAAAAAACCGCATCAAAATCCGTTGCGTAGTTTTAAAGATCTAAGCATACATAGGGACAGACAGCGGGAAGCGACTTTGCTTTATACTATGTAGTGATAAAGAGGAAAGATGTGTATGTATGTATGTAATGAATAAACTCAAAAACTACTGGACTGGTTTCAAAAATTCTTTTAGGATGCTACACTATCCCTGATTAACATAGGCTATATTTTATCCCGATATTCCGACGGGAACAGGTACCACGCGTGTAAAACCGCAAGGATCCGCTAGTACAATACTACAATACTATTATATTAGTTTTATTTAAAATCAATACATTTAGCTCCTTTCGGTATATTGGCGCGTATATAAATTTGCGCAAATGATCATATTTTGTCTACTTGTTTGTTAGTTACAATCTCCATTTTATATTATAATAGTTTTGGAATCAAGCTCGAGACGCCATTTTTATACTTACTCTTTTTGTTTACTTATGTGGTGAAATTCATAAATCTTGTTAAATTCTACCTTTAAAGCTTTAATTTACTGCGATAATTTATTATGGTGATGTAAAAACTTAGAAGCTTGATTTTTACAGTTCGGGGGAACCATAGACTTTAATCTTTATTAATATCAATTTGATACTTCACGTGTTTCTGAGCATTGAGTCTTTAAAGGCACTTATGTGCATATAACTAATTTCGTGTTTTAATTTATAAAGATACTGATATTATAAAATATTAATACATAAAACATGTAAGTAAGCATAAATTCCCCAATCGAAACAACAATAGTCAAGTGATATGTGACGTCAAATTCATGTTTTGTATTTGGCTTAGTCTATGTTTATCTCTATGCTATCATCATTCTTATGATGTTTTGAATAGCTAAGTGAACATTTAATACGTTAAAATTGTAAAATTAAAAATAAAATAAATCATTAAGATCGTTAAATCATTAAGATTTACGTAAAATAAATCATTTCTAGTCAGAAAATAAATTTCACTCAAAACTGAAATATTTCCACCCGTTTTGAAAGATTTCATAAATTTCGTTTATATTTAATTTTCATTTCAGTGAAATTTTTACTGGACCCATTCCCTAGTCACAATGAAAAAACACTACAAACAAATGACAAATACGGAACGGTGTTGTCAGTACATAGATGTGATTGCGGACAATTTAATATTTGAAAAGGGACCACATGACATTTGTCTAAATAAAAAAAAAAAAAAAATATTAAGTAAGTACGTTACATAATACAAGTAAATTTTATTTGCACGAAGCAGATACAATTTTCGTTTCTTTTTTTTCCTTTATAAAATCTTATTTTCTATTTTTTTACAGTGATGAGAGAAAAAAAGATTTACGCATAAAAAACAAAATATAAGTCGTGTTTAGCATTTTTTAAAATCGGAGTCAAGATAAATCCTACAAATCACAACTTTATATCATAATCCCAAAGTAAATTATTACTGACGAAACTCATCTCTTTTGGGACGCAACGGCAACACAGCTGAAAAATCTAGTAAAGAGAAATTTAAACAATTATTAAATCGAGACAAACGTAAGAGCGGCAACTTCGCGCGTTGCGCGTCTTAGCCGCATGGAATGGCAACGTCGCGATTTTTGTATACGTACACGACATTTGTCACATACACAGTCGTAATTTTTGCAATAATTTAGTGTTCATTTATAGGTGATTTCTGAATGAAACAATGTTGTTTATTAATTAAGCGCAAATGAATACCCGAGAATAAATAGTTGCACATATATTTAAGTATTAATTCTGTTAATCTACCAAGATTATCTCGACTGTTTTTTGTATGAAAATCGTTCCACCTTTGTGGAATAATTACGAAAAGTGTTCCAATATTTGTTTACAAATATTATTTCCTTAAAATGGCTAGAGTATAGTTAATTTAAGACCTTTTTGATAGGTATTACAAAATGATCATGCTTGAATAGTACCTAATTATAGGTAGATTAATGAGGAAAAATCTTTCAGGTAAAGAGCATCATCTATCTCATAAAGTAGATAAAGGTTAACTTCATTTATGACTTGTTTTGTAATGGAAAACCTGTTGGTTTCGGTAATAATTTTGTATCTTTACATAAGTGCCTTTTTAAATATTTTGTATATTTCTAGGTCCAGTGGATTCTGATCAAGGATGACTACACCTGGGGGTCAATTCTGCTAAATTTTTGTCATAATCGTCTCTCAGTGGTTTTTCAATAGTAGTGTTTATTTACACAGTTATAACAAGAACTGTATAAAACTGCACTACCATTGAAACACCACTGGAATACGATTGTGACTAAGCATTAGCAGAATTGGGCCCCTGCTTAATCACCACCAAGCAATGAGTCTATGTCTATATCATAGGTTATACATGACATTAGATGTTGACTAACAAGAAGTATTGTGCACAGGTTGATTAAATAAATGAGATTCAACATTTTATTAATCTTCAGGAAGAACTTGGATCTACCTAGCTTGTTATTTTAAACAAATGTTAATAGACATTAATTAAATGTATAAATTCGAAGTCTGAATGACAATAAAGATTCTGAAAAGCTAATTAAATTATTTTTGTTATTGAGGATCAAAGTTATACTGTACCATATGAACACACGCACACACACGAACCACTTTACAATAGAAAGTATGTTGTTTGATAATTTTAACCCTGCAGTGGTCGCGTGGATTATTTAGAATCTACACCGACTATATTGCCTAATTCTCAAAAACTACAAGTGTGTATAGATACCCCACTCGTATAGATTTGATGGAAAAAAAAATTGTAAGTGTACTTCTTTCAAACGGTTGACTTTGAGACAAAATCGTTTTAGAAACCTCAATGTAACTTTAAAGACCATCCATGTATTTTTGTATAAATACCGTAAAGCGGTTTACAGAATACATCTACCTACCAAATTTCAATAGTTGCCATTAGACTACGCAACCCTAAAAAAGGAAAAAACTTGTGTAAAAACTCGCCAGTTATATTATTGGTAAAAATAAATTGTCTTTGTGACGAATTTACATAAAAAATTCATAGTTGTGGCGAATTTACTTTCAATTTATGAAACTTTTCAAAAGGTGACGAGTTTACTTAGGTGGCGAGTTTATAAAAACCCGTTATGTGCAGCTTGTTAGGTTTTGTCAGTGTTGGTGTAGTACGTCTCGTAATCCGCTAGATGGCAGGCCGCTGATTTTATACAAAATACGCGTTCACGATCGACCGCGAGTAGACAAAACTCGCTCTAAGCACTCTGACAGCTACCTATTCCGTAATGGTTGAGGATTCCGGTATAGGCAATATTCCATCTTCAACAATTATCATTACACAATAATAGCTGTGATAAAGATACTATGACGTAGAAATATTCGGATTAGCACTAATGCACTTTTAATGCTATCTTATCTTATATTATGATAGCAAATTTATATATCTCACTGTGGTTATAAATTTTAATAGAAAAATACTAGAGAAAAAAACGACGACCTAGCTTGCAAGCTTGGAGAAGGACATTGGACATTTTGCCGCAAAAAAATTAAATAATTCCTAATAAAAAACGTAAATAAAAGTTATTATTAACACTTACCAGATGTATGTAAATAACTGAATAACACAAATAATACTAAATGAAAGATAAAAATTAAATTTGTTATCTAATGCACAACGACTTTTATGTAGGTACATTATCAGACGAAAGATAAGAAGATATCGAATAAATTTATATGTGAGACCATATTTTACAGTAACACAAGCAGCCGACCGCGGCTTTGACCGTGCGAAATTTACCACCTTCAGCTTTGACTATGTCAATCCTGACTACCTCAATTCCAACCTTGACCATCTGCCTCCTGACCTCCTCCAGCCTTGACCATCGCCAACCTTGACTACCTTCAACCTTTATTGGAATCTTCATCATTAAATATTTTTTGTCCATTACATTAATTGTTGGAAACCACCTCCAACCTTGACTACCTTCAACCCCGATCAACTCCAACTCTATTTTTAAGTAAGGAGAATGCAATTTTTACGCATACCTTATCTAAGTTATGCTGGGCTCACGTAGAATACCCGTCCCCCAAAACTGCATAAGAACGTACACACAGCTTCGTAACGGCGCACAGTGGTACCGTAATAAGCCAAAACCCCCTAAAACTCACTGTCGAATATTGCCATATCAGGTTCGAGTCCCACATAACCTACCTGCCTCCCCGGACAGGGAGGTATGCGCGGCCATTTTCCCCTGGTAAGAAAAAAAAATAAAATAAAAGGGGTATAAATATCAGGGTCATTTACCCCAGTATTATTCTTATTATCGAGTGAGGATTAGTGGCCACCTCTGGTGTCAGAGTTTACCAAGCCGCCTATAAGGCCTCTGACCTGCCTTAACGACTGTAATCAAATGACAACAGCCGGGACCGACGGTTTAACGTGCCCTCCGAAGCGCTCAGTTATAATGCCACTTTACGGTCACCCATCGAACGTTGCTTAACAAACGTGATCGAATACGATCAGTATGAGCGCCATTTACCCCAGTTATCGCTTATTAATAAAATTGACCTCTGAAGAGAACGAATCTCATTTTTGTTGTTCGCTGCTTATGAGTGACTCATCCAAGTAGTGTTCGTTTTGGTGATTTCTAAAAAAACGCTAATTGTTTTGTGGTTTGTGTATGATGGAATTTCAACAACAGGGTGTTTTGTTTTAATTACTAAGTTTTACGCATCAATATATTATACTTTTTATTTTTTGTGGGTTATAAAACCCTTTTTCGAAGTTAATTTTTCCGTTGTTGCGACTTTATCGAGACTACAAAATTTTGCATCCATTTGCAGCGGATCTGATTTAGTATAAAGTATAGGTACATACCCGTATGTGTGTTTTATGACGAATATTTTTTTGTATCGATTTCCCAGCGCGCCCGTAAAGTGCCTGCTACGATGTCGTAGACGCTTCGTAGCATTTGCTACGAAGTTTATATCGTCAGTGGAAAGGCAAAATTACTTAAACGCCAATTTGGTCAAAATGAGTTATATATATATTCGGAATCAGCGAATTTTTCTGCGTCGATCTATCTAGGTATCATTCTAATCAGAGCACTTTTGTGGCGCTTCAGTAACCGTTAAAAAGGCGGTTTTCTTTGTTTGCTAATTACTGAAGCGACACATTTTTCGGTCTTTTTTTAACGAGTGGCGTTTAAGTCATATTTAATTCCTATAAATTCACAATTGTCTTTCTAAGTAAAATTGACTTTCTGCTTTTTTTATCGATGCAGCCTTAGTATTTTTGCTCTTCTTGTGATTAGAGATAATCTAAGATAAGTAATTTTGATTACGTCAATCGGGAAAGGTATTGCGTTTAAGTAATTTTGCTTTACTACTTTCTGACTGCTACTGAGGAACTTTGTAGGCTTTAAGAAGATATGGCAAATAATTTTTATCGAGGGTAATTTAGCCTTACTTTTATGGAGCAAGATTGTGAGCTATCAGCAACTTTGTTTGGGAATTGGGAGTAAATTTTCTCTAAATTACTATAAATTTATATAGCCCCTAAATTTTACATGGGATTTAATATTTACCCTAAGACCTACTACCCTGATATGTGCCCATGAAACAGAATGACTTCGCTCTTGTGGACCATGACTTCCAACCCAATAAGACGAAACCTATCAATAACGCTCCCCTCTTGAATCCGTATTGGTTATTGGAAAGGTTTGACCCATTAGTCTCTAGATGCTGTATTAACCTGTCTAATTTAATCTTGATTAAAACCTTAACCAGTTCATTAAGGGGCCTATAGGGTGGTAGGCCGAGGGATCGTCCGGCCATCGACTATCTTTTGTCAAAAGACGAATTTTACCCTGTTTCCACACCCGCGAAAATAGGCCGGCTTCCAGGAACGTGTTCAGGAGCTCAACATAATAATCGAGGTGATTAAATGCTATGGAGAGAATGCGTTCTGGCACGCCGTTAGGACCCCGGGTCCTTCTTTTCCCCCTTAGTCGGTGCATGGCCAGCTTTAATTCCTCGAGGGTATCTTGCGAGCATTCCTCCAATTATACATCATTCATCGCTGCGGCGGCAGTGAGGAGAGGAACTTTTGGCAGCTCTGATGGAAACGGTAGAAATTATCTCCTCCAGTAGTTCGGGATTAAAAGTGTCGGTCGGTGATGCTGATTGGCGTGATTTGCTTTGTTCCAATTCTGTAGGGCCGTCCCGTTTTTGGCTGTGTTATGAACCTGATACAGCTCTTCCTCTATGTCAAGATCCCTTCTTCTTCTACTATAGCGGTGACGCATATAGAATCTTTTGGCTCTTACACAGGATATTCGCGAAGTGGCCACCTCCTCATTCCACCAATATACCCGTTTCTTGGTGGGGGGATATCTTACTCTTGCCATTGAGGCGTATTATAGCCGACAGACACTTTTCCATCTTCCTGGCCCTTTTGGAGATAGTTTTCGAACAAATATGATTTGACAAACTCGTACTCAGGACACGGCACTGAAAATGTTTCCACATATTCGATGGCTTTTCATCTTTTTTACAAGGTTGGCTAGTGCAGAGGAGGTGAAGTTGATTGTGTGTGATCCACAAATTATCACCTCATCTTCGTAAAGAAGTGCGGTAGATCCCCAGTTTGCTACACTACAATTCTGTATGTTGTGTGAAATGAAACAGGGTGAAAAAACAGCCCTTGACGAGTTACAAGGTCTCCTGCCGTAGGGTTTGTAAACCAATGGCGTAGCTTTCAGACGTTCTTAAGTGCTTGTAACAACCTAAACTGAATAAAGTATTTGAGTTTGAGTTTACTACTGCCAATCCCATTGCGCAGACCAACCAAGGACTAGCTGCTTCTTCCTTGTCGGTGACCACAAGGCCGCGTCCTTGGCGTTAACGTCGCCTAGTACTTATAACTGGTATTGGGGTCAGACAACCTATGACACCATAAAAATTGTTCAGCCAAATTTGTAGATCTGATTAATTTGTATGGCGAGAAGTATGTTCCTATGCTACTATATTCAACCCATTCTAAGTGGCAACCACGTATCCCGGTCCCATTTCCTTAATTGTGAGTGAGAAGAATAGTGTCTGTGGGATGGGATCACTACTGCCCCCTTGTCCTCAGTATCACAAGCCCAGTAGGAACGATTTGATACACAGTAGGGTTCCGCAATTACAATTACCTACGTCGATCAACCACTCCGCCGCCGACTGGATCATGGAGTGGCGCAGTGGTTGAGGTTTCCTTAAATAAAGTTTATGTGACCTCTGTCCATTAGTGTGTATCCATAACCTCCACAGTTGAGGCGCTGACCGTCCCCTTACGAGAACTGAAATTCCCCTTATTCAGATTTCCTCTATTTGGCGAAGGAGTACAATGTCTTCTGCCCATCACATAATTAAGTGTTATTTTGCATCGGCATATACTCCTCATTTTGATTCAAAGGAGCATTAGGCGGCGTTATGATCTCAATGATTTGTTGCTGTTCTTTTAAATAATGTTCCATTATCCACTTTTTTTTATAATGACGTCTGTATTGGTAACTTAATGTTCCAAGTACCTATATTACCGACTTTAATCTGTATACTTCAATAAAATGGAAGATATCTTTCCAAATCAACCAATCAGTCTTTAGTATTTTTATTGTAGTTCCAAAGTACTATTAACATATAACGTCATTTAACCCGCAATAGAAGTACGACAAACTTACTTTTAAGTCATTATTGCAAAGTAACATAAATACTGATCACCTTTTAAGACGTTGTGATAGACGCATGAAAATGGAAGACGTGTCCCGGAAGTGACTCTGGTTTACCAGCTTAGCAGTATACTTATATTATAAGTATTTTTGCCATACTTCAATTTCTTTATTTCTGTGTTATCAGAAATTTTAAACTACATATAAAATTTAACTTGACGACTTTGAGTAAATCTGCCTTGCTCAGAAATGAGGCTGCTTTTACTGAACCGCCAATTATTTCCTAAACTTTCATTCAAAACCTGAGCCATCATACTATTAAAAATAAAAGAAGAAAAAACTTGCCTAAATCAAGTTAGTTTATTAAAATCGGATGATATGGTAAAAAGATATGATTTTTTTTGTGAAAAAAAAAACTTTAAATGGCTTTTTCTCGAAATGGTGTTTTGGCGTTTCAGTAATTTTGCCTTTCCACTGACGATATGTACTTTATAATTTTCATTTCATGTACAATAATAAAATGTTTATTTTCGAGGAGGCATTTTTTTTAACTATGGTGTTCGCAAAATCCGTTATTACGTTAAAAATATATTTTAATATTTTTTTTAACGTCTCTTACTGATGTTGAAAATGTAGATATAGAACCTTTATCATGCCGAATTATTAATTTATGTAAAAGTTTCTGGGTTAAGTCAGTCCGTACTAAAAGTAGAGTTTTAAGTAATTATTCTAATTGGTTAGATGTAATTGAATATGTAGAACTGACTGGAAGTGTTGAACAGTGCCATTTACAGCAGGAACAACCGGGGTCGTCCCACGACGTAGGCGGGCGGCCCAAAAAAGACTTTTCCAATCTTAGTTCGCGGTCAAGACGTAGACGATTAACAGAATTGTCAGAAGAAGATCCCTTGTTGTAAACACACTTCTTAACTCTTCGGGTCAATCTAACAGTAGTAATTCAGATATGGCTATAAGCGCTGACGAAGTATTATCGCTCATTGTTGAAGCTAACCTCACCAATCACCAATATTTATTGATTAAAAATCTTGTGAACACTAAAACTCGTGTAATATTTTACCGTCACACCAGTGTTTTAATTGTAAAAAGAAGTGTTACCCAGAGGACATATCAGTCTCAGAACGTACTTGTGAAATAGAGTTACCAAATTTATTAGATCAACTGTTTCTCGAATACTTGCGTCATGTAGGAATTTTTAGATAGTGTTTCAAACGATTCGAATACATTTGTTTTTACCGTTAATTGGTACGTTTTCAATTTTTAAAAGAAAGTTCTACAGTATCTAAGGAAGAAGAAGAGCATTTTAGGGAGAATATTAACAATTTACATCCTACTAATTTTAATTTCAAAGACCGCGAATTAACATTGAACATTCTTTGCAACTGATTATGGTAGAGAGTAAAATATGTAGTGCATTAAGCGTTTCATCATCACCTAAGTGTTCTGTATGTGGAACTACTCCAAAAAAGATGAATAAAATAGATGTTTGTTTGCTAAAGCCAGTCCAAGAAGCGCGTTATTGTCTCCTTTACATTCATGGATTCGGTTCTTTGAATATTTTATTCATCTCTCGTTGTACAAGTCATTTAAATATTAACTCATTTTATTAATTTTACATTACCGCGTCAATGTTGCACAATTGACCTACTTTGCATTAAACGACATATTCGTATATTTTTACAACAGTGTATTAAAGGCATTCAACTCGCATTGACGTCTTTTATTATTTCCGCTTGTCGACCTCATCCTGCGACGTCAGTCATCTCATATTGACATTAGTGTAGAGCTTCAAGAAAGGGCTCGCACAGTTTGGTCCTTCGAGGAAACTTTCAATTTTCAAAAGGATTAATATTAAGAAATGGCAGCTCAGGTCAAAAGAGGAGAAAAAAATGTTAGCAGATAGGAAACTACATGTTCAAACTGAATTTAGGAGAAGGTTAGGCTTAGTTGTAGATAAACCATGTAGTGGCGAAAGCGGGTCATCGAACGACGGTAATACAGCACGAAATTTTTATTCTTACTTTGCCGTCTCGGCTGTAATTACAGGTTTACGTAAACATTTACTTGATAGATGTAGAATATTTTTACAAGCTTGGTCATCGGGATTTAATATTGATTGCGATAAGTTTAAAAAATATTCTTTGGTAACCGCGCGTTAATCAATTAGTTGAAGAATATCCATGGTACTATCTCCCTGCTTCTGTCAGCAAAGTTCTCATACATGGTGCTGATGTATCAGAATATGTTCTTTTATCTATCGGGGAATTTTCGGAAGAAGCTGCTGAATCTAATAACAAACATTTAAAACTGTATAGACGAGATTTTACTCGAAAAATGTCACGCGAAATTACAAATACAGACTTAATCAACCGACTTTTACTAAGTTCAGACCCCTTTATAACTAAACTAGTCTTCGGAAACTTCCTCGATAGAAAAAGAGCCTTCTGTCTAAGGAAGTTACAGATTTATTGAAGTTTTAAACTGCGCATGTTCATGGTAAGCTCTTAATATTGTTTACTTTTTTAGTATTGTCAAGTTATCGCACAATTTTAAATTTTTTAATTATAAGTTATAATCGTGTTTTTATATACTAAAATTATAAAATTATCTTTAATTATTAATAATGTTAACAATTTACAAAAATAATAGTATTTTAGTACGAAATTTGCTGAAAAAAAATCATACAATATTTTTAAAAAATTAAGGTATTTTGATGCTTGTATATGTTTAATTATAATTTATTAATAGTAATTTTAATTTAAATGAATTTGTTTGTATTTGATAAATATTAAACAAGAAAATATACTAGAAAAAAGCAACTAGTCTCATGTCGCCCTGACGGGATTCGAACCCGCATCCTTGGGAATCCGGCCCAATGCACTAACCAATTATGCTACAGAAACTAATGAGGACACGTCGAATCTTTCTAGTATATTCACCGTTCTACGGTGTTGGCCACCGTCGTTTCATCAATGAGAGAAAATATCCTCGTATTCGAAAGAAACATCTTTACAGATGTTTGACTATCGATTAAGATGAAACAGCCATCTAATTATAACTTCTTAATTTTGCATTTTACAATGCTATTTTTATGTGATAAATATTAAACAAGAAAATATACTAGAAAAAAGCAACTAGTCTCATGTCGCCCTGACGGGATTCGAACCCGCATCCTTGGGAATCCGGCCCAATGCACTAACCAATTATGCTACAGAGACCTATGAGGACACGTCGAATCTTTCTAGTATATTCACCGTTCTACGGTGTTGGCCACCGTCGTTTCATCAATGAGAGACAATATCCTCGCATTCGAAAGAAACATCTTTACAGATGTTTGACTATCGATTAAGATGAAACAGCCATCTAATTATAACTTCTTAATTTTGCATTTTCCAATGCTATTTTTATGTGATAAATATTAAACAAGAAAATATACTAGAAAAAAGCAACTAGTCTCATGTCGCCCTGACGGGATTCGAACCCGCATCCTTGGGAATCCGGCCCAATGCACTAACCAATTATGCTACAGAGACCTATGAGGACACGTCGAATCTTTCTAGTATATTCACCGTTCTACGGTGTTGGCCACCGTCGTTTCATCAATGAGAGAAAATATCCTCGCATTCGAAAGAAACATCTTTACAGATGTTTGACTCTCGATTAAGATGAAACAGCCATCTAATTATAACTTCTTAATTTTGCATTTTCCAATGCTATTTTTATGTGATAAATATTAAACAAGAAAATATACTAGAAAAAAGCAACTAGTCTCATGTCGCCCTGACGGGATTCGAACCCGCATCCTTGGGAATCCGGCCCAATGCACTAACCAATTATGCTACAGAAACTAATGAGGACACGTCGAATCTTTCTAGTATATTCACCGTTCTACGGTGTTAGCCACCGTCGTTTCATCAATGAGAGAAAATATCCTCGTATTCAAAAGAAACATCTTTACAGATGTTTGACTATCGATTAAGATGAAACAGCCATCTAATTATAACTTCTTAATTTTGCATTTTACAATGCTATTTTTATGTGATAAATATTAAACAAGAAAATATACTAGAAAAAAGCAACTAGTCTCATGTCGCCCTGACGGGATTCGAACCCGCATCCTTGGGAATCCGGCCCAATGCACTAACCAATTATGCTACAGAGACCTATGAGGACACGTCGAATCTTTCTAGGTCTCATGTCGCCCTGACGGGATTCGAACCCGCATCCTTGGGAATCCGGCCCAATGCACTAACCAATTATGCTACAGAGACCTATGAGGACACGTCGAATCTTTCTAGTATATTCACCGTTCTACGGTGTTGGCCACCGTCGTTTCATCAATGAGAGAAAATATCCTCGCATTCGAAAGAAACATCTTTACAGATGTTTGACTCTCGATTAAGATGAAACAGCCATCTAATTATAACTTCTTAATTTTGCATTTTCCAATGCTATTTTTATGTGATAAATATTAAACAAGAAAATATACTAGAAAAAAGCAACTAGTCTCATGTCGCCCTGACGGGATTCGAACCCGCATCCTTGGGAATCCGGCCCAATGCACTAACCAATTATGCTACAGAAACTAATGAGGACACGTCGAATCTTTCTAGTATATTCACCGTTCTACGGTGTTAGCCACCGTCGTTTCATCAATGAGAGAAAATATCCTCGTATTCAAAAGAAACATCTTTACAGATGTTTGACTATCGATTAAGATGAAACAGCCATCTAATTATAACTTCTTAATTTTGCATTTTACAATGCTATTTTTATGTGATAAATATTAAACAAGTAAATATACTAGAAAAAAGCAACTAGTCTCATGTCGCCCTGACGGGATTCGAACCCGCATCCTTGGGAATCCGCCCCAATGCACTAACCAATTATGCTACAGAGACCTATGAGGACACGTCGAATCTTTCTAGTATATTCATCGTTCTACGGTGTTGGCCACCGTCGTTTCATCAATGAGAGAAAATATCCTCGCATTCGAAAGAAACATCTTTACAGATGTTTGACTATCGATTAAGATGAAACAGCCATCTAATTATAACTTCTTAATTTTGCATTTTACAATGCTATTTTTATGTGATAAATATTAAACAAGAAAATATACTAGAAAAAAGCAACTAGTCTCATGTCGCCCTGACGGGATTCGAACCTGCATCCTTGGGAATCCGGCCCAATGCACTAACCAATTATGCTACAGAGACCTATGAGGACACGTCGAATCTTTCTAGTATATTCATCGTTCTACGGTGTTGGCCACCGTCGTTTCATCAATGAGAGAAAATATCCTCGCATTCGAAAGAAATATCTTTACAGATCTTTGAATATCGATTAAGATGAAACAGCCATCTGATTATAACTTCTTAATTTTGCATTTTACAATGCTATTTTTATGTGATAAATATTAAACAAGAAAATATACTAGAAAAAAGCAACTAGTCTCATGTCGCCCTGACGGGATTCGAACCCGCATCCTTGGGAATCCGGCCCAATGCACTAACCAAATATGCTACAGAAACTAATGAGGACACGTCGAATCTTTCTAGTATATTCATCGTTCTACGGTGTTGGCCACCGTCGTTTCATCAATGAGAGAAAATATCCTCGCATTCGAAAGAAACATCTTTACAGATGTTTGACTATCGATTAAGATGAAACAGCCATCTTATTATAACTTCTTAATTTTGCATTTTACAATGCTATTTTTATGTGATAAATATTAAACAAGAAAATATACTAGAAAAAAGCAACTAGTCTCATGTCGCCCTGACGGGATTCGAACCTGCATCCTTGGGAATCCGGCCCAATGCACTAACCAATTATGCTACAGAGACCTATGAGGACACGTCGAATCTTTCTAGTATATTCATCGTTCTACGGTGTTGGCCACCGTCGTTTCATCAATGAGAGAAAATATCCTCGCATTCGAAAGAAATATCTTTACAGATCTTTGAATATCGATTAAGATGAAACAGCCATCTGATTATAACTTCTTAATTTTGCATTTTACAATGCTATTTTTATGTGATAAATATTAAACAAGAAAATATACTAGAAAAAAGCAACTAGTCTCATGTCGCCCTGACGGGATTCGAACCCGCATCCTTGGGAATCCGGCCCAATGCACTAACCAATTATGCTACAGAGACCTATGAGGACACGTCGAATCTGTCTAGTATATTCGTCGTTCTACGGTGTTGGCCACCGTCGTTTCATCAATGAGAGAAAATATCCTCGCATTCGAAAGAAATATCTTTACAGATCTGTGAATATCGATTAAGATAAAACAGCCATTTAATTATAACTTCTTAATTTTGCATTTTACAATGCTATTTTTATGTGATAAATGTTAAACAAGAAAATATACTAGAAAAAAGCAACTAGTCTCATGTCGCCCTGACGGGATTCGAACCCGCATCCTTGGGAATCCGGCCCAATGCACTAACCAATTATGCTACAGAAACTAATGAGGACACGTCGAATCTTTCTAGTATATTCACCGTTCTACGGTGTTGGCCACCGTCGTTTCATCAATGAGAGAAAATATCCTCGTATTCGAAAGAAACATCTTTACAGATGTTTGACTATCGATTAAGATGAAACAGCCATCTAATTATAACTTCTTAATTTTGCATTTTACAATGCTATTTTTATGTGATAAATATTAAACAAGAAAATATACTAGAAAAAAGCAACTAGTCTCATGTCGCCCTGACGGGATTCGAACCCGCATCCTTGGGAATCCGGCCCAATGCACTAACCAATTATGCTACAGAGACCTATGAGGACACGTCGAATCTTTCTAGTATATTCATCGTTCTACGGTGTTGGCCACCGTCGTTTCATCAATGAGAGAAAATATCCTCGCATTCGAAAGAAACATCTTTACAGATGTTTGACTATCGATTAAGATGAAACAGCCATCTAATTATAACTTCTTAATTTTGCATTTTACAATGCTATTTTTATGTGATAAATATTAAACAAGAAAATATACTAGAAAAAAGCAACTAGTCTCATGTCGCCCTGACGGGATTCGAACCTGCATCCTTGGGAATCCGGCCCAATGCACTAACCAATTATGCTACAGAGACCTATGAGGACACGTCGAATCTTTCTAGTATATTCATCGTTCTACGGTGTTGGCCACCGTCGTTTCATCAATGAGAGAAAATATCCTCGCATTCGAAAGAAATATCTTTACAGATCTTTGAATATCGATTAAGATGAAACAGCCATCTGATTATAACTTCTTAATTTTGCATTTTACAATGCTATTTTTATGTGATAAATATTAAACAAGAAAATATACTAGAAAAAAGCAACTAGTCTCATGTCGCCCTGACGGGATTCGAACCCGCATCCTTGGGAATCCGGCCCAATGCACTAACCAATTATGCTACAGAGACCTATGAGGACACGTCGAATCTTTCTAGTATATTCACCGTTCTACGGTGTTGGCCACCGTCGTTTCATCAATGAGAGAAAATATCCTCGCATTCGAAAGAAACATCTTTACAGATGTTTGACTATCGATTAAGATGAAACAGCCATCTAATTATAACTTCTTAATTTTGCATTTTACAATGCTATTTTTATGTGATAAATATTAAACAAGAAAATATACTCGAAATAAAAGTTTGCTTATACAAATAAACATAGCAGCAACGTGGCTGTTTTTATTTTGTCCACCGCATGTATCCGAGTAGAACGTAATTTCTTTTATATTGGAAGGAAGTGATTTTAAAAAAAGAAACAAACAGGAAGCAATTTGGTTTGCCCCACGGCCCCCATCTGCTTCATGCCACATATAGCAAAAACTTTTTTTGCTAAAGCAATCATAAATAGTCGGATTAAAGGTCCACAATTGCCTCTTGTAAAATACAATATTAGTTTTCAAGAAGGGTGTTGGGAGACATTGTTGAAGGTCAAAGCAATACACTCTCTTGTCTTCATTACATTCCTCTTTATCTTTCTTCTTCATTGTATAAGCTGAATCAGTCTGCTTCCAGTTGATGAGTTTCAAGTTCTTGTTTTAGAGTCTCTGCATGTTGCGGTAAAGCTAATTTAATTTTCATTTTGTACGAGTCACACATATTACAAGTGTCTAATGACGGTTTTTTAAAAGATAGACCCATAGTGCGAAAAATATTGCCAAAAAATGTATATGACCCTGGATTGTTAGTAACCTTTTCTTTATACATTTGATACATTACAGTCAATGAAAGTCCTGATGGTAGGTATCGCCTTTCAGTATGACTTCGGCTGTAGTGTGACTCGTATCGAGGATATGAATTTATATGATCTTTTATTGTTTGCACTACATGATCATCAAATTTATTAAATGGCACATGCGATCCCCGCTTGTCAGGGCTTGTAAGTCCAGATACCCTCTTAGTTTGTTTCTTGATAATTACCTCTATACATTTATTAGAAATTGAAAATGTTTTTACAAAACAAACTTTGCAAACATCAATTAAGTCGCCATTTACTTTTAAATGGTATTTGTGGTTTAGAGTTCTTGGCTTAGGCTCTCCACTAGTATTCCGTATACGCTGGGTTTTTTTTGGCGCATCTAAAATAAGGGATGATAGATATGCAGAACGTTTATTATAATCTCCTAATGACCATAATTCGTCAAAAAGTGATGTTTGGGTTTGTAAGCTAATTTTAGTGGAACACTTTTTACGGCAATCTGATAAGGCGGTAACTTTTCTAGCCGGAATCACTTTTCCTTTTTTTGTTTTATATGACTGACCTTTATTTCTTTTAACCTTTATAATCTTGCGTAAATTTTCTTCCTTTCTCTTTCTTGTTGTATTTACAACGATATCATTGTTATTTGTATTTTCTTGACGCACATCATCCTCAGAAGACATTGATGAACTTTGTTCTAATTCTGGATTGAATGTCTGATCGCGAACACTATCGTCAGAATCAAAATCAACTGGTTCAGTTGGCTCCACATCAAAACTTGGTCGAGGACTTTCAATATCAAGACCTGGAAACGGCTCATCATTACCGTTTTTATTTTCTGATGTTATACCTAAATCTGAAAGTGATATCAAATCTTCTAAAGCATCCGCAGCATCTTTTTGTTCTTGGGTAAGCTCACTGCTAGCTTCAGATATGTTTGACAGCGTACTAATGTTGTTATCTGAAGAACATTGTTCTGATACTGTAAAAAATAAACAAATACTTTAGAGATAGCGGCACCTTGAAACCAGGACGTGCGCCACTCGGCAATGGAGGTCGTTAATCACATAAAAAAGTCATTAAAAACATCTGAAAAACCTAAAAAATTAACAGCTTGTAGTATAATTTTAATAACAATGTACCTAATGGTTTTTATTTTACACAACAATGCTGATAACATCGTTTTGTGGCGTCCCTACTACTGGCCAAACTCAATACATTATACCCCCGTTGGGAGTTGAACCTAGTAACTCTGGGTCTGATACAGGATGTGTGTGTTGACTAATATACTCCTACTTATCTAGTGGCAGTAGGTAGCAGTAGGTAGTATATTAGTCAAATAAATGAACAAAGGCCGTACGGCGCATAGGTAGGTATATCCCGTACGTAAAGTATCATCTACCGCCACGCCGACAAAACTGAACACAATATGTACCCCCACTGCGAATTGAACCCGGAACCTCTAAGTCTGATACCGGTGGTGTATGCCACTAGACGGTTGGTTTAGTAAGTAGGTATATTATTCAAATAAACGCACAAAAGCCGCGCGGCGCGAAGGTATATCCCGTACAGTAGTTAGGTACCTATGTTACACAGCACAGCTCCCTTCACGTATTTAACCACCTGTGATTAGTACTTAAATGTTATTCTGACCAGCATATTGACTAAAAAAGCCATAAACATAATAATTGCTTTATTCTATTAATAGCGCAAAACAATTATTAAAAACTTTCAAATTGCAAAATTTCAAATGAGTTGGCGGTTACAAACAAAAATTTAAAAAATAAACAATACTTACGTTCTTTGGGATTTTCTTTTAAGGCTAATGACATAATCTTATTATTTCTATTCATATTGATGAATATCAAAACTTATAACGCTATAAAACTAATTTTAAACACATTATTCTGTTAGAGTAACACACAACGAGTACACGCACAAGTCTCAACTGATGCAAAATATTGTCGCGCACTTTAGGTATGAGTCGACTCATCTCACTATGCGTAACTAAATAAAATTCTAAGCGGCAAGAAGCGCATATGGAGTTAACTCGATTTATCTCTCTTTACTAAATTATACATTTTGATATTATGACTAGTCTCTTTATGCTCGTAGGAGTGTGAAAATAACATTATAAAGTTTTTTGACTCATCTCCTTTTTGCCGTGACAGATGTAAGTGTTTTGAACGATTAGGTATAATAATCCCATTTATCGATTTTTTTTGACTCATCCCCTTTTACCTTAACACCACAGATGTGTGCATAAACATGTCTAGTTGTCTTGGTCAGGATGTTTAATATCTATTGTATGTATGTATTTACAAAAATGATATAAGTTTTTTTATCCGTTATCTGGTATCCATAATACAAGCTCTTCATGAAACTTTGGACTAGATAATTGGTGTGATTGTATGAAATTATTTACTTATTAGTAATTCTGATATCCGTAATACCTGCATAAGCTACTTATCTCGGAATTAGATAAAATGTGTGCGATATTGTATGAAATTCATTTATTAGCAGAATTAAGGCACATGCTAAAATTACATTTACATTTTTTGCAGTAATAAATAGCTCGTTAAGGATTATTTATTGGAAACATTAAAATTGTTTCGCTATATATGTAAATGTCATATCTTTTGATGTACATGTTTATACTTGTTAAGGGCTTGTGATTTTAAAACTCCTTATTTGGTTTGCAGTGGTTAAGAGTGAGTCGGAAATTTCAACATGGTTTTTTACGAAAACAATTTTATTTATCTAGTAGGATGTATACATACGACTGACCAAAGCGAATATTGATTATTGCCTAAAGGTGATCAACCGAAAAATTCCGCGGTTGTACAAGATAATCGAGGAACTTCCTGGTCGACCAGTAGAGATTTCAGGTGGCGTTGTTTTAATAATGAATCATAGAAAAAGGATAAAATAATAAATAAATAAATAAATAATAATAAATATTTCCATACAATCACACCAATTATCTAGCCCACGTTAAGTATCATGAAGAACTTGTGTTATGGATACTAGATAACGAATAAACATACTTATATACTTTTTTTTTTGTAAATACATACATAATATACATATTAAACACCCAGACCAAGACAAATAGACATGTTCATGCACACAAATATTTGTCTTGTCCGGGGATCGAACCCGGGACCTCTGGAGCAGAAGGTAGAGTTAGTACCCCTGCGCCAAACAGGTCGTCAAATCGATAAAATAATGAATGATGATAATTTTTATTATCGCATAAAACCATAGATTTTATATAACACTGATATTACAACAAACATAATAGAAATATAGATAGGTGTTTCATTTGAAGAATTATGTTACTACTGCTTTTTCCTTATAATTTTTCGAAAACACGTTTCCAAATCACGGACAATAAAAATATACATTTTATCGGATACCGCATCGCTGTTATCACATCGTGGTAAGGTATTTGTAAATTTAAATAATTTTTACAAGCAGTTGATATTTTATCTATACCTATCTATATTAATATTTTAAAGAGAAAAGATTTAATTGTTTGTTTGTTTGCATTGAATAGGCTCCGAAACAACTAAAGGGATTTTGAATATGTATTGTTATGAACATAGGATACTTTTTATCCAAATATTCCCACGGGAACGGGAGCCACGCGGGTGAAACTACGAGCGGCCGCTAGGTATTTCTATTTGGGTATTACATCGCGGAACCCTAAACTCCGACAAAAGAGAAGCATGCAGCCTTGGACAGCCTTGACATTCAGGTGTATCATATGCAACTATATCTGGGGCAGCCTTAAAAACTGGTCCAATATCACTGAGGACCGCTTCATGCGAGATGAACTGAAAAGTTGGAATCAAAATATTTTCTTTGATCAATAAAAATTATTGTCATTGATCAATACTGTTAAACAACAAAGAAAGCATCTGAAATTTTCGCGCCTCTGTACTGTATCCCTATTACGACTTTGGAAAACTTTTAACAATGATGTCGGTAAAACAGTCGATGGATATTAAAGAGGGAGAGAGAGAGCGATAGTAAACGTCAAGTTTGCCAATGTACTTCATTGAAGTTAAACAACTTTTAGGGATAAAATCTTGCTTTTTATTTATTCACTCATTTATTGGTTTTAAACTACATGCGTCTTTTGAAAGAAAGAAGAAAGAAAGAAAAATCTTTTATTGACATACACAGCTCACGGATAAAAAAAGCATAAAAGAACAAGAAAAATAAAATAAAAAAAATTTAATCTTACTACGTAACTACAACAATAAAACAATTACAAACAAAAACGAAAAACAGACTTTTGGATTTCCCGACGTCGTGCTCATTAGATAACGTGTTTTTTTATTAACACCTTATTATTCAACTCAATTCGATTTATTCATCTATTTCTTTTATACATTACAATAATCTATCGACAGAACCATTTAATACCAAAAAATCTATTCACAATTCGGGAATTGTGTCATACAAACCGTTCATTAAAAAAAAAAAATATGACAAAAAAAAATCAAGTCGTTTCAAAATAAATGTCTCTCTTAAGCGTAAAGCGATCCAGTCAAGTATTCTTCGACACATGTAATTAATATCATACTTGCGGTACTCGTATTGCGCCCACTTTATAGTCCAAGAGATAGTGTGCTATTATACAAAGTTACTCGGTTCTACCTTTTATCGCAGAACTTTTTATGTCATAATTGTATTATTCATAACAGCGGAAAGCATAAACGTCATTTCGCAGAAAATCGCTTGGCATATCTCATTAACTATACAATCATAACCCATAATTTTATAAGCCAGAATCATCTGAAGGCATATATTCAATATCCATAATAATTAAGAGGCAGAACTATCATATCGCAGAAAGTTTACATGCAGAATCATCTTTAGGCATAAATTTAAAAACCAAAATATTAAGATGCAGAACTATTTATAAGACAAGAAAGCAGGCAGCATGCAAGCAAGCATGCAGCGTGCAAGCAAGCATGCAGCATGCAAGATAACATGCAGCATTGCAGCTAGCATGCAGCATTGCAGCATTGCAACAAGCATGCAGAATACAAGCAAGCATGCAGCATGCAGGCAGGCAGCATGCATCATTCAAGCAAGCATGAAGCATACAAACAAGCATGCAACATGCATGGTTTCTGTCACGGCTCTGGCGCTGCGGGCATGAATTACACTCTAGGGGTAAGGCATACAAGACTATGTGGTGTCGGTTTTGCAGCGATTCGTTTCTGTCACTATTATAGCACAAAACTAAGAGTCTATCTTTTATCGCGAACCTTTTTATGCCATTAGAAATGAAATTCTGCCATCAACGTAGTATGCCAAGTGAAATTCTGCCATCTTAAAAGTATGCCATTGGAAATTCGGACATATATAAACATTCGACCAAATAATAATTATACTGAACAATTTTATGCCTTGAGCATTTTCGTTTAAAGAAAATTATGCCAAGTTTGTTCTGCCAAATGAAATTCGGAACAACGAAATTCTGCCAAACAAGGGGAACCCAATAAAAAACAGTCTTTTCAGCTATAAAATATTTTAAAAAAAAATTGAAGTCTACTAAAATGTATGAAACAGCTGTTTGGCGATATCAGTGTGGCTTCTTTACAAAAAGTTGTTCATCGAAACATTTGGGTTTCGTTATGTGTCTGGTAGTAATTATCTAAATATGTTTATATTTCAAGTTTTCCTTCTCTTGCACAGGTGTTCAATGCGTCGAGCCTCTTAGTCGTCTCTTACGAAATCCCAGGCATGTAAGGGAGTGGTGACACTTGTATTCTTAGGCCGTCACCACACGGCAAACAAACCCTCTATCAACCCGTCTGGCCAGCGTGGTAGCAGTAGGCTAATAACCTCCTATGAACATATCCACAATATAGGCGTGAATTAGGCGAGGCCTATGTTCAGCAGTGGACGTCCACAGGCTGATTATGATGATGATGATGTTTATATTTCGGTTCTGATATCCGTAACACAATAACGAATGCTACTTATTTCGTAATCAGTAGGCTTATAGGGCGAAAATCTTTCGAGTATGTATCGATAAAGTATCGTCTACATTGGCTATGACTATGGCTTATTGAGCAGCAGCGTTGCTACGGGACGTAAACGGCACTACATTATTTCTATACCTACATTTTCTGACGTGACGATTCGTATACTTTCTCGATACTCGATACGAAGAAAAAAGGAAAAAAAATACCTAAGAGTTTTTTGTGCTAGCCTTAGAATCAATATGTATGATGTTGTTTCAATCTTATTTATCTCTCGGCCTATAATGATGTCCGCATAATTTTCCTGTACAAACGACATTCTCAATAACTTACAATCGTAATGTACTGTGGACACGGCATCATGATGAACAGTTGTACTACAAAAAATAGACCTTATTACGTAACGCAATAAGAACTCGATCAATACCAATAAGTGATTCTCGATTCGTTATCAAATGTACCGAAGATTTTGTATCGATTCCGTTAATTTACGTGGGCATACCTAGCACTAATAAAAATGCATACTTTTTTATACGATTCGTATTTCCTTATTTACTTTTTTATTCTTATCTGTGTAAAAACGATCGATCTTATTTTGGTTCTTTATTACTATGTTAATTTGTTTACGGTAGCAGTTTATTCTTTATACAACGTGTTTTTTATATCCCACACACTTAACTTTTTAATGAGACCATGCAAAAGATCTAAATGGCATACTTTTAAATTATTTTTCAAATCGTCAGTTTTTTACTTTTCGAGCAAGCAAGAGCCGTGAAAAGTTATGTTTCTATGTATGTTCCATAGTGATCTACATAGCCTTAGGCGTTTCCACAAGGCTCGAACCTACACAGTAACGTAATTATCTGATTACGCATACAAATGTGTCAATATGCTAATCTAACTATTAATCCATGATAAGTATACGGTTGTAATCATTTTTCAAATTCATGTATGTTAATTTCACGTAATTACCCTGATTTATGTGTCAATGACGCATTGAGAATTATTTATTTGTGTATGGCGCAGTAATCGCAACTACTGCTCCAAGCCTGAACTAGGGATGAAAACTGCTATATCACGAAATATGATGATAAATAAATAAATAATGGGCTCGACGACTTACCACCTCCCGAACAAACCGGGTTCCAAAAAAGGCTTCAGCACCATAGACCACATCCATACGCTGCGGCAGGTTACACAAAAGACCGAAGGCATCAACATAAATGGCCAGTATCTGACACACCTTCGTTTTGCCGATGATATAGTCCTTATGGCTGAGACCCTGGAGGACCTGAACACAATGCTCAAAGATCTCCGTAGTGCTTCCCAAAGAGTGGGTCTTAAGATGAACATGGATAAGACGAAAATCATGTCGAATTCCCATGTAAATCCAGACAGACAATCCAGTTAGGTAAGTCTAACTTTGAGAAAGAGATCTCTCGTCGGATCCAACTCGGATGGGCAGCATTCGGAAAGCTCCGTAAAGTCTTCGCGTCCAACTTACCTCAGTGTCTCAAGACGAAAGTCTACGACCAGTGTGTGTTGCCAGTGATGACTTACGGCAGTGAAACGTGGTCGCTAACTATGGGTCTGATAAGGAGGCTCAAGGTAACTCAGCGTGCAATGGAGAGAGCTATATGTTCGGCTCGGATTCGCAGGAGAACTAAAGTTACTGACATCGCTCGAAGGATTGCTCAGCTGAACTGGCAGTGGGCGGGACACATAGCGAGAAGAACCGATGGCCGTTAGGGCGGAAAGATTCTGGAATGGCGACCGCGTACCGGACGACGCTCCGTGGGCCCCCCACAAGGTGGACTGACGATCTGGTGCGTGGTCGCGGGAAGCCGCTGTATGCGGGCAGCGCAGGATCGATCGTCGTGGAGATCCTTGGGGAAGGCCGTGGGTGTCATGTGGCTGAGACAACGAAATAAATAATATTTTATTTTCACCAAGGAAAAATACAATATCTTTGGCAACATACAATAACTTACAACTATGAACATAACTTAGATCTTAATTGTATTAAATCTTAATTGTAACAAGCCAATAGTAAACATCTGCACCCGAACTAGGAAACCTGTATCTTATAGCGGGTCTACACGACACAAACTTAGTTTGCACAACATGTTTGTAAAAACATATGTTTGCGCAAACGGAACGTGTAGACGTCAAGTTTGAGGTAATTTGAAATTGGCGCGAAAGTTTGTGTTTATTTGTATTTCGGATCAAAATATCATTGCAAACACATTTGTGCGTGGTGGACGCATGTCCAAACTTGTTTGAAGTAAAAATGAGTATTCTTCATCCATTCCTAAGTAATTTATGAAATCCTTTTCTTCATTTGTTGACAATTCATTCAATAAAGTTATATGAGAGTATTTTTGTCTTTTTAATAACCAATCTTTTGTCCATTTACTTCGTTTTCTTCCTTTCATTTTTATAACGGATATTGTAACTGCTGCTCTTAATAATAAACGTCTACGACTATATATTTCTTCCATTTTATTGCATTTACGATTGCACACTTTAAAAAGGACTACACCTCTGCCACTGGCGTTCAAATGATTTACTTATGCCGTGTGGACGATGAGAGTTGTACAGACTTTTGTTTGCACAAAAGTTTGCAAAGCACAAGTTTGTGTCGTGTAGACCCGCTATCAGGTGTAGTGCTCTTTCTCTCACTGTGAACAAGAGAAGGTTTAACCAGAGGCAAAATAATATAAACTAAATCTAACAAAATATGCCAGATCAGTACAAAGCCGTAAAGTAATATTAATTTAAGTAATAGCCTCTACCGGGATTCGAACCCGGGACCTCAGAGTAAGCGACACCTTGAAACCGAAGTACGTGCCACTCTACCACGGAGGTCGTCGTCGTGATTATCATCAGTATCATCATCCATCAGCTATTTTAGTGTCCCCACTGCTGGGCACAGCCCTTCCTAATGGGTGGATAAGGAAAATGGATCATGACATGGCCCATTGTGGATTGTCAAGTTGCGGAAAATTCATGAAATATGACCATAAAGCAAAATATAAATAAATAAATAAAAATAACCCACATTAAGGTTCATTAAGAACTTGTGTTATGGTTACTAGATAACGGATTAAACCTATATAATATACATATTAAACATCCAGACCAAGACAAATAGACATGTTCATGCACACAAATATTTGTCCTGTCCGGGGATCGAACCTGGGACCTCTGGCGCAGAAGGCAGGCTTAGTACCCCTGCGCCGAACAGGTCGTCAAAATATATCCCTAATATTCTTAGCGCAGATCACGGAATGGATTACTTTCATTTTAGACTTCTAAACTCTAAAGTTTAGAAAAGTCTTATAATCCCTCTCTGTCCGTCCGTACGTACGTACGTATGTATGTACGCATCGAGATCTCAGAAACCATAAGAGATAGAGACAAACGGTCAACGGGAATGAGTTTAGGACACCTTGGACATGTGTCAAATGTACTTTTTTAGTTTCTACACTACAAAACAATAACAACTGTCACGTGGTTTAGAAGTCTATTTTGTGCCTGCTAACTAGCAGGCGCTGCTAACTTGTTTTTTATTGATAAAGTACATACTAATAGCATATACACAATTATTGGGAATCGCCTTCTTTTTTTAAGTCGTTTAAAATGAATTAAGTACTTATAAACGAAATTGTACATTTTTTTAAACTTGTTTATCTTAAAATTGGTGCGATTCAAGAATACTGTTTGACCTTGAAATAGACTTTATTTCGCTCTTAATAGAGGCGGTTTCATATTGCAACTGTGATGCCTGACGTGCCGTTGGCTGTACATAATGCGTACCGACCACGCCCCACGGTGGCACGCGGAAGCGAACCTGGCTCCTCCAGATAACGACCCGGACAGATTACTTACTTATGTTAATGATGATATTGAATGAAATAATTGTAACATTTATATGTGCAAATGTGATTTTTAACCGACTGCAAAGGGTGCGTTATGTTTTTTGCGCGTATCTTGTATGTTTATCTATATTAATATTATAAAGAGGAAAGATTTGATTGTTTGTTTGTTTGCATTGAATAGGCTCCGAAACTACTGAACAGATTTGGATGAAATTTGGTAAGTAGATAGCCTGGTTATGAACATAGGATACTTTTTATCGGGATCGGGAACCACGCGAGTGAAACCACAAGCGGCCGCTAGTATGTAATATTTTTTATTACATCATATTTTCAAACGTCTTAACGGTGTTTCTATCATTAAGATATGTTTAGATTGGTCTCGACAGCAAAAGTTCTCTTATGTAAGAGATATAAAAAATATATCAACATAGCGCCTGTGAAAAAATATATAAAGGAGACTCATCATTGCCCATACAAAATCTACCATTCTCCGGCTCAAACGAAAGTAGTCTCAAAATTAAGCATTTATTAAAGTCAAAGTCAAAGTCAATATCATTTATTCAGTCTAGGCTGTAATAAGCACTTATGAACGTCAAAGAAGCTACGCCATCGGTTCACAAACCCTACGGCGCGGCGGGAGACCTTGTAACGAGAAGACCCGGCAAGAAACTCGTCAAGGGCCGTTTTTTTCTCCCTATTTTATTTCATACAAAGTCGTCAAATTGAAAAGTGACCTTAACATATCAGTAAGGTCAATTTCCATCACAAAAATAAAGTACTAATTATAATATTACATTTTATGGTTATTGTAACTGTAAACAATTTTCAACTGGCAAAGACTTATCTGTCATACATTACAACATTTCTCGCATTACTGCAAGTTTAATTACTGTAAAAATTTTATTAGGCAAATACATTAGTATTGATATTCGCCATTCTCAAAAATCGTAGCTAACATATTAAGATTACCTTCCAAAGATACGAATTTTAGGGAAAGTTAAAGCAGAGATTTACGAATATAAAAAAAAAAAAAAAAAAAAAACAACTTTTACGGATATCAAACGCGCTATATTTCACGAACTAAGTTGTAATTGTCCGTATTTTTGTTTTTTTAGGGGTTTTTTGATTTTCCCGAAAATTCAGCACCTTTTCAGCTGCCGTGGTCACGGGATGACATAACTATTTTAGTGTTACGGAATATAAATCCCGACCATAAAAAAAAACTTTTTACTTCGAAAACCTATTAAAATATATATTTCTTTTTTCTTTTCGTTATTTTCAAAAAAATCGCACCTTTTTTAAATTTCCGTAAGTGTTATTAACACTTTACAAACGCGTGTACGGCTTGTACCTCCACCAATATTAGCCTCGTTTGAAAGCCCAATAAATGAACTTAATAAACAAGATTTCATTGCATTAAAAAAGCATAATCATAAGCAGAAACATCATAGATTGAATTTGTATAGATTGAAAGTAAAAAAAAAAAGGAAAAGTTAGTTTTGTAATCCAAATATTATTGTTTTGGTTTGCATAAGTTTCAAATAATTAATAACGCTATTATTGGATTAAAGTCTTGGCTCATATATTTAGCATAGATTATAAGTTTTGTAATGACTTTATTCTGTAAGTGTACCTATAACAAATAAATAAATAAATAAATAATAAATAACAAAAATGTGACATCTAAAAAAATGCAACTTTGTTCCTCTATAAGGGCCGCTGGTTGAGCAATTGCGGTACAACTTAGAAAACGTATTTTCTAAGTTGTTTTTGTACAAAAAGCATTATTAAAGAGTGGTATTGTATTGTAAACTTTAACTTTTTTCTGTTCTATTCCAATAAAAAATAAAAAGTTTAATTATTTTGTGTACTCCTTTTCCTTACCTTTCAAATGATATCCAACATTTCTCTCATAAATTGATTCCAAATAAGGTTAAACTAAGTTTAAAAGTCAGATTTTTTCAAGGTGCGATTTTTCTGACGTTAAGTGTAGTTACCTCCATTTATCGAGGTATGTCGCCGTAAAAACAATGTTTTCAGCATTGTTGTTTCAACAGTTAGATAAGAATAGTCATTTAGTTAGGTTCGTTACAAATAAATTATTTGTAATATAAGCCTAATATTGAAATTTAATATTTTGTTAAGTTCTATTAAACAAGTAGCCAGTATCCATGACACTAATGTTACTCGATACGAAATCATACACAGGATGTCATTTGTTTACCAAAATTAAGAGATTTTATATTAAACTAGCTGTACATGCATGCGTGAATACATGGATATGGAAAAATATAAAGAAATATATAAATTATTGTCTCCCCTCACGTGCGTCTCCAGAACACCCTACCAAAATTTCCTGATCAACGATTTTGGACCGCATAGAAGACAAACATACAAAGATTGTTTTTTTTTATTTATACAGACTAGTGGCCGCCAGCGGTTTGACCCGCGTCGTTACCGTTCTCGTGGGAATCCCTTCTTTAGACGTAAAAACTTTCCTCAAACAAGGAATATTAGAAAAAAATCGGCCAAGAGCGAGTCGAACTCGCAAATGAAGGGTTTCGTCTCCCATCCAAGGTTGCCTGGAAGAGATTGCTATGTAGCAATAAGGCCGCCTATTGTGTATTCCTCTTTTTTGCAATTTTCTCTGTAAGTATATGTTTGTTATTGTTATTATTATTATTACATTAAACACACCTACCCAAAAAGCAACTATAATTTTTCGTCTGCAAAATAACTTTGTTTTTCATGGTGTTTGTATGAATAACAAAGTTATACTTGGAAAATCCGCTTACACGAAACAGGAGCAGGCATACATTTTCGCCATGCGGTAGAAAGAGAGGGGGATATTATTTCCTCTCCTACGCAGCAACGGCGGTCTCCTCTCCCTCCGTCTTACGAATTTTCGATCAGGTCACGTGTCCTGACGCGACTTTAACATTTTTTACCCATCCCAAAAATTTAAAACTTTTATGTGCACAACGCCGCTAAAGAAGTTTTCACTTCAAAATAACGGTTCAACAAAATAATAACAACAGTACAACTATTTATAAAAAAAAAAAACCGAATTTACTTTTTGAAGTTGTTTTTTTTAACTATTTTTATTTCACAATTTTTAAAGTTAGAATTAGTTCCGCACTACACTACACTAAAAATGGTAACTATGAAGTTTTCGTCTATGATTATGACATCTATGTAAATAATAACGCAAACAACACTTTTTCAAGATTTCCTGAAAACGTCTGAACCGATTTCAAAATTTTAAATAATGGGACTAACTTGGGAACATACCAGGGAGTCAATTCTGCTATTTTTTTGTCAAAATCGTCTCTCAGTGGTGTTTCAATAGTAGTGTTTATTTACACTGTTGTAACAAGAACTGTGAAACACCATTGGAATACGATTGTGACTAACCATTAGCAGAATTAGCCTCCTGATGTAATAGCGTTTGAATCATTCCCATCGGTCCAGCCATCTTCGAATGATCGGTGTTTTTTTTTTTTTTTGTTTTTGTCTACGATCAGTCCTAGAACTTTGAGTAGGCTTGTTGAATGTGCCATTGGAATTTGAAGGTGCTCCCCAGCGGAAGATGCCCCCATCAGTTAGAAACGCTTCTCTAGACCCTGGATGTCATGGCGCTTGAGGCGTTTGCGGTATGTCACATTTGATAAGGCGGTAGCCAGTTCATTCGGGTGGTACTCGAGACGAGTTTTGTAGCTTGAAGCCGATCGTTTTATCTCCTCCTTAACTGTTGTGATACTAAGACCCGTATTCTAGAACGACACTCAAGTGGAGATCTCTTCTCAAGTATAGTTAGCAAGGGATGAATGTATTCGTTGCATGTATTTGCATGCCTTTCTAACTGTACTTAAGCAATGAACTCCACTTGAGTGTCGTTCCAGAATACGGGCCTCAGTATCTCATGTAGTTCAGTATTGGTAACGAACCAAGGAGCATTGGATATTGTACTCAATATGCCTTTTTGTAGTATTTGGATGACTGACAGGCTTGTGTTATCGGCGAACATACATAAAAAAAAATATACACGACGCATTAATAACCTCCTTCTCTTTTGAAGGCTAAGGACGGATTTACGCTTTATCCCTTAACAAATTACTTCTGGATTTGGTTTTACTTTAGGGTTTTTGGGCTTACCGACGTTTTGACACCTCTCCAGGAGTTCTGACACTTAAAAAGGTGTCGAAACGTCGGGAGGAAGCCCAAAAATTCCTTAACTAACTGCGATTCTGAAAGTAATGTTTGTATTAACGGTAAAATACGAGTATATAGCGCCATTTTAAATTCGCTTAAGTAGTTTTATTTCAATGACCGCCTCTGTGGTCTAGTGGTTCAACCACCGGTATCAGACCCAGGGGTCCCGGGTTCGATTCACAGCGGGGGTACATATTGTATTCGGTTTAGTTGGTGGTGGGACTTGTTGTGAGTCCGCCTGACTAGCTACCACCATCTTATCTAAGCCTGACGCCATAACAACAAAGTTTTCAGCATTGTTGTGTTCCGGCAGTTAAAGATAAGATAGCCAGTTCCTCAGTGATTGAGGATTCCGGGAGAGGCTCGCTTCCATCTTCAACCGCCGCCTCTTATCAATACTTAACATCAGGTATGATGAAGGCTAAGAAAATAAAATAAATGAAATCATTCCCCTTTTGCCGCTAAGTTCGTTAAAGTCAGCTGCTTTGCTTTCGATTTCGTTGTTAGCTCCATAATAAAACCTTTTCTTATTGATGGAACTACCATCCCCTATAGCCCTATCCCCTATAGCACTATCCCCTTAGGGGTTTCACCTCGGAATGAGAGAGGGCGAGCTGTAAGCTTGTATACACCTGCATTTTAGTGTTCTAAAAGTTGTCTCAAAAGTCTCATAAAATCAGAGGCCCTACCTGTGTCGTCGGTAATATGAGTATATAGTGCACTTTTGAATTCGCAAACGTAGTTTTATTTCAATGAACAGTGCTCAAAGAAACTTAAAATGTGCTTAAACAACAGTATTATCTTGTAAAGACATTATAATCTATAGCAACATATCATTTACGAGGCCCTTATACCGATAATGAATCGAGCTCCCTTTACGGATAGCATGTTTTTAATTAATCGAAATAACAATGCAAATTGCACTTTATTCCATTAAAAATAAGTGTGTTCCACCCTTATCAGGATACACTGTGAAGAGATTAACAACCAACCTTAATGATAAAAGCATAAAGTATAGTTATTTACGCACCTATTTCAATTAATTTGTTGAAAGAAAATTAAAAACGGCATTAGTAGCTAAGGTGTGACTTGCTCGGCCATTTTAAGTAGGTGATTAAAAATAGATGTTATAAATTATCCGCATTATTTTCCTTTTTATGTTCCATTTAATGAATTGTCGGTTTTATTTTGCGACTTTTGTCTTTGATCACGCCAGCCATATGGTGTAACTAGCGGCCCGCAATTTTACCCGCGAGGTTCCGGTTCCCGGAGGAATATTGGGATAAATTGTAGTGTATGCGTTATTTTGAGGTATAAGCTATATTACTGTAAAGTTTTATCTAAGTCCGTTTAGTAGTTTTTGTGTGAAAGAGTAACAAACATACATCCGTCCAAACATATCGTCACAAATGATAAATTTTAAATAGAAAAATATTGGAAAAAGTCAACTCGGCCACAAGTGAATTCTCAGATTGGAATTCACTTGTAACCGAGTAGACTTTTTCAAATTTTTTTCCTATTTAAAATTTATTTTATCAGATAATAGAAGTTTTGCATTTTTCAATGCTATTTTTATATTTATGAAAAAGTCAACGCGGCCACAAGTGAATTCTCAGATGGAAATTCACTTTAGAGCAAATTTAATTTTTCCAGTACTCCAATAATTCCAAATGCAAAAATTCTTAAAAAAATCACATCGTCACAAACTTCCGCATTTATAAATTACTAGCGGCCGCCTGTGGCTTCACCCGCGTGGTTCCCGTGGGAATATCGGGATAAAAGTACCCTATGTTTTAATCCAGGCTATCTACTTACATTTGTTAAAGCTGTTAAGTTTTTTTGCGCCCGTTATTTCTTGTCAGCTAAAAGAGTCTGAAACGGGTGTTAAGGCAAAACTGACAATTCAAAAATGCGTGTAATTATGCTCAATTGAATAAGCCATATTTTCATCTATACTAATATTATAAAGCCGAAGAGTTTGTTTGTTTGAACGCGCTAATCCCAGGAACTGGACCGATTTAGAAAATTCTTAGACCATTAGAAAGCAAAATTTCTCCCGAGTGACATAGGCTATATTTTATCCCGATATTGCCACGGGAACGGGTACCACGCGAGTAAAACCGCGAGGATCCGCTAGTTTTCAATATCTGTGCGCCAAATTTCAACCAAATTCGATCAGTAGTTTTTGTGTGATAGAGTTACAAATATGCAAACATCCTCACAATCCCGTGACCACGGCAGCTGAAAAGGTGCCGAAACGTCGGGCAAATCAAAAAACCCCTAAAAATCCTAAAAATACGGACAATTACAAATTAGTTCGTGAAATATAGCGCGTTTGATATCCGTAAAAGTTGTTTTGCGGAAATTTTGTACAATCTTAGAAATACCCGGTAGCCCACTTACCGTGCAAAATCCCGTGACGGGCTATCAATACATCGTCATACGGCCGAAATTAATAACCTATTTCTGGAGACAGGTAGGACTATCTGAGATAGTTGCCTAGGATATTTTTGTTAATATGACCAAAATAACGACGACGGTTGCTAGTGTAGTGTAGGTACACACTAATACCTATTTACTTACACACATTCATCTCTCCCTAGTATAATAATATAAGATTGGCGCAGGCCTTAATAAATCTCTTTATAATCGCAGTCAGATCTATGTATCATTTCTTATTCCCGAACCGCCATCATTGCACTATGTAACGAAATCAGTATCCTAGACAAACTATCTCAGATAGCCCTGTCTATCTCTAGAGATAGGTTATTAATTTCGGCCGATAGTGGGTGACGTTGCAAGCCAATACGACAGTCCGGATCGAGCGCACGCAAATATCTCCTAAAGGTAGTGGACCGGCAGGCATGTGGAGATGATGGTGGAAGTATGGAAAAGGGTGGTAGATGGTAAGTCACTAGTAGGAAGGTCATATGTTGAGCTCTTCCTCCGGACTGGGTGTAAGTAGTCCGGGGACCGCGGTCCGACTGATCCATCAGGGTCTTCCGCCATAGGCGGGTGTTCGGGGTCGAGTGCTTCACTTCTTTCCCGGGCTTCTTTTCCCTACCCCTCACCCACAACTTGGGTTGTGGGTGAGGGGTAGGGAATGAGGGAAGGGGGAGGGGGGGGTTGGGGAAATAGTGGGAGCACGTGAAGTCGGCGCCCTCTCTTCTTCCCGGGAAAGTGGCTCTGTGGTAGCCCGCGCCTCCATCTTCAAGCTTGGTGCACTGGGGGAGCGAGGCTCATCAGGTGGAGCATGGCCTGGTTGACTGATGTGCGTCGGACTTGGTATATATTGATTGTGGCTGGCGAAACTTCTGTCAACGCGATGTAGGGTCCCATACATGTTCTCCGTATCCCATACTGAGTTGCTGTCAGCGCCATCTGTTGACACGGTAGGTAGGTTCCGTATGTAGTGGTATGTGCGGCGTCAGGTAGGTGCCGCCACAGGCTGATATATAAGAAAAAATCACCTAGCAACCAATTCCGTCGCTGTCATTACTGTAAAAGAAAGAAAGAAAAATCATTTATTGTACACATACACACAGGAGATAAGATATACACACACAATAAGACAAGTAGCGAGGAGAGTTATAAAAAATTGGAAAGAAGATTAATCAAGTTACATCATAAATGAAAAACAAGTAATAAATAATGTGTGCCAATAAACACACCGTCTCAGCTTAATGCTACTGGTGCCACTATCATATTTTCATACTTTAAGACATCCAAGGCAGCGACGAAACTGTTTTTTTTAATGAACGATGAGGAGATTCTTAGCCATTATCATACCTGATGTAGCATTAACATCCTTTATAATCCTTCTTATCCTTCTTACCTCCGTGACCGTTTCTCCTTTTTTCATTCACCTGATTCTCCGTGTCCAATGGTGTCCGGTGTCCATACCAAATCCCTCCTGAAGTTCCCTTCCCATCACTCTGATTTCGCTTCCAATAGGAAGCGAAATCAGAGTAGTTCCTTCTCCGTACATGCTGTCCGTCTCTGGAATTCGTTGCCGGCTGAGATACGAGATTGTCGCACGATATCTCTTTTCAAAAAACGTGTGAAACAGTTTTATCTGTCCTCTTGTCCTTAGCACTGATCCCTTTCTGTCTTTCTCTTCGCATTATATGAATTATTTTATAGTATTATATGTTTTTATAGGTTTATTTTGCATATATTATATCTAAGTATTGTGTATTTATTGATAATTTTGTTAAATTATTTATACCTATAAATATTGCACACTGTCTGCCCTTCTCAATGTCCTTTCCATTCACGGGCCGGCTGTAAGAAATTTCAATGTGAAATAAGCCGTGCCCCTTGTACAATAATTCTTTATAATTGTTTTTTCTGTAATGTTGTGTGTACAAAATAAATAAATAAATTAATTAATAAGGCTGAAGAAGGAAACAAACCGCTCCCGGAATCCTCAGCCACTGAGGAACTGGTTATCTTATCTTTAACTGCCGGAACACAACAATGCTTAAAACATTGTTGTTATGGCGTCATACTTAGATAAGATGGTGGTAGCTAGCCAGGCGGACATACAAACAAGTCCTACCACCAACCAAACCGAACACAATATTTACCCCCGCTGGGAATCGAACCCGTGACCCCTGGGTCTGACACCGGTAGTTATACCACTAGACCACAGAGGTGGTTATAACTTGAAACTGAAAACTGAAGTTATTTTTAGTTAGGTTATAATCAGCCCTCGGAACCTTATGACTGTTCATATAATGGTTATTATTTATGTAATTTTTTCTCATGGTAAATTTTAAATAGAAAAATATTGGAAAAAATTAACTCGGCCACAAATGAATTCTCAGACGGGAAACGAACCCGCGACCTTTGGAAATCCGGTCCAATGCTCTAACCGCTGAGCTACCAAGACTTGCGAACCACCGTCGAAATTTTCCAATACTTTTATATTTTTAATACGCTGTAGGCCAGCGTTGTTACATCAATGCTAGGAATATCCTTGCATTCGAAAGAAACATCTTTTCAGGTGTTTAACGATCGATTAAGATGCAACTGCCAATAATTTATGATTTTGTAATTTTTGCATTTTTCAATGCTATTTTTATACTTATGGTAAATTTTAAATAGAAAAATATTGGAAAAAATTAACTCGGCTACAATAGGCTATTTGACTGGTTTTGAAAATCCATTTTATATTATGTAGTGGAGTTTAAGGAACCCAGTAAAAGTTGTTTTTTTTAATTGTGATACATATTTGCTGAAAAATATCAAATTAAAAATTCAATATTTGAATAGCGCGCCAAAACGCTACTTTGACAATATGGCGCTGCAATGGGTTCGGTGACGTCACTTGCCTGTATTCTGTATGTCACCCACATACGTAGTCAAACGTGGTTTACAAGCAGGTGACGTCATTATAAACTCGACGAATCAGGAGCGTTTTGTGTCACGTGACAATTATTGCATTATGCATTTTTATTTACGGATTTTTAAATAAATTTATAATTATTTTCAACTTACGTTAATAAAAAACCATTTTTAAACTCATAATTCATACTGATAACAGTCATTGACACTTTATTTTTCGCATTGTCAAATAGCCTATTCTCAGACGGGAATCGATTATTTTTTCTTTTCATACAAAAGACATCAACGCGTCAGTTACAGGTAAACATCACAGAAAACTCGATAATACCAAGAGCTCTATTTTTGATTCACTCATCTCGAGGATTCTACTAATTTTCGTGCGACATTTCAGTTTCCGTATTCCGTAAAGCGACGTATATACATAGCTTCGCTTTTCGCCTGTACTTAAGTTCTATTTTAATACTATTATCGAGATTAATTAGACGGGAAAAAAATGCATTAATTTTGATAATTATTAAGTGGAAAAAAACTAAAATAATACGAGTATGTACTAATTTCTAATTTATTTTTTATTAGTTACATCTTAATTAATATAATTTTCTATTTATTGACATAAGTACCTTCCTACTCTCACAATTATTTTGTAAGCACCTGGCTAAACTCTTAATGTAATAAGTATTTAGTGTGAGAGAAAATAAATACATTTTTATTATTATTATTATTATTATTATTACTTTTCGTAAAGTCCCACCTGAACACCGGCGGTGTCCTGACATCAATGATATATCTATTGTGTCTCATTTTGTGCGGACTTAAGCCTACATTTTCAGTTAAAATTAGGATTTAACCATGCAGCTAAAAAGTTTTTGCAAATTTTTTCTTACAACGACTACTCAAAAAATGCATATTATGTATTTTTCTTTAATATTTGCATACAATTACACCAGTTATCTAGCCCACGTTAAGTTTCATGAAGAACTTGTGTTAAGGATACTAGAAAACGGATAAACATACTTACATACATTTAATTAAAAAAATTATTTTGCATTTTACAATGCTATTTTTATGTGATAAAAAGCAACTAGTCTCATGTCCCGTCAGGGCGTCTGAGATTAGACTAGTTGCTTTTTTCTAGTATATTTTTTTGTTTTATATTTATTATATACTTTTTTTTGTAAATACATACATAATATACATATTAAACACCCAGACCAAGACAAATAGACATGTTCATGCACACAAATATTTGTCTTGTCCGGGGATCGAACCCGG
Organism: Chrysoteuchia culmella; assembly: GCA_910589605.1. Taxonomy (NCBI): domain Eukaryota; kingdom Metazoa; phylum Arthropoda; class Insecta; order Lepidoptera; family Crambidae; genus Chrysoteuchia; species Chrysoteuchia culmella. The sequence continues at coordinate 4,401,702 of OU342669.1, forward strand.
GACCTCTGGCGCAGAAGGTGGGCTTAGTAACCCTGCGCCAAACAGGTCGTCAAATTATATATTATGTTACAGATTTGCAGCATTCTAAAATTAAATCGCGCTGAGTTTTGCTAAAAAACCGCTAAATTTTATTCACCCTTTTTTTTGTTTTGTGCAAAATTACGACAAATGAAGGCTCTGGAAAGAAAGGCCACCATTACTTTTTAAAATAATTAAATATAAAATTCCTAATAGTTTGACTCCTTATCCAATTTTCTAAGTGTAAAAGCTTCCAAGATAGAGGGCTCCCAGTGTTCTCTATTTTTTCCCAAAAGTAGAAAAATGGGAAATGTGATCGACCAAAAATTTTGCGTTTATTCTTGTACGTTATGATGGGCCTAGGTTAAGTTCATTCAACTTCTTCAGTGGCGTTAGCACGAAAAACTATCGAAATTATAGCAAGTAATAAACAAGTAAAGTATTTTTTATGATTTTGTAATTTTTGCATATTTCAATGCTATTTTTATACTTATGGTAAATTTTAAATAGAAAAATATTGGAAAAAATAACTCGGCCACAAGTGAATTCTCAGACGGGAAGTCTCGGTAGCTCAGCGGTTAGAGCATTGGACCGGATTTCCAAAGGTCGCGGGTTCGATTCCCGTCTGAGAATTCACTTGTGGCCGAGTTATTTTTTCCAATATTTTTCTATTTAAAATTTACCATAAGTATAAGTAAAGTATTATCAAAAAATATATATTAAAATGTAGTTCCGTTTACGTCCGGTTAGAACGCTGCTCAATATCTCATATATTTTTTACTTACTTCCTCGATACTGACTCGAAAAAGTGCTTTGTACTAGACTAGTCTAACTTTGTATGGAGATTGCCTGGATGTCCTTTTCGCGCTTACCACTATTCAATAAACGAACGCCAACGTCAACCTTTAAATAAAAAAGCGGCCCGAACAAAAGAGTATCGGAATCCGCTAATATTACCTCCTTGCACGCGATTTATAGTAATCGACGAATATATTTATTAACCGATCTCGCGAGTATAAATACGGCGGGATAGGATCAAATAGTATCAGTCTCAGTTGTGTACTCGAGAGGATAACAACCACCATGTACGCCAAACTGGTGAGTGATTATCTGTCTTGTTTTCGAAGGGATTAATTCGATTGCCCTAGTAGTGCAGTGGTACAGATGATACCCTTGGAGACAGGGGTCGTGAGTTCGATCCCATTGGGAAAAAAAGTTTGTGTTTGTTTGGGTGTTATTACTTATATATATGTTGTACCTACTTTGGTTCTGATATTGTTAATACAAGTGCCGGGAAAAATATTACTAAATTATATAAAAAATTGCTACAGTCAGTAAATTAAAAATACGATGCAAAAATAAGCAAAATATAACATCCAATAGTATTAACTTAAACTTCAAATAATTAAATTAACCTTTTTTTATAATGTAAGGTACAAACAAATTAAATAAATACTTGAAATATAAAATATTATTTTTAAATTACATTTGACAAAAATGAATTAGGTTATTAAAACACTTCTGTTTGTATTTTAAACCTGTTTTGGCTTTAATTAGTACACTACACATTGTTTTACCCTTTAATAAATAAATGTAACACTTATCAAAGCGTTACATAATCAAAAAGAATATTTAAAAAAAAATATCATTGGAGGATCGATAATGAAATTTGAAAAAATATTGATTCCAGAAACCACATGCACCAACTTGGTATTTTTTATTTCACAAAAATTATCAAATGCAGTATTTATTCCCAAATTCTTAATATATAAAAAATACTTTACATTATTGATATGTAGGTATTTTAGGTTAACTAAAATCACTTAATTATCTATTATTATAATCATCACAATATTGCCTTGGAGGTCATAGCAATTTGATTATAACTTTTTTTTTTGTTTTTTTTTTTTCAAAAAATACGACATAGGTAGGCTCTGGAAAGAAAGGTCTCCATTACTTGTTTAAAATAAGTATATAAACTTCCTAACCAATGTTCTAAGTCTAATTATTATTATTATCATCACATTACTTTGGAGGCCATGCTTGTATTACTGTAAAAAAAAAATTCGATCACTTTTAAAGGTTTTATGAAGATTCAACATAATTTGTGTATTTTTAAGTTAGGTTTCAAGTTTAATTTCAAATTTTAATCGGTGAACGTTTTTACACACTTATAGTTTTTTAAACACTTACACTTATTAAAACATCGTGTTAAAAAATAAAGATTGTTTTGTTTATCGCGTAACTGCAACAGTTACTTATCTACTTACTTAACCCTTTCGCGGACATTCAACGCCTATATTTATTTATTTTTTATTTATTTTTATTTATTTATTTATTGTGATAAAAACGACATAATATCAATAACATTTACCACACAAATACAATTAAAAAAATATATATGAAACTATAAATTATTACATAATGTCAATAACACAAAAATAATCAAAAAAATTAACAATTAACAATAGCAGTGATAACAATAAAAATTCTATTGTGTCTCTTTCACTGTCCGCGAAAGTGTTAAAGACGATCTAAGTACTAACTTCATTAAAAAAGGAAATTAAAAAGAGTTTTATTTCAGATATAGTAGATTGTTATCTGTTAAACAAGGAGATAAAATGTCCTATTGTAACGAGATATTTTTACTACCGAACTTTAGCGAGGTAATAAATAGAAACCGAGTTATAATAGGCTTTAAGCGCCGTGTATTACACTCTACTTTTGACGACCTGTTTGGCGCAGGGGTACTAACCCCACCTTCTGCGCTAGAGGTCCCGGGTTCGATCCCCGGACAAGACAAATATTTGTGTGCATGAACATGTCTATTTGTCTTGGTCTGGGTGTTTAATATGTATATTATGTATGTATTTACAAAAAAAGTATATAAGTATGTTTATCCGTTATCTAGTAGTATCCATAACACAAGTTCTTCATGATACTTAACGTGGGCTAGATAATTGGTGTGATTGTATGGAAATATTTATTTTTATTTATTTTTTTACTTTTCACTACGATTGCGAGACAATAAATAATCCATTGAAAATAAATTACGATCACCAGTTCAATTTGTAACAAGAAAATAATTGAAATAAAACAACTTTTACGGATATCAAACGCGCTATATTTCCACGAACTAAGTTGTAATTGTCCGTATTTTTAGGTTTTTTAGGGGTTTTTGATTTTCCCGACGTTTCGGCACCTTTACCGCGGGATGTCATCCCGTGACCACGGCAGCACGTTTGATATCCGTAACAGTTGTTTTATTTCAATGAACAGTGCGCGCCAAAACATAAGATGTACGTAAGAAAATAATTCTAAAGAAAAAATTGCGAACGAGTCCTTTTTTGTTTTTTTTCTGTAACCGTAACGGAACGCAATGCACGCATTCTGAAGTGCGTTTCCTCATACCGCTATATTGGTAACCCTGTTCTTCAAGAAGGCGCGAACGAGCAATCTTTATTTCTTTTGCCACTTTTAATGTTTGGGCATGATTAAACCGCCTCTGTGGTCTAGTGGTACAACCACCAGTATCAGACCCAGGGGTCCCGGGTTCGATCCCCAGCGGGGGTACATATTGTATTCGGTTTGGTTGGTGGAAGGACTTGTTGTAAGTCCGCTTGGCTAGCTACCACTATCTTATCTAAGTCTGACGCCATTACAACAATGTTTTCAGCATTGTTGTGTTCCGGCAGTTAGAGATAAGATAGCCAGTTTCTCAGTGATTGAGGATTCCGGGAGAGGCTCGCTTCCGTCTTCAGCCTTATCAATTCTTCATCAGATATGATGAAGGCTAAGAGACTCCCCGTCGTTCATAAAAAAAAAAACAAATTAAAAACATTAAATGCAGCTATTTTTTACTTACATAATAAGTTCTAATATATTATGTAACCTTCTTGGTTGATAAAACAGGGTTATCAACAAAGCGGCATGGCAAAATAGGCAATCTCTATGGCCACAAAAAAAAACATAGCGACAAATGAACCTACACCGAAGAGGTCGCGGTTAGTTCCATTTTCAAATTACTTTTTTGGATTAATGTTCAATTTTACTCCCTCTCTGGTACGCTTTATTGACCAAATTTTCGAGCAAGAGGCGTGAAAAAAACTATTATAACATGTAAGGACTCCACTAAACGTTTAATTAAAAAATAATAATATTATATGTTGAAAAAAAAATTTACCAGTTATTAAAATATAACAGACCCAGTGGCGCAGTGGTAGGACACAAAACCTATCTTCTACGCTAGGGTCGTGGATTCGTTCCCACCGGCACAAAAAAAATCAGAATTTAATTTTAATTAATTGAGAATTTCGTTTGTGAAGGCTATTTTGGTATAAAAGACAACTAATATAAATAAAAGTGAAACAAATTACTAAGTAGTACTTAATTAAACCAAAGTTAATTAGCATTATATAAAACGGACATTATGTTTAAATAACGACTATTTTAACGTTATTTGTCATTGTAATAGTTTACTATAATAGTATGTGTCAAATACATTTAAATACAAAACGACGAATTAACATATTTCTATCGTAATATAAATGCAGCTGGTGCGATACACCCACGCTTTTGATATTCACAGAATCGCTTTAATCAAAACCATTGGTGGTTTTGTTAAGGTTTAAGTAGAACTCTTTAGAAGAATTTTATTTTATTGTATTTCGTAGTAATTAACTCGAACGAGTTACAAGTTTATTCGTACCTACGCTTGCATTGTTGTGTTACGAAATATCGCCTGGATCAAAACCATTGACGGTTTTGTTAAGGTTTAAGTAGAACTCTTTAGAAGGATAGAAGCAATGTATTCCAAAGAACTTAATTCGAACGAGTTACAAGTTTATTGGTACCTACGCTTGCATTGTTGTGTTACGAAATGCGCAACCTTGCAGCGAAATATGCGAACATTTCTAGAAAGTTAGGTTCGGTTATCCAGTCCGACTAGTTAACAAGTGAAATACCTTTACGGCCGGTTTCAATATTCTATCCCTAACAAGAGATATGCCTATCTTAGTTACGTTACTTAGCAACCGCTATTAATTTGGATCATTTTGGGCTGATTAACAAAAATATCTAGGCAACAAACCTCTAGTAAGCCTAACTCTTACTGTGGATTAACCGATAGTTTAATCTTGCTAATTATTATTAGTTGGAGTAAAGTACCTATTACATCCAAATATCTACACTTCTAATTTAATATTATAAAGACGAATTATATGTCAGTTCCTCAGTGATTGAAGATTTCGGGAGAGGCTCGCTTCCATCTTCAGCCTTATCAATACTAGACATGGTATGATGAAGGAAGGCTCAGAGTCTCCCTGTTAATAACTTTTTAATTTTGCATTTTGCAATACTATTTTTATGTGATAAATATTAAACAAGAAAATATACTAGAAAAAAGCAACTAGTCTCATGTCGCCCTGACGGAATGATATGAGACTAGTTGCTTTTTTTTAGTATATTTTCTTGTTTAGTTCAGTATCCTTGTTGTTTATAATAAAGACGAAAAATTGGCATTATGGCATCAGTAAAAAAAATGCATACTACATGTCCAACACAATTAGGCGCATGACAGCATAATTTGTGTGATGACAGCTATGAAAAGCATTAAATAATTCACTGAAAATTAAAACTTCAACAAGCGAACTTCTATCAGTTTATCACCGTAGTGCTAATAATCAATCAGCTAATAGTGTAAATGTAATAAAAAAGGCGGTGTGCGGCTTTGAAAATACCAAACCGCATTCTGTCATGCGCCTATTTGTCTTGGTTGTGTAGTAAATAAATAAACACAATATTTTTACACGCACACTAGCCCCAAAATAAGCACTGTAATGTAAGGCTTGTCCAGGAGCCCGTGCGATTGTTGAGGTTAAGCAACTTTCTCAATGGTCGGTCACGGGATGGGTGATCATAAATTTACTATCTCGAGCTCCTCCGTGATTCGGAAGGCACGTTAAGCCGTTGGTCCCGCCTGCATTTGCAGTCGTTAAAACCCACCAATCCACATTGGGTCCGCGTGGTCAGTGCGAAAGGCCAGCAGTGGGGACATTAAAAATTGGCTGATGACGAATGTAAGGCTTGTGGTATCACGTTATCACTATCATTGTATATGTATGCATTAAAAAAACCGGTTTCTTTTGTCAACAGTTCGTCGTCCTTGCCCTTGCTGCGGTAGCGCTATGCCGCGAGTACCCAGCGGGTGTCCATCCAGCCGTGTGCCCCAACTACCCTTACTGCGACACCTCAGCGCTGGCCCGCCACACCCCTGACGGCCAGCCCATACCCGAGTGGGTGTACAACCCGAGCATCTTGCCTGTAGCCCCTGTTGAGTGAGTATCTAGTGCTCAAGCGCATGCCCCAACCTTTAAACTGTGCTCAAGTACGTGCCCCAACCTCTAAAGTATGCTCATGCGACAGTGGGAGTACAACCCAACAATGTTGGCAACAATCATAACAACAATGTTTTCCGGCAGTTAAAGATAAAATAGACAGTTCCTCAGTGAGGAGAGGCTTGCTTCCATCTTCAGCCTTATCAATACTTAACATCAGGTATGATGAAGGCTAAGGCCTCTGCCTCGAATCTAGCGGGCAGCGGGGCGGCGGCGGCGCGACAATCGAAAACGGCGGTGCGCGGGTGGTGCGTGGCGAGCGTTTCCACAGTCGCGCCGCCGCCGCCCCGCTGCCCGCTAGATTCGAGGCAGAGGCCTAAGAGTCTCCTCGTACTTCATAAAAAAAAAACAACCCTAACATCTGGAGTGAGTATCTAATGCTCAAGTACGTGCCCCAAATATCATCTAATACTCCCAAATACTCTAGTTATAAGTGCCCCAAATACTCTAGTTATAATTGATTTCACTTGTTCCGATTTCTAATATATAATTTTATTTCAGCCCCGCTCACAACGCCGCCCCCAGGTACCCAGCCGATTTCCCCGCTGCCCTGTGCCCGAACTACCCATACTGCTGGTGAAAAGGACCACGAACCATACTTTAAACGGAAATTAAAAAAAAAACATTAGCTGAACACTAGATTTTTTGCGCCTTTTTCCAACGGCGGCCGTCTGACATTTTACTTTTTCCAAAGAACATACGCAAAGTAAACTATATCATGCGGCCTTTGCAAAAAATCTAGTGTTTCAACTACGTGTGAACACTGCCATAACAAAACTATTTTGTAGAAAAATTGTAAATAAGTAATATACTTCAGTGATATAGCGTATGCATTCGCAATTTCCAATGTAAAAACATGTGTAAATTGTAAATACAAACATACAGTTTTCTAGAAGCCTGCTTTTAATTCTTCCTTTTTTTAAGTGAAAACTTCTTTAGCGGCGGTGTGCACATCAGAGTTTTAAATCTTTGGGATGGGTAAAAAATGTTAAAGTCGCGTCAGGACACGTGACCTGATCGAAAATTCGCGAGGAAGGAGAGGAAGTAATATGCCCTCCCTTTCTACCGCGCAGCGAAAATGTACACCTGCTGTTTCGTTTAAACGGTTTTCACTTCTGCCGGCACTCTCGGAGTGCAACCCGTTTTTTGCCTAATAGCCCGAAGGCAAACTGCTGGTTAGCACGCAGCTCCTCATCCTACTAACAATATAATGTCAGTCAGTTAATGTTAATGTATGTCAGTTTGTTTGTTTCTTACTCTTTTACACAAAAACTACTGAACAGATTTTGATGAAATTTGGCACACAGAAGATAGCCTGTATTAAAAAATAGGCTACTTTTTATCCCGATAATCATACGGGAAAGGGAACCACGCCGGTGAAACCACGGGCGGTTGCTAGTTCTCAATAGTTGTATGAAGTCAAATGTCTATTACATAAACTATTTGCAATATTAGTTTATGATTAAGTACGTTTCCTAATATGTACTACTTACTACTAATATTATAAATGCGCCAGTATGTCAGTTTGATTGTTTGTTTGTTACTATTTCACGCAAAAACTACTGAAGGAATTTGGATCAAATTTATTTATTACTAGAGGCCGGGCGCGGTTTCACCCGCGTGGTTCCCGTTCCCGTGGGAATTTTGGGATCATTTATAGCCTATGTTACTACTTGGGGTCTAAGGATTCTCTATACCAAATTTCGTCAAAATCGGTCCATTAGTTTTTGAGTTTATTCGTTACATACAAAAATACAAATCTTTCCTCTTTTTAATATTAGTATAGATTTATTCAAAATAGAAGACTAACACATAGGGTACTTTTTATCCCGAATCTTCCACGGGAACGGGAACCGAGCGGCCGCTAGTACATAATAAAAATACGTGTGTACATTTAACAATTATTAATATGCATAGAATGCGCTACATTATTAATCATGTGTTTACCATGTTTGTCTTCAAGTACGACAAGCAAATGACCTCCAATCAGAGACAATAGAACCAAAATAATAGACCACACTTCAATTGGAAAAAATAATCGCTATGGTGCGTTTCATCTTATATTTCCTTTTTTGTTAGGTTGATACCCCTGTATGGTCAAGGACTAATGATACTTGTCATCCCATTAGTTCCTTTAATATTTGAGACGGCACTACGGGGACGTCGTATAAAGTGCTATCTCTTGAGATACGAAGGTACCAGGTACAAATAAAATTAAAGGGAAAACGGGAAGAAATAGTAGATTGTTTACCAAAGGCTGTATGACACCCATAACAGTCGAGCGTTTTGGCGCCCGAACGAAGTGAGGGTGCCGATAGTTCGAGACTGTTATTGGTCCATACACCCGAAGTAAACACTCTACTTTTCATTTTGAATATGAGGAAAGTAAAAACAAACAGAATATTCTAAAAAAAAATTTGTAAGGTTTCTACGATTTTAATTATTTTATAATGTAGCAAAATAAGCTGTATAGGCTTCTGTGCCTTTGCCTACATACCTTTGGTAAATAAAAGTCCAAAGAGATTACAGATATCGATTTGACATGACACCCCCTATTCTTTTTCAAATTTATTACAGCCCTAGGGCCGCCACATATTATTATCACTTTCAACCCGCATTTTAGGCAAGTTATGAGTTACTTTCAGAATATGAGACATGAAAACGTTTATTAGTCCTCTCATAGGAACCGTCAAAATCGACAACTGAGAATAAACCTTTGGTTGTAGTATTTAATGACCAACGAAACTTTGGGGGTTGTAGTATCCTTCAATACGATTTTATTTTCCTAAGTAGCCAACAACGAAATCGCAAAAAATAATAAACTATTAGAAAAGTCTTACTCGATCAAAATGTATTAAACAGAGTAAAAATTGTTTGTATTGATAGAATACTACCCTTCTGGTAGGTAATAAAAAAACTGTACTTATACCTACTCGTACAATCGAAGTAAATAAAATCCGTTATAAAATAATTATTTTAAAAAATCTACGATACTCGCTATAAAACCTCGTTATTGTAAAACAAGAATAACCTACACAAACCGGAACGGCAGTCAACTATCATCAAATGACATTACTCAATCAAACATGGCGGACGTTTTGGCGCGAAAGCCAACGCGCCCTGTCATTATGACAATCTAATTGATTGACAGCCGCGATAAAAGGTGGTAATTTACAGCTATTATTTTACAGTATGTTTTAATAAGAATGCTATATTTGGTGCTATGCTTTTACGTACAGATACACATTATCTCTGGTCTGCTTTCAGGGTTTATCTTTTTAAAAGTTCTGATTGAAATATATCTACAAAACTAAATGCTAACTATGAGTAGTTAAAAAAGTTCTTATTATTGAAATTTGCAGTCATTCTTCTTCTAAATCAAATCTTAATAGGCGTTATGAGAGTCACCTCTGTAGTCTAGTAACACCGCCGATATCCAGAGGTTTCAAGGTTCAATTGGTTCAATTCGAAACAGTTACTAATAGTTATTAATATACAACGTTTTTTCTTTATATCCCGTAACTTGAGGGTTTTAATCAGACTATGTAATAGATTCAAATAGAATACATATATATTTTCAAATCAAAAGTTTTTTTTTTTACTTTCCTGTACAAAAACGTTGTTTCTAACATATTTTTTGGAAAAAATATGTTTACATATGATAAATATTAAACATGAAAATATACTAGAAAAAAACAACTTGTCTTATGTCGCTCTGCCGGGATTCGAACCCGCATCCTTGGGAGTCCGGCCCAATGCACTAACCAATTATGCTACAGAGACCTATGAGGACACGTCGTTAATTTTTCTAGTATATTCACTTTTCTGCGATGTTGGCCACCGTCGTTTCATCAATGAGATAATTAATATCCTCGCATTCGAAAGAAACATTTTTACAAATGTTTGGCTATCGATGAAGATGAAACAGCCATCTAATTATCACTTTTTATTCTTGCATTTTCATTTATATTTTTATACATATGTATATGCCATTTGAATCGTTTTCATGGTTTGATAAAAGCTTAATGTTATGTGATTGTGACATATTATAAAAAAACACGTCGTATAGCCAGGGTTCCTAGCGATAGAGAGGAATTCCCTGCCCGCGCCTGTCCTCCCGGCAGCCAACAACCCTGGTATATTTAAAGCTCGAGTGAATAGGCTTCTTCTAGGCAAGCTCGCTCCATCTTCGGCCTCTTCTTAATCTTCAATCTAGAATATGGCCAAGAGTAAGCCTATATTTAAAAAAGGGTGTGACATACATGGGTTTGGCCGAATCTATAAGGGTTTCGTTTTTTGCCTTTAGGCTACGAAACCCTAAAAAGGGTACGGTCCTGTTAGGGCCCGGTTAATGCCATGTTAATTATATATTTATTAATATATTATTAGTATAGGATTTGCAATCCTACAGAAGTTTCCACTGGCTCACCCTCACACCAAGACAGGCACACGTATGAACACCCCAGGGATCCTGAAACCGAATCCTCTCCGCACTCCACCAGAACTCCCGCCTAGCTATATGTCATCTGTCAATCTATCGTTGACAATGACAGCTACTAGTGTTGCCCTCCTTTGTGTGTGAGACAGGGTTGATTGTACCCTTTTCCATAGATACAAACACTACAATTAGGTTCAAGGTAGCCACAATAGGGGCTTCTACCATAGGTACTCTTAATCCTGTAGACAAAATCGGGCTGTAGCTAGTATGAATGAATTAGTACACAAATCATTCGCTATTCTTATGAAGTCACTGATCTCGTAGCAACCCATAGATATTCGTACAATTATTCCAACACAGTTTATTTTTAACTTAAGGGCGCGCTCTAGGCCAAAAGCAAAAGTAATAACTGCAACGGCAAACTGCAAAGTAAATGCTGCCTTATTTCTATGAAAAAATAAGGCAGCATTTACTATATAATTCTCCGGCCCCATTCGGCCGGTCCGGAATGAAGAAATGAAGGAAATTCTTTTTTTAAAGGATATTTAAAGGTTATTTACAAAAAATATATAACATAAGCCCTGCCTTAACTATAGTGTAATTATACTAAAAAGTTCCAAGCTTTATTTTAATGTATTACTTGAATACTAGCAGTTTATCGTGTTAATTATAGTGATTTGGAGGCAACTTCGCAATTTTTTTCTATCGAGAAAATTTTATGCAATCGTGTTTTTAAGTAACATAGTCACTAATGTTAGTCCTGTAGTTTGCTGCATCTTAATTTGAAATTCAGTTTTTCATTAATATTGATATCACAGACGATCATGTAAAGCAATCTGATTTTCGTTGGCCTATAGCGGGCCCTTACAGGGAGGACATCCCTTCAGGGCGACATGAGAGAAGTTGCTTTTTTCTAGTACATTTTCTTGTTTAATATTTATCACATAAACACAGCATTGTAAATTGCAAAATTTAAAAGTTTTAATTAAAGAGATTATTCAAAGTCTGTGTTTGTCAATAATAGTTATTTGTAATGCAAGGCTGGAAAGTTGGTTATTTAGCGGCGAGTTACCTCTATTGAAATCTGAGCAAGTGAAGGATTCTAGGATTGAACCACGATCATAGCGAGTGGTTCAAAGATTGAATCCTGAGCGAAGCGAGGATTTCAAAGGTACAAGACGCTTAAAACTTTTCTGCCGAGCGCAACACAAAAGTTTTCACCTCACAACAGCGAGGAACATTTTATGGTTGTTTCCGCGGTCAACTTACGGTAAAAAAATCTTTAAATATAAAGTTTAATCTAAATATACCTTATTTGCGTTGTTTTAATTATATAAAAAACTAAAATAATAAAAAAGGGAGTATTATAGTTAATTCAAAGTTATTTAAAGTAGGAATATACTGTTACTTATTAATAAGAATAAAAACGATTTCGTAAATGTTGACACTGACATGAGGTACAAGACAAAGACAATTTAAATTAAAGATTTATGTCACAGTCCGAAATCCAATTATAGGTTGTGAAATCTCACCCAGCCTAATATAAAATTCTTATAACAAATAGTTTAATCTTATTGTTATTGTTTTTATGATTCAATTAACTAAAATAATATAATAAAACCAAAACGGAGTATTATAAATAATTTAAAGCTATTTAAAATAAGTATCAAATTTAACAAAAAAGTCAATAGTCGGAATGCATTATGACATATTTTTAGGTATTAATTTAAAAAAGTACTTTGCCGCGCTAGGCTGCAAAAAGCTATTTTCAACGCCTAAACTGATTGACAAAACCTCCTTTTCAAAGCGTGTGAGGTGAAAAGATTATTGTTATTGTATTGTAATTCGACATCTTTGCCATATAAGTGAAATAAGTGAAAAAAAAACTTTTTCCGGACAACTTCGCGGCAGACAGATTACACAGACTTTAAAGGACAGATCTTAATCTGTTCCATAATTAGTGAACATTCCTCGAATATGAATATAATGACTGCATTTAGTATAATTAACTACGGTTGTGGATGCTAAGCAACTTTCGAAATGGTCGGTCACGGGATTGGTGACCGAAACTTTATCATATCAAACTCCTTGATGATTCGGTAGACATATTAAGGCGTTTGTCCGGGCTTCATTTACAAACCCTTAACTTACTGCCAAATCTGCATTGGGCCAGCGTCGTGTGTCATAGTCATATCTCATTCTCCCCAGCAGTGGGACCATTAAAATGGCTAATTAATAATGATATAATATTACAATAATTGAGTTGTAGCGAAGTCAAATGCGAGTTGATTATTCTACTTGTCTTCATAACATAGTTACCTATTATTGTTGTTGTAGTTTTTTTTTTAATGATTTTGTATTTTTTTGCATTTTTGAATGCTATTTTTATACTTATGGTAAATTTTAAATAGAAAAATATTGGAAAAATGAGAATTCACTTGTGGCCGAGTTAATTTTTTCCAATATTTTTTTCCAAAAATTACAAAATCATAAATTATTGGCAGTTGCATCTTAATCGATCGTTAAACACCTGAAAAGATGTTTCTTTCGAATGCAAGGATATTTCCTAGCATTGATGTGACAACGCTGGCCTACAGCGTATTAAAAATATAAAAGTATTGGAGAATTTCGACGGTGGTTCGCAAGTCTCGGTAGCTCAGCGGTTAGAGCATTGGACAGGATTTTCAAAGGTCGCGGGTTCGATTCCCGTCTGAGAATTCACTTGTATTTTTTCCAATATTTTTCTATTTAAAATTTACCATAAATATTCTTTTTTGTCACGGAAATTATTTACTATGTAGACTCTAGAGCATTTACCACAAACCTCAGAGGTTTCATAAAATGCTATTAATGTAAAAATATATAATGAAGTTTTTAAAATGATAAATAAATTAAAAAAATAAAGGCAACATTACTGTTTTAATTGTAAAGTAAAGTAAAGTATTTATTTGCGAAGAATAGGTACACAAGTTGTTACATTTGAAAGTACAGTTCGCTATTCAGTTAATAGTAAATTAACATGCAAAATTACAGATAAAAAAATCATTATTATTATTATATTAAAAAAAAACATATTACTACACTATTTTTTTTTTAATATGTCAAAAATTCTGTTAAGCTATAATAACATTTTTCTATGTGCCACATACTTAATTTTTTTGTCAAAGTCTTTGAAGGTTGTAAGAAGAAGGTTGTAAGAAGAAGTGTAAGAATGTCAAGTTTTTATTGTTAGGTTTCGCATGCGGTTTCACCCGCGTGGTCCCGTTCCCGTGGGAATATCGGGATAAAAAGTAGCCTATGTTACTTTCCGTCCTTTCAACTAACTCTATTCCAAAAATCAAGTCGATCAGTTGCTTAGTTAGGGCGTGAAGGAAGGACAAACAAACATACTTTCGCATTTATAATATTAGGTAGGATTATGATTAGGATTTAAAAAATTAAATAAATTGTTTTATTTATCATGTAACTATGCCGTATGGTGACGGCCTAAGAATACACGTGTCACCACTCCCTTACATGCCTGGGATGTCGTAAGAGTCGACTAAGAGCCTCGACGCATTGAACACCTGTGCGAGAGAAGGAAAACTTGAAACAAACCCTCTACCAACCCGTCTGGCCAGCGTGGTAGCAGTAGGCTAATAGCCTCCTATGAACGCCACAATAGGCGTGAGCGTGGAGAGGCCTATGTCCAGCAGTGGACGTCCACAGGGTGATGAAGTGAAAAAGAAGAAGAAATTATGTAACTGTGTACGAATACTATATTTATGATATTGTGTTTCGTCTTGTAAAAAAAGCTAAACGATTTTTAGAAAAATTTACTCGTTCTACAAATTGCTCAAACGGTACTCAAAACCGCGACCTTTGGAGGTCCAATAATATTTTTTTTTAAAAACCCGCTTTTAAATCAGCAAAGTACAATGCTCTTCTTATGTTTAAAGTATGACCTAGAATCTTCTCCATCCTTAATTGGGCTCGATCACAACGACATAAAGAGTTAAAAAGTATCCTACAACATACAATAATATACAAAGTAAGTACCTACCTGCCTACTATATCGGTAATCTGTAATGTATGTTTTACAAATTTAATTAAATATAAAGAAAAAATATCTTAATAAAGTGAACAATACAGGAAGTATCGGCTGAATGAAATGGATCGCCGCATTTTTATGTAGACGAGTTTAAACAAGAAACAACAATCACTTTGGCACATAAAATAAACTGACTGTTACAAGTTACAAAAACTCTTTTTATTTAAATATATTTAAAGAAAATAAATAATTTATCCTAACTAATATAATAAATGCGAAATTGAGTTTGTTTGTCCTTCCTTCACGCCTTGAGTAGGTAATTCTTTTTTGTTCAAAAGGGTTCATAATTCCGATGTGGTCCCATTGTCATCATGTCAGGATCTGATGATGGGATCCTGGAGTAATCCCGGGAACTCTTTAAATATTTTTGGCACACCTATTGCGATTTCGGTATTTTCTATAGTAGCTCATGCATAGGCTTCCGGAAAGCATTATTTGATGAAGTGGAACTGATGATGAAGACCACAAATGTTCGTCGGAACTATTACAAATACTTAGCATTTCACTGAAGCGATACGTTTACTTTAATGTGGTTCATAAGCATTTTATGCTTGACTCAATGATTGTGATGAAGTGGAGCTGATGATGAAGTACCGGGAGAACTCCTCAATTAGTAACGACCCTGCACCGGGAAAAGCAGCATTTAGTAGAAGGTGATTAGCAGTTGACATAATGATATTAGCGTTGGCATAGGGCTTCTACATTAAAAAATTGTGAAATATTTTTTTAACCAATTTAAAAAAAAAACAAAAAAATTAAGTTTTCTGAAGTCGTTGCCAACTAAGGCAAGAAAAATAAAAAAGTAGAACCGCAAAGTAGCATGCCTTGACTGGCACCGACTTCAATAGGCTTATTTTTTGCTTTTTAGTTTTTGAAGTCGGTTTTCATTTAAAAAAAAAGTTTTTTTAATTTTTATGTTTTTGAAGTCGGTTTTATTTAACGCAGTCATTTTTATTTTTCTTTACTAGTATTTTCTATTAAAAATTATCCAATGAAAAGATAAAATAATATCTTGGTTCCTTCTTCCATGAAACATACTTTATAATGAAACGAGGTTTCGCCCGACATCCATACAGATGTGAACGGCAAGGACACCAGCGCATCCATCTGCCACTAAAAAGTTGCCAGCCTGACATTTCCCGCCAAAAATAAACATGGCGGCGATAAGGAGTTTTGTAGCATTTTGAAATGATAAATGCAAAACAAAATGCTTAAATTGATCCATAGATGAGTGAATCTACGGGTGTTTTGAACGCCGTCATTGTCCTCGACATATTTTCATATTTTAAGAGTAATAAAATGTTGTCCTCATGTCCAGTTACGAATATATATAGGTCCCAGACGAGTAGCGTTTAGCAGCATAACCTTTATTATTTTCGCACTTATGCATGACACCTTATATGTTGAGTACATTGACGGCGTTCAAACCGCCCGTAGATTTACGCAGGTGCTCAATTGCTCATAAATTAATTAATACATGTGTAGTGGCAGCCCGCGGTTTGGTTTGGTTTCCCTTCCCGTTGGGATAATGGCATAAAATGTATCCTATTGTTTTAGTCCAGGCTTCAAACTACATTAAGTGCGCGCGTGTGCAAACTTTCATCCATAAAACCAAATACATTTAATTTAAAAGTAGGATATCAGAAAGTGGATTGACTATTGGTGGATAAAGATCATGACTTTTTTTCAGTGTTGATCATCGTCATGAAGAAGAAATGCCCTACAGGTTGCTTGAAACGCAGGAAGCTCTACAACATCAACTGTCTTTAAAAAAACTAAGAGAATCGTTCCTCGGATAATATGGAGCAACAAGTGCAAAAATTAGCATTCTTAATTTGTTTTTGGTTATTTTTCGTGTAATGAAGAAAATGTGTCCTTGATTTTCATATTTCAACAGAAAATGCCCAAACAAATTTGCTAGGCTAGACGCCATTTCCAATCTCCTACATTGGGTTATAATACCCTTGATTCTAATTTCAACAGGAAATACCCATCACGTTAAACAACTTTTGCTAAGGAGTCATTTCCATACCTCTTATAGTTTAGCTGGTCTATTACTTTCTGCCACTTTCATTTTCCTACATCAGGTTCAAATATTCTTGATTTTTATATGCCAATAGAAAATGCCTATCACGCCTAACAACTTTTTCTAAGGGGTCATTTCCATATCTCTAATATTAGCTGGTCTATTACTTTTCTGGAATTTCCATTGTCCTAAATTGGGTTGAAATATTCTGGATTTTAATATGTCAACAGAAAATGCTCATCACGCTTAACAACTTTTGCTTTTGTGACATTTCTATAACTCTCATAGTTTAACTGATCTCTTAGTCTCCTACATCAGGTTTTACAGATTTCAAAAAAAATATAGCCTATTTTATGGCCCGACCTATTAGCGACATATCACAAAAAAAATATTCAAATCCGTTCAGTACTTTCGGAGATTAGCGTGTACATACAAACAGATAAACAGACAAACAGACAGACAAAAATTTTAAAAAACGTCTTAACGTATTCTCTTTCTGGTTTTACGTCATCCCCAATTGGTTTTTGGTAAATATATTTAATGTACAGAAATAATAATTTTACAGTTGTATTATATGTATAGATAATCAATTTTATTTTTATTTTGGCTAATTATATTTTAAATAATATTTGTTTGTATTTTGTTCTTCTAACATCAGAATTCCAATAAAAAAATCAGTGTAATGATATATTTTGTCGTATATTTAATTATTTGTGTCTAATATACAAGATAATATCATAAAATAATATTGTCCGGATTTTGAAGTCAAATACCCCACTGTGATGGCTGGTTCATGCGTCATGCTCGTGAACGGGTGCCGCCAGCGGAAATGGGTCTACTTCAGTCTGCTTGTCTTAACGTTGTGCTTAGAGCTTAAATATTTTCATCTAAAATAAATTGCTATTGATCTGTATGTACGCACAACTTGCAGTACAGTAACCTTGTAATGCGAGAAATGTTATAATTAAGTACTTCCTTGCGAGTTGAAAATTGTTTACGGTTAGGATAACCATAAAATGTAATATTATAATAAGTATTTTCTTTTATGATGGAAATTGACCTTACTGATATGTTAAGGACCCGCTATAGGCCAACGAAAATCAGATTGCTTTACATGATCGTCTGTAATATCAATATTAATGAAAAACTGAATTTCAAATTAAGATGCAGCAGACTACAGGACTAACACTAGTGACTATGTTACTCAAAAACACGATTGCATAAAATTTTCTCGATAGAAAAAAAATGCGAAGTTGCCTCCAAATCACTATAATTAACACGATAAACTGTTAGTATTCAAGTAATACGTAATACATTAAAATAAAGCTTGGAACTTTTTAGTATAATTACACTATAGAGATAAGGCAGGGCTTATGTTATATATTTTTTTGTAAATAACCTTTAAAAATCGTTTAAAAAAAGAATTTCCTTCATTTCCTCATTCCGGACCGGCCGAATGGGGCCGGAGAATTATATAGCAAAAGCTGCCTTATTTCTATAAGAAATAAGGCAGCATTTACTTTGCAGTTCGCCGTTGCAGTTATTACTTTTGCTTTTGGCCTAGAGTGCGCCCTTAGAGCGCTTGTAAACGTCCGTTTTTTACACCGGACGACGGACCGTCAAAAATACGATGTCCTTGTAAACACATAATTTTTTTACCGGATGGATATCCGGCTCAAGCTATGAGCTGCCGTCTATATGCGCTAGTTGTAAACTGGTTGTCAGATATTACACACGTGTGAAATGTCGAATAATAAGAAAAAAATACTCGTATTGGCCTACTATTTGTACAAGAAGAAACAAAAAGAAACAGAAAACGTAAGAGGTCATCGTGGGTGCATCCTATATTATTGGAAAGGGAAGAATATGGTGCATTTTATACTCTTTTAATGAAGTTGAAAGAAGATGAAACTAAATTTCTCAATTTTTTTCGGATGAAGAAAGACACCTTTCAACTTTTATTAACAGACATATATGATAAATTTTTTAAGACCGCAGGTAGACGGCACTCAATTCACAGAAAACCGGCTATACGTCCGGCAGCGTCAACACGCACCATTACACTGGCGTGGATGATCGCTCTTTCTTACGCCGGACCGGGTGTCCGTCGCGCCGAGGGTAGACGGAGCTGCACCCGACGTAAATTGTTCGCCGGACCGATGTTCGACGCGTGTAGAAACGTTCATTGTAGCCCATACAACGCTGTAAGTCCGGGAAAAAAACCAGTCCGATGTCCGGTGAAAAAGACGGACGTTTACAAGCGCTCTTAAGCTCACTTTTCAATTTGACGACTCTGTATGAAATAAAACAGGGAGAAAAAATAGCCCTTGACGAGTTGCTTGTCGGTTCTTTTCGTTACTCTCGTCTCCCGCCGTAGGGTTTGTGAACCGATGGCGTAGCTTCTTTGACGTTCATAAGTGCTTGTAAGCCTAGACTGAATAAATGATATTGAATTGAAAAATAAGAGAGGCTGTTTTCAGTTTAATCATAATTTATTTTTATCACAATATGCGAGTTTAGTGATGTTATTTTCATCTTCAGTTGCAGTAAGGGTAGTTGGGGCACTTCGATGCGTCGAAATCAGCTGGGTACTTGGGAGCCTCTGGGGCGGATCTGTTGAGGACAAAGCGGTAAATACCTATTATTAACACGAGATATTTCAAAAGTTTTTAGGATTCCGTACCCAAAGGGTAAAACGGGATCCTATTACTAACCCCCATATTCTAAGTCGTTCCTCCAAAACTTTTTACACTCCACTCAACCTCGTCGTGGGTAAAAATGGTAGTGTGCGCTAGGCCTAACACGGAGTGGCTACGTACTCCCTTCAGGTCCTTACGGAGTTATGACTTAGAATACCAATTTCGAGGAGTATTTCGAAGAGGTTTTCAATGAGGTTTCGTTAAGTCGAGGACGAGTAAGTTTTGGAGGAACGACTTAGAATATGGGTGTAAGACTCCGCTGTCCGTCCATCCGACCGTCACCAGGCTGTATCTCATGAACCGTGATAGTTAGACGGTTGAAAATTTTTCAAATGATGTATTTCTGTTGCCACTATAACAACAAATACTAAAAAACAGAACAAAATAAATACTTTTTTTGCTCGTTTTAGCTCGATATTGATAACGGCAACAGGTAGACGCTTGAAATATTCACAGAATATTTAGTTATACAGGGTGGAAAGTTAAGACGGGGTATTTAGGGAAATTAATAAAATATCACTGACTGGCTCTATCCAATCAAAAACTCATTTCTCTTTTATTCCTAATCGGCTAAGACAGGATCCACGATGCAGCGAGCCAACCCAGAAGGTGCCTATTTAAACCTTTGACCGCCCGGAAACGCGCCAAAAAAAGGGACAAATTCCGCCACTTGACCCGTTTTTTGCTGCGATAAGCACTAAGGCCTTTGTTTTGCTCTCACGACCAGATGTTTATAGTTACAGGGATTCTAGTTACATTTCTGGGAAGTGTATGAATCAGACTATCAACTTACGACTTTTTGACATTTTTACGACGTGTTTATTTTTTATCGTCGTTCGAGGCGGCCTTTGCTAGACTAATGTGCCTGCTTGAGCCTGCTAAAGATACAGGGTGAAGATAAAACGTTGTACAACTGTATATTTTTAGAAACTACATAATAAAAACCTTTCAAACAATAGCAAAACATAAAGAGGTTTCCATATAAAAAAACAATAAGTATGCGTTTGAATTTTCGCCCGCGTGATTTAAAAAAATATATAGATAAATAAATAAAAAATCACTTTTTGTCGTGTTTTTTGTTCTCCATTTGTAGCTGTTTACTTTATCTGTGGTATATCGAAAACCGTATACGAAAATACGTCTTAGGACAGAAGTTATAAGGAAGAGAGTCGTGAGGCGGCCCAGAGCATCAATAGATGCTCGCGGTCGTTGACGCACTGTAAGCGCGCGCATCAGTTGAAGCTTACGGTCGTTCAAAGGACTATAAGAACTTGGAAATACAGACGGAGGGAGGGAGTTCCACTCCTTTGCTGTGAGCAATATAAAAGATAGTGAGTAGCGCGTCTTTTCTTTTCTATAATAAGGTTAGATAATATTATAGATAGTTTGTATCATAATACTCAAGCTAGTCCCCAAAGTTAACTGCTTTGGGGCACGCTCTTGAGTGGTCCCATAGTAGTGAAAAAAAAACAGAGAAAAGGGTTGGGACAAGCTTTCCGGAACAGATGGACTCACTCAATAGGCTTCGGGTCGGCAACAGGTGCGACGGGTTCCTTGGGTGCAACAGGCAGGATGGATGGGTTGTACACCCACTCGGGAATGGGCTGACCGTCCAAGGTGTAGCGTGCCAGCATCGCGGTATCGCAGAACGGGAAGTTGGGGCACACGGCTGGGTGGACTCCCGCTGGGTACCTAAGAGCGGGATCGGCAAGTCTGGTGACAAAGTAAATTCATAATGACATTAAAAATGTTGAAGCTCGTTTTATATATAAGAAGCAGTTTATTAAATGTTCTTACAACGTTGAAGTTGAATTTATGATACAGCCGGCTTCTCAAGCCAGTGCCCCAAGCGCCGACTTTGCTCTCAAACCCAAGTATTAGTTGGGGCATGAGCTTGAGCACTATCATCAAATAGGTATACTCACACGGCTGGTGCAGCGGGTACAAGGGGTGCTCCGGGCAGGATGTACGGGTTGTACACCAACTCGGGGATGGGGAGGCCGTCCATGGTGTAGCGCGCTAACATAGCTGTATCGCAGTACGGGTAGTTGGGGCACACGGCTGGGTGGACTCCCGCTGGGTACTCAATGCATAGAGCTGCCGTGGCTACGGCGAGGACGATGGTCTAGATATAAAAGAACAGGCAATGTATTGAGTTAAAAGTTAAAAATTAATACCAGGACCTGTGTTTTAACTTACCAGTTTAGTGAACATGATGCTTTATTACGATTTCTTATGCACAACAGTGACTGATATAGTTTAGCAGTTACCGGCTGTATTTAAACAAAAGTTTAATAACCGCACCGATTAGACGTTTTTAACGATAATTTAAAAAGTAATATCATAATAATTAGATATAAAAAATTACTTGATAAACATAATTCAACTTATTGTTTACTAATTATCTAACTTGTTTTTTAACGTAACATTCTGCAAGTAAGTGTTAATTATTTTTTTATTGACAGTCCGGATTCTGCCGCTCCTCGGTACCAAGCTGATTTCGATGCATCATAGTCTCCCAACTTCTGCAAGTGAAAGAAAAGAGATAGTACCCCTCCAAATAGTTAAGAGGTTGTGTTGATTTTTATTTGATAATTTTATTAGGTTATCATTTTTTTTTCAAAGGAAATTTTATGTTTTTCGCGATTTTCCTGTATGTTTATATGTTATATTCTTTATTGCCTCTTATCTCTCAAATGGCTGAACAGATATCTATAATTAAGATGTCGTTAGATTTGTCTTGACAGCACAAGTGTTAGTAATTAGCATACTTCAATATGGGTATAAGGGCTGATCTTAAGGTTTTCAAAAAGGTATATCGTGACCGATAAATAAATAAAAAATCATATGTAAATTTATAAAAACTTACAAACCCGCTTGCATTAAAAGACAAGCATAGATTTAATAATAATTTCATGCCTCCGAATGTATGTGAATATGTTTAACAAAATATATTAATTATTATGATAATATTTGCCTTTGATATTCGATCTTTTTTCCATCTTTTCAGTTAGCTTGTCAATTGATGCAGGCGGGATTTTTATGTTTTTGAAATTTTATATTATATTTTTTATACTTACTTATATAAAATAAAAAAATATCAACTCGTACACTACTAAATTCTCAGATGGGAATCGAACCCACGACCTTTGGGGAATCCGGTCCACTGCTCTAACCGCTGAGCTACCGAAACTTGCGGACCACTGTCAAAATTCTCCAATACTTTTATAGTTTTAATACACTGTAAGCCAGCGTTGTCACATCAATGCTAAAAATTTCCTTGCATTCGAAAGAAACGTCTTTCCAGATGTTTAACGATCGATTAAAATGCTTCAGACCAATTTTTCAATGCTACTTTTATACTTATGATAAATTTTAAATAGAAAAATATTGGAAAACATTAACTCGGGCACCAGTGAATTCTCAGATGGGAATCAAACCCACGACCTTTGGGAAGACGGCCCACTGGCACTGCTTTAATTCACAATCGTGTTATCATGTCTGAACAGCATGGCTTTGTCAAACATCGATCTCATGTTGTACACTACCCTCTTGTTAATGTCACCAATCTCATGTTGTACACTACTTTCTTGTTTGAGAACATGGACCAAGGACGTCAAACTGGGATCATGCCTTACTTTTACAGTAAATTGAATATAACGACATACGCGGAAATCTATGGCGCTGGTTCTCTTCTTATTTTTCGTTACATGTCACAAGGATCACTGCACAAGGCTCGCAGGCCTGAATCGCTGTAACCAGGGAGTGATTTTGCTTAACATACATTATTTGTTTAAAATCCATAATTCTATGGAGCTCCGGTTCTAATCAAGATGATTTTTATAAAAGAAAGATAAATAAGCACGGATTTGATATAAAAAAATAAAAAGTAATAATTACTCTAAATATTATTAAGTATCAACTAAATATTGAATTTTGCAAGGGGTAAGTGAGGGTGTGTAGTGAGTTGAGTAGTGTGTGAGGGTAAGTGATGTGAAGTTATGAGTGTACTTAGTAGGCAGCATGCGCAGCATGTCAACCAGTAGACGGAAGAAGTTCTTCGGTTTCCGTGTAGTTGCGGTCTAACAACCATGTTGTTGACTTCTCTGACTTCATCCCATCTGAGAATTGATTTTTTCCAATATATTTAAAATTTATCATAAGTATTAAAATAGCATTGAAAAATGCAAAAATTTTAAAAATCATAAACTGACTTCACTTTAAAAATTGGAACATTTTTAGGGGGCATTTTTGATGACCTGTTTGGCGCAGGAGTTCTTTACCCACCTTCTGCGCCAGAGGTCCCGGGTTCGATCCCCGGACAAGAGAAATATTTGTTTGGATGTTTAATATGTATATTATGTATATATTCACAAAAAAAAGTATATATGTAGGTATGTTTATCCGTTATCTAGTATCCATAACACAAGTTCCTCATGAAACTTAACGTGGGCTAGGTTATGGGTGTGTTTGTATGCATTTTTTTTTTTTTTTTTATGCTGTTGTAAACGTACGTGTGAGAAAACAAAGGTAGTCGCTTTGCGAATATGGTGGGAACTGAAAGCAGAGGGACTCTAAAGATACGTTTTTTTTAATAAAGTATCATAATCTGGCGAATTCATAACTTGTTTATGTTCAGCACAACCGACTCTCCAGACGTATAGCTGCCGGACGCGAAGAAGGCTTTTATAAAGAGGGAGTCAGTGGGGAACCTGTATGGTTTGCTAAACATAACTCTTACAACCGCCCGTTGAGCTCTCTCTAGTTGAATGAGGCTCATTTTGCATGTGCCACCCCAGCTTCCGATGCAATAAATCAGAAGTGATTGGCACAGCGCGATATATATCATATTAAAAATGTCATGAGGTTCTGACCGCCTTGGGGACCTAAAAATGTGGATCATCTTCCTGAGTCGGGACGAGATATTGGAGACTTATTTCTTAAAGGAGAGATGTTCATCAATAAATATGCCTAGCTCACCCAGCCAGACCTTTCTATAGGAAATCTGTTGCAGTTACTAGTGCCTCCTTGTGGTGTGAGATCTCCTTTGTGCAGAAATAAGCGAGACAAGTGGCCTGGGGCGGAATCCAGAAGGTCGTTGAGGTAAATTGTAAACAAAGTAGGCCCAAGAATGCTGCCTTGTGGAACTCCAAAACTAGTAGGTAACGTATCGCTATATGCATTTCCGATTTAGACAGATGGACAACGGCCAGAAAGTTAACCACTGAACCAGTTTAGTGGGGTTCCCCTAACACCAAGATGTTATAGCTTTTTTAAAAGGATTTTCGTGGAAACCGTATCGAAAGCCTTAGCAAAGACTCCAATACAGCTTCCCTGCTGGTTCAGAGAGGAAGATATGGTGTTAATGAGTAGAGAAATGGCATCATCCGTTTACACTTCCTTTCTAAAACCAAATTGTCTGCGTGAGATTAAGTTATTGATTTCCAAGTAATTTAACAGTCGTTTATTGATTTACTAGTGGTTATTTAATGACATTTTCAAGTAGTTTGGAAAGAATGCTACGCAACGAGATTGCTCGGTAGTTAGACTAAGTGTCCCGATTACCATCTTTGTGGGAGTAACCACGGCATGTTTCCAACATTCAGGGAACTCACCCTTAGATATGCTTAGATTAAATTTGTGGGCCAGCGGACTCAGGATAGTGTATCGTATCGTTTTTATTAGTACTAGTGTGAAACCGTCAAGTCATTACAGTCCAAGTACAGTCAAAAATTCATATCCTTAAGCCATGTCTATAATTTTGTTTTCAATAATTTACTGGGCTTATTTACCACTAGAGAAGCTCATTCTTGGGCAGAGGGTGATCAATGTTGAACAAATAATAGAAAATTTTCAGTATAATTTCAGGCTTCAAAACGCAATCATTGCATTGCAATGTGAATGCAAATAAATAGAACTCCCAGTTCCTTATAATTATACTACACCTGGTGGAGCACAGTTAGTAAGGAACCAAAATTCAAAATTCTCAAGGCATAGGGTGGATCCATTTTTGACCATTGCAAACCCTGGTTGTGGTGACTTCCATTACAACTTTATTAACGTAGAATTAGGGAATCAAGTAGCCAAAATCGAGCCAGTGGCCACAACGGGGGCTTCTAACTTGGTCGAGTGTCATTAGTAGGCCCACGGCAGTACTTACGAATCGTATTGCTCTCGAGCTCTCCTCGCTAGCTTATGGCGTGTATCGATATCGCGAAGCTGTCCCTGAGGTTACTCGTTTGGCAGTATTCATATTCATAATATTCATTGCAAGTCACTCACAACATGTACTAGTAGTTGAGACACAGCCTTGCAATGCGCTCAATTTGCGACTACACAGTCAACACGAGCCTCGCCGAGCCTGCGAGCGTCAGTATACGCTTTAAATCTCAAAGCTCGCTGGTATAAGAAGTTCTTTGTCTTGTCACGAGCGCTCGAGGCACGAGTACATACATGCGTCCCCTGAGCCCTTTCAGTACCGCCGACCGATAACGAGATGAGCGAGGTTCGCAGGCTGATTATTGATAAAAGTTGATTTAGCAAAAAAAAGTTAAGCTCTTTTTTAAAACAAAATAACTGATACTTTTAGCAACAAAAAATCTCTTAAAGCGCTTAAAATTATTTGTATGATTGTTGACGCATTTTTCAGAATATTTTAATTTTTTTGTGTATTTGTTTAATTTATAGTCAATATCGATAATATCTTATAGAGACTGTTAAGGAGAAAGTAATGATGGAATACTTAAAGTAATAAGAGAGGCTTTATTCAGTTAAATTATGAGTATATTTTATTTTGATCACAATATGCGAGTTTATTTAGATGGTGATTTTCCTCTTCAGTTGCAGTATGGGTAGTTGGGGCACTTCGATGCATCGAAATCAGCTGGGTACTTGGGAACCTCTGGGGCGGGTCTGTTGAGGATAAAGAGGTATTATTAACACGAGATATTTCAAAAGTTTTTAATTTCACAATAAGTTATAAAGATATAGAAAACTTTTCTTGAAATTAAATATAACTAAATAAATAAAATAAATAATTGCATACAAACACACCAATTATTTAGCCCACATTAAGTTTCATTAAGAACTTGTGTTATGGTTACTAGATAACGGATAAACATACTTATATACTTTTTTTTTTGTTAATACATACATAATATACATATTAAACACCGAGACCAAGACAAATAGACATGTTCATGCACACAAATATTTGTCTTGTCCGGGGATCGAACCCGGGACCTCTGGCGCAGAAGGCAGGCTTAGTACCCCTGCGCCAAACAGGTCGTCTAATTGACTATTATCCAATTAGTTAAGACATATATCTTCAACAATAAAACCTTATAGTAATAATATGATAAAAAATACACTAATATCTAATACTACTCAAGCTAGTCCCCCGAATTAACTGAGTTGTGGAACGCTCTTGAGTGGTCAAATAGTAGTGAGAAAATAAAGCAACGTCTTCTTGTAACAGATGTACTCACTCAACAGGCTTAGGATCAGCAACGGGTTCGGGTGCCTTGGGTGGAACAGGCAGGATGGATGGATTGTACACCCACTCAGGGATGGGCTGACCGTCCAAGGTGTAGCGCGCCAGCATCGCGGTATCGCAGAATGGGAAGTTGGGGCACACGGCTGGGTGGACTCCCGCTGGGTACCTAAGAGCGGGATCGGCAAGTCTGGTGACAAAGTAAAATCATAATGACATAAAAAAAATTAAAAGCTAATTTTATTTAAGCAATCTACACTTGTCAGCAAATAAAACGTTATTTTCATACAAACATACTCAATTTACAGTCTCTTTATTCAAAACGAATAAAGTCCTGAAGAATAAAGAGCTTGAGCACTATCATCAAATAGGTATACTCACACGGCGGGTGCGGCGGGTGCAAGGGGTGCTCCGGGCAGGATGTACGGGTTGTACACCAATTCGGGGATGGGGAGGCCGTCCATGGTGTAGCGCGCTAACATAGCTGTGTCGCAGTACGGGTAGTTGGGGCACACGGCTGGGTGGATTCCCGCTGGGTACTCAATGCATAGAGCTGCCGCGGCCACGGCGAGGACGATGGTCTAGAAGTTAAAGAGATTAAATTATTGAGCTAAAAGTAAAAAAACGCTTAGACACCAGGTGCTGTATTTCAACTCACCAGTTTAGTGAACATGATGCTTGTTTTGCTCTCTATTACACAACAGTGACTGATATAGATTAGCAGTTTTGGTCGTATTTAAGCAAAAGTTTAATAACCGCACCGATTAATCGTTTTTATCGATAATTTTAAAGGTAATATTATAATAATTAGATATAAATAATACTTGATCAAACTTATTGTTTACTAATTATCTAACTTGTTTTTGTAACGATACAATCTGCAAATAACTGTACTTTTTTTTTGACAGACCGGATCCTGCTTCTCCACGGAAACCAGCTGATTTCGATGCATCAAATGCTTGGACTCGATGCTAGTGAAGTTGAGGTGTGAATACAACTCCATGCCAACTGTCGGTAACAGGTACAGATGCACCCTGGAAAGTAGGAGGCAGGTTAAAGGGACTTTTTTGCGGTGAACAGACACGCTTTCAATTTGGTGGCGTTGAAATTGTCCGGGGATCGAACTCGCAGTGAGGTAATTTATTACTTGCTTGATCTGTAAGCCAATTTACAGAATTCCACACTCACAAATCATATATAGCTGCGTTGATGCTCGGCTCGCAAACTCAAAGCGTGTATCGATACCGCGAGGCTGCTCGTTTGGGCAGTAGTCGAGAGGCAATTTGCGTCTACACAGACAAAACGATCCACGCCGAGCCTGCGAGGCTTGAGTATATGCAAAATTCACTCGATTACGAAGTCTTTCTTGGCAATATATAGTAATACATACATCGTTACAACACTTTCATTACCGCCGACTGACAGCGAGCAGGGGCTGATTATTAATTAAACATGATTTTTCAGCATTATTGTGTTCCGGCTCTTAACGATATTTAAGCCAGTTCCTTAGTGATTGAGGATTTTGGGAGAAGTGCGGTGTGACCTTATCATTACTTAACATCAGCACCCCAACCGCCTAAGTGCTTGGCCACGGAGACGGACTAGGCGCGGTTGGCTATTTGAACAAATGTATGTGAATGTATAAAGCATGCCAAGACGCGCGCGCGGCGGGCTAGAGCTGCTGCGGCTGGCGGGCGAGTGGAAACAATGCTATGGGCCAGTTGGCGCCTGGCCACGGTTCACAGCGGTTTGTCAGGCGGTTCAAAAGGGCTAGCGCGGCACGGATCGAGCGAAACGATTTTAGACGAATTCACAAGCGGCGGGTTTTCACTATGGACACCAAGGCATTTATCACCGAAATATTACATATAAGTACACTTTATGCATGTTTGTAATAATAACATTTCTGATAATTGCATAGTTTCATTTACACTTACCTAAAGGCGAGAAAAAGCTTTTCAGGATTGGTCACTACCCTTTTGGATTTCACGTCGCGTTTGAAATGTACTTCAATATGTTGAAGTATATAATCAAAAGTTTCAATACTCATTCTAGTGTACTCATAGAATTTGTCCGGATACTTCCGATAATCTGCATAAAGATTCAAAAATTCACCACATTTATGACGATCTTTATTTAATTCATGCACTCCATCTCTTGAATTTAAAATGTCATGCAGAAAATACGAACTGGCGTCAAGGCAACTATGCTTCACTTTAGTTAGAGCCATCGTCAATACGTCCACTTAGCCAGCCGCTGTAGCCGCTACTGAATGTACGTGGCATGCCACCCGCGCCTGCAGAAGTCACTCGCGCCCGCGCTTAGCCTAGCCCGTCTACGTGGCCAGGGCGAACGGTATAGCTTGTATCGATTTTTTAAACTTCCCACAAGGGCTCTCGCTGACGCTATCACATTAATACCAAAAATCAGGGATGTTAAGGATATCCATATCCGTAACCGAAATTATCGGATATCCGAAAAAAATATCCGTTTCCGTAACCGAGACCGAAATAAATGTTTTGGATAATTTCGGTTAGGGGTGGACTCTAAATGAGACACGTCACGACAAGTTGTTTTTGTCAAAAACTTACCCAATGATGACCTATATATAAATAAAACCATTTTATTATGTATTGATGACCTATATATAAATAAAACCATTTTATTATCTCTATGTTACTTTGAAATTCCTTAAAAATATATTGTCCGTAACCGAAGCAACCCGAAACTACCGGATAACCCGAAATAATTTTATATCCGTATCCGAAACCTAAATCATTTTTTTCCAATATCCGTATCAGTATCCAAATTCCATATACGTCCATCCCTGCTAAAAATGCAATAGTGGATCCAATAGATGAATAGAAATATGTAGGAATTAGTCAAAAACCCTATCGTTGAAGGGTTTTAAGAGAGTTTGAAGTTTGATAGCTATAGCGATAGCACAAGCTATACCGTTAGGGGGTCGGGCTGCAGGTATGATGAAGGCTAAGCGTCTCGTTGTTGATAAAAATGCTAAAAAGTCTCAAAAAGCGCTTAAAATAATGTATGCCATCTTTTGGTTTCACTATGATTGTTGACGCATTTCTTAATTATACAAGTACTTTAATTTTTTTGTGTATTTGTTTTATTTTAAGTCAATATCGATAATAGTCATATATATACTATTTAGGGGAAGTAATCATATAAAGTAAGAGAGAGAGGCTGTATTCAGTTTAATTATAAGTATATTGTATATTGATCACAATATGCGAGATTATTTAGATGGTTATTTTCCTTTTCAGTTGTAGTAAGGGTAGTTGGGGCACATCGATGCATCGAAATCAGCTGCGTACTTGGGAACCTCTGGGGCGGGTCTGTTGAGGACAAAGAGGTATTATTAACACGAGATGTTTCAAAATTTTTTTGCAAACTTTTCGTGACAGATGTACTCACTCAACAGGCTTAGGCAACAGGTGCGACGACGGGTTCCTTGGGTGGAACAGGCAGGATGGATGGGTTGTGCACCCACTCAGGGATGGGCTGACCGTCCAAGGTGTACCGCGCCAGCATCGCGGTATCACAGAACGGGAAGTTGGGGCACACGGCTGGGTGGACTCCCGCTGGGTACCTGAGAGTGGGATCGGCAAGTCTGGTGACAAAGTAAATTCAATTACATTAAAATGTTAAAGCTCGTTTTAAATAAAAGAAGCAGTTTATTAAATATCTTAAATGTTGAAATTGAAATTTATGATATAGCCGGTTTCTCAAGTCAGTGCCCCAAGCGCCGACATTGGTCTTGAACCCAACTATTAGTTGAGCCATGAGCTTAATCACTATCATCAAATAAGGATACTCACACGGCGGGTGCGGCGGGTGCAAGGGGTGCTCCGGGCAGGATGTACGGGCTGTACGCCCACTCGGGGATCGGGAGGCCGTCCATGGTGTAGCGCATCATCATCGCGGTGTCGCAGTACGGGTAGTTGGGGCACACGGCTGGGTGGACACCCGCTGGGTACTCAATGCATAGAGCTACCGCGGCCACGGCGAGGACGATGGTCTAGAAGTAAAAGAGAGGAAATTGTATTGAGCTAAATGTAAAAAAAACGCTGACACACGTGGTGTGTTTCAACTTACCAGTTTAGTGAACATGATGCTTGTTTTGCTCTCTAGTGCACAACAGTGACTGATATAGATTAGCAGGTACTGGTCGTATTTAAGCAAAAGTTTAATAACCGCACCGATTAGGCGTTTTTAACGATAATTTTAAAGGTAATATTATAGTAATTATATATAAATAATACTTGATCAAACTTATTGTTTACTAATTTTCTAACTTGTTTTTATACTTATGGTAAATTTTAAATAGAAAAATATTGGAAAAAATTAACTCGGCCACAAGTGAATTCTCAGACGGGAATCGAACCCGCGACCTTTGGAAATCCGGTCCAATGCTCTAACCGCTGAGCTACCGTCGAAATTCTCCAATACTTTTATATTGTTTTATATTTTTTGTAACGATACAATCTGCAAATAAGTGTAAATTTTTTTTTTATTGACAGGCCGGATCCTGACGCTCCACGGTAACCAGCTGATTTCCATGTATCAAATGCTTGGACTCGATGCTAGTGAAGTTGAGCCGTGAAGACAACTCCATGCCAAGAAGCTCGAGACTGTCGGTAACAGGTACAGATGCACCCTGGAAAGTAGGAGTCAGGTTTAAGGGACTTTTTTGTGGTGAACAGACACGCTTGCATTTCGGTGGCATTGAAATTGACCGGTTTCTGTCACCCAAATGGGAGATGTGGCCTTAACGTCTGGTTCGTTCGCTCAACCATGGCCTCTCTCATCAATATCACGTCATCACCGGTGGTTTTCGAACCCGATAGGTACCGCTACATGACAGTACTGTCACTATGTAGCATTAAGGCCGACTCTACACACATATAAAGTTTCTTCTCGCACTCATCATTGCATTAAACAACTTTTACGGACTTCAGTGCACACTTTTTATTACCCGATAATGTAGTGGTATATTGTAGGGATGTTACGGATGTGTTTATATCGGAACCGAATTTGGAATCGGAGTTTTTAGTTTTGCTTTATCGGAATTAGAACCGGACTCGGAACCGAAATCGGAGGTGGAGGCAACACGATACGGTATACATCTAAGAACACAATAACGGTATTGTATTCTCTGTGTCCTTAATAGACATTAATATTGTAATGTGACAAAGTTGTATAGTGTTTATTTACATATTATTGCTTGTGACTGCACAGCTGGCGAAGAATGTCAAGCATGAGCCATACAGTATTTCATAAATTCATAATCATTGTTAGAAAAAAAATAGGATTACTCAAAGTCAGTGCACAGATTCAAAGATTCGTAATTTTCATACATTTATGGATTTTGGAAAGTGTAAAAAATTATTACTTGTAAATTTTTTATTTTGCATTTTACAATGCTATTTTTGTGTGGTAAATATTAAACAAGAAAATATACTAGAAAAAAACTAGTCTCATGTCGCCCTGACGGGATGAGACGCGACATGAGACTAGTTGCTTTTTTCTAGTATATTTTCTTACTAGTTGCTTTTTTCTAGTATAATTATTACTTGCTCGATCTGTAAGCCAATTCACAGAATTCCACACTCATAAATCATATATAGCTTGAGCGTTGATGCTCGGCTCGCAAACTCAAAGCGTATATCGATACCGCGAAGCTGCTCGTTTGGGCAGTAGTCGAGAGGCAGCTTCGTATTTTGCCTCTACACAGTGAAAACGAGCCACGCCGAGCCTGCGAGGTTTCAGTATATGAAAAATTCACTCGATTACGAAGTCTTTGTCCCAAATGCGGAAGGCAATATGAAAGGCGACTCTGTATGAAATAAAACAGGGAAAAAAACAGCCCTTGACGAGTTCTATGCCGGTTCTTCTCGTTACAAGGTCTCCCGTCGTAGGGTTTGTGAACGGATGGCGTAGCTTCTTTGACGTTCATAAGTGCTTGTAACAGCCTAGACTGAAAAAGTGATATTGAATTTGAATTTGAATATATCGTAATACATACATGTATCGACCCCTGAACTCTTTCATTACCGCCGACTGACAGCGAGCAGAGGCTGATTACTAATAAAATATGATTATAACTTTTTTATTTTGCATATTACATCTTTAAAATTCACTACGATTGTTGACGCATTTCTCAACTATAGAAGTACTTTAACTTTTTGTGTATAATTGCTTCATTGTAAGTCAATATCAATAATAGTCATATATAGACTGTTTAGGGAAAGTAATGATATAAAGTAAGAGGTTGTATTCAGTTTATGTATTAGTATATTTTATTTTGATCACAATATGCGAGTTTATTTAGATGGTGAGTTTCCTTTTCAGTTGCAGTATGGGTAGTTGGGGCACATCGATGCATCGAAATCAGCTGCGTACTTGGGAACCTCTGGGGCGGGTCTGTTGAGGACAAAGAGGTATTATTAACACGAGATGTTTCAAAAGTTTTTAGTTTTACAATTCTAAATAAAGATAAAGCAATCATTACATACTTAAATTAATTAAATGTGCAGACAGACGTTATCTACGACAATAAGGTAAAATAGTTGTCGATTAACTAGTGTCATTTTGTACCACAATACTAAAGCTAGTCCCCCAAATTAACTGCGTTGGGACACGCTCTTGAGTGGTGATAGTATATTTTAGGATTTTGTAATTTTTGCATTTTTCAATGCTATTTTTATACTTATGGTAAATTTTAAAAAGAAAAATATTGGAAAAAATTAACTCGGCCACAAGTGAATTCTCAGACGGGAATCGAACCCGCGACCTTTGGAAATCCGGTCAAATGCTCTAACCGCTGAGCTACCGAGACTTGCGAACCACCGTCGAAATTCTCCAATACTTTAATCCTTTGCACTTATGAACGTCAAAGAAGCTACGCCATCGGTTCTCAAAACCTACGGCGGGAGACCTTGTAACGAGAAGAACCGGCAAGAAACTCGTCAAGGGCTATTTTTTTTCTCACTGTTTTATTTCATACAGAGTCGTCAAATTGAAAAGTGAGCTTAACATATTATCAGTAAGGTCAATTTCCATCACAAAAGAAAATACTAATTATAATATTACATTTTATGGTTATCCTAACCGTAAACAATTTACAATTTTCAACATAGGCTAGGCATTCACCACTACATGGTGGAGATGACAAAATATTGAAAATGACTTCCGGTAAAATTAATTTGTCGTCTCCATTGATTAAATTTTTCTTTTCACCAAATACCTTTATCTTCCGATGTAACTTTAGGTTGAATTTAACGGAACCGAAATCGGAACCGAATGTGCAAAATCAATCGGAACCGAACCTCCGTACACATCCCTAGTATATTGTATGGGTTTTTAAGGTTTGACTGACGGTGAGTCACCCGTGATGAAAAATACATACATGCGTCGTCCCCTGAACTCTTTCATTACTACCGACTGACAGCGAGCCGAGGCTGATTATTAATAAAATATGTTTTTTCAGCATTGTTGCGTTCCGGCTCTTATGATAGCCAGTTCCTCAGTGATTGAGGATTCCGGGAGAGATGCACTGTGACCTTATCATTATTTAACATCAGGTATGATGAAGGCTAAACGTCTGTTGATAAAAAAGCTAAAAAGTCTCAAAAAACGCTTAAATTTATTTATGCCATATGTCTTTTAGTTTCACTATGATTGTTGACCCATTTCTCAGAAACTATACAAGTACTTTATTTTTTTTGTGTAATTATTTAATTTTAAGTCAATATCGATAATAGTCATAAAGAGACTGTTTAGGGGAAAGTAATGATGTAAAGTAAGAGAGAGAGGCTGTATTTAGTTTAATTGTGAGTATATTTTATTTTGATCAATTTAGATGGTTATTTTCCTCTTCAGTTGCAGTAAAGGTAGTTGGGGCACTTCGATGCATCGAATTAGCTGCGTACTTGGGAACCTCTGGGGCGGGTCTGTTGAGGACAAAGAGGTATTATTAACAAGCGATGTTTCAAGTATTTAGTTTTACAATTCTTAATAAAGATGAAGAAATTATTAGGTACTTAAATTAATAAAATATGCACACAGACGTTATCTTCAACAATAAGGTTAGATAACTATTAACTAGTGTCAATTTGTACCACAATACTCAAGCTAGTCCCCCAAATTAACTGCGTTGAAGCACGCTCTTGAGTGGAATAGTAGTGAGAAAATAAGTTTGAGCAATCTTTTCGTAACAGATGTACTTACTCAACAGGCTTAGGCAACGGGAGCGACGACGGGTTCCTTGGGTGCAACAGGCAGGATGGATGGGTTGTGCACCCACTCAGGAATGGGCTGACCGTCCAAGGTGTAGCGCGCCAGCATCGCGGTATCGCAGAACGGGAAGTTGGGGCACACGGCTGGGTGAACTCCCGCTGGGTACCTAAGAGTGGGATCGGCAAGTCTGGTGACAAAGTAAATTAATAATGACATTAAAAATGTTTAAGCTCATTTTATATATAAGAAGCAGTTTATTAAATGTTCTTACAATGTTGAAATTCTAATTATGATATAGCCGGCTTCTCAAGCCAGTGCCCCAAAAGCCGACTTTGGTCTTGAACCTAAGTATTAGTTGGGGCATGAGCTTGAGCACTATCATCAAACAGGTATACTCACACGGCGGGTGCAAGGGGTGCCCCGGGCAGGATGTACGGGTTGTACATCAACTCGGGGATGGGGAGACCGTCCATGGTGTAGCGCGCCATCATCGCGGTGTCGCAGTACGGGTAGTTGGGGCACACGGCTGGGTGGACTCCCGCTGGGTAATCAATGCATAGAGCTACCGCGGCCACGGCAAGGACGATGGTCTAGAAGTAAAAGAGAGGAAATTGTATTGAGCTAAAAGTAAAAAAATGCTTAGACCACAGGTGCTGTATTTCAACTCACCAGTTTAGTGAACATGATGCTTGTTTTGCTCTCTAGTGCACAACAGTGACTGATATAGCTTAGCAATTACTGGTCGTATTTAAACAAAAGTTTAATAACCGCACCGACTAGTACTCTAATTTAGGTTAAAGGTAATATCAAAATAATTACTTCATCATATAACTTGCTTTTTGTAACATTATATTTTTCATGTAGGTGGAATTTTAAAACGTTAAAGAAACATTTGAGTCTGAAAAGGCCAAGCTGAGTAAATAATCATGGATTCAACTAACGGGCTTAATGGCATTTAGGGATATTTAATTCGAATCACTAGATTCAGACCGATATATGTGTGTATCGAAAGAAAAACGTCTTCAATATACAAAACAATAGACAATGACCAGTTTTAGCAGCTGTGTGGATCGTGCATATAATACTAGTATTATGTATTATAATCTGTGATAATACCTAATATTAATCTGACAACCTAATTATCATGTTTATACTCAATACTCAATAGTTTATTGCAGAACCATAATGTACATGTAGATGTTATAAAATAATGTAAGACCATTGTTATGGACCCTGTTGGGCACGCAATTAGGGCTAGAAGAGAGAGGGGCCGTATTTCATCTGAGAAAATATATGATGATAATTAGAATTATAATTATCATTTTGCAGAACCAATATATGTATGATCAATAAAATATTCATTAACACTATAGTAACATTTACTAGTTAGTAGCTCTTTTAATTTTCGTATAAATATAGCATCACTGTTTTCATTTTTTATTATATCGGGTAATTTATTATATATTTTTATAGAGGAACTGAAGGTACTTGAAGATGTTAGTTTTAATCGGAAACTTGGTAATATTAATTTATTTTTATGTCGTTTAGTTTAACCTAAAAATAATTATAAATAGCAATTTCTATACTATTGAATATTTTATGTTATTAAGTACTTAAATAAGATGTTACTTATAATTATTACTTAGTTTTATTAATTATATTTGCCACTAATTGGAATGTCACTTAATTACTAATAATAAGGCATTCTAATCGATATAGTTATAAAGTAGTTATCACAATCTTCTTAAATAGAGTCTGTAAATGCTAAACTTATCATTCTCAAGTGGGAACAACACCACCAACACCATTCAGCACCATGGTCGCTAAATTGGTGAGGCTATAATCTGTTTAAGATTTTATTTCCATAATAGTAAATAAAAGTTCTTAATTGCTAAGATGAAGGCATTACGATGAAAATTTTACTGTAAATGGTGTCAGAAAATGTTTATTTGTCTGTAATCTATTTTAACCGACTTTAAACAGAAAGAGGTAGTCTAGTGTATATTACGATGATAACCCAGTATTTTTAGGATGGATAGATTTTTGGTCATATGTACTAGCAAGCAGACATAATATTATAACTTATTATAAAAATACAAAATCTCGTTCATTGCCAGCGAAAGGTTCACATAAAAAACCGGCCAATTGCAAGTCGGAAACGCGCACGAAGGGTTCCGTACCATTATATTTAAAAAGGGCAAAAAATATACGTTTGTTGTATGGGAGCTCCACTTAAATATTTATTATATTCTGTTTTTATATATTTCTTGTTATAGCGGCAACTGAAATACATCATTTGTGAAAATTTCAATTGTCTAGCTATCGCGGTTCATGAGATACAGCCTGGTGACAGACGGACGGACAGGGGAGTTTTAGTAATAGGGTCACGTTTTTACCCTTTGGGTACGGAACCCTAAAAAACGAAAACGAGTTTTCATTAAGTAGTTATTAAACAGATTTCTGGAAAAATACTAAACCCTTAAGTTTATAGCTTTAGATAAATACTTTTTTCAACTCCAGTTTGTCATCCTCGCCTTGGCCGCGGTAGCTCAATGCATTGAGTACCCAGCGGGAGTCCACCCAGCTGTGTGCCCCAACTACCCGTACTGCGACACCGCGATGCTGACGCGCTACACCATAGACGGCCTCCCCATCCCCGAGTGGGTGTACAACCCATACATCCTGCCCGCGGCACCCCTTGCACCTGCACCCATCGCACCTGTCGAGATCGATAGGCCCGTCATCGCCAAGTGAGTATACCTAACTATACTTTCTGAAATGGTAGTGCTCAAGCTCATGCCCCAAGTTAAACGTGGGTCCGAGACAAAATTCGTTGACGAATTTGAGGAATTGGCTTGAGCAGCCGGTTTTACATGGTAATTTTTATAGCACCAAAAACATCGCAGGTTATGCATGAAAAGTTTCATTTTACTTTTTTAGGAATATTATGTGTTTTACAAATAACCCTGTATTGTGAACTCGCTTCCAACATTGTAAAAACTAATAATTATCAATTTATGACGCATCAAGATTTTAATGTCATTATGAATACTTCATCAGACTTGCCGATATCGAAGCCGCTCTCAAGCACCCAGCTGGCTTAGACCCGATCCTATGCCCCAACTACCCGTACTGCGACGCTGCGATGTTGGTGCGCCACACCATCGACGGTCGCCCCATCCCTGCATGGTACGACCCGCGCACCCTACCCTTGGCGCCCCTGCCAGCCGTCGTCTCCGCCGTCGCCGATCCTGCGACCGCTGGACCCGTAGTTATCACCAAAGCCGCTGAGTGAGTATACCTTCGCTTATAAGTGCTCAAGTTCATGCCCCAATACAGTCACATATTGATTCGTTTATTATCAGAATGTCATTAATGGATTTTTTGTTAACAGACCTACCCTCGCCCCACTGCCCCCAGCCGATAAGTACCCAGCTGACTTTGACTCAGCCAAGTGCCCCAACTATCCCTACTGCGAGAACTGAAGAGAAGGAAAAAAATAACTCATAGATTAAGTTTAAATAAATAATTTATGAGAACACAGAGTTTTGTATGTTTTTCAATTTAAATTATTCTAATATAGTTAATATTATGTTCGTATGTGTGTGATTCTTTTATACATATACGATGATAATTTAATAAGATCTTTAAGATCGAATAAATAGTCCAAGTTATTTATATAGCTTATAAAAAGGACAAGACGGAAAAAGTTTCTTATATCTGAAGAGTCAATAAATTACCGCTGTCGGAATTACGTCGAACTAAATATCAGAGTATAGTATCAGAGTATCTAACTAATCTAATGTTACTTGGTATTTGCTAGTGGACGATGAAGGACTGATGATGATGTTTCACGTCCAGATCAGGCAATGTTTCTTTTAGTTATTTATCGGTGATTTACCTTTTTGAAATCTTTAAGATCAGCCCTTTATTTTGATACCCTTATTGTAGTGTTATAATTTTTTTTCTTTACTTCAAATAATAGCACCTTCCAGCCGCCGCATTGTTGGTATTTTTTTCTAACATCACTTACCTAAGAACACTTGGGCTGTCAAGACAAATCTAACGATATCTTAATTATAGAAATCCGTTCAGCTGTTTGAGAGAAAAGAAATTGTTTCTTCGGTCAACTACCGGTAAAAAAAAATATTTAATCAAGTATTTTTTATATCTAAATATACATTATTCTTTTTTATGATTTTGTAATTTTTGCATTTTTCAATGCTATTTTTATACTTATGGTAATTTTTAAATAGAAAAATATTGAAAAAAATTAACTCGACCACAAGTGAATTCTCAGACGGGAATCGAACCCGCGACCTTTGGAAATCCGGTCAAATTTTTACCAATATTTTTCTATTTAAAATTTACCATAAGTATAAAAATAGCATTGAAAAATGCAAAAATTACAAAATCATAAATTATTGGCAGTTGCATCTTAATCGATAGTTAAACACCTGAAAAGATGTTTCTTTCGAATGCAAGGATATTCCTAGCATTGATGTAACAACGCTGGCCTACAG
Organism: Chrysoteuchia culmella; assembly: GCA_910589605.1. Lineage (NCBI taxonomy): Eukaryota > Metazoa > Arthropoda > Insecta > Lepidoptera > Crambidae > Chrysoteuchia > Chrysoteuchia culmella. The sequence goes on from OU342669.1 coordinate 4,441,642, forward strand.
CGTATTAAAAATATAAAATTATTGGAGAATTTCGACGGTGGTTCGCAAGTCTCGGTAGCTCAGCGGTTAGAGCATTGGACCGGATTTCCAAAGGTCGCGGGTTCGATTCCCGTCTGAGAATTCACTTGTAGCGGAGTTAATTTTTTCCAATATTTTTTTATTTAAAATTTACCATAAGTATAAAAATAGCATTGAAAAATGCAAAAATTACAAAATCATAAATTATTGGCAGTTGCATCTTAATCGATCGTTAAACACCTGAAAAGATGTTTCTTTCGAATATAAGGATACTCCTAGCATTGATGTAACAACGCTGGCCTACAGCGTATTAAAAATATAAAAGTATTGGAGAATTTCGACGGTGGTTCGCAAGTCTCGGTAGCTCAGCGGTTAGAGCATTGGACCGGATTTCCAAAGGTCGCGGGTTCGATTCCCGTCTGAGAATTCACTTGTGGCCGAGTTAATTTTTTCCAATATTTTTCTATTTAAAATTTACCATATATACATTATCATTCTTGTTGTTTTAATGATATAGAAAACTAAAATAATCAAAAAGAGAGTAATATACTTAATTCAAAGTTATTTGAAGTAGGAATATATTGTTACCTTTATATAACAATAAAAACGATTTGGTAAATGTTGACATTGACATGAGGTACAAGACAAAGACAAAATAAAGGTTTATGCCACGTTCCGAAATCCAATTATAGGTTGTGAAATCTCACCCAGCCTACTATAAAATTCTTATAATAAATAGTTTAATCTTATTGTTATTGTTTTTATGATTCAATGAACTAAAATAATATAATAAAATCAAAACGGAGTAATAAATAATAATTCAAAACTATTTAAAATAATTATAAAATGTAACAAAACATTCGAAACGCATTAGGACACATTTTTAGGTATTAAATTAAAAAAGTACTTTACCGCGCTAGGCCGCAAAATTCTACGCTGAAACTGAATGACAAATCCTCCTTTTCCGAGCTCGCATGCTCGGAAAATAATATTATATAAACATACATACCTTTCTTTGCAGTAAGCGGATAATAAAAAGAAGTACAACCAACCGCACGTTTTGAGGCTTAATTTTTGCACAACGAAAACTGGCGCCTTATCCAGTGACATAACGGCGCTCTCAAGGTCAAAGTATAATACCTGACGTTGGCTGCACATTAAAAAACGCAACGTCAAAGTTAAAATTAAATATTGTGTTTATTTATTTTCATTTAATTTTTTTTTTATTTGTTTGTGTGTTCTTTAATAATCTTTGTTATAAAAATATTGTTACTAACACTATTATGGGCTATGCCTGAAATAAATGAATTGAATTGAATTGAAATTAATGAAAAGACTATAGTATACTGAATTAACAGAATACGCAAGTTCATTTATACTCCAGCCAATTTACGGAAAGAATGTTTGTAAACCTTGTAATTATTGTAATTGTAATTATTCCACAAATACATTGAATATCAGTTAACTAAAGCCGTATATCAAACTTGAGCAACGTAAGTAAAGAAGTCGGTTTTTAGTTTTTTTTAATACATTATGTCCCGTACTTACACTAAAAATCGGCCCATACACAACAATGATGTCATCTAGATAACGACTTTATTAGAAAATACTTTTCAGGATTATGAAAAATCTATAAAAAATGTATGGGACCACACTTTAACTATTTTCTGTCAGATAAAAAAAGAATTATTGAAATCGACTGACAACTGACGCTGGTATGTCGACCATCTTGGGTGTTCCGCCATATTAGATTCAGAATGACGTCACTTTATTTTCCGTGTTAATCGCAGCAAGCCCTTTCATTTGATACCCATATTGTAGGAGTGCATCAAAACTAACTAGTCGACCTTCTTGGGTGCTCCGCCATGTTGGATTTAGAATGACGTCACATAGCTAACCATGCATTTTCAGCAAATAGTATACAAAATTTCAGCTCAATCTGTTGAAGATATCTACTTCAAAATTGAGTTGCAAGATTCCACCCGAACAAACATAGTTACATACATACATACAATGCAAGTTAAATAAATGCTTTTAAAAAAATTGCTAAGGTACATTTTTTTACAAAATACAAAATATTTTCGCAGAAAAGTTGTATCGTTATATCAATAAATCATCAAAATTTGTTTAGTACTTAAGGCAAGAAAAGGTAATCAGATAATATGACTGACATTGACAACTGACAAAGTCATCCCGTCAGGGCGACATGAGACTAGTTGCTTTTTTCTAGTATATTTTCTCGTTTAATATTTATCACAACTGACAAAGTTTTACAGATTTAATTTATTTTAAACCATAGACTTGATGACCTCCTCCTTTTATGAAGTCCGTTAAAAAGGGGAGCATTAAAACAAGCGCACATAAAACATTATGTATGTATTAACAGAAGTCACTGATACATCATATTATACACAAAAAAGTAAACTTAATCTGTGAGTGATTTGTGTCGTTCTCTTCAGTTCTCGCAATAGGGGTAGTTGGGGCATTTGGCTGCGTCAAAGTCAGCTGGGTACTTATCCGCTGGGGGCAGTGGGGCTAGAATAGGTCTGATAACAAAACAATTAATTATTATAACAGAATTATTTAAAATATACTTACAACTTTTGATAGTCAACGAATCCATGAAGAAGTGCCAAGCGACAAGCAAATCTCCACACTCAAATACTTTTAAAATGGGGCATGAACTTGAGCATACTCACTCAGCAGCTTTGGTGATAACAACGGGTCCAGCGGTGGCAGGATCTAAAACGGCTGAGACAACGGCTGGTAGAGGCGCTAAAGGTAGGGTGAGCGGATCGTACACCAACTCAGGGATGGGGCGACTGTCGATGGCGTAGCGCACCAACATCGTGGCTTCGGCGTCGGCAAGTCTGGTGACAAAGATTTACATAATGAATAAAATTTTGATAACTCATAAATGGATAAATAAGAAGAATTTTTTTAATGTGATACTACAATGTTGGAAGCGAAATCACGATATAACCAGTTTCACAAGCCAGTGCCCCTAGCGATGACTTTGGTCTCGACCCAAGTATACCTTGGGGCATGAGCTTGAGCACTATCAACTCAGACTATACTCAACTATCAACTCAAAGAAGGTATATACTCACTTGACGGCTTTAGCGATCTCGACAGGTGCGACGGGTGCAATGGGTGCAAGGGGTGCCGCAGCCAGAGTGTATGGGTTGTACACCCACTCGGGGATGGGGAGGCCGTTCATGTTGTAGCGCGTCATCATCGCGGTGTCGCAGTACGGGTAGTTGGGGCACACGGCTGGGTGGATGCCGGGCGGGTACTCAATGCAAAGCGCCACCGTGGCCATGGCGAAGATGACAAACTGGGATTGAAAAAAAGTTTTAATACTGAAGCTACTTCTATACAGTTAGAAAATGATTAGTATTTCCAAGAAATCTTTTTACAAACTACGTTTTCTTGAAAACCGTGACCATTAACAAAAAACTAACGCAAATACTGGGTTAGCGTCTTAATATACCTACTAAAAATAGAGATTACAGACAAATTTCAGTTTATAAACGTGTACGTCGCATCCTTGTTTTTTTCTGGCACTTTTTAGATATTGTAATCTTTTTAATTTCTTTGAATCGCATTACCTTCATCTGTTACATTATTGACTTTTACTATATGGAAATAAAATCTCAAACAGATTGTAGTCTCACCAATTTAGCGACCATGGTGCCTGTGTTGTTCTCTGGAGTTCACACTTGAGAATGATATGTTTAGCAGTTGCCGGCTCTATATAAGAAGATTCTAAGAAGTACTTGATAACTACATCGATTAAAATATAATGCCTAGTTATTAGTAAGTAGGTGACATTCCAATTAGTGGCAAGTAAACTTAATTTAAAAAATCTAAATATTAATTATAATTTAACACCTCAATAAGGTCGTTAATAATGACGATCTCCGTGGTAGAGTGTTAAGTATACCGGTTTTCAAGTGTCGCCTACTCAGAGGTCCTGGGTTCGAATCCTGTTGTGTCCGAAAGCAAATGTTTGTATGATGAATACGTGTATTTGTACCATCATGGCTGTTAAGATAGATTTCCTGAAAAAATAAATTCATATATATATTTTTATCCGTTATCCTAGTATCCCATTACACAAGCCTTACAGCACAGATTAATAAATAGTTACAGTGCTTTAGGGCAAGGGTGTGAGAGACTTGTATTATTTAGTATTATGTGGTAAGACTAAGAAATATTTATTTATTTTATTTTATTTCAACTAATTGACTATTGTCTAAGTTAACTACAATAATGAGACAAAAATATGTAATGTGAAATAACAGAATAAAGAGGAAAGATAACTGTAATAAAGGGCTGGTATATTTTTCATGGCCGTGTGAACGTGACGGCCTAAGAATACACGTATCACCACCCCCTTACATGCCTGGGATGTCGTAAGAGTCGACTTAGAGGCTCGACGCATTTAGCACCTGTGCGAGAGACGGAAAACTTAAAACAAACCCTCTACCATCCCGTCTGGCCAGCGTAGTAGCAGTAGGCCAATAGCCTCCTATTAACGCCACAATAGGCGTGAGCTAGGAGAGGCTTATGTCCAGCAGTGGACGTCCACAGGTTGATGATGGATATTTTTCATATTTCCAGATTTCAGAAAATAAACTTTTATGTCCTCATAGGGTCTTTAAAAGTTTTATCCTTATTAAATCTGAGGGTCAGAAAAGGGTGCTAAAGCAATACCTATTTCTCAGTAAATTCCCTGACAATTCAGGTATTTGTTTATTTCCTATAGAATATGCCTTTCGTAAGTTTTCTTGCGTTCAAAAAATTTAAAGCAAATTCTGCTACACTGACACTGTCACAGTTCGAAACTCCATGGAAAATGAACAATTAAATGAATTGTTAGGGAATTCACTTAAAGCGATCTTTTTAAAACCTCTGGTCGTTGTCTTTCGTTCTGTTGTATGTATATTCAAAACGTTTGTGAGTGGTTCTTAAGTGCGAAAACGCCTCAATAACATAAAGTCTCTCTGTCCATGACTTTTTTTTAACGACAAAAGTGTTTCTTTAGCGTTTTACATTACGTATTCGCAAAATATGTATAACGTTCCAAAAAACAAGTTATAAGTAGTTAATTACTTAATAATGAGTTCGGTGTTGTTTTTCGAGTATTGTGAATATCTAATTATAATTAGTTCGATATTACCTTTTAAATTAAATTAAAATCATCGAAAGAGGATCATCTTACAGTCAGACAGTTATCAAACTTTTGTTTAAATACGGCCGGTAACTGCTAAACCATATCAGTCACTGTGGTGCACTAGAGAGCAAAACAAGCATCATGTTCACTAAACTGGTGAGTTGTTATACATGACACTTGGTGTAAATACTTTTTTTTAAACTTTAAGCTAACTATATTGCCCTTCTTTTATTACTAGACCATCGTCTTCGCCCTAGCTGCGGTAGCTCTATGCATTGAGTACCCAGCGGGAGTCCACCCAGCCGTGTGCCCCAACTACCCGTACTGCGACACCGCGATGCTGGCGCGCTACACCATGGACGGCCTCCCCATCCCCGAGTTGGTGTACAACCCGTACATCCTGCCCGGAGCACCCCTTGCACCCGCAGCACCCGCCGTGTGAGTATTTTACCTTTTTGATGATAGTGCTCAAGTTCCTGCCCCAAGTTGTACTTGGGTTTGAGACCAAAGTCGGCGCTTGAGACACTGACTTGAGAAGCCGGGTGGTTTCATTGGATCGCTTTCAGAATTATAACAACCAATACTTACTTTATTTGGGGGAGGCCTATATCCAGCAGTGGGTGTCATGTGGCTGAGACGACGACGAATACTTACTATATTGCTTTTTATTTATCAATTTATAGGCTATAAAAGTTTTAATGTCATTATGAATTTACTTTGTCACCAGACTTGCCGATCCCGCTCTTAGGTACCCAGCGGGAGTCCACCCAGCCGTGTGCCCCAACTTCCCGTTCTGTGATACCGCGATGCTGGCACGCTACACCTTGGACGGTCAGCCCATCCCTGAATGGGTGTACAACCCATCCATCCTACCTGTTCCACCCAAGGAACCCGTCGCACCCCTTGCCGACCAGAAGCCTGTTGAGTGAGTACATCTGATACGAAAAGATTGCCCCAACTGATTTTCTCACTACTATCACCACTCAAGAGCGTGCCCCAACGCAGTTAATTCGGGGGACTAGCTTTAGTATTGTGGTACAAAATGACACTAGTTAATAGATAATTATCTAACCTTATTGTTGAAGATAACGTCTGTCTGCACATTTAATTAATTTCAGTACCTAATGATTTCTACATCTTTATTTACAATTGTAAAACTAAAAACTTTTGAAACATCTCGTGTTAATAATACCTCTTTGTCCTCAACAGACCCGCCCCAGAGGCTCCCAAGTACCCAGCTGATTTCGATGCATCGAAGTGCCCCAACTACCCATACTGCAACTAAAGAGGAAAATAACCATCTAAATAAACTCGCATATTGTGATAAAATAAAATATACTTATACTTAAACTAAAAACAGCCTCTCTTTTACTTTACATCATTACTTTCCCCTAAACAGTCTATATATGACTATTATCGATATGGACTTAAAATGAAACATATACACAAAAAATCAAAATACTTGTATAGTCGAGAAATGCGTCAACAATCTTAGTGAGAGATGGCAAATATAATTTTAAGCGCTTTTTGAGACTTTTTAGCTTTTTTATCAATAACTAGACGCGTAGCCTACATCATACTCGATGTTAAGTAATGATAAGGCCACAGTGCACCTCTCCTGGTCTGGGTATCAGATGTATAAGAGCCGGAACACAACAATGCTGAAAAATCATATTTTAATAATCAGCCTCGGCTCGCTGTCAGTCGGCGGTAATGAAAGAGTTCAGGCGCTCTATTTTTGATTCACTAGTCGCGCGTCGAGCGCTTCGTTTCTAATGATTCTCGTTCGACATACGAATTTCCGTATTTTTGAATCGCTCGAGCGCAACGAGTGCCCTCACCCACTCGTTGCAGTCGAGCGAAACAAGCGTGCGACGCGTGACTTAAGTCGCATGCGTGTGACGTAAGTCATACGAGCGATTCAAAAATAGAGCTCGGAGACGATGCATGTATGTATTACTGTATATTGCCTCGCGCACTCGGGATAAAGAAAAACTTCGTAATCTAGTGAATTTTGCATATACTGAAGCCTCGCAGGCTCGGCGTGCCTCGTTTTGGCTGTGTAGACGCAAATTAAGCGTAATACGAAGCTGCCTCTCAACTACTGCCCAAACGAGCAAATTCAAATAATCTTTTATCAACAGAAGCATCATTTAAATATTTTTAATTCAATCTATTGCATCAATATCGCAGTATTGATACACGCCTTGAGTTTGCGAACCGAGCATCAAAGCTATATATGCTTTGTGAGTGTGGAATTATGTGAATTGGCTTACAGATCGAGCAAGTAATAATTACCTAACTACATAGTAAAAATGCATCATCAATTGTCTAATTCCAAAATCCATCACAATCCCTTTCAAATGTATTCCCAAGTAGCACAGATAGCTGTATAACTACTCACTTTTAGACTTATTTGAAACTCTGTGCTTATTAAGACTCTTCTAACAGTACACTGGTGATCCTACAGTTGCATAATAGCGGTCAGTGATATTTAAACAGCTAGGCTAATTAAGAGCTGCATTAAGCCTAATTAAGATCGACAAAACCGCCATTAATACGCCAAGAGTGCTATAAAGGTTTATTTTTAAAGACGCTATTCAGCTTTTAACACTTTCTATAGTCTAAACCGTAGTAAGGGCTGTTTAGTGGATAAAATTTCGCTAAATACTGTATAAGAAGGTATATGTGAACTCCTATTACACTGACTTATTAAAGGGGCACATGTGAACTATTATGAAGTGAATAGCTGTATAATGGATGATATATGGCCCATATTTCAGCTTATATCTGAATATGTCTACTGCTAATCAGCCTTTATACTGCCATTGATAGTATCTGCATAGCAGATGTTTAAACATTCACTAGATGCCTCGCAGCTGCTAAGAGACTCACTAGTGTATCAAATTAACGGGCTTCTACTTTATAATGGTTCACATAAGTACCTTAAATCAGACGTTATCTGAATAAAAGAACATATGTGGTACTGTAATCAGTCAATGTTACTAGTTGTGTTGTGGGCCATTACCAAAATATATATTTTATTGTTTTATAAATATGTATTCGTGTAAATCGTGGAAAAGGAAAGCGAGGACAGAGGGCATTAGAAGAAAATTATCGAAAGAGTACCAAAGAATTAAAGACAGAAGACATAAAACCTTCAAGTCGGGAAGTAACGCAAAGCGTGCCAATAGTTTGAAACAGGTTGGTTCCGTAAAAAATATTAATCGCAATAGCTCAGAAGATGTTGCACATTCGACAAATTATGTGTGTCCAAGTTCTTCTCCCAGTAACCTCAGATAATATTAACACTGTTCAGTTTTTAAAAACTGGAAATTATAACTCTGAAGAAATATCGAGTTCTGAAGATGATGACGACGGCAACTACAGTGATGATGTAATAAAGCACTCACTGTTTAGGGAAAAAATTAGGATGTGGGCTGTAGAAAAGAGTATTAGCCATGTAGCTTTAAAAGTTCTGGCAGCAATTATCAACGACTTGATTCCGCAAATATTACCAACTGATCCAAGGACAATTCTAGAAACCCTCGAAATGTCAACTTAAAAAAAAATTAAGGTGGCGAATACTGTCACAACGGAATAGCCAATGCTTTGATTAAAATATTAAATAGTTGGGATAAAGCTCCAAACGAAATTTCATTAAATATTAATTTTGATGGATTGCCCATATTTAAAAGCTCTAAACATTAATTTTGGCCAATTTTGTGAAACATCCACGATACTGACATAAAGCCATTTGTTATTCGCATTTACTTTGGAGTTGTAAAACCAAAAACACCTAAACAGTTACTTAGAGGATTTTACATTTTATTTTTTAATAACAAATTACTTATTTTAACATCACAGTTCATTATCAGTACTCGGCTTCGAACGTTTTTCCTTGATCAGCTTTAAAATGTTTTTATTCTTTGGAGGCCAACATAATATTACGTTGTACTCCCAAAGTGGCGGTACAATGCTCAATCGATTTCCATCCGGTTCTGAGGTTCTAACTTCTTAAAAGGCATTTTTCTGTAATAAAGAAATCAGACAGTCAGAGGATAACAATGTGGTACTCGTGAACGAATAAACAGCTGCCAGTCTTACTAGATATCAAGAGTGGTGCGTTACTGTACATGTGGACTCATTAAACGCTCATTTACAGAATAACATAAATGCTGATTAATATATCACAAACTAGCCGACTTATAACAACAAGCTGAATAATGCTCCACACATGGGATATTTAACAGCTGCCAGTGTCACTAGATATCAAGAGTGGTGCGTGTAATACCTGCTTATATGTACATGTGGACTCATTAAACGCTCATTTACAGAATAACATAATAGCTGATTAATATATCACAAACTAGCCGACTTAAAGCAACAAGCTGAATAATGCTCCACACAAGGGATATTTAACAGCTGCCAGTATCACTTGATATCAATAGTGGTGCGTGTAATACCTACTTATATGTTCATGTGGACTCATTAAACGCTCATTTACAGAATAACATAAATGCTGATTAATATAACACAAACTAGCCGACTTAAAGCAACAAGCTGAATAATGCTCCACACAAGCTTCTATTTAACAGCTTTTGGCTGCATTTATATTCACATGTGTTGTATTAAAATGCCAGCATTATAACACTGTACATGTGGACCCTTAAATAGCCAATGCCGTATTATTCGCCTCTCGAAATGCTCTTGTTCAGCTTTTAAAATTAAAGCTGACTAGAAGAGAAATGTTGTACTATTATAACACCAATAGTTACTTAATAGGCCAATTTTACACTCTTATATATGTATATGTGGATTATTATACAGCTTTAAGTGGATTTGTTCACTTAATTACAGCCAATGAACCTCGTGTGGCCAATGTTATTGCTTAAGGATCGCCAGTGAACTAAATGTGTACAATTAAAGAGAAAAAAATGCTACTTGGGTTGGACCGGATTTCCAAAGGTCGTGGGTTCAAGTCCCATCTGAGAATTCACTTGTAACCTTTCCGAAGAACCTTTCCGCCCCAACGGCCACCGGTTCTTCTCGCTATGTGTCCCGCCCACTGCCACTTCAGCTGAGCAATCCTTCGAGCGATGTCAGTAACTTTAATTATGCAGATCTCCTCATTCAACACAACAAATATCACATATTACGGATTTATTTATTTATTTATTTATTAGGACTGCCAGTGAAAATTACATTGAATCATACATAGGATTAACAACGACAATTGGTAAGTTCATGCAAAATGTAAAATTCTATTAAAGGCTGCCACATCATGCTCCTAAATACGGACGGTTTTTTTATTGTAACAAAAAAAAAATATGTTAAGAAAATAAAAACAAGAAATTCTTATGTATACATAAACCTAGTAGTAAAGAAAGAAAGTAAATTACATGTAATAATTGATAAGAAACATCTGAAAAAGACTATGCATCACTCAACAACTCTGTCACCTTCTTTTTAAAGCTTTTTCCGTGCAAAATGTTTATTACCCGATATTTAGTGGTATATTGTATGGGATTTTCAGGTTTTTTGGTTTTTCTCGACGTTTCGGCACATTTTCAGCTGCCGTGGTCACGGGTGACTCACCGACAGGCAAACCTTAAAAACCCCATACAGTATACTAGGGATGTTACGTTCGTTCAAGATTCCTAAAGGTCGGAACTTCCGATTGATTTTGCACATTCGGTTCTGATTTTGGTTCCGTTAAATTCAATCGAAAGTTACTCTCACTCATCAGCCTGTAGACCTCTCCTAACTCACGCCTACTGTGGCGTTCAAAGGAGGCTATTAGCCTACTGCTATCACGCTGGCCGGACGGGTTGGTAGAGGGTTTGTTTCAAGTTTTCCTTCTCTCGCACAGGTGTTTAATGCGTCGAGGCTCTTAGTCGACTCTTACGACATCCCAGGCATGTAAGGGAGTGGTGACACTTGTATTCTTAGGCCGTCACCACACGGCACATCGAAAGTTATATCGGAGGTTATATTTGGTAAAAAGAAAATTTTTATCTATGGAGATGACAAATTAATTTTACCGAAAAATCGTCCTCCAATATTTTGTCATCTTCACCATGTAGTGGTGAGCCTATGCCTTATGTTGACCGGTTGAGAAAGAGACTGGACAGAGATAAAACTGCGTAGCTTTTGTTTTGGTAAAATTGTTTTTTTCGTTCCTTTTGGAGTCACCTAATTTTTTTTGTGCTACTTTCTGTTTTTGGAACTTTATATTTACATTTGCATTTAAAATGTTATTTTTATGTGATAAAACTAGAAAAAATACGAGAAAAATAGCAACTCGTATCCTCATATCGCTCCAATCCGGCCCAATGCTCTACCGAGACTTATGAGGAGACTGACATTTTCTAGTGTAATTATTTTTTATGATTTTTCCGTAGCTCAGTGGTTAAAGCATTGGACCGGATTTCCAAAGGTCGTGGGTTCAAGTCCCATCTGAGAATTCACTTGTGGCCGAGTTGATTTTTTCCAATATTTTTCTATTTAAAATTTATCATATGTAGGTATTTACTTTTCTTGCATTATTTTCTACTATATTTACAAATTGCAGTCAGCAGGAAAATTTACACTTTTCTGTCTGCCTCAAACCTCATTCACTAAGAAAATAAGTTCATTCTACAAAGGTACTCGTGTGAAGCGTTTACGTTTTCTGACGTTTCTAGTACTCAAACCTTAATTGATGTCTTTCACCCATATTCTAAGTCGTTCCTCCAAAACTTACTCGTCCTCGACTTGACGAAACCTCATTGAAAACCTCTTCGAAATACTCCTCGAAATCGGTATTCTAACACCCATATTCTAAGTCGTCCCTCCAAAACTTATTCGTCCTGGACTTAACGAAACCTCATTGAAAACCTCTTCGAAATACTCCTCGAGATCGGTATTCTAAGTCATCACTACCATTTTTACCCAAGACGAGGTTGAGTGGAGTGACAAAAGTTTTGGAGGAACGACTTAGAATATGGGGGTGTGTCATAACTCCGTAAGGACCTGGAGGAGCCAAAGAGTACGTATCCACTACCATTTTTACCCACGAAGAGGTTGAGTGGAGTGTAAAATGTTTTGGAGGAACGACTTAGAATATGGGGGTTAGAGTGTGTTGATTCGAGTGCAAAAAGGATGAATACGCATAAAACAATATTATTTAGTTGACATTGCCAGTTTAACATTTCTCAAAAATTAAGGATGGTATCCTCACAACGTTTTCATGTAGCTACAACGGTTAAAGTAGCCCCATCTTAGCTCTCCACCCTGTATATAAAAAATACCGTTCTTGTGTTGTTAGATGTGTACCGTATCCTATTGCCTATGGCTACCCCTCCGATTTCGGTTCCGATACCCGGTTCCAATTCCGATAAAGCAAATCTTAAAACTCCGATTCCGAATTTGGCTCCGATATAACCATATCCGTAACATCCCTAAAATATACCACTACATATCGGGTAATAAAAAGTGTGCACTAAAGTCCGTAAAAGTACCTGTCGGATGAGAAAGCCAGCGGTGATGGCGTGATATTGATGAGAGAGACGTTAATTTCAACGCCACCAAAATGCAAGCGTATCTGTTCACCACAAAAAAGTCCCTTTAACTTGACTCCTACTTTCCAGGGTGCATCTGTACCTGTTACCGACAGTCTCAAACTTCATGGCATATAGTCTTCACACCTCAACTTCTGCACTAGCATCGAGTCCACGCATTTTATGGATCGGAATCGGCTGATTACCGAGAAACGGCAGGATCCGGTCTGTCAATAAAAAAAATTACACTTATTTGCAGATTGTTTCGTTACAAAAAACCAGTTATATAATTAGTAAACTATAAGTTAAAATATGTTTATTAAGTATTATTTATATCTAATTATTATAATATTACCTTTAAAATTATCGTTAAAAACGCCTAATCGGTGCGGTTATTAAACTTTTGCTTAAATACGACCAGTAACTGATAATCTATATCAGTCACTGTTGTGCACTAGAGAGCAAAACAAGCATCATGTTCACTAAACTGGTAAGTTGAAACACACCACGTGTCTCAGCGTTTTTTTTACTTTTAGCTCAATACAATTTCCTCTCTTTTACTTCTAGACCATCGTCCTCGCCGTGGCCGCGGTAGCTCTGTGCATTGAGTACCCAGCGGGTGTCCACCCAGCCGTGTGCCCCAACTACCCGTACTGCGACACCGCGATGATGGCGCGCTACACCATGGACGGCCTCCCCATCCCCGAATGGGCGTACAACCCGTACATCCTGCCCGGAGCACCCCTTGCACCTGCCGCACACGCCGTGTGAGTATACCTATTTGATGATAGTGCTCAAGCTCATGCCCCAAGTTATACTTGGCCTCGACACCAAAGTCGGTTCTTAGGGCATTGTAGCAACACTTATTATTATATACCTACATAAATTTGAGAGTTTTTAAATGTTTTAATGTTATTATGAAATACTTTGTCACCAGACTTGCCGATCCCGCTCTTATGTACCCAGCGGGAGTCCACCCAGCCGTGTGCCCCAACTTCCCGTTCTGTGATACCGCGATGCTGGCGCGCTACACCTTGGACGGTCAGCCCATTCCCGAGTGGGTGTACAACCCATCCATCCTGCCTGTTGCACCCAAGGAACCCGTCGTCGCACCCGTTGCCTAAGCCTGTTGAGTGAGTACATCTGTTACGAAAAGATTGCCCAAATTTATTTTCTCACTACAGACTATCACCACTCAAGAGGGTGCCCCAACGCAGTACCTACATTTGAGGAACTAGCTTGAGTACTTATAGTACAAAATGACACTAATAGTTACCTAACCACACTTCGAAGATAAACCCTGTCAGTCTGTAACGAAAGAAATGATTTTTTTCAACTTATTAAGAACTTTTAAACCAAAAACTTGAGAAACATCTTGTAATTTTAATGGCCATTTTCTCAACAGACCCACCCCAGAGGTTCCCAAATAACCAGCTGACTTCGATTCAACAAAGTGCCTCAACTACCCATACTGCAACTGAAGATGAAAATAACCTTCTAAATAAACTCGCATAATGTCATAAAAATTAAATATACTTATAATTAACTGATACTGGTTCTTTTATTAGTTAATAGACTCCATCATTATTTTCTCTTAATACCGTGACTGACTAACACTGAGAAAGGACTTCTTGATATTCACACGGTAAAGGAATAAAACGGAATTGTATTGTAACCTAATTCCATGCGGTAGAAGTCGCGGGCGGAAGGCTAGCTATTATTATTGACTTAAAAATTAAACTTGAAAATGAAAAATGAAACTACTTGTATGGATTGTGAGCAGTGCTTCAATAATGATGCAGATATTAAAAGATGGGATACATTATTTTATGCGCTGTATGAGATTTACTTAGCTTTCGCTAGACGCTTAGCCTTCATCATACCAGGGGCTTAATTCTCGCGCCTTCAACATCTTATATTCGTCATTTTTTGGAGTCGAAAATCTGTTATTAAAAGCTCATTGAAAGCAATCTTCGACATTATAGGATTATCAAAGATAATTGAAACTAAAGGTTTTTGACAGTAGTAGAGATTTACTTACATTTTTATAACAGAAATTAAGGATATAAAAATGTCGACTTCGAGATGTCGAAGGCGCAAGAATCGCCTCCCGGATGTTAAATTGATGGTTTGCGGGCTAACGTTGATAAATCCAAAATGCTTACTTTACTTTAAAGTTTGAACTTTTTTGTAACTCCAGTTAAGTTACTTATCACTTCACCTCTTGCAATCCACTTGGCTTTAATTTTTCAAAATTCCTTATAGTTTTCTCAATAATAGACTTATAATTTTTTTTATTGTAATAGGATAGAATCTTATATCAGTTTCGGATTTGTTGATTCCAACGGCTCACCTCTCTGCATGCTCTGTAGTAAACTGCTTCCTAATAGTTCCATGGCACCTCCCAAATTGCGCCGACATTTAGAAACTGTACACCCCGAGTCTAAAGACAAGAATAAAGAATTTTTTGTTCGCAAAAAAGATCAGTTATTAGAAAGTCAAAAAAATATGATACTTGTAACACAAACTATCAACGAAAATCATATTTAGTTAGCTATCGCATTGCACAAGCAGGTGAAGCGCACACTATCGCTGAAAATTTAATAAAACCATGTGTATTAGACATAACAAAATGTATGCTCGATGAAAAATCTGCAAAGCATCTTTCTACTGTTCCGCTATCAAACGATACTGTTTCAAGACGAATCCATGATTTGGCAAGCTACGTCAAACAAGAACTAGTTACACGTCTACAAAATACACGATTCGCCTTGTAAATGGACGAGTCGACTGATGTCGCTGGTTTGGCTATCCTGCTGGTTATTGTGAGATATCCATATAAAAGTTCTTTTGAATGCTTATGTGTTCACCGCTGCTTACAAACACTACCGGGGAAGAAATTTTTAATAAAATAAATATATTTTTTGAAGAAAATAATCTCAGTTGGAACAATTACATTGACATTTGTACAGATGGGGCCAAGGCGATGACAGGTAAAACAGCAGGAGCAGTGTCACGAATGAAAAATAAAGCGCCTAATTGTAGTTCCAGTCATTGTATTCTGCATAGACAAGCACTTGCGATGAAGCAAATGCCGTCAAATCTAAAATTAGTTATGGATGAAGCGGTAAAAATAATTAATTTTATCAAATCACGACCACTACAATCCCGATTGTTCTCATTATTGTGTGAAGATTATGGCAGCAAACATAAAACACTGCTGCTCCATACAGAAGTGCGATGGCTGTCTCGGGGTAAAACTTTAACAAGGCTATTTGAACTTAGAGCCGAGTTACAAATGTTTCTTTCAGCAGATACTTCTTTTAATTTGAAGGACCGTTTGTATGATAAAACTTGGTTGTTCCGATTGTCTTTTATGGCGGATATCTTTCAAAAACTTAACGAATTGAATTTATCGTTGCAAGGTAAACAGACAACAGTGTTTCAGGCCTATAATAAAATAACTGCTTTTAAAAGAAAATTAGATTTTTGGATCATTTGCATTGGTAAGAAAGAAATAGAAAGCTTTACGTTACTCAGTGAGTTTGTTAGCGAAAACGACTCAGAAATGTTTAAAGATGATGTGTTTGAAGAATTGGTCCAATATCTCAGCTCGATGCGCGCATCTTTTGAAAAGTATTTTCCCGAAGAACACAATACAAAAATTAAAGTGAATTCATGGATTTATAATCCTTTTTTACCCAACTTGGAAAAGCCTGAAAACATGTCAAACGAGATATATGTACCTCTTTTAGAAATGTCATCAGACACAAGTATGGAGTCACTGACGCCTCTCAATGATTTTTGGTGCAGAATCCAAGATGAATATACAATGGCTCTGGATATTCTTCTCCCGTTCCCAACTACTATTTGTGCGAAACAGGATTCTCTACCTACGCAGCCACGAAAACAAAATATCGCAATAGACTGGACGCTGAAGCTGATATGAGACTCCAACTTTCTTCCATCAAACCTGATATCAACCAATTGATGAAAAATAAAAAACAGTTTCATACATCCCACTAGTTAGATTTTTTCTTTTTTAATGTTTTCTATTATTGTCCTTGCCAAGTGGTGAAGTAAATAATAATTAGTAACTGTTACATTGTACTTTTATTATGCTGATTAATAAAGAATACACTTATAAAAACAATTGTTTTATTGTAGGGTTCCATCAAGTATTTTGCTTCCCAAAAGGGTTCCGTCATTAAAAAAGTTTGAGAACCACTGGTCTAGCGAAAGCTAAGTAAATCTCATACAGCGCATAAAATAATGTATCCCATCTTTTAATCTCTGCATCATTATTGAAGCACTGCTCACAATCCATACAAGTAGTTTCATTTTTCATTTTCAAGTTTAATTTTTAAGTCAATAATAATAGCTAGCCTTCCGCCCGCGACTTCTACCGCATGGAATTAGGTTACAATACAATTCCGTTTTATTCCTATGCCGTGTGAATATCAAGAAGTCCTTTCTCAGTGTTAGTCAGTCACGGTATTAAGAGAAAATAATGATGGAATCTATTAACTAATAAAATAACCAGTATCAGTTAATTATAAGTATATTTTATTTTTATGACATTATGCGAGTTTATTTAGAAGGTTATTTTCATCTTCAGTTGCAGTATGGGTAATTGGGGCACTTTGTTGAATCGAAGTCAGCTGGTTACTTGGGAACCTCTGGGGTGGGTCTGTTGAGAAAATGGCCATTAAAATTACAAGATGTTTCTCAAGTTCTTGGTTTAAAAGTTCTTAATAAGTTGAAAAAAAAACATTTCTTTCGTTACAGACTGACAGGGTTTATCATCGAAATGTGGTTAGGTAACTATTAGTGTCATTTTGTACTATAAGTACTCAAGCTAGTTCCCCAAATGTAGGTCTGTAGTACGAAAATAAGTTTGGGCAATATTTTCGTAACAGATGTACTCACTCAACAGGCTTAGGCAACGGGTGCGACGACGGGTTCCTTGGGTGCAACAGGCAGGATGGATGGGTTGTACACCCACTCGGGAATGGGCTGACCGTCCAAGGTGTAGCGCGCCAGCATCGCGGTATCACAGAACGGGTAGTTGGGGCACACGGCTGGGTGGACTCCCGCTGGGTACATAAGAGCGGGATCGGCAAGTCTGGTGACAAAGTATTTCATAATAACATTAAAACATTTAAAAACTCTCAATTTTATGTAGGTATAAAATATTAAGTGTTGCTACAATGCCCCAAGAACCGACTTTGGTGTCGAGCCCAAGTATAACTTGGGGCATGAGCTTGAGCACTACCATCAAATAGGTATACTCACACGGTGGGTGCGGCGGGTGCAAGGGGTGCTCCGGGCAGGATGTACGGGTTGTACGCCCACTCGGGGATGGGGAGGCCGTCCATAGTGTAGCGCATCATCATCGCGGTGTCGCAGTACGGATAGTTGGGGCACACGGCTGGGTGGACTCCCGCTGGGTACTCAATGCATAGAGCTACCGCGGCCACGGCGAGGACGATGGTCTAGAAGTAAATGAGAGGAAATTGTATTGAGCTAAAAGTAAAAAAAAAAAACCTGAAACACGTGGTGTGTTTCAACTCACCAGTTTAGTGAACATGATGCTTGTTTTGCTCTCTAGTGCACAACAGTGACTGATATAGATTAGCAGTTACTGATCGTATTTAAGTAAAAGTTTAATAACCGCACCGATTAGGCGTTTTAACCGATAATTTTAAAGGTAATATTATAATAATTAAATATAAATAATACTTAATAAACATATTTTAACGTATTGTTTACTAATTATCTAACTTGTTTTTTGTAACGACACAATCTGCAAATAAGTGCAAATATTTTGTATTAACAATCCGGATCCTGCCGCTTCTCGATAACCAGCTGATTTCGATGCATCAAATGCTTGGACTCGATGCTAGTGCCGTAGTTGAGGTGTGAAGACAACTACATGCCATGAAGCTCGAGACTGAACAGGTACAGATGCACCCTGGAAAGTAAGAGTCAGGTTAAAGGGCCTTTTTTGTGGTGAACAGACAAGCTTGCATTTCGGTGGCGTTGAAATGGACCGGTTACTGTCACCCAACTGGGAGACGTGGCCTTAACGTCTGGTTCGTTCGATCAATCATGGCCTCTCTCATTAATATCACGCCATCACCGCTGGTTTCCGCTTCAAAAAGGTAACTCTCCACGGCAGTACTGTCACTATATTGTCACTAAGCACATCTAAAGTTCCTTCGCGCACTCATCATTGAATGGAGAAGATAACATGGTTACAATATTACACTTTTAAATGCGTAGAATAAAAGTCTAGACCGTAAACACTATTCTAGTTTTTATTTCACATCAATCGGTAAAGTTATAAGCGTGGGAAGTTTACGTAGGTTTTGTAAATCTCGTCAGTGTTCGCGAGTACCGTGTGACGTCATCTCGTCCATAATACGGCACGGCAGGCGACCCCGCCTCATACGTCCGTAGTACATTTCGCGGGTAAGTTGTCTGCTCTCGTGCGCTCTGGTGTTATTTAATGCTTTTAAATAATGCTGATTGATAAAGTGTATTGTGTAAATTATTGTTTTAGAACTAAAATGGAAGAAGGGTTTGAAAAAGGTTAATCCGACAACCTTCCCAAAGTCCACGATATGATGGTGGCAGAATATTTTATAAAAAATAAAGATTATAACTTTTAAATTTTGCATTTTACAATGCTATTTTTATGTGATAAATATTAAACAAGAAAATATACTAGAAAAATGCAACTAGTCTCATGTCGCTCTGACGGGATGACATGAGACTAGTTGCATTGTTCTGTTGGCTTGTGTGGCAAGTGGTACCGTCCTGTTGGAACCACAAAATAATATCGTCTAGCTCCATATCCTCAATTTCTGGCGTACGTCAATAAACCAAGAACAATTCAAGAGCCAAAATATAAGATAATTTCGCATTCGATTCATCGGATAAAGGTTATACCACCGAAGCCGTGGCGAGCAATTGGCCGATATTATGTTTAACTTATAATTTCCATAGATCCTTCTATCCTATTACAATAAAAAAAATAACATAATACTCTGAAAACTTATTGTTTTATTACAACTAGCTTCCGCCCTCGGTTTCACCAGCATGGATCCCATTCCCGTGAGAATATTGAGATAAAAAACCTATGTTACTCTTCGCCCTTTCAACTAAAGGGCTTATTACACTTGGCTAAATTCAGCATCTGAATTTAGTAGTTTAGCAGTACATTGCTTTCTTTGAGCTCATTTTTAGCAAGTGATGCAATCAAAACCAGCAATGTACTGCTAAACTACTAAATTCAGATGCTGAATTTAGCCAAGTGTAATAAGCCCTTAACTATGTGCCAAAAATCAAGTCGATTGGTTGCTCAGTAGCTTAAGCTACTTACTGTAGGTACAATAAAGTGTATTGAACATACAAGCGGCACAAAATCCCCGAGATATTTACCTACTATTCTGGAAAACAATCTAATTTCAACCTTTTGCATTGCGTATAGCGTTCATAGTACAATAACTGTCTGCCGTCTGGCTTCAATCTGCTAGGGCTGTCAGAGGTATACAATGGTACCTTATGGTATTAACAAACTTTTGTTTCGCGGATGCGTGCGCTGCGTGTGCGACTAGTCGAGCGAGTGCCAGCCTATTGAGACTAGTCCGGTGACCGGACGCTTGCGTTTATCATACCTAAACTCGGGAGTGAAATTTCTAAATCTTTTATCTTTTCAGGCTTTATCTTTAATTTATGACTCTAAGTTACTTAAACTAATTTGATCTTCATATTTAACAAGACTAGTGATTGGTACCTTAAAAGTACAAGGTGTATTTTCGGTTCGATTCCCTGTACAGGTAAGTGACTTAGCAAAAATATTTGAATGCAGTTTAACCTATAAGCCTATATTAAAATGAGCTATCTAAAGGATTAACGGTAGTTCCCCTCCAGGGCCCATAGATTGTGTCCAAGTGGCGTGTAGCGGCGTCACACTCTCTCGCGCTCCTACCTAGGTGCGAGAGTGAGACGCCGCGTGTTGTTATGACGCTAGCGCCAAAAACAATTTGGTAGCAATAACAGGAACTAAATGAATGCACATTGTACCTAGTTCATCGTTTGTTGGGTAGAGGCCGCACTGTTGATACGTGGACGTAAAGCAATTATCGCGTAATTTCTGCTGTCGCGTTGCTGTTGCAAAGGTAGGTAATAGCCCCGCCGTTCTATCATAACTTTAGCAATTCTTAACTTTAAAATTACATGACGAAAGCTTGTCAATCCTATCCTACACAGAAGCTCTATGTGCCTGATTACCTACACAATAAGCTTGTTTTATTTTTTAGTGCGTGTAATCAAGGTAGGTATACTTATTTAAAAGAAAATGTTTGAAAAATCCCCCAGAAAAACATTAGCAAGCTTTGCAAATAGGGAGGGCATATCATATTCAAAATGTCGGAGCTCGACTCGCCATGTTATAGAAATTACTTACACAACATTATTTAGCACAGTAAAAGTAACTTACCAAAACAAACTTTATGACGTTTGAATGCTTTCTCTATAATCAAATCACAAAGTGGCATGCAGTTATGACTTTCGCTACATAATGCTTTCAAAGTCAAAGTCAAAGTCAATATCATTTATTCAATCTAGGCTGTTACAAGCACTTATGAACGTCAAAGAAGCTACGCCATCGGTTCACAAACCCTACGGCGGGAGACCTTGTAACGAGAAGAACCGGCAAGAAACTCGTCAAGGGCTGTTTTTTTTTTTTTATCGCCATATATACCTATTTTAAATATGTATATATGGCGATATATACACTTATAAAACACTTGTATGTGCACGTTGTCTATTCATTTAAATAACAATAGTATTGTACCAAAAATTGATTTACAGATATAAAAGTATTCTGAAACAATAACCTGTAAAAATGCCTTGCGAATATCGAGATAAAAAGTAGAATATGTTACTCTCTGTTATTTCAACTAACTCTTTGCCAAAAATCAACTGGTTGCTTATTTAGGACATTAAGAAAGAACAAACAAACACACTCTCGAGTTTATAATGTTAGGATTAGGGTGACAATACCAACTAAATTAAGGGAGAACCTAAAAAAAAAGAACAGATTTGTAAGAAATATATATTTACAGTCATCACATATGTTGTATTTGGCATGTGAACGCATTTTAAACATTTAGTACTATGCTTTCATTATTACATTTTTCTTCGAGACCTGTATTGTTGCAGATTTTATGCTAAAATATCAGACTTTAAACAGTCCATATTACTTTTGTTCACCAATATTTTTTTTACGAATTTGTAAAAAGTAATTGTAATTTGCTTGTTTAAACTGAAATCATATACATTTTCAAATCATAAACCCTGTAAAAGTAAAATTCTAACGTAAAAAAAACTTGGTGTAATCCACAGTTAGCATTTACCATACCATGTTAAGTTATCATAATCGTGTAATCAAATAACATTGAAAACAAAGCATAATATGCGACGGTATTAGACCTTCTTTAAGAGTCTTAAGAATTTATAAATAGGTGTTACGACACGGTGATAGTCTCATTTTTTTTCTAAGATTGTGTGTTTAACTTTCCTCTTCAGAAGCAGTAGGGGTAGTTGGGGCATTTGGCTGGGTTGAACTCGGCTGGATACCGTAGAGCAGCTCTGTTAAGGAAACAAAGCGATACTTATTATAAATTTTAAATAGAAACATATTGCAAAAATCAACTCGGCCTCAAGTGAATTCTCAGATGGGGCTCGAACCTTTGGAAATCCGGTCTAACCACTGAGCTACCGAGACTTGAAAGCATCGGTGCATTAGTATAAAAATTGCACTGAAAAATGTCAAAATTAAAAATCAAAAACTAAAAGTGATAATTAAAATGTGGCATAAAATATTGTATATAATATCACACTTTTTTTGCACAATGCTGATAAAAAGGCCACGGAGTAATTGGTCTAACCATAAAACAGTTTGTTGCGACAATGTTTCATGTCTTTTTCCATTTGAGTGCTCATTTGTAGCACACTACTCAAATAAGTGCCCCAAAGCCACCGACTTGGGGTACACTCTTGAGCAGTTGCTACACCTAATGGCGTAGCTTCGAACATTTCTTATATAAAAGATTTACTCACTCTACAGGTGCGACGACGGGTATGACGATAGGTGCCATAGGAGGGACAGGTAGGATGGATGGGTTGTACACCCACTCGGGGATTGGAAGACCGTCCATGGTGTAGCGCGCCATCAGCGACATGTCGCAGTACGGGTAGTTGGGGCACACGGCTGGGTGGACTCCCGCTGGATACTCAATGCATTGAGCTACGGCGGCCACGGCGAGGACGACGAACTAATGGGGAAAAAAGAGAAAGATATTATTATATATATTATTTTCATAGTAAATGTTGTAAAAGATCTAAATCCTTAGCTCTCCAATAACCGCTCGAGTGATACGGCCACGCAACCGCTTACACCGTAGATGTATCGCGTTATTTTTTTAAGCAACCGTTATAAAAAAAGAGGTGGATAATGAGACTTGAGGCTTCTTTTACTGCCATGTTGGTTTTATAAGTTGGAAGCTATCTTAGAACCTAAATAACTTGGATATAATATCGTAGTGACAATAAAGATATAAAATGAAGCACCTACCAATTTAGTGAACATGATGTTTATTCTCAAGTACACAACTGCGACTGATGTCAAATTATCGTTTTACCGGTTAGATCTAATATGTTGTATTATGATTAAAAAACTATTATTGACTTTAATGACTCAGTTAATGAGATATCTTGTTCAATTATTGACACAATTTTTTTTTCTTGACTGCCAGTAACGATATTGAAACCACCAATCCATATCATACATGATTCCATGAACTGCTTTTAAAGAGTTCAATCATAATTAGTAAAGAATTTTTATGGAATCACAAGACAACTTTCAAATAGTACAAACTTCGTCGAACATCGTCGGCATAATTTAATTGCCTTATTATTTTTTAATTGCTCTTTCAAACTTACAATTAGGACTTATCCAATTAAATTTAATAAAAGAATCTGCTTAAATAGAGGTGACAACTGTTAATCCATACCAGTTGCAGTAGAGAACTTTAAAGAACAATCTTCATCACCAACCACCAACATGTTTGGTAAATCGGTGAGTCTTTCTTTTAGCTTACAGAGAATAGTAATTTTTACAATTTTACAAATAAAGAAATTCATAACAATGGCAACTTTTTGCTTGCTAATTTAAAAGTGTTATTACTGAAACTTTGTACAAATCAAAGTTTAAAATAATAGACAAAAACTAAGTCCCAAACTCACCTTTTTAAACATTTCGAAGTAAATCAGCCCTCACTCTTATTTGTAAATCTTTTACTAGATCATTGTCCTCGCCGTGACCGCGGTAGCTCTATGCATTGAGTACCCAGCGGGAGTCCACCCAGCCGTGTGCCCCAACTACCCGTACTGCGACATGTCGCTGATGACGCGCTACACCATGGACGGCCTCCCCATCCCCGAGTGGGTGTACAACCCATCCATCCTACCTGTTCCACCTATGGCACCCATCGTAGCTCCCGTCATCGCACCCTTTGAGTGAGTACATTTTCATTTATATATTTATGTTTAATGTACAACGGGAAGACTCTTAGCCTTCATGATACCTGAAGTTAAGTATTGATTAGGCTGAAGATGGAAGAGAGCCTCTCCCGGAATCCTCAATCACTGAGGAACTGGCTATCATATCTCCAAGTGCCGGAAAACAACAACGCTGAAAACATTATTGTTATGGCGTCAGACTTAGATAACTTAGCTGGTGGTAGCTAGCCAGGCGGACTTACAACAAGTCCAACCACCAACCGAACCGAAGGAATATGAACCCCTGCTGGGAATGGTTGTTATCACTAGACCACAGAGACGGTTAAAAGAATTACTCAAGATTAATTCCAATGAGTATAGCGACCACTCAAGAGCTAGCCCCAGCTTAGAACTTGGGGCATCAGTTTGAGTGCTTTGAGAAACGGCTGAAGAGATTAACATGATACTCTATATTATAGTAGACCAATCGGGTCTATACTGTTGAATGCCATTTAAGATCAAATTGTTTCAGTTTATAAACATTTTATTTTCTAATAATTACAGTTGACGTTCTGCACCGACATTAGTATAAAAGTGTCATTATCAATTACTTACTTTTTTTATTTACGAAATCGCGTGTTACTGCTTATTATTTATCCAGTTTTATTAATTACTTTGTTTCCCTCAACAGAACAGCTCCTGCTGCTCCTCGGTACCCAGCTGACTTCGAACCAGCCCTGTGCCCCAACTACCCCTACTGTTTCTGAAGAAGAATGTAAAAGAAGTTGATGAAACCAAATTAATATTTAAAATGTCAGACTAAAATACATATAGATAAAAAATAGACTCGCCTGAAGGTACATTTGGTAGTGTTCTCATTATGCTAAGAGTCGTCTTCATACTTTTTTCCGTCGGTCCGCACGACGGCCGAATCATCTATAATCTTTTTAAGTAACGTGATTATGCGTAACAAAAGTCCATTGTAAACATTTATATGTTTAATTTAAAGCTCTTCATTTTATTACAGATAACAAAAACCCTGTAAGGCCTTCAATGTTAATGTAATAATGTTACGATACATTCATAAATCACGAATTCCCTATTGTTAATTGTGTTCAATAATAGTACATTATGATATAAGTGCGGTAAGTTGAAAATTACAGCCGAGGCGATATTGCTAGCCCGAGCCGTAGGCGAGGGCTACAAGAAAGCAGAGTTTGTAATTATCAAAGCGCACGTATGTCATACGACGTTTTATAACATATTTGCGAGGAAATAAATAAAACTCGGACTGTCTTAAACGAATAAATTTTTTTTTCACCTCACACGCTCTGGAAAGGAGGTTTTGTCAATCAGTTTAGGCGTAGAAAATCGCATATTGCGGCCTAGCGCGGCAAAGTACTTTTTTAATTTAATACCTAAAAATATGTCATAATGCGTTCCGAATCGGACTATTGACTTTTTTGTACTATTTGATTCTTATTTTAAATAGCTTTAAGTTATTTATAATACTCCGTTTTGGTTTTATTATATTATTTTAGTTCATTGAATCATAAAAACAATAACAATAAGATTAAACTATTTGTTATAAGAATTTTATATTAGCTGGGTGAGATTTCACATCCTATAATTGGATTTCGGACTGTGACATAAATCTTTATTTTTAAATTCTCTTGTACCTCATGTCAGTGTCAACATTTACGGAATCGTTTTTATTCTTATTAATAAGTATCAATATATTCCTACTTTAAATAACTTTGAATTAACTTTAGTACTCCCTTTTTTAATATTTTAGTTTTATATATCATTAAAACAACGAGAATAAGGTATATTTAGATTAAACTTTATGTTTAAATAATGTTTTACCGGAAGTTGACCGCCGAAACAACCATAAAATGTTCCTCGCTGTTGTGAGGTGAAAAATTGTGTGTTGCGCTCGGCAGAAAAGTTTTTAGCGTCTTGTACCTTTGAAATCCTCGCTTCGCTGAGGATTCAATCTTTGAACCACTCGCTACGCTCGTAGTTCAATCCTAGAATCCTTCACTTACTCAGATTTCAATAGAGGTAACTCGCCGCTAAATAACCAATTTTCCAGCCTTGCATAACAAATAACTATTGTGTTTTTGTTACAGATGTTACAGATAAATGGTTGTAATTTATTGTCAATATTCATTAAATTAAAGAATTAAAAGTTTATTTATTATATTTTATCTCCCAAAGTTAATTTTATTCATAAAATGTTGACCTGTTTTCTGACATAAAAACTCTTTGCTAAGATTTAAAAGGTACCGTTCGTTTTGACGGAGCATCTTGATAAACCGTGCGTTTTACATTACAATAACGCACAAGTACGTAATGAGATACAATACGATATTGAAATTGGTGTAATAAGAGACCCTTTATGATCAAATATGTTATAAAATGATTTATTTATTTGTTACAGAACATAGTATTTTTTCAGATATGTTATTATTTCTTAATCATAATGTATGAGTGTATGTAAGGGTAGCAAGGTTCGTAATTTTATATTATTTCTATAAATGCGACATAACTGCTCCATAAGTGCATCTAATTACAAATAAATTCGTTAGTATCAAACAGTTTCTTGTTTAAAAACCTACTTCGCTGTCTCTATTTTCAACAAGTTTTATGGTCCTTTTTGTTCTGGCTAATACCCAAACCGGGTGAAGCCATAAAAAAAAAAAAAAAAAGTTTTATTGTATGGTTACAACTACCTGAATCCTGTGACTACGGTCAAAGGAGCGCAAAATCAGAAAATTGTTACGCTACAAAACAGTGGCCGTCCCGCGCAAGTGGCGTCGGCATCGAAATCGACTTCATTTGGCAGATGGATGTGACACATTGCTCCTTCTTCTTCTTTGTCTTTCTTAATTAATGGCGTGCTCGCGAATTTTGCCAATATCAAGTAAATACAGTATACTTATGGTAAATTTTAAATAGAAAATTATTGGAAAAAATTAACTCGGCCACAAGTGAATTCTCAGACGGGAATCGAACGACCTTTGGAAATCCGGTCCAATGCTCTAACCGCTGAGCTACCGAGACTTAAGTCTTAAGATTATATAAGATATAAAAAATAGTATTGAAAAATGCAAAAATTACAAAATTATAAAATACAGTATATTTTGTAATAGAAATTGTACGGTAGATTGAGTTAAAAATGGAGCCTCAAAACACGTGTTATTACGAAAAGAACTCGGGTGAAAACACCCATTGCTGCTTCCTTTTGACACAAATGAAAACTTACCAAAGACTAAGAGCAATATGTCACATCCATCTGTCAAATGAAGTCGATGTCGAAGCCGACGACATTTGCGCGGTAGGGGTCTATCCAATTAGTATATTATTCAGAAACACTTAATTCACTCATCACGTGACCACGGACTTTGAAGTTGTGTCAAGATATCAGGAAACCAAAAAAAAACATAAAATAGTTGCAGTTATCCAGAAAAGTTGTTTTACTCAAAGAAACAGCGCACACCAAAATTTAAGAAATTTGTTTACTCTTAATTTAGGTAACTAAGTTCTTACCTAGTCATTCAAATGCCATAAAAATTTCAAGGAATGAACTGATTTGATTTTGACATTTTTAACTGTTTTTTGGCCTCGGCAAAGCGTTGTATTCGTAGGATGAAAATCAATCTGATTCCAATTAATTTATATCGTACTTTTAGTTTCAGTTTAGTAATTTCTCATTTAAATTTATTATTTAGTGAAAAGTAGTTAATTTTATATTGCATAGCTACACTAAGATAGTAGTCTACAGTGTAATAAATTTTTTTTTATGCATGCTGTGCTTGCATCTAGTTAGTCAATCTAGTTTAAGTTATCCAAAAAAAAAACTTTTTCACTTCACACTCTCGGAAGTGGAGGTTTTGTCATTCAGTTTCAGCGTAGAAAATCGCTTTTTGCGGCCTAGCGGTAAAGTACTTTTTTTTACTACCTAAAAATTAAAAGCTCTTTAATTACTACCTAAAAATATGTCATAATACGTTCCGAATCGCACTATTCACTTTTTTAAACGACTTAAAAAAGGAGGAGGTTCTCAATTCGACGGAATCGTTTTTTTTTATGTATGTTACTCGATTACTCGAAGACGGCTGGACCGATTTGAGTAATTCTTTTTTTGTTCGAAAGGGTATAGTTCCCATGTGGTCCCATTGTCATCATGTCAGGATCTGATGATGGGATCCTGGAGAAATCCAGGGAACTCTTCAAATATTAGCTTCCGGAATGCACCATTTGGTGAAGTGGAACTGATGATGAAGACCACAAATGGTCATCGGAACTATTAAATACATAGCATTTCACGGCAGCTATACGATTACTTTAATGTAGTTCATAAGCAATTTATGCTCGACTCAGTGCATGTGATGAAGTGCAGCTGATGATGAAATCGGGAGATCTCCTCAATAAGTAACGTCCGTGCACCGGGAAAAGCAGCATTTTCTAAAAGGTGATAAGGAGTTTTCATGAGGTTATCAGCGTAGGCACAGGACCTCTTCTACTTCTTAAAATTGTAAAAATAAAATAAAATAAAAATAAAGATTTATGTCACGTTCCGAAATCCAATCATAGGTTGTGAAATCTCACCCAGCCTAATATAAAATTATTATACCAAATAGTTTAATCTTATTGTTATTGTTTTTATGATTCAATGAACTAAAATAATATAATGAAACCAAAACGGAGTATTATAATGAATTCGAAGCTATTTAAAATAAGAATAAAATGTAACAAAAAACTTATACCTAATAAAAAACATTTTATAAAAAAAAATCAAACCGACTTCAAAAAGTAAAAAATAAAACTTTTGGAGTCGGTGCCAGCCAGGGCATTCTACATTGCACTTCTATTAACTATATATTTTTTTGGCCTTAGCTAGCTAGCACCGACTCCAAAAGTTTTATTTTTTACTTTTTGAAGTCGGTTTGATTTTTTTTTATAAAATGTTTTTATTTCAGATTTTTTAGTTACATCATGTGCCGTTACTTACACTAAAAATCAGCCCATACACAACAATGCCATCTAGGTAAACGACTACTTGCCAAAAGGTGATTGATATTTTTCAAGATTATGAAAAAACTACTAGCCAGATCTTCGTAAAAATTATATGGGACCACACATAAACTATTTTCATTCAGATAAAAAAAGAATTACAATTATTGCGTGAAACTTCAGCTCGAACAAGAATGTAACAATTACCTGGATGATATAATTGTTTCATGACTTCCATGACATTAGGCCCCATATCTCCGAAGATTATCATCGGATCTCAATAAAACTTATATGGGACCAAATTGACAGTGAACAATTATTAAAATCGGATCACCAACACCGGAGTAATCGGTATACATACATCAGACAAAAAAAAAAAAAAACGCGTTGAATTGAGTACCTCCCTCCTTTTTGTTTAAGTCGGTAAAAAATTAAAACAGACTTCAAAAAACTAAAAAGCAAAAAATAAACCTTTTGGAATCGGTGCCAGCCACGGCATTCTACTTTGCGGTGCTACTATTTTATTTTTCTTGCCTTGTTATTTTAGTTCAATGAATCATAAAAACAATAACAATAAGATTAAACTATTTGGAATAATAATTTTATATTAGGCTGGGTGAGATTTCACAGCCTATGATTGGATTTCGGAACGTGACATAAATCTTTATTTTTAAATTGTCATTGTCTTGTACCTCATGTCACGTAGTCGAGCCGATTGTTTCTACTATTTTACTATTAAAATTGATCATAGGTCTAGCGACGGATGTCATAAAAAGTCAAAGATATAGCATGAAGATTTTATTATTATTTAACGTCAGTTTGTGTAATGCGCCTGTCATTATTATTCTGTTTTGCAGTAAGGGTAGTCTGGGCACTTGGTTGAGTCGAAGTCGGCTGGGAACTTTTCACTCTTAGCAGCGGGAACAGGTCTGTTGACAAAACATTATTTATTAGAGAACAAGAGGCAAGTTTTTTTATATAAACAACGGGGAGAGTCATCATACCAGTTTTATATGTTAACTAGCGGATCCTCGCGGTTTTACCCGCGTGGTGCCCGTTCCCGTAGAAATATCGGGATAAAATATAGCCTATGTCACTCGGGAGAAATGTAGCTTTCTAATGGTCTAAGAATTTTCTAAATCGGTCCAGTACTTCCTGAGATTAGCGCGTTCAAACAAACAAACTCTTCAGCTTTATAATATTATAAGTATAGATGGGATTGCGTAAGCTAATCGTATTCATTTGACAGTTCATATTGTATGTCATTAGTGTCAAATTCCATACAAATTGCAGCCGATCGAATACGATATGAACTAAATAAATAAATAAAATAAATAAATAAATATTTCCATACAATCACACCAATTATCTAGCCCACGTTAAGTATCATGAAGAACTTGTGTTATGGATACTAGATAACGGATAAACATACTTATATACTTTTTTTTGTAAATACATACATAATATACATATTAAACATCCAGACCAAGACAAATAGACATGTTCATGCACACAAATATTTGTCTTGACCGGGGATCGAACCCGGGACCTCTGGCGCAGAAGGTGGGGTTAGTACCCCTGCGCCAAACAGGTCGTCAAATGACTACGATTGACTTTACGCAATCGCACCCAAGGCTTTTTATTCTTATCGTATTAGGATTAGTGGCCACCTTATTGGTGTCAGAGTTTATCAAGCCGTATATAAGGTCTCTGATTTGGCTTAACAACTGTTATCAGATGCCAACCGAGGACCAATGGTTTAACGTGCCCTCCGAAGTACGGAAAGGCTCAGTTGTAATGACATTACGGTCTCACCCATCCGACACCTTAAAAAAGCGTTTTTTTTTATTTCCATACTTTTTACAGTTTAGATATTAGTTTTGTTAGTATTACGGTATTTGATAATTATTATTTGGTATGTTAGTATATAAGTTAGTATTTATGTATTATCTAATTTAGTTCTTGAAGTACGGATCCCTTCTGGGTAAAAGCCTCCTCCATTTTATTCCATACATTTCTATCCTGTGCTACTTTCTCCACTGTTATATCCGACACCTATCGCACCGAAAGTTGCTTAAAAATCGTGTTTGAATACTGTCAGTCTGTCAGTCTGTCAAGCGCTGCCATGAGCGATTCTTTTTTTTTTATGAAGTACGGGGAGACTCTTCGCCTTCATCATACCTAATGTTAAGTATTGATAAGGCTGAAGATGGAAGCGAGCCTCTCCCGGTATCCCCAATCACTGAGGAACTGGCTATCTTATCTTTAACTGCCGGAACACAACAATGCTGAAAACATTGTTGTTATGGCGTCAGACTTAGATAAGATGGTGGTAGCTAGCCAGACGGACTTCCAACAAGTTCTACCACCAACCAAACCGAATACAATATGTACCCCCGCTGGGAATTGAAACCGGGACCACTGGGTCTGATACCGGTGGTTGTACCACTAGACCCCAGAGGCGGTTAAAATTCTGAATAATGGAAATGTTATTCATTGTTAATTTAAATCGATTTGGGGCTTGGGGCTTGCATTTGAGTGGCACTAGACCCAAGTATGATTTGGACGTAAGCTGAAATATAATTCTATTAATATTATAAATGCGAAAAAGATGAAAATGCCTGAACGAATTTAAATGAAATTTAGTACACAAATAGTTTATAGCCTAGATTATAATCTATACTAATATTATAAAGCTGAAGAGTTTGTTTGTTTGAACGCGCTAATCTCAGGAATTACTGGACCGATTTAGAAAATTCTTAGACCATTAGAAAGCTAAATTTCTCCCGAGTGACATAGGCTATATTTTATTCCGATATTCCCACGGGAACGGGCACCACGCGGGTAAAACCGCGAGGATCCGCTAGTAATAATTAATTTCATACAAGCACACCAATTATCTAGCCCATGGTAAGTTTCATAAAGAACTTGTGTAGAGAAATAGACAAGTTTTAATGCACACAAAATTTGTCTAGTCCGGAGATCGAACCCGGGACCTCTGGCAGACCCCGACCGCCTAATGGTTTAGAGCTTGTGCTATCGCTATAGCTATCAAACTTCAAACTCTCATAAAACTCTTCAACGATAGGATTTTTGTCTAATGCCTACATATTTCTATTCATCTATTGGATTCCCTATTGCATTCATAGTATGAAAGTGATAGCGTCAGCGAGAGCCTTTGTACCCCTACAAACCCCCCGGCTTGAAACATTGATAGCTATAGCGATACCACAAGCTATAGCGTTAGACGGTCGGTGTGCAGGTCGTCTAGATTAAACATAGAATGCTTTCAATCCTGATATTTCCACGGAACTGGGGGGCTATCGCGTAAAAAATATGCATATGGACATGGGCTTCATTTGACAGTTAAATGACCATATATGGTAATTTTATGAGCTTCAACTGTCAAATGAAGCCCATATCCATACCCAGATTTTTTAGGCGATAGCCCTGCTGGAAACCACGAAGTGAAACCGCGGGTGGCCATAAGTAGAGGTTTGGATGTTTAAATATTTGTTACTAAAGAATGTAAAAACGGCTGAACGGATTGAGATGTAATTTGCGACCCAGTTTGTACTAGACTTAAAAGTAAATTAAATCCCGATTCTCCCACGGGGTCGGGAACCACGCGGGTGGAACTGTTGGTGACATCAAATAACTCCTTATATGTGAACTAATGCCTGTTCGCGTTTTTACTCATATTTTTGCGCGATTGAGTAACAAACATACAAACTTTCACATCTATACTAATATTAAATAGCTGAGGAGTTCGTTTGAACGCGCTAATCTCAGGAACTATTGAAAATTTATTTTTGTGTTGACTAGTCCATTTACCAAGGGGAGGGGGAAACCGTGGTCTGGCTGCTGGTTCATAATATTAGTAGCATAAATAAATAAATAAATAAATAAATATTTCCATACAATCACACCAATTATCTAGCCCATTTTAAGTATCATGAAGAACTTGTGTTATGGATACTAGATAACGGATAAACATACTTATATACTTTTTTTTTTGTAAATACATACATAATATACATATTAAACACCCAGACCAAGACAAATAGACATGTTCATGCACACAAATATTTGTCTTGTCCGGGGATCGAACCCGGGACCTCTGGCGCAGAAGGTGGGGTTAGTACCCCTGCGCCAAACAGGTCGTCAGCATAGGAAGTAAGATACTCACTCGACCGGCTTGAGGACCGGAGTGACCATGGGTGCAAAGGGCATGATGTATGGGTTGTAGACCCACTCAGGGACGGTGCCCTCCATGGTGTAGCGCGCCATCAGAGACATGTCGCAGTACGGGTAGTTGGGGCATAAAGCTGGGTGGACGCCTGGCGGGTACTCGGCGCTAGCTACCACGGCCAGGGCGCAAACGACAATCTAGAGGTGAATAATAAAAAATTAATATCGTTATTGAAATACTCAACCTCGTCGTGGGTAAAAATGGTAGTGTGCATTAGGCCTAACACGGAGTGGCTACGCTACTCTTTGGCTCCTCCAGGTCCTTACGGAGTTATGACTTAGAATACCGATTTCGAGGAGTATTCGAGGAATATTAGTAATATGGGTGTAAGTCTAGACTTACACCCATATTCTAAGTCGTTCCTCCAAAACTTACTCGTCCTCGACTTAACGAAACCTCATTGAAAACCTCTTCGAAATACTCCTCGAAATCGGTATTCTAAGTCATAACTCCGTAAGGACCTGGAGGAGCCAAAGAGTACGTAGCCACTCCGTGTTAGGCCTAATGCACACTACCATTTTTACCCACAACGAGGTTGAGTGGAGTGTTAAAAGTTTTGGAGGAACGACTTAGAATATGGGGGTTAGTAATTAAGCACTTTTGTATCGCCAAAGGATGCGGGCAGCGCAGGATCGATCGTTGTGGAGATCCTTGGGTAGGCCTATACCCAGCAGTGGGTGTCATGTGGCTGACACGACGAGTCGGAAATTTCTTTAGGTTTTTTTTACTGGCAAAAAGAATGGGCGGAAGAATGGAAGAAAGAAGAGTTTCAATGTTTGAATAAGAATATGTAAGCACGCTGATAAAGTGCACAAACTCAACCAAATTTCAGTTGAAGCCTATATTTCTGTAATACTTTTAGGCAAATAAGTACTTAACAATTCTCTCCCAAAATTAAAACAATAAAATGTTCTTTATACGTGAATTCTTGATACATTTTTTTTTTTTTTGTGATTTTGTAATTTTTTGCATTTTTCAGTGCTATTTTTATACTTATGGTAAATTTTAAATAGAAAAATATTGGATTGGATTTTTTTTTATTTGTTATAATCAAATTAACGTGAATTGGCTATAGAGATCTAAACCATTTCAATTCTATATCATTAATTGTTCAGCCTAGGCTACAAGCACTTATGAACGTCAAAGCTACGCCATCGGTTCACAAACCCTACGGCGGGAGACCTTGTAACGAGAAGAACCGGCAAGAAACTCGTCAAGGGCAATTTTTTTTCTCCCTGTTTTATTTTATACAGAGTCGTAAAATTGAAAAGTGACCTTAACATATCAGTAAGGTGAATTTCCATCACAAAAAGAGAGAAAAAATTGTAGCTAACGATAACTGTTACTTACCAATTTAGCGAACATGGCGGCTGTTATTCTCAATTTCACAGATGAGACTGATATTGTTTGACAATTGTTAGCTATATTTAAAGGGCTTAATAACAATCTCGATTAATACTAATTGCTTGCTTCGTGGTGAAATTAGAAAATTAATGTTGATATAGGTTTAATTGAGATTTGTTTGACGAGAAATTGATTATATATTCTGTTTTAATTATTGTAGATAAAATTATCTACATACATACAGATGGGACTCGAACCCACGACCTTTGGAAATCCGGTCCAATGCTCTAACCACTGAGCAACCGTCTCGGTATCTGAGAATTCACTTGTGGCCGAGTTAATTTTTTCCAATATTTTTCTATTTAAAAATTTATCATAAGTAGGTATTGCATTGAAAAATGCACAAAATTAAAAAATCCTAAAATATATACCTACAGTTTCATGTACGAGAAAAAGAAAATCTTATTAAAGTTTCAAATCTAGTGAATTGGCTATTAGTACTATTAATATAATACAACATGGACTAATTTTTTTTTTATCTGGGGGAGTCACCCATAACATCCATAATATCATAACTGGTGTTATAGCGGCCATTTTCGTTGTGTGACTTTGAATCTTGACGTGCTGGTATCTATACAATGCACTAACCGCTAACTAAATATTTTCCATACTATTGTATTGATCGATATTGCTATTAAAGAGATCTTTAAATACATTCAACATCTGTCAACCCATATCAGTCTCAGGTGTTATCTCGGGAAAATAACAGACACCATGTTTGCTAAATTGGTGAGTATTTCTATTTAACCTTGCCTTGATAATTTGTACTTCCATAGTGTTTCTTCGATAACAAAAAATATGTTATTTTTTCGGCTAAAATAACAATCAATGAATCTATGTAGACACAAATGTGTAAGTGAGAATTTAAATAGAAAAGCTACAACTACTCTGTATGTTGACATAAAATAACTTTTACCGATATCAAACGCGCTATATTTCACGAACTAAGTTGTAATTGCCGTGGTCACGGCAGCTGAAAAGGTGCCGAAACGTCGGGAAAATCAAAAACCCCTAAAAAAACAAAAAAATACGAACAATTATAACTTAGTTCGTGAAATAAAGCGTGTTTGATATCCGTAAAAGTTGTTTTATTTCAATGAACAGTGCGCGCCCAAACCTAAGATGTATATATGCATAAATCGTGCAACTCAGCCTTACTGTCTATTATACAGGGTAAATTTAAAAACAGTATCCAAATTATTATTAAGATCGACTCAGAACCAAGTATGTGAACAACTTCCTCCTAGAAACATGGGTTGAAATACGAGATCAATTTTTGGACTTCCCTTACAAAATCGATCACGTGACCAGTCTGATATGTATGAAGATTCAATATTGTTTTTGTCATATTTTGACCATTGTTTCCAGGAGAAAGTTGTTCACTTACAAAATCTGAAATCACCTTAAAATTTGGAGCCCGTTTTTTAAATTATCCTGTTTGTATAACCCTCCTTTCATCACCAATGTTTTAAATGTCGTTACAGCTGTTAGTGCTGGCAAATCTCCCACAGGTGGTTGGAAAGTATTGACTATTTAAAAGAGATTTTCTATTTAAAATTTATCATAAGTATAAAAATAGCATTGAAAAATGCAAAAAATAAAAAATCATAATAATTGGCTGTTGCATCTTAATCGCTCGTTAAACACCTGAAAAGATGTTTCTTTCGAATGCAAGGATATTCCTAGCATTGATGTGACAACGCTGGCCTACAGCGTAATAAAAATATAAAAGTATTGGAGAATTTCGACGGTGGTCCGCAAGTCTCGGAGCATTGGACCGGATTTCCAAAGGTCGTGGGTTCGAGTCCCATCTGAGAATTCACTCGTAGCCGTGTTGACTTTTTCCAATATTTTTCTATTTAAAATTTATCATAAGTATTATAAAAGAGCTTAGGTATTTACTATTTAATTTTTTTATTTAGTTCGTCCTGTGCGCCCTAGCCGCGGTAGCTCTATGCATCGAATACCCGCCCGGAATCCATCCAGCCTTGTGCCCGAACTATCCATACTGCGATAACGCGTTGTTAGCGCGTTACACTCCTGATGGACAACCGATTCCCGAATGGATGCTCAACCCATACATCCTGCCGATTGGACCCCTACCACCGTAAGTATTGCTTTTGCACGTGGTGGTGCTTTTTTTATTTTTTTTATGAAGTACGGGGAGCCTCTTTGCCTTCATCATACCTGATGTTAAGTATTGATAAGGCTGAAGATGGAAGCGAGCTTCTCCCGGAATCCCCAATCACTGAGGATCTGTGGCCCTACCGAGCAAGTGTCGTAGGCATCGACATCGACTTCATTTGACAGATGGAAGTGACATATTGCTCTTAGTCTTTTGTAAGTTTTCATTTGTGTCAAAAAGAAGCAGCAATGTGTCACATCCATCTGTCAAATGAAGCCGATTGCGATGTCGACGACACTTGCGCGGTTGGGGCCCTGGCTATCTTATCTTTAACTACCGGAACACAACAATGCTGAAAACATTGTTGTTATGGCGTCAGACTTAGATAAGATGGTGGTAGCTAGCCAGGCGGACTTACAACAAGTCCTATCATCAACCAAACCTAATACAATATGTACCCCCGCTGGGAATCGAACCCGGGACCCCTGGGTCTGATACCGGTGGTTGTACCACTAGACCACGGAGGCGGTTATTACTCAAGTTGATGCACCAACCGCTGTTATTTTGTTGTCATACACAAATAGAGCTGCTCAATAGCTAGCCCCAAATAGGTCCGTTCAGGCAACGTCTTGAGCGTTTTAATACTTACTATTTATTAATAACAAACATGTATATAACTTTTTAATTTTGCATTGAACAATGCTATTTTTATGTCATAATTTTTTAAACAAATATACTAGAAAAAAACAACTTGTCTCATGTCTCTTTTTTATGATTTTGTAATGTTTGCATTTTTCAATGCTATTTCATACTTATGGTAAATTTTAAATAGAAAAATATTGGAAAAAATTAATTCGGCCACAAGTGAATTCTCAGACGGGAATCGAACCCGCGACCTTTGGAAATCCGGTCCAATGCATATAGAGCATTTTTTCCAATATTTTTCTATTTAAAATTTGTCTCATGTCGCCCTGACGGGACTCGAACCCGCATCCTTGGGGATCGTGACAAAGTATTCCGAATAGTTAAACAAATACTTGAAAAAGTATTTGTTCGCATTTTTTTTTCATAAAACCTTTTTTTACAGAAATGCTCCTGCTGCTCGGTATCCAGCTGACTTCAACCCAGCTCTGTGCCCCAACTATCCATATTGCTGAAAAGAAAATTCAGTAAAAGAAACAAAAGCAATAAATGATTTAACCAGAGATATATAAAACTAGTAAAACAATAAAACAGCGCGAATTTTAGATTTTTCGCGCCATTTTCCATCACAATGACATTCTGCTTTTTTCCAAAACATTAGACAAAGGAACCCGATTATTCAGCTTTTGTGAAAACTCTGTGTTTCAACAAACTGATTTCAAAATGTCGCAATAAAGATTTTTATTACTTACATATAATTGTTTTGATCTCTCCAATAAAATAGTAAGATTTTTAAAAAATGTTGTTTATTTTCCATCAACCGCACAATAATGTCTATAATTATTAGTAAAACCAGATTTTGATAGCTTTTTAATAATGATTTAACAACTCTTTATTTTTTTAATTGTTTTTAATGACTCTGTGAAGTAGATACCATTTTGTGGTTACGTTACATGTACTTTTTACTAAATTACATTTGATAAATATTAAACAAGAAAATATACTAGAAAAAAGAAACTAGTCTCATGTCGCCCTGACGGGATTCTAACCCGCATCCTTGGGAATTCGGCCCAATGCACTAACCAATTATGCTATAGAGACATGTGAGGACACGTCGAATTTTTCTAGAATATATTTACCGTTCTACGGTGTTGGCCACCGTCGTTTCATCAATGAGAGACTAGTGCTAGACCTTAGTACTTCTGGCATTGACACTTATTTTATTGAATAATATTTTGACATGCGTAATTTTGAAATTTTGTTTAACATTATTATTGTTAGTTACCTAATATCTGCATTTGTAAATCCTGTATTGATTCAATAATTTTCATGCTGTACTCACATGACATATGCTAATCTTAGAAGTGTTTTGGACGAATGCCTGTTAGCTTTTAAGAAATGTATGAATAAATAAATAAAATAAATAAATGAGAGAAATATCCTCGCATTCGAAAGAAACATTATTACAGATGTTTGACTATCGATTAAGATGAAACAGCCATCTAATTGATCTAATTATAACTTTTTAATTTTGCATTTTACAATGCTATTTTTATGTGATAAATATTAAACAAGAAAATATACTAGAAAAAAACAGTCTCATGTCGCCCTGACGGGATTCGGACCCGCATCCTTGGGAGACCTATGAGGACACGTCGAATTTACATTAAATTACATTTGTTCTCAAATGCTGGACTAGGAGTTAAGAAAGACATAGAATATTACTAGCGACCGATTATGGAGATTAGGCGAATAAACACGACATTCCTCGTAGTAAAAACCTATGGCGATTAAAGAGAAATGAAATTACACTGGTGTCTGAAACGAAACGAAATTGAAACGAATTTTTTTATTGCTTACAGGAGACTTATGAGATAAGAGCAGGTAGTGATCGGTAGTGACCGCATTAGTTATAAACTGTGTCGCAGTCACTAGCGCCCACCTCCAGAACACATTATTACCATAGATAGGTTTTATATCTAATAATAGTAGTTTAATAGTTATATAAAGGGCATGCAAGTTTGGGTGTGTATTTTTGCATGTGTGTATGTGTGTGTGTGTGTGTGTGTGTGTATGGGTGAGTGTGTGTGTGTGGGTGGGTGTGTGTGTGTATGTGTGTGCGTGCGTGTGTGTGAGTATTATTTTATGAATGGTTTACTAATTAAATCAATTTCCAATATTACTTTTAAGGTAACTGACCCCATTTGAGTATAAACTTGAAATTTCGTATTTTTAGGGGTCTTTTCAAAAAGAAAAAGTCTCGTGTTTCTGAAACTTTACAAATCTAGATAAAGGTAAGTATGAAGAAATATCTTATTACCAGCCCCCTAATTGTCTAATTTCAAAAATTTTCATAGGTATTGTGATTGTGATAGTGATTTATGGAGTTGTGTAACTTATAGTCGCAATCCCTTTCGGAACGAATGATGTTTTAAATGTTACACCTCATTTGACACCTCTCCATTAATTTGAAAGATATTTTCGTCTGTCACTTTGCTTAGACAGTTCAATTTCGGTTATTCAATACCTTTCAAAACGCGTCCCGATCACAATTCCTATCAAATGTCAAATAGTCACAGCCTGAAGTAAATGCAAATGACGAATTAAAAGGAATTGCGATAGATTTTAAAATTAGACAATTAGCCCCAGATTTGTAACATCTCTAACTATCCTATAGTTTTATAACAAAAAAAACCAACGGGTTGCACTCCGGGAGCGCCGACAAAAGTGAAAACCGCTTAAACGAAACAGCAGGAGCAGACATACATTTTCGCCGCGCGGTAGAAAAAGAGAGGGATATTACTTCCTCTTCTACGGAGCGCGCCGCTCCCTCCGTCTTACGAATTTTCGCTTAGGTCACGTGTCCTGACGCGACTTTAACTTTTTTTCCCATCCCAAAAATTTCAAACTCTGATGTGCACAAAACGTCTCTAAAGAAGTTTTCACATCTAAAATACTTACTTTTCCAAATAGCGTCTCGAGTCTGTAATTCTTTTGGCGTTATGCCGATTTTTTGCATGCAATTTGTCGCAAATCTTGTATTACAATATTGCAATGAAACAGTGATGTCACGCACCAAATGCGATGCAAGTGCAATAGTGCATTGCACCACCCGATTGCTGCTATGCATTTAATCAATGAGATTATCTATGAAACGATTATTAAATGTTAACACATAGTGTTAATAACAATAATAACACTTTATTGCACAAAAACACAGAGAAAACAAACAAAAAAGACAGTAACTATAAGATGACATACAAAAGGCGGCCTTATTGCTTGGTAGCAATTTCTCCAGGCAACCTTGAGTAGGGAAAAATAGGTGGAATTGGAGAATAGAGGAGGGATAAATGAGAACATACTTTATAAACAGTTATATTTAGGATAGGAGACAGGAATATGTGGCGGCACCTACCTAACGCCACATATACTACTTCACACGGAACTTACCTACCGATACAACAGATGGCGCTGACAGCAACTCAGTATGGGATACGAAGAACATGTATGGGAACCTACATCATGCAAGCAAAGTTTCACCGAGCCACTCACATATATACAACATCCGACGATCATCTGTCGGCCCACCGCTATCCTAATCGGGGCCCAGCGGAAGATGCCGCCCAAGCTTCAGCTCCGAGGGCAGGACATAGCATGGCAGCCCTCTGTCATATACCTGGGCTGTCACATAGACCGAGGGCTCTCTATGGTCGCCCAAGTCGACCACTGCGTCACAGCCGCCCGCGTGGCGAGGGCCGTCCTACGGCCGGTACTTCAGTCCAGGCTGCCCCTTCGTTTTTAAATCCCACGTCAGGTCGCGGCTTACTTATGCCGCACCGGCGACTCCAAAGCCAGCAGAACGTGTCGCTCCGAGTCATCACTCAGGCGGGGCGATACGTCCGCAACGACGTGATCGCGAGGGACCTGGACGTGGAGCCCCTCCATGACTTCGTGGGTCGGCTGGCGCGGCGCATGTACGACCGTGCCGACCACGGCCCCCATGAGTATCTGCAGGGGATTGCACCCCTACCCGCTCCACCACAACCAGCCTCTTCACCGTCAGCCACACTCACAACAGCTCCTTCCTCAGCTACTACCACCAGAACAAGGGCAAGAAAACGGGCACTGCCCCGCGAAATCGTGCCTCCGCCACTTCCCCAGCCCACCCTCCCTACTCCCCAAATCCCTCACTACACCCCGACCTAGCTATAACCCCTACCCCGTTTGCGTAAGCCGTGGCCCGTTCGCAGGCGCTCGCTGGGCCTCCCCCACTATGGGGGTCTCACCCGGTGCGGCAGACCGCGCAGAGGGCCACGCCGCAAACTCCGGCGGGGGCACCCGTTCGTCGAAAGACGGCCGCTCAACAGCGGCACCTAACACCATGGGGCAGTGGCCCCATGAGATGAAGCCCGGGGAAGGAGCCAAGGCTCGAAGTCCGGAGGAGGAGCTCGCTATTAGACCTTCCTACTAGTGGCTTACCATCTACCACCCTTTTCCATACATCCACCATCATCTTCCCACAAATATATAAAATATATAAATAGTAGGAATGGGAAAGACAACAAGATGTTAAGTGTGGGAAAGGAAATGAGTTTTCACTTGATCGCTAATCGATTTCAGAGTGCGAAGTGTAGCGATACTGTGATTTAGTTAAGGCGATACTCGAAAAAAATATGCAGAAGCGAGTTAGCAATGAGAAAACGACGCGCAAGGGAGCGAGACCGATTTTGCAGATTAAGCAAAAAAAACATTTTATAAAAAAAAAACAACGGTGCCAGCCAAAGCATTCTACATTGCACTTCTATTAACTATATTTTTTTTGGCCTTAGCTAACTAGCACCGACTCCAAAAGTTTTATTTTTTACTTTTTGAAGTCGGTTGGTTTTTTTTTATAAAATGTTTTTATTTCAGATTTTTTTGTTACATTATGTGCCGTTACTTACACTAAAAATCAGCCCATACACAACAATGATGTCATCTAGGTATACGACTACTTGCCAAAAGGTGATTGATATTTTTCAGGATTATGAAAAAACTACTAGCCAGATCTTCGTAAAAATTATATGGGACCACACATAAACCATTTTCTTCCAGATAAAAAAAGAATTTAAAAAATCTGTTAAAAACTGGCGAAGTTATGGTGGAACATACATAAAAAAAATAAAAAAAAAATAAAAAATACAGTCGACTTGAGAACCTCCTCCTTTTTTTGAAGTCGGTTAAAAAACACAAAATCACTTCGGAATAAAAAACATCCTACAGCGATTTTAAAAAAATGCTTCTATACGATCCTAAATATTATTGGTGTCCACTTATTAAACCAATTTCCTACAGTGTAAGTAACCCCATTTATGAATAATCTTGAATTTTAGTATTTTTAGAGGTCTTTTCGAAAAGAAAAAGTGTCGAGGCAAAATCATAAAATCGTGTTTTTGAAACTATACGAATCTAGATAAAGGTATGAAGAAATATATATGTTATTATCAGAATTGTAACAACTGTAACCGTGATATAGTTTT
The DNA here is from genome assembly GCA_910589605.1 of Chrysoteuchia culmella. Lineage (NCBI taxonomy): Eukaryota > Metazoa > Arthropoda > Insecta > Lepidoptera > Crambidae > Chrysoteuchia > Chrysoteuchia culmella. The sequence continues at coordinate 4,484,912 of OU342669.1, forward strand.
ATATCAAAAAGTCCATACTTTATCCGAGTAGCGCCTTAAGCTGTAAAAACAGATATTTTATTTTCCCGGCAATTAATAAATAGTGGGCATTTTAGAGACATTTTTTTGGTTAGAAATAACAATAGAGGTCGAAGTCGATTACCAAAACATACTTATGTAAAAATGTTTTCTCTAAACAATAAAAAAACTAAAAAGCAAAAATAAGCTTGGGAGTCGGTGCCAGCTAAGGCATCCTATTTTGAGCTCCTATTCTTTTATTTTTCTTTCCTTGGCTGGCACCACTTGGCTTATTTTTCTTTTTTTAGTTTTTGAAGTCGGTTTTTTTAAGTAGTTTTTTTTATGATTTTAAATTTTTGCTTTTTTGTATGCTATTTTTATACTTATGATAAATTTTAAATTGAAAAATATTGGAAAAAGTCAACTCGGCCACAAGTGAATTCTCAGATGGGACTCGAACCCACGACCTTTGGAAATCCTTGGAGAGCATTGGACTCCCATCTGAGAATTCGCTTGTGGCCGAGTTAGTTTTTTTTTGTAATATTTTTACTTTTTACTGTCTGTAAAAGATTGTTTTGTAAACAACAGTAATGTCGCGGTGTCCAGCCTTCTTTGACTGACTGACTGGCGGACGAGTGACAGACTTACATATTACGAATGAACGACACCTATGACAGACGACAGGACAGACAGATGACGATCGACAACCTGACAAGAACGGTGTTTTACCAAGCTGCTGCTTCGACCTGACTCCAAGACGACCAGACAAATACGATTTTTCTAAATCAAATTAGGTTTCATGTACGTACATTATATACAAAGTGTCGTGAAAATTACGCCGTTCAAGTTAACAGAAATGCTCATAAAATAAAAACTACCGGGCCAAACTGATCCAAATTTTTATGGTACCAAATGGCAACTATTCCATAGATCAAAATAAAAGAATCACGTAAATCGGATCAGTAGGGTTTGTAAAAAAAACTATTGAAATAGTATCGAGTAAGTATCGAGCACAAATGTCAAAAAATGTACAGGAAAATGTAGATCCGTATACGTCCGTTTAGGAACGCTGCTCAATATCTCATACATTTTTTTACTTTACTTCCTCGATAGTTACTCGAAAGTTATTCGTGCTAGGCATACAGAAATCTCGGCGTAATCGGTGTACATACATAAAAAAGAACATACCAACCAATTTGAGAAATTCCTCCTTTTTGGAAGTCGGTTTAAAATACTAGAAAATTGGACGTGTCGCAATAAGTCCCGCTAGGAATATCCTTGCATTCGAAAGAAACATCTTTTCAGGTGTTTAGCGATCGATGAACTGCCAATAATTTATAATTTAGTAATTTTGGAATTTTTAATGCAATTTTTATACTTATGGTAAATTTTAAATAGAAAAATATTGGAAAAAATTAACTCGGCCACAAGTGAATTCTCAGACGGGAATCGAACCCGCGACCTTTGGAAATCCGGTCCAATGCTCTAACCGCTGAGCTACCGAGACTTGCGAACCACCGTCGAAATTCTCCAATACTTTTATATTTAAAAGTATTAATATTTAAAAGTATTATTTTTTTCCAATATTTTTCTATTTAAAATTTACCATAAGTCCCGGTAGCTCAATTGGGAGAACAGTGGGTGGACCGGCGGAGCTAATTACCTAGCCTTGCAACAACAACGCGACAGCAGACATTGCGCGATAATTGCTTTACGTCCCGTATCAACACTGCGGCCTATACCGAACAATCCATGAACTACGCATTTATTTAGTTCCTGTTATTGCTACCAAATTGTTTATGGCGCCAGCACCGCGTGGCAGCGCGGCGTCTCACCCTCGCACTCTATGTAAGAGCGCGAGAGATTGAGACGCCGCTATACGAACCATCAGCGAGCGATTAGCCAGCAATTACATACGTAATACCATTTTGACGTTCCGCAGCGATCGCGCGATAACTACTCGATAATTGCTAATTTTTAGGTAATAGCCCCGCAGAGCTATTACCTAGCTAAGCCGTGGGTGTCGTAAAAGGCGACTAAGGGACTCAGCCTTCAGGAGACGGGCAGCAGCGTCTCCTACAAACTTGGCCATACTGCGATCGCCAACCCGCCTGCCAAGCGTGGCGATTATGGCAACCCCCCCCCCCCTCTTTTTGGGGGAGGCCTATACCCAGCAGTGGGTGTTATGTGGCTGAGAAGAAGAGCCCTGCCAAACTTCCATACCCTCACTCGGGACAATGACATAAATATCCTGTAAAATACTAAGAAAGTCTCGTCAAAAGCGGCATCGCGCGAGGTTTTAAGGGCGTTGTCCCACTGTTACATCCTTAGTTACACTGTGCTATTTAATAACTATAGTAGTTAGTAAATAGTAAAGCAGTGGAACTAGCACGAAAATCTTTCAAAAAAGTATCGAGAAAGTATTCGAATCGCCGCGACAAAAAATTATATGAAGGAAAATTTACTTCCGTTTTCGTCCAGTACCTAGTAACGCTGCTCTCAAGTGTCTCATACGTGTTGACGATAGTCACTCGAAAGTTTTTCGTGCTAGGGCTACAGGACATCTCGAGTCAAAGAAACATTTTAAGCATTTTGTTTATTAAATTAAAACAACTTTGGATATTAAACGCGCTACATTTCATGAACTTAATCTAATTGTCCGTATTTTTTAGGGGTCTTTTCATTTTCCCGATGTTTCGGCACCTTTTCAGCAGCCGTGGTCACATCCCGTGACCACGGCAGCTGAAAAGGTGCTGAAACATCGGGAAAATAAAAAAAAAAAAAAACTTGAGAGGTGTCAAGGGACACCCGGATGGAACGAAGTTCTCGCTTTCTAGGAGAGGGAGACAGAGACAGACAGAGAAACTTACAACTATAGCAAAAAGTGTCGTTACAACTTTTGGTCTTAATCTCCGTCTAGCCCCCTTTCGCAACGCGCGATAAGATCAATCAATTGATCAATCAATCAATCAATCGGTCAATCGATCAATCGATCAATCAATCAATCGATCAATCGATCAATCGATCAATCGATCAATCGATCAATCGATCTATCGATCAATCGATCAATCGATCAATCGATCAATCGATCAATCGATCAATCAATCAATCACGACCTTCCAGATCCGTCCAGTTCCGTCGAGTTCCATCGTATTCCATCCAGTTCCGTCGAGTCCGTCCAGTTCCGTCGAGTCCGTCCAGTTCCGTCCAGTTCCGTCCAGTTCCGTCGAGTTCCGTCGAGTTCCGTCGAGTTCCGTCGAGTTCCGTCGAGTTCCGTCGAGTTCCGTCGGGTTCCGTCGAGTTCCGTCGAGTGCCATCGAGTTCCGAGGAGTTGCGTCGAGTTGCGTCGAGATGCGTGAGTTCCGACGAGTTGCGTCGAGTTCCGTCGAGTTCTGTCTAGTGTCGTCGAGTTCCGTCGAGTTCCGTCGAGTTCCGTTGATTTTCGTCGAGTTCCGTCGAGTTCCGTCGAGTTCCGTCGAGTTCCGTCGAGTTCCGTCGAGTTCCGTCGAGTTCCGTCGAGTTCCGTCTAGTCCCGACGAGTTCCGTCGAGTCCCGTCGAGTTTAGTTGAGTTCCGTCCAGTTCCGTCCGTCCGTACGTACGTCTGTCCGTCCGTCCGTCTATCCATCCATCCATCCAGAATCGCGCACGCGCACAGCTCGCGACTAAAAGTGTCGGTCGTTTCAACTTTTAGTCTTATTTTTTTCCGTCTAGCCTCCTTTCGCAACGCGCGATAAGGAACTTCGTTCCAATAAGTTATTTTACAGACGTTTCGGCTTTTTTTCAATCAACAGTGCGCGCAAAAACTTAAGATACATGTACGTATTTCGTTTATTACTTAATTTAAAATAAAAGAGACTGTAGCCTGTCGCCCCGGCGGGGACAATTCTGGGTGTACTTTGTTCGCCTTTCTTTTCATCTCCTTAGCTCTCTTCACGCTGGTCTCCAGCAGTTCTAGATGCTGTTGCTCTTGCAGAACCTTCCTGAACTCTGTTACCACGTCTGCAGGATTTGACACTGAGAGGGCGCCAATTTTGACAGCTGTCAACGCACAGCTCTCTGACGACATCTGTCAAGATTTAATATAGTGCGTTTCATCGTATATTCCCTTTTTTGTTAGGTTGGTACACCTGTATGTCAAGAAGGCGCGTACGCGTTACAGACAATTATAAAGTTTAAAAAGTCTGCATCGAATTCTTATCCTAAATTAACCTAACCTTTTGAAAGAAATCGACAGGGGTACCAACCACGAAAATAGTGTTTTGTTATTATAGGTAGGTGCTTGATTATGGACCGGTTTCACCACCTACTGATAAGTTCCGAGGGCTGATTATCTAACGGAAACTCGGTTCAGGACCTCTATTTTTGAATCACTCGTCGATTTGAGACGAACGGGGAGGCGATCAGGCGAAAAGCAACATTGCGTGTGTAGACATAGGTCGCTTTTCGCTTTGCCCCTCGCGCGCTCGCGTTGGGAGGCGGTATTACAGGCGAATAGCGAAGCTATGTATATACGTGCAAAGTCGCTATTACGGAAATACCGAAGATACGGAAACCCAAACGTCGCACGAAAATCAGTAGAAACCTCGAGACGAGTGAATCAAAAATAGAGCTTCTGTACCAGTTTCTTCGCTGTTCTGTACCCCTATTACGAGTTTGCTTAACATGACATTTACAGGACTCGTGAGAGTAGACTATCGGATACACTGCTCATGTCGGTAAAACAGTCGCTAAATATGAAAGAGACAGAGCTACATTTTACATTAACGTTTACTGTAACTTCGAGTTTGCCATACTCGTAATAAGCCTACTGGTTGTCATACAGTATGAAAATGTGACACTAATGACCAATTTTTTGTTAAATAATTAGGGTGAATTACACCATCTACCTTCAAAGATAACTTTAACAGGGGAAACATGTATAGGATTTGACATGTTTGACAACCAAATATCGGTTAAAGTTGATAAAACTCAGCCTTAGTCTGCTAGCTTATGACATGTTTTTATTTAAAATTTATCATAAGTATAAAAATAGCACTGTCAAATGCAAAAATTCAGAAATCATAAAAATAAGATAGCCAGTTCCTCAGTGGTTGAGGATTCCGGAGGAACGCTCTCACCTTCAGCCTTCTGATTACTTAAGGCGGTACCCCCACCGAAAGTGGCGCCGTGTTGAATTTTATTTAATATCGTAATTCTAATTCACAATTTTAATAAAACTAAACGTGGTATTTTTAGAGCCCATTGTCTTGTATTTTTAGAAGGTATCGCTACATCTCGTCATAGTCATTCGTAGAAGTAGATAGCAAATGTGTCAAAAACGGCCTCTTTTAGCAGTTTTGCTATCTACTTCTAGCAGTGACTACGAGGGAATGTAATGATACCGTCTAAAAATACTAGACTATGGGCTCTAGAAATTCCACGTTTAGTTTTATTAAAATTGTGAATTAGAATTACGATATGAAATAAAATTCAACGCGGCGCCACTTTCGGTGGGGGTACCGCCTTAACATGTATGGTATGATGAAGACAAAACGCGTCTCCCCGTTGTTCACGAAAAAAATACGGCAATGATTTTAGATATTTTGCATTTTCATTTCAATGCTATTTTTATACTTAAACAGCTACCGAGACTTAAGTCTCGGCCCACTGGCCCACTGCTCTAACTATTGAGTTCAGTGGTTAGAGCAGTGGACCGGATTCTTAAAGGTCTTGGGTGCGATTCCCATTTGAGAATTCACTCGTGGCCGAGTTGATATTTTCCAATATATTTCTATTTAAAATTTATTAAATAAGGTAAAAACTAACCTTCATAATGACCGGTTTGAATTCATCAAGTTCCACATTATGATGAGGTGTCTCCAAAGACTTGGACCGTAACCAGCTGTAGTTAGACGTGTTAGTCCTTCTCGAATATTCTAATTTGGACTGTCGAAGCAAGGAGTCCATCTAGAAACACCAGAAGAACAAATGAATCAAAAACTAACTTTCTCAAAAGTATCGAGAAAGTATTAAAAATTGTATATATAGGGAAAAGTTCCGTTTACTTACGGTAGGAACGCTAGTCAGTGTCATATATTATAAGTAGGTATATTTCCATACTGTGCTACTCTGGTCCAACACTTACCTCATCCAACCAATAAGTGTTCTTATATTAAATGGGCTTACTCTTGACCTCAATCTGGCCGAGGAACGTCGATTAGGTTTAAGATGGAGTGATTTTGCCCAGAAGAAGCCTGTTCACTGGCACCTTGAAGAGGTTTGAGTTGTATGTGCTCGGGAAAACAGACGAGCCGGCAAGGCATTCTACTCCTTGGCTTTTCGCATGATAATTTAACCATTTATTCAGGCATCAAGGCCCATACAATAAATACCATATAGACTAACATACTAACAGCTGTGTAGTGTCGGCTTATAATAGCACTACCCCCTCTCATCCCGTGGGTGTCGTAAAAGGCGACTGAGAGACTCAGCCTACAGGAGATGGGCAGCAGCGTCTCCTACATACTTGGCCATACTGCTATCGCCAACCCGCCTGCCAAACGTGGCGATTATGGCAAACCCCCTTTTTGGGGGAGGCCTATACCCAGCAGTGGGTGTTATATAGGTGAGACGACGACCGACGACGAGACTAACATACTTAAAATATATTACAATAAAAAATTTGACAGCTTCTGTGTCGAGTCGGGGACACACGGCAGCGGGCGCCCCTCTGAAGCGTCTGTATACGAGGCTCTTCGGCCAGAAGTCCTCCTTCATGAAAAGTTATATGCAGCTCAGATGCACACTCCCCAAAGTAAAGTCTGTAGAAAACCGACAGACAAGCGACCTTACGGCGGTGACTTAAACTATGTAGGTATGTGTAATATTTGGAATTAGGTCCTTAAAGTGTAAAATTTTAAGAAGTTACTATAATTTCCAAGATTTATCATTTCACAATAAAAAGTGCTTTCACGCGTGCTGTTTTCTTTAATTTTATATTTTATTTTGCAGATAATCAAGGTCGAAGTTAGGTAGGCGTTATTTGACATCAGTACCTTAATTTAAAAAAATATGGGTTTCAAACAACCCATCCTTATAAATGCGAGAGTGTGTTTGTTGAAACTGCGGACCGATTCTAATAATAAATAAAGAAAACACTTACATATTGCAGTAAATCATTTGCTGAATACAAATTCTGTGGTGGCATAGCTCGGTCGTACATTTTCACAGAACCTTTGATATTTCACCACAATAATATCCAAACACTGACAATTCATATTAATAACTAGATTATGGCGAGAGATATCGGATATGTATTATTAAATATGTGTTTGTGTTCATATAAACTTTGTAGAGTTGTTTGTTTGTATATTTCTCTCATAATTAGTGTATTTTCAACTAATTATGCCAGTAATACTTTTTGCTGCTACGTTCATGTCGTAACTAATTAAAATAGATTTTAATGATACGATCGGAGCGTATAAAAGGGCTTTAAGAGATGTCTTATATATATATGTCTTTATAGTTTTGTGTTGTGATCATCTTGATTTTTCTTCTAATTAATTATTCTTTATTCTTCACGAGCTTAGATAATAGCATTTAGCACTGTAACAGATTTATATGTTTAGTCAATAAGTGTAGACTTTATTGGTGTATGTATAATGTTTATTGTATTAGCTTTTTGATGTTAAAGTCTATTGTACGTTTCCCTAACCACCACTATACAAATACCTACCATTGCGAATGTTGCTTAAGGCGATACTCGAAAAAAATATGCTGAAGCGAGATAGCAATGAGAAAACGACGCGCACGGGAGCGAGACCGATTTTGCAGATTAGGCAAAAAAAACACAAAATCACTTAGTATTAAAAAATATAGCGATTTCAAAAAAATGCTTCTATACGATCCTAAATATTATTGGTGTCCATTTATTAAACCAATTTCCAATAGTGTAAGTAACCCCATTTAAGAATAATCTTGAATTTTCGTATTTTTTAGAGGTCTTTTCGAAAAGAAAAAGTGTCGAGGCAAAATCATAAAATCGTGTTTTTGAAACTATACGAATCTAGATAAAGGTATGAAGAAATATATATGTTATTACCAGATTTGTAACAACTGTAACCATGCTATAGTTTTATATCAAAAAGTCCATACTTTTTCCGAGTAGCGCCTTAACCTCAACAATCACAGGCCGAGCGCACGTAGCTATGCGCCACAGGCTCCTGTAAATAATAATAAATCTACACTTCGGGCTAGATCTAGTACAAGAGAGAACCTATTCTAAATAAAAAACAACGGGTTGCACTTCGGGAGTGCCAGCAGAAGTGAAACCCGCTTAAACGAAACAGCAGGAGCAGGCATACATTTTCGCCGCGCGGTAGAAAGAGAGGGGGATATTACTTCCTCTCCTACGCCGCGCCTGGGGTCTACTCTCCTTCCGTCTTACGAATTTTCGATCAGGTCTCGTGCCCTGACGAGACTTTAACATTTTTTACCCATCCCAAAAATTTAAAACTGATATGCACAACGCTAAAGAATTAGTGTTCACTTCAATAAATCTAAACTTCGGGCTAGATCTAGTACAAGAGCGTACCCATTCGAAATAAAAAAAAAAATAAGTAAAAGTAGCTGAACACCGGTGTCTTGCTAGCAAGTGACAAATTATTCTGATAACAGTTTAGGTACCTACCGTGTGTGGCGAGGAGTTGAAATATGGCGATGGTAAGCCACCCAGAAAAATCACCAAGCCAGACAGTATTAAACATGGAAAATTAAAAAAGAATGGTTCACTTTGCAACTGCTTGGCATTCACGTACCTATTGGTACCTACCATTTAAATTATTGGTGACAATAATGAAGAGATAAAAAAAAACAACGGGATGCACTTCGGGAGTGCCGGCAGAAGTGAAAACTGCTTAAACGAAACAGCAGGAGCAGGCATACATTTTCGCCGCGCGGTAGAAAGAGAGGGGGATATTACTTCCTCTCCTACCCGCGCGGGCAGTCTACTCTCCCTCCATCGTACGAATTTTCGATCAGGCCACGTGTCCTGACGCGACTTTGAAATTTTTTACCCATCCCAAAAATTTAAAACACTGATGTGCACAACGCCGCTAAAGAAGTTTTCACTTCAATAATATGATCTGCGTGGCTGATCGCTAGGATAAAAGGTAAGCCGATGGGAATCGGTATTTATGGATCCTTCGCCACTGTTACCTATCTATTTAAATATCATAAATAATATAAATATTAAGAAAACCCATATGCGTTGCTAGTCATAGATAAATATTATTGATAAGTAAGTAGTTACGATTATGATCAATCATAATGCTTTTATTGAGCTTTTCATATTGCGCTATCATTGAAATAACTTATCGCCTGATAACGGACGGAAACAATACCATTCACGAAGAATGATAAACCATTGAATAAAACAACTTTTACGGAACGCCCTTTTTATCTTCAAGCTAAGTTTGCGTAGTTTTTTAGGGTGCGTAATCCTAAAAAGTAATCGATTTACAGAAAGCGTTTAAGTAGGTGTATCATACAATTTTACAAATAATAGACATACTTTAATGGGTATTTCATTGCTAACCTTATTACTTTTCACAACGTTTTCCAAAAAAATCTGTACCTGGCGACGACCTGGAGGAAGTTCCTCGATTGTGCGTACGTAAAGAAACGGCCTCCCTCAAGGAAGTGTTCTGGCTCCAACACTATTTTACATCTATACCTAATGACAACTAGCTTACAAGGCATAACACAAGGAGTAACCTTAATGCTGATGATCTCGCTGTTTCAAGTCTCTTTGTAGTCCTCGTTGCAAGAATCATCACCACTTATAAATCAGCCTATATAGCTATATTACAAATAGAAAAGTTTGCTAACGAAACTATTTTTTTTTCCTTATGGCTTTCTTCAGTTTTCCACAGAAATTCCGCCAATGTCCCGTAGTGAAAGATACACGGTTTTTTTTATATATAAAAGATTGCTCGGTAATAATGTATTTGTAAAGTTTTAAATCAAATTCCTCATCGACCCTTTTTATCCATTATTACAAGCCCTACGGACAAACACAAGACATTACAACACGGGACGGCACAATGATATATTATTACATAAGAACATTAAGATAAATATAATTAATAATATTATAATTACTAACAAAACTTAACCTCGGTTTTTCAGATTGACACAGAACTGAAAATATCTTGTTATAAATAGATTAAAACCTTAAAAAAACTTCCCTTCAAAGAGAATTTAGGTAATACCTACGTCAAAGAGTATTATGTTATCTGACAACAGCTATCAATATTTATCGGATTTCTAACTGGAAAGTAATGTCAGCCGTTGCATAGCAAATATGTAACAAAAAACTACAGTAAAATGCCACATGACGACGGGACGATTCTGTGCAAAATTGTGAAGAGTTTCATTTTGAGGTTGACGATTTGTAGTAAAGTTTTGTGTTGTTTTCCTTTGGACAGAATTGTGAAGTTCTCTGACGCGTCTCGTCAAACCAGTACTTTCAGTAGGTTTAGCAGGAAAAATCGCAGTAAAAAAATTAAATTGCCCAAAAATTATCTGAGCACCAAGCAAGTTTACGAAGCGAAAACCCCAGAACTGTCAGATACTTCAAGGAAAAATAAATTGAAAATACTGAACACAAGCAGTAAATCTTCTTTCAAATCTACCAAAGATTCAAGGTCAGTCAAGGATTATTTAAAACCGCCTATCCGGAACGTTCGTGACTACACAGGCAAGATGGAATGGATCAAGTTTAAAAAAGCAAAAAAGGGCGGGCAAGACAAAACGTCAAAACTGACAACAGACAATGTAGCGGCGGACATCATTGGTGACGTTTACGATTTGAATGAAACTGATGTGAAAAAAAATCCAAGAAATATAAAAAACATTTTCCATGCAAAGATAAACTATAGCGAAACGGACATTTCTAAGAGAGATACGTTGAATTTAGATAATAGTTCAATGTTTGAGAGTCAAGAATATGTCCTTGAAATGTATGACCATTTTACATGACCCAGTTTGTAATAAAACAATAATCTTTCAGTTTGCTTTTTTATTTTTCATCTTATATTATAATTATTATAATATCATTTGGTTTGTGCATTTATATTAATTCCATCAAAATAAATACAGTGTTGCCAATTAATAAATGAACTACCAAGTGGTAGCAAAAAATAGTAACTTTCAAAATATCACAGTGCAGAATAAATAATATAATTAACAGAAAAAGAACCCGTAACATATAGCTTCCCAAACAAGATTTAAGGTTATTACAAATATCAGCTATTTATATAAAAAAATGTAAGTAAACTTAGTTACAATTTACTTGCTGTAAATGTCAAATGGGAACAAGAAAAGTCTTTACAATTTATAATAATAAATAATTAACAATAAATAGAAAAAACCAATTGTAATGATCAATGACACATAGATGAATCAATATAGAGACTTCTTTGAAACACAACTCTCTATATTTTTGAAAAACATAAGTAACAACAAAAAAGAATATATCGAGTTACACACAACCTTTAGATATTTTTTTTTCACAATTTTTTCTTTATAATAATAATTGACTCTATTTATTCTTTTTTCTGTTTCACAGAGGTCGAATAAGGCCACATAGCCAAAGCCGGTGATAATCTTAAAAACAAACATGGTTTTACAGCGCTCAATACAAAATGTAGTAAATAGAACTTTAGGGCGCTAGCTTTTGGTATGTTTTCTTCTAAATATCTTGCTCCATATAATAAGACGGTAGTCGCGAAAATTGCAATTAATAGTGAACGCTCCTTTGTATAATGGCGGTACCTGTGAAAAAAGATTTATTATTATTACTTCAATAATAAGTTATACTTACTAAAAAAAGGCGCTCATGGCGACAGATTGATCGTATTCGATCACGTTTGCTAAGCAACGTTCGGTCCGGCCAGGCGTCGGGATGGGAGATCGTAAAGTGACATTACAACTGACCGCTTCCGTGCTTCGGAGGGCACGTTAAACCGTCGGTCCCTGCTGTTGTCATCTGATAACAGTCGTTAAGCCAAGTCAGAGGCCTTATAAATACTGACACTCACTCGATAAGAAGAAGAAGAACACTGACTTTTTTACATATATCGCAACCCACACTTTGTTTATGCATTTTCGGGGATTAAAGTCCTCTATTCCAAACCTATTCCTTATTTCTAGACTTACAACTGCTGCTCATAAATCAATCAATTGTACCGATGTTTACGTAAGCATGGGGGGGGGGGGGGCGGGGGGTAAGTGCTTTGCTTACTTTTGCTGAGGGGGAGGGGTGGGTTAATAATCGCAAATAAACTGCTTACGTAATACTTGAACGGCCCCCAGTCCGGAGGAAGAGCTCACCATTTGACCTTCCTACAAGTGGCTTACCATCTTCTATACCATACCATACCATACCTCCACCATCATCACGAACAAGAACAAGAACTCACTTAGCGACTGCCGGCGTGACGACTAAGGCCCACCCGAGCAGTGAAGCTGTGCACTGGACGAGCGCGAACATCGGCGTGGTCGACACTCGGATGGAGTCCGGGTACTGGCACCAGCGGAACGCCTGAAGGGAATAAATAAATAATACTAAGCTTACACAAAAGAGAAATTTCTGAATCATTGTCATTATCGTTTTTTTTTAAGTGAAAACTTCTTTAGCGTCGTTGTGCACATCAGAGTTTTAAATTTTTGGGATGGGTAAAAAATTTTAAAGTCGCGTCAGGACACGTGACCTGATCGAAAATTCGTAAGACGGAGGGAGAGTAGACCGGCGCGGCGTAGGAGAGGAAGTAATATCCCCCTCTCTTCTGCCGCGCGGCGAAAATGTATGCCTGCTCCTGCTGTTTCGTTTAAGCGGTTTTCACTTCTGCCGGCACTCCCGGAGTGCAACCCGTTGTTTTTTTTTATTGTATATTTACTATTTATTTTATTAATATACTGGCTGTACCCGGCTTGCGTAGCAGTGCCAGGTGAATTATACCCGACCAAAGTTTCATCATAATCTGATCAATGGTTTCGGAGGTTTTAGCTTAGAGTACAAATATACAAAGATTGATTTTTAATTATAGATTTTAATGGAAAATGCTAAAAATCATAAAATAAGAAAATATATTTTTAAAAAATCGACTCGACTCACACGCGGATCCCGCCTGAGAATAACTCGTGAGTCGAGTTAATATTATCTAAAAGATAGCATTTGAAAATGCAAAGAACATCAGGCATATTAGACCCAAAAGTGCATAAATATAATTCTGCTACCTATATACCTACACTATATGTTATAAGAATCATAAAACAATAGTAAGTTTATTTTTTAACTGCTTAAATAATTTTTTGATAAAACGGAAGTAAATAGTTGAAACGGCCACCATTTTGATTACTTAGGCACATTAAAAAGTATAATGTCATGTTATCTGACGTGACACTGACACTATTGACAGCCAAAAATGAGTTCAATATCATAAATCAACTAAAATTGGTAGTACTAGTAATTAACCGATCGACTAAAAAACTTTGTGAGCGACAAAAAAACTAGGTGGACTTCTTAGTCGCAAATCTAACCAAAGCGCAGAAGGTGGGCTACCTTCTGCGCCAGAGGTCCTGGGTTCGATCTCCGGACAAGATAAATATTTGTGTGCATGAACATGTCTATTTTTCTTTGTCTGGGTGTTTGATACGTATATTATGTATGTATTTAAAAAAAAGTATATAAGTATGTTTATCCGTTATTTAGTATCCATAACACAAGTTCTTCGTGAAACTTAACGTGGGCTAGATAATTGGTGTGTTTGTAGTATGCAGTATTGGTGTGTTTGTAGTTTGTAGTAAGTAGACTAAAATACTAGGTTTGGTAAACCCAAACCTAGTATTTTAGTCACTCAATTAAAAAAAAAATAGTCGAATTGAAAAGAAGAAAAAGAAAAAAAGTTTAATCCCCTATTGGCGAGGCAGTCAAGAAAACATGTTGTGGACCTATAATGCGGCCACAGAGAGAATGCATTATTTGACAGCTCCTATCGAGAGCCATTGGTCATTCTCTCAGCGGCCGTGTTATAATAATAATAATTGCATACTACAACCACACCAATTATCTAGCCCACGTTAAGTTTCACGAAGAACTTGTGTTATGGATACTAGACAACGGATAAACATAGATACTTATATACTTTTTTTGTAAATACATACATAATATACGTATCAAACACCCAGACCAAGAAAAATAGACATGTTCATGCACACAAATATTTATCTTGTCCGGAGATCGAACCCGGGACCTCTGGCGCAGAAGGTAGCCCACCTTCTGCGCTAGCACCCCTGCGCCAAACAGCCCCCTCATTGTCTAATTTAAAATCTATCACAATCCCTTTCAGAGGTATTGTGATTTAGATATATTCGTCTGTCATATTGCTTAGACAGTTCAATTTCGTTTATTCCATACCTTTTAAAACGCGTCCCGATCACAATCCCTTTCAAATCTCAAATAGTGACGGCGTGAAAATCTTTAAAATTACGAATTGAAAGGGATTGCGATATATTTTAAATTAGAAAATTAGGCCCCAGGTCGTCATTATTATAATTTACAACATGTATTCTTGTAAATGTTTTGCCAGTGGAAAGGGGGGTTAATAAGCACAAAAACTCACCAATTTCACCGTCCACTGCGGATCCATCCCACAGAGCACCAAACTGCCATAAGTGACCACACTTATCAGCACAGTCACAGCAGCAGAGAATACGTGCCACATAACAGCACTGCCTGTACTATACGCCTGTATTTTACCGTACCGCCAAACGTGCGGGTCTGACACGTATATACAGAGGGCGGGGGCAAGAAATGAACCTGCAAAAGAAATGGTAATAGTAGTTTTCATGTCTCATATTCTGAAAGTAACTCATAAGTTGCCTAAAATGCGGGTTGAAAGTGATAATAATATGTGGCGGCCCTAGGGCTGTAATAAATTTGAAAAAAGAATAGGGGGTGTCATGTCAAATCGATATCTGTAATCTCTTTGGACTTTTATTTACCAAAGGTATGTAGGCAAAGGCACAGAAGCCTATACAGCTTATTTTGCTACATTATAAAATAATTAAAATCGTAGAAACCTTACAAAAATTTGTTTTAGAATATTCTGTTTGTTTTTACTTTCCTCATATTCAAAATGAAAAGTAGAGTGTTTACTTCGGGTGTATGGACCCATAACAGTCTCGAACTATCGGCGCCCTCACTTCGTTCGGGCGCCAAAACACTCGACTGTTATGGGTGTCATACAGCCCTTGGTAAACAATCTACTATTGTTACACAAGGGACGTAAGGTAGCTATTACAGAACAAGATCCAATTTTGCGCCTGTGCGAGCGCAGCTCGCAAAGGTTGTAATAGCTACTTACAACCGAGGTAAGCATTCTACTTAACATCATTCATGCGAGGCAAATAAAACATTTGTACGATATCTTCGGCTTCAAGATGACAGAAATCAGGCGCCCCGACCAGTTCTTCATCGGATGAAGTACTTGACATGATGAATTAACGCTTTTAACTAGCAAAAACTTATAATTATATACTTATTTTAAATTTTAATACAGTCGTCGCAAGCGAACAAGCATTTAATTCAAATGAATTGCCGCCATTTTCATTGTTTGGTTACAGTACAGTAAAAAGTTTTCTTATCATTTTATAAAAAAAAAATTGACCTAAGAGTTTTGCATAGCTTGAACTGAAATGAAATGCCACCATTTTCATTGTTTTTTTTTCAGTAAAAAGTTTCGTCATTTTATAAGAAAAGAGATTGGTTCACCAAGGAGTTTTACATGCTTAAATGGTAAAGTGTACTTTACAATTCAAGCATTCACCCTATGCTTGATTTGTAAAGTGATTTTAAAATGGAACGTTCTATCTAAACAATGCATTGTGTTGCACATGCCAACTTACACAGCCTCTTACCATATCTAGTAAATCCTAGTTACCGAGCAGTATGATGTAAAAGAATATACTATGTACTTATATAGATACGAAAAAATAACACACACACTAAAAAAATAACATCCAGACGCTAAACAAATATTACACAGACTCTACTTACCAACTAGAGCTCCTACTATACACTGATGAGGAAAGTGTGTCGCTATGAACATTCGCGCGAGCATTACAGACCCGAGCGCCGCCGCGAACACCGGGTACACTATGTACTTCCACCACCATACGTAGCATTTTCTGAAATTTAATGAAATTATATAATGAACATGAATATTAGTGATAACTTTTTAATTTTGCATTTTACAATGATATTTTTATGTGATAAATATTAAACAAGAAAATATACTAGAAAAAAGCAACTTATCTCATGTCGCCCTGACGGGATACTATATTTTTTTTCTAGTATATTTTCTTGTTTAATTATTTATCACATAAAAATAGCATTATAAAATGCAAAATTAAAAAGTTATAATGGGTTATATAATGTAACGGTAAATGTTAACAATTATTAATAACTACCATGATTAAAGTTAAAAGTGTTTAATTTAATACTTTTACCGCACATTATCAATAATTGCATCTTACTTTTCGTAAATTTGATTAATGTTCAATGAAGTAGGTCAAAAATATCGATGTTTATAGCCCTTTTAACATAACAAACGTTAATAGAAGCGTTCCCCCAGCTTGGTATCATATTTTAGTACTTTTTAAAGAAAGTCCTCACTGGCGCTTCGCCTGCCGCTGCCGCAGCACGCTCGCTTCGCTCGCTCTGCTCGCGCGTCGTTTGGTTACAGTTCTAACCTAACCTACCCTAACTTAGAGGTATTCTAAGTTAGGGTAGTAGTCTAGAACTGTGACACAAATTGTATTAAAATAAAATAACATCAAAATAACAAAATCACTTTACATGTAGTATTTTAGTCGCGGAGTACACTGTGATAGTGTAATAGTATGTAAGAATTTGTATTTCAACAAAATAACATTATACTCAAAATCAAAAAAGTGCGGACCAGGAGTCTGCAGATGTAATTTCATTTATAAAAAAAAAACAAAAAAAACTTAGAGGTATTTTTCGTACTTTTTTTGGTTGCCGTCTCCCCTCGCGTCTCCTACTTCTATTAGCGTTTTGCTAGATTAAAAGGCTGTCAGAGTCAGAACTGATCTACAAACACATGTTTAATTACTTTTACCAAAGACAGTTGCTAATTATTAATAATAAAAATTATTAAAAAAAAGTGATAAATTTAATAGTTTTAATTACACTGACCAAATCACGACGACAGTTTTAACAAATAATGTTATTATTAATAATTTTCACACTATTAACATTTACCGTGACATATATACCATTTAACTTTTACGGGTATTTTACGTTTACGGCCTAAAAATGTGTGTGATTTGACAGCTTATACGTAAAAGTAACATTTATAGTAACGAATGGGGAGAATACTATTTAATATTATATTTTAGGCAGATGAGTTAGCGAGACGGGGTTCAGATTCTACCCCTCTCGGACCAGAACCTTTTGCTCCCATCCCGGCTAGCTGGTATGATGGTAAGATCCGTGAGCACACAGCTAACTTGCATCAAAACTACTGGGACTCACTGGAGACAGACAGACGCTCGTCTCTCCAGAGCTCTCTTTAAACTCAATAGACCGCTGTTACGTTTGATAACAGGGGCCATCACTGGCCACGGTAACTTTAACAAGCACCTTTTCAATTTAGGTGTCACTGACAGTCCACTATGTAGAGGCTGCATGGAGGAAGAAGAGACAGCTGCTCACGTCCTGTTGGATTGTGACGGAGACCTCGGCTCACCAGGCAGTCTCCGGGAAGCCGTCTCTGAGGTGAAGGCGCTGGGAGCATTCCTGGTTGAGCTGGGATGGCTGGAGTGATCCGGCCTGACACCCTCCGGACGCAAAATAGGCGCAAAAGAGTCGTCGAGTTGCGGAAACCGCCCGTATTGTATGAAGAAGAAGAAGAAGAATGGGGAGAATACGTGGTTTTCATTTTTGGTCTTTTAACACCTTGTAACGCCCTCTAGATGTCAAGTCTTCGCCTAGACTAGTAGAACGAGGTCTTATACTCACCAGGTCTTCTAGATGCCATATAGTTTCTAGGTCTTATAGAAGCCGAGTAGCCTCTAGATGTCACAACTCAAAAGTCTTCGCGGTTTGTTAGAACAGTAGACTAGTAGAACTAGATTTTATACTCACTATTGGGGTCATCCAGATGCTACAGTTTGTAGATGACAAAAGTTTTTGCAGTGTTTTAGACCAGTAGTAGATCGAGGTCTCATACTCCATAACTAGTAAGGGCATTCTCCTTAAAGTCACGTGTTACCTGTCATGTTATGTATGAACTATAGTTATAATTATGTATGTGACTGCGTCACTACTGTATAACGTTGTACGAATAAAAGCAGTGTGTTTCTAGTCGTCGGTCTTGTCACTTGCCTCCTTGTCCGCATATATACATAACATGAGCGTTCCACATAGTCATCAGTAGCAGTAGGGCTGCTGCAGTGGTAGAATGCCCTGAGGGCTCCCAGGGCCGGTCTCACAGGTCTGCGCGGTCTGTCGCAGCCGCGGTCAACTGGACGAGTAGAACGTTGTATACTTACCAGGTCTTCCAGATGACACATAGTCTCTAGATGACATAACTCACAAGTCTTTGCGGTCTGTAAGAACAGTAGACTAATAGAACTAGGTCTCAACTATTGGGGTCATCTAGATGCTACAGTCTCTAGATGACACAAGTCTATTGGACCAGCAGGCTAGTAGGTCGAGGTCTCATACTCCATTAACTAGTAAGGGCAGTCTTCTCTAGCAAAAGCTAGAAATATAAAAGGAAATAGTATTTATTAACTTGACATTCATAATGTGAGCGATCTACATACATCAGTAGCAGTAGCACCACTGATCGAAGTGTGGCTAGACTAGATGAACGAAGTCTCTAGAAACTATCTATAAAGAAAAACAATTTTAATATTATCGAGGTACCTGTCATTCATAACATGAGCGATCCACATAATCCTCAGTAGCAGTAGGGCTACTGCAGTGGAAGAATGCCCTCAAGGACTCCCAGGGCCGGTCTCACAGGTCTGCGCGGTCTGTCGCAGCCGCGGTCTACTAGGCGAGTATAACGAGGTCTATACTTACCAAGTCTTCTAGATGACACATAGTCTCTAGATGACACAGCTCACAAGTCTTCGCGGTCTGTTAGAACAGTAGACTAGTAGAACTAGGTCTCATACTGACTATTGGGGTCATCTAGATGCTACAGTACTGTCTCTAGATGACACAAGTCGTCGCAATCTGTTGGACCAGCAGACTAGTTGATCGAGATTTCATATTCCATTAACTAGTTAGGGCAGTCTTCTTAAAGTCAAGTAGTAGAAATATAAAAGGAAAAAGTATTTATTTACCGGTCATTCATAACATGAGCTATCCACATAGTCATCAGTAGCAGTATGGCGGCTGCGGTGGTAGAATGCCCTGAAGGGCTTCCAGGGCCGGTCTCACAGGTCTGCGCGGTCTGTCGCAGCTGCGGTCTACTGGACGAGTAGAACGAGGTTTCGCGGACCCACCAATAGGGCCGGTCTTCTAGAAGCCACCTAGTAGAAATATGTTAACATGCAATGTTCTTTTAAACCATTTTTTTTTGTCTTTACGACTTTAACATTATAAAGGTTTGGAATAATTGTACATGTCACAGCTTGTCATACTTTTCACTTGCGTTATGAGAACCGCCCTTATTACGAACAACATAAAGGCGTTTACATGGTCAGACTGTTGTCCTTCTATATGTACTACTAGAAAATAAATTCTAAAATTATTAAGTGCAGTGGCTGAGTATGAAATAAGAAAGGTTATGCCAACCCAACCGAATCATTATATTTCTTTTTAACCGACTTCAAACTGGATTTTGGTTATAAACAGTTGAGAGGAAAAATATTTAATGCGGATTTACTGAAGCATATTAATATCAATGCGCCAAATAATTATGTGGAGCGCCGAAGGCGGCCGCCGCTGCTGGCGGGCCCGCACGCTCGCACCAACCTGCTCAAGGAGGCACCGCTCACGCGCGCAATCGCGATCCTTAACTTAATTGCTAAGGAAATAGACCTTTTTGCGTGTGCTCTGAGTGAATTCACAAGGGTTTCGTTATTTATTTGTAGTTATAAGTTAAATTAATCTTAAGTTGTAAATCTTCACAAGTCACTACACTATCGCATTGGTGAAAACTGTAATGGTAGTTGTAAGTTTGGTTGTAATAAATAAATAAATAAATTTACAAAGAATAGAATTGAAAAATTTTATACTAGAAAATATACTAACACTTAATTGATTAGAGCTCAATTGCTACTATCATAGGGCTCAACACCCAAAGGTCGCAGATTCAAATCCCATCTAAGCGATATGGAGACATGTTCATGTTTTTGTATATTTTCTAGTACAAAATTAATCATAAAAAAAGCATTGTACACAAAAGAAACCTAAACTCTGATTATTAAGAAAAACGAGATTTTTACCATCCATGTTTCTATTTACACCCGAGTTCCCGATATTTATGCGCAGTTACAGCAGCAGTTACTCCGCTCCGAATGCAACTGCGCCGAAATTTTGGGGAGTCACAAGCAAATACAAACATGGTGAATAATAACACCAATTATCTGGCCCACGTTAAGTTTCATGAAGAACTTGTTTTAATATATACTTTTTTTGTGAATACATACATAATATACATATTAAACACCCAGACCAAGACAAATAGACATGTTCATGCACACAAATATTTGTCTTGTCCAGGGATCGAACCCGGAACCTCTGGCGCAGAAGGCGGGTATTAGTGCCTCTGCGCCAAACAGAGCGTCCCAAAAAATCCCGTGTTTTCCTAATAATGATAGTGATTATAACAATGAATGTTTAAAGTATTAAACCTCAACTTAAGAGATGAGTACCATTTCATGACAGCATTCAGCCACCCTCCGAACGCCATACAGAGGAGTAGCTGGGCAGCAAACACCGAGTCCAGGATTGAGATGAGAGGGAACAGGTACTCCAAAACATAGTGTGGGTTCGATAGGTTGTTTACGAGCTCGAAGTAATCTTCGTAGTCACCAAACCTGGAATCATAAACAAAGGTTTATAATCAAAACATAATTGATATATGTGATGTAGTATGTAATTAGCTCATGAATTGTTTACTGAAGCAAAGGACTTTTACAGGACTAACACCAGAAACCCACATAGACTCATATTCGAGTCTACTCCTAGAACCTCACGCTACCTAAACAATTCTTACGCAATGTGCATTAAGATTTATAACAAAATACCAATACATTACATAACATTACATAACATATGGCTGAGGCCCCTTTTAAGTATAAAACCTGTGTTAAGAGCCCCGCTCCTTCTAAGATTACAAAAGATACATTTGTTGTTTCAATTTTATATTTTTTTTTTAAGTAACTGCTAAACTAAAAATATATATATATTTTTTTTAAGTTTTAAATGTATTTCAATGTGCGTTTATAAAAAAAGATAATGCCCTTAGTTACAGTTACAAAACAAACAATATAAACAATATAATTGTAACGGGTTCGGTTAATTGTGTGTCTGTGTGCGTTTGTGTGTGTGTGTGTGTGTGTGTGTGTGTGTGTGTGTTTTAAAGAAGAGTTTGTGGGGGTTTGTATGTGTGTTGTTTGCATTTGTGACAAATTGGTTTTTTTTATTTTTTACTATTATTATTATTTTACTAGTTTTATTAGATAAGATTCTCTATTTCATCATAATTTTTAGTCTGTAGCCTGTTTTGTAATGTGTTCTTGCAGGTTTTTAATGTTAGAGGGTGAAAATTGAGAATTTTATTTATTCTATTATAAATGTGTGCTGAATGTACCGTGTACTGTCTCTGGGCGTAAACAGTTTTTACATAATCTACAGGTGCTACGCTCACAACAGTTCTTTTGTTCTGTGTTTTTGGATCTAGTGGAAGGTTTTTGTGTAATTTTAAAACGGCGTCTAGGATATAGAGTTTCCTCACAGAAAGGAGGCAACATTGAGAATATAGACTGTCGGTTGGAAACCTATAAGGTTTGAAATATGTTATTTTCAACAAAGATCTTTGGGCCCGTTCCAATTCCAAAAATGTTGTCTTTGTGGCTCCACCCCAGATTGGGATGCAATAACTGAGGACGGATTGAGCCAACGATGTATATACTTGTTCTAATAAATCGGTATTAGCAACATGTCTGAGAATTTTAAAGACCCATGAAAGTTTCCGAATTCTACCTATTAGTAAGTCAATGTGCGCATGCCAAGTTAGACGTTGGTCGACCATTACACCAAGATATTTAATTTTAGCAATACATATAAAGAAACTTCCATTTTCTAGATTTAAGTTGACTTTGCGTAAATGGTAAATACAAAATACTTTTTATACTATTAATGAATATATGAACAACAGGTCTGATGTAGCTATTACATAAGATATAAAATTAGTTAAATATTTGTATGCTGACATGCCCGCTAAATGTGTGTTTCTCAATTTTACTTTCCATCTATGTAATGTACCACATTTATTACAAATAAATTATTATCTTATCTTATCTATTATAACTATATTTTTAAATGTATCCTAAGTAATGTACTGGTAATATACTAATGGATTGTTTTGGTTACGGACAGTTATTATTATACATAGTTTCCATAGAACAAATGTCAAAATTTAACTGTCCATAGCCAAAACAATCCATTCATAAGTTATAGGAACCGGGGCTAAATTAATTTAGTCCAAAAGTATCAAACAAAGATAAGAACTCCTGACAAAAAAAAATGAAAAATATTGAATGAAAAGCACCAGGGCAGGGCAGCATTGCTAACCAGGGCCCGTACTCGCTCGCAATCGGCTTAATTTGACAGATGGATGTGAAACATTGCTGCTTCTTTTTGACACAAATGAAAATGTATCCATCTGTCAAATGAAGCCGATTGCTATGCCGATGCCACTTGCGCGGTAGGGCCCCTGGTATTACTTTGAGATGTTTTGAGAAGTTCTGATTTATTTGAAATAAGTAGTTTATATTTTATATGTAAGCATTTTTTTCTTATAAGCAGCAGCTTCAAGTTTACTCCTTTATAGTAATTAATAACATACTTTATAAAAATATATAAATCTCCTGTCACGATGTTTGTCCGCGATGGACTCCTAAACTACTTAACCGATTTTAAATTAAATTGGCACACCGTGAGCAGTCTGGTCCAACTTAAGAGATAGGTAGGCTTTGATCACAAAACTCCCACGGGAACGGGAACAACGCGGGTGAAACCGCGCCCGGCCTCTAATACTTTAAAAAAATGCTTAAAAGCCTAAAGCTTCAGGCTAAAAGCTAATACTAAATAATATAAAAAAAAAGTTTACTAAAAATCCCTAGCAAAAGTACTTAAACTAACTTAAATGTCTCATTTAATTTGATAAGTTGTAGATATAAAAAAATGCTTACTAAAAATATTTAAGCTGGGAACTTGATTTAAATGTGCCTGTCAAACTATTTCAAGTAGGTACCTACATACCTAGAATATTATTTGTGTCCATAATAAAATCTTAAAAAAATGTATTAATCAACAGGGTGAATGGTGAAAGTATGTCTTTATGCCTTGAATTTGATTGAACGTATGTAGAGATCATTAATGTACTAACTTACGAAAATAATAAGATGTCACCTAAAAATGCAAACAAGTAGTATAAAATTACTTAGAGTTCACAGTAAGTATTTTTGGTGTTATCTTCGTATTTTTGAGTTGCTCCATTTTCTATATTCCTACTTTAATCCACACAGGCAAGTGGGACGTCATATATAATATTAAGAGTTTGGTTCATGTCTGGCTGTTATTATCAATACATTTAACCTATAAGTACCGACATGCCATTTTAGTTACATAAGTACCGACGTGAGGTCTGCTAGACCACTATAGGAAAACTTTTATATTACAAAATATTTTTTTTATTATTTTTTAAATGTGTCTATGTATTAATATTTAGTTATTGAATAAATAAAACAAAATAAAGAAGTTTTCAAATTTATTACTAATTATAAACGTTTACACTGTACCCTCAAATTCCTTAATAGAAAAAAACTACTTTTATCTTAATAATTTATAATCAAATTAATATTTTTCTTGGCAATTTTTTTCTTAAAAACTGAGACTACATTAACAAAAAAATAAAAAAATACAAATAATCAACCATATTTTAGAAAAACATAAGGCACCAAGTTGTAGGAAACATCAAAGTTTACAAAGACTTATTGCTTGAAGGCTTGCTGCATTGTAGGCACACATTTTTCATACAAGAGTTACATAATTATGCCGTCTTGCACTTTAGTCTTTCCAAGGCAACAAAATTCGGGTTAATGTCGTCAGATTCGGATGCAGAGCTCCCATTTAGCCATGCCACAAAAATCATGATATAATCTTCATAGTATTTACTTTCACGCCTTGTTAATACATTTTAATAACTGACTGAAAAAAATGAAAGTATCAACATAATCTGAAAAAGTCGTATCCAAAAAAAGTTACATAAGTACAGACAAGTGGTCTGACAGACCACTCGAGATCTTATATAAATCAAAACTCACCGGAATCGCACCGGATGCTGCCGGGCGGCTGCCCAAGGGGTACACAAAAGCGCGAGAGGTTAAAGGTTAAAGATATTTATACCTTCTGGTTGTGAGATCTGTGACACTACTTAAACTACTTACAGGAATATGAATGAGATAAATTTAAGTTAGTTTATTTTTATTTATACTTACGCTAATGCAGTAAAACGAAAATCTATCTTTTATCACTTACCAATTTTGAATAACCTCGATAAAAGAAATCTCAAGTGCGTAAAGCTGGTCCATTGTGAGAAAGAATACTGATAAGCAGTTACACAATCATTTTAATTAATACATCTCGATTTTATCACTGTAATTTTGCTTTGAATTCAAACCATATCAAACTAAACTAACCTAACTTTTTAGTACGTCAATCTCATATTACTTGTCATGTCAATGTCAATTCTTTGATTTGATCCTGACAGTGACATGACATGGGGTTCGGAAATTATTCAATTGCCTATTTTTTTTACTTGGATAGGCATTAATAAAGTTTGATGTTTGTTTTGATGAGTTTCTAATTTGAGTCAAAAGTCAAAACCCAATACACATAAATGTTAAATGTATGTAAATGTATGTTCAATTATTACCAGATACGTCATCTAGTGTTGAGTAGTAAAAACAAAAAAGCATGCTACAAAATCGTAGCGACATCTGTTGATGAGTATTCTAGTCAGTTTAGGTACCATTTCTAGATGGCACTGTTGTCGTGGATTCTTTAAGAAGACGTGACTCAATCGAACACTTTTCAAACCAATTTGATCGTTCATTCGTTCACATCACACAGAGAAAAATACATCTAAAGACATGTATGATCCAACTGGCTATATTCAAGTTCGAAGAGACAATCTTTTCTCTACGATTATTGATTTTTTGCATTTTTCAATTTTATACTACCTAATGATAATTTTTTAATAAAAAAATATTGGAAAGAAAGAACCAACTTGGCCACAAGTGAATTCTCAGATAGGACTCGAACCCACGACTTTTGGAAATCCCGTCCAATACTCTAACCACTGAGCTACCGAGACAATATTTACCTATCACAGGCACAGTTTCACCAAGTCTTGCTTTCCTAGCCTCAAACTATCGTAGCCTAGCCAAGATTGTACATTTTGGGACATCTCCTTTGAAATTTGTTGTTCTGGCAAACAACCTCAGAAATAAATAAATAAATAAATATTTCCATACAATCACACCAATTATCTAGCCCACGTTAAGTATCATGAAGAACTTGTGTTATGGATACTAGATAACGGATAAACATACTTATATACTTTTTTTTTTTGTAAATACATACATAATATACATATTAAACATCCAGATCAAGACAAATAGACATGTTCATGCACACAAATATTTGTCTTGTCCGGGGATCGAACCCGGGACCTCTGGCGTACAAGGTGGGGTTAGTACCCCTGCGCCAAACAGGTCGTCAAATCACAGGATAGGTGTTTTTTTTTATAAAAAGCGTGGTGACACAACAGGTTTCCGCGCTCGGCCTGCGATTATTGAGGTTAGGCAACTTTCGCAATGGTCGGTCGCAGGATGGGTGACCAAAAATTTACTATCGGAAGGCACGTTAAACCAGCAGCCGGGACCAACTTAGGTCCCGGCTGCATTTGCAGTCGTTAAAACTCACCAATCCGCATTTGTGCCCGCCCCAATCTTATCCATCCATAAGGAAGGCCAGTCGGTACCCCAGCAGCGGGGGTAATAATAATAGCTGAAGACCGTAGGACTTTATAAATAAAAATGTGTGATGGGATCTTACTTATATATATGCGAAAGTGTGACAGTTTGTTTGTTTATTTGTTGGTTTGTATGTTTGTTTGTTCCTCTTTCACGCAAAAACTACTGAACGGATTTTGATGAAATTTGATATGGAGGGATTTCAAGTATGTTCCCACGGGAACGGGAACCACGCGGGTGAAACCGCGGGCCGCCGCTAGTAAATTCACATTGTTGATAAGTACTTATTATTAGTAGAGTTGTTCATTTGAGCTAGTTTTCTTTTTCCATGTATCTATATTAATATTTCCGTGATGCTTTTTATTAATCATAATCATTTTACTGACAATAAAACTTGAAAATAACTTTAAGTAAGTACATATTTGTACATTTTGCACATCAATTACCTAACAATTGTTTTGGATTTATGAAGTGATCACTTCACACAATAGTTATTTGTTATGCAAGACCGAGAGTTGGATTTAGCGGCGTTAGGATTTAGTTACCTTTCACTTGAGCAAGCGAAGGATTCTAGGATTGAACCCTGAACGTAGCGAGGGTTTCAAAGGTAACAAGACGCTAAAAAGTTTTCTGCCAAGCGCAACATACAATTTTTCACCTCACAACAGTGAGGAGTTTTTTACCAATGAAAAGGCATAAACTTAAAACAAGTTAGCAGCGCCTGCTAGTTAGCAGGCACAAAATAGACTTCTAAACCACGTGACAGTTGTTATTGTTTAATAGTGTAGAAACTAAAAAAAAAAAAAAGAAAAAAAAAAAAAAGTACATTTGACACATGTCCAAGGTGTCCTAAACTCATTCCCGTTGACCGTTTGTCTCTATCTCTTATGGTTTCTGAGATCTCGATGCGTACATACATACGTACGTACGTACGGACGGACAGAGAGGGATTATAAGACTTTTCTAAACTTTAGAGTTTAGAAGTCTAAAACATAAAATGGCTATTATCATTCAACTGCCGGATCACTACAATGGTGAAAACATTGATGTTATTGTACTTTTATAATTATCTTATACATAAAATTCTCGTGTCACAGTTTTCGTTCCCATACTCCTCCGAAACGGCTTGACCGATTCTCATGAAATTTTGTGAGCGTATTGAGTAGGTCGGAGAATCGGCTACTATCTATTTTTTATCCCGAAATTCCACGGGAGCGAAGCCCCGGGGCACAGCTAGTATAAAATAAAGATATACATATACTACCTATACAGAAATATGCAATTACAATGAGTATATACAGTTTTATTGCTTAAAAGCAATTATTTTTATGTTTGGGTTTGAGTACCGGCGTAATTTTTTTTCAGCGGTCAAACAGTTTTTTATTTCTTTACCTACTGTTTTAAAGCGTCACAATCAAGACATATTATTATGTCCGAGTGATTAACTTTGCCTTCTGTAATATCGGAGCTGAGATTGTTTTTTTCACCTCACACGCTCTGAAAAAGACGTTTTGTCAATCAGTTTCTGAGTAGAAAATCGCTTTTTGCGGCCTAGCGCGGCAAAGTACTTTTTTAATTTAATATTTAAAAGTATGTCATAATAATGCTTTCGAATCGCACTATTGACTTTTTGTTACATTCTATTCTTATTTTAAATAGCTTTGAATTAATTATAATACTCCGTTTTGGTTTTATTATATTATTTTAGTTCATTGAATCATTAAAACAATAACATAAGATTAAACTATTTGTTATAAAAAAAATATATTAGGCTGGGTCAGATTACACAACATATGGTTGGAATTCGGAACGTGACATAAATCTTTATTTTAAATTGTCTTTGTCTTGTACCTCATGTCAGTGTCGACATTTACGAAATCGTTTTTATTGTTATTTTTATGTAACAATATATTCCTACTTTAAATAACTTTGAATTAACTATAATTCTCCCTTTTTTATTATTTTAGTTTTTTATATCATTAAAACATCGAGAATAAGGTAGGTATATTTAGATTGAACCGAATTGGAAGTTGACCGCGGAAACAACCATAAAATGTTACTCGCTGTTGTGAGGTGAAAAATTGTGTGTTGCGCTCAGCAGAAAAGTTTTTAGCGTCTTGTACCTTTGAAATCCTCGCTACGCTCGTGGTTCAATCCTAGAATCCTTCACTTGCTCAGCTTTCAATAGAGGTAACTCGCCGCTAAATAACCAACTTTCCAGCCTTGCACAACAAATAACTATTATGTAGCCTAATTTTTTTTTCAGCGGTCACACATTTTTTTTTTATTACCTACTGTTTTAAAGCGTCAAAATCAAGACATATTATTATGTCTGAGTGATTAACTTTGCTTATGTAATATCGGGGCTGAGATATGTTTTTTTTTTGTTTTTTTCTTACCTCAATAATACTACCTATGGAAAATCGATAAACGTATAAAATCTCGGTTCCGATATAGTCTAGCTATATAATATGTTATGTTCCATTATGAGAATTGTGTCTTGTAATACAATGTTCTTTTAAAATTGTCTATTTCTGTAAGTGGCTGTCATTTCCATTTTTTGTAAAAAAATAAAAATAACGCCTACTTTGCTCATGCCCTTTTACCGATTGTGTTTTCTTAAAAAAAAACAAAAGATAGTTAGTAAATTAGTCTTTCTGTTATCTTTTTAAACCTAAAACTCTTATGTTGAAAAAAAACATGTAGGTAACCTAATTTTGAGGAGTTTTGACACAGAGATAAAGTAAACTTTGAAGAAGCCCTTATGCAATTTTTGTCAAAAAAAAAACAGATAATCATTTAAGAACTTTAGCGAGAAATTTTATATATTTTTAAGTAATTGTAGATTGAATTTGTGGGAAAAAATACCTCATAAGGTATAGGTACCTACTCATAACTAATTTGCAAACAAAAATTTCCAATATTTTTAGTAACTTGACATTAGCAATGTCATATTTTTTTCCCTCTAAACCAGGGATTTCTAAAGTGGTCGACCCCCTCAGAGGTTCCCAGGGGTCGACAACCAAAAAATGAATAATTACACTTAATATTTGCTGAATGTCTATTGATTTTGTTAAAGGAGACTCGTCACACACGGCCATGATACAAAATTTACCATGCTCCGCTCCGGTGTAAATAAAAATTGTCTCAAAATTAAGCATTTAATAAGCAAATAAATTATTGATATACGCCATTCTCAATCGAGGCTCTCTTAATATAAAAAAAATATTAGAGTTCTTCCAAAAATACGACTTGTAGGGAAAGTTAAAGCAGATATTTACGCATATTTTCATTTTTAAGTAACCAGAACGTAAAAACTATTAGACATATAATAATATCTAACTTTAACAAATCAACATTTAATTGTATGTTGCGGCTTATAAATAAGACTGTCCTCAAAAAAGCTTTTTTTTTTCTTCGAATACCAATTAAAAGATTTTTTTTTCTTCTTCGTTTTATTCTCTTTTTGTACTATTTATGGGAACTTTTAAAGCCATTACGATTACGACACTTGAATAAAAACTCTCAACCAGGATGTCCCCCGACTGTACTTAACCTACCTATATGTTAAAAAAAGAATCAATACGAGTGTCAAAGTAGGTAGTACCACGGAATATATAATAGGTACTAGACCTAAGTGCGTGCTACGCACGTGTCACTTGAGAAAAAAGATTTTCTGACCTTTGACCATGATAAAGTCAATTAAAAAAAAAACCGGCCGTCTAAATTTTTTTTTGTGATTTTTTAAGCTAGTGAAGGCTGTAGGTGTTTTACTCATGGCGCTGGAGAGAACATTAGAATGGATAACACGGGCCTTATATATAGAGGCTATACTAGTGTAGTACCTAGATATATGTATGAATTAAAATAAAAACAAAGAGTATCCGTATCCTCAAAAAAAAAACATACTTTTTTTCGTCCAGCTTCATTAATGATCTACACATGCACGTACCTATAATAAAATTATATCAAACTTAACACAGGTAGCTAATAGAACAATAAAATTAACGCCTTACCCATTGTTATTTTAACGTTTACACCAATAAAATAAGAATACAACATTTTATTATCGAACAAAACATCGTATGATAACTCCATTCTCTTTTCACCAAACGAATTTATGTTCTATATCTATTTCATTTACAGTTGCAAATCCAATATCTGTACATCGAAGTATTTGACAACTTTCTACTGCAAAACGAAATCGCCTCTATTGAACATTGAGATAGGGTTTGAAATCAAATGCAGCGTTAAAACAAATGAATGTCGACACCCCATTGCATGAGAGGCGTGGTCAGACTCAACTCGTACAAAGACTCCACAAAATCCAGTCGGGACTTACGATTCGGACGTCCAAACGCCTCATTCCGTGTTCAATTCGGACCGCGTGAAGTGCCAGTGCTGTGGACTGTGAAAGAAAAAGATTGTGTTTTATTTTTTTTAACAACAACAGTGATGGATTCGGAGATAAGCAAAATGCAAACAAAGATACCGCCTAAAAACTTTTCCATTGAATCTATAGTTGGTCTCACAGACAGAAGGTCTCCTGAAATCGATATAGAAAATACTATATCTCAAGATTATAACAACGAGCACTCAGAAGATGACGAAGTTAAAGTTAGAGATGGCAAAATGGGATATTATTTTCAGCAGAATAGGGTTCCTAATTTCCCTTTCTTCATGTCTTATGATAAGAGAGTTAATAGTTATCAAGGAGAAGGGCAAGAAGACCTGAAGAGAGCCAGCCCTGGCAGCGTGAGGAGTGAAGTGGATAGTGATGGAGTGGACGATAGACCTCATGGTAAGTTTACACCACAATTTAAACTTTCTAGGTCATTGGGATCGGTTTCAGATGGGAGAATTTCAATTTATGATTTTTAAGATTTGCATTTTCGATGATATCTTTTAAAATAGATTAAAAAACAACGAGTCGGCCACAGTATATAAATCAGCTCTTTTACACGAACGACGGGGAGACTCTTAGCCTTCATCACACCTGCTGTTAAGTATTGATAAGGCTGAAGATGGAAGCGAGCCCCTCCCGGAATCCTCAATCGCTGAGGAACTGGCTCTCTTGTATCTCTCTCTTATCTTTAACTGCCGGAACACAACAATGCTAAAAACTTCGTTGTTATGGCGTCAGACTTAGATAATATGGTGGTAGCTAGCCAGGCGGACTTAAAACAAGTCCTACCACCAACCAAACCGAATACCATATCACCGCTGCGACTCGAACCCGGGACCCCTGGCTCTGATACCGATGGTTGTACTACTAGACCACAGAGGCGGTTTAAGCTCACAAGTTATTCTCAAGCGGGTATTGAACCTGCAAACTTTAGGGACCCGGACCACTGCTCTCTTAAATGAGCTACCAAGCCTGTTGAGAAATTAAAGTTGACCACGTGTCAAAACCTCTGGGGGGTCTAAAAGGACGTTAACGCAATATTGCTAAGGGAATTATTTAACAATTCATTTAATTGTTTATTTTATATTATTGGCCGCTCGCGGTTGCACCCGCGTTGCTTCCGTTCCCGTGGGAATATTGGTATAAACAGTATCCTATTTTATAACCAGGCTATCTACTATCTGTGTACAAAAATTTAATCCAAATCAGTTCAGTAGTTTTTGAGTTTATTCGTTGCAAATTCTTTCCTCTTTATAATATTAGTAAAGATATAGATGGTGAGGTCAGTGTAGCAGAATTTGCTTTAAATTTTTTGAAGGCAAGAAAACTTACTAAAAGCAAATTCCACAGGCAATATAAAATATATTAATTGTCAGGGAGTTCACTTAGCTGCGTAGTGTCGGCTTAGAATAGCACTACCCCCTCTCATCCCGTGGGTGTCGTAAAAAGCAACTAAGGGACTTAGCCTTCAGGAGACGGGCAGCAACATCTACAAAACTTGACCATACTGCCCGCGTGCCGCGTGCAATGGGTTATGTGGGGTACCCCACGATTGCTTTAGCGCCCTTTTTTAACCGACTTCAAAAAAAGGAGGAGGTTCTCAAGTCGACTGTATTTTTTTTTTTTTTATGTATGTTCCACCATAACTTCGCCAGTTGTTAACAGATTTTTATAATTCTTTTTTATCTGAAAGAAAATGGTTTATGTGTGGTCCCATATAATTTTTACGAAGATCTGGCTAGTAGTTTTTTCATAATCCTGAAAAATATCAATCACCTTTTGGCAAGTAGTCGTATACCTAGATGATATCATTGTTGTGTATGGGCTGATTTTTAGTGTAAGTAACGGCACATAATGTAACAAAAAAATCTGAAATAAAAACATTTTATAAAAAAAAATCAAACCGACTTCAAAAAGTAAAATATAAAACTTTTGGAGTCGGTGCTAGTTAGCTAAGGCCAAAAAAAATATAGTTAATAGAAGTGCAATGTAGAATGCTTTGGCTGGCACCGACTCCAAAAGTTTTATTTTTTACTTTTTGAAGTCGGTTTGATTTTTTTTTAAAGTAAGTACTTACTCTGTGTCAAAACTGGCATCCAAAATCACGGAGTTAGGTACAGTCATCCGTTATCATTGGCGCAGTTCTGGCGCTGCAATTTCTCGAATTCGAATTGTTCTGGATCTGCAAATCTGTATTAAAAATCACTGAAAACACTCTTTGACATTATAGAAAGGTTGTAGAACGATTTTTGAACTATCAATACCGATTTCCTCGAATGAGGTTGAGTGGAGTCGAGGAAGTGTTGGAGGAACGTTTAGAAACAGAAATAGAGATTTCACTTACAATTAAAAACTAATGGGTAGAAATATTACGATTTTGATATGTCGCAGAGCGGTGATTGCAACTGCGTCGAAATACTTATCTCGGGGACTCGATAATAAAGTGGCTGTGACATACACATGTGAGTACATCGGACATGACGTATCTATAAGGGTTCCGTTTTTTGCCATTAGGCTACGGAACCCTAAAAATGGAAACAAAACATGTTTTACACGTTTTATTAAAAAAAACCTCATTTTGTAAAACACATTAGCGTGATCGAGTGGCTTTGTTTTAACCTAACATAAGAAGCTGATATTTATGTTTTCCTTTGGAAAATCAAAATGAGTTTTTTTTATAATAATAAACTACACTTTTATTGAAAAAAAAACACTAGCGTTAATAAATATCGAAGATATGCTAGAAGAGAAGGTCCCCAATGCAAATAATATAATTTCATAATCTTGATTATTTTTTATTAGGTATACCTCCCAAAAAAAGTTAACACAATACTTACACGGTTATATAAAAGAAACTCTTTAAAAGAAGTTAGTTTAACTCCTCAGATTATTATTATGTTTACCTCCATTTGTCGTAATTTAATAACGGTTAATAATATGACTACAGTCATAACGACACTATTGTTAAAAATATTTGAACTACGCGGTACCTTTGAGTTTTTGCCGCGGTCAAAATGACAGATAAACGGTGATTTTTAACTAATGGGTTTATGACATGGTTAATTGTATTTTTTTATTATGGGGGTCGATAGAAATGACTTTGTTTTTTGCCTTATAAATAGCCGTTGTTATAATTTTAACGGTTTATTAAGTTAGTTTTACAATTAAATATTTTAGCACACAATATAAAATTAATTATCTAACTATAGTTTACTTGTATTTTTAACCGACTTCCAAAAAAGAGGAGTTTCTCAATTCGGTTGGTGTTTTTAGTTTATGCAAACCTCTTTATCGATTAGGGAAATTGGCGAATTTTGATGTATAATAAATTGACCTAAAATGAGTCTTTGATTAAGTAATAAAGAAAGGATAATACTAAAAACTATTTAAATATTAGCACTTACAATGCTATTTCAAAAAAAACACTAGACCCGTCTGACAAGTTTCTTTCTGGGATAATTTGATAAAAAGTACCTTTTAGGATAAACAGATTACCTATAAAGCAAGCAATTAACTCCTATAATTGCAAAAAAATTACGCGTATAATCGATCCAAGATCATTTCTTAACACTTGCACGATCCATACAAATACAAATACATACGAACGAACAAAGACCTTCAAAAAACAAAACAGAACAAAAAAAACAAAAGACAACTCCAAACCCAACTAATCCCAAACATTAACAACCATTAAACTTAATAGGTGTAATATTTACATTCTAATATAATAAACTGGCAATTGAGTCTCAGATTGTTTTCAAAACAAGGATTTAAAAAATAAGGGGAACAGTACCAGCCCCAGAGGTGACCCCTGCGGAACCCCATTTGATAGTAATATTATAAAATATTTTGCCTTCATAACGCGAGGGTACAAATTGGTATACGATTATCTGGATGATGAATGTTGATGTGCTTTTTGTGTAAGATAATCTAGATATTGAATCTGTTAATGGAGTTTTTTTTGTAATCTACTACGGTAAACGCTTTGTCTCGATAATTACTGGTGTTAGTAATGTTAAGGTTGAAGATATAATTCCGCTTCTCCCAGAATGCTCAACCATTGAGGAACAGCTATCTGATCTCAACTGCTCGAACACAACAAAACGCCGAAAACATTATTGCTATGTGAGGCGACGGACTTAGATGGTACTTAGTAGCTCTACCCAGGCAGACTTCAACGAGTTTACCACCAACCAAACTGGATATAATTTAATCGATCCCAGAGACTCCGATGTGAATTGTTTACGAGTATAAATCTAATAGGTACAATCGGGGTACCTCCCGGGGGTTAATTGTCTAATTTTAAATCTATCGCAATCCCTTTCAATTCGTAATTTGAAAGTTATTCAGGCCGTCACTATTTGACATTTGAAAGGGATTGTGATCGGGACGCGTTTTAAAAGGTATGGAATAAACGAAATTGAACTGTCTTAGCAATATGACAGACGAAAATATCACAATCACAATGCCTCTGAAAGGGATTGTGAAAGATTTTAAATTAGACAATTAGGGGGCAGGTTGATCAGTAGAGTTTTTTTGGGCAACGGTTTCTCGAAAAGATTTATTTGCATAATAAATTATTTCTCTTACCTTAAAGAGAAATAATTTATTATTCAAATAAAATGTGTACCTGTTAACGTTCTATTATTTGTGATATATATGTTTTCAATATATCTTTTACTTTTTTAAATAAAGCTTCCTAGAGTTTTTTTAGGAAGCTTTATTCTCTGACTGTACTATTCACAAACCTGAGTGGTTTACATAGTGCTTTTTTGTTAAATACCTATTTAGTTTATTTCAGTGTGTGGTAATACATAAATAAAAAATTTAATAAATCTGTTGTGATAGATAACTGATAACTATGTTGATTCTGATACCTTTTCGTAATACCTTGAAATTAAACTGATTTATCTAGTCTGCGTCTGTTTTTCTATAGAGCACCCTTTTATAGGCATTTTTGAGTCTCATCTCGCCACGACGACCCTTAGAACGTCAAATATTTTCAAAACAAAATAACCAGTAGCCATTTAGAATGGTTCCACAAAATCAATTTCTTTATCAATGTTCTACGGCGTCCCAAAATCACAACATTACCAATAACAAGCAAATCAACACTCAAATTCAATAGACGACCCTTAACGCTATAATTTGACAAATTGTCTTTTGAAACGGTAGCATTTTATTACCAAAACATTTACCGAAAAATTCTTTTGTCCTCCATTTTGACACAGCGTGACGTTTCTACGTTTTGCCGCCAAAAAGGGCCCATAGACAAATTGGGTGAAAAGAGTATTGTTTTCCTTTTACGTGTTGGCATTAGAATGTGTTTGTCTTTGCTCAATTATGGAGTGGTCAATTCTACCGCGGGTTCTATAGAAATGGAATTTCTCTTTTATTGCTTAGAAATAAGAACTGTAGAACATTTGTTTGTTTTTACTGCTTCCACATTTTGTGGCGACACGTAATGTTTCTAAGAATGGATTCGTGTTTTGGTAGAGATTTCATGGTTGGTATTTCTTTCTTTTATTTAGAACCTTTTTCATTACAACATTTATTACGCTACCTATATTTTTATAACATAGAAATAAGTTAGACCTTCTAAAAGGATATAGGCTAGGCTTTTTAACTTACAACATAAAGCAGAAGGAGGTCATCAATCCGTCTCGTATTATTATGTTTTTAACCGACTTCAAAAATAAGGAGGTTATCGAATCGTCGCGTATCGGTGCCAGCCGAGGTATCGATGGTGCATTCTTCAAATTCTACATTGCACTTCTATAAGTACTTTCATTTTTCTTGCTTTTGCTGGCACCGACTAGGCGACTCCAAAAAGCTTATTTCTTACTTTTCGAAGCCGCGGTTTTATTTGCCGCTGGATGCGGGTAGCGCAGGACCGATCGTCGTGGAGATCCTTGGGGCAGGCCTATACCCAGCAGTGGGTGTCATGTGGCTGAGACTACGAAGCCGGTTTTTATAATTTACAAAAAGTTTTTTTGTTTGAACAGCAATTACTCAAAAGTGGCTGAGACGGTAGAAATTATTTAAATGATATACGAGTATTACCGTTTGTTAATTTTTTTTTATTTTGAAATCGGTCTATTTTCTGAAAATCTTGAAAATACTGTCGTTTTTCGGTGAGCGTACACAAAAAAATATAGGTACTTATCTACGTGACGTATTTGATAACCTTTTTAGTTCGGTTTAGTTCGTTTATTATTATTTCATAATTTCCAATATCATTTTTCATTTTACGCTCCCGACGCAACGGTACAAAGACCGCCGACTGTCAGCGAACGACCGAACTCTATAAAAGTGCGTGCATTTGATATTCGAAAAGAGTTTTTAAACTTGTCCTTCTCTATGGTTTTAACAACTAATAGTTAGTATTCTTTGACTACAGTCTGTGTTACCAACAAATCAGGCAAAGGGCCAGCTATAAACATCCTATCATCGCAATTTACACTGCCACCCGAGCAACTACGTTACAGCATATTAATATCTGGGAGCTGGTAATAACGGGGCATGATGTTCACGGCTCGGCGCCCATTAAAATGAGATGAGAGAATGATTAAAAGCTAAGGGTTGGTGTACAGTGGGAGAGGTTTACTTCGCCTCAGTGTTTCAGTTCAGTGTTTTTAATAGACTTCGAAAATAACAGTCCTTCCTCCAGTCCCGTAGGTATATGTTGTTTAGGTATTCTAAGTACTTACCTGTTACTGATTACTCGAAGACGTCTGATGAGATTGAAATTATTATTCTCAGATTTTGTTTCCAAGTTGGTCTCATTTTTTTATTAAATTTTTTCGTCAAATACGCCAAAAAATTTCTTAAAAAAATGCTAATACATTTGATCCGTAAATGTTTGCGTAAGTAGGTACCTATGTCTGGAACTACTAAGAAAATTGTGTTTTTTCAAGAAGAATGACCTTTTTAATAATATATCATACAAATAATGATACCCCTAAAATACTCGTACTACAACAGTGATAGTTATAATATGATACATTTAGTAGACAATATGACATCAAGGGAACCCATTATTCTCATTCATAAGCAATTATTATAGTATTCCCTAACAGCCATGGAAATATTATAAATCGCTAGTAAAATAAATTTTCAGTCCTCCATCTGTGTCCCCAGCTTAAATCGTTTGAAACGTAATAAGCTTCAGGCGAGAAAGCTCGTGAGCGAAAGAGACAGCGTATGATTACTAAGCCCCGCCCTGATTGGCGGGGGGTAAACCAGTGGCTGTTATTGGCTAAACCATTATGGATTTTTAGTGCTAGGCGGCGCCATTGTCGAAAACAAACTGTCAGTCTGACAGTTTACTTTTTCGGGCGGCAAGCGGTAGCGGGTCTTTATTAACTTTTTAATTTCACGCAAAGAGGTTGTTATTTCGAATTAGTTCGCGTTCGCGTGAAGTTTTGTTTTTTTTTTAAATCATGGAGTCTTTTAGAAGCTACGCGTTTGATCGTAAGCAGCCGTTATCAGTGGAGTTAACTAACACTCATATTTATACTGATATAAGCAGTCATACACCACCGTCTTCTCCTAAAAGTAAAGGTATGTATACACATAACATAATGCATTTTTTTTAATCTAACGGGAGAACGTTTATCCTCTTAACGTAAAACATGATGTTAAGTGATGATGAATGCTGTTGTGATGAGTGATCGTCCCGAAATCGTCAACTACTAAGGAACTGGGTATCTTAATCTGAACATCTACTAAGAGTCTAAACATATTATTATTAAATGTTTCAAACTTTCATGGCACATCAAACCCATTTAATGATGAGAGTATCGATCTAATATTGGTAAAAAAACTTCGTAACTTCTCGTCTTTACCAGAATTCAAAGTTGTAGAGGCATTATGTTTCTATGCATCAGTCAGCATTTTGTATTTTTACCTATTTTAAGATTGTAGAACATGAAAAGTAGGTAATTTAAATATTAATCTCGATATCTAGTTAACTGTTATTTAGGTACTTAATAATTCCTAATAATGTGTTCAGTAGTTTTATGGTGAAAATTGTGTCTTAATGTCCTTACTAATTTAATTAAATGTACTTACTTATGTATGTACTTAAATAATGTAAAGTACCTACGTTTACCTCGAATATTTTCATAATATGCACGCTTTTTCAATAAGTTTCTACGATTTTTGTCCATTTAAATGCTGCGTTACTAGCAAAATAATAACAATAAGTAAACAGCCGTGTGGTGACGTCGTAAGAATACACGTGTCACCACTCCTTTACAAGCCTGGGATGTCGTAAGAGTCGAGACTAAGAGGCTCGACGCATTGAACACCTGTGCGGGAGAAGGAAAACTTGAAACAAACCCTCTACGAACCCGTCTGGCCAGCGTGGTAGCAGTAGGCTAATAGCCTCCTATGAACGCCACGATAGGCGTGAGCTAGGAGAGGCTTATGTCCAGCAGTGGACGTCCACAGGCTGATGATGGATGGATGAAACAAGTTATGTAGTTTATGTAAATAGAACTATTGTAAAATTGTTGCTAGTACAATCGGGGAACTCCCCGGTCGACCAGTAGAGTTTTTTTGCGAAATGTTTTCTCGGAAAGTACTAAAGTCAAAGAAATTATCTATTATTGAAATGAAAGACCTCTTCATCGTCGTCGTCTCAGCCATATAACACCCACTGCTGGGTATAGGCCTCCCCCAAAAGGGGGAGGTTTGCCATAATCGCCACGCTTGACAGGCGGGTTGGCGATCGCAGTATGGCCAAGTATGTAGGAGACGCTGCTGCCCATCTCCTGAAGGCTGAGTCCCTTAGTCGCCTTTTACGACACCCACGGGATGAGAGGAGGTAGTGCTATTCTAAGCCGACACCACACAGCTTCCTCCTCAAAGACCTCTTAACGCGTTATTATTTATGATATAGACGTTTTCTGTATATATTTTACTTTTTTTAATAAATCTCTCTGAATAATCTCTACTGGTCGACCGGAAAGTTCCCCGACTGTACCTACCTATTATAGTTACGCATACACTTATCTCATAATATTATCATCCATCATCCATCCATCATCAGCCTGTGGACGTCGACTGCTGGACATAGGCCTCTCCTAGCTCACGCCTATTGTGGCGTTCATATGAGGCTATTAGCCTACTGCTACCACGCTGGCCAGACGGGTTGGTAGAGGATTTGTCATAATATTATAAAACAATCAAATTAGCAATACCTTAAAAGTAACGGGAAAACATCCTTTAAAAGAATTGACTCGAAAATTAAACAAATACATTTCCTCAAAAAAAAACACTGCTACACAAATTCAGATCTTAATGTAAAGATTTAAGGTTTTAAAAGTACCACGATCTCTTTTAACCCACAACATTAAAATGTTGGTAAGATTGTAAAAACAATTATGACTTTTAACAGCTTTGAGGATCGCCGCCCGTTTTGTCTATGGCCAGTAAAAATATAAAATCGCTTATTCCTTCTCCTTTGTCGGCAGGAACTTTAAATTGTTCTCCTAATTTGCTGGTACCGTTAGGTAAAACTGTGTAAAAGACAACCTTGGTTATATAATGACATTAAAGTTTTGCAATATTATAAATATGGCCGTAATAATGTCTATTGAAAATCTTAAACGAGACATGACCATAAAGAGACCGCCTTTTCTTTTAATGAAAACTTTAGGTAGAGACTATTTGGTATAATGGTGGATGGTTTGATATGAAACTCTACTTACATTTTTAAGTTAGGCTGCCAAAAAGCTTTTAA
This sequence comes from Chrysoteuchia culmella, assembly GCA_910589605.1. Taxonomy (NCBI): domain Eukaryota; kingdom Metazoa; phylum Arthropoda; class Insecta; order Lepidoptera; family Crambidae; genus Chrysoteuchia; species Chrysoteuchia culmella. Next base: position 4,525,412 of record OU342669.1, read on the forward strand.
TATCTACGCAATGTTGGTAATAAAAAATAATAATGTGGAAAAAGGAATAAGTAACTGTTATTTTAAAAAGTTTAAATATCTTTGGAAAGTCTAAATTCAAACAATGGAAAACTGTTTTAAGGAATGTGATAACAGGAAGATAATTATGTGAGGATCATAAAAAGTGGAAAGAAGTTATCTAGTGCCTACCACCTAAATTGAGCGTACCACTGTTGAAATTTTGAACCTGCTTGCCAAGCGGGGTCATTATAGCAAAACCATTTTTTAATGAGAAAAGATCGTATAGTTTATTCACCTAAGTTAATCACCTAGGTGCACTAAGGCAAGGTATTATGACTCAAAATTGATGAAGAACTTGCGTGTTATAAACGGTGTATGACCAAAAGGCCACGCGTACAAAATCATCCTCGTCGACCTATAAATCCGCTATACTTAACCAAATAAAACAGGTCAAATGGTGTACAATAAACGGAATGTCAAACTGTACACCTATCATTACAAAAACAGCCTTAATGCAAGCGTCATAAGCACTTTTTCTGGCCGCACCAACGACATACGCCACAAGTCATTCCGTCCCAATCAAGTCAAAATGAACGGTTTACTTTCATTGGATATTGGTGTCGACATCAATCAATTAGACTGGCTAGTTGCAATAAATCTACAAACATCGTAATTAACGTCCAAATTAAACGACCACAGCTGCCGCCATGATGCCGTCGTGTTGAGGTAAATGGCGCGAATCGTCTATGGTTTATGAAAAAGTAAAACGTCAGCGTGGGTGTTGGCGCGAATTTGGTGCGTAGTTGCAATTTAGAAGGTAATTTCTTGTATTGTGTTGGTTTATTGGGTAATTGGGTGATTGGCCATTTGACAAATACTGACCGATTTAATCGCGTAACAAAGAAGCGTTTCGATTTATTGCTTGTTTCACATTCTGAGGTAAGATTTACAAATGGAAATAATTTCAATGCAATAACACCTAAAATCAATACTATACAAACTTAACTTAAGAATCGCTTAAAGCTATTCTTATCTTTTTTTATGATTTTTGAATGTTTGCATTTTTCAATGCTATTTTCATACTTATGATAAATTTTAAATAGAAAAATATTTGAAAAAAATAACTCGGCCACAAGTGAATTCACATCCAACTGAGAATTCACTTAAGGCCGAGTTGATTTTTCCCATATTTTTCTATTTTAAATTTATCATAACTATTCTTATCTTCCCTAATCTTAATAAAAATTGCTTTGCACTAACCATATGACGTTCTTAAAATCCATTAAGGCTATTCTGAACATACGGGCCAAATATCGAGCGCCTACAGCTTAAGCTAGCTTAATATTAATGTTTTATAATAGAAAAGAATAGCGTGAGGCGATTCTTAAGTTTAGTGCAAACGAGTGTTAATTTTTACTAGTTTCACTAGCGCTCAACTTCGGGTAAAAACCCGCGATTTCGCCTTCCGCCTACTTAATGGTGAAGCGTAAATCAAATTCCTAGATCGTGATCCAAATATTCGGATTGTTATAAATACCTATTAAAAGTGTAACATGCGCCTATAATAACGGGTAATCGGTTCCCCGTCGCAGAAAAAATGAAACCTCATTTTAAACACATTTCTTTTTCCTTTCAAATTAAAAAAAGAGAACCGACCAGAAACAAAAGACCATCTGTGTTTATTTTTAAATCGGTGCGCGCCAACTCGCGATCGTCGATTGTCATGTCAAATTGGGCTTAAACTGATTTCATTTTTATTGCGCTCCGTTCCCTTCGGACTTATTTATCTTCATTAGATCTATGTCGACTTGTAGATACGGATTTTATTATGAGAATGTGAGGGGAGCAGATAGGGGGACGACGTATAATTGGGTTCGTATTGAATAATAGCTGGGCAAATGTTTTGCTTCGGGACTTGTGAATTGTTTAATTCCCTCGCACGGTTGTATAGTGTTAATTTTGTTACGGATTTATTGTTTTGACGTGGGTGATTTGAATAATGTTGTGCTTATTGTATTTGTATTGTAGTGATGAAGAAATTTGATGCATATTTAATTTTATTAAAAAAAATAACGTCACTTTTCGTTTTAATTTTTGTATTTATTAATGCAAGTTAAAAATTAATGAGTGGGAATCCGACCCAATGCACTAACCAATTATGCTACAGAGACCTATGAGGACACGTCGATTATTTTTCTAGTATATTCACCTTTCTACGTTGTTGGCCACCGTCGTTTCATCAATGAGAGAAATATCCTCGCATTCGAAAGAAACATTTTACAAATGTTAGAGTATTGATTAAGATGAAACAGCCATCTAAATATATATATATATATATAATTAGCGGATTTTAACGCGCCCTGTAATTTAATAAATTCTGATATTATAGATTCCGCTAATCGGTAGTTTCAGGATCTACCTATTCAGAGATTAGGATAGTAGATGTCTGAGCTACTAGTTATAACTTTAATTTCGTTTTTTTTGCTACTAAGGCTGTTCTATGGCCATGATGAATTAATTTCATAATTCGTGAAAACAATACAGATTACATTAAAATATCAAATGACCACAAAATAGCAATCATTTGTTTCGATATCGCATCGTATCAGCAAACGGGTGTTCTAATTTCAAATCACCGGAACAATCGGTCCGTGTCATAGACAATAAACGCATTAAGGGGACTACAGACGACAATACAATTACCGGCGCGTGCGATGCGGTCTTAGGGGTTGCTCGATAATGTCAATGGTTAATGTATGGCTATCGGTTTGTGCGTAATACAAGGGCTGTTCAGAGCTAATTGAGCAGCACTATTAATTAAACGGTGGGTAATTGCTTTTATGGCTTATGGCCGTTAAGGATTTGAGCGGGAAACGGACATCGGCTGACAATGGCGCGTTAAAATGACATTAAACGTTTTTTTTATATAATTTTTGTGGAAAAAGGTGCTTTTATAGGTAAATTGAAGTACAATCGGGGAACTTCCCGGTTGACTGTAGAGTTTTTTTTAGGAAACGTTTTCTCGGAAACTACTAAGGTTAAAGAAATAATTTATTATTCAAATGAAATACCTGTTAATGTTCTATTATTTTTTATAGAAACGTTTTATATATATCTTGTACTTTTTTAAATAAAGCTTCCTAAATAAATCTACTGGTCAACCGGGAAGTTACCCGAGTGTACGAAACGCAGTTTTTAAATAGACGTTTACAATGGGTATTTCTTTATATGACAAAAAGAAAAAGTATTCTAGCTTTTATTTAAACTATAAAGTAACTAGACTAGGTATATAGATGTAAATGTAGGTAAGCCCAAATTTACGATGTAAACTATAAAAAACGATAAATTGTTTAAAACATTAGAATTAAAACTGACTCAATCTTACGATATGCATCAGCATTATAACTTTTTAATTTTGCATTTTACAATGCTCATTTTATGTGATAAATATTAAACTAGAAAATATACTAGAAAAAAGCAACTAATCTCATGACGTATGTCTCATGTCATCCCGTCAGGGCGACATGAGACTAGTTGCTTTTTTCTAGTATATTTTCTTGTTTAATATTTATGCATCAGCATCTTAAGCTAATACATAAAAAATATGAAAACGTTTTTCTATTCAATTCTTCAAGAAAAATCTACCAGAAAACATTTAAGATCTTATAATGCCTATTTGCTAATAATAGAATAACATCACTGATTGCCTGAGCCACAAATGGAAACGTTGTGAAATATGTGCTAATTGTGATAAAATGCAGCCTCTACCGATGGCTTGTCGAATGATTTTAGTAGTTCGGTCAATAAGCGATGTATCAACGAATAATAACGGTTTCTTAATAAGGTCAACATAGTTTGTAGACTGGAAATGTTATAGGCATTATTAAAAGGAGCAAAAAAAAATTAATAAGTATGACACATTTTTACGACTTTTACCACGGAGGTCGTTATAAGATGTGGTTACAGGTAAATAAGATAATAATACGAAAAAACTGCGTTAAAAAAACCGACTTCAAAAACTAAAACGCAAAAAATAAGCCTTTTGGAGTCGGTCGAAAAATATATATATATATATATGCCAACCGAATTGAGAACCTCCTCCATTTTTGAAGTCGGTTAAAAACTGAGTTTTACTCTCGCTCTCTGATAAATGATGTCTGTTCTTACTGTCTTTGTGTTTGGACGAGTTTCTTAACAAAATTCGTTACAAAATCTTCGATCTTGCTTGTAACAAGCATTTAAAATGAAAATAACTTTAAACAGTATTTTCATGCATTTTTTATTATCTTCAAAAAGGTACTAATGTTTTGAGATAATTTTCGTCCAAAACCTTCTTTATTATTCGACAATTATCTTTGTCTTCGTTGTATTCACGGTCAATTGTGAATTGTGGGCTCTAAGTAATAGAACACGAAACGACAAGTTTTTATTTTACAATCATGTGACGCTTATTAAATCAATTAACGTATCGTATACACTTTACTTGTAGATTTTACGATGCAGGAAAGTAGAGATCAGAATGATATGCTATTAAATAACGAGTAGGTATGCAGAATTGGTCGACCAGTAGAGTTTTTAAACGTGTTCTGGAAAAGTAATAAGGTTTTTTTTATGATTATGTAATTTTTGCATTTTTCAATGCTATTTTTATACTTATGGTAAATTTTAAATAGAAAAATATTGGAAAAAATTAACTCGGCCACAAGGGAATCGACTATAAGGTATTTTTTTAGGGATCCAGTTGAAAATCAGCGCCTGCCTTATAGCTGACTCAAAGCTGAACTGGGTACCAACTGGGTGTCCCCACTTGGTACTGACGTGAGACACAAAATTCCTCGTTTTTCTTATACCTTGCAATGTTTTGTACTGCATGTTTATGTCATATGAGTATAATGTTAATTTGTAAAATGTCCTGTGCCTGGTACCAAAGAAAAAAAGATTGTATTCGTAGGTATAATGTTAAGTTAATTCATTACTCAAATCATTTCATTTTAAAGAACATAAATAGATTAGGTATTTACCTAGCCTATAATGTTCTTTTATTTGTGATATAAAAACTAATCAATAACTTTTTGAAACAAAAGCTCGCTTAAAAATCTCTACTTCTGAGCGTTAAACTTATCCTTGTGCACCTTGCCAGTACGCAAGAACAGCATTTATTGTGGTACAAACAACTGTTACTTTTTTAAGTTTTTATATATCTATATTGTTTGCCGCCACCGGAAACTTATGTGACAGGCGCGCGGCGGCGGCGGCGGCGGCGCGGTAGGCGGCGTTTACATGAACATGTATTGGGGCCCTTATATTACTTTTTTTTCCATTTATTACAGTTTAAAAAGTATTTTTTATAATATTTGAAAAATAACAGCGTAAGAAATCCACAGAGGTTTATAGCGCAACGCTGTAGGAAGCTCGCCGTTGGGGTTAAATACAATATAATATACTAAATATAAGTTACATATAAGATTATAAAATTAAAAATGTTAAAGGAACTCCGTGCCACCGAGACTGAACATACTGCTCCGCTGCGAACGTAAATAAATAAATATTTGCATACAATCGCACCAATTATCTAGCCCACGTTAAGTTTCATGAAGAACTTGTGTTATGGATACTAGATAACGGATAAACATACATATATACTTTTGTTTTGTAAATACATACTTAATATCCATATTAAACACCCAGACCAAGACAAATAGACATGTTCATGCACACAAATATTTGTCTTGTCCGGGGATCGAACCCGGGACCTCTGGCGCAGAAGGCGGGGTCGTCCGTGATGTCGGACTTTCGCTTCTACCTCCTCTAGGCAGTTCTAAAACTAACACCCATATTCTAAGTAGTTCCTCCAAAACTTACTCGTCCTCGACTAAACGAAACCTCATTGAAAACCTCTTCAAAATACTCCTCGAAATCGGTATTCTAAGTCATAACTCCGTAAGGACCTGGAGGAGCCAAAGAGTACGTAGGCCACTCCATGTTAGGCCTAGCGCACACTACCATTTTTACCCACGACGAGGTTGAGTGGAGTGTAAAAAGTTTTGGAGGAACGACTTAGAATATGGGGGTAAGTCTTCTCTTACTCTAGCAAAACACTGAGCGAGTCTTTATCTTCTTTTCTGCACACCGGTCGTGCTTAACACGGCCGGAGCGTGTCAGTGCCTACGATTTATAGATATATATGTAATATGAGAAATTTTTAAACGACTTCAAAAAAGGAGGAGGTTCTCAATCCGGCTGGTTTTTTTTTTATTATTATTTTATATGTATGTACACCGATTACGCCGCGATTTTTGAACCGACTTCCATGATTCTTTTTTTGTTCGATGCAGAATAGTTGCCAATTGGTCCCATAAAAATTTGGTTTCGTTTGACCCAGTACTTTTATGTTATGAGCATTTTTATATATTTCATTTCATTATTGACTTGGACGATGTAGTATTTACTATAATTTTGTTTATAATATACATAATAATAATACAGAATAAACCTTATCTAATCTAGAAAAACCCTGCAATAGTTTACAAAACAGCCTATTACAGACACTAAAAAGTAAAAAAAAAAGCAGCCAAGACATTCTACTTTAAGCTCCTATTCTTTTATTTTTCTTGCCTTGGCTGGCACCGACTCCAAAAGGCTTATTTTTGCTTTTTAGTTTTTGAAGTCGGTTTTTTTAACGCAGTTTTTTTTCCTCTTATAATAATTAATATTTTAAGATTGTAGATTTGTGTTCAACAACATGTTCCTTTGTAAATGTTGTTGCTTCTGTTAAACCGGATAAGTTTCTTGCGGCCGTTCTTCTTTTCAGTTAGGTATAATATGTCCTGAATGGCTGGTAGGAAAAAACATTGAACGATTTTAAAGCACACACACATAATATTTTGACTTTGACTTGACTTGACTAATATGATGATTAAGTTGTAGTTAGTTAAAGTTGTTATTGTTTGTTTTAATTCCAAAGAATTTAGAAGAAGTTACTTGTGAAATAATCGAAAGAACGGATTATTATGTAATCGCCATTCTTTTATTATCTCTGAATATTATTATTTACTTTGAACAACAAAAAGTTGACACTACACGTACCTACATATAATACTTTGGTACCAACGCGGTTTAATATGTACTGCATTACTATATTACTCCTAACAACTATGTTAACTAAAAACGAAACTCAGGTGAAGAAGCCATTTACAAGACTTTATGGCGATGGCGGCATTTCAAGCAGTGTGTGTCTAAAGAATTAACGGAAGTTTTGAAACAAAGACGAGCGCTTCGTTACGACATGAATACATGATCTCTCCGAATGACACTGGAATATTTCAATTCTAACGGTTTCTTCACTATCCGGTTTCCTGCATAAGTAACCAACGAGATACGGAACGAAAAACAACCTTCTTTATAAAAAAAACTTATGCAACGAACAAGATTCGGAACGAAAAAAGTCTGTAATTATGAAAAAAAGCATCCAATAAAAAACGCGGCAAACGAACTTAACTGTCACAGATACGGCGCCAATACGGAAATGCCCACGGAAGCTTTTTAAAAGTTAGCATTTCTTTTTTTTCTTCTATTCAGCCAGCACACGCTACTGTGTCGCACAACCCGCGCAGCTGGTGACCATAGACACAACCATAGAGGCTGTTCAAAAAAGGTTTGTTTCGTAACAAACCGCCTTCGGAAGCCACTGACGAGACTATTGCAAATTGATTGTCGAGTGTTCTGTCGCCACCCAGCATGGGAACGACTCAAGTGGCACCGTCGCCATGTATAAAAAAAGAAGACGAGTCTAATGCACTCAAATATGCAATAAATTTTCGATAACTACTTAATTAGCTTCTGAAATACAGCTGTTTCTAAAAGGTGTCCCTTTTTTCATTAAACTTAGTGATCTATTTAAACACTCGATTCGTTTTAATAAAATTATCAAGCACGGAAACATCGTAATCGAGCGGCCATTAAACCATAGACAATAGACGTGACTTCAAAACGCGTTCAATATTCTTTTTAGGGATCTAATGTCAACAGCGCTACCTTTTTAAATTTAGAACCACTACAACGGCTAATCAGATTTGTAAAGCGTTTTGAGGTGTCTCGTTTTTTATTAAAGAGCGGCTTTGCCTTTGTGTTGGGCATAATGAAAGATACAGCCCAGAAAAAAGGCACACACACACCGCATGGGAAAATATTTAATTAGACAATAGCTTATTTGTGTTTGTTTTGTGTTAATGTACTCCTTTTGAAACGCTGGGCGCGTACAATTAGCACCTTCGAGCCACTGGTTCTGACTGTTTTAAAATTCCTTTTTTTTTCTTTTAAATTTTATGACAAGTCAATTCAGTAATTAGTATTTCAATCGCATTTCACTACTTTACGGTATAAAATGGTTTTTTCTTTGTCTATCTTTGTTCAAGAGTTTGTACAAGTACTTTCGTGTCTAGACGAATTGTAATTAAGATAATGTGCTACTTATGAATGGACTACTCACAACCCTTTAAAAGTTTAAATGAAGCGGTTTGCTTTTAAAACGATAGCGATCATTAGCCCTTAAAACATGCTTCAGACTAATTTAAGTAATTTTAAGAAGCCGGTACAGGCAGTAACGCTTAAAAACCATAGACATTTTCTATAATGACGAACTGTTTGGTGCAGGGGTACTAAACCCGCCCTCTACGCCAGAGGTCCTGGGTTCGATCCCCGGAGAAGACAAATATTTGTGTGCATGAACATGTCCATTTGTCTTGGTCTGGGCGTTTAATATGTATTACAAAAAAAGTATATAAGTATGTTGTATCCATAACACAAGTTCTTCATGAAACTTAACGTGGGCTAGATAATTGGTGTGATTGTATGAAATTTATTAGGTATTATTATTATAATGGCTCAAACGGTACACTCGTTAACGTCATTTGAAAATTGGGAAACGAAATTGGTTTAGAAAGGTAAATAACAATAAATATCCACTCACACACGTACACACGTTCACACTCAAACGCACACACACACACCCACACACACACACACACACACACACACACACACACACACACACACACACACACACACACACACACACACACACACAACTCACACACGTACACACACTAGACTGCTTATAGATGCATAATAAATACATACATACATTACATATGTTTCAATCACTTCACACATAACGCATAATTAGAACTATACTGTTGCAATGTAATCTGTATCCAGGAGAGCCTGGAGATCTGTAGCACAGGTTTCGACCTATTTCAGACTCCAGACTCTTAACAAATAATTCAATAACTTACCTGATAAAACTTATTGAATTATTTGTTACTACTATGTTTAAAAACCTTGTGAGAAGTGAATTTTCTTATTTATTATTATTAAAGGAAACGGAATCGATCGGATGGGGGTCAGGAAGGCTTCAGAACCATAGATTTTTAATTTAAACTAAAAATATTTATTTCTTTGTTCACAGAGTCTCTAAGTCCGCAGTCGGAGCAAATGACAAATTCTTCTTCAGCTCCTGACCCAAATATCAGGTAATTAGGGTTATACTCGATAAATAATTATAGTGGTTGTATCTTGGTCCATTCTTCTTTTCCACCCCCAAGAAGGGCCTGTAAAGGATAAAGAGAACGCGGACCAAATGGGAATTAGTAGGTTACGTATTGCTGACTACAAATGCAGCCGGGACCAACGACTTAACGTGCCTTCAGAAGCACGGAGGCACCAGGGACACCTTTTTGGTCACCCATCCCGTGACCGACCACGTGCAGGCCAATCGTGATATACTTTTAAATTTTTTCTTCATCATTTTTTTTTCTCTTTTCAATAGAAGTTTTCAGTTATACCGTGACCACGACAAAGGTGCCGACATGTAGGGAAAACCAAAAAACTTAAGAAATAATAAATCTTAAACTCGTGTGTAGAAACTGTTTATTTTTTCTGAAGGGAGACGCTTAGAATCTTCATTGAAATAAAACAACTTTTACGGATATCAAACGCGCTATATTTCACGAACTAAGTTGTAATTGTCCGTATTTTTTTGGTTTTTAGGGGTTTTTTGATTTTCCCGACGTTTCGGCACCTTTTCAGCTACCGTGGTCACGGGATGACTGGCTACTTATAAGTCTACCCTCGAAAAGTTTTTTTTTTTTTTCGTTCGGATACGGTTAGACATTTACTACGGCAACAATTATTACTGATTTGATACCTTTTCATACCTTATGTTAGTAACGATAAGGCACGTGGAAGCATGCATCTCCCAGAATCCTCAATCACTGAGGAACAGGCTATCTATCTCTAACCGCCGGAACACAACAATGCTAAAAACATTGTTGTAATGGCGTCAGACTTAGATAAGATGGTGGTAGCCAGCCAGGCGGACTTACATCAAGTCCTACCACCAACTACAAACTGTGCGCTTACTATCCTGAAAAGTGGTTTTATATCAATGAATAATAGTACATTATTGCAAAGGCCGTGAAATAGGCAATTGCAGGTCGAGTATGAGTTTGAAGGCCGAGCCGTAGGCGAGGACTTCACTAATACGAGACAGGCAATTGCCATTTCCGCCAAGGCATATATAGTGCTTTTCTCAAAAGAATGCAGGGAAATAAAACATACTTTTTATATTATACAATTAATAATTACTAAAAGAAAATCAAATTGATTGCAGGAGCGTCTTTTTGAATTTGGAACATTACAGCGCTCCAGCAATGTTGTATGAAACGGCGTGCTGGAGTTGTTAAATACTCTTTGTAATGTTCCAAATTCAAAAAACGCTCCTGCAATGGATTTGATTTTCTATGTTCGTAAATTCGATACTTCGCGTGTTATTTTTACGAAAATAATGACAACATTTCCATGCATGTTTGAGAAAAAGTTTTTTTTTATTGTTTCAGACGGTACCGCACAGCTTTCACCAGGGAACAACTAGCAAGACTAGAAAAAGAATTCATGAAAGAGAACTACGTTTCAAGACCGAGGCGATGTGAGCTTGCTGCCCAACTGCAGCTACCAGAGTCTACTATCAAGGTAATTATACAAAATGTTTTTTTTTTTTGTGAAAACTTCTTCAGCGGCGTTGTGCACATCAGAGTTTTAAATTTTTGGGATGGGTAAAAAATGTTAAAGTCGCGTCGACCCTGATCGAAAATTCGTATGACCATTTACCGTTGACCTATTTCAAATTACATAAATAAATAATTGCATACAACATACCACTTATCTAGCCCACGTTAAGTTTCATGAAGAACTTGTGTTATGGATACTAGATAACGGATAAACATACTTATATACTTTTTTTTTGTAAATACATAGGTACATAATATACATACTAAACACCCAGACCAAGACAAATAGACATGTTCATGCACACAAATATTTGTCTTGTCCGGGGATCGAACCCGGGACCTCTGGCACAGAAGGCGGGTTAAGTACTCCTGCGCCAAACAGGTCGTCAAACACAATTCAATACATAAAGTGTCACACTTGAAAGATCTAAGTACGTATATTAGTTAATTAACAACCATTATATAAAGATCTCTCACATTACTATCAACTTTAATATTGATGCCAGGTCAGTTTTAATGGATTTATCTGACAAATCAAGTTGGTCTCCATTTTCATCAACTTTTTATGAAGTTGTGGTCAAGATATAGTGGATTTTGATCGTTATTTTCGTTTAGCTTGTGCAGGCACTCCCAAAGTGCAACCCGTTGTTTTTTATTCTACATTTTCACATGTTTTCACACGACTCACTAGTTGTTATCACTCGGATCTGAACACCGTAGAACAACCTTTGGATATCCGGTCTACTGCTCTCCTGCACTTCTATTATTGTTAATCTTAGGTATTATTTTCTGTTCTTTCTTCCTTTTTACCTCTTCTTGAGTTACGAACTAAGCTGATATGTAGTAGTTAGTGTAGGCTTCGCTAGGTAGGAAGAGCTCATGGTCAGACTGATCAGCTCTTGACCAGCTCTTGACAGACTGATAGAAACCGATCACGTTTGTTAAGCAACGTTCGCTCCGGTCAGGTGTCGGATGGGTTACCGTAAAGTGGCATTACAACTGAGCGCTTCCGTGCTTCGGAGGGTACGTTAAAGTCGGTCCCGGCTATTGTCATCTGATAAAAGTCATTAGGCCAGGTCAGAGGCCTTTTAGGCGGCTTGATAAACTCTGACACCAGAGGTGGCCACTAATCCTCATACGATAAGAAGAAGTGTAGGCTTTATTAATATGTTGTTCAAATTGTACGCCACAGTCGATCGAACAAAAAGTCAGACGTTTGCGTAAGCTCCCAGCGTCAATTAAAACTTGTGACATATATATGTGTCATGTCATTATTATTTCGTCATCGCAACAAGTCAGTTTCACTTTTAGCGCGCTGTCAAGTGATCTAAATGTGTATGTTTGTTTGTTCATTCATGAACACCCACACAGGACCTTCCATTCAGTTACAGTTGGATAGCTAATTTTTTTTACGAAATAATCACTGTAAAAGCTTTTTTGTTCGTTTTGCAATAAACTTCTTTTTAAAAGAGTTCAAGAGCGCTTGGGAAATCGAGACTTAGGGCTTACCATTTACTTAGGACAGGTACTGGACGACTGGCTTGATATGTATATGTAAAATATAAAAATAAAAAAACGAAAAGTCTCGGTAGCTCAGTGGTTAGAGCAATGGACCGGATTTCCAAAGGTCATAGTCATAGTCATATATTTTATTGCAACATCTTTGGTACATAAGATCTTATAAAACATGGATAGTACCAGAAAACATGACCCTGTAAGGGCATAGCAAATTAATGTACTTATATAACTAAATATAACTAAAAAGTTAAAATACTAAATACCTATAAAACTAAACTATGGTCGTGGGTTCGAGTCCCATCTGAGAATTCACTTGTGGCCGAGTTGTTTTGTTCAAATATTTTTCTATTTAAAATTTATAATAAGTAAAAAATTCGCATAGCAAAATGCAAAAATCATAAAAAAAATGTTTAATAATGACCTAATATTTTCCGTTTAATCTTAATTATTATAAAATCCAGTTATTACATTCGAATATAAAATGGTTCTACTTTAAAAAGATGTAACAAAATATAAACTCCGTCTTCTTAAAAACAACAAAAGACTGTCAGGAATAAAGTTTAAAATAAAATGCGTAAGAATTGGCGAACTGTACCTAAATCTGAAAGTTGTTTGATGCAAAATATAGTCAAGAAAGTTTCCAGTAGGCCAGAGATTTTTTTAAGGAGCGTTGTTTTCAAAGTCAAAGTCAAAGTCAAAGATTTTAATTCAAATAGACTTATAGATAAGTGCTTTCGAATCGTCCAATTTTTTTTTCTACCAGTCATTCAGGACATCTTTTAACTGATAAGAAGAACGGCCGCAAGAAACTTATCAGCTTTAACAGAAGCAACAACATTTACAAAGGAACATGTAAAAAGTTATATTTTAAAAAGTTATATCTATATTTATAGAAATAGTTTGTGCCAATAGCAATAATTTTGAACATTTTTTAATGATTATTAAGCTTTTGCATTTTTCAATGCGATTTTTATACTAATAATAAATTTTAAATAGAAAAATATTGGAAAAAAAGCAACTCGGCCACAAGTGGACTCGAACCCACGACCTTTGGAAATCCGGTCTAATGCTCTAACCACTGAGCTACCGAGCCTTTTTTTCTATTTAAAATTTATCATTAATTTTGATTATGAATATTATTTTCATTTGAACAATAAGTAATTGCTTAATACCTTATTATTTTTGAAAAAACGTTTCACGAAGCGACATACTACGAGCATGTTCCAAGTAATTTCATTTCAAAGAACAAAAAGGGCTAATTGTCTAATTTTAAAATCTATCGCAATCCCTTTCAATTCGTCATTTGAAAGACATTAACATACTTCAAGGCATCACTATTTGACATTTGATAGGGATTGTGAGCTGGACGCGTTTTGAAAGGTATCGAATGAACGAAATTGAACTGTCTAAGCAAAGTGACAGACGAAAATATCAATCAAATGTATGGAGAATTATTATGTATGAGTCATTTAAAACATCATTCGTTCCGAAAGGGATTGCGACTATAAGTTACACAATTTCATAAATCACTATCACGATCCCAATACCTTTGAAAGGGATTGTGATAGATTTTGAAATTAGACAATTAAGGGACTGGTCGACCGGGATCCTCTTCGGTTGTAACATAGCCTGCATTTTTTCAAATAGCTCAGTGTTGGTGGTCTAAATATTTTTAAGTATTTTTTTCATCATAAAAAAAGGTTCCGAACTACAGCGCTAATCATTTTTAAGACGATCGCGAATGATCCCTCAATTAGAAACACAATAATTTACCATCACGAACAGTTTATAGCTGATCGCTAATTCACAATATCACGCGTACAAATGTGTGAATAACCCAAGAGTACATGTTTCGTAATTGTGTACTAAAAACTTTTTGGTTAAAAGTTACGTAACGGCTGTAAGACCACGATTCCTTTGATTCGGTATATTTTTTTAAAGGGTTTTTTAATTATATTTTGTGTTTTTCACTGAAGTGGTTTGCCAGAATTATGATTGTCAAAAAAGATTAATTCTTTGTTTTTTTTTTCTATATTTTAATTCTTTTATTTCTCTATTATTTCTATAAATATAAAAAAAAAATGTTTAATTCTATATTTTTTTCCGAACTGCCATCTATTGCGAGTTTTACGTGGTCCAACGATGTAAAAAGTCCTATACCCAAGCCTTTATATAATTGTATAGTGTACTCATCAAACTAAATAACATTCTGTGTAAAAATAATTGCTGGGAAACTACTTTTATTTTAAGTAAGAAACTTGGGTGATATTTTTTTACACGCAATGGAATGCGTATACCAATGTTTTTTTTTATTGATATATTTCTTAGGTACACCAAACAGCATAACATGTGCATACATTGTTATAATAAATTATAGCTAGTGGTACAATTCTTACATGCATGCCAATAATAGGTATACACAACATTGATTGAATATGTCAGTTGAATTGTGTTAACACAAAATTCTTACTAGCAACTGAGATTATTAGTATCTCCAAATAACTGTAAAGAACGAAATAAATTAGATAGGTAATATTCCACGCCAATTTAAATTCCCGTACTAGCTGGTCATAATGTCAATTATCACTTCCATTAATAATAAAAAAAGAAAACGGACCGCGCTGAGAAAAAAAAAGAAAAAAAGACACATGTCTTTATTGCCCTATTCGTATTTTACATTCACGCTAATTTGTCGATACGTATTAATAAAACCGGGCCGAATAATTCGGTAGCTTTGCCTGGCTAATGAATATTAAAATCGGGAAACACTCGGTTATATGGCAGCCATCATTAGTGAGTGGTGCATGAAAAGACTTCATCGGTTGTCTATGGTTGCTTCAAGGGACTAATAAAAAAAACAAATGTCTCTTGAACAACTGATAGTTGAAAAAGTTATATCTTTTTGGTTCTAATTCAATAATAATTTTAAAGAAAGTTTCAGAACGCTCGATTAGCTAAATAGTATTTAAAGAATGTTTATTATTTTTATGAATAGGGAAGACGGGGTTTTATTGCAATAAATATGCGAATTCATAACTAAGTAACTTACACATATATTAAGTGTTTTTTTTTGTTTATATAACTTTTTGATTTTCATGAACTGCTCCATATACTGCTTTTGTGAACCTAACATGCCGTGGCAGTATGTAACTAAGTCCTTTTGTACTCGATCATGTTTTTCATTTATGTATAAGTGTGAGTCTTTTCTTAAAAAATAAAAATAATTCATCATGTCTTTAATAATATTTATGCAAATATCATAAAAGCACAAACAACGGTAGAATTTACTCGCATTCCTATTAAAAACTCCTTTTCTAAATCTTCTGTAATCTCTGCCACCCCTCCGGGAAACAGGTGACATAAGATAATACCCTACTTCCTTCTAATTTATAAATACGAAAAGTCTGTATGTTTGTTTTTTTATTTGTTTCTCTTTTGGATGAAATTTGGTATGCAGGGATTTCAAATAGTGGACTACCACATAGGCTTCTTTTTATCTCGATGTTCCCACCGGAACAGGAACCACGCGGGTAAAACCGCGAGCGGCCACTATTACTAATCATATTTAAAATCATTATGATTAGCTAACCCGCATATAAAAAATCTTCATAAAGTTTCACTCAAGAAAGTGCAATCCAATGACTCTTAAATTGGCAACTTTTTCTTTTTTGAGAAAAGCATTGTCAATATCTCATAAAGTTTTTCTAGATTTTTTTTATCATTTAAAGTACCTAGTACCTAGCATTGCATTTTTTTTTTATCAAGTCTAGTGGCAGCCCTGTGTGTCTTACCGGCATCTGCTTTATGGCGCGATTACGTCAATTAAAAACTATTAAATTAAAGCGCGGCTACCATTTGATGCGCAGTAAAGTCGGCATTTCTTAACCTCCATGTTTGTTTATTGTGATGTTTTTATATCCTGCTGTCAAAGATTAGAGCCATCAAATTCTTGGGACAACCTCTTTCGCAGCTAATTAAGAATTTATTTGATTACGTGTTTCTATTTAATACTTAATTAACGCTAAAGATTACTGTATTTACATTAATTAAACATACACTTTATACGTAGAATCCAAACTATAATAATATTATAAAATGCGAAAGTGTGTTTGTTTGTCCTGGCTTCACGCCTTAGCTAAGCAACCAATCAACTTGATTTTTGATAAATAGTTAGTTGAAAGGACCAAGAGTAACGTAGGCTACTTTGTATCCCGATATTTCCACAGGAACGGGAACCACGCAGGTGAAACCGCGGGCGAAAGCTAGTCATGAATAAAATAAGGCTGCATAAACTCTTGTTCTTTTGCCGACAAAAAATACTTAACTGTCTATGGTACACAAAGGAAAATGGCTTCCTGTCAGCTTTCGCGCGCAAAATTCCCGCCAATTAGCAAGTAAATCCCGCGAACAAAGGTAGCCATCTTTCGCTCATTGCCCGTTTATTTGAACGTAATACAAATACAAGCAAAGTGAAACTGAAATATTTTGAGTTTGCAAAGTTGTTTAAGTCGCCATTATGAAGTTTAATGCTTTGACGCCTTGAGTGTTGTGTGCAGAATATTTTATTGGTTGTCATTTTAGAAGAGATGCAATTAATTATCAGGACAGTGTGAATAGAAGCATTATTAAAAAAAAACTGGTAGTGGTTTTTTTAATAATGCAGATCTTAGATTTCTACGTAATCTGAATATTGATGAGTTTTAAAAATACAGTTAATTTAAAAATAAAGCCACAAATCAGTATTTTTTATGAAGTTATATATCTTATTTCTTTTTAAATATCCGTAAAAGACTACCCGTAATAAATAGCTGTCCACCGACTTCGCCGGCCATGAAATTATCTCACAATCAAAATAACCTTATTCACTCATAAAAAAACAATGAAGGCTTTCTACTGATGAAAGCATTTTCATAATCGGTTTCAGACATTACTTTCTACAAATAAAATCACAAACTATTTTACCACTTTATAATATTCGTCAAGACTAGCGTTTACAAACAAACTAACAAACTTTACCTCTTTAAAAATATTACTTTTCACCTCGTAACAGGCTCGTAAAAGGAGGTTTTGTCATTCAGTTTCTGCGCATTTTGCGGCCTAGCGCGGTAAAGTACTTTTTTTAATTTAATAACTAAAAATATGCCATAATGCGTTCCGAATCGCACTATTGACTTTATGTTACATTTTATTCTTATTTTAAATAGTTTTGAATTAATTATAATACTCCGTTTTGGCTTTATTATATTATTTTAGTTCACGATTTTAAATTTTTTGCATTTTTACATACTTATGATAAATTTTTAAATAGAATAATATTGGAAAAAAAACATCTCGGACTCGAACTCACGATCTTTGGAAATCCGGTCCAATACTCTAACCACTGAGCTACCGAGACTTGAGCGACCAAGTCTCGCCGGAACTTGCCGGAGTCTTGCCGGAACTTGACCGCGCGGGAACAACCATAAAATGTTCCTTGCTTTTGTGAGGTGAAAAATTGTGTGTTCAGCTCGGCAGAAAAGTTTTTAGCGTCTTGTAGCTTTGAAACCGCCTCTGTGGTCTAGTGGTAACAACCACCGGTATCAGACCCAGGGGTCCCGGGTTCGATTCCCAGCGGGGGTACAATTTGTATTCGGTTTGGTTGGTGGTAGGACTTGTTGTGAGTCCGCCTGGCTAGCTACCACCATCTTATCTAAGTCTGACGCCATAATAACAATGTTTTCAGCATTGTTGTGTTCCGGCAGTTAGAGATAAGATAGCCAGTTCCTCAGTGGTTGAGGATTCCGGGAGAGGCTCGCTTCCATCTTCAGCCTTATCAATACTTCAATCATCAGGCATGATGAAGGCTAAGAGTATCACCGTAGTTATAAAAAAAAAAAAAAAAAATCCTTTGATCCTTAGTGTAGACAAAAATGAGAGTACCAAAAACTAAAATCCCACCTCTTTTGCCCACAGGTATGGTTCCAGAACCGTAGAATGAAGGACAAACGGCAACGCATAGCAGTCGCCTGGCCCTACGCAGCAGTCTACAGTGACCCTGCCTTCGCCGCTTCCATACTCCAAGCTGCAGCGTCATCCGTAGGCCTCCCTTACGGGTACCCTTCCCCTGCCCTTATGCCTCCCTTCCACAACCCCCAGCTGCTACCCTCTGGGTACCCTTACCCCTACCCGACCTACCCAAGATACCCCTACATCCCTCCGACTCCACCTTCTCCAGTCAACCCTGAAGCGTCAACTCTGAGGCCTACATATCCCAATTTTAACATAAATGTTGATAAATAAATAAAAAATATTAGTTAATATGTATTTATACTGTAAATATACAACGTCTCTTTTATGATAATAATTTATTTGAAGCTACGCTTTTCTGTTCTATTTTTTGTAAATACTCAATAACAATTTTAATAAGTAAGAAATAAGTGCTCACTTTTTGTATTTTTTTTTCTTGTTTTATCAAAAAAGGTTCTATTGTAATTTTTTAATGTAAAAGTAAAATGAAATCATTCCAGTGAAATATTGTATCTACTTAATATTTTATATAGCTTTTTATGTGACAAGTATATTACATTATTGTAATTCTAATGTAAAAAATAGTTTTAATTTGTATAAAAAAAATATAGTTAGATGTTTATGTAAGACCAAAGTGTAATGTTTATTTCCTCGCTAGTGCAATATTTGTGTGTCTGATTTTGCCACTGTTGCCTGTTTTTTTAAAGGGCTTGATCCAAATTGCATAAGTCTACAGCCAGAACTGTAATTATTATTTAAAAAAAAAATACAAAAGTTCTTTTTCTATGATATCATTCAACAAGACGTATTGAGTTGAACTTGTAGTTTACACATTATATTTACTCAAGTAACGCTTACGTTTTTATTTTTCAAATAGGCCGCTAAAAATTTTGTTGTAAAAATAAATTGTAAAATAGTGCTAGGCAAAATATTCGCATGGAAGATTTAAGTGTTTAATTATAAAATATTTCGTAGATTTAATTTAGTTTTTACGTGAATTGTAAATAGTTACATAGGTATTAATTACTTTTAAAAAGACATACAATGAAGTTATATATAAATATACTCTGCTGTTTTATTTATTACTAGCGGCCGCTCGCGGTTTCACCCGCGTGGTTCACGTTCCCGAGGGAATATCGGGATAAAAAGTATCCTATGTTCATAACCAGGCTATCTACTATCTGTGTACCAAATTTCATCCAAATCGTTCAGTTTTTTCGGAGCCTATTCAATGCAAACAAACAAAACATTCAAATATTTCCTCTTTTTAATATTAGTACCTATCAGAGATTAGAGTTAGTCAAACATTTGTAAAAATGTTTCTTTCGAATGCGAGGATATTATTTCTCTCATTGAAGAAACGACGCTGGCCAACAGCGTGGAAAGGGGAATATGCTAGAAAATTTCGACGGGTCCTCATAAGTCTCGGTAGCATAATTGGTAGTACATTGGGCCGGATTTCTAAGGGTGCGGGTTTGAGTCCGGTCTGAGCGACCAGTGTTTTTATTTCTAGCATATTTCTTTATTTATATTTATAACTAGCAAGAGGTTAGAAGTCCATCCCTATTTATTTTTCTGACGTACCTTAGCTAGTGGCTGATGACGATTGACAAGCTATGCAACCCTGGTACTTTCAGCTAATAATATTTTAATTTTAGTAGAAAACGAAAAATATGTACTATAACTCCGCAAGAAAAACTTACATGCAAATAAATGCAAATGCAACACAGTGACACACCTTGCACCTTCACCGAGTACTCTTCACGTGTTTCGTCCACTAGTGGTGACTATAGTAGCAGATGCAACACAGTGGTGTTGCATCTGCCTTTATTTGCAGGCGTGCATCTTGCATGTAAGTTTTTCTTGCGGAATTATGCTAAGTACATATTTTTCGTAGATATGGATTTCCGCCAAGTAACGCCTGATTCTATCAAATATTTTAATTTTAATATTCGAACTGTCGAGTAGGACATTCCTTGTGCAGTGGGTCTACGGGGAAAAAACTTTATTGAATTGTGATGGGGCTCCTCGTCCGGCAGCACCATAGTCGCCGGAACGTCGGAACCGCCGCACTCGTTAATAAATGGGACGAAATAAAAGAATCGTTCCAGGAGACTTGTTTTATTTGTAATGAAAATAAGGAACTGTAACAATATGAAAAACAAAGATATAGCAAAAGTCCTAGATATAAATACTTAATCTAAATAATGAGTAAAAAAGTAGGTAGTTATGCTTACCCCGTGTATCGGGTTCCTGATGTATTTGAAAAATATATTAATTACACGAATTTTTATAAAAATGGTGAACTAGTAGCGTTTCGCTAGCTGGTTTCTGTAAGATTGCGTCAAAATGAGCCAAACAGGAATCGTGGAACGGAGAAAATTTGAATTTAGACAGAACAGTTAAAAATACAACATGATAACCATAGAGTGAGACTACGGAGTTTCTAGCCATTATAGAGGTTTCATCCATCCATAAGGCTAGAACGAAATGGCATCGTTACAGAATTAACCGTGGACCCACTGGCTGTAGCCCTAACGTCAATAGAGTAGCGCAGTAGAAGTGCGAAGAATAACATAATTACCCTTGAACACCCATCAGGGGGATAAACCAGTAGGACCTCGGGTAAAACACGTTTATAAGCATATCCTCTATGCAGTAGTAATATGGGAAATAAAAATCACCCGTGCTCACAGACCTTTAACGAGATAGTCGGTAAAAGTATATCTGGTCTACCTTGCGTGCCAAAAGTTTGATCCACGGTCAAACTTTTACGACCTAAGTCAGTCTGCTTGAGACCATTGCCATGAAAACACGCGTCACTCAGGAACGAAAATGGTTACCTAATTGTGCAGTGCTTTCTTGCAAGAGCTCGTCAATAACGTTTACACATCACTAAATCTCGCTCGTGACGTCATTGTAGGTACGAAAAATTTGACACGCTAGGTTCTCATACAATTTGAAGCGCTCTTTTCGTCTATCTCGATATAGGTCTGTGCCTGTGTTACTACTAAATAGTACTTCGTATACGCGTAGAAATAAAAAAAAATCCTTAGGGATCCCATAACCTGGCTATTATTTGTTAAAAACCTGTGGAAATGGTTATATCCGCTTCTGTAGTTCAGCAGTAGCATCCACCAGTATTAGGTACAGATGTCCCGACTTCGATTCCCAGGGTACTTATTGTATTCGGTTTGTTTGGTGGTAGGACTTGTGAGTCCACCTAGCTAGCTACCACCATATTATTGATGATCAAACGAACTTCTGGAAGTGAAGTTCGATCGATATTATATTAGTTGCGATTATGCCTAGTAGAATAGAATAGAAAATCTTTTATTGACCTAACACACACACACACATGACATATTGAATACAGAAATTAAAAATAAAGGAAAAAAAGGAAAAAAAAAACAAAAATTTAAACCGAACTAGAAATGACAACAAATATGTACTTAATTATATACTTAACCTAAATACAAATGAAATTTGTGGTGTGACAGGCCAATCAGGACCCTGCCTCAGCATTATGCCATTGCGGCGCAGTAATCGTCACACCGCAACGGCGCTGGTATTCTGGCGTGGCCTGTACGAGTACACTCTACCATACTAACAAAAGTATACGTTCATATGACAAGCTGTCACTGTCAGTTGTCAGAAAAAAAAGGATATTATTAACAACCAGGGACCGTACCGAGCAAGTGGCGTCGGCATCGAAGTCGGCTTCATTTGACAGATGGATGTGACATATTGCTCTTAGTCTTTGGTAAGTTTTCATTTGTGTCAAAAAAAAGCAGCAATATTACCGCGCAAGTGGCGTCACATTGCTGCTTCTTTTTGGACACAAATTAAAACCTACCAAAGACTACTTACAAAGGAGATCCTGGAGAGATGATGGTTGGCTGATTTTCGGCAAAGGCGGATTAAAAGTACATGTGGTTAGAATTATATACGAAGAATGAAGCAACGAAATATAATCTACGTCTGGCGCTATACAATATTTTCCAGCATTGTTGTGTTCCAGCAGTTTGTTGAAATAAGCCAGTTTCTCAGTGGTTGAGGACTGCGGGAAAGGCAAGTATTAAGGCTAAGAGTTTCCTCGTTGTTCATAAAAAACTGTAAGTATTATATAAAAAAAACCGGCCAAGTGCGAGTCGGACTCGTGCACCGAGGGTTCCGTACAAACCTGTAGGTATATATGTAAAACTTCACCCATCACGAAAAAAAATTTTTTATTATAATGATGTAACTAAAAATTTAAGGTTTTCACAATTTTTTCTTTATCTGTACTATGAGACGTTACTTCGTACCAAATTTCAAGATTCTAAGTTCACGGGAAGTAGGAACCCTGTAGGTTTTGATTCCCGTGCGAGTTGCCGTTGCTTTGGCTTAGAAGTTTGATTTTTTCACAGCTCCAAGGGACAGTAGACCTGAGTATTAGATATAAATTTCAGTTTGATACCTCCACGCGTTCCTGAGAAAAACGGTCTTGACAGACGGACGGACGGACGGACGGACAGCAAAGTGATCCTATAAGAGGTCCGTTTTTCTTTTGAGGTACGGAACCCTGAAAAAGAAATAAAAATTTAAAAACCGAAATCCAAAAAATACCAAACAATAAATCCCCTTAATTACAACAGAAACCGTCTTCAAAATATACTTTTTAGAGTCGGTGCCTGCTAGAACGAATATGTCATAAAAATGCCCTTAGGTTGTCATAATAGTTACAAATAACAATAATAATATACTAATAGATCGATAGTATATACAGCTGACAGCGAGGCCGCGCCCCTAAAGGTCTATGTCCACTGCGATTAAGCCGGTAAATAACTCAAAAGCCCCCGCTCGTGTGTTCCGGCCTTAATTAAATACTTTATTGGATCTGTGGTGAATGCTGATTTAGTATCTATTTCGCAGTTTAACAAAAAGTAAAAAAGAATCACTAAGAAACCAAACCACACCACCCCCCTGGCGCATACATAGGTAAGATTTTTACCACTGTGTATAGCATCATTTGCCATGTTTTAGTATTCCCTCTGTACATGCGTTCTTCATGCACGGACGAGCAGGTTGAAGGTGGAATCGACTTCATCCGGAATCCTCAACCAGTGAGGAAGGTGCTAACTTATCTCAACTGCCGGAACATAACAATGTCAAAAAGAAGTCCCCTAAGGCGACAGATTTGGAAGAGATTGGTGGAGAGAAGCAAAGCGGACAGAATACAATTTGGGAATCGAACTCGGTAACTTGTTATCTTACACCACTAGCCCATAGAGCATCTACTGTTAAAACGATAAGAAGAAGAAGACCATAGAGGCAGTAAAAACTGAATAATTATGGTGGTACTATATTTATTTGACAGCGCAACCAAACTGCTCAAATATATACTAATAGCTATACTAACCTAACTTAACCCCCCAAAATACCTAAATGCTCACCAAATTATAGTCAAATCGACACTTTGGTGAGCGAAATAGTATATCTGGGTACTACATTATTACTAAATATTAAACAAGAAAATATACTAGAAAGCAACTTCTCTCATGTCGCCCTGACGGGATGAGACAAGTTGCTTTTTTCTAGTATATTTTCTTGTTTAATATTTATCACATCATTGTAAAATGCAATATTAAAAAGTTACATAATTACTCTTTGGAGCTCGATCAATTATAATCCAATAAAGTCTAGTAACAAATAATACCTTTGCATAACTAAAGCAAATAATATAGCCGCCAAAACGAATGGCCTTTCCGTACATAAAACAAGATGGCTGACTAGTATGATGATATTGCCATGATAAAAATATCCGCTATTCGTTCCGCGATAGATAAGCGTGTAATAAATGGTAAGAGTCCGTTTAAGATTCACTGCCTAGCCTGTAGGGTGACCAAAGCGTAAAGTAATTATGAGAGTGACTGTGGAAAATGCTTTGTTTGTCTTCTTTTATTCTAACCATAGACAATTATTTTTCAGAGAAGTCCAAAGGTCGTTTGATCAGTCGACTTATGAAAAAATAAAAATAAAGAAACAGTTTTTCACATTTTCAGGAGAATCGTACTGTTAAGTGCTTATTAATAAACTCAAAGCTTATAATAACACAAAAAGAAATTCGCAAGTCAATCAACCTTTTAACGGCTGGATCAATGAATCAATTTTGATAAACTACGGTTATAAATAGCATTGTAAAATGCAAAATTAAAAAGTTATTAACTACGGTTACTTTTTGTCTTGTTAAACTAATCCAGAGGGCTGCCCCCTTATTGTCTAATTTCAAAATCTATCACAATCCTTTTCAAAGGTATTGTGATTACGATAGTGATTTATGGAATTGTGTAAGATATAGTCGCAATCCCTTTCAAATTTAAATTACACTTAATTTGACACTTCTCCATACATTTGAAAGATATTTTCGTGTGTCACTTTGCTTAGGACAGTTCAATTTCGTTCATTCAATACCTTTCAAAACGCATCCCGATCACGATCCCTATCAAATGTCAAATAGTGACGGCCTGAAGTATATAAATATCTTTCAAATGACGAATTGAAGGGTATTGCGATAGATTTTAAAATTAGACAATTAGCCGCCTGATTATCTAATGAAAACTCGTTCCAGTTTCATCGCTGTTGTGGCTGTCAAACAATATGAAAATGAGACAATAATGACAGCGACGAAACTGTTTGCTAGGTGATTTTTGTTTGATTATCAAGGTCAAAGTCAAAGTCAAAGTCAAAGTCACGGTCAAAGTCAAAGTCAAAGTCAAAGTCAAAGTCAAAGTCAATATCATTTATTCCGTCTAGGCTGTTACAAGCACTTATGAACGGCAAAGAAGCTACGCCATCGGTTCACAAACCCTACGGCAGGAGACCTTGTAACGAGAAGAACCGGCAAGAAACTCGTCAAGGGCTGTTGTTTTCTCCCTGTTTTATTTCATACAGAGTCGTCAAATTGAAGTGACCTTAACATATCAGTAAGGTCAATTTCCATCACAAAAAGATAATACTAATTATAATATTACATTTTATGGTTATTGTAACCACAGGTGATTGTAAACGTAAACAATTTTCAACTGGCAAAGAAAGACTTATCTATCATACATTACAACATTTCTCGCATTACAAGATTACTGTACTGCAAGTTGTGAGGAACATACAGGTCAGTATATATTTATCAGCGTGCGGGTAGGATGAAATAAAGATATTTGTTTGAAAAAATAAACCGGCTGCTGGTTTACTGTATTAGGTAAGTTTTAGTACAGTCGGGAAACGTCCCGGTCGACCAGTAGAGTTTTTTAGGGAGATTTATTTAAAAAAAGTAGATAATAGAAATATAGAAAACGTTATATCACAAATAATAGAACATTAACAGATATTCCGCCGCCTCTGTGGTCTAGTGGTACAACCACCGGTATCAGACCCAGAGGTCCCGGGTTCGATTCCCAGCGGGGGTACATATTGTATTCGGTTTGGTTGGTGGTAGGACTTGTTGTTAGTCCGCCTGGCTAGCTATCACCATCTTATCTAAGTCTGACGCCATAATAACAATATTTTCAGCATTGTTGTGTTCCGTCAGTTCGAGATAAGATAGCCAGTTCCTCAGTGATTGAGAATTCCGGGAGAGGCTCGCTTCCATCGTGGGCGCTGGGATCGAACACGGGACCTCTGGGTCTGATACCGGTGGTTGTACCACTAGACCACAGAGACGGTTAAGTAGTAAACTTACTATCCTACATTACTACTTACATAAAAAGTAGTAATGTAGGATGCAGCAGAGTTTTATTAAAGACTAAACTCTTTTTAAGTTTATAGAAAAATCTGTAAAAAAATTAAAAGTATAATCTACTTTCTAGAAAAATATTGGAAAAATCAACTTGGCCACAAGTGAATTCTCAGATGGGACTCAAACCCACGGCCTTTAAGAATCCGGCCTACTGCTCTAACCACTGAGCCACTGAGCCAATACTTTTATATTTTGAGTACGCTGCTGTAGGCCAGCGTCGTTACATCAATACGAGAAATATATATTTTATATTCGAAAGAAACATTTTTTTTTATTCTTGACGATCGAATAAAATGCAACTTTGCCACAGCCAATAATCTGAGAATTCACTTGTGGCCGAGTTGATTTTTTCCAACATTTTTCTATTTAAAATTTAGTATTAAAATAGCATTAAAAATGCAAAAAATACTACTTTCTCTCGTTTTTACTATCCACTTTCTTTATAATAAGGAGTATTCTACATGATTGTCGAAGTAATCTGCACAAACTAACAGTCATAACTCCATGTCGCACAGAAAACGTTACGGATGCTCTAGTGATAATACGACGCAGTTAAATGCTGGACAGTAGGGTAAACTGGTTACTGGGCATTTAGACAAACTAATATCGTTATTTAGCGAAACGATAATTCGATTCGTTATCTATACTAATATCATAAAGATTTGATTGTTTGTTTGTTTGTTTTGCATTGAAAAGGCTCCGAAACTATTGAACGGATTCGGATTAAATTTGGTACACAGATAGTAGTTATCCTGGTTATGAACAAAGGATACTTTTTATCGCGATATTCCCACGGGAACGTGAACAACGCGGGTGAAACCACGAGCGACCGCTAGTAATAAAAACTAGCGGTCACATTTATAATTATAATTATCATTTAGGATTATCTAACTCTGTTGCTAACAGATTTTGATTGAAAGTGAAGTTACATTGCTGTTTTAGTAAGATAGTTGTCACATTGATTTTTACTAAAGCCGCAATGTGACTGCACTTTCAATTAAACGTTGATAGAAACAAGTTACATCAACCGCTGCCACACGACTATCTTTCCTTTGTTATAGGCTTGTCTATATCCTACTAATATTATAAATGTAAAAGTATGCCACTTTGTTTGTTTGTTGCTCTATCACGCAAAAACTACTAAACAGATTTGGATGAAATTTGGTATGTAGGGATTCCAAGTAGAGGACTAATACATAGGTTACTTTTTATCCCGATATTTTTATTTAATTCAAATACTGACATCTAGCTCCTTTCTAACGAAGGAGTTTATTTATTTATTTAAGGACAACCAACATAACAAACGATATTCACATTTACAATCATGCACATTCTTAGAGTTAGATGCAGCAATGAGTTCGCAATGCAATGCATCACAGTATAGGTCGGTTAACTAAAGCTGGCACATTCAACACTGTATACATAGTGTCGGTAAATAAGGGCGCGACCTGTGGACCTACCTTGAGTTTTTCTTTCCGTTTACTGGACAGTAAACGTGGGACATTTTGATTTTGTACAGCGCCTCTAGTGGGCAGTAGCAGAACTACAGGTTCTCATAAAAAATGTCTCCCGTTTACTGTACAGTAAACGGAAAGAAAACTCATGGTAAGCCCACTGACGTTGCACTGCATGCTCATCAAGAATAGTATGTCTGTCTCTCCCGCGCGCGCTCAATGTTGCGAGTATGAAGGAGACTCTTACACCCATATTCTAAGTCGTTCCTCCAAAACTTACTCGTCCTCGACTTAACGAAACCTCATTGAAAACCTCTTCGAAATACTCCTCGAAATCGGTATTCTAAGGCATAACTCCGTAAGGACCTGGAGGAGCCAAAGAGTACGTAGCCACTCCGTGTTAGACCTAGCGCACACTATAATTTTTACCCACGACGAGGTTGAGTGGAGTGTAAAAAGTTTTGGAGGAACGACTTAGAATATGGGGGTTAGTTTTGCTTCTGCTACATAGAGTGAGCTTTTTTGTATTTGACCTTTCGTTTTTGAGATTGTATTAGTTTGAGTACTGATAACGCACCAGGTTTAAATAGACAAAGCAACAATTCAAAAACGAAAACGAAGTTCGAAAATAATCAAATGCATGGAATTGGCGTAGTAAGTAGCCTATGTGATAGTCCAGTCCACTACTTGAAGTACCCATATACCAAATTTCAACTAAATCCGTTCAGTAGTTTTTACACGAAAGAGAAACAGTCAAACAAACTGACATACTTTCACATTTATAATATAAAATAGGATATAAGATTTCTCTGAGCAAACTAATTGCATCCTAATGCTATCAGCACCAGAACCAGAAGTAGGTAAAGGTAGAAGGAAGGTGAAGATGAAGATCAAGATAGAAAGATAGACCGGATTCGGATGCAATGGAGCTCACAGATAGTTTATACCCTGATTTTACTGCGGTAGTTTTTTAGGTAGCGATGAAGTCAAGGGTAGAAGCTGTTATTTACACAAATTAGGTAACTATCGCCGTTCTTTTAATTCTTCATTTACTAGCAGAACACCGGTGTCCAGAAAACGCAATGGAATATGTATTGTGTCTCATAATTCATCATCTGGCTCACACTTCAGGCCCCTGAAAGGTTGATGTGGACAGATTACTTCCTATCCTTACAATGTTTTTGATCAAAACATCTAGGTATTTATATCCTACTGTTGTTACTGTTAACTATGACATTAGACAAAGAGAAAATGTAATAAATGATAAGAGTATAAGAAATGAATTGGCTCATGTGACCATCCTGTGCGGATATTATTAAGGACCTGTGATGTTTTAACTGCCAAGAAGATCTATGATTTTAATTTTTATTACGAGTAGGCGCTAAAATAAATAACTCTTCTTGTAATAAATATTCATACATGTTGGTAAGTTTAATTTTTTAAAGAACGTAAAACAAGAGGAAAAGCATTTAGATCCTTTTTTGTTAAAAATAAAACACAGGATTGAGGGTTCGCTTATTTTCGATATTTATTGATTCATTCTTTCACAGGTAAATCTTGAAAACGTTAGAATAATTATATTTTTGCAATACACAGCGCATCTTGAATACATAAAACGAAAAAAATACGATCATAGACGAAAAAGAGGAAAATAAACATCCCTTAACATCATATTAAACCTTCGCCAAATAAAATAAAAGAGCCAACCAATTATAGCAACTGAACGAACAGTTAATGAAAAATAAACTTCATGAATAACCAGCGAAGTACTATTATTTAGCACAGATGGTGATACGGGTGAAAAATTGCCTCCACCCTCCCGAACATGGGGGTACGACAATTGGCCCGTGGATGAGGCAATACTGTATAGAGAGCCAGGGGAAAATCAAGGCATATATCGAATCTAAATATTCTGTCCTTTTGTTCATGAGGCCAGTTTCACCAGTTCCGTTTGAGTTCAAGGAATTTAATTGAGTATTCTCAAACTCTATTATATAGGACTACGATAATTGCCCTGTGGAAGTTGGAAGAAGGAAGAAGTTGAAGAGGCAATACGATATCGAGAGCAGGGGGAAATCAAGGCTTAGTACAGAAGTCTGAAATTCTATGGTAAGTAATCTGATTATAAAGTTTCAACAATATGGTTCGAATTCAAAAATTTGTTGTCGCATATTTTGAAGATATTTTTAATTAAAAAAATATGTTCTTGTTTTGTATTAAGCCAGAAGATAAGTTCTATTGACTATGAAACAGACATTGAGAAAGAACGGATAAACATAACTCTTACTTAATATGTACATAAAGTTGGAATCCTTCGAAAATACTACTATCCAAGTCTAATATCCAAGACCAACAGTCAATATTCATACTGACAAATATTTGTCTTGTAGGGAATCGAACATGCGACCTCTGAGCAGAAGGTACTTAAATCTCTACCTCTACATACACAGTACAACCAAAGTCTGAGGTCCACTGAAGCTTTCAGAGTTACAGACTATACAGAGTGGTTTAAAACGGGGCAGTAAGGGCAGGTACCTTAGCCGTTGTTGCTACATGAAAACGTTCTTAGGAAACCATCCTTAATTTTTTGAGAAATATTGAAATATGGGGTGGACTATACCGTCTGGGGCATAGAACCGGGGATAATATTAAAAACGGAGGCTCTATAGGTCAGTAGTGATTGAATCATTAGGGTCCCAACTAATGAAAACCAAATCTTTACTTTTTTATTTTTTCTAACAAACTTAATCGTGAATTCAATATAATGCAAACAACAGTACCGCTCACCTATTTCGGAGCTACTCGGAACGTCTTTCTGACAATTTATGTGTCGGCTAATAGAAATATAATACTGTCTTACTTACTATCGTAATTCATCGTGGGTATTGTTTTCTTTCTGGGGTGTTTTTTGCACTCAAAGCCATTTTCACATTTATTTACAAATTGCATAAATGAATCCCATTCGATTAATTAAATTAAAATTAATTTATACTGAAACCAAAGAAATTCCCTTGACAATATTCTGACTTTACTAATCAAAATTATTCTTTTGAATTTACACTCTTTTTACACTATGATCTTCTTTATAAAAAGATCATAATGTAAAAAGCGTAGAATCCATGGAATTAACAGGTACTACGTACTAGTACTTAATTATTCCATGGCTGAATCTACTTTGTACAAAGAGTATACTTGGTATTGATTGCAGCGTTGCCAGAATGTTACAAAAGTATCATTTTACGTTACTTTTGACCCTCTCATGTTACCTCCATGTTACACGACTCAATATGTTACTTTTGTGTTACTTTTAAGATTTACAAGCAAACAAAAAATATCGTGAACCGAACGCATCCAAGAATTAATTTTTTGATGTGTGTGTCTACAGCTTCCTCATATGGCATAGAGAAATTCTAAGCATACCATATTTTTATATTTTTGTGCTGAGCAATCAAAAGTTGTGAATGATATTTTAGGTGCAACCATAACTTCGTTACTAGGAGTTTTTTTCTGTGTGTTAGCTGGAGAAACATGTCCCCAGCTGACACATGCCGTTTTAAGGCAAACCAGTGAGATTAGGGCTTTAGACTATAATCAGAAATTTAGTGCACAATAGGTGCAATGAGAACAAAAAAACCTAACCGTCACACTCAAATACTGTGGAAACTACGGTTTGATTGACATGACATCTCATGCATGATGGATAAAATTATAAACAGATAACTGTCATTGCGATATTTAATAATAAACTAATTTGAATTAATTTGAAACAGAGATTTAAGCTGTGGGAAGTAGCAGGGGCTGTTGCTATTCAAGGAGTTAAAAGTAAATTTTCTAATGGATAGTGATATCATGATGTTTTTTGTTGTCCCCTGTACCACGATTAGTTCGCAACGTTAGCGATAATATCGTTTTCCTATACTACGCTGATTATGAATCGTAACTTTAAATTCTTATTGTGAGTAATGCATCGGTTTTGATTAACTGAAATCTTTTCAGAATAAATACTAATACTCTAGAGAGTCTCTATTTTCAATATTTTCCCCGTTTATAGGCCCCACGCGGTATAGGTCAAAATAATAATAATTATGAGTGAAGCTAATCTATAAGCGTGGTTATAAAAAAAGATGGCGGGTTGTGCCGCCAATTTGCGGTCCTCTTTTCTCTATAGTTTCAGACGTCCCACAGAGTGTTGTGAATCGACTATCCAGTAGCAACTGATTCGTCTCAGTAGCTATTATTTGAGGTATAGAATTCTATTTGTTAAAAGCTCTCTTTCGTTGAGCGCAAAGTCATCGATTTGTGCGTTTTTTTGGTTAGAAGAGGTTTGTGTATCTCAATTATTTGGTGCTGGACTCGCAAATATGTATTTTTTTTAAGTAAAAACTTCTTTAGCGGCGTTGTGCACATCAGAGTTTTAAATTTTTGGAATGGGTAAAAAATGTTAAAGTCGCGTCATGACACGTGACCTGATCGAAAATTCGTAAGACGGAGAGTAGACCGCCGGCGCAGCGTGGTAGAGGATGTAATATCCCCCCTCTCTTTCTACCGCGCGGCGAAAATGTATGCCTGCGCCTGCTGTTTCTTTTAAGCGGTTTTCACTTCTGCCGGCACTCGCGGAGTGCAACCCGTTGTTTTTTTTTATTTCTTTAAACTATATTAACTAATTAATCTGTACTCCGGACCGCTTCGGCATGATCAATCTAAAGACACGATTAGTTCAAATTAATACTAACTTACTAAGTACAGTCACGAACCGGGATTGTTAACCCACTTGCTTATCATCATAACTTGGTAAAACTACACGAATGCCACCGTTTTTCATTATTCAAATGTGACTAAAGCAAAGTAATGATCATAACAAAACGGCCAAAATACGAACAGAGACAATTGGCTCAACAATCCTAGTGTTGTGACCGCACTTCAAATCCTAGTGATAGGTAACTTAAAAACACATGTGCTTATCCGTTGCATTGCATATTTATAAAAATATCTGAAACTATAAAAGTAAAAAGAATAGTTTAAAAACCACATCTGTAGTTTACTACTCAATGCAAAAAGAAGAAAGCGTATAATTGCCCTAATATTGCAGTCCTACCTCGCGGTAGTAAGAGTACTACGTTCAGCTTCCATACAAAATACCAAAAAGGTCCTAACATGAACCTACGAGGTTATCAAACCTCCTTACTTAAAGCATTTTGTTATACAAACTTTTCGCACATACGCCTTTTCAAACATCCGAACCATAAAGAACACGGAGCTAGCAATTTGTTTTGGCCAATCACAGGCTGCGTAGTTTTTTTGAAACAGCCAATGGTGAAGCGGAGATTACAGCCTGTTTGGCTGCGCCGTTCCGCTCGTGAAGTTCGTGACCGTTTCCACGTTGGGAGCTTCGGGGAAGTGTTCAGGGAGTTTCCGCTCACATTCTGTTGTATAATCAGCCATCATGGAATCCGAGGGCGATTCATGAACGAAATTGAACGGCGAAAAAGCTTACCTCGCTAGGTTTTCCGCTGTGCGTGTGAAAGGGGCAGAGCTATGGGGGACTTTGGGGTAGAGAAGGATAGATATAGGTGGTACTTACGACATTTTGCGTTTGTGATTTGGCAAAGTAATTTTCTCGCTTTTATTCGTTCGCAGACTGGGCTTACAATGTAACTGTTTGCGGACATTGTTTTTAAACGGTAACAATTTTCCGACATTTATGTTTCTCTTAATTTTACTGTTTGTGTGTGTGATGAATAAAGGAGGATCATTTTGTGGACTTAAATAGTAACTCATTCATACTTCTGCTGAAAATTTATATAGTTAGTTACTTATCCATTTGCAGAATCAGAAGAAAAGTTAAAAAGAGAAAATATCACGTCTATGAAAAATAACTGTAAAGACTGTATTTTTGTGAAATATACAGTAAAGTCTCAGACCAAGATAAATAGACATTATAATTTTTTAATTTTAAATCTCCGAAGTTCCGCGGTTTCTTAATTTGGTTTTTTTACTGATAATAATACTTTTAAGTAGCTTTATATTAAAGCTATTTACAAATTCAACTTCACCAGAACAAAGTCAGAAAAAAATAAAGTTGCTAAACACTTAACATCGATTTGCTCGGCCATCTTAACACTTAGAGATTTTAAAATGGGTTCCTAAAATGCTTCTTAATCGGCTTCACAACATAATAACACACCACCATCTTTCCACTAAAAAATAAAGATTTTTTTTTTTTGTATTTTTGTCTTTTACCGGAACTGTAACTTTAAATTAAGATAGTTCAAAAACTATGCAAGTAAACTTAATGGTAGTTTTAGTCAGGCGTTTGTATCCAGTTAATCTATAAAACGAACGGATAAAACAACATGTCCGAGATTTTTGGGCAAAAAAAACACTGTGGCACGTAATGTCAAAAAATCTATAGGAAATTGTAGTTCCGTTTGCGTCCGGTAGAAATGCTGCTCAATATCTCATACATATTTTTACTTTACTTCCTCGATACTTACTCGAAAGTTATTCGTGCTAGGTCAAAACAGCAAATCTTGCTGTTTCCATAAAAAAAATAGCAAAACATATGGATTTCCAAAGGTCGTGGGTTCGAGTCCCATCTGAGAATTCACTTGTGGCCGAGTTGTTTTTTCCAATATTTTTCTATTTAAATTTTTTCATAAAAACATATATTCTCCGCAAACGGTTACGTAGCAAGCCCCTGTTTACACTTTAATAGGATATCATAAAACAATCCTGCCCGCTGCCATCATGGCCGTTCATTCGAGCGCGGGAAATCCGCCATTATAAACTGAGGGCGCGGGAAGCTTTGGGGGTGACTCATCCCAGCAGAGTAAATCGAGTAACTCGACCCATAGATTAAATTATTATTCATATCATATTATTATAATTTGAGTGGCTCAATCCATGTGACCTACAGAAACCCTGCAAACCTAGAAAGATGCAGGAAACTTGCTAGGAAAAAAAGAAGGAAGCAGGCCGCATTGCCACAGACCAGGAGCTCTAATACTTAAATCGCTCGTATAATATTGTGTTGACGCATGCGGCTTAAGTCACGCTCGTCTTCCCAGTCACTCGCTTCGTTTACTCGACTGCACCCAGGAGCTCTGTTTTTGATTCACTCGTCTCGAGGTTTCTACTAATTTTCGTGCGACGTTTATTTTCAAAACAAATAAAGCATAGGAATTTGTATCTATGAACATATATTTTCTTGTTTAATAATTATCACATAAAAATAGCATTGTAAAGTGCAAAATTAAAAAGTTATAATGTCTATTTATCTTGGTGTGAGAGTTCACTGTATGTTTCACAAAAATACAGTCTTTACAGTTGTTTATCATAGACTTGATATTTTCTCTTTTTAACTTTTCTTTTGATTCTGCAAATGTTTGGTCCGTGTCTGTTTTATTTATCTCACTGTCATGATGGCCTTTCATTCGATCACGGGAAATCCGCCATTATAAACTGAATGAGCGGAAAAATTTGGGGTGAGTCATCCCAGCAGTGTAACTCGACCCATCGATTAGCTTTTGAGTTGCCAGATTGCGCATTACAGCGCGGGAAATACGCCATTAGAGACGGAATACGTGGAAAACTCCAGCTAGTAAAGTCAACAAGGAACCCTATAGTTTCACCTCGTGAGTCTGGTCCGTCCGCGGCTTAGCTCAGAGGCCCTTACTTCTAGAAATATGTGTTTTATTATAAACGTGTACATTAGTCAAGCGAAAAAAGAGCTAGACTGAAATCTAGAAAAAAAAAATTACTAATTTAACGTCCCCACGTTAAATAAGTAAACTTTTTTTTTTCGGAATGATTAAAATTTCTTATTAATCTTATAGTGTGGGGCGTCATTGAAAATATTCTTTTTTACTACGATAGTCAACACTTTTGAGTCTTATGACTTAAGTTAAGAGAATAGAATCATAAATCTGCCCCCACAAAAGTCAAAGTAATTTTTAATATCTCAATAAAAGTTCTACAACGACCTTTATCGAAATTGTTACAATTTCTCCATAACCATCATTTCTTTCACCATTTTGCTGACATCATAAACCTTGCAGCCAATGCATAATGACTTGTGGACAATGCCATAGCAAAAAAAAACAAAAGAGGCGGGAAACATTTTGACGTTTTATTTTTTTCACCAATGTTTCTGGCCTGGCTACTTTTATGGTTGCGTTCGGACGTTCCGTAATTGTTCAAAAGAGGTTTTTATTTTAAAACTAATAATGGACGGTTCCCCGCTGTGGGCATGCTGTTTATTGGCCTACCAGTAGCAAATGATTAGTTTCGGTCGCCATTTCAAAGTATAAATAATCTTGTATCGGGTTCAAAAGACTGTTTATGGGAAGGTAACGATGACAAACCTCTTTAGTCACGCTGCTAGTTCGAAATCGTAAATACTTTGACAGGGATTTCTTAATTGATTTTCTGGCGCGAACTTTTCGTTGGATGAATAGAATTAAGGGGTATCTATTAACAACTACTCAATTTGTTAAGAATTAATTGCTATCTAGTAAAGACGAACAATAGAAATCAAATTCCTTTTACGTAAACTATTAAAACATAGACAAATGCTTAGCACTTCCTCGATGCTTAGAAAAAGAAGTTAAAAACTCTTTCTCCACGTAAAAACTTTTTAACCATAGACAAATGATTAGCACCTCCTCAATGTCTTTTTTAAAAAACAAAAGCGTTATAAAAGCACACACCTTAATATCCGCGAGGGCGAAATAAAAGGCCCGCGTGAATAAACTATATATCAAACGCGCTCCCATAGGGACCGCCGCCATATTTTCACAGGAAAAAATGGCGGAGATAGCGGAATGATCGCGCTGGAGTATCCGTGATCCGGGTGTCGCGAGTAGAGTAACCATGAAAATATGGGTCAAAATCAAATAACATTTACAGCTCGAACTCTTGCATTCCTCACACAGCACAGAAAATCACGCACCAGAGAGGGCTCAAACCAAGTCTCCACTTCTCCAGCATTAAT
Source organism: Chrysoteuchia culmella (assembly GCA_910589605.1). Taxonomy (NCBI): domain Eukaryota; kingdom Metazoa; phylum Arthropoda; class Insecta; order Lepidoptera; family Crambidae; genus Chrysoteuchia; species Chrysoteuchia culmella. The sequence goes on from OU342669.1 coordinate 4,562,222, forward strand.
TGATTAAACATTTTTATCATTATTTTAATCAAATGGTTACTCGAATTCCAAAAGTTATTTTGGTTGAGGTGTAGCAAAGGAGGGAAGGAGGGACATTAAACGCGTTTACATAAAAAAAACAATATCGTAGTCGGTCGGTACAGAGCTACATAGCTACCACGCCACATACAGACACACAAATGCACTTGCACTCTTTTTAACACTTTAAAATTTTACGCAGAGAATAAATCGCTAATAGGTAGAAAAGTGTGATGTTGCAATAGACAACTGAATTTATCTATGACTACGACGCTGTTTGCCGTAATACAGGCTTATGCCTAGCTCGGTAGCAGATACTTATTTGATCTTGTTAGTCCTAGTTTTACATATAAACATAAAATTAAAAGTCTTACACTCTAAACTGCGATGTATGTAATAAACTAGATGATGTACATCATCTTTTGACGGAATGTGCCAAAAATCAACGAGAACGACAGTTGTTTGTGAATGGTATTGGCTAGCCGCGCTAGCCGTTAACAGTAATATAGAATTTAGTTTATAAGTAAAATATATGTATTTATGTAGTAGAAATTAAGATTAGGTTAGGGTATGATGGGACTGACATGACATGACGTTTAAGTCCCTAGGGACTTAGAATAAAAAATTACAAATATGTAAATAACTTGGAAGCATACGCACATATAAAGTAGTCTTAAGAACTTAGTTTCTTCGCGCACTCATCATTGAAATAAAAAAAAAAACTATATCTTTGTCATGTCACGGGTTGACTGTCAACCCGTGACCACGGCAGCTATCGTCGGGAAACCAAAAAACGCTAAAAAACACCAATTATAATATTCAAACGGTGAAAATATCGGTAGTGCACTTAAATCCGTAAAAGTCGTTTTATTTCGACTTGGAAGCAATTAAGATTTATTTTTTATTATGACATTAACAACTCAAAATAAGAACTGTCCTCCTTTCTCCCGCAATCATAACCATCCTACCCGACCCACCGACCGGGTGTTTACGACTTTCCCCGGATTAAAAAGTAACCAGCCCGGGTATTATGGCAGGGGACCCGGGTTTACGGCGCCCGTTCGTCCGTGATGCGGCCTGAAGCACTGCTGAATATTTCAGATGGCTTGCGTGGCGTGACGTGTGGAGATCGCCTTTTGTTTTGTCCGTGGTCCTTCTGATTTGGCGGGAAATCGATGTAAATGTCAATTAGGTAGAGTTTTTTTAGGTCTGTCTGTCTGATTGTGCGTTTTGGCTGGAAGTCAGTACGCCTAGCACGAATAACTTTCGAGTAAGTATCGAGGAAGTAGTAAAAAATGTATGAGATTGACCAGCGTTCCTTCCTGACGTAAACGGAACTACATTTTCCTATACTTTTTTTGACATTACGTGCTTGATACTTACTCGATACCATTTCGATACATTTTTATGTACAGAGTGAAGTAGTTGTAATTTTTTTTAAAACTAGTTTTCAGGTCCCCACTTAACTGGCAACTCTATTCGTTTGAACTATAACGTTAACTTAAAAGTGAAATAAGCAATAAATGTGTAAGGCACAGCACACATTTTCAGGTTCACATTAACCCAGGGTTAGTGCATAAAAAAGTAGCACTAACTCTAGGTTAAATATGTTAACTTAGCTTGGCGCGCAAGTGGGCCACAATCCTAACTAAATATAAATGCGAAAGTGTGTTTGTTTGTCCTTCCTAAAAGTCCTAATTAAGCAACCAATCGATTTGATTTTTAGCATAGAGTAAGTTGAAAGGATGGAGAGTGACATAGGCTACATTTCATCCCGATATTCCCACGGGAACGGGAACTACAAGGGTGAAACCGCTTGCGATCGTCGTCGTCGTCGTCGTAGTCGTCGTCTCAGCCACATGACACCCACTGCTGGGTATAGGCCTCCCCCAAGGATCTCCACGACGATCGGTCCTGTGCTGCCCGCATCCAGCGGCTTCCCGCGACCTTCACATCGTAGCTAGGAATAGCAAGGCTGCCGGGAACTGGGGGCCGATGTTTTTCGTGCCTGTCCATTTTATTTGGGGGGGTTTGCCATAATCGCTTGGGTTGCGATCGCTAGGCATTAAATAAAATCAAGCTTAATAAATCACACTAATCGAAAAATATATATATATTTTTTTTTTGACGACCTGTTTGGCGCAGGGGTACTAAACCCGCCTTCTGTACCAGAGGTCCCGGGTTCGATCCCTGGACAAGACAAATATTTGTGTGCGTGAACATGTCTATTTGTCTTGGTCTGGGTGTTTAATATGTATATTAAGTATATATTTACACAAAAAAGTAGATAAGTATGTTTATCCGTTAACTAGTTTCCATAACACAAGTTCTTCAGGAAACTTAACGTGATAATTGGTGTGGTTGTATGAAAATATTTATTTATTTATTTATTTATATCCACATGATCCACATGACACCCACGTTATAGGCCACCACCAAGGATCTCCACGACGATCGGTCCTCCGCTGCCCGCATCCAGCGGCTTCCCGCAACCTCGCACCAGATCGTCGGTCCACCTTGTCGGGAACCACCACGGAGCGTCGTCCTGTGCTTGGTCGCCATTCCAGAACCTTTCCGCCCCAACGGCCATCGGTTCTTCTAGCTATGTGTCCCGCCCACTGCCACTTCAGCTGAGCAATCCTTCGAGCGATGTCGGTTACTTTCGTTCTCGTACGGATCTCCTCATTTCTGATTCGATCACGTAGGGAGACCCCGCGCATAGCTCTCTCCATTGCACGCTGTGTGACCTTGAGTCCTTGTTGAGCCTTCTTATCAGACCCCAAATTATCTTTATGATATTTTATACATACATACATGTCAAACGGTTCGTTTTAGTGTGAGAAAGGTTAGAGATAAGACCTTATATATTTATTTTAAGTGTGAGTGTTTTATTGAGAAGCAAGTGTTTCGTACAAATTCGGTTGGGGACTGTTTCTTTTAGAGTTCCGTAATCAACGAGGAACCTAATGCTTACGTAGTTTTGTATAGTATTTGAATCAATGTGCTAAGTACGGTACGAGTCCCCTCCACTCATAGTCAATAGTGACCGCGTTAGATTTTTGTATAGCATTTTGGTGTAGTCCGTGGCGTCATCCGCTAGATGTCGGGCCGCGGATTTCATACAAAGATCGACCGTGAGCAGAATCAAACCTAAAACACCCCTCTTTTTGTGTCAGGGGTTAAAAAACTCGAACTAAGCAATTAGGTGTTTCAACACAAGCAGTGCAATGATTTTTCATTAATTATTATTGATAGCTAATGTAGTATGTAGAGCTCTAAAGTGTTTGATTTGGCAAAAAGAAATCGTCTTTGTAAGTATCTAGTTACTACAAAAACTTAATTTATTTGTATTTATAATGCAATTTTAATATTACCAAAAAAACTTTGTGAAGAGTAATTTTTTTTTCCTTTTTGCAGACACATTTACTGCTAATCTTATTGTTTTAAACTAAAAGCCAGAAACTGACACTAAAACAAATCGTGTGTTATTTGCTGTCCAATTTAGTTAAATTTTACATTTTTAATTAAATGAGATAAAACAAAAAAAAGACATGCTACTCGTAGATTAGATAGATTATACTTACAAACTAATTACAAAAATTATTAATTTAATAGAAGTACTAGTTTGCTCTTTATTAATATTTAATATGTATTCTAACCCTACGCTAACGTGTTAACCCTTACAAAGAGTAACTGCAATCCAACCCCCAAGACGCTCATGAAAATAAAATCATGTCCCGACCCGCGTGAATGAAACTCAAAATGGGAATCAAAAGACAATACTTTTTTCTTTTTTATTGCGACAAATTGCGATGGCCTCGGCTGGTAGCCGGCGGTAAATTTTATATGGATAGTGGAGGGTTCGGTTGGAACGAAAAAAGTTACACTATGTTATTTTGAAGTTTTTTTTGCATTTTATCGCCCATTGCAAATGTCACCAAATATATATTCTATTTTTTTTTGGTGGTCATAATTTCAAACTTGACCTCACTTAACCTTACCTCAAGATGTCGTCTAGTTTTTTTCAAGTTATGTGATTTTTGTGTTTTATTACATTAAAAATATATATCTAGGTGTCTACTTAGAGTAGCTGATCAGTTTTTTGAGGTTTTCCTGCCATAATTATACTTTAACAGCTGTTCAAGATCTGTGGTTTTCTGCCTAAAAAATCGTCACTAGAAACCACAAATAAAACCATAAACACCACTCATCATAAAACAAGTAATAACTTTATTGCTTCCTCCGACCAAACTCAATTATGAAACATTACGAGACTCATCAAAGCCGACCGCCATTTCCATTAAAAATAGCCTAAAACTATTGTCAAAAATCTTCGAAATATGTCGTTTAAACAAAAAAATAAGAAATGTTACCGCGGTAGTATAACAATTACGTTATGGTCGCAATTAAAAAATTATGCACTACCGTAAAGTGGACAGGATGAAAACGGCTGTAAAACAATAAAACTTTGGTCTCCCTTTGTGTCCGCCATTAGAAGAAAGGCGGGAAAGGGCAATAGAGCACAATGAAACTTTTTTCTAACGGCCTTGGGTGTCGGCGAAATAAGACAACTTTGTCGGGTTTCACAATAGTAAGAGATGACAAAATATTTTGGGGACGCATTGTTGGACGTCCTTGAGAAACAGCCGTTTAGTATCTACGAATAAAAAAAATGTCTCACTTATCTTCAGGGATTATTAGAAATTATTAAGAAAGATTAAAAGTTGACTTGCATAAAACTAATAGAAAACTTTAAGGGTTGTAGGTTGGCTGTAAGTCCGCCTGGTTAGCTAACACCATCCTAGTTCCTACTAATATAAATGCGAAAGTATGTCAGTTCGATTATTTGGTTCTTACTCTTTCATGCAAAAACTACTAAACCGATTTGGATCAAATTTGGCACACAGAAAATAGCCTGGATACTTTTTAACACGATATTTCTACAGGAACGGGATGGCCGCTAGTATTATCTAAGTCTACCGCTATAGCCAAAATGTTTTCAGCTTTGTTGTGATCCGACAACTAAGAGATAAGATAGCCACTACAGCCAGTGGCGCAGCTATTGAAGGATCCGGGAGAAGCGCCAGTTCCCCTTCAGCCTTATCAAATGTCATGTCTTCTTTGGACATAAATAAAACTCCAAATTGTGTAAAAATGTTTGAATGAAAAAACGCAATAAGTAGAATGTGGTTAGGTCAATAGTCATTTGTTGAGTTTTCAAACACTTTTATTTGAGGATAGGTACTTTTCATTGACTATTTCACTTTTTGTGTTTTTGCACAATTTGAGAAAATATTTTTTAAGGTAAGCAGCTGTAAGTAAGCAGTGTTTTTTAATCCGAAATTTTGATGCATTGTTGTAAGCGACAACAACAGCCATTGCTTTGTGTACAAAGGTTTAAAAAATTTAGAATAATATAGGTATTTTGAATAAATCTAAAATTTGAAATGGAATAATCTAGTTTTGACGCGGCTGAATTGGATTAATCAATTTTATTTCCATTCAAGCCCGTTTAAATTTCGTTATGTGAATAATCATGTTTTGAACATAAAGTTCTGACTGAAAAATATGAAGATAAATTTTGTTGCAATTTAGACTAAAATAGTTAACTAACTTCTGGAATAATCATAATTAGTTCCAAATATATATATATTCGAAATGTTAATTTTGAAGTAGAATTATTTACTTTTAATGAAATCATGCCTTTTTTTCTCGTGTAACTATTAAGTTGTGGCACAATTTTATTTTCGCTGAGTTTTAATTACAATGTTGGCAAACAAAAAAAAAAAGTAAACCAGTTTTATCGAAAGTGTAATACTCAAGTTTTGAAAAGAACCTCATTTCTTCTTTTCTTTTTTTAATTTGTCAGTGGTATGTAACATACATGGAACACACAGGCTCAAAAATCACACATAATATCAAGTATGATTTGGTATGATAAATGCTTTAAGCGTTTTCCCTTTGCAAACAAAAAAAATATATAACTTTTTAATTTTGCATTTAACATGTGTTTGCATTTAACCTGTATGCTATTTTATATGTGATAAATATTAAACAAGAAAATATACTAGAAACAAGCAATTGGCCTCATGTCCCTTCAGAGCGACATAAGAGAAGCTGCTTTTTTCTAGTATATTTTCTTGTTTTATTTATCACATAAAAAAATATATTTGGTCTAGATAATTGGTGTGTGATTTTAAGAACTGTTGGACACGTTACATAGTTACATTCAAATCTATTTCAGCAATTAGCCCAAAAAACCCATTGAAATCCATTCGACACCCATTAACAAACTTTGTAAATGCTTCCGATCTTCTTTTTTTGAAATCTGAACAAGGATATCGCATTAGACTTCCCCCTTCGTGTTTGCGTTTAAAAAACGAACGCTAATTGTGGCTTTATTGGCCGATACTTTTAACTGTGACATTATTAGATGCGTTTATGGGGCTGGCTTTGATGTTAAGTGCTTGTATTAGGAAGTTTGATGTGAAATAATGTGTGGTGTGTTGATGTGTCTATTAATAAGACTAAGTAGAGGAGTGAAATGAAAAAGAGGAGAAATAGTATTTGAATGAATTTTCGGAATTTTTACTCATTCAATTAGTAATTAAGTAAAAAAATTCAGATTCTATCGACTTGTCCATAATTTCTACTAAACCTTTACGACACTGTCCAAATGTGCGCACGCGAATATCGGCTAAAGGTGATCGACCGGAAATTTCTGCGACTGTAGGCCTAGCACGAAAAAGTTTCGAGTAAGTATCGAGGAAGTAAAGTGGTAGCTATCCAGACGGACTTACAACAAGTCCTACCACCAACCAAACCGAATACATTATGTATGTAAGTACTCCCACTGGGAATCGAACTCGGGACCTCTGGGTCCGATATCGGTGGTTGTTACCACTACACTAGGCCACAGAGGAGGTTTAAACCATTCTAACCGTTGAGCTAGCGAAACTTCGAGAAGTCTTGGGCTGGACTGCCAAAGATTCCGGGTTTGTTTGTGTTTGTGTTTGAGCATATTGAGACAAGTTAATTTTTTCTGCTATATTTTCAAAATATTATCGGTCAAATAGTAAATGCAAAAAAGTTTCTTGAACCCGTTCTTCTTGCCAGTTAAAAAATGTCCCGAATGGGTGTTAGAATACACCCACACGGCTACGGTTACGCCTACCGCTATCAGTATTGCTACGCTAACGCTATAGCTATCGATGTGTCAAACCCCTTTACAAGGGCTCTCGCTAACTCTATCACTTTCATACTAAAAATGCAATAGTGAATCCAATAAATGAAAAGCAATATGTAGACAAAGAATACAAGTGTCACTACTCCCTTACATGCCTGGGATGTCGTAAGAGTCGACTAAGAGGCTCGACGCATTGAACACTTGTGCGAGAGAAGGAAAACTTGAAACAACCCGTCTGGCCAGCGTGGTAGCAGTAGGCTAATAGCCTCATTTGAACGCCACAGTAGGCGTGAGCTAGGAGAGGCCTATGTCCAGCAGTGGACGTCCACAGGCTGATGAGTGAGAGAGTGAGATGTAGGAAATGGACAAAAATCTTTTCTATTTAGGGTTTTACGAGAGTTTAAAGTTTGATAGCTATAGCGATATCGATAGCAATACCTTTAAGCTGTCGGGGTGCCGTTCTTCTTGTCAGAAGGTATGTCCTGAATTAAAAATAATCATCCTGAAATAAAAAAATGGACGATTCAGAAGTAGGTAGGTACTTTTCTATAAGTTTATTTTATTAATTCATAAAATATCAAGCGGACAACGCACTCCCGGCGATGCTCGTGCGGGGTGCGCGGGCGGGAGGCGACGGGGGGCTCTGATCACTGGGAGGGCTCCTTCGAAGCACTCCATGCGGCTCTGTAGCGCTCCACAACCCGGCAGCAGCGGCACTAGATACACACGAGAACAGCCCTTATTAACGTCGTGTAATAACCGCCTCTTACAATAATAAAATATTTATTGTGTCTCATTTTCGTAAACCCACCTGACGAGTTAAAGATAGTTATTATTATAAATCCAGAGCAACAAGATTCAACGCGACATACTTTATGTAATACATATTATGTACAGACAACAACAGCTACGGCTTTACACTTTGACCTTGAGAGCGCCCTTACGTCGCTCGTAATAGCGGCGGTTTTCGTATTGCAAATGTAAAGCCGTACATGTTGTTGACTGTACTCACAGCTTGACGTTTCGGCTGTGTTGCTACAGCCAGCCGCGTGGTCACAAGCAGACTGCGTTGAGTCCCGTTGCTCTTGATTTATAATTATGACGGAACGCGAGTATTAATAGTTTAGAGCTACGGGACTCAAACGCGACATTTATTATGAAGTACATATGTACTTACAGCTTAACGTTTCTGCTGTGTTGCTACAGCCGTGGTCACAAGCAGTCTGCTTTGAGCTGTCGCGTTTGAGTCCCGTTGCTCTAAACTATTAGTATAATGGAACGCGAAAGTTTAAAAAGTGTGCTTGTGACCACGGCTGTAGCAACACAGCCGAAACGTCAAACTGTAAATACATATGTACTTCATAATAAATGTCGCGTTTGAGTCCCGTTGCTCTAAATTAATAGTATAATGGAACGCGAAAGTTTAAAATCTTACATTACGCGAGTATTACTTTCCACTTTCAATAATAAAGAAATCATGAAATGAAATTGGCGTGTCGTTAACTGACAAAATGCTAAGCCACTCAGAATCAGTTAAGGCCACCCTAATCCTGTTAGGGCCGGGCTAATCCCGATAAATAGTCTGTCAGATTGCCGGTGGGGGGCGCTTCTACACCTGCGCCATCGCCATTTCGATTGGGGTAATACTTTTTAACCGACTTAAAAAAGGAAAATTATTTCAATCCGTCGCGTGTATTTTGTCTTGTCGAGGGCGTTTTATCTTGTTTTTTTTTCTTTCTAATTTATCTAATTCAATCAAATAATAATATATACTAGGGCGGTTACAACAAGATACTCGGGTTCGTCGATCGACGAAAAATTCCAAATTATGCGAAAATAATGACACTTTTTAATTGCAGTTTGTGATCATCACGTTTAACATTTTGTATATTTTATAGTTTTCGGAACAAATAGACTCGAGTACCTTTAATTTGATACCTTACTCGGCCGCGTAGTACGCGCCAAAGTCCCTATCGAGTCGTCACAAATTTTGCGAACCTGAATTAAGTATATAGATTTTTTGCAATAGACACCTGCTAGCGGAATTATGGGATTTTAAACTGTTTTTCATGTATAAATAACTTAGGTAACTATTACAATGTCTTATGAAACGGGCAGCATATTGAATCCTAAGCGAAATGAAGGATTCTGTAGTTAATGTACGAACGTAGTGAGAGAATCAATATGTTAATTCCCGAGCAAAGAGAGGGATTTATGGTATGAATCCTGAATGAAGCGAAGGATTTAAGTCTGCCCAAGCCTAAGACAATTTTATGCTCGAGGAGCATACTCTACTTTATACACATACTGTGCCTACTGCGACGTTAAATAAAATAAATAAAGAAATTAAAAAACTTATAACTAATAAATGACAACAATTTAACAATTCGTGGAAAAAATATCGAAAGGATCTAAATTCCGATTTTTTCTTAAGATATTTAGTTCCGTAGTCAATGCATGATAATTTTCCATATTTCTGTGGTTCTGAGGTTTTTTTTTTATAAACCACGGGGAGACTCTTAGCCTTCATCATACCTGATGGTAAGTATTGATAAGGCTGAATACGGAAGCGAGTCTCTCCCGGAATTCTCAATTACTGAGGAACTGGCTATCTCATCTCTAACTGCCGGAACACATCAATGCTTAAACTTGGACGAATTAACCACTGGACACGAAACCCGAGAAGAATGTATGAAAACACGATCAACCAATTCTTGCGGGGGTGAGGGGCGATTACTAATGTCAAATAATGACAGTAGTGCTTGAAGTATTCGATATTTTTTTTTATCGATAAGTAAGGAGTGAATGAATGAACCTATTGAGATTAATAAATCATGTGTGTTTTAAAAAAAATAGTAAGTTAATTGTTTATTTCGTGGAAAAATAAATAGCACGATAGGTAAGGAGTGAATGAATGAACCTATTGAGTTTAATAAATCATGTGTGTTTTAAAGAAATTAGCAAGTTAATTGTTTATTTCGTGGAAAAATATAAAGCACCTAATAATATGAAAATCTCATTAAAAAAATACCTCAAATTCATAAAAACTATACAATATGGTTTCCAAAGCGTTTGTTTGGGTTTATTTTGTGAAAAATGGGTAGATACATGCAACCTGATACTAGTACTGTACTGATAAGGCTTAAGATGGAAGCGCGCCTCTCCCGGTATCCTCAATCTCTGAGGAACTAGCTATCTTACCTCTAACTGCCGGAACGGACTTGGATAAGATGGTAGTCGCTAGCCAGGCGGACTTACAATTTACTTACTAACACTTTTTAAGTGAGTAAAAAACATTAATATTTGGTTTATATAATAATATAATTCATTATTTACATTAACTTCTTCAATCACTCGAGCTTTTTTATATAAAACAAAATATGGGTAATTAGTTCATTACTGAACCATTGTATAGGACATACACAATAGTAACCCCTCCATAAGTGTTTAATTTTATAATCGATTGCAATCCCTTTCAAAGGTCAAATAGTTGTGGCGCGATGCTATGTGATGCGATGTGAATAATATGTACCTTTTAAATGAAAAATTTAAAGGGATTGTGATAGACTTAAAATTAGACAATAAACCCCCTGTGTGCTTCTCGAGCTGTGATATCTCGTATTCTACATTTTTTTTGGAGGCAAAAATCTAAGTATACTAAAACTTATTAAAAATAATCATCGACATTAGAAGATCGTTGAGACTAAAACATTTTAATTTCAACTCTAGTCCATTTACATTTAAGAAATATGCATATTTGTAAGAAAAAATATAAACTTGTTTTCACTTTATTAAAGATCTCAAAATTTACGCCACCGTACGAAATTAGCACAACCTAAACCCAAATTAGAAATAGTAGACTAGCGTTTGGATAGCGTATGGTCCAGCATACGCTATGACAGTATTAAACAACAAACTCCCAGAAGTTATAATTATATTACCTATATTTAAGATAAAGCCAAGGCAGTATCTTTCTAGCAACTACTAGCTGAAATACTAATTGCAAGTATATTGCAACCAATAGTTTATTGTAGTTTTAAGATTGTTTTACTTGAATATAATAAAACGATCTTAAAATTAAAATATTATAAGATTAAAAAATAGTATAATATAGCTAAGTACATACATAAATATAATTAATTTTATTCTTGCTGTGACCTAACAAGGTTTATGTTAGAAACAAATAATAAATGTAACCACCATTTATGATACATTTTAACAAGAAAAATATTGGAACTAATGAACTCGGCCACAAGTGAATTTTCAGATGTGACTTGAACCCACGATCTTTGGGAATCCGGCCCACTGCTCTAACCAATGAGCTACCGAGTTTTGCGGACCACTGTCGAAATTCTCCGATACTTTTATATTTTTATACGCTGTAAGAATATCCTTCCTTGCATTCGAAAGAGAAAAAAAAACAAATGTTTAACGATTAATATTATGATGCAACATCTAATAAGTTATGATTTTTTAATTTTTGCGTTGTCAATGCTATATTTATACTTATGATACATTTTAAATATTAATGTACAACACACCATGATAATGTACAACATAAGTCTAATACTAAAAAACAATACCGTGACTGACTTACAGGCAAGGCAACGCACAGCCCAAACGGCTAAACCAATTAAACTGAAATTTTGCATACAGGTTCTTTTAACGATGTTGGCGAGCACTAAGACAGGATTTTTGATATTACCACGGAAACGGGAACCATGCGGGTGAAATAAGCAACATTTTTTTAAAGTTTGAAGCTATATTTCAAATATAACAAGCTCAAAGTTCGTAGGGTTGCGTCGTTTAATTACAGAGTTCCTATAGCCATCTTCGGGCTCCATCATCAGACCTTAGATGTTATCTAAGACCTGAGTACTCGTCTATGTTATCTCCCTGCGTACCGCTTCCACCCAATTCTTCTTGTTAGGGGCTCAACTGTAAATCTGAAATTAATTTAAATAGTTCCTACATTAAAATTGGATTCGTTCGTTCATTTACATACATCGATATGTTTATCGATATGTTCAAGCCCTATACGACATAAAAATGATAATTGAATGAATGAGTGATACGTATAACCCAACCAAATTACTTATGCAATATCTTTGAAGAATTTACACGTACAATGATTACTTTTTGAAATGACGTATTACATTTTGTTTACATACCAAATTTTATTTATTTTACGAAAAATTGCTACTCTAATAGATTGAAATTATACTTACGCGTGAAAAGAAAAATGTTTTGATTGTCCGGTATGATTTTTACAAATTAAATCAGCGTATTTACCCATTTTTGAGATAATGTTCCACTTCGAGATCTCGCGTCATACTGACAACGCCATATTGCTTACTGTGTCTAAAAGGCAGGCTAAGTGACAGAGGGGTAAAGGCGAACGCGGTCCTCGTTACGCGTCCAGTGGTTAATTCGTCCAAGTGCTTAAAACATAGTTTCAGAACATATGGTGTCAGACTTACATAAGATGGTGGTAGCTAGCCAGGCGGACTTACAACGAGTCCTTCCACCGACCGTTTTACAGATCGATACCTCCCACGTAAGTTGTTGTATCTCCAAAACTACAATTTTACAGTAGAGCGTTTTAAAGATTCAAATTAGCCTAAAAACTGCATTTATCTTCATATTTTTCTAAAATTTGGTATATAAGTATAATTTATAGTATTCTTGACTATGTTAAAAGATACTTAGGAAAATATATGTATTTTCTGAGATATGGTTCTTACAACACTTTACTGCGGAATAAAGGCTGCCCCAGTAGTTGCATCTAATACTCATAACATTATTCTGCGGAATCTAGAGGTCTTCAGTTGTTGTATCTCATACTTACAATATTATACTACGGAATTTATATTACGTTCGTTGTTTTATTTGATAGTTACAACAATACACACTGAAAGTTTTAAGCCTAATTTCATTGTATGTGACAATTACAATATACAAAGATTAAAAATTTCAGTGTGTATTATTGCATATAGGCAAATTCTAGATTAAGAAATAAAAAATAAATGTTATCAAAGCCAAAGTTTATTTTTTATAGAAACAACATAATACTAGATATTTTTAGAATATTTTAATGAACTTATGAACACAAGTTACATAGAACGAACATTTTAACAAACAAAAACAGGTAATAACTAGGTGATAAAAATCATAGTATTTAGAAACGTAAAAACATAATTCACCCTTCTTTAGAAACAATTAAAATAAAATCCTAAAAATATACAATAAGGAATATAAAATAAGATGACTTATGAAATCTTATAATTTCTATGAGATCAACTTAGGACAATTAGAAATCAGGTAACCATGTGTAATGATTGCCATTTTAACTATCTTTGGACTTAATCAAAAATAATAAATCAAAATTATAATTAAAGGCTTTCAAATCAATAAATTTGGCTTAAATATAATCAATAACATGTGGCTAGAATAATTCCGCTGTTAAATAGACTCATTAGATCATCATATTTTGCCTTTGTTAAAGGAAGACGGTAAGGATAGACAGGACACAACTTTGTAATGCTATTTCTCTGGCGTTTTCGGGTATTGGTATTAATGGAAATCGTCATAGCATTACTGTTTGCTAAATCGTAACGACATTCAATTTTGATAGGATCTTCTGCATAAACCCGCACTTCTTTTATTTTGGTCCACTTAACTACGTCTCCACACATATTTTTTGACAAATTACGCCCTTCCAAAAGTTTTTTTATAGTTAAAGAAATCGGTATGTTTCATTTCTATGACGTTATATGGCTTTCCATCCTGTTTAGCCCATCTTACCAAGCTAAACCATTCCAGAGGTGTGTATATATAAGTTATTTTTTAGACGAACGTTCTATTACAGCGTGAACGCTGTCTCCCCCTGCTTAGGTATGCCCTTTTTCCAGGAAGGTATGTTTTATAGTAATGTTAAGTGGTGTCTGTATACATTTTTCGTTTAATTTCCTTCTTAACTAAGTTAGCCACATACATCCACTGCTTTTCTCGATTGCCTAAACCCCAAAAACTGTCAAAAATCTTCTTTCTATCTTCTTCGCTTAATTTATCGAAACACTTCTTTCGACAGCAACATGGCGGGCCCATCTTTCTACTTGGATGTATTTTACCTTTTCTCGATATATATTCATTTCCTAAATTACGTAAAAAAATTCTCTTATTATCTATCCATTAATTAAAATGTATTTTTCTTACATTACCTTTATCTTTCCTTGATTGACGGCGGCGGTTGGCAGTTGACGTGTTCGTACTATTATTTGAAATATCTGACAGTGGAATAGTTTTCATTGTTGTATTCGTTGAGCAGCTAGAAAGACATACCGGTGAGGGTTGAGGTATAATATCGAACGCAGATAAATTTTCCTTTTGTATGTAATATGGGCAAAAATCATTATCACAGTTGTAATCCAAGTGATTGATACTACAAGTAGGGGAAGGATGCGGTGTCTCAAAATGTGTAGTATTAAAATCTGTTGCAATATCTGAGTTGTTATCAAATATGTCACTATCTATCATATTTAAAAGTTCATTCATTTCCGATTCATTAAAACTTATTGGCAATGGAGACTCTGAAACAAAAATTACAGTTTTTAATTTTATTGTTTACTAGCAACGCTCCTCGTTTAAGGCTCTGTATTGGTCACTGTGTCAGTCAGTCAGGATAGAGCACTTTAATTATTACTTATAATAAGACAAGATTTAAAAAATACTTTATGATTTTTGTAATTTTTGCATTTTTCAATGCTATTTTAATACTTATGGTAAATTTTAAATAGAAAAATATTGGAATATTGGAACTTATGGCAAATTTTAAATAGAAAAATATTCCAATGCTTTGGACCGGATTTCCAAAGGTCGCGGGTTCGATTCCCGTCTGAGAATTCACTTGTGGCCGAGTTAATTTTTTCCAATATTTTTTTTTTTAAATTTACCATAAGGTATCAAAAAATACTTTTGACATACCACATTAAGTTTAAGCAAAAAATACAAGTAATATCAACGTAAAATATAAGGTATGATTTAACTAGAACACCAGCTAGTGATGGATAAGAAATTCATTAAAAGTGCAATGACTATTCTTATAGCATATCACCATACAACAGAATTTAGAATATCAACTTCCGAAGTTTAATGTTGTATTTACTACATACAACATTTATTTTTATTTCAATGACAACGTAAAATGTTCTATGTATTACATACAACATTTTTATTGGACATCCAACAACGTAAAATGTTGTATGTAATCTATACGACATTTTAGGTTGGCATCACCAAAAAAAGTATCAGTATCCTAATTAATGCTGATGAACTAATACAAAATAGAAACTTACCAGTGATATTTCGGAGGCTTGGATCAGGAACATTGTAAGGTTCTATTTCATCTGCTATAACATCGTTATTTTCAATGGGTGAAATGGACTTGCTGTTTTGTTTACTCGTATTATTGAACAAATCACATAGTCTACGCCCTCTTGTTATAATACCTGTACGTGTCATTGTTATAAGTTTTGAAATAGTTCAATTATATAGGTGTATTTTTTAGAAAAACTTGGCGCGCCCAACACGCTTGCGGCGGTTCATGTCCGGCGTGGTCTGTTGTATGTGGCTGATACAACCCACGAACGCGCGATGCTGCCCGCCCCGCATCCCGCGTAAGCCGTTGCGAAGGACTACACAACGTTTTAGTCCGTTGTCGTTCGAAAGTTACAACAACTTACGCCTGAAAAATTCTTTATAAAATCGTGTTTTAGTTTTTTTTCACAGTGAATGCATAAATTACTACTAATTAAACAATTTTTAAGTAAAAACGCTAAAACGCATTTTTGTGGGATACAACAACTTACGTAGGAGGTATCGAGATATAATGATTTTTTTTTTATGATTTTGTAATTTTTGCATTTTTTAATGCTATTTTTATACTTATGGTAAATTTTAAATAGAAAAATATTGGAAAAAAATTAACTCGGCCACAAGTGAATTCTCAGACGGGAATCGAACCCGCGACCTTTGGAAATCCGCATTGGACCGGATTTCCAAAGGTCACTGGTCGCTGGTCGCTGGTCGCTGGTCGCATTGCCTACGGAACTAAATATCTAAAGAAAAAATCGGTGATTTGCGATCCTGTATTTTTTCCGCGAATTGTTAAATTTTGTATATAAAGTATTACACATCTTTTTGAAAAAGGAATACGCATTTATTATGCAAAAAAAAATTAGTCTAGGAATTTGCCGCCTTTTTGTTTTGTTCAAATACATCTCATATTATTATTGTGTTAATTTGTTCGCAAATGGCACGAAAAGTAGAGTATTTTCCTAGGTGATAAAGCTGTCTTAGTCTTGGGTGAACTTAAATGCCTCGCTACACTCAGGACAGAAGACAGAAGACACTGTTTTATCCCCTTGGTTAATAATCTACTATTTAAAATGCAAAGTAGCATCTTTTTGAAGTAGTTTTTGTTGTGATGATAATATTTAAATAGCCGATGCCTGTGATTTAGTTTCATCAGTCAAGTTTCAATGTGGCTTTGTAACACACCTTCGAAATTAACAGAGTAACTCAAGATTGTTATTTTTGGTCACCCACCCCGCGACCGACCTTAGCGAAAGTCACTTAACCACTATAATCGTTATAATAATTTCCCATATGTAGATTGTATACAGCTGGTAAAATAGTATACACGTTAAGAGAAATAGGTAATACTCCTGAAAGTCTACTGGTCGACTGGGAAGTTCCCCGAGTGTATCTAAGTAATAATAACTGCGCCTGTCTTTACTGAAGAGCATCTTTGAGTCACACCATCATAACAATCATGATTGGACAACATGAACCCATTCTTACCCCATGTACCATTTGCTCTATCCACAGAACAAAACAACTTTACGGGCCGGTTTTACTACCTAATAATAAGTTCTGGATAGTGTAATTGACAGATCTTTTGACAAATTGATGAAAACCCACCAATCCGCATTGGGCCCGCGTGACGGATTTATGACCCCTTCTCCTTATCTTATCTATACTATATATATAATATTATAAAGAGGAAAAATTTGTATTTTTGTATGTAACGAATAAACTTTTTATTTCACAATTTTTAAAGGTAGAACAGGTCCCGTACCTACGCTAATAACCTTATGTCAACTCCTCATTACCTTTTACAAAGCTGCTTTTCCCGGTGCAGGGACGTTACTTATTGAGGGTTTATAGCCTATAGGTATGTTGGCGAGGACCAATAGCTATTTAACAAAAAAGTTTCATCAAAATCCGCTCGGTAGTTATTGCGTGAAACTTCAGCTCGAACAAGAATCTAACAATTACCTGGATGATATAATTGTTTCATGACTTCCATGACATTAGGCCCCATATCTCCGAAGATTATCATCGGATCTCAATGAGACTTATATGGGACCAAATTGACAGTGTACCCGATCGAACAAAAAAACAACTATTAAAATCGGATCACCAACACCGGAGTAATCGGTATACATACATAGGACAAATAAAAAAAAAAAAAAAAAAACGGGTTGAATTGAGTACCTCCCTCCTTTTTTGTTGAAGTCGGTAAAAACTACTGGACCGATTATGACGAAATTTGGTATAGAGAATCCTTAGACCCCAAGTAGTAACATAGGCTATAAATGATCCCAAAATTCCCACGGGAACGGGAACCACGCGGGTGAAACCGCGCCCGGCCTCTAGTGACTTATAAGGAAGGCCAGTGCCCCGGCAGTCGGGACATAAAAAATGGTTAAAGACGACTGTTTAAGCTATTTATAGGTACTGAAACATAAAATTTGTGTAATAACGTTAGAACTTGTATTACAAAAACCGCATCTAAAATGAACGACATAGGTAAAGGGATATCTCAAGCACAAAGTATAAAACCTGACCTGCTGTTGACTACATAAAAATACCCCTTGTATTCGCTACACATTGATAAACTCCTCCTTTTTTTGAAGTCGCTTAGAATCTTAAAAAAGAACTAAAACTTTTAGAAATAACGACAAAATAGACGTACACATAGAACGCCATCTTTCATGCACGCGATACCGCTAAAATATTAAAACACAGCAAAAAGGATGTAGTAAGATACGTCAAAATATATTTTTCAAGAATTAAAATCAACATCAAAACCTGAACGACGCGTAAACTCCAACTCTGCCTTCTGCATACGCGAGTCACAATACAAATTAATCCGTCCGTCCTCTTTTTAAAATGTAATTACTTTTGATAGAGTTGACCGATTTTTAATGAAATAAAGCCTATACGGCAATTGAGATACGGACTTTAAATATATTTTAAAATTCTGTGGACTTAGATAAGTGGTTTTGGTGTGATGCTCATTCAAACAGGGAGACATACAGACAGACAGACAAAAATTATAAAAATGATAGAAATTGGTTCTGCTGCTTATTCTGATTACTCCTATAATTTTTTTTTGCAAATCCAAGAAATGTACAGACGCTGAACTTTGGTTCTTATTATAAGTATAGATTACAAAAAAAATTATTTGTATCAAAAGGTACTCATTACCTTATTTTTCTGGTCCTAAATTAATTAATTTTATACTACTTACAAATCTTAGATTTTCTATGTTAGGTAATAGACGTCCGATTTGCTTCCGATTGTCTGATCAGACTTTCTGATCGGATTCACCCGATACACGACCGATTTATGCAGCCGAACTTTCTAAACTCAGTCCAAAGAATAAAATAATAGGCGATAAAGAGTCAGCTGACAAATCGGAAGGAGAACCGGACGTCTATTTCGTCTCTGTACAGAAGTATGCATACAGCGCCTTTAGACACTTGGATCCGACAATAAAATCGTAAACGTCCGATCTGACTATCGGATCGGATGTGTATTCAGTGTTCAAACAAGTATATGACGCGAGCGCCTTCCGATTGTATGATTAGACTATCGGAAAGAAAAATTTGACGTGTATTCCCAGCCTAAGAGTCTGGCCAACGAAAGCTGTAAGAAACTACGGCGATTTCCTAAGAATCTGCAGCTTTAAACCACTTACTAAATGGAGTATACATATGGTAAATTTTTTAAATAGAAAAATATTGGAAAAAATTTACTCGGCCACAAGTGAATTCTCAGACGGGAATCGAACCCGCGACCTTTGGAAATCCGGTCCAATGCACTCGTCCAATCGTCCAATGCATTGGACCGGATTTCCAAAGGTCGCGGGTTCGATTCGATCTATTTAAAAAATTTACCATAAGTATAAAAATAGCATTGAAAAATGCAAAAATTACAAAATCATAAATGGAGTATACATATTATCATCTTTGTAAGGAGCCCAGCCAACCATAAATTTAAACCACCCAAATGATTCATGATTCAGACCATGGAAAGACTCAACCAGCATTGTTTGAAAAACGTTTCATTTCACGGACTGAAATGACTAAAATATAGTTTTAACACATCAATTACCTATGTAAAGAACCAAGTCAACCATAAATTAATACAACTCCTTAAAAGCTTTATGATTCAGATCAGCATTGCAGCATGACCAGACTACCTTCGTTTGAAAAACGTTCCGTTCCACGAACTCGTCGAAACCGCTTACTAAGCGGATTCTAAACCTATTATACCACGGCGGGCGTTCCACCCCCCTACTTTACTAACCCCCCCAACCCCCTAACGACCTCCATTGGGGATGCTGGCCAGATTATACTTTAATGCAATAATTTTGTGATCATACCACGTTTACGAGAGAAGGGTGTATAGGGTAAAATTATAGCGGGATGGATCGTGAGATATGTCTCTGAATAAATTTAACTTTTTTTTATAAATAAATTTACCTTTATTTAGTAATTTTTACATACACTTATTTACATTTGATATTTTTAAATTAAAGCCCTTATTTCTAAGTGCCTTTTGGAATAGGCCTCATCCAACTCTTTCCACTGTCCTCTATCTTCTGCAAGTCTGAGGGCATATTGTGTTTGTGAATGCCCAAACGTTCCCGTCGTGTAATAGCACAATTTTGACAGGTAGTCTTAATGTGATAGGAATAAGGTTGAAAATCAAACTCTATTCGCAAACATCAGCGTAAGCGGGTAAGGTTAGACAACTCACACTAAGCACTCTTGTCCAGAAAGGTATGTTAGCGGGATTTTGTCCACCCATCTTCTCAGATGTGTGCAAGATCTTCTTTGTGCAAGGGCGCCAACACAGAACTATATCGAGTTAGATGGTAAAAGTGTACCTGCCTTGCGTGCCAAAAGTTTGATCCACGGTCAAAGTTTTACGACCTAAATCAGTCCTCATGAGATCGTTGCCGTGAAATTACACGTCAATCAGAAACGAAAATGGTTAATTATGCAGTGCTTTCTTACAAGAGCTCGTCAATAACATTTACAAAACACTAAATCTAACCAACTAAGCACTAAATCTAAGTACGTAAAAATTCGATACGCTAGGTAAAATTCGATACGCTAGGTAAAATTCGATACGCTAGGTAAAATTCGATACGCTAGGTAAAATTCGATACGCTAGGTAAAATTCGATACGCTTTTCGTCTATCTCGATATAGGTTTGTGGGCGCCAAATTTTTTTAAAGATTGGAAGACAGACTAGAAACGAAAGAAAATCGTAGCATATCGTAGCATGGTATAAGCTACTTTTATATTATCTTATATATAAAATTCTCGTGTCACAGTTTTCGTTCCCATACTCCTCCGAAACGGCTTGACCGATTCTCATGAAATTTTGTGAGCGTATTGAGTAGGTCTGAGAATCGGCTACTATCTATTTGTTATCCCGAAATTCCACGGGAGCGAAGCCCCGGGGCACAGCTAGTATTATATAAATGTAAATGTTGTTGTTTCTGTTAAAGCTGACAAGTTTCTTGCGGCCGTTCTTCATTACAGTTAACAGATGTCCTGAATGGCTGGTAGGGAAAAAATTGACTATTCGAAAGCACTTATCTATAAGTCTATTTGAATAAAAATCTTTGACTTTGACTTTATCGTCACTCGCAGCTCGATAACGAGTCTTTGTCGTGTAGGCCTAGCACGAATAACTTTCGAGTAAGTATCGAGAAAGTAAAGTAAAAAAATGTATGACATATTGAGCAACGTTCCTACCGGATGTAAACGGAACTACATTTTCCTATACATTTTTTGACATAACGTGCTCGATACTTACTCGATACTATTTCGATAATTATTCGTGCTAACCCTGCTGCTCACATCTTAGCGGGGTAAGCAAGACAGCACCATGCGCCATATCATATCGCGTGATAAAGAATAGTGTTCACTAGTAGCCACCCACGGTTTTACCCTGGTGGTTCTCGTTCCCGTAGTAATATCGGGGTAAAAAGTATCCTTTGTTTTAATCCAGGCTATGGGCTATCTCTGTGCCAAATTTCATCCAACTCCGTTAGCGTGAAAGAGTAAGAATCAAACAAGGTGACTTGGTGACAAGGTACTTACGCATTTATTAATATAAGTTTGGTTTAATTTAATTCTATCCTATTTATTATCAATGCTTTTTTTTCTCATTATTTTATGTAGCAATCTCTATGTACAGACTTGTACAGTTGATGATGATAAATGATAAGAGAAAAATATGTTGAACACAAATTTATTGCTATACGAAATTACACTTGATTAATTACGATAAACTGCTAATTTAATTGCTAATGATATGAGTGCACTGTATGATGACTGATCGTGAACTAGTTACTGAATATATAAATTAATTATAATAAATATTGACTGATGGCGTAAATGCTGACCGCGCGGAATGTACGGTTGTATTGTACCGTACACTCTAGTTTAAGTTTATTTCTTTTTTATTGGAAGCTACTAGGCATGCATAAGCTCAGATTATGGTCTAGTTCTTATACCTAATTTAAATGTGATATTGTTTGTTTTTTTAAGCCATTGCATAGCTATTATCGCGGGCTTTGAGCGCGGCGACCGAATCCAGAAATTCCGTAACGAAAATAAAACCTAACACCCCCCACTCCGTGTCATAGATTTTGGTTGCTTAGTTACGATTGTGAATAACAAAATGGTCAATGATGAAAAAAACCGTATGTTTTGTGTGAATATAATTTCTTTTTAAAATCTAGTACCGCATTTTTTCCAGTGGAAATAATGCGGTAAGTACCAAGCAAACAAAATCTATGATAAAAATGCTATGCTAGCTTTACCGCGGCAGTCCCCGAGTGCCACACGTATTTTTTTTATTGTAATCTGTTGTGTGATTAAATAAATAGATAAGGAGCCTGAGCTGGCTGTAAAAGCCTATCAACAGATAGCATATTCGGAAAATATATTATAAGCGATAGAGTGGCAAGGCAACCCGTCACTATTGTTTCCGGCAACATCTTCCACCCACCCAATGCAAAAGGCGCTGTTGAGGTGTGGCCGAGAGAAGAAAGAAAGAAAAGGAAACAACGGGTTGCACTCTGGGAGTGCCGACAGAAGTGAAATCCGCTAAACGAAAATAACGATCAAAATCCACTATATCTTGACCACAACTTCATAAAAAGTTACAATATAGGTACTTGTTTCAGTTTATATTTACACTAATATTATAAAGCTGAAGAGTTTGTTTGTTTGAACGCGCTAATCTCAGGAACTACTGGACCGATTTAGAAAATTCTTAGACCACTAGAAAGCTACATTTCTCCCGAGTGACATAGGCTATATTTTATCCCGATATTCCCACGGGAACGGGCACCACGCGGGTAAAACCGCGAGGATCCGCTAGTATTATATATTTAGCGTGTAGCCAACAAAAACCCTGGCTCAGCATTTTGCCTCCGTGCCATCCAAGTTGGACAGGGTGAGACATAGAGGCGATGTTATTCTACTGAGAGTGATGTAGCACGTTTTTTTACTCGCAAGCTGCACCGTTGTCATCTCAGCCACATTACACCCACTGCTGGGTATAGGCATCCCCCAAAAGGGGGGGTTTGACATAATCGCCACGCTTGGCAGGTGGGTTGGCTATCGCAGTATCGCCAAGCTTGTAGGAGACGCAGGAGACGCTGCTGCCCGTCTCCTGAAGGCTGAGTCCCTTAGTCGCCTTTTACGACACTCACGGGATGAGAGGGGGTAGTGCTATTCTAAGCCGACACTACACAGCACTGCACCGTTGATCTTCTGGCAATCCCTCCATCTTGTGATTCCGAGTGTTTTATCCTAATTGCTAAACAATAAATCAAAATAATGTTTTCAGTTTAGGCTCTTATAACCACATGTGAATTTAAAAGAAGCTACGCCATCGGTTTACCATGCCATACAGCGGGAGACCTTGAAACTAGGAGAACTGGCAAGAAACTCATCATGGAAGATGTTTTTAAGTGGCTCTGTACGTATCATCGCAGCACCTCAACGGATGGTCCGATTTAAACGCGGTTTTTTGTGAACTATAAGATCACGAGATTTTCACCGATTTCATCTCATCTGCGCTGGTTTTCACTTTAATACAGCCGGCACACAAATTAGGCGGGAAAATTTTGGCGCGCGTTTACGGAGCGCTCCGAACTGAAATGTTTGTTATACCGTTCATAGACTATTCATGAACACAGATAATATTTTTATTTTGACTATATTTTTTTAGGTGGAGGGTCGGCTGTGCAGCCAACAGCGGGCTAGATTCCATTTTCTTGAGCTTAAATATATATCATTTACTATCCTATCCTACTAATAATATTATAAATGCGAAAGTATGTCAGTTTGTTAGTTTGTTTGTTTTTTTTACTCTTTCATGCAAAAACTACTAAACCGATTTGGATGAAATTTGCCAAACAGATAGAGTAGGAACAGATGGAGTTACCAACTCCAAAAGGCGTATTTTAGTGCCTTCTCATCTTATTGTATATTGATGTAATATCTTAACTCCTGTGTGTATGTGGTCAATAAATGTTTTTATTTCTTCCTTTCTAGTACTTTCGATCCATAAATTAAGATGTCATCTGTGTACCTAACCGCTACGAAGCGACAATATTTTTCACAACAAATTCACTCAATCCGGTTTCGTACAACTTTACATGGAATTAAAATTAAACATTTGTTTTCTTACTTTGCACAAAACGAACGTTTTCGTGAAATTTTTGGGTCTTTTATTCGCAAATCAAGTATTCGACCCATTCATCGACGTACAAATGTTTACATAACTGTTTATATGTTTTGAATACTAAGACTGTAAAGTGAGTATGTTTGTATGAAAATAACGCAGTGGCACGATATATTTGCTGACAAGTGTATTTAATGGTTTTACAAAATCTTGATAAATACACATGCTGACATCTAGCGGAGAGTAGAAGAAGCAATAAGTAAAATGGTGAAGCGCCGCCATCTGCTGCCGAGTAGTGCCAGTCGTTCTTAACTACCGAGCTGGTAAAACAGTTTGACTCAATCCTTATTTGTTTGATGAAACCTTTTGATGCCGGTTTGAAGGTTTATCAAACGGAATGGCAGATAAGTAAAATGTTACGTAAAGACATGAGCAACGCTCGCCGTGGTAGGGTAAATCTACGGGCGGCTTGAACGCCCGTCATTGTCCTCGACATATAAAGTGTCATGCATAAGTGCGAAAATAATAAAGGTTATGCTGCTAAACGCTACTCGTCTGGGACCTATATTCGTAACTGGACACGAGGACAGAATTTTATTACTCTAAAAATATGAAA
The DNA here is from genome assembly GCA_910589605.1 of Chrysoteuchia culmella. Lineage (NCBI taxonomy): Eukaryota > Metazoa > Arthropoda > Insecta > Lepidoptera > Crambidae > Chrysoteuchia > Chrysoteuchia culmella. The sequence continues at coordinate 4,587,109 of OU342669.1, forward strand.
ATATGTTGAGGACAATGACGACGTTCAAACCGCCCGTAGATTTACCTACCCGGTACCGTGATTGTTTAAACGCATCGATAAATAACATCTTTAAAGGCTTTCTTGACTATCGTAGGATTCGTGGGTACTTAAATCCGTTATTTCGTTTTTTTATTTGTATATCAATTTTCAGCGGAGCGTATTGTGCCAAGATTTGGCAGTCCGTAGATAAATCATTGTGATACATTCTCCTTTTTTAATAAAAAATAATAAAAAAATTACAAGTCTTAAAAAAATATTAAATTGTGGCCAGATTAGGCTAATATTAAAATAAAAGAGGAACCTGTTATGTTATCAGACTTATCACACTGAGAATGTTATTGTTTTTTAATGAATATAATTATATTTAAACGGGTCAAATGTTATATGATAACACAAAGTATTTATTTTTATATGGTTCCTTAATTAAAAGTCATTAAAACAATGCAAATTGTGATTGACTTTTAATAGGATTTCATAAAAGATTTTGCAAAATTATAATATTTAAATAAATTAAGACTATCTAGGCTATTCTGCCGACTAGAATAAAATTATTAAGCATTCAATCACTCTCAGCCCCCTACTAGGTACTTTACTATTTTTAACCCACTTCCAAAAAGAAAGAAGGTTTTTCAATTCGGTTTGTATGTTTTTTTAATTCATTGTTCTATTAAAATTAAATTAAATTAAATAACTTTTATTTCAGACTTTTGGTCCATAAAGTGTTAGTAACAATTTTAATCTTAAAATCTAGTGTTAGTGTTTACACATAAAAATAAAATTAAAAATAAAACTAAATTTACAGCCGGGTGTGTAGCTGCACCCAGTGGCATAATAATGGGGAGTCCCACCGGTCTGCAAACACATTCAGACTTCTGTTGGAGGCGCCGCGAAGGCGGGTTAACATGGAGGCGCTTCTTTTTCTCATGATAGCATGGAAGCCATCTGTGTGCGCCTCCGCAAACATCCCAGAAGCACTGCTACGCCACGGCAACCCCAACAGGACCCTAAATGTGTTGTTGTATTGAACTCGCAAATCGCTGTATGCCCGACGCGTGTATTATAGACTTACAGTTGAACGTAGATAAAATTACTTTTCTTTTGTTTGAATTATTCATTAAATTTATATTAATTTAGTATTTTCATCATCTGCACTTACAAAGATTTTACTATTCTTTGCAAAGTTAACAAAACGCCGAAACGAAATTCCATCAGGCCATAGGCTCGCATCCATGAAGACGGAAAACTTACTACGCGGCACTAATATCTTATATGCATCATACTCTCTAGGTATTTTCATAGTAATTTTTTGAGGGACAACAGACTCATCAGTTTTTAGCAAAATGTAATCAGCAATGTCTTCTGAAGTTGTATTTTTGTCAACCTTATTAATAAAGAGTGGAATTTTGGGGTCAACCGCCCTGAATTTCCCGTTTGGTTCTACACAGGCTTGCCCCTTATTTCCTATAAACTTATTTTTCTCTGCACTAGTTTCCAATCGTCATCCTGTTTTTCATCTTTCCATTTTCCTTCTGACGCAACTTGAGCCATCGATTTTTCCACTACTTGTGTACTATTCCATTACTTACTCTATGTATGTACACCGATTATTTCGAGAGTTTCTGATCCGATTTACGTGATTATTTTGTTGTTCGATGCGAGCAGCCCCCTGATTATGAACCTTGTTTCTATCTATCAACGTTTGATTGAAAGTGCAGTCACATTGCTGCTTTAGTAAAAATCAATGTAACTATCTTACTAAAGCAGCAATAATTTTTTTTTTTTTTTTTACACTCTCACCAATTAACCTAGCCCCAAAGTAAGCACTGTACGGCTTGTGTTATGCAATTCAAGGGTCGTCGTCTCAGCCACATGACACCCACTGCTGGGTATAGGCCTCCCCCAAGGATCTCCACGACGATCGGTCCTCCGCTGCCCGCATCCAGCGGCTTCCCGCGACCTTCACCAGATCGTCGGTCCACCTTGTGGGGGGCCTACCCACAGAGCGTCGTCCGGTACGCGGTCGCCATTCCAGAACCTTTCCGCCCCAACGGCCATCGGTTCTTCTCGCTATGTGTCCCGCCCACTTCAGCTGAGCAATCCTTCGAGAGATGTCAGTAACTTTAGTTCTCCTGCGGATCTCCTCATTTCTGATTCGATCACGCAGGGAAACGCCGAGCATATTAGGGAAGTCTCATCCCTAACGCCGAGATAAAAACATAAATAAATACATAAATAAATACATATAGTATTTATATGTAGAAATATATATAAACGTTCACGACTCAGGTACAAATGCTCGTATTCATTATACAAACATTTGCCCCTACCGGGATTCAAACCCAGGACCTGAGACCGTAATGTAAACCCTATTTATAGCAAATAAATATAATTCGTGCCGTGTGGTGACGGGCTAAGAAAACAAGTGTCCCTGCTCTCTCACATGCCTCGGATGTCGTAAGAGTCGACTAAGAGGTTCGACGCATTGAACACCTGTGCGAGCGAAGGAAAACTTGAAACAAACCCTCTACCAACCCGTCTGGCCAGCGTGGGTAGCAGTAGGCTAATAGCCTCCTGTGAACGCCACAACAGGCGTGAGCTAGGAGAGGCTTATGTCCAGCAGTAGACGTCCAAAGGCTGATGATGGATGGATGGAAATATACTTCCTTATATACTTAATATACTATCGTTGAAACCGGTCTTCGTACCACTCTACCACGGAGGTCGTTAAATGTAACTGCACTTTCAATCAATTGCAACCAAAATCTGTTAGCAGCAGAGTTAGATAATCAACTAGCAGTTGCAGTAAGAATAAGAATTTGGCAAGTCTCAGGTAGATAGAGCCGTCTCTTGCTGTGTAGTGTCGGCTTAGAATAGCACGACCCCCTCTCACCCCGTGGGTGTCGTAAAAGGCGACTAAGGGACTCAGCGTCTCCTACATACTTGGCCATACTGCGATCGCCAACCCGCCTGCCAAGCGTATCGATTATGGCAAACCCCCACTTTTGGGGAGGCTTATACCCAGCAGTGGGTGTTATATGGCTAAGACGACGAGAGCCGTCTCCAGACTCAACAGAAAAGAGCACCGTTTACAACCGCTCGTCACTCCATGCCAAAAATTCTCGAGTACATAAAAGTCTTCGTCCGCGATTGCCACGTTGCAAAGCTGGAACTCAACGTGGTGTGTAGGCGTTTGGGGGGTGGGGGGGAGGGAAGAGAGAGAACTCCGCAAAGTAGCACAGTAGCTCTAAAATTTATGATTTTGTAATTTTTGCATTTTTCAATGCTATTTTTATACTTATGGTAAATTTTAAATAGAAACATATTGAAAAAAATTATCTCGGCCACAAGTGAATTCTCAGACGGGAATCGAACCCGCGACCTTTGGAAATCCGGTCGAATGCTCTAACCGCTGAGCTACCGAGACTTGCGAACCACCGTCGAAATTCTCCAATACTTTTATATTTTTAATACGCTTATATTATTTATTTTTATTACACTTGTAGCTCTAAAATCTTAATAATTGAAGAAATAGTTATTTTTTTAATGAATCCAACGCAATGATGGACGTATTTACACTAAAAAGACACATTTGAACAATCTCACGTGAGATTGGGGGGTCTAGCCGAATCTCACGATATCTCACTAATGAGGAAAAGGAAGGTCTATCCAAAAGTCGCCAAAATCACCTCACGTAATTAATATTAATTACGCCCCTTATATTGGGTTGTCTCCTAGCGATATATTATGTAGAAAACGGCCATGTCTAAGAACGCGTTTTCATGACCATAAACTCGGTAGGCAGATGACGTTTTGGTGGGTTCGTAGAGTCAAGTCAGTCAGCAACCACGTGTCGGATAGCGCTAATTTTCAACATGCCTACAGCTCTAATCTGTTCTTAGGCTGGTTAAATGTCAACGTGATATAAAAAAAAAAACAAAACAAACTTTCGATTAAATTTTTAAAATGTTGAGACGCCTTTAATTTTCAAAAATAGCGCCGTTTTATTTGTATGAAAAACAAACTTTTGCGAAAGTTGTATTCGATTTATCATGCATTATTTTGTTTATTTTATTTTTTTATTACGAAAGACGGACCCAAGAAGTGATTCCCTCATACAAACTTCTTCTGCACTGTAGATAATTTTTGAGTTATGAATTCAATAATATTATTATATTTCCTTAAACATTGTTGATGCGTGTATTAATTATGGCAGGCAGAGAAGACTACAACTTTCTTCGTAGCTATGAGTCGTAGCATTCGTAGCTCGTAGCAAGCTCACAAATAGCGTAGCAGTAACAACTGATTTTGATATTTATTTATTAATTTTCTTACTAGCTGCCGCCTGCGGTTTCACCCGCGTGGTTCCCGTTCCGCGGGAACATCGGGATGAAAAGTATCCTATGTTCCTCTCGAGGCTTTCATGTACATGTATCCCAAATTTCATCAAAATCTATACAGCCGTTTTTGCGTGATTGAGTAACATACATCCAAACTTTCACATTTATCATTTTAGTAGGATTACAGGCTCTAAAACATACTGGCGGCCGCCTGCGGTTTCACCCGCATGATTCCCGTTCCCGTGGGAATATCGTAATATTTAATATTTAATAGTATTTCATAAAAGATTTTGCAAAATTTTTATATTTAAATAAATTAAGACTATCTAGGCGATTCTGCCGACTAGATTAAAATGATTAAGCATTCAATCACTCTCAGAACCATCCTAGGTACTTTACTATTTCAACCGACTTCCAAAAAGGCGGAGGTTCTCAATTCGGTTTGTATTGACAAGTTGCTTTTTTCTAGTATATTTTCTTGTTTAATATTTATCACATAAAAATATCATAATTGAATAAGACAGTAATTAATTGCTTTTGAATACTTAGTCATTTTCTAACACTCATTCATGAAGAATGGGTGCAAGAATCTGTCGGCTTAAATTAAATATTCAAGTTATAATAAACTTGATATAAGCACTATTAAAATAAATACCATTTATCATCGCATACATTGATCAGTCCCTAATTGTCTAATTTCAAAATCTATTACAATCCATTTCAAAGGTATTGTGAGTGATAGTTATTTATGGAATTGTGTAACTTAAAGTCGCAATCCAATTCGGAACGAATGATGATATAAATGACACTTCATTTGACATCCTTCCATACATTTGAAAGATATTTCCTTTAATTAGACAGTTCAATTTCGTTCATTCAATACCTTTCAAAACGCGTCCCGATCACAATCCCTATCAAATGTCAAATAGTGACGGCCTGAAGTATGTAAATATCTTTCAAATTACGAATTTAAAGGAATTGCGAAAGATTTTAAAATTAGACAATTTAGCACCCAGGGGCGCAAGAATCGTCGGCACCGACATCGTCGATGGATGTGGCACATTGTTGCTTATAACTTTTTAATTTTGCATTTTACAATGCTATTTTTATGTGATAAATATTAAACAACAAAATATACTAGAAAAAAGCAACCAGTCTCATGTCGCCCTGGGCCCTTATTCACTATGACCACTTACCGATTCATTGCTCAAACCACGCCAATGTCGTATTTGGTTTCGACATTTTCAAAATTCGTTTTCTCTTTAACACTTACAAATTTTTAAGTCATTTTCCTTGTTTAATAATTATACAATTTGTGATTGTCATGTACTTGTGCAATAACTCTGTAATTTGTGAGTATCACGGAGAAAATGAATTATGAAAATGTCAAAACCAAGTAAGACATTGGCGTGGTTTGAGCAAGGAATCGCTATGTGGTCATAGTGAATAAGGGCCCAGGGCGACATGAGACTGGTTGCTTTTTTCTAGTATATTTTGTTGTTTAATATTTATCACATTGTTGCTTCTTTTGACACAAATGAAAGCTTACCAAAGACTAAGATCAATATGTCACATCCACCTGTTAAATGAAGCCGATTTAAGACCCCTGTAGGCCTAGCACGAATAACTTTCAAGTATGTATCGAGAAAGTAAAGTAAAAAAATGTATGACATATTGAGCAGCGTTCCTACCGGATGTAAACGGAACTACATTTTCCTATACATTTTTTGACATAACGTGCTCGATACTTACTCGATACTATTTCGATAATTATTCGTGCTAACCCTGCTGATTCCGAAATAAGTTGCAAGCAGAGTGCTTCTGCTTAGTGTGAGTTGTCTCACCTTACTCGCTTACGTCGATGATTGCGAATAGAGTTTAATTTTCAACCTTATTCCTATTGTATTAAGACTATCTGTCAAAATTTTACTCAGACGGGATGGTAGCGTTTGGACATTTGCAAACTTACACTAGGCTCTAAGTTGTGTTACGGATATCACAACCGACGAAATTATTATCTACAAAACATAATAATCGCAGAACAAACGTCCGCTTCCGCCTTATGTACCAGGAGCTATTTTTGATTCACTCGTCGCGCGTCGAGCGCTTAGCTTTTACTGATTTTCGTTCGACATACGAATTTCCGTATTTTTGAATCGCTCGATCGCAACGAGTGCCCTCACCCACTCGTCGCAGTCGATCGAAACAAGCGTGTGACGCGTGACTTAAGGCGCTACTCGGAAAAAGTATGGACTTTTTGATATAAAACTATAGAACGGCTACAGTTGTTACAAATCTGATAATAAGATATATATTTCTTAATACCTTTATCTAGATTCGTATAGTTTCATAAACACGATTTTATGATGTTGCCTCGACACTTTTTCTTTTCGAAAAGACCTCTAAAAATACGAAAATTCAAGATTATTCTTAAATGGGGTTACTTACACTATTGGAAATTGGTTTAATAAGTGGACACCAATATTATTTAGGATCGTATAGAAGCATTTTTTTTATCGCTGTAGTTTTTGTAATACGAAGAGATTTTGTTTTTTTGCCTAATCTGAAAAATCGTTCTCGCTCCCGCGCGCGTCGTTTTCTCATTGCTTCAGCATATTTTTTTCGAGTATCGCCTTAAGTCGCATGCGTGTGACGTAAGTCATACGAGCGATTCAAAAATAGAGCTCCAAACTGTGACGCGCTCCAGTATTTAACGAATGCTCTCATCACTCCGCCAAACAGCGAAATACATGGTGACGGCGACGCATCACGCACATCACACGCATGCGAGTTATGTTAAACATTACCACGCCAAATAGCAAATTCATGACGACGGCGACGCATCACGCGCACCACACGCACGCGAGTTATGTTAAACATTACCATGCCAACCAAATTATAAAATATTGACCGACATGTATTATTGAAGACAGAATTAACATAGTCATTCTAAATAATACCAAAATGAGACAAAGTGCAGTTTAAACTGGTTAAGTATACTCACTTACGATGATCCATTGAACGATAAAACACGTGGACGCGGCATATTTTTACAGGCATAATTTTGTTTATGTTAATAGAATGGCGACTTGATAATGAGTGTCAGACCACGACAAGCCGGGAGCTAAGACAAAGTAACAATATAAAATTAAAATCTAGGTATTATCGGAACGAAGAAAATGCATCGAATTGACATAAATCGCGCTAAATCTGTTGTCCATTGTCATTGTTACCCCAAGGTGCCCCAAGTTAAAACATTCCAAATAATAGCGGCGGTAATTTTGTAGTGCTAATGTAATAGTTGACTTAATAAAGTTTATTTTTTGACAGTCCGATGTAGACTTAACCTCTTGAGAATACAGAATACATTTTTAAAAAAAAATATCACGAATAGGAAACCACGTCCATAATAATTTATTCATACTTCGTGGACGTAATCACAGGCAGCGCTACTTTGCAGTTTTTATAAAAGTAGTGAAAACTCTTTGTTCAGGCTCATTTTTGAGAACAAGTGCTCTAAAGGGTTTTTAGAAAAACTATGTTTTTTTTAACTTTAAGCTAAAGCTACCCGTAAAAAAATGTGATCAATCTCTAAATCAGTAAACTAAATCTAAATTAAAGTTTTTTTTTTTAAATACGAAAAATATTGTGAGTGACAAAGTAAGGAGGATTTAACGATTAAATAAAAACTTTTCCACAAAAAAAAGAAAAGTGTAGGTAAAAGAAATTGTGACAAAAAGAGGATCTAATGATGAACTAAAAAAACTTATTTGACCTATTTTGACATTTGAAACAAAATGGACGCTAATTGGACGATGTTCCCGCGCATCGGAGTGCGGTCACCTAACCTGACGAATAGCACCGTGAGTCTGCAGGAGAACTTCGAAATGGATTTGGAGGATACTAATTGGATCCTGACGTCATCATTCATCATTTTCACCATGCAAACTGGTAAGAAGAAAATGTTTACCTCAGGCTTTTAAATCCTTTCAGGTCCCGGTTTATGAAACACAAATTATATTCCACTAGCGGATCCTCGCGGTTTTATCCGCCCGTTCCCGTGGAAATATCGGGATAAAATATAGCCTATGTCACTCGGGAGAAATGTAGCTTTCTAATGGTCTAAGAGTTTTCTAAATCGGTCCAGTAGTTCCTGAGATTAGCGCGTTCAAACAAACAAACTCTTCAGCTTTATAATATTAGTATAGATGAAGGACACAGGATAAGAAATTAGTATAGATTGTTCTCTGGACACCGGTGTCCTGCTAGCGATGACGAATTGTTACATTACGAAATCTGTTCAAATTACGTTTACTAATAAGGCTCAAGGTGTTTGTTTAGAGGGAAAAAATGGAGCATATATTTAGCTTAGTCTAATTCTGACTCTCTGTTCTTAAGAACAGACGTTAGTATCAAGTTAAATAAATAAATAATTTAATCCTCACCATAATCATTACAATTAACAAAATACAATTGTTAACAGTGACCCTTAGTTAACAGATTATGTTTTTTTTTATGAATGACGGGAAGCCTTCATCATACCTGATGTTAAGGCTGAAGATGGAAGCGAGCCTTTCCCGGAATCCTCAATCACTGAGGAACTGGCTATCTTATCTGTAACTGCCGGAACACAACGCTAAAAACATTGTTGTTATGGCGTCAGACTTAGATAAGATGGTGGTAGCTAGCGAGACGGACTAAGAGCAAGTCCTACACCAACCTAACTGGACTGGTGGACTGATACCTGAACTATGTAACCAGTGTATCAGGTTATCAGCCCTCCACCTCGTAAGAAGTATATAAAATTGTTAAAATATGTTTAAGATTCGAATAAAACAGCAAGGAAGTTGAAGATATAGTTAGTATCTATAACAAAGATGTTGGCGACTTGCTGGTGAGCGAACCAACTTTTTATAATATGCTTATACTTTACCTGTTTAGGGTACCGTAGCCTGATGGCTCTGGTCTGTTCGATGGTCTGTTCGATGTATGTCACAGCCACTTTATTTCGAAACTATGAGGATTACATATTTGAAACTTAACGCTTTACGGTTTTTACACAAAAATAAAAAAAATAACAAATTAAGTGGGGGCTCACCATACATGGAACTGAATCTGTTTTTTTTTTATCAAACCTATACGTGTGGGGTATCTATAGATAGGTCTTTAAAAATTACATTGAGGTTTCTAAGACTGTTTTTTCTCAAAGTCAACCGTTTTAAAGATATACACTTCCAAAGTGTTAAAAAGTGTGTCCCCCCCCCCCCTCTAACTTTTAAAATAAGAAAGTGAAAAATCTAAAAAAAATATATGCTATAGATCTTTATAAAAACTTTCAACGAAGCACATTTTCCAATATTGCTATTTGTTATTCATACAAACACGATGAAAAACAAAGTTATTTTTGCAGACGAACAATTATAGTGGCATTTTGGGTAGGTGTGTTTAATATAATAATAATAATTATAGAAACTTTATTGCACACGATTTTTTTGAGAAAATGACAAAAAACAGGAAAGGGGGCGGAACTTTTCGCATAATGTCTATTGTCCTAAAGTCGTTTGTCATACATCAATTGGCATAATCATCAAATAGCATAACATTAATGTCACATAACTTTTAAGTAGCATAACTGTCTAAAGGCATATCATAATTGTCTATTATTATGAAGCATAATAAATGAAATCTCTAATTTCATTTAGCATAATATTAGGCAGTCCTTAAATCCCTTAGCATAATTTTATTTGCCATAACTATAGAAAAACCTAATTTTATTTGGCATATTATAGGTAGTCCTAATTTTTTTATAAACGTTATTCTATTATTCCTTGTGATTATTATGCTATAAATTCATTATACTTAAAACAATATATGCGTTAAGATATTATTCGTTGTGATCATTATGCTTTACATTAGTCATGCTTATAAAAATTATGCTTAAAGCTATCCTGCGTTTCAAAATTTATGCCTTTTAATACTTATGACAAACAATTTTAGCCTACACTATATTAGGACTTTTAAAATTATGCGTCGCGATAATATGCAACATGATGATTATTGGTATTAAAATTATGGAACATGATATTATGACAATAAACGTTATGCGTAAAATTACAGAGCCAACAGGAACACACAATAGGCGGCCTATTGCTACATAGCAAACTCTTCCAGGCAACCTTGGGTGAGAGACGGAACCCTTCATGTGCGAGTTCGACGACGGTCTCTCTGTCTAGTCTTGACCTTATTCAAACTATTGAACTAATTTTATTTCATCAAACCCGAACCGGATACCGGTGAACCAGGAGTGTCCACAGAGCAATGCAATATCAATGGTGTTTCATAATCCGGGTTCTGAAAGGTTAATCATTTACTTACCTTATACTTTTATTAAGATATTGTTTTGTGTTAATTCCTTTTTTTTTTAAGTCGGTTAAGAATTTACTTGCCTTAAGTTGTTCTCAATCGAGCGAGACATATATGGGGTGGTTCTTTTATACCTGTATACAAAAAATCAATATCCCAAAAATGAGTCCAGAGGTAGAGTACCACACTAGTGCTACGACCCGAATCACCCCCCGTATGGTTCCGCATTTTTTTAACTTATTGAGCTTATTATTTATTTTATATTTTTTGGATAGGGTAAAACATGACTTCTCAAGGGATTATTGGTCACAGGGACATCAATAATAATAATTTATACTTTATTGCACAATTAAAGAAACAAGTAACACAGGACAATTTACAAATAGAGAACAAACAACAGGCGGCCTTATTGCTACATAGCAATCTCGTCCATGCAACCTTGGGTTAAAGAAAAATAATAAGTGGAACAATAGGGGAATGAGTGCAGAAAAAAGAAAGAACAAGCATATATTAACAGATAAATATCAAAAGAGAAATAAAAGATAATATTTATAAGTTAAGGAGACAGGGAAAGGAAGTGACTTCTAAAATGATCGCCAAAGGATTTTAGAGTCTGAGCCTTTCTGATACCTTCTGGCAGGGCATTCCACAAGCAATGATTAAAATAGGTACCCACTTGATATTTTTTTAAATCAGGTGAATAACTTACCTTCTAAAAATATAAACTAAGTAGAACCTCGAGTTTAGTGTAAAACTTATAAGAGCGATTCAAAAAGAACTAAAGGAAGAAAGGAGACTGAAAGGATTGCATCTGCTCTGGGCCCAAAAAGCCCTGTCAGCAAAGTGTCAAGTGTCATTGTGTTGATTTTGCGAAGGTTTTTTTTAATGAAGAAGAATAAGATTTTATGGTAGTTACGACATCTTGATTGCAATTCTGAAATCACTCAACTTCTCTTCGCTGTCACTAGAGTGGTTTTCCAATTATCTCCGTGCTCGCCAGCAGGCGGTACGAATGGGTTCGGACACATTCCAATGGAATAACCTTTCTTCCAGCGTACCTCAAGGTAGTATTCTTTCTCCTCTCCTTTTCTCTTCTTTTATTCCACCCTCGCTTTGCTGCTCTTTTCATTTATATGCCTATGATTTACAAATTTACGTGCTGTCATCAGTTGAAGAAATTGAGTCGGCTATTCGACTAATTTTGGGATAGCGGTAAATCCGTCTAAATGTCAGGCGATGATAGTCGGCGTGTCTAAGTAGATTGCCAAGATTGACTGCAACACTGTACCACCTATTGTTCTGGATAACACAACAATAACTCTATGCTCCAGCATTAAGAACCTTGGGCTGCATATTGATAGTACGCTCAGTTGGATTCCTCAGTTTGCTGAGGTGAGTCGTGCGGTTATCTCCTCTTTATGCTTTTGAAATAGTTTTAAAAACTTTCTTCCTATTAAAACCAAGATCACTCTTGTTACGTCTCTTATACTTCCACTCATCGATTATGCTGATATCTGTTATCCTGATCTGAACGAGGATCTTCTAAACAAGCAGGACCGGCTTCTGAATAACGTCATTCGTTTTATCTTCTCAATTCGCAAATTTGATCATATCTCAGCATACCGGTCACAGCTTCAGTGGCTTCCTGCAGACAACTTAGGTTTCTCTGTTAGCTCTAACAAGATGATATGAACATAATTTAACAACAATAAAACATTTTGTAGACCGATAAGCGATGAGTCTCATTTTAAAAGTGGTATTTTGAACCAACGTAGTTAATTAGCATTCATGGAGCATCGAAAATCCACATCTGGTACGTGCTTTTTCAAGAGCTTGAACACACAGTTAATTAATTGGCTCGTTTGAACTACCCGATCGGTTAAATGGAGAATCATATCTAAAATTTTAAAGCGCAGATTATATATTTATTATTAATTGGTGTTTTTTTATGAACAAACGGGGACTCTAAGCCTATACTAGGAGAAATGCTTTTACGCATCTCTCGCCCCCAAGTGCAGGGGGGATTCAAAATGTTGGACTCACTGGAGTACACTGCCTGTACGAACGTATAGGCCAGGCGCTCCATCCCACGCCCCTCCCGTGCCCCCACCCAGCATATATGCTCGGTGGAGGATCGGAAGTGGTATCTATCCCCTTGCATCCCCGCCTTTCCATCCACTAGGATGGGAAGGCGGGGATGAGAAAGCAGGGGGAGGGTAGGGGGCACTTGCATCCCGCGCCCCCCATCGAGTCCTAAGGCTCGTTGGGGGATGGGAGGTGGGCGGGTACTACCAACTAAAACTCCTAGCACTTGCCCTCCAGGCCGCCATTTGTCACAGGGGGTAGGGTTCGCAATCACCCCAAGGACCAGGCGGCCATGGCCCGGTTACCCAGGCCCCTTTGCGGCTGGAAAATGGCCAAGCAAGTTAAACCATCTTCCCAGACGGTGGAAACCGTACAAAGCCAACGTTGTTCCATGAGGCGATCATATCGTCGCCTCATTCCCCTCAGCCGCTTGTGGCGAAGGAGGGCTATATAGTGTTCTCTTCGCATGCCCTCTCCGCTGTCTCTTTCTGGAGAATTACATCCTCGCAGAAGCAGACTGCTGCTTGCCACGATCTGGGCCCTAATTCACTATGACCACTTTTATGCCACACTGAAATCTTACCTAATCGCCACAGCCTAAATCACGTCAATATCGTGTCTTGTTTATACCGTGTCACGGTAAGGAATTTGGTCAACTCTATTCTGTAAGCTCCACAGCGCTTCAAGACAAATTGTCTTTGGAACGTTATGAAGACAGGAGTGCGTTCGAAAACTAAACTTAAAACTATTATGATTTTAAACTTATTACTTGTAAAATTTTAATAGGTACGTAGTACCTATTAATAATCTTTTTAAAAAGAAATAGTGTAATAAGAGTAAAAATTTAAAAGAATAATTTTGATTAGTAAAGTCAGAATATTGTCATGGGAATTTCTTTGGTTTCAGTTTAAATTAAGTAATTAAATTGGATTTATTTACACAATTTGTAATTAAGGCGCTACTCGGAAAAAGTACGGACTTTTTGATATAAAACTATAGCACGGTTGCAGTTGTTACAAATCTGGTAATAACATATATATTTCGTCATTCCTTTATCTAGATTCGTATAGCTTCAAAAACACGATTTTATGATTTTGCCTCGACACTTTTTCTTTTCGAAAAGACCTCAAAAAATTACGAAAATTCAAGATTATTCTTAAATGGAGTTACTTATACTATTGGAAATTGGTTTAATAAGAGGACACCAATAAAATTTAGGATCGTATAGAAGCATTTTTTTTTAATCGCTGTAGTTTTTTAATACTAAGTGATTTTGTGTTTCTTTTTGCCTAATCTGCAAAATCGGTCACGCTCCCGTGCGCGTCGTTTTCTCATTGCTATCTCGCTTCAGCATATTTTTTTTGAGTATCGCCTTAAATGCGAAAATGGCTTTGAGTGCAAAAAAAACACTCCAGAAAAAAACAACACCTGAAGTGCGATAGTAAGACTGTATTATTTTTCTATCAGCCGACACATAAATTGTCAAAAAGACGTCCCGAGTAGCTCCGAAAAAGTTGAGCGGTACTGTTGTTTGCATGACATTGAATTTACGATTAAGTTTGTTAGGAAAAATCAAAAAGTAAAGATTTGGTTTTAATTAGATGGGACTATAATGATTCCATTACTAGTGTCCTATAGAACCTCCGTTTCAGACTTCTAAACTATGCTATGCATACGATTGTAGAAGTCTTATGTGCTGACCCTGTCCGTGTGTGCGCATAATTCAATCTCGAGAACTACTATAGCTAGAAAGCTGAAATTTTCTGAGGTGATACATAGCCATGTCAAACCTCTAAATACGATAGTTTAGAAGTCGTCTGATGCCTTCGCTACGATAGTGAAGGGCGCCGATCTTGTTTAATATTATCCCCGATTGTAGGCCCCACACGGTATATAGAGATGTGGTTCAATTCAATATCATTTATTCAGTCTAGGCTGTTACAAGCACTTATGAACGTCAAAGAAGCTACGCCATCGGTTCACAAACTCTACGGCGGGAGACCTTCCGCCGTAGGGAACGTGATGAACCGCCAAGAAAGATAATAGATGGTTTAATTAGATACAATATTCACAAATTATTAGTATTAGGTTAGGTTTTCAATAAAATACCCAAAGAAAAACATCGTGTTTAGAACATACAACAGGAAAAACAAATATTTCTTACGTTATAAATTTATTTAAATAGTTTTTAGCACAAAAACAATCAATTTCTGCACAGTCACAACGATTCTATGCAGATTCCACTCGTTTCTCAAACGTGGAATTTTTGACACCACGCGCAAGTCACGTTCATATCACACGGTTTCATTCAAGTGTCATAGAGAATACGAATTTTGAAAATATCGCAACTATAATAAATACGATATTAGCGTGGTTTTGAAGCAAGGAATCGCTAAGTGGTCATAATGAATAATGGCCTTGTCACCCAGCGTCTTACTGACGATGCTGGGTAGGGAGAGATTTGTTATCAGAAGGAAAGATTTTTAGGGTTCCGTACCTCAAAAAGAAAAAACGGAACCCTTATAGGATCACTTCGTTCTCCGTCCGTCCGTCTGTCAAGACCGTTTTTCTCAGAAACGCGTGGAGGTATCAAACTGAAATTTATATCTAATACTCAGGTCTACTGTCCCTCGGAGCTGTGAAAAAATCAAACAACTAAGCCAAAGCAATCAAAAGATACAGCCGTGTATGCCGCAAATTTCCGCAAATTTTCGAAGCTCGCACGGGAATCAAAACCTACATGGTACTTCCCGTGAACTTAAAATCTTGAAATTTGGTACAAATTAACGTCTTATAGTACCAGATAAAGGAAAAATTGCGAAAACCGTAAATTTTTAGTTACATTATATAATAAAAAATATTTTACGGAACACTCGGTGCGCGAGTCCGATTCGCACTTGGCCGGTTTAAAAAAAATCAATAACCGGTTACTACTCCGTATAAATAATATCAACTTCACAAAGAATACGTTACCAACCGGCAGGTACGTGTGTAAGGATGCGACTGCGCGAACGACTGCTCAAGAGTGGCTCTGGAAACAGCGACTATTAAACTAACCCTAAAAGGCTTTTATTTTTATATTTTCGCCATTCCCGTGAAGCGGTGGCAACCCTCCGGACGCGGGGAAGGGAGGTGGTGAATCCTGCATTGGATACTCCACAGCCGGCAGTCGACCGGTTTATATACCTGCGATCACTACAGGTACGGCTAGTGTAAAGTAACGACTCGTAGCATTGTGTCTACACAAGGAACTTACCGAAACCGCCATGTCCGGTACAAATCTGCACGTGACGGTAAGTGAGCGTCCCATGTTTCCGGCCCCTCCAATCGCGGAGAAGTGAGCACCTCCTCCACGGTCTTTGCCCCCACACTAGAACTCTCCAGCTGGCTTTCTCATCAGGTCTGGACATCCTCCTGCGCCCCCCTCTTTACTGCCGTCAGCTCTTCAGGGGCCAGCCGGTCCCACTCTGTATAGCCTCCCTTCGCGCCTGGTACACCCTCTTGAGTGATGCGGTTAGCTATAAACCACTGCGATCTCCTAAGATGGCGGCAGTTCTCCTCAGTGACGGAGTTCGCCCAGACCGGCCGGCGCCCCGTAAAAGGCCATGCTGCAGACTACGCCCGCAAACAGCAAACGGCAGCTGGAGTTCGGCCCGCCGATGTTGGGGAGGAGGCGTTCCGGAGCCGCAGCAGCCTTCTTCAGCCTGGGCGCCACTTGACGGAAATGCTCCGTGAATTAACAAGAAAAGAACCGCTAGCGCCCGTCCAGGATGAGTCCTAGATATTTGTTTAAAGTTAAAGTTTCAAGGGGATCCGTACCGCCTCCTTCTCATTTATATTCGCCCCGGCTGGATATCCCTTTCTGCGACCGTGAAAGATGAGAGCCTCCGTCTTGCGAACCGCCACCTCGAGTCCAAGCAGTAGAGACAAACATGTAGAGATTGAGCGGCTGCCTTTTATACATAGCTACAGAATACATACTAGTACACATAGGTACAAGTAATAATATATTGACCGTCATTGTAATACATCTTGAAAATCATTAACATGTCATTCTAAATAATACCAAAATGAGACAAAAAGCGGTTTATACTGGTTTAATATACTCGCCTACGATGGTCCATTGAACGATAAAATACGTAGAAGCGGCAATTTTTTTAGAAGCATCGCTGATGCCTATTATATCGAATACTTAAAAAAAAATGAAAAACACATAGGTTTATGAATGGTCTCCGCGTTCGCTACTACTTAAAACCGTCGTCATACCTGTACAATTCGGTCATTTATGTGTGCAATGTCAAGTCAAAGTCAAAGATTTTTATAGATAAGTACTTTCGAATAGTCCAAAATTTTTTTTCTCTACCAGCCATTTAGGACATCTTTAACTGATAACAAGAACGGCCGCAAGAAACTTATCAGCTTTAACAGAAACAACAACATTTACAATGGAACATGTTGTTGCCAAACACAAATGTACAATCTTGAAATATATTTAATATAACAGGAAAATTTTCTCATACTCAGTTATTAGAATATTTTCCTCTTACACAATTTACAATAGTAATGTTTTATGTTAGTATCACATCCATGCCTTTTGGTCTTTAACCGACTTCAAAAAAGGAAGAGGTTCTCAATTCGGTTGGTATAATTTTTTAAATAATCATTTACCTTGTAATAACCATTGCTTAAGAGTGTCTTTTTAACATATATTTTAAATCTATGCAAAGGCAGCTCAATCACTTGTTGTGGAACTTTATTAAAAAAAGCTATGCCCTTCCCCAAAAACGAGCGTCTACATTTTTCAAGTCGAAATCTTGGAACGGCAAGCTTATTCTTATTTCGAGCATTAAAATTATGAACATCGCTATGTTTAATAAATAAATCATGATGTTTCCTTACATATACTATATTATCATAAATGTATTGTCCCGCCAAAGTTAGTATATTAATCTCTTTAAACAAATCATTAAGAGAATCTCTCCGTCAAAGGTTGTAAATGGCGCGCACAGCTCCTTTTTTATATTTTTTTTATATAAACATTTTCTATATTAGCTGCTGAGCCCCACAACAACAGGCCATAGGACATTACACTATAAAAATAACTAAACTAGTCTTACCGTTTCAATATATAATAATTCCTTATTGCGAAAGCCGCAGAAATAAGTCTACTCGACAAGGTTTCAATATGTGGATCCCATTGTAGTCTTGAATCCAATGTATCGCCATGAAATTTTGTACTCTCAACTAACTCTTCTACATTCCCATTCAAATTGATATGCATATCGACCTGCACTACATTAGGTAATGAGAATTTTACAAACTTGGTTTTAGTAGGGTTAAGAGACAAATTATTACTATTGAACCAATGTGCCACTTGAGAGAGAGCACTATTTACTTCGTCAGAACAATTGTTTCCTCTATCAATTTAAAAAATTAAAGATGTATCATTTGCAAACTGTCTCACATAAATTACTCTTGTAGTAAGGGAGTCCGTAATATAAATTAAAAACAGCAAAAGGCCCAATTTTGAATCAGTATTATTGACACTCCAGTAGAAGCAGTATTATTAACAATTACTTTTTGTTTTCTATTGTGCAAGTATGACTGCAAAAGGCTAACCGATTTTTTAGAGATACCATAATGTTCTAGCTTCTTTAAAAGTGTAACGTTATCAACGCAATCGAAAGCTTTAGACAGGTCACAGATTGTACCAATTACGTCTTGCTTGCCCTCCCAAGCCTCAAAAATATGTTTGAGGAGTGCAATGCCAGCACCAGTAGTATTTTTACCCTTAGAAATGCCGAATTTATTGTTATGACGGTTTTGATTTATTGTTAAATAGTCTAATAATTGAGAGTAATTATATAATTTTTTCAAAAATTTTACTAAGTTCCGGTAATACTGATATCGGCCTAAAGTTTGTGGGGTCACTTTTGTGTAAACGCGATGTAGGTTTCCATACTAGATGCTTCGTTCCGTACTAGGTTGTTGTCAGCGCCATCTATTAGATGCACGGTGGATACCGTGTTTTAGTAGTATGTGCGGCGCCAGGTAGGTGCGGCCATATCACTTCCCCGCTCTGACCAGAGGTCGATAGTCGAATCCAAGCTCAGCTGTCAGTGCGTCAGAGGCTTTGCGGTGATCAGGCACGTCGCCAGTGTTGCAGGCTGCACCGTATCCAGGACCTGTCCGCGGTGGACAGTGGAGTGAAGGCGTGTTGCCAGGTGCTGCAGGTAGATTCGTGTCTTCAATGAGTTGGGACCTGTCCTCAGTGAGTCGGGACAGTGAAGAGTGACGGTGGGCCGAGCTGCTGGTCTGCAGAGCTGCCACGCCGGTGTGAAGGCCTATAGTGATGCTCCAGTCGTGAGCTGCGAAGACCAGGTTGGGGTAATGCCGTCGAGGGTGCCGAAAGTCCAGGTGGCTTCGTTAGTAATGCTGCGGTGGAACCTTGAGGCTGGTTACTCTGCTTGCGGTGTGAGTTGCTGCGTATGCTGGATAAGTGTATGAAGAGTAATGGCTACGCTGCGATGTTGTTGAAGGTGCTTGATAAGCTACATCGGGGGTCACCAATGTAGACAGATGATGTTGGAAGTATGGAAAAGGGTGGTAGATGATAAGCCACTAGTAGGAAGGTCAAAGGTTGAGCTCTTCCTCCGGACTGGGTGTTGTTAGAACGGGGACCGCGGTCCATCGATTCGTCGTCGGGTTCTTCCGCCTATAGGCGGAAGGCTGAGCTCTTCCTCCGGACTGGGTGTTGTTAGAACGGGGACCGCGGCCCATCGATTCGTCGTCGGGTTCTTCCGCCTCTAGGCAGGTGCGGGTTCGAGCTTCTGCTCCTTCCCCGGGCTTCTTCTCATAGGGCTGCTGCCCCACGGTGGTTAGATGCTGCTTGGCGGCCGTCTGTTGACGTAAGGTGGGCCCCCGCCGGAGTTTGCTACGCGGCCCTCTGCGCGGTCTGCCGCACCGGGTGAGACCCCCATAATGGGGGAGGCCCAGCGAGCGCCTGCGAACGGGCCACGGCTTACGCAAACGGGGTATGGGCTATAATTAGGTGGTGGTAGGGGGGGGGAGGTCCATCGATTAACGTCGGACTTTGTATATATTGTTTGTGGCTGGTGAAACTTCTGTAAATGCGATGTAGGTTTCCATAGGAGAGGTTTCGTTCCGTACTAGGTTGTTGTCAGCGCCATCTATTAGATGCACGGTGGATACATGTGCTAACACCGTGTTTTAGTAGTATGTGTGTCAGGTAGGTGCCGCCACATTACAATGTACATAATACCTATACTCTCTAAAAATTTTAAAATAAAAAGCAAAATTAAAAATTGTGAAAAAACCCACGACGGTTTAAACGTTATTGAAAAGTATAAAATAATTTAAAAACCCCCGACTCAATTATCCGTCGGGGCTGCCATCACTGTTTCAAATTTCAACATGAATATAAATAAGTATCTATTGTAATAAAATATCTCGAATTATTCACGTAACTATAAAACTGCAAAACTAGTTCATTTAACGGCAGCCCCCGACGGATAATGGACAACATTTCAAAAATATATAATGCAAATTTTCCTATGCATAATAAAACTAGATGTTAAAATACGAGACACGTATTTTTTATTTTTATTATTAGCATTATATTTGAGTATTAAATCCGTATTTCAAAACTTGCTCATTCTAAAAGAGCGTAAGTGCGTTCTTAGGAAGTTAAATTGGTAACTTACTTACTTACTTACTCCGATGGCGCGATGACCCCGAAGTGGATCTTGGCCTCCGACAACAAAAGGCGCCACTTCTCCCTGTATAGCGCGACCTCCTCCCAGTCAGGCAGCAGTAGCTTCCGTAGGTCTTTGGCTACTTCGTCAGCCCAGCGGTACCTAGGTCGACCGACTGGCCTGCGCCCTACTGGCCGGCCCAGGTATGCTCGTTTGACTGCGCGACCGTCCTCCATTCGCACGACGTGGCCTAACCATCGAAGCCTCTGTGCTTTGACCTCACCAAGGATATTTGGCTCGGCGTACAGCTCCTCCACTTCAGCGTTCTTTCGGATTCTCCAGCTGCCGTCATCGGTATGGACCGGTCCTAAAATCTTACGGAGCACCTTTCTTTCCGTGACCAGAAGTTTTGTTTCTTCCTTCTGTGTGAGTGTCCAGGCTTCGCAACCGTACATTAAGATCGGCCTGATCACGGTTTTGTATATTCGGATCTTTGTGCGTCTGCTCAGCAATTTGGAGGTCAGGATTTTGTGTAGGGCTGCACTGCAACGTAGAGTGTTTTGGACTCGGATATCTATCTCGTTCTCTCTATCGTTAGTCTCAGTTACAGTGCAACCTAGGTACCTGAATTTTCGTACGCCTTTATAGGTGGTACTCCCAACAACCAGATCCTCGGGGTTTTGCCTAGTGTTTTTATAACGGCGCATGTGAAGGTATTCCGTCTTCTCGTTATTAATATTGAGACTCGTTATAAATTGGTAACGCTGTTGCATAATTCGGATTTTAAAAAAAACTGACGTAATGGTTTCTAGTAGTGATGTGACAGTGGCAGAACTCAAACATCGATTACTACATAAAAGTTGTAATTTTCGTTATTTAACCAAAACATGTTTTAAAGATTAACACTGGTTAAGATAAAAAAAAACTTAATAAAAAAAAAAATATACGCACAAATTCGCGTTCATGAACAATATTTACATTTTGGGTATTTAGAATTGAAATGTATATCAAACCATATTGAAATTTAAGGTCTGGTATTTCATTAGTGGAACAAAAAATAACCACTTTGTTAAACACACACAAATTTCTGACCCGTGGTCCACCTGCCTGGTGTCGCGTGGTGGTTTAACTAGCAAACATAAAAAGTAAATCTATTCAGCAATAATCATAAAAACAATGTATTCCAAAAAACTCAAAACAATCACAAACTGTTTTTTCATGAGGTTTTATTGGCATTATGTAAATTAGAAAATATCGAATATCGATATCTTAGATTTTGATCGGTCTTTCACTACTTGAATTGACTGTCATTGTCAACTCAGCCAGAGACAACCATTTTTTTTTTATATTAGACGAAATGAAAAGGAATGACGGGATCAAATGCCTGACTTTCTCGATTTGGACTACATATTAGTTTTTATTAAATATCTCACAAATTACCGATCAGAAAATTCTAAAATAAAAACTGTGAGCTTATGACACTAAAACCTCGAAATGGTTTTTTTATTTTAGTGCTTTATAGAAAATGAAATGTTGTCCATTAAGTCAAGGGTTTTTTAATTATTTACCCTTTTTAAATTACGTTTTAACCGCCGTCGTTTTTTATTCAAAATGTTTAATTTAGCTTTTTAAGTAGTACTTATGTTTTTTTAAACACTATTTTTAAGTTAGAATTATACTTTACTTACTTACTTACTTACACTAAAAATCGGTCCATAAACAAAGAAGTCGTCTAAGTAACCGTTATAAAAACGACAGTATTTTCAGACTTCTCGAAAACTACTGAACCGATTCCAAAATTTATAAAAATGGGACCAATTGGGAAAATCCTAAAGTACAATCATAACGTTTAAATTATTTTTGTCATTTTCCGAGTAAACGGTGAACATACATAAAATAATATAACTTCCTTCTTTTTGAAGTCGTACAAAAATGTTATTTTTAAATCCGACGACGTAGATTAAAACTCGTTAATGGGGTTGATTGACCTATCAGTCGAACAACCAATTTCATACAATAAGTATATAAAAATAATATCTTGAATACAATTGACACGTCCATATTAGTTCATTCATTCTTCGTGAACGTAATGAAATCACACACTTCGCACAGTTTCTATATAAAGTATTGAAAACTCTTTGCTAAGGTTCATTTTAACAAAACAAGAGCTCGAGAGCGTTAGAGGAAAATCTATGTTTATTTTAATACTTCTCACTAAAGTTTAAAAATGTGATAACTATTTTTCATTGGGAAGCCTATTTACAACTCCATGGTGTTTTAAAAATTAAACGAAAAATATTGTGAGTGGAAAACTAAGGAGTTTTTCATAAATAGTTACCTACTTTAAATATAAACTTTTTGAAAAAAAAAAGGGTAGTAACCTGTGTCACAAAAAGGATGATCAAAAAATGAAGAAGTGAAAAAGTATTTTGACAACTAAATTCGGCGGGAAATTTTGACATTTGGAACAAAATGGACGCCAACTGGACGATGTTCCCGCGCATCGGGCTGCGGTCTCCCAACCTAACAAACACTACCGTGAATCTACAGGAAAGCTTCGAAATAGACGTAGGAGATACCACCTGGATCTTGACGTCATCTTTCATCATATTCACCATGCAAACAGGTAGGAAGTGTAATCATATTTTAACCGACTTCAAAAAAAGAAGGAGGTTATCAATTGGTAGGTATGTTCACCGATTATTCGAAGACGGCTGGACCGATTGGAATTATTTGGTCCTATTATTAAAAAATTATAATGATTATTGAAAAAAATTAAATCAGTTCAGTAGTTTTCAGGAAATCTTGAAAATAATGTCACTATTT
Source organism: Chrysoteuchia culmella (assembly GCA_910589605.1). Classification (NCBI taxonomy): domain Eukaryota; kingdom Metazoa; phylum Arthropoda; class Insecta; order Lepidoptera; family Crambidae; genus Chrysoteuchia; species Chrysoteuchia culmella. The sequence continues at coordinate 4,610,456 of OU342669.1, forward strand.
ACCTAGATGACATAATCATAGATAACAAGTTCATAGTTCCAATTTTAATATTAAACTTCAAAAAGTAAACAATCAACTTTTTTGAGTCGGCATTCTACGTTGCATTAAATACTTTTATTTTTCTTGCCTTGGCTGGCACCGACGTTTATTTTTTACTTTTTGTAGTCTGTTTTTTTATACTCCGTGATTATGGCCATGGCGCATGCAACTCCGCATGAGACTCGAAAGCAAAGAAGCATGGTAAGAGTCCCGTATAGATACGTACATTTCCTAGAATTAAATATGTCACATAAAAACAGCATTGTTCTTGCAATGCAAAAATAAAAATAAATTGCATAATTAAAAGCCGTTTCATCTTAATCGATTCTTCTTAAAATTGTTTCTCTCAAATGCGACGATATTGCTCTCATTAGCACATCTTAAATTTCTTCGCGCACGTCTAAATTCAACCCGTGGTCAGTCAACCCGTGACCACGGCAACTGAAAAGGTGCCGAAACGTCGGGAAACCAAAAAACCGCAAATAAAACGAAACAATATAGTACCAAATATATATTTCGGGTAAATAAATCGCACTAAATACTCCACAAAAGTTGTTTTATCAATACCTTGTAGAAACAACGCAACGCTCTGGCCAACAGCAGCGTAGAAAAGGAAATATCGTACCTCCGGAGAAATAAAGGCACAACTGTAAAATTGACATTTTTCAGAACTTGAGTTTAAAGATTTTTTTCTTTAAAATGTGGATTTCCTGATCAGGGAATAATTTATTTATTTATTTTGTTCACGATTTCTGTAACAAGAGGGTGTTTACTAAGAAAATCAATATTTTTTTAATTTGAAATAGTTACCGACTGTAAAAAAAAATAATCTTAAGTAATTAGGTCCTTTAAATGTGCCTTTGTGGCACTAAGTACATAAATTGCTAAGTACAGTTGTGACAGAATCTGAATACCTACACTTGAAAATTTCGACGTGTCCTCGTATGTCTCGGTAGTTCAATGGTTAGAGCATTGATGTGATTGATTATTTTTAACCGCCTCTGTGGTCTAGTGGTAACAACTACCTTTGTCAGACCCAGAGGTCCCGGGTTCGATTTTCAGTAAAGGGTACATATATTGTATTCGGTCTGCCGCCGTAACAACAATGTTCTCAGTATTTTTGTGTCCCGGCATTTAGAGATAAGATAGCGAGTTCCTCAGTTGTTGAGGATTCCGTGAGAGGCTCGCTTCCATCTGCAGCCTTATCAATACTTAACATCAGGTATGATGAAGGCTAAGAGTCTCCCAGCTTGGAGTGGTTACTTCGTCCAAGTCTCCCAGTCATTCATTAAAAAAGTTGTTTTTTTTTCTTGAATAAAATTTTCCACAATAAGAAAATGTTTACCTCCAGGCTATAATAGTAGCCACAAAAGTATGCTGTAAAGCTAAAAGTAGAACAAGAGAAGAGAAGAAGTGGATTAAGGGAAAATTGAGGAAATACTTCACTTAGTATTTCTGTCAGTGTGTACTCCAACTATAAATGAATAAATAATTGCAAGTGGCGCACAGAGGACAGAGGGACATTAAAGGTCGATGATGAGGACAAAAATCATTGCAAAATGTAACAATAATCATGTTTTAAGTAGGTAGGTATTATAAATGTGACATTATATCAAATAATGCATGTCCCCCGAAGCACCTTTGCATCATAAATTGTTTGAGACTACCTACATATTGTTTTATATATATAAAAGTAGTCCTAAATCAACTATCGTGGTTGTCAATTGAGTTTTTAACTCAACGCATTTTTTTTATAAATGGGTATATTACACTATTATCGACGAACAATTAATTTTCAACATATTGAGAGTGGAAAATTTCATATTCCAAAAAAATATATATTCCAAAAAAATAAAAAAGTTATTTTTGGAAGTCGGTCAAAAAAGATTGATCCTTCGCGCAGGATATGAAGCGATAATAACTTTGTCATGCTGTTAACTTAACATGCTTGTAATATTAAACTAATTTGAAAACCGTCAAACACAGGAAAACACGTAAGGCTAATGATTCTTAAATTATGTGAAAATTTAGTATCAGTATCATTTAGTTAAACTGATGTCTTAACCACAGACAGCCATATATCTTTCGCTTGTTGCCAAATGGTCGTCTTCCAAATCTGGCAAGTACAAAAGGTACCGTCATCAAAACTTATACAACTTTTTCTAAGGAAATATATGTTTTTAATGACACTCGATTCAGTTCAAGCAAGTGACTTAATTTTGGCATTCTAGGTTAATGTTATTTCCTGAAAAAAAAAACATAATCCAACAGACTTTTAAAGACAAATGTTTAACTATGTTTGGTGCCTAAATACTTCCCACATAACATTTCAATGTAAATACCAAAAATAAATACATTTCATGTACAGACTTTTCTTTTTCTCTGTGTTACTAACTAATCGTCCTTAAACAGGTAAGGTCGGAAAATTATCAAGGTAAATTTTCACAAAACATGGTAACTTACCAGAGAAGGAAGAATGAAGTTAATTATTAAGGAAAATCATAAAATCAAAGAAGTCTACATTTCCGGTTATTCTTTTAAACAAGGTTGTATTACATCAAAAGATCTTAGCTCATACCTCATCAAGCAGTCTAACGAAAATAGGTCAAAACATAACGGTCTAAGGCACGAGCCTTCCTAGTGGATAGACAAGTCGGGCCAGGGCCCGTAAACAAAGTAACATCGTTATGTACCGAAACGATAATTCGATTCGTTATTGAAATAAAACAACTTTTACGGATATCAAACGCGCTATATTTCACGAACTAAGTTGTAATACCGTGGTCACGGGATGACACCGTGGTCAGTCATTCCGTGACCACGGTAGCTGAAAAGGTCGGGAAAATCAAAAAGCCCCTAAAAAACCTAAAAATACGGACAATTACAACTTAGTTTGTGAAATATAGCGCGTTTGATATCCGTAAAAGTTGTTTTATTTCAATGAACAGTGCGCGCTAAAACATAAGATGTATGTACGTATCGATTCGTTATTGTCTATATTCACCAATTAACTTGCGGTAAGACCACGTGATTTAGCGCGGCTTATGCCAATCCGCCAATTCCATGCATTTCATTCTTTTGGAACTTGAGTTAAACTTCACTTAAAACCATTTAATGATTCTTCAATAGGAAAGCCCAAAAACGATGTCATATCGTCCAAGGAGCTGCTTCCGAGTTTTCTTGATGCTCTGGCCCGCCCGTTTACGCCTTCAAACGTCTTTTTTCTGATATGTGATGTGTCTTGCCCATTTTCTGGGGGAAATTCTCTAAGCAAACAACGACGCTGTTGTCATGAATGTCACATCAGCTGTCTCCGCTGTTTAAGCCGTCGATATCAAGGATGTTTGCATCCTATAGTGGCCCGTACCGCGCAAGTGGCGTTGACATCGAAATCGGCTTCATTTGACAGATGGATATGACACATTGCTGCTTCTTTTTGACACAAATGAAAACTTACTAAAGACTAAGAGCAATATGTCACATTCATCTGTCAAATGAAGTCGATGTCGCTTGCGCGGTACATAGGCTGTTTGCTAACTACTTGTTGTGTTTCTTATGAATAAGGTAGCTCGCTAATCGACAAACGCTGAGCGATTGTTTTGTCCCTAAATCAATGTTATAAGTGTGTACTTAAAGCAGCTATATCATACGAGCTCGCATTGTGAAACATTGGGAAGACCCTATATGGAATCCGATTTAACCCCCTCTATGGTCTAATGGTACAACCACCGGCATCAGACCCAGGGGTCCCGGGTTCGATTCCCAGTGGGGGTACATATTATATTCGGTTTGGTTGGTGGTAGGGCTTATTGTAAGTCCGCCTAGATAGTTACCACCATCTTATTTAAGTCTGACGCCATAACAACAATGTTTTCAGCATTGTTGTGTTCCGGCAGTTCGAGATAAGATAGCCAGTTCCTCAGTGACTGAGGATTCCGGGAGAGGCTCACTTCCATATTCAGCCTTATCAATACTTAACATCAGGTATGATGAAGGCTAAGAGTCTCCCCGTCGATAATAAAAAAAAGATTAAATATCCTTTTCCATTTCCGTGCTTTCTCTTATTTTGTCCTACTTGTCAATTTGTCAATGTGTGCAATCTGCGTAACAGATTTCAACGCTTTGTTTGTTTGTTTGTTTGCATTGAATAGACTCCGAAACTACCGAACGGATTTGGATGAAATTTAGTACACAGTTAGATTTAGACCGCTAGTTATAAAATATAATTGCCCTGAATTTTAAATATTCACGCTTTTATGACAACTGCGAAGCTGTCAGTCATATTAATTTGCATAGAGGAAAACAAAAACAGATGAAATTAAAGATTATCAGTTTTGTCCTTGGTTTTGTCATTTGACTTCAACTGCTTTCAAATTGACTGTAACTACTGAAAGTACACAAATTCTTTTATCTTTCTAGTACAGTTTCTTGACCAGTAAAGTTTTTTGAGAAACGTTTTTCTAAAGGTACTAAGGTTAAAGAAATTATTTATTATTCGAATGAAATACCTGTTAATGTTCTATTATTTCTCATAAAAATGTTTTCTATATATCTTTTTTTTTTTTTTTAAATAAAGCTCCCTAAGAACTCTACTGGTCAACCGGGACGTTCCCCGACTGTACCTGACTACATACAAATCCCCATGTCTTGTGGGGTTGGCAGAGCCTCAAAGGAAATGTATGTAAACATCAGTCTCATAGCCTCAACGACGGCACATTTGACATCGATTGGGTCTAATGACCCGGCTACACGCTACGACTTACCTGAAAGCATGCCTGCACAAATCAGTTTGCGCAGGTAAGATGTAGCGGATTGTCCCGGCTACACGCTCCGTTTTGCTTGCACAAACCGGTTGGCGCAGATAAGACGTAGCGGATTGTCCCGGCTACACGCTCCGTTTTGCTTGCACAAACCGGTTGGCGCAGATAAGACGTAGCGGATTGTCCCGGCTACACGCTCCGTTTTGCTTGCACAAACCGGTTGGCGCAGATAAGACGTAGCGGATTGTCCCGGCTACACGCTCCGTTTTGCTTGCACAAACCGGTTGGCGCAGATAAGACGTAGCGGATTGTCCCGGCTACACGCTCCGTTTTGCTTGCACAAACCGGTTGGCGCAGATAAGACGTAGCGGATTGTCCCGGCTACACGCTCCGTTTTGCTTGCACAAACCGGTTGGCGCAGATAAGACGTAGCGGATTGTCCCTACACGCTCCGTTTTGCCTGCACAAACCGGTTGGCGCAGATAAGACGTAGCGGATTGTCCCGGCTACACGCTCCGTTTTGCTTGCACAAACCGGTTGGCGCAGATAAGACGTAGCGGATTGTCCCGGCTACACGCTCCGTTTTGCTTGCACAAACCGGTTGGCGCAGATAAGACGTAGCGGATTGTCCCGGCTACACGCTCCGTTTTGCTTGCACAAACCGGTTGGCGCAGATAAGACGTAGCGGATTGTCCCGGCTACACGCTCCGTTTTGCTTGCACAAACCGGTTGGCGCAGATAAGACGTAGCGGATTGTCCCGGCTACACGCTCCGTTTTGCTTGCACAAACCGGTTGGCGCAGATAAGACGTAGCGGATTGTCCCGGCTACACGCTCCGTTTTGCTTGCACAAACCGGTTGGCGCAGATAAGACGTAGCGGATTGTCCCTACACGCTCCGTTTTGCCTGCACAAACCGGTTGGCGCAGATAAGACGTAGCGGATTGTCCCGGCTACACGCTCCGACTGCATGCAGCATGCAGCACTGACACTGACACAGTTCTAAACTTTTTTTATGAAGTACGGGCAGTCTCCTAGCCTTCATCATTCCTGATATTAAGTATTGATAAGGCTGAAGATGGACGCGAGTCTCTCCCGGAATCCCCAATCACTGAGGAACTGGCTATCTTATCATTAACTGCCGGAACACAACAATGCTGAAAACATTGTTGTTATGGCGTCAGACTTAGATAAGATGGTGGTAGCTAGCCAGTAGTAGTAAAATAAACAATTCATTTAATTGTTTATATTCTGAAAATAAACAATTAAATTCATTGTTACGGATCCCACTATGCAATATTGCGCTAGCGCTCTTTTTAGACCCCCAACTTTCTTCGAAATGAACATATTTATTTTTGTCCACAGGTTTTGGTATGCTGGAATCCGGTTGTGTGTCTATAAAGAATGAAGCCAATATTATGATGAAGAACCTAGCGGATATCTCACTTGGTGGTAAGAATCGGTTTAATTAATAAATAATACATAATAATATAGTTATTTGTTATGCAAGGCTGGAAAGTTGGTTATTTAGCAGCGAGTTACCTCAATTGAATCCTGAGCGAAGCGAGGATTTCAAAGGTACAAGACGCTAAAAACTTTTCTGCCTAGCGCAACACACAAGTTTTCACCTCACAACAGCGAAGAACGTTTTATGGTTGTTTCCGCGGTCAACTTCCGGTAAAAAATTCTTTAAACATAAAGTTTAATCTAAATATACCTTATTCTCGTTGTTTTAATGATAAAAAAAACTAAAATAATAAAAAAGTTAGTATTATAGTTAATTCAAAGTTATTTAAAGTAGATTATATTGTTACTTATTAATAAGAATAAAAACGATTCCGTAAATGTTGACACTGACATGAGGTACAAGGCAGAGACAATTTAAAAATAAAGATTTATGTCACTGTCCGAAATCCAATTATAGGTCGTGAAATCTCACCCAGCCTAATATAAAATTCTTATAACAAATAGTTTATTCTTATTGTTATTGTTTTTATGATTCAATGAACTAAAATAATATAATAAAACCAAAACGGAGTATTATAATTAATTTAAAGCTATTTGAAATAAGAATCAAATATAACAAAAAAGTCAATAGTCCGATTCGGAACGCATTATGACATATTTGTAGGTATTAAATTAAAAAAGTACTTTGCCGCGCTAGGCCGCAAAAAGCGATTTTCTATGCCCAAACTGATTGACAAAACCTCCTTTTCAGAGCGTGTGAGGTGAAAAATAAATTGTTTATTTCCATAAAAGCCTTACAAATAACAAGATATGTCTGTTCCCTACACTAGGCATAGCCTGTCCTGTTAATTTGATTAACTATTATAAATTTATTAAACATAAATATTTTATTTATTTTCTTTAAATTAAAAGAAAGTATAACTGTACTGTATTGTTGTAAATATAAAGCGGAAAGTAAAACAGTATCAATAATTTTTCTATTGTATGGGCCATCTGTCCATCATCATCAGCCTGTGGACCACTGCTGGACTGCTGCTGGACATAAGGCTCTCCTAGCTCACGCCTATTGTGGCGTTCATAAGAGGCTGGGCTCAAATATGAACCATACTTGCCTGAAATAAATAAAAAAATTTTTCAAACTCTTACAAAGCATATGGATTTTTAGGTCTAACCTACTGGATTTTTGGGTACGGCATGTCTTTCGGCGAGGGGGCCTACTCGAACCCGTTCATCGGCGTTGGCGACTTCCTGGTTGACCCTCCAGTAGGGGACGCTCTCATGGGTCCTGTCTTCGCGTCTTTTCTGTTCCAACTGTCTTTTGCTACTACTGCGACGACTATTGTTAGTGGAGCTATGGCAGAGAGGTAAGAATCAATAGGTGAGAAAATCAAAATCAAACCAATATCATTTATTCATACGTACTTACATCTTAAGTTTTGGCGCGCACTGTTCATTGAAATAAAACAACTTTTAAGGATATCAAAATATATGATAAATTTTAAATAGAAAAATATTGGAAAATATCACCTCGGCCACAAGTGAATAACATTTGTAATTGTCCGTATTTTTAGGGGTTTTTTGATTTTCCCGACGTTTCGGCAGCTTTTCAGCTGCCGTGGTCACGGCAGTTCGTGAAATATAGCGCGTTTGATATCCGTAAAAGTTATGATTTTTGGATTTTTGCATTTTTCAGTGCTATTTTTATACTTATGATAAATTTTAAATAGAAAAATATTGGAAAAAATTTACTCGGCCACAAGTGAATTCTCAGATGGGAATCGAACCCATGACCTTTGGAAATCCCGGATTTCCAAAGGTCATGGGTTCCAAAGGTAATGGTTTCCAATATTTTTCTATTTAAAATTTACCGTAAAAGTTATTTTATTTCAATCATTTATTCAGTCTAGGCTGTTATCACAAGCACTTATGATCGTCAAAGAAGCTATGCCATCAGAGTGATTAGTACTTAAGTAATGCTTTTTTCCACTCACGGTCGATCGTGAAATCAGCGGCCCGCCATCTAGCAGATTACGCCACGGAATACACCAACGCCATACAAAAACCTAACACGCTCACAATCGACCGTGAATAGAAAAACTCGCACTAAGCCGGTTCACAAACCCTACGACGGGAGGCCTTGTAACGGGAAAAAATGGCGAGAAACTCGTCAAGGGCTGTTTTTTCTCTCTGTTTTATTTCATACAGAGTCGTCAAATTGAAAATTTACCTTAATACATCAGTAAGGTCAATTTCCATCAGAAGTAATTCAATTCAATTCAATTTTATTGCAATCCACAAATGGTAACAAGATGGTAACATAAAGATGGTAAGTACATTGTGGACCCTGATAGGGCACAGCAAATAGGTTTTTTTTTTATAGAGGACGACTTATTTTTTTTACAATTAAGTATATATTTCTTTAAATTTTAAATCCTTATCATTTAAATATTCTGAAACACTATAATAGCACTTTTCTAAGAGCAGTGTTAAATACCTAATCATCATCATTAGCGTTTTTATGTAGAGGGGTACGCAGAGGTCTTCGATTCTCGAGGAGCTCGAGATTCTAGGAAACTTTGGTCACCGACCGATCCAGGAACCGACCATTACGAAAGTTAAAAGTAATATTTATCCCATCTAGAAATTCGTTGTTTTGATAAATCTTTGATTATGAACGAAGTATTGATCTGTGATGATTAACACATTTTACTACTCAGAATAAAAAAAAAGTTATCACGTGATTTTATAACGACTAGGAAAACCCACATCCTGCCTTTTTTATCCGCTCTGCTTTTTGCACAACAACTTGGTAATCAATAAAATGTTATTATAACTAAATAGCACTTATAACTAGGTACTTGCATATATACATTTTATATCGTTAATCTATACTAATATTATAAAGCTGAAGAGTTTGTTTGTTTGAACGCGCTAATCTCAGGAACTACTGGACCGATTTAGAAAATTCTTAGACCATTAGAAAGCTACATTTCTACCGAGTGACTTATGCTATATTTTATCCCGATATTCCCACGGGAACGGGCACCACGCGAGTAAAACCGCGAGGATCTGCTAGTGCAAAATAAAAAAATACTAATATTCGCGCATTCGAAAGAAACATTTTTACAAATGTTTGACCATCGATTAAGATGAAAGACAAGTTTCTTTTTTATAGTATATTTTCTTGTTTAATGTTTATCAGTACTATTTACTACGAAGTAATTTCGTGTTTTTTTTTTTGCCTAATCTAGACTTCGACTTGGCGTTTCCTTGCTCAAACCACGCCCAACTCGTACTTGGTTCAGACACTCAAAAATTATGTAATTAAAAAAAAATTAAGTTTAAAATTTGTAAGTTTGTAGGTATCATGAAGAAAACTAATTTTGAAAATTTCGTAACTCAAACGAGATTTGAGCAAGGAATCACTAAGAGGTCATAGTAAATACGGGCCCTGGTGTTAAGTAATGATAAGACTGACGAATGAAGGAATCCTCAACCACTGGAGGAAATGACAATCATACATAACTCTAACTGCCGGAACACAACAACGCTGAAAACATTGTTACGCTATGGTACTTTCAACCGCTAGTGTGGTCTAGTGCTAACACCACCCGTATCACAATCAAAGATCCTGGGTTCGGTTTCAAGAGGGTTATATGTTGTAGTTAGAGATAAGATAGCCAGGGTCCTCAGTGGTTGAGGATTCTGGGAACGGCGCACTTCCACCTTCAGCTTTTTTGCTTGATGGTAGGACATGTTGTTAGTCCACCTGGCTAGTTATAGCTACCACCATGTTATCTAAGTCTGACGCCATAGCAATAATGTTTTCAGCATTGTTCTGTTCCGGCAGTTAGAGATAAGATAGCCAGTTCCTCAGTGTTTGAGGGTTCCGGGAGAGGCTCGCTTCCATCGTCAGCTTTATCAATACCTTACATTAGGTACGATGAAGGCTAAGAGTCTCCCCGTTCTTCATAAAAAGTCTCGAGCAATTTGAGCATGTCCAACTTCCAGATGGTTGTAACCATGCCTTCCATAGTAGAATAATAATGATTTTTGAATAGAAAAATATTGGAAACAATCGACTCGGCCACAAGTTATTCTCAGACAGGACTTGAACCTGCGACCTCAGAGTTTTTCCAGTATTTTTCCATAAAAAAATTATGTCATAACAAATGATATCATCCCTGTTTTATCATTACTTAACTTCAGATCAGAAGGGTCTTCCCGTTGTTCATAAAAAAGTTATAAAATCTTCTCAACAGATGCAACTTCAAGGCCTACTGTCTCTTCTCATTCCTGAACACGATCGTGTACTGCGTGCCGGCGGGGTGGGTGTGGGGCTCTCAAGGGTTCCTCAACCAGATGGGCGCCGTCGACATCGCGGGCTCGGGGCCGGTGCATCTCATTGGTAAAATTACATTACATTCCACTAAAACCCTCCCTTGCAAGGAGAGTATAATCACTAAACGGGGCGTCCTCTCTAAGGCTAGGCGATACTCCTCTCCGAATCAGCTGCTCCTTTTATACAAAGCGCAAATTTGGCCGTCTATGGAGAACTGCTGTCACTTGTGGAATGGTTCTGCTAAGTATCAGCTAGAGCTTCTGGAATCGATTGAAAACCGTGTCAGGAAACTCATTGGAAACTAAGCATTGGCACGGCGGAACTTCAGAGCCTTAGTCACCGCCCCGCAAAGTTGCATGTGTGTAGGTCTTGTAGAGGATACACTTTGGAGAGTGTGCGAGAGAACTGCACGACCTTGTTCCTTCAGCCCTTTTCCACCATCGGGGTACCAGACGCAGGATAGCTTACCATTCGTACGTTGTTCACATTCCAACGGTCCGTACCAAGCGCTTTGCTGACACATTTTCTTATGCGAACCGCTAAAGAATGGAATGCGCTGCCTGCCTGCTGCCTCATGTGTTCCCTGATTCCTACAACCTTGGCCTCTTTAAGGCAAAAATGAATAGGCATTTTCTAGGCAAGCATGCAACCCTTAGACCATATCCTGTTTATTAAGCAAGATGGTGGTCAAATGCCTGCCCAGTTATTATAAAAAAATCTTCCATGCACAGCTGACTCGCGGCGGACGGCGCATCTTCATGGCACAATAGCAAATGTTACTCGCCCCGCTCGTCGAATCCAACTCGGATGGACAGCATTCGGGAAGCTCAGTAAAATGTTCGCGTCTGACTTACCTCAGTGTCTCAAGTATTGCCAGTGATGACTATAGCAGTAAAACGTGGTCGCTATGGGTCTGATAAGGTCACGGAGCGTGCAATGGAGAGAGCTATCCCTTCGTGATCGAATCAGAAATCGGGCTAGTTGTCTTAAATTAATACCGGCATTCAATGAACATGTTAGCCGTTCAATGACTGACTGAACGGCTGATTTAACCAGATGGCTACGACTACCAAAGGACTTTAAATGGCTGTAACTAAGACTCAATCTCCTTTGTACAGGTGGATCGTCAGCATTCGCGTCTGCTTTCATGCTTGGGCCGCGTCTTGGGCGGTATGCCAACGGCAACGCACCTCTGCCTCTTGGGAACCCTGTGAATGCTGTGATGGGGACTTTTGTGCTGTGGTGGGGATGGCTGGCTTTCAACTCTGGAAGCACTTATGGGGTAAGTCACAGAACAGAAAAAAGAGTACTAGCATCAACATGCATATTTTTATATAAACCGGACTCCTCATTGTTGGCTGAAATCACCAAAATTGCTTGAAAGAACCATCCATAAGAAAGAGATATGGATCGTAGATAGTGAAAAGAAAATAATTTCTGCCTACCACTTCGGAAGACAGGGGTGATTATATTATTGTTTGTAGGTACTATCATCGAGCTTTGAACTTAGACCTTGACAATTGCCTTCTGAAACTTTCTTCCCATTAATTATTAACACACCAATTGCAACCGTACCTATACCTAAGTAACGAATTAAACTTTAAAATTGCTTATAAGTTTGTAAACAAATCGGGCTTAATAGCAAGGTCATGCATTGCCTTGAACACGCATGCATAATGTAGTTAGGACGTAAACACGTGACTGGTCTGAAGGTCAGGCTATGTTCATAAGCGGAGCGGGAGCAGGAAAATTTGGCACTCTGATAATATGCTGTGGCTTGTGTGCATTCTACCCGTGGAGATCGTATTTTTTCCGCACTGCAAGCAGGCCAGTACACCGCCGTTGATGGCTGGTTTTGATTTTTATAAAATTAAGAAAAATGGCCCTTTGTAATGCGAGGCCCCGCCCGCTTCCCCCCGCATTCCCTTAGCTCGCCTGGCAAGTGTCAGTATGTATGGTTGTACTATATAGTGTTCTGTGGTATGGTCAGCATCTTTGTTACCAATACGCGCGTCGATAATTTGGCTAGTTTTCTGTTGTTGTTTTCATTGCTTTTGGACATTATTGTTACGTTTTGAACAAAATGACGTCATCAAAGCCAAGCGTCGAGTTAATGTGACCGCGTTGTAGATATGGACGTTCGCCCTGTCAGGTAGAAATATTATAAAATATTATGGTTATTGATTGAAAACTAAAGATAAAGTTATTATCAAAAACCGAGTTATCATTATTACCACTAGTAGCGCTCCTGCGCTACAGTACTAAGTATTTAATTATACGCAAGATAAAATGAAGGAATATTTTTTTCATTACTTTATTACTTACTAGCGGTCGCTCGCGGTTTCACCCGCGTGGTTCCCGTTCCCGTGGGAATTTTGGGACCATTTATAGCCTATGTTACTACTTGGGGTCTAAGGATTCTCTGTACCAAATTTCGTCAAAATCAGTCCAGTAGTTTTGAGTTTATTCGTTACATACAAAAATACAAATCTTTCCTCTTTATAATATTAGTATAGATAGGAAAATATTATGAAATACATGTAACCGTTTCATTTGTACCAATAATTCTTAAGTTACTTCAAGCTTCTGTAAAGTGTCCTAACTAATATTATAAATGCGAAAGTGTGTTTGTTTGTCCTTCCTTCACGCCCTAACTAAGCAAACTATCGACTTGATTTTTTGTAGAGTTAGTTGAAAGGACGGAGAGGAACCACGCGGGTGAAACCGCGGGCAAAAGCTAGTTTAAAGATAAGATAAGAAAGACGGTAACAATAAGTGTGACATAGTTTTTAAAACAATTTTAATAACTGTCTAGTCGATTGCCTATACCTACAATTGTTTTGCCTTTTTAATTTATTAATTTATTCATCACGAACTGTAGTTTAACCGCCTCTGTGGTGTAGTGGTACAACCACCGGTATCAGACCCAGGGGTCCCGGGTTCGATTCCCAGCGGGGGTACATATTGTATTCGGTTTGGTTGGTGGTAGGACTTGTTGTAACTCCGCCTGGCTAGCTACCACCATATTAACAAAGCCTGACGATATAACAACAATGTTTTCAGCATTATTGTGTTTGAGATAAGATAGCCAGTTCCTCAGTGACTGAGGATTCCGGGAGAGGCTCGCTTCCATCTTCAGCCTTATCGTCGTTCATAAAAAAAAGTAATAAACAACTTGTTGGCGATCTTTTATCTATAATACTACTATTAAAAAGAGGAAAGATTTGATTATTTGTTTTTTTGTTTGAATTGAATAGCCTCCGAAACTAATGGATCGAATTGAAAAAATCTTTCACCGTTGGGAAGCTGCACTATCCCCGAGTAACATAGGCTACATTTTATCCCGATATTCCCACGGGAACGGGAACCACGTGGGTAAAACCGCGAGCGGCCGCTATTCATATAAATTATCCGATTTGAAATTATCAAATTAAAACTAAAAAGTAAATAAAAACATTTTATAAAAAAACAAACCGACTTCAAAAAGTAAAAAATAAAACTTTTGGAGTCGGTGCCAGCCAAAGCATTCTACATTACACTTCTATTAACTATATTTTTTTTGGCCTTAGCTAACTAGCACCGACTCCAAAAGTTTTATTTTTTACTTTTTGAAGTCGGTTTTTTTTTTATAAAATGTTTTTATTTCAGTTTTTTTTTGTTACATTATGTGCCGTTACTTCACTAAAAATCAGCCCATACACAACAATGATGTCATCTAGGTATACGACTACTTGCCAAAAGGTGATTGATATTTTTCAGGATTATGAAAAAACGACTAGCCAGATCTTCGTAAAAATTATATGGGACCACACATAAACCATTTTCTTTCAGATAAAAAAAGAATTATAAAAATCTGTTAACAACTGGCGAAGTTATGTTAGAACATACATAAAAAAAATAAAAAAAATAATACAGTCTTGACTTGAGAACCCTAATTTTTTTGAAGTCGGTTAAAAATAAGCCTTTCGACATCGGTCCAAGGCATTCTACTTTACGGTCCCACTCTTTTATTTTTCTTGCCTTCGCTAACCTCACAGCTATTCTCCTATCACTAAACTCACAGCCTAACCACTCTTCAGTTCATTTGTCATCATCGTGAATCCAGAAAATAGCACCAATTAACTCTAAATATCGCATTTACGTTGCTAATGTTACTCGATTACGGTTAAACGACGGCCATTTTGAAATTATACAATTGGCTAACAAAATGGCGCCCATTGTTAGTATTTATTTGTAAGTGATTTGAATAAATGAGGACGTTTGTTTCAGTATATTTTTAGTATCGAGTTATTAAAATAGAAATGCTTATTACATTTTGCATTTTCTATGTGTACAGTAGGTAAGTTCGTCAGCCTTCACTCGCACTACGAAAACCGCCGCTGTAACGAATTATAAGAGCGCTCTCAAAGTCAAACTGTAAAGGCTGTAAAGGCTATTGACTGTACTTACCTACGGACTGTACTTACCTTCGGAATGTACTTACCTACGGACTGTACTTACCTACGGACAGTACTTACTTATATCAAGTATTACATGATGAATGACCGAGTGCGCCTTTATCGCCTTCAAAATTAACGATCAGCGTGCTTGTCCTGCCATTGGCCAAATATGTGTTAGGAGCCCGTGGGTGGCGCAGTGGTTCACGCGTTCGGCCTGCGATTGTTGAGGTTAAAAACAACTTTTGCAATGGTCGGTCACGGGATGGGTGACCAAAAATTTACTATCTCGAGCTCCTCCGTCCTTCGGAAGGCATGATGGTCTCGGCAACATTTGCAGTCGTAAAAACCACCAACCCGCATTGGGCCCTCGTGGTGGCTCATAACCCGTTCTCCTTATCCATTCAGCCTATATCGAGATAGGCGGGTGACAAAAATTTGATCCGCGGTTAAAGTTTTCCCCCTAAAGTTAGCGTTAACGAGCAGTCAAATTACAGATTTAACGGCAGTCAAAATAACCGACAGGGTGGGGGTGGTTTAAAATTTTGACATTAGTAGAAAAGCTATTTGACAGGTTTTGAAAATCCATTTTATATTATGAAGTGGAGTTTAAGGAACCCAGTAAAAGTTTTTTTTTATTCTGGTACATATTTGCTAAAAAATATCTAATTAAAAATTCAATATTTAAATAGCGCGCCAAAATGCTACTTTGACAATATGGCGCTGCAATGGGTTCGGTGACGTCACTTGCCTGTATTCTGCATATCATCCACATACGTCGGCAAACGAGGTTTACAAGCAGGTGACGTCATTATAATCTCGACTGTCACGTCAAGTGCTCAACAAAGCGTTTAAAAAATGCATTTTTATTTACGGATTTTTAAATAAATGTATAATTATTTTCAACTTACGTTATTAAAAAACCATTTTTAAACTCATAATTTATACTGATAACAGTAATTGACACTTTATTTTTCGCATTGTCAAATAGCCTATTTGTAGTTATCGCTTACCTACCGTTTTTAGGTGGTTATTTATTTAAAATACACTTTTAACCCTTGTTTAATTTCACCGCCGCGTAAAATATTTTTGGGCAACTGAATGCGAAGATAACCGACGTATTCTTTTTTTACCGAATTCAAAATTGACAACAGTTAAATTTTAACTTTAACTTTACTATAATATACGAGCAACCGGACCTAAATCTAGCTCCTGATGTCATCTTTTGTACGCTTGGACGAGTGGTTAATTCGTCCAAGTTTGTACGTCGTCGACACGCTAGGTTCTTATAAAGTTTGAAGCGCTCTTTTCGTCTATCTCAATATAGGTCTGTGGCCCCAGCACTGGGGACATTAAAAATGGCTTTTGGCGATGTGTTATGCTCAATGGCTACCCCGAGCTCGGAAAGCACGCTAAGCCGTAAGTCCCATTTGCATTTGCAGTCATTAATACACACCAATCGACCGTATTATTATGACGACCTTTTCGGCGCAAGGGTACTAAACCCGCCAGAGTCCCGGGTTCGATCCGCGGACAAGACAAATATTTATGTGCATGAACATGTCTAGGTATTCGTCTTGGTCTGGGTGTTTAATATGTATCTTATGTACCTATGCATTTACAAAAAAATATAAGTATATAAGTACAGTACTAAACTTTACTTAACAGTACTTATATAAGTAAGGTTCCTGTGTTTATTAGTTATCTAGTATCCATAACACAAGTTCTTCACGAAACTTAACGTCGGCTAGTTAATTGGTGTGTGGTGTATGCAATTATTTAATGCAGTGGTATTTATTTATTTAATTCGAGTTGGAGCTATAAGGTGAGGTGGGTCAGGGTCCATTCTCTTTACCTTACAGATCCATTTGGAAGGCCAGTGCACCAGTTGCGTTGTGGGCCACATTGGGATAAGGTCAGGATGATGTTGATGATGATCACTTTCGTGTCCAGGTGAGCGGTGCTAAATGGCAGTACGCAGCAAGAGCGGCGGTTATGACCATGATGGGCTCCTTTGGTGGCGGCTGCTTCGGATTGATGTAAGTATTATAATTAAGTTCATGAGATTTTGTCAGATTTTGTCAAATAGGTACTGTGAAGATTGTATATCTTTCCGCACTACAAGCAGGCGTGTACACCGCCGTTGCTGGCTGGTTTTGTTTATGATATAAAATTAAAAAAAGAGGCCCGTCGTGCGTTTATATGGACGGTCACCTTGTCAGATAAAATTTTAATAAGAACAGTATCAGGATCAAGATCGTTTCAATTATTAAAGTAGCGCTCACGCGTTACACTACCTTTTAAAAGTTGGTAGTGTCCATCTCACGAAAGAAGTTCTACGGGATATTACTGGACGGGGGGATGGGGGGAGGAGGTAAAATCTCGCCCAAGGGCGCTGGTTGTAGTAAAACCGGCACTGCCTGGGGGGTTATTCTCTACTAAACAAACATCGACGCCTGTTGTTTTGACTGAATGTCATATAAGCTACTCGTAAGCTGTCAAATAGGTTTGAAAATTGGGAAATCTCCGCTGTTTCGGCCGTCGATATTTAAGGATGTTTGCTTGGAGAATAACCTATCTGATGTTAAGTAATGATAAGGATGAAGGTAGGCCGGAAGTACGTTTTCTTCCGGAATCCTCAACCACTGAGGAACTAGCTATCTTATCCCCGACTGTCGGAACATAACAATGCTAAACACAATTTGTTATGGCATAAGATTTAGGTAAGATTGTGGTATCTAGCCGGGCGGACTTACAATAAGTTCTACCACCAACCAAACCGGTTATAATATATTGTAGCCTCACTGGGTATCGAACACGAACGAGACCTCTGGATCTGATACCGGTGTGGTGTCACCACAAGACCGGCAAGGCGGCTAAACTGTGTGTACTTGTACTATTTCGTATTCTGTGGTGGTACTAAGTTTTGAAGGGCAGTGTATTTCTACTGCTATAATATGTTGTACCTACTGCTACTTCAGTTGGAGATATAACTATATTTCTTTATGCTATCTTTGCCGGAACACCAAAGCTATCGAACCCAAAATATCCCAAAGTTTACAGAATACGGTATTTGTTACAATATTCGTTTACAGATTTACGATGATTAAGAACAAAGGAAGAGCTGATGTGTTGGATCTCATAAACAGCATATTAGGAGCTCTCGTCTCAATTACCGGTAAGTTTAAATTAAATTGCATTGAATTTCATACTATAACATAACCCAGTATTGGCCTCACATGTTAGGTAATTTCATATTTTCGTCTCAAATTTTCGATTCGTACATCAATGTGAAACCTATGCCTATGCAAAATTTTAAAATAATAGAGCTTATTTTTTAATTTTGAAGGCGACTACAGCGCCCCTCTCAGGTGTCATCTTTCGTGAGACAGACTCTAGTAGTAAATGATTGCATTGCGTAGTCTGTCCGAGCGTACATTAATAAGCGACATATTTTCATTGTCAGGAACGCATTCTCCCGCATCCGGCTCGAAGGACTTGTTTAATAAAACTAATAGGGGACTCTGGATGTTATAATTTGTGTGGGACATACGCCCAGTCTAGCTTAGACTTTAGTGAGTTGTGTTAGCTAGTGCTAGTTGCTTCCTATACGCGCGTGGGCGGCGCTGGTGATAGGCGCGGTGGGCGCGGCCATAGTGGCGGTGTCCGCGCCGCTGTTCGACAGGTTAAGGGTGGATGACCATATGTCTACTGAATAGAGTTCATTTGACGTTCACCTGACACCTAAGGTTCCTAAAAGTATTGCGCAACGACTTGCGCCTATAACATTACCGAAGCCTTTAAGTTTGAATCCCATTCATATCATACTTTGTACTTGTGTTAGTTGGAAGTAAATGTAACGCTAGTGGTAACGCATTCACTCGCATCTGGCTCGAAGGATCAATGTTTTGGTACGGAATAAAACGAATAGGACTGTCTGTATACAATCTAGGATGCATTGCTCATGATTGACCAGAAAGAGTAGACGCGTATGACATGGAAGGTGGATGATTGCGAAGTGCAGAGCCGCTACACGATCTTTTCTTGCTTTTCTTTGTTTGCACATGAACAGGCGGCTCATTTATTACTGACTTGTGTTGTGTTATATGTATAGCTGGTTGCTTCCTATACCGCGCGTGGGAGGCGCTGGTGATAGGCGCGGTGGGCGCGGCCATAGTGGCGGCGTCCGCGCCGCTGTTCGACAGACTAAGGGTGGATGACCCGGTAGGAGCGAGTTCTGTGCACGGCGCTGCTGGGTTTTGGGGTGAGTGGTTAAAGTTAGTTTGACTTATAAAAGGAGAAACACAGACAATATTTGACGACCTGTTTGTCGCAGGGGTGCTAAACCCGCCTTCTATGCCAGAGGTCCCGGGTTGGATCCCCGGACAAGGCAAATATTTGTGTGCATGAAATGTCTGGGTGTTTCTAGATCTGGGTGTTTAATATGTATATTATGTATGTATTTACAAAACGACGTATGTTTATCCGTTATCTAGTATCCATAACACAAGTTCTTCATGAAACTTAACGTGGGCTAGATAATTGGTGTTTGTATGAAATTTATTTATTATTATTATTTATTAATACACGTGCTCTATTCTTTGATTCACTCGTCTCGATATTTCTACTGATTTTCGTGCGACATTTGAGTTTCTGTATTTCTGTATTTCCGTATTGCCGTAACAGCGAACTTGCACGCATATACATAGTTTCGCTTTTCGCCTGAAATATCGTCTCCCAACGCGAGCGCGCGAGGGCTTAGCGAAAAGCGAGCCGTCTGTGTAGACAGCGCGGGACAGACACGTGTGTGCAAGCTCGCTATTCGCCTATTCACCTCACCACTCGCAAGACAAATGCATAAAAAATAGAGTTCCTGAAGCCGTACCATCGATTACATGCATGACTCTAGCGATTCATTTCAGATTGTGTTTAAGTTGGTTGTTTTAGTGAGACGCTGCTAATACCAGAGTATTGCGGCGTATCACTCACAAAAGACTCACAAAATGGACATGGTACGGCCAGATAGGTACCCACCAATTTTTTCTTTATTGTAAATCCATTAGTTAACTATTTTTGTAGAGAATCCAACTACATAATTAATTATTTTATAAGCGTTGAGATCAGATTCAGTCACCAAAGCCGAAATTGACTTAAAGCACATCAACCAACATCCATCACACATTATACTTAGTTTTGTTACATTTGTTTGATGCAAAATGCAATTTCGAGAGCTTATTATTATATTTTTTTTATGAACGACGGGGAGACTCTTAGCCTTCATCATACCTGATATTAAGTATTGATAAGGCTGAAGATAGAAGCGCGCCTCTCCCGGAATCTCAACCACTGAGGAACTTGCTGTTATGGCGTCAAACTTAGACAAAATGGTGGTAGTTAGCCAGGCGGACTTACAACAAGTCTTACCACCAACCAAACCGAATTGAACCATATGCACTGGGAATCGAACCCGGGACCCCTGGGGCTGATACCGGTGGTTATTACCACTAGACCGCAGAGGCGGTTAAAAAATCTTGTTAGTATTGAAGAATTACGATAGATACACAGAAGGTTGGTTAGATCTTTGGCTACTAACCAACCAGACACATATGGACAAGTTGTGTGGTCTTGTGTGGTTGGAAATATTTATTTCTTACTGACCTATCAAGTGGACAGTGGTACGTTCTGAATGCTTAATGCGACCTTTTTTCTACTAACACTCGATTGCGAACGCGTCGATTCTTGTATGAAATTAGCTGCCCGCCATCTAGCGGCTTGCACCACGGACTACACCAACGCCATACAATACGCCTAACCAAACCTAACCTTTTTTTATACTAGGAGAAATGCTTTTACGCATCCCTCGCCCCCCCAGGTGTAGGGGCGATTCGTATTTGGACTCTTGGGTACTACCACTAAAACTACTAGTACTTGCCCTCCTGGCCGCCATTGGTCACGGGGGGTAGGAACCTAACCTAACCTAACCTAACGCACTCACGATCGATCGTGAGTAAAAAAAACTCGCAGTAAGCACACTGACCAACCAAATACAGAAAAAAAAAAAATATTTCCATACAATCACACCAATCATCTAGCCCACGTTAAGTATCATGAAGAACTTGTGTTATGGATACTAGATAACGGATAAACATTCTTATATACTTATTTGTAAATACATACATAATATACATATTAAACACACAAATAGACATGTTCATGCACTCAAATTGTCTATGTCTTGTCCGGGGATCGAACCCGGGACCTCTGGCGCAGAAGGCGGGGTACCACTGCGCCACACAGGTCGTCAAATGATGTCAACAGATGGTCATGGACAAGTTATTAAAATATTTATTTCTGACGAATCAGCGGGATAGCTCAGGAAGTAGATTCTGATCACGGGAATATTTTCAGGTGTCATCGCTGTTGGCCTGTTCGCCGACAATCCGATTCCCATGGAAACTACCAACGGCCGATCTGGACTTTTTAAAGGTGGGTATATAAGAGTATAGCGGACAACACATATCTTATTTGATCTGATTCCGAACAGTGCGCTACAATAGTACATTATGATATAAGTGCGGTAAGTGTGCGGCTGAATTGCACAGCCTAATTCCACCTTCGCCCTTCTTCCATTGGACAACCAGACATACAAATATGCGCCACCGCTTTATGGTTGAGATCCCAAAGATTCGCACTAAACGTTTTGCGTCAAATTTTATCATCCGTACTGCCAGAGAGTGGAATGCTCTGCCTGGGTCTGTGTTTCTTGATACTTACAATTTGGGGGTCTTCAAGTCGCGTGTGAATAGGTATTTTCTAGGCAAGCGCGTTTCATCCTAGATCGCATTATCGCTTACCATCAGGCGAGATAGCGGTCGAGCGCTAACCTATACATAATAAAAATTAAAAAAAATGTTGAAAATTACAACCGAGGCGATATTTTCAACTTTTTTTTTAGCCGTCGGCGAGGGCTACAAGAAAGCAGAGGCTGTAATTATCAAAGCGCACGTATGTCAAACGACGTTAATATGTCAAACATATTTGCGAGGAAATAAATAAAACTCGGGACTTTCTTAAACGACTAAATTTTTAATCACTTGTTAAAAGCAGTTATAAAATTATTTACAATTTGTAAAATTGATTATTACGTTGCCAGTTGGCATTTTTAATGTTGTCAAGTTATTATTATTATGTCCCAAGTTCGTTTTATTCATAAAATTTTGACCTCTTTTCTGACATAAAAACTCTTTGCTAAGATTTCAAAAAGTACCGTTCTTTTTAGACGGAGCATCTTGATAAACCGTGCGTTTTACATTACAATAACGCACAAGTACGTAATGAGATACGAGTACAATACGATATTGAAATTGGTGTAATAAGAGACCCTTTACGAGCAAATATGTTATAAAATTACGTTACACAACTTTCGAAATTTTAATAAAATATCTGACATCATAACACACACTTGATCCGTTCCCGAATGTGTCGACAATGTGCTTTTTGTAAGATTTCCAAAAGTCGTCAGTTCGAGTCCCATCTGAGAATTAACTTGTGACCGAGTTGGTTTTTTTCAATATTTTTCTATTTAAAATTAATCATGAGTTTACAAATAGCATTGAAAAGTGCAAAAATTCAAAAATCATAAAAATTATTTATCTATTCATTCTTATCGTATGAGGATTAGTGGCCACCTCTGGTGTCAGAATTTATCAAGCCGCCTATAAGGCCTCTGACTTGGCTTATCGACTGTTATCAGATGACAACAGCCGAGACACACGGTTTAACGTGCCCTCCGAAGCACGGAAGCGCTCAGTTGTAAAGCCACTTTACGATCACCCATCCGACACATAACCGGACCGAACGTTGCTTAACTACGATCACTCTGTCAAGCGCGGCCACGAGCATTACACAATTTAATTATATATTAAAACAACGGGACTAAAACGCGACATTTGCTATGTAGTACAACTATGTACTTGCAGCTTGACGTTTCGGCTATGTTGCAATAGCCGTGGTCACAAGCAGACTGGCGATGCGCGGCGTCGTCTGTTTGGGCGGGCTTGGAGATCTTCAGCCACCCTCAAATTGTCACTATTTTTATTTTTATTGTCTTTAGAGATGTCCTGACGGCACACAACATTTACAGTATCGGGGTTTGTTTTAAACGGTAAAACTCGCGGTTTACATGTAAGTAAAAAACGTCTTGCTGTAAGTACATAGTTGTACTACATAACAAATGTCGCGTTTTAGTCCCGTTGTTTTAATATATAATTATAATGGTACGCGAAAGTTTAAATTCTTATATTACACGATTTATTCATTGTACTACCATTAAGATGTGCTTATATTTTTTCTTTAGGTGGTGGCTGGTACTTACTAGGCGTGCAGACCCTAACCGGGGTCTGCTTAATGGCGTGGGGGTTGCTAGTAACTATGGGGTTGCTGTGGGTCATAGACAAGGTTATGCCCATCCGCATGGACCCGTATGAGGAACTGCTAGGCGCCGACCTCACCGAGCACAGGATTAGACATGGACAGGTAACAATCTACATCCATCCAGTTTCCATTTCTAGAATGCATCATCAGCAAATTTATTGTCGCCACTACTTGGACTCTGGCCGTCCTTTTGAATGAAGTAGGAGAATAGGCCATGACATGACCCACAACGGGGGCCAATGATGACCTACAATACTGATCCAGTGTGTGTTAAAGACTGCAAAAGCAGCCGGAAGCGCCAGCTTTGCAATCTATAGTACGTAGGAAATATAGCCTATCGAAGCACGAAAGAACTCCGGATAATAAGTTTTTTGTCACCTATCCCGTGTCTGGCCATAGCGACAGTTGCCAGGCTAAACGCCTTAACTACAAAGCCACCAAGCTACTCGAAGTATAGAATTGATTTACGAGCTATTGATAGCGACTGCAAAGACTGCATCAAAAAATACCATAAGACCCATGTTCTGCTTAATGGCGTGGGGGTTGCTAGTAACTATGAGCTTGCTGTGGGTCATAGACAAGGTACTGCCTATCCGGATGGACCCGTATGAGGAACTGCTGGGTGCCAACCTCACGGAGCACAGGATTAGACATGGACAGGTACCTACGAATCTACAGCCATAAATTCCATGAAGTTGGCAGAATTCAACACCAGGCATTTTGTTGTCTCTACTGCTGTGCTGGGGGAAACCCCTTTGGTGATTGGTGAGTATAAAAGACCTTGCTAATTGGTGAGAATTAAAGACCGCAAATGCAACAGGAAGCAACGGCTTAACCCAGACAACCCTGAAACTATTTATCACAGAAAGCCGGAATATGGGCGGTGTTATAACACCTGGAAGAGCCAAGTGGAGTGTGTCTTCTGAAGCACGAGGGAACTCAAGCTGATGAAATTTTGGTCACCCATCCCGTGACAAACCACTGTGCTAGTGTGCCACCCAGTTTCTCGGCATATAGGATAACGTTGTCCCACTAGACCACAGGGGCGGTTAAGTAAAAAATATAACCATTACATCAGTTTTAACAATCTCAAACCTGATTAAAGGTTCCCTAAGGATTTTCTCGAATTTCCACGCGAACGAAGTCGCGGGCGGAAGATAGTTTATGCATATGACCGTTTGATCCTGTAAAATAAATAAATAAATTATTTCCTTCTTTCAAAACCCATGAAAGGGAGTATCCCGAGAAATGTCGGCTTTGCGTCCGTTCCACCGCTCTAAAACAGCATGAAGATTTGGGCGGCGTTGGTGTCAACACGGCACAGTCTGGGGGGCTATCGCGTAAAAAATCTGGGTATGGATATGGGCTTCATTTGACAGT
This sequence comes from Chrysoteuchia culmella, assembly GCA_910589605.1. Lineage (NCBI taxonomy): Eukaryota > Metazoa > Arthropoda > Insecta > Lepidoptera > Crambidae > Chrysoteuchia > Chrysoteuchia culmella. The sequence goes on from OU342669.1 coordinate 4,635,311, forward strand.
TGAAGCTCATAAAATTACCATATATATTGTAATTTAACTGTCAAATGAAGCCCATGTCCATATCCATATTTTTTACGCGATAGCCCTGCTGGTCGTGAACAGACTGTGAATAGATTTAAACATACTTACAAGAGTTTCTTTCTATTATTATTACTAGCGGCCGCTCGCGGTTTTACCCGCATGGTTCCCGTTCCCTTGGGAATATCGGAATAAAAGTATCCTTTGTTCATAACCAGGTTATCTACTATCTGTGTACCAAATTTCATCCAAATCCGTTCAGTAGTTTTTGAGTTTATTCGTTGCAAACAAACAAACAATCAATTCTTTTCTCTTTAAAATATTAGTATAGATTACTATTAATAGCCCAAGAAGTCCCACTGCTGGGCAAAGGTCACTCCACCTTCCTTTCCTTGCGCGCGATCTTGGGCTATTATGCACCACACACTCAAAATGCGTCAAGCCCCCTTACGCGTCAAGTACTCTTGACGTTATGTCAAAGTCAGTATTTATGACTTAAAATAAGTAATTTACCAAAAAAATATACTTGAAATTATTAAATAAAGTAATTTTATACTCTAGAAATCGATTTTAGCGCCAATCAATATCGAATCGACGTCGAAAATCAGTAATAATTATTGATCTCGTCAAGAGTAACCCCCAAAATTCAAAAAAGTCCCAAGTCCCAAGAAGTCTGCCACGTGGATGTCTTCCCGTGGAGGTGCAAACCATTTGGTTGCAATTTTTGAACAGCGGTCTTCCGACATGAAACAAACATGCCCAGCCCAGTTGTATTTCAGCATTGCTGTAACTTCAGAAATTTCAACTCTTAATGTATTTTTTTATGATTTTAGAGTTTTTGCATTTCTCAATGCTATTTTTATACTTATTATAAATTTTAAATAGAAAAATATTGGAAAATATCAGCTCGGCCACAAGTAAATTCTCAGATGGGACTCGAACCCACGACCTTTGGAAATCCGGTCCACTGCTCTAACCACTGGCAAGTCTCGGTAGCTCAGTGGTGTAATTTATTTTCTTTGTAATTATATAAAAGGTGGGAGTATCCCGGGCAGTGTCGGCTTTGCGTCCGTTCCACCGCTCCAACAGCATTGAAGATGTGGGCGGCGTTGGTGTCAACACTGGACACAGTCTGGTCGTAGACAGACTACAAGAGGTAACCATTATTTCATATTCTTTATTCGGGAAAACAACAGCTTTTCTACAAGCTTTTATTTAACGTGCTGTGCATAAATTTGTAAATTTGACCTAAACATAGGCACTTAAATTTAGGCACAAATTTAATTAATTTATTTATGTTTAGGTCAAATGTTAGGGAAAACTTGAAGTGGAATGGAAACACGCGACATAATTGAAGATTCTTCATATTGAACACTGCATATCTTGATCATGGACATTATCCAATAACTCGACTAAACACAGCTAAATATTTTACTCACATTTTATATTTTAAACCCTTTAACAGATAAGCCAAAAAAGAAGCAAACTAAACCTCCAAATGTTCTCAAACGAAGCTTTCGTTGAAGACCAACAGCCAGAATCTACTTTCAAGAACGGAATTTTGAACAAGAGACCTGGCAACCCTGAAAACGAACTGCATAGAGCTCTAGACTCTATGGTCAGGGATATAGACGGCACAAATTATAAAAAGAGTAAGTATATTAGAAATGAGTCCAATCGTCATTATCTTAAGCCCGCTGCTGGGGCACTGGCCTTCCTTATGGATGGATAAGGAGATTAGGCCATGACTCACCACGTTGGCCCAAAGCGGATTTGTGGCTTTTAACGGCAGCAAAAGCAGCCGGGACCAACGGCTTTAACGTGCCTTTAGATGGACAGAGGAGCTCGAGTTTCAATTTTTTGTCACCCATCCTGTGACCGACCATTGTGAAAGTTGCTTAACCGCTACAGTCGCAGGGCGACAGCAAATTTTCTTTTTAACATTTTTATAGAGCTCAGAATGGTTATCAAAAACCCTTCGCGAATAGAAAGTTTCGCCGAAATCACTTTAGCTTTAGTTCTTTCCGTTACGTTGACATTACGATGGCAACATCTGTGACCAAAAAAGCGCTAGTCAAAATAATATTATGATCTTTCCATAAAACAAAAATAATTTGTTTTAATAATAATTCGAACCAAACCTAGTAGGGTCCGTTTCGTATTATAAGTCCTACGGAATATAACTAAAGCAATAGAACTCATTTTCGAATGTAGAAAGGGACCGAAAAGGGCGCTCATTATTCGATGAAACGCACTTAAGAGTAATTTCGGCGAAACGTCCTATCGGCGAAGGGTGTTTCGATAAACCATTCTGAGACGTTTAAACATTTCTCCATTTTATCAGGAAAAGCTAAGAAAGGCATATCAGTCATCCAGGTTGTTCCTGAAGAGTTAAAAGGGAAGAAATTCAAAGAGCTAACGGTCACAGAATTAGAAGAACTAGGAGACATGAACGCTAGCGAAGATAGATTCAGGCATCGATATGGAGAACACGATTACAAAAGGGATGTCATGTCGGCCAACACTAATTTGCGGTGGATAGATTAGTGTTGCCATCAAACCGTGGAAGTTCTACCATTTTAGTAGTTTTTTTGTGATGATTGTTATAACAATTAAGTGATGTTAGGTGCTTAATAAATTAGTTATACCAATAGTGAATATTTAATGTTATTTTGTATGTACTACTAAATTAAACTGTCTCTTATAATGTGGAAAAGCCAAGAAAGACACGTCAGTCATCCAAGTCATTCCAGAAGATTTACCCCGGGTTACTTAAAGTTACTAGCGGATTGTTTAGGCTACGGATATCAAAATATATATGTCAAAATATAACTGAGCGTAACCAAAACAATCCTTTAGTAAGGTATAGAATCCCGGGGTTAAAAGGGAATAAATTCAAAGAGTCGACAGTCACAGAGTTAGAATAACTAGGCGTTATAAACGCCATCGATGAAAGATTCAGTCATCGATATGGGGAACACGATTACAAGGATGTCTGTCGGCCAACACTAATCTGCGGTGGATAGATTAGTGTTGCCATAAATCGTAGAAATTCAACCATTTTAGTCGTTTTTTTGTGATGATTGTTAAGAGTATTTAAGTGATTTTAAGTGCTTAATAAACTATTAAAGTATTATAGAATCAGTGTCAATAGATTATTTTAATTGGCTAATAAATATAGCACATTTAATGTTATTTTATAAGTTTCAAAAATAAGTTTCACAGGCGTTATTGCTGTTTTTTCGTGAGTGAAAGATACATATACATCAAGCTACCGCCAATAATATCTCCTCCAAAAAAAAACAAATCGCTTCAGTAGATTTTTCGTGAAAAACAAACATCTGTCGTTTTGATGTTTATATCCTGTTTTATACTGCACATTATATTTTAAGTACAGATTAGACTTTCTTTGTAACTATTTTATTATTCTTTGTAACTAGTACTATTATTATTATTGTTGTTAAAAATAATAATAATAACTAGTACTAAAAGTACTTAAACATTAAACTGTATTTAAATATGTTGTAAAATAAAACCAAAACGTTGAATTGAAAATAAATTTTATTTTTAACTTATCTCCAAACTAAGCATTTGCATTTCATAACACTATCAGTCTTTAGATTTCCATAATTGACGATGTTATTAAAATGTTAATATTAAAACAACGTACAGTCACGTGCAATAAAATAGAAATAGTAAGCAACCTTGTCACATTACAATATTGAATGACATTTGTGGACAAAGGTTTTGTTTTCGTGTGTCAATGCGATAAGGTTGTATAGTGTAATCATATCATTGTTCGTGACTGTACATACTCTATGATACAAATAACCTTAATGAAAAAAAAAAACAAAACTCAAGCTTAGCTTAAATAACAATAACACATGGACTCAGTTTTCTCACCACAAAGTAATAAATAGTAGTTTTCACACAACAGAGTTATTATACCAATGGCTAATTTCCGTGGGCAATGCCTTGAAATTTTTAACGGCTTCATTTATATCTTCAACGGGAACGGCTAAAGTGTACAATTTGTATTCTTTCTGGACTCTACTTGCAGTAGTTTCTCCAGTAGTGTAGATGGAATCTGTGCTTTTAACTGGCAACACTACTTCTAACGCTTGAAGATGTTCGAAAGCCTTTAATATGACTGGGCGAGGCACAGACTGCGTTGACGAGTTGGCGTTGGCGAATTTCGTGTACCTAAAGACGTTATATTTTTACTAAACAAAATAATTTCACAAAACAAAAAAAAAATAGAAAACAAAAATATTTTTACAGAACTGCCCAAAAGGAGTTTGTACGGTCGGGGAACTTTTCGGTTGACCAGTAGATTAATTTAGGGAGCTTTATTTTTAAAAGTAACAGATATATATAAAACGTTTATATCACAAATAATAAAACATTAATAGGTATTTCATTAGGTAGGTGCCGTGTGGTGACGGCCTAAGAATACAAGCGTCACCACTCCCTTACATGCCTGGGATGTCGTAAGAGTCGACTAAGAGGCTCGACGCATGAACACCTGTGCGAGAGAAGGAAAACTTGAAACAAACGCTCAACCAACCCGTCTGGCCAGCGTGGTAGCAGTAGGCTAATAGCCTCCTATGACCGCCACAATAGGCGTGAGCTAGGAGAGGCTTATGTCCAGCAGTGGACGTCCACAGGCTGATGATGGATGGATTATAGGTATTTCATTTGAATACTAAATTATTTCTCTAACCTTAGTACTTTCTGAGAAAATGTTTTATTTAGGCTTCCCATTCTTTCCCAAGTCCTCATTTCCCAACAACTAGCGCCATCTGTGGCGCTTTTACGTAAACTGAGTGCGATCGCGCCATCTAACTAAATAAAAAGGAAGAATTTGTCTCGAACCAACTGCGGCACGCGCCGGGAGATCTCCGCCGTTTGAAAACATAATTTAAAAAGAAAAACCATAATACTTTGAGAGCCGGCTCCAAATAAATGTTCAGAAACGAGAACAAAAGTGGGTACAAGCACAAGTTTATCAAGAGTTGCCCAAGAAGCAGCAGTTGGAATCTTCGCAGCAGTTCGGCTGATGCAAACCTAGCCAGCCACGCACGTGAGTCCTTATAAAGCCTTTTTCCATAACCGCCTTTTACTTATTCCCTTGTGTAGGCACTAAGTGAGGAAATCAAGGAGAAACACAAAATCTCTACTGGTCAACCGAGAAGTTCCCCGACTGTACTTATATATGCAGAGTAGACAAAACCTTGCAGCCGCAGCGGTTTTGACCACTTTGAACTTTAATACCATGTTAATAAGGATTAAATTATAGTGGCCACAACTGAACCGTCGACTTATGATATATTTTTTCTAGAAAAATCTACAAAAAGTCAATTTGTGCCACAAGTTCCCGATCGATTCTTCAATGGGGAAGAAAACGCTAAGCCTAATACAGATGGCGCTGCATCCGTCTGACCCATAGCAATATATCACTTTGCGTTTGTCGGTTGGGTGGTTATTTTTTTCGATATTTGATTAAATTGTGGTATTTTTCTTTTTACAAATAACAGAATGTATAGTGACTGAACTGTGAAACTGTTAAAGAAGAGTAAAAGACCCGAGGAGGGACGTTAAAGGGTCGTAAAGCGGACCTACTTAGTAGGTCAGTAATGGGTTAAATAAGCTAGATAACAAGTATAATCAAACAACCTCATGTTGTATTGGTTATATTCAAGTAAATCATATACAAATGAAACCGTTCTGCTTTAGTTTTCAACATTGTGTTCTGTATTTGAATGTACCATCTAAACATAATTTACTTTTGACCACAATTTTAACTTTGGAATCCTCAGGATCATAAAACTGAAGATATTAAAATTGATTTACCACAAAGGGGCCGTTCAAGTATTACGTAAGCACTACAGAGGGGCGGGGGGGTCTTTGCTTTGCTTATTTTTGATGACATGGGGGGGTGGGGGGATCTAGATAGTGATTACGTCAGCAGTAATTATTTACTTTTTTACACATATCGTAACCCACACTTTGTTTATGCAGAAAACGAAATGCATTTTTGGGGATTACAGTCCTCTATTCCAAACCTATTCGTTATTACAAGACTTATAACTGCTCGTAAATCAATCAATTGTACCAATGTTTACGTAAGCATGGGGGGGGAGGGGTAACAGCTTCGCTTACTTTTGCTGACGAGGGGGAGGGGTGGGTTAATAATTGCAAAAAAATTGCTTAGGTAATACTTGAACGGCCCCAAACGGAGACCTAAAGCCGGGTATCCACTATGTTCGCGCACCAACTGTGCTCCGAGCAACCGCAACTGCTCTGATGGAAACAGTTCGCGCATCTCGACAAAAAACAAGTATGCTTAATAAATAAATAAATATTTCCATACAATCACACCAATTATCTAGCCCACGTTAAGTATCATGAAGAACTTGTGTTATGGATACTAGATAACGGATAAATATACTTATATACTTATTTTTGTAAATACATACATAATATACATATTACACACCCAGACCAAGACAAAATAGACATGTTCATGCACACAAATATTTGTCTTGTCCGGGGATCGAACCCGGGACCTCTGGCGCAGAAGGTGGGGTTAGTAACCCTGCGCCAAACAGGTCGTCAAAATGCTTAGTCCACGAACAAACTGAACTCCCCTTTGTGTTCGCACAAAAACTGCCTCCGATTGGAGCGCTGAGCGGTTGCACGCTCGCTGTGCAAACTTATCCACAGTTATAGAAGGGCGGAGCACGAGGTTCGCGAACCAAAGTGGATACCCAGCTTAACGTGATGTAAATAGTAGCACCATACTGGCTACTTTACCCATAGCTTTCTCACAGTCGTTCATCTTTGGTAAAGTGGTGGTTACCATTTATAACTTTTTAATTTTGCATTTTACAATGCTATTTTTATGTGATAATTTTTAATCAAGTAAATATACAAGAAAACAATTTGTCTCATGTCGCCCTGACGGGACTCGAACCCGCATCCTTGGGAATCCAGCCCAATGCACTGACCAATTATGCTACAGAGACCTACGAGAACACGTTGAAATTCTCTAGTATATTCACCTTTTTCTACGGTGTTGGCCACCGTCGTTTCATCAATGAGAGAAATATCCTCGCATTCGAAAGAAACATCTTTACAGATGTTTGACTATCGATTAAGATGAAACTGCCATCTACTTATAATGGTGGTTACCATTTACAATTACATCCAATTGTTACACAACGCGACATTCTGCGATAAAACGATAAAAATATACATGTAAATAACTGTTTGTATGGATTCTGACAGATGTCGTGGGTCAAACGTTAGCAGCGCCTCTGGCGACGAATATTGTCAGTTTTCTTCTACATGAGCATTGGACCACATATCCAAAGCACAGTCTAAACATAATCAATCGACTGATGTAACGCGCTCACACACACACACACACACAGACGCCGCTCGCTATCGCTACACAACCGCCCTTCGATCTCACTAGTTTCACAGGTAAAACAGTTCCAAGTGCGGGTGAAGCGGGGTATTGTCTTGTTTTCCATAATATTCTTTGCAACAATCTCATTTGCCTTAATGATCCTCGGTCATAATATTCGTTTGCACTATTCTCATTTATACTATGATTGTTTTATCAACTGGATTGGTTGCTTAGTTGAGGCGTGAAGAAAGGACAAACAAACACTTTTCGCTTTTATAATATTAGTTAGGTTAGGATGTCAAATTTCTACAGACAAATCTGAACTCAACCGCATATGTCTTAAAGTCCAAAGTCGATTGAAGACAGATAATGTAAAGTAAAAAAAATCAAAGAAATACTTACCTATGTAAAACCATTTCGAAATTCATAGGTTGGCCTTCAAATATTTCCATACCGTGCTTCATAGCTATGACCAGAGACAACTCGAGTATAGACAAGGATTGTAGTAGCTTCACTCTATGCTCCGGAGTGACCGTTTTGTCTATGATTGTGACGAGGTCTATCGTATCTATGAACGGTTTTTTTACTGATAGCTGTGACACTAATTGAAACTGAAACGAAATGTATATTAAAGTTTATGATAAATTTTAAACAGAAAAATATTGGAAAAAATCAACTCTGCCACAAGTGAATTCTCAGATGGGACTCGAACCCACGAGCTTTGGAAATGCGGTCCAATGTCTAACCACTGAGCTACCGAGACTTGCGGACCACAGTCGGAATTCACCAATGTTTATATTTTTAATACGCTGTAGGCCAACGTTGTCACATCAATGCTAGGAGCTATCCTTGCATTCGAAAGAAACATCTTCTCAGACGTTTAACGATCGATTAAGATGCAACACAACAGCCAATAATGATTTTTGAATTTTTGCATTTTCCAATGCCATTTTTATACTTATAATAAATTTTAAATAGAAAAATATCGGAAAAAATCAACTCGGCCACAAATGAGTACCATCTGAGAATTTACTTGTGGCAGAGTTGGCTTTTCCAATATTTTTCTATTTAAAATTTATCATAAGTATAAACCTTGTACATCTTAATAAATATGTGCTCACCAATATATTTCTAAATATCTGTTCGTTAACAGTAAAGTAGCACATTTTCTCTAAAGCATCTACAACTCTTTCGTCTCCAACTAAACTATGGATATGACCGTTCCAGTCAGATAAAAACTCTGTGTCTAGATCTAAAAACTGATCCATATTGATCTTGCATCGTTGTATAATTTCCTTGGGTAGTGAATCTTGGTCTTTTGGTATTATTTCTTCTGACGCTGAAATATAAAACATTATTATTGAAATAAAAACTTCTTCAGCGGCGTTGTGCACATCAGTTTCAAATTTTTGGGATGGGTAAAAAATGTTAAGTCGCGTCAGGACACGTGACCTGATCGAATATTCGTAAGACGGAGGGAGAGTAGAGCGCCGGCGCGGCGTAGGAGATGAAGTAATATCCCCCTCTTTTTTTTATGAGCAACGCGGAGACTCTTAGCCTTCATCATACCTGATGTTAAGTATTGAGAAGGCTGAAGATGGAAGCGAGCTTCTCCCGGAATCCTCAATCACTGAGGAACTGGCTATCTTATCTTTAACTGTCAGACTTAGATAAGATAGTGGTAGCTAGCCAGGCGGACTTACAACAAGTCCTACCACCAACCAAACATGTACCCCCGCTGGGAATCGAACCCGGGACCCCTGGGTCTGATACCGGTGGTTGTAACACTAGACCACAGAGGTGGCCCTCTCTTTCTACCGCACGGCGAAAATGTATGCCTGCTCCTGCTGTTTCGTTTAAGCGGTTTTCACTTCTTCCGGCACTCCAGGAGTGCAACCCGTTGTTCTTTAACTCGCGGCCGGCGCGGCGGCGGTTTCGAACACCTGGTTCCCGTTCCCGTGATAATGTCGGGATAAAAACTAGCCTACGTGTTAGTCCACTACTTGAAGTCCCTGCATACCAGATTTCATCCAAATCCGTTCAGTAGTATTTGCGTGAAAGACGAACAAACAAGCGAAAAAACCAACTAATATACTTTCGCATTTACAATAAAGTGAGAGTTTTTCTACTGTATTCACCGTCTTACGGTGTTGGCCACCGTCGTTTCATCAATGAGAGAAATATTCTCGCATTCGAAAGAAACATCTTTAAAGATGTTTGACTATCGATTAAGATGAAACAGCCATTTTTATGTTATTAATATTATACAAGAAAATATACCAGAAAAACTGGATTTCCTTGACGGGACGGGATTCCAACCCGCATCCTTGGGAATCCGGGTTGAAGAAGGCGGGCAAAATTAAAAAGTTATAAAAAAAGAGTTATCGCGTATTTTTTTATGTATTTTCACCGATTACTCGAGGACGGCTTAACTGGTTCTAATGTTTCAAACTCAGGGTTGTTCTCAAGATGGTTCCATTTTTTTAAATTTTGAAATCGGTTCAGTATTTCTTAGGAAATCTTGAAAATACTGTTGTAGTTGCGTACGTAGTTGTTCCTAATATGCTGCGAGATGGCGCTGCTAGATGCTAGAGACTAAACTGCGACGACGAGTTCATTTTTATTTGCAGTAAATTAGACGGCGCTGTTCCCGCTTTAAAAATTGTGATATAATATTTATTTGTTATACAAGGCTGGAAAGTTGGTTATTTAACGGCGAGTTACCTCTATTGAAAGCTGAGCAAGTGAAGGATCCTAGGATTGAACCACGAGCGTAGCGAGTGGTTCAAAGATTGAATTCTGAGCGAAGCGAGGATTTCAAAGGTACAAGACGCTAAAAACTTTTCTGCCGAGCGCAACACACAATTTTTCACCTCACAACAGCGAGGAACATTTTATAATTGTTTCCGCGGTCAACTTCCGGTTAAAAAATCTTTTAACATAAAGTTTAATCTAAATATACCTTATTCTCGTTGTTTTAATGATATAAAAAACTAAAATAATAAAAAAGGCAGTATTATAGTTATTTCAAAGTTATTTAAAGTAGGAATATATTGTTACTTATTAATAAGAATAAAAACGATTCCGTAAATGTTGACAAATGTTCCGTAAATGTTTTTAGCGTCTTGTACCTTTGAAATCTTCGCTTCGCTCAGGATGCAATCTTTGAACCACTCGGTACGCTCGTGGTTCAATCCTAGAATCCTTCACTTGGTCAGCTTTCAATAGAGGTAACTCGCCGTTAAATAACCAACTTTCCAGCCTTGCATAACAAATAACTATTTCTAAATAAAAATAAAAACCGAAAATAAAAGCCACGGTAAGAAAAATAAAACTAATAAGTGCAATGTAGAATTCCTTGGCTGGCACCGATTCCAAAAGGCATAAGTTTAACTTTTTGAAGTCGATTTTTTTTAAGTTTTTGTACCGTGTTTGCTTGCAAAATAAATAATTATTCTATTTAATATTAGAACATAATCATTACCACTACCATCAAGCCATACTCACCAACAGATTTCTTCCGACTCCTTCCACCCTTCTTCTTAGCATCTTCAACATTCTTCTTAGCAATACTCATCGGTACACTTAGAAGGGAAACTAGTATTTCTTTAAAGCAATCTAAGGGTGATTTTGGCGTGGCACCGCTCGCTTGAGCTGCCGTATCTTCGAAGGGAAACAGGAATATATGGCGGTGGGAGAATCTGGACTTTACTCTTTTCTCAAGTAAATCCATAACGTCTATACGATTGGTTATTCCTGTAACAAAACAGTCATCATCACCATCATTCAGCCTATTGCAGTCCACTGCTGGACCTCTATTTTTTAATCACTCGTCGCGCGCGTGGCGAGGAGAACGAAGAGGCGATCAGGCGATTAGGGACCTTGAAAGCGTAGACATAGCACGCTTTTCGCTTTGCCCCTCGCGCGCTCGTGTTGGGACGCGGTACTACAGGCGAAAAGCGAAGCTATGTATATGTCGTAGGATAATTTGATAAATAGAATTTTCGCAAAAATCCTAGGGATATTGCAAAAACACGGATAATTAGACAATGGTGTTGACATATCTCAATGTTACTGAAATAAGATGGGGTTTTTGCAAAAATACGGGTTGCTTTTGTAACATAGGATATTCTTTATTCTGGATGGCTTAATTTTTGCGTGCTTGCTAACTCTTATTTCGATTGGTTCACAGAAAGTTTACTACATGTGAGAGAATGGATTGAAATTTGGAACGTCAAGTCGTCAACCAATCAGAGAAGATGTTGTTTTGGACGATCCGACCAGCCAATCAGTGTTCTTATTTCATAATAGCCAGCGATTCTGTTCGCAATCTTACTAAGGCAATCAGCTTTTTCGCAAAAATCCTATCTTTTTTCAGTAGGATTGAGAAATGACAACGCCGTTGTCTAATTATCCGTGTTTTCGCAATATCCCTAGGATTTTCGCAAAAGATTATCTAATTATCCTGCGACATATATACGTGCAAGGTCGCTATTACGGAATACTTAAACTCAAACGTCGCACGAAAATCAGTAGAATCCTCGAGACGATTGAATCAAAAATAGAGCTCCTGGACATGTCTCCCCCAAGATGCGCCACAAGACACGATCTTAATTCGTGCTTGCCATAGGGGTTTGCCCATACCACGCTGGGCAAGCGGATTGGTGACCGCAGTGCTGAGTCTCGCACCGCCGACGCTGCTGCCCGTCGACAGCCAGATGGATATTACCCGACAGTTAAGTGGTCATACCGCCACTGGTTCGGTCGCCAGGGGCCTCGTTCGTTGGTCAGCAGGGTGCACCAAGTGCAGAGGAGTTTGACATTTGGGGCACTTGACAGATGTGTTGACGCCCTTACCCCCCAATCAAACAGTACCACTGTCTAAACTTTGCACTGCCTACAAACGGATGCAATAACGCACTCACACAGACACGCGCCGCGACCCGCGCTCTCGTAACTGTTTCACCAGTGAAAACCAGTGAGATCGAGGGGAGAACTTGAATGTTAAGTATTGATAAGGCTGAAGATGGAAACGAGCCTCTCCTGGAATCCTCAGCCACTGAGGAACTGGTTATCTTATCTGGAACTGCCGGAACACAACAATGCTGAAAACATTGTTGTTATGGCGTCAGACTTAGATAAGATGGTGATATACGTACATCTTATGTTTTGGCGCGCACTGTTCATTGAAATAATACAACTTTTACGGATATCAAACGCGCTATATTTCTACGAACTAAGTTGTAATTGTCCGTATTTTTTGGTTTTTTAGGGGTTTTTTTGATTTTCCCGACGTTTCGGCACCTTTACAGCTGCCGTCATCCCGTGACCACGGCCCGTGACCCCTGACCACAATTACAACTTAGTTCGTAGAAATATAGCGCGTTTGATATCCGTAAAAGTTGTTTTATTTCAAAGATGGTGGTAGCTAGCCAGGTGGGCTTACAACAAGTCCTACACCAACCAAACCGAATACAATATGTACCCCCGCTGGGCATCGAACCCGGGACCTCTGGATCTGATACCGGTGGTTGTACCATTAGACCACAGAGACGGTTTTATACCGCAATGCAGCTATTTACAAGATAAAAAATCGTACCCAACACACACATCGGTGCTTGTTTACTATGAGTGATGTCAAACAAATTGTAAAGCAACGTCTGAGTCCGACCGCTGTGACAGAACATGTCAAACTCTTCCAATATGAACACCATGCTTCTACACCTTCTGTCTGCTCCACTTTGTAAACAACTCAGCAAGAAAGACAGATTCTCAGCGAATGTACCAAAGACTTTGTCACCTACTGCGTTTTCTAGTTTCATCTGTAATCACACCATTGGATAATAATTATTAAATATTATAAATTCGAAAGTATGTCAGTTTGTTTGTTTGTTACTCTTTCCTGAACGGATTTGGATGAAATTTAGCACACAGATAGTAGAGAGAGATATCTAACTTGGATTTTTTTAAATCTAATAATCGATATTCCCACGGGAACGGAAACCACGTGGGTGAAACTGCGGGCGGACGCTAGTAATAAATCAACTAATTTACATACAATCACACCAATCATCAATCACAAGGTAAGTTAGATTAGGAACTTGTGCAATAGCGACATTACATGCACCTACAGTGGTGGTTCAGATAATTAGAGCCACTAGTCGATTTTCATACAAACGAGGTAACTTTGGAGCCTTGGTTCTCTGCCATGGATTGACCGAGCTGTGATCTGTCGGGTATGTATAGCAATCTGGATCTCCACCATTCACTCCCTGGATGACCATTATCAGGTCACAGCTCGGTCAATCCTTGGCAGAGAATTAAGGCTCCGAAGTTACCTCGTTGGTATGAAAATCGACTGGTGGCTCTAATTATCTGAACCACCACCGTATATACATAGCTTTGCTATTCGCCTGGAATACCGCCCACAACGCGAGTGCGCGAGGGGGCCAAGCGATAAGCGACATATGTCTAGACATGCAAGATCGCTATTAGCGTGATCGGCCACGCGTGGTCGGATCGCCTCACTCGCGAGACGAGTAAATAAAAATTAGAGCTCCTGGCATTTATGATAAATTTAAAATAGATAATGTCTCGGTAGCTCAGTGGTTAGAGCATTGGACCGCATTTCAAAGGTCGTGGGTTCGAATCCCATCTGAGATGATGATGATGATGAATGATTTAACCTTGCTTTGTGAGTTATGGGTGGATACTCAAAAAAAGGGCAGGTTTAGTCAAGTTTAGATATACAACAGATAGACAAGTTTAGGATAGCATATCTGGCTGATAGTTTCACCAGTTGTTATATGAAAAATAAATAAAATTATCTGCCAGAAAGCTATCGGCGGATTATCGGCCGGGGGAGAAATCGGCCCTATATATATATAAAAAAAAATAAAAAACAAAACAAAACAAAAAGTATTCATTACCTGAGCAGTGATGGATTTCAGGGCGATTTTATCATCATGGTGAATCAACCCATTTAGTTTTACTATTAACGCATCATTATCTACGTCCACTTCTCCTGATATTTGACTCAGGACAGAATTTATAAGCTGTAATAGAAAATAAATATTTCTTACACTCACACCAATTAACCTAGCCCCAAAGTAAGCACTATACTGTGTTATGGGATATTAGGGTAACAGATATAATAACGGATGTAAGCGCACAGGAAGGCTCGAGGGTCCGACGGCGGTGGGGTGAACGATAACCCCCCCTGATCTTCAGGGGACTTTTTCTCCAGGGAACTGGGTGAAATGGTTCCAACTAGGGAGACTGATCACCCGTCCAGCCTTGCTGGCGTCCCCTCTCCAAAAATAATAACAGATATGGTAACATGTAAGTATTTGTGTAGTAATTTATATAAACGTCTATGACTCAGGTACAAATGCTTGTATTCATCATACAAACATTTACCCCTAACGGGATTCGTACCCAGGACCCCAGAGTAGGCAGCACCTTAAAACCGGTATGTGTGGTACGTACGAAAGTAGTCAAAATAGATATTCGAAATTATCTTACGTACTAGTGTTTTGACATTCTATCCAGTAATTATGTTCAGATTTAAGACTGGATGATGGACTCTCCAAGATCAGAAGTGTGCTATAAGCTCGTTACTTAATTAACACGTAGGTTAGAAATCGCAAACGCCAATCTATCAGCAGATGCTAATTGCTACAGCATCTCCGTGCGTTCAGCGCATAACATGCTTTTTGCAAACCCAAAAAAATACTCTATTGGCAGCGATAAGTTGTAAATATTTGAGGATAAATGCATTTCAAAATATGAAGAATTTATTTGAAACTACTTACTGTTGTTTTCCCACATCCTCTAGGGCCAATCATCAAAGCCGAATGTGATTCTCCATCAGCAATAGAACGTTTAATTAAATCATAAACGTGAGATCTCTCCTGTTGTGCGTTATTGTTTCTGAATGTTACGTTATCTTCCATTATTTTTAGTTTTAAAAACTTTCTAATAAGTTTTATTTGCTGAGAAACTGCATTTTCGGCTGATAAAACCATTTTCAAACAAAAATATACAAAACTTAAGTATGTATTTATTTTGCTTTTATTTATTTTCATTCGGCATTCGTCCGTAGCGCTGCCTAGCCGAGTCAGTCAAGGTCAACCAACCGCCAAATCGAAATTAACAATTTGACACTGACAGTGATAGACAAATTGTCATCTTTGACGATTTGACATTATTTTTGTGCACAGCTCTACCTGTTCAATTAATAACATATGGGTATCTTTAAATATTTGAATTTAATGATTATGATAATAAAATGCAAAAATGAACTTTGATTTTAGTATGAGTATTAAGCTAGTTTCTATGATTAGGTACTTGTTAGTTATGACTTTTAATTAAGTACGATTTCAAACACAATATTTTGATTTTATATATGTAATGAAAGTATATAAATAAAATCAAATCTCTTATCTTTCTCAAATAAACCATCTTTATTATAAAACTTATTCTATTTATAGCTCTACGATAATGAACTTCACAGCGCAAGTGCAAACAACTTCTGCGCATTGCGCAGTTCCAAATCGATATAAAATTAGTAGCAGAGGAGACAGTGAATAGAATATTGGTCTTAAGATAAATCAAAAGATAAAAGGATTAAACAATATACATAGTTTTGTAAATAAGAGTGCCTAAATAATCCCTGTTATTTATTCATTATTGTTAAATGCTTTCACACTTTAAAGCACATATTTTCAGAACATTACAACTTATATTGCATAGGGTAGATGACGTGGGCCAGGCCCGACCGAAAAAGCTCCCCACTCCTCTTACAAGGAGGGGGACGCGTCGAATGTTGAGGTTACCAGGGATGGATTCAGGGATGGCCACACTTACTCGGCCATCCCGTGAATGTGGAGAGGCCCGGAAAGCCGGCCAGGCTGCCTTTCATTAAGGTGATTACCGCAAGGGTCCCTCACTCTTGACGTATGGCGTATGGAGCAAGTAGTGAGAGGTTTAGTGGTTATGGCCTTGGAAGAGTCCGCACATCATAAGCGGACGGGGTATGCGTAAACGCATTGCCCTGTCTATGATAAAAAGAGTTAGACAACGTGGTTGTGTGGTTGGTGTCATTTTCATTTAATCCCTCTTTAATAAGATTAAAGTTTTGTAGCCACCATGCGGGGTCTTACAATACTCTGCCTACATCCGATTTTACAACACACCACACCTAATTTTCAATACCTATGTCTGTGTACGCATTTAAATCGTCATCTCAGCCACATGACACCCATTGCTGGGTATAGGCCTCCCCCAAGGATCTACACGACAATCAGTCTTGCGCTGCCCGCATCCGGCGGCTTCCCGCGACCTTCACCAGATCGTCGGTCCACCTTGTCGGGGGCCTACTTTAGCTGCCACTTTAGCTGAGCAATCCTTCGAGCGATGTCGGTTACTTTAGTTCTCCTACGGATTTCTGATTCAAACACGTAGGGAAACCCCGATCATAGCTCTCTCCATTGCACGCTGTGTGAACTTGAGCTTTCTTATCAGACCCATAGTAAGCGACCACGTTTCTCTGCCATAATCATCACTGGCAGCACACACTGGTCAAAAACTTTCGTCTTGAGACACTGAGGTAAGTTGAACGCAAAGATTTTACAGAGCTTCCCGAATGCTGCCCATCCGAGTTGGATTCAACGAGAGATCTCTTTCTCAAAGTTGGACTTACATAACTGGACTGTCTGTCCAAGGTAAACATAGTGGTCAACAACTTCGAGCGTAGTGTTCCCAACATTAATTGAAGTGGGTACAACATGGGAATTTGACATGATGTTCGACTTATCCATGTTCATCCTAAGAAACACTCTTTGAGCATAGTGTTCAGGTCCTCCAAGGTCTCAGCCACAAGGACTATAAGTATCAAGGGCATTTAAATCGCTTAAACATAATTATCATATTATTATGTAGTACCTATTAAGCTATCCCATCATATTTAAATTGCAAAATAATATTGAATTTCAAATCAAGCTTTTCGCAATGTTTTGTTTATATAAAACCCCAAACATTAAATAATTACTCCTAATAAATTACTTTTCTGACTTCACCTTGATCTTCAAACCCGTCTCTTTCTAATATGCTGCCACCATAGCGTACTTGCTCTATCTTAACCTTAAACTGTGCAAAAATGTAAGGCTACACATGAGATTAAATCGGATTTTATCGAGATTTCTTAAGGAGTTTGGTATGATATCTTTGATTATCCCATTAAAAGATACGCAAAATATGTGTTTAATTTTAAAACTGTTTCCTGATCAAAATTATTTAAACGTTGATGTATTTTATTTTAATAAAGCAAAATTTCTGCTAATCTGACCTGCTGTACTTCTTACTGCGCATGACACAAATTCTTCGGAAATTATTAGATAGGTAGCTAGTATTGCAAAATTGGGTGAATGTGTTACTTAGCATTCGCGAAATGTGTATTTACCTAATTTATACGTGAACAATATTCTTTCAACTGATCATGTTTGATATACAAAGCACTAGTGCAAATGTTTTACGTAAATAAGTGCAGCAGGTTCTAAAGAGTTGAATTTTAATATTGCAAATTTTGCACACGACACAGGCCATTATAATTCACAATGTAATATATTCCGGTATTAGTCTGCAGCAGTGTAGCACCGCTTTCTTTGTTGTTATATGACAGTCTACCTAACTGTTAAGAGACGCCAATTGCTTGCTTTAATGCTTCAAAACTGTAAGTGGTGATTTCGTGATTCGTCTAGCCTTCAAAATTTCATTTGCATTTAATGTTATAAAGTGAAAATAAATTAACTAACTTACTATTTAACATTATAGCCTACTTTGGTTTTAATTTTAAGGCTTGTATGGCATGATCTGATCTAATTCAATTATATTTTTATGTTAATCATTTACTTGATATTATTAATTAGGTGATATTTATAATAATTTGGTATAAATTAGAACTTACGTAATTAGAATATTTTTATTAAGCAGAAATGCTTTAATCCATTTTTTATTATAGAACTGGTTTAATAGATTTTCGATAATATTCAATTCATAATCGATTATTCGATTCCAAACTGACAGTTCATAATTGAAATAAAATACGGCTAAATTAAACATATCACAACAAATAATATCCACCCACATAAAATTTAATCTTATTTCAATCGTGTAAGGTTCTAAATTAATGGCAAATGAAGGCGAGTGACATTACTAGACATTTTTTAAATTTTACTTCTTTTTATTGATTGATTGATGCATTGTTCCATCAATGCATATTTTACAAAACTTGTGAAAATAAACTAAATTGTGTTCCTACTTCTTGTAATAGCGATAATATTAGAATTATTTATAGAATAAAGCTGGCAAAACTTTTGTTGTACCCTTGGTAATGTTGTGTTGACAAACCGTAAGTTATTCAAGTACGTATAGTGAAATTATCAACAATATTTCTTTGTTTAGACTATTTTAAATACGGTAAGTGCACTACAATACAAATTATCTTTGATGCATTCGGTGCTATAAATAAGTTGGCAAATAGTGTTTAAGTGTGGTTTGTAAGATGTAGTGCAGTGTTGGTTAGTTTTTGCTGCTGCCTCCTATCCAAGTCCGAGTCAAGGAAGCAATTTTAGACAATTACTGTATCCTGTATTCCAACCTACAATTTACCAGTGCGAAGCACTAACTTGTGCAAAGAAAAAAAGAAGAATAGATCGTAAAAAAACGTGGTATTAAATCATGTGTTAATTTTCACTATCTAATAATATATCTTCTACTTACGAATAGTGTTTGAAGAGTGCTCCAACTGGTTTGTATTTCTGTGTAATTTAGTCACTATAGCCAGTTGTTAATTTTTTGATCGTTTTTCTGTACATTCAGTGTTCATTCAAACAAACAAGGGTTTCTAAGTGTGAAAAATATATTAAGCAATAATACCTACTTACGTATATGAGAATATATTGGTACATAGCAGTTCAGTGTTGTTTTATATTTATAATTTCATTAAATTTAATTCTCTTTTGTTGGACTTGCTTGGAGTACTCGGCCCATACGAAAAGCCATATACACTCTACCCATACACTGCAAACTTATAAAAAGAATACCTATTATAGTGCTTTTACTTATCTGTCTCTCAAGTAAAATTTCAAGGAACCCTGTAATAAAAAAACATAGGAATAAGGATATGGGGAAGGTTTGCATGCATATATTTTACTCATACAGTCTTTAATCCTGCCTGCTGGCGCACACTCGCTGTGCTTAATAAGTGTATGCAATTACAAGACTTGTTGACATTTATTTATTAAATTAAAAGTCCATTGATAAGAAGGCAGACCCCCTAACACATACTCCCAGGGGTCTGTGGACCACAGATTAAGAAACACTACTCTAGAACTTGTAAGTTAATGAAGTAAATACAAAACAGGCAGAAAAGTTAGAGGACCAAAATAAAATAACTTACCAAAAGTTTTTTCCCATAAGTACACTTAGCATTTTTTTATTATACCTAAGTTAAGGTCAAGGTTCCTCCATTGATTATTATCGAACTTAAATTATTTATGATAATTATGAATATGTATGCAATAATGAAATCTATTCCTATGAAATAATGTGGTATAATAAATAATAACACAGTAGTTTTCATAAGAGTCAATTAATATAGTTAAGTACTTATAAGATACTCTAGAAAGTTTTTCATCTTCTCTGTTAAACCACAATTCATTATTCCAAAACAGTTGTTCAAACACTGTTCTAAAATAGAAAAAACCTTTTTATGAGATTTGAGGTTTTGCATTTTTAAATGATAAATTTTAAGTAGAAACTGTACCTTGTTCGCTTTTCTTTACTTAAACTCAGTGTATTAGTTCTACAATATCATAATAAGACTTAATTTGTGATACACTCCCCTGAGCTACCAGTTGTGAAACTACATTTTCTTTTCAGCCTTAAAACTTCAAACAGGTCAAAAGTTTAAAATAAAATATTTAGAATATATTTTATTTTCATACTGCTTATTGGGGTAAACTTTCCATTTTTTCTTTTATTCTCTTGTTATAGGCTCCTTTTTTTAAAATATCTTTTAACTCACCGTTCTGTAAGTCTTCCCACACATATTTTCTGTTTTGATCCCAACTATTTAGTTGATATTAAAGTCCATCTATCATTCAAGTTCTTATGAATGATATGTATGTTAAATTTCCAGATGTTACGGATAACAGAGGCTACACTTAACATATCACAAGATGGAGGAGCAAGCGTGCCTGGTGCGCGCTCGGTCCGACTCTGAGAACTCCTCCAAGCTCAGCTTTGGCTCCATATCGCGTGCGATGGCTTACACCGACGACAGACTCACTGGTGAGTCTAATAATAACCTGTTATATTCACTATGGTCAGTTACGACACGAGATGGGTGACCAAAAATTTCATGACTAAAGATCCTGCGTCTTATGGTAGGTACCTTAAACCGTTGGTCCAGGCTGCAATGGGCCTGTGATAAAAGGAGCTGTGATTGATCCCATGATGACAAAGGTTGTTCCCAATACCCATCCATCCGCTTTTGGGCAGTGAAAAAAGGGGCTGCACTTGGTACTGTCTGCTTATGACCCGTTCATCCGCATTGGGGCCTTTATGCCACAGGCTGCGTTTAGTCCAAGCTGCATTCAAAGTCAAAGTCAATATCATTTATTCAGTCTAGGCTGTTACAACGGAACCATCGGTGCGCAAGCCCGACTCGCTCTTGACCGGATTTTTTCTTACCTACTTACTATGAAAATAAATTTATATTTCTTCCTCCCCAGTAACAGAGGGCGCGGGCGAGCCCGGCAACGCCGTGAACACAGCGGCGAGCGCGCCCGAACACCCGACGGAAACGAACGAGAGCGGCGAACTACTCGACTATAACGACTCGAGCGTGTTAGAGCAGTTCCATGAAGATGCGCTGAGACAGGTCAGTATTGGATAATATTACAAACTGTAACGGACAATACCACAATCACTTGGATAATATCACAAACATCATTGGACAAAAACAAACACTTATGGACAAAATCACAAAACTGTTGGATAACATCACAAGATTTGTGTGAAACTGGCCACTTTACACTTTTGGACGTCATTACTCGAGTTATAACTCATTGAAAGTTAGCGACTGCTGTGAACTACCCTATCATAGCGACTCAGCGTCCTCGAGCAGTTCTACGAAGGTGCGCTGAGACAGATATGTATTGGACAACATCACAAAAACTATTCGCTGAATACCTTATACTTTACACAGTAAAGTAACAGAAGGTACGGGAAAACCCGGCAACGCCGTGAACACAGCGGCGAGCGCGACCGAACACCCGACGGAAACGAACGAGAGCGACGAACTACTCGACTATAACGATTCGAGCTTGTTATAGCAGTTCCATGAAGATGCATTGCGACAAGTTAGTGTTGGACAATATTACTTATTGGACATTATCACAAATAATTATGGATAACATCATAAACACTACTAGATAATATAACAAACACTAATGGACAAAATCACAAACACTAATGAACAACATCACAAAACTGTTGGATAAATATAACATTATATGTGTAAAACACGACGTATATACGACAACTTACCCTCTTGAACACTATTACTAGCCTAGCCAAAAACAACTTTAAATAGCTATGAACTACTCGACTATAATGAATGACACTAGCGTGTTAGAGCAGTTTCATGAACATGCGCTGAGACAGGTCAGTATTGGACAACATCACAAATAAATTTGCTGATAGATATGGATAATACAACAAATACTAATGGACAATATTACAAATACTAATGGACTATGTCACAAAACTGATAGTAAAATAACATAATCTGTGTAAAACAAATCACTTATACTGTTGAACATTATAACTGGCCTCTGAAAAACACATAACATTAACGATAGCGAAGAACTTCTCGACTATAACGACTCGAGTGTGTTAGAGCAGTTCCATGAAGATGCGCTGAGACAGGTTAGTAATGGCTGTTACCACAAACTCTTATAGATAATGTCATTAAATTGTTGGATTAAATAACATACTATGTCATTTTATCTAACAACATACTCAACACCGTTAAACACATCACTTTATTTTGGCTAGCTATGGTGGGTCCAGGCTAGTATTAGCCGCGATACCCTACATACTATGCACAACTAAATCATATTAAAATAGAGATATATTTTGACGAAAAGTGTTCGTTTACTCTATAGACGGGCTCCGGGCTATCCTAGGCGCGGGTGTTGCTAGCATGCAGGCTAGCTATCGGGGGGTCCGCGGTAGAATTAGCCGCGATACCCTACATACTATGCACAACTAAATCATATTCAAATAGAGATATATTTTGACGAAAAGTGTTCGTTTACTCTATAGACGGGCTCCGGGCTATCCCAGGCGCGGGTGTTGCTAGCATGCAGGCTAGCTATCGGGGGGTCCGCGGTAGAATTAGCCGCGATACCCTACATACTATTTACAACTAAATCATATTAAAATAGAGATATATTTTGACGAAAATATTCGTTTATTCTATAGGCGGGCTGCGGGCTATCTCAGGCGCGGGTGTTGCTAGCGTGCGGGCTAGCTATCGGGGGGTCCGCGCTAGAACTAGCCGCGATACCCTTCATACTACCGTCGGCTGAGATCGAGCTGTGTATACTGCAACATGAGAAGAGCTGGCTTGGTGAGTCTTTGTCATAATATCGTTGTAAATTAGTAAAAAACGATAAATATGTAGCATAATTCCGCAAGAAAACTTACATGCAAGATAAATGCAGATGCAACACAGTGACACACCTTGCACCTTCACCGACTACTCTACACGTGTTTCGCCCACACACAGAGCATCCACAGGAGTTGTTAGACCGTGCAATACCAGCACCAAGTACTAAGATATGGATTTTAGCCAAGTTACGCCTGATTCTATCAAATCTTAGTAAATAACTATTTTGATTATTTTGATATTTTGATAGTAGCGTGCTAGGGACGTGCTAGCGTGCAGATTGCCAAGTTCAGTGGTTCCCAAAATTGTCTGGGCTACGACACATCTAATACAAGTTTCCATACTTGGGACTTACCTCTAGGCTGTCTTAGGGTAAAGGTGGCATAACATTAGTTATTCTCAGAAATCCTCACAAACTTTCGAACTTATAATATTAGGTAGCAGGATAGGATAAGTGCAAAGTTACTCGTTAGATCTACAGTGCCTACCACGCTGGAAAACCAATGCACGCCCCTGTTTGAAGGCTATAAAACTTTAGCTTTTACGCGATTAAGCGGTTTTAAATTGTCAATATATTCACACCACCTCACATAAATATCAGTATCATTCAGTCATGGGTTATTGAAGCATCAGTAGATCTTGCTGCTATTAAAGCCTAGTTTCCTCTTTTCGTCTAATCGGTGTGAAGTCAAACTATTGTGCACCTTACTGTTAATAAGTTAAGTGTAAATTATTTTGTTGTAGTGTTAATCAGCCTCGGAGGAGTACCTTGGTTATCCAAGTGTAGTTATTTTAACAATGTAAATTAGACGTTATTATTAAGACTTTAAGATACAATTTCTCTTGATTTAGTGCTAATCAGCCTTGTAGGAGCATCTCTGGGAAGCGTGGGAAGAAGCGCTCTATCGGAACGACTCGCACGCCGTAGAATATTTTTAATGACTAGTTATTTGTAAAATGTATCTGCTTGTCGACATATTAGGTGTAATTTTCTTTGTTTAAGTGCTTTTTGTTAGGGAACCTGGGTTATCCAAGTGTAAATAATAATAATAATAATAATAATAATTGCATACAATACACCAATTATCTAGCCCACGTTAAGTTTCATGAAGAACTTGTGTTATGGATACTAGATAACGGATAAACATACTTATATACTTTTTTTTTGTAATTACATACATAATATACATATTAAACACCCAGACCAAGACAAATTGTTCATGCACACAAATATTTGTCTTGTCCGGGGATCGAACCCGGGGCCTCTGGCGCAGAAGGCGGGCTTAGTACCCCTGCGCCAAACAGGTCGTCAATTTATATAAATATTTTAACAATGTAAAAAAGACGTTGTTGATATGACTTTAAGATGCAATTTCCCTTGTTTTAGTGCTAATTAGTCTCGTCGGAGCGTCTTTAGGCAGTGTGGGATGGGGAGCCTTATCGGAACGACTCGGACGACGCAGAACGCTGCTGTCGAGTTTAGCCGTCAATGCTGTATTCGCGGCAGTTGCTGCCTTCATGCCTACTTATGGCACATTTATGATGGCTAGGTCAGTATGAAATAAAACTAGTCATTTAAAGAATGAGCCTTACTTAACCCAACACGCGGGCCCAGTGCGAATTAGGGGGGTTTAACGACTGAAACCCATCTCATGACCGATCATTGCGAAAGTTGCAAAATCAGCTGAGCCCGCGAAGCACCAGCAGACTGATTATCTAACAAAAAAACCGGACAAGTGTGAGTCTGACTCCATTGCGACGCGCTTGTGACGTGATTGAGACACGATTGATACGCGATTATGACACGTTACAATCGCGTCTCGATCTGTCTCAATGGTGTCTGAATCACGTCACAATCGCGTCTCGATCGAGTCTCAATGGTGTCACAGTCGCATCTCAATATTGTCGCAATCGTGTGACAATTGCGTCATGATCGCGCCTCAATTGCCTCACAATTGTGATTCGATCGTGTTTCAATCGTAGGTTCTGCTCGGCCATCGGTTCGGGCGGCATAGCCCCCTCGTGCTACACGTACGCGTACGAGTGCGTGCCTCGCGCGGGTCGCATGAGAGCGCTACCCGCGCTACCGCTAGCGGCCGCTGCCGGAGCGCTAACCGCAGCGGCTTTAGCTCGAGCAGCTTTGCCGCCTACTGGGGCTGCTACGCTGGCCGAGAATAGGGAGCACTTCAGCGCTTGGCATCGGTGAGTACATAACACATACACAACACAATACACAAAACAGGTATTACAAAAAAGACAACTAAGCAGTGATCAAGAAGATGGGGCGGAATATAGGGTAAGTAAGCTCACTGCGTTGTTAGTATGAATTGATTATGTTTATTCAGCCCCCCTAGGTGCCCCCAGCATGAACACCGCTATATCACGCGATATCCTATGGCGCATGATGCTGTCTTGCTCACCCCGCTAAGATGGAGCACTTCAGCGCTTGGCATCGGTGAGTTTGACTGTTTTGTTGGTGTTATCATAGGATAGTCAAAGTCAAAGATTTTTATTCAAATAGACTTATAGATAAGTACTTTCGAATAGTCCAAATTCTTTTTTCCCTACCAGCCATTCAGGACATCTTTTAACTGATAAGAAGAACGGCCGCAAGAAACTTATCAGCTTTAACAGAAACAACAACATTTACAATGGAACATGTTGTTGCCAAGCACAAATTTACAATTTTGAAATATATTTAATATAAGAGGAAAATTTTCCAATATTCAATTATTAGAATATTTTCCTTTTATCTAATTTATAATAGTTATGTTTTATGTTAGTATCACATCCATGCATTTTGGTCTTTTAAATAATCATCTACCTTGTAATAACCTTTGCTTAAGAGTGACTTTTTAACATATATTTTAAATTAGAGCCTTATTTCTTTATTGCGAAAGCCGCAGAACTAAGTCTACTCGACAAGGCTTCAATATGTGGATCCCATTGCAGCTTTGAATCCAATGTAATGCCAAGAAATTTTGTACTCTCAACTAACTCTACTACATTGACTCGATACGGTATGATATTTATTTAGCTTTAGCCCGAGCAGCTTTGCCGCCTACTGGGGCTGCCACGCTGGCCGAGAATAGGGAGCACTTCAGCGCTTGGCATCGGTCAGTTTAAATAGATAGTTACATACATTCACCCCATTTACCTAGCACAGGATTTACATGAGCTCAAACCGCCATCCCCTTTCTACCATCGGACATCCTTAGTACTGGTTTCTTCGGATTTATTTTCTCATAACCGTATTTTCTCGTAGGTATCTCCTGCTATGCACGCTGCCAATCCTGGCTTCTCTCATAAGTCTGATCTGGACGCCGGAATCGCCGCGGTATTTGCTGCAGGTGGGACGGGAGGTGGATGCTATGGGGGTTTACCAGGTAATTTTGTTTGTTCATACAGTATGTCTAATTGTCAGTCATATGTAATACAGACAGTGGTGGTCACATAATTAACGACACTAGGCGATTTTCATACAATAGAGGTAACTTTGGAGCCTTGGTTCTCTGCTAAGGATTGACCGAGGTGTGATCTGGTAGTCAGCCATCCAGGGAGTGAATGGATGAGATCCAGATTGCTATACACACCCAACTGATCTGAACAACATTCTGAGAGATGTTTGGATATGTTTAAAAAAACGCAAAAATAGCATAGAAATGTATGGAATTTCGAAAACTGACCCTACTTCTTTTAAAATGTTGATCAGATCAGTTGAGTGTGTATAGCAATCTGGAGCTCCTCCATTCGACCCCCTGAATGGCCATTTTCAGTCCCCTTACTCTTGGCGCGATCGCAATGAGATCGAGATTGAATTAATGTCAAACTTCAGTAATAATAGCTTCAAATTAGTAATTAAACTAAAAATTTAATACTTGAAATTAGTAAATGAAGTAATTTTATACGCTAGTAATCGATTTTAGCGGCAATTAAAGTCGAATCAACGTCGTAAATCAGTAATAATTATTGACATTCAATCTCGATCTCAACGCGATTCCGTCGAGAGTAACCCTCCTGATCACAGCTCGGTCAACCCTTGGTAGAGAAACAAAGCTCCAAAGTTACCTCGATTGTATGAAAATCGGCTAGTGTCGTTAATTATGTGACCACCACTGTAGACCTATATGTAATTAAGAATCAAGAATATTTAATACATACTCGTCCATTTACACTAGGAACATCATATCTGGCTCGTACTGTAACAATCGCCATCTTTCTAAGGGTTAATTGCAACATTTAGCTTTAACGGTAACTGTAATATTGAAGGCGGAGTTGCACCAACTTTAACAGATTTTTGATTGTCAAAGCTGTCAAATCCTATACATAGGAGAAAGGTTCCAGTATTCTTAAAATCGTACATGCACACATAGGCACACACATACTCACACACTCCCGCGCATCTCGCACACTTACACTTATTTTCTTTAGCGGCGTTGTGCACATCAGAGTTTCAAATTTTTGGGATGGGTAAAAAATGTCGAAGTCGCGTCAGGACACGTGACTTGATCGAAAATTCGTAAGACGGAGGGAGAGTCGATCGGCGCGGCGTAAGAGAGGAAGTAATATCCCCCTCTCTTTCTACCGCGCGGCGAAAATGTATGCCTGCTCCTGCTGTTTCGTTTAAGCGGTTTTCACTTCTGCCGGCACTCCCGGAGTGCAACCCGTTGGTTTTTTTATTTATTTATTATTATTATACATTTTTCCACTGTTATAGTTATCGTTAAAGTTAGATAGTGCAATCCACCCTTAAAACTTAATGTTAGTACTATTACCTGGGTAAATCTACGGGCGGTTTGAACGCCGTCATTGTCCTCGACATATAAAGTGTCATGCATAAGTGCGAAAATAATAAAGGCCATGCTGCTAAACGCTACTCGTCTGGGACCTATATTCGTAACTGGACACGAGGACAGAACTTTGTTTTTATTACTGTAAAAATATGTAAGTATGTTGACGACAATGACAGCGTTCAAACCGCCAGTAGATTTACCCACCTACGTGTTATGTGTAAACAGCCAGTGCTAACCACGATGAGAGAGTTTTCTCTCTAAGTTATTTACGAGTAGTTACAGTCTGAATTGCCGAGAAAGCTTAAAAAAATAGATTTCCACAAAATTTCATTAGACACGTGAGTACGTGACGCAGGGGTTACTGTCAGATTTTACTAATGTTGGTAAATGTGGTTAGTTTTTTGTGAAGTACATATTCTACTCAATTTTAAAAAAACATAGACTATTTATAAAGCAATTCAACGTTGTTTTTTTTTTGTTTGTTTGAAAGCATTGACTGTATGA
The DNA here is from genome assembly GCA_910589605.1 of Chrysoteuchia culmella. NCBI lineage: Eukaryota > Metazoa > Arthropoda > Insecta > Lepidoptera > Crambidae > Chrysoteuchia > Chrysoteuchia culmella. The sequence goes on from OU342669.1 coordinate 4,663,779, forward strand.
TCTCTCGACAGAGTATCCACACCGGAAACCAAATCCGCATATGCGGCAAAGGACAAGTAGCTCGCGCCGAGTCCGAGTATAGACTCGGCGAGCTCGCCCTCCCCGGGAAACGACGAGCTCCTGCCCTTCACCATGTCAGACACAGCGTTAAGATGGTAAGTAACTAAGTAGAAGAACACCTTTTTATAGTTAAATGTTTAGTAATTTTCAGCTTTCATCATAATAAACGTCCCTTGTGGAGAAATAGTGGTAAGAACACATCAAATAACGCGACATAGGTAGGTAAATAGGTAGATTATTGTCTAGACTAAGAGAACTTTTCTGCCTGGAAACAAAACACTTCTTTTGTCAGCTACCATCCTTCTAAATATCTCATACGGAGACAGCTACCCTTAGATATCCACATAGTAAGATTAGACCACACAAATAGATTAGATCAAAGGACAAGTAGCTCGCGCCGAGCCGAGTACAGATACGGCGAGCTTGCCCTCCCCGGGAAGCGACGAGTCTCTGCGTTACACCATCTTGGACATAGCGTTAAGATGGTTAGTCATATAGATAGGTAGATATAAGATCTAGACAGAGTATTTTATTTGCAAATTTTTTGTCCGTATTTTTTGTTTTTTAGGAGTTTTATGATTTTTCATCCCGTGACCACGGCAGCTGAAAACGTGCCGAAACTTCGGGAATTTTTTTATTGTTTGTTTGTTTACATTGAATAGGCTCCGAAACTACTGAACGGATTTTTGGTACACAGATAATAGATAGCCTGGTTACGAACATAGGATACTTTTTATCCAGAGATACCCACGGGAACCACGCGGGTGAAACCGCGAGCGGCTGCTAGTGTATAATAAAAATTAATACCTGTCTGTCTGTCCACAGTTCTGGCAGGCGTTTTTCCAGTTGTTCTCGGGCACCTACAGAAGTACCACATTGTCGCTGGGCGGAGTCATGCTCTTTATGCTGGCTATACAGGTCAGTACGTCATACTCATCATCATAATACAGAACATTAGAAAAAGATTAATTATAGTTTATAATAATAATAGTACAGTTGTGGCGGCACCTACCAACGCCGCACATAACATGGTGCAATTAACAAGTATCACCTGTACCTGAACCTGTGCCGTGTGGTGACGGCCTAAGAATACAAGTGTCACCACTCCCTTACAAGCCTGGGATGTCGTAAGAGTCAACTATGAGGCTCGACGCATTGAACACCTGTGCGAGAGGAGGAAAACTTGAAACAAGCCCTCGTCTGGCCAGCGTGGTAGCAGTAGGCTAATAGCCTCCTATGAACGCCACAATAGGCGTGAGCTAGGAGACGCCTATGTCCAGCAGTGGACGTCCACAGGCTGACGATGGACCGTGTACCTAGTAATACCGTGCAACATACAATAGATGGCGCTAATATCAACTTTCTATGGAACAAGACATCCTATTATGGATACCTACATCACGCAAGCGAAGTTTCACCGTGCCACTCACATTATATACAACATCCGACGATCATCTGTCGGACCGCGGGCCCCGGACTACCAACACCCAGTCCGGAGGAAGAGCTTAACATTTGACCTTCCTAGTCTATTTATATTTAGCTGTGTAGTGTCGGCTTATAATAGCACTACCCCCTCTCATCCCGTGGGTGTCGTAAAAGGCGACAAAGGGTCCTCAGCCTTCAGGAGACGGGCAGCAGCGTCTCCTGCAAACTTGGCCATACTGCGATCGCCAACCCGCCTGCCAAGCGTGGCGATTATGGCACCCCCCCCCTTTTGGGGGAGGCCTATACCCAGCAGTGGGTGTTATGTGGCTGAGACGACTAGTGTATTACCTTTTACCACACTTTTCCATACTTCCACCATCATTCCTACACAGTCACAGAGCTATATCGAGATAGACGAAAAGAGCGCTTCAAACAGTGTGAGAACCTAGCGTGTAGACTTTTTCGTACCTACAATGACGTCACGAGCGAGATTTAGTGATGTGGAAATGTTATTGACGAGCTCTTGCAAGAAAGCACTGCACAATTAACCATTTTCGTTTCTGAGTGTCGCGAGTTTTCATTGCAAAGGTCCCAAGCGGACTGACTTAGGTCGTAAAACTTTGACCGTGGATCAAACTTGGCACACATAAAAATAAATGTTAATGACAATATTTGCTGTTACTCATCATGTCATTCTTCTAGTTAGTGTCTCGAGGTAGTGGGAGCCTGATGAACTGTAACACGGATATTTTATATCTAGCTCACGCATCAGTCTCACACAAACTAAATATGCAACAGCAATCATTATAACTTTTTATTTTGCATGTTTACAATGCTATTTATATGTGATAAATATTAAACAAGAAAATATACTAGAAAAAAGCATGTCAGTCCCGTCAGGGCGACATGAGACTAGTTGCTTTTTTCTAGTATATTTTCTTGTTTAATATTTACAACAGCAATCATGTTTTGTAAATTTACTTAAGTTTGTGATGAGAAAATATTTTTTTATTTATTATTTATATTTATTATATTCATGAAAGAGGTCTGTGAGTACAGTCAACAGCACAACAGGCTTACAGTTTTGACCTTGAGATCGCCATTATATTGTTTATTTATCTGTACTTCTATACTAATATTATAAAGAGGAAAGTTTTGATGTTGTTTGTTTGTTTGCAACGAATAAACTCGAAAACTACTGAACGGATTTGGATGAAATTTGGTACACAGATGGTAGATAGCCTAGTTATGAACATAGGATACTTATTATCCCGATATTCGCAGCATTCGCAGTTTACCCACGTGGTTCATTGTTTCAATTTTACATTGCACTTCTATACTTCTTGTCTTGGCTGGCACCGACTCCAAAAGGGTTCTTATTTTCTTTTTTTTTCTTTTTCTAACACCAATTAGCCTAGTCACAAAGTAAGCACTGGAAGGAATGCTAGTATTGTGGGTTACTAGGGTAACAGACAGAAATACAAAATACATATTCAATTTTTTTTGTTCTTATTCTTATCGAGTGAGGATTAGTGGCCACCTCTGGTGTCAGAGTTTATCAAGCCGCCTTTAAGGCCTCTGACTTGGCTTAACGACTGTAATCAAATGAAAACTGCCGGGACCGCTTCCGTGCTTCGGAGGGCACGTTAAAGTGCCCTCCGAAGCACGGAAGCGCTCAGTCGTCATGCCAGTTTACGGTCACCCATCCGACACCTGACCGGGCCGAACTTTGCTTAACGAACGTGATCGAATGCGATCAGTCTGTCAAGCGCGGTCATGAGCGCTTCATTAGTTTTTTTGTTTAATAAACAGCAATGACTCATTTCATCATCATTTATTGCAGTACAAAAAATAAGTTTATGTTATTGAAACGCAAACTCAATGCTTTGTGAACTGCGCTAATTATTAATTCGTTGTTTTTTCTTCCCTTTCAGGCCATTCTCACCTGTAATAAAAGAAAAAATAAAACAAACTCTTTCTAAATCTTTTTTCATTTGTAGAATTTTCTGTCAATATTTTAAAAAAAATTAACTCGTCTGGTATAGAAAAATGAGTCAAAATAAATATTTCATTTGATAAATATTAAACAAGAAAATATACTAGAAAAAAGCAACTAGTCTCATGTCGCCCTGACGGGATTCAATATTTATCACATAAAAAGAGCATTGTAAAATGCAAAATTAAAAAGTTATCTATATTTCATTGTTGTGAGACTGGGGGGCTAATTGTCTAATTTAAAATCTATCGCAATCCCTTTCATTTCGTTATTTGAAAGATATTCAGGCCGTCACTATTTGACATTTAAAAGGGATTATGATCAGGAGGCGTTTTAAAATTTATGGAATAAACGCAATTGAACTGTCTAAGCAATATGACAGATAAAAATATCACTAAATATGAATCTGTGTTTCATACATTAGGTAATTTATTATTCATATTTATAAATAATAATATAATATTTTATCGTAAATAAATTAAAATAAATAAAATTAATTAAAGATTTATCACATAGTAATAAGACTAGTATTAATTAGACAATTAGGGGGCGGGCCTGCGCGGTCTTGTGATAATTTATGAATTAAATGGTTTATTATGAGTGATACTGTATTGAATTTCATTTTTTTTACAGTTCTACCTATCATCATACGTCCCCGCAACAGTGATATCAAACGAGAACACAGTCTTACTATTATCAAAACAGACCGAACAGAACGTTACATACGAGAAACAACATTACAACCGAACGCTCGAGAACGTAGAATTCGTGAACGTAACATTCGTCGAATGCACGTTCAGAGATATGTTGATGTCGCGAGTGACGTTCAGAAATGGTTCGTTTGTGGGCGTTGCGTTCGCGAACATCAAGACTTCGCAGACTGGATTCTTTGGATGCAATTTTGTAAATAGCACGTAAGTAAGATTGATTGTTTTTTTCATGTCCCGTCCCATTCTAATTTTAACCGACTTCAAATTTTTTATATTGTGTCCTATCGCCGTTATTCGAAGCCTAGATAAACATATTTTGAGATAGTCCTTCCGTTTCCGTTCAGCTTCAATTTTCTTATTGGCTAGTCTTACCACGTGACGTCACATCCGAGCGACGTCATACCTCACCCCACCGAGTTTACCAGGCGGCCATTGCTGCTTTCCCGCGCTCATTGGCGTCCTTTATTCGGAACCGTTCACTTCGCAGTTTAAACGCTGTTAGCGTTCGAAATTTAAAAGTAGATAAATTCATATTTTATTATTTAGTTGTTCCTTTTTTCAAAAAATGAGTTCAAAACCGAATAGTAATGTTCGTAAAGATAGTGTTAGCGCTGATTCGGATTCGAGTTCTACGACGAGTTCACGCGGGTCATCGCCTTCAAGGCCAGTGAAGCGGAGATCGAAGAAATCACGTAGGAGCAAATATGGAAAAAGGCGCAAGATGAATACTGAGGTAATAGAGCACCTCAGTCAACAGGTCAGTGACTTGAAAAATTTTTTGTATGGTAAAGCGTATTACCCGCAACCTGTAGAAAATTTTCAATCGGTTGAAAATGAACCGGTTTATGAATGTGAAAATGTTGAATTTTTGCCTGATCCGCTACATATTGATTTTGAATTTGGCACGGTTCTTAAAGAACCTAGCGTTCCGGCTGCCACGGCGGAACATTTAGAGATTTTACAATCATTGCAACATTTTGAGTCGGAAAATTGGAATAGCGTTCGATATTTCGACATTCAGAAAAATTACAATGCTAAACCGGGGTTTGTCAATCTTGAGATTAATGACGAATTAAAAGGTTTCGTTGATAAACCAAATTATTTAGTGTCGGAGGAAAAGTTTTTAGCGGCCATGACGCACGCTTTAATAATGCAAAGTGCAGCTTTTCAAAATGGCTTTACAAAATTATTTGATTGGGTGAATTCGTGTGAAAGTTTAGTAATGACTGATTTTAAAGAAAATTGTACTAATATTTTCAAGGAAAATTTCCTAAAAATTTCCAATGATTGCTTACAATTAGTTTGCGGTCGAAGGGCTGATATTATAAAACAGAGGCGAGAATATGTAGTTAGTAATTTCGTAAAAGAGAAATATTTACGGGAGAGTTTTAACAATATTCCACCTACTTATAAGTTTTTATTTGATAAATCTTCTTTTTCTGAAATAATAAAAAATAATGGTGGTGTTAGTAAAGTTTTGAAATATAATACTTTAGCTTCTGGTGAAAAGAAAAATTTTTCTGGGTCTCAGACTTCACGGACTGGGCCTGTTGCAAAAAGCGGTCGATCCATGGCATCGCCCACTTTGTTTAAATATAGACCACCTTATGGTGTTACAAATTTCCCTGCTTACGCAAGTAACGGGGATCAATTTTTTCGACAAATCAGACCTCGCATGCCGGGCCCTCGATTCCAAAGACCACAAGGCTACCCAATGCAATATGCGGCGGGGCCGTCCGCCGCCGGCGCCGGTCCCAGACCGCACGCGCCCGCCGGTCCCAGACAACACGCGCCCGTCACATTTTCTGGAAGATCAAATAGAAAATATTGAGGTAGGGCAGGAGTTTCGAGGGGGATGGCTGGAGAATTATGTCGAGAAGTGGTCGTCACTGGGGGCGCCCGGTGTTCTTCTCGAAATTATATCGGGATATCGAATGCCATTCGGAGGCAAACCACCGCTTGTGTTACCGAAAGATTGCATACATCGGTATCGAACTCCAACATCACCGGAGATGGATCAGATAATTTTAAAATTAATGAATCAGAATATTCTGGAAGTGGCCCCCGAGACTCCAAGTTTTATATCAAAGTTTTTCCTTATTCCAAAAAGCGACGGGTCATGTCGCCCGATTTTCAATTTGAAGCGTTTAAATCATTATCTGAAAATAGGAAAATTTCGGTTTTTTTTTACAAGCTTGCGATTGGATGGTCAAAATAGATTTGACTCAAGCATACAATCACGTGCCGGTAGCGGCAACCCATCGCTGTTTCCTTCGCTTAATATACCGAGGAAAACTTCTTCAAATGACTTGTTTACCATTTGGGTTGGCAACTGCGCCGAAAATTTTTGCTACGCTGACGAATTGGACTGCGCAAATCTTGCGCGAACGAGGTCTCAGAGTCGTAGTGTTCTTAGACGATTTTTTGATAGTAAATCAAAACAGAACGATTTTGATAGAACAGGTGGGAACCGCCTTTCAAATTTTTCAACAACTCGGATGGGAAGTCAACAGCGAGAAGTCAGTAGTAGTACCTCAGAAAGCAATAGAGTATTTGGGCTTAATGTGGGATCCGTGGCAAAATCGCAAATTTCTCCCAGTACAAAAAATTCGGAAGCTGCTTCATATCACGTCTCGATTAGTACAGTTCAAGAAAGCGACCCTGCGGGAGGTTCAGTCAGTAGTAGGTCTGCTAAATTTTGCTCGACTAGTAATCCCTCCAGTCAGTAGTAGGTCTGCTAAATTTTGCTCGACTAGTAATCCCTCGGGGACGTCTCAACTTCAGACACCTGCTAAACCATTGCAATTCGATTTTAAAGCAACCGCTAAATACTCTTCTCGTTTTGCCGGAGAAAGTGATCGACGAACTTCAGTGGTGGCATCAAAATTGTCGAAAGGTGAGCAATCTGCACCCGCCGAGTATCACTCATTTTTTAACGACAGATGCTTCCGATCTAGGTTGGGGCGCAGAGTTAGACGGCTGTCACATGAGTGGAAGTTGGGCACCCGAAGAAGAGCACTTTCACTGCAACCAGAAAGAAATGTTGACGATTCTTAAATGCTTAACAGAGTACGCTCCGTTTCTATGTCATTCGACCCTGATTCTACAATGCGACAACAAATCGGTGTTAGCTTACCTTCGGAACGAGGGGGGTACGAAATCGAAAACGTTAATGACCCTTACATATCAAATAATGGCGATAATTCACAGTTTCGACATTCATATTTCGGCTCATCACATCCCGGGAAGATACAATGTAACAGCGGATCGTCTGTCTCGATTAAGTGTGTTGCCGGAATGGCATCTAAGTCCTTCGGTGACAGAGATAGTGTTCAAGAAGTGGGGTGTCCCGGAGGTAGATTTGTTTGCATGCATCCCGCACGGCACACGTAGTCGACAGATATGTGACACTGGATCACCGAGACCAGGAAGCCTGGAAACACAACGCGTTCGCAGTGGAATGGGATTTCAAACTAGCGTGGGTTTTCCCTCCCCCAAACCTCGTTCCCAGAGTACTCATGCGGTTGAATCAAGCGAAAGGGATGTATCTAATTGTAGCCCCTCGGTGGCCACAGGCGTTTTGGAGAGTGGACTTGAAGGCAAAGGCGATTGCCCCACCCTTCACAGTTCGCAACCTAGACAAGGTGTTAGTAGACACGTCGACGGGCCGACCGCCACACAAGGTTCAGGAACTGACGCTCGAAGTTTGGAAATGTGGGGGTGGACAAGTTCATTAACAACGTGGTCAGAAGAACAGAAGAAATTACTTAATGCAAGTTGGAGAACTTCCACAATAGGGGTTTATAAACCAATCTGGAATCGATGGGTCGCGTGGTGCGCAGAAATAAATGTAGATTTTTGTAATCCTTCTCCAAGCGACTTGGCTAAATATCTAGCAGATTTACATTTAAAACATAAGTTAGCATATAAAACTATTCTTACCCACAAATCCGTAATATCTACGCTTAGTAATGTTGATAGGAACGACCGCTTAAGTTCACATTTACTTGTCAAGAAAATCCTTAAATCTATAGCACTGCAAACGTCTACTCGTCGTCGGTCGGCTATTATATGGGATTGTCAAGTATTAGAGACATGGCTGTCGAAATTTAAGACGAAAAATTTTAATTTGTATGAAATATCTCGTCTCTGTGCGGTTATATTATTGTTATGTTCAGGTAGGAGAGTTCACGATTTAACTTTGCTAAGTGTTTCTTCAGAAAATTGTATAGTGAGTGATAATGATATAATATTTTGGCCGAATTTCGGTTCCAAGACAGATTCGGCTACACATATGCAATCGGGTTGGCGTTTATTACAGAACCAACAGAGTTCTTCTTTAGACCCTGTATATATGATAAAAAAAATTAATAGAAGCTGGTACAGATAGGAGGCGATTAGCGCCGACACACAGTTTATTTGTCACTGCATGTGGAGTGCCGAAACCAGCAACAAAAACTATAATTGCTAATTGGGTTAAGTCGGTTTTAAAAGATGCGGGAATAAATGCTTCCCCAGGTAGCATACGGTCGGCGGTCGCTTCTCGCAGCTGGTTAGATAATGAACCGTTGGATACAATAATGGCGAGAGCAAACTGGAAATCTAGTAACACCTTCTTAAAGTTCTATAGAAAAGAAGTAAGGTCAAGTAACGTAAAGTATGCATCAAAGGATAGTTTAAGAAATCAGTTTCAACCAGTGTAACGTTTAATATGATAATATGATTTAATTAAGATATTTAATTTCAGATGGTTATCAAGAATTGATGTTTTATTTTTGTTTGTTTGAGCTTCGTTATATTTCATGTTTCTTGGCTATATTGCATAAGCATAATAATAGTAAATATAAAATAATAATAATTGGGAAATAAATAATTTTAAAGATACATACATACTTTCAGTAAATAAACCTTTTTTAATCACATTGGCGTCCTGTTCACCAGGCGATAACAAACAAGGTCTCAAAATATGTTTATCTAGGCTTCGAATAACGGCGATAGGACACAATAGGAGCGTTTTACCTACCATTAAAACGCATATTGTGTCCGGAGCCTTATTCGAAGCCTAGCTTTAAGGTCTGCCTGGTGCAGATTTTAACCGTAAGGGTTTTTGAGTATGTTCCAGATTTTGAGACTACAATGAGCGCGGGAAAGCAGCAATGGCCGCCTGGTAAACTCGGTGGGGTGAGGTATGACGTCGCTCGGATGTGACGTCACGTGGTAAGACTAGCCAATAAGAAAATTGAAGCTGAACGGAAACGGAAGGACTATCTCAAAATATGTTTATCTAGGCTTCGAATAAGGCTCCGGACACAATATGCGTTTTAATGGTAGGTAAAACGCTCCTATTCGGTTTCTAATACAACGTTCTCAGTTCGCCAGCTTTTTTATGAATTTGCTAAAAAATATACTAGAAACAACCATAAACCTGACTGGCACCGACTTCAAAAGGCTTATTTTTACTTTTTGATGTTGTTCTTTGAATTGTTTTATTTTTTATAATTTCTTAAATTAGTAGTACTAGAAAGTGTGTGTTCTTTAATTAGTAGTAGCTATGTAGCTTAGAATAGCACTACCCCCTCATCCCGTGGATGTCGTAAAAGGCGACTAAGGGACTCAGCCTTCAGGAGACGGGCAGCAGCGTCTCCTACAAACTTGGCCATACTGCGATCGCCAACCCGCCTGCCAAGCGTAGCGATTTTGGGGGAGGCCAGCCTCCTCCCAAAATCGCCTGTACCCAGCAGTGGGTGTTATGTGGCTGAGCCGACGACGACGACTAGAAAGTGAAACAAAAGTGGCGGGTTCAAGTCCTGCCTGTGCCATATGGAGACTTGAACACACACTCCTTTTAGCATCGAAACAGACATACGAAAAGCAACATTACAACAACCGAACGCTCTCTGTGGTTTAGTGGTACAACCACCGGTACCAAACACAGGGGTTCGATTCCCAACGTGGGTACATATAGCATTCGGTTTGGTTGATGTTAGGACTTGTTGTAAGTCCGCCTAGCTAGCTACCACCATCTTATCTAATTCTGACGCCATAACACCAATGTTTTCAGCATTGTTGTGTTCCGACAGTTAGAGATAAGATAGCCAGTTCCTCGGTGGCTGAGGATTCCGGGAGAGGCTCGCTTCCACCTTCAGCCTTATCAATACTTAACATTAGGGGCCTGTTAAATTAACGCGACAACGACAGGTGACATGCGACAGGTGACAATTTTGTCAACCTACCTGTCGCATTTCGATATAATTCTCAATCAAATCGTTTAATTGCACTCATGTGGTATACATAGATCACTTTAAAAAAAACAGAACCAAACATGAACCCTGTATTGCAACATAAGAAAATAAATAAATGATTATTAAAAGAAAAAAAAAAAAAGAGTAACTGACAAATAATAATTGACAATTAAATATTTAAAATAATAACATTAATAACTTACCTAACACATTTTTAAATTAGGAACATAATAATAATTATTAGCAAAACTTATCAAACTAATTTAACATCTATTTATCAGACAAAAACTCTTGCAATGAATAATAACACTTTTCAATCAAAAATGTTTTTAATACTTTTTTAAATTTATTTAAATTATTTTAATTTTTTATTGCTTCAGGGATTTTATTATAATTTTTTACAGCCATTGCAAAGGGACCTGTATGGATAAAATTTAATTTTGATTTGGAAGCAGCTAATCTTTAGTGTGGCCTTAATTTTTTGAGACGTTCTTGTCATATTTATTAAACACAGCTCCTGTCGCGACAATTCGACTTATTTGTCAAAAAGTTCCAAAATTGTCGGATTGTCACCTTTATTAAATAGGCCCCAGGTATGATGAAGACTAAGAGACACCCCGTCGTTCATTTAAAAAAAACGCTCGAGAACGTAAAGTTCGTGAACGTAACGTTCGTCGAGAGCACGTTCAGAGATATGTGATGTCGCGAGTGACGTTCAGGAATTGTTCGTTTGACGGCGTTGCGTTCGCGAACATCAAGACTTCGCAGACTGGATTCTTTGAGTTCAGTTTTGTTAATAGGTCGTAAGTACCGATAATGATGTAAGAAAGATTTAAGGATCAAAGTTTCTAACTTCCGGAGTTCTATACATTTTTGTGATATTTTCGCGGCTTTTTTAAGCATCCATACATGTTTCATCTTAATCGATAGTCAAACATTTGTAAAAATGTTTCTTTCTAATGGGAGGATAATTCTCTCATTGATGAAACGACGACGGTGGCCAACACCGTAGAAAAGTGAGTATACTAGAAAAATTCGACGTGTTCTCATAGGTCTCTGTAGCATAATTGGTTAGTGCATTGGGTCGGATTCCCAAGGATGCGGGCTCGAATCCCGTCAGAGCGACATGAGACAAGTTGCTTTTTTCTAGTATATTTTCTTATTAATATTTACCATATCCATAGATACGTACATTTTAAGTTATGTTGCGCACTGTTTTCCGGATATTAAACGCGCTATATTTCACGAACTAAGATCTAATTGTCCAAACATCTCTTAGAATGTTGATCAGATCAGTTGGGTGTGTATAGCAGTGGTGCTTTTGCTATAATCGCCACGCTTGGCAGGCGGGTTGGCGATCGCAGTATGGCCAAGTATGTAAGAGACGCTGCTGCCCGTCTCCTGAAGGCTGAGTCCCTTAGTCGCCTTTTACGACACCCACGGGATGAGAGCGGGAGTGCTATTCTAAGCCGACACTACACAGCTAACATACTCATTATTGAAACTAAAAATTAAAATAAAGCATTAGATTGCTCAGTCTTCGTACAATGCTGGTAAATGAAAAATTGTGGCATTAGCATTTTTTTGTAGTAACTATAGCAATAAAATGTTAGTATGGAAAACGAACTTTCTTCGAAATTCTTCATACAAATCGGCAATTTCATAGGTAAAGACCTATTATTTATTTTCTATTTTATAATTGCTGTTGCATCTTAATCGATCGTAAATACCTGAAAAGTTGTTTCTTTCGAATGCAAGGATATTCGTACCATTGATGTGAGAACGCTGGCCTACAGCTTATTAACCCATCAACACACCTTTTGTATTTTGTTTTTTTTTTTCTTAGCATAAATATATTCGACTCTAAGCAATAACAATACAGTTTAAAATCGCGTAGCGCGTAAAGTCGAGCGCGGTCGCCGGGGACAGCTTAGTGGTAATTGGGTTAAAAATATAAAAGTATGTTCTATTTGTTCGCAGTATAATCGATTCTGACGTAGAATTTGGTCGGGAGTTGGACGAGTGGTGCGTGCTGCGAGGCACTATCATACGTGGGATGAGGGGAGGTTAGTATTATAATAATAGAACATAGTCGTATTGAGTTTTCAGTCTTTTTCAATTAGGATGATTCCTGTGACGTTTTAAGTTTGACAGTTCTAGAGATGTCCCATATTGAAATCGTATCGACTTAGGTCCTGGATTCGGATCCCGCGGGGCTATGACTAAAAAAATGTCGCGCGATCGCTGCGGAACGTCAAAATAAAAATGGTATTAGAGAGAGAGAGAGAGAGCGAGAGTGTGTGAAAGAGAATTATTTTAATAACACAAGACCATAATACAAAGTAATACATAATACATATACAAAAATATGAAAACGATACAGAATTATAATAAGTATTACAAAAACATATTACAAATTACATAAAGATAAAATATGGCCTTTGGGTCAATAGGGTCCCTGCCTCAGCATGTGTTGCCATGACACTAGATAATTAGATATTACATATGTGATTGCTAATCGCTCGCTGATGGTTCGTATAGCGGCGTCTCACTCTCTCGCGCTCCTACCTACGTGCGAGTGTGAGACGCCGCGTGTTGCTATGACACTAACGCCAAAAACAATTTGGTAGTAATAACAGGAACTAAATTAATGCACATTGTAGTTCATCGTTTGTTCGGTAGAGGCCGCACTTTTGATACGTGACGTAAAGCAATTATCGCGCAATTTCTGATGTCGCGTTGCTATTGCAAAGATAGTTAATATCCCCGCCGGCCGGTTGGGTAAAATGTTTGTATGATGCATACGAGCATTTGTACCACAGTCATGGACGTTTATATATGTATTTCTACACATAAATGCTTATATATGTATAATTATATGTTTTTAGGGGTTTTTTGATTTTCCCGACGTCTCGGCACCTTTTCAGCTGCCGTGATGGTACATCTACATCTACATCAATGCTACGTGAGGCTATTGAAATCACGAAATATCCAAACTTCAATAGAGATGATCGGTGGAAGATTCCACCAGCTTTGGACCCTATTATTCATAAATTAAAGTCTCAACCCAAATCACGCACTGCAAGACCTAAAGATACGATTAGCTCTTTGTGTAGATAAATATCAAAAAGTATACGTGGAGATAACATATTATATTATATTATATTAATTTCTATATAAAGGTGGAGGTCGGCCCGCTTTCGAAGTTTTCTTGGCAGCTTCTTTCTTCGTAGGTCCTCCCAATTTGTGAACTGCCAGTATTAAAAGATACAAATCTAATTATGGAATATATATAGCTAAACTATATCGGAACCGAGATTTCAGATTTATCGAATTTACATAGTATTCATTATTGTAATGTATGGTAAAAAATAAAACATATCTCTGCTCCAATATTACTAAAGCCAAAGTTAATCACTCAGATAGTTGTCTTGATTGTGATGTTTTCATATATTCATATTCATATATTTATTGCAAGTCAACAACATGTTTTAACAATATTACATAATATTATATTGTAGGTACATATAGCATAAGTGACACCCAGTAAGGGCGTAGCAAAATTTGTTAAAGTTCTACATTTAGAAACTAAATTATTATTATTAAACTAAAATTACTATATTTTAACAAAATCATTCGAAATTAACATTATAATGTTGTAAGTAACACAACAGTATTAAAATTTATATAACATTAAATGGTTAAATGGCTTTAAAACGGTAATAAAAAAAAAACAACGGGTTGCACTCCGGGAGTGCCGGCAGAAGTGAAAACCGCTTAAACGAAACAGCAGGAGCAGGCATACATTTTCGCCGCGCGGCAGAAAGAGAGCTATATATTACTTCCTCTCCTACGCCGCGCTGGCGGTCTACTCTCCCTCCGTCTTACGATTTTCGATCAGGGTCACATGTCCTGACGCGACTTTAATTTTTTTTACCCATCATAAAAATTTAAAACTTTGATGTGCACAACGCCGCTAAAGAAGTTTCACTTCAAACATTGTGGCCGCTGAAAGAAAAAAATTACGCCACTAGTCCATACAATTTACCCAAATCCCTTACATTTTCATTTCTTTTGTTATAAGGTTGCAGAGCCTCTCTAGCGTCTAGTCTAGCGGGACTAGTAGCGGAACAAAGCTACGCCGCGCACGCGATGTTGCTCGCCGCTGCTCTAGCGGCTCTACCAAGACCGCCTGCTACTTGTGGTAAGTAAATGAAAGAAATCTATATACTTAATTCAGGTTCGCAAAATTTGTGACGACTCGATAGGGACTTTGGCGCGTAGTACGCGGCCGAGTAAGGTATCAAATTAAAGGTACTCGAGTCTATTTGTTCCGAAAACTATAAAATATACAAAATGTTAAACGTGATGATCACAAATTGCAATTAAAGATTTTCGCATAATTTGGAATTTTTCGTCGTTCGACGAACCCGAGTATCGGGTTGTAACCGCCCTAGTTAATAGATTAATAGAAGAAATTAATATATTGACATTAATTTATTTTATTTCTTATTTGACATTTATTATCATATATTTTTTTCTTCTATTAATTTATTGTTGACTCTCTCGATTTTATTTTATGATCATTGTTTGTATATTTGCATGCTATGTAAAATGGCTAAATAGGTTAAGCTCCATTTTGTTTGCACAATTGTACTTAACAACATTACTGTAAAGTGTAACGTTATTAAGAGCAAATAAAAATATTTGTATTTGTATTAGAATTTATTTGACTACCTATTCTCTATTCAAGTTCCTCTGAGACGAAAGGTAAATAAACCATAAAAAGGTTCGTATAGCGACGTCTCGCTCTCTCGCGCTTCTTCCTAGGTGCGATAGTGATACGTCGCGTGATGCTATGACGCTAGCGCCAAAAACAATTTGGTAGCAATAACCGGAACTAAATGAATGTACATTGTTCATCGTTTGTTCGGTAGAGGCCGCACTGTGGATACGTGACGTAAAGCAATTATCGGGCAATTTCTGTTATCGCGTTGCTGTTGCAAAGATAGATAAAAGGCCCGCTGCTATACCGCCCGTGAGTGCTACGGCATGTTACAGTGCTACGATATTGTTACGACTGATGCCTGTGCTACGATAGTCCATATTAATGATACTGTCAAATATAACTGTGCCCGCCCGCTATGATACCAGCTGTAGGTGAATGCTACGGCATGTTACAGTGCTACGAGTGACCTGCTACGGCATATTATTGTGCTACGAACGACACATCTAAGGCTAATGACTGTGCTACGATATTATACAGGGTGTTAAAAGACCCATAACGAAAACGAAAACCACGTATTCTTCCCATCTTTACTATAATTTTCTTGTATTGGGCCAAAATTGGGAAATTGATAGTTAAGGAGTTATTGAAGATAAAAGTCAATATTTATTTTTAAAGATTATCGTTTTGTAATACTACGCATACATTACGGCTTCGATATGGGTCTTTTAACACCCTGTATAGTAATTATACGTGATGATGTGATGGAAATGCAGCGCTTGCTACATACTACCTTGCTACGAGTAAGGTGTACGTAAGAAATTATATTTTAAATTTTCATAGTCATTATCACTATCACTTAGTGAAAAAAAATATTGTACCTGTAAAAAGACATGTAAAGATTGTTTACATTTTAAAACAAGTAAGAAAAAACAGACGGAGAGAAGTTTATTTATTGGGCTTTCAAACGAGGTCACTAGTGGTGGGGTACATGCTATTTACACATTTGTAAAGTATTAATAACGCTTAAGAAAATTTTTAAAGGGTGCGATTTTTTGTCGTTTAGTGTATTAGAAAAAAAACAAATAACTATATAGGTACTATTATTAAAAAAAAAAATTCTGAGTTATCTTTTTTTTACTAAAATTCTAGTGTTTGTTTTTTTATTTCCAGTGTACCTATGTGCGGCGTGCGTGTTGCTGTCCCCCTCACTCTACATAGTGCAGAGCGAGACGGCGCTATACATAGTAGAGGCGGTGTACCGCCTATTCATCACTCTCATATACTACATAGTGAGCATCAAAGTCGTGGAGACTTACCCTGCCAATTTGAGGTGAGGGAATTTAGATTTTAATTGAACTGTTTAAGGTGTATTTTGCTTTGCAGGAAAATATAGTGGTTCTGTACAAGAAAAAATAAAAATATGCTAATATATATATATATTTTAGGTAGATAGAAGGTAGATAGAAATAATTGAATAAATATATTATATTAGCTCGGTCATTCTCACGACAAACTAATTTCTGTCACGGTTTTTATTTGTCATTTAATTCTTTGTGTGAAATGATCGCTTTAGAAATCCAAAAAAATATTGTTAATTGATGTGCCAAATGTACAAAATATATAAAACTTAACGTGATTTTCAAATTTTATTGCCAGTACACTAAATTTAATGAAATATTAAAATCGTGACGGAAATTAGATTGTCGTGAGAATTATTTTATTTTATTTCCTTTGGGAAGTTTACAGCAGTATTTACAAATTAGGTAAATAAGCAAGCACTTAAAAGCTAATTACAAACTTCCACAGATAAAGACAGAGAGAATAATGACCGAGATAATATAATATATGTATTACTAGCTTCCGCCCGCGGTTTCACCCGCTTGGTTCCCGTTCCCGTGGGAATATCGGGATAAAAAGTAGCGTATGTTACTCTCCGCCCTTTCAACTAACTATACCAAAAATCAAGTCGATTGGTTCCTTATAGCGTCAAGAAAGAATCAAGAATCAAGAATTTATTTGCTAGAATGCGGTACATAAAAAATCTTAAATTTATGGAAGTCACATCACATTCACCAGGAGCTGGCATGCAAAACATTAGTAACATAATTATTATATAGTATGTCAACATTATTAGATAGGTACCATTACAATATATCATAATCTAATATAATTGATATTGACATTAAATTGATATTATTTAAATTATTTTACATTTTAAATTAAAAAATTCATTCAGATTAACAGTTTTTCACTAGCCATGACTTTAATTTGGTTTTAAATTGATTGAGAGACAGATCTTTAATGTCGTTAGGAATACAATTAAATATTTTAATAGCCATAGGATAACAACTCCTTGACCTGAGTTCCGTTCTCATCTTTGGTAATCTCAATTTATGATTTATGAAAGGACAAACAAATACACTTTCACATTTAAAGTATTACTAGGATAGGATTGTAGGCACACATAAATTCCCAGAACCGCTGCACCACATAGGTAGATGTAACTATGTAGTATGTATACCTGTGTAATTCTAAGCAAATAAAATTGCAGTTACCATTGCGCGCCAGTCCTGGCCGCTCGTCACCCAATCTCTTGGTTTTATTTCACACCTTCTGAACTATATAATTATTGTTTGGTGGACAGTATCTACTTACCCAATAGGTAACCTTTAGATTCATTAATCACCAACAGGATAATATATACAACGTTATTTTACGTTTATTTATTTATTTGAAAACCAACAGCGTTCAAATTGTTTAATTTAATAGGTCTATATCGTAATCTAGTAAAGCCAATTACAAGTTTTCCTTAAAAATACCTTTTTTCTAAAAAAAAAGTTAAACCAGTTTAAAAAAATAATTAAATAGTACAAGAAATCAGTTTCAAAGTTACATAACAATACAATCAAAACCCATTAAATATTCTTAGTTATTGTTAAATTTAGAGGTTACTATATAATTATAATACCTATACATTTTTCTTCCGTGCACCACTGAATCATCTACTAACGTTTACTCAAAATCTCAAAACCATTTGTAGAACTCATCGCAGTTTGTTTGTTTGTTCATCTTTCACGCTAAAACTACTGAACGGATTTGGATGAAATTTGGTATGTAGGGTACAAGTAATGGACTAACACAGGCTACTTTTATATACCGATATTTCCACGGGAACGGGGCCGCTAGTAAATTATAATAGAAAAAATCAGCGCGGCTGACAAGTTATCCTCATACGGAATTTGTGAGCAAATCGATTCTTCCTAGAATGTTTCTATCTTAATATATATAAATCTCCTGTCACGATGTTTGTCCGCGATGGACTCCTAAACTACTTAACCGATTTTAAATTAAATTGGCACACCGTGAGCAGTCTGGTCCAACTTAAGAGATAGGATAGCTTTGATCCCACAATTCCCACGGGAACGGGAACCACGCGGGTGAAACCGCGCCCGACCTCTAGTTAAATTATAAAGCCAGAACCGGACACCGGTGTCCAGAGAAAAATTGAAAATATATTGTCTCATAATCCGGGGTCAGAAAGGTTAAAATCTATCATATAAAAAAATATTGTCAATGTCATAATTTTAATAAATATAGTACTTTACTGCAGCGGCCAACATAAGAGGCATTGATGGACGAACGTGTAAATGTGTACGTAAGTCCATCAATGCCTAGTTGTGGCCAAGGCTTGTATAGTACTTTTCTCAAATAATGCGCGCAAATTAAAAGTAAGTAATACCGAGGCAGAACTTTTTATCTAAATACATTCCCGCGTTAAAGTGTTAATTTGTTTTTTATTAAATAAACAGCTTTCTATTTGCAAGCCAGTACGAAATTTATATAAAACCTTTGTAGGAGGTAATCTCCTTGGTTGCCATATTACGGAGTAAAAAAATTTACCGGCCGCTGCTCGCATGTATTTGGCCAGTACAGCAATTTATCACAAAGAAGGTTGTCAATATAATGCTAAAATTTCCAAGCGTGTTTGAGAAAAATATTTTTTTAATTCCTCCAGGTGCACAGCCCACGGTCTGATCCTATCAGTGGCGTACATGGGCGCGGCGGTGGTGCGCGGCGTCGGCGACGCCAACGCTATACTCAGCAGCATCCTCTGTTGCTGCCTCGCGCTAGCCAGCACCGCGCTGGCTATTAAATTCAGGTAAATATAGTCATTTTAGTATAAAATGTACTTCTATAAGAGTTAGTATTGAAAAATTTCGACAGGGTATTGTGCTACGGCCGATTGTAGTGCTACGACTATGCTACGACTCATACCAGTGCTACGACACACTACGACTGTGTAAAAGACTTACAACTATTTATAAGACTACGAGGGCTGATTAATAAGAATATCCGAAACGACGAACTTAAAAAAAAGATACGCGAATAGAAATTATGTAATTATATTCTGGTATCTTTTCGAAAATAGAACTCCAATTTTGAATTTAATTGAACTGCTGGAATTTGTATGACGGAACCTAGAATTTTCCTTGTCGTGAATTTTGTTAACAGTGGAAAGAAACAATGCGTGATAAAGTTTTACGTTTTAAAGGTGAAAACAGCAACCTAGATTAAAATAAAGCTAGACAGTGTTTCATGTAATTCTGCTCCTAGATTGAGTACAATTCACATCTGGGTAACAGATTTTAAACGTGGAAGACAGAGCTGCGACGACGCTCACAGGTCTGACCGTTCTTAGAGTCACGAATCAGGACATTATAAAAAAGAATTACAAAATTGTACTGAGCGATCAGCGCTTGAAATTGCTAGAGATAGCAGTGATGGTGAGCATTTCATATGAACGCGCTTTTACTATTTTACACCAACATTTGGGAATGAAAAAGCTTTGCTCACTTTTGACCAAAAGCAACATCGAGTGGACGATTCATCGGGAGTCACCAAACTCCATGAATTGCTACCTAATCTACCCTATTCGCCAGATCTGGCCACGTGTGACTTCCACTTATTTCCAAACCTGAAGAAATGGTTGTTGTAATACGATTGAATATTGTGCTACGGATGGTTATTGTGCTACGACACAGCTATGACTTATTGCTGTACTACGATATAGCTACGTCTGATTGTGGTGCTACGACAGATTACAGTGCTACGAATGGTTATAGTGCTACGTCACAGCTATGATTTATTGCCGTAGTACGATATAGCTACGTCTGATTGTGGTGCTACGACAGATGACAGTGCTACGAATGGTTACTGTGCTACGGTCACAGCTATGATTTATTGCTGTACTACGATATAGCTACGTCTGATTGTGGTGCTGCGACAGATTACAGTGCTACGAATGGTTACTGTGCTACGTCACAGCTATGATTTATTGCTGTACTACGATATAGCTACGTCTGATTGTGGTGCTACGACAGATTACAGTGCTACGAATAGTTACTGTGCTACGTCACAGCTATGATTTATTGCTGTACTACGATATAGCTACGTCTGATTGTGGTGCTACGACAGATAACAGTGCTACGAATGGTTACTGTGCTACGACACAGCTATGATTTATTGCTGTACTACGATATAGTTACGTCGGATTGTGGTGCTACGACTGAATATTGTGCTACGACAAATTACAGTGCTACGAATGGTTACTGTGCTACGACACAGCTATGATTTATTGCTGTACTACGATATAGCTACGTCTGATTGTGGTGCTACGACAGATTACAGTGCTACGAATGGTTACTGTGCTACGACACAGCTATGATTTATTGCTGTACTAAATCAAAAAATCAAAATCAATATCATTTATTCAGTCTAGGCTGTTACAAGCACTTATGAACGTCAAAGAAGCTACGCCATCGGTTCACAAACCCTACGGCGGGAGACCTTGTAACGAGAAGAACCGGCAAGAAACTCGTCAAGGGCTGTTTTTTTCTCCCTGTTTTATTTCATACAGAGTCGTCAAATTGAAAAGTGACCTTAACATATCAGTAAGGTCAATTTCCATCACAAAAGGAAAATACTAATGAAAATATTACATTTTATGGTTATTGTAAACGTAAACAATTTTTAACTGGCAAAGAAAGACTTGTCTATCATACATTACAACATTTCCCGCACCACAAGACTACTACACTGCAAGTTGTGAGGTACATACAGGTAAGTATCAATTTATTTTAGATAAAAATATTTAGGCTTTAAGCACAGCATTAAGATAAGCAGACTGAGGTAGACCCATTTCCGCTGGCGGCACCCGTTCACGAGCATGACGCATGAACCAGCCATCGCTTCGCTCAACCATATTTTAGGGAACGTAACGACCCGCCTCACACGACACCGCCGAAGAAACGTTTGAGTGAGCATGACGTACTTCAGGTACTTATGTTAAGCTGCATAAATATAAAAAAAACACAATGGCAACAGCAAAAAAAGAAAGATAAAAGTGCCTTAATGTAAGACACAACACAACCTACAATGTCACTAGAAGACGCATCAGCTGGGTCACAATCTCAATCGTAATTAAAGTTAAAAAAATAAATAAAAAAAAGCTTTTATATATTTGCAATAATTGAAAACATTATTTACCTTTGTTTACTCTGATCAAGCAGTGCCACGCATCTCAACTCAAAACATCATAAATAACATAAAATTAAAACAACATATATCTCTACACATTTTAACACAAGCAAACATGAGCAGACCCATCCCGCTGGCAGCACCCATCCACTACGATATAGTTACGTCGGATTGTGGTGCTACGACTGAATATTGTGCTACGACAAATTACAGTGCTACGAATGGTTACTGTGCTACGACACAGCTATGATTTATTGCTGTACTACGATATAGCTACGTCTGATTGTGGTGCTACGACAGATTACAGTGCTACGAATGGTTACTGTGCTACGACACAGCTATGACTTCTTATTAATGTACTACGATATAGCTATCTCTGAGTATTGTGTTACGACTACGCTACGTCTGCTTTCTGTGATGATACGACGCGTGATGTATTTATTTAATATCAATTTTTATCCAGTCGGCGGCGTGTGTAAAACAACAGATGAACATTTACTATTTTACCCTATTTGAGATTAAGTTTTACATTCAATAAAAGCTTATAAGTACGACTTTTTCTTAGGTCATATGAACAAGTATTCTTAAATACATTAATACAAAATGAGTCAAGTATTTCAAATGTGATAAGATAATGCTAAGTTACTACGTTGGTGGTAGGGATTGTAAGTCCGCCTGGCTAGCTACCACCATCTTATCTAAGCCTGACGTCATAACAACATGTTTTCAGCTTTGTTGTGTTCCGGCAGTTAGAGATAAGATAGCTAGTTCCTCAGTGGCTGAGGATTCCGGGAGAGGCTCGCTTCCATCTTCAGCCTTATCAATACTTAACATCAGGTATGATGAAGGCTAAGAGACTCACCGTCGTTCATAAAAAAAAGTAACTTTTTCATCTCTAATATCCATTTGAAATAATATATATTTTTTCTGTTACAGATAAAACAACACCGAATAATATTAACTATAGTGAGTGAGACATTATTAATAACGTAATAATATTGTAATAAATATGGATTAGTTATATCTTGCCAACATAACTCATACCAAAGTGACGCGACTGATTCGAGTGGTGACTTTAATCGATTACGACTGAGATGGGTATCGATAACGGGGTAAAAATATAGTTTAACCGATGCTAATGACCGGTTTTAATAATTTTTTTTTTTTTTTTTAATTAAAATTAAACTTTGATGAAAGCAAATTGACAGTTTTGTAAAACATGTCAAGACGGTAGATCATACTGTTATATTTTTCATAGTATTCATTAACTTACATCGATATAAAAAGTAACATTATTTAAAGTCTAACGTGCCATTGATTTTATATTTATTCGTAATTAATAAAACTCCAAAAACAGTGCCATACATTTCAACATAGACATCACGTGCCATAGATTTAAAATATATGTAAATGCATATAAATATCTTCAGTGACTCAAAATAATATTGTTCATTTCATTCATTTTTATAATGAAAATATCAGTCTAATAAGTTGATTATAACTTAGCTTAGCGGAACTAAATATTTGAAGACTAAGACTTTAAAGGCAACTAATAGAATAGACTTTTAGAATTTAATTCAACGTCAATAAATCTAGCCTGCACTTGTAAATGTCAAAGAAGCTATTCCATCACTTTACTAACCCCACGGCGGGAGACCTTGTAACGAGAAGAACCGGCAACTCCGGCTTTCTCCCTATGTAACTCGTTCAGAGTCGTCAAGCTGAAATCTATATCTTCTATACATTTAATAAAACTGTAAAATCAAAATTTCTACATACATTGAATATATTTGATCATCATCATCAGCCTGTGGACGTCCACTGCTGGACATAAGCCTTAGGAGAGGTCAAGCCTGTTGTGGGTTAACAGGAGGCTATTAGCCTACTGCTACCACGCTGGCCAGACGGGTTGGTAGAGGGGTTGTTTCAAGTTTTCCTTCTCTCGCACAGGTGTTCAATGCGTCGAGTCTTAGTTGACTCTTACGACATCCCAGGCATGTAAGGGAGTGGTGACACTTGTATTCTCAGACTGTCACCACACGGCACTTGAATGTTTGAATATATTTACCAAAAACTAATTGGAGACGAGGTAAAAACAAAATTGGAATACGTTGAGACCATTTCTTAAATTTTGTGTCTGTTTGCCTGTACACGCTAATCTCGGAAATTGCTGAACGGATTTGAATAAAACTCTGTGTAATATGTAGCCACTATCTAAATCTAGAAAATCTGATGCAGGAAGCTAAGAGACAAGCTAAACTATAAAAGATATGGAAATGGCGCCTAAGCAAAAGTCGTTTAGTGCGATGGGCATTTTCTATTGACATTTAAAGTCAGGGGTATGGTACATATTTTTCCATTACATGATACAAAAATAATACTGTAACAGTGTACCACGTTCGATGTCAACGGATACAAAAGTTGATAAATTAAGTCTACGCAAACGAAGTCGCTAGCATCAGCTAGTATTAAATATGATTTCTGATTTTGCGAACTGATGGCGTAGCTTCTTTGGCATTTACAAGTGCTTGTAACATCTAAGACTATTCAGATGAATTCATTTTGAATGATGTTTTGCCTAAATTGAATAAATCAATTTAATTTTCATTTAGTATAAATTAATGTCAAATAAAAAAAATACTAATACACACATGAACCACCGAAAAAAGCCATAAGTACTAAAATTATTTTGCTCAATTAAAAGACATTCACTAATTTAAGTTCCTATTTATTTTAAGAAAACAAAAACAAAATTTATATTAATCCGAACATATTTATATTAATAAATATGGTAAGGGCGTGCTTTTATCTACATGTTAAACTCGATTTTCTATGTGTTGTATTACCCATTTTACCGATACCTATCTCAGTTTGAGTTTATTTTTAATAGTAACTAGAACTAACAAAGCTAACTATATTTTAATAGTTGAAACTACTGTATCGTAATGATTGCATGATAACTTGATAATTGAAAGACAAAATCATTGAATTGTGAAATTCATCCTGTATTAAATTTAGTTTAAAATAGCTCTACAATCCAGATGTACAGGTCGGTTAGCGAAAACTGGCACGTTCATACTCACACTAATGCCATTTCCAAAAATGAATGGACAAATACAAAAAGTTCACCGTAAAAGCAAAACAATAACTGTCTCCTTCATACTCATAAGTTTGATCGCGCGCGAGAGAGACAGTCAGACTATTCTTGATGAGCATGCAGTGCAACGTCACTCCGCGCGCTTATTCAAACACCCACTTTTAACCGCCTCTGTGGTCTAGTGGTAACAACCACCGGTATCAGACCCAGGGGTCCCTGGTTCTATTCCCAGCGGGGGTATATATTGTATTCCGTTTGGTTGGTGGTATGTTGTAAGTTGTTGTAAGCCCGCCTGGCTAGCTACCACCATCTTATCTAAGTCTGACGCCATAAAAACAGCTTTACAGCATTGTTGTGTTGCGGCAGTTAGAGATAAGATGGCCAGACCCTCAGAACTCAGTGGTTGAAGGTTCCGAGGCTCGCTTCCATCTTCAGTACTTAACATCAGGTATGATGAAGGCTAAGAGTATCCCCGTCGATTATAAAAAAGACACTACGCGTAAATGTGTTGAACGTGTCAACTTTAGTTAACCGAGCTGTATCTTGTAGAGTTAAAACGCCTTTAAAAAACAACATGTAGAATATTCTCAATCGATTTTAAACCTAACGTTTTACGCAATAAAGTTCAAAATAAATATGTATAAACTTGACCATAATTCTATGGTCTAGTTTATGGCCTGCGCAGACGACGGACATTGAAGGACTTTTTGTCCGCGACACGACCTTATTACTAAGAACATAAAGTTGAATAAATAACGAGGACTATCGCGTACTTTTCATGGATATACGCGATCTAAGTGGAATCTTATTTGGTTAACAATAAAGACGTGTCGCGGACAAAAAGTCCTCCGTTATCCGTCGTCTGCGCTAGCTCTTATGTTTACAAGAAAAGAGCAAAATGTTAGTTCTGGTTAATATTAAACAAATTGTTTGTAACATATCAAATGACTGAAAGTTTACTAACATATGACGAGAGGCAATAACGTACGAATAGTGTAATTAATTTCATCAAAATTATGTTCCCATATACCTAGATATTTCAGAATTTATGAGATAAACAAATACAATGCGATTAGTAGAAGAATAGGACCGTCCGGCTGCCATTTCGTGACTTCAACACACTAAATATTTAATAATCTCGAATATATTTAGAAGTAATAATAATAAACATTTACTAATTGAAGTATGTTTTGTTTCTTTGTAATTTTAACCGACTTCAAAAAAGAAGGAGGTTATCAATTCGTCATGTACACTTATATTTTTTAATACACAGTTTCAAAACACGTCACAAAATGTCACCCGGCCAGTCCTATTCTCATCTTAATCGTATTGTGTATTGAGGACGTTGTATTGTATAGTCACACTTGCACTAGAGAAACCGTCGCTATTACGAGCGACATAAGGCTCTGCTCTCAAGGTCAAACTATTGTATATGTAAAATTCAATATTATCGTTTACTTAATATCCAATCAATCTCAATATTATTACCAAACTTATTGATTGATTGATTATTTCACCTGACGATTAAAAAACCGTTTGTACAAACCTTGTCCTGACAATAATAAACACTACAAAAAAGAACTGTCCAATTTGGTGCAGTCGTTTTGTAGTTCATATCATTGCTCTGTAATATATTTTGGCGATCCTTTTTTTATTTATATACAGTGGTGGTCACATAATTAACTACACTAGCGGATTTTCATACAATCGAGGTAACTTTGGAGCCTTGGTTCTCTGCCAAGGATTGACCGAGCTGTGATCTGTCAGCCATCCAGGGAGTGAATGAAGGAGATCCTGCCCCTGTACCGCGCAAGTGTCGTCGGTTTCGACATCGACATCATTTGACAGATGGATGTGACATATTGCTCTTAGTCTTTTGTAAGTTTTCATTTGTGTCAAAAAGAACCAGCAATGTGTCATATCCTTCTGTCAAATGAAGCCGATTTCGATGACGACGCCACTTGCATGGTACGGGCCCAGATTGCTATACACACCCAACTGATCTGATCAACGTTCTAAGAAATGTATGGATAAGTTTAAAAAAAACGCGAAAATATCATAGAAATGTATGGAATTTCTGAAACTGAAAACTCTTATCCTTACATCTTTACGAATGTTGATCAGATTAGTTGGGTATGTATAGCAAACTGGATCTCCACCATTCACTCCTTGGATGGCCATTATCAGATCACAGCTCGGCCAATCCTTGGCAGAGAATCAAGGCTCCAAAGTTACTTCGATTGTATGAAAATCGGTTAGTGTCGTTAATTATGTGACCGTATATTTTTATGTTCTTAAATTAAAAAATAACTTTGTGTGTATTTAGTGCAATAATTATTTAGCTAGCAAAACAATACATTGTTATTATTAAAACACATTTGTACCAATGTAAATTTTTGTAAGTGCCATTGGTTGAGTTAAAGAGGGTTGTGCAGCTGTAAATTTTCATACAAAAAGCGATAACGTTTCACCCTCCCTTAAACATAATCCAATATTGATATTTTTTACATGTTGTTGATATATTGGACAAGCTGTGTAGTGTCGGCTTAGAATAGCCTACCCCCTCTCATTCCGTGGGTGTCGTAAAAGGCGACTAAGGGACTCAGCCTTCAGGAGACGGGCAGCAGAGTCCCCTACAAACTTGGCCATACTGCGTTCGCCAACCCGCCTGCCAAGCGTGGCGATTATGGCACCCCCCCCCCCCCCCCCCCCCTTTTAGGAGAAGCCTATACCCAGCAGTGGGTGTTATGTGGCTGGGAAGACGATAAGGAATATTTGTTTTTAAACGGCCCTACTTATCCAATATATCGTCGTCTGAGCCACCTAACACCCACTGCTGGGTATAGGCCTCCCCCAAAAGGGGGGTTGCCATAATCGCCACGCTTGGCAGGCGGGTTGGCGATCGCAGTATCGCCAAGTTTGTAGGAAACGCTGCTGCCCATCTCCTGAAGGCTGAGTCCCTTAGTCGCCTTTTACGACCCCCACGGGATGAGAGGGGGTAGTGCTATTCTAAGCGGACACTACACAGCTAATTCCTTATAACAAAAGTTATTAGCATCTCAATATCCATATTTTTTACAAAAAAAAACTTCCTCGAGTTTTATTTATTTAAGTTAAATTTAAACAAATTACTAAAATAGAAAACCTTACTGCCCTAGATCAAGGTGTACTGAATCGAATAACACCAAATTTGCCTCATTTCTTAAAGGTTTAGGGGGTGGAAACGTTATCGCCCGAAACTGTAGAAAAATGTTGACCGCCTCTGTGGTCTAGTGGTACAACCACCGCTATCAGACCCAGGGGTCCCGGGTTCGATTCCCAGCGGGGGTACATATTGTATTCGGTTTGGTTGGGGGTAGGACTTGTTCTAAGTCCATCTGGCTAGCTACGTCTATCTTATCTAAGTCTGACGCCATAACAACAATTATTTCAGCATTGTTGTGTTCCGGTAGTTAGGGCTAAGATAGCCAGTTCCTCAGTGATTCTGGGAGAGCTTGCTTCCTTTTCAGCAGCACAACAGCCCTTTCTTTTATTGTGTCGCCACCAAACGACACAATGTCAAACGTCGGCCATTTAGGAACACGCGTACGAAGCGCCATCTACAAATAGCTTTGCGTTGCCAACCTCATTGTAAATTACCTCTCTGTAGTTCATTCCAATGGCGGCGCTGGTGTGCAGAATCCACGCTCTGAAGTGTTAATCAGTTGGTAAAAAATAATAGGTCTTATGAAGACAAAGATGGACATATAATATCTATTTAATTGACGCTAGCATTACATAAGTAAAGGCTGAACATATCTCGAAGACGCCAATGGTTGTAAGTCTTACGATTTTACATCTTATAGACTCAGTGATAGAGTACAGAATTGTCCGACGTTTATTAATTTATTGAAGTAAATAATAAATCCCAATACGTCGAAATTTTCACTCAAAGTCAACCATTAAAATACTTATAAAAATGTATAACTTTTACTAAATTTGACAATTTATCGCGTAGCTTTAAATCCTACGTAGTGACGTCATATCCGTAAGTGATACTATTATAGACTGCTTTTGTTTCATAGTTCAAATTTATTTAAAAAAAAGACATTTAATTTTGAATTTAATTCCCTAAATTATTCCATGAGATTAGTGTAAATATTATTAAGAATGTTGCCATTGTGTGCTACATTATTTTTATTTAGGAACAATTATTTAATTAAATTTAATTTGTCGTAACTCATTTGGGAGTTTGAAATAAAAAAATAAGTGTGTGTGTTTGTGTCATATTTTTTTATAAATAGATAGAATGTGAGAATGTTTCAAATATTAGTTTGCCATAAAATGAGATATTTTTTAACATCACATTTTATTATTATTGCCATCATAGACATGATAAGTTTGCACAGGATCCATATGTATTTTTTTAATATCGATAAAAATCATTGTTAGAAATAAAATAAAAAATTGTAAAGATAATTATCACAAATCCCCTATGTATTATTTTACATATTATATTTATTAGTAAAATGTTAATACATAATTTTGATCAGAAGTTTTCAATTAATCCTTTATTCTAACAAGAAAATATTGATCAGCTAAATGGTGTTAGTTTTTTACTGAAAAATAATTGTCAAAAAAACTTTTGATCAAAATGAACTATACCTACAGATTTTCTATGCCATACCTAAATAATAACAGTTCGGAAATGTAAAAAAAACACAGTTAAAAGTCTATAATACTAGTCAGATATAATCGGTAAATAGTTAAAAATGAACTAAAATAAAAGATTGGTTTAACAATGAATTAAAGATTGAATAAGGTAGCTATCCATAGTGTTAAATTATATTCCTAAAGTAACATAACTAATTACGTTACTAGACTTGGAAATACTAGAATTTTTTTATCGAATTGTACTTCTAAGGGCTTACTTTTCAATTTTCAGACAAAAGTTTTAGTCTGATGTACGGTCATGCTGTTGACGTACCGACCGCCTACTGGTATAGCTTGTGCTAACGCTATAGCTGTAAATTTTTTAAACCCCCTGAAAAGGCTCTCTCTTACGCTATCACTTTCATACTAAAAATGCAATATACAATGCAATGAATCGAAATATGTAGGAATTAGACAAAAACCCTATCATTCAAGGGTTTTATGATAGTTTGAAGTTTGATAGCTATAGCGATAGTACAAGCTATACCGTTAGGCGGTTGGGGTGCAGGTCAGAGGGGTTACTCCTGACGAGATCGCGTTGAGATTGAATGTCAATAATTATTACTGATTTTCGACGTTGATCCGATTTTAATTGGCGCTGAAATCGATTACTAGAGTACATAATTACTTTATTTACTAACTAGCGGCCGCATGTGGTTCCCGTTCCCGTGGGAATATCGGGATAAAAGGTATCCTATGTTCATAACCAGGCCATCTTCTATCTGTGTACCAAATTTCATTAAATCCGTTCAGTAGTTTCGGCGCCTATTCAATGCGAACAAGCAATCAAATCTTACCACTTTATAATATTAGTATAGATTTCAAGTAGTCATTTTTAGTTTAATAACTTATTTTAAGTCATTATTACTGACGTTTGCCATTAATTCAATATTTATCTCAACGCGATCGCGTCAAGAGTAACCCCCTAGTAACCCCGACCGCCTGACGGTATAGCTTGTGCTATCGCTATAGCTATCGATTTTTCACACCACCTACAGGGGCTATCGCTGACGTTATCACTTTCATACAAAAAAAGATCAATGGTGATCTAATAGATGAATAGAAATATGAAGAATTAGACCAAAGCTTTTATGAGAGTTTGAAGTTTGATAGCTATAGCGATAGCACACGCTATGCCGTTAGGCGGTCGGGTCGCAGGTTGTGTTTAGTAAGAATTAAAATAAAGTGGCCATAACTAGGGCATAGAGTAGCCACAACTGTCGTCTACCCTAGAGTTTTGTTTGATTATTGAAAGTAAGTCTCATAAAAAAATAGTGAAAATAGTAATTGTTGTGAAACTTAGATTTGAAAATCATTTAGTTAAGTTGAAAAGCCTTACCAGCCGTTGAGCAATGTGTAAATAATATTGTGAGAGAAATGGCGGGTATAACTTCGTCACAGTCTAAAACAGTTGTTGCACTGGACCGTTATGACGCGCTCACTGGTCGATCTCACTGGTTTTCACTGTAGTCAGAGTCTAAAATAGTAGCGAGCGCGCGTGTATCGGCGCGTATCTTTGTGAGTGTGTCATTTTGACCGTTTGTAGGCAATGCAAAAACTATTAAGACTGTTCAAATTATAACTTTTTTATTTTGCATTTTACAATGCTATGTGACAAATATTAAACAGGAAAATATACTAGAAAAAAGCAACTAGTCTCATGTCGCCCTGGCGGGATTGGTGCATTGGGCCGGATTCCCAAGGATGCGGGTTCGTACCCGTCACGGCGACATGAGACTAGTTGCTTTTTTCTAGTATATTTTCTTGTATAATATTTGTCACAATATTAGTTCAATATTGCGATGAATGACAGTTCGGTGGCCTTAGTCCCCTTATTCTGTAATTCTGACGTCTCTGACAGCTTCAGTGGACAACCGAGTTTTGCTAATGTGATTGTTTTTTTTTATAGATAATCGTAACATTGTTTTTACAGCCAAGTCAACAGCAACAACGGCTTATAAAAAACTTCAAAATGCCTACAGGCAATTCCGAACTCAACGGCTTACTTATTAAAGTTCAAAGTCGTTTGAGAAATTTTACAGTTTTATAAAACCTTATATTGTTCCTAAGCGGATGTGGTGCCATATTTTCCTACTATTGCTGTGTAAGCAAGAAGTATTTAGTTGCCGGCTACACATTTGAGCAAAAATTACCCGTTTTAGAACACCTTTATGCCGAACTCGTTTGCCCACTAAAGTTGTCAGCTACAGAATAAAAGTCTTCACACTGCATACAAATGGCCGAATTGGCGCACTCACACAGAGACGCGCCGCTACACACACGCGAACCGCCCCCTAATTGTCTAATTTCAAAATCTATCACAATTCTTTTCAATTGTGATAGTGATCTATGGAATTGTGTAACTTATGGTCGCAATCCCTTTCGGAACCAATGATGTTTTAAATGCCACTTCTCCATACATTTGAAAGATATTTTCGTCTGTCACTTTGCTTAGACAGTTCAATTTCGTTCATTCAATACCTTTCAAAACGCGTCCCGATCAGAATCCCTATCAAATGTCAAATAATGACGGCCTGAAGTTTGTGAATATCTTTCAAATGGCAAATTGAAAGGGATTGCGATAGATTTTAAAATTAGACAATAGCCCCTGTTTTACCAGTGAGCCAATGAGATCGAGGGGCGGCCGTGTAGCGATAGCGAGCGGTGTGTGTGTGAGCAGGTCATATCGGCCGAGTGCAACTACTGTTTATGCTTAGACTGTGGTAAGAGCAGGTATGGTTGAAAAAGAAGTTTTAAATGTACTGACTACAGAAAAAGACATTGATGTTCATTGTTTATTTAGTTTGTAAATTAGTTATCATTTTTTTCTTTTTGCATCACTTACTGTGCGTTTGCACTGCCGAAATTTACAAGAAAATATCTTTAGCCGCAGAGAGGATGACCTAAGGCACTCGATGGACCTGTCAAATGTTGGATTCTTTTAGCGACCGCATTATATTTTTTTGTACATATTTCGCCAATACTAAACGTTTTCTTAATTAAACGCAGACCCTAAAAGCAAAGATAGTCGACGAGATGTTTTTATAAAGTCAACAGCAACAACGGCTTATAAAAAGCTTCAAATGTCTACAGACAATTCTGAACTCAACGGTGTACGTTTTAAAGTTCAAAGTAGATTTGAGAAATTTTACGGTTTTGTAAAGCTCTACCTGCTGTTGACTGTGTTTAACCTCTTTCTTAAGTTTTGTGTATAGAACTTGTATCGAAAGACGTTACCCACTTTTTCCCCTGGCGAACCATTAACAAGAAAACATGTTATAAACGTATAATGCCGCCAATTAGCGAATGCGTTATTGGACATACTCTACGCGGCCGCACTATATTTTACAACATGTTTTCTTTTTAATGTTTCGCTAGTGGAAACGGAGGGTTAGAAGAAATTCTTTTCCGTATCTTCGCTGGCAATAAGACTTGCTTTATAAATTATTATACTGTGTTCTAAAATCAGTATTCAGTATCCCTATATAGTAGGTATTTACATTGAATTTATTATAAAACGACTGTAATTTGTATATTTTAATGCATATCGTTCATTTTTCTTAGACTGAACTATAAATTGTTTAATGTTAGTAAAATTATATTTGTATATTTACTTTGAATCGCGAATACATACGAAAGGGTTTGGTAATAAATTAATTGGAAATGTAACCTAAAATATTTGTGAAATAATTATAAATTTATTTAGGGTCCTTAAGGGCCAGTTTCGCCTCCTACAGACTTTCTGGGCAGCTAATCTGGCAAATAATGTGACAGTTGTAATATGAAAAATGTGTCAAATTATCTGCCAGATATCCAGAACTTATCAGGTGATGAAACTGGTCCTAAATATTGCGAACTTAATGGTAAATAAAGATTTTTCACAAATAGTTTCTCTAGGTAGCGTTTTTGTCAAAATAGCCAATTATCAAAGTCGACTCCTTTAGCTTTGTTTAAAAAAAACCAGTGTTGCCATAGTATAAATTATGGTAAAGATAGTAGTTATTTTGGCAAGAACTAGTTAGCAGGCATAGACTGAAATTGTAAGTCGCTGGTCTTGTATATATGGTATAAGATTAAAATTAAATATAAACATTACGTTGACTTTGCAATATTAAGTTTGTTTCATTTAAATTACACCCAAAATAACATTATGCAATGTTTTTATATAATAGATAATAATATGTTACCTGAAAAGTAAAGACACGTAAAAGCACGAAAATTAAAGAGATTGCAAATTGAATCGGACCCCGTCTAAGGTCTTCCCAATGTTCTACAATGCGAGGTCGTATGACATATCTGCTTTAAGTACAGTGCGACACAAAAGAGTAGAAAATAATTGGGGGCGCCACTTGTCAATAGTTATCAACCGTCTAGCATATATTTCACTATTTCCACATCATAATACGAAAATAAGCACTTATTATGAATACGCTAAAGTAGAGTTTGACAGCAGAGTTACCATCATGCTTTACATTGAAGTTAGTTATTAGTTCCTCAATAATCCGTTTTCTCTTTTTCGGGTCGTACTGTATACACTTATAATATGAAAAATGAAATTAAAAATGAAAAAATAATTTATTTCCACCAAAGTTATTGCATGCAATTATCTAGGTGTACAAATAAAAAATTCTAGGTAACAGTAAAACAATTGATGGACTGGAGCCAAAGTAGGACAATCCTGTATTTCGGGACCACATGCCTCTCACCCGTGGTGAAAGACGGCGTTTGGATGTGGTACTATACGGTACGGTATGTCTGCGTGAGGGTATGTGCGCTATGGAAATAGCTGCATTTGGGGAAAGATAAAAGTTAAAAAAAAGTGAGTGTGTGTGTATGGGTGTCTGTGTATGTGTTTGAGCGAGCGAAGTGTGTTAACGTAAAATGGTAAAAAGTGATTCTGTCTCAATATACAATATCATTGACATTATGTAAAATACTTCTTCTTTCTTAGTTCATGGCGTACTCGCGACAAATTTCGCGAATTTTGCCAATGTCAAGTAAATATATTTTGTGTTTTATAGAAATTGTACGGTAGATTGAGTTAAAAATGGAGTCTCACAACACGTGTTGTTACGAAAAGAACTCGGGTGAAACTCCTTATGTAAAAAACATTTTATAAAAAAAAATCAAACCGACTTCAAAAAGAAAAAAATATAACTTTTGGAGTCGGTGCCAGCCAAAGCATTCTACATTGCACTTCTATTAACTATTTTTTTTTTGGCCTTAGCTAACTAGCACCGACTCCAAAAGTTTTATTTTTTACTTTTTGAAGTCGGTTTGATTTTTTTTTATAAAATGTTTTTATTTCAGATTTTTTTGTTACATTATGTGCCGTTACTTACACTAAAAATCAGCCCATACACAACAATGTCATCTAGGTATACGACTACTTGCCAAAAGGTGATTGATATTTTTCAGGATTATGAAAAAACTACTAGCCAGATCTTCGTAAAAATTATATGTGACCACACATAAACCATTTTCTTTCAGATAAAAAAGAATTATAAAAATCTGTTAACAACTGGCGAAGTTATGGTGGAACATACATAATAAAAAAATAAAAAAAAGTCCAGTCGACTTGAGAACCTCCTCCTTATGGTAAATTTTAAATAGAAAAATATTGGAAAAAATTAACTCGGCTACAAGTGAATTCTCAGGCTGGAATCGAACCAGCGACCTTTGGAAATCCGGTCCAATGCTCTAACCGCTGAGCTACCGAGACTTGGTAGCTCAGCGGTTAGAGCATTTACCATAAGTATAAAAATAGCATTGAAAAATGCAAAAATTACAAAATCATAAACGTCCTCCTTTTTTTGAAGTCGGTTAAAAATATTTAGGGACGGTTTCACAACTGACATAAATTCTGGGTCCACTGACATAACTGGCAGATAATTTGACAGTTGTTATATGAAAAATATGTCAAACTAGC
Organism: Chrysoteuchia culmella; assembly: GCA_910589605.1. NCBI lineage: Eukaryota > Metazoa > Arthropoda > Insecta > Lepidoptera > Crambidae > Chrysoteuchia > Chrysoteuchia culmella. The sequence goes on from OU342669.1 coordinate 4,699,196, forward strand.
GGCCGCCTACGGTTTCACCTGCGTGGTTCCCGAGGGAATATCGGGATAAAAAGTAGCCTATGTTTGAATCTAGGCTATCTTCTGTGTGACAAATTTAATTTAAATCGGTTCAGTAGTTTTGCGTTAAAGAGTAATAAACAAACTGACATACTTTCGTATTTATAATATTAAGTAAGATTATCTGCAGGATATGCTATCCAGTACTTATCTGTCGGTGATGAAACTGGCCCTAAGAGCAATAAGTTCCTTCTTTATTATTTTTCTTATTTTATGAGGATTAGTGGCCTCCTCTGGTGTCAAGAGTTTATCAAGCCACCTTTAAGGCCCTGACTTAGCTTAACGACTATTATCAGATGACAACAGCCGGGACCAACGGTTTAACGTGTCCTCCGAAGCACGGAAGGGCTTAGTTATAATGCTACTTAACGGTCACTCATCCAACACCTGGCCGGACCGAGTGTTGCTTAACAAACGTGATCGAATACGATCAGTCTGTCAAGCACCGCCACGAGCGCTTCTTCATATTAATGATGATAATTTTGCTTTAGTTTGAGATAAAAACTAATAGGGTAGGTAAGTATTAAATAAAAGAAAAAATATTGACAACAATTTATTTACATCTCAGGTATATTTACATTAGAGTATATTACAAATATTGCGCAGAATAGTAAATTAACACGCATATTATTTGTTCCGTCATCGATATCCGGAATCCATGTTCAATAAAATAAATAAATAATTTATTTGCAAGGATACGAACGATGTTGAAGTAAGTTGGAATCCGTTTCGTATCTACCGTCCAAAATCACCTCTCTTCTGCCAGGGGCGCCACCTGTTTCCGGCCTGAAGTTGTCCGTATTTCCGGCAAATTGTTGTGCTTGTGCTCTTTTATTTCGTTATTATAGTGTATTTTTTCGTAGTGTTTAGACGTCTAATTAATATTTCTGTCAATTACATAAGCTAATAAACCTTTTAAAGTTTGATTCAGTTACTTATCTCTGTCGCAAAAGTGTTTAAGTGCGATCGTAAAATTAAGAGAATAGTGCTTTATTGAAGTCATCATCGAGTTTTAGCTGCGATGTGAGGAATATCCGGAGGACATACGGGACATAAGGGGTGCATACTACTCTGGTCCCCCGTGGCCTGTGGCAGTGAGAAAGCAAGCAGTGCGGGGTTTAGCTGGTAGTACCCCCCCCCCTCTCCCGGTCCTCCGGTCTGTCTTCCGAGACGGACTGGGGGGTCGCGAGGTGGGCGTCCCTCCCCAGTCCCGATCTCCCATCCGGCCTTTGGCCCGGTGGAGGATCGGGAGTGGGTGAGTCCTACCCCGTAACCCCTAGGTCTTTACCAGGTCTTTACCAGGACGGGTATGCTAGGTGACCCCAGCATATCCTCAAGGCAGGAATCTGTAAAGATTGGATTCCCCTCACTCAAAACAAAAAAAAAAAAAGGACATAACCGGAAAGTCAAGAACGGTGATGGCGCCGAGACGTTGTTCGGAGAGAGGACAGGGTGTGTAAGTGATATTAATTATTATTGTTTACTAGCTTCCGCCCGCGGTTTCACCCGCGTGGTTCCTGTTCCCGTGGGAATATCGATAAAAAGTAGTCTATGTTACTCTTCGTCCTTTCAACTCTCTCTATGCCGAAAATAAAGTCGATTAGTTGCTTAGTTAGGGCGTGATGGAAGGACAGACAAACACACTTTCGCATTTATAATATTACTAGAGGCCGGGCGCGGTTTCACCCGCGTGGTTCCCGTTCCCGTGGGAATTTTGGGATCAAAGCTATCCTATCTCTTAAGTTGGACCAGACTGCTCACGGTGTGCCAATTTAATTTAAAATCGGTTAAGTAGTTTAGGAGTCCATCGCGGACAAACATCGTGTCAGGAGATTTATTTATATTAAGATGTATAATATACTATACAGGGTGTTAACAGACCCATACCGAAGTCGTAATATATGCGTAGTGTACATCAAACTAAATAAGAGTATGTGAAAATAATTGCTGGGAAATGACTTATTTTTCGTTTTCATAAAATGGATGTCATCTTTACATGCAAAAAAAAGCGAGCAGCAACGTATGCGTCTGTCTAAAGGGTACAAGTAGGCGACCGGGATCCAGTTTCTTTGATTGGTTTTGATATTCATTGCGGTTTTGTAACATTAAACGATAATCTTCAAAAATATATATTGACTTTGATCCTCAATAACTCCTTAACTATCAGGTTCCCAGATTTGGCCCCATACAAGAAAATGCTAGTAAAGATGGGGAGAATACGTGGTTTTCGTTTTCGTTATGGGTCTTTTAACACCCTGTATTAGTTAGATTTGACAACCTCCGTGGTAGAGTGGTACGTACACCGGTTTCAAGGTGTTGCTTACTCCCGGGCTCTAATCCCGGTAGCGGCAAATGTTTGTTTAACAATTAATCGCTTTAAGATTTGATTACGGTATGATTTGAATAGAAAATTGATCAAGAAGGCAATATTTATTAACAAATAAAAGAGAGTTTTAAGTACCAATATTCAAAATATACTTACCTATTACTATTATTATTTCTGAAATATCTGGAATCCAAATAATACGGACAACTTCAGACCGTAAATAGAGGCCTCGCTTCACTTCCGCTACGGAAGTGAGGTGAGACGTTAGGCAGAAACGCACGAAAAACGATTTCGGAATTAACTCAATATGGATTTCGGAGGTCCCGGGAAAAATGAGGGCGCCTACATATTAGATGCATGAAATGCTGCAGTGACGCGCCATCTGAGCCACTACTAGTTTTCATACAATATCTAGAAGGGTGTGGGTGGCAAGACAGTGGCGCCACTGCAGGACTTCTTCATGCGTCTAATTTGTAGGCGTAATAGGCAAATATAAATACATCGGGAAAATCTAAAAACCTCTGAAAACCTAAAAATACGGGCAATAAGATCTTATTTCGTGAAATATATCGCGTTTAATATTCGAAAAGTTGTTTTGTTTCAATGAACACTGCGCGCCAAAACTTAAGATGTATACGTACAATAAAATATAAATACAATAAATCTAGCTTACTTCCGCAAAAAAAATGGAAATGCTTACTTGTGTTCTGTGCAACAACAGGTTAGGCTTAACAAAACTACCAAATCTCCAATCGACTTTGAACTTTATGACATAATAGCCGTAAAGTTCGGAATTGTCTGAAGAAATTTGACATTTTGAATAAGCCGATACATTATAATAATCTGTACGATATAAAGATTAATGTATTATATACATATATAGAGTCATTTTGTACAAGCAAGAATAAAACTGCGTTAAAAACAAACTTAAAAAATTTAAAAGCAAAAAATAAGCCTTTTGGAGTCGGTGCCAGCCAAGGCAAGAAAAACATTACAGTAGAATAGTTCAAAGTAGAATGCCGTTTTTTTTACTTTTTAGTGTCTGTAATATGCTGTTTTGTAAACTACAGTAAGATTTATCTAGATAAGATTTACATCGTCCAGGTCAAAAAATATGCTCACATCTGACTCAGATTCATAAAATAAAAACTACTAAACCAAACTGAATAAAATTTTTATGGGACCAAATGGCAACTATTCCGCATCGAACAAAAAAAAATCACGTAAGTCGATCCCGAAATCTCGGCGTAATCGGTGTACATACATAAAAAAACATACCGGCCGAATTGAGAACTTTCTCTTTTTTGGAAGTCGGTTAAAAATATACTAGAAAAAAGCAACTAGGGGCCGTATCGCGCAAGTGCCGTCGGCATCGACATCGACTTCATTTGACAGATGTATGTGACATATTGCTCTTATTCTTTGGTAAGTTTTCATTTGTGTCAAAAAGAAGCAGCAATGTGCCACATTCATCTGTCAAATGAAGCCAATTTCGATGCCGACGCCACTTGCCCGGTACGGTCCCAGTTTTATATCGCCCTGACGGGACATGACGTAAGACAGGTTCCTTTTTTCTAGTACATTTTAAAAAATAAAATTTTGTACAGTTTGCACGGCTTTAGACTTGCACTAGGAAAACCGCCGCTATTACGAGCGACATAAGGGCGCTCTCAAGTTCAAAGTGTACAGCCGGGGTGCTGTTGACTGCACATAAATATAAATATGTAGGAATATTTTTGTACCGACACTTATGGCGTTAACAATTAGAGCGGTTTTCGCAGTTTTTAAACCGAATCAAAAAAAGAAGGAAGTTTTGAATGCGTTTGAAGACTAAAGCCCTGGGGTCCTTTTATGACCTCTAAGGGCCGGCGCCCACTGACGGCGTGGCACGGCATGGCACGGCAGGTTGTGCTGTGGCATCCCGCGGTGTTCCCTGGCATGCCATAGTGCGTCTTCTCCCTCCTTTGCCCGACCGGAATGCGTCCCATATATCCCCGAAATGACCGCTGCACAAGTTTCAACCTTATTTCAACTAATTTAGCAATCATAATTCCTCGACACAAAGTGAACCATACCTCTCGCGGAATGCAATGGCACGCAACTCGTAGAATGAAACGGCATGACACGTCATGCCGCAGCATCCAGCGGCGCGTCGCGTCATCGTGGTATCGAAATAAAGTAACATTAATTCTAAACTCATTGAAATAAGATTCAAAATAACTTGATTAGTGATGAAATCCTTTGCCATGACACGCCGTGCCGTGCCGGCAGTGGGCGCCGGCCCTTATGCCCAGGCAGGTTTCTGAATTGCTATAATGTCAACCCTTTCTCTTTCTCTCATGAGCAATTGAGATCCACTGACAGCCATTCAGAAAAATGGTGAGATTGATATGATTAAAAAATCAAAAATTATTGGCTGTTGCATCTTAATCCATCGTGAAACATTTGAAAAGATCTTTCTTTCGAATGCAAGGATATTCCTAGCATTGATGTGACAACGCTGGCCTACAGCGTATACAAAATATAAAAGTATTGGAGAATTCCAATTCCGAGACGACGGTGATCCGCAAGTCTCGGTAGCTCAGTGGTAAGAGCATTTGACCGGATTTCCAAAGGTCGTGGGTTCGAGTCCCATCTGAGAATTCACTTGTGGCTGACTTGTTTATTTCCAATAATATTCTATTTAAAATTTATCATAAGTATAAAAATAGCATTAAAAATGCAAAAATTCAAAAATGCCAAGATTTCAGAGATGAAAATAGGACCCAGGTCAACATTCAAAGGCTGATGTGCTGTATACCATTTAAATCAGACGACATGCGAATTTACATAACAAATATTTTTATTCCGTTTAAAACAACCTTATGACAATAGCCGTAAAGTCTACAATTCCTTATTAAAAGATAGACGACCACCTTGTGGCCACTGTCCCGGTTATGACCACTTTGAACCTTAACGCTATGTAAATAAAGGCTAACTGAAAGTGGCCATAAAAGGGTCATCGATACTTAATAATACATTTGTAAGCAGGACACCGGTGTTGAGAGAAGAGAACAATGGAATATCTATTTTGTCTCATAAGCATAACTCGGGGCCTGAGAGATTAATATAAGTATCGACGTTGTTATACATAATTTTACAATCTACAGTTAGCAGTCTTTCTCACTCTAACTGAACGCGCGAAAGAGATAAATTTACTATTTAAAATGCACATTAACAACCTTATTTTATGTTTACTTAAAACCATTTTGTAGTACTCCTAATTAGGAACAAATTTTTGTATGGAAGAAACTCCGAAAAGGCGAAAAAGCTGCTGTTTCATACAATTAGTAATTTGAACCCTGTTAAAATGTATGAAATTTCTGGTTTCTTTTCGCGATTTTAGGGTCGCTTCCATACAAAAATTTGTACATAATGCATTCTAAAAATGGTTTTGATTAATAAATAAAATGCCGCTCTTTATGTCCATTCACATAATATACCGCATTGTCTGATCGATCATTATGCTAAAAACGATAAAATGTATTTGTATGTTATTAAGTATAAGGATATATTTATACATTTCATCTGATTTATACATACACAGAGGTAATAATATGTATTATACTAAATGTTTAATAATAAAATAAAAAACAAATCTGTACATTAACTATTTTAAAAACCATGATCTCTTATAAGTCGGTTATCAGCATTCGCTAATAAATATAAACATAGGTATAACATGTTCGTTCCTAATTCCATGTACATAGGGGTCAAATTAACGCTCAGTAGGCCTATAGTCGGACTTTAATTTTAGACGAGTAATTTGCCAGTTTCCAGTTGCTGCAATAGTTGCTCCATGTGCAATGTGCCTATACTATCTTAAAATGTGAAATAAAACAACTTTTACTCATATCAAACGCGCGGGAGGGGGGAGGGGGGGAGGGGAGGCCTTCCCCCCTGTACTATCCCCCCCCCCCTCGGAAATGGATAGTTTTTGAGATATGAATTTTTGAAAATTGACTAAACTTAACCTCAAAATGTATGAAAAATATAATTCTTCATAATCTGCTCATTGAAAGTAATGGGTTCCGAGCGTCTCCGGCACTGCGGGAAGTGCAGCCCCTCCACCCCTGCGTAACAAACCGCAGGCACTTCATGTTCGCCTACGCAGCTTCGACTTTTTGGTCGCCTGCGGCGACCAGTCTCAGCCGCTTCGTCTCACATGGTGCCTGCGATTTGTTACAGCGGGTGGGGGCTGCTCTCCCTCCGTGCCTCCGGGCTTTTATATACACTCTAGGGGTAGGGCAGACTAGTACCACGTGGTGTCGGGGTTGACTAATTCGGTTCTGTCACTAATTTTGACTTATTCAACACTATTCCGAGTTGAAAAAACGTACAAATTAAGCAAGTTCAGTGTGGAGACAGATGACTGACGTATTGACTTGACAATGACAGTTGGCTGACAGTATCACAAAATGGCCGTCACAGAATTGCGTTTTGTTTATAACAGCAATTTGAAAATGATGTAAAAAAATATTGTCTGAGACTGACAGACGACATGAAAATATTTAAACGCATTAAAAGCATTCAGGACTGCCTTCTTCTGCAGCAGGACCTTAATAATTTAGAAAAGTACTGTATAGAAAATAACCTTGATCTGAACATCTCGAAATGTTGTCATATTACTTTCAGCCGCAAACCTGCTATTCTTAACTACAAATATACCCTCAAAGGTGTAGTGCTTAAAAAGGTCACTGAGGTTAAGGATCTGGGAGTAATTCATGATAGTAAACTCACATACGAAAAACACATAGATCACATAGCCAAAAAAGCTAACCAATCTTTAGGTTTCATTATTAGGTCTTGCTCTCAGTTTTCCAATGTGAAAGTTGCCAAAGTCTTATATTGCTCATATGTGCGTAGTAGCCTCGAGTATTGTTCGCAGATTTGGAACCCACGGTACGACGTCTACATCAATAGATTGGAAACCATCCAACGTAAATTTCTCAGATTTTTGCAATTTAAGTGTAAAGGGAGAGAAAGTTCCTATGATGCAAGATGCAGAAAACATCACATTTTACCTCTCGTCCATAGACGTCAAATTGCCGATATAGTCACTCTTGTTAAAATAACACAGTCTCAAATTGATTCCCCATGTCTTCTATCTTTGATACACTTTAGAGTACCTAATACATCTATAAGACAACGCAGTAGCCTAATAGTTCCTTTTTCTAACACCAACTATAGAAATAATTCATTTTTTATCAGATCTCCTAACTCCTACAATAAACTGGTTGATGCTACATCGCTCGATATATTTAATTCCAAACCGAACAAATTCAATCAGCAGCTAACCAGCGATTGGTTTGATGTGGTTTCTTAAATTCTTATATTATTAAACACTCAAAGGGCCGGTTTTGCCACCGACGGATGGCTTCTGGATGGCTTATCTGGTGTGATCACTTGACAGTTGTAATTTGAGCTTTTCTGTCTCGGTGGTGAAACCGTTCCTAACCCTAACTCTGTTGTATCTCCTAGAGTATCAATGTTTCCATTTTGAGTGGGTATTGTTTGATCACTTTTTGTTTACTTATAATTTTTTTTTTTTCTTTCCGAAACCATAGTGTAAGTGTCTTTCTGTAAATTGAAATCTCCAAAAATATTTACTTGCCTAGTACAAATAAGCAAATTGTTGTTTATATGTGAAAACAAGTAACTGTGTATATTGTGTTATGTTTGTTATGCTTCTTAGTCATTTAAATACTGTATGTTTTCCGAATAAAATAAAATAAAATAAAATAAAATAAAATAAAATAAAATAAAATAAAAATATTTCCACGAACTAAGTCAAAGTCAAAGTCAAAGTCGATATCATTTATTCAGTCTGGGCTGTTACAAGCACTTATGAACGTCAAAGAAGCTATGCCATCGGTTTACAAACCCTACGGCGGGAGACCTTGTAACTAAGTTACAAGGTCACTAAGTTGTAATTGTTCGTATTTTTAGGTTTTTTAGGGGTTTTTGATTTTCCCGACGTTTCGGCACCTTTACAGCTGCCGTGGTCACGGGATGACTGTTTATTTTTTTTTTACTTTTTATAAAAAAAATATAAAAAGCGTAATTATAAGTACATTTTTTATTTTTTTTATAAAGTTTTTAGAAAATGACATGGAAAACCTGTCAATTCACTCTACTGAATTTAATACCCGACTATACGACGAATAACTTTCGAGTTATTATCAAGGAAGTAAAGTATTAAAAATATGAGATATTGAACAAGGTTCCTACCGGACGTAAACGGAACTACATTTTCCTATACATTTTAATTAGAACCGGAGCTCCATAGAATTATGCATATTATACAAATAATGTAAGTTAAAGGAAAATCACTCCCTGGTTACTGCGATTCAGGCCTGCCATCCTTGTGCAGTGATCTCTGTTACGTGTATTTGTTTTAAAATCAAGCTGAAATAAACTTATATTTTTTGACATTACGTGCTCGATACTTACTGGATACTATTCGATAGTTCTTCGTGCTAACTCTACAGTATATTTAGGGCTGATTTTTCATCAATCTTGGGATAAAAATAATCAGTCAGTTTTATTTCGCTAAAATAAATGGCGTGACAATCACAAACTAAGGCCCACCTTGCGCCAAGCTAGGTTAACATTTAACTCAGATTTAGACGCATGCAAAAGCAGCATTAACTCTTAGTTAACTGTGATAACCTTGGCCTAGCTTGGCGCAAGTGGGCCTAAAAAAGGCGAATGAAAATTCATTTTCAATTTGTTCGTATAACACGATATCGGAGGAGTAATTTTATTCTGAGCATTGAAAAATCAGTCCCTAGTCTAAATCGAAAGCTTTTTTTTTTTGTACCGATTTTGGTGTTATCTTTAAAAGAAAATCAGGCTATGCTCATATAATTAAATTAAGAGTAAGTACATCTTCAACTTAACTGAAATAAAACACTTTTAGGGATTAAAATGCGCTTTTAAGGAGCTCAGCGACCCAGTAGTTAGCGCGTTCAGGCTTTTTTTTACTATTTGCCCTCTCGCCGCCATACGTCCTGGGGGACCCTTGTGGTAATCACCCCTATGACTGGCGGCCCGCCCGGCTACCCAGGCCTCATCGCGGCGGAGAGATGGCCGAGCAAGTGTGGCCATCTCTCCAGACGGTGGGGATCACCCACCTCCTTCAATCTGGATCAGTGCGTTTAGCCTGCAATTGTGCTGATTAAACAACCTTCGCAATGGTCGGTCAGGGGATGGACCAGAAAAAAATATCTCGAACTTATGGTAAATTTTAAATAGAAAAATATTGGAAAAAATTAACTCGGCCACAAGTGAATTCTCAGACGGGAAACTTTTGGACATTACAATAGCTGATGATGACGCAATTTAGAACTGGATGTATAAACTAAAATCGCATTTTAATATCGTAAAAGTTGTTTTGCTTCAATAAAAGAGTTCTACCGTTTACCCAGTGGCAGTTCTTACATTAGGATTTAGGACCAAAAGTCTGTCCAAACCTTTATTTTCAATAACTCTACAATACATTTTAAATTACATACTTACAATTTAATTTTACTTTATCCATCATATTCAAATAATTGACTTTTAATTATGGTTTTCGACAAATTTGGATGCTCGATCCAATGCTCCGCTAAATGCTACCGAGTAACGTACTCATTCCTAGTACTTCAGCTCGTACATTTTTTAACAAAAGTTTTGCAAATTGATTAGTATTACCTAGGCCAGTGACTATCAACACCAAACGCGCATGTATCTACGATTTTTGTATATATTGTTAGCTCTCATAAGAGAAGTTGATACCCAAAATTCAACTACCCAAAGTGTGTAACCCAAAAGTGCTCTTAAAACTGGCTCTTGCTTCAGTTTCTTTGAAAAAAGTACCTTAAGGAAGCGTTTTTCAAGTATATTTGTCATATACTTTTGTCACGCAAACTAAATTTACTACAATTTAAGTCCAACATGAACTCTATAGGTCTATTAGTTACGGAAATACATCTAGTCAAAGATGGGTAATTTTTCCCACTTTTGAGAAAAATTTACCCATCTTTGACTAGCTTTTCAATTTTCTCTTGTGAAAAACAAGAGAAAATTGAAAAGCTCATAGGTTTTTTCTAGGACCATTATTTTTGCCGGTACGTGTCTTGGCAAACCTACCGACAATTTTCCACTTTTTGGAAAAAACTTCTTTCACTAATGTACATCGCAGCTAATAGACCTAGAGAGCTCATGTTGGGCTTAAATTGTAGTAAATTTATTTGACAAAATGCTTGACAAAAGTATAGAGCAAATATACCTGGCAAAACGTTTCCCTAATAGTAGGGGAGCCCAAGCGGGGATTTCGGGACTTACTTAATAAATAAATAAATAAAATACCTTGTACCCGGTTAAGTACCTCCATCAAATATGAGCCCCATATATAAGACCGCCCGTCGAGGATAAAGGATCAGATTAGTTAAAAAAAAATATCAGGCATTTTCGAGCGCGTCAGATTAAGGTAGGGTGAGTTAATTACATACTAAAAATATTTTACTAATCTGACAATTTATGAGTGACGTAAAGAAAGGGCTACAAAGTTGTAAAAAAAACATCATCTTGACAGTCTCGAGCGTGGCAATTTTTTTTTATTTTGAAGGAAATAATTCAAGGATAACGAACAATATCTAATCTTCGTTAGATTTCAAAAACAAAATTCAACAAAATTCGTCGATAAAGTTGTCGACGGAAAGTTCAAAATGATCTGGTTTGCAGGTGATCAATTGCCGAAAGCGTTGAAGATGTAGTAATAAAACCTGATATTCTTGAGGATACTCCAGAATCAGGTATATATTTACTCAAATAAATAAAAAAACACATTATTCATAAAAAATAATGTTAAATATTTTAATGACTTTTTTAAACATTTTTTTTATTATTTTCTTATAAATACAAGTATTTTACTTAAAAAACATACTCTTTTATTTGCATGCTATTTCCTGAGCTTTTCAATTCATTAAGTTCAACGATTAAAAAAAAATAATGTTTTGTCAGATTAGGCGAATCCCTCTAAATAATCGTCAGATTATGAGACAGCACGTCTATCTGACGTGCTTGAGTATTTCAAAATGGCGATTTTTTTGCACTTGGGAGCTTTTTTTACGTTCACTTAACACCCCCTTCGATTTTTTTTTTCATTTTCAACCCTTACGTACGATCACCCGCATCATGCAAACGATCAGATTAATGTTAATCTGATCGTTCAGATTAATTTTAATAATTTACGTATGTACGTACATTATAAAAATACGTAGGATATTGATGCTATCAATATCTGACGCGCTCGAGTATGTCCATGCAATAGTATTTTTTTTACATATTTGAAAATCTATAGCCGCTCCCCCCACCATTGAAAAGGTATACATTATTTATAATGTTTTCTTCTTATTATCTTTGCAACCCAATAGGTCTCTATGACGCTCGAGTAAATCCCCATTTAGCATCGTGGGTTCCTCTACTATAAGGTACTTTTAAAATAACTGAAACAAGAGTCAGTTTTTCAAGCACTTTTGGGTTACACACTTTGGGTAGTGCAGTTTTGGGTATAAATTTATCTAATGAGAGCTAACAATATATATACGAAATCGTAGATACATGCGCGTTTGCGATTTTCGCCTTTTTGTGTCGATAATGACTGGCGTAACCGCTTTTTAAACGATTTTACAAACATCAGGAGCTCTATTTTTGATTCACTCGTCTCGAGGATTCTACTGATTTCCGTGCGACGTTTGAGTTTCCGTATTCCGTAAAAGGGAACTTGCTCGTATATACATAGCTTCGCTTTTCGCCTGTAGTACCGCCCCCGAACGCGAGCGCGCGAGGGGCAAAGCGAAAAGCGTGCTATGTCTACGCATGCAAGGTCGCTAATCGCCTGATCGCCTCCTCGCCTCGCCAGTCGCGCGACGAGTGATTCAAAAATAGAGCTCCTGGTAGGTATATAGAATTTATTTGCAAACCATTTTGATTGCAATAAATAAAAATATTTATGTTAATTTTAAACAATATAAATAGAATTATTTTTAAATAGAAATTCTTATTATTCATCAAAATAATAAAAAAAACATGCTATTTCAATCGCATGTTCGTACAGTCAAGTTTAACAAAGTGTGGACCAACGACCTTATACTGTAACTTGGACAACCGAGGGGCTAATGTCTAATTTTAAAATCTATCGCAAACCCTTTCAATTCGACATTTGAACGATATTTACATCCTTCACACCATATCTATTTGACATGTGATAGGGATTGTGATTGGGACGAGTTTTGAAATATAATTGAATAAACTAAATAGTAAAGTGACACACGGAAATATCTTTCAAATGTATGGACAATTGTCAAATGAAGTGTCATCATAATATTATTTAAAACATCATTCGATCCAAAAGGGATTGCAGCTATAAGCTGCACAATTCCATAAATCACTATCACAATCTGTAAACCTTTTAAAAGGATTGTGATAGATTTAGAAATTAGACAATTAGGGGCAAGTTTGGCATAAAGCCGTGTAAGCACTAACGAATAGAACTTAGGTAGCGAACATAAACATTGAACACGGAACTTTTGGTTCGCACATACGTGTGGGCGCAAATTAGCAAAGTACACGAACATCTTGGTGCGTTTTCATATGATGTACGGCGACCGCGCACAGCGACATCATGTGAAAAGGCACTTCTACTTGTGTTCGTATCACTACATAGTATAAAGCAAAGTCGCTTCCCGCTGTCTGTCCCTATGTATGCTTAGATCTTTAAAACTACGCAACGGATTTTGATGCGGTTTTTTTAAATAGATAGAGTGATTCAAGAGGAAGGTTTATATGTATAATAACCTTCAATATAGAGTAGAGAAATACTGTAATTTTCAAGGTTTCTAATGTGATGTCGTAAATGATTACATTTTTTCCGCTTACATTGCAAACGCAGGTTGAACCCTACGAGATTTATCAAAATAATGTACTAAGTATTTGTACACCTTGAAAAGGTCTACAGAAAACTCCGTGGTGGTATATTTTTATCTCTTATGGATAACCCACAATAGCATAAGTCGTGTAGTCCACGCGGGCGAAGCCGCGGGCGGGAAGCTAGTAGTTCATATTTCGAAAAGGTGATGTCCAAAAATTTATGAAGTCTAGGCCAAAAGATAGATAAAGACGATACACAGATTCTAATCATTCAATTTCATAAAAATCGATATGTTTTCTGGAAGGAACAATAAATCTAGTGCACATCAAAAATACACCATGGCGGAAAATGTTTGTCACTGTCACTGTCACTGTCAGTCAATAGAATTACGAAGTCGAACTGAGAGTAGAACTCAATGACAGTGAAGAGTTTCACCCGAGTTCTTTTCGTAATAACACGTGTTGTTATTACGAACAGGCTCCATTTTTAACTCAATCTACCGTACAATTTCGAAATTGGCAAAATTCACGAATTTCATCGCCATTAATTAAGAAAGAAGAACATTGACAGTTTTTTTTTACGTGGAGTTGTCATATTTGACTCAAAATTTTGAGTAAAAAAACATTGATTTGTTTTTATTAATAACCACATAACCGTGCATTATATAAAATTAATTTTATTTTTCTCAGAATCAGAAATTATTTCTCCATCTTTGGGGGTGGTGTACATAGACGTGGCCTATATCGGGGCATGTCCTTTCGAACAGTGACTACACAGCGAAATCAAATTGGATCGCCACGACCATTTTGGCGAACGCAGTGTTTGATGTTCGCGTTCGCCATATTCTTTCAGTTCGTGCGCACATAACTTATGGTGTAAGTACAGTCAACAACAACAACAACTTATACGCAAATTCAAACTTTATATAGACTAGTGGTAATTCTTTTTTCAGCGGCCACTCAACGTTTTATTACTGATTTAAAGTATCACAATCAAGAAATATATCCCAGTGGTATACTTTGGCTTAAGTAACATCGGAGCGGAGATATATATTTTTTTTACCTCAATAAATTAGGTTAATTCGATAAACGTGAGAAATCTTGGTTCCGATATAGTTTATCTATAATGTTCCATAATGAGATTTTTGTCTTTAAATATGTTCTTTTAAAATACCTATACTATTACCGTAAGTGGCCGTCATTTTAAATTTTACTAGAAATTTGAAAAGGACGCCAACTTTACCCAATACCCCTTTTGTCAGACAATACCGAACTCAACGGCTTACGTCTTAAAGTTCAAAGTAGATGGCAGTTTAAAATTTTTGTAAAGTATGACCTTTTATGCCAAACTCGATTGTCCACTGAAGCCGTCAGAATTACAGAATAAGGGGGTAGGTCTGACACTTCGCGCGTAACAATATAATACAGGGTGTTAAAAGACCCGTACCGAAGCCGTTATTATATGCATAGAGTGCATCAAAATAAATAAGAATATGTAAAAATAAATTCTGGAAAACGACTTTTATTTTTAGTAAAAAAAATGGGTGTTATTTTTACACGCAATGAAAAACGCGTGAACAACGTATGCGTGGCTGTCTAGAGGATGCGATTAGGCGACCAGCACCCCAGCTTGTGCTATCGCTATAGCTATCAAACTTCAAATTCTCATAATTATTATGTTATTGTTATTATATTATTGGTTATTGTCTAATTCTTGCATATATCTATTCATCTATTGGATTCACTATTGCATTTTTAGTATGAAAGTGATAGCGTCAGCGAGTGTCCTTGTAGGGGGTTTGAAAAATCGATAGCTATAGCGATAGCACAAGCTATACCGTTAGGCGGTCGGGGTGCGGGACCAAGTTTCATTATTGGTTTTAGTATTCATTGTGGGTTTTGTAGCTTTAAACGATAATTTTTTTAAATAAATGTTGACTTTGATCCTCAATAACTCCTTAACTATCAAGTTCCCAGATTTGGCCCCATACAAGAAAATGACAGTAACGATGGGGACAATACGTGGTTTTCATTTTCGTTATGGGTCTTTTAACACCCTGTATGTACGATGTAAATATTTACAGTGTATAATTGTATATGACTATA
This sequence comes from Chrysoteuchia culmella, assembly GCA_910589605.1. NCBI lineage: Eukaryota > Metazoa > Arthropoda > Insecta > Lepidoptera > Crambidae > Chrysoteuchia > Chrysoteuchia culmella. The sequence continues at coordinate 4,714,638 of OU342669.1, forward strand.
TGTACAACGAGGAACTTCCCGGTAGACCAGTAGAAATTTCTTAGGGAGTATTATTTCAAAAAGTATTAGACTTATAGAAAACGTTCATATCATAAATGATACAACACTTAGGGCCAGTTTCACAGATAAGTTTGGGATAGTTTAGCTGGCAGATAATTTCACATAGTTTTCATGTTACAACTGTTAATTCATCTGCCGGATTAACTGTCGAGAACTAATCTGTCGGCGGTGGTGAAACATCTCATATATTTTATTTTTATGATTTTTTTATTTATCTTTTTTCAATGTTATTTTTATAGTTATGATAAATTTTAAATAGAAAAATATTGGAAAAAATAAACTCGGCCACTAGTGAATTCTCAGATGGGAATCGATCCCACGATCTTTAGGAATCCAGCCCACTGCTCTAATCACTGAGCCTCGGGAGCTTAGTGATTAGGGTAGCGGGCCGGATTTTTATAAAATTTTAATCTTTTTAAAATTTATTTTTAGTTTCTCATTAGTTATCATAAATTATTTCTTCCAAAAAAACTCTACTGGTCGACCGAGATTTTTTTTACTGTACCTTCGGCTTCTTCGCCTATTAAAATAATAAAAACAATTTGGGACAATTTAACACATCATTCCCCAAAACAGAATTTGTACAATAAGTACTAGACATTGGGTGTAAAGAAAAATAACCTCTATAACAAGTAAATAGAGTCGAAAACACAGTGGAGGTAATAAAATCTTCGGTGGGCTAAACTGACCTTTATTGCAGTTGGTTTAAGTACCGGATTCCTCCTTTTGCGTTTTAAATATTCTGAAACAATCAAGGTAGATGTTAACAATAGTTTTTTTTTAACCTTTTAAAGAAACAAAAATAACATACGAGGGTGAATCAAAAAGTTCTTAGAATTGCCAATAAAGCATCAGTGAAATGTCAAAAAAATAATTTATTTGACTACGTTATCTTTTTATAAATCTATACATTTGTTAAAATGCTTCTCCAACTTTTTTATTTTCTCTGAAAAAAAACAATTCCTTGTATCCATCAAGTACCAGTCTTTCCATTTTTTTGGCATTTTCTTTGCTTAAAGCGGTGGACGTTCGACCAGAACGAGAATCATCTTCATAGCTGGATTTGCCTCTTTTATACTCGACTACCCAATAAGCGTGGTAACCATGGAATAAGGTACAGCATCAGTCTCTTACGATTGCTGAATATCCAAATAAATATCCGAAGTTCACAATTTTTTTTAGGCACTGGTACTTTATCACCGCGCGTATCTCGTTTTTATCCTTGTTTGGTAGACTTTATCAATTTCTTTTACAAAATAATTCATTAAATAAAAAGAAAAGACGGAATCAATTGATACTTGGCATAAACACTAAATGATAATGACACTTGAAAATAAAAAAAAACCTTACACAAAAAAAAATTGTGTATCCATTTATAAGAACTTTTTGATTCACCCTCGTACAATATGAATCTTAGCCTTCATCATACCAGGGGGTCAATTCTGCAAAATTTTTGTCAAAATCGTCTCTCGTTTCAATAGTAGTGTTTATTTACACTGTTGTAACAAGAACTGTGTAAAACAGGACTACCATTGAAACACGATTGGAATACGATTGTGATTAAGCATTAGCAGAATAGGCTATTTGACAGGTTTTGAAAATCCATTTTATATTATGTAGTGGAGTTTAAGGAACTCAGTAAAAGTTGTGTTTTTTTTTTAATTCTGGTACATATTTGCTAAAAAATATCAAATTTAAATAGCGCGCCAAACGCTACTTTGACAATATGGCGCTGCAATGGGTTCGGTAACGTCACTTGCCTGTATTCTGCATATCATCCACATACGTAGGCAAACGATGTTTACAAGCAGGTGACGTCATTATAAACTCGACGAATCAGGAGGGTTTTGTGTCACGTGACAAAACGTTTAAAAATGCATTTTTATTTACGGATTTTTAAATAAATTTATAATTATTTTCAACTTACGTTAATAAAAAACCATTTTTAAACTCATAATTTATACTGATAACAGTAATTGACACTTTATTTTTCGCATTGTCAAATAGCCTATTGGGCTCCGGATGTTAAGCATTGATAAGGCTGAAGATGGAAGCGAGCCTCTCCAGGAATCCTCAAACACTGAGGAACTGGCTATCTTATATCGAACTGTCGGAACACAACAATAAATATTTTCATACAATCACACCAATTATCTAGCCCACGTTAAGTATCATAAAGAACTTGTGTTATGGATACTTGATAACGGATAAACATACTTAAATACTTTTTTTTTATACATACATAATATACATATTAAACACCCAGACCAAGACAAATAGACATGTTCATGCACACAAATATTTGTCTTGTCCGGGGATCGAACCCGGGACCTCTGGCGCAGAAGGTGGGGTTAGTACCCCTGCGCCAAACAGGTCGTCAAAATGTTGTAAACATTGTTGTTATGGCGTCACTTAGATAAGATGGCGATAACCGAATACAGTATGTAACGGTCTGATACCGGTGTTTGTTGGTTAAATACAATTGACTTTATGCAATCGCCTATCAGGGCCACTACCCCGCAAGTGTCGTCGGCATCGACATCGACTTCATTTGACAGATGGTTGTGACATATTGCTCTTAGTCTTTGGTAAGTTTCATTTATGTCAAAAAGAAGCAGCAATGTGTTACATCACTACGGAACGTTGGCGGAACTTCTGTGGAAAACGGAAGAAGCCAAAACTATTTAAAAAAAAAAAGTGTCACATCCATGTGTCAAATGAAGCCGATTTCGACGCCGACGCCTCTTGCGCGGTACGGTCCCTGATTTGTCTGTTGAAATTTGACATTTAGTATAAACCGTGGTTATTAGTGGCCGTACCTACTTACTCGATATTAAAAGCTATACAGGACCAACAAACAAAAAGGTTTACTAGAGCCAACAGATGGAAATGTATGGATAAGTTAAAACAAAACGCGAAAATAGCATGACAATGTATGGATTTTATGATACTAAAATCTCTGATCCCTACATCTTCATGAGCATGAAGTTATAAGTATCGGTGGAGGTAACACTCCGAATACCTACTTGAATTGAAGTAAAATTCTATGTAGCTAAAGAAATTTGTGTTCTAAACCAAGATCTAGTAACAGACTTAATAAATACTTACAGAGCGCTCCCATCAGTAGTGATAGCAACGGCACATTTGGCTTCCCTCAGAACGTTGACTATTTGGTTGTCCAAGTAGTCGCCATTATTGCAACACTAAAGACTAATGTACTACTTACAAAGCGCTCCCGTTAGGATCAGTGGTGATAGCAACGCCACATTTGGTTACCCTCAGAACGTTGATTATTTGGTTGTCCAAATAGTCGCCATTATTGCAACACTAAAGACTAATGTACTACTTACAAAGCGCTCCCGTTAGGATCAGTGGTGATAGCAACGCCACATTTGGTTACCCTCAGAACGTTGATTATTTGGTTGTCCAAATAGTCGCTATTATTGCAACACTAAAGACTAAAATACTACTTACAAAGCGCTCCCGTTAGGATCAGTGGTGATAGCAACGCTACACTTGGCTTCCCTCAAAACGCTGACTATCTGGTCGTCCAAGTAATCACCATTGGTGCAGCACACCCACAAGTCATTGATAAACTCGTTAATGGCTTCTACTTCGATACCTACAAAGGATAATAATACAATAGACAGAAATACGTCGCATCCATCAGTAGGTTTAATATGAGTTAGGCAAACATGACATCACATGACATTTACCTTAACGTAAAATATAGCTCACGACCTCTATTTTTGAATCACTCGTCATGCGAGTGGCGAGGCGAACGAAGAGGCCGTTTAGGCGATTAGCGACCTTGCATGCGTGGATATAGCACGCTTTTCGCTTTGCCCCTCGCGCGCTCGCGTTTGGAGGCGGTACTGCAGGCGAAAAGCGAAGCTATGTATATACGGGCAAGGTCGCTTTTACGGAATACGGAAACTCAAACGTCGCACAAATATCAGTAGAATCCTCGAGACGAGTGAATCAAAAATAGAGCTCCTGTCTCTTTCATATTTAGCGACTGTTTTACCGACATGAGCATGTATCCGACAGTCTACGCTAAAGTGTCCTGTAAACGTCATGATTGGCAAACTCGTAATATGGGTACTGATACTGAATCGTAATTAAATACAGATGAAATTCTAAGTCGTTGACATTCCAGCGATCCGTACCAAGCGCTTTGCTGACACATTGCGAACCGCTAAAGAATGGAACGCGCTGCCTGCCCACGTGTTCCCCGATTCCTACAACCTTGGCATCTTCAAGGCGAGAGTGAATACGCATTGCCTGGGCATGCATGCAACACCTTAGACCACATCCTGTTTATTAAGCACGATGTTCGTCAAATGCCTGCCCAGTTATTATAAAAAAAACCGTGTTTAATGGGCAGCCTTCCAATTAAATGGCTTATTTAACCAGACGACTGCGAAGTCTTAAATTTCATTTATTTGTACATATTTTATTTATGTGCATGGTGTTTATAATGCAAATTAATGGTTCATCTAGCTATCTATATAAATTGTTATTATTAGTACCTTCAAAGGCCCCTAGAAACTTGAACTCTCTATACAGATCATGTCGAATAAACTCGTCAAAATATTCTATAATCTGATTCCTCAAGTCAGTCTTTGTTAGCACTTTATTATCATCACTTTGCACACTCAATATACTCTTCATGAACGGATTTGTCTCTTGTTTCAAAGTATTTTCTGTCACTTTACAAAATTTGTTCGTTCTTTTAGTGATTTTCCTTGGTCTCGGAATTATACGCACTTTAGGAGCCCTCTTCCTTCCACGTTTCAAATGTTTACGTTCAGATTTTATATTATTTTTGCGTTTGCAATCTTCTGTGTTACATTCTGCATAATTATTTGACTTAGTAACATTTTTATCTCCTTCAAGTTCTTCATTTAAACTACTATTTGCTACTTCAGTGTCATTTACATCTATATTTATTATTTCATTTGTTTCATCATCATCATCATCATCTATTTCAATGCATTCGACTTCATTTATTTCAGAAACATTGTTTGTATTAGGTATATCTTCATTTATAGAATTATCTGTTACTGCTATTACATCTATGTCTTTGCTATAATCTATATCCATTTCCCCGGCTTCTTCTGTGTCCTCTGGATCGTATCTCAAGTCTAAATGTGTTACTAGATACATATGGTCAGGAGCTTCTTTGAATAAACACAGTGATCTGAAATAAGTATTATACATTAAATTACTTTTTTATTAATAAACTAAAGTTTTATCAGTCCATTTTCTTAATGATTTTTGCAAACCGACTGCCTTTTATTTCCTTAAGGCGCTATACGGCTGAAGATAGATAGCAATAAGAAAAGGACGCGCGCGGAAGCGAAACCGATTTTGCAGATTAGGCAAAAAAACCCGAAATCGTAGTAGTAATTTCGTAGTAAACTATACAATGCTAAATATTATTGGTGACCACTAATCAAACCAAGCTCCAATAGTATATGTGAGCCCAATCTATAATATATATTTTATTTTTATTTTAAGGGGTCTTCTCCAAAATCAAAAGTGTCGAAGCAAAATCATAAAATCGTGTTTCGGAAACCATTACAAATCTAGATACAGGTATGAAGAATTGTATATCTTAATACCAGGGGCCCAATTCTGCTAATGGTTAGTCACAATCGTATTCCAGTGGTGTTGCAATGGTAGTGCTGTTTTACACAGTTCTTGTTACAACAGTGTAAATAAATACTACTATTGAAACACCATTGAGAGACGATTATGACAAAAAATTAGCAGAATTGACCCCCAGATTTGTAACATCTCTAACCGTCCTATAATTTTATAGCAAAAAGCTCGTACTTTTTCCGTATAACGTCTACACTCCGTGGCCATGGCCATTGGGAAGGTCTCTAAAAAGCGCAGTTTAATCCATAAAAGTTGGTTCACATACGTACATCTAAGTTTTAGCGCGCACTGTACAATGAAATAAAACAACTTTTACGGATATCAAACGCGATGTATTTCACGAATTAAGTTGTGATTGTCCGTATTTTTTGGTTTTAGGTTTTTTTAGGGCTAGACAATTACAACTTAGTTCGTAAAAAAAAGCGCGTGTGATATCCGTAAAAGTTGTTTTATTCCATAAATAAATTAATAAATTTCATACAATCACACCTATTATCTAGCCCACGTTAAGTTTTATGAAGAACTTGTGTTATGGATACTAGATAACGGATAAACATACTTATATACTTTTTTTTGTAAATACATACATAATATACATATTAAACACCCAAACAAAGACAAATAGACATGTTCATGCACACAAATATTTGTCTTGTCCGGGGATCGAACCCGGGACCTCTGGCGTAGAAGGCGGGTTTAGTACCACTGCACCAAACAGGCCGTCAAACGTTAATTGATGATAGTAAAAGTTGATTCATTTTAAAGGCTTTAGAAAACACAGTGCAGTGTCGCAGCAGAGCATGCCAAAAAACACAAGTGCTAATTTATTAAAAAATAATAATCTTACGCTTACCGATCCGGCATTTCACCTTCGCTTATGGTCCGCAAAATATATGACTTATTATACTTAAAAATTTCTTTCATTATACTGTTCTCTTCAATATTATCAACTTGTTCCTCATTAGCAATCTTTTCAACAATGTTGTGTATTTTTTTACGTTCAGCATTTTGCAATTTTGATTCAAACATCAGTTCAAGTTCATAATCGTTCTTGACAAAATCCAGTATTAGTAGAAGTACATTCTTTCTAAAGTTCACATTGCGTTTTGGTTTTTGCTTTACAACCTTCGGTGGTGGCTTCGGTTTTGGTTCTGGTTTTCCGAAACCTGTTGTTGATAATGCCTGTAAAATAATGGCAGGATAATTTGACAGATAATCTAAGTGTTTTTTAAGGTGGCGCTAGTGTAGATGGAGACTTGGAGCTCTATTTTTGATTCACTAGTCTCGGGGATTCTACTGATTTTCGTGCGACGTTTGAGTTTCCGTATTCCGTAAAAGCGACCTTGCACGTATATACATAGCTTTGCTTTTCGCCTGTAGTACCGCCTCCCAAACTAGCGCGCGAGGGGCAAAGCGAAAAGCGTGCTATGTCTACGCACGCAAGGTCGCTAATCGCCTGATCACCTCCTCGTTCACCTCACCACTCGCGCGACGAGGGATTCAAAAATAGAGGTCCTGTAATTCTCTCAAACGTGACTTCTTCATGCATTTTCTTATTTGCTATCATTTTTTGAGCTTGAAGGCGAATGCAATTTTTAGATAAAAATACATAATAACCCACATGTATGAAAGTAAACAACGTTTTCACCTCACACGCTCGGAAAAGGAGGTTTTGTTAATCAGATTAGGCGTAGAAAATCGCTTTTAGCGGCCTAGCGCAGGAAAATTACTTTTTTAATTTAATACCTAAAAATATGTCATAATGCGTTCCGAATCGCACTATTGACTTTCTTATTACATTTTATTCTTATTTTAAATAGCTTTAAATTAATTATAATACTCCGTTTTGGTTTTATTATATTATTTTAGTTCATTGAATCATAAAAAACAATAACAATAAGATTAAACTATTTGTTATATGAATTTTATATTAGGCTGGGTGAGATTTCACAACCTATGATTGGATTTCGGAACGTGACATAAATCTTTATTTTTAAATTGTCTTTGTCTTGTATCTCATGTCAGTGTCAACATTTACGGAATCGTTTTTATTGTTATTTTTATGTAACAATATATTCCTACTTTAAATAACTTTGAATTTACTATAATACTCTCTTTTTTATTATTTTAGTTTTTTATATCATTAAAGCAACGAGAATAAGGTATAATTAGATTAAACTTTATGTTTAAAGAATTTTTGACCGGAAGTTGACCGCGGAAACAACCACAAAATGTTCCTCGCTGTTGTGAGGTGAAAAATTGTGTGTTGCGCTCGGCAGCATAACTGTCAAAATTGACGTAAACACAAGATGGCGGTCGTAGTTCCTTTTTTTGCCACGTTCTTATAATTAACGCGGGCGAAGGCGCTGCACAACTTTCAAAATGTCATTTTATGTTAGTTCCTATTTTGCCACGTTCATTATAAGCCTTGACGCACTGTAATAATAAACAATTTGGTGGCAATAACAGGAACTAAATGAATGTACATTGTAGTCCATCGTTTGTTCGGTAGAGGCCGCACTGTTGATACGTGACGTAAAGCAATTATCGCGCGATTTCTGCATTCGCGTTGCTGTTGCAAAGATATGTAATAGCCCCACGGGACCAACGGCTTAACGTGCCTTCCGAAGCACGCCATTCAAAAAAGGCTGATGATATGGACTGGGAGCAAAAGAAATACATAAAATACTCCAGCTGCTAGATTTCCGATCCAGTAGCCCTGGCAAGATAATGAGCCGCCTGTCTGGACTGTCCCGCCCACATCTTAGCTGGGTAAGCAAGACAGCATATGCGTCATATTATATCGCGTGACCAAGTCCAGTAGGACTTAGATGAGCACAGTGACAAAAGTTAATCGATGTTTATGTCGCGTCAGCACACTGTCGGTCTCGCTCACACCGTACTGATATGAGCGTGACAGACATCGTCGTAATTTTACTAAGGCAACCAGCTTTTTCGCAAAAATCCTATCTTTTTTCAGTAGGATTGAGAAATGACAACACCATTGTCAAACTACCCGTGTTTTCGCAATATCCCTAGGATTTTCGCAAAAAATCGATTTATCTAATTATTCTGCGACATATGCAGTGCAAAGACTGTTTAGATTGTGCTTCTACTATCTGCATCGGAATATTTTCGTTTTTCTTTCGCTGGTTGGTCGGTGGTTGGTTTGAGGTGTCTCAACAAGGCAAATATAAGTAAAACCACTTACATAATCAGTATTTGGTGCGATTGGTTCAACAATTCCTGTACCGCTCTTGCCCAGGGCGCCTCCTGCCCATCCCATTTTGGCCATCATACTGTAAAAGTTGTGAAAGTAAGAAAATATAAGATATATAATGAAAGATTGATACAAGGGCACACCCAGAAGAATATATAATTTATGTATGTATAAAAAATTATAAAGTACTAACTTCCGCCCGCGGTTTCTACCGCGTGTTTCCCGCTCCCGTGGGAATATCGGGATAAAAGTACCCCTTTTTACATAAAATATATTCCATAGGGTTTCCATTTTGTACTGATTTTATATCTAAGTTAAGAGATTGCTCTCGTACCCCTTGATGTAACCTTCCGTACCCCTCTGGGGAAACGCATACTACTAATTGGGAAACGCTGGATTAGATAATTGGTGCGTTGTATGAATTTACTATTTGAGAGAGATTTTTTTATTTGCGCATCATTTAAAGGATACAATTTGGGACACAGATACTTTTTATCCCGATATTCGACGACTTGTTTGGCGCAGGGTAATAATGTGTGTAACGTGGGCTAGATACTTGGTGTGATTGTATGTAGTAATTATTATTATTATTATATTTCCCCGGGAACGGGAACCACGCGGGGAAACCGCGGGCAGCCGCTAGTATTTATTGTTCTTTTTGTGTTACTGTGTTTGTTTATCTGTGTGTTTACATGTAGCGGAGTCAACAAACCGGTTCCGGCGGAAGATCAGCGCTGGTCGTAGACCATGCATTATGCTGAGCCGGGACCGTTTTGAGACAATGCTTTTGTGTTAATTATTAATAATATGTTCAATTGTCCTTTGTCTCAATTGTCTCAATAAAATTAATTTTCTTTCTTTCTTCTTTATAGTATTATAAATGCGAAAGTTTGTTAGGATGTTTGTTTCTCTTTCACGCAGAAATTTGATGAAATTTGGCACGCAAATAAAAGCTAACCTGGATTAACAATAGGCTACTTTTTATTCCAATATGTTCACAGGAACGGGAACACATACAACAAAAAATATTATAAGTATGGCCTTTGGGTCGATTGGCAGTGGGTCCCTGCCTCAGCATGTGTTGCCATGACACTTGATGTGTGCCGGCAGAATCGTATTTTGGCAGGGCCCATTGGTGCCATTGCACTCTAAATACCTACTAGAGGCCTATTTGAGCCATGTAAGTAAGGGTGCCCACCCTGTGTGTGTGATAATTTTACGTGAGTGTTAAAACCGCGGAACCACGTCAAAAATTTGTATGTTGAATAGTGTAAGTAGTTAGTTCTATGTTGCTACCAGTTGGTACCTTGACTTAAAATGTTAGTACCTTTGTATATTTCAATTTATTCTTAGATATAAGAATAAATTGAAATAAACAAAGGTAGTAGTATTAGTACAGATTCAAGGAGAAACATAACATCAAGATGTTATATTATAATTTATATTTACCTTGCTGCTTTATCAATCTTGACTGGCTGCGACAATGCCTTACTTAGTTTTATCTGAAGTTTTGTGGGTTTAACATTATGTTTAGGGATTGTTTGTTGTTGCACTTTTTCATTGTGCGGAGACGATTTCTTCCAGTAATGAGAAGTCCAACTTTTTGATTCCTCTGACTGAGTATCATCTATATTAGACTCAGTGCTGTAATATACTAGTAAATTAATAAAACGGCTCACATTTGTATTATAGTGGCCACAAGTATCAAAGTCATATGTATTTTACATAGAGAACTCATCATTTGGAACCTGTTGTGAGTCCCTCCCCCTTTACCTCATCTTATAGTACATACCAACCCTTGAAAGTGCAATAAATGTTTCTCTTTTTTGGACAAAATTGAAATTGTATTTAAAAATAAGTATCCATATCCTGAACTCCAAACTTTAGAGGGAGGGAGAGGAGGACCCCCCACCCCTCCCTGCACACCCTTATCCCCAAATTTGTGAGCTATTAATGGAAATTTCTACCAATAAAGCTCCTACAAATATTGCAAAGCATTATTATAAAGCTAAAAGTTACTTACATATTTTCTGCTATTTTTGCATTGGATTTACTATAACCATAAAGAGACTCCTTGCTTATTATGCGTCTGTTCTTAGAATCTCGTTCCAATTCTTTCTCTTCAATCTTAGAGCAAGTACAAGATGGGTCATCTGTGTCTTTCACAACTAAGTTTCTTGCACTTAAATCGTTTATATTGTAGTAAGCTGAGCTTTCCCATAAATTATAAGTGTGCTGAAATTGTTGTTGTGAGCTTCCAGGCGCAGTAAAAGCATCCGAATCACCCATTTCTATTTAAAAAGAATTGTTTACTTATTCTGCATACAAACAAATGCTTTGAATAAGCAATAATACAATTTTACGACGTTTATTTAACTAAAACATGTATTTTTAAGTAATCTAATTATTTACTAGGTCATTATAAGTATCTCATTTAACTATTATTTACATTAAAAACAAATAAATAAATTCACAGTAGAAAAGCAAGCACTGTGCTTTTGACAGTGACACTGACAATTCTGACAAATAAAATGACAGTTGCGTTTGTTTTGTTTTTTAACTTCTGCCATTATTGGAAAGACACAGGAACCGATGCCAATACAGTCAAAATATTAAGTGGAGCAAAAAGTTTTTCCTGATTTGTATCATTATTTTTTTTATCTTATCTAAAAAGAGAGACAACATTATATATCATAAATATAAATAATTAAAATATCATTGAAAGTACAAAAATTCAATAATCATAGCTATTATAGAGAAATTTTAAACTAGGATTAGGATGATTCCTGTGAGTTACGGACGTTTCAAGTTTGACAGTTTTAGAGATGTCCCTTATTAAAATACTATCGACTTATCTATCAATTTTTTCTAAGAGTCAATGTACCTACTTTTGGAGAAAATGCAATATATTTGTTCCGGCCACGTTGAATTCGGTTAATAAAGTAAATTATGTCATCCCACATTAAAATAATTATAGGATAAAAAGTATTGTATGTGCTAATCTATGTGGTAAAATAAACCATTAAGCTGTCAGTCAATGATAATGTCAGCAGAAACATTTAATTTAAAGCATCCGAGTTTTGTTTTGCTTAGAATTTAAAGTATCTTCTTTTTCATTGTTATCGACTAATGAACAGCGGCAGTTGCCGATTCTGTTGTGTCTCATCTCTACCCTGTTCCGATTCGCACATTGCACTACTTTAAAAATGAAATATTTTTCTATCGTATTCAATTAAAATGTTGCAACAGAAATTAATCAACTTATAATAAGTAATTGAACATACATATTTACAACTTATTGCTACAGTAAATAAATGACTTCAAATATTTTTTGATGTAGTATCCGCAATTCGGAAAACTTTGAAGTGTCATAGGAGTAATAATATTCTGTGGTCACAGACATCACTGAAAGACTATAGTGAATTTTACAACCTCCGTGGTAGAGTGGTAGGTACGTACACCACCGGTTTCAAGGTGTCGCCTACTATGAGGTCCTGGGTTCGAATTCCAGTAGGGGCAAATGTATGATGAATACGAGCATTTGTACCAGTCATGGATTTTTTTTTTTTCTACACATAATTACTTATATAATTATATATAATTATATGTATTTATTTATATCCGCTACCCTAGTGGCACATAACACAAACCTTACAGTGCTTACTTTGGCGCTATGTTAATTGGTGTGAGTGTAAGATTTTTTTTTATCGAAGCTGTAGCTTAGTTTAGCTTAAAGTTTTTTCAGTATCGAGTTATAATAATATCGAGTTAAGCTTACATAACTGATATTGCGGTTATTTAAATAAGTTTAATAAGTAAGTACATACAGAAATAAAATCACTTTTTATAATTTAAACAATTTATTTCTCTACTTATTAAATAGCTAGTTCTGATTAAAGTAACATATCAGATGGAAAAACATGATTTCATAGAACATCTTCGCTTAAAAATTATAATTATACATAGAGCAAAGAATATAAACATTTTGTAAATTACACAAAAGCTGTCAACTATAAATGATTTCAGAAAGTTAAGTTTTCCAATATGTTACTGTAAACATATTGTGTTGTGGTACCGGTATCCGCAGTCAACCTGTAACAAATAAAAAATGTTTAGTGTATCTTCTCTTTTATAATAGTGAAAACCATCAAAGTTAAAATTTGTCTTACCAAAAGTATTTTTAACTAAAATATTCTTTACGCATTATTTCCAAAAGTATTCTTACCTACCATCATCATTCTGTAATCTAGTATCCTAACTAGCTCTAAAGTACCTTTAGAGCTAGAACCTTTCACTGTCTTCGGGCCGCAACAACGCCGGCGCCCCGGCGGCGGTATCGCATCCGGATATGCCTTAACTGCCATCAAATACCTATATATTTATTTACCAAGAGTATTCTTATCGAAAGCATTCTTACTAAAAGTATTTTTTAACAAAATTATTCTTACCAATTTATTCGGTCATCCAGTAGAATCTTCCTCCGAAGCGCGCTGGAACCTTCTTTGCGTCATCTGGCAGCGCTGGCGTCGCGTCAGGGTAAACTGCTTTGGGCTCTGCCTCTGGTTTAGGTCTAAATTAGAACAAAAAATTATTTGAAGTAAAATAATAGGTTATGAAACTGTTGCATTATGAGGGGCAACACGAGTTTGTTTTAAAACTTATAATATAATAAAAAAGGGAGGGTGGTTTGAAGTTAAATAGAGAGAAAGATGTTTCAAACGATGATTATCCAATTGACAGCTGGTGAACAGTAACTATATTTTTTATTTTTTATTGACTCGCTCTAAATACATGGGAAATTATTATCATAATTCAGTTTTCCCTCCTCCCTCTGTGGTTTAGTGATAACATCACCGGTTTCAGATTAAGAGGTACCAGGTTCGTTTCTAGTGGAATACTCTTTACATATCCATAAATACAGTTATGGGAGTAGTCCAAGTGAAATACTGTATTCTAATGGTGTAATGTATTCTAACGGTGGAATACTTATTGTATCGATAAGATGGCCAGTTCCTCATTGATTGAAGAGTAAACATTACCTCTTAGAGTCGTGTACGCGAGCCTCACAGAAGTAACCAAAGCTCGGTCTCTCCAAGTTCAGTTTATCCAGCATGCATTTATCGTAAACACCTTGAGTATTGCGGCATCTGAAAGAAATTATAAGTACGATGTACTATTACGTTTCATGGTCATGGATAAAAAAACTACAATAGCGGGACATTCTTTGTGCCTTTCATAGCTACATGGTGGCCGTCTGAACGGCTCAGCGAGACGACTTTTAGGTGGGTCCAGATATCTGTAGGTACCGTACCTCCGTTCCGTAACAGAGTCGCGATCAAGAACGCTAGTTATGCCCGTTTCAAAGGAAGTGAACGCGCGATGTTCCCAGCCACGAACTTTGCGTCCAGACTTTTTTTTGTTGGATCACGACTCTGATACGAAACGGAGGTACGGTACGGACAAAAGAACATATCTGGCTGGACCCACCTTTAGGCGATAATCGCGTGCACTCGATTTGGACAGTCTCACAACGTAGCCCAATGATAGTCGTTGAAGGGATTTTGTAGCAAGTGGACTCCCCGAAACAAAGTGGCTTTTAACATGGTATACCATCGGTCTTCAACCCGTGGCCCGCGGTGGCATCCGTGGCGGTAATAAACTATCTTTGCAACAGAAACGCGACAGCAGAACTTGCGCGATAATAGCTTTACGTCACGTATCAACAATGCGGTGTCTACCAAACAAACGATGAACTAATAACATAACACGCGGCGCCTAACCCTCTTACCTAGGTAGGAGCGCGAGAGAGTGAGACGCCGCTATACGCACCATTTTTATTTTTACGTTCCGCAGCGATCGCGGCGCGATAATTGCTAATTTTTATGTAATAGCCCCGCCGCCGTCCTGTGACCGACCATTGCGAAAGTAGCATAGCCGTTACAATCGCACGCTAAGCGCGCTCCACTGCGCCACCAAGCTCTTATAATAAATAACTTCAATTATTATTGTTTTTTAATTACTTATCTATACTAATATTATAAAGCTAAAGAGTTTGTTTGTTTGAACGCGCTAATCTCAGGAACTACTGGACCGATTTAGAAAATTCTTAGACCATTAGAAAGCTACATTTCTCCCGAGTGACATAGGCTATATTTTATCCCGATATTCCCACGGGAACGGGCACCACGCGGGTAAAACCGCGAGGATCCGCTAGTAATTAATATTTTGGTTGGGTTGAGGGCTGCCGAACAAAATCAAGATATACTTGGCCGTTGACTTCAAAAAGGTTGAAGATCTCATTGCTCTCTAAACGGCTTGACGCCCGTGGCGCACTTGCCTTTTCACATGTACAGTCAGGGACCTTCCTAGTTGACCAGTAGTACATCTTATATTTTGGCGCGCACTGTTCATTGTTCACCAGTAGTGTTTTTTAGGGAGCTTCGTTTAAAAAAAGTAACAGATATACAGAAAACTTTTATATCACAAATATTAGAACACTAGCGGGTCCTCGCGGTTTTACCCGCGTGGTGCCCGTTCCCGTGGGAATATCGGGATAAAATATAGCCTATGTCACTCGGGAGAAATGTAGCTTTCTAATAGTCTAAGAATTTTCTAAATCGGTTTAGTAGTTCCTGAGATTAACGCGTTCAAACTAACGAACTCTTCACATCATCAGCCTGTGGACGTCCACTGCTGGACATAGGCCTCTCATAGCTCACGCCTATTGTGGCGTTCATAGGAGGCTATTAGCCTACTGCTACTGTAGAGGGTTTGTTTCAAGTTTTCCTTCTCTCGCACAGGTGTTCAATGCGTCGAGGCTCTTAGTCGACTCTTACGACATCCCAGGCATGTAAGGGAGTGGTGACACTTGTATTCTTAGGCCGTCACCACACGGCATCAAATAACTCTTCAGCTTTATAATATTAGTATAGTATAGATTAATAGGCATTTCATTTGAATAATTAATTATTTCTTTAACCTTAGTGCTTTCCGAGAAAACATTTCCTAAAATCTTTACTGGTCAACCGGGAAGTTCCTCGAATGTCCTACACGGTTTGTGCACGACGACGGCAAAAAAGGGGTGGCAGTCGCGTGATCGTGTGCATCCTATACGGTAGTATACGGTATATATAGAGTTTTCTTCTTTTATTAAATATATTTCAAGATTCAAGATTGTAGATTTGTGTTTGGCAACAACATGTTCCATTGTAAATGTTGTTGTTTCTGCTAAGGCTGATAAGTTTCTTGCGGCCGTTCTTCTTATCAGTTAAAAGATGTCCTGAATGGCTGGTAGGGAAAAAAATGTTGGACTATTCGAAAGTACTTATCTATAAGTCTATTTGAATAAAAATCTTTGACTTTGACTTTGAAATCCGTCACTTGACTTATTTAATCTAAAGCCTACGACTGTCAGGCGATTGATCACAAGAGCATTTTTTCCTAAATTTTATAATTTATTTAATCATAAGGTATTTATGTCTGTTAATTTTCTTCTTTTTAATTGAGCATAGGTAAATAAATTTACTTTTATTGCTGGAACAAAGCAAAGTTATATTTTAGGCACTAATGTTATTTTGTAAAAAAAAAAAATTTGACGTTTACTTTGCTCTATAGTTTTGAACTGTGAAAACTGTTAATGGCTATGATTTATCTAATTTTAGTTATTATTTTGTTATCTTAGCTGTAAGTTTTCCGAACAAATAAAATAAATAAAATACGATGCTACGACACAGTTCGTCGTCGTCGTTTCAGCCACATGACACCCACTGCTGGGTATACGCCTCCCCCAAGGATCTCCACGACATGTTAAATAGCAAAGAAGAATCCTACCTTACTAATATAAGTGCGAAAGTTTGTGACGATGTTTGGATGGATGGATGTTCGTTACTCTTTCACACAAAAAGTACTGAACCGATTTGGATGAAACTTTAAATTAATATAGCTTATACATCAGAATAACCATAGACTATAACTAATCCCGATATTTCCACGTCAAACCGCGATCCGAGGCCGCTATTATTCTAAATGTGAAAGTTTGTATGTTTGTTACTCAATCACGCAAAACCGGCTAAATGAATTTGGATGAAATTTGGCATACATACAGTTTAGAGCCTGGATTAAAATATAGGATACTTTTATCCCGATATTCCCACGCGAACGGAAACCACGCTGATGAAACTGCAGGCAGCCAGTACTTTGGCCGGCAAGGTGAGGGTGGCTGAAGTAGCAGTTTGAATTGCTGCACCAGCAATCTTGGCGTCTGGGCTCTATCACCACTTTAAATGGACTTAGTGCCCGTGGGCATTAAGTCCGCCTTTATGTCCGATTTACTCGGGTCAAGTTTTTAGAGAAGTTGGTAAGTACAGTTGTGTAAAGGATCGGACAGTGATTTGGCAACTTGGCTTGCAAGTGGATCCATATAAAATCGGCTGCTTTCTTTTGTTTCACTGTCCAGGTGCTCGTTATTCGCCACATTTCTGGACCCATGTAAATCAGGCATTAGCTGTATGTGTGCAATAAAGAATAAATAAATACATAATAATAAAAACATACTGTTTCAAACTGAAGTCCCCGGAGCTCTTGTCAATACAGTTAGCGTACTGGTTGAACTCACTCAGACAGGCCTTCTTGACCTTTCTGAAGAACTCCATGGTGCAGGCTGTAACCACTTTACCCTCGTTGATGCACTTCCGAGGATCCTGCTCCTCTATACGGCAAAGCATGTACTCCTGCAATGTTGTGATTGTAACGAATTAATAAATGACTTTTGAATTAGCCCAGTATATTTAATAGAAGAGAAAATCACATATCATTAACATTTCTAAACAAATTAAGTTCATATTTTACCCAAACAAATAGCTTGAAAGTTCTGTATTAGATATTTACCTGGACGACGCTTAAATTCCTACTAATTATCGTTTGTTTCCTATTGTTAACTATTTGGATTCATCAACACAGAAACCAAATTATTAAATTGTTTATTATTTCACTATTCACAAAGTAAACAAGTAGGTAAAAGATTAATTTGTTATTGTATTTGGACCATCCAAATACATTTGAATCATTTGAACACATAAAACAATACTAAAGATGACTTGAGTAAAGTAAATTTATATAAATCAGTTACACTTAAAGGTATTCGGGGAGCAACATTAATTAAAATATATTAAACTACATTTAAGTCCCAGGTTTTGAGACACAGACCCACAATAGATATTCTATTGCTCTCTGGACATCGGTGTTCTACTAGCAATTGATAATTGATGTGCCTTTAATTTCATCTTACCAGTATCAAAACATAACCTCCTTTATGAGATTATGCAATCAAACCTAGACCAATAAACAACAAATTATAGCTTAGTAAAGCAGTAAAATCAAATATGATTGATAGATAAACAAAATAAACAAATGATTACTTACATTATTAGCGTGTTCACAGTATTTTCCAAGGTGGAAGGAACCAGCAAATAAACTGGTTGCAGACAAATTCACCTCTTGGACGTTCAATTCGGATTCTTCCGGCAAGGTTATGTCCGAGGTAAGCACCATTTTTAAAAGTTACAATTTCACTTAGGATTTAATGTTTTTTCGCCAAAATAAATAAAAATAATTTCTTCCACAATACAGAGGAAGAAATTTGTGAATAACCCTACTTATTGAATAGGTATTTTAGTTTGTTGAGAATGAAGGAAAGGTGAATAAGCATTGACTAGGAGTGTGAGCGAGACAGCTACACAGTAACGTTGCTATGCTGTTTGTTCGGTTAATAATTATGGGATGACGTTTGACAGCTGTTAAATTTCATTCCATTTCACGTAAATTACAAACTTGGATATAATAATAACGCAGTACAAACAGTACGTAAGTCCAATGCAAATATATACTTTATTTTGTTAATTTGGTAAAATACGAAACAATAATGACTAGAATCAATCTTGTCCTCAGATGCAAAGCAGTCGTCGAAGTTCCAATTCAAATTCCCCAGTTTTTTATTTATTTCTTCATTTCAAAGTGGTCTCCGAATGGGTAACCCTCAAATTGACTGTATTCGGATAACCGCTCGTCTAAAAATGCAAAATAATATAAAATTAAACAAGCCTTTTCCGATTTCATTTGTCTATTTAAGTATACAGTACCTACCTACTGTACTAAACATATTTTGTGTGACGCTCTACTCTATTATAATATGCAAACTCGCTTATGTATTTTACGAGACGAGACCGAGACAGACACAAACATTTAGAAAAACAGAGAAAAAACAAACAGGCGGCAGACAGTTTCAGTATTGAACTGAAAGTTATGAAGATTTTACTGACCTCCATATTGCCCGTTATTTTCACCAGGTAATTGATAATATTTAGGGATATCGAAACGATTTACCTGAAAATAATCCACTCGTTATAATTAAATAGACCAAAATGCATAGAAAATAAAAATAAGACAATATTGTACCTACCGAATCATAATTTCTCCGACCTATTCTTGGAATATTTTTATTTGTTTTTATAACATACTCCATCGTGTTTTGGTCGAAAGGCCCCGCGCTTTCATCGCTTCTTCCGATTCTTGGTATGTTATTCGGTCTCACGATAGAACAATCAATTGTAACTAAAACATAACTTAGGCAGAACGCTACTAACGCACAAGCTAGTTTTGCAGCCATATTGAAGACTAAAACTTTACTGTTTGGTTTAAATTTTGAGGCTACCGTTTTATAGCAAGCTTTCGATCAGTCCCCTATATTTGAATGATCGTTTGATTTTATCATCTCGTTTAGAACGAACGATTTTGGAATAGTAATAGCTATAGATATTCATCTGCACTGTTTACTTACGTATTTTGTACCATGCGGGTATTCGATCACAGATAAGTAGTCATCTGTCTTCTAAGGTAAGTAAGACCCACTTGCGCCAAGCTGGGTTATCACATTAAACCCAGATTTAGTGCTACTTTTGTATGATTGTTTGGCGCAAGTGCAGAGTTTGTTAATTTTGTCGCTCAAACTGAAGTGCAGACGATTGATAAGTGTACGTATTTGTGTTGTGGTTGTTTGGTTGTTACCGTAAACCCTAGCGTGTGGAATTTTGCATACCTACGATGACGTCGAGCGAGATTTAGTGATGTATAAATTTATTGACGAGCTCTTGCAAGGGAGCACTGCACAATTAACCATTTTGGTTTCCGAGAGACGCATGTTTTCATGCCAACAATGGTCTCAAGCCTTGGACGAATTCGTCCAAGTCTCAAGCGGACTGACTTAGGTCGTAAAACTTTGACCGTGGCTCAAACTTTTGACAAGCATAGTAGGTACACTTTTACCGTCTACCTCGATATAGGTCTGTGCGAGGTACCTATATAATTTCCGAATCCGAATGCATCTTCGCACCGGAAACCTTCTTGCACCTTTGTTCCCGTTACTTTTATAATCTTCTGGTATTTTGGTGGCACCCTTTTGCGCCTTGTCGGCAGCTACCATTTGCAACTTGGCAGCACCTTATTTTTACACATAATTGCATGTTGACTGATTCTTTCACGACATCATTCAGCACTTTCGCACTGATATTTTTGGTACAATTCTAAGTAGTTTAGTGATTTTTCCGAATACATTCGACCGGACTCCCAAGGATGCGGGTTCGAATCCCGTCAGGGCGACATGAGACTAGTTGCTTTTTTCTAGTATATTTTCCTGTTTAATATTTATCACATAGCATTGTAAAATGTTTAATATTTATCACATGAAAATAGCATTGTAAAATGCAAAATTAAAAAAAAAGCAAATTAAGTTAATCTTAAGCATGTAGTATGCATAATCTTAAGCTTTAATATCTTAAGTTACTTTGAGATAGAAATAACCTTGTATAATGTTAGACCTCGGAAGTAGCTAATTAGTGAATATAGTCCCACTGACGAAAATCCGCCTGTTAGCATGCGACTACCGCAAGGATCAATATTGGGCCCTTAACTTTACTTGTAGTAAGTTTCTTCGAGAACTCGTAGAAGCATAAGTACCTACTTGATATCTCAAAGCGAAGAAGAGAAAATAATAAGAAAATTCCAAAACAATACAGACACAAATATTTTTCGGGATTATATGGGAATCGAACACACATTTTTTTATAATCGGGAAAACTTTGAGAGCCTCGTTGCAGGTGGTAGGTAATTAAGCGCTCGGCTCGTCACGGGAGGAAGAACAAAAATTGTCATGTCCATGCTTCGGAAGGCACATTAAGCTGTTAGTCCCGGCTGCATTTATTAACACCCGCCAATCCGCATTAGGTCCGCGTGGTGGGTGATGGGACATGGCCCATTCTATTATCCATCCATATGGAAGGCCTATACCCCAGCTGCACAGTTTAAACAAACAGTAGTTACACTCGGCCGACATGACGCTCTCACACATGCGCGATTAGCATCATATAGTTTGTGGCTCACACACACACACGCGCCGCCGCTCGCTATTGCAAAACGGTCGCCCCTCGATCTCACTGGTTCCCTGGTAAGGCTGGGAATACACGCCAGATTTTTCTATCCAATAGTCTGATCAGACAATCAGAAGGCGCTCGTGCCATACATTTGTTTTGCATACGCAATACACATCCGATCCGATAGTCGGATCCGACGTCCGAGTCTGAAAGAACTTATTGTCTAATCCAATTGTCTGAAGGCGCTGTATGCATACTTCTGTACAGAGACGAAATAGTCGTCCGATTCTCCTTCCGATTTGTCAGTTGACTCTCTAGCGAAAATTATTTTACTCTTTGGATCGAGTTTAGACTTCGTCCAAGGTTTAGACAGACGCAATAATCGGACGTCGGTCTCATCAGACAATCGGCAGCAAAATCGGACGTCTATTGCCAGCAGTGAGGACAAAATAGAGCTATAATAGAGATAAAAACTGTATTTCTGCTTTTTGAGCAGTATGAGATTTTTAATTAACCATATTAATCTTTCTGGGTGTGATTAATAAAAACAACAATACAGTTTATTTCATGTATTTAATACTTATTCATTAAATTCCTATTTAAAAGTTACTTACAATTTGCAATCAAATATTTATTTATATGTACAAGGATAGTGTTAATAATTCACATAATTTGTTCTTGGGTATGTCTGTTCAAGCTATTTCTTTAAAATAAAAATGGTTAATGCTGTATTTTCCGTCCAATGTGATTTACGCAGTAATAGTTTTAACAATATAAACTACTAGAGGCCGGGCGCGGTTTCACCCGCGTGGTTCCCGTTCCCGTGGGAATTTTGGGATCATTTATAGCCTATGTTACTACTTGGGGTCTAAGGATTCTCTATACCAAATTTCGTCAAAATCGGTCCAGTAGTTTTTGAGTTTATTCGTTACATACAAAAAAACAAATCTTTCCTCTTTATAATATTAGTATAGATACATGAGCCAAATTTTAACCTAATCCCTTCAGCCGTTTTGCGTCATTTAGTTACAAATATTCAAATCTCCAAACTGTCACATTTATAATACTAGAGGCCGCCCGCGGTTACGCCCACGTGGTTCCCGATCTCGTGGGAATATCAGGATAAAATGTATCCTATGAAGTATCTGTGTACCAAATTTCATACAAATCCGTTCAGCCGTTTTTGCGTCTTTGAGTAACGAACATCCAAACCAAATATCCAAACTTTCAGATTTATAATATTAGTAGAAGGTAGGATGAAA
The DNA here is from genome assembly GCA_910589605.1 of Chrysoteuchia culmella. Classification (NCBI taxonomy): domain Eukaryota; kingdom Metazoa; phylum Arthropoda; class Insecta; order Lepidoptera; family Crambidae; genus Chrysoteuchia; species Chrysoteuchia culmella. The sequence continues at coordinate 4,737,269 of OU342669.1, forward strand.
TCCCAAATGTGAGCAGGCGCCTCACTTCTATACAAGCGGCGCAAAATCCCCAAAATATTTACCTATTATTCTGGAAAACAACCTAATTTCAACCTTTTGCATTGCGTATAGCGTTCATAGTACAATAACTGTCTGCCGTCGCTTCAATCTGCTAGGGCTGTTGATTGAGACTAGTCCGGTGACCGGACGCTTGCTTTTATCATACCTAAACTCGGGAGTGAAATTTCTGTACCGTAAGGTTATAATATATATTCTGTGATGTGAGCTATAAAAATGGCCCTACTTTAATTTAGTTTGTCTATGAACAAAATTGACATTGTCTTTATTTAGTCTATGGAACACTGTCTATCTTCCGTTGCCACAGATACCGATTGGTATGAACACTTGGTACTTCGGTGTGACACCTCCTTTGTCTATGACTGCGCGAGCAAGGGAAAACGGGTCTATCTTTTTTCTGACCACGAGGAATCTGGGGACAAGATTTTGTAATTATCATATGCCATTTATTAAGCTGCCTTCTTTCGTGTCCATCTATCGGACACGAAAGAAGGCACTTAGGAATTTAGAATAGGCAAAAAAGTGGAAAAAATCAAACCTATTTTTTGCGACTGGCCATCTTAGCTAAGTCTGACGACGTAACAACAATGTTTTCAGCATTTAGTTGGGTTCCTGCAGTTAGGGATAGGATAGCCAGTTCCTCAGTGAATAAGGATTCAAGGAGAGGCTTGCTTCAATCTTCAGCCTTATCAATACTTTTTTAACCACCTCTGTGTGATCTAGTGATCCAATCACCGGTATCAGACCCAGGGGTCCCGGGTTAGATTTCCAGCGGCGGTACATATTGTATTCGGTTTGGTTGGTGGTAGGACTCGTTGTAAGTCCTCCTGGCTAGCTACCACCATCTTTTCAAGTCTGACGCCATAACAACAATGTTTGTAAAAACCGCAAGAATCACAAAAGCGTTTCTCGAGGTGATACTGTGAGTTATGTGTCGTGACGTGAATGTGAACAATTCCGAGTCGACTGTGCGAGTGGAAACAGTGGTAGGGGTCACGCGCAGTAAACGAACAATAAAGACCGTTTTGTCTGCTCCTAGCACCAACCACCCGCATTAACTTCAGTAGCCCCGTGATCATGGCGCATGCAACTGCGCCGAAATATCGGGGACTCGAAAACAAAAAAAAACTAGCTTTCAAAATTTACATTAAAGTTACTAACTGTTATTATATTGTTTATATATTTTTTGTACAAAATTGTAATTAGGCATAGACATAGACATGCGCTTTATAAACTGAAAATATTTACTGTATTATTGTTCTTCTGTCTAATATCTGTTCCATCATCAGTCTGTGGACGTCCACTGCTGGACATAGGCCTCTCCTAGCTCACGCCTACTGTGGCGTTCATAGGAGGCTATTAGCCTACTGCTGCCACGCTGGCCAGACGGGTTGGTAGAGGGTTTCTTTCAAGTTTTCCTTCTCTCGCACAGGTGTTCAATGCGTCGAGGCTCTTAGTCGACTCTTACGACATCCCAGGCATGTAAGGGAGTGGTGACACTTGTATTCTTAGGCCGTCACCAGACGGCACTGTCTTGAAAGCTATTGTCTGTTATTGTTTCTTAAATAAATAAATAAAATAAAAACATGGTAAAAATCCCGTTTTTCTTAATAAGTTTTTGAAGTGAAAACTTCTTTAGCGGCGTTGTGTTTGAAATTTTTGGGATGGGTAAAAAATGTCAATGTCGCGTCAGGACACGTGACCCTGATCGAAAATTCGTAAGACCATTTACCGTTGACCTATTTCAAATTACATAAAGTCTCACACTTGAAAGATCTACGTATATTAGTTAATAACAACCATTATAATAAAGATCTCTCATTACTACCAACTTTCATATTGATGCCAGGTCAGTCTTAATGGATTTACCTGCCAAATCAAGTTGGTCTCCGTTTTCATCAACTTTTTATGGAGTTGTGGTCAATATATAGTGGGTTATGATCGTTATTTTCGTTTAAGCGTTTTTCACTTCTGCCGGCACTCCCGGAGTTCAACCCGTTGTTTTTTTTTATTTTTATTTCTTAACTTACCTATCCTTATCTCCGTAGCTTTTAGAAGCCAGTTTGTGCTTCATGGCGCAGTGGTGAAGAACAACTCGTTCTTCCTTAGTGAATTCGCTGCTGAACACTAGATCCACGTCTATGGAGTCTGAAGCTATGTAACGACGCATCAATTCGTTTGCGGCGCGCCTTAGATTGTTTATGTCTTTGGGGGAACTGCCTAAGCCAGCTCTGTTTACCTGTAAAATAAACTTATGTATTTAAATCTTTATTGTACAATAAACACAAAGTTAGGTACAAAAGGCGGACTTAATACTAAAAGTATTCTCTACCAGTCAACCTGTAGGGAAACAGAGAGCAGCGAAAGTGGTACAAAATGCGATCGAAAATCGAATACTTATTTATGGCTAGTGTTTATTTGGTCATTAATGAAATGAAATGAAACAATCTTTATTAAAATAAATTTGATGCAGCTTCCCACCTATTTAAGACTCTTTTAGCTGTCAAGAAAAAAAAACTTTTATTCTTTTCTTTTCGGATGATACAAAATGACCAATTTCGTCAGACGATTCTAAACTCAACGGCTTACGTCTTAAAGTTCAAAGTTGCTACGAGAAATTGGACAGTTTTGTGTAAACTTTAGACACAATAGATTTTCCATTGTTCTCTGTATACCGGTGTCCGGTTCGGGTTTGATGAATTAATTATTTTCCATAGAAGAAATGTCAATATGACTATCCGTAGCCAAAACAAGTCGTTAGTATGTTATAGAAACCCGGCTTTAGTGGATTTAAGAACGTCTTAAAAGGTCAGTGCAAAGCAATTTTAATAAAGATTATGCTAGTTAAGAATAGTCTTAAGCGATTCATAATGCAATTGGGTGTCAGTGTCGTAAGAAAAAAGGCATTGTATTGAAATTGTTGCTAGAAAAATCTAAAATAATCTTACCATTTGCATATTAGGTTGTATAGGTTCAGCGATACCCTGGGCATCGGCGCCGAGTCCACCGCCCTTCCAGCCCATCATTTTCATCATCCTGGTAAAGGGAAACAATCCTTATAATGTTGGAAAAGTGGTGAGCCTTAGCTATCGGCGGTGAAACCGGCCCTAATTCTTACTTACTTAGAAGCTACACTGGAATCCAGAGGAGTCCCAAAGTTCTCCTGCGTGGTACGCCGTCCTTGGACATCATCAACGGATATCCGGGCGCCGTTGTGAGCTATCCACTGTTCCTTCATCACTACGCTTACCAATTCTTTCTTTAACCTCTGTAACAATGGTTGATGGATTTGAAGCGCTCATGGCAGCGCATGGCAAACTGATCGTATTCGATGACGTTCGTTAAGCAAACTTCGGCCCGGTTAGGTATCGGATGGGTGACCGTAAAGTGGCATTATAACTGAGCGCTTCCGTGCTTCGGAGGGCACGTTAAACCGTCGGTCTCGGCTATTGTCATTTGATTACAGTCAAGCCAAGTCAGAGGCCTTATAGGCGGCTTGATAAACTCTCGACACCAGAGGTGGGCACTAATCCTCACTCGATTAGAAGGACAAGAAGAAGGCCGTGTTCCCATTAGGCTCACATCACAGTGCAAACATAAACAGCCATTGCCCATGACGATATGACGAGCTAACACAGAGACGCGCCGCTTGCTATCACTACACGGCCGGCCCCTCGTCGATTTCACTGGTTCACTGGTAAAACAGTAGCGAGGGCGCGTGTAGCGGCGCCTATCTGTGTGAGTGCGTCATGTCGGCCGTTTGTAGGCAGTGCAAAGACTATTTGAACTGTGCTCACAGTGAGCGGCTGATAAGCTGACCAAATACGTTTTTCACAAATTTGATCACATTACACTTTTAAAGAAGCTAGAACATTATGGTGTCTCTAAAAAATCTGTTAGCCTTTTGCAGTCATACTTGCACAATAGAAATCAAAAAGTAATTGTCAATAATACTGCTTCTACTGGAGCCCCCATTATTATGGGCGTGCCACAAGGTTCAATATTGGGCCCTTTGCTGTTTTTAATTTATATTAACGATCTCTCTTATTACACGAGTTATTTATGTGAGACAATACTATTTGCAGATGATACATCTTTAATTTTTAAAATTGATAGAGGAAACAATTGTTCTGACGAAGTAAATAGTGCTCTCTCTCAAGTCGCACACTGGTTCAACAGAAATAACATGTCTATTAACCCTACTAAAACCAAGTTTGTTAAATTCTCATTACCTAATGAAGTGAAGGTCGATATGCATATCAATTTGAATGGGAATGTAGTAGAGTTAGTTGAGAGTACAACATTTCTTGGCATTACAATTGATTCAAAGCAACAATGGGATCCACATATTGAAGCCTTGTCGAGTAGACTTAGTTCTGCGGCTTTCGCAATAAAGAAAATAAAGCTCTTAACTGATATTGAAAGGCAAGACTAGTTTACTTTAGTTATTTTCATAGTGTAATGTCCTATGGCCTGTTGTTGTGGGGCTCAGCAGCTAATATAGAAAATGTTTTTATACTTAAAAAAAGAGCTGTGCGCGCCATTTACAACTTTCGACGGAGATTCTCTTAAGGATTTGTTTAAAGAGATTAATATACTAACTTTGGCCGGACAATACATCTATGATAATATAGTATATGTAAGGAAACATCTTGATTTATTTATTAAGCATAGCGATGTCCATAATTTTAATACTAGAAATAAGAATAAGCTTGCCGTTCCAAGATTTCGACTTGAAAAATGTAGACGCTCGTTTTTTTAATAAAGTTCCACAACAAGTGATTGAGCTGCCTTTGCATAAATTTAAAATATATGTTAAAAAGTCACTCTTAAGCAAAGGTCGCTCGACCGCAACGAGTGCCCACACCCACTTGTTGCAGTCGAGCGAAATAAAGCTACCGACGCGTGATTTAAGTCGCAAGCGTCAATCCTATGTCATATGAGCAATTCAAAATTAGAGCTCCAGTTAGCTCATTGATATTTAGCCCCCATATATAATTTACTCATCACGTTGGTTACTTACCGATTCTGAGACGAACTTAAAAATTTGGATAATGTTTTTAAAATGACCCTGTATAAGTGAAGTGTCCGCAATTTCGCTTGCCAACTGCGAGCATCGTTCGCCGCGTGTCAGTCGCTCACTGATTGAGTCGGCAAGCGAAATTGCGGACCAATCGAAATCGGTAAGTAACCAACTTTCTCCTAGAAACATGGGTCGAATTAGGAGAACAATTTTTGGACTTCCAAATCGATTTTTACACTTTTAAATCGATCACGTGATCAGTCAAATTTGTAATGAAGAGTCAAAATTTTTTGTCATATTTCGACCCATGTTTCTAGGAGAAAATTGTTCACTCACAGATTCTGGATCGAACAAAAAAAATTGGATACTCTTTATAACTTTTTAATTTTGCATTTTACAATGCTATTTTTATGAGATAAATATTAACTGACATGAGACTAGTTGCTTTTTTCTAGTATATTTTCTTGTTTAATATTTATGGATATTCTTTTTTAAATCGTCCTGTATATTTTAAGCGGAGTGGCCATGTCCATATTGCCGACACATGAATATTACGCGCTGCAGCAGTTTGCGGCGTTTCGCTTGTCGGCTCATTCAGTGAGCGACTTACACGCAGCGAACGATGCTCGCAGTTGGCCTCAGTTAGCTCACTACGTTAGAGCGCTGCGCGGCGCGGCGTTACGCAACAGCGGACAGTCACTCACTCACTCACTGCGAGTCTAAGGCCCGTACAGAACGTGACTTAAGCAGTGATCTATACTTGAGTGCAGTTAGCAAGGGAAGAGCTTATACATCGCATGTAGCGACGTCCCTTACTAACTGCTCTCTTGTACAGAACACTGCTCGAGTAACGTTGTGTAATACGGGCCTAAGTGCAACCGCATATTGAGCCATTAGTTACGTCCACTAAACGCGACCACTAGTGGCCCGGTTAAGCTACTAGACGCGGCCACTAATCACTAGTGGCCACAAGTCGCCAGAGGAGAAACCGTCGACTGTGGCCAAGTGTGCACGCGAGTTGAACTAGTAGCGAGCGCTACCGACTCCCGCGCAGCTTGTGGCTCGAACGCGGCCACTCGAGCACCCGGTTTGTGCCCAATAGGCTATTTGACAATGCGAAAAATAAAGTGTCAATTACTGTTATCAGTATAAATTATGAGTTTAAAAATGTTTTTTTATTAACGTAAGTTGAAAATAATTATAATTTATTTAAAAATCCGTAAATAAAAATGCATTTTTTAAACGTTTTGTCACGTGACACAAAACGCTCCTGATTCGTCGAGTTTATAATGACGTCACCTGCTTGTAAACCTCGTTTGACTACGTATGTGGATGATATGCAGAATACAGGCAAGTGACGTCACCGAACCCATTGCAGCGCCATATTGTCAAAGTAGCGTTTTGGCGCGCTATTTAAATAATGAATTTTCAAAACCTGTCAAATAGCCTATTGACGATACTTTACAAAATGTATGAAAATCGTTCGTGGTCGCTTTTAGTGGCCGCGGCTAGTTGGTCAATGTGCGCTTGCTTTAATGGGAAAGCGGCCTTAGGGGAAAATGACTGTCCTGTCATATTTATCTGATAACCTTAGTTATCGAACCTTAGTAACAACCTCCGTGGTAGAGTGGTACGTACGCCGATTTCAAGGTGTCGCCTACTCTTGAGGTCCCGGTTCGAATGCCGGTAGGGGCAAATGTTTGTATGATAAATAAATACGAACATTTGTACCCGAGTCATGGACGTTTATATATATTTCTACACATAAATACTTATATATGTATAATTATATGTATTTATATCCGTTAACCTAGTATCCCATAACACAACCCGTACAGTGCTTACTTTGGGGCTAGGTTAATTGATGTGAGTGTAAGAACTATTTATTTATCAATTAACCTTTCATTATCAATCAAGTAAGTTTAACTTTGAAACGTTTTTCATTGACGAACAAGTAACTTTAACTTTAAACAATTTTAAAATTAGTGAACATATTTAATACTTACATTCCACGCCATGGTCTCGACTATACTCTTTGCCTCGACTTTGCTTGCACCCGTGGCGCGTGCTATTAGTTTCCCATTCATAGTTACAGAAAAGAATCCATTCTCGAACTCTGATTGGATAGTCACCCCACAGGCTTGACAGCTAGCTGAAACATCGCACTTTTTACACAGTGGCAGTAGGCATTATCACAGAAGTTATTAATAATCCATTTGAGATACAGGTTTCTTAGTTCGGGTGCAGATGTTTACTATTGGCTTGTTCCTATTAAGATTTAATACAATTAAGATCTAAGGTATGTTTATAGTTGTAAATTATTGTAACTTGCCAAACATACTGTATTTTTCTTGGTGAAAATAAAATTATATTCATTTATATTATTTATTTGCCGCGCATAATTCCTTGAAGAGCTATCTATGGGTGTTGGGTGGTTTGTTACGCACCCTACTCAAAGCCTGCTTCTAGGACCGATTTATGAGACTGAGCTAGAAGTGAGACAGAAACAGTTGTCCATGCTGCTCTGTCTCGCTTATAGTTCTGTCTCACAAATAGCCCTGCAAGCAGGACGTTTGAGTTTTGGTTGGTGGTAGGTCTTGTCGTTAGTCTGCCTGGCTAACTATAACCATTCTATTAATATTATAAATGCGAAAGCATGTCAGTTTATTTGTTTGTTTGTTCCTCTTTCACCTAAAAACTACTACACGAATTTGCATGAAATTTGGTCTGTAGGGACTTTAAGTAGTCGACTAACACATAAGCACACGCAGGTGAAACCGCGGGCAGCCGCTATCTTATCTAAGTCTGACACCATAATAACAATGTTTTCAGCATTTTAATGGTCTGGCAGTAGAGATAAAATAGCCAGTTCCTTAGTGGTTGAGGATTCCACTAGAGAGAGCGAAGAGTTCATTAAAAAACATTTAGTGGTGGTAGGTATAATCAGGGAAGTTGCCGGTATAAAGTCAATCATTTGACAGTTCATATTGTATGTGAATGATTGCTGTATGATGATATGATGTATTTTGTTCATCATCTGCTAACATTATTATTATATACATGTATTGTGTTTGTTCGTATTCCAGGTAGCTCAAGAGTGGGTTCTAGTTTCAAATTATATTTAAAAGTACAAGTCCTTGGACCTATCACTTGTACCTTGTACATAGCTGTACTCTCTCACGTCACCTAGCAGAAGCACAGAGTCTCTGGAAACAACCACTGAGCCAAAAACTGGACATTGGCAAAATCCAAAAGGGCACTGCCACTACATAAAAAGAAGAAGATTGCTGTATGGATACGATCAGAATACACATTTGCCTATCTGATATTATAATTATGTTCACTTACCTATAATATTTGAAAACTTGCTAGCCCACGGCCTTATCAGTAAGACCATTCGGCCGAACTCAGTGTGGAACATTCTATCATGAAATTGTCGAACACTTGAGCATTGAACTTTCATCATGTCATCTAAATATTCATTTGTGTCTATTACTTCCGAACTACTTTTATTTTCCTGAGTTTTGATTTCTTTGTCTTCTTCATCATCATTGTTTTCTTCGTCATCTTCTTTATCTGATTCAACTTTCTGTCCTTGAGCTACAAAGTCTATTCTTGCTGATTTACTTGGAGCTGCTTCGGTGATGACACCGACTTCTCTTTTCACACCTTTAGCTCGGTCTTCAGCTGCCGTGGAAGCGGATACAAATGTTCTTTGCAATTTCGTTTTCCTTGAATTTCTATAAGTTTTAGCCACCTGATGACAAATAAAAAGTTTCCATAATTATTTTTAACTAATGTGACAAGGTGACCCAGGTAGTTCTTGTTCCTGAGGTTAGAGTATTCAAACAAACAAACATGAAGTCTTCAGCTTTATAATAACACAATATTGATAAGATGGCATCCGCATGCTTACTGTGCTAATGATCAGGTTTTACTTTCTTGTAGCTTTAGGGCTTTACAATATGTGTCTTATCTTATTGACACTTCCATTCTTAACAAATAATTTACAATTCATTCAACTTTGACTGATAAACATTAAACATAGTCTTCTTCTTCTTATCAAGTGAGGATTAGCGGCCACCTCTGGTGTCAGAGTTTATCAAGCCGCCTATAAGGCTTGACTTGGCTTAACGACCGACTGAATTATTAAACATAGTTATTTTGCTCTAAATGCCTAAGTGACACTTTAAGAGGGCCTAGAGTGTTTAAATTAATAGAGAATTCAATCACAAATTTTATGTTCATAAACAGGCATCGAAACCAAGACGAAGCGGCGACTAAAAATACATAAATTCGAGATCAAAACAAGACAAAATGACTATCTTACCTCGTGTGAAAGGCCGGCGACTTCGTGCATGATCTCAGGTGGGTACCGGCACCCCATAAACTCCATATTAGTGAATACCCTTGCCAAACACACCAGCCTCTCTTCATCATAGTCGTTCTTCCATCGTTCCATAAAAGCTCTTCTCAACTCCCAGTGTTCGTCGCTTTCATGATCTTCTCTGTACTTATCTGGGTCCCAGTTGGCGCCAGAAGACATTGTTGACTTGTTATTAATTGATCATCACAATAAAGCATAGAGATACAATAAATAAACAAGCAAGATTTTACGATAATTTTCATTTTTTTTTTTTTTTTTTTTTTTATAATGGCTTTCTTCAGTTCCTCACAGAAATTCCGCCAACGTCCCGTAATGAAAGATACACTGATTAATTTAGATTTTTACTTAAAATTATTCTGCCTTGAGCGTTCTCTATCTTTAGAAGGACAAATAATTATAAGGAGATACACTATAGTTTGATGTTATGATGTTTTAAATATTTCAGTAAACGAAAAAAGCCGGTTTGTCAGAGAGAGTTAAAAGAGTATTAAGGTTAGTGCACAGAATACTATTGCTCCTAGCGGGGTTAGTGGGGCGGGGAGTAGAGGCAGGGAGTTGATCGTATAGCGAAGCGAAGGAAATTTCTTACAGTTGAAGATAATATGATCGGAAATACCTTCTTCAAGACCGCATTCACATACGGAGTTGTCCAATATGTGGATTTTGTGGAGAAACACCGGGGTGCAAACATGACCGAGACGAAGGCGTCTAATGGTTGAAACAACATATCTGGGCAAGTCACGGAATTTGCACTTCCAGAACCAAGATCTACGCGGAATAACAGTTTGTAAGCTACGGTAATGGCGGCCTATAGCCCTAGAATTACTCTGCCATCTCCTTTCCCATTCGGATTCAAGGATTGGTTTAGCTATTTAGAGGGCATCCGACGAATAATTTTGCAACCTGCATGGACTACCAGTCAGTGTAGCCTCTTTGGCCCATCCGTCTACCCGGTCACAGTGGTATTGTCACCCTACTTCTAGCTTTACAGGTAATTTTTCTCACAAAACGTTTCGACGCCTTCGTCGGAATATTTAATCAATTACATGACGCAATATCTAATTTAATTGAGATTTAAAGATCTTAGGTACGAGGCACGTACCTATAGTAGTTGCAAAAGTTAGTACTCAGTACCTTAGCAATCTCTGAATCATGAAATAACTATTCAAAAAATTATAGGCGTTTTTATGAAACACGCAGGGGTTTATTTAAATATCATGCAGCTCCTTATGCAGCCATTTATATACTTTCAACATTCGTATCAGTGATTAGCAAAAAGAATGGAACCTCTACGACGCTCCGTTCTAAGATCTGAGTGGGCGCGCGGTTCTAACCGTTTCGACTGCGCGGCCATGGCTTTTAAGATCTACAGGTCGTGAACTACAAACTTTAGGGCTTTACTCTAACTGTCTATAAATTCTGCGAAATCGTATCTCTGATTAGCAAAAAGAATGGGACCTCTGAGAAGCTCCGTTTTTGAGATCCCTATGTTCGCTCGGCTGTCACCGTTTCAACTGCGCGGCCACGACTTTAAAGAACTATAGCTCGTAAAGTACATACTTTAAGGCTCTATTAAGACTTTCTACAATTTCTGCGAAATCATATCAGTGATTAGCAAAAAGAATGAGATGTCTATGTAGCTCCCGTATCTGAGATCTCCGTGGCCGCGCAGTTCTCCACGTTTCGACTGCGCGGCCATGGTTAAGCCTTTATAACTTTCTGAATATCGGTTCTGCAAATTTGCGGTTTTCTTTATTAGTTTTCTACAAATTACTTCGTAATGTTGACGTAGTCGTTTTTTTTCTGGGACACTGTGGCCGAGCAGTCGAAACGGACACCCTCTAAGTAGGAGATGCTTTCTTGGGACATGATTAACTTAATATAATAAATATAGTTTTTAACAAATTTAGTCTTCATTCATTCAAACAAAATAATCTGTAATGACTGTCATCACATCACCATGATGAATGAATGAAAGTATTTTAATAGGTCTAATTTAAGTGGAGCTAACATTCCGAACACCGACTTGACTTGAATGAAACAAAATTATTTTATTCAAAAGTAGCGTTATCTCGGTCTCTCTCTAGATAAGTCTCTCTCTTTCTAATTAATTTTGTTTTCCTTGTACAATATGATATGAAACTATTTAAGATACTTGGTTTCCAGCAGTCAGCAAAGAGTAAAGTAATAATAAAGGGCCAGCGGCCAGTCAGTTACTTCCACCACCAATTTCTCAACTCAAACTTAAAAACACAATCAAGTCGAGTAAACATAGCTGACACTGTCGACTCGCGATTTTATTTGTGTTCTATGAAATTTATATTGTTAAATCAATACAAATCGTGTATTATTAGGTTATAGGTTTTTAGGTATGCTAGTTAGAAGTAGCATGTGTTATCTAGTAGCAAGCGCCATGCTTATTAATTAGTAGCATAGAAATTAGTAGCATTCACAGAACAATATGTAGCATTAGCATGTGTATTCCAGAACCGGTAAAACAATAAAAAAAAAATTGAGTGAGGAAAATGAATGGGAGGGAGGTTGAGAAAAATTTACTTTGTTAATTTCTAAAGTTTACAAATAATTTTTGCAGCAGTGATTATTAACTTGTCATCGTAAATAATAAACATTAACAATGCTGCCTTCAAGACACAACTGTAGAAATTTACTGAGGTAAGTATGTAATTAATATTTTTTTTAAACAAAAACGTAATTGTAATCTAAATATCTTTGTTTTCTGTAATTCTAGTCACTGAGCTGCTGCGGAACTTAAACACGCAACTCTGACGGACTACATTGCCTATTTACAAATGGTTTTTACATGAAATTTTATGCATTTGTTAATAGAATTTTAAAGATGGTAAAATTTTCTGTGGTTTGGAGCCAATAGCTTAGATTGTGTAGAAGCTCTTTCTACTGTTTTCCAAATCAAAAAAAAATATTAATTCATTGAGTTTTAATAAAAATATTTGAAGTACTGAAATAGATTAACAGAATCTATACAAAATTAATTACATGAGCTTCAATCAACAAATGTTTAAAAAAAATTATTTGCTTTGTTATCTGAAGTGTAAGTGGCTTTAAAATTCTAATTCGATAATTATTTCCCGTTAACAGAACAAGCCCCAAACCGGTTGAACCGAACCCAAAGACATTGCCATTGGACAAGGTAGTTGAGAGAATTGATGACAAAATACTTGCATACTACCTCGAACAGGTTTCATTATTCCTCAAAAACAACAAGAAGGATTTATGGTTTCCTAAACTTACACCGTATTTGGACGCATTCCTAGTCCGTGTCATAAGAGATGTGCAGAATATTGAAAATCTTCTGAATGTGTTTGATAGCAAAAGTAGAGCTTTTGCCCAAGATATTATTGAGTCTTTGATTCAAAATGAGGATGTTTACAGTTTGACATATAGCTATGAGAACAGTAGGATTGAAACAGAGTAAGTAGATGAGTTTTTTGATACTAATATTATAAAGAGGAAAGATTTGTTTGTTTGTATGTTTGCATTAAATAGGCTCTGAAACTACTGAACGGATTTGGATGAAATATGGTACACAGATAGTAGATAGCCTGCTTATGGACATAGGATACTTTTTATCCCGATATACCCATAGGAACGGGAACCACGAGGGTGAAATCGCGAGCAACCGCTAGTATAATTCATAAAGTGCAATAATTAGACAAATTGTTTATTGTTTTAGTATGAAAATTATCTCCATCTTATTTTATCATATTATTTTATTATACTTATTCTTATTTTCATTATAATTTATTGAATATACAAAAGCTCATTATAATTAATCTAATATACAACAGCCAGTTTCTCATTATACTAGAGCCATTACAAACATGCAAACTGAGTCATAAATAATTTTTATCAGACCTCTTGCTCACACTTATAGGCATATCGGAACTCTCGCTCGCACTCCTAGTGTTGTGTGTAACAATAAAAAAGGGATTTGTTGATAGTCAATACCAGGTAATGAGAGCAAGGTCAAGGAAATAATGCAAAATATTTTTTTAATTGAATTTTTTATTTCATAATTCATTTACAGATTCACAGATAATAGATACCAATTATCTGCTTCTAAAACATACAAAATATTAAATGTTATAAATCTTAAATTAATATAGATATACAATACAAAGCAAAACTACTTACAGATTAACTGGTTCGCTTGTGATAGTCTAATGACAACTAACAACAATTTTTACAAACACCCACATGTTTTCTAATGACAACTAACTTTCTAATTGCATTGGTCACCAACGACCTTGGCGTCCTAGCTACCTGCGTCCGACCGAGCGGCATCCCTTTATCGATAACGATTGACGCGGCATTGTCACATTCCTATGACATAATGATTTATGACTCAGTTCGCACGTTTGTAATGGCTCTAGTATAGTAACATAACCAGTAATTGGATTTTGATGATATTTACCTAAACTTAGTTTATGGCTAGGAAATTATCGAAGCGGCTTCTTAAAACATAATTTTTTATGTAAATCCTGGGATTCCAGAAACTATTGATATATCTCGGAAACAGTGTATCATATCACAAAAATAAAATATTTTTCATTTCCCTATGTTACACATGAACCAATCAGATTCAATTGATATAGTAAAAGACCAACTATCCAAAAAAAGTGCACAAAGTTGCGTTTCCATAGTAATTTCGCTTGAAAAATTTGGCTTAGATGCTGGCTCATACAAAACCAATCAAAATCCGGGTTTTCTTTTTCGATACAAAACTACATTCGATAACGGCCAACACCTCAACTTTAGGTAAATATGCATCCAATTATCCAATCACTGTACATAACTTTTAATAAAACAACAATTAATGTTTTGATAATGCTTTTATATTTTTATTTGTTTTATTTTGTTGTTTCAAAACTACATACCTAGTCTTTGCATATTGATCAATACAAAACAAAGTTTCATCACTAATTCCGGTAATATCTGTTTTAATATCTATAGGGTCAATTTTTCAATGCTCAGATAAAAAAAAACCTTCGAATCACATAATTATTATAGTTGGTTCTGGTAACTTTTTTAGGAGGATTGAAAAATCAACCCTTGGCGTGATTATAGCTTAGTTTATCACTTAGTAAGCTTTGTGAGTTGTCTGTAGTTACTAATTAGCTCCCAATCAAACCGGCTACTTTTTGTTTTGCATTAGCGATCTGCGATTTTGCGACTGTGTCCATGCTGCAAAAAAAAATGTTCCGCTCATTTCTTCGGGGTAAGCAAGACAGCATCATGCGCAATATCATATGGCATAATAGAGCGGTGTTCATGCTAGGGAGACTGGCTGCTTAGCCAACTTTGATGAGCGAGCGAGTTGTGACACGCATTTTATTATAGCTCATCTGGTGCTCGATTCTCGCGCCTTCGAAATCTCGAATTCGACATTTTTTGGAGTCCAAAATCAGTATTAAAATGTCACTGAAAACAATCTTCGACATTAAAGGATTGTTAAAGATCATTGAAACTAAAGGATTTTTTCAGTAGTAGAGATTTTATTTAAGTACATTTTTTATAAAAATATTAAGGATGGAAAAATGTAGAATTCGACATAGCACATAGGTATCTCAGCGCGAGAATCGCCCCTCGGATCTCTATTTTTAATTCACTCGTCTCGAGGTTTCTTTCTACTGATTTTCGTGCGACGTTTGAGTTTACGTATTTTCCGTACTTCCGTAATAGCGACCTTGCGCATATAGACATAGCTTCGCTTTTCGCCTGTGATACCGCCTCCCAACGCGAGCGCGCAAGGTGCAAAGTCGGGGACTTTCCCGGTTGATCAGTAGAGTTTTTTTGAGAAACATTTTCTCGAAAAGTACTAAGGTTAACGAAATAATTTAACCGCCTCTGTGGTCTAGTGGTACAACCACTGGTATCAGACCCAGGGGTCCCGGGTTCGATTCCCAGCGGGGGTACATATTGTATTCGGTTTGGTTGGTGGTAGGACTTGTTGTAAGTCCGTCTGGCTAGCTACCACCATCTTATCTAAGTCTGTCGCCATAACAATAATGTTTTCAGCATTATTGTGTTCCGGCAGTTTGAGATAAGATAGCCAGCTCCTCAGTGATTGAGGATTCCGGGAGAGGCTCGCTTCCATCTTCAGCCTTATCAATACTTAACATCAGGTATGATGAAGGCTAAGAGTCTCACCGTCGTACATAAAAAAAAAAAAAAAAATTCAAATAAAATACTTCTTTATTGTCTATTATTTGTGATATAAACGTTTTCTATATATCTTTTACTTTTTTAAATAAAGCTCCTTGAAAAAACTCTACTGATCAACCGGGAAAGTCCCCGACTGTACATCTTCAAGGTCGCTAATCACCTCCCCGTTCGCCTCGCCACTCGTGCGATGCGTGATTCAAAAATAGAGGTCCTGTTGTGTTACGAAGTAACTCTGTAGCCCTAATATGAAATAATGAGAAGATGACCGATATAAAGGATCGGTCATAGGAAAGGTGGGATGCTAGAAAAGGATAGGAGGCATGAGCTAAAAAGGGACGTGTGAGAGGATACGTCTGATTGTTTTAGTTATGTCTGTATCTGAGGGAATCCGACTCAAAAAGCAGGTGGCAACCACGTGCAGGCTAACAGGCTTGTATAAACGATCTACACGACATGCGCTCCCCCCGAGACCTATGCCGGATTACCATTTGGACTGATAGTAAAGTAAATTAGAAACGGCTCCAAACTGCACCACCTTCGGTTTGGAGCCCAAGAGAGGCGGAGCGCCGCGAACCTCTGAAACTTTTTAAAAAATTGTCAAATTTGGCATAACCCTGTGAGGACATGATGGATTTAGACGCGGTTTGTTGCATTAAACGCAAAATTACATTCTGGTCAAATTTGTAATGTATCGCGATGCACAAAAGTCTATACTTTTCGAGCAAAACCCTAAAAACCGAATTTGGCTCTTCTTTGGCGCCAAAAGCTAAGTTATGGTGATGGTAGGACATCGAATTTTTGTCACCTCCTAGGTATGGTTGATGTCTAAGTATGTGCCAAGTTTCATTAGAATCGGTTAAACGGTCTGGGCGCTATGACCGGGCGGACAGATTTTCAAAAGAGTCAACATAATTCAGGCTCCGCTACGCTCCGCCTCAACAAGGAGTGACGTTCGATGTGACCAGCATCCGGATCCGAATGTTTACGGGCGGACTTAGGAGTGTCGCATTCAGCCGCGGGCCGGTTCGAGCTTACGAAAAGCGACTAACACTCATTTGCACTAAACAAAAGGATCGCCTAAGACTTCTTATCTTTCTTACACCCATCTGCACTAAATTTAAGAATCGCCTAAGGCTTCTTATCTATTTTAAAACATTAATATTAAGAACAGCTTAAGCTTTAGGCGCTCGATATTGGGCCCGTGAGTTAAGAATAAATAACCTTAGTGGATTTTAAGAACCTCATATGTTTATTGCAAAGCATTTTTATTAAGATTAAGAAAGATAAGAATAGCGATTCTTACGTTTAGTGCAAATGGGTGTCTATTTCCGCGTTTGGTGTTTTTAAACGTGCGTGCGGTGTCAGATGTAGAAGGTTAGGCTTAGGTCGCTGCATTTAGCTTCTAATAACGCTAAAAGAAGTATGTTTATATATTCTGTGACCTTTAATGTCTGTGAAAATACGTAAACTCAAACGTCGCACGAAAATCAGTAGAAAGAAACCTCGAGACGACAAATGGGTGTCTATTTCCGCGTTTGGTGTTTTTAAGCGTGCGTGCGTGGTGTCAGATGTAGAAGGTTAGGCTTAGGTCGCTGCATTTAGCTTCTAATAACGCTAAAAGAAGTATGTTGGCTGTGGCCCATAGACAGTTAATACTTGAAATATGCAAACAAATTATATAATTCAAAACTTTAAGTTATTTTAAACTACCGACACACTTTTTTATATATTCTGTGACCTTTACATGTAATTTAGCTTATTAAACTTTTTTTTATTTTAGCACACTAGTTTACAGAAAAGTTTTCATGAAGAAAGGATCAAAACCGATGGTGACCAAGAATTCGGAATCTCTGTAGTAAGTTGTTTTTTTACTTTTAACTTATGGTTTTTTTTATTGAGTGACAGACTTTGCCTTTTGTGTGTGGTGCTGTGGCGGTTAACCTACTGGCACCGCGCTTCGTCGCGGAGCGCGGTGCAGCGGATCCCGTGCGCGGTGACGGAGAATCAGGATTTGTATTTTTGAAACGATCGAATTACTTTTCCCATACAGAATCACAAGATTTGCATGCGAAAGCGGGGGTATACAAAAGAATTTATTCGATTGTTTAAAAAATACGACTATCTAATCTATCAGATTTTTCCGCGCCTCCGCGCCTGGTTGCGGAATCCGCTGGACCGCGCTACCGCGCCGCGGCGCGGTTTTGGTGTGTTGGACAACGCAGTTTCTAAACGATTTGCTCGCTATGGTAGTGGCAGTGGGTTTACCGCCTATGTTGTGGGTTGATTGAGATGTGCCATGAGCCGGCATTCCGTGATTCGGCCAATCATTTCATGATGTGCCCAATAAAAAAGTTGGGCAGAACGATGAGAGCAACCTATTTGTCGATTTGCCCTACTGGCAGGGTTGCCAACTTTTCCAGCCGCCATAACCGGACAACAAATTTAATCTGGTCATACTTGGTCAAAATCGAAAAAAAACACGTTAAGTATTAATGAAAGAGTTTTATTAAGAAAACAACTAACTACCTACGCCGCCGTCGCCGGCGAATTAGCTACGTCGCGTTTACAATTTTATCTGACCGGACAAATTGCATCCGGTCCGAAGTTAGCGACCTGACCTCAAAAATTCCTTCTAAAACCCAACAGTCCGGTCGAAAACCGGACGGTTGTGAACCCTGCATACTGTTCACTTGGCCACATCGAGATATGACTAGGCACTTTGAATCGCTGGTCGTATGTAAGTAGTTCAACTTCAATCCACGACGCTTTAGGCAGATCTCGATCGGTCCAGTAGGCCTAGCACGAAAAACTTACGAGTAAGTATCGAAAAAGTATTCTCAACAAATGTAGGTCGTAAACGGTACTACATTTTTCTATACATTTTCTGACGTTGCGATGACGATTCGAATATTTTCTCGGTACATATCGAACATGTAATTTACTACTAGGTTTATGTATTCATAAGAATTTCTTGTTTTTATTTTCTTAACTTTGTTTTTTTTTTTTCTTAATTGTCCGTATTTAGGAGCATGATGTGGCAGCCTTTAATAGAATTTTACATTTTGCATGAACTTACCAATTGTCGTTGTTAATCCTATGTATGACTCAATGTAATTTTCACTGGCAGTCCTAATAAATAAATAAATAAAGATTTACATGCTAGCCCTACAGTTTAACGATTGGTCTACGACAACTACATTACAGATATCCTTGACTCACAAACTAAGCGCTATCCTCAATAACTTATTCAACCCTTGGCAAAAATAGCCCCTATCGAGTTTCTTGCCGGTTCTTTTCGTTACAAGGTCTCCTGCCGTAGGGCTCTGCTAACTACCCCTTACTCTTACACGCGATCGCATTAAGATCGAGATTGAATTAACGTTAAAAGTGAGTGATTATGACATAAAATAATTAATTAAATTAAAAATATATACTTGAAATTAAAAAATAAAGTAGACATTATTTATTGATTGACTGAATCAGGGGCCTAATTGTCTAATTTTAAAATCTATCGCAATCCCTTTCAATTCGTAATTTGAAAGTTATTCAGGCCGTCACTATTTGACATTTGAAAGGGATTGTGATCAGGACGCGTTTTAAAAGGTATGGAATAAACGAAATTGAACTGTCTAAGCAATATGACAGACGAAAATATCACAATCACAATCACAATACCTCTGAAAGGGATTGTGATAGATTTTAAATTAGACAGGGGGCTGATCGGCTGGAAGAAATTTCTATGTGAAATAAGCCGTAGGGGCACGCCCCTGTACAATAATTCTTTCTAATTGTTTTTCCTGTAATGTTGTGTGTGTACAAAATAAATCATATTGAACTAACTTCCGGCCGCGGTTTTACCCGCGTTCCGTTCCCGTGAGAATACCGCGATAAAACCTAAATGTGATGAGAAAATAAATGATTGATTTATTTATTTATTTATAAAAAGTAGCCTAGCTACTCTCCGTCCTTTCAACTAACTCTGTGCCAAAATCAAGTTTGCAGTGCTGAAGTAATCTATCCTAAACTATCTATCCTAATCTATCTATCCTAATCCTAAATAATATTATAATTGTGGAAGTTTGTTTGTTTGTCCTTGTCATTGTCACGCCCTATCTAAGCAACCAATCGATTTTTGGGATAAAGTTGAAAGGACGGATAGTAACATAGGATACTTATTATCCCGATATTCACACGGAAACAGGAACCACGCAGGTGAAACCGCGGGCGAAAGTTAGTTAAACTTTAAATTCTGGTTAAACCCTTCAACGATATGGTTTTTGTCCAATACCTTTCATATCTATTGGATTCACTATTGCATTTTTAATATTAAAGTGATAGCGATTGGGCTGAAATATCGAAAGCCTTGACTAGAGCGATAGCGACACAAATGAATAAATAGTTAGTTGGTATTCGCTAGGGGTGCCGCTCTCTTTTTCGCTATAGCTTTTACATTTATAATATTAGTTGCATATAAATCTAGATATATAATATTTAAAAAAAATAATTCAAACAGTGCAAAAAATGACTCGACGAAACCTCCGGACAAACCAGCGAAGAAAAACCCAGGCTGGGTAAAAGTCACTCTAATGTTCATAACAGACGATAACTGGACTCTCATGGAGTATCCAGTGATGAGTTACAATGAAGCAGAGTTGGTACACTCCGTAGTAAAACTGCAATGTAACGATGTCTCAAATTTGGGACCGCTCTGCGAAGATCTGGTGGATGCTATCAAAGATTTGAATCGGACTATGGAGTTGAAATCTAGCTTCTTGTACATTAATAGTAAAAGTAAGGAAGTGTAAGTTGTTCTTTTCCTTTTTACTTTTTATAGGTATTTGTGATATTGACACAACGACAGTTCTGCCCTCTTATGTATGACCTCATAAATCCAGGCAGTTTTCTGAATGCGGAAGAAAACTTACATTACTCATCACCAGCGGCCCGACCGCCTAACGGTAGAGCATGTGCTATCGCTATATCTATCAAACTTCAAACTCTCATAAAACCCTTCAACGATAGGGTTTTTGACTAATTCCTGCATATTTCTATTCACCTATTGGATTCACTATTGCATTTTTAGTATTAAAGTGATAGCGTCAGCGAGAGCCCTTGTAGGGGGTTTGAAAAATCGATAGCTATAGCGATAGCACAAGCTATACCATTAGGCGGTCGGGGTGCAGAGGCGCTGCGTACGTTGCACCCATGACATCTATACCAGAGAGTACAAAGAGTATAAAACGCTAGTTTTATAAAACAAAACTGGCAAACTCATAGTAACAGATGCACGGATCTATATCTCGATATAGGTCTGTGGACAGATGTATGTATGATAGATGTATGTAATCTGCAAAAAGCTTTGCTCTTTCTTCCCCAATGCTATCGGTGCATCTCTTCTACTTATCTATATACTTAATTCAGGTTCGCAAAATTTGTGACGACTCGATAGGGACTTTGGCGCGTAGTACGCGGCCGAGTAAGGTATCAAATTAAAGGTAGTCGAGTCTATTTGTTCCGAAAACTATAAAATATACAAAATGTTAAACGTGATGATCACAAACTGCAATTAAAAAGTGTCATTATTTTCGCATAATTTGGAATTTTTCGTCGATCGACGAACCCGAGTATCGTTGTAACCGCCCTAGTTATACATAGATAAAGAGATGGCATTACAGTTATAGTAATTCAGAAAACGGCCTGGAAATAAGGAGCCATAATGTCCGTCTCCAAATTTTTTAATCATCTGAATTTTCCAAAATTTAATAATCAATTTCCATTATATTTAATTGACTCTTTGAAAACATTCTTGACGGACTTCAAGTCACGTGCAATGACATTGAAACCGCCGCCTCTGTGGTCAAGTGGTACAACCACCGGTTCGATTCCCAGTGGGAGTACATATTGTATTCGGTTTGGTTGGTGGTAGGACTTGTTGTAAGTCCGCCTGGCTAGCTACCACCATCTTATCTAAGCCTGATGCCATACCAACAATGTTTTCAGCATTGTTGTGTTCCGGCAGTTCGAGATAAGATAGCCAGTTCCTCAGTGGCAGAGGATTCCGGGAGAGGCTCGCTTCCATCTTCAGCCTTATCAATACCTAACATCAGGTATGATGAAGGCTAAGAGTCTCCCCGTCATTCATAAAAAAAAACACTAAGCATCTTTGTCACATTACAATATTGAATGACATTTGTGGACGGAAAGAGCTTTGTTTCTGTGTGTAATGCGGTAAGGTTGTAAAGTGTATACATGTCATTGCTTGTGATTGTATACTTGTTTGTTACAAAACATAAGTTTGATTAATGATTTTAATAAATATTGTTTTAATTAAAATATTAATTAAAATATAAAAAAAAACTATTTAAAATTTATCATAAGTATTAATACTTATGATAAATTTTAAATAGAAAAATATTGAAAAAAAACAACTCGGCCACAAGTGAATTCTCAGATGGGACTGGGTCGAAATGAAGGCTCGTGGGTTCGTGTCCCATCTGAAAATTCAATTGTGACCGAGTTGTTTTTTTCCAATATTGCTCTATTTAAAATGTATCATAAGTATAAAAAAAGCATTAAAAAATTAAAAAATTAAAAAATCATATATTCTTTTAATTTCAGGCAATTGTCTATAGAGAAGATTCCACTGAAAAGTAATGGCGTCGAATGGAAATTGTAAGTATTTTAGATTACTATACAGCCTTGTATGCAGTCTATTTATAATAATTTCACCAGATTGTGCTTGTATCACAGTAATAATTAAATTAATATTATTAAAAAATGTTACTATAGTCTAGATGATTTTTTTAACGATAAGAAAATAGATTTTGTATAGAATAAGTTAGTGTAAATTTCTGTCATTCTCATTAGTCATAGTTACTTTATTTTTATAATATTTTGTTTCCTTCATAACAAACTGTACTTGTTCGCGTAGTTATATTCCTTGACATGAGTTATATTAGAAAGAAAGAAAATTGATTTTATTTGAAACCAATCACACAACACAAAAACATAATATTAAAAATAAAAACAATGAAATTTGTCTCAAAACGGTCACGACTCAGCATAATTTTTATATTTATTATTGCCATACCCTAACAGGGTGCATGTAAATTACTATATGTATACTTTAAAAAAAAATCATATAAATGCAATACTGAATAAATAAATAAAAATAAATAATTTCTAGTAAGACCGGTATATAGCGATATCCCTAGGGATAAAACTACATACACTACTGTAACAACAACATATTGGTACTACAACTTAATTTTATTCTTTTCCAAAACCGGCAGACAACATTTTCTGTATTTATGGTAAATTTTAAATAGAAAAATATTGGAAAAAATTTACTCGGCCACAAGTGAATTCTCAGACGGGAATCAAACCCGCGACCTTTGGAAATCCGGTCCAATGCTTCACTAGAATTCACTTGTGGCCGAGTTAATTTTTTTCCAATATTTTTCTATTTAAAATTTACCATAAGTATAAAAATAGCATTAAAAAATGCAAAAACTACAAAATCATAAAAAAAACATTTTTTGTATTAACGCTTTTTAGGTAGGTATTGTGTAAAGATAAAATAATGGCGTAAAATGATGTGAGGAGAAACAAATCTATACTAATAAAACAGTACCGTGATTGACAGACAACGCACAGCCCAAACGGCTAAACCGATTAGCTGAAATTTTGCATACAGGATCCTTTTACAATGAAGGCGAGCACTAAAGGTGAACGCGCACCTGTCCGCTCCGAAGGAGCCGCAGTCGCCGCAGTCTTCGCATTTCCTCATAGCCTTGCGCACTTGCCCGCATCGTACGCGCCGCACGCGGCGAATCGCATCCAATATCCATCGTTTTAAGGCGGTACCCTGACCGAAAGTGGCGCCTCGTTGAATTTTATTTAATATCGTAATTCTAATACACAATTTTAATAAAACTTTACGTGGAATTTTTAGAGCCCATAGTCTAGTATTTTTAGACGGTATCATTACATTCCCTCGTAGTCACTGCTAGAAGTAGATAGCAAAACTGCTAAAAGTGGCCGTTTTTGACACATTTGCTATCTACTTCTACGAATGACTATGGCGAGATGTAGCGATACCTTCTAAAAATACAAGACAATGGGCTCTAAAAATTCCACGTAAAGTTTTATTAAAATTGTAGAATTACGATATTAAATAAAATTCAACTCGGCGCCACTTTCGGTGGGGGTACCGCCTTAATAATATTCAGTATTAATCAGAATCATCCCGGCGCGCACCGCACTCGCCGCACGCATCGAACGCGCCGAATTTCATGACGTCAGCTGCGCCAGCTTGTGGAATCAGTATACCAACAGAATTTTAGAAAAATGCGGATCGTTCGGCGCGGATAGGTGCGCGATGCCGTATACTATTTCATAAAAAAGATTTATAAAATGCGCGTTCACCTTTAGAAAGGATTTTGGATATTCCCACAGGTTAGGAAATAAATCGGCATTGTATTGTAACCTAATTCCTCGCGGATGAATTAGCGGGCGGAAGGCTAGTGAGATGCGAGATATTATGTAATAGGGTTTATACCCGTTTAATTATGCTTAATAATAATAAATATGTATGGATCGTAGTAACAATGTTTACGCAATAACCTTTGCTTGAATGTATCCTTTGGTTTTCGGTTAGGTTTGTAAATAAACTTTTGTCTTTTCAGACAACTGCCTATTAGAAATACAATCAATAAACCGTAAGTACGAATAAGATTTTTTAAAATATTTATTATTATTAATACTGTACCCCAGCCTGCCTAGTGTGAGCAACTTTTATCCACACTCGTAGCTCGATAAATGTCACTGTCTCGCTCACATTTTAATGGGGTAGCGAGACAGCATCATGCGCCATATCATATCGCGGTGTTCATGCTAGGGGCCCTGATCAATGTGTGATCTGTGTGAAGTTGATTTATATTTATTTTTTGCATATTTTTTTTATATTTTTTCATAACAGCGAACTCAAACCAAGTACGCCAAAAATCGATCCCAAGACGAAAGCGGAAAAAACACTTTTGAATCGCAAACAACTGATCGACAGTCTAAACAAGGCATTTATCAACACGACCCTCAAAACAATTTTCAACTTTATCTCTACCGAGTCAGAGGCGAGTTTGGTTTTCAAAAACGCCAACGAAAACCAGTGTATGTTTATACAGACTGCTTGTGCGATGGCCAGAACTCCAAAGTTCTATAGCCTTTTTGCTAATGATAGTAGACAGATATTGAAGGATATCGCCAAAGTTTTAACTGCGAACCAGTGGTATGAGTTGAAAGTTGACGTTGCTAAAGTACAGAAAGATAATAAACTCAGGTACGGATTTTTTGTATATTCTAATGTGTTTTTCTATACATATGATGTCGTTGCAGCTTTGAAATTATGTGCTTAAATATCATATTGTTTACAGGACTGTCTCGTTAGTAAAACACCCAAAAGATTCATATGAGACGAAAAGGTAATGTTCAATTTCTGACAAGCTCACTCTCATTCTTATTTTAATAACACCGATATTGTTAATTTAATCTTGAAAAAATAATACGGGGTTTGGAGTTAAATAAACAGTTTTAGGTAATGATTGCAATAAATAAATTAGGATGTTACCACATAAGTCATCTAAATAAACAAATATCGAAGTCATATCTAGAATGTTAGGTACTTAAAAAAATATATAAGAAATGTTATGGGATATTTATAACACCAAAATGAATCATATGAACATGGAAACACTTAAAAATATGTGCTGTTACAATTTTTTTTAATAGTTTTTGATGATATTGCAGTTTGCCAAAACCCAAAAACAAACTCGATTCTGCAAATTCTTCTTTCTCCGGAAGATCAAAGAGCTTGGATCGGAAGTAAGTTGTCCTAAATATATTCATTCTACTTAAGTCATTATGAATCGGGAAATTAATTTTTTTTTTCACGTTTAGAAATCTTCCGAAGAAAGCTGTCGCATTCGAAAGTGGTGGTAAACTGGAACAGGTTGTTGGAGGCATTTTGGTTGTAAAGAAAGAAAACCAACCACAAAAAGCTACAGATATGGAAACTATATCTATTTCAAGTACTGATTCTAGAGAAACACTTCAAAATATAGCCAAACGTGTCAATAAACAACAAAATTCGGAGAAAGAGAATATATTGCCATCTTTTTCTGATGATAAAGTAGACTTTCCAAAGTTGGCTGAAAAGTTGCAAACAAGACCTTCACGGGCTGAATTTAAGGATCAAAGTTCTTCAGATGCGAAAAGAGCTAAAAGCGTTCCTCCACAAATGCTTAATAAGGATAGTAAAGATGTGAAACAAAAAGTTGATGGTAGGAAACTGTGTTTAAGCAAATTGAAATTGCTACAAGCTATGTCGATACCAATGGAAAGCGATATTGCTATGAGGTTTGTATCATTTTTTATATTAAATAACTATTTTGGACATTTAACTGGAGTTCGGATAATCGGATGCATATTAATATTGTTAAATTTTAACTCCCCATGCACGTTTCAATATTAAGTGTAAGGAGATGGAGACGAAATATAGTAAACGAACGAAATATAAAAAAGAACTTGAACATGTTATTTCTCATTTTGACCATTATCGCACACGTAATAAGGACCTCTTCGTTCATCAGATCGGGTTAACTCGAATGTTGTGGTCAGTCTCAATCTCAAGTTCTCAACATAGCAAAATATAGCAGAGTTCACCAAATGTCGAATAGCTAAACGTGGTTTAAAACATCGATCAGTTCCTTTAATTTTCAAACTAACGACTAAAATGCAATGACATTTTAATAAAGTGGTTTGACTTTGAACCTCTTGGCCTCGTTACCGGTCCATTTTGATTTTTTTTCAATATCTTGCCGCACGGTAATATGTACCTATATAAATGGATAGGGAACGTAAAGATGAACAAAAAGTACGTAAGTAAGTAAAGTAAGTAAAGTTGTTTATTTCCATTTAACATTACATTGCTAGCTCCCACACTAGGCTTAGCCTGTCCTGTGGGAGAATAACACGATTTACAAAATGGACAAACTGAACACAGTATCACAACAAAGTTATATTAATAAAACTAAAAAATAAAAAAGGACAATAACAATAATAATATTATTCAACATAATGCCCTAAGAGTAGCAGGTTAGTGATAATTGGAGTGAAAGATAAGTTTCGTTATACTAAACTTAAATAATTCATCCTAATCGATAGTCAAACATTTGTAAAAATGTTTCTTTCGAATGTGGGGATAACTCTCTCATTGATGAAGCGACATGGTGGCCAACACCGTAAGGTGAATATACTAGAAAAATTCGACGTGTTCTCATAGGTCTCTGTAGCATAATTGGTTAGTGCATTGGGCCGGATTCCCAAGGATGCGGGTTGAAATCCCGTCAGGGCGACATGAGACAAGTTGCTTTTTTCTAGTATATTTTCTTATTAGTATTTAAGTACCACATAAAAAATTGCATTGTAAAATGAAAAATAAAAAAGTTATAATTAAATAAGAAAAACAAAGGTCATACTTTGGGTCGGCTTTATTAATTTTTACTCTTAATTATCTGGCTAACGTGATACTTTAGGGCATTATATGTCACTAGCGGATCCTCGCGGTTTTACCCGAGTGGTGCCCGTTCCCGTGGGAATATCGGGATAAAATATAGCCTATGTCACTCTGAAGAAATGTAGCTTTCTAATGGTCTAAGAATTTTCTAAATCGGTCCAGTAGTTCTTAAGATTAGCGCGTTCAAACAAACAAACTCTTCAGCTTTATAATATTGGTACCTATAGATAACATTTTTTGTGCCTCTGTGTTGTGTGTCTCATTTATATAGGTATTAGTGTGCGACGTCATTTTAAAAAAATAACATAATGGCGTCTCGTATCGTAATATACGTATTTGGACGAGGCCAGCCATTATACAAAAAAGCTCAAGCCCTTTTAGCGTTAATCTATCGGTTAGTCGATTGGATCACCAACTTTGAAATAAAACAACTTTTACGGATATCAAACGCGCTATATTTCCACGAACTAAGTTGTAATTGTCCGTATTTTTAGGTTTTTTAGGGGTTTTTTGATTTTCCCGACGTTTCGGCACCTTTACAGCTGCCGTGTCACGGGATGACTGGCTACTTATAAGTCTACCCTCGAAAAGTTAATTTATTTTCGTTCGGATACGGTTAGTCATTTACTATGACACAAATTATTATTGATTTGATATTTTGATTTAATTGTTATTTTAATTCTTTATTATTAAGAAGAGAGAAAACTAAAGACTCTACTGGCAGTTCACAAATTGGGAGGACCTTCGAAGAAAGAAACTGCCAAGAAAACTTCGAAAGCGGGCCGACCTCCATCTTTATAAAAAAAAATAGGATATGTTGTCTCCACCTTTACTTTTTTATATTTATTTATCTACAAAACTAATCTAGGTGGAGACAACATATCCTAATTTTTTTTTAGCGCGTTTGATATCCGTAAAAGTTGTTTTATTTCAATGAACAGTGCGCGCCAAAACATAAGATGTACGTATGTGGATCACCAACCTTAACGGGTTAGGCCAAATATGTCTGGTGACTAAAAATTTACCGTGTAACAATTTCTTGTGTTATAGAATGATGAATCAAATGGGATGGGACGGCGGCCCCCTAGGGCTACGGGGAGAAGGCATCACTGAACCGATCATACCAGCATTACATTTGGTAAGTGTGTTAATATAATTAATTACTACTTACAATATCAAATAATATCAAATACTAATAATTTTATTTGCTCTAAATAGGGTTACAGTAATGGTGTTAAGTACAATTGTGAAAACAAAATGGAGCTTAACCTATTTAGCCATTTTACATAGCATGCAAATATACAAACAATGATTTATAACACTTATTTAAATTAGATTATGAAACTGATCGAAATGCCATAAAATAAAATCGAGAAAGTCAACAATAAATTAATAAAAAAATGTGTGATAATAAATGTCAAATAAGAAATAAAATAAATTAATGTCAATGTACAATTAAATTCACATGTCAGCCTACCATTACAATAATGTCAATACAAATACAAATGTCAATACAAATCTAAATCCAAATGTGTCTTCTTAATGCACGAATCTTTTTCTTTATGAGCGACGGGGATACTCTTAGCCTTTATCATACCTGGTGTTAAGTATTGATAAGGCTGAAGATGGAAGCGAGCCTCTCCCGGAATCCTCAATCACTGAGTAACTGGCTATCTAATCTCTAACTGCGCGAAACACAACATTGCTGAAAACATTGTTGTTATGGCTTCAGACTTAGATAAGATAGTGGTAGCTAGCCAGGCGGACTTACAACAAGTCCTACCACCAACCAAACCGAATACAATATGTACCCCCGCTGGGAATCGCACCCGGAACCCCTGTGTCCGTTACCGGTTGTACCACTAGACCACAGAGGTGGTTAGAATCGCATCGTAATTCGTACAAAATGCTTTATTTTGATATATTGGTTCCCTTATCCACTTTT
This sequence comes from Chrysoteuchia culmella, assembly GCA_910589605.1. Taxonomy (NCBI): domain Eukaryota; kingdom Metazoa; phylum Arthropoda; class Insecta; order Lepidoptera; family Crambidae; genus Chrysoteuchia; species Chrysoteuchia culmella. The sequence continues at coordinate 4,766,457 of OU342669.1, forward strand.
ACAGAGTTCTTTTTACTAGTGTGCCAAGAATTAATAACCTTTTTTGAAGTCAGTTTAACAAAGCTTTCCTTACTTATGGTAAATTTAAAATAGAAAAATATTGGAGAAAATTAACTCGGCTAAGTCTCGGTAGCTCAGCGGTAAGAGCATTGGACCGGATTTCCAAAGGTCGCGGGTTCGATTCCCGTCTGAGAATTCACTTGTGGCCGAGTAAATTTTTTCCAATATTTTTCTATTTAAAATTTACCATAAGTATAAAAATAGCATTGAAAAATGCAAATATTACAAAATCTTAAAAGCTTTCCTTTCTTCCCCTTCTAGGCTCCAAAAGCAGGTCTAGGCCACGTGAAACCTGACAGTAAGGCCACGTCAGCTTTCCGCCTTGATTTCCTACAACACTTATCACTCCTACTAACACAAGAGAAACTTGAACATAAAATCGTATATGAAAAACCACTTGTTAATCAACAAATTAAATATATAATGGATACTATGAAGCTGTTGAATAATAGGAAAAAAATAAGCGAAGGGGAGGAGGAGATTAAAGTGGTTTTAGGAGGTATTATAGAGGAGTTGTTCTGCGAGCCTGATTTGCAGATTAGCTGTGATGTTAAGCCGGATAAAAAGTAAGTTTTACCAGGCCTGTCTCACTTCCATACAAGCGGCGCAAAATCCCCGAGATATTTACCTACTATTCTGGAAAACAACCTAATTTCAACCTTTTGCATTGCGTATAGCGTTCATAGTACAATAACTGTCTGCCGTGCGACTAGTCGAGCGAGTGCCAGCCTATTGAGACTAGTCCGGTGACCGGACGCTTGCGTTTATCATACCTAAACTCGCGGAGTGAAATTTCTGTACCGTAAGGTACTAATATATATATATTCTGTGGTTTTACAGTCAGTGTTTATCATTTATGTCAGCCCCCTGATTATGTAACTTGTATCTATCAACGTTTGATTGAAAGTGCAGTCACATTGCTGCTTTAGTAAAAATCAATGTGACATCTTACTAAAGCAGCCATGTAACTGTACTTTCAATCAATTTCAATCAAAATCTGTTAGCAACAGAGTTAGCTATTCAATTAGCTGGTCTTACTTTACAAAATTGCCTAATTTCTAACAACTTTGAAGTTAAAATTGTGGGCGTTAGGGTTTGGAATTAATGGGGAGACACACTAGAAGTTAATGACGATGGCGCCACCTCCGTTGCTATGAAACTCTGTATTAAATGAAACGGATACAAAATAGCCCTTGACGAGTTTCTTGCCGGTTGTCCTCGTTACAAGATCTCCCGTAGAATTTTAGCTTAGCGGCGTAGCTTCTTTGACCTTCGTCATTGCTTGTAACAGCCTAAACTGAATAAACCAATGAGCGTTCCGCATAAAACGGAATTTTGGTGTTTGAGTTATTAAATTACGTGTATTGTTCTTTGTTGATGATCATAGTTTTGAAATGACGCTAATTGGTCCAGAAATGATGAAGTTATCACAAGTTGTCTAAACGCTTAATTTGAAACGCGCGCTCTGCCGCTCGCCACGAGCGATGACGTCATTTGTCACAACGCTCGCGTTCTTTCAATAATATTTATTGTATTGCGCATCTGCAATAGTTAACATCCTCCAATCCGAATTGGGCCCGCGTGGAGGGTTAATGGCCCATTCTCTTTAATACTTAGGCCCATGCTCCTGAAGTTAAAAACGCAATAAAACAGCGAGAGATAAAGGATTGACGGAAAAGCTGGAAAAAATATACATACGCATTTGAGTCTTTAAGTCAATTATTTTGATTAGAGCCCAAACAACTGAAAGGATTACGATTAAAAAAATATGAGACAACCACACAAGAAAACACTTTACAAATTACGAACTTATTCGCGATCAAACATAAAATTATTGACAGAACGCGATCGTTGTGACAAATGACGTCACGCTAACGGCGCGCTATTTGCGATGCGTTTTTTAAAAACTGCGTTACTAAAATCGCTGTAGCATTGTAATTTTTTGTCGGATCGTGATAATTTTTTCACTGTAGATAATAGATTTATCAAATCTATAGTTTTACGTGATTAGTTAAAACCATGCGGAATATCATTTTCATTTATTTATTACAGACAAGTAATACTTCAGAAAAAAATATTAGACACTAAAAGGAAATCAACAGTAATTAAAGACGATAGAGACACAACTGTTATGCAAATATGCACCAACCTACCAAATGTCATAAGTACAGACAATGCGAAACGCATTGGGCTACTTTATGACCACAAAACAGCCCTCAAAACGGGGATAAGAATAATCCTGCAATACACCGTTATGGATTTCTTGAAATGTGACCTTACGGTGAAAAGGATAAAGTTTAATTTCGACTTGCCCAATAAATCCGTGAATTTCTTGAAGAATATGCTGGTAAAAATCAATCAAAGAAACACTGGCAATCAGATATTTCATACTTATGTTGAGCAACTTATTAATATCGATGCGCTGAAGTATTCCAAAGGTGTACAGATCACTCTGGACATGGAAGCTAAACAGTAAGTTCTATTCATAGATATATCATTGGTTCCGCGTTGCTACAACAAGAAACCGCGCTTCATACAAACAACGGACGGAACAAATTTGACCACCAATTTTGACGTTTTACTTCAACCAACTGACTCGACTGTTGTCACAGTAGACTGTGCCATTTGTGGCAGAGTAAAGCGGTCAAGAACTAAATGTATGAGAGCGGTATCTAGTTGTAGCAACGCGGAACCGAGAACAATAATTAATCTATGGTTTTATTATATACAGTGTGTTTCTATTTATATACTTTTGTCCATCCATCCATCATCAGCCTGTGGACATCCACTGCTGGACATAAGCCTCTCCTAGCTCACGCCTATTGTGGCGTTCTCATATATTTGATCATCATCATCAGCCTGTGGACGTCCACTGCTGGACATAAGCCTTAGGAGAGGTCACGCCTGTTGTGCGTTAACAGGAGGCTATTAGCCTACTGCTACCACGCTGGCCAGACGGGTTGGTACAGGGTGTTTCAAGTTTTCCTTCTCTCGCACAGGTGTCCAATGCGTCGAAGCTCTTAGTCGACTCTTACGACATCCCAGGCATGTAAGGGAGTGGTGATACTTGTATTCTTAGGCCGTCACCACACGGCACACTTTTGTACCTATGTTTTATTGTTTGTCGCACCAGCCACCTGATTATGTAACTTGTTTCTATCAACGTTTGATTGAAAGTGCAGTCACATTGCTGCTTTAGTAAAAATCAATGTGACAACTATCTAACTAAAGCAGCAATGTAACTGTACTTTCAATCAATTTCAATCAAAATCTGTTAGCAACAGAGTTAGATAATCACCTAGCAGATTTTTTATTCAGCAGAGTAATTTGAAAGGTGCCAATGTCACTTTGTAAAAATAATACTGCTTTAAACTGTTTTTCATAATGTAATTCCAGTTCAGTAAGTATTAATTCTATTCACGTATGCAAATTCAATATTATTATTACTTAAAGCTTTTATTTTTACAAAATTACATAGACATTTGTAAATTACTCTACTGGATCAAAAATCCGACTATAAGTTCCACTTTGACAAAAAAAACTCATTTTCTCATTCCCAGAACTTTAATATTGCGTAAAACGCCAACTCAAAACTATGCGCCACAAAATTGTATGGAGCTTATCGACCTTACTAACAATAATAGTAACATTGTCAATAAAAACAAAGTTAAAGAAACAACTAATACTAAACAAGACTTAAACAAAGACGATAATACTGATATAACAGAAAGTATTGTCAATAAAAACAAAGATATAGAGACAGTTAAATCGAAACAGGATTTAAACAAAGACAATAAGACTGATATTACAGAACACACCTGTAATATTACAGATGATATGAATGACGGTACTGAAAACATCGATATAACCTCTGACTCTCTTAAAGATAATATAAAAATTGAGCAAATTGATAATGATAACAATGCTTCTGGTAGCACTGAAAACGAGCCTAAATATCACAACGATTCTTTCGAATTAAAAGAAATGGAGAAAGAATTAGACTTCATAGACAAATTCGCATTAAATTATAAAAGAAACCGCTCGGATTCTCCCAGCTCAAACAACGCTATAAAGAAAACTAAAATCATAGAATCTGTCACTTATTTCTTCATTACTCCCAATAATGGGAGCAAAATGAGCAATGGTGATGTTAAGAAATTCCAAACGGCGGTGTCTGATCAAATAGATGTGACAACAAAACTCCCTCTGCTCGAGTGTCATGGCGTCGATAATGGCGCACTTATCTATGGCTGTCACAATGAAATTGGCATGAAACTCATCCAAGGTGTTGCCAGTCAATTGGAATTTACTACTAAAGAGGTAGAAAACTATCGGGAAGATAGCCGTCAGAAATTGAAGTTTAAATTGAACAGCTCCAATGGTGTTAATCTGATAAAGTTGTTTAACTCAATTGAATGTTACAATATCGGTTTGTCCGTTGACGCTTGGGCTATAGAAGATGTTGATGTTTTCGACGATTTCATAGTCATCCTGGTTGAAGTTGATAATGCCTCTTTTGAGTACATTTTGGAGGCAAACTTCAGACTTTTCGTTGGAACTGATAGGATAAGAATCTCTTTGGTTTGGGACTAAAGGTAAGTTGATTCAACAGGCAATACAACCAGAGAGACCAAGCTTCCAACACCCTTTTAATACTCGGACGAAAACGATAAAAATTAATGAGATATAGAGGTCGGCTAGTTTTGATTTACTTATTTAAAATTTGGTGTTTTTTGACTTATAAAATTTTAACGTGTCAAAATCGACAATCATTTAAAACAATTGAATTGAGGCTCTTAGGTCCTTATTCCAGAACGTGGCTTAAGCAGTAATCTTTACCTAAGAAAGTTAAAAAGGGATGCGCTTATTCATCACATGTAGCGACGTCCCTTTCTAAGATAGATCTAGAATACGGGCTTTAGACGCTCTTACGCCAGGGTATGTAACATTTATCTCAGAGTTAAATTTAACTTTTAACTCTTGAGGTAAAATGCAGTTTTAATGTTTAACTTTATGAAGCGAATGAATGTCCCTGGCAATGCGTGGTCGATTTTGTTGTATTGCCAGTGGTGAATTTTAAATACTTATTATAAAAATATTTTTGGATGAATCTTGGAAAGAATTTTGATGGTTGTAAGGAGTATTTCGACAAGTCATTTTATAAAAAAAGGAATGTGATAAAATTTTGCTAACCTAAGTTTTTAAGTTTAATATTTTATTATTATTACAAAATGTGTCAAAAACATTCAAAATTTATGGAAGTGATTAGGTAAGAGAGATTTATGATTTTTTGTTGGTATTGTTTTAAAATATTTGAGCCTCCTATAGGTTTATATAAACCATTGCTCCGCAATAGTATAATCTATATGTTATATTGGTAATCAGTGTCTGTATTTATCTGTATACGTAGTTACAAGCAAAACTGTCCTAAGTTGATTGTACGTCTATATAGACATATCTCAAAATCCAATGGAGTAAGAAAAAAAAAGGAAAAATTAACATATTTTAGCAAATAGATAGGAAAGATTGGGCCAGCTCATAAAACCAATTCAGATTGTAGACCATCATGTACTGAATAACTCGGTATCCTTGAATTGAGTATCAATAACGTAAATATTTTTCTATAATTTAAAAAATAAAATGAAAACACAGTAGTCGTAGTGTGATGGAATGGAAATAAGAACATGATTGACACTGACATTCTATTTTCTCATTATGTTTTCTTGAAAATGGACACTTCTTTGCTGCTTTTAGGCAATACAAACTAATTTGACGCTATAATCAATAAATTTAAATAGAAATCTTTAGATTTTATGGTGTCTTATAAAAATAATTCTATGAATAAATTGTGCTTATGAGCTGGTCCAAATTCCATACCAACTTTTACCATCTTCTTAGGGTTTTAGGTTTGTTCCATAAATACGATCTTCTTTAGCGTATTTATGAAACAATTATGCAAAAATGCACCAAGTTTTGTTTACAAGCATTCTTACCGGAAGTGGGGAAGAAAACTCAATGCTGTTTGTAGATGGCGCTTCATACGTTAGACCTTTAACAATCAATCTGTCACTTCGAATTTGTCAGTTTTTGTGATAAATATTAAACAAGAAAATATATTAGAAAAAAGCTACTAGTCTCATGTCGCCCTGACGTTTCAGTCAGTTTTTTTAATTCAGCAAATGACAGTTTGTCAAAGTCACGTTGTAAAATAATGCTGAATTAAAACGATAATATCGAGTTTGTATGCGTTAGTTTAATACTTACTGATTTTTTTTTATGAACGACGGGGAGACTCTTAGCCTTCATCATATACCTGATGTTAAGTACTGCCGTCGGAACACAACAATGCTGTAAACATTGTTGTTATGGCGTCCGACTTAGATAAGGTGGTGGTAAATAGCCAGACGGACTTAGAACAAGTCCTACCACCAACCAAACCGAATACAATATGTACCCCCGCTAGGAATCGAATCCGAGACTCCTGGGTCTGATACCGGTGGTTGTAACACTAGACCACAGAGGCGGTTAAACAGTGGCTGAACTGGAACTGGATCTGTGCAAATCGTTACGAAATAGTTTAAAGCAGATCGAATTACTCTAATGAATAAAAAAATCGATTACAGATTTAAATACTTTGTATGTAACAAAGAGGATGTAATAAAATTACGAGCGTTTTATATTTCTAGGGTTCCGTACCTCAAAAGGAAAAAACGGAACCCTTATAGGATCACTTCGTTGTCCGTCCGTCCGTCCGTCTGTCAAGACCGTTTTTCTCAGGAACGCGTGGAGGTATCAAACTGAAATTTATATCTAATACTCAGGTCTACTGTCCCTTGGAGCTGTGAAAAAATCAAACTTCTAAGCCAAAGCAATCAAAAGATACAGCCGTTTATGCCGCAAATTTCCACAAATTTTCGAAACTCGCACGGGAATCAAAACCTACAGGGTACTTCCCGTGAACTTAGAATCTTGAAATTTGGTACGAAGTAACGTCTTATAATACAGATAAAGGAAAAATTGCGAAAACCGTAAATTTTTTGTTACATTATATATTAAAAAATATTTTACGGAACCCTCGGTGCGCGAGTCCGACTCGCACTTGGCCGGTTTTTTTGTACTCTCTGGTGTAGATGTCATAGATCTTACCTACGCAGCGCCTCTAGTGGCGAGTATTGGCAGTTTTCTTCCTCATTACTTGGAATCTACTTACTATTTTTAATTGTCCTAAAATAAAATTCGGAAAAAAACGGAGAGTGCCAAAACTTCAAAAATTTTTAAATGATATTTTTGTAGTGTTTATCGATGTAAAAGAATGTCGATGTTAGAATGTGTAAACGGGTATAACTTAATATCTATTTAGAATGTTAAGCTTAATGTTTAAGTCACGTCCAAATATTGAAGAAACTTAAAATCTCACTATTGTTAAGTTAGGTTAACAAAAAAAACTCACTATTTATTTTAGTATTTTTAGTTAGGTAATGAAAAACGGTGTCAATTTTGCTAAAGTTTAGTCATAATGAAGTACCCTTTACAGCACACCGTGCCGGGCACATGCCGAGTCTCGGCCATAGCACGGTAAACTGGGGTATTTGTTGATTTGTTACAAATAAATACACCGATGATCGAAATCGACTGACGACAAAACCACAGACGAAAAATATTGAATGAAGATGAAGAATGAGTGACAGATGAACGTGGCGTGCGTGTAGTTCATTCGTTCGTTGCGATTGCGTAAGGTAATCGTATTCATTTGACAGTTCATATCGTATTCAATCAGCTGCGATTTGTATGGAATGACATATAGTATGATACAATATGAACTGTCAAACGAATACGATTGACTTTACGCAATCGCCTAGCTGATGTCCCCTATATTTTGTATGCCATGCCGCTCATCCGTGGGGCAACCAGTGGTGGCCGAGTAAAAAAAAATATTTAAATAGTGTTTAAAAGTGATGCAGTCTCTTTCAAACAATATCTTTTATACTGCGCACAGCAAAGGAGTGGAACTCCCTCCCTGCGTCTTGTGTTTCCGAGTGCTTATAACCCGACCACCTTCAGAGCAAGAGTGAATAAGCACCTGGGTTAGCTCGCTCCATCGTGAATCCATCGCTCCATCCTGTCTTAGCCCTGGGCTTGATTGGGATGAAGAGCAAACCCATTAATAGTTAAAAAAACAATGGGTTGCACTCTGGGAATGCCGGCAGAAGTAAAAACTGCATAAACGAAACAGCAGGAGCAGGCATTCATTTTCGCCGCGCGGTAGAAAGAGAGGGGAACTATCCCCCTCTTCGCGCTTCTAAACATCCTACCCTACGCCGCGCCGGCGGTGTACTCTCCTTACGAATTTTCGATCAGATCACGTGCCCTGACGCGACTTTAAAAATTTTTACCCATCCCAAAAATTTAAAACTGATGTGCACAACGCAGCTAAAGAAGTTTTCACTTCAAAAAAATCCGAAAAAGTGACAGCATCACATTTAAACACTGCCTAACTTAGGCACGCGATAAACACTGTTTTGTGGTAAGACCGCTCACTCGCCTCGGGCTCGGCTCGGGCCCGGCACGGTGTAGCGTGAGTCAACCTTTACTAGTGTAACGACCACTACAATTGAAAAAGTCATGATCGTATTTCAATTGTGCTCTTCACAGTTGTTATTTACTACAGTAAAGCAGTACAATTAATACCGTCAGCACCAAGGCAAGTCCGAAAAATATTTACCAGTCTGTAGTTTCATTTTTATAAAATGTCATATCTTAAAAAATATCCCACATTTTTGTACCCCAAATACACCAAACGATTTGTCCGGGCCAGGGCTACAAAGTCTTTATACAAAATGTTCTGCGCGATGTATATTCACAGATACACTGGCCTGTGAAGTTGACTACTGATGTTTTAACACCCTGTATGGGTGTTAAAAGACCCATAACGAAAATGAAAACCGCGTATTCTCCCCACCGTTACTATCATTTTCTTGTATGGGGCCAAATCTGGAACCTTCCTTTCTTCTGGAAAGTTCCTTAACTATCAGGTTCCAGATTTGGCCCCCAGTTATTGAAGATCAAAGTCAATACTTACTTACTTTTAAATATTTTCGTTTAAAGTTACAAAACCGCAATGAATATCAAAACTAATCGAAGAAACTGGATCCCGGCCGCCTATTCGTACACTCGTATACACGCACACGTTGGTGTACGCGTTTTTATGCGTGTAAAAATGACAAAAAATTTTTGAACACGAAAAATAATAGACGTTTCCCAGCAATTATTTCCACATAATACACATAATAGACACACACATATATTACGGTTTCAGTATGGGTCTTTTAACACCCTGTATACCTACATAGGGCGGGTATATCGCTATATACAAGTGGCGCTGAATGTGTACACGATTGAGTTAAAATTATGACTAAACATTAGTAGCATTTAAACCCTTGTTTTGAGGCACTACCACGCAATATTGAATTATTGTTGCTTTAAGAACGAAGTAATATTACTTTAATATTGCTCAATAGCTCGTGGTTTAAGGCCCTTTGTTAAGTTGTGTTTTGTTTCTTTTATTCTAACTCAAGTTATTATTAGAAAGAAATTCTTGAAGCTGTAACTTTTTATTATTATTATTTTTACGAAAAATGTGGTTGTTTTTCGTCGACTTTCACTTGTACATATTTATACAATATAAACTAGTTTACAATAAATCACTGTCTGTTTATAGTTAAGCATATCTCAAAACCGAATTTGGCGATAAACAGAGGGCCGAAAACAAACTGTAAGGTCAACAGCAAGTCAGGCTTTAGAAAACTGTAAAAAAAATCCAACCGACTTTGAACTTTGAGACGGTTTTGACGGAGAACGTCATTTTCTCAAAACGTCACTTTCGCAAAAGGTCACTTTCGCAGAATGTCATTCATTCACATTGATAATACGTGTATATTCTAATATGTATAAGTTCCGGCAAACATCTTGACCAACGCGGTGCGACAGAAGTTGCGCAGTGACTATAAAAACCAGTCACTGCGCATCTTCTGTCGCGCCGCACGCTGGTAATGATGTTTGCCGGAATTTATACATATTAGAATATACAGGAAAAAAATGTGAACGACATTCTGTGAAGGTGACCTTTTGCGAGGGTGACTATTTGAGATAGTGACCTTTTGCGAGAGTGACTTTTTAAGAAAGTGACCAAAGGGCAATGCCTAGTTTTTAAAATAGTATATTTTTTTAATACGTTATATAAATAATAATATTTCATTGGTATAAGTTGATAAAATCTAAAAAAATAATAGTTATTTTCTTATTTAGCTTATTAGCTTAAATATATGAAATAATAGTGATGAACAGGTGCATTTATCTCAAAATGGATACGGTTTAGGATCTGCTGTCTCAATAACTAGTTCGTACATGTATACTCAATCGATTAAACAAGGTTTGAATGGTGTGCAGGGATTTTCGAAAAGGCGCCAACCCTCCCCAATCATTTGTGGCATTGTCCTTTATGGCGAAAGTGACGTTCTGCATCAAAACCTTTAAGACGTAAGCCGGTGAATTCAGGATTGACTGGAGTTATACAGTTAGTTTATGCCGTATTTGCCGTTGACTGTACCAAGAGTCTCGGCTACCAATAGTGGTTCGATTTACCCAGTTTTGAACCTTATTATCAAGCCAATAATGTGAAAGTCCGGCCGCAGAGAGTATGCGTTCTTGTAAGGTCGTGTCAGTTCTGTAGATCAACTTTTTTATGACCAACAGCAAGACGCTTAGTTTTGATCATTCATACCTGATGTTAAGTAATGATAAGGCTGAAAGTTGGAAGCGAGTCTCTCCCGGAATGCTCAACCACTGAGTAACTGCCCCTTATGGCCTGCGCAGACGACGGACATTGAAGGACTTTTTGTCCGCGACACGACCTTATTACTAAGAACATAAAGTTGAATAAATAACGTGGACTATCGCGTACTTTTCGCGGATATACGCGGTCTAAGTTGAATCTTATTTGGTTAACAATAAAGACGTGTCGCGGACAAAAAGTCCTCCGTTATCCGTCGTCTACGCTAGCTCTTAATTGTCTAATTTCAAAATCTATCACAATCCCTTTCAAAGGTATTGTGATGCTGATTTATGGAATTGTTTAACTAATAGTCGCAATCCCTTTCGGAACGAATGAGGTTTTAAATGACACTTCTCCGTATATTTGAAAGATATGTTCGTTTGTCACATTGCTTAGACAATTCAATTTCGTTCATTCAAAACCTTTCAAAACGCGTCCCGATCACAATCCCTTTCAAATGTCAAATAGTGACCGCCTGAAGTATGTAAATATTTTTCAAATGACGAATTGAAAGGGATTGCGATAGATTTTAAAATTACACAATTAGCCCGAACTGCCTGAACTAAAAAAATAGAACATTGTTGTTATGGAGTCCGTCAGACTTAGATAAGGCGGTGACAGCTAGCCACACGCTGGACCTCTGATATGATGCCGGTGGTGTTACCACTGGACCAAGAGGCGGTTAAAGCTTATTTTCCAATATCTTGCTTTTCTGATAATCGAAAATGAACTTTATTTAGTAGACTTAACGAACGCATTCTCTTGGCGGTCGCACTTCGTGTTATGAAACTTCTAAATGGGCCATATTTCCCTGCAATTTCTGGCCGACAACTATTACTGTGTCACGCTGACTAAACAACCTATTTTTTTTTTATATACCATAAGTATAGGTACGGAATTTTCGTATTTACGAAATAGATGCGAATTTATGCGAAAATTTTAAATAAGTGCGACAAATTCGAATATAAACAATTTAAATATTTTCCGCGAAATATATAACAAGACATATATTGAATTGGCCTATGTGACAAACGCAGGTTAACTGGAGTCGAGAGACAAGCCAACAGCGTAGTAACGCAGAACGGTATTTCAGTAAGTAGGTACAATGTCATCGTAACGTACCGGAGGACAGCCCTTGGAGTCGAATGTTGAAATGGCAACCATGTTAGAATTTAATAAAACATAAAAAAAAAACCCAACTCAATAATTGCATATTTTGAAACCTTTGACAGCCCATAGCTCTGATACCCTATGGATTAGGATGTAGCAACTTGACTACATTTAGTAAGGTAGTTCTAGGTTCTTGGACACACAGTTTGGCCTGATCGATTGCACTTAGTTGTGATAAAACCTAAGTAAAAAATTTGCATATTTTGACATTTAATAAATAAATATTTAAATATAAATATTTCCATACAAATCACACCAATTATCTAGCCCACGTTAAGTATCATCAAGAACTTGTGTTATGGATACTAAATAACGGATAAATATACTTATATACTTTTTTTTTTGTAAATACATACATAATATACATATTAAACACCCAGACCAAGACAAATAGACATTTATGGTAAATTTTAAATAGAAAAATATTGGAAAAAATTAACTCGGCCACAAGTGAATTCTCAGGCTGGAATCGAACCAGCGACCTTTGGAAATCCGGTCCAATGCTCTGCTCCAGTCAAAGAGCATTAATTTTTTCCAATATTTTTCTATTTAAAATTTACCATAAGTATAAAAATAGCATTGAAAAATGCAAAAATTACAAAAATCATAAAAAACAAATAGACATGTTCATGCACACAAATATTTGTCTTGTCCGGGGATCGAACCCGGGACCTCTAGCGCAGAAGGTGGGGTTAGTACCCCTGCGCCAAACAGGTCGTCAACATTTATACAGATACAGCCCATAGCTCCAATACCCCATGGACTAAGATGTTGCATCTTAAGTACGTTTAGTTAGATAGTTCTAGGGAATCCTTGGGCACACAACTTGACTACTTATATCGATTTCGATTTTGGGTTTTTGGTTTATACATTTTGGATTATGTTTTTTATTTGCGAAAATTCCGCACCTCTACCCCTAAGTCTAACTTTAGGGTTTTAATCGGACCATGTAAACAATTCAAATGGCATATAATTATTTATTCCAAACAAAACTTTTTTTTTTACTTTTCCATACAAGACTAGTTTTGCCGAATGAATTTGTATGGGAAAGTAAATAACTTTTCATTTGGAAGAAAATATATACCATTAGAATTGTACACTGGTCTAATTTAGTTAATTGTGTACTACATGGTCTGATGAAAACCCTAAATTAATAGCTAGCGCAGACGACGGATAACGGAGGACTTCTTGTCCGCGACACGTCTTTATTGTTAACCAAATAAGATTCAACTTAGACCGCGTATATCCATGAAAAGTACGCGATAGTCCTCGTTGTATATTCAACTTTATGTTCTTCGTTATAAGGTCGTGTCGCGGACAAAAAGTCCTCCAATGTCCGTCGTCTGCGCAGGCCCTAAAGGTGTTAAAAAAAACGCGTTGTATACGCTAGAGCAAGATGCATACTGACCACACATTTGAGTAAAAATATGGCCCATTTAAGAGCAACATTAGGCAGAGGCCCTCGACTAATACCGCCACATATTTATAGTCATTAATAATCTCAATGGTAATTTTTAAGTCTGTATTAGATGTAAAAAAAAGTAACTTTATGCACTTTTTACTCTGTGGCACTTCACTACATTTTACAGTGTTGCCATTTTTGTTTTAGCTTTCTACCTCGCTTTTTAAGGTTGTTATTTTATAAGTGTTACAAGTTTCTTTGTTAAGTATCATCTCTACCAGCTAATGCCCCGTCAAAGTAATTCTAGAAGAGACGGACACGTGAGACATACACTTTGTCAGTCAACGGCAATATACGGCTTATACAATATGTCAAATTCCTTCAGATAATTCTGAACTCCACGGCTTCCGTCTTAAATTTCAAAGACGCTTGGAGAAATTTGACAGTTTTGTAAAGCCTGCTTTTGACCGTACATCGCCATCTCGCTCGCAATATTACTTTAACATTGCTCAATAGCTCGTGGTAATCCCCAAGCCCCATAGCATAAAGACCGCTATATCACGCGATATGATATGACGTATGATGAAGTCTTGCTCACTCCTAACATTATCGAGCTACGAGGGTCGATAAAAGCCGCTTGTGCTAGAGCCAAAGTGTAACTGAGGATGTAAGAGTGGGACAACACCTTTGAAACCTCGCGCAATGCCGCTTTTGACAAGACTTTGTTAGTATTTGACAGGTCATATGAAGCGCTCATGGCCGCGCTTGACAGACTGATCGTATTCGATCACGTTTGTTAAGCAAAGTTCGGCCCGGTAAGGTGTCGGTTGGGTGACGGTATAGTGGCATTATAACTGAGCGCTTACCGAGCTTCAGAGGGCACGTTAAACCGTCGGTCCCGGCTGTTGTCATTTGATTACAGTCGTTAAGCCAAGTCAGAGGCCTTATAGGCGGCTTGATAAACTCTGACACCAGAGGTGGCCACTAATCCTCACTCGATAAGAAGAAGAACAGGACATGTGTCAATATCCCGAGTGAGCGTATGGCAGCTCGGCGGCGAGGTTATTACCAAAAAATTCGCAATTATCGCCCAGATATCGCGCGACTAATCGCTCGCTGATGGTTCGTATCTATAGCGGTGTCTCACTCTCTCGCGCTCTTACCTAGGTGCGAGAGTGAGACGCCGCGTGTAGCTATAACGCTAGCGCCAAAACAACTTGGTAGCAATAACAGGAATTAAATGAATGCACATTGTAGTTCATCGTTTGTGCGGTAGAGCGCACTGTTGATACGTGACGTAAAGTAATTATCGCGTTATGTCTGCTGTCGCGTTACTGTTGCAGTAATAGCCTCGCCCCGCACGATTGCTATGGCAAAACGTGTCCGTCAGATGACTGTATGTATAGATAGACTGTGCTAGGGCTATAAAAGTTTCTGGAAGGAAAACCCTAGAAGATTATTATTCAGTTCCTATAAATATAATATTTGTAATGTAATTTATTTTTTAAGAACTTATTGTTAAACCACGGCTGTGTTATTTTCTTAAAAACATAAGTTTTTAATGTGTATATTTTATAAGATATTTGAAGAGGTTCATCACAAATTAGTTAGTACGTATATTTTGGACTGCGAAGCATTTATTAGGTTAGGTATATTCTTTTTATCGGTTAAGCTCTATTTTTTTATTATTTATTAAATTAAATCATTTACGGATTATGAAACGGTATAAACTGCGAAATCAGTAATTTTTGTGTTTTTAATATTTCTTTTAACACATTAAGATCAAAGTTGGATTGCCAACCGCAGGTACTTTAAAAGTACGAATCGATTATGGATTAGAGCCCGGCCATAACAGTGCGTTGCGACGTCGCATCGCATGAAAGGACATCGGTCACATTTCAGACATTGTTGAACTAAATCAGTCCTTGTACCGCGCAAGTGTCGTCGGCATCGACATCGACTTCATTTGACATATGGGTGTGACATATTGCTCTTAGTCTTTGGCATTTTTTCATTTGTGTCAAAAAGAAGCAGCAATGTGTCACATCCCAGTAAAAGTGTCGACCAACGAAAATAAATTGCAGATTATTATTGCAAACAGTGTTACGATTAGTTTATGTGTGACGTCAACAGAGTACGATAAATGGCCAAGCAGTTATTCAAGTTTGAAAATGTCTTTATTTTTGGTTCGACCACAAAACGGAACCCAGCAGTGGGACGTTCGTGTGTCGTTTATGATGCTGACGGCCCTACCGCGTAAAACATATGGATATGGACATGGGTTTCATTTGACAGTTAAATGACCAAGGTAATTTTATGAGCTTCAACTGTCAAATGAAGCCCATATCCATATTTTTTACGCGGTAGGGTGGCAGATCCTAATGTAATCAACGATATTATACGATTACATTATTACCACAAAACGGATTGCCCACGTAGTCAATCCGTTTTGTGGTGTCTTATTTATACTTAGGTAAAACAACTTTTACGGATCATCACACGCGCAATATTTCACGAACTAAGTTGTAATTGTCCGTATTTTTTCCTTCGTGTTCGTGAAATATAGCGTGTTGGATATCCGTAAAAGTTGTATAATTTCAATGAACAGTGCGCGTACATAGGATGTACGTTTATTTATATGTACCTAAAAAAATGACATTTTCAAACTTGAATCAATGCTTGGCCACTAATCGTACAGTACAGTTGACGTCGTAACAAAATATGATCGTAACACTGTTAATAATAATAATGTGTCATTTATTTTCGTTGGCAGACATTTTTACTTTTTGTTCCAATTTGACTGATCTCCTATTGTCGCGACGGTATGGCAGCGCATCGGATAATTCTGCGATGCGACGCCGCGACGCAGTGATGTGGCCTGGCTCTAAGGACCTGGCGGAGTAGCATGAGCGCCTCGACTCGTTGTCGAACCTTTTCTCGCGATGTCTGTCCTGCATAAATCAATACGGTGCGAGCGGGACAGACACTGCACTTGCTCGAGAAAAGTCCCGACAAAGCTTTGTCGAGGTGCGCATGCTACGCCTGCTGGAGCCCTATTTTTGATTCACTCGTCTCGAGGATTCTACTGATTTTCGTGCGACGTTAAGAGTTTCCGTATTCCGTAAAAGCGACCTTACCCGTATATACATAGCTTCGCTTTTCGCCTGTAGTACCGCCTCCCAACGCGAGCGCGGGAGGGGCAAAGCGAAAAGCGTGCTATGTCTACGCATGCAAGGTCGCTAATCGCCTGATAGCCTCCTCGTTCGCCTCGCCACTCGCGCGACGAGTGTTTCAAAAATAGAGGTCCTGTTTCACCACAGATTGATAAATTCTAGATAGCTTATCTGTGAGTTTTACAGTTGTATCATCTGCCGGATAAGGTATCCGGAAGACCCTCACTACGCTCAGGATACTTCGCTTGCTCAGGTTTCAATAGAGGTAAATCACCGCTAAAATCCAACTTTCCAGCCTTGCATAAAAATAACTATGTTATGGGCAGCCAGTAAATCTCATTTTTATCATGTTACTTTTAAGTGCGTAAGTAAGTTTTTGAGGTACTTACGTATATTACACAAATTTAATTTTATTGAAATTATTTGTGCAAATACGGCTGAAAGGACAAATGTTTCCTAAGGATTTTAATTATTTAATAAAAATCCTTTTTTTTTGTATTTTTACGCTTGTGTTCGTTGGTTAACATATACAGTACACGACGGATTGTAGCTTCATGGGCAGTGGCGTTAGCACGAAAACTTGTAATTATTAGACACGAGAAAAAATTATGAAGGGAAATTTTGTTCCATTTAGGAACGTCCGGTAGGGACTTTGCTCAATAACATTTTTTGACGTGACCGTGAAAAACTTGCGAAAAGTGTTCGTATATACTTTTCGCAAGTTTTTCGTGCTAGCCTCTCTGTGCTGTCTTTTTGACATTGATGTGCAGTCGAAAGCACGGCAGACTTTACATTTTGCACTACGAAAATGTAAAGTCAGTTTTAAAAATGTAAACCTGACGCGCTGTTGACTGTACCTTATATTCGCATTATTTTTAGTTACACACAGACAATTTTGACATCTAGAATTAAGTACATAGTGATGAATTTCCGATGGTAACAACACACTTCTTTCCATAAAACACTGAATACTTTTTTGTTTAGATATAAGATTTAATGTTACTATTTATACTTATCTGTTTAGCAATTTTTAACTGTTAGGTAAACCAAACTTTATAGTACTTACAGTATCCACGTCAGTTGGTTGGCTGGTCTAAATGTTTTGATGTGAACATAATAAATGTTGATTATTGAATACTTGTTTTATTTTCTATTTTATGGCGAGTTTAGAAGGCTGCTCAAATTACATTGCGGTAGAATGGAGTGGCGAATTTTTTAAGCGAATCATATTTCTTTAGATTAAATTTAAATTGTAACTTTTCTCTCGACTGGAGTGCTCCGAAGAAGATTCTTCGTTGTACTTAGGTAGGTACTTTTATCGTATAAACAATATTTTTAGGTAAAAAAGTGCCATAGCTGAGACCAAAAACTTAATACCTACCTAGTTTTTGTGCGTTTTTTCCAACGTTAAAACAATAATTTTCAATTTCGTCTTTATTTAATATCATATTGCTATAACACTATGGTTTTTCTTTTTACTTAAGTTTTTTTCCCTTATGTCTTTCTTCCGTTTTCCATTAAATGTTCTTATAGGTAGGTCTGCTCATACCAGTACCAGCAGCAAATTAAATCCCAAATGAAAAGAAATGGTCTTGCCCAACTGCCTTCCACCTAGGTGAATGTGCAAATGGTACACGCTCTGGGGAAGAACGGGTGTTCTCCCCATCATTGACGTCATCCAGACTGAACCCAGTCTAGGCTTATACATTAAGTACATAATTTCCCATAGGCCGAAATCGTTTCTATGATTAGCAAAAAGAATGGGACCTCTGAGAAGCTCCGTTTCTGAGATCCCTGTGTTCGCGCGGTTGTCACCGTTTTAACTGCGCGGCCTTGACTTCAAAAACTATAGGTCGTAAAGTACATACTTTAAGGCTCTATTAAGACTTTCTACAATTTCTGCGAAAACATATCAGTGATTTACAAAAATAATGAGATCTCTGCAGCTCCCGTATCTGAGATCTGCGTGGCCACGGTTAAGCCCTTACAACTTTCTGAATATCGGTTCTGCAAATTTGCGGTTTTCTTGATTAAGTAGTTTTCTACAAATTCCTTCGTAATATTGACGTAGTCGTTTTTTTTCTATAGGACACTGTGGCCGAGCAGTCGGAACGGACACTATTAGTTTTCTACAAATTCTTTCGTAATGTTGACATATTCCTTTTTTTCTGGGACTGTGGCCGAGCCAGTCGAAACGGACACCTTGGACCAACTGAATTGCACAACAATTGTTTGTGATCTAGGCCTTTCTTGGGCAGCGGTTACGGGCACAAAAGTTGTACGTATTAGTGCACTCTGAATAAGTTATGTGGTTTTTGTCCAGAATTAAATTTACGAAAGCGTAAAAAGAGACTTTACAGAGTGGTAATTTACAATTCCATCTTTTTTTTATGAACGACGGGGAGACTCTTAGCTTTCATCATACCTGATGTTAAGTATTGATAAGGCTGAAGATGGAAGCGAGCCTCTCCCGGAATCCTCAATCACTGAGGAACTGGCTATCTTATCTCTCAACTGCCGGAACACAACAATGCAGAAAACATTGTTATTGTTGCTACAGACTTAAATAAGATGGTGGTAGCTAGCCAGGCGGACTTACGAGTCCTTCCACCACCAAATCGAAGACAATATGTACCCCCACTGGGAATCGAACCCGGGACCCCTGGGTCTCATACCGGTGGTTGTACCATTAGACCACAGAGGCGCCTTCTTCAACACCTTCAATAACGGCGCGGCGCTAGTGGGCAGAATGCGCCCTCTAGAGTTTGTGTAGAGGTAGGTTTGCTCATTTATTTTATCACCGAGTACCTACATGCCATTAGTCGAAATAAAACCCCAAATGAAAACAAATGCTCTTTATTCCGTAACATGGTTCAAATTAGCCTGGCGGCCAACCCAACTGTCGTCCGCCCAGGATGTGAATGTGCAAATGGTAGACGCTCTGGCATCCGTTCTTCCCATCATTGATAACGAGACGGAACCCGGTCTTGTCCAGACCTTCTTGGGCAGCCACTTTACGGGCAGCAGTCAGGAGATGGCCTGAAAGGAAAGAAAGAAAAAAAATTATTGACACTATTTTATTTTTTTATTTTTTTTTATTTAATTTTGACTGACTTGGGTCTTAAAACTTTGACCGTAGATCAAACTTTTGACACGCAAGGTAGGTACACTTTTACCGTCTATCTCGATATAGGTCTGTGATGAGCAACTTTTATCGACCCGATAATGTATCACTGCCCCGATTATATTGTAGCGGAGTACGCAAGACAGCATGATGCGCTTTATCTTATTGCGGGATATAGCGGTGTTCATGATATGGGGGCTGCTATCTTTATTGAAAGACTAGGAGTGATCTGGCAAACTGATTTATTGTAGAAAAGGAGAACTCACAAATACTTTATAAAAACACAATTAACATATTATCGGTATGAAGCTCGAAACTGAAGTCTACGCCATTGTTTGTAAACACACTTGGCGTATGTGCATTTGATTGCAGAACACTGATTCTTTATGGAAAGTATTCTATAACGAACCTCCTTTCAACAATCTTTAACTATTTAGTAATAAAATAATTATACTGTTGAGTACATGCAGGTAAATTATGTTTATTTTTACATTAATTAACCATACCTAACAACTGCTCATCACCATCTTCTGCCTTGGACAATTGTGCAATGGGTTTCCGAGGAATCACCAAAATATGTGCTGGTGCTTGTGGGTTCACGTCATGGAACGCCACACACTACAAAATGAATAAAAAACTTGTATATTTTCAACAATTTCTACTATAAACTACTATCACAAAAAAAGTTATTGTTACAGCTTAGAATAAGAATGTGATCTTATTTAAGTATTTACAAAAAAAAGTATTTAAGTATATTTATCCGTTATCTAGTATCCATAACAAGTTCTTCTTGAAACTTAATGTGGGCTGGATAATTGGTGTGATTGTAAAAAAATATTTTTATAATTCTAAGTGTAGAATGAAATATGAGTTTTGCTAGTCTGTCGACTGTACATGGTACCTCATCAACCCATCAATCATTTATTTGCTTAAACATGGGTACCTATACAAAGAATATACAGGTTACATAATGGAATACAATGAGCGCAGGTCCTACCCTCACGGGTGTGCAATTTCAAAATATGAGTAGATAGAAGTTAATACATTATAACAAATTTCAGAGCCATTAAATTAATATTGTTAGAATATCAAACCATAAAACATAAACATTAGACATCAAAAGTTAAATTTCATTTGTTTTTCATAAATTAACATTAAAATGCAATTAATATATTGTAAATATGTCATAAATTTATTGACTGGACAACTCCCAGAATCATACAATAGATTAAAATACAATTATTAAATGTCCTACCCACATCCCTACATGTCCTACCCTCACGGGTGTGCAATTTCAAAATATGAGTAGATAGAAGTTAATACATTATAACAAATTTCAGAGCCATTAAATTAATATTGTTAGAATATCAAACCATAAAACATAAACATTAGACATCAAAAGTTAAATTTCATTTTTTTTTTCATAAATTAACATTAAAATGCAATTAATATATTGTAAATATGTCATAAATTTATTGACTGGACAACTCCCAGAATCATACAATAGATTAAAATACAATTATTAAATGTCCTACCCACATCCCTACATGTCCTACCCTCACGGGTGTGCAATTTCAAAATATGAGTAGATAGAAGTTAATACATTATAACAAATTTCAGAGCCATTAAATTAATATTGTTAGAATATCAAACCATAAAACATAAACATTAAACATCAAAAGTTAAATTTCATTTTTTTTTCATAAATTAACATTAAAATGCAATTAATATATTGTAAATATGTCATAAATTTATTGACTGGACAACTCCCAGAATCATACAATAGATTAAAATACAATTATTAAAAATGTCAAAATGCAATTATTAAAAATGTCAAAATACAATTATTAAAAAATGTCAAAATACAATTTTTAAAAACGTCAAAATGCAATTATAATAACAATTGCAAAGTACAATAATTTTTCCTACAAATCAAAGTATTAAAATTTATCATTAATATATTCTTCAATTGAATAATATGCTTTTTCAATTAGGAAATTATTTAGCTGTTTCTTAAAGTTAAAACTAAGAGGAAGAAGAATTTCTTTGATATATTGCGGCAACTTGTTATAGATTTTAATACCCATTCTGAAAGCACTCTTTTGGAACATACTAGTGTTACATCTAGTATGTTTTAACCTATTTTTATGCCTTTTACTATGCATTACTTTGAAGTTATCAATGTTTTTTTTAACAAGTAAAGCTAACTCAGAGATATATCGAAGGGAATGTTAGAATTTTAAGTTCTTTAAAGTAGGGTTTGCATGAATCAGTTTGTTTCAAGTGGCACATAGAGCGTATACACTTTTTTGCGCTTTAAATGCTTTCTCCTTATCTACGGAATTCCCCCAAAATATGATTCCGTATCTGATTGTGGAGCCAACATAGGCATGATATGCACTTAAGAGTGCGTCTATATTTGCAACTTTTCGTAGCAAGTACAGAGCATAAGAAAACCTACCCAGCTTAAGACATGTGTTCTATATGATTTTTCCAAGACAGGCTGGCATCGATATAAATGCCTAGGAACTTGGTGCATTCTGCCTGTTTAATTTGGTAGTTGTGATAATTTATAGCTACTATTATTATTTTGAAATGTCATTCTGTAAGTTTTGTCAATATTAATTTTCAAATTGTTGTTACATTCTAACCAGTCTACTATACATTTAAATGAATCATTTTTATGATTGCCATTTTTGCCATCTGTAAAAATTTCCGTACTATCACCCGCGAAGAGTACCATAGGAAAGTCAATAGCTTTTGGGAGATCATTGATATGTATTAGAAATAGTAGCGGTCCCAATATACTACCCTGTCAATCATGTCATCAATTCATCATCAAGAAATGTCAAGAAGATAGTAACCACAACAGTAACCAAGGAACTATTATGCAACTGTGCAAGGTAAAACTATTGTTAGTAGTTTCGATATCAAACTATATGAGCATGTATTGGAACTACAACTTAAATATTTTATTTTTGCGGATATATATAAAAACAGCTGATTGCAATAGTAAATGTCACCGGCTTATTAACCTTTAAATTAAATTAAAAAGGTGTTGACGTCAAAATATATTACCTGCTCGTCTTCGTATACAAATTTTGCAGGAATCTCTTTCCTTAGAATCTTCCCAAATATCGTATCTCCACCAGGAGAAGCAGATTGCGCGAGCTCAACCTCGCCACCCGCCATCTTTATATGAATGAAATATTTTTTTTGACGTCTTGTCTGACATTCCTTTTTTTTTTTTTTTTTTTTTTTTTTCGTTCCTAAGAACAGGCTAGGGTCATAGACCATACTGCCTCGTCATTAGTAGGTTTGTCTGACATTCCATTACATGAAATGTCACTTCTTTTAATTTTTTACAGTTCGGAAACAAGATTTTTATGCCATACAACTATCACATTCTGCCACGCTAGTGACGAGAAAAGACAAAGTATAATTCGATTGTATTTTTAATGATTGTTAGCTCGTATGTATTTTAAGTTGTAACCCATATCATACATAATTGAATAAGAGGCTGATTTTAATAGGACTATTTAACTGGCAATTAAATTACTACAAGCGACAAGCGTGAAAAGGTTTGAATAAAGAAATACATAATATACTAGATGTGTAATGTTTATTTAATAAAATAAGTTAAGAACACAATTTATAGCAATATGATTAACATAACAGGTTCGAAGCATGAACATTAAAATTGCCAAACTACATTAGATACACTAAAAAATTCTATAGCCTACATCCTGGTCCAACAGGCCAAAGCATATGCATTAACGATCTACCGAATACGTGAATTCCGTTAAACTTCATTGTTCGGTAGTCTTCGTCGACCACTACGTGGTATCCTGCCGTGACCAGACCTCTTTGTATAGCTATTCTCTTGGCGATTATCAAGAGATGGCCTGAAACAAATTTTAATGTTAAATAAAACACTCATTTTTGTTTCATTAATGATATTTAATTTTATCGAGATTTATTCCATGCTGAACTGACCTTAAATTGACCCTAATTGAAACAATAGTCAGAGAAAGATACCTTATGTTCATTACCAAAATTTCGCAGTCTATTATTTGGTAAAAATATGACTTATGACATAGGTACTTGTGAACATCGTTTTATGAAATCATCAATATAATTCATGAATCTTTTAAACATTGTCAGTAAGTATACGGTATGTGTACCACTCAGACCATTGAAAATATTGGGTTAAGAAAGTTTATTTATATATCCAAGAAGATAAGGTGTTTCAGCAAAAAGGCCACCACATCTGTCGTCCACCCATAACGTGGAAATGCATGTGATCTACCGTAGAGCCACCTTGAGGCCCTTCATTCATCACCACCCTGAATCCTTTTTCATGAAGTCCTTTAGTTTTAGCCACCCTGCGGCAAACGTTTAGTAGATGGCCTGTATAGAGTAAGAATTTAATAAGTTAACTTTTTTTTCAGTTTTTTTTTTATCATTAAAATCATACATCAATCTCAGCCTTGGGTAAAAAAATCTTGATTGTAATTGTAAGTAAATATTACCCAACAATTTTTCATCTTCTAAAGACGCCTGTGAAAGCCGTGGTATAACTTTCTTAGGAACCACTACAAAGTGAATAGGAGCTTGTTGGTTTTTCTTAGCATCAAATGCCGCACACTGTAAAAGAAAACAAAATATTATATATTCTAAAATACGCCCTTTAACTTGTTGAAAGAGTGTCTTTACAAGGATGCACAGGCAACAGGCAATAATCGTCGCGTCGATACTCGATAGTCCTCGTCTCGTCAATGCCGGTATTGTAACCGAACTACGCTGGCTGGCGTCAAAAGTACATAAGTACCAAAAAGTCCATAAGTGCAAATTTTTAGTATTGAATAATCGATAATTGATTGAGGGGCATCATCAAAGAAAAATTTAACTTCCCATCGAGGGAATCACGATTCACGATCCTCAGTTATGTGGAGTACGACGCTAGAAGTAGAATCGATAAGTGTATTTGAATGACTAGTTATTCGATTAAATCATAGAAGCCGCTCATTGACATTATTTGACATTGACATTTGACTCGATGAAAAAAAAATCGTGCGGCCCGGCCATAATTGTTTTGAGAAATTGAAGATCCATACTTTCCTTAAAGATTCTTTCATCTTTACGACTTTCTTCTTACAACTACGAAGATGGGTGAAAACCTATTAATAACGGATATATTCACTAAATTCCAGAAGGAGCTTGATGCCGATCAAGAACTTAGAGAGGTATTTATACAAATCTTGGTGTGATTAATGTAGCTACTTATCCCTTTTTACAGCTGTTAATTATGTCTTAATATACTAATTTACTTAAAAAGATTTTAAATTTTAAAAGCTGAAATATACGGACTTAATTGTTTGTTAATATTTTTATAATTTTTCATAATAAAATGTTTTTAGGTTATACGAAATATTTGCAAGGATTTGCAACAATTTTCTCGAGAGGCTGTGACTATTTTGCAAACCATTCATCACAAGGAGGAGGGAAGTAAGTACATAATAGCAATAATTCGATAAAGTCACATAACTGTTGTTTTATTATTCAGAGATAAGTATCAATTTTATCTACTCAACTTATTTGAGTAGATAAAGTTGAAAAACTATAGACACTAGTGAGTTTCTGACTATTGATATACAGTAGAACCCGCCTAATGGGATCACGCTTAATACAATTTCTCGCATAATACGCCATTTTACGTCAACCCCTGCATCTTGAGACATGTTTTTATACATTTCTTAACGCTAAATACAATTCGTCATCCCATTTAATACGCCGAATACGCCAACACACGCCATCACGTTTCACTGCCGTAAGTCATCACTGGCAATACACACTGGTCATATACTTTCGTCTTGAGACTGAGGTAAGTCGGACGTGATGATTTTATGGAGCTTTCCGAATGCTGCCCATCCTGAGTTGGATTTCATGAGAGACAAGAAGAGAGATCTCTTTCTCGAAGTTGGACATACCTAACTGGACTGTTTGTCTAAGGTAAAAGTAATGGTCAATAAATTTGAGCGTAGTGTTCCCAACTAACGTAACTTCAATTTGTCAAACTCGTAATAAGCCTACAGATTTGTCTGTCACTTTGTGCAAACCATAGTTGCTGTTTACCATGCATATTTGCCAACAGGGTTGAAAAAAAATCATCAATCATTTTTTATTTTAATCAAAATCATCAGATTTAAAATAAAGGGTATTTGATTTTTATTAGGTTTTGCAATCATTACCTGAGTTTTTCTTGTGGGCAACATTTTTATTTAGGTAGAATTGATTTTATAGTCCTGGCAATTGCACCAAAAAAATTTTAAATGTCACATCAACCAGAAACCAGTTTCAGTTTAAAAAAATATCTAATATTGATTTAAATTTATTGTGATAAATAACTTAGCTAGCACCTATTGTACTTTGTATTAACATTGTGTACGAACATTATCATTGATTAATATGCAGTCCCCGCGTTTAATAAATCGTTTTTCAGATTTTTATTTAAATTAGTGATGTTTACAAAGCATTTGCACATGCCATCGTGGAGGCCTTAAACAGAGAAGGCGTAACAGAACAAATATCAGGCTGGATCACCAACATGCTACAACACAGATCCATACAAGCAGAACTAGCAGGCAGTAAATACACCATTAGAGCCAAAAGAGGCTTTCCCCAAGGGGGATGTCTATCTCCGCTGTTATGGTGCATTCTAATAGATGATTTAGTAAAAAAGATTACCGCTATGAACATATACATCCAAGCGTACTCGGATGATGGCCTCTTACTTGTGAGAGGGAAAGTACTAAGCGTGGTCAGAGACATAATGAGAAGAGGAATCATGACAACATTGAGATGGTGTAGGAATAAGGGACTGAACCTCAACCCTACAAAAACCAAACTGATGCTGTTCACGAATAAGAGAAAGGTTGATAGAATGACACCAATAATCATAGAGGACGAGGAGCTGGAAACCGTAAAGGAATTCAAATACCTAGGGGTAATCCTTGACAGCACCCTCAGTTTTAGAAACCACATAAAAGAAACAAGCAAGAAGGCGATGACAGCCCTCATGCAATGCAGAAGAGCCGTTGGCAGGAACTGGGGTATGAAACCCGAAGTAATCCAATGGATCTATAGATCAATCATACTACCAAGAATTTTGCATGGTGCCCTGGTATGGTGGCACAAAGCGCAACTAAAATACAACAGGAAAGAACTCACGAAGGTACAGAGACTAGCCAGCATCATGATATCAGGAGCTATGAGAACTACTCCCACGGCCGCCCTAGAAATGATACTAGGCCTCAGTCCAATAGATTTGGAAATAAAAAAGAGAGCCACAGAACAATGGTTTAAGCTGAAAAGCATAAATCTATGGAAAGGAAGAAACAATGACAAAGGTCATGCAGAAATAGGCAAAAACTATGAGGAAAACCTTTCTATGATATTAGTTAACAACGACCTAATAAATAAGGAAAGGATTTTCGACAAAAAGTACAGGGTAAGCATCAGATCCAGAGAAGACTGGAAAACAGAACAAGACGATCTGGATTGCACTGCAATATGTTACACAGATGGGTCTAGGAAAGAATCAACTATGCTATCGGGAGCTGGAGTATACATAGCTAAACCCGACACAAGAAGAGCCACCTTCAATCTGGGAAAATACACAAGTGTATTTCAAGCGGAAGTATTTGCGATAACGCAATGTGCGCTAATGATTAGAAGTGTGATAAGCGACCACAACGTAGAAAGAATAGTAATATACAGCGACAGTCAGGCCGCTATCAAAGCCCTTGACAAAACGGAGACTACCTCAGCCCTGGTAAAAGAGTGCAAACAAACCATTCAGGAACTCGCAAACCTGGTTGAGGTAGAAATTGCCTGGGTACCCGGACACGAAGGTAACATTGGCAATGAGGAAGCCGATGCACTGGCTAGGAAGGGGGCCGACGAACCGTTCATCGGGCCGGAACCAAGACTGCCAATCTCACACAAAATTACCAAAAATATCATTGAGATCAGGACAATCAAAGAAACCAACCAAAGATGGATGAGCAGAAAGGACTGTAGACAGTCTAAGATCTTCATCAAATCAGTGGACAAAAAGAAAACCAAAGAGCTACTAAAACTGGGTAGGAGAGACATAAGAAACATCGTAGGAGTACTGACAGGACACTGCCCCCTAAACAGACACCTGTCAGTGATTAAAAGAACAGAGGACCCTATTTGTCCACAATGTAGAGAAAAAGAAGAAACAAGCTATCACTTCATGGCGGAATGCCAGATGTACGCATCGCTGCGCTGGGAACTCTTTGAAGTAGACAGGCTGAAAGAAGAGGATTTAAAGCAGCTTACGATAAGCCAGCTCAATAGGTATTGCAAGCGCACAGGTAGGTTCGAGGTCCCGACGCCGGTGGGGTAAATGATAACCCGCCCTCCCCTGATCTTGTCAGGGGACTTTGGGGAACTGGGCGAAATGGTTCCGACTATGGTGACTGATCGCCCGTCCGGCTTTGCCGGCGTCCCTCCTTCTAAATAATAATAATAATATTATAAATGTGAAAGTTTGCATGATTGTTACTCAAACACGCAAAAACAGCTGAACGGAATTTGATAAAATTTGGGATACAGATACTTGATGGTCTGGAGAGGAACATAGGATACTTTTCATCCCGAAATTCCCAAGGGAACGGGAACCACGCGGGTGAAACCGTGGGCAGCAGCTAGTGCAATATAAATCGTGATTTAAATCCCTGTCTGCCAATGTTTTATAAATAATATAAGGTATTTCATTATCATTTAATTTTTTTACAAGGTGTATTATTGCAATATTAACAACCTGAAACCGACAAAAATGCACTTTGCCCTTATAACTTTAAAATAGTTCTCCAAATCAATATAATTTGTTTTTGATTTTTTACAGTAATTCAAGCATGTCAAAAGGCTCGTGAAATTTTTAATAAAGCTCAAAAGGGATATGCTAAGCTGAGAGATGCCGTGCCACCTACAGATTACTTCAAGTAAGAGTATTATTATTTGTATGCTTTGGGTTTCACGGGACCCGTTCCTTTAGGGCGTGCATGGGGATATGGATCCAACACGTAGACGCCACCTTTAGCGACTTTAATCTATTATGCATGCAATAAACAAGAAAATATAGGTACTAGAAATAAAAACCGTAAAGCGGTTTACGGAATATATCTACCTACAAAGTTTCAACTGTGTAATCCTCATAGTTTTGGAATAAAGTGGCTGTGACATACATTGGACATGACGAATCTATAAGGGTTTCGTTTTTTTCCATTAGGCTACGAAACCCTAAAAAACAACTCAGGGCGACATGAGACAAGTTGCTTTTTTCTAGTATATTTTCTTGTTTAATATTATTATTATTATTATACTTTTATTTTTGTTTTCTCAAATATTTGGTATGTTAAGTTTTTGTGGAACTGTGAGTCAACACAGTATTATTATTATTGTTATTATTAACAGGCTAGCAGTTGTTACAACTGGTAGCGCCTGTATCCTGCTATCTATGCATTTTACTAATTATTTAAATTCTCAATAGCTGTCTTGTTGATTTTTGAATTGATTGACAATAGAGGCGAGGACTACATCAGCCGGAAGCTTATTCCACTCTTTGATGACTGTTGCTGATAAAATGTTTGCATGGGTTGTTACTTGCGATTGAAGTAGTGAAGAAGCTGTGACCCCTAAGGCAACGGTTCTCATTACGCTTGAACAAGTTATGAAGATTGTGGAGGTCGTAGTGTCCATTAAGTATTTTTTTATTTAAAGGTGTTTATTAGGTCTCCACGGATCCTGTGGTCTCTCAGTGTTGTAAGTTTGAGCACTTGAGAACACACACACGCAACCGTTCCTCATAAGGCCGTCTTCTTAGCGTTCTGGGTATCTTAGTGAAACTTCTTTCCAATTTCTCCAACTATTCAATGTCCTTGCCAAAATAGGGACTCCAGAGTTGAATCGCGTCCTTTAAAATTGGTCTAACGTATGTTTTGTTGATCATCATTTCAGGAGTCAAGTTTCCAAAAGCTTTTCTTATGAGGTATATTAGACTTCTGGCTTGCTTTGTTATAGAAGTGATATGATCTCCCCATTTAAAATCCTGGTATATGTCTAAATGCTATAGAAATAATATGATCTTCCCATTTCAATCCTGGGATAGTCTGGATCTCTACCTCCGACAGTTGAACATCTTCTAATTTATGAGTTCTACGAGGATTTCGATTGACCAGTAGCGTTTTTTTTGGGAAACATTTTCTTGGCAAGTACTAAGGTTAAAGAAATAATTTATTACAGCTGCCGTGGTCACGGGAAAAAATCAAAAAACCCCTAAAAAAAACCTAAAACGAACAATTACAACTTAGTTCGTGGAAATATAGCGAGTTTGATATCCGTAAAAGTTGTTTTATTTCAATGAACAGTGCGCGCCAAAACATATGATGTACGTATAATAATTTATCATTCAAATGAAATAACTATTAATGTTCTATTATTTTATTTGTGAATCCGTTTTCTACATTCTGTTACTTGTATACTATAGTCCATGCAAATAGCATCATCGTTTTATTCTTTACTACTGATCGCCCGCGGTTTTACCCCTGTGGTTCCTGTCCCGGTGAAAATATCGAAACCTATGGTGCGGTGTAGGAATTCAACGAACAATATGATTATGTTGAATAGTGGATTTTGGCAATCCAACACTTCGCCAAGATAGTCTTTTTTTATGAACAACGGGAAGACCCTTAGCCTTCATCATACCTGATGAAAAGGTTTAGATAAGGCTAAAGATGGAAGCGAGCCTCTCCTGGAATCCTCAATCACTGAAGAACTGGTTATCTTATCTCTAACAACGGGAACACAACAACACTGAAAATATTTGTGTGCATGAACATGTCTATTTGTCTTGGTCTGGGTGTTTAATATGTATATTATGTATGTATTTACAAAAAAAAAAGTATACAAGTATGTTTATCCGTTATCTAGTATCCATAACACAAGTTCTTCATGAAACTTAACGTGGGTTAGATAATTGGTGCATTTGTTTGCAACTATTTATTTATTATTTATTTATTTATTGTTAATATGGCGTCAGGCTTAGATAAGATGGTGGTAGCTAGCCAGACGGACTTACAACAAGTCCTACTGCCAACCGAAATATAAATATTCCTCTTTTACAGGTACCATGACCACTGGCGTGGAGTGACCCAACAGTATTGTTTCCTTGTCTCGCTCGTGATCTGGCTCGAGGTGGGGATATTGGCGTCTCATGAGACCATCGCTGAAGTTTTGGGAAGTAAGTTGAAGGTTTGAATACCAGAAGTACCAACGAACATTTCATATGTTATATATTTCGGATTGCTCTTTTTAGGTTAGGAAAAGTGCATTTTACAAAATATAGCACTGATTTCCTATGTATTTAAGATATTATACGGTAAAAATAAGTACTTTTTATTACATATAACTATAGGACTGTTAGAGATGTTACAATCTGATAATAAGGTATATATTTCTTTACTAGACTTCAGAACGTGCTAGCCACGTGTGCAATCCGTCAGATTTTTCAAGTTTTTCTGACCTTTGACCTTGATAAGGTCAATTTAAAAAAATAATTATTTTTTTCCGGCCGTCTACATTTTTTTGTGATTTTTGAAGCTATTAGTGAAGGCTGTAGGTGTTATACTCATGGCGCTGGAGGGAACATTACAATGGATAACACGGGCCTTATATATAGAGATACCTTTATCTAGATTTGTAAAATTTCAGTAACACGATTTTATGATTTTGCCTCGACACTTTTCTTCGACATCGAAAATCGACATTTCTTTACGAAAAGACCCCTAAAAATACGAAAATCCAAGATTATTCTCAAATGGTTTTACATTTACTATTGGAAATTGGTTTAATTAGTGGTCAGTTTAATTTCTCTTTAATAGCTATAGTTATTTACCATCATCATCATCAGCCAGTGGACGTCCACTGCTGGACATAAGCCTCGCCTAGCTCACGCCTATTGTGGCGTTCATAGGAGGCTATTAGCCTACTGCTACCACGCTGGCCAGACGGGTTGGTAGAGGGTTTGTTTCAAGTTTTCCTTCTCTCGCACAGGTGTTCAATGCGTCGAGCCTCTTAGTCGACTCTGACGACATCCCAGGCATGTAAGGGAGTGGTGACACTTGTATTCTTAGGCCGTCACCACACGGCACAATGTGTATAGTTATTTACTCTAAGTGATTTCGTGGTTCTTTCGCCTAATCTGCAAAATCGGTCTCGCTCCCGCGTGCGTCCGTTTCTCAATGCCATCTCGCTTCAGTCGTACAGCGCGTTAATGCCATGGGGCGTTCTCTATTTAATAAAATTTATCTTGTAGCATTCACTTTGAAGATATGATAATAATTTGTGTTTTCTTTTCCAGTTAGTTCCGTGGAAGAAAAGGAGGGATTCCACTTAGATATAGAAGATTATCTTGTAGGTTTATTGTTGATGTGCTCAGAACTGGTAAGCTCATTTGAATCCCATAATTAACTTGTAAAAATTTGCGTCGTTATTATCAACCATTTTTAAAATCGCCACTTCTGATGCACTGGCCTTCCTATGGATGGATAAGAAGACAGAGTAGGCATCGTTTTCAACTTTCGTGGACAACATATGTTCAGTTGAGTGTGTATAGCAATCTTAATCTCCTCTATTCACTCCCTGGTTGGCCGTTATCAGATCACAGCTCGGTCAATCCTTGGCAGAGAACCAAGGGTCCAAAGTTACCTCGTTTGTATGAAAATGGACTAGTGTTTCTAATTATCTGACCACCATTGTATGTCTTGGTTGTAATGCTTTAAAACAGTAATAATGAATCGAGAAGCCGCTGAAAAAAAAGACGCATCTAGTCCATACAAAGTTACCCAAACGCCTTTGCATGCTTATACAGACAAAACATCTTTACTTTTTATTATTATTATTATAAGTTAAAAATAATATTGTAAAAGTAAACTTTTTTTTTAATGAACAACGACGAGGCTCTTGGCCTTCATCATACCTGATGTGAAGTATTGATAAGGCCGAAGATGGAAGCGAGCCTCTCCCGGAATCCTCATGAGGAGCTCGCTATCTTATCTTAATCTGCCGGAACACAACAATGCTGAAAACATTGTTGTTATGGCGTCAGGCTTAGACAAGACTGACCATTGCTTCCGCTACAGTTTTATTTGATTCCAATATTTATTTTCCAGTCCCGTTATGCTGTCAATTGTGTAACTAGAGGAGACTACGCGAAGCCATCGCAGATATCCAAGTTCATAATGGAACTCAATGCTGGATTTAGGTACTTATTATTTTATTTTATTACACAATATGGCAACTGAGTTGCTATGTGATATGGCTAAATAGGATTAAGACACTATATATAATTGTTAACTTGATATCAACTATATACACCCTATTTTTGCAAATAAAGAAAATTGAAATTGAATTGAAATTGAGTTGTTCCCAAAAATTAATGGGTTCGTGGGTTACGCCCCCGGTGTGTGACGCCCCCGATTTCGTTTTACAACAATAATACAAACACCGACGCCTCACATCACATTAAATAAAACATTTTACTCCTAGTACTCTTTCACGCCAACACTAATTTGGCACACAGGTAGAAGCCTGGATTAAAGCATAGGTTACGTTATCTCGATAATCCCACGGTAACGGGAATCACGCGGGTGAAACCGCAGACAGCCGCTAGTGTATGTATAATTGACTTGTAAAACTTTCTCTATTTCAGGTTGCTCAACTTAAAAAATGACCATTTACGCAAACGCTTCGATGCACTCAAATATGACGTTAAGAAGATAGAGGAAGTTGTTTATGACCTCAGTATAAGAGGTTTGCTTCCCAAACCACAGACTGAAGAAGTAAAGAGTGAATAGACTTAACATTCTTGTTATTGTATTTTAAGAATGATAAGGCAAGCAAGCAAGTTTTTCCTACTTATTTAAATAATTGAAACGAAAACCACTTCACATTCTTAAAAAAAAAAATATAATGATAATGTAAACTATACTCCAGCCATTTTACGAAAAGGATGTTTGTAAACAAACATTTGAACACTTTTCGTATCTATTCCACAAATACATAATATTTCAGACATACCATATGAAATGTATAATGAATTGCACATATTTCTAAAACATGCTATAAAAAAAGTAATTTTGAGTTTAATTTACTTCAGCTTACTTATATAGTTCAAGTTTGATATCTGAAATATAATGTATTGTGGAATAATTACGAAACGTGTTCAGATGTTTGTTTACAAACATTCTTTCCCTAAGATGGCTGAAGTATAAGCAAATTAACTGTTTTTTTTTATATTTTGTATAAATTTAAATTTTTCCTACTTTCTTATTTTCCACAATGACAATAATTATGGAAAATAGGATTTTCACAAGAAAAAAATCAATGTTCTCACTGAAGTGTCGTAAAGTAGTATTCAAATAATTTGATTTTACTTCATAAGGAAATAAGATTAAATGTTTTAATTACTATAAGTACTTCTTTTAAAAAAGAAAACTTTTCTTGATAATTTGATTATGATTAATTTTATCAGAGATTACCTACATACTGAAATAAACTGTAAAGTACTTAGGTACTATGGTTTGACGTCATAGTTGTTCAAAAAGCAACTGTATTTCCTTGTAATAAAAGCTACAATATTGTGCGTACTTTTGTGGGAACGAAACGATTTTCTGTCTAAAGGACTGAATTGCATTTAAAATTGTTACGTATAAGGTTTTTTGTTTTATTATCTTTGTCTATGGTAAATGTGGACATTAAAATTAGTTTATAGGTAAAAGTACAGTGAAATTCAATATTTTATAAGTTTCTTCGGAACTACAGAACACACCACAGAAATACTTGAATGAAAATGTCACGCACCGGATCGGACCGTGTATTGCACCATCTAACTTTAACGATAAGGGCCTGCACAGACGACGGACATTTTGTCCGCGACACGACCTTATTACTATGAACATAAAGTTGAATATATTACGAAGATTATCGCGTACTTTTCATGGATATACGCGATTTAAGTTCAATCTTATTTGGTTAACAATAAAGACGTGTCGCGGACAAAAAGTCCTCCGTTATCCGTCGTCTGCTAGCTCTTACTATAACCATAAATCTGTATACATCGAGTTCATTTGAAAGATGGATGTGACATATAGTGACTGTTTGGTAAGTTTTCATTTTTATGTGATATATACTAGAAAAAAGCAACTAGTCTCATGTCGCCCTGACGGGATGAGAGACATGAGACTAGTTGCTTTTTTCTAGTATATTTTCTTGTTTTATTTATCACATAAAAATAGAATTGTAAAATGAAAAATTAAAAAGTTATAATTTTTCATTTGTGTCAAAAAGAAGCAGCAATGTGTCACATCCACCTGTCAAATGAAGCCGATGTCGATGCCGACGCCACGTGCGCGGTACGGCCCCTGGTAAAGTTAACTGGTGCAACTCAGCCGTAGTATCTTCACTTGTTCAACAAAAAAAATTAACAACAACGTAGATCCATACATTTTCAATGAGGGCCAGTGAGTTTAGAAACGTTCAAACGTTACAATCAATTTTGCGTTAAGAGTTTTTAATTCTCAACCGTTTTTCCCCATCACATTAATATCTGTCTGTTAAAATTTAACTTAAGTGTGGTAGTAACGTTTTTGAATATTTGCAAAATCAAATATTAAATTAAACTAATTTATTTAAAAGATTACAATGATCCATACTTGTTAATAACAATTTGGTACATCTTTGCTTTGTTAGTATATCAAAATATCACAGGCCATCGAAAACAGGCGCGTTGCCATGACAACGTGAAGAAAATCAAATCTCTTGAACTAGTTTGAACTATCAATTTATATTGTGATACTTAATTATTATAACCGTAAATAAATGAGTATTTTTCGTCCAGTCAAACAGCACATAACGATGAACATTTTCACTGTCCCCAAGTCCCCATACAAAAAATACCCGAAAAACCCATGTACCATGTAACTACCATACATTTAATTTTTTTACCTTAATTTTGTGAACATTTGCAACGAATGGTATTTTATTTCATTAAAATAAGCTTTATTGGTTAAAGAAATAAAAATATTTTAATATATTTACGAATTTTCATTATAAATTTTTCTTTAATGCAACTATTTATTCTGCAAGACTTGCGTCAGCCATGATTGTATGCGATGCGATGTTTGCATTGTATGTTTAGCTCACAGACCTATTATAGAGACTAGACTTAAGCCCGTGCTACGCACGTGTGCAATCCGTCAGATTTTTCAAGTTTTTCTGACCTTTGACCTTGATAAGGCCAATTTAAAAAAATAATTATATTTTTTCGGCCGTCTACATTTTTTTGTGATTTTTTAAGCTATTAGTGAAGGCTGTAGGTGTTATACTCATGGGGCTGGAGGGAACATGGAATGGATAACACGGACCTTATATATAAAGTTTCAAACTGCGCGAGAACCTAGCGTATCGAATTTATCTTACCTACGATGACGTGACGAGCGAGATTGAGTTATGCGTAAATGTTATTGAGGAGCTCTTGCAAGAAAGCACTGCACAATTAACCATTTTCGTTTCTGAGTGACGCGTGTTTTAATGGCAATGGACTGACTTAGGTCGTAAAACTTTGACCGTGAATCAAACTTTTGGCACGCAAGGTAGGCACAGTTTTACCGTCTGTGCCTTTTTTAATGAAGTACGGGGAGACTACGCGTATTGATAAGGCTGAAGATGGAAGCGAGGTACCTATCTGTAGGTTAGTTTAGGTTAGAACTGTGACCAAAAAAGCGCGAGCCGGCGAAGCGCCAGAAACGAAATGTTTTTAAGTACCTAACTACCAATTAGGCGTATCACAGCTGAGAAAAACTTTAAAATGTAACTAAAAACCAAAATTTTAAGAAGCGGTAATCAATCAATTAATCACTGTTGCGCTAATAAATCGGATAATAAGTGAAGTGCTGTGCCTGTTTTGGTATTTTATTACACTTAATTTGTTGGTGCACCCCCTTTGTAACTCCCGGACCCATTGGCCCTAAAAAATGAATTTCACGCGAACAAAGTGTAGGGCGGGCGCGGTACACTTAACTTTATCAAAATTAAAACGCCTAATAATTATTACACTGCAAATTTCATACACGTACAATTTGCTATTACCTAAGTTTTACTCATTAAAATACCCACACAAATATTCCTATTAACAATAGTGATTTGAATACTGTTTCGTATATGTACTTACTATCTTTGCTTCTGAATTTTAAGACAAACTTTAACAAACTGAATACTTACCTATCGTAAAACTACAGCAATGACAGCTATAATTTCAATTTAGAAAACAGTAAAAAGAAACAAAAATTATAAAATACTTATGCAAAGTCAATATTTCATAGGAGAATAATACTTTACGACAATGTTTGCGATGTTATTACTATAGCGACTATACAAAAAGATAAAATATACAACCGAAATAACCTCAAAGTAGCACAAAATAAATGTAAACAAACCTGTTCGTCTTCATAAATGAATTCAAGGTCACTCCCGTCACTAAAAAAGTTTTTGAAACTGTCTTGGACACCTTTAGTTGCCGTCATGTTTATTTCTTTATATTTTTGTTTCCTTGTATTATTTTTCGAAGCGACTGGTTTGGAGCGGAGCTAATCTTGATTATGACTAATATCTTAATGACTCGGACTTATATTTCACCTGCTTACATCACGCAAGTCATCATTAGACTTAAAAGAGTGGCATTTTTGGGACAGTAATTTGAAACCCCAATAAGAATTTTGAGTCCCGTTCGAATAAGGGACTCAATTTTGTTAGATGTAGGTAAGTACTTAACATGAAAATCAAAGTGAAGCTCTTAAAAACCTTTTGAAGCTATAACTTAGATCTTAGGTACCGACTCATAATGTAAGTAGAGGTAGAGAAAGGAAAAGCCATCCAGTAGGGTACCTTTTGCGTAAAATAGAGTTTGTCATGTTTAAGGGTATGTCTTTGGAAAATGTGCGTTATTTAAGTGTAGGTTTATACCGTTTATGGGTACCTTATCTAAATAATAACAAATCCCTTTAGGTAAATAAATAAGCAGCAGTTTCAGACAACCTGTTTGGCGCAGCGGTTGGGACACCCCCTGTTCGATTCCCGACCAAGAGATTTGTGTGCATAAATATGTTTTTGTCTTGGTCTGGGTGTAATATGTAAAGTAAGAATATTATTATTTGGAGAAGAGACACCAGCAAGGCCGGACGGGGACGGGTGAAGTCTCCCTAGTCGGAACCATTTCACCCAAAAAAAGTAAGAGTTGCCTCATTAAAATAAAAAGATAATTTCACCTATTATCTAGCCCATGTTGTTTCATGCAGAACTTGTGTTATGGATACTAGATAACGGATAAACATACGTATATACTTTTTTGTAAATAGATACATAATATACATATTAAACAACCAGACTAAGACAAATAGACGTGTTCATGCATACAAATATTTGTCTTGTCCGGGGATCGAACCCGGGACCTCTGGCGTAGAAGGCGGGCTTAGTAGGTACCCCTGCGCCAAACAGGTCGTCATTGTCGGTGTTCTACAT
This sequence comes from Chrysoteuchia culmella, assembly GCA_910589605.1. Classification (NCBI taxonomy): domain Eukaryota; kingdom Metazoa; phylum Arthropoda; class Insecta; order Lepidoptera; family Crambidae; genus Chrysoteuchia; species Chrysoteuchia culmella. Next base: position 4,804,880 of record OU342669.1, read on the forward strand.
ATTGTATTTCGGAGAGTGTGCTTGAGCTGCATGAGCGCATCGCGCGAGCTCCGTTTTACCACCGGGAGTCCAGACGTTCTGCAGGCTATCACCCCTACCTGGTAGATATTCCCCGCGCACAGCCAGAATGGAATTCCCTGCCTGCGTCTGTATTCCTGGCAGCCTACAGCCCTGGTATATTTAAAGCTCGAGTCAATGGCTATTTTCGAGATCTACGACCTCTTCTTATTTTTGATTCAATTTTGTTTTTTTTTTATTGAATGAGGCCAGAGTAGGTAAGCCTAGGTATTTAACATAAAAAATGTAGTTACATATTTCATTTTTATTATTATCATTATGTAATCGTAGTACCGAAGCCTATCGCATTTTACTTGTTGTTGTTCCATTTGCTCCCATAACAAGATACATAGGTAAGTACTCTGTTATACAGCTAAATAAAACAAAATGTCTCATTTAACAATGTCAATTTTATTTTACAAACACAACGTTAGCATAATTTTACAGCACATCCATGTAAAATATATTACAATGCAGATCACAGTCTTATTAGGTATTATATGTGGATGAATTTACATTAGAATAAAAAGATAATTCCGCTAAAGGAAGTTGGGAGCAAAAAAATTTAGGGTAAAGTATCCAGTGCGCCGGCCCTGACCAGTGTCCGGCCCCATGACATAATTTTTGAATAAAATAAGAACTCTCCGTGATTACAACAACCCTATAAATAATATTTTTAAGAACTATTTTTTTACCTACAACTTGGGCTCAGTGACGTCTTGCGTTGGTTAATTCTCGAGTTTTAGTTTGCATTTGAAAGCGGAGGCGAGAGCAGGCGTATGGAAAATTGCGTTGGCTAAAAACAAATTAGAGGAGAGCCGACTTTGAGTGGTCAGCACTACAATGTTTATTATTTAATTAAAATGGATTTGAGTTTAATGACACAAGTATATCGTCGATGAAGTGACAATACCTCATAACTATCATTTTTTAGGAAATCTTCTCTCCTACTTTTTTTAATGTGATAGACTTAAAATTCTATTTTGCGTGGACTAATGTTTCATCTATCTGGAATTTCCCTTTTAAATAGCTATTTAAACTCTGTGGAAATAGCTGTTATATGCACAAGAAAAAAATTACAAGTTTATAATATTCATTCATTAAAAATGGTAGTTAGGAGGTATTGTCACTTCATCGACGATATGTCTATTTAACTATTTTTAATTGGCTTTGATGTATAAACAGATTTATAGCATTTTTAGGCTTACGAGCTCATTATGAAGTGGAAATGAACTGGTAATGTCTTTCTTATTGTCGGGTTCACCTTGGGTCTAATAATCTAAATAATTATTATAGATAACAGACCTTGTATGAGAATGTGGTGGCCGGATTATTGGTCATATTACCCAGTAAGCCGGCCCTCAATGAGACTAGAGGCCGGAAAACTGTGGTGCCCGGCCTTTATTAATTAATAAACAAGAAACGATGGGTATGTTATTCGCTCGCGTGTATTGAAGACTCGAAAACAGGCCAGTTTGAGAAAATTTTAGACATCGTTGAACAGATTTCAATGCAATTTTCTATGAACGTAACATATTTATAATTTTTAATATCATTGAGTTTAGTTCATTTCAACGAATAAATTCTATCAATTATCTAATCGGAATAGAACATGATATATTTATATTATACACAAAAATTTATTTGGTGACATTTATCAACTATATGTTTTGTAAATAGATTTCTCTCTCCCACTCTCATATTTTTGAGTATTCTTTCAGATTTATTTCTCTTATCACAGTATCAAAATAATTTCTTCTATGGATACCGAAAGCAACGGACGACCCACAACCAACCAAACCCGAAAGACAGAAAGATTACTTTCTTACATTGACATGACTGGGATACGAACCAAAAACTGGTGTAAAAGTGACATCATCACAGTGGTTAATATCAATTCAATTGATTTATCTTAATATACATATATTGTGTTGAATTACAGTCGCGGCTCATTACAATATTGTCAAATCAAATAAAAAATTGTATACTTTGTGAATAAAGTGTTAAAAAATTGCTAATTGCAACCTTTTCAAATTGCAACATTGTTACAGATGGGTATTTTATCAAACACCTAGAAACTATAAAAACAAAAACTGCATATTGTCAAACCTTGTAGGAAAGTAAGTATATTTTTTTAATAAGTACCTACCTACCTACAAAAAACATTTAATACCTACATAAAAATTTAATAAATAACTTAGCATGGTACTTGTGTTTTATTTTTTTAAGTAAGTCAGTTATTCATTATAAAAATCATCGAGTACAGTCGAAGCACATTATTAGTTAAGAAGCAGTAATCATTAGAGGAATATTCAAATATGAGCCTTACTCCAGTATACCAAAGGTCTATAGGCCGGTCACTGGACATTTGCTGTTGTTATTACCTAGTGATCGGCCGCTGTTTTCTTTTAGACGGCCGGAGACTAGACCCGAAGTGGTCGGGCCCTGGATCAAAAGGGCCGGAGACTGGAAAACCATGTTTTTACGAAAATTAAATTGTTTTTAAAACAAATAGCTGTCGAAATATTTAAAATAAATAGTTGAATATATTCAGAACATAAAAAAAACCTCTACCTTAATCCATTGACAGAGCTTGGTTATGAGCAAAGAAAGTCAGCAAATGCTTTAAGAGGCCGGCGACTGAGTACTTAACCTAGTATAATAATAATTTGATTAGCTAAAATGTACAATAGCCTTTTATAGGAAGTATTTTAGCTCCCAAGAAAGAAGAAAATTTGGAGATCTTTCCTAAAGTCTACGTAAACAGGCTTTAATAAACTGTTTAATTTCTCCAATCGATTTTGAATTTTAAGATGTAAGCCGTTCAGTATCTAATATAAAATTTGTAAAAAATATATATACTTATTTAAATATAAAAAAATACATACATAAAAATTTATGTTAATAAATAAATTTGGAACATACTTGTCATGTTTTTTGCTCCCAACTGTATTTTAAAATAATAGTTTTTCTATATAAATCACAAAACAAATCAAACAAAGTTGAAATATTGTGACATTATGATCAGCCTTTCACAGATATAAAATACACTTTAATTTACTGTACATTTTAAAATTTTATACATTTAGTTATTTTATTAGACAAATTATTATGGTACGTAAAGTCAATATGTCAAATTATACAATATATTAGGTACTTTTTTAAACATCTAATTCCCAATAGTGTTGTGCGAATTACAGAGCTCTATAGCTCTTATTTTAACAAATAAATAATTTACCAACATCTCAAAATCCCTGCTTAGAATAATTTGGAGACGAGCTATTGTTCCACAGTATAATCTGAATACGAGTTGAAAATAAAATCATAAATATCTGATTAATAACGGAAACAAAAAGTTACGTACAATCATCCTTCTTACATTATTGGTGTTACAAAAAGTTTTTAAAGTTAGACTTAGTTTGAAAGTTCCAACATTGTTATATGAAACCAGCATGCGTAGCATGAGCACCTCGACAAAGCTTTCTCGCCAGTTTTATCGTGCGAGTGTATTGTCTGTCTCGCTTACACCGTACTGATATGAGCGGGACAGAGATCGCGAGATAAGCGTCGACAGCGAGTGCGGTGCGCATGCTACTCTGGCTGGCATACCTATAGATATATCCGCCATTTTAGAAAAAAGTATTTCGGCGGCCAGTGATGAAACACATGTCAATCGACAGAGTGAGTGATTACAAACAAAAAGGTTTTCAGTTACCAATACACTTAGTGATACGGTTTCTGAGATTTTAAAGTTAAAAGACAGAAAGATAAAGCAAAAAAAAATATTAACCCTCGACGCATAAAAAGGCTTTTTTTTAAAGTGAATGGTAGATAAAACAAAATCTCAAAAGACCGTATTACTTACGCCCGAAATTAATAACCTATTTGTACTCGTAGATATGGATTGGCTATCTGAGATTGTTGCTTAGGATACTGGGTTCTTTGCCTAACAACCGTCGTTATTTTAGTCATATTCACAAAAATATCCTAGGCAACTATCTCAGATGGCCATCTGAGATAGTTGCTATCCATATCTGCAGATAGGTTATTAATTTCAGTAACTCTATCGATTGACATGCGTTTCATCAATGGAGCTCTATTTTTGATTCACTCGTCTCGAGGTTTCTTCTGATTTTCGTTCGAAATACGAGTTTGCGTAATTTCCGTACTTCCGTCTGTAATAGCGACCTTGCAACTTTAAACATAATAGCTTCGCTTGTCGTCTGTAATACCGCCTTCCAAAGCGAGCGCGCGAGGGGCAAAGCGAAAAGCGAGCTATGTTTATACACGAAAGGTCGCTAATCGCCTGCGTGCGTAGCATGAGCACCTCGACAAAGCTATCTCGACACTTTTCTCGCGCGAGCGTATTGTCTGTCCCGCTCACACCGTATTGATATGAGCGGGACAGACATCGCGAGATAAGCGTCGACAGCGAGTCGCGGTGCGCATGCTACGCTGGCTGATCGCCTCCCCATTAGCCTCGCCACTCGCACGACGAGTGATTCAAAAATAGAGGTCCTGGCCGCCAAACCACGTCTTTTTTTCATAAATCGGGATCCAACGAGCTTCGATGCTCTTTAGGCGTTAACTCTCATTTAGAGTCAGCATAACATTAAACCGAGTCTAACTTTAGACCATACCACACATTTCTTTAGCATTTGTTTATGTTTAAAACTACTTACAAAATAATATTGCATGTTGCATGTTTGGGATACCTAAATATATTTTTAACGATATTTAATTTAAATTTTAATGAATTATGTTTTAAATGTCGATAACCAGTAAATAATAAAAAAATATATATAGTTATAACAGGATGACAAACAGTGAAGTATTAAAATCTCATGTCTCAAGAAAATTTAAAAAATCCTATTTCTGTTTCTTATGGAACACATTTTACCGAAGTTTTTTAAGACAATATTTAACTAAAACTCACAGAGTTCATTTATAGCTATACTATTGGAAATATAAACATATATCGTTTATATAAAGACGTTACATATATTTATAAACACATTCACACAATTTACAAGTCCGAGGGTCTAAAAATGTCACTATCGCAATATTGCTAAATGAACTCTCAACAATTCATTTAACCTATTTGTCACTACCGTCCTTTTAAAAGAACGCATAAGTACAACACATATTTTTTTAAATATTGGCAAAAAGGGTGTTAGAACCAGAGGCGCCATCTATGATGATCCGTGAGAAACCCACTATCGCGTGATAATTCAACGCAGCCAATCAGAAGCGTCCACGGTAACGCCATATTGTAGGGCACCAATCGTGGGTGCGCATTTATACAGCCATTTTTTCTAATTTTCAATTTTCGAGTCATACTTACCTTCTTCAACTACCCTAACCATTGTAACAAACGCATTATACATTTTTGAACATATATTCATTTATTTTTCTCACGCTTTTTAGTATTTTTTAAACCGCATACAAAAAAAATAACTCATGGTCCCTCCAAACTCCAAATGCAATTAAGTTCAAACAACAACTTCAACAACAAATTTCGGCGCGCCATTATAAAACGTCAACAGAGACTCTTTGTCGCCACGCATGGAATTTTTTACTTATATTATATAAGTGATAAATATTAAACAAGAAAATATACTAGAAAAAAGCAACTCGTCTCATGTCGCCCTGACCGGATGACGACATGATGATAAGGGACATGAGAAAAGTTGCTTTTTTCTAGTATATTTTCTTGTTTAATATTTATCACTTAAAAATAGCATTTAAAAATGCAAAATTAAAAAGTTATAATTATATAAGTGAGTTTCGACTGCATATTTATTTTTTTCTTAATCAGCACTAAAGAGAGAGAAGAAAAGTCAGTGAAATTCGACGATAGAGTTTAGAACTGTGTGTGTTAGTGTCAGCGTAGCAGAATTTGCTTTTAATTTTTTAAACGCAAGAAAACTTAAAAGCAAATTCCATACAAAATAAACATTTAAATTAATTTTTGGAATTCACTTTGCAATATTCACTTAGCGTTATTTTTAGACCCTCTGGCCATATACAGTAATTTTTACAATTATCCGAGTGTTCTTTTTAACCGGTCTAGTCTTTTTAAGTAGGAAGTATAAATAAAATTAAATAAAGAAATTGCACTGTCAATGCAAAAAAACATTAAGTATATTAAATAGGTAAGAAGGTATAATAGGTATAATAAATAAAAGTTTACGCACATAGAAAATTAAATAGAAAGAATGGACAAGAAATAAATTATATAATTTAAAGATAAATAAATAATAATCGGCGTCCAATTTTAATAAATTAATGTAAAGCATGAAAGAAAGAAAAAAAAACATTTATTTGTTCTCATTTAGCGATGTTAATTGAAATCTGTTGTTGTGAAAAATAATAAATATATAGAAACTTTTAATATTGCTGTAAGACCATTAATCAAATCCAAACAGTAGGCCTACCGCGTAGTGCCGTCGGCATCGCTGTCGACTTCATATTGACAGCTGACGGCGTTTTCGTACAACGCAACTTCAAGGTTATCGTCCTAATAATAAGATTCCTTTTCAATAGTCAGTTAATACTCAACTCTGTGTGCGACTGAGTCAGCGCTATAGCATCAGCGCTCGCGTGTGAAGAGTCGCTCCCATATTCGACAATCCGACGACGTCGACGACACTTACGCGGCAAGGCCATACGTCATATCTTCCTGCAATTTCTGGCCGGCATCAATTGTTATCTCACGTAGAGCAAGATGAATATATACTTACAAGCAAAAATATGGAATTACTTGCAAGTTGTAAGAAATGTGATTCCATATTTTCGCTCGTAAGTGTAGTTACCGGCCACACATTTTAGTAAAACTATGGCCCATTTAAGTGCACCAAAACACACACTTAACATACAAATGTATTCGAATTATTGCAGAAACAACACATGTCCCTCATACATTATTGCTTCTGAAGGTTGAAAATATTAATAGTATGGTTAATTTTTTTTTATAACATAATGTAAAGTATTTGAATCTAAAAAATAACAAAGTTTCTTGTTAATACTGGCATAATGAAGTATTTTTTGCATTCGGTGACATATGTTGTTTTTGAAATTATCGATTCCTTATCCTGCCGAAACACACACTTAACATACAAATCACAGTACCAAATCGGTAATTTTGGCAATCACTCACTGAACTAAATCTCACGGGGTACATTTGACCCCCAATATTTACACTAACACTGGTAACCCTGTGGACCTAGCATCAACGGGTTTTATCGACATTCGGAGCTCGATAACGTGTCGTCCCGCTCACACCTTAGCGCGATGAGCAAGACAGCATGCGCTATATATCATATCGCGTGATATAGCGGTGTTCATACTGGGCAGGTCTTTTTAGTCACTTTTAGTCTTACCCCCGTTTGGGGTGACCTCACTAGCCCCAGGTGGGGTCATATCGGGTCCAAGTGAAGGAGGGGGCGAGATATATCCGTCTCCCTCGCACGAAACAAGACACTATACCTCTGTACGCTGTACGGGGGACTCCGCTCTGGAAAATAATATAAAAAATAATACTTAATTAAAGTACACTAAGATTATTTATTTATTAACTTATCTAATTTTCTGAGCCACATAAGATGAAAGAAAATTCGTATGATTTTATTATTCTCGAACATTTTACAACATGATAAATTTTAAATAGAAAAATATTGGAAAAAATTTACTCGGCCACAAGTAAATTCTCAGATGGGACTCGAACCCACGACCTTTGGAAATCCGGTCCACTGCACTAACCACTGAGCTACCGTGACTCAGTGGTTAGAGCAGTGGACCGGATTTCGGATCGGTTATATTGAAAAATTATCATAAGTATAAAAATAAGATTGAAAAATGCAAAACTACAAAAATCATAAAAAAATATATAAATGTTTTACGAATTTTATTTTTTTGTGCTTGTTGTAGATATAAATAAATTTGAAGAAAAAAGAACGAAATGAGAAGAAGAAATATTTATTTTGCACATGAACAGGGTTACATTTTATGATCTTTAAAATTGTATTGCCTCTCCTCTTCAGCTAGCAAAAGTACCATGCAAAATTAACATTGATTCAATTCAGATTTACTTATTGCATTTAATTTACAATATTTTTTTTCACATAAAAAAGATAAATGGACCCAATAAAATAACTATAACATTTATATCGGCTGAAAGCCTTAGAAGCCAGGGCCAATAAAATAAAAATTAAAAATATTAAACTGTCTATGGCAGACCATATACATATACCAACCATAGACAACCGGATAACCGAATGTCAGTGACATATACACGAGGCCTTAGGTCTTCGGATATTTTAGTAAAATAGCGGAAATCGTGGATGAAATCCAAAGTATGTTTCTAGTAACTCATAGCGTCGGTGTAGGTTACGCTGGCCGTAACTAATGAGTCCATTATTTCAAAAACAACATAAGTCACATTTTTTCCTTTTTATTTCTTTTTTTTTGTGCCATCTGACTGTCAACCTACCATTCTGTGTTAAAACGACATTTGTCCAGCTTCATTTCATAAAGATACGAGAGGTTCAAATTTCGAATTATTGCAGAAACAACACATGTCCCTCATACATTATAGCTTCTGAAGATAACATAATGTAAAGTCATGTACTTAGATATTTGAATCTAAAAAATAACAAAGTTTCCTGTTAATACTGGCATAATGAAGATTTTTGTTTCCCTTGTAAATTTTGCATTCGGTGACATATGTTGTTTTTTAAATTAACGATTCCTTATCCTGTCCACAATCACATACAACTTACCCAAAACTTACCCATATAAAGAGGTTGGACTTGTATCGAGACTGGCCTCGTCCAAGTTCGCAGCATGAGACGCCATTAAAAAAAAATGGCGTCGCACGATGATACCTATATAAACGAACAGGGGACACACAGAGGAACAAAAATGTTATGACTTAAAATGCCCTACAGTATCATTATTAGGAAAAACGGGATTTTCTTTCGAGTCTCCGATATTTCGACGCAGTTGCATGCCGATTTCCTTATAATGATAGTAATAGTGACCATGGAAGTTTAAAATGTCATGCCCAAAAGCATATATGGCCAACCACCGGCCCGCGAGATATTTTGAAATTTCGTAAAACAGGGTACGCGCGCTGTAACTGCTTGATTATTGGAAGAATCTTTGTCAATATCATTTCCCTTTCACTCTTAACGAAATTCACTACGCAAGAAGTATACGCGCTCAAATAGACAGCCATTCAAATTGAATTTGCCAATTTTCATTTTCTGTTGTGGCCCGCGACTGTATTAATATAGTCAATCTGGCACGCAACTTGCCAAAGGTTGCCCATACATGCCCTAAACTATCACGTCACGTTAGCCAGATAATTAAAGTTAAAAATGAATAATGCCGACCCAAAATATCATCTTTGAATCATTAACCCCAATTATGTCAGATGTATGATATTTTTTGTTCATCTCTACGATCCCTATCCATTTATATAGATATTATCAAGCGGCGCCATTATGAAAAAAAAAACCGAAATGGCGGACCGGAGACGACGCCAATAGGTTCAAACCCATTTATCCGAAAGTCGTCCTTATACCTACAACTTACCCTAAGATCATCATGAGTCCCAGTTTTTTTTTGCAACTTTCTGGTTACTCTTGGCGTTACTGTATGCGACCCTGGCCGGTTCCGTCTCTCCTCTAGGAGCTGATATTGGCTCCTCAGCGGTTAGTTAAGAAAGTGAGTATACTGTGGACTCTGGCCGAATAACTTGCCAAACAGTTGTCCATATACAACTGATCTAAAGATCTTACCTGAAATTGTATATGAATCCAAACTTCCTGGTCGTTTTCTGGTCACTCTTGGCGTTGGTGTGAAAGACCCTGGCTGATTAACTTACCCATAAATCTTCCATATACAATTTACCTAAAGTCATCCATATAGAATTCACCCGAAAGTCATTCATATTCAACTGACCTAAATACGATGGACAACCATATACAAATTACCCAAAGTTCGTCCATATACAAATTACCCATTGGTCGTCCATAATCCATATACAAATTACCCAAAAGTCCTTCATATACAACTTACCCTAAAATCATCCATGAGACCCAGTTTTTTGGCAGCTTTCTGGTAACTCTTGGCGTTAGTATATGTGACCCTGGCCGGTTCCGTCTCTCCTCCAGGAGCTGATATTACCTCCTCAGCGGTCAGTTCCGGAAGTGAGTATACTGTGGACTCTAAGGAAGTGTCGTAGTTGTTCTGTTTGGAAGGGAAATAGTTGAATAAACAATATAATGAGATATTAAATAACTTTTTTTTTTCATATTTATTTTTAAATGCTTTGAAAAAATAATATTTTTTTTTACAATATGGGTCTTATTACACCTAAGAAAAAGCGTTCCTGACAGGTCGGTTGGTCAGTTCTCTATCAACCAAGTTGTTTTTTTATTTTCGAATACCTTACTTTCAGGTGAATAGAAAACAAACTTTATACTAAACAACGAACTGTCAGAAACGCATTATCATATAAACAATTACAAAGAATGTTATATATTAGAAGCGATATTCCCACGGGAACGGGAACCACGCGGGTGAAACCGCGAGCGGCCTTTAGTCTACAATAAAGTTTTTTTCGTTTCACTGGTATATAAATAACGCTTTAAGGTATTAAGTCCTTTTGTTATATGTGCAAACAAATAATAAATAATAAATAAATAAACGGATCCTTACCTTGAGCAAGTAGCTAAGGTCGAGTTTAGTGAACTCCACATACTCCATATTGAGTTGCATCGCTCTTAAGTGCATATCGTAGAAAAGGCCTTTGCTTACGCCTATCTGGAAGGGAATACACGTTTAAAATTAAATAATAATAATAAAAAAAATATAGTACCTATGCCGAATACGCTTATATCCTACTAACTGCAAATCGGACGTCTATTGCCAGACGTTGTCGTGAAACTATATTGACATGTTGCTCAAACAATAAAGTTATAATATTTCATGAGTTACGGTAGGGAAACGTGGTCGCTAACTATGGATCTGATAAGAAAGCTCAAGGTCACCCAGCGTGCAATGGAGAGGGCTATGCTCGGCGTTTCCCTACGTGATCGAATCAGAAATGAGGAGATCCGTAGGAGAACTAAAGTAACTGACATCGCTCGAACGATTGCTCAGCTGAAGTGGCAGTGGGCGGGACACATAGCGAGAAGGACGGATGGCCGTTGGGGCGGAAAGGTTCTGAAATGGCGACCGCGCACAGGACGACGCTCCGTGGGAGCCCCCGACAAGGTGGACCGACGATCTGGTGAAGGTCGCGGGAGCCGCTGGATGCGGACAGTGCAGGACCGATCGTTATGGAAATCCTTGGGGAGGCCTATACCCAGCAGTGGGTGTCATGGGGTTGAGACGACGATTCCATAACGCAATATACTTACATGTTAACTCAACAGCATGTCAGCCTTTACACTTTGACCTTGAGAACGACCTTACGTCTTTAACCGCCTCTGTGGTCTAGTGGCACAACCACCGGTATCAGACCCAGGGGTCCCGGGTTCGATTCCCAGCGGGGGTACATATTGTATTCGGTTTGGTTGGTGGTAGGACTTGTTGTACGTCCGTCTGGCTAGCTACAACCATCTTATCTTAGTCTGACGCCATAATCTGTCTGTTTTCAGCATTCCGGGAGAGGCTCGCTTCCATCTTCAGCCTTATCAATACTTAACATCAGGTATGGTGAAGGCTAAGAGTCTCCCTGTCATGAATAATAAAAAAAACGTCGCTCGTAATAGCGTCGGTTTTCGTAGTGCAAATGTAAAGCCAAACGTCCTTTTGACTGTACAAAGTTTTAAGTAACTTATAGTAGTTATGAAACAGCTGCATAAGGAAGGTATTTAAACACGAGTGGTTTAATAACATCATACGATTATTTATGTGCAGTTCAATACTTTATCAACTTTAATTCACGCACATTATTTTCATGAGGTTGTAGGTGTCGTATCGTAATAGTAAAATAATTGTTTTTGAACTTTTTTTTTTAAAGGCAAACTGTTATAAGATTATATTTTTAACTATTCTGTATGTGAAAATACATTAAGTACCTTTGTATTTTCAAACAGAATATAATAAACCGCTCGACTGAAAATGACTAAATTAAGACAAAAAATCTAGATTGGGTTATTACATATTCAATGGTTGGGTTGCGGAAAAAATAGGTTTAGGTTTGGCTAAATTGGCAACTAATGGCCGAAATTAATAACTCATCTGTAGATATGGATAGGGCTATCTGAGATAGTTGCCTAGGATACTGGCTTCGTTGCCTAGCAACCGTCATTACTTTGGTCATATTAACAAAAATATCTCAGAGAGCTTAATCCATATCTTCAGATAGGTTATTAGTTTTGGCCGTTAGTCGCTCACCTAGTATTTTTGTCGCTCAAAAAGTGTTTTTAGTCGATCGGTTAAATACTACCCTTTTTAAACGTTATTTTGGAGTTAGGAAAAACGGGATTTTTACAATGTGTGTATTTTCTTTTTTTCTTGTAGTTCCTCCGTGATCATGGCGCATGCAACTGCGCCGAAATATAGTTTTATTTGTTACATTTGATAGTAATAGTGATCATTGTTGTTATTTTGAGTGTCATTTTAACGCAACAATTTCAGACTATTATGAATGCTAAATCTAAAACACAATCTAACTAAACAGTTGAACTTATGGTTATCACACGACTTTTGTGTGAACTTGTTCCAATTATAGATTATTATTCTTGATTAGCGGTGCGCGATTGTGAATGATACTAACTGAATTTGGCGTTATTGAATTTATTCAAATAATTCGAATAACTTTAAAAATGTATTACTAAGTAATAACTTTGGCAATCGCTAAGCGATAACAGACTGTAAACTCATACAATTATTGAACAGTCTTGCGTACATAGTTTCAATTTTTTCAAATTTTTTAATTACTTGGTAGTTAGTACTTACTTATTCGATTATTAATTGCTTCGACAATCGCTAAGCGATAACAGACTTTAAAGATTTTTAATTTTCAATGATATTTTAGGTATAAGATTTTTTTACTAATAAAAACAATTCGGAGAGTTATTTATGGGCCAAGTGTTCTTTTTTTTCTAGTAAGTTTTCCGTTATAAATAGTGATATATATGTAATATAGGATAATATGTTTTGTTCGTACTATCTTCTGTGCTGCTGATATCCGAAAAAATCCGGTTTAAGCTACTTCTTTCGGAATGAGATCGATGTGTGTGATGTCAGGCCTCCGTCACTCGCCTATACCTACCGCGATTAGCACCAATAGCGCGCTACAACTTGGAGTTGTAAATCAGTCAGGGCCGCCCCGCGCTTGTGAGAACGCGCGTGCAATTCAAAAATTTACGAAATATTACGAAACATAAAATTTACTGCACCATGTTTATGTTTTCCGACACTTATACCTTTTAAAATTCATTGTTCGATTTTGAATCTATGCAACACTGAAGTTTAATAACAGGTACTTTTGAGATGGTAACAAATACATACAACATTACATTAAAGTTAAACCATTGTAAATACAAAAAATGCTTTATAAAATTATGTTGTTATTTATTTTAATTCGCTTGTACAACCCTGACGCTTGAGCTGTGGCGTAGGTAAATTCTGAACACAAAGGAATTGCGCTCTTATGACCGTTGAAGTAAGGTGCAATTTTGAATGCAGCAGATGCGCTAGAAATTTTGTAGGCTATGAAAATGTCGGCTTTCTTCGAGATCATAGAAGTGCAACTTCTAATACTATTATATATTCCTTTACCTTTCCAAACGTGAAGGTGCGTGATATTTCCGGCCTGATGCACGCCCTTCCGTCTGTGTTGGCGGGATCTCGGAGCCAATCATCGAAGAACCTAGGAAAAAACAACAAAACACAATCATTCACTTGTGGCCGAGTTGATAATTTCCAATATTTTTCTATTTAGTCATAAACAAAACACAAAATTGAAAAAAAGGCGCAAACATAACAGTCGTACGAACGACGAAATTCCCGAGGACTGAGGGCCTACCATGAGTTTTTCTTTCCGTTTACTCTACAGTAAACGGAAGACATTTTGTATGAGAATCTGTAGTTCTGCTACTGCCCACTAGAGGCGCTGTTCAGGACCTATATTTTTTAATCACATGTCGCGCGAGTGGCGTGACGAACGGGGAGGCGATCAGGCGAAAAGCAACCTTGCGTTTGTAGACATAGATCGCTTTTCGCTTTGCCTCTCGCGCGCTCGCGTTGGGAGGCGGTATTAGAGGCGAAACGCGAAGCTATGTATACACGTGCAAGGTCGCTATTACGGAAGTACGGAAGATACGGAAACTCAAACGTCGCACGAAAATCAGTAGAGACTCGAGACGAGTGAATCAAAAATAGAGCTCCAGATTCGCATACAAATTGTCTCCCGTTTACTGTGCAGTAAACGGAACGGAAAACTCATGTTAAGCCCACTGATCATGTAACAAAACCTCTGTTCAGTTTCAGATTTTTTGGGCAAAAAAAAACTTAGATTTTGAAAAAAAAAAAATACAGTCAGCAGAAAAATTTAAATGAAAAAGTATTTTTTGTGTCAATCGATCCTGTTTCTTATGAGGATCATAACTTAGCGTCTTAGCGTCTAGCGTCACAGTAACACGCGGCGTCCCACTCTCGCACCTAGGTAGGAGCGGGAGAATTGAGAAGCCGCTATATACGAACCATCAGTATGCGATTAGCCAGCCAGGGGCGTGCATTGGTTTTCCAGCGTAGTAGGCACTGTAGATCTAACTAGTAACTTTGCACTTATCCTATCCTGCTACCGAATATTATAAGTTTGAAAGTTTGTGAGGATATTTGGATGGAGGAATGTTTGTTACTATTTCACTCAAAAACTACTGAACTGATTAAGATGAAACTTTACAGCAATATGTAGCTTATATATCAGAAAACCACATTGTATGCAAATATTTATAATTATCCTGATATTCCCACGGTATCGGCAACCACACGGCGAGTGAAACCGAGAGCGGCCGCTAGTCATAAATGATAAGGTTCGTGATATTTAGTAGGAATATTAAAATGCTGACGAGTTTGATTGTTTGAGCACGCTAATCTCCGGAACTACTAGTTCGAATTGAAAAATTATTTTTGTGCTGGATAGTCCATTTATCTCGGAAGGTAATAAGATATTTAATATCACGGAACGATTAATAAGAGCTGAGCATTAATGTAAAACGTTACAGAAACGGGAAAAAATATTAGTTTTGGGAGCTTCCGTTGCGGACGGTGTGTAAACGGTTAAAGTTACCTAATAATCATATATGACAAAATTGTTCCCCATCAAAAGTTCTAAAAAAAAGTCCGCGACAGCATATGTCTATGTTTTATGGTTAACTCACTATAACCATTTTTCAGATATTAAAATTTGTTCTAAACTAATGTATTATTTGAGAAGCTGTTTTCATAAACATGATATTAATCCTTATCTAAATAAATACGTTAATCATCACAAGTATTTAATTTTGAACAAAATTGTCCTTTACATCATTAAATTTTAATGAATATCTTAGGAAATATGATAGTTTTAAAATAACTCCTCAACAAAATAATTCGCGACCAAATTCATTCGTCAGGTAGGCATGCTTACTTTATACTGATATATTCCGGAAGTTTAAGCTAGAACGTTACACGTACAAACAGCGCCCTTCTTGCCATGGGCGGTTAATACTTGAGCAATACTTTTTCTAAATATGTTGTATTCTTGTATGAAACGCTGCTTGTTTCGAGTAGGCAATTCCGAGACTGCCTATCGGTAGGTATTCAGTATTAAGCGTAAGGAATATCTTAGTGGGTGAGTGTTGAATAGAAGTTTAAACTAAAATAAAATAACTTTAACACTTATTGTATATTTATTTTGGGTTTTGAATGAGGTAGGCACTGCCTAATTGCCTATATGGAATGCACGCCCCTGTAGCCAGCAATCACATACGTAATACCATTTTTATTTTGACGTTCCGCGATATTTGCGAGATAATTGCTAATTTTTGGTGCAACCGGCTGTAAGCGTCTTACCGTTATGGTCATAAAAAACTCGGCAAAACTTAGTATTTAGTACTCACGCCTCAGGCCAGTTAGGCTCCAGCTTGAGCCAGGTCTCCTTCCTCATGGTCCAGCCCAGCCCCGGGAAGAAGTCGGTGCGATGGAGCAACTCAGGCCGGGAGAGGTCGATCACTTCCTTTTTACCGTTATCGTTCCACGCTGATATGCACCTGGGAGCATATGTAAATCTATATAAAATTCAATGTCCTAACTACCAATTATCTAGCCTATTATCATCTAGCCTATTATCACCTATACTAATATTATAATGGCCTGCGCAGACGCCGGACATTGAAGGACTTTTTGTCCGCGACACGACCTTATTACTAAGAACATAAAGTTGAATAAATAACGAGGACTATCGCGTACTTTTCGCGGATATACGCGGTCTAAGTTGAATCTTATTTGGTTAACAATAAAGACGTGTCGCGGACAAAAAGTCCTCCGTTATCCGTCGTCTGCGCTAGCTCTAAATTTGATTGTTTGCATTGAATAGGCTCCGAAACTATTGAACGGATATGGATGAAATTTGGTACACAGATAGTAGATAGCCTGGTTATGAACATAGGATACTGTTTATCCCGATATTCCCACGGGATAGGGAACATCGCGAGTGAAACCGCGAGCGGTCGCTTGTTGTACAATAAGTTAACATGTGTAACGAGACTTACGGCACAGAATACTTAAGGTGGTACGACTTCCATACAAACAAACATTGCACATTAACTGGTTCAACATACATTAATAATTCATAAACACATGTGCAACTAACTCGTTTAAGTTATTTGTTTGCGCGAAATTATTAAAAAAATGTACTTTCATACATGAGGTATATAAATGCGATGAGTCACACACACATACGTAGAATTATTGAATTTATAAGATATTAGTTTATTTGTGATTTATGTATGAAAGTACATTTTTTTTATTATTTCGCGCAAACAAATAACTGAAACGAGTTAGTTGCGCATGTATTTATGAATTATTAAGGTATGATGAACCAACAATTGTGCAATGTTTGTTTGTATGGAAGTCGTACCACCTTAATAGTACAAGTCTTACGGGTAATGGTTGGGTAAACAAACATACTCATTTAAAGTTTTAACGATATAGATAGGTACAGTAAACAGCAGCTACGGTACATTCTAACCGCCTCTGTGGTCTAGTGGTACAACCACCGATATCAGACCCAGCGATCATCGATTCCCAGCGGGGGTACATATTGTATTCGGTTTGGTTGGTGGAAGGACTCGTTGTAAGTCCGCCTGGCTAGCTACCACCACCTTATCTAAGTCTAATGCCAAAACAACAATGTTTTCAGCATTGTTGTGTTCCGGCAGTTAGAGATAAGATAGCCAGTTCCTCAGTAAATGAGGTTCCGGGAGAGGCGTGCTTCCATCTTCAGTCTTATCAATACTTAACATTAGGTATGATGAGGGCTAAGAGGCTACCCGTCGTTCATTAAAAAAAAAATCTAGACTTCTTTGTTCTGCCTACATACGGCCGAAATGACGCACTCACGCAGACACGCGCCGCTACACGCGCGCTCGCTACTGTTTTAGGCTCGGACTACACTGAAAACCAGTGAGATCGAGGGGCGGCGTGTAGCCATAGCGAGCGGTGCGTGTGAGCGCGTCATGTCGGCCGATTGCAACTACTGTTTATGTTCAGACTGTGGCTTACATATCTGTCAAATTTCTCCAATCGACTTTGGACTTTCAGACACGTACCGTTGAGTTCAGGTTTGCCTGTAAAACTTTAACATTTCTCGGCCTACCATTGAAGCGATGTAGCTACTTTAGCAATGGTCGGTCACGGGATGGGTGACCAAAAACTTTATGATTAATTAATTTTATATCTCAAGCTCTTCGGTGCTTCGGTAGGCACGTTGCAGTCGTTAAAAATGGGGACATTGAAAATGGCTGATGACGGCTGTGATAAAAGATAAACATCGAGCTTAAAACAATCGACATGCTCTTTGATACACACAAATATTTAATCTTTTGTCTTTCTCGGAAATAGAACCCACGATCTATTATTATCTGAGTGAGAGCATGAAATATTCGGACTTTTTTTGTGGTGACACGACTGGTTGTGTGTCTTTCCGGGAGTAAGAGTCGCACTGGCCCTTCTCGCAAATTTTAATTTTGCGGCAATAGTAACATTCACAGACATATATCGAGATAGACGAAAAGATCGCTTCAAACTGTATGAGAACCTAACGAGTCGGATTATTCGTATCTACGATGACGTCAAGAGCGAGATTTAGTGATGTGGAAATGTTATTGACGAGCTCCTGCAAGAAAACACTGCACAATTAACCATTTTTGTTTCTGAATGACGCGTGTTTTCATGGCAATGGACTCAAGCGGACTGATTTAAGTCGGAAAATTTTGACAGTGGATTCAATTTTTGGCACGCAAGGTCCATTTAGCGCCGGTTTCAATAACGTATCCACAGTAAGAGTTAGGCTTACTAGAGCTTTGTTGCCTAGATATTTTTGTTAATCAGCCCAAAATTATCCAAATTAACAGCGGTTGCTAAGTAACGTAACTAAGATAGGCCTATCTCTTGTTAGGGGTAGAATATTGAAACCCACCGTTACTGTCTATCTCGATATAGGTCTGTGGTAACATTCAACTGTTTCTGAATAGTTTTTTTTATATCAGGTTAACTGTGTATTAAACAATAACAGGTAAATTCTTGGAATTGTTGCTTATACATACCATAAGCTTGGGTCTTTTAGCAGCAGTGGATATGTGCCCAAGAAGTATTCAAAGAAATCCTGGGATATGTCCAGGTCATCTGTGGACAATAAAAAAATATTAACATACATAATTATATAACTCTATAAATCTAGTTGGCAGCAAAATGAAAGTAAAATGTATACAAATCACTCTCATATCTGCACCTCAACGACAAATTACGTCAGTCTTTATTGTCACAAAAAAACATTTTATAAAAAAAATTCAAACCGACTTCAAAAAATAAAAAATAAAACTTTTGGAGTCGGTGCCAGCCAGGGCATTCTACATTGCACTTCTATTAACTATATATTTTTTTGGCCTTAGCTAGCTAGCACCAACTCCAAAAGTTTTATTTTTTACTTTTTGAAGTCGGTTTGAATATTTTTATAAAATGTTTTTATTTCAGATTTTTTTGTTACATCATGTGCCGTTACTTACACTAAAAATCAGCCCATACACAACAATGTCATCTAGGTAAACGACTACTTGCCAAAAGGTGATTTATATTTTTCAAGATTATGAAAAAACTACTAGCCAGATCTTCGTAAAAATTATATGGTACCACACATAAACCATTTTCTTTCAGATAAAAAAAGAATTATAAAAATCTGTTAACAACTGGCGAAGTTATGGTAAAACAAACATAAAAAAAAAAGAAACCGTCGAATTGAGAACCTCCTCCTTTTTTGAAGTCGGTTAAAAAAAGTACTGTTTCTTACCCTCAACTAACTACCTAGCTAGGTACCACCATCTTCTCTAAGTCTGACGCCATACGTTTTCAGTTATATTTTCAGTAATATGGTTTATTCCGGCAGCTTGAGATAAGATAGCCAGTTCCTCAGTGGTTGAGGATTCTGGAACTGGCGCGCTTCCATCTTCAGCCTTATCCATACTTAACATCAGGTATGATGAAGGCTAAGCGTCTCCCGGCTCCCCGTTGGTCATAATAACTCCCCTAACTAAAAAAGTGGCTGTGACATACATCGGACAGACAGACATGACGAATCTATAAGGGTTCCGTTTTTTGCCCTTAGGCTACGGAACCCTAATAAAACTACTTCCACTTACCTTCAATTATAATCACAGCCTGATGCCCCAACTTCTTGAAGACGTGGTTCAGCGCGAACTTGTAGTGGCGCGCTATCTTGTAGTACCCTCTGAACTTGACTTTGACCCTCGGCAGCGGGATCTCTGACAAGTCTGGTTGTTGTACAACCGTGATGGAGGGATCGGAGTCTGTGAAGCTGCGGATCACTTGGTAGGTGGCGTTGTGCCCGCAATCCTGGGGGAGTATACTCCGTTTGAACTAAACGACATCAGACATTGTTGGCAAAAAAAATGCGCGGTCGGACCTGGGATAAATGTCTGAAGTAAAATACATGGACTTAATGAGTTTTCAGAGGAATTATTTTAATGTCTTAATATGAAATAGATATTGGAAATGATCCTGGATGGCGCTATTTTTTTTTTGCCCTGCTTTGTTTGGAGATTGCCTGATGTCCTTTCAACTAAATTCATAAACATGTTATACATTAAGTAGTCTGTACACGTCTTGTCAGCATAACTATTAGACTTTATAAATATTATATATCTGCGTACTAGTCACGAGAGAGAGGTTTGGTTTCGGTAGTTTGTTACGCTGCAAAATGGTCTACTGAACAACTGAAACCAAATATCTCGTGACTTTCTCACATTATGAGGCCTTGAATCGGCGAACTAAGTCATATATGAGTAGTTTTAAACATCCCACGCAAACTCAACGACCTAACAACAATGAAATAATAAGTTGGGGAAAAAGTTTCTTCGCATTTTTTAAGAAAATTCAAAACATATTTTAATATACTCGTACTTTATTTACATTTAACTAAAGTATGTAGGTACCATTTCGATAACTTTTTGCCATCTTGTAGGTAGGGACATGATCCCATTGCTATAGAAATTTTGGGGCTTCTGATCATAATACCGCGACAAGTAGTTTTGGCAGTCCTCTCGTTATGTTAACCTGACACTGCCTAAAGAATTCTGAAGAGACCGAAACAGGTGGAAATCTGAAGGTCAGGGCCTGACCTCTGACTCAGGACTATACGGCGGATGCATTAACACCTCCCAGCCAAACTCTCTTAATTTTTGCGGAGTGGCTAAAGATGTGTGAGGTCTACCGTTATCACGATGACAAACCACACCCCTTCTGTTGATTAGTTCCGGCCGTTCTCTCAACTTCTTGCTGTTCGCAGTAGAGTTCAAAATCGATGGTCCTGCCTGGTGGCAACAGCTCATAATGAATAATGCCCTTCCAATCCCACCACACACACAGCATCACTTTGTTGCGAGTTAATCCGGGTTTCGCCACAGTCTGAAGACTGACAGGCCTTTGACCACGACCTTTTTTTCACGTTCTTGTCGTACGTGATCCACTTTTCATCACCAGTTATCAGCTTCTTAAAAATGGTTCGGTTTCATTTCGTCGTAATAAAGAATCACAAATGAGTAGGCACACGGTTCATTAGTTTCTTTCAGTGAGTTCGTGACGTACCCAAATATCGAGCTTTTTTGTGTAAGTACCCAGTTTTTTTCAAATGCGCCAAAACTGTTTTGGGGTCAATTCCCAGTTCTTCGTTGTAACTGTCGCAGGATAATTAGGTAAATCGATTTTTTGCGAAAATCCTAGGGATATTGCGAAAACACGGATAATTAGACAATGGTGTTGTGATTGCTCAATCCTACTGAAAAAGGATAGGATTTTTGCGAAAAAACTGGTTGCCTTAGTAAGATTGCGAAAAGAATCGCTGGCTATTATGAAATAAGAACACTGATTGGCTGGTCAGATCATCCAAAACAACATGTTCTCTGATTGGTTGACGACTTGACGTTTCAAATGTCAATCCATTCTCTCATCTCTCCATCCAACCAATCAGAATAAGGTTAGCAAGCAAGCAAAAATTAAGCCAATCAGAATAAAGAATATCCAATGTTACTGAAGCAAACCGTATTTTTGCAAAAACCCTATCTTTAAGATTGAGAAATGTCAACACTATTGTCTAATTATTCGTGTTTTTGCAATATCCCTAGGATTTTTGCGAAAATTCTATTTATCAAATTATCCTAAGACATAACAACTGATATGCCGATCTTGCTCCACTTTTTCAAAAATGGCATCCATTTTAACCGTAATAGGCGGACCAGAGTGACTTGCATCTTTGACATCAAAATATTCAAATAGAAAACGCTTAAACCAAATTTGTGCTACTCTCACAGACACTGCACTAAGTGCATAAACATCGCAAATTTTTTTCGCGGCTTGCTTGCATTTTTACCTTTTTTGTAGTAAAATTTTAAAACGTATCGAATTTCTTCATCAGATTCTCTCATCTCATCTTGACAGTAAGAAAAACAAATGAAAATCACACATATTCGTAATTTAAATTTTAAGCTTTTAATCATACCAAAACCAGCCAGAACCAAATAGTATATAGCCAAAGAGAATTTATTACAAGTTCATACATACTATATGCGAAAAGACTTTTTCCCCAACCTAATATTATGCCTTGTGTCTTATTTTCCTGTACCTGACTGGTTAATTATTCTATATAAACCTGTTATTTTTTAATATCACCATCATCGTCAACAACCTATATGGTCATACTCATACACCTTCCTTGTGTAGATAGTATACAAATAATATTTTTTTATTTTCTCATCACATTTGTTTATGCCGTAAAGGTACTAATCTTAGCTAAGTTTGTGCGAAACTGATGCCTGATATAGGTAAAACATACCCGTAATCACAGGTCATCAGGCTCCCACCATCTCGGACATAGGCAATGGAGGCCAAAAGATGTGATGGTATTTAGAAGAATAAAAATTATAACTTTCTCTCTTCTCATACGGATTAGTGGCCACCTTTGGTGTCAGAGTTTATCAATCGGCTTATAAGGCCTCTGACTTGGCTTAACGACTGTTATCAGATAAAAACAGCCGGGACCGACGGTTTAACGTGCTCTCCGTAGCACGAAAGCGGTCAGTTGTAATGCCACTTTACGGTCATCCATCAGACACCTGGCCGGACGGAGCGGACGGAGAGGAAGTTACATAATCAGGGGGCTGGTAGTCATTATTTGACATATGATAGGGATTGTTTTGAAAGGTATTGAATGAACGAAATTGAACTGTCTAAGCAAGGTGTCACACGAAAATATCTTTCAAATGTATGGAAATTGTCAAATGAATTGTGATTTAAAACATCATTCGTTCCGAAAGGGATTTCGATTATAAGTTACACAATGGTCTCTGATCTTAGATTTCCTTCCTAAGTAGATAAAATAACAAGTGAATAGTCGATAAGATTAATATAAAAAAGATAAAATGCATATTTCTATCATTATTGAATAATTACAAAGATACGACATACGGAAGGATTAAGATAATATCACACTGAAAATGCCTTTTTGTTTAGTCATTTATGCGATTATTGACCAAAGAAAATCATAGGTATATTTTTATTTATTGTATCATCCAAAATCGCTAACTACTGGGGGCCGTACCGCGCAAGTGGCGTCGGTTTCGAATTCGGCTACATTTGACAGATGGTAGTGACACATTGCTGCTTCTTTTTGACACAAATGAAAACTTACCAAAGACTAAGTGCAATATGTCACATCCATCTGTCAAATGAAGTCGATGTCGATGCCGACGACACTTGCGCATACCCCTGAGCCAATTTTGGCGTATAGAGTGAGATATATATAAACCTTTTTTTTTATCACATTACCTTAGGGTTATAAACAGACCGTGTAATAGATTCAAATGGCATAAACTTTTTTCCAAATCAAAAATTTACCACACAGAAACGTAGTTTCGATGAACCAATTTGTATGGGAAAGTAAAAAAAAAACTATTGATTTGAAATAGAAATCATTTGGGTATGTATAGCAATCTGGAACTCCTCCATTCACACCCTGGATAGCCATTATCAGCACACCGACCGCCTAACGTATAGCTTGTGCTATCGTTATAGCTATCGAGTTTTCAAACCCCCTACAATGGCACTCGCTAACGCTATCACTTTCATACTAAAAATGCAATAGTGAATCCAATAGATGTATAGAAATATGTAGGAATCAGACAAAAACCCTATCTTTGAGGGGTTTTATGAGATGAAGTTTGATAGCTATAGCGATAGCACAAGCTCTACCGTTAGGCGGTCGGGGTGCTGGTCCGTTATTCCTTGGCAGAGAACCAAGCCTCCAAAGTTACCTCGATTGTATGAAAATCGGCTAGTGTCTTTAATTATGTGACTACCACTGTATATCGCATTCACTGCCGGAAACGCATTGCGTTTTCGTTACTTTCACCCAGTGCCTTAAACGCGTCAGTGAGTTCATATATTTTGCTAGCTACGCCCAGTGCCGTCAACGCACATGTGATATAATATTAACCCTCCTAGTAGATTTAACGCACCTGTGCGTTTGCGGCACACAAAAAAAGTGCGGCACCTGTCGAAGGTACAGGGAGAAGGACCGGCAGTGAATGCGATATGGATTTTAACTAAGTAAACTTACTTGGCTAACTATGATGGGAAAAGTTTCCTTATTCGGCCTAAATTTTACTAAGTTATCCAGGCATCTCTTCACTGTTACCCTGTCACAGGCTATCAGGAGAACTGGCAACACGAGACTATCTGAAACTAAGAAAGTCAAAGTTAAAAGTCAAATATTTATAACTTTTTAATTTTTGCATTTTTACAATGCTATTTTCTATACTAATATTATAAAGAGGAAAGATTTGATTGTTTGCATTGAATGGGCTCCGAAACTACTGAACGGATTTGGATGAAATTTGTTATACAGATAGATAGCCTGGTTATGAACATAGGATATCTTTTTATCCTGATATTCCCACGGGAACGGAAACCACTCGGGTGAAACCGCAAGCGGCCGCTAGTTATGTTACAAATATAAATATATACATATATACTAGAAAAAAAACTAATGGTCTCATGTCGGTCAGTCGGGACTCGACCTGCAACCTTATGAATCCAATTATGCTACCGAGACTTATGACGACCCGTTGAAATCTAGCATATTCCCTTTTCCACGCCAATGATTGTATAATATCTTCGTATTCTAAAGAATCGATTAAGAAGAAACAGCCAATAAGTTTTTTTTTTAATTTGAAACAGAAACAGCCATCTAATTGATCTAATCAGAACTTTTGATGTGTATTTTGTGTAGGATATTTCCTTATTGATATACTTATCAAATATTTATATTCAAATAAACCTATAAATAAGTTCTTGTGAAAAAACAAGGTAGGTAATATTGTTCGGTCTGCAGCAAATAAGGTTTTACTAAAACTGACAATTTTCCTTATTCCAAAGTACACATCATGTTAAAATGTAACATGCGATGCAATTCAACATTTTCATTGGACCACGGGATCGGAATCGATTGAGGAAAGACATCATATTTTGCATGAGATCACGCAGAAATTAATAAATAAATAATAATAAATAAATATTTCCATACAATCACACCAATTATCTAGCCCACGTTAAGTATCATGAAGAACTTGTGTTATGGATACTAGATAATGGATAAACATACTTATATACTAATTTTTGTAAATACATACATAATATACATATTAAACATCCAGACCAAGACAAATAGACATGTTCATGCACACAAATATTTGTGTTGTCCGGGGATCGAACCCGGGACCTCTGGCGCAGAAGGTGGGGTTAGTACCCCTGCGCCAAACAGGTCGTCAAAATTGAAATTGATTACCTACTTGTATTTTCTTATAAATATTAATATTTGTACACATGTCCTAGTTCTAAGTTGGTTATTTGTAACAATATTAATAACTTTTTTTGGTTAACATTATCTTATCTTTCCTTTTATTACACGTATCTTAGTGTCAAATAATTACGATGGCAACAGATGACGCTTAAAGATAACTGTCACTGCAAACAAGCACGTACCCAGGATTTTTGTCAGGAGGGGGGTCCGTTTGGGTAAATAATGAAAGTACCTAAATGACACAAAAAGCTTCTCGGAAATAAGTAACGAATCAAGTTTCACATAATAATTAGATAATAGATTTTTTTAAAAAAATAATGTTAATAATATTGAGACAATTTATAAATATTTTTAAAAATCAGACGCCCCGCCGATGTCCGCCAATCCCGCATTTCGGAAATATTGGAATTGCTATATTTAGGGATTTATATTATTTTGTAGGTATAACACTATAGGTGAAGAATATTAAACAAGAAAATATACTAGAAAAAAACTAGTCTCATGTTGCTCTGACGGGATATCCCACTCAAATAGCTTTATTGAAGTGGGACTCAAATCTTTTACACAAATACGAATGGTTCTTTAAATAAGCTAGTTAATTAAACAGTAACATAGTCATCCAAGTAACGAAACAAATCAATTTGCACTTGCATGTTGCAATCTGAGTGCTTAGTGTGAGTTTCCTGACCTAACTCGCTTACGCCGAAGTAAGCGAATAGAGTATAATTCTCAACCTTATACTTAACTACGCCATCTGGATAAAAAAAATTGAAAACTGTGAATACAAATTGTTTTACAAACTTGATTAATGGAAACCGTCTCTGATTTATTTACCGATATTTTTATTTGGCGCAATTATGTATTTATGGTAAATTTTAAATAGAAAAATATTGGAAAAAATTAACTCGGCCACAAGTGAATTCTCAGACGGGAATCGAACCCGCGACCTTTGGAAATCCGGTCCAATGCTCTAACCGCTGAGCTACCGAGACTTAAGCAATTATGTACCTTAATATTATAATAAATACGAAAGTTTGTAAGAATGTTTGTTACTCAAAAACTACTGAACGGATTTGGATGAAATTTGCCACGCGGGCAGTATGGATTAAAACATAGAATACTTTTTAACGCGATATTACCATGGGAACGGGAACAACGCGGTGCAACCGCGGGCGGTTTTTTTTTTATGAAGTACGGGGAGGCTCTTAGCCTTCATCATACCTGATGGTATTGATAAGGCTAAAGAAGGAAGCGAGCCTCTCCCGGAATCGCCAATCACTGAGGAACTGGCTATCTTATCTTTAACTGCCGGAACACAACAATTCTGAAAACATTGTTGTTATGGCGTCAGACTTAGATAAGATGGTGGTAGCTAGCCAGGCGGACTTACAACAAGTCCTACCATCAACCAAACCGAATAGAATATGTACCCCCGTTGGGAATCGAACCCGGGACCCCTGGGTTTGATACCGGTGGTTGTACCACTAGACCACAGAGGCGGTTAAATAAAGAAGAAGAGAGACAAAAATTAAAAAAATATAGTAATAGACGAATATACAGTTATGAATGAGTACAAAGTGTGCCTTGTAGGTATTACGTTACACATGTGATATAGTGTAATCGAAACTTAAGTGATTAGATTAAATCACATATGGACTGGACGTTGAACGAATAAATATGTCAATAGCAATGTCCGCCCACCTTGTTATCTATGCTAAAAATATACACGACTAGCGATCGCCCTAGACTTTATCCGCGTGGCAAGGACAAAGGGCCAAGCCACATCTTAAGTTCCTCTCAGCCATATAACACCCACTGCTGGGTATAGGCCTCCCCCAAAAGGCGGGAGTTCGCCATAATCGCCACGCTTGGCAGGCGGGTTGGCGATCGCAGTACGGCCAAGTCTGCTGCCCATCTCCTAAAGGCTGAGTCCCTTAGTCGCCTTTTACGACACCCACGGGATGAGAGGGGGTAGTGCTATTCTAAGCCGACGCTACACAGCTACATACTACATCTTAAGGTAGCATTCGGATTTTGGCGGCCGCAGTCGCGCCGGCGCCGCCGCCTTGCCGTGCCGCCACTGCTTTGTATGAATTTCTATGAAGCACTAAACAATCGAGGGCAATTCTCGCTCTGAGATATGTTGATGTCGACCTTTTTCTATCCTGTCGTCTTCATCTATACTTATATTATAAAGCTGAAGAGTTTGTTTCTTTGAACGCGCTAATCTCAGGAACTACTGGACCGATTTAGAAAATTCTTAGACCATTAGAAAGCTACATTTCTCTCGAGTGACATAGGCTATATTTTATCCCGATATTCCCACGGGAAGGATCCGCTAGTTAAAAATATAAGTAAAATCTCTACTGTCAAAATCCTTTAGTAAAACTAAATCTCAATGATCTATGGCAATCCTACAATGATCCTCGAAGATTGATTACAGTGAGTTTTATATACTTATGTATAGATTTTTGGCTCCAAATCGGATGTCGAGTGCGATTGCATCTGCATCGTTTAGTGCCTCATATAATTAGTGTTTAGTGTAGCGCGGCACAATCGCGCGATTCAGGATCCGAATCATACCTTAAACGAATTTTCGTCACCGATCTTCTTTTGCGATAGATCGAAATTCAATCGTCTGTATCGATGACATCAACATCATCTCATCTACATCACACCCACTGCTGGGTACTTATAGGCCTCCCCCAATTTATTATTCCCCTCTGGCAACGTACAGTCAAGTCGCGGAAGCCGCCGGTACCTAGTCCACTTACCACGCCAAATCCCTTGGACGGTTATCATTGCGTGACGTTGTAAGTCATACGATGACACTATCCAAATCGAGTGCGCACGAATATCACCTAAAAGCAGGGATTGATTGCGGTTGTTAAATTTCGGTATTTTTACGGTTAATATAACGGTACCGAAATATTCTACCCTTATGATACCGCTATTTAACCGAAATTTTATTTCGGTACCGAAATGCACTGAACCGACCGCAGTGAACATTATTGAACACTAGCTAAGCGGACGCTCGCGGTTTCACCCGCGTATATCAAAGAAAACCTTTATAATAGAGGTTAAATTAATCGAAATATAACGGTACCGTTACATTTAGGTTTCGGTTGGGTAATGAAAAATTTCGGTACCCCTTTGATGACCAACCGAAAAATTATGGTACCGATATTTTGAAGTACCGAAAAATAATTTTATCAAAATATGAGGGAATAGTTCTAACCAGTATGATGCCATACCTATAAATAAAAGTACCACAATTCTCTGGTTAATCAGTCCCTGCCTAAAAGTGGCCGACCGAACGCGACGAGACGGCGACGTGACGTTACGTTGGTAATAGTATTCTTTGGTGACGTCTCCCGGTCCCGTTGACGGCGCGGCGGCGGCGGTGGACAAACGGCCCCGAAACATTAATCGTAAGTAATAATATTAATAACATAATATAAAAACTAATATTATAAAAAAGTGTTTGTTTTTCCTTTCTTCATGATCACGCCCTAATTTAATTAAGCACCAATCACCACACTTGATTTTTGGCAAAGAGTTAGTTAAAAAGACGGGGAGTTACTTAGGCTTTTTATCCCGAAATTCCGGGAACTACGCGAGTGAAATTTGATAAATACAATTTTCGCGAGAATCCTATAATAGGGATATTGCGAAAACTCGGATAATTAGTCAATGGTCTTGACATTTCTCAATTTTACCGAAAAATATAGGGCTTTTGCAAAAAACGGGTTGCTTTATTAGCATTGGGTATTCTTAACTCATGGCTTATTTTTGCGTGCTTGCAAACTCTTAGTCTGATTGGTTCTCTGAAAGTTTACTATACGTTGAACTGCATGCATTTATGCCAATACCGACCTTTTTTTAGACATTTTCGAGATCCCGGTATTATTGATTATATTTTATTTTTAGTATAAAACTCATTGCAATAGACAATCTCTGCCGCACATAAAGCCTTTTAACTGTTTATATTAATAATAAACTGTTATACTATGTGTTTTTTTTTAATTCTATATATAACTTTGATTTATTGCTTGTCTTATCTATTCAACAATATTGTTTTGCCGAATGTATTATGGAAAAGAAAAAAAACTTATGATTTGGAAAAATGTACCTATACATCATTTGAATCTTTTACTTGGTCTGATTAAAACCCTAAAGTTATTTAATCTAAAAAAGTTGGGTTTTTTTAATACTGAGAAAAACTTTCGGTATTAATACCAGTATTGAGAAAAATCTGGTATTCGAAAGCCCTAAACACAACACAACCGAAGATCGGCGACGTAAATTCGTTTAGAAGTTTGTTAGCCCTAAAGGTTGTAGGATGTTGTTAAATAGCCAGTGACTTTCCTCAGGAAATGTTACAAAAATTTTGATGTTCGGATGTTTGTTACTCAATCACGCAAAACCGCTTAACAACAAAAAACAAAAAATACGGACAATTACAACTTACTTCGTGGAAATATAGCGCGTTTGATATCCGTAAAAGTTGTTTTATTTCACCGCTTAACGGATTTGAATGAAAGAACAATGAATAATTTTGTACGGAACCCATACCCACATTGTAGCATTTTAGACCAGGTGTCATTTAAAGAGTCTTCTCAAAAATGAATAAACGAATGTATGACTGTATGGGAGACCGAAGTTAGGATTACTTATTTTTTGCCTTTTTAATAAAATAACCCTTAATACTAGCATATAGTAACTAAAATACAACTAGTAATTACCAACATCCTGCTCATCCGACCATGAATGTGGCGTAAAAAGCTACAGGCAATTTCATTCTTTTTTTAAAATGTAATGGCACTATATTATCTATTTATCCACGCCTGTAATTGCTCAGCTGGAGTAGAATAAAACATGTTATTAAGTCTTTTATTTACGTTTCAGTACGTTACCAAACATTATATGCAAACAGTTTGCAATAAATTAAATTGTACAACTGCTATTGTTATGCTTTAATTTCCTTTTTGATATTAATATTAATTTTAAATGTAAAAAAAAAATTATTAATTTCATTAAATTATTAAGTGTACGTGTTTTTGTGAAGGTAAATTACGTAATGTGTGTGTCTACAGCTTCCTCATAAGACATAGAGGAATTCTAAGCATGCCATATTTTAGTGCAAATTAGGAGCAATCAAACGTGTCAGTGATATTTTAGGTGCAACCATAACTTCGTTACTAGGAGTTTTTTTTTGTGTGTTAGCTGGAGAAACGTGTCCCCAGCTGACACATGCCGTTTTAAGGCAAACCAGTGAGGTTAGGGCTTTAGACTATAGTCAGAAATTTAGTGCACAATAGGAGCAATGAGAACCAAAAAAACTAACCGTCACACTCAAATACTGTTGAAACTACGATCATTAAAGTGTGTGTTAGCTGGAGACCCGTGTCTCTGGCTTACACACACCTGTATCTTCGTAATTATTTGAGGTAGGATTATATTTTATACCTCAAATTTTAGAGTCAAATTGGAGCAGTAAGCTCCAAATTTTTCTAATCTCTAGTTCGAATAGTTTTTAAGCTACGAACCGATAAGCATGTGTAAGCTGGAGACACGTTACACGTTTTGAATCACTGTAACCGTATAAGTTAGAGTCTCGTACTAAGAATCAAATGATACCTTATAATAGGTGCACACGGCATGCAAAATTTCAAATCACTGGGCTTCTTAGTTTCAAAATTATAGGCAAAAAACTGGTTTCCCGCCAAAAAATTCAAAATAAATGTCTTGGACGCAGCTATAGCGCGGTTGCCTTTCCGTGCGCTACACTTTTGCAATCGACTTTGAACCTAACGGCTGGTATTAATTCGAGTCACTTTAGTTTGCGCTTTCGATCGTTTTAATTTCTGTTTTGAGAATTTCAGACCAGGAGCCGTCCGATATATCTACGCTGATTACAAACCATCTATGTTAGTTACTTATTGAACTATCTGATTCTCTTATGAAGTAGTTTTTAAATGTTAGTGTTAGAAAATTCAAGACATTTGTTGATATAGGGCATGGATGATGGGCACTTTTCTATGAAACCTGGGCGTTAAACCAACAGAAATGGAACTACAATTTAGTACTTAGTACTAGAAAATATTTTCTTGTTTATTAACTATCATAAGCCCCCAGGTTTGCTTGAAAATAACCAGAGCGAAATACACTATTATAAATTCTAAAATAAATAAATTCTTAACTATACTTTTTTCTCTCTTATTAATTCAGTGATCGGAATAGGCTGAGTATATTTACCTATAGTTTATAGAACAAAGACAAAAATCGGAGATTTCCCTAATACTATTTTTTTTCCGGTAAAACTGGGAATTTAATTAGGCGAACTTTAACACCTTATTATTAATATTTAAATTATAAATGCTTTTCGTTTTGACACAACTGCTCAAAAATTATTAGAATGTTTTCATGGTTCACGTGATTTTAATTTCCTAAAATTTCATTAATATTTACCATAACCAGTGATCGGATAAAGTTAATTGTTGGCTGAAAAACTGTGGAAGCAGCTTCTTAAAACATTTTGTTTTTTTTTATATTAATCCCAGGATTAAAAAAAAATCGGGAATTCAAAAGTAGTCGATAACATAGTGTGGAAACAACGACTTTAGCATTATGGTACTTATTATAAAATAATCCGGGACTTGCATTCCAGGTGTTGCAAAAGGGGTTACATATTCATATTTTAATACTTTTTTATAAAAAACTGTCGTCTCTGGAATTTCGCCGGCCACTGCCGCGGCAGACTCGCTTTTCTAGCTCGATTCGCGCGTCTTTTTGTCACAGTTCTAACCTAATCTAATCTAGAGGTACCTTAAGTACTGTGGAGATTATACATGTCTCCGCTCTACAAGGAGGCCGCAACACCGGCGTTGCTGGCTGGTTTTGTTTTTTATAAAATTAAGCAAGAGAGGCCCGTCGTGCGTAGATATGAACAGTTGCCTTGTCAAATAAATATTTTAAAATATTGTGAAATAATAATATAATTGATAAATATAAAAACAGTATCGAAGTCCTCCGCTGCTCTTCTATATTTTTTGATATATCTCGGAAACAGTGCATCGTAGCACAAAAATAAGGTATTTTTCGACCCCCTACGTAACCCATAAAACCCCCTTTCAGCATCAAATATCAATAATAATAATAATATCAGTCATATCGATCGATTTTGTATAGTCAAGTGACTTGTACAAATTTTAGAGTGAAATTACATTGGAATCTGCCCCCTAATTGTCTAATTTCAAAATCTATCACAATCCCTTTCAGAGGTATTGTGATTGTGATATTTTCGTCTGTCACATTTGCTTAGACAGTTCAATTTCGTTTATTCCATACCTTTCAAAACGCGTCCCGATCACAATCCCTTTCAAATGTCAAATAGTGATGGCCTGAAGTATGTAAATATCTTTGAAATGACGAGGGCTACGAATCGTACATGATGTACGTTTCATAGCACAAAAATAAGGTATTTTTCGACCCCTTACATAACCCATAAAACCCCCTTTCAGCATTAATTGACATGATAAAAAGTTCAAAAGAACAAGCTCAAAATTTCTTCAGGGGGCTAATTGTCTAATTTTAAAATCTATCGCAATCCCTATCAATTCGTCATTTCAAAGATATTTACATACTTCAGGCCATCACTATTTGAAAGCGATTGTGATCGGGACGCGTTTTGAAAGGTATGGAATAAACGAAATTGAACTGTCTAAGCAAATGTGGCAGACGAAAATAACACAATCACAATACCTCTGAAAGGGATTGTGATAGATTTTGAAATTAAACAATTAGGGGGCAGTTTCCATAGTAATTTCACTCTAAAATTTGGATAAGTCGCTTGCCCATACAAAATCGATCGATATGACTGATATTATTATTATTATTGATATTTGATGCTGAAAGGGGGTTTTATGGGTTACGTAGGGGGTCGAAAAATACCTTATTTTTGTGACGACAGTTGTGTGACGACAGTTTTTTTTATAAAAGTACTAAAATATGAATATGTAACCCCTTTTGCAACACCTGGATTGCGAGTCCCGGATTATTTTATAATAAGTACCATAATGCTAAAGTCGTTGTTTCCACACTATGTTATCGACTACTTTTGCATTCCCGAATTTTTTGGAATCCTGGGATTAATATAAAAAAAAACAAAATGTTTTAAGAAGCTGCTTCCACAATTTTTCAGCCAAAAATTAACTTTATCCGATCACTGGTTATGGTGAATATTAATAAAATTTTAGGAAATTAAAATCACGTGAACCATGAAAACATTCTAATTATTTTTGAGCAGTTGTGTCAAAACGAAAAGCAAATATAATTTAAATATTAATAATAAGGTGTTAAGGTTCGCCTAATTAAATTCCCAGTTTTACCGGAAAAAAAATAGTATTAAGGAAGTCTCCGATTTTTTTTCTTTGTTCTATGAACTATAGGTTAATCAGCCTATTAATAAGAGAACTAATCACTGAATTAATAAGAGAGAAAAAAGTATAGTTAGATACAGAATTTATAATAGTGTATTTCGCTCTGGTTATTTTCAAGCAAACTGGGGGCTTATGATAGTTAATAAACAAGAAAACATTTTCTAGTACTAAGTACTAAATTGTAGTTCCATTTCTGTTGGTTTAACGCCCAGGTTTCATAGAAAATTGCCCATCATCCATGCCCTATATCAACAAATGTTGTGAATTTTCTAACACTAACATTTAGAAAGTACTTCATAAGAGAATCAGATAGTTCAATTATAAGTAACTACCAAAGATGGTATGTAATCAGCGTAGATATATCGGACGGCTCCTGGTCTAAAATTCTCAAAACAGAAATTAAAACGATCGAAAGCGCAAACTAAAATGACTCGAATTAATACCAGCCGTTAGGTTCAAAGTCGATTGCAACAGTGTAGCGCACGGAACGGCAACCGCGCTTTAGCTGCGTCCGAGCCATTTATTTTGAATTTTTTGGCGGGAAACCAGTTTTTTGCCTATAATTTTGAAACTAAGAAGCCCAGTAATTTGAAATTTTGCATGCCGTGTGCTCCTATTATAAGGTATCATTTGATTCTTAATACGAGACTCTAACTTATACGGTTACAGTGATTCAAAACGTGTAACGTGTCTCCAGCTTACACATGCTTATCGGTTCGTAGCTTAAAAACTATTCGAGCCAGAGATTAGAAAAATTTGGAGCTTACTGCTCCAATTCGACTCTAAAATTTGAGGTATAAAACATAATCCTACCTCAAATAATTACGAAGATACAGGTGTGTGTAAGCCAGAGACACGGGTCTCCAGCTAACACACACTTTAATGATCGTAGTTTCAACAGTATTTGAGTGTGACGGTTAGTTTTTTTGGTTCTCATTGCTCCTATTGTGCACTAAATTTCTGACTATAGTCTAAAGCCCTAACCTCACTGGTTTGCCTTAAAACGGCATGTGTCAGCTGGGGACACGTTTCTCCAGCTAACACACAAAAAAAAACTCCTAGTAACGAAGTTATGGTTGCACCTAAAATATCACTGACACGTTTGATTGCTCCTAATATGCACTAAAATATGGCATGCTTAGAATTCCTCTATGTCTTATGAGGAAGCTGTAGACACACACATAATTACGTACACTTTTAAAGCATTTTGTGCCGATGCACAACTATAGTACTAGACAATGTTGTATGTAGCTATGATAAAGTACTAGCATAATTACTAATAATAGTGAGAAAACTGGCTTAGCCAGAGCTCAAACCTGATTTATATTAGATGACATATATTTAAAGAAGCCGTTTTCCATAATTTCCAAGCCAAAAACTAAGTTAAGGTAAATATGCATCCGATTATCCGATCACTGGTTATTATGAAGAAGAAGTATGTACACAGATAGGTAAATGTTATGTTAGCAGAGGAGTTTTCAGTCTAACCATTTGGTGATCTCTAATGATAAAAAAATATTTAAGTAAATAATATAAATAGGTACTTACTTGGAAAATCAATCCCATTGTCTTTCATTGAATCTATCTCATTTTCTTCAATGGAGTCTATTTTAACTTCTTTGTATTGTTCTCTAGTCTGCAACTGTTTCACCTGTTGCAGTAACTTGTTACTCTCCGTCAGTTGATTGTCCATTTGTATTTGAAGATTATCCAATCTATTCATCAAATTCATCGCGTTAGCTCTAGGATTTCCCCCCGGTACATCCATAATAGAAGAATATGTGACCAAGACATAAGTTATCACTAACACAGCACTGATCACAATCAAACGTTTGAAATTCACACGCATTTTGATTTAAATTATTGGAAAATTGGTTCTAACTATAATCCCGTTTGGTCACGTCCATTTAGTGTCCACGTAAGTTAACTTGATACGCTGAGAACAAACGTAAACATCACACAACATTTCAACAACACAAATCACATACGAAATGCATTTCTATTAGACTGATTAAATTGCTACTAAAAATCCACCACTGTCGCCGAACCGCACCGCTCTGTCTTCACATGAGGAAGTGATGACTGAACATGTTCTACCTCACATTTATTTAACAAATTTTTAAATAAATCGTATTTTCTTTCACGAAATCACACAAATAAATCGCCGACACGACCAACACGTCAAACAAAATCTGACACTGACGCTGACAGAAGGCAGGAGACAGGACAGACCATAGAGATACAACAGAACTATGGAGGCGCCCTATAGATCTATATAAAATTTGCTTATACAAATATATATTAAATCGATACATTCTCATCAAATCGATGTTTGTCTCTTTCTAACTCACCTATGTTTGCGTATGTGTAAAGAGACGGATAGTGTTTGCACAGTACACATTTTGGGAACATTTTCATGTGACGTCATGAGCGTTTTGACGCGTGCCGGCATCGCCATCTTTAGTTCCAAGTTCTGTGGTAGATCTGCTGTCAAATTTTTATTAACTCTCAACAGTTTTGTTTATTTTTTGATAAATACGCACAAAAACCTGGTTCTGTTCCATTCAGAGCCTTGCTAGAGTTGGGAACATCATGCCTTCGTGTTGTGTTAAGCAGTACGGTGCAAGGAAAAACATTAATCAACCTTCATTGACTCTCCATAGGTTAGTATTAAATTTTCACAATTACTGTTGAATCTAAAACGATATTGTGTAATGAAATATAAGAAAAAGTTGTTTTGAAAGATTATAAGGACATATATTGTTTTAAGTTGTGGTATTTCGAAGTTTTTTTCATATTAAAGTTCGAGTTGTATTGCATTTGTAAAATTAGTGATGTCATGGGTTGTGTTGAAATATCGATACATTTGTCATTTTATTCATCAATGGTGTTTTGTCAAATAGATTTCCTTCGAACAAAATTTCGAAGCAGAAATGGATAGAGGCTATTGGTCAAGAAAATATAAACACACGACATAAAATTTGGTATGTTTGCACTGATGCATTTTGATGAAAACTTTCGATGTAACAAGATTGCGTGACTCTTTTGGTAAGTGATTTTTACATTGTAAATAATTTTATAAAGCAGAATAGTGTATTCTTCTATCTTATTCTGAATCCTATTATAGTTTGTAGAAGTTGTATCAAAGCTATTTATATATTTTCAGCCTAATCAAATCTGTTTGAAGAATCAAAAGAGTCGAGAAATGACTAGTTCACTAGAAGGTGCGTCAACATCTACTACGGTGAGGATATGTTTTATAATTGTCTTAGTAAAAGTAAGAGAATTAAATTGATTGTTTTTTACTGTTTGACTTACTGTACATAAGCTATGTGTGATATTACTTTACGTAGCTATAAAATTGCTATTAAACATAGCTTTAGTACAGTATAATAGTGATAAAAAAATTTACACACATGACCTTATCATTAACTAAATTAAATTGAAAGTAATTAATGATTCTTTTGTTCATTTTCAGCCTATCAAATATTTATCAACCAACCAGGCAAAAACAAATACTAACAAGTCAATCTCACAATAATCAATGCGATGGTCAGTATAAATAAACTGTATAATATTTGACTTAATGTAATATATTAATATATAATATATTATTAGTTTTATAAGTAGTCTTTTAAACCTGATCATTCCTTTTATTTTCAGATTAAAAAAAATATATTTAAGTCTTGCAGAAAAGTGTTCTTTTAAAGAAGAAAGTAAAAAATTTAAACGAAAGGGTATGAAGACGTGATAAAAAGATTGCTATATTCGTTAATGTAATAGAAGATCTTCAAAGAAGAAAATCAATTAATATTGATGAAACTGTTATTTTGGAAGAATGTACAGGATCAAAAGATTTTTTGAAGAGGCAAATTGCCAAAGCCAAATCTCTATACCTTTGAAAAGTATGGCGAAGAAAACAGGAAATTCGCCCTTGCTCTCCATTTATAATTATCAAAAACTTAAAATTTTATGAGGAAAACCTAAAACACTTGTTTATCACACCCTCGGACACTAAGTAAATGGTACCAACATGTAAATGTTGAAACTGGCTTTACTAAAGAATCTTTGGATCTTTGGAGATGGATGGATGGACTGCTTATTAAATCGATTATCAAGGTTATCTCGATCTTAGGTTCCGATACCATGCTAAAAAATTTGTGATACAGTATTGTTTAGAAATTATTTTATTAAATTGGTATTATTTAGAAATGAATAAAAAAGTAATACTATATTTTAAACAATCAAACGTAACTTATTTTTCCTCCTCTCACTCCTGTATACCATACGTGTTTATAGTCAAGTGTAATGTAAGTAATACGTCAATAAAGGTAATTATTTAAGTAACTATTTTGTATGAAAAAAATGCATAAGTATAATTTACTTTTAATTAACTTGGTAGGTAGTTACTTACACTTGACTATAATAAATAGAAGTGTGAACTCTCGTATTTATAATAGAAGGCAACTAACTTCTTGAGTAAAAGTAATTCAAACTTATACAATTACTTTCATACAAAATAATTGCTTAAGTAATAATTACTTTTAATGTAGCTTAAAATAGGCATACATAGACAATGAGCTGTTTTCTTTAAAAAAAAATTCTTTTACCTTTCAAACGGATTCCATAAGAATGAGTTTGATTATTAAATTTTGCCCCTTTTTATGCTATGGCCGTACCTACGTGTATCGCCCCGAAGCTTCGGACAATGCCACGATACACGCAAGTGCGGCCACATGCTTTAGCGCGCTAACACTTTTGGTGCTTACTTCGGAACGATACTCGCAAGTGGGAAATTTTTTAACGTCTATCGTACGAACTGTCGGCCCGAAAGATCTGAAATACTATAATAATTATTTATCTATATATTAAACGCGCTAAACCCAATTACATAATCACGTAAGACTATTGGAGATGGACTTCGCACTACATTATGTAACCTCCCACCCCAATTGCCAAATAAATGCTTAAAAAAGCAAGTGAAGTAGTTGGTTTTAAATCCATTTCTGGGCCTAAGCCGGCCTTTTTTTGTTCTGAGGAGTATAAATTAATATTTAAAACGTATATTTATTATAAGTTTTAATTGTAACTATTTCGATATCAGCTATTCAATATGGTACAACACTAGGGTGAGCGGCCATATTATGCGCCAAACATAATATAGGTATGCACGCTAATTTTGTAGGTATGGCTGGTCCATATATTTACAAGTCAATGGGACAGACTGACAGTATCATAAGAAACTGCATTTACACATTCAATAGACGCTTGAGAGACGCGCGTTTGTGTGGATCATCAGACGCTGCTGTTGAAACTAAATCATTACGGTGTAAAAGGTCATGCCCAAAATTTAATAGTGTCGTATCTCAGTTCCAGAACTCAGACCGTTGATATTAATGGAGTGAAATCTGCGGTCAATTATAAAAGTAGCTGTGACTCAAGGCTCTATTTTTGGCCCTTTCCCTTTTTTAGTTATTAATGACTTGCCTTTTTTTGCCAAAAGCTTATGTGAGATTGTCTTCTTTGCGGATGATACTTCTTTAATATTTAACATTCATAGGAACAAAACTAATTTTGACGATGTAGATATACAAAACATTCTCGCAAGTACTAGCTTGGTTAAATTATAATAATCTACAGCTTAATGTAAAGAAAACTAAATGCGTTCTTTTTTCTTTACCGAATGTGCAGAAAGTTATGAACATGAAGCTATAGAGAATACTGGAGGCCAAACTCCTCATACCTACTTGAAGCAAAAAAAAATGACCTTGACTGCATTCTATCTCGCTCCATAGGTCCCCCTCCTCTCTTTCTAAATAGGGTGTCCATACAACTACAAAGTAAAGGAGACAAGTTTAAAGATTAAAACTAGTAATATAGGTAAAAACGTATCAATATCTGTGTAGGTATGCATGTGTACAGTTTACACGATGATAATAATAGGTCTATCTCGTATCTTGGTCTCAATATGAAATTGTCATTATGTTTCAGAATTATCAGTTCAAATTTATGTCTATATACCCAGTTTATGCTAGAAGTAACGGTAGAATAGACGAATGGTATTATCGGAATTAGGTATTAAGGGAAAAATCGCGGTGGCTAAATGTGAATTAATTTTGCTTTTTTTAAATTAAATTCATTTGATTCTTAACATTAAATTAAGAATCTAATTTAATTAAATTAGCTCAATGCAATAAAAAAAATAGTACATACAAGCTATTTTCAAATCATTCAAAATCTTAGTACTTAGTATGAAAATTCAAATTTGCCTAAAATTCTTCTTACAATACGGCAATTTCATACTTTAAGACCTAATATTTTTAAATGCAGAATAGAATAACGTTTTGATAGCAAGAAACGTCGTATTATGAATCGCAACTTTCGAGTCCGCAAAATTAGAAATTGACATCCACCATATTGATTGATTGACATAGACACATACGGTGTTACCATTGCACGAGGATGCCGGATACCACAATAATGAGGAAATTCAGAAAACAATATTGAAATGATTTAATTTATTTTATGGAAATAGCTTAATTTTAATGAAATATAATTTAACAAATTACAGATTGAATTACAACTCGGGAATATTGAATAATGAAATTGAAATGACTGCGTCAAAAGTTACGAATTTCTATTTATTTGCAGCTAAGTACGTATGCTGCTACGCCTATAGCATAATTAATTTTTGCGTATAATTTTTTACTTAAGGTTATAACTAATTTTAGCGGTTGCAAAGTAGTCTCTTTGTTTAAGTTTTTCATATTGGCTTCGATTCCATAAGCTTTCAGGTCTAATGATATTAGTGACGTCAAAAAGATATCATTTATCAGTGATGTCAAAAAGTTTATAAACAGAAAAATGCTTACTAATATTATTATTATTATGAGTCTAATAATATTAGCAATTAATATCATTAACTATTATGAAACAGGCTCCGGGCAAATTTAGATTTATGAGATAGCCACACTGGAGTCCAACGAAAGGTCAATTGAGGTTATACCTACTTGGCTTCAACTTTAAGAACTGAGTTTGGCCTCCAGTATTCTCTATAGCTTCATGGTTATGAACCATGAAAAATTAGATTTAGTAGAATCAACAGTCTTTCTGGGTGTAACTACGGGACTGTTAACTTCAATGGAGTCCGCATATTGCAATACTAGCTGGCAAGCTTAGTTTTGCTGCTGCCTACGCTGTTAGAAAAGTCAGACAACTGACTGTTATAGAAACTGCTAGGTCTGCTAGGTCTGTGTACTTCCGTTATTTTCACAGCATCATGTCGTATGGTTGATACATGAATAATACGAAAACCACTATTAACTTGGCTTTAATTAACATAGAAGAAAACGTATGACAAGAAATGACAGACCACTTAAACAAAACAACTTGACGTATTCAAAGTACAGCATAGAGAACGAACGTAGAGGAAAGGAGATTATATCACAATGGTATTGTTTTGTGGGGAGTAGCAGCTGACATTAATACAATATTTATACTACAAAAACGAGCTTGCCCGTATATACATAGCTTCGCTTTTCGCCTGTAGTACCGCCTCCCAACGCGGGCGCGAGGGGAAAAACAAAAAGCGTGCTATGTCTACGCACGCAAGGTTGCTAATCGCCAGATCGCCTCCTCGTTCGCCTCGCCACTCGCGCGACGAGTGATTTAATAGACAGCGCGTGAATGGCAAAGCAAATAGCGCTTATGGCTATAGCAGTAAGGTCGTTATTTGCCTGATCGCCTCCTCGTCCCCATTTTCTATATGTTAAAATGTACTTTGTGGTCCCCATTCGCCTCGCCACTCGCGCGAGTGCGTCACAGATTAGGTATTAGGAGTGTGTAGACGCAGTTAAGTACCTACTTTCAAGAATTAAAAAAAATTGATGTGGTTTGTTGTTTGTTGTTGGTTACTATCTATTGTTTGTTTACAATTTTATCCGTTATTTTACTTCTCGCTTGTTTGTGTTTTGTGCTGTGATTTTAGAGTTAACATTGAAAAGTAAGTAACATTGTTTTGCTCTCTAATACTTAGATAAAATTTATTAGATATAGTTTAACGTGAATTCGTTCTGTATTTTGTAGATGCCTGCTCCCAGAAAAGTTAGTGTGCTGCAATTGGAGCGTCTCGTAGGCTACATGGAAGAGAACAGGGCCTTGGCTAGTGGCCAGTGTTTGGAGACGCCTC
Source organism: Chrysoteuchia culmella (assembly GCA_910589605.1). Lineage (NCBI taxonomy): Eukaryota > Metazoa > Arthropoda > Insecta > Lepidoptera > Crambidae > Chrysoteuchia > Chrysoteuchia culmella. The sequence continues at coordinate 4,847,217 of OU342669.1, forward strand.
GGGGCAAGGCCACTGCTAAGCAACAGTGGGAGGAGTTGGCGGCAACACTCAATGCCGTTAAGGGGCATCATAAAACAGCCTATCAGTGGCGTGAGGTAAGTAAAGGATGTCTTGATTCCCACCAAAGCAGAGACGAGACGAGCGGAGCGTAAGTGTGTTTAATGGTGGGTCCAGATATCCGGTATGTACCACCGTTTCGCATCAGCGTCGCGACCAAGAACGCTAGTCTGGACGTTTTGTACGGTCTTTTTCGGCGTCTTGATACGGATCCAGGTACGCTCCGATCCATCGCGCGTCGGAAATGAACTCGCGATCGACGTAGCGACGAACTTTGCGTCCAGAGTGTTTGGATCGCGATGCTGATTTGAAATGGAGATACAGTACTGACGTAAGAACATATCAATGGAATTTCATTATCCATACATCTCGTCTCTAGTTCTCTACTGAGCGGGGATATCACGTTTGTATAGCACAAGCGATGAGATGTGAGCTATGCCTTGCTGAGATGTTGGGCAGCGCGACAGTCCAGTCTAGCCAGTGTGCATCTCCGCTCTGTACAGCTTTAGAGGATACACCCTAGCCGAAAGACACCTCTTCTCGTTTCTGCTTCGGACATCTACATATCTCCAATTTGGTGGAGTCCGGGTGTGGGAGTTGTTATCTTGGGTCAGAGTTATTTTGGTATTGTGTGCTTCCACTTATTATTTTGTTTTTAATGCATTTCATGGTTTTGTTTTCATTAATAATTTTTTGAGGATTGATTACATGTTTAGTATTGGCGCGATGTTAAATATCGTGTCAAAAAGAAGGTAGAGGAGCAAGACAAACGAGGGACAGGAGGAGGTCCTCCTTCTGCTGAGGTTCTACCTTCGGTGGAAGAGAGGATCTTTGCCATCATCAGGGGACGGACAGTGCTAGAGGATGATGAAGAGCGGATCCCATCTGATGTATGATATTTTTGTTTATATTAATAAATTCTTTATTTTTATGAATGTGGTTACATTATGTTCTTATTGTATTCTCTTCAACATATTGCGCGAGGTTGATGTACAAATATTTAATTTTAGTGATTTTAATTACAATTGTTTATAAGACTTTAAATGTTATTAATTATCATTTAAGAAATATAAAAAATATGGGTTACTAGGGTAACGGACAAAAATACATATAATTATACATACCTATATAAGTATTTATGTGTGGAAATATATAGCCCTGGAGGAGAATTACTATAAATCCTTTAGTTAAGTACCTCATTTTACTGAAAGGAAATATCCCTTAATTTTTTAAGAATCAAAACTGCTTTTAAAGATCTTTTAAAGTACGCTTTCCACACCCAGGAATCGAACCTACTGAAATCTGTAAAAGAATAACAACTGTATTTTTATGCCATCAATCGAAAGGGTCAATCTCAAGGATTAACTCTCTCTAACAAACATGGTAAATTAAATTAAAGGTAACGCATGAAAACTCAACTTATAAACTCAATGGGACGGAAAAAGCTATTTTATTCAAGGTTTTAAAAAAAGCAAAAAAAATTTAATGCTGTTTTGTGTCTTTAAATAAATAAAATTATACTTATGGTAAATTTTAAATAGAAAAATATTGGAAAAAATTAACTCGGCCACAAGTGAATTCTCAGGCTAAGGCTAAGGAGTTAATTTTTTCCAATATTTTTCTATTTAAAATTTACCATAAGTATAAAAATAGCATTGAAAAATGCAAAAATTACAAAATCATAAAATAAAATTATGTTTTCTTTCAGTAAAATGAGCTAACAAAAGGACTTATAGTAGTTTCCCTCCAGGGCCCATAGATTTTTCCACCCTGTATATATTATAAACGTCCATGACTCAGGTACAAATGCTTGTATTCATCATACAAACATTTCTGAACCAGGGACCTCGGTGTAGGCTTCACGTTGAAACCGGTGTATACTAGCTTACATAATACTTAACTACAATGAAAATCAGCATACATAATACTTATCTACAATGATAATCACAATGTCTTTGTCATTTAAAAAGTCAGTTATGTCATATTACAATTTATTATTAAGCCTTGTATTTGTCACCGTCTTTTTGCAAGACCCGTTTGTTTATAAATAATCGAGGGTATTTATAAACCGCCCAACGGATGATTTGTCGATTATTTATAAATAATCGGTACTATATCACTTTGTTACCTATATTGTACGTATGCGTGTGACGAAAAGCACGCTTCGCTCTGATTGGTTGACATACTCACTCCCTGCTGGCCGACCAGTCGGCATTGATTGCTCAACCAACAACGTAAACAACGTGTGCTCCACGGAGTGATTATATACTCTTTGGTGTGCTCGGGAGTGGTTTAGTGCTAAATACCAGTTTTTATCAATTTGTTTAACACACAAAGTGAAAATTCATTCAAAATGAGTGAAACGGAGCTTGCGGGCGAAGAAATAAATGTCCAACAAGTGCTAAATAAGTCTGAATTTGTTGATGAACAAAAATTTTACATAGAGCTACGAAACTACTACAGTGGGCTTCATGACCATAATAAGAAGACTGAATGGACAACAGAAAAGATTAAAAATGTGATCCAACATATAGAAGACTACAATCTTTCTAGAATTGAGAAACGACGACCAACTGACAAACAATACCATCATGCAAAAAAATATGATGTCGTGCATGTCGGTAACGAAAAATTTCTGATAATGAAAAGACAATCTGATTCAGATCCAGTGGTACAAATAATTCCAAGTGATGAATATTATCAGCGATTACTTGAAATACATATTGC